>JALAZF010000001.1:40722500-45522500 GCA_022829125.1 Lathyrus tuberosus
AAATTAGATTTATGTTTGTAATCTCCTCCTGAATTTTAGACTTCAAAATTTTTTTTAGCTAAAGGTCACAGAGTGAGGTTCGTAATCTCCCTCTGATATTAAGACTTAAAATTTTTTTGATTATCAATAAGCACAAATAGTCATATAATTTATTCAGTAAATATAACATGTTTGGGATTTTATATTAGGATAAACATGAATCAAAATCATTTATTTTCTCCCCCTTTGTCATAAATAAAAAAGGATAGATAAAACTGAATTTTTCGAAAGTGACAATACATTGATAAAAAAATAATCAATCTAGCAAAAAAAATTGGAAAACTGGCCAGAATGGTTATTAACAACTCATCAAATCTTGAGTTGGTCCAATCTTGTGCTGACAATTCGAGCCTTTGAGAGAATTAATAACAGTCAAACCTGAGAAGATGTGCTTGAAGACCAAGAGAATTTCTCTCTCCTTTGTCCATTGGAGCACATTAAGTAAAACTAATTTTGCTTTATCCCAAAATCTCTATATAAGAGAGGTTTTGTTATAAGCAATATCACAATACTCTCTTTTCCATCTCTTCTATGTCTCTTCTCCATCTATCGCTTTGACATGAGCAATTCATCAGGGAACTCTAAGAAGTCAGTTGGAGACAGTTGATCAGACATTGATGAAGACTCCAAAACCTTCCTTAGAATGGGTGGTTGGCTTGATGAAGTAGTCTGAGAGCTGTAATCTTTTGTTGTTTCTGTTGCTTTTGAAATTGATTCTGGATTTGTAATGTTTTTTTGAGGAATTATAACTGATCCTTTTCTTATTTCTTTTAATTATGTTTCTCTTGCCACTAACATCTTCTGAATGACTCACTTGTGTTGATAGAGAAATTTCAGAGAAGTTTTCAAACATTTCAACCAGATTTTGTTGAACAGCCTTTGAAGTTTTAAGAGTTTAGTTGAAAAGATTCAAGTGTGAGTAGTGAAAGTTGCGTTGTCTGAAATGAGTGATATAGTGAGTTTTTGGAAATTGTTTTAAACACAGAGACATATGAAAAGATAGGTAATGAAAACCTTTAAAAATCCTTAGTAATAATGTTTATAACACTGCACGTTTCTTAGCACGCTTTTCAGAAGACATCATTACACATCATTGAAAAAGAAAAACAATTAATGACATAGGGTAGCGTCAGAACATGAATTTTGTTTTACCCTAAAAGATAGTTCCCAATGTTTATTCAAGCATTTTACTGCTGTAAGAATTAATTAGACACGTGTCAACACAGTTCTTAGCCACAAAGAAAGTGCATGAATTAAAACATTAATATTATTCAGAGTCAGGAGGACAGAAATTCCCAGATGGATTCTGACATGGACATTCTGACTTACCTTTTTGCTTACCTCATCCTTCTATAGAGGGCAAGATTGGTACTTCTGAGTTTTAAAGAACTTTATCAAAGGATTTTGGTTCTACTGTAGACACCAATTCCAGAAGCGTCTCTTCATCTTTTCTGAATGAGGATCTGGTTCTAACAAGTTCTATCTTTTTACACAGAATCAGATCATCAGGATGAGATAGTCTTTGCTTGAACTTCCTCAGAGGTTCTGACGTGTTAGGAATTTTTGGTTATGATGGCTCATCAACTTCTGGTTCTGATGGTTTAGCTTTTTATATACAGCATCTCCAGAAGCTTTATCCTCAGATTCTGAATAATCAATTTCTAAATCTGCTAATTTTTCAAACTTCTTTGACTTTTTAGAGTCAAGATTATCATAAAACTCAATATGTATTTATTATTCAACAAGTTAAGCTTCAATGTTGTATACTCTGTAGCCTTTTGAGCGTTCATAGTATCCTAACATGATACATTTGAGTTTTAAAATCAAACTTGTTAGTGTTAAGCATAAAACAAATACATCAGAAGTAGAGGGAGGGGAACTGTTACCAATAGTTCATGTACCGATGATCTTACCCTTCTAATCTCCTACAAAACCACACGACTTAAGTTCTAGATCTTGGGACATATGCCTTTTTCCCTTCATGTGTTGAGAGCATCCATAGTCTAGGTATCAGGATTGATGTCTCAACTTTGCTGCTCAGAATATCTGCTACATAGATTATTTTGTCTTTTGGTACCCATATCTTTTTGGGTCCTTTGTGGTTAGTTCCCCCAGAGGTTTTGTTAACCCAGAGTTTATGTGTAGAATAAACATTATATTTGTGACCATGGGTGGAATGGGAATTTAGAGCCTTTGGCTTTTCACAATCTCTTTGGGTTTAGGCTTGAAAATTGAGTTCTTTAGTTTAACATAACCAATGCCTCTTTTCCTGTTACCACTAACTCTATAGATCATTGAAGCCATTTTGCTTCTATCTATGTTCTTAGCTAGAAATTTTTGAAAAGAAACTTCATATCTTATGGAAGCACATTCAGAATCCATAGGAGCTTATGAAAGAATTTCTTTTTCAAGTTTTTCACTCTTGCTTTTTAGGGCAGAGTTTTCTTTTTCTAAACTACTGACTTTTGTTAGACGATGGCTAGGATCTAGAAGGGGGGGGGGGGGTTGAATAGATCCCTCGAGTTTTACACGCAAATGGCTTTAAAAATTTTGTTTTAAAATTTAACGGAAGCTGTAACGCCCCGATTTTGATTATTTCCCAATTATGTGGAGTCTTTTATTTTAATTGGGTGATAAATTATTTTAATTGTGAAGTTGGTGTGTTAAATGTCATTTTACCATTTTGAGAGTTTTCGGGGAAATTAGAATGGAGAGTATTTTAGACTTTTCTCAATTAATGATAAATTAGAAATTAAGTGGAATTAGAATTTGTGAGAAAAATGAATTAATTGATTGTTTGGAAAATGAGAGAAAAGAAATAGAAAGAAAAGAGATAGAAAGGAAAAATAGAAGGAAAAATAGTAAGAAAAGAGAATTAGAGAAAAAGAAGAGAAAGAAAAAGGAAGAAGAGAAAAGAAGAGGAGAAAGTTTGGGAAAACTAGGAAAATCATCAAGATCGATCAATTAGCGAGTTTGGAATCCGGGTAAGGGTGTGAAATCTTGTTATCTTAGCTATGTGTGTGATTATGTATGATTGTATTGTTGATTTTGTTAATTTTCATGAGTTTTGGGGTATAAACCCATTGGTGTAGAAAATGGTAGAAATCGATGTTTTCGCGGATAGAAATCGATATAATTTGTGTTGTATAATCTCCATATGTTTATGAATCATTGTTATTCATTGTGTTGCTGATGGAAGTGATTTGGGGGAGAAAATGGAGTTTTTGGAGGGTTTTGGAACAGTGAAAACGAAGCAGAAATTCTGCTTCTGGTGTGAAGCGCCGGGCGAAAAGCCCTGAGCGCCGGGAAGTGCGTGCCTTCGCCGGGCGAAATTGAGAGGCGCAAGGGTGTCAAGCTACTGGTTTGGTTCACATTTGGGGGAATTTCCTTCGCCCCTTCTTCGTCGGGCGAAGCGAAGGCGAAAATGAAGCGTCGCCGGGCGAAACTTTCCTGTCGCCGGGCGCTTTTGTTTTTTTTCATAAAATTTTCTTTTCTTTTAAAGATTCGTAATTCTCGAACCGTAACTCTGATTTAGGCGTTCTTTATATCGTTGGAAAGCTATTGAGCTGTACTTTATGATTATGATGGTGTGGAAACTATTGGCCGATTTTATTATGTCGTAAAGTCAGGAATAGTGCTATTTAGCGATTTGTACCGTTTTGACGGTGTGTTTGAATGTGAATCATACAATAGTGCATTGATGTGAATGTATATAGATTGTATGTGATTGTATGAGATGAATGCATGAATATATTGTGAATATGTATGCATTTCAAGAATGTCCTGTGTCATTTTGCATGTGAAGCATCATGAAATACATTCTTGTGTTGAGCGATTCTAATGAGAATCCGTGGTAACATCGTGTGCCTATGTGAGGTGTGAGCGATGATTACGAACGATTGTGTGCCTATGTGAGGTGTGAGCAATCGGATTGTGTGCCTAGGTGAGGTGTGAGCAATCGGATCGTGTGCCTGCATGTGGGGTGTGAGCGATCCATAAACGTCGTGTGCCCATGTGGGGTGTGAGCGACAGTTTGGTTCCAGAGGGAATCCGCTATAACCTCGTGTGCCCAAGTGGGGTGTGAGCGATGATTATAGACGATCGTGTGCCCATGTGGGGTGTAAGCGATCGGGTCGTGTCCCCGTGTGGGGTGTGAGCGATCCATAAACATTGTGTGCCCATGTGGGGTGTGATCAATGGGTGAACATCGTAGGCCCGACGGGGAGTTACATTGGTAACGAGCGATGGTTCCAGTAGAGTTCCTGAGAGAACTAACGATGATTGAGTCGGTACCGCATTGCATTTGCATAGATTCGTGAGTCGGTCTTTATGATTTGCATTTATCATCTTTATAATGATGTGTTGTTGAGTAAACATAATGGTGTATGTTTATGTGGAATGATTGGGAATTGTGAAAGTATGCATGATGAATATGCTTGGTTGATATATAGATATACGTTGTAATGTATATGGGTGTATTGTGATGAACGGTAATGAATTGTGGTGAATTGCGGTGAGAATGTGGAATATGTATATTTTTATGTTTATATATATAATTATGTGCATTGTTATTATGATAATATTTCTCACCCTTCTGCTGTTTTATGATGCTCTATGAGGCATTGCAGAGTAGGTATGCTGGAGGTCTTTTTGTGAAGCGTGTCTTCATTCTTTTGGTCGGTTGGCTCTGATATGTAGCACCGGGTAGATAGGATGTACATTATTCTTTTGTGATACATTTGTATATGTATCTAGTGGATACATGTTTATGTAAACATGAATTGTGTTGGTGGATAATACTTGGTGATGTATATATCTATGTATATATATATATATATATATATATATATATATATATATATGTTTGATTGTGGTTCAATGTTTAGATTTTCCGCTTATTATTCTAAATATTGAAATGTGGGTGTAAGGACAAAGTTCCTCTGTTGCAAAGTTACCCAACTGTTGCATATTAATGTTTGAGCAGGTGTTGTATGTTGTAAATTTGTGTATGATGTGACATGCCTCTTTTATGCCATGTTTTAATTGTACTCTGGCGAAATTTTGAACATGTGCCTAAATGATTTATGTGATTATTTGGGGGTATAGAAAGGGGGTGTTACATTAAGTGGTATCAGAGCCAGAGTTGAGTCAGTTGTGTCTGTCTTGTTGATTGTGTTGGTTGAACTGTTGTTTAACCTTGTTGTTATTTTTGGGAACGATCAGAATATGTCTGGTAGAAACGACAATGCGGTGGCTGCTGCTTTGGAGTCAATGGCTATGGCGGTGCAAGGTGCGCCGAACGTGAATGCTAATGACGAGTTCAGGAAGAATCAACCACCGGTTTTCAAAGGAAGATTTGATCCCGATGGGGCTCAAAATTGGTTGAAAGAGATTGAAAGAATCTTTAGAGTCATGGACTGTGCGGATGAGAATAAGGTGAGGCTTGGATCTCACATGCTGAAGGAAGAGGCCGACGATTGGTGGGTCGGTATACGTGAAGTTCTTGAGGTGGATGATGAAGAGATAACTTGGAATTTATTCTGTACTGAATTCTTGAGAAAGTATTACCCTGAGAGTGTGAAGGGAAAGAAGGAGATGGAATTTCTTGAACTGAAACAAGGTAGTATGTCGGTGGTGGACTATACTGCTAAATTTGTGGAGTTGGTTCAATTCCATCCTCATTATGTTGCGATTACTGCTGAGTTCTCAAAGTGTATTAAATATGAGAATGGTTTACGTCCCGAGATTAAGCAAGCTGTGGGATATCAAAGGATAAGGAGGTTTTCCGATTTGACAGAATGTTGTAGAATCTTCGAGGAAGATAGTAAGGCTCGTTCCACACATTACAAAAGTGTGAATGAGAGGAAGGGAAAGCAACAAGCTAGAAGTGGACCTTATGTGACACCCACTGATAAGGGCAAGCATAGGGGAAACTTTGATAGGAGGTCAGGAGGAGGAGGTTCCGGTGTTATTAGGTGTTACAAATGTGGTGAACTGGGTCATAAATCATTTGAGTGTAGGAAGCCAGTGGTGAAATGTTCTAATTGTGGAGGTACTGGGCATGCTGCTACAGATTGTAGAAGGAATATGGTGAAGTGCTATAATTGTGGAGAAGTTGGTCACATTAGTACTAAGTGTACTAAGCCGAAACAAGCTCAAGCGGCGGAAAGGTGTTTGCATTGGCGGGGACTCAAACTACTAGTGCGGACCGTCTGATTAAAGGTACTTGCTTTATTAATAGTACGCCTTTAGTCGCTATTATTGATACGGGAGCGACTCATTCGTTTGTTTCGTCTGAGTGCGCGAAGCGTTTGAATCTTATGTTGTCTCTGATGGATGGTAAGATGGTTATTGACACTCCAGCGATGAGGTCAGTAACTACTTCTTTGGTTTGTGTGAGTTGTCCTTTGACCATTTATGGTAAAGACTTCGAGATGGATTTAGTGTGTTTACCGTTGGAAGGTTTAGACGTAATCTTGGGTATGAACTGGTTGCGATTTAATCGAGTTCATATAGATTGCTATCACAAGTTAGTGAGGTTTCCTTCTTTGGAAGATGATGAATTTGAGAGTTTCCTATCCACTAAAGAGTTGAAGAAACTTTTAGCGGACGAAGCTCAATTGTTTGGTTTGGTTGCATCATTTTCGGTGGAGAGTAAAGTTGAGCTTGATGTGTTCCCAGTGGTGTGTGAATTTCCAAAAGTGTTTTCGGAGGATATTACGGATGTGCCGCCGGAAAGAGAAGTTGAATTTTCTATTGATCTAGTTCCGGGTACTAGACCGATTTCGATGGCACCGTATCGTATGTCGGCATCGGAGTTGGTAGAATTGAAAAAGCAATTGAATGACTTATTGGACAAGAAATTTGTAAGACCAAGTGTTTCTCCTTGGGGTGCTCCGGTATTGTTGGTAAAGAAGAAGGACGGGAGTATGCGGTTATGCATTGATTATCGACAATTGAACAAAGTGACAATTAAGAACAAGTATCCGCTTCCAAGGATCGATGATTTGATGGACCAATTGGTTGGTGCGAATGTTTTTAGCAAGATTGATTTGAGATCAGGATATCACCAGATTCGTGTGAAAGGAGAGGATATTCAAAAGACGACCTTTAGGACACGGTATGGCCATTACGAATATTCCGTGATGCCATTCGGGGTGTCTAATGCGCCGGGTGTGTTTATGGAATACATGAATCATATTTTTCATGAACAGTTGGATCGTTTTGTGGTTGTGTTCATCGATGATATTTTGATTTACTCTAAGTCTCAGGAGGAGCATGAAGAGCATTTGAGAATTGTGTTGCAAATTTTGAAAGAGAAACAATTGTATGCTAAGTTGTCAAAATGTGAGTTTTGGTTATCGGAAGTAAGTTTTCTAGGGCATGTTATTTCCGGTGGTGGTATTAGTGTTGATCCATCCAAGATTGATGCGGTGATGCAATGGGAGGCTCCTAGGTCGGTTACGGAGATTCGAAGCTTTTTAGGCTTGGCGGGTTATTATCGGAGGTTTATAGAGGAATTTTTGAAGTTGGCACTTCCGTTAACGCAATTGACTTGTAAAGGAAGGGCTTTCATTTGGGATATTCATTGTGAAGAGAGTTTCAATGAGTTAAAAAGAAGATTGACAACGACTCCGATCTTGATTTTGCCTAATCCTAATGAACCATTTGTTGTGTATTGATATGCTTCATTGACAGGTTTAGGTGGTGTCTTGATGCAAGATGGAAAAGTTGTGGCGTATGCTTCTAGACAATTGAGAGTGCATGAAAAGAATTATCCTACACATGACTTGGAGTTAGCGGCAGTGGTGTTTGTTTTGAAATTATGGAGGCATTATCTTTATGGTGCGATATTTGAAGTTTTTAGTGATCACAAAAGCTTGAAATATTTATTTGATCAAAAAGAGTTGAACATGAGACAAAGGAGGTGGCTAGAACTTTTAAAAGATTATGATTTTGGTTTGAATTACCATCCGGGTAAGGCAAACGTGGTGGCCGATGCCTTAAGTCAGAAGTTGTTACATATGTCCGCATTAATGATGAAAGAATGGGAACTTTTGGAGGATTTTAGAGACTTGAGTTTAGTTTGTGAAATGACGCCGAGAAGTGTGAAACTTGGTATGCTACATGTTACGAATGATTTTCTTGCAACGGTAGGTGAAAAGCAAAAGTTGGACTTGAAATTCGTTGATTTGATGTTGAATGAGAATGAGGATTTCAAGGTTGATAATTTTGGAGTTTTGAGATTCCGTGGTCGTATTTGTATTCCCGATGATGTAGAGTTGAAAAAGATGATATTGGATGAAGGGCACCGAAGTAACTTAAGTATTCATCCGGGAGCGAACAAAATGTATCAAGATTTGAAGAAAATCTTTTGGTGGTCCGGATTAAAGAGAGATATTGCTCAATTTGTGTATGCATGCTTAACTTGTCAAAAGTCTAAGGTGGAACATCAAAAACCTTGTGGATTTTTGCAACCGTTGGATATTCCGGAATGGAAATGGGATAGTATATCGATGGATTTTGTTACGGGATTGCCGAATACGCAAAGAGGCCATAATGCTATTTGGGTAATTGTTGATAGGCTTACTAAATCTGCTCACTTCATTCCAATTGATATTAGTTATCCTTTGGAGAGGTTAGCCGAGATTTATATTCTTGTGGTGGTGAAGTTACATGGAGTTCCTAAGAGTATTGTATCGGATAGAGATCCTAGATTCACATCGAGGTTTTGGGAGAGTTTACAAAAGGCTTTAGGTTCTAAGCTAAGATTGAGTTCGGCTTATCATCCACAAACGGATGGTCAAACCGAGAGGACAATTCAATCGTTGGAGGATTTATTGCGTGCTTGTGTGCTCGAGCAAGGTGGTGCTTGGGATGATTATTTGGCATTGATTGAATTCACTTACAATAATAGTTTTCATTCGAGTATAAGTATGGCACCATTTGAGGCTTTGTATGGTCGTAGATGTCGAACACCTTTGTGTTGGCATGAAACGGGTGAGAGAACAATAGTTGGACCGGAGATGGTACAACAAACGACGGAGAAAGTGAAGTTTATTCGGGAGAAGATGAGAGCTTCTCAAAGTAGGCAAAAGAGCTATCATGACAAGAGAAGGAAAGATCTTGAATTTCAAGAAGGCGACCATGTATTTTTGAGAGTTACACTGGTTACGGGTGTGGGTCGTGCTTTGAAGTCGAAGAAGTTGACTTCTCGTTTTATTGGTCCGTATCAGATTACTTCCCGAGTTGGTGTTGTGGCTTACCGTGTGGCGTTGCCTCCGAACCTTTCGAATTTGCATGATGTATTCCATGTTTCGCAACTTCGGAAGTATGTTCCGGATCCGTCACATGTTATTCCTATGGATGAGGTTGAAGTGAGAGATAACCTTACGGTGGAAGCCTTACCGGTTAGGATTTTAGACCGTGAAGTTAAGAAGCTAAGAGGCAAGGATATTGCGCTTGTGAAGGTAGCGTGGGGAGGCGCTGCGGAAGGCAATATGACTTGGGAACTAGAGAGTGGGATGCGAGAGTCGTATCCGGAGTTGTTTGAATCAGGTATTATTTTCGAGGACGAAAATTTCTAAAGTGGGGGAGAGTTGTAACGCCCCGATTTTGATTATTTCCCAATTATGTGGAGTCTTTTATTTTAATTGGGTGATAAATTATTTTAATTGTGAAGTTGGTGTGTTAAATGTCATTTTACCGTTTTGAGAGTTTTCGGGGAAATTAGAATGGAGAGTATTTTAGACTTTTCTCAATTAATGATAAATTAGAAATTAAGTGGAATTAGAATTTGTGAGAAAAATGAATTAATTGATTGTTTGGAAAATGAGAGAAAAGAAATAGAAAGAAAAGAGATAGAAAGGAAAAATAGAAGGAAAAATAGTAAGAAAAGAGAATTAGAGAAAAAGAAGAGAAAGAAAAAGAAAGAAGAGAAAAGAAGAGGAGAAAGTTTGGGAAAACTAGGAAAATCATCAAGATCGATCAATTAGCGAGTTTGGAATCCGGGTAAGGGTGTGAAATCTTGTTATCTTAGCAATGTGTACGATTATGTATGATTGTATTGTTGATTTTGGTTGATTTTCATGAGTTTTGGTATAAACCCATTTGTGTAGAAAATGGTAGAAATCGATGTTTTCGCGGATAGAAATCGATATAATTTGTGTTGTATAATCTCCATATGTTTATGAATCATTGCTATTAATTGTTTTGCTGATGGAAATGATTTGGGGGAGAAAATGGAATTTTTGGGGGTTTTGGAACAGTGAAAACGAAGCAGAAATTCTGCTTCTGGTGTGAAGCGCCGGGCGAAAAGCCCAGAGCGCCGGGCGGTTCGTGCCTTCGCCGGGCGAAATTGAGAGGCGAGAGAGTGTCAAGCTACTGGTTTGGTTCACATTTGTGGGGATTTCTTTCGCCCCTCCTTCGCCGGGCGAAGCGAAGGCGAAATTGAAGCGTCGCCGGGCGAAACACTGCTGTCGCCGGGCGCTTTTGCTTTTTTTAATTTTCTTTTTTTTTTTAATTCATAATTCTCGAACCGTAATTCCGATTTAGGCGTTCTTTATATCATTGGAAAGCTATTGAGTTGTACTTTGTGATTATGATGGTGTGGAAACTGTTGGCCGATTTTATTATGTCGAAAAGTCGAGAATAGTGCTACTTAGCGACTTTTACCGTTTTGACTGTGTGTTTGAATGCGAATCATACAATAGTGCATTGATGTAAATGTATATAGATTGTATGTGATTGTATGAGATGAATGCATGAATATATTGTGAATATGTATGCATTTCAAGAATGTCGTGTGTCATTTTGCATGTGAAGCATCATGAAATACATTCTTGTGTTGAGCGATTCTAATGAGAATCCGTGGTAACATCGTGTGCCTATGTGAGGTGTGAGCGATGATTACGAACGATTGTGTGCCTATGTGAGGTGTGAGCAATCGGATTGTGTGCCTAGGTGAGGTGTGAGCAATCGGATTGTGTGCCCGCATGTGGGGTGTGAGCGATCCATAAACGTCGTGTGCCCACATGTGGGATGTGAGCGATCCATAAACGTCGTGTGCCCATGTGGGGTGTGAGCGACAGATTGGTTCCAGAGGGAATCCGCTATAACCTCGTGTGCCCAGGTGGGGTGTGAGCGATGATTATAGACGATCGTGTGCCCATGTGGGGTGTGAGCGATCGGGTCGTGTGCCCGTGTGGGGTGTGAGCGATCCATAAACATTGTGTGCCCATGTGGGGTGTGAGCAATGGGTGAACATCGTAGGCCCGACGGGGAGTTACATTGGTAACGAGCGATGGTTCCAGTAGAGTTCCTGAGGGAACTAACGATGATTGAGTCGGTACCGCATTGCATTTGCATAGAGTCGTTAGTCGGTCTCTATGATTTGTATTTATCATCTTTATAATGATGTGTTGTTGAGTAAACATAATGGTGTATGTTTATGTGGAATGATTGGGAATTGTGAAAGTATGCATGATGAATATGCTTGGTTGATATATAGATATACGTTGTAATGTATATGGGTGTATTGTGATGAACGGTAATGAATTGTGGTGAATTGCGGTGAGAATGTGGAATATGTATATTTTTATGTTTATATATATAATTATATGCATTATTATTATGATAATATTTCTCACCCTTCTGCTATTTTATGATGCTTTATGAGGCATTGCAGAGTAGGTATGCTGGAGGTCTTTTTGTGAAGCGTGTCTTCATTCTTTTGGTCGGTTGACTCTGATATGTAGCACCGGGTAGCTAGGATGTACATTATTCTTTTGTGATACATTTGTATATGTATCTAGTGGATAAATGTTTATGTAAACATGAATTGTGTTGGTGGATAATACTTGGTGATGTATATATCTATGTATATATATGTTTGATTGTGGTTCAATGTTTAGATTTTCCGCTTATTATTCTAAATATTGAAATGTGGGTGTAAGGACAAAGTTCCTCTGTTGCAAAGTTACCCCACTGTTGCATATCAATGTTTGAGCAGGTGTTGTATATTGTAAATTTGTGTATGATGTGACATGCCTCTTTTATGCCATGTTTTAATCGTACTCTGGCGAAATTTTGAACATGTGCCTAAATGATTTATGTGATTATTTGGGGGTATAGAAAGGGGGTGTTACAGAAGCGGCCACTGAATTACGTCTACAACGAACCTTCTACTAAAAGGATCAGATATGCACGAATATATCGAGAATGAGTATGGAAGAGAAAAATTCAGTTTGATTACTACACCATAAACGCAATCAACAACGTATCGCTTACTTGATGTTTAATCCAAACCAACGAGGCAAAACGATAAACAAATGAAAACAAATGCGCGTTCGATTTTGCTCGAAACAAATTATCAAACACTTGGTGTGCGTAAACACACTAAGTGCAGAATTTCTATGGAATGTAACGTTAAGCTGCTCCTAGACACAATTCAAGGAATTGTATCAATTTGACAAAATAGTTTATCAGCTTAAGATTACGATACCTTAGAAATTTCGATAAATTGAGACTTTGCAAATTCGAATAAACTAAAATGTAAAAGAGTTAAGGGAAAGAGAGAACAAACGAGATTTGATTAGGCAGTTCCCCAATCGTCCTCGCTTTGGGTACCTCTGCCTCCAATTCAACAATTGAAGTTGATATATATATATATATATATATATATATATATATATATATATGTAGCTGTTGCAAATTGTTTATTACAAGAGAAGAACAATGAACATCCAAACCCTCGAACGTCTTCGATCGTTGATGCAGAGTCTTGTCTCCCCTTGATTCAAGATGAATCAAGTGCTTCGAATATGGTTGATCCAATTACCGTCTCACGCTACTAAACCGAAAGAAACCACCATTCTTCGATTACCTTCACTCGATCAATTGCAATATACCAAAAATTCAAACCCAAACCTCTCTTCTACGATCCTCCGATTACAGCTACTAAATCGACCGATTACTCCAATCTTCGGTTACCTTCGCCCGGCTGAATCCCTGTAGAACGAAACGGTTTGTGCAAAAACCCCCCAAAATCTTCCCGATTCTTGGAGGACAAAATCAACTGGTTTTATTCAAGAAACACCTGCCAAGCTCTCAACCCAGAAGATGAAGATCACACTTCCTAAATTCTGAACGTTATTACTTCGATCAATGGGCGACACAAACAAAGATGATTATGTGTGATTGTTTGTTTACTCAATGAAGAAGATGAAGATGAAGAGAAAAATGGCATATATTTTCACGTTTCTTGTTATTTTTGATAATGAGATGACCAAACTATTTATAGAGAATGAATTGACCCACTAAAAATTATAACAGAAATAACAGAAAAAAAATTAAGTGAAAAACTCAGTCCAGGCAGTTATGAGTCGACTCCTGCCTTAATTAGGGTCGGCGTGCGCTGACCCGTGGAAAGCTGTGTGAAATTTTGACAGCTATGCGTCGACTCACAGACATCATGTGTCGGCGCATGAATGCAATTTTTTTATTCCTAGAGTCATGCGCTTTCCCGGTTATTTCACAAGTCTGGCATCAGTAATCATGCGTCGACTCATGCAAATGACAGGTCAGCGTATAACCTGTAATTTTACATAAAACTCAATTTTTCTGCACATTTTAATTTACTAAGATCCAGACAAACATACTAAACACCAGTATAATGATCATGCACATGTATTTGTGGATAAGACAAAGTCCTATATGTCTAGACACATGAAAAACAATGACTAGATGCAATTTGCCCAACAAGTGAAGTGATACCGCTCAAATTACAATATAATACTTAGCATATTTGTTGACATCATTAAAACGAAATGGATGAAAGACCATAGCCCTCACATACTCCCCCTTTTTTATGATGGCAACACTGTTTTAGCTTTCACGTGATTTGTAATTTGAGAGTGGACAAGCTCAAGCTCCCCTTGTCTTTAACACTTGATTAATTTCTGCTAATTTTCTGCTTGCTATCCTTCTCCCCCTTTATCAACATCAAAAAGAAGAGAAGAAGATGGTCAAAATAATAATACTATAACATGTAATGATCCATCACATATTTGCAACATAGCAACATTAACACGCATCCACATATGATACAGCTAATGTAAAATTGAAAACGGATAAATACGGAACATAAAACGCAAGGACAATGCATTGCATACGCAAGAAATCAAAACAAACTGAAGCAAAATTCAAATTTGAAACAACAAAAAAAATTGCAAACCAAACAGCAAAAGATAAATGCAAACACACAAGAAATATGATGTCCTAATCTCTATGGTCTCCTCCCCCAATATGGATTACCTTTTCCCCCATAGTATTGGCCTGGTGGTGGAAAATCCTCTAGGTGCAGGTTGAGTTTGATCAGCATGCGATTGAGAGTACCAAGACTGTTAGCAAGATTAAGATTCTGTTGAGTCAAATTCTCGTCCAGTTGGTTGAATCGATTCATAGAGGCGTCAGCAAACCTGTTGAAGTTAGTGATGTGAGTCGAGACTTGATCGGATAAGTTTGTGAACCTTTCTTCCTGAGCATTGTAGCGGCTCTCTTGCAATGCTTGGAATTCTTGCTGTTGAAGATTCATCTCATTTAACCTTGCCAGAATCTCTTCAGATGCCTGGAAATTAAACTGAGGCTGTGGAGTTTGGGGTGCCGAATAATCAGGTTGCTGCCAACCATACTCCTCGCCATAGTGGGAGGAACATATGCGTCACCAAGATTAGTCTAGCAGTTATTTTTCCAATCTCCCAAGCCCTGATTCTCAGAATTGTCCTCATGTTGATCGCACATCCATGCTTCGTTGTCCTCCTCTTGCATAACCACATCAGCATTGTTAACATCTTGATTGTCACTATCATGGACTTCCTCAACATCATTGCCTTCATAATGAATAGGTTCTTCAAGTTCAGGATGAGTGGATCGGGGTCGATACTTAAATTTCTTCGTAACTGGATTCCAAATGTAACCCATCATGGTGAGGGTTTTGGGTTGAAATCGTAGTTCAGATGTAATCTCAACGTAAGGAATATTTGGAACCAAAATGCCAGCCTTGTTCAAAATGTTCTGAATGCATGAAGCATAACCGAGAGCCAGAAATTTGGTGGAGCTGCGGGTAACGAACATCCGATATGCAAAATAGTATGGCCAGTTGATTTTGATCCGATTCTTCATAATATAAATGAGATGAACCTCTGCCTGCTCAACTCTTGAGTACCCTCCTTTCTTAGGCCTCAAAATACGAGCAACAATCCACTGGAGAATACGGTCTTCAAATTTCAAATGACCGGTAGTAACATTTTTCGAAAAGACTTCACTTGCCACAACATCATCCGGATATGGTTCACGCAACATAGAGTTCAGAGCAGAGTTGAACTCATAGTTTTGAACAAGTTTTTTATCAGTTACTTTGGGAAGATTTTCATTAATGTCCAAGCTAAACAACGTAGACCATAAATCATTGTTCACATCATGAAGTGCATTATTCATAGAAAACTTAAACTCAGCCCCCTTAAATTTACCCTTAATTCCACAGTAGAACAATCGAATCAAATCGCTATTGTACTTATCATCACATTCCAGAAACTCACCAAGTTTCTGAACATTAAGGTTTTCAGTTATCTTAGGAATGTGGTAATCTTCACCCATCAAAACATAGAAACCATGTTGTGGTATAACAGAACGACTACTGAACAATGCCTCATAAGGATTAGATAATTCATTAGAAATTAAAGAGTTAATGGTTACCGGTTGTGAAGCTCTGGTTGTCCTTTTGCCGGTGGTTCTTATGGAAGCCATTTTTGATGAAGAGAAGAAGAAGATGAATCGTGTTTCGCAGGGGGTTTAGAGGAGTGATGATTAGCCGTTGGAAACCCTTGTATTTGTAACTTAGAGGATTCACTCTTCGTGGGTTTTGATTTTTAGGGATTTTGATGAGGTTTTGATGGAGATTAATGGGTATTGATGGAGTTTGATGGAAGAAATAGAGAGAGAGACCACAAAATCTGATATGTTTGCATGCAATGAACAAGAATTTAAGAGTAATGAAGATAGGTAGTGGGAATAGGTAGCATTAGGTCGGCGCATGCGTCCCAATAAAGTAGGGATTCTGAACGCTACCGTTATGCGTCGACCTATGGATAGTGTGCGTCGGCGCATGATGACTGGAACTTTAAAAAAATTTATAAAAAATAAAGATGCGTCGACGGAAGGTTATCCTACGCTAACCCGAACGTTTCCCTTAACAAAAGCAACATTTTATGAGTCGACACATGATGTGATTGGGTCGACGCATGCAAAGCAAAAATGAAAAAAATTGAAATTTTGCAAATATAAGTTCCAAAAGGATAAATAAACATGCACACACATAGAACAAACTTCCACATGAACAATATGTGCTCAAAATGCAATAAACATCAAGTTTAAGGTACTTAACATGGCACGCTCGGATCCGCGTATCCCAGTTAAAGTAATTATTCTTCTTCCCTCTTTAGAGATGACAGATTCTCTCTAAAGTCGAGACCTTTCAGCTTCACATCTTGGGCTTTGAACAAGATATAAACTACCTTTCGCTTCACGTCTTGGGCTTTGAACAAGACACCAAACCCCCATTTCCTCCCATAGAATAGGAGGAACTACGAACGCTCTGATTTCCCTGTTTTGGTAAACGGGAATACGTAGGCATAAGATCGAAAGAAAAGATCTTAGCGAGCACACACACTAAACAAAAACCCAAAATCCCATACTTTCACACATCAATCAGAAAAGCAATCAGTCCTAACATCCTAAACATCTCATCGAACCAATAAACTAGGAGAATCCCCGAATCTTTGGAGCATCTGTAACCGAACAGACCGCTGTTCAAACTCAGTATGCAAGCAGGGTTAGTTGGAGACATCTATTTCCCTTCCTTCATCAGCTTTAATAGGATAAAAAATGAATCGAGTTGTAGTAATAACACCGAAGAGCGGTTGTGCCTCGCAAGCACGTCCAAAAAATCGCTCGCTACAGAAAAGTGACGACTCTGCTGGGGAAATCATTTTTTATACTCGATCCGAGCATTGTTTGTTCATTCTTGCCTTCTAGGTAGAAGCCTTCACTGAGATGAGACTTTTTTTCCTTTAGGATCTTAGGTCAAAACCTTCGCTTGTAGAAACTACAGAGTGGTGACTCCGTCGGGGAGCCATTTCTGTCAGGAACTTAAGATTCCTAGCTTCATTAAGTCTAGGATGTTTAAGACAAATATATATACTGCTTTTTCTAATTGCTATACGTGTTTATTTTTCTGCTAATGGGAATGCGGGTGATGTCGTATGTGGAAAGATTGAGTATACACCTAGAAAAGCCAACCCTTTCGTAGTGCGGAAGTTATCGGAAATAGCTGTTACACGATACTACCCTCATTTGAGGCTGGTGATCTATTCTCGGTGAATAGCACTTACTCTAAGATTGCACACAACTCGCTGGCGATCCGCTTGTTGTCTGCCTTCCTGGGAGGAGCTAATGATAATGAGTACAGGTACAAAAATCACCTTAGCAAACCTTTGGGGATGGGTAGAGCCTTGACTTCATGACAACGACCCTCTGACCCCATGTTTTTTCTATGTTTTTGTGTGCTGCATTCATGCATTCATCTAAAAAAACATTAAAACATTCAAAAAACTTTCTCTTCTAGTCTCTCTGGTTTTTTCAAAATAAACTAAGACTGTGATTGCAAATATCAGAGAAAAGGATTGCACCGATGGATTTCGGTAGAAGGAGAATTCACCAGTATACCTTCAAGGTTCCAAAGCTTGAGGATTTGAGAAGGTTGGCGAGGATGGTCGTTAACCCAGAGGCTTTCAGAGCCAAGCACGGTGGTTTCCTACCACTGTTAAGAGTCCATGTGATTGGGGGAATCATGGACGCACTCGTTCAGTTCTACGATCCAGTTTATCACTGCTTTACATTCCCGGATTACCAGCTAGCACCAACGCTGGAGGAGTATTCTCATCTGATGGATTTACATATCACTGATCGAGCTCCATTTTCTGGACTGGAAGAAATTCCAAAGAATCAGACCATTGCAAGAGCAATTCATGTGGACGAGTCTGAGGTCAGGACTCACCTGACTACCAAGGGTGGCATACAAGGTTTGCCAGCCCAGTTCTTAACAAAGAAAGCTCTGTACTTCGCTAGTATAGGGAACGGGACTGCTTTTGAAAGCATCTTTTTCTTGCTCACCTACGGGTTATTTTTGTTTCCCAACATCAATAACTTCGTCGATATCAACGCTATTAAGGTTTTTCTCATTGGAAACCCTGTGCCGACTTTGCTCGCGAATGCGTATCATTCTGTACACTTAGGAAATTTGTACAGCGGAGGGGAGATCACTTACTGTGTACCTTTGCTCTACAAATGGTTTATCTCCCATTTGCCTAAATCGGCTGCCTTTTGGGACTGCAAGAGTGCCTTACGCTGGTCGCAGAAGATCATGTCTCTTACCAACTCTGATATAGATTGGTGCATTAAGATTTATGATGGGATCAGGATCATTAATCGTTGTGGAAACTTCCCCAACGTACCTCTCATAGGAATTAAGGGGGGAATCAACTATCATCTGACATTGGTTCTTCGTCAATTTGGATACCCGATGAGGCTCGTTCCGCAGAATGCTCATCTGGAAGGTCTTCTCTTCAAGGAAGGAGAAAATGACAGGGCACTGAAGATGGAAATAGTGCAGGCGTGGAAACACGTTCATAAGAAAGGACGAGATTCTCTAGGAAAACCGGACTGTGTCTCGGTGGAGCCTTATCTCCATTGGGTACAAACTAGAGCTCTCAAGCTAAAAATGCCTTATCCTCGTTACAGAATTCTTCCGCCGAGGGAATCTGTCATGTATTTCATGGCGGAAACTGAAAAGCTTCAGGTTACTCTCAACAAAGTTCAAAGGGAGAGAAGGTCTTGGAAGAACAAGTATCGCCCCCTCAACATCGAGTGTATCCAAGTACCGCAACTACTGAGAGAAAAAGATGCTCTGATTGAAATTTTAGAGCAACATGCTGTAGAGAATCAGGATGACCAAAGGAATTTGCTTGCTCCTTTCACCTGGCAAAGGAATGACAACTCGACAACGGCCCAAGCGCCCCGGTCAAAGAAGAGGAAGTACCAGGACCCATTAGTTTAGGTTTCTGTTTCCGCACCTTGTAATCTACTGTATTTCCATTTCTGTAATCCTTGGAATTTCAATAAAAAGGGGTTTCCCCACTGTTTGATATTTGCAATCTAATTGTCGCAGTTTATTTTGATTAAATCAACAAACAATTAATATAATCATTGCATTTTATCATTCTCGCATCGCGTATTCTCCTTACCTACGAATCTTACGTTTGTGTCTCGATTCTAGAGTCAAACTGTCTCATTCATACAATACTCGGGCCAGTCGTCAGAAAAAGATGGATGATCTTGAGGAAGAGAACAGAGAGTTGAGAGAAGAGCTCGACGCTCTGAGAGAGGATATCAGAAAGCTTCATAATGACATGCAAGCCATGGCAGAAGCTCAGTAACAAAGGACTGTGATCTCGGAGGTCACCTCGACGCCCATAATAGAGAAGTTCGATCCTAGGTATCAAATGCCGAAAGATCGTCCCTGGGGCATGCCTGTTAACTATATCCCAGAAGGATATGTTCCGCCGATCGTTGAAGATCAGGGAACTTCTGCAGGAGCCGCTGGTCCTGAAGGTTACAAACTTCGGGAAAGCGAAGATGCCAGAGGCATATTAAAGACCCCTGAAGGTTACAAACTTCGGGAGACGCCAAGATTCAACGCCGTAGTTACGGTACCACCCCCTGTGGTGCATTCTGTCCCGGAAGGACAGATTCCACAGATACCTTCTGCTAAGAAGGAAACTATGTTTGACCGAATGGATGAATTCCAGGAACAGTTCTTGGAAATGCAGAGGGAACTGCAAGCCATTCGCGGTCAGAATCTTTTTGGAAAGGACGCCGCAGACCTTTGTCTGGTCCCCAATGTGAAAGTTCCGCACAAATTCCAAGTGCCTGACTTTGAAAAATACAAGGGTAACTCTTGCCCTCAAAGTCATTTGACGATGTACGCTCAACGAATGTCAGCTCAGACGGAAAATCAAGACCTGCTGATTCATTACTTTCAGGATAGTTTAACCGGTGCTGCCTTAAAATGGTACATGGGTTTAAACCGTGCCTCGATCAGCACATTCAGAGATCTTGACACTGCCTTCGTCCAACAATACAAATACAATTTGGACATGGCACCCGACAGAGATCAACTCAGATCAATGTCGCAAAAGGATAAAGAAACTTTTAAGGAATACGCTCAAAGGTGGCATGAAATCGCCGCTCAAATTTGTCCACCTCTTGAGGAAAAAGAGATGACAAAGATCTTCTTAAAGACCTTAAGCTCGTTTTACTACAGCCGAATGGTCGCCAGTGCGCCCAGTGATTTCACCGAAATGGTCGGTATGGGTGTACGTCTTGAGGAAGCCGTCCGAGAAGGACGTTTGGTAAAAGACACTGGATCAACGAGTGGTACTAAGAAATACGGTAGTGCTCTCCCTAAGAAAAAAGAGCAAGATATTGGGAATATCTCTCTCGGAAAGCAAAGGTGTCGTTATCAACCAGTAGCAGCGGTAACTCCTGCTATCGGCCCCGCGCCTACGTATCAACCTCAGGTTGCGCAAAACCAACCTAATCAGCAAAGGACTCAACAGCCTCTTCAGCAGGCTCGTCCTCAGTACAATAACAACCGTACAACACGACCATCAGGGTTTGACCCTATACCTGTGTCGTACGCAGAACTATTTTCATTACTACTGGCTAAGGGGCATATTCAGACTAAGTCTCCTCTTACAGTACCGGAAAATCCGCCTTTTGGTGTAAAGCGGACCAGACATGCCCTTATCATCAAGGAGGATTGGGGCATAACATAGAGACTTGTCTCAATTTCAAATCTGACGTGCAAAAGCTTGTTAGGAGCGGGCTCTTATCTTTCAAAGATATGAATCCAAATGTTCTCACGAACCCGCTGCCTCAACATGAAAAGGCTACGGTCAATTTGATTGAGGAAGAATCTGACAACGTCTATCAAATTCACGATGTACTCTTATTGAGGACCAATCTGGTCAAGATGCATTATAGACAGAGTGGATATGGCCATGTGCCACCTCATAATTATCACCAGTGTGATATCTGCTCTAAAGACAATCAGGGATGTTCTGTAGTGCAAGCGGCTCTGCAAGAACAGATGGATCTCGGATGGATCCAAGAGCACCGAGTTCGTGGAGTTAACATGGTCTACATGAATTCCAACATCATTCAAAACCACGATATCCGTGCAATGAATGTCAACTTGGTGGCGATGCACTCAAGGCAAATCCAGTATCATAATCTGCCGCGGCATGATTACAGTTCCTGTCTGACTTGCTCGGTAAACAAACAGGGATGCTCTTTCATACAAGAGGCCCTCCAGCGTCAGATGGATCTTGGATGGATCCAAGACTACCATGATAGGAATCCCTATCAAATCAACATGGTTCAGATCTTTGATATTCGCGTGATGAATACCAACCTGGTAGAGTTACATGCTGAGCAGGTCCGCCTCGGATTCCTGGTCTCACATAACTATCAAAGCTGTAAAGCGGGTTGCGAAAACGATCGGGGTTGTACCCTTGTCCAGGAGGCACTTCAGCACTTGTTAAATCACTGGTGGATGCCCATCTATATGGATGAAGATACTCAGCAGATTAGTATCAGTAACAGAAATCCCACTCGGCGTCAAAGTCAGGATGTCCGATCAGTAGAAGCTAACCTAGTAAGGTTACATTGTATTCAAAGTGGGTGTGGCCAGGTGCCCCCACACAACTATGACAGTTGTAGCGTCTGTTCAGAAAGTAACCAAGGGTGTTACCTTGTGAGAACAACTCTTCAGGGTCAAGTGGATCGCGGAGAAATTCGTCCATATCCAGGTTCTGGACTTATCAATTGGTCGCCGAACTACCTTGCCGAGCAAGTTGAGGATGTCCTCGCGATCTCTGGTCATCACAGGACCAGGGATGTTTTTGCCATTATTCCTCTACTTGATGAATCCAGAGTTCCTAACCGGGAACGGATCGAAATCACTTATGATGGTCAGAAAAACCAGAAGGTTCCCATATTCATCTATCTGCCGGGACCACTACCGTATGAATAAGCTAAGGCTATCCCTTACAAATACGGTGCAACAACAGTTGAAAATGGAAAGGAAATTCCATTACCCTCCGTCGTAAATATTGCAGACATCAGTCGTGTAACACGGAGCGGTCGAATCTTCAACCGAGGAGTTGGAGAATCCAACAAAGAAAAGGAACTTCAGACAGAAGCTCCCGATCCACCAGTCGGTCAATCCGGTAATCCCGACCTGTCGAAAGACAAAGATGAGATGCTAAAGCTCATCCAAATGAGTGAATTCAACATTGTTGATCAGCTATTACAAACTCCTTCAAAGATCTCGGTATTATCACTGTTACTCAGTTCAGAAGCGCACAGGGAGGCTCTACAGAAAGTCTTAGAGCAAGCCTTCGTGGAACAGGATGTAACGATCAGATAGTTCGATAGTATTGTCTCTAACATCACTTCCTGCAATAATTTGGGATTTAGTGATGAGGAATTACCCGAAGAGGGTCGCCGTCATAACATGGCGCTCAATATCACAGTTAACTGCCAGGACGATGCTTTAGCCAGCGTACTGGTAGACACAGGGTCAGCCCTGAATGTTATGCCGAAGTCCACTTTGATGCAATTATCATTCAAAGGCCCTCCGATGAGAATCAGTGAGGTCGTCGTCAAAGCGTTCGACGGATCCAGAAAAGCAGTTATCGGCGAAGTTGATCTTCCCATAACTATTGGTCCTCATACTTTTCAAGTCACTTTCCAGGTCATGGACATCCGGGCAACATACAGTTGTTTATTAGGAAGACCTTGGATACATCAGGCTGGAGCGGTCACCTCGACTCTCCACCAAAAGCTAAAGTTCGTTCAGAACAATCAACTTGTCACAGTCTGTGGGGAACAGGCTTTGCTTGTGAGTAGCTTGTCATCATCTGCTGGTATAGAACCTGAAGAGGTTATTGGAACGCAGTTCCAAGCACTATCGGTGAGCAAGAACAATTAATCCGAAGGAGGAACGTCGATTTCCTCATACAAGGATGCTATCAAAGCGGTCGAGAGTACCGATACAATCGGATGGGGACAGCTTGTTATTCCTATTGACAACAAAACAAAGAAGGGTCTTGGTTTTTCTGTAACCTGTACCCAGACAGCTGTCAGCGATGAAAGTCTTCATCCCATTTAGAACTTCTTCCATAGTGGAGGCTTCCTCCAACCAGTGACTCAAGTAGTCCATGCTATCAATGAAGAGGATCCCTTTGACCTAGATGAGGAATGGAACTCTTATCTTAAAAAGGACGGTTATGTGTCGCAGGACAAAACGTAAATGCCATTTTGCTATCCCGCACAGAGTCCGAAATTTATACCCAGATCAGACGTCGAAATGATCTATGGAGATTGTGATCCGAAAGGATGTCGTGCTCCACCAAATTCATTAGAGGAAGACACTCTGATGAAAGACAACTTTGATTCTAATTACTATGGCCCAATGGATGGTCTGCCAATGTGGCAACCTTATCCAGGAAATTTGGGGCAAGAAAGTTAGCTAAACAACGAAATTCAGCTGACCGTCATTGAACAAAATACCTGTGTCCCCACCATGTCATGGGATCAACACTCAGGTCATTCCGAAACTACTCAACATGACGATGAATTTGCAACGTTTGCAGGACTTGAATTCATCAACTACGCTTTTCCCGAAGTCAACGTCATCGAGAGGGATGACTCCTCCAGTTCCAAAGAAGTTTGGGACACTCTGGGAGAACCAAGTGGAAAATACGACTATTTGGTCAAGTACACCGCTCCCGAAAGCTCTCGTATCAGGCTCGAAGATATCCAGCCAACTGGATGGGGAGATATAGCTAAGAGTACAAATACTTTGCAAAATGCAACAGAAGAATCCTCCTACGACAATTCTGCCTGGGAGACAAATTCCAATGATCCTGCTCCACCAGAAATCAGCGTCATTTCTAAAGACAAATCAAGGAAGGTGCCAGACTTTGTGATTCACCGAGGAGTTCGCGGCCAGTGGGTTGCTGTCGATGTTCCGAAGGTCGTTCGTCAGTCAAAGTAATTGCCATCTTTAAGCCTTTCACCCTGCCCAGGTGAAACAGATGTTTTAATAGGGCTCGCTTTCTGTAAATTTCCCTCTTCGCTTTGCCCGAAGCGACAGAGTTTTGTTTTATAGGGCTGTAGTTTCAAGATGCGACTTGTTCATTAATAAAATAACGTCGTTCTGTAATTTCCGCATTAATTGCTGTTTTCTCTTTTTGCTTTTCTCAGAAAATGGTAATCCTAAAAAACAATTAAAAATAAAAACAAGCAGTAAAATCAAAACACTGCACACACTTGCATTTTCTCTATCTCTTCTAAACACGAATCCTCACGTCATGCAGATTGCTTGTTTTACACCCCGTTGAAACATACGATCCGATGCCTTCTCCCGACTTTGAGTTCCCGGTATTTGGGGCTAAAGAAGAAGTTGACAACGAAATTCCAGAAGAGATCTCCCGATTACTCAGACAAGAGGAAAGGTCCATTGAACCTCACAAAGAGCCGTTGGAAACGGTAAACTTGGGTTCAGAAAAAGAGAGAAAAGAAATCAAGATTGGAGCACTGCTCAGTCCAACTGCCAGAAAGGAATTGAAGTTGATCCTGACAAGGTCAAGGCCATTCAAGAAATGCCTTCTCCGAAAACTGAAAAACAAGTCAGAGGATTCCTGGGATGTTTGAACTACATCTCCAGATTCATTTTCCTTATGACCGCCACTTGTGCGCCGATTTTCAAATTACTGAAAAAGAACCAGGATTGCGTTTGGTCAGAAGACTGCCAATCCGCTTTCGACAGCATTAAGGAATATCTGTTGAATCCGCCGATTCTATCACCACCAGTGGAAGGAAGACCACTGATCATTTATCTCACAGTCCTTGAGGACTCAATGGGATGTGTACTTGGCCAGAAAGACGAAACCAAATGGAAAGAGTCTGCCATTTACTATCTGAGCAAGAAATTCACCGACTGTGAAACTCGGTATACGATGCTTGAAAAAACCTGCTGTGCTTTGGCTTGGGCGGCCAAACGTCTTCGGCAGTACATGATTCGTCATACTACTTGGTTGGTTTCCGAGATGGATCCAATCAAATACGTTTTCGAAAAACCTGCTCTCACGGGAAGAATTGCCCGTTGGCAGATGCTACTATCAGAATATGACATAGAGTACCACGCTCAAAAAGCCGTTAAAGGAAGTATTTTAGCCGATCATTTGGCTCATCAACCGATTGACGATCAAGAATCAATCGGGTTTGACTTCCCAGACGAAGATGTCATGTATCTCAAAATGAAAGATTGCGATGAACCGCTACCCAGTGAAGGGCCAGAACCAGGTTCCCAGTGGGGACTTATTTTTGACGGAGCAGTTAATCATTACGGAAACGGAATTGGGGCAATCATTGTTACCCCTCAGGGTACCCACATTCCTTTCACTGCCAAACTTATGTTCAAATGTACGAACAACAAGGCCGAATACGAAGCTTGTATTATGGGTCTCGAAGAAGCGATTGATCTAAGGATTAAGAACTTGGACGTATACGGCGATTCAGCCTTAGTTATCAATCAGATCACAGGAGATTGGAACACATACCAATCAGGATTGATTCCTTACAAAGACTATGCAAGAAGGTTGCTACCCTTCTTCAACAGAGTTGAGTTTCATCACATCCCTCGTGGTGAGAATCACATGGCTGATGCTTTAGCCACTCTTTCTTCCATGATTAGCGTAGGTCAATGGAATGACCTACCTAAGATTGACGTAATGCGCCTTGAACGGCCCGCCTACATCTTCGCGATTGAAGCAGTCATAGACGACAAACCTTGGTATCACGATATCAAATGCTTCCTTCAGAAACAAGAGTACCCACCTGGGGCACTCAGAAAAGACAGAAAAACCCTCAGAAGGTTAGCCGGAAGCTTCTTCCTGAGCGATGATACTCTCTATAAGAGGAATTTTGACATGGTCTTGCTCCGATGTGTGGACAGACCAGAAGCAGACATGCTTATGAAAGAAATTCATGAAGGATCCTTTGGCACTCATGCCAACGGACATACAATGGCGAGAAAAATTCTCAGAGCCGGGTACTATTGGTTGACCATGGAATCCGACGCTACAAGTACATGAGAAGGTGTCACAAGTGTCAGATATACTCCGACAAAATTCATGTACCGCCATCGCATCTCAAAGTTCTTTCTTCCCCATGGCCTTTTTCCATATGGGGAATCGACATGATTGGCTTGATTGAACCTAAGGCTTCAAACGGACATCGGTTCATTCTGGTAGCCATTGATTACTTCACCAAGTGGGTCGAAGCAGCGTTATACGCTAATGTAACCCGACAAGTGGTGGTCTGATTTATCAAAAACAATATCATCTGCCGTTATGGTGTTCCAAGCCAGATCATTATGGATAATGGATCTAACTTGAACAATAAGATGATGAAGGAGTTGTGCGCAGAGTTCAAGATCGAACACCATAACTCATCTCCCTACCTACCCAAGATGAACGGAGCGGTAGAAGCGTCTAACAAGAACATCAAGAAGATCGTTCAAAAGATGGTTGTAACCTACAAAGATTGGCACGAGATGCTACCCTTTTCTCTCCACGGTTATCGAACATCTGTCCGCACTTCAACAGGGGCTACCCCTTTCTCTCTAGTGTATGGCATGGAAGCAGTGCTCCCCATAGAAGTAGAGATCCCATCAATCCGAATATTGATGGAAGCTAAGCTCACCGAAGCTGAATGGTGTCAAAGTCGACACGATGAATTGAACCTGATCGAAGAAAAGCGAATGACGGCACTATGCCACGGTCAGTTGTATCAACAAAGAATGAAGAGGGCGTTCGACAAAAAGGTCCGACCTCGTGTCTTCAGGAAAGGAGACCTCGTGCTCAAGAGGATACAATCATTTCTCTCTGATTCGCGAGGCAAATGGACTCCGAATTATGATGGCCCCTATGTGGTCACGAAAGCTTTCTCAGGCGGTGCCTTGAGACTTGCAACCATGGACGGAGAGGAATTTGCCTACCCCACGAATGTTGATGTAGTCAAGAAATACTTCGCCTAAACTAAAAAAAAAAACGTCTCGGTGGATTGAAAACCCGAAAGGGCGGTCCAGGCAAAAGTTAGAGACATGAAAAAAAATCATCCCGGTGGATTGGAAACATCATAGTACAATCCAGGCAAAAATTAGGGATAATGGCAAGTAACTATGTTCAACAGAGGCAAGTCCCTTAGCAATAGTTACATCACCCATCGGAGGAAAACTCCAGACAACGGTCATCTTCGACAGAAGCTCGGGATGCCCTGAATTCAAAGTTGGTAGAAGGATAGTGGTCGTTATGTTTCAACGTAGCCCTTTTCCCTGTAAATTACCATTTTCTAACTTTGTATATACTCTTTGGAATCACGCGTTAGGCTGATTTCCATCTTATCAATAAAATTTGAGCCCTTGTGCTTTTGTTTGTAATTCTTATTTGTTTTAGCTTTACAGAACGACGTTGTTTAACTTAATCAGCGACTCTTGAAATAAAACAAAATGAATTTACTTGTTAAAAACTTTTTCTGCTTTTAAATTAAAGATGGCATTTCTTTTGACTGTTGAACATCAGAAGAACACTGATCCCTTCTCCAGAAGTAAGCGAACTTTGAAATGCAGAATCAAAGTACTCCTTCTAGGCCAGTGCGCCTGAATAAAGGATCAACTGTATCAGATGTGGTTTTCCCGTCTGATACCCTCGGCCGAGTTCTCATCTCCTAAGACCGATCAACATAGCTCCCAACAGGGACTATCTCTCCTAAGCAAGGTGGAATTGCTTCTTGTTGAACCAGTGGTACCTTTTCGTCCCCAGCAGTGGCCGAGTATCCAGTCTTGTTCATCTTTTAGCGTGTATGTTGCGTCTGTTTTATCAGCATAAGCATACATACATCATGCATTTTATTTGCATTCGCATTTTATATTGCATCACTATCACTTGAGTCGGTCTTATCCTGCCGTGATAACCATCCTCTCAATCGAGTTTGTCAGTTCTTTCCTCGTCAGGAATTGCTTCGTCTGAACAATCTCGCTACCAGTGTATCTCTAGATCAGAGTCGGCACTCGACCACTTTGATAACGTGAACCTCTGAAAAGCCAGAGAACCTTCAACAGATGTCACTCTTCGCCATTGAAGATGATATCCTTGCTTTCCCGGATTAAGGAAAATCCCCGGAGAAAGCCTCTTAAGCAGAGATTCGGCAGTACAACAGTGTTTCTCCGAAAATCCGCTGATGAAAAGGTCATCGGCACCTCAAAAATTGGATCCCATCATATGGCATTTCTCTGGGAAGATCCCATGAAAAGTATGATGCAATATCCCCAAGCGAAGCAGTTTCTCAAGAGACTCGCTTTCCCCAGTAGAATCGACAAATGGCGTCTCCAACAGAGAAGTTTGTGTACCTCTACAACTCAGACGACTGGGTTCCCCAGCAAGTCTGACATCAAAACTTTTTCTGTCAAATGGCATCTCTCCAGGAAAATTCGGCGAGAAGTTTGAGGAAAACCGCTACGAATAGCGTTTCTTGTCAATAAAGTTTATTGACAAAAGAAACTGGGACCAGTTCCTTGGTAGGAAACCAGGATCGAGGGGAAGTTTACATCTGAAACTAAGACCAGTTCCTTGGTAGGAAACCAGGATCGAGGGGAAGTTTACATCTGAAACTAAGACCAGTTCCTTGGTAGGAAACCAGGATTGAGGGGAAGTTTACATCTGAAACTAAGACCAGTTCCTTGGTAGGAAACCAGGATCGAGGGGAAGTTTATTTCAGAAACTAAGACCAGTTCCTTGGTTGGAAACCAGGATCGAGGGAAAGTTTACCTTTTCTAAGCATCATTGCTTTGCAAAAGAAGATGAATGCGCAAGCTGCCATTCATAGCCATCAAAATTTCGGATATTCCGATATTTAATCCTCTTGCACCCCGAATGCTCGAACACTTTCGTCATTCACACCTTCGGGTCCAAGAAGATTAAATAGGGGAATCTGTCATACCCCAAATTTTGACCACTAAGGTTTCCCATCATTGTGCAAATCATCATCACAGTATGGATGAATCATCATGCCTCATCAATCTCCTCAAGGAATTGTTGAGCATTTGACTGCAATCATGATTAGGGTTTCAAGCCCTCTCAGAGCCTTAGACAAAGGATCAATCAAGGAATGACTTAATTTTCAACTTGTTTAACCTCTCAAATATCCACAATGGATCAAAAGGACTCCCACTTCAAGGATTAAGCACAATGCTGCTCCCTTCTAGGTGGATCAAGCCTCCAGATCGATTGTGTCACCAAATTAGGGTTTTGATCGCCCAGGGCCTCCAGATGAAAAATTTCATCTGGGCAGGAGCCAATGGTCCAAAACATAACCTAATATACTTCATGGAACCTCATGAATCCATTCATCAAGTCAATTTTGCCTCAGGGGATGCATACATCAAAAATCAGGAATTAGGGTTTCTTGACCTAATTCACCCCTAAGTTGACTTTTGGGACAAATCATGAGCCAAGACCTCAAGACATGATTTGAGGGTCTTTGATATACCATATTAATCCATTTGGAACAATGGATTGATCCAAGAAGCTTGAGCAACAAGTTTCATTTTCATCTGCACCACAATTAGGGTTTTGCAAGAAAAGTCAACTGTAACTTTGACTTTTGACCTGGACATGCTCCCAAGCCCTAATACATGAATGAATATACCCTATGACACCCATGGAACATGTCCATCGAGTTTTATTTAGGTCAAGGACATGATTTCCTGAAGAATTGCACAATTTGGAATCCATTTGATAAAAAGTCAACTGTGCACAAAAAGTCAACTTTGACTTTTTGAGATTTTTCACCAAAATGGATTTTTAACCCTAAAATGATGTTAATGTATGATTTGAATCATCATTCATCAAGAAAAATCAAGAAAAGTGAGATAACTTGTAAAAGGGGTAACCATAAAAACTTAGAAAAATTCTAAGTTAAAAAATAAAGTGGCTAGGGTACCAACTTTGGAGGACCATAACTCATAAACCACAAGGCCAATTTTTTCCATCCAAAGCTTGATTTGTAGACCTCATTATCATCTACAAAAGCTTCAACTACAAGTCATTCCAATTCATTAAGGATTTTGAGTTATGGAGGGATCAAAGTGGCTGAAAAGTGAGAATGTCACTTTTTCCAACACTTAGTGAAATTTTCACTAAGTCAGAATTTGCCTTCACTTTTTGCCAAATGTAGGGGGATTTTTCACTTGGAATCAAAAGAGATCAAAACCAAAGTTGTTCAAACAGTTGTTGTATCATGTAAGGGCTTTCCAAAATGGCCAAGAACATTGCCAAATTCAACCTACATCATGAGATACAACATTGGCAAGTTGCCTTGCTGAAATCTGTCAAAGCAAGGCAGAATTTGCATTTTGGCTCGATTTGCCAAAATCAGCCAATTTCAATAGTTTTTATCCACTTGGACACCTCTGAGGATTGAATCCAAAGGGGACAATCACTGAGCCAAGCCTCCAAGGTCCAAGGAACAAGGAATAACATGTTGAACCTAGAATTGCCAAAATAGGGACAAGACTCCAAATTTGGAATGAGGCATTCAATGGAACCATCAAGGTGGCATGGACTGAGCCATTCTCATCTGAAATCAGTCAAGACTTATCCAAGACCAAGGGGACCAAAGCTCTGTGCCCTAACCTCTAGTCAATGGCTAGGGGAGACTTGCATTTCCATTGGCCAACATTGAGGAAACACCTGCTGCAGTTGCCATTCACTATTGCAGCCAAAACAAACTTGCTCTACTATAAATAGAGCTCAATTGTGATCAGTTTGAGTACACCAAAGCCATCAAACAGATGCTTTCCTCAAAATCTCTTCTTTCACTCCAATTTTGCCTTCAAAGGCAAGTCACTATCGGGTTTTGAGTTTGAGAGCAATTCCAATCCAACCAATCACTCACACACCTCACATACATCATATAGAAGTGATCCAAACACTCAAACAACATCTGGAACACAGATTTCACAAAATCACCAGCTGGTTGCTCAAGGTTTTAACCAAGTTGCAGCTGAGGTACCACAGAGTGATCCAACCAATTTCAATCAAGTCCAAGCATTCAAACACACTCCATATGGTGTAGGGAAGCTGTTCAGATCATCACAACTCATCTGTAACACCTCCAACCCAGAATTTGATTTGCTCTTGCTGTCACGACTTGCAGGTAAGCACATACTTGGTCATCTCTCAATCTATGCATATTTCCTCGCACAATAATTTGGCCATATGTTCATAATCATGCATGGAATGTTTTCCCTCAATTAATTGCATTGTTTGAATCGTGTATCAAAAATCCCAGCCTTCATGCAGAAATTAGGGTTCTTGAGGATTCTTCGTGATTTCTTGTTGTATGTTTAATTTAAATGAAATTAAAGTACATAGACATGATCGTGAGGTTGAAACGAGTTGATTGGTATGTGGATTACATGATATGATTAAGTATTCAGTGAGATTGGATAGAAAATGCAAATCTGAGAATCCCAGAACACGCGCGTGTTCTTCAGCTTGTTCTTGGCGCCATTTTTCCAAATTTGAATATTTGAATTTTGTGATTTTGTTTAATTGATTCAAAAATTAATTTCTCTCTGAGTTTTAATGATTTTGAGTTGATTCTTTTTTTGATAATTCACAAAAATGTTGAAATATTTTATTTTGCCAAAAAATCCCAAAAATATTATTTATTTCATATAATTGATATTTTTGCAAAGAATTAATATTTTAATTGTTTTTAACATTTGAAATATTATTTCCACAATGATTTTGCAACTTTTAATGCTTTCTATTTATTTTGTAGGTCAATACTTAATTTTTGAAGCATTAATCCAAGATCACAATTTGTTTCCCATGTGTTAAATAATTTTTGATCAATTTAATTGAGTTTTTATTCAATTAAATACATTTTTTGAAAATAAATTAGGGTTTTGGATTAATTCAACCCTCATAAATCATTTTCAAAACACTTTAGGGCTCTAATAGAGTGTAAGACCCAATCCTTTTTTACCAAACTTTTTTTGGGCCTCACTTATTGTATAAGTCCCGATACCGTCAAAAATAAACGGCGCGATCGTCGCCTTTTCAAAAATCAACTGGGCCTCTCCTTGAGCTATAAGACCCATTCAAAATCATTTGGGCCTCTATTAGAGTGTAAGACCCCACCCCCTTTTAACCAAAATCATTTTGGGTCTCACTTATTGTATAAGTCCCTCTGCGTTAAAAGAAAACCTCGGCGCGATCGCCATTTTAAACGAAAAATCAACTGGGTCTACCCTCGTGTTATAAGCCCCACTCTTTTTCTTTAAACCTTTTTGGGCCTCTTAAGAGAGTGTAAGACCCATCCCTGTGTACATAAAACCTTTTTGGGCCACAGTCACTTGTGTAAGACCCTCTGTACAAATTCACCGGTAAAATCCTGGGCCTCTCCTTGAGCTGTAAGCCCCAAATATTTCTTTTTCAAAGCACTTTCTCCTTTGATTTTGAATATACTGTTGTTTTCAATCTTTCTTTGTTGAACAACTAACTAAACAGCATGGAAGCTCTACAACCGAGTAAGTGGTTATCGCTTTCATTTACTGCTTTCATATAATATAAACTGTATTGTGGGGCTGCTCACTGTAAGTCTCCTTTCATAAACTCATATCCACTGTGTAATAATAGTATAGATATTTCGAGTTTCCCCGGCAACTACGTCTAGAACTAGGTAAAGCCGTTCCGTTTATTCGTAGAAATAGACACCTAGATCCCCAATAGGAGCACCAGATACAGTCTTCTCTTCGGCTGTCCTCCTTAGGAATCATCAAGAAACTCTACTCCCAAATATGAATGTATTCTCCGTGAATGGCATCTTTGAGTTTCTTCCAAATTCTCGAGCGTTCCTGACTCGATCTATTCCTTGTGAATAGCTTGCCTTGAATGTCTCGGGGTTTGGAAACCCACTACGGTCATAATCTTGGACCTTAACTAAGGAACCCTCTTTAAAAGTTAAAAGACGCTGGATAGTAAACCTCGCACGTTTACCAGTGGTTTTTATCTTTAAAAGAGTCATCTCTCCGAATGGAAAGGAGATGATGGACCCCCGGGCTTCTTAAAAGCATCGGCCTCCTCTTGGGCATCGTACAAGGACCCGTCGGCTTCTTAGAAGTATTGACAGCCTCCTCTTAGGCTTTGTATAATGATCTCTTCCTCCGGGAATGATAGCCTTCTCTTGGGCTTCGTACAAGGACCGATCGGCTTCTTAAAAGTTTCTAGCCTCCTCTTGGGCTTCGTACAAATTGTCCCGACGACCTCCTAGAGGTATAGGAACAGAACTTAGTAATCTACATAGAGCAGTCCTTTCCAGAGTCTACTACTGTTTCTCAAAGCATAGTACAAAAGATAAAACTCTAGACTTGGACAGTCTATTTTCCTTGAGTACTCAAAGACATTCTCAAGTGACCCTTCCGTTAGATAGGAAGAAACCCGTAGACTCGGACAGTCTCAATACCCTTTGGATTTCCCCTTTCCTAAAAGAATAGGAAACAACCCCGATCCTCAGATCAAACCCATGAGTACAGTATTGCTCATATAAGAACTGATTTTCTCTTTCAAAATCAGCATACTGGACCTGTCACTTAACTAGAACAGTCGCCAGCAGATAGCCTCCTCTTAGGCTTTGTATAACGATATCCCTAAAGGAGTCGGTCTCCTTTTCGCCTCCTCTTAGGCTTCGTATAATGATCCTTCTTATCCTCAGCATAAGATAGCCTCCTCTTGGGCTTTGTACAAATGATTCTCCCCAGCAGAGCAAACCTTTCGCCTCCATCTCGGGCTTTATACGAGATACAAAAAGGTTCTTATTGAGCCAAACAAATTTTAGCCTCCATCTCGGGCTTTGTACGAGATACAAAAACACTCTCTTGTTGAGTATAAAAGATTCCCCTGTAGAGTCAAACCCTTTTAGCCTCTCTCTCAGGCTTTGTATGAGACACACATAAAAGATTCCCTCGTTGAGTCAATCACCTTTTCGCCTCCATCTCGGGCTTCGTACGAGATACAAATTCCATAAGCAAGAGTCAAACTCTTTTTCAGCCTCCATCTCGGGCTTCATACGAGCTATAAAAGATTCTCCAGCTGAGTCAACTCTTTTTTAGCCTCCTCTTAGGCTTTGTATAACGAAATCCCCCACTGGGTCGAACCCTTTTAGCCTCTCTCTCAGGCTTTGTACGAGACACAAATTAGCCTCCTCTTAGGCTTTGCATAATGATTTTCCCCAGCGGAAATTAGCCTCCTCTTAGGCTTTATATAAGATAACCACTGGTTAATCCAATTAACCTTTTAGCATCAAACCTGTGCCTCGTTCACAGTACTCAAACATCAATAACTCCTTCCCTTTCATCTAATCGCTGTAAGCGGCAAGCCTCTGGATCATCTATATCCATGCCACTGTCCTTCTTTTAGCATGAGGAATTCCTAAGGAAAGATAGCGTTGCTCTATACTGAGTTAAAGTCTTCTCCTTCTGGTTAAAACCCCTTCTTAGGAAATTATGGCATTGCTCGGATCCGCGTATCCCAGTTAAAGTAATTCTCCTTCTTCCCTCTTTAGAGATGACAGATTCTCTCTAAAGTCGAGACCTTTCAGCTTCACATCTTGGTCTTTGAACAAGTTATAAACTACCTTTCGCTTCACGTCTTGGGCTTTGAACAAGACACCAAACCCCCATTTCCTCCCATAGAATAGGAGGAACTACGAACGCTCTGATTTCCCTGTTTTGGTAAACGGGAATACGTAGGCATAAGATCGAAAGAAAATATCTTAGCGAGCACACACACTAAACAAAAACCCAAAATCCCATACTTTCACACATCAATCAGAAAAGCAATCAGTCCTAACATCCTAAACATCTCATCGAACCAATAAACTAGGAGAATCCCCGAATCTTTGGAGCATCTGTAACCGAACAGACCGCTGTTCAAACTCAGTATGCAAGCAGGGTTAGTTGGAGACATCTATTTCCCTTCCTTCATCAGCTTTAATAGGATAAAAAATGAATCAAGTTGTAGTAATAACACCGAAGAGCGGTTGTGCCTCGCAAGCACGTCCAAAAAATCGCTTGCTACAAACGCCATGGGCAACAAATATACATGAGTTTACAACAAATACATATACACAACCCAACCATAAAGAAAAACACAAAGAAAAAGAGAAATGAACCAAACATCTCGCGGATTGTCAGAGCCGGTCGACGATCAATCCACCCCGGTTCATCCGTATGTGTGCTCCACAGTTGTTTTCTAAGCTACCCAATGAAAAATGAAGTTTGATGGAATTAGGAACAAGAATCCCCAAAACCATAACTTAAAAAGTGACTAAAATGAATTATATACATTTCAAATTCTGCACTGCTCGCTAGGCGAACAGATCATTCGCTAGGCAAATGCACGAAAATGGCACTTAAGTGCCTCTGAATAGTTAAACCGCCCATGCAAAATTCTAGAAGTTCGCTAAGCGAACGTTTTATTCGCCTAGCGAATGCTCGCCAGGACGTTTGCGAAGCGAACATTGGTCTTTTTCTACTCTGCCTCTTTCTGGCCTCCTTCGCTGGGACCTTCGCCAGCCTTCGCGAACATTCGCTGTCACACTCGCTTGGCGAACATGACAGAAAACCAGTCCCTTATTTGACCATAACTTCTGCACCGTAGATCCGATTTACGCACGGTCGAAAGCGCTGGAAAGCTTATTAGATGCTCTACAAGAATAATGCAAGATGGCCTTTATTAGTTACTTACAAAAATGAGACAAAATCAATTAAACTCAACGATATATACAAGAAAATGCAATATACACACGAAAACGTAAAGTAACCGTATTTACACATAAAGTGGGGTTTATTCAACCAATGTTAACACAAAGTAAAGATAAGTGCACAAAACATATTTAAAAAAATAGGTACAATTTGCACTTATCAGCCACCAGTCCTCTCTCGACCAGATAACGGGGAAACTCTATATTTGTATCTCGGCGTAGCAACTGAGGCCGTGAGCGCCGCTCTTATCCGCGAAACACCTGACGGGCTAAAGCCCATATACTTCACCAGCAAAGCATTGCAGGGACCAGAGTTGAGGTACCAACAGATTGAAAAGGTGGTACTGGCCCTCATCAACGCAGCTCGAAGACTGAGACACTACTTCCTGGCCCACACGATCGTGGTCCGAACAGATCAAACCGTAAAGCAGCTGCTGGGACGACCGGACATGGCCGGCAGAATGCTCAAATGGTCGCTAGAGCTGTCCGAATTTGGCATTCAGTATGAAAGCAGAAAAGCCCTCAAAGCCCAAGCTTTGGCTGACTTCGTCGCAGAAATGGCGTTCGCGGATTCCCATATCTACGGGGCGCGCAAGTGGACCATTTTCGTAGACGGGGCATCCAGCTCGACGGGAAGCGGGGTAGGCATCATATTGGAGAACAACGAGGGAATCATCGTTGAGGTATCACTTACCCTCTCCTTCCCCACCTCTAACAACCATGCCGAGTATGAAGCCTTCCCCGCCAGCTTGCGCCTGGACGAATATCTCGGTGCGGAAGAAGTCGTCATCTGCACAGATTCGCAACTCGTGGCCCTCCAGGTTCGAGGAGAATATCAAGCCAAAAATGACACCCTGTCCGAATACTTAGTCGTGGTCAAGAAAAATATGATGAAGTTCGCAGCGGTAGAGGTAAAGCATGTTCCCCGCGAACATAACGTCAGAGCAGACGTTTTGTCCAAACTGGCGAGCACAAAGAAGAAAGGCGGAAACAAGGCCGTCATACAGGAGGTGCTTCCTCGTCCCAGTATTGAGAAAACTTCCTCGACCCTCGACGTACAAATGATCGGCGACAGCAACTGCTGGATGACCCTCGTCTACAACTACCTTGCTAAGGACGAATTTCCCTCTGTCTTTCCCGGGATTTTCATCCATGGTGCAAACGCGAAAGTGGCGCAGAAATAGAGTTATCAGTTGTGTGTATTTATCCCAAGAGAGGGAAAGGAAACACTGCGTAAACCTGAGGGAAGGGAAAAGACATGGTCTCGCGACCAAGAGAAATGGGTAAGGGACTCGGTTACGCGAGGGGAAGGTATTAACACCCCCATGCATCCATCGTACTCGTTGGGATCCACGCTAACTGTCTCGATCAAAGGTTGTCATCATCTGGAGCTCCGCTGCTACTGGAAAGGAGAAGAAACGGGAACGAAGAAACGAAGAAGAAAAGAAAAAAGTGACTCGATAGGACATCACCATCCTATGTCTACGTATTCCCTTGTGCAATGGGAAAGTCAGAGTCAACGTAGTTCAGACACGAACTAAGGAGGGAGGTTGCTCGCCAAGACATCGTCGTCTTGTGCCTACGTATCCTCAATCGGACTAGAGAGAGGAAATCAGAGCAATCGTAGTTCAACCTACGGGTCAGTTGGGATACAAAAGGGGTTAAAGGGTAAGTAAAAAAAGGTTGTGCTCAGAGAGATCTCGCACGATCTCCTGCCTACATATCCCGCTCGCACGCGAGAATCAGAGCGATGTAGTTCCCCTCACCAGGGATGACTTGCTTTGTTTGTGTTTTTTAAGTGGAGTACGTCAACGTTCACGTTCTAGCAGTTAGGTGTCGCAGCTCGTTGTACGGAGTCTTAGGCATTTACCTGTTTGCAGTAGAACGGAAGTGACGCATCCTTTAAGGATGGAGTAAAGAAGATGAGAAAAGAATCGTTGTTTGTTTTTGTATTTTTTAGACAGAAGTGGATTGAAGTTAGTTCGTAACTTACATTGCACTGAAGTCTATGATATAGGAACGAATGCCTAGCAAATCTTTCCAAGATGGAACGTCCACCAAACACTCTAGAAAAATGAGAGGAAACCCCTCATTCCTCACTTTCCACATACAAGGCTTATGCGCAATACACTTTAACATTATTAAGTGTTTTAAAGTTGTTATGAGATGAGAAGAGAAGACGCAAGGGAAAAGAAAACACTAAGGGGAATTCTAACCTAAAGTTATCATGCAAAGGTGGCCCTAAGGTTGAGTTTGAAAGGGGAAACATCTACCTAAGTTAGCATGCATGGTTTGAATCCTAAAGTCTATCCTACTCCAAGCTTAATCAAAAATTAAGTTGGACTAGGGAATCCTAAGGGAAAAGAGAGAATCCAAGACTTAAACAAGTCTTGAGATTCTAGGGAAGGAGATGAGTTAATGGATGAAGAAGAAAAGGAGATGAGATAAGAATAAACAACAACAGCAGCTATAATTGCGCATATGCACCAATACATCAGTAAATTCAGCATCATATGCCAAACAACATTCAACAGCTCATGTTTCAGCACATAAATGGGTGTAAAAAGCCAAACAGCAGCACAATTAACAGCACATATGCACATATACAGCAGTAGAAACAAGGCAGCATGCAATACATTTGAAGATGGTTCAATCATGGCAAAATGAACATGCATCAAACATCACGTATTATTCAATCAATCATGATCACAATCATACCACACACCATAGTAAACAACTCTTGAAAACATCATGGAAGAATGCATCACATCATGAAAGAATGCACAATATTAAACACATGAGCGAGTTCAACCAAGTATGTATCTCATGAAATTAAATGCAAGCGAGCATGCGTAAAACAACAACTCCAGCATCACCAGTAATAATTTACAACTATCATGCCCAAGGAGTGTGTGCAAAGTGTTCATCACCTCAAGAAAATCAACAACGTAAACATGAACATTCAACAATGAAAACCAAAGGTCGCGTGTCGGAAAATTGTGTTCATACAATGAGGTGAAGTGTAATAGCATCAAAACAATCCACAGATCAACATCATATCAATCCATGAGGTTTAGACACGTAAGAGACCTCAAACAACCAAGAAAATGCAAGAAAAATACATTCTCCATCAGTGGTAATGGGTTACCTACCACACGTTAACCGGTTACTTAGTTCAAAATTTCCTGAAATACGCAAAAATACAACATGTTAACCGGTTAACGCATGGTGAGTAACCGTTTACTCTGGGACAGTGGCCAAAAAAACTTATTTCAAAAGCACTTTTCAGCAGCAAATCACTTCTCCAAACATCCAAATGATCATGCAATCAATTAATCACGAAATTCACATCAAATATCAGCAATCAAACATCAATTAAATCCAGCAAACATCAACATCAAGAACCAAATTCAAGAAAAATGGATCCAAATCAAAAATCACCAAAGGTCTACATCGAATAAGTTGCAAATAAGCTAAAGCAAGTATAGATCTAAATAAAACCAACCTACAAAGCTGATATTTGCTTTGGTGATTGTTGCAAACGAAAATTGATGAATCCAAGCAAGAAATCCAAGATCTATGCAAGAAACTTCAAGATCCTAGCAAGAAACTTCAAGATCCAAACAATGTGATGGTTTTGCTTCAAGCTTCCTCCAAAATCAGTTCCAAAAGCTCAAAATCAAAAGTGAAACAACAGCAAATTCAAGATGCTTTCAAGAATTGGTGAATAGATGAAGGTTTAGCTCCAAGATCAACAAATTTCAATGCAAAATTTGTTGAACTTTGATGAAGGAACTTTGAGTGAGGGTTTTGAAATGAGAGAAAAGCTGAGAGAAAATTGGAGTGAAAAGTGTAGAGAATTCAGAAAATGGATCAAGGTTCCGGGAGGTTTGGAATGAATTGATTTAAATAGAAGCTAGGTTAGGAATTCAAATGTGGTTTGGAGTGTGGGTTAATGAGTGGAATGGAGATTAGGAAAAGGATTTGGAAAAAAGAGTGGGGAATTAGAGTGGAAAGTGATGGAGGGAATTTGAATTTTGGGTGGAAAATGATTAAAAATGAATCAATTCTAGATCCTTCCCACACATGCACAAGCCAAGCACATGATGCAAATTTATTTTTTTTCAAAATATGCTCAGAGTAACCGGTTAACGCATGGTGAGTAACCGGTTACTTAGTGCAAATTTGCTGAGGATGCGCAGAAAAAAAAAGGAGTAACCGGTTAACCTGTGGTGAGTAACCGGTTACTCAGTTCAAATTTTGAATTTTGGCACCTTTTGGAGGGAAACTTGGAAAAGTGACTTCTGACAGTTGTTTTGGACCCGTTAAGCCTCTGAAACTCAAAACTTGATATTGCTACTGAATAACACTTGGAATGAAACACAAATCCTTGTTGACACCTCAGAATATCCTGCTGAATTAATAATGTCTGATACCGAATTGCTTGATCGAAAAATGATTGTTGAAGCTTCAGATTATCAAAACATCTAATGAGCAAAATAAAAGCTCCAAAAGACCTTGAGAATTATCTGCTTGGCTCTGAATACTAGTGAAGACTGTAGTGAGCGATTTTGGACGCGGTTCTTAAGCGTTGTCGCTCTTTTGGGGTTTACTACAGGTCGATTCATTTTTTATCCTATTAAAGCTGATGAAGGAAGGGAAATAGATGTCTCCAACTAACCCTGATTGCATACTGAGTTTAAACAGTGGTTTGTTAGGTTACGAATGCGATCAATGTGGTGGGGCCTCTCTTGTGTTATTTTGACAGAATGCAGGTTTATTCTATTGGCAGGATGTTAGGATTGACGCTTTTCAATTGATATGGGATTTAGGATTTTTGTTTAGTGTGCTCGCTAAGATTTTTCTTTCAATCTTATGCCTACGTATTCCCGTTTACCGAAACAGGGAAATCAGAGCGATCGTAGTTCCTCCTATTCTATGGGAGGAAATGGTGTTTTGGTGTCTTGTTCAAAGCCCAAGACGTGAAGCGAAAGGTAATTTGTATCTTGTTCAAAGCCCAAGATGTGAAGCTGAAGGTAGTTGCTATCTTGTTCAAAGCCCAAGATGTGAAGCTGAATTGTCTATTTGGCTTTTTAGAGAGAATTTGTCATCTCTAAAGAGGGGTTTATCTGTCACAACTGTTGGGTGACTGGTTATAAAAGAGGATTACTTTAACCGGGATATGTGAATCCGGCAATGCCATAATTTCCTTTATAGGGGCTTTCCAACCTAGAGGAGAAGACTTTAACTCAGTGTGGAGCAATGCCATCTTTCCTTAGGAATTTCTCATGCTTAAAGAGGGACAGTGGCATGGATGTAGATGATCCAGAGGCTTGCCGCTTACAGCAATTAGATGAAGGGGAATGAGTGATTGATGTTTGTATACTGTGAACGAGGCACAGTTTTGATGCTAAAATGTTGATTGGATTAACCAATGGTTTTCTTATACAAAGCCTTAAGAGGAGGCTATTGGCCCAACAAGAGGGAGTTTTGTATCTCGTACGAAGTCCGAGAGAGAGGCTAAAAGGGTTGACTCAATAAGAGAGTGTTTATATGTGTCTTGTATGAAGCCCAAGACGGAGGCTAAAAATTGTTTGACTCAACAAGAGAGTCTTTCGTGTGTCTCATACAAAGCCTGAGAGAGAGTCTAAAAGTTGTTTGACTCAACGAGGGAGTCTTTTGTATCTCGTACGAAGCCCGAGATTGAGGCTGAAAGGTTTGCTCCGCTGGGGAGAATCATTTGTACAAAGCCCAAGAGGAGGCTATTGTTACTGTTTCAGTTGAGTGACAGATCCAATATACTAATTTTAAAGAGAAAATCAGTTCTTATATGAGTAATGTGTGCCTTCAGGGATTTGATTCGAGGATCAAGGTTATTTCCTATTCTTTAAGGAAATGGGAAATCCAAAGGGTATTGAGACTGTCCGAGTTTATGGGTTTTCTTCCTATTTTTGAAAAGGGACTTGAGAATGTCTTTGAGACTCAAGGAAATTAGACTGTCCAAGTCTAGAGTTTTATCTTTTGTACTATGCTTTGAGAAACAGTAGCTGGGTCTAGACTCTTTGAAAGACTGTTCTATTAAGATGACTAAGTTCTGATCCTATACCTGTAGGAGGTCGTCGGGACAATTCGTACGAAGCCCAAGAGGAGGTTAGAAACTTTTAAGAAGCCGAGAGGTCCTTGTACGAAGCCCATGAGGAGGCTATCATTCCCAGAGGAAGAAATCATTTATACGAAGCCTAAGAGGAGGCTGTGAATACTTCTAAGAAGCCGACGGGTCCTTGTACTAAGCCCAAGAGGAGGCGGGGATGCTTTTAGGAAGCCTGTGGGTCCTTGTACAATGCCCAAGAGGAGGCCGATGCTTTTAAGAAGCCTGTGGGTCCCCAAACCCCAAGAAATTCAAGACAGGTTATTCACAAGGAATAGATCAAGCCAGGAAAGTTCGAGAATTTGGAAGAAACTCAAGAGATGCCATTCACGGAGAATACATTCATCTCTAGGGAGGTAGAGTCTCTTGACAATTCCTAATGAGGACAACCGAAGAGAAGACTGTATCTGGTGATCCTATTGGGGATCTAGCTTGTCTATTTCTACAAGAATAAATGAAACGTCTTTTACCTAGAGCTAGACATAGTTGCCGGGATCAGACGATCTGGTGATCCTATTGGGGATCTAGCAACTAAAGGCGTACTATTAATAAAGCAAGTACCTCGAATCAGACGATCTGCACTTGAAGTCTGAGTTCCTGCCAAATAAAACACCTTGCCACTAGTCAGAGCTTTCTTCTAATTCGGACACTTCGAGCTAATGTGACCAGGTTCCCCACAGTTATAACATTTCACCACATTCTTCCATTTACAATCAGCCACAACATGTCCTTCACCTCCACAGTTAGTACACTTATCCAAATTCTTCCTACACTCAGACTGACGATGCCCCAATCCACCACATCTAAAACACCTCGGAGCAGTAGACATACCACCTCCACCTGACCTTCGATCAAAAGTACCCCTTTGTTTACCTTTATCAGCCGGTGTTACATACGGACCACTTCGAAACTGCTGCTTCCCCTTCCTGTCACTTACACTTTTGTAGTGAGTAGATCGAGCCTTACTATCCTCATCATAAATCCTACAACATTCCACCAAATCAGCAAACCTCCTTATCCTCTGGTAACCGATCGCCTGTTTTATCTCAGGACGCAATCCACTTTCATACTTCACACACTTAGAGAATTCCGCGGTCGCTTCAGCGTAATGAGGATAAAACTGCACCAGCTCAACAAACTTAGCGGTATAATCCACAACAGACATATTACCTTGCTTTAGCTCCAAAAACTCAATTTCTTTCTTTCCTCGGACATCCTCGGGAAAATACTTCCTTAGAAACTCTCGGCTAAACACTTCCCAAGTGATCTCTTCGTCCTCTGCAGCTTCCAACACCTGACGAGTACCGACCCACCAGTCATCTACTTCTTCCTGTAACATGTGAGTTCCCAGTCTCACCTTACTGTCCTCATCACAATCCATAACTCTGAAAATCCTCTCAATCTCTTTCAGCCAAATCTGCGCTCCATCAGGATTATGTCTCCCTTTGAAGACAGGCGGTCTATTCTTTCTAAACTCATCATTCACCCCAGTATTCGGTGCACCCTGCACAGCATGAGCCATAGCCTGCATAGCAGCAGCTAGAGCAGCATCGTTCCTTCTAGCCATATTCTGTTCATTTCCAATAACAGAAACTATGGTTAAACAAACAGCTCAACCAACCACAGCGACCAACAAGGGCTGACACAACCGACACGGACTGACACAAACTGACACAGACTGGCTCTGATACCACTTAATGTAACACCCCCAATCTAATACCCCCAGGCTAATAAAGCGGTAAATAAAAATTCGAAATTTCATCAGAGTATATTTGAAAACATGGCATAGACAGGGAGCATCACATCAATTTGAAACCAACATAACAAACAACACCTGCTCATTTAGATATGCAACAGTGGGGTAGCAATCAACAGAGGAACTCAGTTCCTTACACCCACATTTCAGTTTTTAGAATAAAAGCGGAAAATCTAAAATCTGAATAACATATATACATACCATGAAAGTTGTCATACACCAAGTTATACATGTACAAGTCAAAAGATATATATACATAATACACAAATAATCACAACACGACCACCCTAACTACCCGGTGTCACATATCAGAGCCGACCGACAAAAGAATGAAGACGCAAAGCTTCACAAAAAGACCTCCAACAACTCTAATCTGCAATGCCTCATAGAGCATTATAAAACAGCAGAAGGGTGAGAAAAACAATCATAATACAGTTGCATAAAATTATATATTAACACAAGTATAAAGTTCTCACCACAAATGCACCACAATCGAATAAAACATAACACAGTGCAATTATCAGGTATTCATCACCAATGCCCGTCAATCACACATAATACACTCCTCATCAACACAAATATACATATTCCATCACATTATCACATTCACAATTAACATACACAAATAATCCATGATTATGCAAATACACAGAGACCGACACCACGACTCTATGCACATGCCATGCGGTACCGACTTCCAATGTTTCGCATGTCTCATCACCAGTTCACTCAGGAACTATTGGAACCATCGCTCGTTACTGAGAATCTCAAGTAACACCCCGTCGGGTCTACGATGTTCACCCGTCGCTTTAAGTCCTCAGGCATCGCCTCATATTTTCGAGGCACACGACGTTATGGATCGCTTTAGGTCCCATCATGGGCACACGATCGTCTACAACCATCGCTTTAGGTCCTCAGGCATCGCCTCATATTTTCGAGGCACACGATGTTATAGAAGATTCCCTCAGGAACCAAACCGCCACTCAGGACGTTTCCACAATACATATCATGATGCTGGGCATACAATGACTCATGACATTCACATTGCATACATACACACATTCATGATCATGCATTTATCATCAAATACCACACATAGTATTCTCTTGCCCTTAGGCCACAAATCATCATCAACACATGTATTCTAATCCCAACACAGCACACAATCCATACAACATTCATATTAACAGCACGGTGTACATTACACATCATACAACATCACCTTGCACAGTATACATCAATCACGTACAAGTATAACGACAAAAGTCGACAATCGGCACTATTCCCGATATTTCCGACATAATTAAATCGGCCAACAATTCCAAAATCATCATCATCAGAAAGTACATTTAATAAGCTTTCCAACGATATAAATATCACTTAAATCGGAAATACGGTTCGAAAGATATGAATTTTTTTAAAAAGAAAAATTGTTTTCAAAAACACACCAACCGCCCGGCGAAGCATGCTCACCGCCCGGCGAAACACGCTTCGCCTCTGCTTCGCCCGACGAAGCACAGGCGATACCAATCCCCCAAAATAATTCAAAGAGGCAGAAGCTTGGCACCTCTGCGCCTCTCAAACCGCCCGGCGAAAAGGACGCATCGCCCGGCGCTCAGGGCCTTTCGCCCGGCGCTCTGCACCAGAAGCAGAAAAATTCTGCTGCGTGAACACTGTTCCATACCTCCAATTTTTCCCATTTTCTTCCCCAAATCATTTCCAACAGCAAAACAATTACTATCAATGGTTCATACACATATAGAGATCATACAACACAAATTATATCGAATTTCGTCCGTGAAAACATCGATTTCTACTCGATTACGCGATTTCGACCTATATCCGAAAAACTACCGAACGAGACAATACAACATGCAACCACACATACATAATCATACACAACAATAAGATAATCGAGTTTCACACCCTTACCCGATTTTATCGATTCCTAGAACTTGCTCTCTTAATTTCCCAAGCTTTTTCTCCAATTTCTCTTCTTTTCTCTCTTCTCCTCTTTTCTTCTCTTTTCTTCTTTTCTTTCTTTCTTTTCTCTTCTACTATTTTTCTCTCTATTTCTATTTTTTCTTTTCGCTACTAACTTAACAAAATACACCCAAATGCCCAAAATACCCCTACACTCAAATATCTCGCAAACGTTCCCAACACCCGATAAAATATATTCACGACGAAAAATAACATATTTTCACATAAAAGTCAGAAATAAAATAATATAATAATAAAATAATCCAAACGGCTCAATTAAAATAAAAGACCAAAACTGGGGCGTTACAACTCTCCCCCACTTAGAAATTTTCGTCCTCGAAAATCTCACCTGAAACAAACAACTCTGGATACGACTCCCGCATCCGACTCTCCAACTCCCAAGTCAAATTGCCCTCAGCAGCGCCTCCCCACGCTACCTTCACCAAAGCAATACCCTTTCCTCGCAACTGCTTCACTTCGCGATCCAAAATCGTAACAGGTAAAGCCTCAACTGTAAGGTTCTCTCTTACCTCAACCTCATCCATCGGAATTACATGTGACGGATCCGGAACATACTTCCGAAGCTGTGAAACATGGAACACATCATGCAAATTCGACAGATTCGGCGGCAACGCCACCCTATACGCCACAGCACCCACTCTCGCGGATATCTGGTAAGGACCAATAAACCGAGAAGTAAGTTTCTTCGATTTCAAAGCACGACCAACACCCGTTACCGGCGTAACCCTCAGAAATACATGATCGCCCTCTTGAAACTCAAGATCCTTCCGTCTCCGATCATGATAACTCTTTTGCCTACTCTGAGAAGCCTTCATTTTCTCTCGAATAAGCTTCACTTTCTCTGTCGTCTGCTGCACCAACTCTGGTCCAACCACCGTTCTCTCACCAGATTCGTGCCAACACAACGGCGTTCGACACCTTCGTCTATACAATGCTTCAAACGGTGCCATACCAATACTAGAATGAAAACTGTTATTATATGTGAATTCAATCAACGCAAGATAACTATCCCACGAACCACCTTGCTCCAAAACACACGCTCTCAACAAATCCTCCAACGACTGAATCGTCCTCTCCGTCTGACCATCCGTCTGCGGATGATAAGCCGAACTCAATCTCAATCTAGAACCCAAAGCCTTCTGTAAACTTTCCCAAAATCTCGATGTAAACCTTGGATCTCGATCAGAAACAATACTCAATGGAACCCCGTGCAACTTCACAACCACACTGATATAAATCTCAGCTAACCGTTCCAAAGAAAAACTAATGTCAATCGGAATAAAATGAGCCGATTTAGTCAGCCTATCAACAACCACCCAAATCGCATTATGCCCCCTCTGAGTGTTCGGTTACCCCGTTACAAAATCCATCGAAATGCTATCCCACTTCCACTCAGGAATATCCAACGGTTGCAACAAACCACTAGGCCTCAAATGTTCCACCTTCGATTTTTGACAAGTCAGACAAGCATACACAAACTGAGCCACGTCTCTTTTCAAACCAGACCACCAGAAAATCTTCTTCAAGTCTTGATACATCTTATTCGCTCCAGGATGTATACTCAAATTACTCCGGTGTCCTTCCTCCAAAATCATCCTTTTCAACTCCGAATCATCCGGAATACAAATCCGTCCACGAAACCTTAAAACATTATTAGAATCCACTTGAAAATCACTATTCGCATCTCTTTCTCCAACCAACATCAAATCCACAAATTTCAAATCCAGCTTCTGTTTCTCACTAACCGTCATCAGAAAATCATTAGTAACCTTCAACATTCCAAGCCTTACACTATCCGAAGTCACTTCACATACCAAACTCAAATCTCTAAACGATTCCAAAAGTTCCCACTCCTTAACCATCAAAGCCGACATATGCAACGATTTCCAACTCAACGCATCAGCTACCACATTAGCTTTACCAGGATGGTAATTCAAGCCAAAGTCATAGTCTTTCAAGAATTCCAACCACCTACGTTGCCTCATATTCAATTCCTTCTGATCAAACAAATATTTCAAGCTCTTGTGATCACTAAAAACTTCAAACCTCGCACCAAAAAGATAATGCCTCCAAATCTTCAACACAAAAACCACAGCCGCTAACTCAAGATCATGAGTAGGATAATTCTTCTCATGCACTCTCAGCTGCCTCGAAGCATAAGCCACAACCTTACCTTCTTGCATCAGAACACTAACTAGACCAATCAAAGAAGCATCACAATACACCACAAATGGTTCATTAGGATTCGGCAAAATCAAAATCGGAGTTGTCGTCAACCTTCTCTTCAGCTCATTAAAACTCTCTTCACACCGAATATCCCAAATGAACGCTTGACCTTTGCAAGTCAACTGGGTCAACGGTAATGCTAGCTTAGAAAACCCTTCAATGAACCGTCGATAATAACCGGCCAAACCCAAAAAGCTACGAATTTCAGTAACAGATCTCGGAGCCTCCCATTGTAGAACTGCTTCTACTTTAGATGGATCCACAAAAATACCGTTACCTGAAATCACGTGTCCAAGAAAACTCACTTCCGACAACCAAAATTCACACTTGGACAATTTTGCAAAAAGCTTCCTCTCTTTCAAAACCTGCAAAACAATACGCAAATGTTCCGCGTGCTCCTCGCGAGACTTAGAATAAATCAATATGTCATCAATAAATACAACAACAAATCGATCCAAATGCTCGTGGAAAATCTGATTCATGTACTCCATAAACACACCAGGCGCATTAGAAACCCCGAACGGCATCACAGAATATTCATAATGACCGTACCGTGTCCTAAAGGCCGTCTTCTGAATATCTTCTTCCTTCACCCTTATCTGATGATATTCGGATCTCAAATCAATCTTACTAAACACACAAGCACCAACCAACTGATCCATCAGATCATCAATTCTCGTAAGCGGATACTTATTCTTAATCGTCACCTTATTCAACTGGCGATAATCAATACACAATCGCATACTCCCATCTTTCTTTTTCACCAACAAAACTGGTGCACCCCAAGGAGAAACACTTGGCCTTACAAACTTCTTCTCCAACAAGTCATTCAACTGCTTCTTCAACTCTACCAACTCAGATGCCGACATTCTATAAGGTGCCATAGAAACAGGTCTAGTACCAGGAACTAGATCTATCGAGAACTCCACCTCTCTCTCTGGCGGCAAGTCTGAAATATCCTCAGGAAACACTTCAGGAAATTCACACACAACAGGAAACACCTCAAGCGACACCTAACTATCCACGGTCAAGGATACAAACAATCCAAACAACTGAGCTTCCTCCGCCAAAAGTTTCTTCAACTCCTTGGTAGAGAAGAAACTCGAGTCTTCGTCTTCCTCCAGAGAAGGAAACCTTACCAACTTATGATAACAATCAATATGAACCCTATTAAATTGCAACCAATTCATTCCCAAAACCACATCCAAACCTTCCAACGGCAAACACACTAAATCCATCTCAAAGTCTTTACCATAAATGGTCAAAGGACAACTCAAACACACCAAAGAAGTAGTTACTGACCCCATCGCTGGAGTATCAATAACCATCTCACCATCCATCAAAGACAACACAATATTCAAACGCTTAGCGCACTCAGACGAAATAAACGAATGAGTCGCTCCAGTATCAATAATAGCAACTAAAGGCGTACTATTAATATAGCAAGTACCTCGAATCAGACGAGCTGCACTTGAAGTCTGAGTTCCTGCCAAAGAAAACACCTTGCCACTAGTCGGAGCTTTCTTCTGATTCTGACACTTCGAGCTAATGTGACCAGGTTCCCCACAGTTATAACATTTCACCACATTCTTCCTTTTACAATCAGCCACAACATGTCCTTCACCTCCACAGTTAGTACACTTATCCAAATTCTTCCTACACTCAGACTGACGATGCCCCAATCCACCACATCTAAAACACCTCGGAGCAGTAGACATACCACCTCCACCTGACCTTCGATCAAAAGTACCCCTTTGTTTACCTTTATCCGCCGGTGTTACATACGGACCACTTCGAAACTGCTGCTTCCCCTTCCTGTCACTTACACTTTTGTAGTGAGTAGATCGAGCCTTACTATCCTCATCATAAATCCTACAACATTTCACCAAATCAGCAAACCTCCTTATCCTCTGGTAACCGATCGCCTGTTTTATCTCAGGACGCAATCCACTTTCATACTTCACACACTTAGAGAATTCCGCGGTCGCTTCAGCGTAATGAGGATAAAATTGCACCAGCTCAACAAACTTAGCGGTATAATCCACAACAGACATATTACCTTGCTTTAGCTCCAAAAACTCAATTTCTTTCTTTCCTCGGACATCCTCGGGAAAATGCTTCCTTAGAAACTCTCGGCTAAACACTTCCCAAGTGATCTCTTCGTCCTCTGCAGCTTCCAACACCTGACGAGTACCGACCCACCAGTCATCTGCTTCTTCCTGTAACATGTGAGTTCCCAGTCTCACCTTACTTTCCTCATCACAATCCATAACTCTGAAAATCCTCTCAATCTCTTTCAGCCAAATCTGCGCTCCATCAGGATTATGTCTCCCTTTGAAGATAGGCGGTCTATTCTTTCTAAACTCATCATTCACCCCAGCATTCGGTGCACCCTGCACAGCATGAGCCATAGCCTGCATAGCAGCAGCTAGAGCAGCATCGTTCCTTCAAGCCATATTCTGTTCATTTCCAATAACAGAAACTATGGTTAAACAAACAGCTCAACCAACCACAGCGACCAACAAGGGCTGACACAACCGACACGGACTGACACAAACTGACACAGACTGGCTCTGATACCACTTAATGTAACACCCCCAATCTAATACCCCCAGGCTAATAAAGCGGTAAATAAAAATTCAAAATTTCATCAGAGTATATTTGAAAACATGGCATAGACAGGGAGCATCACATCAATTTGAAACCAACATAACAAATAACACCTGCTCATTTAGATATGCAACAGTGGGGTAGCAATCAACAGAGGAACTCAGTTCCTTACACCCACATTTCAGTTTTTAGAATAAAAGCGGAAAATCTAAAATCTGAATAACATATATACATACCATGAAAGTTGTCATACACCAAGTTATACATGTACAAGTCAAAAGATATATATACATAATACACAAATAATCACAACACGGCCACCCTAACTACCCGGTGTCACATATCAGAGCCGACCGACAAAAGAATGAAGACGCAAAGCTTCACAAAAAGACCTCCAGCAACTCTAATCTGCAATGCCTCATAGAGCATTATAAAATAGCAGAAGGGTGAGAAAAACAATCATAATACAGTTGCATAAAATTATATATTAACACAAGTATAAAGTTCTCACCACAAATGCACCACAATCGAATAAAACATAACACAGTGCAATTATCAGGTATTCATCACCAATGCCCGTCAATCACACATAATACACTCCTCATCAACACAAATATACATATTCCATCACATTATCACATTCATAATTAACATACACAAATAATCCATGATTATGCAAATACACAGAGACCGACACCACAACTCTATGCACATGCCATGCGGTACCGACTTCCAATGTTTCTCATGTCTCATCACCAGTTCACTCAGGAACTATTGGAACCATCGCTCGTTACTGAGAATCTCAAGTAACACCCCGTCGGGTCTACGATGTTCACCCGTCGCTTTAATTCCTCAGGCATCGCCTTATATTTTCGAGGCACATGACGTTATGGATCGCTTTAGGTCCCATCATGGGCACACGATCGTCTAGAACCATCGCTTTAGGTCCTCAGGCATCGCCTCATATTTTCGAGGCACACGATGTTATAGCAGATTCCCTCAGGAACCAAACCGCCACTCAGGACGTTTCCACAATACATATCATGATGCTGGGCATACAATGACTCATGACATTCACATTGCATACATACACACATTCATGATCATGCATTTATCATCAAATACCACACATAGTATTCTCTTGCCCTTAGGCCACAAATCATCATCAACACATGTATTCTAATCCCAACACAGCACACAATCCATACAACATTCATATTAACAGTACGGTGTACATTACACATCATACAACATCACCTTGCACAGTATACATCAATCACGTACAAGTATAACGACAAAAGTCGACAACCGGCACTATTCCCGATATTTCCGACATAATTAAATCGGCCAACAATTCCAAAATCATCATCATCAGAAAGTACATTTAATAAGCTTTCCAACGATATAAATATCACTTAAATCGGAAATACGGTTCGAAAGATATGAATTTTTTTAAAAAGAAAAATTGTTTTCAAAAACACACCAACCGCCCGGCGAAGCATGCTCACCGCCCGGCGAAACACGCTTCGCCTCTGCTTCGCCCGGCGAAGCACAGGCGATACCAATCCCCCAAAATAATTCAAAGAGGCAGAAGCTTGGCACCTCTGCGCCTCTCAAACCGCCCGGCGAAAAGGACGCATCGCCCGGCGCTCAGGGCCTTTCGCCCGGCGCTCTGCACCAGAAGCAGAAAAATTCTGCTGCGTGAACACTGTTCCATACCTCCAATTTTTCCCATTTTCTTCCCCAAATCATTTCCAACAGCAAAACAATTACTAGCAATGGTTCATACACATATAGAGATCATACAACACAAATTATATCGAATTCCGTCCGTGAAAACATCGATTTCTACTCGATTACGCGATTTCGACCTATATCCGAAAAACTACCGAACGAGACAATACAACATGCAACCACACATACATAATCATACACAACAATAAGATAATCGAGTTTCACACCCTTACCCGATTTTATCGATTCCTAGAACTTGTTCTCTTGATTTCCCAAGCTTTTTCTCCAATTTCTCTTCTTTTCTCTCTTCTCCTCTTTTCTTCTCTTTTCTTCTTTTCTTTCTTTCTTTTCTCTTCTACTATTTTTCTCTCTATTTCTATTTTTTCTTTTCTCTACTAACTTAACAAAATACACCCAAATGCCCAAAATACCCCTACACTCAAATATCTCGCAAACGTTCCCAACACCCGATAAAATATATTCACGACGAAAAATAACATATTTTCACATAAAAGTCAGAAATAAAATAATATAATAATAAAATAATCCAAACGACTCAATTAAAATAAAAGACAAAAACTGGGGAGTTACAGGTTAGTTGTTCAACAAAGAAAGATTGAAAACAACAATATATTCAAAATCAAAGGAGAAAGTGCTTTGAAAAAGAAAGACTTGGGGCTTACAGCTCAAGGAGAGGCCCAGGGTTTTACCAGTGATTGCACTGTTAAATTTGTACAGAGGGACTTATACAAGTGACTGAGGCCCAAGAAAGGTTTTCTGTACAAAGGGATGGGTCTTACACTCTCTCAAGAGGCCCAAAAAGTTTTAAAGAAAAAGAGTGGGGCTTATAACACGAGGGTAGGCCCAATTGGTTTTTCGTTTGAAATGGCGATCACGCCGAGGTTTTCTTTTAACGCAAAGGGACTTATACAATGTCTGAGGCCCAAAAATTGTTTTGGTTAAAAGGGGATTGGGTCTTACACTCTATTAGAGGCCCAAAAAGTTTTGAATGGGTCTTATAGCTCAAGGTGAGGCCCAGATGGTTTATTTTAAACTGGCGACGATTGCGCCATTTATTTGAAAATGTACAGAGGGACTTATACAAGAAGTGAGGCCCAAAATGTTTTCTGTACAAGTGGGTTGGGTCTTACACTCTAATAGAGGCCCATGAGTGTTTGAAAAAGTTTGATGAGGGTTGAATTAATCAAAAACAGTAATTTATTTCCAAAATGTATTTTAATTGAATAAAAATTCAATTAAAATGATCAAAAATTGTTTAACATGTGGGAAACAAATTATGATCTTGGATTAATGCTTCAAAAATCAAGTATTTACCTCTAGGTCGTGACAGCAAGTTCAAAGTGATTCTGATTTGGAGGTGTTACAAATGAGTTGTGATGATCTGAACAGCTTCCCTACACCCTATGGAGTGTGTTTGAATGCTTGGACTTGACTGAAATTGGCTGGATCACTTCATGGCATCTCAACTGCAACTTGGTTAAAACCTTGAGCAATTGACTGATGATTCTGAGAAATCAGTGTTCCAGATGTTGTCTAAGTGTTTGATCAGCTCACATGTGATGTATGTGAGGTGTGTGTGTGATTGGTTTGAGTGGAATTGCTCTCTAACTCAAAATTCGATGGTGACTTGCCTTAGAAGGCAAAATTGGAGTGAAAGAAGAGATTTTGAGGAAAACATCTGTTTGATGGCTTTGGTGTACTCAAACTGATCACAATTGAGCTCTATTTATAGTAGAGCAAGTTTGTTTTGCAAGGAATAGTGAATGGCAACTGCTGAGTAGGGTTGGCCAATGTTGGCAAATAAAAATCCAAGTCTCCTCTAGCCATTGACTAGAGGTTAGGGCACAGGCTGCTGGTTCCCTTGGTCTTGGATAAGTCTTGACTGAATTCAGTTGCTAATAGCTCATTCCATGCCACCTTGGTGCTTCCATTGAATGCTTCAATCCAAAATTGGAGTCTTGTCCCTATTTTAGGCAATTCTAGGTTTGACATGCTATTTCTTGTTCCAAAGACTTTGGAGGCTTGGCTCAGTGATTGTCCCCTTTAGATTCAATCCTCAGATGTGACCAAGATGATGACAAGGCTTGGAATTGGCTAATTTTGGCAAATCGACCAAAAGTGCAATAATCTGCCTTGCCTTGGCAGATTTCAGCAAGGCATCTTGCCACCACCATATCTCATAGGTCAAATTGAATTTGGTGATGTTCTTGGCCATTTTGGAAAGCCCTTATATGATACAACAACTGTTTGATCATATTTGGTTTTGATACTTTTTGGATCCAAGTGAAAAATCCCCCTACATTTGGAAAAATGTGAAGGCAGATTCTGACTTAGTGAAATTTTCACTAAGTGTTGGAACAAAGTGACTTTTCTTGATTTTGATCACTCCATAACTCAAAATCCATGAGGAATTTGGACATAGGTCAGTAGGAAGTTTTTGTAGAGGGCAATGAGATCTACAAATCAAGATTTGGATGGGGAAGAATGGCTTTGTGGTTTAGGAGTTATGGTCCTCCAAAGTTGGTACCCTTGCCACTTTATTTAATAACTTAGAAAAATTTCTAAGTTTTTATGGTTACCCCTTTTACAAGTTATCCCATTTTCTTTGATTTTTCTTGATGAATGATGATTCCAATCATACATTAACATCATTTTAGGGTTAAAAAACCATTTTTGTTAAAAATCTCAAAAAGTCAAAGTTGACTTTTGTGCACAGTTGACTTTTTAGCAGATGAATTCCAAACTGTGCAATTCCTCAGGAAATCATGCCCTTGACCTAAATCAAACTTGATGGACATGTTCCATGGGTGTCATAGGGTGTATTGAATCATGTCCTAGGGTTTGGGAGCATGTCCTGGTCAAAAGTCAAAGTTACAGTTGACTTTTCTCGCAAAACCCTAATTGTGGTGCAGATGAAATTTAGACTTGTTGCTCAAGCTTCTTGGATTAATCCATTGTTTCAAATTGATTAATGTGGTATATTAGAGACCCTCAAATCCTATCTTGAGGTCTTGGTTCATGATTTGTCCCAAAAGTCAACTTAGGGGTGAATTAGGTCAAAAAACCCTAATTCCTGATTTTTGTTGAATGCATCCCCTGAGGCAAAATTGACTTGATGGTTGGGTCCATGAGGTTCCATGGAGAATATTAGGTTATGTTTTGGATCATTGGCTCATGCCCAGAGGAAAATTTCCCTTTGGAGGCCCTGGTCGACCAAAACCCTAATTTGGTGACACTTGCGATCATGAGGCTTGATCCACCTAGAAGGGAGCAGCTTTGTGCTTAATCATTAAAGTGGGAGTCCTTTTTATCCATTGTGGATGTTTGAGAGGCTAGACAAGTTGAAGAACAAGTCATTCCTTGATTGATCTTTTGTCTAAGAGCTCTGAGAGGGCTTGAAACCCTAATTTTGATTGTAGTGAATGCTCAACAACCCTTGAGGCACTTGGTGAGGCATAAAGGTACATCCATATTGTGATAATGATTTGCACAATGATGGGAATCTTAGTGGTCAAAATTTGGGGTATGACAAAGACAGTACTGGAACTAATAACGCCGTGGGCTGTTGGAAGAATACCCTGATCCCATGCCAAGAACCAATGATATGCAAAGATGATAATGCAAGAATGAAGAGAAACATAAGCCAGTTAATGCTAAAAGATAGAGGGCAAATTTTAAGGTATTACAGCTGCCCCTATTCAATCAACTATGGACCTGAAGGAATGAGAGCAACGGCTGTCATAAATTCAAGGTACATAGGGATTGAATACAAAAATAACCAGAAAATTTGCACTCTGTGGGTAAAAAGAAATGGGTATATGACAAACAAAGAAGTTGTGGGAAAAGATATTTGTGGGAAAGAGTCCGGAACAAATGAAACCCAAAGGATGCCTGTCGGGAGAGACCGAAGTTTTGCCTGTCGGGAACGGCTAAAGAGGGCCTGTCTGGAACGGCTGAAGTTGAAAACCTGTGGTATACCTGTCGGGAACGGTAAATGGGCCTGTCGGGAACGACTAGGTTTAAAACTCAAAGGGTGCCTGTCGGGAATGGCTGAAATTGAAAACCTGTTATACCTATCGGGAACGGTAAATGGGCCTGTCGGGAACGGCTAGGTTTAAAACTCAAAGGGTGCCTGTCGGGAACGGCTGAAGTTGAAAACCTATGGTATACCTGTCGGGAACGGTAAATGGGCCTGTCGGGAACGGCTAGGTTTAAAACTCAGAGGTCGCCTGTCGGGAACGGCTAAAGGAATCCTATCGGGATTTGTTTCGGTTGGCCTGTCGGGAACGGCTAAAGGAATCCTATCGGGAATGGTTCCATTTGGCCTGTCGGGAACGACTAAAGGAATCCTAAGTTGGCCTGTCGGGAACGGCTAAAGGAATCCTATCGGGAATGGTTCCTGAAACGTACGGTTGAGAGGTACGATCAAAGATCTATAAACTGAGGAATAAGACTCTGGTGTAGAGAAAAGTAGTGAAACCCTTGTACTGTTTTGAAATTGTCTGGTGAGGAATGAAAGAGGCATTCCTTTTGGCTTTGTCAATACGATTGAAGAAACAAAGTTTTGGGCTCTCGCACGAGGTGTTAAAACTGGCTTATACTTCACATGCATATGTTTGAGTTTTTCCATGGCGTAATGCTCTATCTCGATGGAAATGCTACGTGTTTTTTTTTAGGATGCTATGCATACTACATGCAAGATGCAAAGAGGATCCTTAGCAAAATAAATGCTGAGGAAAAGAAAGCAACTCCTCTGGGGATAACACACTGGATTGTCTTCGTGGTTGCAAACCGTGCTGAGTTGACAAACCTGTTAAGGTTACTAGAAAGAATGACGACCCTGCTGGGGATGCATCATCTGAATCAATCTGTTTGAGGAAGAACCATAACTATATAGCTCTGCTGGGGATGACAACCACAAGGAAGAGTTTTCCTGTTGAGGGAACCGCGTCTGCTTGGGGAAAATTATTATTTGAGTCTTGCTGGAAAGGAGACTAAAGACATCACATGCTGTTGACAGGCTAATCAGTGAACCTTACCACCTGAAAACAAAAGGACATGCACACATGCCCCGGGGTATCGTGGATTTTGAATTCATCATCCAAGAACACCTGACATTTAAAGCAATTTTAATTGTTTTCTTTTGCACTCATGTCATTGTAGAACCTCAATGTTTTCAAATGCAATGTTTATAAAAAATTCAGACGCTTTTGCAAACAAAACAAATTGTATAAGAAAACAAAAGAGACAGATATTCTGAATAACGAAGATTTTATTGACTGAAAAGCCCAAAAGTAGGCGTTTACATCAAGAGGCAATTCCTGGAAAGAGGTAATTGCTTAAAAGAGAAAAGAAACTATCTTAATGGCAATGTGGAACACGGAAATCCATTGAGTTTCAACCCTGCTATGGTTCATATGTCTTCAAGACTTTCCAAGTGCTTTGCTTTCCGAGGGGGATGATTGGATCGATTCCTATCCTTCGGAATTCTCATTGTTGAAACGAAACGGGATACAAATTACTCAGATCGCAGCCTTTTGCTTTTAAATCCCTCTTTTGCCTGGATCGCCCTTTTCGGGTTTTTAATCCACCGGGATACCCATTTTTGCCTAAGTTGCCCTTTCGGGTTTTCAACTTAGCAGGTGTACTCAAATTTTTTTTTTATTTTATCCCTAATTTTTGCCCGAGCCTTTTTTCCTTTTTTATGGTTCACCGGGATGCCCTTTTTTGCCTGAACTCTCTTTTTACTGTCCAGCGGGTCTATTTATGCGAAGTATTTTTTTACTGCGTCTGAGTTCACAGGCGACGGAAAATCCTCACCGTCCATAGTTGTAAGCATCAAAGCTCCGCTCGAGAAAACCTTCTTGACAATGTATGAACCTTCATAATTCGGAGTCCATTTGCCCATGTGATCTGTATTAGGAGGAAGAATCCTTTTCAACACCAAGTCACCCGTCTGATAATTCTGAGGGCACACTTTCTGATCGAATGCCCGCTTCATCCTTCTCTGATACAGTTGCCCATGGCACACTACTGCTAATCTCCTCTCTTCTATGAGACTCAACTCGTTGAACCTTGTTTGAACCCATTCAGCCTCATCGAGCTTGACATCCATCATGACCCTCAGAGAAGGAATCTCGACTTCAACCGGTAAGACTACTTCCATACCATACACAAGAGAAAATGGAGTTGCCCCAGTAGGCGTACGTACTGAGGTACGGTGCCCATGCAAAGCGAAAGGCAACATCTCATGCCAATCCTTGTATGTCACGATCATCTTTTGCACAATCTTCTTAATGTTTTTGTTTGCTGCCTCGACGGCTCCATTCATCTTTGGGCGGTATGGAGAAGAACTGTGATGTTCAATTTTGAAGCTCTGGCACAGCTCTTGCATCATTTTATTATTGAGATTAGAACCATTATCAGTGATGATCCTCTCAGGCACCCCGTATCGACAAATAATCTCCTTCTTAATATATCGGGCAACCACCTGTCTGGTGACATTTGCAAACGAAGCAGCCTCCACCCACTTGGTGAAGTAATCAATGGCCACTAGAATAAAACGATGTCCATTAGAGGCGGTGGGCTCAATATTCCCAATCATGTTAATGCCCCACATGGCAAAGGGTCAAGGAGAACTCATCACGTTTAAAAGATTTGGTGGCACATGCACTTTATCAGTGTAAATCTGCCATTTGTGACATTTTCGAGCATATTTAAAACAGTCAGCCTCCATGGTCATCTAGTAATAACCAGTTCGCAACAATTTCTTTGCCATGGCATGCCCACCAGCATGGGTACCGAAAGAACCTTCGTGCACTTCTTGCATTAACATGTCTGCTTCATGTCTATCCATGCACCTGAGCAAGACCATGTCAAAATTTCGTTTGTACAACACATCACCTCCATTCAAGAAGAAACTGCCTACCAATCTCCTCAGAGTCTTCTTATCATTGGTGGATGCCCCAGCCGGATACTCTTGACTCTTCAAGAAATGCTTGATATCATGATACCAGGGCTTATCATCAGTCACCGCATCGGCTACAAACACATGAGCAGGTCTATTAAGCCTCATCACATCAATTTTGGGTATATGATTCCACCAATTCACTTGAATCATAGAAGATAACGTTGCCAAAGCGTCTGCCATCTGATTTTCGTCATGAGGTACATGATACAGTTTTACTATTTTGAAGAAAGTCAACAGTCTTATCGCATAATCTCTGTAAGGGATCAAGTTGGGTTGGTGGGTAAGCCAATCTCCGTTGACCTGATTGATCACTAAAGCGGAATCCCCAAATACATCAAGAGTCTTGATCCTTAAATCAATGGCTTCTTCAATACCCATAAGGCAAGCTTCATATTCGACTTCATTGTTGGTGACATCAAAAGTCAGTCTGGCAGTGAAAGGTATATGAGAACCCTTCGGAGTTATGAGAACTGCCCCAACACCATTACCGTTCACATTAACTGCCCCGTCAAACATCAGTTTCCACTTGTCATCAGGATCTGGTCCTTCATCGACCGGTGGCTCTTCACAATCTTTCATTTTCAGATACATGATGTCTTCATCAAGGAATTCAAACTTCATTGGCTGATAATCATCAATTGGCTGCCCGGCGAGATAGTCAGACAAAACACTGCCCTTGATGGCCTTCTGGGAAATATACTGTATATCATATTCGGTCAGAACCATCTGCCAACGAGCAACCCTTCTGGTGAGAGCTGGATTTTCAAAAATGTACTTGACTGGATCCATTTTTGATATCAATAGAGTTGTGTGAGTTAGCATGTATTGTCTTAATCGCTTAGCAGCCCATGCAAGTGTACAACATGTCTTCTCAAGCATTGAGTACCTTGACTCGCAATCTGTGAATTTCTTGCTCAGGTAGTAAATGGCATGTTCTTTCCTACCTGTATCGTCGTGTTGGCCGAGAACACAACCCATTGAATTGTCACATACAAATAGATACATTATCAGTGGTCTCCCAGGAACTGGAGGCATAAGAATCGGAGGCTTTTGCAAATATTATTTTATTTTATCAAATGCCCTCTGGCAATCATTATTCCACCGGATTGATTGATCTTTTCTCAACAGTTTGAATATTGGCTCGCAAGTGGTGGTAAGATGAGAGATAAACCTAGCAATGTAGTTCAGTCTCCCTAAGAACCCACAGACTTGCTTTTCAGTTTTTGGTTCTGGCATCTCTTGAATAGCTTTTACTTTTGCTGGATCAACCTCGATTCCTTTCTCACTGGCAATAAAGCCCAGTAACTTACCGGATCTCACCCCGAAAGTACACTTATTCGGGTTCAGCCTTAACCTGAATTGTCTCAGCCATTCAAAGAGCTTTTTCAAATTCACCAAATGCTCCTCTTCAGTTTGTGATTTGGAAATCATATCATCCACATAAACCTCAATCTCTTTGTGAATCATGTCGTGGAAGAGTGTCACCATTGCATGCTGATAAGTTGCCCCAGCGTTCTTTAGACCAAACGACATCACCTTATAGCAGAACATGCCCATGGGGTAATAAATGTTGTTTTCTCCATGTCTTCCGGCGCCATCTTAATCTGATTATACCCGGAGAAGCCATCCATGAAGGAAAACACCGAGAATTGAGCTGTATTATCTACCCGAACGTCAATGTGCGGTAGTGGAAAGTCATCCTTTGGACTTGCTCGGTTTAAATCCCGGTAATCAACACATATCCGGACCTTACCATCTTTCTTAGGTACCGGCACGATATTTACAACCCACGGCGGATAACTGGTGACGGCCAGGAACCCTGCTTCCCACTGCTTTTGTACCTCTTCTTTGATTTTGATTGCCATTTCTGGTTTAGTTCTGCAGAGCTTCTGTTTGACAGGAGAACAACCTTCTTTAAGAGGAAACATGTGCACAACAATATCTGTATCCAATCCCAGCATATCTTGATAGGACCAGGCGAAGATATCGACATATTAGCGTAGCATCTCAATCAGCCCTCTCTTCACATTCTCTTCTAGGCTTGCCCCTATTTTGACTTCTTTTCTCGCGTCCTCGGTGCCAAGGTTGATAACTTCTAGCGACTCCTGATGAGGCTGAATATCTCTTTCCTCATGTTTCAATAATCGGGCCAACTCTTCGGGAAGTTCACAGTCTTCCTCACCCCCCTCTTTAGCTTGGTAAACTGGATTATCAAAGTCATATTGAACCATAGCAGGACCGTTATCAACAGAATCCGGAGGATTGTTTCTGCATGAATGATGGTTCATACTTTATTTCAGAAATAGCTTTTTTGAAAAGAAAGAAAGCAAAATGCGCAGTAAGAAAACATTGCCATTTTTTATTTGAAATAAAGTGGAAAGGTAAAATGAAAGACAGGGAACACAATTTTTGAATACAAAAACGTCCTTTTATTGATGATAAACTTGCATGTGAAACAAATGTGGCCCTACAATGAAATCACTAAGCCTTGGGCAGGGCATAGGATTTTATATGCAACATGAAAGAAAAAACAAAGAAAATTACTCTTTCTGCAAAGTGACTTGGATGAGGTCTTCAGAGAACTAGTTGTTCAGCTTCTGCCCCGGGACACATGGGCGCACCTAATTGTCCATATCATTGTCGCTGTCCCCCTCGTCTTCGGTTGTAGCATAGACTTGGCCATGATTGATGAATCCCCCACTAGAAAAAGTGATAGGTCCCTGACGCTCTTGGCCCTTTGGCAACAGAACTCGAGGAGGCAGATAACCGATTCCACGCTTGTCTTCTTTAAAAGGAAAATATATCAACTGACCCCAAACTTCAGCAAGGTCTGACTGTACAACTTCGAGAGCCTGCTTGTAGGAAGCTATAGAAGTCTCTGCTTTCGTTTCACTGGAAGGAACATCTTTCACAATATTCACTACTTCGAATGCCTGAGAGAGGGTTTCATGAATCTTGCCGTCCATCTCCACGTATTTGAATGACGACAGATGGTTGACAAAGATATCTTCCTCTCAACATATTGTGACAACCTGCCCATCCATGACAAACTTTATCTTCTGATGGAGCATTGACGATACAGCCCCCGCAACATGTATCCATGGGCGCCCTAACAAACAGCTATAAGCCGACTGGATTTCCATCACATAGAAAACCGTATTAAACACCTGAGGTCCAATCTTCACAGGCAACTCTACTTCCCCGAAAACTGATCTTTTGGAGCCGTCAAAAGCGCGCACAACTAAATCACATGGTCGGAGCACAACCCCCTCAACATCCAGTTTTGCCAAAGCTTTCTTCGGAAGTACATTCAACGACGAGCCAGTATCCACCAACACATGGGACAAGACTGCCCCTTTCCACTCCATGGAGATGTGGAGAGCTTTGTTATGATTTCTTCCTTCTGGCGTTAGATCAAAATCAGTAAACCCCAACCCGTTGCCGGCATTGACATTGGCGATAACACCCTCAAGCTGGTTCATCGATATTTTCTGTGGAACATATGCCATATTCAAGATTTTCAGCAGGGCGTTGCGATGTGCCTCGGAACATAACAGCAGTGACAAGATAGAAATCTTGGAGGGAGTTTGATGCAGGTGATCAACTATTTTATAATCGCTCTTCCGGATAATCCTCATAAACTCTTCAACATATTTTTCAAAGGAATTATCGGGCTCCACCCTCTGCACGGGCTCTTCGATTACTGCTTACTTCCCTTTGGCTTTCGATAAAGCTTCAACATCATCATTTCGGAGCGTTTGTGGAGCAAAGAGCCTCCCACTACGAGTAAAACCACCCATTCCTCCTACGTTCCCCACACTCGAGCCAGCTTCCTTGTGAGTTTCTACTTCTTGCTTCTGCCCTTGGTAATAAACATCAGCTCCGTAATGCCACGGAATTGCTACTTTGTTTTCATAGGGAGTAGGGCCCGGAACAGTTACAGTCAATGGTGCTAGCTGGTCAGGCGCAAGGATCTGTATATGTGTAGGCACAGGAATTTCTGCTGGAGTAAAGTAGATAGTAATAGTCGAGACCGTATCATCCTTCTTTCTCATCTGATCAAACTGTAACCAACCCTCATCTATCATCATCTGAAGGCCCTTTATTAATTCATCACAGCCATTTACCGTGGCCAAACATTCTGAACAATTTTCCAGACAACCTGGGAACACGCCCCCTTTCAACAAACGTTCTTTCACCACTGTCAATGGTGTTCTGACATTATTCACATCTGCCACCAGATTCAAACTTCTGTCCTCCTCTATTGCATTGACCTTTGGCCCGACATGCGGGGGCATGGGGTTTTGAATCACATTGGGATTAGGAGAGAAGTTGATAGCTTTCAAATCAACTAGGTCCTGAACTACGTCCTTAAAAGCTTTGCAGTTCTCTATGTTATGGTCGGGCGCACCCGAATGGAATTCACATTTTTCATTTGCATCATAACTATAAGGCAGCTTGCCCAATAGTGGAGCCAAGGTTCTCAACTGTATCAACTTTAAACGGAGCAAATTCTACAACATCTGAGAACATGTCATCAGAAAAGTATCAAAGTGGCGATCACTCATTCTCTATCTCGGTTGGTATTGTCTCTGAGATTGTGGCTGAGATTCAGCGGCTGGAGCCGGAATAGTTACAGCTGCTGCTTGATGGTATGAACCCTGACGTTCTTTGCCTTTACCTCCTTGTCCATATGCAGCACTAGTCTCACCCTCACGTTTCCTCGAGCCATTACCGAAAAGCCTCTTTGCATTGGAAGAGCCCGCCCCACTTCCATCTTGAATTTTCCCTGATTTCAACAGATTTTCGATTCTCTCTCCAGCAATTACAATGTCAGAGAACCCAGTGGATGGGCATCCAGCCAAGCAATCCAGATACAGGTCCTGTAACGTATTCATAAACATATAAGCCATTTCCCTTTCCATCAGCAGGGGTTGTACTCGAGCTGCTAGCTCATGCCACCTCTGGGCGTACTGTTTGAACCCTTCTTTCTGATCCTGTGTCATATTTTGTAATTGGGTACGATTGGGGGCCATGTCAATATTATACTGATACTGTTTCAAGCAAGCATCACCCAAGTCCTTTCAGTTTCTGATATAGGCTCTCTCTAGCTTCATATACCACTCTAGCGAAGCTCCTGATAGACTATCCTGAAAAAAGTACATCCATAGCTTTTCATTGTTAGAATATGCAGAGATCTTCCTGAAATATGCCTGAATGTGAGTCTTGGGACAAGTACTGCCATTGTATTTATCGAAGGTCAGAGGCTTAAACTTTGGAGGGATCCTTACCCCTTGCACCAGCCCCATGTCAGCAACATCAATTCCCATGGAGTTTTGACATTCCATGGCCCTTATCTTCTCCTCTAGCTCTTCATACCTTCTGTCATTACCATCATTATGAACCCCCATGTCAGCATTCAGCACAGAGAACTGATCATTCTGATTGTCTTCCACATGATGATGATTAACAAGGCCAAATCCACCAGCAGCTCCACTGGGAGGACCAACAGGAGGATTATTTGCCACTCCGCCAAGAAGATTGATAATAGGTGGATAATTTACCACTCCGCCAGGAGGATTGCTATGATTATCCCCAACAGGGACTTCCATTTCCAACCTTTGAACTGCAGCTCTCAACTCTTGCTGCCCCTGGGCTACACCCTGCATAAGATTCATGAATTGCTCCATGCGGGCCTTCAATTCAGTAAGTTCTGCTTGCACTTGTTCCATGATCCTGACTTGATTTTGTCGAGTCACGTAATGATGAATGTTGGGATCAACTATTCTGCCTGCAACCAAATAAAGGTTAGAAAATCCCTGGGACGAGTACCTGTTATGCAAAATGATATGTATGAATGTATGCATATGCCATGTTTTTCATTCCCAAGGCGTTTTACACCCTGATTCCAGTCCCGATCACCAGAGACTAAGTAATAGCCATATATTGTTGAGAAAAAAATTTGTTGAGAAGAGATGTGCCGTGATAATGTGCTTGTGAATAGAATACTGCCAAGGAACCATCTCTTAATAAACCGTTCATTTCAATTTAACAGAAAGCCGATACATGCTGAAGCATTCTTTAACAAGATCATAAACGGGAAATACATCAAAGAGTGGCTCCATCAACAAGCCTGATGGTAACCACGGTACATCAATAAAAGCTGCATGAGAAACAAAAAGGGAAGGAACTGTCAATCATTCAACTCCAAATCTTTCAGCTTCTCACTGGAATGCTTGATTTCTTCAAAGAGTATTCTGGTGCGCTGATGGCCCGACCTTTCAATCATTTCTTTGATCAAAATATCCCTCTTCTTCAGAGCTTCAGCCAATGAATCCATGTGCATCAAGAGAGCCTCGTCTTCATTCACCCCCTTAAGCCTTTTCACACCAGCTTTTATTTTGAGTGCCCCAATCTCTGACATGGCATCTTCAAGTTCCTTCTTGGAAGCTTTCAACTCATTTCTAGCACTCTTCAACTGCTCTTGGCTTTTACCGAAGTCTTCACGATGCTTTCTTTGTTGTTCATGTGCTTTCTGAAGTTCATCGTCTTTGGTCTTTAATTGCTCCTGCAGCTCTGCATTCTCAATTCTAACTTCGTCCCATGCTTGCTGAAGTTTGGTGAGCTTAGCCTTTGCTTGAGCCAAGGATTATTTGGTCTGCCTATGAGCTTGAGCAGAGGTTTCAGCAGCCATATTAACTTTCTGGAAATGTCGGGCTCTGTCAGCAAAGTCTTTTTCTTTATCTTCCAAAATCTTCAATGTATCTTGAGTCTTCCATTCCAGTTCTTTGTTGGTATGCAGAGTATCCTGTAGACGACTACTCAGATCAGAGTTCTCTACCCGGAGGTTTTTCACCAGGGCCTGAAATTTGTTGAATTCTTCAATGGGAATAATGGTCCTTTCTTCCACAACTTCAGGATACAAATGAGGTACAGGATCAAAAGGTAAGTAGAAATCTTCTAACCTCTTCCTTATCCAGTTCTCATAGGGAGGATAAGTTCGGTTGTTAGATTTTCCAAGAACCCCATTGCCCCTTCTTTGGATTCTATTCCAGGCTTCCGAAGCTCTTCGGGCTATTGCTTGATCGTTACCTACTTGAAAATACAAGGACTCTTCCACACTCCTCTCGGTAGGGGGATTTTCCAGAGCATAACCGAATTGTCTGATGTCCAGAGAAGGATTATAATTGATGCCTCCCTTCCTCCCTATTAACGGGACATTGGGGAATCCACCACAGCTATGAATAATATCCCCACCAAGTAACCCCTGATATATCCAGATGATATCTTTGGCAGACAAACCCATCAGTCTATAAAGCCATTCCACCGAACCCTTGGTATCCACAAATGCCCCTTTACGCGGTAACCGATGCGAAAACCATTTGTAAAATAAAGGTGCACAACAGTTGACATATCCCCCTCTTCTTTTTTCATTCCGATTATGGAATGAATGATAAAGGTCACCCAATAGAGTGGGTATTGGATTTTGAGTGGTGAATATTTTGATGGCGTCCATGTCAACAAATTCTGGCACATTTGGGAACAAAATAATGCCATATACGCAAAGAGCTAACACATCACAGAAAACATTCCAATATTTGTCTTTAGCGGCTTTCTGAGCAATCTTGGTCAAGTACATCAGAGGGTACCCTCGAAATTCTCCTTTTTTGGTGATGTTTGTCTCCACCGTCGACTTGCTCAAATAAAGAGCAGCAACCACGACCTCAAAATCTGGATTTGTCTTCGAACTGAAAAATGGTACCTCTTCCTTAATGGAGATCCCTAAGATATTCGAATATTCTTCCAAAGTCGGGACCAAGATATAATCCTGAAACACAAAGCACCGTAGAGAAGGATCGTAGAATTGCATCAATGTGTGAAGGCCCACCCATTCATACTCACTGAGGTTACAAACAAATGACAAAATTCGCCCGTACTTTTCTCTGAATGCTTCCAACACTTCTGAGCTAGCCATAGCCTTCAAACTGCTGATAGAACCCAAACATGGCTTCAGAAATTTGTAGGTGATGACATTCTTTTTCTCAACATCCATCGGAAAGGAACCCCTTGACTGGAATCAAAGGTATAATATTGCCCTGGAAATGAAAAAACGTGTATGTTAAGATATTGAAATGCAATGCAAAGGCATGGGATCAGAGTGCCGGCGTCTGTGCTGGACTGTGCAGATAGTGACATTTGTGTATTTGTGGATAATGCTGAACTGTGAATAATAACCATCTGAACATAATAATATAAACTAGAAGAACCAGAATATCAGGTATGTGGGAGGTCTAAGTCACCTGCAAACACCCGCCCATTCTCACATGTGGGTACTAAAACCAAGGTTCCTCAGTGTCGGATTCCCAATTTGAGAAGCAATAGTACATTCATCCCTCGGGGTACAATACTATTGCCAAACAAAGAGGTCGTCCAATGATTTCCCCAAAAATAAGGTAATCCTATGCAAGTTCCCAGCTTCGGGTCCTCGGATAGAGAAACGTAATGGGTTTGCCATTTCTGGTCTGCCATTATCGTTCTCGGGAGGAGTGCCTCTACTGAGTCCTCGGGAATGGTCACCAGAGTCGACAGCTCATACAGGGATATCTAATGGCCTGCATAACATGCAGTATCAGATACCACCTGTATGGGCCTCGTCTGGCTGTGGATCTTGCGAAGACTTAACATGATAACGCCATGCAAGCGATCGACTATCCACTCTAAATCATATGTGTATGCTCGAGCCTGGGAAGTGAGCTTATCTCTCAGAACACCCTGCCCACCAAACAGAAAAACCAGCACAGTCCAGCACAGTATAATATATATGGCAACAGTAAATGAAGAGCATGTAAATGCAGTAAAAGAGTAAACATGCAATAATTCCATAAGTAAAGCGAGTAAACATAAACAGATAAACACCCTAAAATCGAAAACAAACAAGCGCTAGGATTGACTCACTTAGGGAACCAGAATCCCCAGCAGAGTCGGCAGTTGTCGCTCTCGGGATTTTCATCCATGGTGCAAATGCGAAAGTGGAGCGAAAACAGAGTCGCCAACCGTGTGTATTTATCCCAAGAGAGGGAAAAGAAACACTGCGTAAACCTGAGGGAAGGGAAAAGACATGGTCTCGCGACCAAGAGAAACGAGTAAGGGAGTCGGTTATGCGAGGGGAAGGTATTAGCAACCCCACGCGTCCATTGTACTTGATAGGATCCACGCTTGATGTCTTGATCAAAGGGTGTCGTCGTCTGGAGCTCCGCTGCTACTGGAAAGGAGAAGAAACGGGAACGAAGAAACGAAGAAGAAAAGAAAAAGTGACCCGATAGGACATCGTCGTCCTATGCCTACGTATTCCCTCGTGAAATGGGAAAGTCAGAGTCAACGTAGTTCGGACATGAACTAAGGGGGGAGGTTGCTCGCCAAGACATCGCCGTCTTGTGCCTACGTATCCTCAATCGGACTAGAGAGAGGAAATCAGAGCAATCGTAGTTCGACCTACGGGTCGGTTGGGATACAAAAGGGGTTAAAGGGTAAGTAAAAAAAGGCTGTGCTCGGAGAGATCTCGCACGATCTCCTGCCTACATATCCCGCTCGCACGCGAGAATCAGAGTGATGTAGTTCCCCTCACCAGGGATGACTTTCTTTGTTTGTGTTTTTTAAGTGGAGTACGTAAACATTCACGTTCTAGCAGTTAGGTGTCGTAGCTCGTTGTACGGAGTCTTAGGCATTTACCTGTTTGCGGTAGAACGGAAGTGACACATCCTTTAAGGATGGAGTGAAGAAGATGAGAAGAGAATCATTGTTTGTTTTTGTATTTTTTAGACAGAAGTGGATTGAAGTTAGTTCGTAACTTGCATTGCACTGAAGTCTATGATATAGGAACGAATGCCTAGCAAATCGTTCCAAGATGGAACGTCCACCAAACACTCTAGAAAAATGAGAGGAAACCCCTCATTCCTCACTTCCCACATACAAGGCTTATGCGCAATACACGTTAACATTATTAAGTGTTTTAAAGTTGTTATGAGATGAGAAGAGAAGACGCAAGGGAAAAGAAAACACTAAGGGGAATTCTAACCTAAAGTTATCATGCAAAGGTGGCCCTAAGGTTGAGTTTGAAAGGGGAAACATCTACCTAAGTTAGCATGCATGGTTTGAATCCTAAAGTCTATCCTACTCCAAGCTTAATCAAAAATTAAGTTGGACTAGGGAATCCTAAGGGAAAAAAGAGAATCCAGGACTTAAACAAGTCTTGAGATTCTAGTGAAAGAGATGAGTTAATGGATGAAGAAGAAAAGGAGATGAGATAAGAATAAACAACAACAGCAGCTACAACAGCGCATATGCACCAATACAGCAGTAAATTCAGCATCATATGCCAAACAACATTCAACAGCTCATGTTTCAGCACATAAATGGGTGTAAAAAGCCAAACAGCAGCACAATTAATAGCACATATGCACATATATAGCAGTAGAAACAAGGCAACATGCAATACATTTGAAGATGGTTCAATCATGGCAAAATGAACATGCATCAAACATCACGTATTATTCAATCAATCATGATCGCAATCATACCACACACCATAGTAAACAACTCTTGAAAACATCATCGAAGAATGCATCACATCATGAAAGAATGCACAATATTAAACACATGAGCGAGTCCAACCAAATATCTATCTCATGAAATTAAATGCAAGCGAGCATGCGCAAAACAACAACTCTAGCATCACCAGTAATAATTCACAACTATCATGCCCAAGGAGTGTGTGCAAAGTGTTCATCACCTCAAGAAAATCAACAACGTAAACATGAACATTCAACAATGAAAACCAAAGGCCCGTGTCAGATAATTGTGTTCATATAATGAGGTGAAGTGTAATAGCATCAAAATAATCTACAGATCAACATCATATCAGTCCATGAGGTTTAGACACGCAAGAGACCTCAAACAAGCAAGAAAATGCAAGAAAAGACATTATGCATCAGTGGTAACCGGTTACCTACCACACGTTAACCGGTTACTTAGTTCAAAATTTCCTGAAATACGCAAAAATACAACATGTTAACCGGTTAACGCATGGTGAGTAACCGGTTACTCTGGGACAGTGGCAAAAAAAAACTTGTTTCAAAAGTACTTTTCAGCAGAAAATCACTTCTCCAAACATCCAAATGATCATGCAATCAATTAATCACGAAATTCAGATCAAATATCAGTAATCAAACATCAATTAAATCCAGAAATCATCAACATCAAGAACCAAATTCAAGCAAAATGGATCCAAATTAAAAATCACCAAAGATCTACATCAAATAAGTTGCAAATAAGCTAAAGCAAGTATAGATCTAAAGAAAACCAACCTACAAAGATGAGATTTGCTTTAGTGATTGTTGCAAACGAAAACTGATGAATCCAAGCAAGAAATCCAAGATCTGTGCAAGAAACTTCAAGATCCTAGCAAGAAACTTCAAGATCCAAACAATGTGATGGTTTTGCTTCAAGCTTCCACCAAAATCAGTTCCAAAAGCTCAAAATCAAAAGTGAAACAACAGCAAATTCAAGATCCTTTCAAGAATTGGTGAATAGATGAAGGTTTAGCTCCAAGATCAACAAATTTCAATGCAAAATTTGTTGAACTTTGATGAAGGAACTTTGAGTGAGGGTTTTGAAATGAGAGAAAAGTTGAGAGAAAATTGGAGTGAAAAGTGTAGAGAATTTAGAAAATGGATCAAGGTTCTGGGAGGTTTGAAATGAATTGATTTAAATAGAAGCTAGGTTAGGAATTCAAATGTGGTTTGGAGTGTGGGTTAATGAGTGGAATAGAGATTAGGAAATGGATTTGGAAAAAAGAGTGGGGAATTAGAGTGGAAAGTGATGGAGGGAATTTGAATTTTGGGTGGAAAATGATGAAAAATGAATCAATTCTAGATCCTTCCCACACATGCACAAGCCAAGCACATGATGCAAATTTTTTTTTTTTTCAAAATATGCTCAGAGTAACCGGGTAACGCATGGTGAGTAACCGGTTACTTAGTGAAAATTTGCTGAGGATGCGCAGAAAAACAAAGGAGTAACCGGTTAACCTGTGGTGAGTAACCGGTTACTCAGTTCAAATTTTGAATTTTGGCACCTTTTGGAGGGAAACTTAGAAAAGTGACTTCTGGCAGTTGTTTTGGACCCGTTAAGCCTCTGAAACTCAAAACTTGATATTGCTACTGAATAACACTTGGAATGAAACACAAATCCTTGCTGACACCTCAGAATATCCTACTGAATTAATAATGTCTGATACCGGATTGCTTGATCAGAAAATGACTGTTGAAACTTCAGATTATCAAAACATCTAATGAGCAAAATAAAAGCTCCAAAAGACCTTGAGAATTATCTGCTTGACTCTGAATACTAGTGAAGACAGTACTGGAACTGATAACGCCGTGGGCTGCTGGAAGAATACCCTGATCCCATGCCAAGAACCAATGATATGGAAAGATGATAATGCAAGAATGAAGAGAAACATAAGCCAGTTAATGCTAAAAGACAGAGGGCAAATTTTAAGGTATTACACCCTCCGACCCTAAAGAGGCCAACACAGTCAGGCGAAGGGCCTGCTCCTACGTCCTGGTCGAAGACAAACTCTACAGGCGAGGGTTCTCCATCCCGTTACTCAAGTGTGTCGAGGAAGAGATGGTCCCGCACATCCTGCGTAAAATTCACGAAGGAATCAACACCCAACACCTCGGTGGAAGATCCCTTTCTCGGAAAGCCCTTCGGGCAGGGTACTACTGGCCAACCATGCAGCAAGATGCCAAAGAGCACATGAAGAGGTGCGATAAATGCCAACGATACGGGGACATACACCTGGCTTCACCTAACGAGCTCAAGGCTATGTCCTCCCCGTGGCCATTTGCCTGGTGGGGCCTGGACATCCTGGGGCCATTCATTGTAGGATCAAACCAGAACAAATACCTAATAGTAGGCATGGACTACTTCATAAAATGGATAGAAGCAGAAGCTCTGGCCAAGATAACGGCCCTAAACATACTGCATTTCTTCAAACAAAACATCCTCGCACGTTTTGGCATACCCCGGGCGATAGTCATAGACAACGGGACATAGTTCACGGACAGGAAGTTCCAGGACTTTGTCGCTCAGTTGGACACGAAACAACACTTCGCATCCGTCGAACATCCCCAGACTAACGGGCAAGCCGAAGCGGCAAACCGAGTCATCCTTCGAGGCTTCAAGAGAAGGCTAGACGAAACAAAGAAAACTTAGGTCGAATAGCTCCACAGCGTCCTATGGGCATACCCCACAACTCTACACTCTTCAACCAGGGAAACACCCTTTTGCCGGGCCTACGGGACCGAAGCCGTGATCCCCATTGAAGTTCATGTACCCTCCAGGCAGACCGAATCACCCCTGGACGAGGAAATGAACGACGAGGCAATGAGAGAAGAACTCGACCTCGTCGAGGAAGTACGGTCAAGGGCAGCCCTTCGCAAGGCTTCCTAAAACAAAAAATTGCCATTCGCTACAATGCCAAAGTCATACGATGAGAGTTTGAAGTGGGCAGCCTTTTCCTAAGAAGAAACCATAAAGACTCTCGCAAAGGCAAATTAGCCGCTAACTGGGAAGGACCCTATCATGTCCGGGCAAAAACGGAGAATGGGGCCTGTAACACCCCCTTTCTATACCCCCAAATAATCATTTAGGCACATATTAAAAATTTCGTCAGAGTATAATTAAAAACATGGTATAAAAGAGGTATGTCACATCAATTATGAAATTAAAACATACAACACCTGCTCAACAAAATGATATGCAACAGTGGGGTAACTTACAATAGAGGAACTTAGTCCTTACACCCACATTTCAATATTTAGAATAAAAGCCGAAAATCTAAACATTGAATAACAATCAACATATATACATACACATATATACATCGCCAAGTATTATCCACCAACATAATTCATGTTTACATAAACATTTATCAACAAGATACATATACAATGTATCACAAAAGAATCATAGCCCTCCTAGCTACCCGGTGCTACATATCAGAGCCAACCGACCAAAAGAATGAAGACACGCTCCACAAAAAGACCACCAGTATACCTACTCTGCAATGCCTCATAGAGCATTATAAAACATCAGAAGGGTGAGAAATATTATCATAATAACAATGTATATAATTATATATAATAGCATCAAATTACACATATTTCACATTCTCACCACAATTCGTCACCACTCACTTATATACATCGCAATGTATCCATATATATATATAACCAAGCATACACATCAGGCATACTTTCACACTCCTTATCATTCCACATAAACATACACAAATGTTTATTCACCAATGCATCATTTAAAGATGAGAAATGCAAATCATAGAGACCGACTCACGACTCTATGCAAATGCAATGCGGTACCGACTCAATCATCTCAAGTTCACTCAGGAACTTCTGCTGGAACCATCGCTCGTTACCAAAGTAACTCCCCGTCGGGCCTACTATGTTCACCCACCGCTCACACCTCCACCAAGAGAGGCTCACGATGTTTATGGATCGCTCACCGAGAGAGGCTCACGACCCGATCGCTCACACCTCCACCACGAGAGGCTCACGATCGTCCATAACCATCACTCACACCTCCACCGAGAGAGGCTCATGATGTTATAGCGGATTCTCATTAGAATCCCTCAACACAAGAATGCACATCATTATTCTACACATGATAATGACTCAAGACATTCTTGAAATGCATACATATTCACAATATATACATGCATCCATCTCATACAAACACATACAATCCTTATACATTCACATCAATGCACTATTGTATGATTCACAGTCAAACACTCATGCAAAACGGCAAAAGTCGCTAAATAGCACTATTCCCGACTTTTCCGACTTATTTAATCGGCTAACAATTTCCAAATCATCATAATCATATAGTACAGCTCAATAGCTTCACAACGATACCAAGAACACAAAAATCGGATAATCGAAACAAAAGTTACGGACGGAAACGAAAAACACATTTTGAAAAATCACATTTTTACCATTCCTCTGGCCATACACGTACGGGCACATGTCATACGCGTACGGGCAGAAGCCCATTTTTCCCAAATTCCACGTTGAAAAACCCATACGCGTAATGACCTCCTTCATACGCGTATTGACCTAAAGTTCTACGCGTATCATACGCAAATGGGCAGATGGTCGAGTGAAAAGAAAAACCATACGCGTATTGGCCCATGGCTCGCCCACCATACGCGTATTGCCAAGGTCCATACGCGTATGAACATGCCCCATACGCGTATGACCTGGAAAAATCAGAAAAATTTCTGCAGAATTCTGTTCTGCGTTTTCCACACCCAATTCATCAATTCAACACCTAAAACTCAGAAAAACAACATTTAGAAGTATAACAATACATATTAAACATGTATAGACCAACAAGAACACAAGCAACACAAGTTTGAACACATTTGAATCAATTTCTCAAAAAGGGTTTATACCCAAAACTCATAAAATCACTCAACAACAACAACAACAACTCATACATAATCACATACATTGATAAGATAACAATGTTTCACACCCTTACCCGGATTCCAACTTGCTATATGATTGATCTTGATGAATTCCTAGGTTTTCCTCTTCTTTTCTCTTCCTCCTCTTTCTTTCTCTTCTTTTTCTCTAATTCTCTTTTCTATCTTTTCTATTTCTTTCTATTTGTTTCTATTTCTTTCTATTTCTTTTCTTTTTCCACTCACATTCAATTAATTCATTTTCTCACAAAATTCAACACTTAAACACTTTTCTAACAATTTTACTAAATTTCTAATTTATCATTAATTGAGAAATGTCTAAAATACCCTCCATTATAATTTCCCCGAAAACTCTCAAGATGGTAAAATAACATTTAACATACCAATTCACAATTAAAATAATTTATCACCCAATTAAAATAAAAGACTCCACATAATTGGGAAATAATCAAAATCGGGGTGTTACAACTCTCCCCCACTTTAGAATTTTTCATCCTCGAAAATATTACCTGATTCAAACAACTCCGGATACGACTCTCGCATCCTACTCTCTAGTTCCCAAGTCATATCACCTTCCGCAGCGCCTCCCTACGCTACCTTCACAAGTGCAATGTCCTTGCCTCTTAACTTCTTAACTTCATGGTCCAAAATCCTAATCGGTAAAGTTTCAACCGTAAGGTTATCTCTCACCTCAACCTCGTCCATAGGAATAACATGTGACGGATCCGGAACATACTTCCGAAGTTGCGAAACATGGAATACATCATGCAAATTCGAAAGATTCGGAGGCAACGCCACACGGTAAGCCACAACACCAACTCGTGCAGAAATCTGATACGGACCAATAAAACGAGAAGTCAACTTCTTTGACTTCAAAGCACAACCCACACCCGTAACCGGTGTAACTCTTAAAAAAACATGGTCGCCTTCCTGAAATTCAAGATCTTTTCTTCTCTTGTCATGATAGCTCTTTTGTCTACTTTGAGAAGCTTTCATCTTCTCACGGATAAACTTCACTTTCTCCGTCGTTTGTTGTACCATCTCCGGTCCAACTATCGCCCTCTCACCCGTTTCATGCCAACACAAAGGTGTTCGACATCTCCGACCATACAAAGCCTCAAACGGTGCCATACTTATACTCGAGTGGAAACTATTATTGTAAGTGAACTCAATCAATGCCAAATAACTATCCCAAGCACCACCTTGCTCGAGCACACAAGCACGCAATAAATCCTCCAACGATTGAATTGTCCTCTCGGTTTGACCATCCGTTTGTGGATGGTAAGCCGAGCTCAATCTTAGCTTAGAACCCAAAGCCTTTTGTAAACTCTCCCAAAACCTCGATGTGAATCTAGGATCTCTATCCGATACAATACTTTTAGGAACTCCATGTAACTTCACAACCGCAAGAATATAAATCTCGGCTAACCTCTCCAAAGGATAACTAATATCAATTGGAATGAAGTGAGCAGATTTAGTAAGCCTATCCACAATTACCCAAATAGCATTATGACCTCTTTGCGTATTCGTCAATCCCGTGACAAAATCCATCGATATACTATCCCATTTCCACTCCGGAATGTCCAACGGTTGCAAAAATCCACTAGGTTTTTGATGTTCCACCTTAGACTTTTGACAAGTTAAGCACGCATACACAAATTGCGCCACATCTCTCTTTAACCCGTACCACCAAAAGATTTTCTTCAAATCCTGATACATTTTATTCGCTCCCGGATGAATACTTAAGTTACTTCGGTGTCCCTCTTCCAATATCATCTTTTTCAACTCCGCATCATCGGGAATACAAATACGACCACGGAATCTCAAAACTCCAAAATTATCAACCTTGAAATCCTCATTCTCATTCATCATCAAATCAACAAACTTCAAATCCAACTTTTGCTTTTCACATACGGTTGCGAGAAAATCATTCGTAACTTGTAGCATACCAAGTCTCACATTTCTCGGCGTCATTTCACAAACCAAACTCAAATCTCTAAAATTCTCCAAAAGTTCCCATTCTCTCATCATCAATGCGGACATATGTAACGACTTCCGACTCAAAGCATCAGCCACTACATTTGCCTTGCCCGGATGGTAATTCAAACCAAAATCACAATCCTTCAAAAGCTCTAGCCACCTTCTTTGCCTCATGTTCAATTCTTTTTTATCAAATAAATATTTCAAGCTCTTGTGATCACTAAAAACTTCAAACCTCACACCATAAAGATAATGCCTCCATATTTTCAAAACAAACACCACGGCCGCTAACTCCAAGTCATGCGTAGGATAATTCTTTTCATGCACTCTCAATTGTCTTGAAGCATAAGCCACAACTTTTCCATCTTGCATCAAGACACCACCTAAACCTATCAATGAAGCATCACAATACACCACAAATGGTTCATTAGGATTAGGCAAAATCAAGATCGGAGCCGTTGTCAACCTTCTTTTTAGCTCATTGAAACTCTCTTCACAATGAATATCCCAAATGAAAGCCTTTCCTTTACAAGTCAATTGCGTTAACGGAAGTGCCAACTTCGAAAATCCCTCAATAAACCTCCGATAATACCCCGCCAAGCCTAAAAAGCTTCGAATCTCCGTAACCGATCTAGGAGTCTCCCATTGCATCACCGCATCAATCTTGGATGGATCAACGCTAACACCACTACCGGAAATAATATGTCCAAGAAAACTTACTTCCGACAACCAAAATTCACATTTTGACAACTTAGCATACAATTGTTTCTCTTTCATAATTTGTAACACAATTCTCAAATGCTCTTCATGCTCCTCCTGAGACTTAGAGTAAATCAAAATATCGTTGATGAACACAACCACAAAACGATCCAACTGTTCATGAAAAATACGATTCATGTATTCCATAAACACACCCGGTGCATTAGAAACCCCGAATGGTATCACAGAATATTCGTAATGGCCATACCGTGTCCTAAAGGTCGTCTTTTGAATATCCTCTTCTTTCACACGAATCTGGTGGTATCCCGATCTCAAATCAATCTTGCTAAAAACACGCGCACCAACCAATTGGTCCAACAAATCATCGATCCTTGGAAGCGGATACTTGTTCTTAATTGTCACCTTGTTCAGTTCTCGATAATCGATGCATAACCGCATACTTCCATCTTTCTTTTTAACCAACAATACCGGAGCACCCCAAGGAGAAACACTTGGTCTTACAAATTTCTTGTCCAACAAGTCATTCAATTGCTTTTTCAATTCTACCAACTCCGATGCCGACATACGATACGGTGCCATCGAAATCGGTCTAGTACCCGGAACTAGATCAATAGAAAACTCAACTTCTCTTTCCGGCGGTACATCCTTAATATCTTCAGGAAACACTTCAGGAAAATCACACACAACAGGACACATATCAATTGACACCTGATTATCCACAGACAAAGATGCAAGCAACCCGAACAATTGAGCTTCGTCCGCTAAAAGTTTCTTCAACTCTTTAGTGGATAAGAAACTCGAGTCTTCGTCCTCTTCCAGAGAAGGAAACCTCACTAACTTGTGATAGCAATCAATATGAACTCGGTTAAATTGCAACCAATTCATACCTAAGACCACATCCAATCCTTCCAACGGCAAACACACTAGATCCATCTCAAAGTCTTTACCATAAATGGTCAAAGGACACCTCAAACAAACCAAAGAAGTAGTTACTGACCCCATTGCTAGAGTATCAATAACCATCTTACCATCCATCAGAGACAACACAAGATTTAAACGCTTCGTGCACTCAGACGAAATAAACGAATGAGTCGCTCCAGTATCAATAATGGCAACTAAAGATGTACTATTAATAAAGCAAGTACCTTTAATCAGACGGTCGTCACTGGAAGTCTGAGTTCCTGCCAGAGAAAATACCTTCCCACCGGATGGAGCTTTCTTCGGATTCGGACACTTTGGGCTAATGTGACCAATTTCCCCACAGTTATAGCACTTCACCACATTCCTTCTACAATCTGTAGTAGCATGCCCAAGGCCTCCACAGTTAGAACATTTCACCACTGTCTTCCCACACTCAAATGATTTATGACCTATTTCACCACACTTGTAACACTTAATGGGACCAGGACCTCCTCCCCCAGATCTCTTCTCGAAGTTTCCCCTATGCTTGCCCTTATCAGCGGGTGTCACATAAGGTCCACTTCTAGCTTGTTGCTTTCCCTTCCTCTCATTCAAACTTTTATAATGTGTAGAACGAGCCTTGCTATCTTCCACGAAGATTCTACAACATTCCGTCAAATCCGAAAACCTTCTTATCCGTTGATATCCCACAGCTTGTTTAATTTCAGGGCGTAAACCATTCTCATACTTAATGCACTTGGAGAACTCAGCAGTGATCGCAGCATAGTGAGGATGGTATTGAACCAACTCCACAAACTTAGCAGTATAGTCCACCATGGACATACTACCTTGTTTCAATTCAAGGAACTTCATCTCCTTCTTCCCTTTCACACTTTCAGGGTAATACTTCCTCAAGAACTCAGTACGAAATCAATCCCAAGTTACCTCTTCATCATCCACCTCAAGAACTTCACGCATACCGACCCACCAATCGTCGGCTTCTTCCTTCAGCATGTGAGACCCAAGCCTCACCTTATTCTCTTCCGCACAGTCCATGACTCTGAAGATCCGTTCAATCTCTTTCAACCAAAGTTGAGCACCATCGGGATCAAATCTTCCTTTGAAGACCGGTGGTTGATTCTTCCTGAACTCGTCATTAGCATTCACGTTCGGCGCACCTTGCACCGCCCTAGCCATTGCTTCCAAAGCAGCAGCCATCGCATTGTCGTTCCTACCAGCCATATTCTGATTATTCCCAAAAATGACAACAAAGTTAAACAACAGTTCAACCAAAACAACAACAAGACAGACACAACTGACTCAACTCTGGCTCTGATACCACTTAATGTAACACCCCCTTTCTATACCCCCAAATAATCATTTAGGCACATATTAAAAATTTCGTCAGAGTATAATTACAAACATGGTATAAAAGAGGTATGTCACATCAATTATGAAATTAAAACATACAACACCTACTCAACAAAATGATATGCAACAGTGGGGTAACTTACAACAGAGGAACTTAGTCCTTACACCCACATTTCAATATTTAGAATAAAAGCGGAAAATCTAAACATTGAATAACAATCAACATATATACATACACATATATACATCGCCAAGTATTATCCACCAACATAATTCATGTTTACATAAACATTTATCAACAAGATACATATAAAATGTATCATAAAAGAATCATAGCCCTCCTAGCTACCCGGTTCTACATATCAGAGCCAACCGACCAAAAGAATGAAGACACGCTCCACAAAAAGACCACCAGTATACCTACTCTGCAATGCCTCATAGAGCATTATAAAACAGCAGAAGGGTGAGAAATATTATCATAATAACAATGCATATAATTATATATAATAGCATCAAATTACACATATTTCACATTCTCACCACAATTCGTCACCACTCACTCATATACATCGCAATGTATCCATATATATATAAAACCAAGCATACACATCAGGCATACTTTCACACTCCTTATCATTCCACATAAACATACACAAATGTTTATTCACCAATGCATCATTTAAAGATGAGAAATGCAAATCATAGAGACCGACTCACGACTCTATGCAAATGCAATGCGGTACCGACTCAATCATCTCAAGTTCACTCAGGAACTTCTACTAGAACCATCGCTCGTTACCAAAGTAACTCCCCGTCGGGCCTACGATGTTCACCCACCGCTCACACCTCCACCAAAAGAGGCTCACGATGTTTATGGATCGCTCACACCTCCACCGAGAGAGGCTCACGACCCGATCGCTCATACCTCCACCACGAGAGGCTCACGATCGTCCATAACCATCACTCACACCTCCACCGAGAGAGGCCCATGATGTTATAGCGGATTCTCATTAGAATCCCTCAACAAAAGAATGCACATCATTATTCTACACATGATAATGACTCAAGACATTCTTGAAATGCATACATATTCACAATATATGCATGCATCCATCTCATACAAACACATACAATCCTTATACATTCACATCAATGCACTATTGTATGATTCACAGTCAAACACTCATGCAAAATGGCAAAAGTCGCTAAATAGCACTATTCCCGACTTTTCTGACTTATTTAATCGGCTAACAATTTCCAAATCATCATAATCATATAGTACAGCTCAATAGCTTCACAACGATACCAAGAACACAAAAATCGGATAATCGGAACAAAAGTTACGGACGGAAACGAAAAACACATTTTGAAAAATCACATTTTTACCATTCCTTTGGCCATACGCGTACGGGCACATGTCATACGCGTACGGGCAGAAGCCCATTTTTCCCAAATTCCACGTTGAAAAACCCATACGCGTAATGACCTCCTTCATACGCGTATTGACCTAAAGTTCTACGCGTATCATACGCAAATGGGCAGATGGCCGAGTGAAAAGAAAAACCATACGCGTATTGGCCCATGGCTCGCCCACCATACGCGTATTGCCAAGGTCCATACGCGTATGAACATGCCCTATACGCGTATGACCTGGAAAACCAGAAAAATTTCTGCAGAATTCTGTTCTGCGTTTTCCACACCCAATTCACTAATTCAACACCTAAAACTCAGAAAAACAACATTTGGAAGTATAACAATACATATTAAACATGTATAGACAACAAGAACACAAGCAACACAAGTTTGAACACATTTGAATCAATTTCCAATCAATTTCTCAAAAAGGGTTTATACCCAAAACTCATAAAATCACTCAACAACAACAACAACTCATACATAATCACATACATTGATAAGATAACAATGTTTCACACCCTTACCCGGATTCCAACTTGCTATATGATTGATCTTGATGAATTCCTAGGTTTTCCTCTTCTTTTCTCTTCCTCCTCTTTCTTTCTCTTCTTTTTCTCTAATTCTCTTTTCTATCTTTTCTATTTCTTTCTATTTCTTTCTATTTCTTTCTATTTCTTTCTATTTCTTTTCTTTTTCCACTCACATTCAATTAATTCATTTTCTCACAAAATTCAACACTTAAACACTTTTCTAACAATTTTACTAAATTTCTAATTTATCATTAATTGAGAAATGTCTAAAATACCCTCCATTATAATTTCCCCGAAAACTCTCAAGACGGTAAAATAACATTTAACATACCAATTCACAATTAAAATAACTTATCGCCCAATTAAAATAAAAGACTCCACATAATTGGGAAATAATCAAAATCGGGGCGTTACAGGGCCTACTATCTAGAACATCTCAACGGGGATGAACTTGCTCGACCATGGAACGCCGAAAAGCTAAAGCAATACTATAGCTAAAACCTTAGCCGTCGGTTTGCCTCGTCAAACGACGAACGCCCCCTACCGACCATGATGCACGCCTAGGTACAAGCGTCGCACGTCAGTTGAGGCAGAACCCCGTTCAAGAATGAGCCAGGTCCCTGCCCGACAGCGGTCCCTCAATCGAGCACCGTCGTTGTCAAAGTACCATGACAGACAGAACACCCATCTCGCGACGGGAGGTTCACGCCGCGAACTCAGGCCTCAAACGCGACCTAAGCTCCGCTTATTAGCCCAGACATTCCCTGTCCGTTTGACCAGTACCCCTTACTATCGAACACATCTACGTCGAGCAACTCCCCAAATCTTAAAACAAGCCAAACAATCCCCGTACGGGGCAAAAAGCTCATCGAGCAACAACACAACACTTAGAAAAATGATCAATGAAAGCCATACATACAAAGTCGACCATGATAACCGGACACATAAATTATTAAGTTAAAAAGTGACCACAAGGGCCACAAGATGTGCATGATACAAAACAAGGGGCCATGCCTCCAAAAGAAAATAAGATACATCAAAAGAAACACGGCACGCAGGCCGGATAAATTACAACAAGATAAAAACCCAATCACTCTTCCATCCGCTCAAGCTGATCGATGTTAGACTCAGGCCCCTGGGTCTCCTCGTTCAAAACTTGGGCATGCTCGTCACCAACAAGGAGGGAGTCTGGACTGACTATCATGCCATCCTCGACATGAGCCAAATAGTTGGTACCCTCCGTGGAGATCTGAACCCCGAGATTAACCACCTGCAGTTGAGCCACAACATTCTTGAACGATTCTTCTCTGATGGCAATGACGTCGTCCTCGGCCTTCAACATACGAACAACGAGCTCGGCCCTTGTCTTCACCGCCATCACATCCTCGGGTTCATCCTCATCCGGAGCACTTGCTGACCTCAGCTGCTCGATCAGCTCCTCGGCTGCCTTCTTCTCCGCTGCCAGCGTAGAATTCTCCTTCCTCAGTCTGGTAGCCTCCTCGTCTGACTTCTTAAGGGCATCACCATCACTCTTAGTTTCCTACTTGGCCTTCCTCGTTGTCTCTTCCAAAGACGTTATGGTAGCCCGGGCAGCCCTGAGCTCAGACTCAGTCGAAGAGTCCCCTTCGGCATAGATGGCCGCCATTTCCAGGAATCTGACCAGTGCAGAGGCATCCTACGCCACCAGTGCCCTCTTGCTCAGGTGATCCATGCCCTCCAGCTGGAGAGACTCTGCCTGAGGCACAACCAAGGACGTCCCTTCGAAGAATTTTCTGTCAAGAATGCACGGAGGAAGTTCGAACTTCCCTTTCTCTGGTGCCCAACTGAGGTCTACTGCTTCATTAGCCCTAGAATGCTTGAACCATGAGGCCAGAGGCAAGGGAGATCCCTGGGAAGGAGTAGGCGAAGAGGTCCCCGCAACAGGTTGAGGAGGAGGAGCACGTTGGGCGAATCGAGTCTTTGGAGCAGCCGTCCCGAGCTTGTTCCTCGCGATAGCATTTTTTACCATTCTTTCATGAGCAGAAGGCATTTCACCTGCGAAAACACAACAAATATATTAGACGACAGAGATAATGTAATTCGAGCAAGTTAAAATAGCTAAGACTACCGAGTAACTTATAAGCATCCGCAGAAGTCTTGCACTCCAAAAGCGCCTTTGTATTGATGAAATGGTACTCCACCCGTTGACTGCCATCCTCCTCGAAATTCGGGGACCACTTCTTCATCCATCATTCATCAAACCGGAAAGAGTTAACGTAGTTCACCAGCTTATCGTAGCCAGCCTAATCCGTCCCGTCTAGCATGTGCGGCTGAGCAACGTATTTGTTGGGTTCCTTAGAAAAATGGTCGGCACTCCAATGAATAGGAAACTTGAACTCTCTCTCCCCGATCAGCTTCGCGTTCTCGTCGCGCATATCATTACCATTCTCGTCAAGGGACACCGCCCAGACGTACGTGTTGTCCTAGGCCTTCTCCTTCACAGGCTCTATAATGTAAAACCTTTCTTTAAATGTTCGGATTAACTCCGAGAATGGTTTGAATAACTTGCGGGGCTGCTTCAGCGACACCCAGCCGTATCTCTTCCCCGTCACCTGCCGCTGAAGATGGAAAATGGTGAAGAACAGAGGCAGCGTAGCTCCTACCTACAGGAACTCACACGTCAACTCGAAGGCGCAGATGAACGCCAACAAATTAGGATACAACTGTGATGGGGCCAGGTCTAGATGCACGAAAACAGACTGCTGAAAGTCAGTGAAGAGCAGCCTCAACCCCAGCTCCTTAAAGGCATATTTGTACATCGTGAATCGGTCCCCAAAACCAGTACATATCCGATAATCTTGGGAGGGGAAATGCACCTTCCATTCCCCCTCCAGTCCAACAACCGTGAAGACATCCCCGGTGAAAGTGGCAAAACTAGATTCGTGCTCGGCAGGCTCATCCACCTACCACACCTCGGTAGAATTCTCCTCAACCTCCTCCCCGACTTTGCTGGGGATAATCGAGGCTTCCATGCCACTGCTCCCCGAGGAGCTCTCCTCGGATGAATCTATTACATCTCTCCGTCAGGCCTTGTCGCCATGTCGATCACCTGAAAAGCAGAGAAGAAAGTGAATTCGACGCGAAATCAAATCCACCCTTCCACCGCTAGTCAAGTGAAAGGGCACGCAAAGGGATGAGGACGACATCCCCGGCCTAAGCCCTAATATAAAACAAAATCTCAAAAGTCTCCCACAAGGAGATGCTCGGGGCAAATCCCTCCCACAACGAGGAAGTTCCTCGAAGTAGCTTCCCAGTTTCCGTTCGTAGCTTCACCGAAAACATCAAACGTTCACCGGAAACTTCATCGGAGCACCAGAAACTGAGTAAACCGCGACGGTTACCTATGTTTCATCATCGCAACAACGCTAGTAACCGCCCTATTCGCAAGTTCTCCAAAGGGCTCCGGCGGCCTCGTCAGCTAAACCTAACCTAGCCACATGCAATCTAGAACAAGCCCGAAAAGATGAAAGAACACAAAGTTCGGAGAACTTACGTGGCTAGAAAAGCTGGAAAACGAGTGCTCGAAGTTGGTCGCAGTGGTTGAAGCAGCGGACGACAGTGCCGAGCGAAGCTCTCTGAAGAAGACGAAGGAGAAGAGAGAGAAACGAAAGTGTTAAATGACCAGACCCTTTCTCCTTTTATACTGCTGAGGAGCACGTGCAGAGGCATGCTCGCATAGGTTATAATGGCTGTAGACTAGCTATAATTACCTAGTTACTGCAGCACAAGGCTCGAGGCGCACGTGACGCCCAAACATTTCAATTCCTCTTAACCGTTAGTCTGCCCGCGCGACGGGTAAACCAGACATGGTCACGAGCTCTACGAACATGGGGACCCACGGGCACTGCGAGACAACTCCCTCTGTCACCGAACGACGACTCCGTTACAGTTCCTCGGAATAACGAGCTATCCTTAAGTCATCACTTCCATGCTCGGGAGCAACGACTTGGGGGGCTCCTGTTCTATACTGGACCAATGGCTAGGCATGGCCCAATCCACTTCTGCTCCCAGAACGGCCCAATTTCCTAAGCCCAATTCGCGAAGGGTAAAGGTTACCTTTCTGCCCTCTAACCGGGCAAGGATCACATCGCTCCTCCCTGGTACCGTTGCCCGCCCCGCACGGCTTCATCAATCCCAGAACAGCTAGGGGCATGTGCCCGAAACTACGCCTTTGCCTGGCATAACGGCTAGTTCTGGGCACCCTGCCCGACATAACGGCTAGTTTTGGGCAGTTACCTATTCTTCGGGAAAACGATTATTTTGCCCCGAAAATAGGACCGTTGGTCATGCGCTGGGGGCATTATATAAACCCTCTCACTTGAGAGGGTCAGGAATCCAATATTCATCCTAAGAATACACTTTGTACTTGCCCCTTTTTTCTCCGACCCTTTCTTACTTGAGCGTTGGAGTGCCTTGCAGATACACGCCTCCTCCTCATCTCACACCCAGCATCACAGACGTTCTTGGTGGCCCATCACAAGATCTGATCAGGCCTTCACGATCAAAATTAAAATAAAACAACTATAAAATACAAACATTTTTTCACTAAAATTATGGAAAGAATATTGATTTAATTTACCTTAATAAACAATGAATCAATTTTTTTAAGTTTTTTTTTTCTTTCTAAAAAAGATTTTTAAAATAATATATATTTTTTATTGAGATTAATTACAATGCACTATCAATGTAAAAAATTTTACGTAGTCAATTCATCACCATCATCTATTTGTGTTACTTTATATATGGTTAAAATAAAATTCAAACTTCTCCTAACATTCAACGTCTATGACTAATTGACTGTGTAAAACCGTTTTAACTTGCCAGTGCATTTCAATTAAATTCTTTTTTTATTTTTATAATGTTACATATTTTTGTAAAAATAAATTTTACGATGAATTTTTTAAAAAAATCAAATAAACTATTAGTTTAATTAATGTTTCTTAAAATTTTACTTTAGCTATTTTATTATAATTTTGTTTGAATATCAAAATTTAAAAAAGCACTTAAATTTTAAATTATTTTAGATAGCTTTTTAATAAAAAATTATCTTTAAGATACAATTTTTTGAAAAAATATATGATTTTAGTTATGTTTTAATCTTAAATAATATATATTTATGTTAATTAAGGTTAAAATTAATCTTCTAATTTAAAAAAAAATGAGTTTTATTTTTTTTGTATAAAAATCATTTGATATATATATATATATATATATATATATATATATATATATATATATATATATATATATATATATATATATATATATATATATATATATAATACAATAAGGTCTTTTAAAATATATGAATTTTGATTCAAAATTAATTTTCATTGTAAATGACTTCTTTACATAAGGGTGATAAGAGTGAAGGTTCAGGAAACACAAGAAATGGGGGGGTTGAATTAGGTTTTAAATATGACAAGTTTTCGTTATCCCAAAAATAATAGCAACAATGATAAAAATGACCAAGTATTTAATATGGTTCATTGTTAACGAGGTTAATCCAATCCACTCGTCAAAGTGATCTTGCCTTCACAACAAGACTTAATCCAATAATCAAACTGATTACAACATCAAAGACTACCCATCAATGACTTCTTAAGGATTCTGAATTTACCATAGTCCCTTAAGGAATTACAAACTCAAAGGTAACTTGTTTAAAACTTCTTAAGAATCCTGACTATAACCTAGTCTCTCAAGGTATTTAACCAAAGGTTAAGAATACAAGATTATTTTTCCAAAGTTGCTTCTGAATAAGAAAATACACACAAAGTTGCTTCGGAAGTGCTAAGTGTTTCTCTCTATTTTCTATTTCATGAAAATAATTTTCTTTATTGAAATTCTTTCACCATAGTGTTTATTTAAGTTCTTTGCAAAAGCCCTCTCACAAAAATCATTTAAAAAGTTATTCTTTCACAATTTCTTTGTCCTCTTTATGTAGATGAAGAATAAGGTTGTTGGAGGATAGAATTGGAAATTTCTTCACATTCACAACTGTAATAGTTTGTGCGAGGTTCAGCCGTAAATCACAGGTAGTGGAGAGAAAATCTTTTATAGCCGTTTGCAGTACAGTCCTTTTGATTTTGCAGTTTAACTTGTACTTTAACTTAGAATATTCATTCTTTCTTTTCTCTAAAATATTGGCTTCGTATATGAGATATTTGAAGCATGTTCATAATTCAGAGCCTTGAGAATAGACTTCAAAGTCTAGTAAGAATAAGGCTTGAATGAATAAGAGTACATATGGGGTGAATACTTCAAAAGCGTTGACTGGTGAATCCAGAGTTGACTTTAAGTTCAAAACTTCTTCATATTATCACTTTGGTTCATAGCCTGATGATTTCTAGAGTCTCTCTTTTGTCCAAAGTCCAGAGTCTCTATATCCAGAGTCCAGAATCTCTCTTATCCAGAGTTTGGTTTGATCAACTTTGTTCAGCCTCTAGCTTGTTTAGAGTCTTCTCTTTTCAGGATCTGGCTTGTTGAGAGTCGGCTTTCTCGAGCTTCCGACTTGTTTAGATTATGCTTTCTCTAGCTTCTGACCTGTTTAGATTCTGCTTTACCTAGCTTCTAACTTGTTCAAAGTCTGCTTGATTCAGCTTTTACCTTATTTAGATTCTGCATACTCAACAAACTATTAGAGTACAAAAATTTAATCTGTTACGCTTTGTTATCATCAAAACTCAAGGATATTAGATGTAGAATCAAATTTGTTCCAATAATCTCCCCCTTTTTGATGATGATAAATATTATAATTTTGATGAATAATTTTGAGTTAACAAGACAAATAATTAGCTCAAAATTAGAGTTATGTTCGTAAGCTCCCCTAAATTTTAGACTTCAAATTTTCTTTAGCTTAAGGTCACAAAGTGAGGTTTGAAATCTCCCCCTAATATTAAGACTTAAATTTTTTTTAATTATCAATAAGCACAAATAGTCATATAATATATTCAGTAAATATAACATGTTTGGGATTTTATCTTGCGATAAACATGGATCAAAATCATTTATTTTCTCCCTTTTTATCATAAATAAAAAAGGATAGATAAAACTGAATTTTTTGAAAGTGACAATACAGAGATAAAAACATAATCAATCTAGAAAAAAAATTGGAAAACTGGCTAGAATGGTTATTAACAACTCATCAAATCTCGAGTTGGTCCAATCTTGCGGTGACAACTAGAGCCTTTGAGAGAATCAATAGCAGTCAAACCTGGGAAGATGTGTTTGAAGACCAAGAGAATTTCTCTCTCCTTTGTCCATTGGAGCACATTAAGTAAATTTGGTTTTTCTTTATCCAAAACGCTTTGTATAAGAGAGGTTTTGTTACAAGCAAGGTCACAATAGTCTCTTTTCAATCTTTTCTCCGTCTCTTCTCCATCTATCTCTTTGACATGAGCAATTCATCAGGGGACTCTAAGAAGTCAGTTGAAGACAGTGGATCAGACACTGATGAGGACTACAAGACCTTCCTTAGAATGGGTGGTTGGCTTGCCGATGTAGTCTGAGAGTTGTAATCTTGTGTTGTTTATGTTGCTTTTGAAATTGATTCTGGATTTGTAATGTTTTTCTGAGCAATTATAACTTATCCTTTTCTTATTTCTTTTAATTGTGCTTATCTTGCCACTAACATATTCTGAATGACTCACTTGTGTTGATAGAGAAATTTCATAGATGTTTTCAAACATTTCCACCAGGTTTTGTTGAACAACCTTTGAAGTTTTAAAAGTTTAGTTGAAAAGATTCAAGTGTGAGTAGTGAAAGTTGTATTGTGTGAAATGAGTGATATACTAATTTTTTGGAAATTGTTTTAAACACAAAAAACATATGAAAAGATAGGTAATGAAAACCTTTGAAAATACTTAGTAATAAAGTTTATAACACTGCACCTTTCTTAGCACGCTTGTCAGAAGACATCATTACACAACGTTGAAAAAGAAAAAAAAATTAATGACATAAGGTAGTTGGAGTTAGCGGGAACATACCCGAGCATATCGCATGTTCGATGATACAACAAAATTGCCACTGAACTTTATTTATTCCAAAAGGAAAGGGAAAATATCGATAAAACCCACGGGAAAGAGAAATGGGTAAGGGAGTCGGTTATGCGAAGGGAAGGTATTCACATCCTTCACATCAGTCGTATTCGACGGGAACCATTTTGCTTATCTTTGCTTGGATAGGTGTTACTATCTAAAGGTTACTCACGAAAAGGGAAAAAGGGAACAAAGAGAGTGCTTGCGGAGGATTGGGGCCCTCTTGCTTACTATCCTCATAGTGCAATGAGGAAATCAGAGTTTCGTAGTTCAGAGAACTAGGGAAGGATGAAGGAAGGTTGCTCGTCAGGATCTCGCAATCTTGTGCCTATGTACCCTCATAGTGCAATGAGGAAGTCAGAGCTTCGTAGTTCATGGAACCAAGGATAAAAAGACAAGGATTTGGTGGTGTCGAAACCAAGAGGTAGAGAGTTTGAAAGAGATATAAGAAATGATGTTTTAACCTATAATCGGTGATCAACCAAAAGAAAGGAGTAGTAGGGTTCGTTAACCAAGCGATGGTGATTAACCCAAAAATGGTCTTTTAACTGAAAATCAGTGTTTAACCAGGCGAGGAATGGAGAATGGTATTTCACCGACAAACAGTGATTAACCAAGAAAAGGAAGGGATGGTCTTTTAACCGAGAATAGGTGTTTAACCAAGGAAAGAAGTTATAGGGTTTGCTAACCAAGGAGTGGTGATTAACCCAAGAGGAATTGGTGTTTCAACTGAGAAACAGTGATCAACCAAAGAAAGGGTGTTTTTAACCAGTAAGTGGTGATTAACCCAAAGGCCAAGGGGATGGTATTTTAATCGACAGACAGTGATTAACCAAGGAAAGAAGTGATTAACCCAAAGGAAATGAAATGCCAAGATGATGCTCGAAGTGCCAGGCGAGACCTGCCACTTACGATTGGGCTAAAGTCTACGAATGAAGGCGAATACTATTTGTAGCTAGGGTCTACACCCCGTACGCGGAGGTACTCTAGACAAGGCTAGGACAAGTCCCTCTCATCATTCTCCATTACTTAAGGCTCAAGGCGCACAATTGTCGTAGTCGGTAAGCATTGAATAGTAATCGGCGTGTTGTTGCGCTTGAACAATTCTCCATTCTTGTATTGAGATACAACGTTTGAACGAGAGAGGACTTGAACAAACCGAGAGAACAAGGATCTCAAGGGGAATGCAAGTTACTAGGTAATTAATTAATCCAAAGCAAAATTTGATCAACTAATCCAAATGAAGGGAAAAAGTACCCAAACAAATCTTTTAACATAATTAAAAGATTAATCAAAGCAAAAGGTGTGAAATTGATTAAACAAAATTCAATCTACTCATAAATGAGTAAATCTAACAGATTACGCAAAAGTAAACATAATAGCAAAACAACTATCATGCAATTCTACACATTTAACGTGTTATTATGCAAGCAAAACATGTGCTAAAGGTGCTTCAAAAATGCAAAATTTTTAGGTATTTTATTATAATTTTGTTTGAATATCAAAACTAAAAAAAATCACTTAAATTTTAAATTATTTTAAATAGCTTTTTAATAAAAAATTATTTTTAAGATAGAATTTTTGAAATATTATATGATTTTAGCTATGTTTTAATCTTAAATAATATATATTTATGTTAATTAAGGTTAAAGTTAATATTCTAATTTTTAAAAAATGAGTTTTAATTTTTCTTTATATATATATATATATAATACAATAAGGTCTTTTGAAAATTATGAATTTTGATTCAAAATTAATTTTTATTTTAAATGACTTCTTTACGTAAGGGTGATAATAGTGAAGGTTCAATTCAGAAAACACAAGAAATGGGGTATTGAATTCGTTTCGAATATGACAAGTTTTCGTTATCCTAAAAAAAATAGCAACAATGATAAAAATGACAAAGTATTTTTATTCTGGTTCACCGTTAACGAGGTTAATCCAGTCCACTCATCAGAGTGATATTGTCTTCCTAACATGACTTAATCAAATAATCAAATTGATTACAATCTCAAAGACTATCCGTCAATGACTTCTTAAAGATTTTGACTTTACCCTAGTTCGTTAAGGAATTACAAACTCAAATACAACTTGTTTAAGACTTCTTGAGAATCTTGACTATAACCTAGTCTTTCAAGGTATTTAACCAAAGGTTAAGAATATAAGATTGTCTTTACAAAGTTACTTATGAATAAGAAAATACACACAATGATAATCAGAATTTACTCTTAAGAATATATGAAATGAAGTGCTAAATGTTTCTCTCTATTTTCTATTTTTTGAAGATAATTTTCTTTATTGAAATTCTTTCACCACAGTGTTTCTTCAAGTTCTTCGCAAAAGCTCTCTCACAAAAATCATTCAAAAAGTTATTCTTTCAAAATTTCTTTGTCATCTTTATATAGATGAAGAATAAGACTGTTGAAGGATAAAATATTAAATTTCTTCACATTCCCAGCTGTAATAGTTGGTACGAGGTTCAGCTATAAATTGAGGATAATGGAGAGAATATCTTTTATAGTTGTTTGTAGTGCAGTCCTTTTGATTTCGCAGCTTAACTTGTACTTTCACTTAGAATATTCATTTATTCTTTTTCTCTAATACAATGGCTTCTTATATGAGATATTTGAAGCATGTTCATAGTTCAGAGCCTTGAGAATAGACTTCAGAGTCTAGTAAAAATAAGGCTTGAATGAATCAAAGTACATATGTGGTGAATACTTCAGAAGCGTTGACTGGTGAATCCAGAGTTGACTTTAAATTCAGAACTTCTTCGTATTATCACTTTGGTTCAGAACCTGATGATTTCTAGGGTCTCTCTTTTGTCTAGAGTCTAGAGTCTATATATCCAGAGTCCAGAATATCTCTTATCCAGAGCCTGGTTTGATCATCTTTGTTCAGCCTCTAGCTTGTTCAGAGTCTTCTCTTTTCAAGATCTGGTTTGTTCAAAGTCTTCTCTTTTTCAGGATCTGGCTTGTTGAGAGTCTGCTTTCTTTAGCTTCTGACTTGTTTAGATTATGCTTTCTCTAGCTTATGACTTGTTCAGATTCTTCTTTACCTAGCTTCTAACTTGTTCAGAATCTTCTTGATTCAGTTTTTGCCTTGTTCAGATTCTGCACACACAACAAATTATTAGAGTACAAAAATTTGTTCTTTTACATTTTGTTATTGTCAAAACTTAAGAATATTAGATGTAGAATCAAACTTGTTCCAACAATCTCCCCCTTTTTTGATGATGACAAATATTATAATTTTGATGAACAATTTTGACTTAACAAGACAAATAATTAGCTAAAAAGTAGAGTTATGTTTGTAAGCTCCCCTGAATTTTAGACTTCAAAATTTTCTTTAGCTTAAGGTCACAGAGTGAGGTTTGTAATCTCCCCCTGTTAATAGACTTCAGAGTCTAGTAAAAGTGAAGCTTGAATGAATCAGAGTACGTATGGGTTGAATACTTCAGAAACGTTGAATGGTGAATTCAGAGTTGACTTTAAGTTCAAAAATTCTTCATATTATCACTTTAGTTTAGAACCTAATGATGTCCAGAGTCCAAAGTCTCTATATTCAGAGTCCAAAATCTCTCTTTTCTAGAGTCTGGTTTGATCTGGCTTGTTCAGAGTCTTTTCTTTTCAGGATCTGACTTGTTCAGAGATTGCTTTCCCTAGCTTCTAACTTGTTCAAATTCTGCTTTCTCTAGCATATGTTTAAAAATATGATATAGTACACGTCAAACTTACGCTTTAAATTTTTTAGTAGGTCGAATGACTTTTAAGTAAGCTAATATGCCAATATGACCTTCAAAAATGCTAGACTTATGTTTAAAAATAAACATATGATAGACTACAAATCAAATTTAAACTTTAAATTTTTTAATAGGCCAAATTCAAAGTTGACAAAGTCTATCAGCTCGATCTATTCTCACCCCTATTCATACGTAAACATATAAATTCATGTCTACAATTTATAAAATAAATTAAATATTACATTATCATGAAAATAATTTAACCTGATTTTATTTTCTAGAAACTCAAATTACTTTGGCTTGTTTTGCCTATAAAAAACATTTAAAATAATTTCACATGAATTTCTTTTATAGAAGTAAAACTAAACCTTAATCTCAAGGCACCAATTTCTTATACTAGTAAGTAGGGGTGGACAACGGGTCAAGTTGGTCGGGTTCGAGTCCAAAAGTGTCACCCAGACCAAACCGCGGTTGATTTAAGTAAACCCATTTCCGCCTAATTTTCAAATCGATTTTTACGGGTTGGATTAGAATGGGTTGCACGTTGTTGCGGACGGTTTATTTGGGTTATTTGAGCTACCCATTTTTTTTACCTTGCAAATTATAAAAATTTAAATTATAAACTCACTTTTAAATTAAATTTAAGTTGAAGAGTTTTATTTTTGGAAAATTTAAATTCCATATTTAATAAATTTACCTAAATTAAAAAAATGTTTGTACAATTATATGTCTCTCTTCATCAACCATCAACCATAAATAATTATAAATAAGGTTTAAAGGAAATGAAATCAACACAGAAAATATATCATATAGTCATGTTTAAAAATAGAATTAAGAAGAATATCATCATAAAATCATGTTATAAATTAGAATTAAGAAGAATATTTTCATAAAATCATGTTTAAATTAAACAATAAATATCATTAAATCACATAATTGAAAGATATTAATTATCATGTTTAGATGTAGAAATGGAAATCAGAAGAAAAAAATTTTTCCAAAGCAAAAAAAATAAAAAATATTTCAATTAAGATTTGAATTTTCTACCTTAGTTTCATGTTACAAGAAAGAATGAAACAAATCTATGAAGTTCCTAAACAGTAAACACCATTTTAAAACGGATAGAGTGTCTAAACTAGTTCATATTATATAATTGTCAGTCAATGATAGGTAAAAGTAAAACTCACAAGTCTTATATACAAGAGTATTATAGTATTAGTAGTTACAAAAGTATACATATTATTTACCTTAATTTTTTCCTTCTTAGCAACTGAATCCCAATCCTTGGCTAGGATCCCATGTGTTGTGTTCTCTTTATGATAAAGACCACAATTAGTGTCGCGACCGATTTCTAAAACTCTGCACACTATAATTTAATTGACCAACTTTGTGATTCACTCAAATGTAAAAAAATATATATCATTACATAAATCAAAATTAAGGCAAAGATGATCAATAAAAAAATAGTCTTTACCTCCTTCCCTCAAATCACAACTCTTGATTCACCTTAAATCATTATGTATTTTGTGCGACTAAGGTATAATCCAGTTGGAGCTAAGGTATAATCCAGTTGGATCAATAACAAAATAGTCTTTACCCCCTTCCCTCAAATCATTAACACAAAAACATTCAAGTAAAATTAGATCAACTCAACAAAAAACAAATCTACTTCCATTACACTTCACAACACATAATATGTAACAGTTCAAGTCAATTGCACATGAAACCAATTTCAATTGCCAACAACAGTGATTAGTAAAAGTTAATTTCACGATCGAAATGAACACAGATCGAAAAATTGAACAAATAATCAATTAAATAAATAATCAATTATACAAATAATCAATTAAACAAATAATCGACTAAGCCTTGAATCGCGTAAAAGAAAAAAAAAACTTAAAGGAAGTGAGATCGATTGAAAACTTGAGGAAACTAGCGCTCTGAGCCCAAACGCTATCGTCTTGACCTAGATGCATGAGTGAGATGATTCCCTTCAATTTCATAGAATGTGATAATCGACAGAGGTTTGCAATGACATGGTTGAAAATTTGAGAGATTTTCGAAAAAACGATTATTTTCTCAGGAGTGTTTGAGTAATGATCAATTAAAAAACATAATCAATTAAACAGAGAAAAGAACCGATTTCATCAGATCAGAGACTGAGTGAGATAACTGAGAGAGAAATCGTGATTGTTGGTGATGAAAGTAAGGAATGAGTAAGACTCTCAAGTATTATCATGGGGAATCTCAAAACATCATTTCATTCTAATTGTTAGTTAGGCGGATCTGGGTATCCGCGATTGAGTTTATATTACCCGATCCACCCATTAAAACCCCCTTAAACCGTAAATATAACCCGTTATATCCGTTGGATCATTTGAAACCGCTCATTTTTATTTTTATTTTCGATTTTTACTGGTTTGGACCGGGTCAACGATTCTTGTCCAGCCCTACTAGTAAGATGTACACATTACTCTTTTCTTGGGCATGGATCCTCTAACTTCCACTTCTCTACCTTTTCCTAACTTTCTCTCTATCTCTCTCTTGATTTACTTTCTCTCACTAATTTTTCCCTCCAAAATTAATTTCACCATCTCCTTTATATAATACTATACAAATATTGCCTAAAGTCACTCTAACTTTCCATCTTTAAAGTTAGAGGATCTTTACCCCTCTTTTCTTACACTCTTTCATAGCTCTCTAACCCTAAAAGCCTGCTCTGCGTTAACACGAGACGAAGAAATGGCCGCAACACCATTGGTAGGAAGCGCTTTTCTCTCCGCAACAGTTGAAGATTTATTACTGAGAATCGCTTCTCCAGACTTCATCGATTACATCACAAGCAGCAAGTTAAACATCCTGAAACTCACCGTCTTCGAAACATCGCTTCTCACTCTCCATTCAGTTCTTCCCGATGCAGAGCAGAAGCAGTTCTTCAATCCCGATGTCAGACAATGGATGGATGAATTGTACGATGCAATCTCAGTTGCAGATGATTTGATTGATGAAATCGGTTACGATTCTCTAAAATGCAAGGTAGAGAACACTCAACCTAAACATGAGTTCGATTTCATATCCAATTCTAGATTGAATTTTATGAATCTAAGGCTACAGCATTTTGTTCAACAGATAGATTTCATTGGTTTACAAGCTGTAAGTCGTAGGGTTTCTGGTAGAATTCGTTCGAGTTCAGTTTTAAATGATTCATTCATAGTTGGTAGGAAGGATGATAAAGAGAAATTGATGAATGTGTTGTTTTCGGACAGTGGCGCGAATCTAGGTGTGGTTGCAATTTTAGGTGTTGGAGGGGTTGGTAAAACTACACTTGCTGAACTAGTTTACAATGATAAAGAAGTTAATGAGCATTTTGATTTGAAAATGTGGATTCGTTTGTCGGAGGGTTTTGATATTGTGAGGGTAATAAAAACTCTAGTTGCATCTAAATATATATCATCTTATCGGGACAACGATCTTGATTATCTTCGACTTGAATTAAAGCTAAAGTTGAAGTGTAGAAGATTCTTATTTGTGTTGGATGACCTATGGAATGTTGGTTATAATGATTGGCATGAGTTGGTAGCTCCATTGGTTAATGGGAAATTGGGAAGCAGGGTGATCATCACGACGCGTCAAGAAAAAGTTGCAGAGGTTGTACATACATTTCCAATTCATAAATTAGAACCTTTGTCATATGAAGACTGTTGGTCTTTACTTTCCAAGCATGCATTTGGAAGTAAAGATTATGGTGGTAATAGATATCCAAATCTAGAAGGAATTGGTAGGAAAATTACAAGAAAGTGTCGAGGATTGCCACTAGCTGCCAAAACACTTGGAGGACTTTTGTCTTCAAATGTAGATGCAAAGGAGTGGATTTCAATTTTGATTAGCAACATATGGAACTTACCAGATGATAATATTCTTCCATCTTTGCTTTTGAGTTATCAATTTCTTCCCTCTTACTTGAAAAGATGTTTTGCCTATTGCTCAGTTTTTCCGAAGGGTTATTCCTTTGACAGGAAGCAATTGATCTTGTTGTGGATGGCAGAAGGCTTCCTTGAACATTCTCAGGGTGAAAAAGCACCAGAAGAAGTAGGTGATGACTACTTTGTTGAATTGTTGTCAAGATCCTTCGTTCAACAGTTGAACGATGACACAGAGAAAAAAGTTTGTTTTGCATGACCTTCTCTATGAGTTAGCCGAGGTTGTATCCGGGAAAAGTTGTTGCAAGCTTGAATGTGGTGGCATCATCTCAAAAAAGGTTCACCATTTGTCATATATTCAAGATGAGTATGACACTTTTAAGAAGTTTGAGATTTTCCACGAGTTTGAAAGCTTGCGGAGCTTCTTGCCTATTTGCATTTGCTGGGGATTAAATTACTTATCTAGAAAGGTGGTTGATGATTTGCTACCCACACTGAGAAGATTGCGTGTGCTATCCTTATCACATCACAAAAACTTCACCGTGTTACCAGATTCAATTTATAACTTGTTGCATTTGCGGTACCTCGATCTCTCCCACACTTATATCAAAAGCCTGCCTGAATCAATATGTGACTTGTACTATTTGCAGACCTTAAATTTATCATCGTGCCCATTACTCACTGAATTGCCGGTAGATATCGGAAAGTTAATTAATTTACGCCACCTTGATATCAGTGACTCTCGCATTAGCAAGATGCCAATACAAATTGTTGGATTGGAAAACCTTCAAACTCTATCTGTTTTCATAGTGGGTAAGCAAGAAGTTGGGTTAAGTGTGAGAGAACTTGGGAAATTTCCTAACATTCGGGGAAAACTTTACATCGGAAATCTGCCTAATGTCATCAATGTCAGTGAAGCATGTGATGCCAACTTGAAGAATAAAGAACTCATTGAAGAGTTACAGTTACGTTGGGACGAACAAACACATGATTCAGAGTTATGTTGGGACGAACAAACACGGGATTCACAAACAGATAAAGCTGTGCTTGATGGGTTGCAACCATCAATAAACTTGAAGAAATTGACCATTAGCTTTTATGGTGGGACAAGCTTTCCAAGTTGGTTGGGAGATTCTTCATTTTCTAACATGGTGTACTTGTGCATATGTTATTGTGACTATTGTGTCACACTTCCATCACTAGGGCAACTACCATTTCTCAAAGATCTAACTATAGAAGGTATGCCGATATTGGAGACAATTGGTCCAGAGTTCTATGGCATGTCAGGAGGATGTTTTAATTCTTCATTCCAACCATTTCCATCCCTTGAGCATCTAAAATTTTCCTACATGTCTAATTGGAAGGAATGGCTTTCCTTCGGAGGCAGTAAGTTTCCGTTTCCTCGTCTTAAAACTCTGAAGTTAGATGATTGTCCTAAACTGAAGGGACATTTGCCTAGTCATCTTCCTTCCATAGAGGAAATTACAATATTTCAGTGTGATGGCATGTTGGCTACACCATCTACTTTGCATTGGCTTTCCTCGGTAAAATCTTTAGATGTGCATCCTCTAAATCCCACTGAATGGTCATTGTTTGAAAGTAATTCTGTATGTCTTCTGCAGCGTGTAATAATATGGAACTTTAGGATGATGTTGTCTCTACCTAAAATGTTTACGAGTTCCACCTGTCTTCAACACTTGGAACTCCATTCGATTCCATCTCTCTTGTCGTTTCCGGATGATGGTCTACCCAATTCTCTGCAGTCACTCCATATTTCTAATTGTGAGAATTTAGCATTCCTGCCTCCTGAAACATGGAGCAAGTACACATCACTTGTGTCTTTGGAGTTAGTGCGATCTTGTGATGCACTTACCTCCTTCCCACTGAATGGTTTCCCTGTGCTCCAAAGTCTTTACATTGCAAACTGTTGGAATCTGCAATGTTTTTTTATTTCAGAAATTTATTCCCATTGCCCGTCGACCCTCCAATCACTTCATATTTCAAACGGTTATGCACGTATGTCACTTCCTCAACAGATGGACACCCCCAACCGTAATGCACTTATATCACTTCCTCAACGGATGGACACCCTCACTGCTCTTGAAAGCTTGTGGCTCATATTACCATCATTACCATGCTATGAAGGAGCTAGCCTCCCTCCCAACTTACGATCAATTTTCAATGAATCCTTGAGAACGAAAACGTTTGCCACCGGATGGGGTCTCCAAAACCTTAGTGCTCTGTCTGATTTGGATATCAGAGGTGATGGTCTTGTTAACACCTTGTTGAAGGAGCAGTTGCTGCCGGTTTCTCTCGTGTCTCTGTCAATACATAATTTCACTAAAAGGAAATCCTTACCAGGAAATGGACTTCAACACCTCTCCTCTCTTGAAAATCTTAGATTTAATAATTGTACAAAGCTTGGATCATTGCCAGAAAACATGTTTCCTTCCAATCTGAAATCACTGGAATTTTCATATTTCCCAAAACTTAAGTCCTTGCCAGACAGGTTACCTTCCTCTCTAGAAAGACTGGAGCTTGATGATTGTCGAAGACTTGGGTCATTGCCAAAAGACGGTCTCCCTTCTTCTCTTAAACAACTGAGCATTAATAATTGTCGTCTGTTAAAAGCAAAGTATGAAAATCAGAGTGGGGAACATTGGTCCAAAATTGCTCACATCCCTGTCATAAAATTAAATGGTGAATTGATAATATGAGCCATGGGAAGGGAGGGAAGAATTGCAATCACATTTCAGGTATGTTGTTGTTCTATTTCATATAGCATGACTTGATATTCTTTGTCAACTTAATTTTTGCCTGTTTTTAAGTACTCATTGCTGTAACTATTATTCTAGAATCATTTGCTTTAGATTTTTTTGCCTGTTTTACTTCACTATAATACTCTTTGGAACAAGAATGAAAATAAAAGCTTTGACTTCTCTATAATACTTCCATTCTGCATTTACCTGTCATCTTTTTGGATTCTAAGGTCCTGTACTAGTTGCCACATTTCTCCCGTGAGGTGGAAAATTTGTATATATATGAATGATTGACCCTAGATATAAGTTATACTAACTCCTTACATAAATTGATCGATAAAACTATGTCCAGGCCAAAATTAGGTAGACACACAACTTTTGAGTGTGAGAAGTGATAACTCTGATGAAATTTAATTTACAATACTACCTTGGAGGGTAAAGAGTATAGACCCAATGACATACACTGGTTGGTAACAGAGCCAATTATTAGTGATTTCAGTCCTATTTTGCGTAACACCTTATTATGGTGAAATTTATAATACTTGAAAAACTGTGTAAAACCTTTCTAAGATTGTATAATATTTGTTTTCTTAATGTCAATATATCACATTATGATTGCTACTGAGAAATATAGTTGAAAAACAATTTTGATGGTCTATAATTTCAATGCTTAACAAGATTTTGAGTAGTTTATTATTCTGAAGCCACTTATTTCTTGAATTGCAGATAACAGTTAAGGCCAGATGGTTCAGTTTGACCAAATGGAGTAGATACAAAGTTGAAAAATATGAATGCAACAAAACTCTTATGTATCTGACTGTCAGGACTAAAGTTCAAGGATCTGTTTTGATATTATGTAGTTATTGATTTGAAATATAATGTCTTTTATTGTAATATGAGTGCAACATTAGACATTTTTCCTGTTTTTATTGACAAACAAGGACTGTTTTTCAACAGAAATAATGATTTATTCTTTAGTAAAATTAGAGGAGAGAAATTTATTTGGGTTTGTTTGATTTGATAATACTTAATACAAATTCATACATTAATGACATTATCAAGTATGTTTTATTATAAAACATTAATTAATACAGATAAAATAACTAATATCAGATTTTGTAAAAAAGACAATAAAAAATGGCAAGATAAACGAACAATGCCTATATGGGATTGATTTATTTATTTATGTTTATTTAATTATTTATTTATTTTTTATTTTCATTTCATCTTATAATAAACAAGTAAGAATGTAGGTTAAATTTCATTCCATTATAATTTTTTTTTCATTAAAAAAAAATAAATATACCATTTTTTATATATATTGGATGTGGTTATATTTTTGTAATCTATTCAATTTAGTTGTTCTTAAATCTCAGTGGTTCCTATGTAACACTTTCTATGTCGGTTTGGCTCGAGGCACTTAGGGTGTGATTGGTTGGGGTGATTGTGTGAAGAGAGAGTTTAATAAGAGAGAAGTTGATGAGAAATGATCAATTTCTCTTGATTAGCAAAGAGATGAAATAGGAAAGAGAGATAGATATGTGTGGGCCCATGCACTTTTTCTTTCTTAAGATGCGAAAAAGCATGCTGAGAAGTGTGTTTTTTTGTATTTTTTCTCAAATACCCTTGCTCTTTTGAGTTAATTTGGCAGTTTTATAAAGTTATGTCTTTATACCATTAATGCACACCAGGGAGAATGGCTGCATCGTTTTAGTGACCTGAAACATCAAGAGTCTCATTGCAAATAATTAAATTAAATTGATTCAAATAAAATAAGTTATTAAATTAATTATTAATCAACTAAATTTAAACAAATGAATTTAATGATTTTGATGGAAATATATTCTAGTAAAAGGGTATTATTGTACTTTTAAAAACAAACCATACTTCTTTCTTTTCTATTTCTATTCTCTTTCTCTCATTCCAATCAATACTTTTAATCTATTCTATTTCTTATCTCTTTCTCTCTTCCCACACTCTCTCTTAACTATTTATCTCTTCACAACTTCTTCTATAAATCAAACACACCCTTAATGTATATAGCCTTTAATAAAATCCTTATTTATAAAAAATAAAAACAATACAACTCTTAGGATACTATCTTGGCTTCTTTTAGTCATTTTAAATATCATCTAAGTAATTTTTAAATTTCATAATTTTTATTAAATTTAAGTCCATTAAATTTCCTTCATATTACATAGATTTGTCTATTAAAAAATTATCCATAATATGTTTTATGCATAATCTATTTTATTTTTAAAGATTGTTACTTGTCCACGTAGTTTTTTTTTTCATAATCTTTACATATTTTTACTCATATCTTATGGTAATTTAAATTTCCACATATATCTTATTTTATTTTTTATGATTTTTTAAAAATATTTTCAATCATAGCAAAGTATTAGTATGTGTTCCATTATAGAACCAAAAATAGAGGAGATCGCGGAAACTACGGTGGAACAAAGTTTCGTGAGAGATTTTGTGATGCGGCACTATGGATCAGAAATGTTATAAGGTTTAAATGAATCTGTGTTAGTCTTAATTGGTAGTGTTGAATTATGGTTTGGAGGTTCAGATGAGAGATTTCATTTGTTCAAAGCATCATGCATCATATATTTCGAAGTTAGGTTAGGACTTCAGTGTTGGAACAAAATTGGTTGATACCATATCCCTTGGGTTTTGATGATAACAAAGTATTTAAAGAACAATTGGGTATTCTAACATTTGTTTAAGTATGCAGGATTATAAGACTAAGAACAAATGAAGAGAAACTTGAAGATTCTGAATTTGAAGATCATACTCTGCCTCTGAAGATCACTTTGGAAGATTCTGGCTCTGATGGAAGATTCAGGCTCTGAAGAAGACAACATCCAAAGAAATTCAGCCTCTGGTGACCCAGACTTTGATGCTTCAAAAGCCATGAAGCATACTCTGAAGAGATCAACCTCTGAAGAGTGAAGTCTGAAGAAAGTCCACCTCTGAAGGATAATCTCTTTTTTCGAGGCAACTGTGACAAACTCAGAGATCTTTTGTTCACGTGAATACTTAAGGAAAATTCTCTTCTAAGTTGTTTGAACTTCAACGGATAATTCCTCTTGCTGAAATGTGTTTTCTTGATGTGTCCAATCAAATACTAAGCTTGTCCAATCTTTTGATGAAAGTCTTCCAACGTCTATTTTCTTCCTCTCTATATAAGGAGCAGAAGACCCGAAAAATACTAATACACTACAACACAAGACTCTGATCCTTGACATTTCAAAGAGAAGTTACTCTGTCAAATTAGCTAGACTTAGAACCTCTTAACACTTTGTATATTTTTAGAAGTTTTTAAGTCTTAGAGTCTTTTTAAGTTGTATTATGTCTACACATCTGATTGTATATCAAGTGTAGTTTTTAACTAAATCTCTTTAAAAATTGTTATGTAGTCAGATGTTTCTTGCTTATGTGCTTAAGCATAAAAGTTTCTTACTCGAGAGTTTGAGCATTAGAAATCTTTTGCTTGTGTGCTTGAGCATAAAAGTATCTTACTTGAGGGTTTGAGCATTGGAAGTCTCTTGCTTGTGTGCTGGAGCAAAGAAGTCTCTTACTTGAGGGTTTGAGCATTGGAAGTCTCTTGCTTGGTGCTTGAGCATTTGTAATCAGTTTGGTTATAGTGAAAATCCCTTGGAAGTGCAAGGGGACTGAATCACTCTCAAGCTGTGAGAGGAACCCGGATAACTGTTGTGTGTCTTTACTTTTACTTTCCTACTTGTCATACCCTAATTTTTTACCCCCGAGATTCTGTTTTTCGTTTCGCATCGTCTGCATAGCATAACATGCACTTCTCTTGCATAATGTCTGAAATGTCAGTCAGAATAAATTTGTTAGATTTACAGACAAACCGGTCTAAATTTATTTCAAAATCTGACCAAACGTTGTATTTTTCCAATATGTTTATTTCACGTTGATTATTTTGGTGTGTTCATTTTATTTTATTTTTGAGCACTTTTCTGCCCGACTTTTTATTTTGTTTTTTAATCATTTTTATTTATTTATAGTTAAATAATCATTTAATTTATTTAGATTTAATTAGATATTTAATTTAAATTTAAATTTTTATTAATTAATTTTATTTTTAATTTGTTTATTAATATTTTCTTTTTTTATAAAAAACACAATCAAATATCAGCAAGACCAATTCAATTTCTTTCCAAAACCAGGTTTAAACATGTTCCTAGCAGCATTTGTCCTTTCCAAAACAAGGCCTAAACATGTTCAAGACAGGTTCATTTTCTTTCCAAACATACACAGACATATTCCAACACAATCACAACATTTTCATGAATTAGAGGACAATGAGACAAGAATTTAAACTCTTTCCAAGCAACAAGCAAACAGATAAGACAAGAATTAAAACTTGGTGGCTATAAAAGTTCAACATACACAGATATAGAAAACAACAAGCAATCTCACTAAGAAACACACGTATACACCATCCACCTTTCAACATACAATCCACCTCCACACTATTTCTCACACACGATATGCTTATTTCCTCTGGACTGAGTTGAAGGACATACTCCCTCTTCATGAAAAAATGCAACACATAAGAAGCCATTTGAGGGAGGTAAATTTGAAACTCACCCTTTATTTTGAAAAAGCTAATGTTGTGTTGTATTTATGTTAATTTTATATTTGTCTTTGTAGTATTATTTATAATGTCATGTTGTAGTGTTTTGCGTATATTTGTTGATGTAGTTTTATTAAGTTTGTAATTTAAGTATGTGTCATGTCATTTAGCTAGTCTATGTTTGTTGATAAATTAAGCTATAATATTTTGTGTTAAATTTATATTTGCTTATGTGTTGTAATACTAATGTGTGTTATTTGAGTTTATGACTTGTGTGTTGCAATGCAAATTTTGTATTTGTTATTTGGACATTACATATTTGTTTTCTGTGCCTAAATCTAATTCTATTTGCAATTTTTTTTATTGTATGTGCATTTACATGCTAATTGTTTTAATTGTACCAATATGAATAATTCATTTAATTTTTTAGACTTCATTAGTTTATCTTTTAAAATAAACAGTGTTAAGTTGTTGTCCTTTAGACTCCCACGTTTCTTTCCATTTATAGCAAGTGTGTGGATGGTTAAAGTGCATGTGTATATGAGTTAACAACATGTCAAGTGATAATAAGGAAAGTCTTTGTATAAATATTTTGAATGTATTTATGTTGTATTACATGATGTGGTTGCTCAAATAAGGAAAGTATTTACGTTTCTTTTCTTTTTTAATTGATTTTTCATAATCTAGAAAATTAAAAACATTTTTCTTGGCTATTTGTTAATTGTTACATTTTGAAGTTATTTTCTCTAATTAGTCTCTCTTTAATTTAATTCATTTAATATTTCAAAAGTACCAAAAATATTTTAATTATTTATTTTAATATTGTCGTTTTCTAGTTATTTAGTTATTTGTTGAATATTAAAAAATATATAAAAATATGTTGTAATTATTAGTTAATATAAATATTAATATTTAAATCAATTAATAATTTCTTGTTGCCCGATTCCAAGGGAGGATCCCTTTTGTTGACTTCCATGTCATACTTAGCCTAACTTTAGGTCCTTCCCGTTTCATACTAGCCTTAGGACTAGAGTTGTCGCACTCTTTGTATGTGTTCTGCCATGAACATTTGCTTCCCTTTCATCCTAGCCTTAGGATTAAAGTCGCCGTACTCTATGTGAGTGTCCCGCCATGGACATTTCCTTTCCCGTTTAACCTAGCCTTAGGTTTAGATTCGTTGTACTCTACGTAAGTGTCTTGCCATGGATACTTACCTTCCCTTGGAACTTTGACCACAGTCAAGAGTTCCTCACCCTTATTGAGGGAACCTACGAATGTTCTGGTTCCATTTCCGTCAGGATACGTAGGCACGAGATGCGATGTCTTGGCGAGCATACTTAGAAATAACACCTTAGGTATCCCTTTTACCTTTTCACCCTTTAAAAGACAAATAACAAAATAACACAATAAAACAAGAGGTTCCTGTAGAGTACTACAGATACTTATGATGCTAGCACCTTCCCTAGGTATAACCAACCCCCGAACCTTATATTCTCTTTTGCTTTGCATTGCATTGCATATTTTAGGTTATTCGTTCTTTTTCACTTCCCTTGGATAAATTAAAGACCGATGGTGAATTAAGATTTGCGAACTTAGTTAATTAATAGCTATGGTATCTGATTCTCACCGCGACAGAAAATGGCGACTTCACTGGGGAAATCTCCCTAAGGAGGTTACACCTAACTTATTTTATATGTGTTATTTGTCTGTATATTTGTATATATATGTCTGCTTGTTGTTTTGTTGTTACCTTTGTGTGGTGAGATGAGTCCTAACCCGGACTTGAGTGCACATAAGATAGGATTGTGGTAGGATCAATAGTTAATTGTTGGGAGTAGTTCTAACATGATTAACATATGATATAACCACGCTCAGTGGAGGCCCCTTTGGGATTACTGATGTCATACGAGTAGTCGTATTGGCATTACTTTTTCCGACCCGGGAGTCCGTGAAGCTGAGGACCTTAGTATCCCTTCACCTCTCTTAGCCTTTTTAGGACGTAGTGCAGTGATTATCCAAGTGTAGACATGTGATGGTTGTCATGCGATACTACACTCAGACGAGTTTATCTTGAGAATATTATTAGCCGCATGAGTAGTTGTGCAAACCGATAATATTCGAAAGATTTATCGATGACTCTGGTAACCTTGTTAGAACCCGTTGTGCAAGTGCTTTACCCTAGTACATACCCTGTGGTTGGTTCTTTACCCAGACTCCATGTTGTGATCTCGAAACTTTGATCCTGCTATGTGTGATTTGCATCCTGTCTTGCATAATATTGCATATCATTTGCATATTTGCATGATTTATTGATAAATGGCAAGATAAATGCACAATGCCTATGGGATCAATTGATTTATTTATGTTTATTACTTTTTTATTTTTTTTTTATTTTTTTTTTATATTTTCACTTCAACTTATAATAAGTAAGAATGTAGATTAAATTTCATTCCATTACATTTTTTTCTTTCAATTTTTAAAAATAAATTTACCATTTTCTAAATATATCGGATGTGATTATATATTTGTAACCTATTCATTTTAGTTATTTTTAAATCTTAGTGGTTCCTATGTAACTCTATGTCTTTTTGGCTTGATGCACTTCTTGTATATAGCCCATAATAAAATCCTTATTTATAAAAAAAATAAAAACAAAATAATTCTTAGGATACTTTCTTGGCTTCTTTTAGTCATTTTAATTGTCATCTAAGTCATTTTTAAATTTCATAATTTTTATTAAATTTAAGTCTATTGAATTTCCTTCGTAGTACATAGGTTTTTCTATTAAATTTTTTTCCATATGTTTTATGCATAATCTATTTTATTTTGGTGATTTCTTAACACACCACCCATGTTTCTTATACACCACGTGAAATTTCTATTTTGCCCCCAGATTTCGAATGTGCACATCCGGACGCACCGTTTTTTTAAAAAACACTGATGTGTTCTGGATGTGCACATCCGGAAGCATGTAATAACTTTATTTTTAACAAATACCGGATCTGCAGATCTGGAAAAAAATGTAACTTAATTTTTTTTCTTAAAAATCGGTTTTACCGGTTGGTCGCAAACGTTAATATATCAATGCAAGTTAATATACATTTGAATAGAAAACTTTATTCTTCGTATCTCTACAATAGAAAACTTTGTTCTCCGTATCTCTACAATAGAAAACTTTGTTCTCCGTATCTCTTCAATAGAAAACTTTCTCTCTAGTGTAACCACTGCTCCTGTTATCTTTCTTTGTTGATCGTCCAACACTACAAATTGAGAGATTCTTACCATTTTTAATTGTTGAAATAACTTATCCATGCTTTGAAATGTTAATTTGTATTCATGATTAAGTGTTGTCAAAACTTATCCTCTTTTGTTTTATATTCATGATTAAGTGGTGTTATTAAACCTAAAGCATGCTTTACCTTTTCCAAGATAAATGGCAGCATAGTCGACACAAAGTTGGTGGTACTCCTATTACCACTTGCAGAACCAGAATCAGAATGTTCTACTTCACTTATGTAGTATCGAGCGCGGAAAGCTAGCAAGTGTGCATAATAAGCAGGAGGAACTGTATCATTAATATACAAGTTATAATATATGAGAGTTTTTTATCACACCATGGTGTATTAAGAAATCACTTAATATATGAGAGTTTCTTATCACACCATTGAATTATCTCATCGCAATGAACCTGAGCAGAACCAATGGACTGACTTTGGGTCACAAGATACAGAGGAATTGTTTCCCTTCTAAGGATCCACTGTTATTTTAAAGAGATCTTGAATTATCTCCTCGCAATGAACCTGATCAGAACCAATTGACTGACTTTGGGTCACCAACTTTGTGTCGACTCTAATGCCATTTACCATGGAGCTTATTAAGGTACATTTAACCTTTCATGATGCATTCATGATGTTAAATGATAGTTGTTTATACGAAGAAATACGAAGACCAAAGTTTTATGTTGATACTTGTTTTGTGGTTGGTGCACCAGTAGCAGTAATGTCATCAGAAGTTATAACAAACTCTAGGGTTGGAGTCTCTCCGTCAATATAATGGTTGTCTTCAGCATTTCAATAAGTAATGTGGCTGGTGCACCAGTAGCAGTAATGTCATCAGAAGTTATAACAAACTCTAGGGTTGGAGTCTCTCCGTCAATATAATGGTTGTCTTCGGCATTTCAATAAGTAATGTGGCTGGTGCACCAGTAGCAGTAATGTCATCAGAAGTTATAACAAACTCTAGGGTTGGAGTCTTTCCGTCAATATAATGGTTGTCTTCGGCATTTCAATAAGTAATGTGGTTGGTGCACCAGTAGCAGTAATGTCATCAGAAGTTATAACAAACTCTAGGGTTGGAGTCTCTCCCTCAATATAATGGTTGTCTTCGACATTTCAATAAGTAATGTGGCTGGTGCACCAGTAGCAGTAATGTCATCAGAAGTTATAACAAACTCTAGGGTTATAACTTCTGATGACATTTGCGACCAGCCGACAAAACAGATTTGTAAAAAAAAAATTACGCTTTTTCCGGATCTGCAGATTCGGAATTTAAAAAAATAAAGCTATAATATGTTTCCGGATGTGCACATCCGGAACGCATCAGCGTTTTTTAAGAAAATTGTGCGTCCGAATGTGCACATCCGGAATCTGGGGGCAAAATAGAAATTTCACGTGATGTATAAGAAACTTGGGTGGTGTATTAAAAAATGGTCTTTATTTTTAAAGATGGTTACTTGTCCATGTAGTTTTTTTTCGTAATCATTGCATAATTTTACTCATATCTTCGGGTTTCACTTTTTTAAATTCATTAAATAATTAATGTATGATCTATATTTTTTTAATATTTTTTTTAAAAAATATTTGCAAATGTTTAGTTGGAAACTATCTTCAAATATTTTCTAAATATATCGGCAAGAAAGGGAAATAAGTTTTATAAAAAATATTATTATTACAGTCATGTTCCACAAATAATTCACCATCTACTTCCATCTGATTCAAACTTTTCATTCACACACTTAGGGTACCTAGCTGACAGGTCATCACAGTCATGTTCCACAAACAATTCACCATATACTTCTATGACACAACAATAGTGAGCTAAGTCATACGCAACATTATCGTTTCTAATCTGGAAAAAATCTTCATCAATATCAAGTATTTTGGTCCAAATACGAAATGTCCCTTCTTCGTATCCCCAACCTGCAACTAACTCACGCGCAGTCCCCAAACACCATTTCTCAAACTGCAATGCAGAAACTAGAGTAGAAACCCCACCCCTATAGATAACATCACCATCAGACAACCTCACAAACTCTCCACCGTGATTAAACACGACATTGAACAATTGTTTGTTCTGAGAAGAAAAAACACAAAATCAATGGCGTTTATGCATGAATCGACTAAAAACGAATAGAAACAATACTTACCGGTGACGAATGCACTCCGTCTTGGCCGCTATCCACAGTTTTCTTCATCTTCTCCGATGACTTCATCTTCTCACTTTGCTTTGTTCTGGCCATTGCCTTTCCCAAATTCCGAGCCCTAATTTTTCAAGGGGGGTATCCGAAATTCATATAAATGTATTGTATCACATGGCATAGGAGATTTCAAAGTCAACAATGGTCATCAGCCACGTAGGCAGATTCCATTGACCAAGCAACATGGGGGTATGGGAAAAGGGAATCTTGATTTGTTGAGGGGGGAATCATAAAAAAAAAACTTCAAGGGGGCAAAAGAAAATCTCGCTACTTTGGCAGGGGGTATCATATATTTATCCCTTAAATGTATTATTTTAAAACTATAACATTAATTTTATATTTTAATTAAATGATTTGTCAATTAATTCTTAGTTGGAGTCGGTATCTCAAAGACATGTCACTATCACATATTAAATGAACATATGTCAATTTTGCAAAATCGTAGGAGATAAAAACATTCTAAAAATCGCAAAATCGTAGGAGATAAAAAGATTCTAAAAAATTGAGTTTTAAAATGGATGGCTAAAATTTTATCTAAACTAAAATAAGTGATCAAAGTGTATTAAAACTTTACTAATAATTTGTTTTATTTTTTAGAAACAAAAATAAAAATGATTTTAATGAAATTAATAGTAAATTGATATTTATTTTAAAATTTGTTCTGGATTGAACCAATGGCTAGGCATGAACCAATATACTTTTGCTCCTAAAATGGCCCAATTTCCGTGAAGGGCAAAGGTTACCTTTCTGCCCTCCAACCGGGTAAGGATCACATCGCTCCTCTCCGGTACCGTTGCCCGTCCCGCACAGCTTCATCAATCCCAAAACAGCTAGGGGCATGTCTCCGAAACTACGCCTTTGCCCGGCATAACGGCTAGTTTTGGGCACCCTGCCCGACATAACTGCTAGTTTTAGACAATTACCTATTCTTCAGGAAAACAGTTATTTCGCCCCGAAAATAGGACCGTTGACCACGCGCTGGGGGCACTATATAAATCTTCTCACTTGAGAGGGTCAGGAATCAAATATTAATCCAAAGAATACACTTTGTACTTGCCTTTTTTTTCTCTGACCCTTTCTTACTTGAGCGTTGGAGTGCATTGCAGGTACACCCCATCCTCCTCATCTCACACCTAGCATCACAGACGTTCTTGATGGCCCATTACAGGATCTGATTAAGCCTTCACGATCAGTGGCGTCGTCTGTGGGAATTTGTTCTCCCCGTCTTAATATTCACCTCAGATACTAAGACCAAAACACTCTCGTCCAAGATTGCCATCATGACCTCTCAAGATCACGTCAAAGCTGCTCTCCATTCTTCTGTCCTCCCCATCAACAAGACTGACGTTGACGGTCCCTCGTCCCTCCTCGGAGACCCCTATTTTCTGAGAGATGGGGCCACAACCTCTCCTTCCCCTACTCCTGTTGACCGCGACAATGACCAGCCCCTGCTGGCCATCCAGTCCGTTCCAGCTCCGCCCAACGCTGACCCGACCGTGGTGGCCCATCTTGAAGCAATCAACAAGACCAACCACCTGATCCTTCAGCAAAACGAAAGGATCGGGGCACTGGAGGAATCTGCTCGTCCAAGATCCCCCCTCCGAGGAAAAACCATCGACAATCTAAGAGCCCGCAACCCCGACGAGAAGTCGACCGTAGGCCACGCCAAGATCCAGAATCTCATGCTGCCCGGAAATGCGATCACGTTTCCTTGTGAAACCAACACTCTTTCGGTCACAAGAGAACCCGGAGAGACAAATAATCGCCCCCCGTCAGGACAAAGGGCTGGGCCCGCACACCTTCACCCCGAAGAAGTCGCCGTCACGAGCGAGCCGCCCGGTCCCCGTCCCACACCAGCTCCAGCAGCGACGATGAGCCTCACGACCCATTATCCCAAGAAATCTTGGCAACACGCCTCCCTAAAGGCTTGGAGAAGCCCCTGACATTGGGCACATACGACTGACCCCGATAAACACATCGAAAACATTGATGCGCTGTTGGATTACCGTGGCGTCCGGGGCGCCATCAAGTGCCGTTTGTTCCCAATCACGCTCTGAAAATGAGCAATGACGTGGTATAAACAACTGCCCGAAGAGTCCATCACGTCGTGGAAGCAACTGGGCAGAATGTTTTCTAGGCACTTTACAGCGTCGCGCCGCCATCCTAAGACTCAAGCCTCCCTTTGGGCCATAATCCAAGGGAAGGATGAACCTCTTCGGGCATACATCGAGAGGTTTAACAAAGAAGCAGTGCAAGTCCCTACCACTGACGACATGAAAAAATTTCTACTCGAGCAGGGACTCTGCCCGCACTCAGAGTTCTCTAAAGCTGTTGGCCTCGCACCTCCGAGGAACCTTGATGCCTTCATCCTCAAGGCACAGTCGTACATTCAGTATGAGGAAAAGGAAGCGGCCAACTCCGTCCAAGCCTCTCGCCATCAGGAGAACGCTCGGGCGTCCAAAGATGAAGAGCCCTCGACATCTCGTCGAGGAGAACAGAAGTGCGAAGACCGTCCCCAGGACTCCAGGGATAGCAAGGGACCTTCCGGCCGATTCCACGACTACACCCCCTGACTGTCTCCAGGGAAAAGATACTATCCGAATGCGCGAATTTAGAATTTAAACAAGCAGGGGTCCGCTTCCCCAAACAAATGTCGGCCAAGCCCAACGCCGACAAATCAAAGTATTGCCGTTTTCGTAAGAGTCACGACCACACCACCGAAGACTGCATCCATTTGAAGGATGCTATCGAAATGCTGATCAGGGATGGCCACCTGAAACAGTTCACAAAAAAGAAAGATGCTCCCCGGCAAGATGCCCAGGAGTCAAAGAAGTTAGAGGAAGAGGTACATTCCTCAGAAGAGGCCAACATCCAAGTCGCCATGTCTGTATCGCGACCAGAAGATTTCTATGTCCCGGATGAGCTCATCGCTCCCGCTTACTTGGCGGCCCACAGCCCGTGGGAGATGTTCCCCTCCGCTATGGTCATTTCGGGAGGAACCTTCAATAAAGTCACGGTGGGCTCCGTGAAAAGGAAGTTCGAGCACCTAATCAGCATGAGCTCCAACAAGGTGACCACGCTCGACCGAGTCCAGAAGGGCTCTATCCCATCTCTTTCTACCGAGAAGAGCTCCTCGGAGGATCTCTAAACTTGAGCATTCCCCTGCTCGTCAGAGCTCAGATGGCGAACTTCGACGTTTGCAGGATTCTCGTCGATCAAGGCAGCTTGGTCGATATCATGTACTCCCATATGTTTTCAACACTACAGTTGGACGAGTCACATCTCACTCCCTATTTGGGGTTCGACTTGCAAGGATTCAATGGGTCGGTGACCAAACCCTGAGGATACGTCGAACTGATTGTAACCTTTGGATCTGGGGAAACAGTTAGATCCATTAAAATGTATTTTTTGGTAATCGACAACCCGTCTTTGTACCAGTGCATCTTCGGGATACCAACATTGGCCGAGTTGGTTGTTGTGCCTTCCACCATCCATCTCAAGATGAAGTACTATACTTTAAAGAGGATGGTCGCCACCCTGCATGGCGACATTGAAGCCGTACGACGATGCTTCGAAGTAGCCACGAAGGGACTTAACGCCATTGCGTCCAAGCCAAAAGCATCCAACAAACCAGCCTTGCCCAACAGCTCAGAGGAAGCCAAGCCGCTGCCTCAAGTTGACTCCATCGACCTCGACAGTTGTTTCCTCGACGAGGACCAGAAGGAAGACCAAGCAACCTCGAGCAGCTCACCTGCCTCGACCAGCAGCAGTGCCCATCCAACGCGCCCCATCCCGGATGGCGACTTCGAGCTCTTTCTGTTCGGCGACGACCCTCAGCGGGGAGTAAAGATTGGAGCAGATCTCCCCGACATCGCAAGGAAGCAACTCAAGGCTTCCCTCCGTGAGAACGCTGATTTGTTCGCCTGGAGAGCCGCGGAGATGCCGGTTTGGACCCATCTGTTACCTGCCATCAATTCAGGATTGACCCAGCCGTTAAAGCAGTAGCACAACATAGGAGGAATCAGTCTCCGGAGAAAACGTAGGCTGCAGAAAAAGCTGTAAAAGACCTCCTCGAGGCAAAATTTATCTTGAAAGCCAAGTACACCACTTGGTTGTCCAACGTTGTACTTGTGAAAAAATCTAATGGCAAATGGCGAATGTGCATTGACTATACCGATCTTAACAAGGCATGCCCGAATGATGCCTACCCCCTCCCCAATATTGATAAACTTGTTGATAACTCTGCCAGTTTTAAACTATTATCATTCGTGGACGCCTACTCGGGCTATAATCAGATACCAATGGCAATGAGCGATAAAAAACACACGGCCTTCATTATCGAATCGGGCAACTATTACTACAATGTAATGCCATTCGGCCTGAAGAACACCGGCGCGACCTACCTGAGGATGATGAACAAGGTCTTCCGGGGAGAGGTACGCGACATGCTTGAAGTCTATATGGACGACATGATCGTGAAATCCCATGAGGAAACCGATCGTACGGCCCATTTAAGAAAGGTCTTCGAACATACCAGGAAATACCAGATGCGTTTCAACCCTGAGAAGTGCACGTTTAGGGTACGAGCAGGAAAATTCCTTAGCTTATACCTAACAGAACGAGGAATCGAGGCCAACCCCGACAAGTGTCGGGCATTCTCCGAATTTCCAATGCCCAATTCGAAGAAATCCATCCAGTCCCTCAACGGGATGCTCGCGTCTTTGTCCCGTTTCGTGGCCAAGTCTGCCGAACACGCCCTGCCATTCTTCAAACTCCTCCGCAAGGAGGCAACGTTTGAATGGACGGAGGAATGCGACCAGGCTCTCCTCAATCTGAAACGAGCACTGTCTAAGCCACTGTTGGTTGCGGTATAGTGGCAAGCAAGCAAAAATATTTATTTTCGGAAAGAATTTCCTCCGGGATTTATGTCGTGTCCACAGAGATCGGTTTGAGGGAAAGAATGTCGTTCGACAGTCTCTCGCGTTAATGAGTTTGGGTTTAAAACATAGAAACAGAAAAGTAAATATTAAAACATAAAAAGAAATCATTCTTCAGAGAGAAAAACTTATCCGACAATGCATATAAATCACTCCTCACAAACTTAAACTTACCTACAAGTTATACTCCACCTACAATACTCCTCAATATCACCCAACATCGCTCACAACACAGGTTATGTCTAACGCAAAGTTGAGATAACAACCGTGTCACTCTCTTCGTCACTCTCGCGAGCGAAGCCTCGAAACACGGAAGGCATTAAGCTTCGACGCCTATTGAAGATTGTTAGCTCTAAATCTATCTCTAGAATCCAGAAACTAACAGACAATTATCCCTAATCGAAGTTTGTGACGGTTATCTCTAACGCAACCCAAACCCCGCGCATCAAGCAAAAATCAGAGACAATTACCAATAGAGATTTGTAAAGCAAGTTTTATACAACGCCATGGGCGACAAATATACATGAGTTTACAGCAAATACATATACACAACCCAACCATAAAGAAAAACACAAAGAAAAAGAGAAATGAACCAAACATCTCGCAGATTGTCAGAGTCGGTCGACGATCAATCCACTCCGGTTCATCCGTATGCGTGCTCCACAACTGTTTTCTAAGCTACCCAATGAAAAATGAAGTTTGATGGAATTAGGAACAAGAATCCCCAAAACCATAACATAAAAAGTGACTAAAATGAATTATATACATTTCAAATTCTGCACTGCTCGCTAGGCGAACAGATCATTCGCTAGGCGAATGCATGAAAATGGCACTTAAGTGCCTCTGAATAGTTAAACCGCCCATGCAAAATTCCAGAAGTTCGCTAAGCGAACGTTTTACTCGCCTAGCGAATGCTCGCCAGGACGTTCGCGAAGCGAACATTGGTCTTTTTCTCCTCTGCCTCTTTCTGTCCTCCTTCGCTGGGACCTTCGCCAGCCTTCGCGAACATTCGCTGTCACACTCGCTAGGCGAACATGACAGAAAACCAGTCCCTTATTTGACCACAACTTCTGCACCGTAGCTCCGATTTACGCACGGTCGGAAGCGCTGGAAAGCTTATTAGATGCTCTACAAGAATAATGCAAGATGGCCTTTATTAGTTACTTACAAAAATGAGACAAAATCAATTAAACTCAACGATATATATAAGAAAACGCAATATACACACGAAAACGTAAAGTAACCGTATTTACACATAAAATGGGGTTTATTCAACCAATGTTAACACAAAGTAAAGATAAGTGCACAAAACTTATTTACAAAAATAAATACAATTTGCACTTATCAAACTCTCCCCAACTTACCTAATTGTTTGTCCACAAACAAGAAGCAAACAAACTTGAAAACGTAGAAGCAATATCCAAAGAACGACGAATCAACAGGTTTTGAAAAACGGACAACAAATGTATGGTTCAGATGAAAAATGGTACACACAAAGTAAATACTTACCACTAAACTACGACGATAACATAGTCACGAAACAAATGCAAAATACAAAAATCATGCCAAAAGTTCTAAAACAACACAAGTTCCAAAGTGAATCACACCTAGTAAAAACAATCATCGGTAGATGAAAAACACACAATAAGGTACTTTACACTCACACAACACTCATGCAAACAAAAGACTAAATTATGCATACATCCACAAATTCACATTGAAAATACAAAGGCAAGAATCACAAGGGCTTTTCAAGGTTGTAGCGTGGTCGGGTAAACAAACAAGGGGCAATTTCTAAAGGTAATTGAAACAAAAACTTGCCTAAACCTAAGGGAGTGATCAACTCACAAAGACTCAAACACAAAATTTCAACCAACTTCTTCAAAAATCCTAAGTGCTACACAACACACAATACTTATTTAGCACAATTGTTGAAACTCTTTTTGTTTCCTTTTTCAAGGATTTTTCTTTTTCTTCCTTTTTCACTTTTTTCTTTTCTTTGTCATATTTTTCTCTTTTTTCTTTTCTTTTTCAATCCTCATAGAATCCAACCAATGAGTAAACAATCATTCTCTCCCCAACTTGAATTCAACCACATCATCATGTGAATACTCCCTACTTTCTAAGGCAAGGAAAAAATCCATACAACAACACAAAATTGAGGTCCAAGAAAAAACAAAATCCATTCAAAAATAAGTGAACTAAATACTCATAGACAAGCATTAAGTTCAAATAGAAACATGGATCAAAAAGCTCAAAGGGGTTACGAATTCTCACACACTCACAAGGTGAATTAACTATTTGGCTAAGGTAGTTGTGCTCAAAATGAAACAATTGCCTTGATCCTTTTCATGCATTCATATAATCAACACAAATAAAAGATTCAACATAATAAAATCCAGTTAGAACAAGAATGTTGGTTCTCCGCGCATATATGAACAATGGAAAGCCACCTCACAAAATGTTTGGGAACTAAAGTGATTCACAATAGAACAAGTATACAAAAGAATGAATGGCATGAAAGTTTGTAAAATGCCTAAGTATCATGAATATGCCAAAGTATAGAAAGCGATAAATACATACCTCAGACGTGTACAAAACTTAACAAGATCATTACCATACATTCACAAGTTGAACCAAACCAACTTGGAAAATCACAAAAGCGTCCTCAAGCTACTCAAAACAAGCTCATAGACAAACGCGAAAACTATTAATATACACAAACTGAAAAACCGGAAAAAATTCATTAAACAAGTTGTAAAGTGAAGATTTGAGAATTTTACGAAAAATCCGAGTACAACTTGTTTAATGAATACTCACCACACTACCTAAACTAAACAACAATAAAAGAAAAGAATACACCATGCTTGTTTTACGTCGTAAGCTCGACGCCTTTACAATGCTTAGCTAGTAACTTCCTTCCTTCATGCCATAGTGATGCCTCACCGTGCAAACCAAAAGCAAGTGTCCTAACCAAACACTTAAACAAACGTTACGGGAACAAAATGTATACAACACTTGAACAAACATAATGGAAACAGACACTATATACGATATATACAAAACTCAAAAACAAAGAAACTATCGCAATGCGATTCAATATAAAAATCAATCCCCGGCAACGACGCCATTTTGTTGGTTGCGGTATAGTGGCAAGCAAGCAAAAATGTTTATTTTCGGAAAGAATTCCCTCCGGGATTTATGTCGTGTCCACAGAGATCGGTTCGAGGGAAAGAATGTCGTTCGACAGTCTCTCGCGTTAATGAGTTTGGGTTTAAAACATAGAAATAGAAAAGTAAATATTAAAACATAAAAAGAAATCATTCTTCACAGAGAAAAACTTATCCGGCAATGCATATAAATCACTCCTCACAAACTTAAACTTACCGACCAGTTATACTCCACCTACAATACTCCTCAATATCACCCAGCATCGCTCACAACACTGGTTATGTCTAACGCAAAGTTGAGATAACAACCGTGTCACTCTCTTCGTCATTCTCGCGAGCGAAGCCTCGAAACACGGAAGGTATTAAGCTTCGATGCCTATTGAAGATTGTTAGCTCTAAATCGATGTCTAGAATCCAGAAACTAACAGACAATTATCCCTAATCGAAGTTTGCGATGGTTATCTCTAACGCAACCCAAACCCCGTGCATCAAGCAAAAAACAGAGACAATTACCAATAGAGATTTGTAAAGCAAGTTTTATACAACGCCATGGGCAACAAATATACATGAGTTTACAGCAAATACATATACACAACCCAACCATAAAGAAAAACACAAAGAAAAAGAGAAATGAACCAAACATCTCGCGGATTGTCAGAGCCGGTCGACGATCAATCCACCCCGGTTCATCCGTATGCGTGCTCCACAGTTGTTTTCTAAGCTACCCAATGAAAAATGAAGTTTGATGGAATTAGGAACAAGAATCCCCAAAACCATAACATAAAAAGTGACTAAAATGAATTATATACAATTCAAATTCTGCACTACACGCTAGGCGAACAGATCATTCGCTAGGCAAATGCACGAAAATGGCACTTAAGTGCCTCTGAATAGTTAAACCGCCCATGCAAAATTCTAGAAGTTCGCTAAGCAAACGTTTTATTCGCCTAGCGAATGCTCGCCAGGACGTTCGCGAAGCGAACATTGGTCTTTTTCTACTCTGCCTCTTTCTGGCCTCCTTCGCTGGGACCTTCGCCAGCCTTCGCGAACATTCGCTGTCACACTCACTAGGCGAACATGACAGAAAACCAGTCCCTTATTTGACCATAACTTCTGCACCGTAGCTCTGATTTACGCACGGTCGAAAGCGATGGAAAGCTTATTAGATGCTCTACAAGAATAATGCAATATGACCTTTATTAGTTACTTACAAAAATGAGACAAAATCAATTAAACTCAATGATATATACAAGAAAACGCAATATACACACGAAAACATAAAGTAACCGTATTTACACATAAAGTGGGGTTTATTCAACCAATGTTAACACAAAGTAAAGATAAGTGCACAAAACTTATTTACAAAAATAGGTACAATTTGCACTTATCAGTCACCAGTCCTCTCTCGACCAGATAACGGGGAAACTCTATATTTGTATCTCGGCATAGCAACTGAGGCCGTGAGCGCCGCTCTTATCCGCGAAACACCTGACGGGCTAAAGCCCATATACTTCACCAGCAAAGCATTGCAGGGACCAGAGCTGAGGTACCAACAGATTGAAAAGGTGGTACTGACCCTCATCAACGCAGCTCGAAGACTGAGACACTACTTCCTGGCCCACACGATCGTGGTCCGAACAGATCAAACCGTAAAGCAGCTGCTGGGACGACCGGACATGGCCGACAGAATGCTCAAATGGTCGCTAGAGCTGTCCGAATTTGGCATTCAGTATGAAAGCAGAAAAGCCCTCAAAGCCCAAGCTTTGGCTGACTTCGTCGCAGAAATGGCGTTCGCGGATTCCCATATCTACGGGGCGCGCGAGTGGACCATTTTCGTAGACGGGGCATCCAGCTCGGAGGGAAGCGAGGCAGGCATCATATTAGAGAGCAGCGAGGGAATCATCGTTGAGGTATCACTTACCCTCTCCTTCCCCACCTCTAACAACCATGCCGAGTATGAAGCCTTCCCCGCCAGCTTGCGCCTGGACGAATATCTCAGTGCGGAAGAAGTCGTCATCTGCACAGATTCGCAACTCGTGGCCCTCCAGGTTCGAGGAGAATATCAAGCCAAAAATGGCACCCTGTCCGAATACTTAGCCGTGGTCAAGAAAAATATGATGAAGTTCGCAGCGGTAGAGGTAAAGCATGTTCCCCGCGAACATAACGTCAGAGCAGACGTTTTGTCCAAACTGGCGAGCACAAAGAAGAAAGGCGGAAACAAGGTCGTCATACAGGAGGTGCTTCCTCGTCCCAGTATTGAGAAAACTTCCTCGACCCTCAACGTACAAATGATCGGTGACAGTAACTGCTGGATGACCCTTGTCTACAACTACCTTGCTAAGGACGAATTTCCCTCTGTCTTTCCCGGGATTTTCATCCATGGTGCAAACGCGAAAGTGGCGCAGAAACAGAGTTGTCAGCTGTGTGTATTTATCCCAAGAGAGGGAAAGGAAACACTACGTAAACCTGAGGGAAGGGAAAAGACATGGTCTCGCGACCAAGAGAAACGGGTAAGGGACTCGGTTACGTGAGGGGAAGGTATTAGCACCCCCACGCATCCATCGTACTCGTTGGGATCCACGCTAACTGTCTCGATCAAAGGTTGTCATCATCTGGAGCTCCGCTGCTACTGGAAAGGAGAAGAAACGGGAACGAAGAAACGAAGAAGAAAAGAAAAAGTGACTCGATAGGACATCACCATCCTATGCCTACGTATTCCCTCGTGCAATGGGAAAGTCAGAGTCAACGTAGTTCAGACACAAACTAAGGAGGGAGGTTGCTCGCCAAGACATCGTCGTCTTGTGCCTACGTATCCTCAATCGGACTAGAGGGAGGAAATCAGAGCAATCATAGTTCAACCTATGGGTCAGTTGGGATATAAAAGGGGTTAAAGGGTAAGTAAAAAAAAGGTTGTGCTCGGAGAGATCTCGCACGATCTCCTGCCTACATATCCCGCTCGCACGCGAGAATCAGAGCGATGTAGTTCCCCTCACCAGGGATGACTTGCTTTGTTTGTGTTTTTTAAGTGGAGTACGTTAACATTCACGTTCTAGCAGTTAGGTGTCGCAGCTCGTTGTACGGAGTCTTAGGCATTTACCTGTTTGCGGTAGAACGGAAGTGACGCATCCATTAAGGATGGAGTGAAGAAGATGAGAAAAGAATCGTTGTTTGTTTTTGTATTTTTTAGACAGAAGTGGATTAAAGTTAGTTCGTAACTTACATTGCACTGAAGTCTATGATATAGGAACGAATGCCTAGCAAATCGTTCCAAGATGGAACGTCCACCAAACACTCTAGAAAAATGAGAGGAAACCCCTCATTCCTCACTTTCCACATACAAGGCTTATGCGCAATACACTTTAACATTATTAAGTGTTTTAAAGTTGTTATGAGATGAGAAGAGAAGACGCAAGGGAAAAGAAAACACTAAGGGGAATTCTAACCTAAAGTTATCATGCAAAGGTGGCCCTAAGGTTGAGTTTGAAAGGGGAAACATCTACCTAAGTTAGCATGCATGGTTTGAATCCTAAAGTCTATCCTACTCCAAGCTTAATCAAAAATTAAGTTGGACTAGGGAATCCTAAGGGAAAAGAGAGAATCCAAGACTTAAACAAGTCTTGAGATTCTAGGGAAGGAGATGAGTTAATGGATGAAGAAGAAAAGGAGATGAGATAAGAATAAACAACAACAGCAGCTATAACAGCGCATATGCACCAATACAGCAGTAAATTCAGCATCATATGCCAAACAACATTCAACAGCTCATGTTTCAGCACATAAATGGGTGTAAAAAGCCAAACAGAAGCACAATTAACAGCACATATGCACATATACAGCAGTAGAAACAAGGCAGCATGTAATACATTTGAAGATGGTTCAATCATGGCAAAATGAACATGCATCAAACATCACGTATTATTCAATCAATCATGATCACAATCATACCACACACCATAGTAAACAACTCTTGAAAACATCATGGAAGAATGCATCACATCATGAAAGAATGCACAATATTAAACACATGAGCGAGTTCAACCAAGTATGTATCTCATGAAATTAAATGCAAGCGAGCATGCGTAAAACAACAACTCCAGCATCACCAGTAATAATTTACAACTATCATGCCCAAGGAGTGTGTGCAAAGTGTTCATCACCTCAAGAAAATCAAATACGTAAACATGAACATTCAACAATGAAAACCAAAGGTCGCGTGTCGGAAAATTGTGTTCATACAATGAGGTGAAGTGTAATAGCATCAAAACAATCCGCAGATCAACATCATATCAATCCATGAGGTTTAGACACGCAAGAGACCTCAAACAACCAAGAAAATGCAAGAAAAATACATTCTCCATCAGTGGTAACGGGTTACCTACCACACGTTAACCGGTTACTTAGTTCAAAATTTCCTGAAATACACAAAAATACAACATGTTAACCGGTTAACGCATGGTGAGTAACCGTTTACTCTGGGACAGTGGCCAAAAAAACTTGTTTCAAAAGCACTTTTCAGCAGCAAATCACTTCTCCAAGCATCCAAATGATCATGCAATCAATTAATCACGAAATTCACATCAAATATCAGTAATCAAACATCAATTAAATCCAGCAAACATCAACATCAAGAACCAAATTCAAGAAAAATGGATCCAAATCAAAAATCACCAAAGGTCTACATCGAATAAGTTGCAAATAAGCTAAAGCAAGTATAGATCTAAATAAAACCAACCTACAAAGCTGATATTTGCTTTGGTGATTGTTGCAAACGAAAATTGATGAATCCAAGCAAGAAATCCAAGATCTATGCAAGAAACTTCAAGATCCTAGCAAGAAACTTCAAGATCCAAACAATGTGATGGTTTTGCTTCAAGCTTCCTCCAAAATCAGTTCCAAAAGCTCAAAATCAAAAGTGAAACAACAGCAAATTCAAGATCCTTTCAAGAATTGGTGAATAGATGAAGGTTTAGCTCCAAGATCAACAAATTTCAATGCAAAATTTGTTGAACTTTGATGAAGGAACTTTGAGTGAGGGTTTTGAAATGAGAGAAAAGTTGAGAGAAAATTGGAGTGAAAAGTGTAGAGAATTCAGAAAATGGATCAAGGTTCCGGGAGGTTTGGAATGAATTGATTTAAATAGAAGCTAGGTTAGGAATTCAAATGTGGTTTGGAGTGTGGGTTAATGAGTGGAATGGAGATTAGGAAAGGGATTTGGAAAAAAGAGTGGGGAATTAGAGTGGAAAGTGATGGAGGGAATTTGAATTTTGGGTGGAAAATGATTAAAAATGAATCAATTCTAGATCCTTCCCACACATGCACAAGCCAAGCACATGATGCAAATTTATTTTTTTTCAAAATATGCTCAGAGTAACCGGTTAACGCATGGTGAGTAACCGGTTACTTAGTGCAAATTTGCTGAGGATGCGCAGAAAAAAAAAAGGAGTAACCGGTTAACCTGTGGTGAGTAACCGGTTACTCAGTTCAAATTTTGAATTTTGGCACCTTTTGGAGGGAAACTTGGAAAAGTGACTTCTGACAGTTGTTTTGGACCCGTTAAGCCTCTGAAACTCAAAACTTGATATTGCTACTGAATAACACTTGGAATGAAACACAAATCCTTGTTGACACCTCAGAATATCCTGCTGAATTAATAATGTCTGATACCGGATTGCTTGATCGAAAAATGATTGTTGAAGCTTCAGATTATCAAAACATCTAATGAGCAAAATAAAAGCTCCAAAAGACCTTGAGAATTATCTGCTTGGCTCTGAATACTAGTGAAGACTGTAGCGAGCGATTTTGGACGCGGTTCTTAAGCGTTGTCGCTCTTTTGGGGTTTACTACAGGTCGATTCATTTTTTATCCTATTAAAGCTGATGAAGGAAGGGAAATAGATGTCTCCAACTAACCATGATTGCATACTGAGTTTAAACAGCGGTCTGTTAGGTTACGGATGCGATCAATGTGGTGGGGCCTCTCTTGTGTTATTTTGACAGAATGGCGGGTTTATTCTATTGGCAGGATGTTAGGATTGACGCTTTTCAATTGATATGGGATATAGGATTTTTGTTTAGTGTGCTCGCTAAGATTTTTCTTTCAATCTTATGCCTACGTATTCCCGTTTACCGAAACAGGGAAATCAGAGCGATCGTAGTTCCTCCTATTCTATGGGAGGAAATGGTGTTTTGGTGTCTTGTTCAAAGCCCAAGACGTGAAGCGAAAGGTAATTTGTATCTTGTTCAAAGCCCAAGATGTGAAGCTGAAGGTAGTTGCTATCTTGTTCAAAGCCCAAGATGTGAAGCTGAAGGGTCTATTTGGCTTTTTAGAGAGAATTTGTCATCTCTAAAGAGGGGTTTATCTGTCACAACTGTTGGGTGACTGGTTATAAAAGAGGATTACTTTAACCGGGATATGTGAATCCGGCAATGCCATAATTTCCTTTATAGGGGCTTTCCAACCTAGAGGAGAAGACTTTAACTCAGTGTGGAGCAATGCCATCTTTCCTTAGGAATTTCTCATGCTTAAAGAGGGACAATGGCATGGATGTAGATGATCCAGAGGCTTGCCGCTTACAACAATTAGATGAAGGGGAAGGAGTGGTTGATGTTTGCATACTGTGAACGAGGCACAGTTTTGATGCTAAAATGTTGATTGGATTAACCAGTGGTTTTCTTATACAAAGCCTTAAGAGGAGGCTATTGGCCCAACAAGAGGGAGTTTTTGTATCTCGTACGAAGTCCGAGAGAGAGGCTAAAAGGGTTGACTCAATAAGAGAGTGTTTATATGTGTCTTGTATGAAGCCCAAGACGGAGGCTAAAAATTGTTTGACTCAACAAGAGAGTCTTTCGTGTGTCTCATACAAAGCCTGAGAGAGAGTCTAAAAGTTATTTGACTCAACGAGGGAGTCTTTTGTATCTCGTACGAAGCCCGAGATTGAGGCTGAAAGGTTTGCTCCACTGGGGATAATCATTTGTACAAAGCCCAAGAGGAGGCTATTGTTACTGTTTCAGTTGAGTGACAGATCCAATATACTGATTTTAAAGAGAAAATCAGTTCTTATATGAGTCATGTGTGCCTTCAGGGATTTGATTCGAGGATCAGGGTTATTTCATATTCTTTAAGGAAATGGGAAATCCAAAGGGTATTGAGCCTGTCCGAGTTTATGGGTTTTCTTCCTATTTTTGAAAAGGGACTTGAGAATGTCTTTGAGACTCAAGGAAATTAGACTGTCCAAGTCTAGAGTTTTATCTTTTGTACTATGCTTTGAGAAACAATAGCTAGGTCTAGACTCTTTGAAAGACTGTTCTATTAAGATGACTAAGTTCTGATCCTATACCTGTAGGAGGTCGTCGGGACAATTCGTACGAAGCCCAAGAGGAGGCTAGAAACTTTTAAGAAGCCGAGAGGTCCTTGTACGAAGCCCATGAGGAGGCTATCATTCCCGGAGGAAGAAATCATTTATACGAAGCCTAAGAGGAGGCTGTGAATACTTCTAAGAAGCCGACGGGTCCTTGTACTAAGCCCAAGAGGAGGCAGGGATGCTTTTAGGAAGCCTGTGGGTCCTTGTACAATGCCCAAGAGGAGGCCGATGCTTTTAAGAAGCCCGTGGGTCCCCAAACCCCGAGAAATTCAAGACAGGCTATTCACAAGGAATAGATCAAGCCAGGAAAGTTCGAGAATTTGGAAGAAACTCAAGAGATGCCATTCACGGAGAATACATTCCTCTCTAGGGAGGTAGAGTCTCTTGACAATTCCTAATGAGGACAGCCAAAGAGAAGACTGTATCTGGTGATCCTATTGGGGATCTAGCTTGTCTATTTCTATAAGAATAAATGAAACGGCTTTTACCTAGAGCTAGACGTAGTTGCCGGGGAAACTCTAAATATCTATACTATTATTACACAGTTGATATGAATTTATGAAAGAAGACTTACAGCGAAACAGCCCCATGATACAGTTATATTTATATGAAAGCGGTAAATGAAAGCGTATAAACACTTACTCGGTTGTAGAGCTTTCATGCTGTTTGGTTAGTTGTTCAACAAAGAAAGATTGAAAACAACAATATATTCAAAATCAAAGGAGAAAGTGCTTTGAAAAAGAAACACTTGGGGCTTACAGCTCAAGGAGAGGCCAAGGGTTTTACCAGTGATTGCACTGTTAAATTTGTACAGAGGGACTTATACAAGTGACTGAGGCCCAAGAAAGGTTTTATGTACAAAGGGATGGGTCTTACACTCTCTCAAGAGGCCCAAAAAGTTTTAAAGAAAAAGATTGGGGCTTATAACACGAGGGTAGGCCCAATTGGCTTTTCGTTTGAAATGGCGATCGCGCCGAGGTTTTCTTTTAACGCAAAGGGACTTATACAATGTCTGAGGCCCAAAAATTGTTTTGGTTAAAAGGGGATTGGGTCTTACACTCTATTAGAGGCCCAAAAAGTTTTGAATGGGTCTTATAGCTCAAGGTGAGGCCCAGATGGTTTATTTTAAACTGGCGACGATTGCGTCATTTATTTGAAAATGTACAGAGGGACTTATACAAGAAGTGAGGCCCAAAATGTTTTCTGTACAAGTGGGTTGGGTCTTACACTCTAATAGAGGCCCATGAGTGTTTGAAAAAGTTTGATGAGGGTTGAATTAATCAAAAACAGTAATTTATTTCCAAAATGTATTTTAATTGAATAAAAATTCAATTAAAATGATCAAAAATTGTTTAACATGTGGGAAAGAAATTATGATCTTGGATTAATGCTTCAAAAATCAAGTATTTACCTCTAGGTCGTGACAGCAAGTTCAAAGTGATTTCTGATTTGGAGGTGTTACAGATGAGTTGTGATGATCTGAACAGCTTCCCTACACCCTATGGAGTGTGTTTGAATGCTTGGACTTGACTGAAATTGGCTGGATCACTTCATGGCATCTCAACTGCAACTTGGTTAAAACCTTGAGCAATTGACTGGTGATTCTGAGAAATCAGTGTTCCAAATGTTGTCTAAGTGTTTGATCAGCTCACATGTGATGTATGTGAGGTGTGTGTGTGATTGGTTTGAGTGGAATTGCTCTCTAACTCAAAATTCGATGGTGACTTGCCTTAGAAGGCAAAATTGGAGTGAAAGAAGAGATTTTGAGGAAAACATCTGTTTGATGGCTTTGGTGTACTCAAACTGATCACAATTGAGCTCTATTTATAGTAGAGCAAGTTTGTTTTGCAAGGAATAGTGAATGGCAACTGCTGAGTAGGGTTGGCCAATGTTGGCAAATGAAAATCCAAGTCTCCTCTAGCCATTGACTAGTGGTTAGGGCACAGGCTGCTGGTTCCCTTGGTCTTGGATAAGTCTTGACTGAATTCAATTGCTAATAGCTCAGTCCATGCCACCTTGGTGCTTCCATTGAATGCTCCAATCCAAAATTGGAGTCTTGTCCCTATTTTAGGCAATTCTAGGTTTGGCATGCTATTTCTTGTTCCAAGGACTTTGGAGGCTTGGCTCAGTGATTGTCCCCTTTAGATTCAATCCTCAGATGTGACCAAGATGATGACAAGGCTTGGAATTGGCTGATTTTGGCAAATCAACCAAAAGTGCAAAAATCTGCCTTGCCTTGGCAGATTTCAGCAAGGCATCTTGCCACCACCATATCTCATAGCTCAAATTGAATTTGGTGATGTTCTTGGCCATTTTGGAAAGCCCTTATATGGTACAACAACTGTTTGATCATATTTGGTTTTGATAATTTTTGGATCCAAGTGAAAAATCCCCCTACATTTGGAAAAAAGTGAAGGCAGATTCTGACTTAGTGAAATTTTCACTAAGTGTTGGAACAAAATGACTTTTCTTGATTTTGATCACTCCATAACTCAAAATCCATGAGGAATTTGGACATAGGTCAGTAGGAAGTTTTTGTAGAGGGCAATGAGATCTACAAATCAAGCATTGGATGGGGAACAATGACTTTGTGGTTTAGGAGTTATGGTCCTCCAAAGTTGGTACCCTTGCCACTTTATTTAATATCTTAGAAAAATTTCTAAGTTTTTATGGTTACCCCTTTTACAAGTTATCCCACTTTCTTTGATTTTTCTTGATGAATGATGATTCCAATCATACATTAACATCATTTTAGGGTTAAAAAATCATTTTTGTGAAAAATCTCAAAAAGTCAAAGTTGACTTTTGTGCACAGTTGACTTTTTAGCAGATGAATTCCAAACTGTGCAATTCCTCAGGAAATCATGCCCTTGACTTAAATCAAACTTGATGGACATGTTCCATGGGTGTCATAGGGTGTATTGAATCATGTCCTAGGGTTTGGGAACATGTCCTGGTCAAAAGTCAAAGTTACAGTTGACTTTTCTCGCAAAACCCTAATTGTGGTGCAGATGAAATTTAGACTTGTTGCTCAAGCTTCTTGGATTAATCCATTGTTTCAAATTGATTAATGTGGTATATTAGAGACCCTCAAATCCTCTCTTGAGGTCTTGGTTCATGATTTGTCCCAAAAGTCAACTTAGGGGTGAATTAGGTCAAAAAAACCCTAATTCCTGATTTTTGTTGAATGCATCCCCTGAGGCAAAATTGACTTGATGGTTGGGTCCATGAGGTTCCATGGAGAATATTAGGTTATGTTTTGGATCATTGGCTCATGCCTAGAGGAAAATTTCCTTTTGGAGGCCCTGGTCGACCAAAACCCTAATTTGGTGACACTTGCGATCTTGAGGCTTGATCCACCTAGAAGGGAGCAACTTTGTGCTTAATCCTTGAAGTGGGAGTACTTTTGATCCATTGTGGATGTTTGAGAGGCTATACAAGTTGAAGAACAAGTCATTCCTTGATTGATCTTTTGTCTAAGAGCTCTGAGAGGGCTTGAAACCCTAATTTTGATTGTAGTGAATGCTCAACAACCCTTGAGGCACTTGGTGAGGCATAAAGGTACATCCATATTATGATAATGATTTGCACAATGATGGGAATCTTAGTGGTCAAAATTTGGGGTATGACAGATGCCCCTATTTAATCTTCTTGGACCCGAAGGTGTGAATGATGAAAGTATTCGGGCATTCAGGGTGCAAGAGGATTAAATATCGGAATATCCGAAATTTTGATGGTGGTTAGGAATGGCAGCCTGCGCATCCTTCTTCTTTTGCTAAGCAATGATGCTTAGAAAAGGTAAACTTCCCCACGATCTTGGTTTCCTACCAAGGAACTGGTCTTAGTTTCTGATATAAACTTCCCCTCGATCCTGGTTTCCTACCAAGGAACTGGTCTTAGTTTCCGAAATAAACTTCCCCTCGATCCTGGTTTCCTACCAAGGAACTGGTCTTAGTTTCCGAAATAAACTTCCCCTCGATCCTGGTTACCTACCAAGGAACTGGTCTTAGTTTCTGATATAAACTTCCCCTCGATCCTGGTTTCCTACCAAGGAATTGGTCTTAGTTTCTTTTGTCAATAAACTTTATTGACAAGGTACACTATTCGTAGCGGTTTTCCTCAAACTTCTCACCGAATTTTCTTAGGGAGATGCCATTTGAAGGAAAAGGTTTTGATGTCAGACTTGTTGGGGAACCCAATCGTCTGAGTTGTAGAGGTACACAAACTTCTCTGTAGGAGACGCCATTTGTTTCTACTGGGGAAAGCGAGTCTCTTGAGAGACTGTTTCCGCTTGGGAGTCTTACATCATACTTTTCTCAAGATCTTCCCGGAGAAATGCCATATGATGTGATCCAATTTTGAGGTGCCGATGACCTTTTCATCAGCGGTCTTTTCGGAGAAAAACTGCTGTATTGTCGAATCTCTGGTTAAGAGGCTTTCTCTGTGGATTTTCTTTAATCCGGGAAAGCGAAGACATCATCTTCAATGGCGAAGAGTGATGTTCGTCGAACGTTTTCTGATTCTTCAAAGGTTAAAATTATCAAAGTGGTCGAGTGCCGACTCTAATCTAGAAATAAACTGGAGGAGATATTGTTCAGACGCAACATTTCTGGATGAGGCAAGAACCGACAACTCGATTGACAAGAGGACTTTCAACACTAGGGGATAAGACCGACTAGAGTGATAGTGATGCAATATGAATATGAATGTAAATCAACAATGCATGATGTATGTATGTTTATGCTGACAAAACAGACGTGACATACAGACTGATGGATGAACTCGGCTGGATACTCGGCCATCGCGGGGCGAAGAAATACCGTTGGTCCAAAAGTAGCAATTCTACCTTGCTTAGGAGAAATCGTCCCTGCTGGGAGCTACGTTGGTCAGGCTTAGGAGATAAGAACTCGGCCGAGGGTATGAGATAGGAAAGTCGCATCTGATACAGCTGATCCTTCGCTCAGGCGTGCTGGTTTAGAAGGAGTACTTTGATTCTGCACTTTGAATTTCGCTTACTTCTGGAGAAGCGACCGATGTTCTTCTGATGTTCAACAGTCAAAAGAAATTGCCATCTTTATTTTAAAAGCAAAAAAAATTTAACAAGTAAATTCATTTTGTTTTATTTCAAGAATCGTTAATCATGTTAACAACGTCATTCTGTAAAGCTAAAACAAGTAAGAATTACAAACAAAAGCACAAGGGCTCAAATTTTATTGATAAGATGGAGATCAACCAATCGCGTGATTCCATAGAGTATATACAAAGTTAGAAAATGGTAATTTACAGGGAAAAGGGCTACGTTGAAACATAACGACCGCTATCCTTCTACCAACTTTGAGTTCCGAACATCCTGACCTTTTGTCGAAGATGACCTTGACTGGAGTTTTCCTCCGATGGTTGATGTAACTGCTGCTGAGGGACCTGCCTCTGTTGAGAATAGTTACTTGCCATTATCCCTAACTTTTTCCTGGATTATACTTTGAGATTTCCAATCCATCGGGATGATGATTTTTTTTCATGTCTCTAACTTTTGCCTGGACCGCCCTTTCGGGTTTTCAATCCACCGAGACTTCCTTTTTTTTAGTTTAGGAGAAGTATTTCTTGACTACATCAACATTTATGGGGTAGGCAAATTCCTCTCTGTCCATGGTTGCAAGTCTCAAGGCGCCGCCTGAGAAAGCTTTCGTGACCACATAGGGGCCATCATAATTCAGAGTCCACTTGCCCCGAGAATCAGTGAGAAAAGATTGTATCTTTTTGAGCACAAGGTCTCCTTTTCTGAAGATGTGAGGTCTGACCTTTTTTTCAAACGCCTTCTTCATTCTGTGTTGATACAACTGACCATGGCATAGTGTCGTTATTCGCTTTTCTTTGATCAGGTTGAGTTCTTCGTGTCGACTTTGGCACCATTCAGCTTCTGTAAGCCTAGCTTCCATCAATACCCTGATTGATGGGATCTCTACTTCGATGGGGAGCACTGCTTCCATGCCATACATTAGAGAGAAAGGGGTAGCCCCTGTTGAAGTGCGGACAGACGTGCGATAACCGTGAAGAGCAAAGGGTAGCATCTCATGCCAATCTTTGTAGGTTATAACCATCTTCTAAACAATCCTCTTAATGTTCTTGTTAGCCGCTTCTACCGCTCCGTTCATCTTGGGTCGGTAGGGAGATAAGTTATGGTGTTTGATCTTGAACTCTGCGCATAACTCTTTCATCATCTTATTATTCAAGTTAGATCCATTATCTGTAATGATCTGGCTCGGAACACCATAACGGAAGATGAGATTATTTTTGATAAATCGGACCACCACTTGTCTCCGTTTGAAGCCTTGGGCTCAATCATGCCAATTATGTCGATTCCCCATATGGAAAAAGGCCACGGGGAAGAGAGAACTTTGAGATGCGATGGCGGTACATGGATTTTCTCAGAGTATATCTGACACTTGTGACACCTCCTTATGTACTTGTAACAGTCGGATTCCATGGTCAACCAGTAGTACCCTGCTCTTAGAATTTTTCTCGCCATTGTGTGTCCGTTGGCATGAGTACCAAAGGATCCTTCATGAATTTCTTTGATCAGCATGTCTGCTTCTGGTCTGTCTACGCATCGGAGCAAGACCATGTCAAAGTTTCTCTTATAGAGTGTATCACCGCTCAGGAAGAAGTTTCCAGCTAGCCTTCTGAGGGTTTTTCTGTCCTTCCTTAGTGCCCCAGGTGGGTACTCTTGTTTCTGAAGGAAACATTTGATATCGTGATACCAAGGTTTGTCGTCTATGACAACTTCAATCATGAAGACATAGGCGGGCCGTTCAAGGCACATGATGTCAATCTTAGGTAGGTCATTCCACTGACCTACACTAATCATGGAAGAGAGAGTGGCTAAAGCATCAGCCATGTGATTCTTCTTACGAGGGACGTGATGAAACTCGACTCTGTTGAAGAAGGGTAACAACCTTCTTGCATAGTCTTTGTAAGGAATCAGCCCGGATTAGTATGTGTTCCAATCTCCTTTGATATGATTGACGACCAAACCTGAGTCGCCGTATACGTCCAAGTTCTTGATCCTTAAATCAATCGCTTCTTCGAGACCCATAATACAAGCTTCGTATTCGGCCTCGTTGTTGGTACATTCGAACGTTAGTCTGGCGGTGAAAGGAATGTGGGTACCCTGAGGGGTTATGATGATTGTCCCAATTCCGTTTCCATAATGATTAACTGCTCCGTCAAAGATTAGTCCCCATTAAGAACCTGGTTCTGGCCCTTCACTGGGTAACGGTTCATCGCAATCTTTCATTTTTAGATACATGACATCTTTGTCTGGGAAGTCAAACCCGATTGATTCTTGATCGTCAATTGGTTGATGAGCCAAATGATCGGCTAAAACACTTCCTTTAACGGCTTTCTGAGCATGGTACTCTGTCATATTCTGATAACAACATCTGTCAACGAGCAATCCTTCCCGTGAGAGCAGGCTTTTCAAAGACGTACTTGATTGGATCCATCTCGGAGACCAACCAAGTGGTGTGACGAATCAGGTACTGGCGAAGACGTTTGGCTGCCCAAGCCAAAGCACAACAAGGTTTCTCAAGCATAGTGTACTGAGTTTCACAGTCGGTAAACTTCTTGCTTAAATAGTAAATGGCAGACTCTTTCCTTTTGGTTTCGTCTTGTTGGCCAAGTACACAACCCATGGAGTCCTCCAAGACTGTGAGGTAAATGATTAGTGGTCTTCCTTCCACTGGAGGTAATAGAATCAGTGTGTTCAGCAGGTATTCCTTAATACTGTCGAAGGCGGTTTGACAGTCTTCTGTCCAAATGCAATCTTGGTTCTTTTTCAGTAACCTGAAAATCGGCGCACACGTGGCGGTCATAAGGAATATGAATCTGGAGATGTAGTTCAGATGTCCCAGGAATCCTCTGACTTGTTTTTCAGTTTTCGGAGAAGGCATTTCTCAAATGGCCTTGACCTTGTCAGGATCAACCTCAATTCCTTTCTGGCTGACGATGAACCCTAAGAGTTTCCCAGAACGTACACCGAAGGTGCATTTGTTGGGATTCAAGCGGAGTTTGTACTTTCTCAAACGCTCGAATAGCTTTGACAGGTGGGTCATATGCTCCTCTTCTGTCTTAGATTTTGCAATCATATCATCGACATATACCTCGATTTCCTTGTGTATCATGTCATGAAACAGAGTAGTCATGGCCTTTTGATAGGTTGCCCCGGCGTTCTTCAAACCGAACGGCATTACCTTGTAGCAAAAGGTACCCCATGGGGTAATGAACGAAGTTTTCTCCATGTCTTTCGGCGCCATTTTAATCTGATTATAGCCCAAGAATCCATCCATGAAGGAGAAGACTTTGAATTTTTCTGTACTGTCCACCAGCATGTCAATGTGTGGTAAAGGAAAGTCATCTTTTGGACTAGACTTGTTCAGATCTTTGTAGTCGACACACATTCTGACCTTTCCGTCCTTTTTGGGAACGGGTACGATGTTGGCTAACCATTAAGGGTATTCTGACGTGGCGAGGAAACCAGCGTCAATCTGTTTCTGTACCTCCTCTTTGATTTTGATGGCCATGTCCGGGTGAGTCCGTCTCAACCTCTGTTTCACTGGCGGACATTCCGATTTCAACGGTAAGTGATGTTCCACGATGCTGGTATCCAACCCTGGCATGTCCTGATAGGACCAAGCGAATACATCGGGGAATTCTCTGAGAAGCTTTGTTAAACTCTCTTTAGCAGTTGGACTGAGCAGTGCCCCAATCCTGATTTCTTTTCTCTCTTTTTTTGAACCCAAGTTTACCGTTTCCAACAGATCTTTGTGAGGTTCAATAGACCTTTCCTCTTGTCTGAGTAATCGGGAGATCTCTTCTGGAATTTCGTCGTCAACTTCTTCTTCAGCCCCAAATACCGGGAACTCAAAGTCGGGAGAAGGCATCGGATTGTATGTTTCAACGGGGTGTAAAACAAGCAATCTGCATGACTGTATGATTTGTGTTTAGAAGAGATAGAGAAAATGCAAGAGTGTGTGCAGTGTATTTTTCTTTTTTAGTGCTTGTTTTTATTATTTGAATTATTTTTTTAGGATTACCATTTTCTGAGAAAAGCAAAAAGAGAAAACAGCAATTAATGCGGAAATTACATAACGACGTTATTTTATTTATGAACAAGTCGATTCTTGAAACTACAGCCCTATAAAACAAAACTCTGTCACTTTGGGCGAAGCGAAGAGGGAAAATTTACAGAAAGCGAGCCCTATCAAAACATCTGTTTCACCTGGGCAGGGTGAAAGGTTAAGGATGACAATTACTTTGACTTATGAACAATCTTCGGAACATCGACAGCAACCCATTGGCGGCGAACTCCTCGGTGAATCACAAAGTCTGGAACCTTCCTTGATTTGTCTTCAGAAATAACGTTGATTTCTGGTGGAGTAGGATCATTGGAATCTGTCTCCCAAGCAGAGTTGTCGTAGGAGGATTCCTCTGTTGTATTTTGCAGAGTATTTGTGCTCTCAGGTACATCTCCCCATCCAGTTAGCTGGATGTCTTCGAACCTGATACGAGAGCTTTCGGGAGCAGTGTACTTGACCATATAGTCAAATTTTCCACTCGGTTGTCCCAAGGTGTCCCACACTTCTTTAGAGCTGGAGGGAACATCTCTCTCGATGACGTTGACCTTAGGGAAAGCGTAGTTAATGAATTCTAGTCCTGCAAACGTTGCAAATTCATCGTCGTGTTGAGTAGCTTCAGGATAACCTGTGTGTTGATCCCATGACATGGTGGGGACATAAGTATTCTGTTCAATGAGACTCAGCTAATTTCCATTGTTCGGCCGACTCTCTTGCCCCAAGTCTCCTGGGTAAGGTTGCCACATTGGCAGACCATCCATTGGGCCATAGTAGTTGTGGTCAAAATTGTCCTTCATCAGAGTGTCTTCCTCTAATGAATTTGGTGGAGCACGACATCCTTCCGGATCATAATATCCATATATCATCTCGACGTCTGACCTGGGTATAAATCTCAGACTTTGTGCAGGAAAGCAAAAGGGAGTTTGTGTTTCGTCCTGAGACATATAACCGTCCTTGTTGAGGTAGGACTTCCATTCGTCCTCCACATCGGAGGAATCTTCCTCATTGATAGCATGGACTGCTTGAGGTACTGGGTGAAGGAAACCTCCACTGTGGAAGAAGTTCTGAATGGGATGAAGACTTTCATCGTTGGCAGCTGTCTGGGTGCAGGTTGCAGAAAAACCAAGACCCTTCTTTGTTTTATTGTTAGTAGGAATGACAAGATGTCCCCATCCTGTTGTATCGGTACTCTCGACTACTTTGATAGCATCTTTGTATGAGGAAATCGAAGTTCCTCCTTCGAATTGATTGTCCTTGCTCACCGACAGTGCTTGGAATTGCGTTCCAATAACCTCCTCGGGTTCTACACCAGTAGATGATGATAAGTTACTTACGAGCAATGCCTGCTCCCCATAGACAGTGACAAGTTGATCGCCCTTGATGAACTTTAACTTTTGGTGGAGGGTCGAGGTGACCGCTCCAGCCTGATGTATCCAAGGTCTTCCTAATAAACAACTGTACGTTGCCCGGATGTCCATGACCTGGAAAGTGACTTGGAAAGTGTGAGGACCAATAGTTATGGGAAGGTCGACTTCGTCGATAACCGTTTTTCTGGATCCGTCAAATGCTTTGACGACAACCTCGCTGATTCTCATCGGAGGGCCTTTGAATGATAATTGCATCAAAGTGGACTTCGGCATAACATTCAGGACTGACCCTGTGTCTACCAGTACGCTGGCCAACACATCGTTCTGGCAGTTAACTGTGATATTGAGCGCCATGTTATGACGGCGACCTTCTTCAGGTAATTCCTCGTCACTAAATCCCAAATTATTGCAGGAAGTGATGTTAGAGACAATACTATCGAACTGTCTTATTGTTACATCCTGTTCTACAAAGGCTTGCTCCAAGACTTTCTGTAGAGCCTCCCTGTGGGCTTCTGAACTGAGTAACAGTGATAACACTGAGATCTTTGAAGAAGTCTGCAACAGCTGATCAACAATGTTATATTCACTCTTTTGGATGAGCTTCAACATCTCATCATCATTTTTTGAAAGGTCGGGATTACTGGATTGACCGACTGGTGGATTGGGAACTTCTGCCTGAGGTTCCTTTTCTTTGTTGGACTCTCCAACTCCTCTGTTGAAGATTCTACCACTTCGTGTTACTCGACTGATGTCTGCAATATTCACGACGGAGGGTAATGGAATTTCCCTTCCATTTTCAACTATCGTTGCACCATATTTGTAAGGGATATCCTTAGTTGATTCATACGGTAATGGTCCCGGTAGATAGATGACTACGAGAGCCCTCTGGTTTTTCTGACCATCGTAAGTAATCTCGATCCGTTCCCGGTTGGGAACTTTAGATTCGTCAAGTAGAGGGATGATAGCACAAACATCCCTAGTCCTCTGATGATCAGAGATTACGACAACGTCCTCAATTTGATCGGCAAGGTAGTTCGGCTTCCAGTTGATGGGTCCAGAACCCGGATATGGACGAATTTCTCCACGATCCACCTGACCCTGAAGAGCTGCTCTCACAAGGTAGCATCCTTGGTTACTTTCTGAACAGACTCTACAACGGTCATAGTTGTGTGGTGGCACCTGGCCACGCCCACTTTGAATACAATGTAACCTCACTAGGTTAGCTTCCACAGATCGGACATCCTGACTCTGACGCCGAGTAGGATTCCTGTTATTGATACTAATTTGCTGAGTATCTTCATCCATATAGATGGGCATCCACCAGTGATTTAACAAGTGCTGAAGTGCCTCCTGGACAAGGGTACAACCTCGATCATTTTCGCAACCCGCTTTACAGCTTTGGTAATCATGTGATATTAGGAATCCGAGTCAGACCTGCTCAGCATGTAACTCTACCAGGTTGGTATTCATCACGCGAATATCGAAGATTTGAACCATGTTGATCTGATAAGGGTTCCTATCATGGTAGTCTTGGATCCATCCAAGATCCATCTGACGCTGGAGGGCCTCTTGTATGAAAGAGCATCCCTGTTTGTTTACCGAGCAAGTCAGACAAGAATTGTAATCGTGCCGCAGCAGATTATGGTACTGGCTTTGCCTTGAGTGCATTTCCACCAAATTAACATTCATCGCATAGATGTCGTGGTTTTGAATGATGTTGGAATTTGTATAGACCATGTTAACTCCACGAACTCGGTGCTCTTGGATCCATCTGAGATCCATCTGTTCCTGTAGAGCTGATTGCACCACAGAACATCCTCTATTACTTTTAGAGCAGACATCACATTGATGATAATTATGAGGTGGCACATGGCCATATCCACTCTATCTACAATGCATCTTGACCAGATTGGTCCTCAACAAGAGTACATCGTGAATTTGATAGACGTTGTTAGATTCTCCCTCTATCAGGTTGACTACAACTTTCTCGTGTTGAGGCAGCGGGTTTGTAAGAACATTTGGATTTGTATCTTTGAAAGATAAGAGCCCACTCCTAACAAGCTTTTGTACGCCGGATTTGAAATTGAGACAATTCTCTATGTTATGCCCCGATCCTCCTTGATGGTAAGGGCATGTCTGATCCACCTTAAACCAAAAAGGCAGATTTTCCGGTACTGTAAGAGGAGACTTAGTCTGGATGTGCCCCTTGGCCAGTAGTAATGGAAATAGTTCTGTATACGATACGGGTATAGGATCAAATCCTTGCGACCGCGTTGTACGGTTGTTGTTATACGGAGAACGAGCCTGCTGAAGAGGCTGTTGTGTTCTTTGCTGATTAGGTTGGCTTTGTGCAACCTGAGGCTGATACGTAGGAATAGGCACGGAGTTGATAGCAGGAGTTACAGTTGCTACCGATTGATAACGTCGCCTTTGCTTTCCGAGAGAGATATTGCCAATATCCTGCTCTTTTTTCTTAGGGAGAGCACTACCGTATCATTTTGTACTACTTGATGATCCAGCGTCTTTTACCAAACGTCCTTCTCGGATGGCTTCCTCAAGACGAACTCCCATACCGACCATCTCGGTGAAGTCACTGGGCGCACTGGCAACCATTCTGTCGTAGTAAAATGAGCTTAAGGTCTTTAAGAAGATCTTTGTCATCTCTTTTTCCTCAAGAGGTTGACAAATTTGAGCGGAAATCTCACGCCATCTCTGAGCGTACTCCTTAAAAGTTTCCTTGTCCTTTTGTGACATTGATCTGAGTTGATCTCTGTCTGGTGCCATGTCCAAATTGTACTTGTACTGTTGGACAAAGCCAGTGCCAAGATCTCTGAACGTGCCGATCGTGGCGCGGTTTAAACCCATGTACCATTTTAAGGCGGCACCGATTAAACTATCCTGAAAGTAGTGAATCAGTAGGTCCTGATTCTCTGTCTGAGCTGACATTCGCCAAGCGTACATCACCAAGTGACTCTGAGGGCAAGAGTTACCCTTGTATTTTTCAAAGTCAGGCACTTGGAACTTGTGCGGAACTTTCACATTAGGGACCAGACAAAGGTCTGCGGCGTCCTTTCCAAATAGATCCTCACTGCGAATGGCTTGCAGTTCCTTCTGCATTTCCAAGAACTGTTCCTGGAACTCATCCATTCGGTCAAACATAGTTTCCTTTCTACCAGAAGGTATTTGTGGAATCTGTCCTTCCGGGACAGTGTGTACCACAGGGGGTGGTACCGTAACTACGGCAGTGAATCTTGGCGTTTCCCGAAGTTTGTAACCTTCAGAAGTCTTCAATATGCCTCTGGCATCTTCGCTTTCCCGAAGTCTGTAACCTTCAGGACCATCGGCATCTGTTATGATTCCCTGATCTTCAGCGATTGGCGGAACATATCCTTCTGGGATATAGTTAGCAGGCATGCCCCAGGGACGATCTTTCGGCATTTGATACCTAGGATCAAACTTCTCCACTATGGGCGCTGAGGTGATCTCTGAGATCATGGTTCTTTGTAGCTGAGCTTCTGCCATGGCTTCCATGTCGTTACGAAGCTTTCTCATATCCTCCCTTAGAGCGTCGATCTCTTCTTTCAACTCTCTGTTCTCTTCCTCAAGATCATCCATCTTTTTCTGACAATTGGCCCGAGTATTGTACGAATGAGACAGTTTGACTCTAGAATCGAGACACAAACGTGAGATTCGTAGGTAACCAGAGGAATACGCGATGTGAGAATGGTGAATGCAATGATTATATTAATTATTTTTTGGTTTAATCAAAATAAACTTCGACAATTAGATTGCAAATATCAAACATTGGGGAAACCCCTTTTTATTGAAATTCAAAGGATTGCGAAAACGAAAATACAGTAGATTACAAAGTGTGGAAACTGAAACCTAAGCTAATGGGCCCAGAGTCCTCTCTGAGGAGAACTCGGGTACTGATTCTGGTATTTTCCTTTTCTTGGACCGGGGGTCTTGGGCCGTTGTCGGGTTGTCATTCCTTTGCCAGGTGAAAGGAGTGAGCACATTCCTTTGGTCATCTTGGTTCTCTACAGCATGCTGCTCCAAAATCTCAATCAGAGCATCCTTGTCTTTCAGTAATTGCTATATTTTGATACACTCTACGTTGAGAATGCGGTATTTGTTCTTCCAAGACCTCCTCTCCCGTTGAACTTTGTTGAGAGTAACCTGGAGCTTTTCAGTTTTCGTCATGAAGTACATGACAGATTCCCTCGGCGGAAGGACTCCGTGACGAGGATAAGACATCTTTAGCTTGAGAGCTCTAGTTTGGACCCAATGGAGATAAGGCTCCACCGAGACACAATCCGGTTTTTCTAGAGACTCCCGTCCTTTCTTATGAACATGTTTCCAAGTGTGCACTATTTCCGTCTTTAGTGCTCTGTCATTTTCTCCTTCTTTGAAGAAAAGACCTTCCAGATGAGCGTTGCGCGGAACATGTCTCATCGGGTATCCAAATTGACGACGAACCAATATCGGATGATAGTTAATTCCTCCTTTAGTTCCTATGAGGGGTACGTTGGGGAAGTTTCCACAACGATCAATGATCCTGATCCTATCATAAATCCTATTGCACCAATCTATGTCAGAGTTGGTGAGAGACATGATTTTCTGCGACCAACGTAAGGCACTCTTATGATCCCAAAAAGCAGCAGACTTAGGTAAGTGAGAGATGAACCATTCGTAAAGCAGAGGTACACAACATGTGATCTTCCCTCCACTGTACAAATTCCCTAAGTGTACAGAATGATAGGCGTCCGCGAGCAAAGTCGGCACAGGGTTTCCAATGAGAAAAACCTTAATGGCGTCGATATCGACGAAGTTATTAATGTTGGGCAACAAAAATAATCCGTAGGTGAGTAAAACAAAGATGCTTTCGAAAGCAGTCCCGTTCCCTATACTAGCGAAGTACAGAGCTTTCTTTGTTAAGAACTGGGCTAGCAAACCTTGTATGCCACCCTTGGTAGTCATGTGAATCTTGACGTCTGACTCATCCAAATGAATTGCTCTTGCAATGGTATGATCCTTTGGAATTTCTTCCAGTCCAGAAAATGGAGCTCGATCAGTGATGTGTAGATCAATCAGATGAGAATATTCCTCCAGCGTTGGTGCTAGCTAGTAATCCGGGAATGTGAAACAGTGATACACCAGATCATAGAATTGAACGAGTGCATCCATGATTCCCTCAATCACATGGACTCTTAATAGAGGTAGCAGACCTTCGTACTTGGCTCTGAAAGCCTCTTGGTTTGTGATCATTCTCGCCAAACCTCTCAAATCCTCTAGTTTCGGAACCTTGAAGGTGTACTTATGAGTTCTCCTTCTACCGAAATCCATTAGCGCAATCTTTTTCTCTGACATTTGCAATCACAGTCTTAGTTTAATTTGAAAAAGAGAGACTAGAAGAGAAAATTTTATGAATGTTTTAATGTTTTTTAGATGAATGCATGAATGCAGCACACAAAAACATAGAAAAAACATGGGGTCAAAAGGTCGTTGTCATGGAGCCAAGGCTCTACCCATCCCAAAGGTTTACTAGTGATTTTTGTACCTGTCTCTCATCATCATCAACTCTTGTCAAGAAAACACCAGCGGGCCGGGAACCGTGCTAGGTGGTGTTTTTCGAAGAGTCCTCAGAAGAGGATGGCATCGCATGACAACTATTTCCGATAGCCTCTGCGCCACTAAAGGGGTTTTTCCTAGGTGTATACTCAATCTTTCCACATGCGGCATAACACGCATTCCCATTAGCAGAAAAATAAACACATATATCAATTAGGAAAAGCAGTATATATATTCGTCCTAATATCCTAGACTTTTAAAGCTATGAATCCTATGTTCCTGACAGAAAATGGCTCCCCGGCGGAAGCGCTATTCGGTGGTTTCTACACAAGAGATGAAAAGAAAGAAGAAGAGAGAAGAGCCCCACGGTGGGCGCCACTTTTTTGTAGTTAGCGATTTTGGACGCGGTTCTTAAGCGCTGTCGCTCTTTTGGGGTTTACTACAGGTCGATTCATTTTTTATCCTATTAAACCTGATGAAGGAAGGGAAATAGATGTCTCCAACTAACCCTGCTTGCATACTGAGTTTAAACAGCGGTCTGTTAGGTTACGGATGCGATCAATGTGGTGGGGCCTCTCTTGTGTTATTTTGACAGAATGGCGGGTTTATTCTATTGGCAGGATGTTAGGATTGACTCTTTTCAATTGATATGGGATTTAGGATTTTTGTTTAGTGTGCTCGCTAAGATTTTTCTTTCAATCTTATGCCTACGTATTCCCGTTTACCGAAACAGGGAAATCAGAGCGATCGTAGTTCCTCCTATTCTATGGGAGGAAATGGTGTTTTGGTATCTTGTTCAAAGCCCAAGACGTGAAGCAAAAGGTAATTTGTATCTTGTTCAAAGCCCAATATGTGAAGCTGAAGGTAGTTGGTATCTTGTTCAAAGCCCAAGATGTGAAGCTAAAGGGTCTATTTGGCTTTTTAGAGAGAATTTGTCATCTCTAAAGAGGGGTTTATCTGTCACAACTGTTGGGTGACTTACTTTAACCGGGATATGTGAATCCGACAATGCCATAATTTCCTTTATAGGGGCTTTCCAACCTAGAGGAGAAGACTTTAACTCAGTGTAGAGCAATGCCATCTTTCCTTAGGAATTTCTCATGCTAAAAGAGGGACAGTGGCATGGATGTAGATGATCCAGAGGCTTGCCGCTTACAGCAATTAGATGAAGGGGAAGGAGTGGTTGATGTTTGCATACCGTGAACGAGGCACAGTTTTGATGCTAAAAGGTTGATTGGATCAACCAGTGGTTTTCTTATACAAAGCCTTAAGAGGAGGCTATTGGACCAACAAGATGGAGTTTTTGTATCTCGTACGAAACCCGAGAGAGAGGCTAAAAGGGTTGACTCAATAAGAGAGTGTTTATATGTGTCTTGTATGAAGCCCAAGACGGAGGCTAAAAATTGTTTGACTCAACAAGAGAGTCTTTTGTGTGTCTCATACAAAGCCTGGGAGAGAGGCTAAAAGTTGTTTGACTCAACGAGGGAGTCTTTTGTATCTCGTACGAAGCCCGAGATGGAGGCTGAAAGGTTTGCTCCGCTGGGGAGAATCATTTGTACAAAGCCCAAGAGAAGGCTATTGTTATTGTTTCAGTTGAGTGAAAGATCCAATATACTGATTTTAAAGAGAAAATCAGTTCTTATATGAGTAATGTGTGCCCTCAGGGATTTGATTCGAGGATCAGGGTTATTTCCTGTTCTTTAAGGAAATGGGAAATCCAAAGGGTATTGAGACTATCCGAGTCTACGGGTTTTCTTCCTATTTTTGAAAAGGGACTTGAGAATGTCTTTGAGACTCAAGGAAATTAGACTGTCCAAGTCTAGAGTTTTATCTTTTGTACTATGCTTTGAGAAACAGTAGCTGGGTTTAGACTATTTGAAAGATTGTTCTATTAAGATGACTAAGTTCTGTTCCTATACCTATAGGAGGTCGTCGGGACAATTTGTACGAAGCCCAAGAGGAGGCTAGAAACTTTTAAGAAGCCGGGAGGTCCTTGTACGAAGCCCAAGAGGAGGCTATCATTCCCGGAGGAAGAAATCATTTATACGAAGCCTAAGAGGAGGTTGTGAATACTTCTAAGAAGCCGACGGGTCCTTGTACTAAGCCCAAGAGGAGGCGGGGATGCTTTTAGGAAGCCTGTGGGTCCTTGTACAATGCCTAAGAGGAGGCCGATGCTTTTAAGAAGCCCGTGGGTCCCCAAACCCCGAGAAATTCAAGACAGGCTATTCATAAGGAATAGATCAAGCTAGGAAAGTTTGAGAATTTGGAAGAAACTCAAGAGATGACATTCACGGAGAATACATTCATCTCTGGGGAGGTAGAGTCTCTTGACAATTCCTAATGAGGACAGCCGAAGAGAAGATTGTATCTGGTGATCCTATTGGGGATCTAGCTTGTCTATTTCTACAAGAATAAACGAAACGGCTTTTACCTAGAGCTAGATGTAGTTGCCGGGGAAACTCTAAATATCTATACTATTATTACACAGTTGATATGAGTTTATGAAAGAAGACTTACAGCGAAACAACCCCACAATACAGTTATATTTATATGAAAGCGGTAAATGAAAGCGTATAAACACTTACTCGGTTGTAGAGCTTCTATGCTGTTTGGTTAGTTGTTCAACAAAGAAAGATTGAAAATAACAATATATTCACTTTGAATGGGTCTTATAACTCAAGGAGAGGCCCAGATGGTTTATTTTAAACTGGCGACGATCGCGCCATTTATTTGAAAATGTACAGAGGGACTTATACAAGAAGTGAGGCCCAAAATGTTTTCTGTACAAGTGGGTTAGGTCTTACACTCTAATAGAGGCCCATGAGTGTTTGAAAAAGTTTGATGAGGGTTGAATTAATCAAAAACAGTAATTTATTTCTAAAATTTATTTTAATTGAATAAAAATTCAATTAAAATCATCAAAAATTGTTTAACATGTGGGAAACAAATTATGATCTTGGATTAATGCTTCAAAAATCAAGTATTTACCTCTAGGTCGTGACAGCAAGTTCAAAGTGATTTCTGATTTGGAGGTGTTACAGATGAGTTGTGATGATCTGAACAGCTTCCCTACACCCTATGGAGTGTGTTTGAATGCTTGGACTTGACTGAAATTGGCTGGATCACTTCATGGCATCTCTACTGCAACTTGGTTAAAACCTTGAGCAATTGACTGGTGATTCTCAGAAATCAGTGTTCCAGATGTTGTTTAAGTGTTTGATCAGCTCACATGTGATGTATGTGAGGTGTGTGTGTGATTGGTTTGAGTGGAATTGCTCTCTAACTCAAAATTCGATGGTGACTTGCCTTAGAAGGCAAAATTGGAGTAAAAGAAGAGATTTTGAGGAAAGCATCTGTTTGATGGCTTTGGTGTACTTAAACTGATCACAATTGAGCTTTATTTATAGTAGAGCAAGTTTGTTTTGCAAGGAATAGTGAATGTCAACTGCTGAGTAGGGTTGGCCAATGTTGGCAAATGAAAATCCAAGTCTCCTCTAGCCATTAACTAGAGGTTAGGGCACAGGCTGCTGGTTCCCTTGGTCTTGGATAAGTCTTGACTGAATTCAGTTGCTAATAGCTCAGTCCATGCCACCTTGGTGCTTCCATTGAATGCTCTAATCCAAAATTGGAGTCTTGTCCCTATTTTAGGCAATTCTAGGTTTGGCATGCTATTTCTTGTTCCAAGGACTTTGGAGGCTTGGCTCAGTGATTGTCCCCTTTAGATTCAATCCTCAGATGTGTCCAAGATGATGATAAGGCTTGGAATTGGCTGATTTTGGCAAATCGACCAAAAGTGCAATAATCTGCCTTGCCTTGGCAGATTTCAGCAAGGCATCTTGCCACCACCATATCTCATAGCTCAAATTGAATTTGGTGATGTTCTTGGCCATTTTGGAAAGCCCTTATATGATACAACAACTGTTTGATCATATTTGGTTTTGATACTTTTTGGATCCAAGTGAAAAATCCCCCTACATTTGGAAAAAAGTGAAGGCAGATTCTGACTTAGTGAAATTTTCACTAAGTGTTAGAACAAAGTGACTTTTCTTGATTTTGATCACTCCATAACTCAAAATCCATGAGGAATTTGGACATAGGTCAGTAGGAAGTTTTTGTAGAGGGCAATGAGATCTACAAATCAAGATTTGGATGGGGAAGAATGGCTTTGTGGTTTAGGAGTTATGGTCCTCCAAAGTTGGTACCCTTGCCACTTTATTTAATAACTTAGAAAAATTTCTAAGTTTTTATGGTTACCCCTTTTACAAGTTATCCCACTTTCTTTGATTTTTCTTGATGAATGATGATTCCAATCATACATTAACATCATTTTAGGGTTAAAAAACCATTTTTGTGAAAAATCTCAAAAAGTCAAAGTTGACTTTTGTGCACAGTTGACTTTTTAGCAGATGAATTCTAAACTGTGAAATTCCTCAGGAAATCATGTCCTTGACCTAAATCAAACTTGATGGACATGTTCCATGGGTGTCATAGGATGTATTGAATCATGTCCTAGGGTTTGGGAGCATGTCCTGGTCAAAAGTCAAAGTTACAGTTGACTTTTCTCGCAAAACCCTAATTGTGGTGCAGATGAAATTGAGACTTGTTGCTCAAGCTTCTTGGATTAATCCGTTGTTGCAAATGGATTAATGTGGTATATTATAGACCCTCAAATCCTCTCTTGAGGTCTTGGTTCATGATTTGTCCCAAAAGTCAACTTAGGGGTGAATTAGGTCAAAAAACCCTAATTCCTGATTTTTGTTGAATGCATCCCCTGAGGCAAAATTGACTTGATGGTTGGGTCCATGAGGTTACATGGAGCATATTAGGTTATGTTTTGGATCATTGGCTCATGCCCAGAGGAAAATTTCCCTTTCGAGGCCCTGGTCGACCAAAACCCTAATTTGGTGACACTTGCGATCTTGAGGCTTGATCCACCTAGAAGGGAGCAGCTTTGTGCTTAATCCTTGAAGTGAGAGTCCTTTTGATCCATTGTGGATGTTTGAGAGGCTAGGCAAGTTGAAGATCAAGTCATTCCTTGATTGATCTTTTGTCTAAGAGCTCTGAGAGGGCTTGAAACCCTAATTTTGATTGTAGTGAATGCTCAACAACCCTTGAGGCACTTGGTGAGGCATAAAGGTACATCCATATTGTGATAATGATTTGCACAATGATGGGAATCTTAGTGGTTAAAATTTGGGGTATGACAAAGACAGTATTGGAACTAATAACGTCGTGGGCTGTTGGAAGAATACCCTGATCCCATGCCAAGAACCAATGATATGCAAAGATGATAATGCAAGAATGAAGAGAAACATAAGCCAGTTAATGCTAAAAGACAGAGGGCAAATTTTAAGGTATTACAGCTGCCCCTATTCAATCAACTATGGACCTGAAGGAATGAGAGCAACGACTGTCATAAATTCAAGGTACATAGGGATTGAATACAAAAATAACCAGAAAATTTGCACTCTGTGGGTAAAAAGAAATGGGTATATAACAAACAAAGAAGTTGTGGGAAAAGATATTTGTGGGAAAGAGTCTGGAACAAATGAAACCCAAAGGATGCCTGTCGGGAGAGACCGAAGTTTTGCCTGTCGGGAACGGCTAAAGAGGGCCTGTCTAGAACGGCTGAAGTTGAAAACCTGTGGTATACCTGTCGGGAACGGTAAATGGGCCTGTCGGGAACGACTAGGTTTAAAACTCAAAGGGTGCCTGTCGGGAACGGCTGAAATTGAAAACCTGTTATACCTGTCGGGAACGGTAAATGGGCCTGTCGGGAACGACTAGGTTTAAAACTCAAATGGTGCCTGTCGGGAACGGCTGAAGTTGAAAACCTATGGTATACCTGTCGGGAACAGTAAATGGGCCTGTCGGGAACGGCTAGGTTTAAAACTCAGAGGTCGCCTGTCGGGAACGGCTAAAGGAATCCTATCGGGATTTGTTCCGGTTGGCCTGTCGGGAACGGCTAAAGGAATCCTATCGGGAATGGTTCCAGTTGGCCTGTCGGGAACGGCTAAAGGAATCCTAAGTTGGCCCGTCGGGAACGGCTAAAGGAATCCTATCGGGAATGGTTCCTAAAACATACGGTTGAGAGGTACGATCAAAGATCTATAAACCGAGGAATAAGACTCTGGTGTAGAGAAAAGTAGTGAAACCCTTGTACTGTTTTGAAATTGTCTGGTGAGGAATGAAAGAGGCATTCCTTTTGGCTTTGTCAATACGATTGAAGAAACAAAGTTTTGGGCTCTCACACGAGGTGTCAAAACTGGATTATACTTCACATGCATATGTTTGAGTTTTTCCATGGCGTAATGCTCTATCTCGATGGAAATGCTACGCGTTTTTTTTAGGATGCTATGCATACTACATGCAAGATGCAAAGAGGATCCTTAGCAAAATAAATGCTGAGGAAAAGAAAGCAACTCCTTTGGGGGATAACACACTGGATTGTCTTCGTGGTTGCAAACCGTGCTGAGTTGACAAACCTGTTAAGGTTACTGGAAAGAATGACGACCCTGCTGGGGATGCATCATATGAACCAATCTGTTTGAGGAAGAACCATAACCATATAGCTCTGCTGGGGATGACAACCACAAGGAAGAGCTTTCCTGTTGAGGGAACCGCGTCTGCTTGGGGAAAATTATTATTTGAGTCTTGCTGGAAAGGAGACTAAAGACATCACATGTTGTTGACAGGCTAATCAGCGAACCTTACCACCTGCAAACAAAAGGACGTGCACACATGCCCCGGGGTATCGTGGATTTTGAATTCATCATCCAAGAACACCTGACATTTAAAGCAATTTTAATTGTTTTCTTTTGCACTCATGTCATTGTAGAACCTCAATGTTTTCAAATGCAATGTTTATCAAAAATTCAGACGCTTTTGCAAACAAAACAAATTGTATAAGAAAACAAAAGAGACAGATATTCTGAATAACGAAGATTTTATTGACTGAAAAGCCCAAAAGTAGGCGTTTACATCAAGAGGCAATTCCTGGAAAGAGGTAATTGCTTAAAAGAGAAAAGAAACTATCTTAATGGCAATGTGGAACACGGAAATCCATTGAGTTTCAACCCTGCTATGGTTCATATGTCTTCAAGACTTTCCAAGTGCTTTGCTTTCCGAGGGGGATGATTGGATCGATTCCTATCCTTCGGAATTCTCATTGTTGAAACGAAACGGGATACAGATTACTCAGATCGTAGCCTTTTGCTTTTAAATCCCTCTTTTGCCTGGATCACCCTTTTCGGGTTTTTAATCCACCGGGATACCCATTTTTGCCTAAGTTGCCCTTTCGGGTTTTCAACTTAGCAGGTGTACTCAATTTTTTTTTTAATTTTATCCCTAATTTTTGCCCGAGCCTTTTTTCCTTTTTTAAGGTTCACCGGGATGCCCTTTTTTGCCTGAACTCTCTTTTTACTGTCCAGCGGGTCTATTTATGCGAAGTGTTTTTTTACTGCGTCTGAGTTCACAAGCGACGGAAAATCCTCACCGTCCATAGTTGTAAGCATCAAAGCTCCGCCCGAGAAAACCTTCTTGACAATGTATGAACCTTCATAATTCGGAGTCCATTTGCCCATGTGATCTGTATTAGGAGGAAGAATCCTTTTCAACACCAAGTCACCCGTCTGATAATTCTGAGGGCACACTTTCTGATCGAATGTCCGCTTCATCCTTCTCTGATACAGTTGCCCATGGTACACTACTGCTAATCTCCTCTCTTCTATGAGACTCAACTCGCTGAACCTCGTTTGAACCCATTCAGCCTCATCGAGCTTGACATCCATCATGACCCTCAGAGAAGGAATCTCGACTTCAACCGGTAAGACTACTTCCATACCGTACACAAGAGAAAATGGGGTTGCCCCAGTAGGCGTACGTACTGAGGTACGGTGCCCATGCAAAGCGAAAGGCAACATCTCATGCCAATCCTTGTATGTCACGATCATCTTTTGCACAATCTTCTTAATGTTTTTGTTGGCTGCCTCGACGGCTCCATTCATCTTTGGGCGGTATGGAGAAGAACTGTGATGTTCAATTTTGAATCTCTGGCACAGCTCTTGCATCATTTTATTATTGAGATTAGAACCATTATCAGTGATGATCCTCTCAGGCACCCCGTATCGACAAATAATCTCCTTCTTAATAAATCGGGCAACCACCTGTCTGGTGACATTTGCAAACGAAACAGCCTCCACCCACTTGGTGAAGTAATCAATGGCCACTAGAATAAAACGATGTCCATTAGAGGCGGTGGGCTCAATCTTCCCAATCATGTTAATGCCCCACATGGCAAAGGGTCAAGGAGAACTCATCACGTTTAAAAGATTTGGTGGCACATGCACTTTATCAGTGTAAATCTGCCATTTGTGACATTTTCGAGCATATTTAAAACAGTCAGCCTCCATCGTCATCTAGTAATAACCAGCTCGCAACAATTTCTTTGCCATGGCATGCCCACCAGCATGGGTACCGAAAGAACCTTCGTGCACTTCTTGCATTAACATGTCTGCTTCATGTCTATCCACGCACCTGAGCAAGACCATGTCAAAATTTCGTTTGTACAACACATCACCTTCATTCAAGAAGAAACTGCCTACCAATCTCCTCAGAGTCTTCTTATCATTGGTGGAGGCCCCAGCCGGATACTCTTGACTCTTCAAGAAATGCTTGATATCATGATACCAGGGCTTATCATCAGTCACCGCATCGGCTACAAACACATGAGCAGGTCTATTAAGCCTCATCACATCAATTTTGGGTATATGATTCCACCAATTCACTTGAATCATAGAAGATAACGTTGCCAAAGTGTCTGCCATCTGATTTTCGTCACGAGGTACATGATACAGTTTTACTATTTTGAAGAAAGTCAACAGTCTTCTCGCATAATATCTGTAAGGGATCAAGTTGGGTTGGTGGGTAAGCCAATCTCCGTTGACCTGATTGATCACTAAAGCGGAATCCCCAAATACATCAAGAGTCTTGATCCTTAAACCAATGGCTTCTTCAATACCCATAAGGCAAGCTTCATATTCGACTTCATTGTTGGTGACATCAAAAGTCAGTCTGGCAGTGAAAGGTATATGAGAACCCTTCGGAGTTATGAGAACTGCCCCAACACCATTACCGTTCACATTAGCTGCCCCGTCAAACATCAGTTTCCACTTGTCATCAGGATCTGGTCCTTCATCGACCGGTGGCTCTTCACAATCTTTCATTTTCAGATACATGATGTCTTCATCAAGGAATTCAAACTTCATTGGCTGATAATCATCAATTGGCTGCCCGGCGAGATAGTCAGACAAAACACTGCCCTTGATGGCCTTCTGGGAAATATACTGTATATCATATTCGGTCAGAACCATCTGCCAACGAGCAACCCTTCCGGTGAGAGCTGGCTTTTCAAAAATGTACTTGACTGGATCCATTTTTGATATCAATAGAGTTGTGTGAGTCAGCATGTATTGTCTTAATCGCTTAGCAGCCCATGCAAGTGTACAACATGCCTTCTCAAGCATTGAGTACCTTAACTTGCAATCTGTGAATTTCTTGCTCAGGTAGTAAATGGCATGTTCTTTCCTACCTGTATCGTCGTGTTGGCCGAGAACACAACCCATTGAATTGTCACATACAAATAGATACATTATCAGTGGTCTCCCAAGAACTGGAGGCATAAGAATCGGAGGCTTTTGCAAATATTATTTTATTTTATCAAATGCCCTCTGGCAATCATTATTCCACCGGATTGATTGATCTTTTCTCAACAGTTTGAATATTGGCTCGCAAGTGGTGGTAAGATGAGAGATAAACCTAGCAATGTAGTTCATTCTCCCTAATAACCCACAGACTTGCTTTTCAGTTTTTGGTTCCGGCATCTCTTGAATAACTTTTACTTTTGCTGGATCAACCTCGATTCCTTTCTCACTGGCAATAAAGCCTAGTAACTTACTGGATCTCACCCCGAAAGTACACTTATTCGGGTTCAGCCTTAACCTAAATTGTCTCAGCCATTCAAAGAGCTTTTTCAAATTCACCAAATGCTCCTCTTCAGTTTGTGATTTGGCAATCATATCATCCACATAAACCTCAATCTCTTTGTGAATCATGTCGTGGAAGAGTGTCACCATTGCATGCTGATAAGTTGCCCCAGCGTTCTTTAGACCAAACGACATCACCTTATAGCAGAACGTGCCCATGGGGTAATAAATGTTGTTTTCTCCATGTCTTCTGGCGCCATCTTAATCTGATTATACCCGGAAAAGCCATCCATGAAGGAAAACACCGAGAATTGAGCTGTATTATCTACCCGAACGTCAATGTGCGGTAGTGGAAAGTCATCCTTCGGACTTGCTCGGTTTAAATCCCGGTAATCAACACATATCCGGACCTTACCATCTTTCTTAGGTACCGGCACGATATTTGCAACCTACGGCGGATAACTGGTGACGGCCAGGAACCCTGCTTCCCACTGCTTTTGTACCTCTTCTTTGATTTTGATTGCCATTTCTGGTTTAGTTCTGCAGAGCTTCTGTTTGACAGGAGAACAACCTTCTTTAAGAGGAAACATGTGCACAACAATATCTGTATCCAATCCCAGCATATCTTGATAGGACCAGGCGAAGATATCGACATATTCGCGTAGCATCTCAATCAGCCCTCTCTTCACATTCTCTTCTAGGCTTGCCCCTATTTTGACTTCTTTTCTCGCGTCCTCGGTGCCAAGGTTGATAACTTCTAGCGACTCCTGATGAGGCTGAATATCTCTTTCCTCATGTTTCAATAATCGGGCCAACTCTTCGGGAAGTTCACAGTCTTCCTCACCCCCCTCTTTAGCTTGGTAAACTGGATTATCAAAGTCATATTGAACCATAGCAGGACCGTTATCAACAGAATCTGGAGGATTGTTTTTGCATGAATGATGGTTCATGCTTTATTTCAGAAATAGCTTTTTTGAAAAGAAAGAAAGCAAAATGCGCAGTAAGAAAACATTGCCATTTTTTATTTGAAATAAAGTGGAAAGGTAAAATGAAAGACAAGGAACACAATTTTTGAATACAAAAACGTCCTTTTATTGATGATAAACTTGCATGTGAAATAAATGTGGCCCTACAATGAAATCACTAAGCCTTGGGCAGGGCATAGGATTTTATATGCAACATGAAAGAAAAAACAAAGAAAATTACTCTTTCTGCAAAGTGACTTGGATGAGGTCTTCAGAGAACTAGTTGTTCAGCTTCTGCCCCGGGACACATGGGCGCACCCAATTGTCCATATCATTGTCGTTGTCCCCCTCGTCTTCGGTTGTAGCATAGACTTGGCCATGATTAATGACTCCCCCACTAGAAAAAGTGATAGGTCCCTGACGCTCTTGGCCCTTTGGCAACAGAACTCGAGGAGGCTGATAACCGATTCCACGCTTGTCTTCTTTAAAAGGCAAATCAATCAACTGACCCCAAACTTCAGCAAGGTCTGACTGTACAACTTCGAGAGCCTGCTTGTAGGAAGCTATAGAAGTCTCTGCTTTCGTTTCACTGGAAGGAACATCTTTCACAATATTCACTACTTCGAATGCCTGAGAGAGGGTTTCATGAATCTCGCCGTCCATCTCCACGTATTTGAATGACGACAGATGGCTGACAAAGATATCTTCCTCTCAACATATTGTGACAACCTGCCCATCCATGACAAACTTTATCTTCTGATGGAGCATTGACGATACAGCCCCCGCAACATGTATCCATGGGCGCCCTAACAAACAGCTATAAGCCGGCTGGATTTCCATCACATAGAAAACGGTATTAAACACCTGAGGTCCAATCTTCACAGGCAACTCTACTTCCCCGAAAACTGGTCTTTTGGAGCCGTCAAAAGCGCGCACAACTAAATCACATGGTCAGAGCACAACCCCCTCAACATCCAGTTTTGCCAAAGCTTTCTTCGGAAGTACATTCAACGACGAGCCAGTATCCACCAACACATGGGACAAGACTGCCCCTTTCCACTCCATGGAGATGTGGAGAGCTTTGTTATGATTTCTTCCTTCTGGCGTTAGATCAAAATTAGTAAACCCCAACCCGTTGCCGGTATTGACATTGGCGATAACACCCTCAAGCTGGTTCACCGATATTTTCTGTGGAACATATGCCATATTCAAGATTTTCAGCAGGGCGTTGCAATGTGCCTCGGAACATAACAGCAGTGACAAGATAGAAATCTTGGAGGGAGTTTGATGCAGGTGATCAACTATTTTATAATCGCTCTTCCGGATAATCTTCATAAACTCTTCAACATATTTTTCAAAGGAATTACCGGGCTCCACCCTCTGCACGGGCTCTTCGATTACTGCCTGCTTCCCTTTGGATTTCGCTAAAGCTTCAACATCATCATTTCAGAGCGTTTGTGGAGCAAAGAGCCTCCCACTACGAGTAAAACCACCCATTCCTCCTACGTTCCCCACACTCGAGCCAGCTTCCTTGTGAGTTTCTACTTCTTGCTTCTTCCCTTGGTAATAAACATCAGCTCCGTAATGCCACGGAATTGTTACTTTGTTTTCATAGGGAGTAGGGCCCAAAACAGTTACAGTCACTGGTGCTAGCTGGTCAGGCGCAAGGATCTGTATATGTGTAGGCACAGGAATTTCTGCTGGAGTAAAGTAGATAGTAATAGTCGAGACCATATCATCCTTCTTTCTCATCTGATCAAACGGTAACCAACCCTCGTCTATCATCATCTAAAGGCCCTTTCTTAATTCATCACAGCCATTTACCGCAGCCAAACATTCTGAACAATTTTCCAGACAACCTGGGAACACGCCCCCTTTCAACAAACGTTCTTTCACCACTGTCAATGATGTTCTGACATTATTCACATCTGCCACCAGATTCAAACTTCTGTCCTCCTCTATTGCATTGACCTTTGGCCCGACATGCGGGGGCATGGGGTTTTGAATCACATTGGGATTAGGAGAGAAGTTGATAGCTTTCGAATCAACTAGGTCCTGAACTACGTCCTTAAAAGCTTTGCAGTTCTCTATGATATGGTCGGGCGCACCCGAATGGAATTCACATTTTTCATTTGCATCATAACTATAAGGCAGCTTGCCCAATGGTGGAGCCAAGGTTCTCAACTGTATCAACTTTAAATGGAGCAAATTCTGCAACATCTGAGAACATGTCATCAGAAAAGTATTAAAGTGGCGATCACTCATTCTCTATCTCGGTTGGTATTGTCTTTGAGATTGTGGCTGAGATTCAGCGGCTGGAGCCGAAATAGTTACAGCTGCTGCTTGATGGTATGAACCCTGACGTCCTTTGGCTTTACCTCCTTGTCCATATGCAGCACTAGTCTCACCCTCACATTTCCTCGAGCCATTACCGAAAAGCCTTTTTGCATTGGAAGAGCCCGCCCCACTTCCATCTTGAATTTTCCCTGATTTCAATAGATTTTCGATTCTCTCTCCAGCAATTACAATGTCAGAGAACCCAGTGGATGGGCATCCAACCAAGCAATCCAGATACAGGTCCTGTAACGTATTCATAAACATATAAGCCATTTCCCTTTCCATCAGCGGGGGTTGTACTCGAGCTGCTAGCTCACGCCACCTTTGGGCGTACTGTTTGAACCCTTCTTTCTGATCCTGTGTCATATTTTGTAATTGGGTACGATTGGGGGCCATGTCAATATTATACTGATACTGTTTCAAGCAAGCATCGCCCAAGTCCTTCCAGTTTCTGATATAGGCTTTCTCTAGCTTCATATACCACTCTAGCGAAGCTCCTGATAGACTATCCTGAAAGAAGTACATCCACAGCTTTTCATTGTTAGAATATGCAGAGATCTTCCTGAAATATGCCTGAATGTGAGTCTTGGGACAAGTACTGCCATTGTATTTATCGAAGGTTGGAGGCTTAAACTTTGGAGGGATCCTTACCCCTTGCACCAGCCCCATGTCAGCAACATCAATTCCCATGGAGTTTTGACATTCCATGGCCCTTATCTTCTCCTCCAGCTCTTCATACCTTCTGTCATTACCATAATTATGAACCCCCATGTCAGCATTCAGCACAGAGAACTGATCATCCTGATTGTCTTCCACATGATGATGATTAACAAGGCCAAATCCACCAGCAGCTCCACTGGGAGGACCAACAGGAGGATTATTTGCCACTCCGCCAGGAGGATTGATAATAGGTGGATAATTTGCCACTCCGCCAGGAGGATTGCTATGATTATCCCCAACAGGGACTTCCATTTCCAACCTTTGAACTGCAGCTATCAACTCTTGCTGCTCCTGGGCTACACCCTGCATGAGATTCATGAATTGCTCCATGCGGGCCCTCAATTCAGTAAGTTCTGCTTGCACTTGTTCCGTGATCCTGACTTGATTTTGTCGAGTCGCGTAATGATGAATGTTGGGATCAACTATTCTGCCTGCAACCAAATAAAGGTTAGAAAATCCCTGGGACGAGTACCTGTTATGCAAAATGATATGTATGAATGTATGCATATGCCATGTTTTTCATTCCCAAGGCATTTTACACCTTGATTCCAGTCCCGATCACCAGAGACTAAGTAATAGCCATATATTGTTGAGAAAAAAATTTGTTGAGAAGAGATGTGCTGTGATAATGTGCTTGTGAATAGAATACTGCCAAGGAACCATCTCTGAATAAACCGTTCATTTCAATTTAACAGAAAGCCGATACATGCTGAAGCATTCTTTAACAAGTTCATAAACGGGAAATACATCAAAGAGTGGCTCCATCAACAAGCTTGATGGTAACCACGGTACATCAATAAAAGCTGCATGAGAAACAAAAAGGGAAGGAACTGTCAATCATTTAACTCCAAATCTTTCAGCTTCTCACTGGAATGCTTGATTTCTTCAAAGAGTATTCTGGTGCGCTGATGGTCCGACCTTTCAATCATTTCTTTGATCAAAATATCCCTCTTCTTCAGAGCTTCAGCCAATGAATCCATGTGCATCAAGAGAGCCTTGTCTTCATTCACCCCCTTAAGCCTTTTTGTAACACCCCAATTCCCATCGCGTATAAAATAATACATAAATAAAATCAGAGTAACTAAAAATTTATTTTTCCGACAGAAACAAGGATGTCACATTTAAATAAACAAAACATCATCCCTGCTCATAAATTTGATACATAGCATAAAATAGAGTACCCTCAAGGGAAACTTTTTCCATATAAAAGGAATGGTCAATTATGGAATAAAGCGGAAAGATCCATAACCGACTTGTTTTACAAAATAAATAGTTTGATAACATCCAATTATATATACAAGGTAATACAAAATATATTCCACAATTATATACATATACAACATAATCGTTCCCCGACTCCCGTGCTACGTATCAGAGCAGACACCAAGACCTAAGCAAACGAAGATCTAACTCTTCCACTTGCCTCCACGCCTCTAAAGCTGACAATCTGCACTATGCCATAAAAAAAAGCATATTCCAGCAGAAGGGTGAGAAATAACAACTATAACAAGATTGCATAATAATATGCCACAACACAAATAAATTCCCATAAACAATATTTCTCACCACAAACATCACATATCATATGTTTATACACAAAACATATCACTCACAACTGATGCATTTATCACATATGCATAATAATTCACCAATTCAATCATAATTTACAACACATAATCATTTATGCATCCATCACACAGCATATCAATCATACTCAATACATTTATCACAAATGTATCTCAAATCACCAAAGCTATCACAAGCTCACACCTAATCAATCCATTCATAATTTATGCATATGCACAGAGACCGACACAACGACTCTATGCAATGCAATGCGGTACTGACTTCATCATCTCAAGTTCACTCAGGAACTTCTGCTGGAACCATCGCTCGTTACCAAAGTAACTCCCCGTCGGGCCTACGATGTTCACCCACCGCTCACACCTCCACCAAGAGAGGCTCACAGTGTTTATGGATCGCTCACACCTCCACCGAGAAAGGATCACGACCCGCTCGCTCACACCTCCACCAAGAGAGGCTCACGATCGTCTACAACCATCGCTCACACCTCCACCGAGAGAGGCTCACGACCTGATCGCTCACACCTCCACCAAGAGAGGCTCACGATCGTCTACAACCATCGCTCACACCTCCACCAAGAGAGGCTCACGACGTTGTAGCGGATTCTCATTAGAATCCCTCAACACAAGAATGCACATCATTATGCTTCACATACAAAATGACTCAAGATATTCTTGAAATGCATACATATTCACAATGTATTCATGCATTTATCTCATACAATCGCATACAATCTATATACATTCACACCAATGCACTATTGTATGATTCACATCCAAAACACGCATTGAATTTCACATAAGCAATGCATTTCGCAAACCACAACAACAAACCACGAACATTGATTATTCAATCAAACAATGTATTTATCGCACAACAATAACATTATCACAACATCTCATTACATGTATTCACATCATATAACAGCACACAAGCGATACGTTATATAACAAAAGCATATAACATGATACCACATCAATCGCACACAAATACGACGGGAAAAGTCGACAAAACGACACGTTTCCAAAACCACGACTTAAATAAATCATCCACTAATCCCAAAACCATTTTTTCAAGAAAGAACATTTCATAAGCTTTCTAACGCTTCGAACGGGGACCAAAACGGACTTACGGATCAAAAGTTATGAATTTTCAAAGTTTCGGAAATTTTCCCTTTCGCCCAGACCTGCGCGCTGAGCGCGAAACCTGCTACGAATTTCAGCCTTAAAACACCGTTTTTAGACTTCCGGACATCCGTTTTCGATTCCGTAAAAAGCTGCGATCTCAGAATTCGACGTACTACAATATTTCCATCATTAAAAAGCCATCTAACACATTTTCCATTTTTGAAATATTTTGAAACATAATTTTATCATTGAATTCTAAATTCGAACTCGCTCGAAATCGCGGGAAAACACGCAAACAACCATTCCCGATTAAACCCAAACCTTACCCGACTACACCACGCAACTTATTCCGAGTTTCAACCGTGAAAACATGGATTTCCACTCATTTCTACCATTATTGCCCTAACTCTCACAAACTATCTCATTCAATCCAAAACTCTCTAAATCATACCAACGAGTACTCTCGATTAAACCCAAACATTACTCGACTATTCTACACGATCTATTCCCAATTCTAACCACGAAAACATCAATTTTCATCAATTGTTCATCAATTTATCAATTAGAGAAAAGTTGTGAAAACAACCAAAACAATTACACAAACAACACATATACATACACAATCGAAATATAATTGAAACTTCTCACCCTTACCCGATTAATCGCGATTGAGACAGAGTTTCTTCGATTTTCCTCTTCCTCCTCTTCTCTCTTTTTCCTTCTCTTCTCTTTCTCTTCTTTCCCTTTTCTTTCTTTTCTTTTCCTTTCTCTCTCTTTTCTCTCTATTTCTCTTTTTATAACAAATATCTAACTACCCAAAATGACCATTTTGCCCTTACGCTCAAATATCTCTCAAACGCTCTCAAAATGCGATAAAACATAAACATACCGATGAAATATATTTCGGGAAATAAAAGTTGAAAAGAAATTGTAATTTATTGCAAATATTTTACCTATCAGAGAAATTAACCAGTTAACTCAATTAGCAGGTAAAATACAATAAATTCACACATTTCACAAAATTCACATAAATGAAATAAATAAATACAATTAAACAAATCAGGGCGTTACAATTGTCCCCCACTTAGACATTTTCGTCCTCGAAAATCTAACCGATACGAACAACTCCGGATACGACTCTCGCATCCGACTAACAAACCAACATGCCAATAAAAGGCACACCACGAATAACACAACTGGTAAACCACCTTGCTAACTACCACAACGACACGACAACGACGACAACAACAACGACAAGATGCAAAGCCCATACAATGCACTTGACGACCAACTCACAACTCAAGGAATACCACGATACCAACACACAGGTTCACTCAGGAACCGAAACACAACGAGATCGCTACCATAGGTAACGCTCCTCTAATTCACCACAAGGAATTAGCCACCCGCACTCGAACCATCACCATGGAAACGAGGCAACAACACAAACAAGAACATAAAGTTCCACGACACCACAAGGTCTCAACAACATCAACAAAACCAGAACACCAACATCCTTGTCACACAACCCTGCTACAACAATGCTACGATTCGCCAATCGAACATATAATCAAAACATCCATCTACACAATAGCCCATGGACAACATTTAAACCTTTCACCTAACACTTCCATTCTGAAACGTCCAATAGTCTCATCACTCTTACATATTCCCCATGTTCAACCTATGAACTCTTACCAGTCTCACCCGCACATGCAAAATGTGCCACATCACGCTTTCGCTGCGTACTCTGATTACTCATAACCATCAAAACTACCAATTTCATGCCCAAAGTCTAACTCTTTCTCACATTCACCAAAAACCACTGTTCACTTTTAATATTCCCAGCCTCACACTCTCCTGTGTTGTCTCACACACCAGACCCAAGTCTCTGGACTCCTCAAATAATTCCAACTCCCTGACCATCAAAACAGACATATATAAAAACTTTCGACTTAACTTTTCAGGCACAACCTTAGCTTTTCACAAAGGATAATCCAAACCACATTCATAACTCGTCACGAACTCTAACCATCCTCGTTGTCTCATACTCTATTCCTTCCGACCAAATAGGTACGCAATATTCTTGTGATTACCAAACACTTCGAACCCAGAACCATAAAGATAATACCTCCAAATTTTCCAACACAATACGACCGCAACCAATTCCAAATCCATAATAGTATAGATCCTTTTATAAATCCTCAATTGTCGTAAAGCATAAGCCACGACTTTACCCTCTTGCATTAACACATAGATTAAACTCATCAAAGATACATCACAATACCTTACAAACAAATTATTAGAATCACACAAAATCAAAACTGGAGCCGTAGACAATTCTACATCCGCTCACCAAAACTTACTCACAACGAACCTCCAAAACAAACGACTCACCCTTTGCAAGTCAACCGAAGTAACGAAAATGCTAACTTGGAAAAACCTTCCATAACCTCCGGTAATAACCTACTAAAGTCCAAAAGATCCTAATCTCCTTAACCAACTTCGGAGTCTCTCCTTGTAGAACTAGATCTACTTCCGATGGATCCATGAAAATACCGTCATCAGAAATCACATATCCAGGAAAACTAACCCTTTCCAACCAAAATCCTCACTTGAATAACTTAGCATAACTCTGTCTCCTTTCTACACTTGTAATCCAATTCTCAAACACTCTACTTGTTCTTCCTCTGAGTTTATAACAAATTCAAATATCCTCAATTAAAACCACTACGAACTTATCCAAATTCACGACACAATCAAATCGGCCACTAAATCTCAACACCATTTATATAAGAAAAAACATCTCAATCCAAGTTAGGAATCCAAAGTTATGGATTTAGAAAAAAAACTCAAGCTTCAATTTTTTTTTCAAGTCGCGCTAAGCGGGCTCTGTCCCGCGCTGAGCGCGCTCCTCACTGCCTGGAGAGGTTCAAAATTCTGCAGACCGCGCTGAGCGGGCATCTGCGCGCTGAGCGGGCACTGCGATTTTCAGAAAAATAAACCCTTCGACAGTCCTTCCCAAAACTCACCATTTTCATCTCAAACCAGCTCCAATCAACATAACAAATATCAACAACCCACCAAAAGGAACTCTTAATCTCAATATTACATCCACTATTCCATCCGGGAATACCTCTAAAAATCACGCACAACTTGGCAGCCCATCACTGTGACTTTCCCGCCAATCTCTAGAAAACTATCATCACAAACATAACAACATCTTAGTTTCACGTCCTAAAAGCTCTCCCACTTACTTAGCAGATCCAAACCTCAAATCCTCACCTTCGTCCAATTTGAGTTCACACTCTTCTTTCTGAGAACAACCATAGTAATACCCTATCATTCTCTCTCAATGACCCCCCAACTTAACCAATATACAAAACCTCAAATCCGACTCATCTTCCGATATAAAAATCTTCATCGACTTGTCAAAATAATCCGTAATCATTTTCTCAATTCCAAACAATTCATTGTACTCACTATCAATGCCGGAAAGACACGTCTATTCCATCCAACATAATTCCCGTCTGCTATCAACAAGAGATTAAGGGTGATCAGTTCCTCAATTTGTCAATAGACAGCCGACAATCATGATGGGGCATAAACCATCTTTACCAAACTATAATAGCATTCCTTGCATCTTATGCACAAAACTACCTAAGGCACAAGTCCTTAGTTGACGTAAACCCTACCTCTGCATCCCCTCTTAAACCGGGAACCAACACGGCCCAAACAACACTTACACTCTTGCAACCAACGGTACACTGAGCCAATGCTCCCCACCTGAAGCAACATGGAGAAGTACAAGCTCCTCCCCCACTTATCACATTCTAACTCCTGCAGACAAGGATTAGAAAACCAGAAAGTACAGACAGTGCTTCCCACACATATCACGTACTAAGGGACAAACAACAACGACAGTATTCAACTGTCACACCAACCGACTCAACAACTTGGCCGGACAGACCGACCTGCTCTGATACCACTAATGTAACACCCCAATTCCCATCGCGTATAAAATAATACATAAATAAAATCAGAGTAACTAAAAATTTATTTTTCCGACAGAAACAAGGATGTCACATTTAAATAAACAAAACATCATCCCTGCTCATAAATTTGATACATAGCATAAAATAGAGTACCCTCAAGGGAATCTTTTTCCATATAAAAGGAATGGTCAATTATGGAATAAAGCGGAAAGATCCATAACCGACTTGTTTTACAAAATAAATAGTTTGATAACATCCAATTATATATACAAGGTAATACAAAATATATTCCACAATTATATACATATACAACATAATCGTTCCCCGACTCCCGTGCTACGTATCAGAGCAGACACCAAGACCTAAGCAAACGAAGATCTAACTCTTCCACTTGCCTCCACGCCTCTAAAGCTGACAATCTGCACTATGCCATAAAAAAAGCATATTCCAGCAGAAGGGTGAGAAATAACAACTATAACAAGATTGCATAATAATATGCCACAACACAAATAAATTCCCATAAACAATATTTCTCACCACAAACATCACATATCATATGTTTATACACAAAACATATCACTCACAACCGATGCATTTATCACATATGCATAATAATTCACCAATTCAATCATAATTTACAACACATAATCATTTATGCATCCATCACACAACATATCAATCATACTCAATACATTTATCACAAATGTATCTCAAATCACCAAAGTTATCACAAGCTCACACCTAATCAATCCATTCATAATTCATGCATATGCACAGAGACCGACACAACGACTCTATGCAATGCAATGCGGTACCGACTTCATCATCTCAAGTTCACTCAGGAACTTCTGCTGGAACCATCGCTCGTTTCCAAAGTAACTCCCCGTCGGGCCTACGATGTTCACCCACCGCTCACACCTCCACCAAGAGAGGCTCACAGTGTTTATGGATCGCTCACACCTCCACCGAGAAAGGCTCACGACCCGATCGCTCACACCTCCACCAAGAGAGGCTCACGATCGTCTACAACCATCGCTCACACCTCCACCGAGAGAGGCTCACGACCCGATCGCTCACACCTCCACCAAGAGAGGCTCACGATCGTCTACAACCATCGCTCACACCTCCACCAAGAGAGGCTCACGACGTTGTAGCGGATTCTCATTAGAATCCCTCAACACAAGAATGCACATCATTATGCTTCACATACAAAATGACTCAAGATATTCTTGAAATGCATACATATTCACAATGTATTCATGCATTTATCTCATACAATCGCATACAATCTATATACATTCACACCAATGCACTATTGTATGATTCACATCCAAAACACGCATTGAATTTCACATAAGCAATGCATTTCACAAACCACAACAACAAACCACGAACATTGATTATTCAATCAAACAATGTATTTATCGCACAACAACAACATTATCACAACATCTCATTACATGTATTCACATCATATAATAGCACACAAGCGATACGTTATATAACAAAAGCATATAACATGATACCACATCAATCGCACACAAATACGACGGGAAAAGTCGACAAAACGACACGTTTCCAAAACCACGACTTAAATAAATCATCCACTAATCCCAAACCCATTTTTACAAGAAAGAACATTTCATAAGCTTTCTAAAGCTTCGAACGGGGACCAAAACGGACTTACGGATCAAAAGTTATGAATTTTCAAAGTTTCGGAAATTTTCCCTTTCGCCCAGACCTGCGCGCTGAGCGCGAAACCTGCTACGAATTTCAGCCTTAAAACACCGTTTTTAGACTTCCGGACATCCGTTTTCGATTCCGTAAAAAGCTGCGATCTCAGAATTCGACGTACTACAATATTTCCATCATTAAAAAGCCATCTAACACATTTTCCATTTTTGAAATATTTTGAAACATAATTTTATCATTGAATTCTAAATTCGAACTCGCTCGAAATCGCGGGAAAACACGCAAACAACCATTCCCGATTAAACCCAAACCTTACCCGACTACACCACGCAACTTATTCCGAGTTTCAACCGTGAAAACATCGATTTCCACTCATTTCTACCATTATTGCCCTAACTCTCACAAACTATCTCATTCAATCCAAAACTCTCTAAATCATACCAACGAGTACTCTCGATTAAACCCAAACATTACTAGACTATTCTACACGATCTATTCCCAATTCTAACCGCGAAAACATCAATTTTCATCAATTGTTCATCAATTTATCAATTAGAGAAAAGTTGTGAAAACAACCAAAACAATTACACAAACAACACATATACATACACAATCGAAATATAATTGAAACTTCTCACCCTTACCCGATTAATCGCGATTGAGACAGAGTTTCTTCGATTTTCCTCTTCCTCCTCTTCTCTCTTTTTCCTTCTCTTCTCTTTCTCTTCTTTCCCTTTTCTTTCTTTTCTTTTCCTTTCTCTCTCTTTTCTCTCTATTTCTCTTTTTATAACAAATATCTAACTACCCAAAATGACCATTTTGCCCTTACACTCAAATATCTCCCAAACGCTCTCAAAATGCGATAAAACATAAACATACCGATGAAATATATTTCGGGAAATAAAAGTTGAAAAGAAATTGTAATTTATTGCAAATATTTTACCTATCAGAGAAATTAACCAGTTAACTCAATTAGCAGGTAAAATACAATAAATTCACACATTTCACAAAATTCACATAAATGAAATAAATAAATACAATTAAACAAATCGGGGCGTTACAATTCTCCCCCACTTAGACATTTTCGTCCTCGAAAATCTAACCGATACGAACAACTCCGGATACGACTCTCGCATCCGACTAACAAACCAACATGCCAATAAAAGGCACACCACGAATAACACAACTGGTAAACCACCTTGCTAACTACCACAACGACACGACAACGACGACAACAACAACGACAAGATGCAAAGCCCATACAATGCACTTGACGACCAACTCACAACTCAAGGAATACCACGATACCAACACACAGGTTCACTCAGGAACCGAAACACAACGAGATCGTTACCATAGGTAACGCTCCTCTAATTCACCACAAGGAATTAGCCACCCGCACTCAAACCATCACCATGGAAACGAGGCAACAACACAAACAAGAACATAAAGTTCCACGACACCACAAGGTCTCAACAACATCAACAAAACCAGAACACCAACATCCTTGTCACACAACCCTGCTACAACAATGCTACGATTCGCCAATCGAACATATAATCCAAACATCCATCTACACAATAGCCCATGGACAACATTTAAACCTTTCACCTAACACTTCCATTCTGAAACGTCCAATAGTCTCATCACTCTTACATATTCCCCATGTTCAACCTATGAACTCTTACCAGTCTCACCCGCACATGCAAAATGTGCCACATCACGCTTTCGCTGCGTACTCTGATTACTCATAACCATCAAAACTACCAATTTCATGCCCAAAGTCTAACTCTTTCTCACATTCACCAAAAACCACTGTTCACTTTTAATATTCCCAGCCTCACACTCTCCTGTGTTGTCTCACACACCAGACCCAAGTCTCTGGACTCCTCAAATAATTCCAACTCCCTGACCATCAAAACAGACATATATAAAAACTTTCGACTTAACTTTTCAGGCACAACCTTAGCTTTTCACAAAGGATAATCCAAACCACATTCATAACTCGTCATGAACTCTAACCATCCTCGTTGTCTCATACTCTATTCCTTCCGACCAAATAGGTACGCAATATTCTTGTGATTACCAAACACTTCGAACCCAGAACCATAAAGATAATACCTCCAAATTTTCCAACACAATACGACCGCAACCAATTCCAAATCCATAATAGTATAGATCCTTTTATAAATCCTCAATTGTCGTAAAGCATAAGCCACGACTTTACCCTCTTGCATTAACACATAGATTAAACTCATCAAAGATACATCACAATACCTTACAAACAAATTATTAGAATCACACAAAATCAAAACTGGAGCCGTAGACAATTCTACATCCGCTCACCAAAACTTACTCACAACGAACGTCCAAAACAAACGACTCACCCTTTGCAAGTCAACCGAAGTAACGAAAATGCTAACTTGGAAAAACCTTCCATAACCTCCGGTAATAACCTACTAAAGTCCAAAAGATCCTAATCTCCTTAACCAACTTCGGAGTCTCTCCTTGTAGAACTAGATCTACTTCCGATGGATCCATGAAAATACCGTCATCAGAAATCACATATCCAGGAAAACTAACCCTTTCCAACCAAAATCCTCACTTGAATAACTTAGCATAACTCTGTCTCCTTTCTACACTTGTAATCCAATTCTCAAACACTCTACTTGTTCTTCCTCTGAGTTTATAACAAATTCAAATATCCTCAATTAAAACCACTACGAACTTATCCAAATTCAAGACACAATCAAATCGGCCACTAAACACCATTTATATAAGAAAAAACATCTCAATCCAAGTTAGGAATCCAAAGTTATGGATTTAGAAAAAAAACTCAAGCTTCAATTTTTTTTTTCAAGTCGCGCTAAGCGGGCTCTGTCCCGCGCTGAGCGCGCTCCTCACTGCCTGGAGAGGTTCAAAATTCTGCAGACCGCGCTGAGCGGGCACTGCGATTTTCAGAAAAATAAACCCTTCGACAGTCCTTCCCAAAACTCACCATTTTCATCTCAAACCAGCTCCAATCAACATAACAAATATCAACAACCCACCAAAAGGAACTCTTAATCTCAATATTACATCCACTATTCCATCCGGGAATACCTCTAAAAATCACGCACAACTTGGCAGCCCATCACTGTGACTTTCCCGCCAATCTCTAGAAAACTATCATCACAAACATAACAACATCTTAGTTTCACGTCCTAAAAGCTCTCCCACTTACTTAGCAGATCCAAACCTCAAATCCTCACCTTCGTCCAATTTGAGTTCACACTCTTCTTTCTGAGAACAACCATAGTAATACCCTATCATTCTCTCTCAATGACCCCCCAACTTAACCAATATACAAAACCTCAAATCCGACTCATCTTCCGATATAAAAATCTTCATCGACTTGTCAAAATAATCCGTAATCATTTTCTCAATTCCAAACAATTCATTGTACTCACTATCAATGCCGGAAAGACACGTCTATTCCATCCAACATAATTCCCGTCTGCTATCAACAAGAGATTAAGGGTGATCAGTTCCTCAATTTGTCAATAGACAGCCGACAATCATGATGGGGCATAAACCATCTTTACCAAACTATAATAGCATTCCTTGCATCTTATGCACAAAACTACCTAAGGCACAAGTCCTTAGTTGACGTAAACCCTACCTCTGCATCCCCTCTTAAACCGGGAACCAACACGGCCCAAACAACACTTACACTCTTGCAACCAACGGTACACTGAGCCAATGCTCCCCACCTGAAGCAACATGGAGAAGTACAAGCTCCTCCCCCACTTATCACATTCTAACTCCTGCAGACAAGGATTAGAAAACCAGAAAGTACAGACAGTGCTTCCCACACATATCACGTACTAAGGGACAAACAACAACGACAGTATTCAACTGTCACACCAACCGACTCAACAACTTGGCCGGACAGACCGACCTGCTCTGATACCACTAATGTAACACCCCAATTCCCATCGCGTATAAAATAATACATAAATAAAATCAGAGTAACTAAAAATTTATTTTTCCGACAGAAACAAGGATGTCACATTTAAATAAACAAAACATCATCCCTGCTCATAAATTTGATACATAGCATAAAATAGAGTACCCTCAAGGGAATCTTTTTCCATATAAAAGGAATGGTCAATTATGGAATAAAGCGGAAAGATCCATAACCGACTTGTTTTACAAAATAAATAGTTTGATAACATCCAATTATATATACAAGGTAATACAAAATATATTCCACAATTATATACATATACAACATAATCGTTCCCCGACTCCCGTGCTACGTATCAGAGCAGACACCAAGACCTAAGCAAACGAAGATCTAACTCTTCCACTTGCCTCCACGCCTCTAAAGCTGACAATCTGCACTATGCCATAAAAAAAGCATATTCCAGCAGAAGGGTGAGAAATAACAACTATAACAAGATTGCATAATAATATGCCACAACACAAATAAATTCCCATAAACAATATTTCTCACCACAAACATCACATATCATATGTTTATACACAAAACATATCACTCACAACCGATGCATTTATCACATATGCATAATAATTCACCAATTCAATCATAATTTACAACACATAATCATTTATGCATCCATCACACAGCATATCAATCATACTCAATACATTTATCACAAATGTATCTCAAATCACCAAAGTTATCACAAGCTCACACCTAATCAATCCATTCATAATTCATGCATATGCACAGAGACCGACACAACGACTCTATGCAATGCAATGCGGTACCGACTTCATCATCTCAAGTTCACTCAGGAACTTCTGCTGGAACCATCGCTCGTTTCCAAAGTAACTCCCCGTCGGGCCTACGATGTTCACCCACCGCTCACACCTCCACCAAGAGAGGCTCACAGTGTTTATGGATCGCTCACACCTCCACCGAGAAAGGCTCACGACCCGATCGCTCACACCTCCACCAAGAGAGGCTCACGATCGTCTACAACCATCGCTCACACCTCCACCGAGAGAGGCTCACGACCCGATCGCTCACACCTCCACCAAGAGAGGCTCACGATCGTCTACAACCATCGCTCACACCTCCACCAAGAGAGGCTCACGACGTTGTAGCGGATTCTCATTAGAATCCCTCAACACAAGAATGCACATCATTATGCTTCACATACAAAATGACTCAAGATATTCTTGAAATGCATACATATTCACAATGTATTCATGCATTTATCTCATACAATCGCATACAATCTATATACATTCACACCAATGCACTATTGTATGATTCACATCCAAAACACGCATTGAATTTCACATAAGCAATGCATTTCACAAACCACAACAACAAACCACGAACATTGATTATTCAATCAAACAATGTATTTATCGCACAACAACAACATTATCACAACATCTCATTACATGTATTCACATCATATAATAGCACACAAGCGATACGTTATATAACAAAAGCATATAACATGATACCACATCAATCGCACACAAATACGACGGGAAAAGTCGACAAAACGACACGTTTCCAAAACCACGACTTAAATAAATCATCCACTAATCCCAAACCCATTTTTACAAGAAAGAACATTTCATAAGCTTTCTAAAGCTTCGAACGGGGACCAAAACGGACTTACGGATCAAAAGTTATGAATTTTCAAAGTTTCGGAAATTTTCCCTTTCGCCCAGACCTGCGCGCTGAGCGCGAAACCTGCTACGAATTTCAGCCTTAAAACACCGTTTTTAGACTTCCGGACATCCGTTTTCGATTCCGTAAAAAGCTGCGATCTCAGAATTCGACGTACTACAATATTTCCATCATTAAAAAGCCATCTAACACATTTTCCATTTTTGAAATATTTTGAAACATAATTTTATCATTGAATTCTAAATTCGAACTCGCTCGAAATCGCGGGAAAACACGCAAACAACCATTCCCGATTAAACCCAAACCTTACCCGACTACACCACGCAACTTATTCCGAGTTTCAACCGTGAAAACATCGATTTCCACTCATTTCTACCATTATTGCCCTAACTCTCACAAACTATCTCATTCAATCCAAAACTCTCTAAATCATACCAACGAGTACTCTCGATTAAACCCAAACATTACTCGACTATTCTACACGATCTATTCCCAATTCTAACCGCGAAAACATCAATTTTCATCAATTGTTCATCAATTTATCAATTAGAGAAAAGTTGTGAAAACAACCAAAACAATTACACAAACAACACATATACATACACAATCGAAATATAATTGAAACTTCTCACCCTTACCCGATTAATCGCGATTGAGACAGAGTTTCTTCGATTTTCCTCTTCCTCCTCTTCTCTCTTTTTCCTTCTCTTCTCTTTCTCTTCTTTCCCTTTTCTTTCTTTTCTTTTCCTTTCTCTCTCTTTTCTCTCTATTTCTCTTTTTATAACAAATATCTAACTACCCAAAATGACCATTTTGCCCTTACGCTCAAATATCTCCCAAACGCTCTCAAAATGCGATAAAACATAAACATACCGATGAAATATATTTCGGGAAATAAAAGTTGAAAAGAAATTGTAATTTATTGCAAATATTTTACCTATCAGAGAAATTAACCAGTTAACTCAATTAGCAGGTAAAATACAATAAATTCACACATTTCACAAAATTCACATAAATGAAATAAATAAATACAATTAAACAAATCGGGGCGTTACAATTCTCCCCCACTTAGACATTTTCGTCCTCGAAAATCTAACCGATACGAACAACTTCGGATACGACTCTCGCATCCGACTAACAAACCAACATGCCAATAAAAGGCACACCACGAATAACACAACTGGCAAACCACCTTGCTAACTACCACAACGACGACAACAACAACGACAAGATGCAAAGCCCATACAATGCACTTGACGACCAACTCACAACTCAAGGAATACCACGATACCAACACACAGGTTCACTCAGGAACCGAAACACAACGAGATCGTTACCATAGGTAACGCTCCTCTAATTCACCACAAGGAATTAGCCACCCGCACTCGAACCATCACCATGGAAACGAGGCAACAACACAAACAAGAACATAAAGTACCACGACACCACAAGGTCTCAACAACATCAACAAAACCAGAACACCAACATCCTTGTCACACAACCCTGCTACAACAATGCTACGATTCGCCAATCGAACATATAATCAAAACATCCATCTACACAATAGCCCATGGACAACATTTAAACCTTTCACCTAACACTTCCATTCTGAAACGTCCAATAGTCTCATCACTCTTACATATTCCCCATGTTCAACCTATGAACTCTTACCAGTCTCACCCGCACATGCAAAATGTGCCACATCACGCTTTCGCTGCGTACTCTGATTACTCATAACCATCAAAACTACCAATTTCATGCCCAAAGTCTAACTCTTTCTCACATTCACCAAAAACCACTGTTCACTTTTAATATTCCCAGCCTCACACTCTCCTGTGTTGTCTCACACACCAGACCCAAGTCTCTGGACTCCTCAAATAATTCCAACTCCCTGACCATCAAAACAGACATATATAAAAACTTTCGACTTAATTTTTCAGGCACAACCTTAGCTTTTCACAAAGGATAATCCAAACCACATTCATAACTCGTCACGAACTCTAACCATCCTCGTTGTCTCATACTCTATTCCTTCCGACCAAACAGGTACTCAATATTCTTGTGATTACCAAACACTTCGAACCCAGAACCATAAAGATAATACCTCCAAATTTTCCAACACAATACGACCGCAACCAATTCCAAATCCATAATAGTATAGATCCTTTTATAAATCCTCAATTGTCGTAAAGCATAAGCCACGACTTTACCCTCTTGCATTAACACATAGATTAAACTCATCAAAGATACATCACAATACCTTACAAACAAATTATTAGAATCACACAAAATCAAAACTGGAGCCGTAGACAATTCTACATCCGCTCACCAAAACTTACTCACAACGAACGTCCAAAACAAACGACTCACCCTTTGCAAGTCAACCGAAGTAACGAAAATGCAAACTTGGAAAAACCTTCCATAACCTCCGGTAATAACCTACTAAAGTCCAAAAGATCCTAATCTCCTTAACCAACTTCGGAGTCTCTCCTTGTAGAACTAGATCTACTTCCGATGGATCCATGAAAATACCGTCATCAGAAATAACATATCCAGGAAAACTAACCCTTTCCAACCAAAATCCTCACTTGAATAACTTAGCATAACTCTGTCTCCTTTCGACACTTGTAATCCAATTCTCAAACACTCTACTTGTTCTTCCTCTAAGTTTATAACAAATTCAAATATCCTCAATTAAAACCACTACGAACTTATCCAAATTCACGACACAATCAAATCGGCCACTAAATCTCAACACCATTTATATAAGAAAAAACATCTCAATCCAAGTTAGGAATCCAAAGTTATGGATTTAGAAAAAAAACTCAAGCTTCAATTTTTTTTTCAAGTCGCGCTAAGCGGGCTCTGTCCCGCGCTGAGCGCGCTCCTCACTGCCTGGAGAGGTTCAAAATTCTGCAGACCGCACTGAGCGGGCATCTGCGCGCTGAGCGGGCACTGCGATTTTCAGAAAAATAAACCCTTCGACAGTCCTTCCCAAAACTCACCATTTTCATCTCAAACCAGCTCCAATCAACATAACAAATATCAACAACCCACCAAAAGGAACTCTTAATCTCAATATTACATCCACTATTCCATCCGGGAATACCTCTAAAAATCACGCACAACTTGGCAGCCCATCACTGTGACTTTCCCGCCAATCTCTAGAAAACTATCATCACAAACATAACAACATCTTAGTTTCACGTCCTAAAAGCTCTCCCACTTACTTAGCAGATCCAAACCTCAAATCCTCACCTTCGTCCAATTTGAGTTCACACTCTTCTTTCTGAGAACAACCATAGTAATACCCTATCATTCTCTCTCAATGACCCCCCAACTTAACCAATATACAAAACCTCAAATCCGACTCATCTTCCGATATAAAAATCTTCATCGACTCGTCAAAACAATCCGTAATCATTTTCTCAATTCCAAACAATTCATTGTACTCACTATCAATGCCGGAAAGACACGTCTATTCCATCCAACATAATTCCCGTCTGCTATCAACAAGAGATTAAGGGTGATCAGTTCCTCAATTTGTCAATAGACAGCCGACAATCATGATGGGGCATAAACCATCTTTACCAAACTATAATAGCATTCCTTGCATCTTATGCACAAAACTACCTAAGGCACAAGTCCTTAGTTGACGTAAACCCTACCTCCGCATCCCCTCTTAAATCGGGAACCAACACGGCCCAAACAACACTTACACTCTTGCAACCAACGGTACACTGAGCCAATGCTCCCCACCTGAAGCAACATGGAGAAGTACAAGCTCCTCCCCCACTTATCACATTCTAACTCCTGCAGACAAGGATTAGAAAACCAGAAAGTACAGACAGTGCTTCCCACACATATCACGTACTAAGGGACAAACAACAACGACAGTATTTAACTGTCACACCAACCGACTCAACAACTTGGCCGGACAGACCGACCTGCTCTGATACCACTAATGTAACACCCCAATTCCCATCGCGTATAAAATAATACATAAATAAAATCAGAGTAACTAAAAATTTATTTTTCCGACAGAAACAAGGATGTCACATTTAAATAAACAAAACATCATCCCTGCTCATAAATTTGATACATAGCATAAAATAGAGTACCCTCAAGGGAATCTTTTTCCATATAAAAGGAATGGTCAATTATGGAATAAAGCGGAAAGATCCATAACCGACTTGTTTTACAAAATAAATAGTTTGATAACATCCAATTATATATACAAGGTAATACAAAATATATTCCACATTTATATACATATACAACATAATCGTTCCCCGACTCCCGTGCTACGTATCAGAGCAGACACCAAGACCTAAGCAAACGAAGATCTAACTCTTCCACTTGCCTCCACGCCTCTAAAGCTGACAATCTGCACTATGCCATAAAAAAAAGCATATTCCAGCAGAAGGGTGAGAAATAACAACTATAACAAGATTGCATAATAATATGCCACAACACAAATAAATTCCCATAAACAATATTTCTCACCACAAACATCACATATCATATGTTTATACACAAAACATATCACTCACAACCGATGCATTTATCACATATGCATAATAATTCACCAATTCAATCATAATTTACAACACATAATCATTTATGCATCCATCACACAGCATATCAATCATACTCAATACATTTATCACAAATGTATCTCAAATCACCAAAGTTATCACAAGCTCACACCTAATCAATCCATTCATAATTCATGCATATGCACAGAGACCGACACAACGACTCTATGCAATGCAATGCGGTACCGACTTCATCATCTCAAGTTCACTCAGGAACTTCTACTGGAACCATCGCTCGTTTCCAAAGTAACTCCCCGTCGGGCCTACGATGTTCACCCACCGCTCACACCTCCACCAAGAGAGGCTCACAGTGTTTATGGATCGCTCACACCTCCACCGAGAAAGGCTCACGACCCGATCGCTCACACCTCCACCAAGAGAGGCTCACGATCGTCTACAACCATCGCTCACACCTCCACCGAGAGAGGCTCACGACCCGATCGCTCACACCTCCACCAAGAGAGGCTCACGATCGTCTACAACCATCGCTCACACCTCCACCAAGAGAGGCTCACGACGTTGTAGCGGATTCTCATTAGAATCCCTCAACACAAGAATGCACATCATTATGCTTCACATACAAAATGACTCAAGATATTCTTGAAATGCATACATATTCACAATGTATTCATGCATTTATCTCATACAATCGCATACAATCTATATACATTCACACCAATGCACTATTGTATGATTCACATCCAAAACACGCATCGAATTTCACATAAGCAATGCATTTCACAAACCACAACAACAAACCACGAACATTGATTATTCAATCAAACAATGTATTTATCGCACAACAACAACAACATTATCACAACATCTCATTACATGTATTCACATCATATAATAGCACACAAGCGATACGTTATATAACAAAAGCATATAACATTATACCACATCAATCGCACACAAATACGACGGGAAAAGTCGACAAAACGACACGTTTCTAAAACCACGACTTAAATAAATCATCCACTAATCCCAAACCCATTTTTACAAGAAAGAACATTTCATAAGCTTTCTAACGCTTCGAACGGGGACCAAAACGGACTTACGGATCAAAAGTTATGAATTTTCAAAGTTTCGGAAATTTTTCCTTTCGCCCAGACCTGCGCGCTGAGCGCGAAACCTGCTACGAATTTCAGCCTTAAAACACCGTTTTTAGACTTCCGGACATCCGTTTTCGATTCCGTAAAAAGCTGCGATCTCAGAATTCGACGTACTACAATATTTCCATCATTAAAAAGCTATCTAACACATTTTCCATTTTTGAAATATTTTGAAACATAATTTTATCATTGAATTCTAAATTCGAACTCGCTCGAAATCGCGGGAAAACACGCAAACAACCATTCCCGATTAAACCCAAACCTTACCCGACTACACCACGCAACTTATTCCAAGTTTCAACCGTGAAAACATCGATTTCCACTCATTTCTACCATTATTGCCCTAACTCTCACAAACTATCTCATTCAATCCAAAACTCTCTAAATCATACCAACGAGTACTCTCGATTAAACCCAAACATTACTCGACTATTCTACACGATCTATTCCCAATTCTAACCGCGAAAACATCAATTTTCATCAATTGTTCATCAATTTATCAATTAGAGAAAAGTTGTGAAAACAACCAAAACAATTACACAAACAACACATATACATACACAATCGAAATATAATTGAAACTTCTCACCCTTACCCGATTAATCGCGATTGAGACAGAGTTTCTTCGATTTTCCTCTTCCTCCTCTTCTCTCTTTTTCCTTCTCTTCTCTTTCTCTTCTTTCCCTTTTCTTTCTTTTCTTTTCCTTTCTCTCTCTTTTCTCTCTATTTCTCTTTTTATAACAAATATCTAACTACCCAAAATGACCATTTTGCCCTTACGCTCAAATATCTCCCAAACGCTCTCAAAATGCGATAAAACATAAACATACCGATGAAATATATTTCGGGAAATAAAAGTTGAAAAGAAATTGTAATTTATTGCAAATATTTTACCTATCAGAGAAATTAACCAATTAACTCAATTAGCAGGTAAAATACGATAAATTCACACATTTCACAAAATTCACATAAATGAAATAAATAAATACAATTAAACAAATCGGGGCGTTACAATTCTCCCCCACTTAGACATTTTCGTCCTCGAAAATCTAACCGATACGAACAACTCCGGATACGACTCTCGCATCCGACTAACAAACCAACATGCCAATAAAAGGCACACCACGAATAACACAACTGGCAAACCACCTTGCTAACTACCACAACGACGACAACAAGAACGACAAGATGCAAAGCCCATACAATGCACTTGACGATCAACTCACAACTCAAGGAATACCACGATACCAACACACAGGTTCACTCAGGAACCGAAACACAACGAGATCGTTACCATAGGTAACGCTCCTCTAATTCACCACAAGGAATTAGCCACCCGCACTCGAACCATCACCATGGAAACGAGGCAACAACACAAACAAGAACATAAAGTTCCACGACACCACAAGGTCTCAACAACATCAACAAAACCAGAACACCAACATCCTTGTCACACAACCCTGCTACAACAATGCTACGATTCGCCAATCGAACATATAATCAAAACATCCATCTACACAATAGCCCATGGACAACATTTAAACCTTTCACCTAACACTTCCATTCTGAAACGTCCAATAGTCTCATCACTCTTACATATTCCCCATGTTCAACCTATGAACTCTTACCAGTCTCACCCGCACATGCAAAATGTGCCACATCACGCTTTCGCTGCGTACTCTGATTACTCATAACCATCAAAACTACCAATTTCATGCCCAAAGTCTAACTCTTTCTCACATTCACCAAAAACCACTGTTCACTTTTAATATTCCCAGCCTCACACTCTCCTGTGTTGTCTCACACACCAGACCCAAGTCTCTGGACTCCTCAAATAATTCCAACTCCCTGACCATCAAAACAGACATATATAAAAACTTTCGACTTAACTTTTCAGGCACAACCTTAGCTTTTCACAAAGGATAATCCAAACCACATTCATAACTCGTCACGAACTCTAACCATCCTCGTTGTCTCATACTCTATTCCTTCCGACCAAACAGGTACTCAATATTCTTGTGATTACCAAACACTTCGAACCCAGAACCATAAAGATAATACCTCCAAATTTTCCAACACAATACGACCGCAACCAATTCCAAATCCATAATAGTATAGATCCTTTTATAAATCCTCAATTGTCGTAAAGCATAAGCCACGACTTTACCCTCTTGCATTAACACATAGATTAAGCTCATCAAAGATACATCACAATACCTTACAAACAAATTATTAGAATCACACAAAATCAAAACTGGAGCCGTAGACAATTCTACATCCGCTCACCAAAACTTACTCACAACGAACGTCCAAAACAAACGACTCACCCTTTGCAAGTCAACCGAAGTAACGAAAATGCAAACTTGGAAAAACCTTCCATAATCTCCGGTAATAACCTATTAAAGTCCAAAAGATCCTAATCTCCTTAACCAACTTCGGAGTCTCTCCTTGTAGAACTAGATCTACTTCCGATGGATCCATGAAAATACCGTCATCAGAAATAACATATCCAGGAAAACTAACCCTTTCCAACCAAAATCCTCACTTGAATAACTTAGCATAACTCTGTCTCCTTTCGACACTTGTAATCCAATTCTCAAACACTCTACTTGTTCTTCCTCTAAGTTTATAACAAATTCAAATATCCTCAATTAAAACCACTACGAACTTATCCAAATTCACGACACAATCAAATCGGCCACTAAATCTCAACACCATTTATATAAGAAAAAACATCTCAATCCGAGTTAGGAATCCAAAGTTATGGATTTAGAAAAAAAACTCAAGCTTCAATTTTTTTTTTCAAGTGGCGCTAAGCGGGCTCTGTCCCGCGCTGAGCGCGCTCCTCACTGCCTGGAGAGGTTCAAAATTCTGCAGACCGCGCTGAGCGGGCATCTGCGCGCTGAGCGGGCACTGCGATTTTCAGAAAAATAAACCCTTCGACAGTCCTTCCCAAAACTCACCATTTTCATCTCAAACCAGCTCCAATCAACATAACAAATATCAACAACCCACCAAAAGGAACTCTTAATCTCAATATTACATCCACTATTCCATCCGGGAATACCTCTAAAAATCACGCACAACTTGGCAGCCCATCACTGTGACTTTCCCGCCAATCTCTAGAAAACTATCATCACAAACATAACAACATCTTAGTTTCACGTCCTAAAAGTTCTCCCACTTACTTAGCAGATCCAAACCTCAAATCCTCACCTTCGTCCAATTTGAGTTCACACTCTTCTTTCTGAGAACAACCATAGTAATACCCTATCATTCTCTCTCAATGACCCCCCAACTTAACCAATATACAAAACCTCAAATCCGACTCATCTTCCGATATAAAAATCTTCATCGACTTGTCAAAATAATCCGTAATCATTTTCTCAATTCCAAACAATTCATTGTACTCACTATCAATGTCGGAAAGACACGTCTATTCCATCCAACATAATTCCCGTCTGCTATCAACAAGAGATTAAGGGTGATCAGTTCCTCAATTTGTCAATAGACAGCCGACAATCATGATGGGGCATAAACCATCTTTACCAAACTATAATAGCATTCCTTGCATCTTATGCACAAAACTACCTAAGGCACAAGTCCTTAGTTGACGTAAACCCTACCTCTGCATCCCCTCTTAAACCGGGAACCAACACGGCCCAAACAACACTTACACTCTTGCAACCAACGGTACACTGAGCCAATGCTCCCCACCTGAAGCAACATGGAGAAGTACAAGCTCCTCCCCCACTTATCACATTCTAACTCCTGCAGACAAGGATTAGAAAACCAGAAAGTACAGACAGTGCTTCCCACACATATCACGTACTAAGGGACAAACAACAACGACAGTATTCAACTGTCACACCAACCGACTCAACAACTTGGCCGGACAGACCGACCTGCTCTGATACCACTAATGTAACACCCCAATTCCCATCGCGTATAAAATAATACATAAATAAAATCAGAGTAACTAAAAATTTATTTTTCCGACAGAAACAAGGATGTCACATTTAAATAAACAAAACATCATCCCTGCTCATAAATTTGATACATAGCATAAAATAGAGTACCCTCAAGGGAATCTTTTTCCATATAAAAGAAATGGTCAATTATGGAATAAAGCGGAAAGATCCATAACCGACTTGTTTTACAAAATAAATAGTTTGATAACATCCAATTATATATACAAGGTAATACAAAATATATTCCACAATTATATACATATACAACATAATCGTTCCCCGACTCTCGTGCTACGTAACAGAGCAGACACCAAGACCTAAGCAAACGAAGATCTAACTCTTCCACTTGCCTCCACGCCTCTAAAGCTGACAATCTGCACTATGCCATAAAAAAAGCATATTCCAGCAGAAGGGTGAGAAATAACAACTATAACAAGATTGCATAATAATATGCCACAACACAAATAAATTCCCATAAACAATATTTCTCACCACAAACATCACATATCATATGTTTATACACAAAACATATCACTCACAACCGATGCATTTATCACATATGCATAATAATTCACCAATTCAATCATAATTTACAACACATAATCATTTATGCATCCATCACACAGCATATCAATCATACTCAATACATTTATCACAAATGTATCTCAAATCACCAAAGTTATCACAAGCTCACACCTAATCAATCCATTCATAATTCATGCATATGCACAGAGACCGACACAACGACTCTATGCAATGCAATGCGGTACCCACTTCATCATCTCAAGTTCACTCAGGAACTTCTGCTGGAACCATCGCTCGTTTCCAAAGTAACTCCCCGTCGGGCCTACGATGTTCACCCACCGCTCACACCTCCACCAAGAGAGGCTCACAGTGTTTATGGATCGCTCACACCTCCACCGAGAAAGGTTCACGACCCGATCGCTCACACCTCCACCAAGAGAGGCTCACGATCGTCTACAACCATCGCTCACACCTCCACCGAGAGAGGCTCACGACCCGATCGCTCACACCTCCACCAAGAGAGGCTCACGACGTTGTAGCGGATTCTCATTAGAATCCCTCAACACAAGAATGCACATCATTATGCTTCACATACAAAATGACTCAAGATATTCTTGAAATGCATACATATTCACAATGTATTCATGCATTTATCTCATACAATCGCATACAATCTATATACATTCACACTAATGCACTATTGTATGATTCACATCCAAAACACGCATTGAATTTCACATAAGCAATGCATTTCACAAACCACAACAACAAACCACGAACATTGATTATTCAATCAAACAATGTATTTATCGCACAACAACAACATTATCACAACATCTCATTACATGTATTCACATCATATAACAGCACACAAGCGATACGTTATATAACAAAAGCATATAACATGATACCACATCAATCGCACACAAATACGACGGGAAAAGTCGACAAAACGACACATTTCCAAAACCACGACTTAAATAAATCATCCACTAATCCCAAAACCATTTTTACAAGAAATAACATTTCATAAGCTTTCTAACGCTTCGAACGGGGACCAAAACGGACTTACGGATCAAAAGTTATGAATTTTCAAAGTTTCGGAAATTTTCCCTTTCGCCCAGACCTGCGCGCTGAGCGCGAAACCTGCTACGAATTTCAGCCTTAAAACACCGTTTTTAGACTTCCGGACATCCGTTTTCGATTCCGTAAAAAGCTGCGATCTCAGAATTTGACGTACTACAATATTTCCATCATTAAAAAGCCATCTAACACATTTTCCATTTTTGAAATATTTTGAAACATAATTTTATCATTGAATTCTAAATTCGAACTCGCTCGAAATCGCGGGAAAACACGCAAACAACCATTCCCGATTAAACCCAAACCTTACCCGACTACACCACGCAACTTATTCCGAGTTTCAACCGTGAAAACATCGATTTCCACTCATTTCTACCATTATTGCCCTAACTCTCACAAACTATCTCATTCAATCCAAAACTCTCTAAATCATACCAACGAGTACTCTCGATTAAACCCAAACATTACTCGACTATTCTACACGATCTATTCCCAATTCTAACCGTGAAAACATCAATTTTCATCAATTGTTCATCAATTTATCAATTAGAGAAAAGTTGTGAAAACAACCAAAACAATTACACAAACAACACATATACATACACAATCGAAATATAATTGAAACTTCTCACCCTTACCCGATTAATCGCGATTGAGACGGAGTTTCTTCGATTTTCCTCTTCCTCCTCTTCTCTCTTTTTCCTTCTCTTCTCTTTCTCTTCTTTCCCTTTTCTTTCTTTTCTTTTCCTTTCTCTCTCTTTTCTCTCTATTTCTCTTTTTATAACAAATATCTAACTACCCAAAATGACCATTTTGCCCTTACGCTCAAATATCTCCCAAACGCTCTCAAAATGCGATAAAACATAAACATACCGATGAAATATATTTCGGGAAATAAAAGTTGAAAAGAAATTGTAATTTATTGCAAATATTTTACCTATCAGAGAAATTAACCAGTTAACTCAATTAGCAGGTAAAATACAATAAATTCACACATTTCACAAAATTCACATAAATGAAATAAATAAATACAATTAAACAAATCGGGGCGTTACACTTTTCACACCAGCTTTTATTTTGAGTGCCCCCATCTCTGACATGGCATCTCCAAGTTCCTTCTTGGAAGCTTTCAACTCATTTCTAGCACTCTTCAACTGCTCTTGGCTTTTACCGAAGTCTTCACGATGCTTTCTTCGTTGTTCATGTGCTTTCTGAAGTTCATCGTCTTTGGTCTTTAATTGCTCCTGCAGCTCTGCATTCTCAATTCTAACTTCGTCCCATGCTTGCTGAAGTTTGGTGAGCTTAGCCTTTGCTTGAGCCAAGGATTATTTGGTTTGCCTATGAGCTTGAGCAGAGGTTTCAGCAGCCATATTAACTTTCTGGAAATGCCGGGCTCTGTCAGCAAAGTCTTTTTCTTTATCTGCCAAAATCTTCAATGTATCTTGAGTCTTCCATTCCAGTTCTTTGTTGGTATGCAGAGTATCCTGTAGACGACTACTCAGATCGGAGTTCTCTACCCGGAGGTTTTTCACCAGGGCCTGAAATTTGTTGAATTCTTCAATGGGAACAGTGGTCCTTTCTTCCACAACTTCAGGATACAAAGGAGGTACAGGATCAAAAGGTAAGTAGAAATCTTCTAACCTCTTCCTTATCCAGTTCTCATAGGGAGGATAAGTTCGGTTGTTAGATTTTCCAAGAACCCCATTGCCCCTTCTTTGGATTCTATTCCAGGCTTCCGAAGCTCTTCGGGCTATTGCTTGATCGTTACCTACTTGAAAATACAAGGACTCTTACACACTCCTCTCGGTAGGGGGATTTTCCAGAGCATAACCGAATTGTCTGATGGCCAGAGAAGGATTATAATTGATGCCTCCCTTCCTCCCTATTAACGGGACATTGGGGAATCCACCACAGCTATGAATAATATCCCCACCAAGTAACCCCTGTTATATCCAGATGATATCTTTGGCAGACAAACCCATCAGTCTATAAAGCCATTCCACCGAACCCTTGGTATCCACAAATGCCCCTTTACGCGGTAACCGATGCGAAAACCATTTGTAAAATAAAGGTGCACAACAGTTGACATATCCCCCTCTTCTTTTTTCATTCCGATTATGGAATGAATGATAAAGGTCACCCAATAGAGTGGGTATTGGATTTTGAGTGGTGAATATTTTGATGGCGTCCATGTCAACAAATTCTGGCACATTTGGGAACAAAATAATGCCATATACGCAAAGAGCTAACACATCACAGAAAACATTCCAATATTTGTCTTTAGCGGCTTTCTGAGCAATCTTGGTCAAGTACATCAGAGGGTACCCTCGAAATTCTCCTTTTTTGGTGATGTTTGTCTCCACCGTCGACTTGCTCAAATAAAGAGTAGCAACCACGACCTCAAAATCTGGATTTGTCTTCGAACTGAAAAATGGTACCTCTTCCTTAATGGAGATCCCTAATATATTCGAATATTCTTCCAAAGTCGGGACCAAGACATAATCCTGAAACACAAAGCACCGTAGAGAAGGATCGTAGAATTGCATCAATGTGTGAAGGCCCACCCATTCATACTCACTGAGGTTACAAACAAATGACAAAATTCGCCCGTACTTTTCTCTGAATGCTTCCAACACTTCTGAGCTAGCCATATCCTTCAAACTGCTGATAGAACCCAAACCTGGCTTCAGAAATTTGTAGGTGATGACATTCTTTTTCTCAACATCAATCGGAAAGGAACCCCTTGACTGGAATCAAAGGTATAATATTGCCCTGGAAATGAAAAAACGTGTATGTTAAGATATTGAAATGCAATGCAAAGGCATGGGATCAGAGTGCCGGCGTCTGTGCTGGACTGTGCAGATAGTGACATTTGTGTATTTGTGGATAATGCTGAACTGTGAATAATAACCATCTGAACATAATAATATAAACTAGAAGAACCAGAATATCAGGTATGTGGGAGGTCTAAGTCACCTGCAAACACCCACCCATTCTCACATGTGGGTACTAAAACCAAGGTTCCTCAGTGTCGGATTCTCAATTTGAGAAGCAATAGTACATTCATCCCTCGGGGTACAATACTATTGCCAAACAAAGAGGTCGTCCAATGATTTCCCCAAAAATAAGGTAATCCTATGCAAGTTCCCAGCTCAGGTCCTCGGATAGAGAAACGTAATGGGTTTGCCATTTCTGGTCTGCCATTATCGTTCTCGGGAGGAGTGCCTCTACTGAGTCCTCGGGAATGGTCACCAAAGTCGACAGCTCATACAGGGATATCTAATGGCCTGCATAACATGCAGTATCAGATACCACCTGTATGGGCCTCGTCTGGCTGTGGATCTTGCGAAGACTTAATGTGATAACGCCATACAAGCGATCGATTATCCACTCTAAATCATATGTGTATGCTCGAGCCTGGGAAGTGAGCTTATCTCTCAGAACACCCTGCCCACCAAACAGAAAAACCAGCACAGTCCAGCACAGTATAATATATATGGCAACAGTAAATGAAGAGCATGTAAATGCAGTAAAAGAGTAAACATGCAATAAGTCCATAAGTAAAGCGAGTAAAGATAAACAGATAAACACCCTAAAATCGAAAACAAACAAGCGCTAGGATTGACTCACTTAGGGAACCAGAATCCCCAGCAGAGTCGCCAGTTGTCGCTCTCGGGATTTTCATCCATGGTGCAAATGCAAAAGTGGCGCGAAAACAGAGTCGTCAACCGTGTGTATTTATCCCAAGAGAAGGAAAGGAAACACTGCGTAAACCTGAGGGAAGGGAAAAGACATGGTCTCGCGACCAAGAGAAACGAGTAAGGGAGTCGGTTATGCGAGGGGAAGGTATTAGCAACCCCACGCGTCCATTGTACTTGAGGGGATCCATGCTTGATGTCTCGATCAAAGGGTGTCGTCGTCTGGAGCTCCGCTGCTACTGGAAAGGAGAAGAAACGGGAACGAAGAAGAAAAGAAAAAGTGACCCGATAGGACATCGCCGTCCTATGCCTACGTATTCCCTCGTGAAATGGGAAAGTCAGAGTCAACGTAGTTCGGACACGAACTAAGGGGGGAGGTTGCTCGCCAAGACATCGCCGTCTTGTGCCTACGTATCCTCAATCGGACTAGAGAGAGGAAATCAGAGCAATCGTAGTTCGACCTACGGGTCGGTTGGGATACAAAAGGGGTTAAAGGGTAAGTAAAAAAAGGTTGTGCTCGGAGAGATCTCGCACGATCTCCTGCCTACATATCCCGCTCGCACGCGAGAATCAGAGTGATGTAGTTCCCCTCACCAGGGATGACTTTCTTTGTTTGTGTTTTTTAAGTGGAGTACGTCAACGTTCACGTTCTAGCAGTTAGGTGTCGTAGCTCGTTGTACGGAGTCTTAGGCATTTACCTGTTTGCGGTAGAACGGAAGTGACACATCCTTTAAGGATGGAGTGAAGAAGATGAGAAGAGAATCGTTGTTTGTTTTTGTATTTTTTAGACAGAAGTGGATTGAAGTTAGTTCGTAACTTGCATTGCACTGAAGTCTATGATATAGGAACGAATGCCTAGCAAATCGTTCCAAGATGGAACGTCCACCAAACACTCTAGAAAAATGAGAGGAAACCCCTCATTCCTCACTTCCCACATACAAGGCTTATGCGTAATACACGTTAACATTATTAAGTGTTTTAAAGTTGTTATGAGATGAGAAGAGAAGACGCAAGGGAAAAGAAAACACTAAGGGGAATTCTAACCTAAAGTTATCATGCAAAGGTGGCCCTAAGGTTGAGTTTGAAAGGGGAAACATCTACCTAAGTTATCATGCATGGTTTGAATCCTAAAGTTTATCCTACTCCAAGCTTAATCAAAAATTAAGTTGGACTAGGGAATCCTAAGGGAAAAAAGAGAATCCAAGACTTAAACAAGTCTTGAGATTCTAGTGAAGGAGATGAGTTAATGGATGAAGAAGAAAAGGAGATGAGATAAGAATAAACAACAACAGCAGCTACAACAGCGCATATGCACCAATACAGCAGTAAATTCAGCATCATATGCCAAACAACATTCAACAACTCATGTTTCAGCACATAAATGGGTGTAAAAAGCCAAACAGCAGCACAATTAACAGCACATATGCACATATATAGCAGTAGAAACAAGGCAACATGCAATACATTTGAAGATGGTTCAATCATGGCAAAATAAACATGCATCAAACATCATGTATTATTCAATCAATCATGATCACAATCATACCACACACCATAGTAAACAACTCTTGAAAACATCATGGAAGAATGCATCACATCATGAAAGAATGCACAATATTAAACACATGAGCGAGTCCAACCAAGTATGTATCTCATGAAATTAAATGCAAGCGAGCATGTGCAAAACAACAACTCTAGCATCACCAGTAATAATTCACAACTATCATGCCCAAGGAGTGTGTGTAAAGTGTTCATCACCTCAAGAAAATCAACAACGTAAACATGAACATTCAACAATGAAAACCAAAGGCCCGTGTCAGAAAATTGTGTTAATACAATGAGGTGAAGTGTAATAGCATCAAAACAATCTACAAATCAACATCATATCAGTCCATGAGGTTTAGACACGTAAGAGACCTCAAACAAGCAAGAAAATGCAAGAAAAAGATATTACATCAGTGGTAACCGGTTACCTACCACACGTTAACCGGTTACTTAGTTCAAAATTTCCTGAAATACGCAAAAATACAACATGTTAACCAGTTAACGCATGGTGAGTAACCGGTTACTCTGGGACAGTGGCAAAAAAAAACTTGTTTCAAAAGTACTTTTCAGCAGAAAATCACTTCTCCAAACATCCAAATGATCATGCAATCAATTAATCACGAAATTCAGATCAAATATCAGCAATCAAACATCAATTAAATCTAGAAATCATCAACATCAAGAACCAAATTCAAGCAAAATGGATCCAAATTAAAAATCACCAAAGATCTACATCGAATAAGTTGCAAATAAGCTAAAGCAAGTATAGATCTAAAGAAAACCGACCTACAAAGATGAGATTTGCTTTGGTGATTGTTGCAAACGAAAACTGATGAATCCAAGCAAGAAATCCAAGATCTGTGCAAGAAACTTCAAGATCCTAGCAAGAAACTTCAAGATCCAAACAATGTGATGGTTTTGCTTCAAGCTTCCACCAAAATCAGTTCCAAAAGCTCAAAATCAAAAGTGAAACAACAGCAAATTCAAGATCCTTTCAAGAATTGGAGAAATAGATGAAGGTTTAGCTCCAAGATCAACAAATTTCAATGCAAAATTTGTTGAACTTTGATGAAGGAACTTTGAGTGAGGGTTTTGAAATGAGAGAAAAGTTGAGAGAAAATTGGAGTGAAAAATGTAGAGAATTTAGAAAATGGATCAAGGTTCTGGGAGGTTTGGAATGAATTGATTTAAATAGAAGCTAGGTTAGGAATTCAAATGTGGTTTGGAGTGTGGGTTAATGAGTGGAATGGAGATTAGGAAAGGGATTTGGAAAAAAGAGTGGGGAATTAGAGTGGAAAGTGATGGAGGGAATTTGAATTTTGGGTGGAAAATGATGAAAAATGAATCAATTCTAGATCCTTCCCAAACATGCACAAGCCAAGCACATGATGCAAATTTAATTTTTTTTCAAAATATGCTCAGAGTAACCGGGTAACGCATGGTGAGTAACCGGTTACTTAGTGAAAATTTGCTGAGGATGCGCAGAAAAATAAAGGAGTAACCGGTTAACCTGTGGTGAGTAACCGGTTATTCAGTTCAAATTTTGAATTTTGGCACCTTTTGGAGGGAAACTTAGAAAAGTGACTTCTGACAGTTGTTTTGGACCCGTTAAGCCTCTGAAACTCAAAACTTGATATTGCTACTGAATAACACTTGGAATGAAACACAAATCCTTGCTGACACCTCAGAATATCCTGCTGAATTAATAATGTCTGATACCGGATTGCTTGATCAGAAAATGACTGTTGAAGCTTCAGATTATCAAAACATCTAATGAGCAAAATAAAAGCTCCAAAAGACCTTGAGAATTATCTGCTTGACTCTGAATACTAGTGAAGACAGTACTGGAACTGATAACGCCTTGGGCTGCTGGAAGAATACCCTGATCCCATGCCAAGAACCAATGATATGGAAAAATGATAATGCAAGAATGAAGAGAAACATAAGCCAGTTAATGCTAAAAGACAGAGGGCAAATTTTAAGGTATTACACCCTCCGACCCTAAAGAGGCCAACACAGTCAGGCGAAGGGCCTGCTCCTACGTCCTGGTCGAAGACAAACTCTACAGGCGAGGGTTCTCCATCCCGTTACTCAAGTGTGTCGAGGAAGAGATGGTCCTGCACATCCTGCGTAAAATTCACGAAGGAATCAACGCCCAGCACCTCGGTGGAAGATCCCTTTCTCGGAAAGCCCTTCGGGCAGGGTACTACTGGCCAACCATGCAGCAAGATGCCAAAGAGCACATGAAGAGGTGCGATAAATGCCAACGACACGGGGACATACACCTGGCTTCACCTAACGAGCTCAAGGCTATGTCCTCCCCGTGGCCATTTGCCTGGTGGGGCCTGGACATCCTGGGGCCATTCATTGTAGGATCAAACCAGAACAAATACCTAATAGTAGGCGTGGACTACTTCACAAAATGGATAGAAGCAGAAGCTCTGGCCAAGATAACGGCCCTAAACATACTGCGTTTCATCAAACGAAACATCCTCGCACGTTTTGGCATACCCCGGGCGATAGTCATAGACAACGGGACATAGTTCACGGACAGGAAGTTCCAGGACTTCGTCACTCAGTTGGACACGAAACAACACTTCGCATCCGTCGAACATCCCCAGACTAACGGGCAAGCCGAAGCGGCAAACCGAGTCATCCTTCGAGGCTTCAAGCGAAGGCTAGAAGAAAACTTAGGTCGAAGAGCTCCACAGCGTCCTATGGGCATACCCCATAACTCTACACTCTTCAACCGGGGAAACACCCTTTTGTCGGGCCTACGGGACCGAAGTCGTGATCCCCATTGAAGTTCATGTACCCTCCAGGCAGACCGAATCACCCCTGGACGAGGAAATGAACGACGAGGCAATGAGAGAAGAACTCGACCTCGTCGAGGAAGTACGGTCAAGGGCAGCCCTCCGCAAGGCTTCCTAAAACAAAAAATTGCCATTCGCTACAATGCCAAAGTCATACGACAAGAGTTTGAAGTGGGCAGCCTTTTCCTAAGAAGAAACCATAAAGACTCTCGCAAAGGCAAATTAGCCGCTAACTGGGAAGGACCCTATCATGTCCGGGCAAAAACGGAGAATGGGGCCTGTAACACCCCCTTTCTATACCCCCAAATAATCATTTAGGCACATATTAAAAATTTCGTCAGAGTATAATTACAAACATGGTATAAAAGAGGTATGTCACATCAATTATGAAATTAAAACATACAACACCTGCTCAACAAAATGATATGCAACAGTGGGGTAACTTACAACAGAGGAACTTAGTCCTTACACCCACATTTCAATATTTAGAATAAAAGCGGAAAATCTAAACATTGAATAACAATCAACATATATACATACACATATATACATCTCCAAGTATTATCCACCAACATAATTCATGTTTACATAAACATTTATCAACAAGATACATATACAATGTATCACAAAAGAATCATAGCCCTCCTAGCTACCCGGTGCTACATATCAGAGCCAACCGACCAAAAGAATGAAGACACGCTCCACAAAAAGACCACCAGTATACCTACTCTGCAATGCCTCATAGAGCATTATAAAACAGCAGAAGGGTGAGAAATATTATCATAATAACAATGCATATAATTATATATAATAGCATCAAATTACACATATTTCACATTCTCACCACAATTCGTCACCACTCACTCATATACATTGCAATGTATCCATATATATATAAAACCAAGCATACACATCAGGCATACTTTCACACTCCTTATCATTCCACATAAACATACACAAATGTTTATTCACCAATGCATCATTTAAAGATGAGAAATGTAAATCATAGAGACCGACTCACGACTCTATGCAAATGCAATGCGATACCGACTCAATCATCTCAAGTTCACTCAGGAACTTCTGCTGGAACCATCGCTCGTTACCAAAGTAACTCCTCGTCGGGCCTACGATGTTCACCCACCGCTCACACCTCCACCAAGAGAGGCTCACGATGTTTATGGATCGCTCACACCTCCACCGAGAGAGGCTCACGACCCGATCGCTCACACCTCCACCACGAGAGGCTCACGATCGTCCATAACCATCACTCACACCTCCACCGAGAGAGGCTCATGATGTTATAGCGGATTCTCATTAGAATCCCTCAACATAAGAATGCACATCATTATTCTACACATGATAATGACTCAAGACATTCTTGAAATGCATACATATTCACAATATATGCATGCATCCATCTCATACAAACACATACAATCCTTATACATTCACATCAATGCACTATTGTATGATTCACAGTCAAACACTCATGCAAAACGGCAAAAGTCGCTAAATAGCACTATTCCTGACTTTTCTGACTTATTTAATCGGCTAACAATTTCCAAATCATCATAATCATATAGTACAGCTCAATAGCTTCACAACGATACCAAGAACACAAAAATCGGATAATCGGAACAAAAGTTACGGGCGGAAACGAAAAACACATTTTGAAAAATCACATTTTTACCATTCCTCTGGCCATACGCGTATGGGCACATGTCATACGCGTACGGGCAGAAGCCCATTTTTCCCAAATTCCACGTTGAAAAACCCATACGCGTAATGACCTCCTTCATACGCGTATTGACCTAAAGTTCTACGCGTATCATACGCAAATGGGCAGATGGCCGAGTGAAAAGAAAAACCATACGCGTATTGGCCCATGGCTCGCCCACCATACGCGTATTGCCAAGGTCCATACGCGTATGAACATGCCCCATACGCGTATGACCTGGAAAAACCAGAAAAATTTCTGCAGAATTCTGTTCTGCGTTTTCCACACCCAATTCACCAATTCAACACCTAAAACTCAGAAAAACAACATTTGGAAGTATAACAATACATATTAAACATGTATAGACCAACAAGAACACAAGCAACACAAGTTTGAACACATTTGAATCAATTTCCAATCAATTTCTCAAAAAGGGTTTATACCCAAAACTCATAAAATCACTCAACAACAACAACAACTCATACATAATCACATACATTGATAAGATAACAATGTTTCACACCCTTACCCGGATTCCAACTTGCTATATGATTGATCTTGATGAATTCCTAGGTTTTCCTCTTCTTTTCTCTTCCTCCTCTTTCTTTCTCTTCTTTTTCTCTAATTCTCTTTTCTATCTTTTCTATTTCTTTCTATTTCTTTCTATTTCTTTCTATTTCTTTCTATTTCTTTTCTTTTTCCACTCACATTCAATTAATTCATTTTCTCACAAAATTCAACACTTAAACACTTTTCTAACAATTTTACTAAATTTCTAATTTATCATTAATTGAGAAATGTCTAAAATACCCTCCATTATAATTTCCCCGAAAACTCTCAAGACGGTAAAATAACATTTAACATACCAATTCACAATTAAAATAATTTATCACCCAATTAAAATAAAAGACTCCACATAATTGGGAAATAATCAAAATCGGGGCGTTACAGGGCCTACTATCTAGAACATCTCAACGGGGATGAACTTGCTCGACCATGGAACGCCGAAAAGCTAAAGCAATACTATAGCTAAAACCTTAGCCGTCGGTTTGCCTCGTCAAACGACGAACGCCCCCTACCGACCATGATGCACGCCTAGGTACAAGCGTCGCACGTCAGTTGAGGCAGAACCCCGCTCAAGAACGAGCCAGGTCCCTGCCCGACAGCGGTCCCTCAATTGAGCACCGCCGTTGTCAAAGTACCACGACAGACAGAACACCCAGCTCGCGATGGGAGGTTCACGCCGCGAACTCAGGCCTCAAACGCGACCTAAGCTCCGCTTATTAGCCCAGACATTCCCTGGCCGTTTGACTAGTACCCCTCACTATCGAACACATCTACGTCGAGCAACTCCCCAAATCTTAAAACAAGCCAAACAATCCCCGTACGGGGCAAAAAGCTCATCGAGCAACAACACAACACTTAGAAAAATGATCAATGAAAGCCATACACACAAAGTCGACCATGATAACCGGACACATAAATCATTAAGTTAAAAAGTGACCACAAGGGCCACAAGTTGTGCATGATACAAAACAAGGGGCCATGCCTCCAAAAGAAAATAAGATACATCAAAAGAAACACGGCACGCAGGCAGGATAAATTACAACAAGATAAAAACCCAATCACTCTTCCATCCGCTCAAGCTGATCGATGTTAGACCCAGGCCCCTGGGTCTCCTCGTTCAAAACTTGGGCATGCTCGTCACCAACAAGGAGGGAGTCTGGACTGACTATCCTGCCATCCTCGACATGAGCCAAATAGTTGGTACCCTCCGTGGAGATCTGAACCCCGAGATTAACCACCTGCAGTTGAGCCACAACATTCTTGAACGATTCTTCTCCGATGGCAATGACGTCGTCCTCGGCCTTCAACATACGAACAACGAGCTCTGCCCTTGTCTTCACCACCATCACATCCTCGGGTTCATCCTCATCCGGAGCACTTGCTGACCTCAGCTGCTCGATCAGCTCCTCGACTGCCTTCTTCTCCGCTGCCAGCATAGAATTCTCCTCCCTCAATCTGGTAGCCTCCTCGTCTGACTTCTTAAGGGCATCACCATCACTCTTAGTTTCCTACTTGTCCTTCCTCGTTGTCTCTTCCAAAGACGTTATGGTAGCCCGGGAAGCCCTGAGCTCAGACTCAGTCGAAGAGTCCCCTTCGGCATAGATGGCCGCCATTTCCAGGAATCTGACCAGTGCAGAGGCATCCTGCACCACCAGCGCCCTCTTGCTCAGGCGATCCATGCCCTCCAGCTGGAGAGACTCTGCCCGAGGCACAACCAAGGACGTCCCTTCGAAGAATTTTCTGTCAAGAATGCACGGAGGAAGTTCGAACTTCCCTTTCTCTGGTGCCCAACTGAGGTCTACCGCTTCATTGGCCCTGGAATGCTTGAACCATGAGGCCAGAGGCAATGGAGATCCCTGGGAAGGAGTAGGCGAAGAGGTCCCCGCAACAGGTTGAAGAGGAGGAGCACGTTGGGCGAATCGAGTCTTTGGAGCAGCCGTCCCGAGCTTGTTCCTCGCGATAGCATTTTTTACCATTCTTTCATGAGCAGAAGGCATTTCACCTGTGAAAACACAACAAATATATTAGACGACAGAGATAATGTAATTCGAGCAAGTTAAAATAGCTAAGACTACCGAGTAACTTATAAGCATCCGCAGAAGTCTTGCACTCCAAAAGCGCCTTTGTATTGATGAAATGGTACTCCACCCGTTGACTGCCATCCTCCTCGAAATTCGGGGACCCCTTCTTCGTCCACCATTCATCAAACCAGAAAGAGTTAACATAGTTCACCAGCTTATCGTAGCCAGCCGAATCCGTCCCGTCTAGCATGTGCGGCTGAGCAACGTATTTGTTGGGTTCCTTAGAAAAATGGTCGGCACTCCAATGAATAGGAAACTTGAATTCTTTCTCCCCGATCAGCTTCGCGTTCTCGTCGCGCATATCATTACCATTCTCGTCAAGGGACACCGCCCAGACGTACGTGTTGTCCTAGGCCTTCTCCTTCACAGGCTCTATAATGTAAAACCTTTCTTTAAATGTCCGGATTAACTCCGAGAATGGTTTGAACAACTTGCGGGGCTGCTTCAGCGACACCCAGCCGTATCTCTTCCCTGTCACCTGCCGCTGAAGATGGAAAATGGTGAAGAACAGAGGCAGCGTAGCTCCTACCTACAGGAACTCACACGTCAACTCGAAGGCGCAGATGAACGCCAACAAATTAGGATACAACTGTGATGGGGCCAGGTCCAGATGCACGAAAACAGACTGCTGAAAGTCAGTGAAGGGCAGCCTCAACCCCAGCTCCTTAAAGGCATATTTGTACATCGCGAATCGGTCCCCAAAACCAGTACATATCCAGTAATCTTGGGAGGGGAAATGCACCTTCCATTCCCCCTCCGGTCCAACAACCGTGAAGACATCCCCGGTGAAAGTGGCAAAAATAGATTCGTGCTCGGCAGGCTCATCCACCTACCACACCTCAGTAGAATTCTCCTCAACCTCCTCCCCGACTTTGCTGGGGATAATCGAGGCTTCCATGCCACTGCTCCCCGAGGAGCTCTCCTCGGATGAATCTATTACATCTCTCCGTCAGGCCTTGTCGCCATGTCGATCACCTGAAAAGCAGAGAAGAAAGTGAATTCGACGCGAAATCAAATCCACCCTTCCACCGCTAGTCAAGTGAAAGGGCACGCAAAGGGATGAAGACGACATCCCCGACCTAAGCCCTAATATAAAACAAAATCTCAAAAGTCTCCCACAAGGAGATGCTCGGGGCAAATCCCTCCCACAACGAGGAAGTTCCTCGAAGTAGCTTCCCAGTTTCCGTTCGTAGCTTCACCGGAAACATCAAACGTTCACCGGAAACTTCATCGGAGCACCAGAAACTGAGTAAATAGCGACGGTTACCTATGTTTCATCATCGCAACAACGCTAGTAACCGCCCTATTCGCAAGTTCTCCAAAGGGCTCCGGCGGCCTCGTCAGCTAAACCTAACCTAGCCACATGCAATCTAGAACAAGCCCGAAAAGATGAAAGAACACAAAGTTCGGAGAACTTACGTGGCTAGAAAAGCTGGAAAACGAGTGCTCGAAGCCGGTCGCAGTGGTTGAAGCAGCGGACGACAGTGCCGGGCGAAGCTCTCTGAAGAAGACGAAGGAGAATAGAGAGAAACGAAAGTGTTAAATGACCAGACCCTTTCTCCTTTTATACCGCTGAGGAGCACGTGCAGAGGCATGCTCGCATAGGTCATAATGGCTGTAGACTAGTTATAATTACCTAGTTACTACAGCACAGGGCTCGAGGCGCACGTGGCGCCCAAATATTTCAATTCCTCTTAACCGTTAGTCTGCCCGCGCGACGGGTAAACCAAACATGGTCACGAGCTCTACGAACATGGGGACCCACGGGCACTGCGAGACAACTCCCTCTGTCACCGAACGACGACTCCGTTACAGTTCCCTGGAACAACGAGCTATCCTTAAGTCATCACTTCCATGCTCGGGAGCAACGACTTGGGGGGCTCTTGTTCTAGACTGGACCAATGGCTAGGCATGGCCCAATCCACTTCTGCTCCCAGAACGGCCCAATTGCCTAAGCCCAATTCGCGAAGGGTAAAGGTTACCTTTCTGCCCTCCAACCGGGCAAGGATCACATCGCTCCTCCCTGGTACTGTTGCCCGCCCCGCACGGCTTCATCAATCCCAGAACATCTAGGGGCATGTGCCCGAAACTACGCCTTTGCCTGGCATAACGGCTAGTTCTGGGCACCCTGCCCGACATAACGGCTAGTTTTGGGCAGTTACCTATTCTTCGGGAAAACGGTTATTTCGTCCCGAAAATAGGACCGTTGGTCATGCGCTGGGGGCACTATATAAACCCTCTCACTTGAGAGGGTCAGGAATCCAATATTCATCCTAAGAATACACTTTGTACTTGCCCCTTTTTTCTCCGACCCTTTCTTACTTGAGCGTTGGAGCGCCTTGCAGGTACACGCCTCCTCCTCATCTCACACCCAGCATCACAGACATTCTTGGTGGCCCATCACAAGATCTGATCAGACCTTCACGATCAAAATTAAAATAAAACAACTATAAAATACAAATATTTTTTCACTAAAATTATGGAAAGAATATTGATTTAATTTACCTTAATAAACAATGAATCAATTTTTTAAAGATTTTTTTTTCTTTCTAAAAAAGATTTTTAAAATAATATATATTTTTTATTGAGATTAATTACAATGCACTATCAATGTAAAAAATTTTACGTAGTCAATTCATCACCATCATCTATTTGTGTTACTTTATATATGGTTAAAATAAAATTCAAACTTCTCCTAACATTCAACGTCTATGACTAATTGACTGTGTAAAACCGTTTTAACTTGCCAGTGCATTTCAATTAAATTCTTTTTTTATTTTTATAATGTTACATATTTTTGTAAAAATAAATTTTACGATGAATTTTTTTAAAAAATCAAATAAACTATTAGTTTAATTAATGTTTCTTAAAATTTTACTTTAGCTATTTTATTATAATTTTGTTTGAATATCAAAATTTAAAAAAGCACTTAAATTTTAAATTATTTTAGATAGCTTTTTAATAAAAAATTATCTTTAAGATACAATTTTTTGAAAAAATATATGATTTTAGTTATGTTTTAATCTTAAATAATATATATTTATGTTAATTAAGGTTAAAATTAATCTTCTAATTTAAAAAAAAAAACGAGTTTTATTTTTTTTGTATAAAAGTCATTTGAAATATATATATATATATATATATATATATATATATATATATATATATATATATATATATATATATATATATATATATATATATATATATATATAATACAATAAGGTCTTTTAAAATATATGAATTTTGATTCAAAATTAATTTTCATTGTAAATGACTTCTTTACATAAGGTTGATAAGAGTGAAGGTTCAGGAAACACAAGAAATGGGGGGTTGAATTAGGTTTTAAATATGACAAGTTTTCGTTATCCCAAAAATAATAGCAACAATGATAAAAATGACCAAGTATTTAATCTGGTTCATTGTTAACGAGGTTAATCCAATCCACTCGTCAAAGTGATCTTGCCTTCACAACAAGACTTAATCCAATAATCAAACTGATTACAACATCAAAGACTACCCATCAATGACTTCTTAAGGATCTGAATTTACCATAGTCCCTTAAGGAATTACAAACTCAAAGGTAACTTGTTTAAAACTTCTTAAGAATCCTGACTATAACCTAGTCTCTCAAGGTATTTAACCAAAGGTTAAGAATACAAGATTATTTTTACAAAGTTGCTTCTGAATAAGAAAATACACACAAAGTTGCTTCGGAAGTGCTAAGTGTTTCTCTCTATTTTCTATTTCATGAAAATAATTTTCTTTATTTAAATTCTTTCACCATAGTGTTTATTTAAGTTCTTTGCAAAAGCCCTCTCACAAAAATCATTTAAAAAGTTATTCTTTCACAATTTCTTTGTCCTCTTTATGTAGATGAAGAATAAGGTTGTTGGAGGATAGAATTGGAAATTTCTTCACATTCACAACTGTAATAGTTGGTGCGAGGTTCAGCCGTAAATCACAGGTAGTGGAGAGAAAATCTTTTATAGCCGTTTGCAGTACAGTCCTTTTGATTTTGCAGTTTAACTTGTACTTTAACTTAGAATATTCATTCTTTCTTTTCTCTAAAATATTGGCTTCGTATATGAGATATTTGAAGCATGTTCATAATTCAGAGCCTTGAGAATAGACTTCAAAGTCTAGTAAGAATAAGGCTTGAATGAATAAGAGTACATATGGGGTGAATACTTCAAAAGCGTTGACTGGTGAATCCAGAGTTGACTTTAAGTTCAAAACTTCTTCATATTATCACTTTGGTTCATAGCCTGATGATTTCTAGAGTCTCTCTTTTGTCCAAAGTCCAGAGTCTCTATATCCAGAGTCCAGAATCTCTCTTATCCAGAGTTTGGTTTGATCAACTTTGTTCAGCCTCTAGCTTGTTTAGAGTCTTCTCTTTTCAGGATCTGGCTTGTTGAGAGTCGGCTTTCTCGAGCTTCCGACTTGTTTAGATTATGCTTTCTCTAGCTTCTGACCTGTTTAGATTCTGCTTTACCTAGCTTCTAACTTGTTCAAAGTCTGCTTGATTCAACTTTTACCTTATTTAGATTCTGCACACTCAACAAACTATTAGAGTACAAAAATTTGTTCTGTTACGCTTTGTTATCATCAAAACTCAAGGATATTAGATATAGAATCAAATTTGTTCCAATAATCTCCCCCTTTTTGATGATGATAAATATTATAATTTTGATGAATAATTTTGACTTAACAAGACAAATAATTAGCTCAAAATTAGAGTTATGTTCGTAAGCTCCCCTAAATTTTAGATTTCAAATTTTCTTTAGCTTAAGGTCACAAAGTGAGGTTTGAAATCTCCCCCTAATATTAAGACTTAAATTTTTTTTAATTATCAATAAGCACAAATAGTCATATAATATATTCAGTAAATATAACATGTTTGGGATTTTATCTTGCGATAAACATGGATCAAAATCATTTATTTTCTCCCTTTTTATCATAAATAAATAAGGATAGATAAAACTGAATTTTTTGAAAGTGGCAATACAGAGATAAAAACATAATCAATCTAGAAAAAAAATTGGAAAACTGGCTAGAATGGTTATTAACAACTCATCAAATCTCGAGTTGGTCCAATCTTGCGGTGACAACTAGAGCCTTTGAGAGAATCAATAGCAGTCAAACCTGGGAAGATGTGTTTGAAGACCAAGAGAATTTCTCTCTCCTTTGTCCATTGAAGCACATTAAGTAAATTTGGTTTTTCTTTATCCAAAACGCTTTGTATAAGAGAGGTTTTGTTACAAGCAAGGTCACAATAGTCTATTTTCAATCTTTTCTCCGTCTCTTCTCCATCTATCTCTTTGACATGAGCAATTCATCAGGGGACTCTAAGAAGTCAGTTGAAGACAGTGGATCAGACACTGATGAGGACTACAAGACCTTCCTTAGAATGGGTAGTTGGCTTGTCGATGTGGTCTGAGAGTTGTAATCTTGTGTTGTTTCTGTTGCTTTTGAAATTGATTCTGGATTTGTAATGTTTTTCTGAGCAATTATAACTTATCCTTTTCTTATTTCTTTTAATTGTGCTTATCTTGCCACTAACATATTCTGAATGACTCACTTGTGTTGATAGAGAAATTTCATAGATGTTTTCAAACATTTCCACCAGGTTTTGTTGAACAACCTTTGAAGTTTTAAAAGTTTAGTTGAAAAGATTCAAGTGTGAGTAGTGAAAGTTGTCTTGTGTGAAACGAGTGATATACTGATTTTTTAGAAATTGTTTTAAACACAAAAAACATATGAAAAGATAGGTAATGAAAACCTTTGAAAATCCTTAGTAATAAAGTTTATAACACTGCACGTTTCTTAGCACGCTTGTCAGAAGACATCATTACACAACGTTGAAAAAGAAAAAAAAATTAATGACATAAGGTAGTTGGAGTTAGCGGGAACATACCCGAGCATATCGCATGTTCGATGATACAACAAAATTGCCATTGAACTTTATTTATTCCAAAAGGAAAGGGAAAATATCGATAAAACCCACGGGAAAGAGAAATTGGTAAGGGAGTCGGTTATGCGAAGGGAAGGTATTCACATCCTTCACATCAGTCGTACTCGACGGGAACCATTTTGCTTATCTTTGCTTGGATAGGTGTTACTATCTAAAGGTTACTCACGAAAAGGGAAAAAGGGAACAAAGAGAGTGCTTGCGGAGGATTGGGGCCCTCGTGCTTACTATCCTCATAGTGCAATGAGGAAATCAGAGTTTCGTAGTTCAGAGAACTAGGGAAGGATGAAGGAAGGTTGCTCGTCAGGATCTCGCAATCTTGTGCCTATGTACCCTCATAGTGCAATGAGGAAGTCAGAGCTTCGTAGTTCATGGAACCAAGGATAAAAAGACAAGGATTTGGTGGTGTCGAAATCAAGAGGTAGAGAGTTTGAAAGAGATATAAGAAATGATGTTTTAACCTATAATGGGTGATCAACCAAAAGAAAGGAGTAGTAGGGTTCGTTAACCAAGCGATGGTGATTAACCCAAAAATGGTCTTTTAACTGAAAATCAGTGTTTAACCAGACGAGGAATGGAGAATGGTATTTCACCGACAAACAGTGATTAACCAAGAAAAGGAAGGGATGGCCTTTTAACCGAGAATAAGTGTTTAACCAAGGAAAGAAGTTATAAGGTTTGCTAACCAAGGAGTGGTGATTAACCCAAGAGGAATTGGTGTTTCAACTGAGAAACAGTGATCAACCAAAGAAAGGGTGTTTTTAACTAGTAAGTGGTGATTAACCCAAAGGCCAAGGGGATGGTATTTTAATCGACAGACAGTGATTAACCAAGGAAAGAAGTGATTAACCCAAAGGAAATGAAATGCCAAGATGATGCTCGAAGTGCCAGTCGAGACCTGCCACTTACGATTGGGCTAAAGTCTACGAATGAAGGCGAATACTATTTGTAGCTAGGGTCTACACCCCGTACGCAGAGGTACTCTAGACAAGGCTAGGACAAGTCCCTCTCGTCATTCTCCATTACTTAAGGCTCAAGGCGCACAATTGTCGTAGTCGGTAAGCATTGAATAGTAATCGACGTGTTGTTGCGCTTGAACAATTCTCCATTCTTGTATTGAGATACAACGTTTGAACGAGAGAGGACTTGAACAAACCGAGAGAACAAGGATCTCAAGGGGAATGCAAGTTACTAGGTAATTAATTAATCCAAAGCAAAATTTGATCAACTAATCCAAATGAAGGGAAAAAGTACCCAAACAAATCTTTTAACATAATTAAAAGATTAATCAAAGCAAAAGGTGTGAAATTGATTAAACAAAATTCAATCTACTCATAAATGAGTAAATCTAACAGATTACGCAAAAGTAAACATAATAGCAAAACAACTATCATGCAATTCTACACATTTAACGTGTTATTATGCAAGCAAAACATGTGTTAAAGGTGCTTCAAAAATGCAAAAATTTTAGGTATTTTATTATAATTTTGTTTGAATATCAAAACTAAAAAAAATCACTTAAATTTTAAATTATTTTAAATAGCTTTTTAATAAAAAATTATTTTTAAGATAGAATTTTTGAAATATTATATGATTTTAGTTATGTTTTAATCTTAAATAATATATATTTATGTTAATTAAGGTTAAAGTTAATATTCTAATTTTTAAAAAATGAGTTTTAATTTTTCTTTATATATATATATATATATATATATATATATATATATATATATATATATATATATATATATATATATATATATATATATATATATAAAATACAATAAGGTCTTTTGAAAATTATGAATTTTGATTCAAAATTAATTTTTATTTTAAATGACTTCTGTACGTAAGGGTGATAATAGTGAAGGTTCAATTCAGAAAACACAAGAAATGGGGTATTGAATTCGTTTCGAATATGACAAGTTTTTGTTATCCTAAAAAAAATAGCAACAATGATAAAAATGACAAAGTATTTTTATTCTGGTTCACCGTTAACGAGGTTAATCCAGTCCACTCATCAGAGTGATATTGTCTTCCTAACATGACTTAATCAAATAATCAAATTGATTACAATCTCAAAGACTATCCGTCAATGACTTCTTAAAGATTTTGACTTTACCCTAGTTCGTTAAGGAATTACAAACTCAAATACAACTTGTTTAAGACTTCTTGAGAATCTTGACTATAACCTAGTCTTTCAAGGTATTTAACCAAAGGTTAAGAATATAAGATTGTCTTTACAAAGTTACTTATGAATAAGAAAATACACACAATGATAATCAGAATTTACTCTTAAGAATATATGAAATGAAGTGCTAAGTGTTTCTCTCTATTTTCTATTTTTTTAAGATAATTTTCTTTATTGAAACTCTTTCACCACATTGTTTCTTCAAGTTCTTCGCAAAAGCTCTCTCACAAAAATCATTCAAAAAGTTATTCTTTCAAAATTTCTTTGTCATCTTTATATAGATGAAGAATAAGACTGTTGAAGGATAAAATATTAAATTTCTTCACATTCACAGCTGTAATAGTTGGTACGAGGTTCAGCTATAAATTGAGGATAATGGAGAGAATATCTTTTATAGTTGTTTGTAGTGCAGTCCTTTTGATTTCGCAGCTTAACTTGTACTTTCACTTAGAATATTCATTTATTCTTTTTCTCTAATACAATGGCTTCTTATATGAGATATTTGAAGCATGTTCATAGTTCAGAGCCTTGAGAATAGACTTCAGAGTCTAGTAAAAATAAGGCTTGAATGAATCAAAGTACATATGTGGTGAATACTTCAGAAGCGTTGACTGGTGAATCCAGAGTTGACTTTAAATTCAGAACTTCTTCGTATTATCACTTTGGTTCAGAACCTGATGATTTCTAGGGTCTCTCTTTTGTCTAGAGTCTAGAGTCTATATATCCAGAGTCCAGAATATCTCTTATCCAGAGCCTGGTTTGATCATCTTTGTTCAGCCTCTAGCTTGTTCAGAGTCTTCTCTTTTCAAGATCTGGTTTGTTCAAAGTCTTCTCTTTTTCAGGATCTGGCTTGTTGAGAGTCTGCTTTCTTTAGCTTCTGACTTGTTTAGATTATGCTTTCTCTAGCTTATGACTTGTTCAGATTCTTCTTTACCTAGCTTCTAACTTATTCAGAATCTTCTTGATTCAGTTTTTGCCTTGTTCAGATTCTGCACACACAACAAATTATTAGAGTACAAAAATTTGTTCTTTTACATTTTGTTATTGTCAAAACTTAAGAATATTAGATGTAGAATCAAACTTGTTCCAACAATCTCCCCCTTTTTTGATGATGACAAATATTATAATTTTGATGAACAATTTTGACTTAACAAGACAAATAATTAGCTAAAAAGTAGAGTTATGTTTGTAAGCTCCCCTGAATTTTAGACTTCAAAATTTTCTTTAGCTTAAGGTCACAGAGTGAGGTTTGTAATCTCCCACTGTTAATAGACTTCAGAGTCTAGTAAAAGTGAAGCTTGAATGAATCAGAGTACGTATGGGTTGAATACTTCAGAAACGTTGAATGGTGAATTCAGAGTTGACTTTAAGTTCAGAAATTCTTCATATTATCACTTTAGTTTAGAACCTAATGATGTCCAGAGTCCAAAGTCTCTATATTCAGAGTCCAAAATCTCTCTTTTCTAGAGTCTGGTTTGATCTGACTTGTTCAGAGTCTTTTCTTTTCAGGATCTGACTTGTTCAGAGATTGCTTTCCCTAGCTTCTAACTTGTTCAGATTCTGCTTTCTCTAGCATATGTTTAAAAATATGATAGAGTACACGTCAAACTTACGCTTTAAATTTTTTAGTAGGTCAAATGACTTTTAAGTAAGCTAATATGCCAATATGACCTTCAAAAATGCTAGACTTATGTTTAAAAATAAACATATGATAGACTACAAATCAAATTTAAACTTTAAATTTTTTAATAGACCAAATTCAAAGTTGACAAAGTCTATCAGCTCGATCTATTCTCACCCCTATTCATACGTAAACATATAAATTCATGTCTACAATTTATAAAATAAATTAAATATTACATTATCATGAAAATAATTTAACCTGATTTTATTTTCTAGAAACTCAAATTACTTTGGCTTGTTTTGCCTATAAAAAACATTTAAAATAATTTCACATGAATTTCTTTTATAGAAGTAAAACTAAACCTTAATCTCAAGGCACCAATTTCTTATACTAGTAAGTAGGGGTGGACAATGGGTCAAGTTGGTCGGGTTCGAGTCCAAAAGTGTCACCCAGACCAAACCGCGGTTGATTTAAGTAAACCCATTTCCGCCTAATTTTCAAATCGATTTTTACGGGTTGGATTAGAATGGGTTGCACGTTGTTGCGGACGGTTTATTTGGGTTATTTGAGCTACCCATTTTTTTTACCTTGCAAATTATAAAAATTTAAATTATAAACTCACTTTTAAATTAAATTTAAGTTGAAGAGTTTTATTTTTGGAAAATTTAAATTCCATATTTAATAAATTTACCTAAATTAAAAAAATGTTTGTACAATTATATGTCTCTCTTCATCAATCATCAACCATAAATAATTATAAATAAGGTTTAAAGGAAATGAAATCAACACAGAAAATATATCATATAGTCATGTTTAAAAATAGAATTAAGAAGAATATCATCATAAAATCATGTTATAAATTAGAATTAAGAAGAATATTATCATAAAATCATGTTTAAATTAAACAATAAATATCATTAAATCACATAATTGAAAGATATTAATTATCATGTTTAGATGTAGAAATGGAAATCAGAAGAAAAAAAATCTTCCAAAGCAAAAAAATATATATATATTTCAATTAAGATTTGAATTTTCTACCTTAGTTTCATGTTACAAGAAAGAATGAAACAAATCTATGAAGTTCCTAAACAGTAAACACCATTTTAAAATGGATAAAGTGTCTAAACTAGTTCATATTATATAATTGTCAGTCAATGATAGGTAAAAGTAAAACTCACAAGTCTTATATACAAGAGTATTATAGTATTAGTAGTTACAAAAGTATACATATTATTTACCTTAATTTTTTCCTTCTTAGCAACTGAATCCTAATCCTTGGCTAGGATCCCATGTGTTGTGTTCTCTTTATGATAAAGACCACAATTAGTGTCGCGACCGATTTCTAAAACTCTGCACACTATAATTTAATTGACCAACTTTGTGATTCACTCAAATGTAAAAAAATATATATCATTACATAAATCAAAATTAAGGCAAAGATGATCAATAAAAAAATAGTCTTTACCTCCTTCCCTCAAATCACAACTCTTGATTCACCTTAAATCATTATGTATTTTGTGCGACTAAGGTATAATCCAGTTGGAGCTAAGGTATAATCCAGTTGGATCAATAACAAAATAGTCTTTACCTCCTTCCCTCAAATCATTAACACAAAAACATTCAAGTAAAATTAGATCAACTCAACAAAAAACAAATCTACTTCCATTACACTTCACAACACATAATATGTAACAGTTCAAGTCAATTGCACATGAAACCAATTTCAATTGCCAACAACAGTGATTAGTAAAAGTTAATTTCACGATCGAAATGAACACAGATCGAAAAATTGAACAAATAATCAATTAAATAAATAATCAATTATACAAATAATCAATTAAACAAATAATCGACTAAGCCTTGAATCGCGTAAAAGAAAAAAAAACTTAAAGGAAGTGAGATCGATTGAAAACTTGAGGAAACTAGCGCTCTGAGCCCAAACGCTGTCGTCTTGACCTAGATGCATGAGTGAGATGATTCCCTTCAATTTCATAGAATGTGATAATCGACAGAGGTTTGCAATGACATGGTTGAAAATTTGAGAGATTTTCGAAAAAACGATTATTTTCTCAGGAGTGTTTGAGTAATGATCAATTAAAAAACATAATCAATTAAACAGAGAAAAGAACCGATTTCATCAGATCAGAGACTGAGTGAGATAACTGAGAGAGAAATCGTGATTGTTGGTGATGAAAGTAAGGAATGAGTAAGACTCTCAAGTATTATCATGGGGAATCTCAAAACATCATTTCATTCTAATTGTTAGTTAGGCGGGTCTGGGCATCCGCGATTGAGTTTATATTACCCGATCCACCCATTAAAACCCCCTTAAACCGTAAATATAACCCGTTATATCCGTTGGGTCGTTTGAAACCGCTCATTTTTATTTTTATTTTCGATTTTTACTGGTTTGGACCGGGTCAACGATTCTTGTCCAGCCCTACTAGTAAGATGTACACATTACTCTTTTCTTGGGCATGGATCCTCTAACTTCCACTTCTCTACCTTTTCCTAACTTTCTCTCTATCTCTCTCTTGATTTACTTTCTCTCTATCTCTCTCTTGATTTACTTTCTCTCACTAATTTTTCCCTCCAAAATTAATTTCACCATCTCCTTTATATAATACTACACAAATATTGCCTAAAATCACTCTAACTTTCGCTCTTTAAAGTTAGAGGATCTTTACCCCTCTTTTCTTACACTCTTTCATAGCTCTCTAACCCTAAAAGCCTGCTCTGCGTTAACACGAGACGAAGAAATGGCCGCAACACCATTGGTAGGAAGCGCTTTTCTCTCCGCAACAGTTGAAGATTTATTACTGAGAATCGCTTCTCCAGACTTCATCGATTACATCACAAGCAGCAAGTTAAACATCCTGAAACTCACCGTCTTCGAAACATCGCTTCTCACTCTCCATTCAGTTCTTCCCGATGCAGAGCAGAAGCAGTTCTTCAATCCCGATGTCAGACAATGGATGGATGAATTGTACGATGCAATCTCAGTTGCAGATGATTTGATTGATGAAATCGGTTACGATTCTCTAAAATGCAAGGTAGAGAACACTCAACCTAAACATGAGTTCGATTTCATATCCAATTCTAGATTGAATTTTATGAATCTAAGGCTACAGCATTTTGTTCAACAGATAGATTTCATTGGTTTACAAGCTGTAAGTCGTAGGGTTTCTGGTAGAATTCGTTCGAGTTCAGTTTTAAATGATTCATTCATAGTTGGTAGGAAGGATGATAAAGAGAAATTGATGAATGTGTTGTTTTCGGACAGTGGCGCGAATCTAGGTGTGGTTGCAATTTTAGGTGTTGGAGGGGTTGGTAAAACTACACTTGCTGAACTAGTTTACAATGATAAAGAAGTTAATGAGCATTTTGATTTGAAAATGTGGATTCGTTTGTCGGAGGGTTTTGATATTGTGAGGGTAATAAAAACTCTAGTTGCATCTAAATATATATCATCTTATCGGGACAACGATCTTGATTATCTTCGACTTGAATTAAAGCTAAAGTTGAAGTGTAGAAGATTCTTATTTGTGTTGGATGACCTATGGAATGTTGGTTATAATGATTGGCATGAGTTGGTAGCTCCATTGGTTAATGGGAAATTGGGAAGCAGGGTGATCATCACGACGCGTCAAGAAAAAGTTGCAGAGGTTGTACATACATTTCCAATTCATAAATTAGAACCTTTGTCATATGAAGACTGTTGGTCTTTACTTTCCAAGCATGCATTTGGAAGTAAAGATTATGGTGGTAATAGATACCCAAATCTAGAAGGAATTGGTAGGAAAATTACAAGAAAGTGTCGAGGATTGCCACTAGCTGCCAAAACACTTGGAGGACTTTTGTCTTCAAATGTAGATGCAAAGGAGTGGATTTCAATTTTGATTAGCAACATATGGAACTTACCAGATGATAATATTCTTCCATCTTTGCTTTTGAGTTATCAATTTCTTCCCTCTTACTTGAAAAGATGTTTTGCCTATTGCTCAGTTTTTCCGAAGGGTTATTCCTTTGACAGGAAGCAATTGATCTTGTTGTGGATGGCAGAAGGCTTCCTTGAACATTCTCAGGGTGAAAAAGCACCAGAAGAAGTAGGTGATGACTACTTTGTTGAATTGTTGTCGAGATCCTTCGTTCAACAGTTGAACGATGACACTGAGAGTAAAAAGTATGTTCTGCATGACCTTCTCTATGAGTTAGCCGAGGTTGTATCTGGGAAAAGTTGTTGCAAGCTTGAATGTGGTGGCATCATCTCAAAAAAGGTTCACCATTTGTCATATATTCAAGACGAGTATGACACTTTCAAGAAGTTTGAGATTTTCTACGATTTTGAAAGCTTACGAAGCTTCTTGCCTATTTGCATTCGCTTGGGATCAAATTACTTATCTAGAAAGGTGGTTGATGATTTGCTACCGACACTCGGACATTTGCGTGTGCTATCCTTATCACATTACAGAAGCTTAACCGTGTTACCAGATTCAATTTATAACTTGTTGCATTTGCGGTACCTCGATCTCTCCCACACTGATATCAAAAGCCTGCCTGGATCAATATGTGACTTGTACTATTTGCAAACCTTAAAATTATCATCGTGCTCATTACTCACTGAATTGCCGTTAGATATTGGAAAGTTAATTAATTTACGCCACCTTGATATCAGTGACTCTCGCATTAGCAAGATGCCAATACAAATTGTTAGATTGGAAAACCTTCAAACTTTATCTGTTTTCATAGTGGGTAAGCAAGAAGTTGGGTTAAGTGTGAGAGAACTTGGGAAATTTCCTAACATTCGGGGAAAACTTTACATCGGAAATCTGCCTAATGTCATCAATGTCAGTGAAGCATGTGATGCCAACTTGAAGAATAAAGAACTCATTGAAGAGTTACAGTTACGTTGGGACGAACAAACACATGATTCAGAGTTATGTTGGGACGAACAAACACGGGATTCACAAACAGATAAAGCTGTGCTTGATGGGTTGCAACCATCAATAAACTTGAAGAAATTGACCATTAGCTTTTATGGTGGGACAAGCTTTCCAAGTTGGTTGGGAGATTCTTCATTTTCTAACATGGTGTACTTGTGCATATGTTATTGTGACTATTGTGTCACACTTCCATCACTAGGGCAATTACCATTTCTCAAAGATCTAACTATAGAAGGTATGCCGATATTGGAGACAATTGGTCCAGAGTTCTATGGCATGTCAGGAGGATGTTTTAATTCTTCATTCCAACCATTTCCATCCCTTGAGCATCTAAAATTTTCCTACATGTCTAATTGGAAGGAATGGCTTTCCTTCGGAGGCAGTAAGTTTCCGTTTCCTCGTCTTAAAACTCTGAAGTTAGATGATTGTCCTAAACTGAAGGGACATTTGCCTAGTCATCTTCCTTCCATAGAGGAAATTACAATATTTCGGTGTGATGGTATGTTGGCTACACCATCTACTTTGCATTGGCTTTCCTCGGTAAAATCTTTAGATTTGCATCCTCTAAATCCCACTGAATGGTCATTGTTTGAAAGTAATTCTGTATGTCTTCTGCAGCGTGTAATAATATGGAACTTTAGGATGATGTTGTCTCTACCTAAAATGTTTACGAGTTCCACTTGTCTTCAACACTTGGAACTCCATTCGATTCCATCTCTCTTGTCGTTTCCGGATGATGGTCTACACAATTCTCTGCAGTCACTCCATATTTCTAAATGTGAGAATTTAGCATTCCTGCCTCCTGAAACATGGAGCAAGTACACATCACTTGTGTCTTTGGTGTTAGTGCAATCTTGTGATGCGCTTACCTCCTTCCCACTGAATGGTTTCCCTGTGCTCCATAATCTTTACATTGAAGCTTGTGAGAATCTGCAATGCTTTTTTATTTCAGAAACTTATTTCCATTGCCCATCGACCCTCCAATCACTTCATATTTCCAACCGTTATGCACTTATATCACTTCCTCAACGGATGGACACCCTCATTGCTCTTGAAAGCTTGTGGCTCATATTACCATCATTACCATGCTATGAAGGAGCTAGCCTCCCTCCCAACTTACGATCAATTTTCATTGAATCCTTGAGAACGAAAACGTTTGCCACCGGATGGGGTCTCCAAAACCTTAGTGCTCTGTCTTATTTGGATATCAGAGGTGATGGTCTTGTTAACACCTTGTTGAAGGAGCAGTTGCTGCCGGTTTCTCTCGTGTCTCTGTCAATACATAATTTCACCAAAAGGAAATCCTTACCAGGAAATGGACTTCAACACCTCTCCTCTCTTGAAAATCTTAGATTTAATAATTGTACAAAGCTTGGATCATTGCCAGAAAACATGTTTCCTTCCAATCTGAAATCACTGGAGTTTTCATATTTCCCAAAACTTAAGTCCTTGCCGGACAGGTTACCTTCCTCTCTAGAAATACTGGAGCTTGATGATTGTAAAAGACTTGGGTCATTGCCAAAAGACGGTCTCCCTTCTTCTCTTAAGCGACTGAGCATTAGTAATTGTCGTCTGTTAAAAGCAAAGTATGAAAATCAGAGAGGGGAACATTGGTCCAACATTGCTCACATCCCTGTCATAAAAATAAATGATGAATTGATAATATGAGCCATGGGAAGGGAGGGAAGAATTGCAATCACATTTCAGGTATGTTGCTGTTCTATTTCATGTAGCACGACTTGATATTCTTTGTCAACTCAATTTTTGCCTGTTTTTAAGTACTCATTGCTGTAACTATTATTCTAGAATCAGTTGCTGTAATTTGCTTTAGATTTTTTACTTCACTATAATACTCTTTTGAACAAGAATGAAAATTAAAGCTTTGACTTCTCTATAATATATGAATGATTGACCTGTCATCTTTTTGGTGTAATTTGCTTTAACTAACCATTCTGCAATTTGCTTTATAATATATGAACAAGATTTGCTGTAATTTGCTTTAAATAACCATTCTGCATTCACCTGTCATCTTTTTGGATTCTAAGGTCCTGTACTAGTTGCTACATTTCTCCCTTGAGGTGGAAAATTTGTATATATGAATGATTGACCCTAGATATAAGTTATACTAACTCCTTACATAAATTGATCGATAAAACTATGTCCAGGCCGAAATGAGGTAGACACACAACTTTTGAGTGTGAGAAGTGATAACTCTGATGAAATTTAATTTACAATACTACATATAGACCCAATGACATACACTGGTTGGTAACAGAGCCAATTATTAGTGATTTCAGTCCTATTTTGCGTAACACCTTATTATGGTGAAATTTATAATATTTGAAAAACTGTGTAAAACCTTTCTAAGATTGTATAATATTTGTGTTCTTAATGTCAATATATCACATTATGATTGCTACTGAGAAATATAGTTAAAAAACAATTCTGATGGTCTATAATTTCAATGCTTAACAAGATTTTGAGTAGTTTATTATTCTGAAACCACCTATTTCTTGAATTGCAGATAACAGTTAAGGCCAGATGGTTCAGTTTGACCAAATGGAGTAGATACAAAGTTAAAAAATATGAATGCAACAAAACTAGGGCATGAATCTGACTGACAGGAGTAAAGTTCAAGGATCTGTTTTGATATTATGTTGTTATTGATTTGAAATATGATGTCTTTTATTGTAATATGAGTGCAACATTAGACATTTTTCCTGTTTTTATTGACAAGCAAGGACTGTTTTTCAACAGAAATAATGATTTATTCTTTAGTAAAATTAGAGGAGAGAAATTTATTTGGGTTTGTTTAATTTGATAATACTTATATACAAATTCATACATTAATGACATTATCAAGTATTTTTTATTATAAAACATTAATTAATACAGATAAAATAACTAATATCAGATTTTGAAAAAAAGACAATAAAAAAATGGCAAGATAAACGAACAATGCCTATATGGGATTGATTGATTTATTTATGTTTATTTAATTATTTATTTATTTTTTATTTTCACTTCAACTTATAATAAACAAGTAAGAATGTAGGTTAAATTTCATTCCATTATAATTTTTTTTTTCATTTTTTAAAAATAAATATACCATTTTCTATATGTATTGGATGTGATTATATTTTTGTAATCTATTCAATTTAGTTATTCTTAAATCTCAGTGGTTCCTATGTAACGCTTTCTATGTCGGTTTGGCTCGAGGCACTTAGTGTATATAGCCCTTAATAAAATCCTTATTTATAAAAAATAAAAACAATACAACTCTGAGGATACTTTCTTAGCTTCTTTTAGTCATTTTAAATATCATCTAAGTAATTTTTAAATTTCATAATTTTTATTAAATTTAAGTCTATTAAATTTCCTTCATATTACATAGATTTGTCTATTAAAAAATTATCCATAATATGTTTTATGCATAATCTATTTTATTTTTAAAGATTGTTACTTGTCCACGTAGTTTTTTTTTTCATAATCTTTACATATTTTTACTCTTATATCTTCTGGTAATTTAAATTTTCACATATATCTTATTTTATTTTTTATGATTTTTTAAAAATTATTTTCAATCATAGCAAAGTATTAGTATGTGTTCCGTTATAGAACCAAAAATAGAGAAGATCGCGGAAACTACAGTGGAACGAAGTTTCGTGAGAGATTTTGTGATGCGGCATTGTGGATCGGAAATGTTATAAGGTTCGAATGAATCTGTGTTAGTCTTAATTAGTAGTGTTGAATTATGGTTAGGAGGTTCAGATGTGAGATTTCATTTGTTTAAAGCATCATGCATCATATATTTCGAAGTTAGGTTAGGACTTCAGTGTTGGAACAAAATTGGTTGATACCATATCCCTTGGATTTTGATGATAACAAAGTATTTAAAGAACAATTGGGTATTCTAACATTTGTTTAAGTATGCAGGATTATAAGACTAAGAACAAATGAAGAGAAACTTGAAGATTCTAAATTTGAAGATCAGACTCTGCCTCTGAATATCACTTTTGAAGACTCTGGCTCTGATGGAAGATCCAGGCTCTGAAGAAGACAACATCCAAAGAAAGTCAGCCTCTGGTGACCCAGACTTTGATGCTTCAGAAGCCATGAAGCAGACTCTGAAGAGATCAACCTCTGAAGAGTGAAGTCTGAAGAAAGTCCACCTCTGAAGGATAATCTCTTTTTTCGAGGCAACTGTGACAGACTCAGAGATCTTTTGTTCACGTGAATACGTAAGGAAAAATCTCTTCTAAGTTGTTTGAACTTCAACGGATAATTCCTCTTGCCGAAATGTGTTTTTTTGATGTGTCCAATCAAGTATTAACCTTGTCCAATCTTTTGATGAAAGTATTCCAACATTTACTTTCTTCCTCTCTATATAAGGAGCAGAAGACCCGAAAAAGACTAATACACTACAACACAAGACTCTGATCCTTGACATTTCAAAGAGAAGTTACTCTGTCAAATTAGCTAGACTTAGAACCTCTTAACACTTTGTATATTTTTAGAAGTTCTTAAGTCTTAGAGTCTTTTTAAGTTGTATTATGTCTACACATCTGATTGTATATCAAGTGTAGTTTTTACCCAAATCTCTTAAAAAATTGCTATATAGTCAGAAGTCTCTTGCTTTAGTGCTTGAGCAGTTGAAGTCTCTTGCTTATGTGCTTAAGCATAAAAGTTTCTTACTCGAGAGTTTGAGCATTGGAAATCTTTTGCTTGTGTGCTTGAGCATAGAAGTATCTTACTTGAGGATTTGAGCATTGGAAGTCTCTTGCTTGTGTGCTGGAGCATAAAAGTCTCTTACTTGAGGGTTTGAGCATTAGAAGTCTCTTACTTGGTGCTTAAGCATTTGTAATCAGTTTGGTTATAGTGAAAATCCCTTGGAAGTGCAGGGGGACTGAATCACTCTCAAGTTGTGAGAGGAGTTGTGAGAGGAACCCGGATAACTGCCGTGTGTCTTTACTTTTACTTTCCTACTTGTCATACCCTAATTTTTTACACTGAGATTCTGATTTTCGTTTCGCATCGTCTGCATAGCATAGCATGCACTTCATCTTGCATAATGTCTGAAATGTCAGTCATAATAAATTTGTTAGATTTACAGACAAACTTGTCTAAATTTATTTCAAAATCTGACCAAACGTCGTACTTTTCCAATATGTTTATTTCGCGTTGATTATTTTGGTGTGTTCATTTTATTTTATTTTCGAGCACTTTTCTGCCCGACTTTTTATTTCGTTTTTTAATCATTTTTATTTATTTATAGTTAAATAATCATTTAATTTATTTAGATTTAATTAGATATTTAATTTAAATTTAAATTTTTATTAATTAATTTTATTTTTAATTTGTTTATTAATATTTTTTTTATAAAAACACAATCAAACATCAGCAAGACCAATTCAATTTCTTTCCAAAACCAGGTCTAAACATGTTTCCAGCAGCATCTGTCCTTTCCAAGACAAGACCTAAACATGTTCAAGACAGGTTCATTTTCTTTCCAAACATACACAAACATATTCCAACACAATCACAACATTTTCATGAATTAGAGGACAAGGAGACAAGAATTTAAACTCTTTCCAAATAGGTTCAGACATGTTGATGAGGAGTTCATAAGCCATAATACCTGGTGGCTATAAAAGAGGAACATACACACAGATAGAAAACAACAAGCAATCACACTAAGAAACACACGCATACACCATCCACCTTTCAACATACACTCCACCTCCACACTATTTCCCACGCACGATAGGCTTTTTTCCTTTAGACTGAGTTGAAGGACATACTCTCTCTTCATGAAAAAACGCAACACACAAGAAGCCATTTGAGGGAGGTAAATTTGAAACTCACCCTTTATTTTGAAAAAGCTAATGTTGTGTTGTATTTATGTTAATTTTATATTTGTCTTTGTAGTATTGTTTATAGTGTCATATTGTAGTGTTTTGCATATATTTGTTGATGTAGTTTTATTAAGTTTGTAATTTAAGTATGTGTCATGTCATTTAGCTAGTCTATGTTTGTTCATAAATTAAGCTATAATATTTTGTGTTAAATTTATATTTGCTTATGTGTTGTATTACTAATGTGTGTTATTTGAGTTTATGACTTGTGTGTTGCTATGCAAATTTTGTATTTGTTATTTGGCCATTACATATTTGTTTTCTGTGCGTAAATCTATTTCTATTTGCAATTTTGTTTGTTGTATGTGCATTTATGTGCTAATTGTTTTAATTGTACCAATGTGAATAATTTATTTAATTTTTTAGACTTCATTAGTTTATCTTTTAAAATAAATAAAGCTAAGTTGATGTCCTTTAGACTCCCACGTTTTCTTTCATTTGTAGCAAGTGTGTGGATGGTTAAAGTGCATGTGTATATGAGTTAACAGCATGTCAATTGATAATAAGGAAAGTCTTTGTACAAATATTTTGAATGTATTTATGTTGTATTACATGATGTGGTTGCTCAAACATTGATTCTTTTTTTTAATACTATTTTATTTTCCTTCTTTTCTTTTTTAATTGATTTTTCATAATCTAGAAAATTAAAAACATTTTTCTTGGCTATTTATTAATTGTTACATTTTGAAGTTATTTTCTCTAATTAGTTTCTCTTTAATTTAATTCATATAATATTTCAAAAGTACCAAAAATATTTTAATTATTTATTTTAATATTGTCGTTTTCTAATTATTTAGTTATTTGTTGAATATTAAAATATATATAAAAATATGTTGTAATTGTTAGTTAATATAAATATGTATATTTATATAAATTAATAATTTCTTGTTGCCCGATTCCAAGGGAGAATCCCTGGTGTTGACTGCCATGTCATACTTAGCCTAGCATTAGGTCCTTCCCGTTTCATCCTAGCCTTAGGACTAGAGTTGCCGCACTCTTTGTATGTGTTCTGCCATGGACACTTGCTTCCTTTTCATCCTAGCCTTAGGATTAGAGTCACCGTACTCTATGTGAGTGTCATGTCATGGACATTTCCTTTCCTGTTTAACCTAGCATTAGGTTTAGAGTCGTCGTACTCTACGTAAGTGTCTTTCCATGGATGCTTACCTTCCCTTGGAACCTTGACCACAGTCAAGAGTTCCTCACCCTTATTGAGGGAAACTACGAATGCTCTGATTCCATTCCCGTCAAGATACGTAAGCACGAGATGCGATGTCTTGGCGAGCATACTTAGAAATAACACCTTAGGTATCTCTTTTACCTTTTCACCCTTTAGCAGACAAATAACAAAATAACACAATAAAACAAGAGGTTCTTGTAGAGTACTACAGATACTTAGGATGCTAGCACATTCCCTAGGTATAACCAACCCCCGAACCTTAGATTCTCTTTTGCTTTGCATTGCATTGAATATTTTGGGTTATTCATTCTTTTTCCCTTCCCTTGGATAAATTAAAGATCGATGGTGAATTAAGATTTGTGAACCTAGTTAATTAATAGCTATGGTATCCGATTCTCACCGCGACAGAAAATGACGACTTCACTGGGGAAATCTCCCTAAGAGGGTTACACCCAACTTATTTTATATGTGTTATTTGTCTGTATATTTGTATATATATGTCTGCTTGTTGTTTTGTTGTTACCTTTGTGTGGTGAGATGAGTCCTAACTCGGACTTGAGTGCACATAAGATAGGATTGTGGTAGGATCAATAGTTAACTGTTGGGAGTAGTTCTAACATGATTAACATATGATATAACCACACTCAGTGGAGGCCCCTTTGGGATTACTGATGTCATGCGAGTAGTCGTATTGGCATTACTTTTTCCGACCTGGGAGTCCGTGAAGCTGAGGACCTTAGTATCCCTTCACCTCTCTTAGCCTTTTTAGGACGTAGTGCAATGATTATCCAAGTGTAGACATGTGATGGTTGTCATGCGATACTACACTCAAACGAGTTTATCTTGAGAATATTATTAGCTGCATGAGTAGTCGTGCAAGCCGATAATATTCGAAAGATTTATCGATGACTCTGGTAACCTTGTTAGAACCCGTTGTGCATGTGCTTTGCCCTAGTACATACCCTGTGATTGGTTCTTTATCCAGACTCCATGCCGTGATCTCGAAACTTTGATCCTGCTATGTGTGATTTACATCCTATCTTGCATCGCATTGCATATCATTTGCATATTTGCATGATTTATTGTATACATCTGTTTGTCCAGTGACTCATTTCCAGCTGTCTATATATTCCAGCGTTTCCTGTCAGTCGTCAAGTTGATTCCTCGACACAGATACAAGACTAGGGCTAGCTACAGATGCAAGATGTCATAACAAGAAGTACACAACGCAGAGATTCGAATGGAGATTGATGATCTTAAGTCAAGCATGACAAAGCTCACTGAAATGCTCCAGGTCTTGATTGCTAGAGGGGAACAACCCCAAAGGATTGTTATCCAGGAGGTTTCAAATGTTGATCCTCAGTCTGTTCAGGTGCCACCTTCAACTTCGCCAGAGTTTGGTTTACCCCATAATTATTCTCCACCTCTTGTATCTACTGCTATGATTGGTCAAATTGTCAGACCGACATTTTAAGCTCCAGTTTTCACTGAGCCTAGACCTATGGTCCACACTATGGCTGGGACTGTCCAAGCTCCCTTTGAGAATCCTCTCTATGAGTACAATGCTGCCAGTGCTCAAGGTGAAGACCGTGAATACTTTGTTGAACATGAGGTTGTCCGTGAACAATTTTAGACCATAAACAAGAGACTTCGAGCCGTTTAGGGTACTGACTTCTTTAGTGTGGACGCAGACAACATGTGCCTGATTTCTGACCTTGTTATGTCTGCCAAATTCAAAACTCCCGAGTTTGTGAAATATAAGGGTCACTCTTGTCCAAGGGCTTATTTGGTCATGTACTTTCGAAAGATGGCTGCTTATACCAACAATCAGAAGCTGCTCATCCACTGTTTTCAAGACAGCTTGAGTGGAGCTTCTCTCAAATGGTATATGAATCTTGAACAGAACAGTATCCACAGCTTCTAGGATCTTGCTAATGCTTTTATGAAGCAGTACAAGTACAACCTCGACATGGCTCTTGACCGTCGTCAACTTCAAAATATGTCTCAGAATGAGAAAGAGTCTTTCAAGGAATATGCTCAGTGTTGGAAAGAGTTGACTTCCCAAGTTGAACCTCTATTGGCCGAGAAAGAGTTAACTGGAATGTTCATGGACACCTTGTCTCCATTCTATTGGGAGAAGATGATTGGCAGTGTTTCTTCTAACTTCATTGATTTGGTAACTATTGGTCAAAGACTCAAGGAAGTCTCAAGAATGGTAAAGCGTCCAAGGCTGCTGAATCCTCTAATGGTGCGAAGAAATCCTATGGGAACTTCTAGAAGAAGAGAGAAGACCATACCAATGCTCTCATGACTAAAGTGAGAAGACCTCGTCCTAGACCTCAGCATGCTAATCACCCTACCATTGCTGCTGTTACTCCTGTGGTTGTTGCCTTACGACCAACTCAAGCTCCCCAACGTCCGGCTGTAGGGCCGAACCAGTACCGTAATAAGAATAAATTTGATCATATTCCCATGACGTACACTGAACTTTATCCTGGTCTGGTTCAGAAAGGTTTGATTACCACAAGGACTCTGCCTCCTCCTCCAAATCCTCTTCCAGCTAGATTCAGATCTGATCTCCACTGTGTATTCCATGAAAGCACCGCAGGCCATGGTCTGGAAAATTGCTATGCACTAAAGGATAGAGTGCGCGATTTGATTAAGGTCGGAATCCTTAGCTTTCATGACACCAATCCTAATGTTCAAAACAATCCTTTGGCGGGGCAAGCCAAGTAAAGCTTCAGCCGACATCTGCCTAGCCACTTCCCCAAAGACAGGACAACTCATCCTTGTGTTTGATTAGTCACTAGGCCATGTTTCTTGTTGTTTGCATTTTCCTTTCTTTATATTCGCTATTTGCATTCAAATTATGTTTGTACTTTCGTAATTAATGAAATGAGCATTGCAACTTTTTGATTCAATTCATTTGTGTTCGCTATTTACATATATATGCTTTCCTTTTCAAAAAATTATTTTATCTCTTTTCCACTTTCTTTTTTATTGTGCAAAGATTGAAGGGAGGTTGACGAAAACGTTATACCCAAAATTGCTTGTATGCTTTCAAATAAACTTTGCTGATGATGTAAGGCATTGTTTCAATTCCCCTAAATACAGGAGAAATAAGGAAGTTATTCCCTTGTCAACCCCTTCGAGCCTAGAAGTAGGAGTTTCTTTCTTTACAAAAAAACCGCAATCTTAACCTTGGGATGGGTAGTTCTCAGTTAACTTGGTTGTGCGTTCGCACCAAACACCTTTCATATAAAGGTTGCATTCACCAATTTTCCTTCGCAAACAGCAAGCAAGTGTTGGAGATGTTTTTCAAGCCAAAAAGCCGATGATGGTTCACCGTAATCATTAAGCCAGGTAGTCACTCTCTTTCTTTCTAAAAAATAAAAGTCCGCTAAGTCAAAATCTATGAAGGAGACTTAGGAAAAACTGGGGCATCCCGCTGACTGTAAGATTCACAAAAAACAGTTCAGACAAAAGTTAGGGATAATAAAAAGAGGAGATCTTTAAATCCTTCACCATAAAAATCCTAAATGAAAAAACAACTGAATGTTATAGGGAAGTAATGACTGCCATCTCAAGGGTCCCTTGACTTCTGAACCATCATCATCACTATCATCAGTGCAACTCCCAACCTTTAGGAAGCTGAGCACATAGTCTGAGTTAACTGAGCGTAGGGCTAAAGATCATCACGGAGATATGGGTGGGTACAAATAAACTTTGAGCCTTTATCTTTTGTTTCTTAAAGCGTGAACCAGTCCACGTTACAAACCTCGAAAGACCTAACTGAAGCAAGGTTATTTTGAAAGCATACTATAGCAAGGTTGCGTAAACTGACTCCAAAAGATCCTTGCAAATCATGTTGTTTTGGCATCACACTTGTGCTTTACCTTTCACTTTAAATGTCTTGAACAGCCGTGTTCTGACTAATGGCTCATAAGCTTTGCATCTTTAAAAAAAAGAGATTTTGATTTCAAAAGTTGCATGAACTTTGCATTAAAATTACCATGTTTGTATGAACACTTTTGTTTGTAAACTAGCTTTCCTCTCAAGGAATTTTCAAACAGTCGAGAAACTTGGTCAGTGATCCTATCAGGGGCAAGTTATTTCCAGATCCTGTTGAGAATCAGTTCAAGATTTGTAGTTTAGTGCAAGTCCTTCTCGGAATTGGTTTATACAGAAGATTTTTCAAGACTCATGCTGGGGCAAGTTTTCCAAGCACACAGTAAAGCAATCATTTCCAGAATCAGTTAAACTGAAGCAATGATCAGCTCATCTACAATAGTCAGCTAATCTGTGGCAGTTTACTTGAAAAATCCTTCCCACAGACACTTCATCTCACAAAAACCTTCTTTTTCTTCACTAATTAATCACTACCTTCATATAATTTTTTAAAAGGGCCATCTCCACATACAAACCGGCACCGTCGAGAAACCAAGAGATGCGAGAGAGAAACAATTTCTTCACATCCAGTTTTTTTGGTAATCTTGCTTTCCCTTATATTTTTTCTTTATTTTATTTTATTTTACTATACTTTTGCATTTTGTTTTATTTTTGTATATATTTAATACAGTGTATGGTTTCTGTTTGCTTCATTTTATTTTATGACTACAATTATACATAATATATAGTTACATTATAAATCCTGTTATAAAGTTTATTTATTAGTTACTTCTCTTCCTTTTCATAGTGTGGGTTACAATTATATATATATATATATATATATATATATATATATATATATATATATATATATATATATAGATTTGTATTATAGATTTTACTAAAAGTTTTATATATTATTTATTTATTTTTCATAGTTTTCTATTATATATATATATATATATATATATATATATATATATATATATATATATATATATATATATATATATATATATATACTTGCTTTCAATGTTGAGTTTTTCATACATATATACGTTTTTGGTATAAACTATCATATTTACTGTTGCATATTATATATTTTTTTCGGTTGTGTTTGGCATATATACTGTTTTTGGTTTAAGTTTATATATAAATGTATGCATTGCTTTTAGTTATATATTTACATTTCTCGGATGTGTGGAGCATATTGATCATTTTACGAGTATCATAACGTTGCTACTGCATTCTGTAACTTGAAAGTGTGTTTGCAAACTGCAAGTTTATATTTTAATAATGTGTCTTTACTTTGTATAATATTAGAAAAGAAAGAACAAAAAAAAAACTCTCTTTTAGTCTTTTTTTCTCTCTTTTATTTTATTACTTTAACTTTCTAGTTTTATAGTTTATTTGAAATATTTAAAAAAAAAAGATATTTTTATCACTTATTTTGATATTTTCTTATTTTTTACTTTTAATTACTTATTTGTTAAATATTAGAAAAATGTAAAAAATATTAGATTAATTATTAATTGATTTAAATATTTTTATTTAATTTTATTAATTAAATTATTAATTAATCTTATTAAATGTTTATATTTAATTTGATTAATAATTCACTTGTAGCCCGATTCTATTTTGCGGCTTGCTTGTTCTCTCTGATTAATTCTTGATGCTTTTCCATGATTATTTTCACGATGTTTTGTCGTGAACGTGTTTGTCAATTTCTTTACACGATGCTTCGCCGTGTCTATTATTGATTTTACTTGCCGTTGATTACCATGATGTTCTTCCATGCATATTTCTGTGATACTGTGTCTGTGTCTTCATTCATTGCTTGCCATTTACTTGATGTTCTCCCGTGTTCCTGCTGTTTTCTATTTCTTATTGACCTGATCCATGGGAAGGGACTGTATGTTGACTTATCGTCATTTTGCATGTCCCTCGTCTGTTCTTTACTTGTCTTTGTTGTTCTTGGTTCTTAAACCCGACAACCGTTCGGACGCTCTGATTTCTCAAAGTTCCTTTTGAGAATACGTACGCACAAGTCAATCCTTGGCGAGCAACCTTTTCCTTTTACTTTGTTTACTCTTATTGAGGGAAACTACGAATGCTCTGATTCCATTCCCGTCAGGATACGTAGGCACGAGATACGATGTCTTGGCGAGCATACTTAGAAATAACACCTTAGGGTTCCCTTATACCTTTTCACCCTTTAGCAAACAAATAACAAAATAACATAATACTAACAAGAGGTTCCTGTAGAGTACTACATATACTTAGGATGCTAGCACCTTCCCTAGGTATAACCAACCCCTGAACCATAGATTCTCTTTTGCTTTGCATTGCATTGCATACTCATGGGTTATTCGTTATTTTTCCCTTTCCTTGGATAAATTAAAGATCGGTGGTGAATTAAGGTTTGTGAGCCTAGTTAATTTAATAGCTATGGTATCCGATCCTCACCACGACACTACTCTCTAATCTTATTATTCCGTTGTTATCAATTGTGCAACTCTGGATCAGATTCTGGTTTAGAATTTGATAAGGACTGTCAGAAGCTAACCTAGTAATTCAGAGTCAGACTCTGAACTAAGTGTTCAGAATCTGATTAAGATCAATAAGAAGTAGAAGAAGAACAATCTTAAAATAAGAAATCCAACACAATTAAACGCTCTCTTTTTGTGTTTTTCCCACCTTCAGTTGGCATCAGAACAAGGTCTGTGCTAAACACTTAATAGTGGTGCAGAAAAGATCCTGAGAAAAACATATTCTATAAAATAGATGATTTAAAGTATCCCACTCTGGTGATGGTATTCCTAATCCTTTTGGTGCTATTAATCATGATTATAGTACACATGAAAAGAACAATTGTGTTGCTAGACCTTCAACATTCGGTGGATACTCTACTAAATTTGAACAATGGAAAAACAAGATGTACACACATATCATAGGTCTTGATGATGAGGTATGGGACATTCTTTAAGATGAAATCGATATTTTTGTGAATGGAGTAGAAATGGTAGCTGATAGAAAAACTCTCACACCAGTTCACAAAATGACTTACAGAAAACATCAAAGAGTGAGAGGCATTCTGGTAGATGCTTTGCCTCACTATGAGTACATAAAGAACATTAACAAGTCTACTTCCAAAACTATATTTAAATCTTTATGTGCTACTTATGAAGGAAACCAACAAGTTAAAAAAGCCAAAGCTAATCTTTTGGTTTAGCAATATGAGTTGTTTAGGATGAAAATATTGAAACCATGTTTTTTAGGTTTCATATTATTGTGTCTGGACTTTGAGTCTTGAACAAAAGCTATACCACCTCTGCTCATGTCAAGAAGATTCTTAGGAGTCTTCCTGTAAGATATAGACCAAAAGTGACATCTATTGAGGAAGATAAAGACCTATACAATATGAGTCTTGAAAGTATGATTAGTAATCTCCAAAGTCACGAGTTAGAACTCAATGGAGATGAAGAACTAATCAAGAAATAAAAGTCTCTACCTTTGAAATCTGTTGGGAAGTCTGTCAAATCTTCCCAGACTTAGGAGCATAAAGAAGCCACTCATGTTGAAGCTTCTGAAGAAGATTAAGATGATGATGAAATGAATTTCATCATAAAGAGATTTCAGTATCTTTCTAGTAAGAACATAAGGTCTTCTGGCAGAAGATCTGACTTCAGAGGATCAAGCTCCAGGTCCAACAAAGATGATCAGAAAGGATGCTTCAACTTCCAGAAGCCTGATCACTTTATAGATGATTGTCCAGAGCTTCAAAAGTACAAAGCCAAAAAGGGAAGCTTCCAGAAGAACAAATTTAAAAGCAAGTTCAAGAAAAGTCTCATGACAACATGTGATAAACTTGATAATGAAGAAGAAACTGACAAGAATGAAGAAGAATCTAATATATCTTTGATGGCTTCAACTTTCTCAAACACAGAATTAGAAGCTGATTCTGACTCAGATTCAGAGGATGCAGATGAGTTATTCTCTAAACTCTCTAGATCTGATATAATTATCTTCTATCAAGAACTTATGGGTCGATGTCAGGAAAAAGCCAAACATATGAAAATTATACCAAAGTAATATGGTCTTATGAAAGATGAATTAAATTTCTCTAAAAATAAGATCGAAGAATTAGAAAAAGATCAGATTGCTTTAGTAAAAAATGTGTCTGAAAAACCCCTTGATGAGTATGAAATAGCTCTTCAAGAGTTTGTCATAACTGGCTTCAACAGAACCAAACTTGCCTCCATGATCTATGGTGTAAGTAGAAGCAAAGGAGAAGGTCTTGGTTGCTCTGAAATCTTGAATAAATTAACATGACCTTCTTTTTCAAGCTCTGCTCAAAAAGGGATGTACTCTTATTTTGTACCTGCTGCTAAAACAAAGGTTTTAAACCAATCAGAACCTATAACTGTAGAGTTAGAGGATCTGAAGAAATCAGAACCTGAGACCTCAAAGTCAAAAGTTCTAAAGAAATCAGAACCAATGCTTCTCATGTCAAAGTTTCTAAAAGAATCAGAATTAGAAACTTCAAAGTCAAAGGTTATGAAGAAGCTAGAGCCTAAGACATCAAGTTACATGGTTCTGAAAGGTCTAGAACCTAAGGATAAGATTCATTAAAAAAAAATCTTAAATATAATGTTTTGAATGGTTGAAAGCCTTCTTACAAAGCTAAAGCTCAAAATCAGAACCTGAGACCTCAAAGTCAAAAGTTTTGAAGAAATCAGAACCAATAATTCTCATGTTAAAGTTTCTAAAAGAATCAGAATCAGAAACTTCAAAGTCAAAGTTTATGAAGAAGCTAGAGCCTAAGACATCAAGTTACAAGGTTCTGAAAGTTCTAGAACCTAAAACTAGGATTCATTCAAAATAAAAAACTCTTAAATATAAAGTTTTGAATGATCGAAAGCCTTATTACAAAGCTAAAGCTCAAAAGAAGAGGAAGCCTATTAAAACTAACCTCAAAGGACCCATAAGATTGTGAGTACCAAAAAGTAAGATTATCTTTGATGCAGATACGCAAAAAGGGAAGAACAAAGCAACAATTTTAGTTCTAGGAAAATGGCTACTTACAACATATAACAAAAGAAAAACATATGTCCCAAATCCTAACTTTGAAGGAGGAGAAAAATGTGGAATCTGGAATAAACTAGTAAGGAAATATCACTGGTACTGGAAAGACTGAAGTTGATTAATCAGAAGCTGGTACCTCAGATGCTTAATCAATCTCTGAAGCTCATCCAGTTGATATGACCTCTAAAAAGGCTCATAATGGTTATCAAAAGAGCATTGTTGGAACAAAGCAGTTTCTCAAGAACAATCTCAGTAGCAAATGAAATCATATCTAAAGCTGCACAAATGTATGACAACTTCTCTGTTTTCACTGAACAGTTTCTAATCCTGATATTTCAATATTTGTTCAGAAGAATGTCAAAACTATGAAAGTAGAATTACACTTCTCTGTGATAATACTACTTCTATCTGAGTAACAAAGAATCTTATTCTATCTTAGAATCAAGCACTTTAAAAACCTTTTAAAATTATGTGATTGCATCTGAATGAAGAATCAAAGTCTGATGATGATCAGAAGCTAGTGTGATCAGAAGCTCTGAACTAGCTTCTAATGAATAGTAGCCTCTGAAGCACCTCAACATATGAAGCTTAGAATAAGACTAATTGCCTATGATAAGCACACAAGTGGAAAACCTTTTCATCTGCCTCTAACACATGTCCACTTATGTGTTATAAAATTGAAACATCTTCTGACACGTGGTTTGTAACTGTTGGGTAAACTTTCAGATAATGATGAATTGTCTTAAAAATCGGATGATGAAGAAACGAGTCTAATTTTTAAACGGTATCATAACTACATGATGAGAAACAAAGTAAAGTACTCCGACAACAATCTCATCAACTTTAGAAGACAATTTGACTCCTCAAAACATGATGAGAATAAGAAAGGAAAGTTCAAGAGTTCATGTTTTAATTGTCCATTGTAGCGCGGTTTTTCTGGTTGCGAGCCACACCGTTGGGCTGCAGTTCGATTCATTTTTTATCCTATTGTGAGCTGATTAAGGAAGGGAAATAGATGTCTCCAATTAACCCTGCTTGCATACTGAGATTAAACAGATGACTGTTGGTTTACAGATGCTACCTGAGATAGGGGGTCTTTCTTAGGCTTATTTTGTTTAAGGAGGGAATGTTTTGTCTGTTAGGGAGGAGTTTGGTTAGGATACTGATTTTCTTTTCTTGACTAATATGTGCAGGTGCTAAACGTGGAGTTTTTGATGAGTATGTGAGAGTATGGGACCTGAGGTTTTTGATGTGGTGTGCTCGCTAAGATTTTTATTTCAATCTTATGCCTACGTATTCCCGTTTACCGAAACAGGGAAATCAGAGCGATCGTAGTTCCTCCTATTCTATGGGAGGAAATGGTGTTTTGGTGTCTTGTTCAAAGCCCAAGACGTGAAGCTAAAGGTTGTTTGGTATCTTGTTCAAAGCCCAAGATATGAAGCTAAAAGGGTGTTTGTGGGAATTGATTGAAAAGAGTGAAGAGATTAAAGATTGAGATATGAATATCCAGGAAAAACATCGGATGGAAATAGAGGGAATATCCGGAAAAGCATCGGATGAAAAGAAAAGGAATATTCGAGAAAGCGTCGAATGTTAAAAAAGAGGAAAGGGTTGCTTTGGTGTCTTGTTCAAAGCCCAAGACGTGAAGCTAAAGGTGTCCTAATTGAGAGGGGTTTTGTCATCTCCAAAGAGGAGTTGTTGATGTTTGTATGTTGTGAGCAAAGCATATTTTGATGCTGAAAGGTTGATTTGACTCAATCGGGGATTTCTTTATACAAAGCCTAAGAGGAGGCTAACTTACTTAACAAGAGTGTTTATATGTGTCTCGTACGAAGCCCGAGAAAGAGGCTAAAAGGGTTGACTCAACAAGAGAGTGCTTTAGATCTCGTACGAAGCCCGAGATGGAGGCTCAAAGATGTTCGACTCAACAAGAGAGTCTTTTTGTATCTCGTACAAAGCCCGAGATGGAGGCGAAAGTTTGACTCAACAAAAGAGTCTTTATATCTCGTATGAAGCCCGAGATGGAGGCAAAAATTTGTTTGCTCCGCTGGGGAGAATCATTGTACAAAGCCCAAGAGGAGGCTATTGTAACTGTTTCAGTTGAGTGACAGATCCAATATGCTGATTTAAAGAGAAAATCAGTTCTTATATGAGTAATGTTGCACTCAGGGATTTGATTCTAGGATCGGGGTTATTTCCTGTTCTTTAAGGAAATGGGAAATCCAAAGGGTATTGAGACTGTCCGAGTCTCCGGGTTTTCTTCCTATTTTTGAAGGGGACTTGAGAATGTCTTTGAGACTCAAGGAAATTAGATTGTCCGAGTCTAGAGTTTTATCTTTTGTACTATGTGTTGAGAAACAGTAGTAGTGTCTAGACTCTTTGAAAGATTGTTCTATGAAGATGACTAATTTCTGTTCCTATACCTCTAGGAGGTCGTCGAGATAATTTGTACTAAGCCCCAGAGGAGGCTGGAAACTTTTAAGAAGCCGAGAGGTCCTTGTACGAAGCCCAAGAGGAGGCTATTATTCCCAGAGGAAGAGATCATTATACGAAGCCTAAGAGGAGGCTATGAATACTTCTAAGAAGCTGACGGGTCCTTGTACTAAGCCCAAGAGGAGGCGGGGTTGCTTTTAGGAAGCCTGTGGGTCCTTGTACAATGCCCAAGAGGAGGTCGATGCTTTTAAGAAGCCTGTGGGTCCCTAAACCCCGAGAAATTCAAGGAAAGCTATTCATAAGGAATAGATCAAGTCAGGAAAGTTCGAGAATTTGGAAGAAACTCAAAGATGCCATTCACGGAGAATACATTCATCTTTGGGAGTAGAGTTTCTTGACAATTCTTAATGAGGACAGCCGAAGAGAGGACTGTATCTGGTGATCCTATTGGGATCTAGCTGTCTATTTCTACGAATAATTGAAACGGCTTTTCCTAGTTCTAGACGTAGTTGCCAGGGAAACTCTAAATATCTATACTATTATTACACAGTTGATATGAGTTTATGAAAGAAGACTTACAGCGAAACAGCCCCACAATACAGTTATATGTATATGAAAGCGGTAAATGAAAGAGTATAAACACTTACTCGGTTGTAGAGCTTCCATGCTATTTTATTAGTTTGTTCAACAAAGAAAGATTGAAAACAACAGTATATTCAAAATCAAAGGAGAAAGCATTTTGAAAGTAAATTGGGGCTTACAGCTCAAGGAGAGGCCCATAAAATTAGAGTCAATTATACATTGAAGAACGTCATGTGAAATAAAACATACACGGAAGAACATCGTGTTGATAAATAAACATACAAGGGAAAGCATCGTGTGGCGAAACAAAAGTAAAGGGACTTATACAAGTGACTGAGGCCCAAAAAAGGTTTTGGTTAAAAGGGGGTTGGGTCTTACACTTTAATAGAGGCCCAAAGTGTTTGAAAAAGATTTGTTAAGGTGAAAATCAAAGAAATCCTAATTTCATTTTTTTAAAGGGCATTTTCCAAAGAGAAATCAAGTAAAAAATGATAAAAATATCAAATGAAATCATTAATCATGTTATAAACAATGATTAAGATTTATGAAAAAGTATTTTATCCACATGAATATTAAAAATCATTTTGGTTTTAAAAATCAAGAAAAAGAAATGATTTTAAAAGCATTTAAAACAATATTTTTGAATATATTAAAAATATATCAAATAATAATATTTTTTTTTGTGATTTTTTGTGGATTAAAATATTATGGAGTATGAATAAGAAGTGTGTAAAACAGAATTGGAAAATGATGATTTTTGCTATGTAAAAGAATTGATTGAGTTTTGAAGATAAACTAAGAAAAAGAGGAATGATGTCACAACATCACATTCGACATCACTCATGAGTTTTGAAGATAAGAGAAAAAGGGACGATGTCACAACATCACATTCGACATCAGACAAAAACCAGAACTGCACCTTGATTTTCAACATCTTTTTATCAAACTTCAAACATTCATAACTCTCTCAATTTTTAACGGAATTAAGATCCGGAAGAGCCTATCTTGACCAAATTTTCGCAAGGAATCCAATGGTATCACTCATACATACTGAAACTTAATGTACAACACACACAAGGCAAAAAACCAGATCTGCACCTTAAGTTTAAACATCTTTGCTTCAAGAATTGTTCAATATGATGCATGTATGTGGATATCAAAGGAAATCATGATTCAAAGAATTCAAGTTGTGAATTTTACCTCTTTTTTGGAGATTTTGTGCAACCTACCAAGTGCTTTGTTCCAGAAATGATTTGATGCTTTGGACACCCTCAAATGACCTCTTAGAAGCTTTTAGGATGGTTGGAATCAGCTAGAACCTGCAAAAACACAAACTGTCCCTTTCTTGCAAAAGGGGTTAAAAGTGACCAAAATAGCAACTCCCTCAAATGGTGTTCCAGGTGGTGGGAACCATTTGGGACAGTTCAAGGATGATATTTGGAGTGTGTTTGAGGTTTTATCTGGTTTGGAAAGTGACTGAATCAAGACATGGCTTGAAAAATGCAAAAAAGTGTCATTTTGAGGTTTTGAGAAGTGACTTTGTGATTTTGTGATTACAGGTCACTTGTGATAGTTTGGATCACCTATATATGATGTTTATGAGGTGTTAGGATCATGAGATGTGATGGAAATGCTCTCTAGCTCAAAAACTCAGAATTACCTTACTAAAGAAGGCATTTTGGAGTGAAAGAAGTGATTTTGAGGAAATCATCAGTTTGATGGCTTTGGTGTACTCAAACTGAGCACAAATGAGCTCTATTTATAGTAGAGCAAGTTTGTTTTCGCAGCAATAGTGAATGGCAACTGCAGCAGAGGTTTGTTCAATGTTGGCCAATGAAAATCCAAGTCTCCTCTAGCCATTGACTAGAGGTTAGAGCACAGAGCTTTGGTTCCCTACTTGTTGTAGGAATCTTGACTGAATTCAGTTGCAAATGTGTCAGTCCATGCCACCTCTAAGCATCTATTAAATGCTCCAATCCAAAATTGGAGTCTTGTCCCTCTTTTAGGGATTTTTAGGAATAGCATGCTACTTCTTGTTCCAAGGACTTTGGAGGCTTGGCTCAGTGATTGGCCCCTTTAAATTTGATCCTCAGATTTGTCCAAGATGATTACAAGGCTTGGAAATTCGTGTGGCACAAGAAATGTGCAAATCTGCCCCATGAAAAATTCAGCTGCAACAAGCCTTGTTGTAAAATTCATAACTCCCTGCTCGAGTATGCTACATGGACGTTCTAGGACTTTCTGGAAAGCTTAGATGACGTACTTCAACTTTGATGTTTGGCCCTAGACCTGGTTCAACTTGGATCATGGAGAAAAACAGCCTTGAAGTTGGGACATTCTTGCTGGAAAAATATTAGTGATGTCCTATGCAATGTTGGAACATCAAACAACCTTGAACATTAATAATTCCAAACTTTAATCAATTGTATCTTTTAATCCACTATTATATTTTGAGTTGAAGTGAATTGCATCTTTGATGCTTGTCTTGCATGGTGACAAAGCTTGAAAATTGTGTGGCACAAGAAAAAGTGCACAAAATCAGTCCTAAAAAAATCAGCTCGAGCAAGGCCTGTTGTGAGGTACATAACTCCTTGCTCAAGTTGAATTAATGGGAGTTCTTATACATTTTGGAAAGCCCTAATGGCATACTTTAACTTTGATGTTTGACTTTGGTCTTGGTTCAGCTTGCAAAGTCATCAAAAATGGTCTTGAACTTGTGTGGTCAAATCTGTCCTAAAAGTTGTCATGAAAATTCTGCTTTATCAATGCTTTTTACAAAAATCATATCTTCTTGCTCGAGTATGCTACAAGGACGTTCTAGGAATTTCTGGAAAGCTGAGATGACGTACTTCAACTTTCATGCCCAAGGTTTGGCTTGAATCAACTTGGATCATGGAGAAAAACATCCTTGAAGTTGGGACATTCTTGCTGGAAAAATATTAGTGATGTCCTATGCAATGTCAGAACATCCAACATTAAGAATCCCAAACTTTGATCACTTATATCTTTCAATCCTTATGATATTTTGAGTTGATTCCTTCTACAATGTTGAAGTATCAAATACCCTCTTTAAAAGTAGCCCTTACGCAAAACCAATGGAAGCTTGGGTCAATAGTTACAACCTTGAAAAGTTGTGCACTTGGACATGATTTTAACTTAGAAAAAAATTTTAAGTTTCCTTCAATTTGATCAATTTTGCAATTTTGCATGATTTCTTGATTTAAATTTGATCAAATTAAATCATCCATCATATTTTCTTAGTAATGGCTTGTGAAGCTCATAGTTGACCAAAAATACATGAAAATTTTATACGTTAAATCCGGCTGATAATTCAAAAAAAATTCATGAAGAAAATATATAATATTGTATGCAGACGACATAGTATAAAAAATATAGACAAATGAAATGAGAAAAAATAAAAACGCCCGGTCTAAATTTAGGGTATGACAGATGCCCCTATTTAATCTTCTTAGACCTGAAGGTATGAATAACAAAGAGTTTTAGACATTCGAGGTATAAGAGGATTAAATATCAGAGTACCTAAAATTTTGACCGTAAATGCAGATGAAATGATACGTGATGAATGGAAGAATTTTGAATACTGTGGGGAATGATGCCACAGGAGACAAACCAACAAAATTTTCTTGGGATATAAGATATTGTGGAAATTTGCCATGCGACCAAAGTATCCAGCAATATTTGGAAAGAGAGGTATAAGCCCTGGAACAGAGATACAAACATCCAGAAAAACATCAGATGCGAAAGAAATATCATACTCTGGAAAATATATCAGAAACATCTAGAAAAGCAATGAAAGAGAAACAAACTCGAAGGCATCCAGAAAAGCATTGGACCGAGTTGTTGACCAAACTTGAAGATATACTAATGACATCCAGAAAAGCGTTGAATGTGCATTGAAATAAATTTTGAAGGTAAATCCGAAACATTTAGAAAATCGTTAAATGGCCGAATGATGGACATATCCGGAAAAGCATCAGATAAACACATAAGAACAAAAGTTACATCTGGAAAAGCATCAGATGAGGAAAGTCATATCTGGGAGAGCATCAGAGAGACATGTAAGGAGTTTCTGGAAGAGCATCAGAATAAAAGAGACATATCCGGAAGAGCATCGGATGAACACAAAGAAAGTTCTGGAAAAGCATCAGAACGGGTTTTGGAAAAACTTCAAAACCAAAAGATACATTCGGAAGAACATCGGGTAAACACAGAGAAATGTTCTGGAAAAGCATCAGAACAGGTAGACATATCCGGAAAGACATCGGATGAAGACAAAAAGTTATATCTGGAAGAACATCAGATAAGACATAAAAGTATTGGTGCCAGATAAGTCGGACTTTGTAGAAAGGTAAGATGTTGATAACAACACGACCACTGACGAATGTAAATGAGGATTAAAACACTCTTGGATGCATAGTATATGAAAATGTTATGATGTATGATTAAAGGTATGTAATGTAAACGAAAATGCTGTCAACAAGTTTAGACTATTTGAAGAGTGAAAATCAACAAGTTTATACTCTTTTGGGGAGTGAAAATCAACAAGTTTATACTCTTTTGGGGAGTGGAAATCAACAAGTTTATACTCTTTTGGGGAGTGACAGACAAAACCGATTCCTCAACACAGAGATCACTGTCATTGCTTAGGGACTGAAAAATGCTGTATACTGGGAAGGCTTGTCCCAGTAATGAATCTTGAAAGTTTTTTCGAATAAACCAATTATGAGAAGGACTTGCACTGAACAAATCTTGAACCGATTCTTAACAGGCTCTGAAAAGAACTTGCCCCTGATAGGATCACTGACCAAGTTTCTAAACTGTTTTGAAAATTCCTTGAGAGGAAAGCTAGTTTGCAATAAAAAAATGTTTTTTTAAACATGGCAAATTTAATGCAAAGTTCATGCAAAAAAATTTGAAAACAAAATCATTGTTTAGAAAAAAGTACAGTAATATGGGTTACTGATTAAAAACACGGTGATATAAAACATTTTGATTGAAAAGTAAAACAGAGGTATGATACCAAAACAAATGATTTGCAAAAAATGATTTTGGAGTCAATTTACGCAACCTTGCTGTAGTATGCTCTCAAAATAACCTTACTTCAATTAGGTCTTTTGAGGGTTATAACGTGGTCTGGTTCACGGTTTATGAAAGAAAGATAAAGGATCAAAGTTTATTTGGTGCCCACCCCCTTCGTGATGTTCTCCAGTCCTATGCTCAGTTAAACTTAAATTATGCATTCAGGTTCCAAAAGGTTTCGGAATTGTACTGATGATAGTGATGACGATGGTCCAGAAGTCTTGAGACAGCAGCTACCGCTTCTTTACAACATTTAGTTGTTTTTCGTCTTTGTGGATTTTTGAAAATCGAGGATTTAAGGACCTTTTCTCTGTATTATCCCTAACTTTTTCCTGACTTATTTTTTTTTTAAATTTATAGTCAGCGGGATGCCCTAGTTTTTGCCTAAGTTTTTTTTTTGACTTAGCGGGCTTTTTTTTTTTTTTTTAATTTCTTCTTAGAAAGAAAGTGACTGCTTGATTTGATGATTACGACGGACCATGACTGGCTTTTGATTTGAAAGACGTTTTCAGCATCTACTTGTTGTATGTAAACTTTCGAACTTGAATACACAACCCAAATTAAACTGAGAACTACCCTGCCCCGGGTTAAAATTGCGGGTTTTTTATAAAGAAAGAAACTCCTACTTCAAGGCTCAAAGGGGTTAACGAGGGATTATCTTCCTTATATCTCTAGTGTTTGGGAATTGAAAAAAATGCCTTATATCCTCAGCAAAGTTTTTTTATTTGAAAGCATACCGACAACAATTATGGGTATTATGTTTTTATCATCCTCCCACAAATATTTGCATAGTCAAAAATTTGAAAAAGAGGTGCTTTTTTTTTGAAAGTTTTTGTTTTTTGAAAGAGAAAGCATAAAGATGTAAATGAATAGATGATTTGAATCAAAATATTGTACATGCTCATTTCATTAAAACTGACATTTAAAAATAAACAAGCTGAAAGCAAACTATGATACAAACAAGGAAAATTCAAAATAGACAGAAACAAGGTCAGCGACTAATCAAACACAAGGATGAGCTGTCCTGTCTTTGGGAAGTAACTGAGTTAAAGTTGACTGAAGTTTCAGTTCTTGTGTTCAGGCAGAGGATTGCGCTGGACATTAGGACTAGTGTCACGAAAGCTGAGGAGGTTGTCTTTGATCAGATCCCGCACTCTAGCCTTTAGTGCATACCATCTTTCTAAATCGTGGCCCGCAGCCCCCTCATGGAATGCGCAATAAAGGTCAGATCTGAATCCAGGTGGAAGTGGATTTGGAGGAAGAGGTGCTGCCTTAGTGATAATGGCTCATTTCTGAACCAAAATAGGGTACAATTCAGTGTACGTTATAGGAATAGGATCGAAGTGAGTCCTATTGTAGTTCTGGTTTTGTCGAACAGCTGGACGTTGAGGAGCTGGAGCTGGTCGAGCAGCCAACAGAGGAGTGACAACAGCAATATGAGCTTGATTAGGCTGCTGAGGTTTGTAATAAGGTTTCCTATTCTCAACCAAGACATAATTAGTCTGATCTTCCCTCTTCTTTTGGAAGTTTCCATAGGGTTTCTTTACAGCGTTAGAAGATTCAACAGTTTTAGAGACCTTTCCATTCTTGATACCTTCTTCAAGTCTTTGGCCAATGATGACCAAGTCTGTAAAGTTTGATGAAACACTGCCAATCATCTTTTCCCAAAAGATGGGAGACAAAGTGTCTAAGAATATTTCGGTAAGCTCTTTCTCAGCCAAAGGGGGTTCGACCTGAGAAGCCAACTCTCTCCAGCGTTGAGCATACTCTTTGAAAGATTCCTTCTCGTTCTGAGTCGTGTTCTGGAGTTGACGATGGTCTAGAGTCATGTCCAGGTTGTACTTGTACTGATTCATGAAAGCATTGATAAGATCCTGCAAGCAATGAGCGTTGCTTCGTTCAAGGCTCATGTACCACTTGAGTGAAGCTCCACTTAAGCTATCTTGAAAGCAGTGGATGAGCAACTTCTGGTTTTTGGTGTAGGCAGCCATCTTACGAAAGTACATAACCAAATGAGCCTTTGGGCAAGAGTCGCCTTTGTACTTTATAAACTCAGGGGTCTTAAATTTTGCTGGCATGACGAGGTTAGACACAGGACACATGTTGTCTGCATCAACGTTGAAGAAGTCATTTCCTTCTACAGCTCTGAGTCTTTTCTCCAAAGTTTGGTATTGTTCATTGGTTTCTTCAGGCTCAATGTCCACATTGTCCTCACTTTGAGCACTAGCATTGTAATCAAAGTTTGGATTCTCAAAGGGAATTCTGGCAGTCCGTACCAGAGGTCTGGGTTCTGAGACAATAGGGATTTGAAACTCTGGTCTTGGAGCTTGACCGACCAAAGTGGTAGTGACCTGTTGTGGAATGAAATCGTGAGGTAATCCAAATTCCGGCCATGTAGATGGTGGCATCTGAACAGGCGGAGGCTCAATAGCAGCACTCGTGATTTCTTGGATGACGGTCCTCTGAGGTGGATCTCCTCTAGCAATTAGGACCTAAAGCATTTCTGTTAAATTAGTCATGCTTAACTTCAGATCGTCTATTTCCATCCTAATCTCTGCAGTGTGCACTTCTTGTTCTGACATTTTGCGCCTGACGTTAGCTCTAGTCCCTTATTGGTGATGAGGAATCAGTTTGACGACTTACAGACGACTGAAAGAAAGAAGGTTGGAATGAATTGACGATGACCGGGACGTATGTATGAAATATGCAAGGGATGCAAATGCAATGCATGGATACAGCACACAAAAACATAGAAAAAACATGGGGTCAAAGGTTCGGTGTCATGAAGTCAAGGCTTTACCCATCCCAAAGGTTTACTAGTGATTTATGTACCTGTCTCTCATCATCATCAACCCTTGTCAAGAAAACACCAGCGGGCCGGGAACCGTGCTAGGTGGTGTTTTTTGAAGAGTCCTCAGAAGAGGGTGGCATCTCATGACAACTATTTCTGATAGCCTCTGCGCCACTAAAGGGGTTTTTCCTAGGTGTATACTCAATCTTTCCACATGCGGCATCACACGCATTCCCATTAGCAGAAAAATAAACACAGATATCAATTAGGAAAAGCAGTATATATATTTATCCCAAAGTCCTAGACTTTAAAGAGCTATGAATCCTATGTTCCTGACAAAAATGGCTCCCCGGCGGAGTCACCATTCTGTGGCACGTTCCAAACTTTAAAGGTTTCGACCTAAGATCCTAGTGATAATATACGTCCCCAGCAGAGTCGCCATTTGTCGATTCTACTGGGGAAAACGAGTCTCTTGAGAGACTATTTCTGCTTGGGGATATTACATCATACTTTTCTTGGGATCTTCTCGGAGAAATGCCATATGATGTGATCCAATTTTGAGGTGCTGATGACCTTTTCATCAGCGGGTTTTTTTTTGGAGAAAAACTGTCGTATTGCCGAATCTCTGCTTAAGAGGCTTCCTCTAGGGATTTTCCTTAATCCGGGAAAGCGAAAATATCATCTTCAATGGAGAAGAGTGACATCGGTTGAAGGTTCTCTGGTCTTTCAGAGGTTCAAGTTATCAAAGTGGTCGATTGCCGACTCTGATCTAAAGATACACTGGAGACGAGTTTGTTAGGACACAACATTTCCTGACGAAGCAAGAACTGACAAACTCGATCGAGAGGACGGTTATCACGGCAGGATAAGATCAACACAAGTGATAGTGATGCAATATAAATGCAAGTGCAAATAAAAAATGCATGATACATGTATGTTTATGCTGACAAAACTGACGCGACATACAAACTAAAAGATGAACATGACTGGATACTCGGCCACAGTGGGGCAAGTAGAAATATTGCTGGTTCAAGAATAGCAATTCCACCTTGCTTAGGAGAGATAGTCCCTGTTGGGAGCTATGTTGGTCGGGCTTAGGAGATGAGAACTCGGCCGAGGGTATCAGACGGGAAAACCACATCTGATAGAGTTGATCCTTCATTCAGGTGCACTGGCTTAGAAGGAGTACTCTGATTCTGCACTTTGAAGTTCAAACGCCTTTGGAGACGCAACCAATGTTCTTTCGATGTTCAACAGTCAAAAGAATTGCCATCTTTATTTTAAAAGCAGAAAAAGTTTTACAAGTAAATTCATTTTTTTGTTTTATTTCAAGAATCGTTAATCATGGTTAAAAACATCATTCTGTAAAGCTAAAACAAATAAGAATTACAAACAAAATCACAAGTGGTTTATTCAAATTTATTTGGTATTTTGTTTGATTTTCTTTAAATATTTACTTTTAAAGAATAACAAATTAGGGTTTCTTTGATTTTCACCCTCACAAATCATTTTCAAACTTTTGGGCCTCTTGAGAGAGTGTAAGACCCACCCCCTTGTACAAAAAACTTTTTGGGCCTCACCTATTGTATAAGTCCCTCTGTACAAGTAAACGACGCGATCATCCCCCGTTTAAAACAAACCATCTGGGCCTCTAATAGAGTGTAAGACCCAACCCTTTTAGTAAATAAAACTTTGGGCCTCTAATAGAGTGTAAGACCCAATCCTCTTTTATACCAAAACCATTTTGGGCCTCAGTCATTGTATAAGTCCCTTTACTTTTGTTTCGCCACACGATGCTTTCCCGTGTATGTTTATTTATCAACACGATGTTCTTCCGTGTATGTTTTATTTCACATGACGTTCTTTCAAGTATAATTGACTCTGATTTTATGGGCCTCTCCTTGAGCTGTAAGCCCCAATTTACTTTCAAAATGCTTTCTCCTTTGATTTTGAATATACTGTTGTTTTCAATCTTTCTTTGTTGAACAAACTAACAAAACAACATGGAAGCTCTACAACCGAGTGAGTGTTTATACGCTTTCATTTACCGCTTTCATATACATATAACTGTATTGTGGGGTTGTTTCGCTGTAAGTCTTCTTTCATAAACTCATATCAACTGTGTAATAATAGTATAGATATTTAGAGTTTCCCCGGCAACTACGTCAAGCACTAGGAAAAGCCGTTTCATTTATTCGTAGAAATAGACAGCTAGATCCCCAATAGGAGCACCAGATACAGTCTTCTCTTCGGCTGTCCTCCTTAGGAATTGTTAAGAAACTCTACCTCCCCAGAGATGAATGTCTTCTCCGTGAAGGTCATCTCTTGAGTTTCTTCCAAATTCTCGAACTTTCCTGACTTGATCTATTCTTTGTGAATAGCTTGCCTTGAATTTCTCGGGGTTTGGAGGCCCACGGGCTTCTTAAAAGCATCGGCCTCCTCTTGGGCATTGTACAAGGACCCACAGGCTTCCTAAAAGCATCCCCGCCTCCTCTTGGGCTTAGTACAAGGACCCGTCGGCTTCTTAGAAGAATTCACAGCCTCCTCTTAGGCTTCGTATAATGATTCTTCCTCCGGGAATGATAGCCTCCTCTTGGGCTTCGTACAAGGACCTCTCGGCTTCTTAAAAGTTTCCAGCCTCCTCTGGGGCTTCGTACAAATTGTCCCGACGACCTCCTAGAGGTATAGGAACAGAAATTAGTCATCTTCATAGAACAGTCTTTCCAAGAATCTACTACTGTTTCTTAAAGCATAGAACAAAAGATAAAACTCTAGACTCGGACAGTCTAATTTCCTTGAGTCTCAAAGACATTCTCAAGTCCCCTTCAAAAATAGGAAGAAAACCCGGAGACTCGGACAGTCTCAATACCCTTTGGATTTCCCATTTCCTTAAAGAACAGGAAATAACCCCGATCCTCGAATCAAATCCCTGAGTGCAACATTACTCATATAAGAACTGATTTTCTCTTTAAATCAACATATTGGATCTGTCACTCAACTGAAACAGTTACAATAGCCTCCTCTTGAGCTTTGTACAATGATTCTCCCCAGCGGAGCAAACAAATTTTCGCCTCCATCTCGGGCTTCGTACGAGATACAAAGACTCTTTTGTTGAGTCAAACTTTCGCCTCCCTCTCGGGCTTTGTACGAGATACAAAAAGACTCTCTTGTTGAGTCGAACATCTTTTAGCCTCCATCTCGGGCCTCGTACGAGATCCAAAGCACTCTCTTGTTGAGTCAACCCTTTTAGCCTCTTTCTCGGGCTTCGTACGAGACACATATAAACACTCTCTTGTTAAGTAAGTTAGCCTCCTCTTAGGCTTTGTATAAAGAAATCCCCGGTTGAGTCAAATCAACCTTTCAGCATCAACATATGCTTTGCTCACAGCATACAAACATCAACAACTCCTCTTTGGAGATGAAAAAACCCCTCTCAATTAGGACACCTTTAGCTTCATGTTTTGGGCTTTGAACAAGACACCAAAGCAACCCTTTCCTCTTTTTTTAACATCCGACGCTTTCCTGGATATTCCTTTTCTTTACATCCGACGCTTTTTCGGATATTCCCTCTATTTTCATCCGATGTGTTTCCCGGATATTAATATCTCAATCTTTAATCTCTTCACTCTTTTCAATCAATTCCCACAAACACCCTTTTAGCTTCATATCTTGGGCTTTGAACAAGATACCAAACAACCTTTAGCTTCACGTCTTGGGCTTTGAACAAGACACCAAAACACCATTTCCTCCCATAGGATAGGAGGAACTACGATCGCTCTGATTTCCCTGTTTCGGTAAACGGGAATATGTAGGCATAAGATTGAAAGAAAAATCTTAGCGAGCACACCACATCAAAAACCTCAGGTCCCATACTCTCACATACTCATCAAAAACTCCACATTTAGCACCTGCACATATTAGTCAAGAAAAGCAAATCAGTATCCTAACCAAAATCCTCCCTAACCGACAAAACATTCCCTCCTTAAACAAAATAAGCCTAAGAAAGACCCCCATGTCAGGTAGCATCTGTAAACCAACAGTCATCTGTTTAATCTCAGTATGCAAGCAGGGTTAATTGGGGACATCTATTTCCCTTCCTTAATCAGCTCACAATAGGATAAAAAATGAATCGAACTGCAACCCAACGGTGTGACTCGCAACCACAAAAACCGCGCTACAGAAGAATGGCGACTCTGCTGGGGAAGTATATTATCACTAGGATCTTAGGTAGAAACCTTTAAAGTTGGGAAGGTGCCACAGAACGGTGACTCCGTCGGGGAGCCATTTTTGTCAGGAACATAGGATGCATAGCTCTTTAAAGTCTAGGACTTTAGGACAAATATATATACTGCTTTTCCTAATTGATATCTGTGTTTATTTTTCTGCTAATGGGAATGCGTGTGATGCCGCATGTGGAAAGATTGAGTATACACCTAGGAAAAACCACTTTAGTGGCGCAGAGGCTATCGGAAATAGTTGTCATGCGATGCCACCCTCTTCTGAGGACTCTTCAAAAAACATCACCTAGCACGGATCCCGGCCCGCAGGTGTTTTCTTGACAAGAGTTGATGATGAAGAGAGACAGGTACAAAAATCACTAGTAAACCTTTGGGATGGGTAGAGCCTTGACTTCATGACACCGAACCTTTGACCCCATGTTTTTTCTATGATTTTGTGTGCTGCATCCATGCATTGCATTTGCATCCCTTGCATATTTCATACATACGTCCCGGTCATCGTCAATTCATTCCAACCTTCTTTCTTTCAGTTGTCTGTAAGTCGTCAAACTGATTCCTCATCACCAATACGCGATTAGAGCTAACGTCAGGCACAAAATGTCAGAACAAGAAGTGCACAATACAGAGATTAGGATGGAAATAGACGATCTGAAGTCAAGCATGACTAATTTAATGGAAATGCTTCAGGTCCTAATTTCCAGAGGAGATCCACCTCAGAGGACCGTCATCCAAGAAATCACGAGTGCTGCTATTGAGCCTCCGCCTGTTCAGATGCCACCATCTACATGGCCGGAATTTGGATTACCTCACGATTTCATTCCACAACAGGTCACTACCACTTTGGTCGGTCAAGCTCCAAGACCAGAGTTTTAAATCCCTATTGTCTCAGAACCTAGACCTCTAGTACGGACTGCCAGAATTCCCTTTGAGAATCCTAACTTTGATTACAATGCTAGTGCTCAAAGTGAGGACAATGTGGACATTGAGCCTGAAGATGCCAATGAACAATACCAAACTTTGGAGAAAAGACTCAGAGCTGTAGAAGGAAATGACTTCTTCAACGTTGATGCAGACAACATGTGTCTTGTGTCTAACCTCGTCATGCCAGCCAAATTTAAGACCCATGAGTTTATAAAGTACAAAGGCGACTCTTGCCCAAAGGCTCATTTGGTTATGTACTTTCGTAAGATGGCTGCCTACACCAAAAACCAGAAGTTGCTCATCCACTGCTTTCAAGATAGCTTAAGTGGAGCTTCACTCAAGTGGTACATGAGCCTTGAACGAAGCAACGTTCATTGCTTGCAGGATCTTATCAATGCTTTCAAGAATCAGTATAAGTACAACCTGGACATGACTCCAGACTGTCGTCAACTCCAGAACACGACTCAGAACGAGAAAGAATCTTTCAAAGAGTATGCTCAACGCTGGAGAGAGTTGGCTTCTCAGGTCGAACCCCTTTTGGCTGAGAAGGAGCTTACCAGAATATTCTTAGACACTTTGTCTCCCATCTTTTGGGAAAAGATGATTGGCAGTGTTTCATCAAACTTTACAGACTTGGTCATCATTGGCCAAAGACTTGAAGAAGGTATCAAGAATGGAAAGGTCTCTAAAACTGCTGAATCTTCTAACGCTGTAAAGAAACCCTATGGAAACTTCCAAAAGAAGAGGGAAGATCAGACTAATTCTGTCTTGGTTGAGAATAGGAAACCTCATTACAAACCTCAGCAGCCTAATCAAGCTCATATTGCTGCTATCACTCCTCTGTTGGCTGCTCGACCAGCTCTAGCTCCTCAACGTCCGGCTGTTGGACAAGACCAGAACTACAATAGGACTCACTTTGATCCTATTCCTATAACGTACACTGAATTTTACCCTATTTTGGTTCAGAAAGGAGCAATTACCACTAAGGCAGCACCTCTTCCTCCAAATCCACTTCCACCTGGATTCAGATCTGACCTTCATTGCACATTTTTCTGTAGCGAGCGATTTTGGACGTGGTTCTTAAGCACTGTCGCTCTTTTGGGGTGACTACAGGTCGATTCATTTTTTATCCTATTGTGAGCTGATTAAGGAAGGGAAATAGATGTCTCCAATTAACCCTGCTTGCATACTGAGATTAAACAGATAACTGTTGGTTTATAGATGCTACCTGAGATGGGGGTCTTTCTTAGGCTTATTTTGTTTAAGGAGGGAATGTTTTGTCTGTTAGGGAGGATTTTGGTTAGGATACTGATTTGCTTTTCTTGACTAATATGTGCAGGTGCTAAATGTGGAGTTTTTGATGAGTATGTGAGAGTATGGGACCTGAGGTTTTTGATGTGGTGTGCTCGCTAAGATTTTTCTTTCAATCTTATGCCTACGTATTCCCGTTTATCGAAACAGGGAAATCAGAGCGATCGTAGTTCCTCCTATTCTATGGGAGAAAAAGTGTTTTTGGGTATCTTGTTCAAAGCCCAAGATATGAAGCTAAATGTGATTTGTATCTTGTTCAAAGCCCAAGATATGAAGCTAAAGGGTTGAGTATTTTGTGTCTTGTTCAAAGCCCAAGATTGAAGCTAAAAGGGTGTTTGTAGGAATTGATTGAAAAGAGTGAATAGATTAAAGATTGAGATATGAATATCTGGGAAAAACATCGGATGAAAATAGAGGGAATATCCGGAAAAGCGTCGGATGTAAAGAAAAGGAATATTCGGGAAAGCGTCGGATGTTAAAAAATAGGAAAGGGTTGGTTTGGTGTCTTGTTCAAAGCCCAAGACATGAAGCTAAAGGTGTCCTAATTGAGAGGGGTTTTGTCATCTCCAAAGAGGAGTTGTTGATGTTTGTATGCTGTAAGCAAAACATATTTTGATGCTGAAAGGTTGATTTGACTCAACCGGGGATTTCTTTATACAAAGCCTAAGAGGAGGCTAACTTACTTAACAAGAGAGTGTTTATATGTGTCTCGTAAGAAGCCCGAGAAAGAGGCTAAAAGGGTTGACTCAACAAGAGAGTGCTTTGGATCTCGTACAAAGCCCGAGATGGAGGCTAAAAGATGTTCGACTCAACAAGAGAGTCTTTTTGTATCTCGTACAAAGCCCGAGATGGAGGTGAAAGTTTGACTCAACAAAAGAGTCTTTGTATCTCGTACGAAGCCCGAGATGGAGGCAAAAATTTGTTTGCTCTGCTGGGGAGAATCATTGTACAAAGCCCAAGAGGAGGCTATTGTAACTGTTTCAGTTGAGTGACAGATCCAATATGCCGATTTAAAGAGAAAATCAGTTCTTATATGAGTAATGTTGCACTCAGGGATTTGATTCGAGGATCGGGGTTATTTCCTGTTCTTTAAGGAAATGGGAAATCCAAAGGGTGTTGAGACTGTCCGAGTCTCCGGGTTTTCTTCCTATTTTTGAAGGGGACTTGAGAATGTCTTTGAGACTCAAGGAAATTAGACTGTCCGAGTCTAGAGTTTTATCTTTTGTACTATGTGTTTAGAAACAGTAGTAGGGTCTAGACTCTTTGAAAGACTGTTCTATGAAGATGACTAATTTCTGTTCCTATACCTCTAGGAGGTCGTCGGGACAATTTGTACGAAGGACAAGAGAAGGCGAGAATAACTTTTAAGAAGCCGAGGGGTCCTTGTACGAAGCCCAAGAGGAGGCTAACATTCCCGGAGGAAGAGATCATTATACGAAGCCTAAGAGGAGGCTATGAATACTTCTAAGAAGCCGACGGGTCCTTGTACTAAGCCCAAGAGGAGGCGGGGTTGCTTTTAGGAAGCCTGTGGGTCCTTGTACAATGCCCAAGAGGAGGCCGGTGCTTTTAAGAAGCCTGTGGGTCCCCAAACCCCGAGAAATTCAAGGCAAGCTATTCACAAGGAATAGATCAAGTCAGGAAAGTTCGAGAATTTGGAAGAAACTCAAAGATGCCATTCACGGAGAATACATTCATCTTTGGGAGTAGAGTTTCTTGACAATTCTTAATGAGGAGAGCCGAAGAGAAGGCTGTATCTGGTGATCCTATTGGGGATCTAGCTGTCTATTTCTACGAATAATCGAAACGACTTTTCCTAGTTCTAGACATAGTTGCCAGGGAAACTCTAAATATCTATACTATTATTACACAGTTGATATGAGTTTATGAAAGAAGACTTACAGCGAAACAACCCCACAATACAGTAATATGTATATGAAAGCGGTAAATGAAAGCGTATAAACACTTACTCGGTTGTAGAGCTTCCATGCTATTTTGTTAGTTTGTTCAACAAAGAAAGATTGAAAACAACAGTATATTCAAAATCAAAGGAGAAAACATTTTGAAAGTAAATTGGGGCTTACAGCTCAAAGAGAGGCCCATAAAATCAAAGCCAATTATACATGGAAGAACGTCATGTAAAATAAAACATACACGGAAGAACATCGTGTTGATAAATAAACATACACGGGAAAACATCGTGTGGCGAAACAAAAGTAAAGGGACTTATACTCAAGTGGAGGCCCAAAATATTTTTGTACAAAAAGGGTTGGGTCTTACACTCTATTAGAGGCCCAAATAAGGTTTGAAAATGTTTGATAAAGATAAAAAATCAAAGAAACCCTAATTTCATTTTTTTAAGGTATTTTTCAAAGAGAAATCAAGTAAAAAATGATAAGAATATCAAATAAAATCATTAATCATGTTATAAATAAGGATTAAGGTTTATGAAAAAGTATTTTATCCACATGAATATTTAAAATCATTTTGGTTTTAAAAATCAAGAAAAAGAAATCATTTTAAAAGCATTTAAAACAATTTAAAACAATATTTTTGAATATATTAAAAATATATCAAATAATAATATTTTTTTGTGATTTTTTGTGGATTAAAATATTATGGAGTATGAATAAGAAGTGTGTAAAACAGAATTGGAAAATGATGATTTTTGCTATGTAAAAGAATTGGTTGAGTTTTGAAGATAAACTAAGAAAAATAGGAGTGATGTCACAACATCACATTCGACATCACTCATGAGTTTTGAAGATAAGAGAAAAAGGGCGATGTCACAACATCACATTCGACATCAGACAAAAACCAGAACTGCACCTTGATTTTCAACATCTTTTCTATCAAACTTCAAACATTCATAACTCTCTCAATTTTTAACGAAATTAAAATCCGTAAGAACCTATCTTGACCAATTTTTCACAAGGAATCCAATGGTTTCACTCATACATACTGAAACTTAATGTACATCACACACAAGGCAAAAAACCTGATCTGCACCTTAAGTTTAAAACAACATAAACTCCACATATAAACATGTTAAAGTGCAAACAGTAGGAGGATCATAACATACACATTAAGGACTACATTTTTGCTTCAAGAATTGTTCAATATGATGCATGTATGTGGACATCAAAGGAAAGCATGATTCAAAGAATTCAAGTTGTGAATTTTACCTCTTTTTTGGAGATTTTGTGCAACCTACCAAGTGCTTTGTTCCAGAAATGATTTGATGCTTTGGACACCCTCAAATGACCTCTTAGAAGCTTTTAGGATGGTTGGAATCAGCTGGAACCTGCAAAAACACAAACTGTCCCTTTCTTGCAAAAGGGGTTAAAAGTGACCAAAATAGCAACTCCCTCAAATGGTGTTCCAGGTGGTGGGAACCATTTGGGACAGTTCAAGGATGATATTTAGAGTATGTTTGAGGTTTTATCTGGTTTGGAAAGTGACTGAATCAAGACATGGCTTGAAAAATGCAAAAAAGTGTCATTTTGAGGTTTTGAGAAGTGACTTTGTGATTTCATGATTACAGGTCACTTGTGATAGTTTGGATCACCTACATATGATGTTTATGAGGTGTTAGGATCATGAGATGTGATGGAAATGCTCTCTAACTCAAAAACTCAGAATTACCTTACTAAAGAAGGCATTTTGGAGTGAAAGAAGTGATTTTGAGGAAAGCATCAGTTTGATGGCTTTGGTGTACTCAAACTGAGCACAAATGAGCTCTATTTATAGTAGAGCGAGTTTGTTTTCGCAGCAATAGTGAATGGCAACTGCAGCAGAGGTTTGTTCAATGTTGGCCAATGAAAATCCAAGTCTCCTATAGCCATTGACTAGAGGTTAGAGCACAGAGATTTGGTTCCCTACTTGTTGGAGGAATCTTGACTGAATTCAGTTGCAAATGTGTCAGTCCATGCCACCTCTAAGCATCTATTAAATGCTCCAATCCAAAATTGGAGTCTTGTCCCTCTTTTAGGGATTTTTAGGAATAGCATGCTACTTCTTGTTCCAAGGACTTTGGAGGCTTGGCTCAGTGATTGTCCCCTTTAGATTTGATCCTCGGATGTGTCCAAGATGATGACAAGGCTTGGAAATTCGTGCGGCACAAGAAATGTGCAAATCTGCCCCATGAAAAATTCAGCTGCAGCAAGCCTTGTTGTAAAATTCATAACTCCCTGCTCGAGTATGCTACATGGACGTTCTAGGACTTTCTGGAAAGCTTAGATGACGTACTTCAACTTTGATGTTTGGCCCTAGATCTAGTTCAACTTGGATCATGGAGAAAAACAACCTTGAAGTTGGGACATTCTTGCTGGAAAAATATTAGTGATATCCTATGCAATGTTGGAACATCAGACAACCTTGAACATTAATAATTCCAAACTTTAATCACTTGTATCTTTTAATCCACTATGATATTTTGAGTTGAAGTGAATTGCATCTTTGATGCTTGTCTTGCATGGTGACAAAGCTTGAAAATTGTGTGGCACAAGAAAAAGTGCACAAAATATGTCCTAAAAAAATCAGCTCAAGCAAGGCCTGTTGTGAGGTGCATAACTACTTGTTCAAGTTGAATTAATGGGAGTTATTATACATTTTGGAAATCCCTAATGACATACTTTAACTTTGATGTTTGACTTTGGTCTTGGTTCAGCTTGCAAAGTCATCAAAAATGGTCTTGAACTTGTGTGGTCAAATCTGTCCTAAAAGCTGTCATGAAAATTCTGCTTTATCAACGCTTTTTACAAAAATCATATCTCCTTGCTCGAGTATGCTACAAGGACGTTCTAGGACTTTCTGGAAAGCTGAGATTACGTACTTCAACTTTCATGCCCAAGGTTTGGCTTGAATCAACTTGGATCATGGAGAAAAACATCCTTGAAGTTGGGACATTCTTGCTGGAATAATATTAATGATGTCCTATGCAATGTCAGAACATCCAACATTAAGAATCCCAAACTTTGATCACTTATATCTTTCAATCCTTATGATATTTTGAGTTGATTCCTTCTACAATGTTGAAGTATCAAATACCCTCTTTAAAAGTAGCCCTTACGCAAAACCAATGGATGCTTGGGTCAATAGTTACAACCTTGAAAAGTTGTGCACTTGGACATGATTTTAACTTAGAAAAAATTTCTAAGTTTCCTTCAATTTGATCAATTTTGCAATTTTGCATGATTTCTTGATTTAAATTTGATCAAATTAAATCATCCATCATATTTTCTTAGTAATGGCTTGTGAAGCTCATAGTTGACCAAAAATACATGAAAATTTTATACGTTAAATCCGGCTGATAATTCAAAAAAATTTCATGAAGAAAATATATAATATTATATGCAGACGACATAGTATAAAAAATATAGACAAATGAAATGAGAAAAAATAAAAACGCCCGGTCTAAATTTAGGGTATGACATCCATAACTTAAGAATGATATAGACAAGGGTACACACAAGAAGTCTAGAAAGAATAGAAGAGTATACATAGCTTGGGAAAGTGATAGTGAATCCGCAAGTGAAGGTTGCTCAAGTGAAAGTGACGAAGAAGCAAATCTTTGTCTCATGGTCCATCATCATAAAAAGAAAAATGTAAGTCATTATAAATATGAACTTAATGATGAAGTGTATTATTCTGAATTAAAGTTTGCTTTTGGGAATCTATATGGTAAAGTGGTAGATGCTTTTAAAAGGTTGGCTTCAAATAATATTTTCGTACTATGAAGCTAAAATTTTAGAAACGGAAAAACAAAGGGAAGCACTTAAGAAAACCATGTTAGATGCTAAAAAAGATAGGATTGAGGATGAAAAAACTTCTTGGTTTGGTTGTAGACTTGTCATATTTGGAAAAATAAGGTTAATACTCTACATGCCAAATTAAGCAAGGCTTTAGAACCAAAAGTCACTTTCGCTGTTGATCCAACAAAATTCAAAAGACTTTTATATGAACCATACAGAAAATATATTTTTTTTGCAAAATAATCAATTAGAGAAAGCCATTCTCATTGTTATTTGATTTGTCACTATTGTTGTAAGAAAGGCCATACCATTGCTAAATGCAAGTTTATGAGATTTTTGGTTCCTACAGGTGTATTTTAATGGTTTCCCAAGTGCAACAATATTTCCACTCACCCTCAAGGACCCAATGAAAATTGGGTACCTAGCAATATTGATTGACTTTGTAGGTAAAATATCTTGACTTCTTGAATAGAGTATGTGATCTCAACAAGGAAAGCTCAAGGCATATAAAAGGTAACATCTCCTTATTCAGTGACTTTGTGGCAAAGAAGAAAGAGGTTGTTTCCTATGAAGTTAAAAAATATAAGTTCTAAATCATGAAAAAGGTAGTGTAGGTAAATCCCCCTTTCACTATTATCTTTGATATTATAATTGCTTGAGAATACTTACTATTATGAAGGTTGAATACATCATTTGTGATGTATTGCATTCAAGAAATGTCGGGAAAGTTATTTTGTTCCAGATGAATCTTTAGAAGAGATACTCAAGCTACCAAAGATGGATTGATCACCTGGAAATGGTAGATCTTAAGGAGGATAAAAGATAACCATCAATTCAAGTGAAAACTAGTCCTCCGCAACATCTTGGAATCTTGACCAAAAGCGTGACTATACGCTTTTAGATAAGTATTTTCTGTTATCTCTTTAATTTTTTTCAACTCTTATTTTAAATCACTTTGTTATCCTTTTTGACGAGCATTGGCCCGAGGGCATGTTATTTGAGTTAAAAATCATTGTGTAGGATTTTTGTCCTACATTCGCGAGATCATCAATATATATAAGTACCAAGTGTATTTGTGAAAACGAATTGGACAAAATCAAGTTGATAACTAAGGGATTTCATCATTGGCTATACAAGTAGAAAAAGTGTAAGTGGTTGCTTCCTCGATCTTTCGTCCAAAAGGTAGTATTGTTTCACTTCTCTTGTGCTTAAGTTTATTTTAAACCACATGTACGACTTGTATACGATGCCTTATGTTTATTGCTTTTTTATTCAAACTGGTATGATACATTTGATGAATGATGAACTTCATATGTGTTCACTTCCAAATTTTTTATTGATGACGATTGAGTGTTTGCAACTTATATGCTTATAGTGACATCATATGTTTAAAATTTTCATCTCATGTATTTTGTGACATTAATTTCTTCATCATATGTTTGAACATGAGATTTACTCATTCTACATGCAGAATATCATTTATGCATAAAATCTATCATGTCCACAATGTATGCGTTCATCCTAAGTCTAGAAAGTGTCTCAACTCCTTTCCAATGTATCAATACATTTAGTATGAGTCAATACACTTGTAGTGTGTATCGAATTCAATGTGAAAAAGATTCAATACATTGTACATAAGTGAAAATTCTATGTTTGTCTCTGCCTCTATGTCGTACCTCGAAAAATACGATCCTCGCGATGGACGCGAAAAAAACTGTTTGAAACAGAGTCGCCACCGAACTTTATTCATTCCAAGGGAGGAATAGGAAAATATCGATAAGACCTTTAAAGGATAAGAAAATGGTCATCGCAACCAAATTCGGGTTCGGGAGTCGGTTACGCAAAGGGAAGGTGTTAGCACCCTCTACGTCCGTTGTACTCAACGGGAACCTCTTGATTTGATTCGAGAGAAATGTTAGCTTAGTTTGTTGGTTTGTTTTCTTCTAAGGTAGTATTGCTTTCTAAGGGGAAAATGGGTGGTTTTTTATTAGGGTGCTCGGCAGGGATTTAGAGCCCTTGTGCCTACGTATTCCCTCGTGCAATGGGAAAGTCAGAGCATTCGTAGTTCATGGGACTACGGTTGGTTGGTGTTTTTTAAACGAACGAGTGTTTAATTCGCATTCTAACTGCTAAACGTTGGCTTGTCTGCTCGTCAGGGGAGGCGGAAGTACTAGTTTATATGCGCGGAAGAATGGACTAAACAATGTTCTTTTTTGTGAAAAGTTGTTTGAATAAGGATTAGATGTGTTAAAGATTTAGTTGAGAAAAGAGTTTGATTTGGACGTGTTTTAGGCAAACGAGAGTTTAGGTTGCATTCTAACTGCTAAACATTGGCTTGTCTGCTCGCTAGGGGAGGCTGAAGCACGAGTTCATATGCGCGAAAGAATGACTTAAACAATGTTCTTTGGGAAAGGTGTTTGAGTTATGGATTAAGTGTATTAGGGTTTCGGTTGCGTGGGAAGTGTTTGGTTTGTTAAGTATTTTGGAGGAAGAACGACGATTATTCGATAAACGAGACGTCGGCCTTGCAACCAATTAATCGGGGCATTACTGAGATGCTAGATCTCAACGACACCTTTTTCATTCTATTAATTGTGAAATTGTGTTTGTTGGACATTGGGCTTCTTTGTCCATGTAATTAGGGCGAGTGTTTTAGGAACGAAAGATCGAAACGAACACAACTCAAAGCGTGCGCCTCAAGAGCATTCGTTCAAGGGCCCAAGAAGTGCAAGACCTCAAGAGTCCACTACTTTCGTAATTTAATTAGGAAAATGATTTGAATTTGATTAGACTATTTTAATTAGACGTATTAATCGGATTAGGGTTTGAATGAATTAAGAGTTTTAAGGAGGATTAAATCTTTTAGAAATGGAAGACGGAATGAACACAACCCAAGGCGTGCGCCCCAAGAGTGATCGTTCAAGGGCTCAAGGAGTGCTAGACCCCAAAAGCCCACTACCTCCATAATTAATTAGGAGAAAGGTTTAGATGTCTTAAGAAATATTTTAAGTTTTGTCTTAAGAAAATAAGTATGATTTAGTTTGATTTGAGAAAGATATTTTTTAAGGTTAAGAAATTAACTAAATTAAGTCTTTTAATTTGAGAAAATGTGGTGTTTTTAAGGGTTTAACTATTTTGATTAAAATTAGAAGTTTTTAAGTATGGAAATGGAAGATCGAAACGATCACAACCCAAGGCGTGCGCCCCAAGAGCGATCGTTCAAGGACCTAAGGAGTGCTAGACCCCAAAAGCCCACTACTTCCATAATTAATTAGGGAAATATTAAATGCTATGAAGATTTGAGTTGAAGTGAAAATAATCTAGCCATGGAAGAATAAATACTGCTAACTTAATAACTTAGGAGGAGATTAAGATTATGTCAATGTTATCATAAATTAATTAATTGGACGAATGATTAAGTGTTAAGATAAAGGAATTAAACAACAATAATCCTTACTTAATTGGTTTGTAATGCCCGAATAAACAAATATCCTACCATGAGTAAGAAATATAGAAGGGGAAAATTTCTTAGAATTAATACCTTAATTACCAATTGCTCCTAAATTTAATTTCATGATGATCACATTTGTTGAAGCAGATTAAAAAAAATATAGGCCCAGTAGCCCCAAAAGTCACACCACACAATGACCATAAAGGGTGCCTTAATGCTATCGAATCGGGTCGGTCTAAGAGGCCCAAACTCGAGTATCCTTCTGACCCTAGAAACAACAATCAATCGCTTTACCCTCCAACGTACCGCCTGGGGTGTCAAACTTGTTTCTTCCTATACTATTAATTAGTATTAACGGTAAGGGATAAGTTTGAACAGTCATGAATCATGGTCTTGGAAAAACGTACTAATTTAATTTGATCCAACCAAAACTTTAAACATAATTATTATTACATGGCAGGAGTAATTTAAAATAAATAAGAACCGAGTACCTAGGCCATAACTGTTTACCACTCATTTCAGAACCTCAGCTTTTATCTCTATTTATCAAAAGCAGGAAGGAAAAAACCTTTTCACTTTTTAAAACCATCGCCCTCTTTCTCTCAGACTCACACGAGTCTCTCTCACCTCTAGCTATCTCTCTCGTTCCAAAACTCCAACGAGTTTCCTCTCCAAACTCAAACCCTTATCCCTTTTTCAACCTTCCATGAAAAATATTTCCAAACTCAGCTAAATCAAACTAAACCCTAGATTTTCATTCAAAGATTCAATAGTAATGGAGCAATATAACCAGCAATTAGGATGGGGGTTTCAATCAACACAACAAAGCGAGTAATATGCCAAAGAGGAGCCGAGTGAAAGGAGGAAGGACTTACACGATCGGAGCTAGTCCGATGAGAAATTCTGGCGAGGGTGATTTCTCGAGTAGGCAAGTGTTGCCTTTGTTGCTTTCCACTCTTTCCTTTTCCCTCAACTTGCTTCTTCTTCCTCTATCGTGTGCTCTGACTATTTTGCTGGGAATAATACGCTTCTGGGAGTGTGAGACAGTGGCTAAGCTCACTATCTTAGAGTTTCAGTGTAAAACTCTAAAAAGTTTTACTGAGAATTTGAGCTTTAGGTGGGTTTAGGGATTGATTTCAGCAGCGCTTCAGTAGGGTTTTTTCTCTGTGTCCTTCGCCAATGATTAGCACTCTATTTATAGAGGATTTGTGGTTTTCTAGTACGTGTAGAATTAGGATAAATTTGAGCTGTCAATTTCAATACCGTTAGAGGGAATTTTTGCTGAAAGATTTTGTGGGGACCCAAATGATAGTGATTCATTTTTTATTTGTCTGTAGTGAGCTTCAATTCCTTCTAGAACGTGGGATTTTATCTGAGTTTTTACTGTGTGTAATCTGTGATTTGTGGCTCTTTTTACTGCTACTAACTTCTTGATGATGTGGCTTTTATTTGACTCAAAATGTTGTGCTGACTTTTACCTCTTGTTCATGAATCCTGATGAAATTGAATAACATTGCGGCATTTTTATTGATTTTGGTTTTGCTAGCTTAAGGTATTAACAAACTTTCTATCTTTCTCCTTTTCATGTATTGATGGTGATGACCTTGGCGTAAACTTGGATGAAGTATGGACTGTGGAGAACTGGTGGAATTGGACCAAGAAGATTTCATGACTTGTCTTAAAACTTCTTGGTAAGCTTTGAAAGTCAAGGAATAATTATTACTGTTATATCCAATATATTCCAGCTTCTTGATTCTGCTCAAAATTGTTCTTTAGGTGCACTCCAATTCTTGCTGCACTACCAATTTAGAAGTGTGTAACTTTTGTGGTTGAATCATGAAGCATGGTTATGTCAATGTTGGTTTGGTGTGTTATTGTTTTTCTATGCAGCATTTGGAGTTTTGGTGATGCTTGAAAGTGAAGAAGCCGTGGCGTGGTGATTCGTATGGCACACGTAGGTGAACCATAGCAGCTTAGTAGGAAGTATGGAGCTTGAGGGAGCTTACTGTGATACTTTGTGTCTTATGGCTTGATCAAAAGTTTCGCCTTATTATAACTTGTACTTCTCATTTCATGTTTTGGTTTATAGCTCATGATTGTTTGATTACTGCAGTGTATAAGATCAGAGGTTTGGATAGAGCCTACTTGTTTATAGCAAACAAAAACGAGGTCAGCCTCATCTATATCAAAGAGTTCTGCATTGGTACAAGGTTTTCTTGCTGACTCAAAAAAAAGACTCTGGTTTCATTCTGAGCGTTTCTTCCTGCAAGTTCTCATTTTGATTTGAATTTCACTGATTTTGCAGACACTTTGGCCTTTCCATTTACAGCTTCAGGTGTTATTGGTGATCAGGTGCTTGGATAATGTTGTTCTCTTTACATTCATCACACGACTGAACTCATGTAATATTGTAATATTGGCTCCTTTGAATCCTGTTAGAATTACTGTTAAGTCCTTCTTTGATCATTGATGGATGTCATCTTGCAGATTGCAGGTGTTGCTGTGAGGCATGGTGTGATGGTGTATTGGTTCTTTGTTTAGGAGTTGATCGAAGCATTCGTTTACGAAATCTTCTTGAAGGTATGAGTCTTGTCAAGGAAACTCACTTGGACTATCAATCATTTATGATGTTGATATTTATTTTTCCTTTCTCTTACCATAGTTTCTGACTTTCTCAATGAGGATCTTGAGTATGAAATGGTTCTATCATTATAGGATGGAAGACTGTTATAAATTGGCTAGCTGGTAAAAAATAGTTACCGTTAGCTTATTTACGAACTCAGTTAGAAGACTGCATTGAAATAGAAGAACTAATGGTGTTTTAATTGTTGATGTGTTGTGTTTAGTTGATGTGCACTTCAGTTTGAGATCCTGCTGTTATTTGCAATCCATTATATGATTTGATGCAGTGTGTTGTTGTACAAGGTTTGTGAATGAATCATGTGCCCTTTGCTACTGCAGGTACAGGTTATACTAAGTGATCTTGTTGTAGGAGAGCTGCTGAAGTTGGTTTGCAGTTTTGTATTGAATTTTGAATTGTGCAGGTTATGGAAGTTGTGGCTTATGGGTGTAGGAAGTTTTTATTTTATTTTGCAAGCTGGCCAATTGTAACGGTATCCTTTCATGCTTGTGGTAAGGATTGCAAGTGGTTGCCTTTAAAAAAGAATGATGTGTTTGGCAACATGTGAAGGCAAAGTTGTTGTTGTGAATATTGGGAGGTGGTTGTACGCAATGTTGTATCATGTTGTAGCTAGTATGTGTCTTATGATATTTTATTTTGTAATTTTGACAACATGAACTTGATTCTTTTATAATTAGCATGAGCCTGTTGTTATGGAATGAATGGTTTGTATAAATGGATCCTATGATTTGTAATGAATGGGCTTTGTAAGAACTTTGGCTTTCATAAGAAAACATGGTAATGAGAAGAATATGGTAAAGTGACATGGATGTTATATTTGAATATGGTTAGAAAAAAACAAAATAGATTTAGAGAAATGGTTTGAAATTTTGAATTGGAATGAATTGTGGATATAGAAATGGAAAATGGAAATAAAAGAATATAATTTGGTTCTAAAAAAAGGATATGGACTAAAAAAGGAATTGGGTGGACTTGGTTAGAGATTTGAATGATACATGCTAAGAAAACTTGGTTAAAACCACGCCGTAAGGGTTGAACTTTAACTTCTCATGCCATATTCACATCTGAAGCCTATTTTTATCATCTTTGAACCTTCACTTGTCAAAACCAAAGTCTTGAATCGATGAAACCAAAAATAAATCAACTTTGAACTTTGATTTTGATTAAATGATGCCACATTGAATTCTCTTAAGCCAACGCCTCAAACACACATAAGCATTACTTGCAATGATTTGAATTATGAGGCCAAATGCACTGAATATTCTGCAACTTGACCTTGCCAAATGAACTTGAACTTGCACAAAACCCTGGTTGAATCTTTAGTCCCACATCACTTGAATCAACCAACCCTGGCCTTAATCTTGTAGCACACTTTTGCCTTACTACACAAAGCAAAACGTTATTTTTTATTATGAGCAACTGTTAGCGGATGAATTGTACAGATGAGAATATATACAAGTAGGACAAATTTGGGGTATGACACTCTAATGTATCGACTCCAAGCACAGATGAGTCGATACATTCATTATTTTTTTTATCCTTCCTTTTCAGTATGTATGAACTCCATTGTCGAATGGGTCGATACATTGATGTTGGGTTTCGCTCTATCAAGGCTCCGAGGCCCAAATGGGTCAACCAATTTACATCAAAAGACAATTTCTCTTCTTCCCTCAACGTATCAGCAATCATAATACCTCTTTGACTGATTTTTCAATCTTCCTAAACTCCCAACTAATCTCATTTACTCATTGCCTTTCAACTATTCCTTCTATTCTCAAGAAAAGTTTGATTTTCCAAAAAATACATTTACTCTTCATCATTCTCTTTTCCCTACAAAACCTATCTTATTCATTTTTCCAAAACCCATCATTTCCATCTTGATTCTTCAAACTTGGGTGATTGTCTTTCTATTTCCATAGTTTGGGGTAGTGGGTCTTTCAAACTTTACTCAAATTCTTATTACTTTCATTCACACCTTTTATCAAACACTTGGTGTGCACACTTTCAACAGTAAGAACTCATGGCTCCTAAGTTGAATATAAGGAAATTTTTTGCAGGAACATCCTCCTCAACCCCTGTAATTGCTCTGTCTCTTTTTCCTCCATCTTGTGTTGATGAATTTGAGAAATACTTTACAAATAGGATTATGGTCAAGCAAAATGTGTATGACCCTGCTGTTGTTGTTGACTTACACATCCCTGAAATTGTTGATATGATGAAGTTTCAAGAGATCAATAATCATTTAAAAGTTTCAAATGAATATAACAAAGACTTTGTAGCGGGGAAATTTGTGAGTGTAAGCTATTGATTAACTTAACTAAAAAATAAGCAAGAGTCGCCACCGCACTTTTATTTTTATCCAAAAAGGAAAGGAAAAAAAAGCGAACAAAACCTAAAGAGTTCTAAAAGAATAAAGAGATAAAGGGTAAGGGGGGTTGGTTATGTAAAGGGAAGGTTTTACGCACCCAATACATCTATAGTACTCTATAGGAGCCCTTTGATGTATTCATGCTTTTTGGTCTAAAAATGGTTTGCTTGTAAAGAGATTAAGGAGATGAGAGGAGAATTATTTTTTTAGATTTTTGTGTTTGGAGAGACTTATCGCCTCATGCCTACGTACCCACGATGTGCAATGTAGGATCAAAACCCTGTAGTTCGTGGTACAAAGAATGAAAATTATTGGTTATGGTTTATTTTATCTTGAAAAAGACAACCCGTCATTCTCAAGAGAGAATACTCAACTAATTACCCAAAGGCATGGGAAAGAGGCATTTGCTTCACATTAAGATGGAGGATTTTCTTGGATTAACATCAACAAGACTAATCACTTCAACATCTAAGTGGAAAATGACCATACTTTCAACAAAATACCCTGGTTAGGAGTTTTACATCTCATCAAAAAAATGACTCATGTCTAATTCTATTTGAAAAGTTTAAAAGAAAAAGGTGCATAAAAGCACAAAAGATTTGAGTGAGTTTCATATTTTTTATGTTTTCATGAAATGGTCAAAATATGGTTAAGATAGATTGACATTTATTAAAGAAAAGAAAGTTTTAAAAAAAGTCACTTGACAAAAGTCAAGGTTTTATTATGAAAGCGGTTTTAAGTTGAAAACAATAAGGTTTTGAAAAAGAGAGAGGATTTTGAAAATTTATGAATGGGGAGGAGAAGAAGTGACTATCCTAGTGCATAAAATAAAAGCTAGGGAAAAGAAGGATCTAACCAAAATGGGGCCACTTCAAAGCAATATTAAAAGAATTCCATCCTTAAGCAAATTGGCCAATAAAGGCAAGTCTTCAATCAATACTCCGGGCAAAGGGATAAGAAGTCCTAATTTTAGTTCCATAAGTCCAATATTACTTCAAAAGAGGTCCATAAAGAGATCACTCCAAAGCATAGGATAGTAACCAATAGTCCAAGATGAGGAGAATTAAGTTTTTTATGGTTTAAACCTTTATTAATGTTTTGGTCCAAGTGGACAAAGAGAAAAAGGCATAAGCATAAACATGTGTCCAACGGACAAAGGAAAAATTGCGGAAGCATAAACATGATATGAAATGATAATAATGAAGCATAAAAAATAAAAGAGATAGGGAGCGAGAAGGAAACATAAACAAAATTAATATAATAATATTGTTAGTAAGTTAGTGATTAGTTGTTAGAGTTAGTGATCAATAACAATTGAATAATTGCACTTAGGTCAAGGTTGATGAAACTCATTAGAGGATTGATAAGACCAAAGCCTCCTAACAACAAGTTTCATGAGTTTTGAACCATAAGACAAATAATCAACCATTCTTGAGAGTTTCCGATACGGGACAAATATTGTGCTATGTTAAGCAATCGCCGAATAATTTACGGAGTAATTACCCTACAATGAGGCTGGTCAATAGCTCTTTGTGCTAATGTACGCTAGATGAACGATATATAGATCGTCATCCGAAAACGATACCGCACGAAAAGAAAAATGATAACGATCTCGTCTTGCTCGAAATTCACCAACGGAATTCCAAGATCTTAGACTTTCATCGATCAAAAAGAAAAAGAATCAAGATGAAAAGAAAGCCAAATTAAACCACACAATTATGTGATCTAAGGCTAAGAACAAAAGGAAGGGGAAGGAAATGGAAAAGGAACCAAAACAACCCCAAATACAAGGCAAAATATGCATTTTGTTTTGAAGTAACCGGTTACTCACCAGGTGTTAACCGGTTACTTAGTTCAAAATAAGCGCAATTTTTCAAAATTAACACAGAGTAACCGGTTACTCACCATACGTTAACCGGTTACTCTGCACCAGAATGCAGAAATTTGTGCAAAATTCAGCATGATCCACTTTCAAAACTTTGTACAAACACCTTATGGTCATGGAACTGAAATTGCACGAAATTTAAAGTAAAATCACAGAAAAAACCAACAATTAAACACAATTACAAGATCCAAAGGATCAAGTAATAAGAATCTCCAAAGATCTACATTATGGAAGATGAAGATGAAGCTTTAACAATGGTGGAAGATGAATTACCAATCCAAATCAGAAAATTCCTTTGAATTGCACCAAGATCTACACTCCAAAACCTTGATCTACTGTGATTGATGAACAAAATAAGAAATGATGAAGGTTTAGCTCAAAGTTAAGCAAGAATCAATGTGAATTCTTACTAACTTTCACAAGAAGAAAGAAGAGCTTTGGTGAATTTGTGGTTTGGGGAGAGAAATTGCAAGGGATTTGTTGGCTATCAAAAGCTTGTGGAATGAATGAAATGAAGCCTCTATTTATAGAGTTTAGGCTTGGAAATTTGGTGGTTTGGAATTAGGCTTGGATGATCAAAATTAGGATTGGAATTCAAATTTGGAGGGAATTATCAAAAGAGTGGTGATTAGTGAAGGTGCATAGTGGAAAATGATCAAAGTGGTGTAGGGGAATTAAAATGAGGCGATCTAGAATATTCCAAATGTGATCAAGGGCAGAGATTGGTGCCAATTGCTGAATTTGAATTTGCCACCATTTTTCAAATTTTCACGAGGGTAACCGGTTACTCACCAGGTGTTAACCGGTTACTTAGTGTAAATTTTGAAAAAAATGCCTTTTTAGTACACTGCTGTGGTTCGGCTCGATTCTTTTGCTCATCAAAGAAGGCATGGAAATAAATACATGAACCTTGGAGTCTCCTGAATAATAATCCATTAAATCTTGGAAACTCTTGATCAGATAATTTTTTGAATTAATTGCAGATCAACTTTGACTTTGTTCAGATGGAATTCATTCAACCTGCAGGAATGATTTTTTTTGTATTTTTAACCTGTTCTTCCCCTGAAAATGTTAGTGAAAGGAAACAAAATATTTTTGGATTTTAATTAATGGTTAGTAAGCATAAACAAATTAAACAAATTAAACGCACACAAACTCAAAGATCCCTGCAAGGCACAAACCTATCAAAGAGGGAACCAATATGTGATCTTGTTTGTGGTATGCAAAAAATGCAAATGACATGTGGGATCTTAGGGGTAAAAATTAGGGTATTACAGCTGCCCCTATTTAAGTTTCTTCTATCCGAAGATACGAAGATGGGTATCTTTGTCTCGACGAGATAGAAGAGACTTAAATATAACAACAACCCAATTTTTGGCCCTAAGAGACCACAAAATGATATGATCATGCAAATGACATGCGAACACAAGTCCACTATGGGGAGAATATGCCATAGGAGATAAACAAAAACTGGAGAACAAAAGAAAAGAGAAAAGACTCCGCGGGGGAAAAACACATCCCAACAAAGGGAGGAGACAAACTAGGGATAAGTGTATGTGGAAATAAACCACATCACAACAAGGATAAAACCCAACAGGGAAGACCTAGCACAACAAGGCTCCACTGGGAAAAACAAGACCTCAACAATGAACTGTCCCATCAAACCGAAGAGACTTACCATTCATCGGAGTAACAAAAATCTCAACAACGAACTGTCCCAACAAACCGAAGAGACTTACCATTCATCGGAGTAATAAAATCTCAACAACGAACTGTCCCATCAAACCGAAGAGACTTACCATTCATCGGAGTAATAAATCTTAACAATGAACTGTCCCGTCAAACTGAAAAGACTTACCATTCATCGGAGTCACAAAAAATCTCAACAACGAACTGTCCTGTCAAACCGAAGAGACTTACTATTCATCGGAGTAATAAAATTTCAACAACGAACTGTCCCATCAAACCGAACAGACTTATCATTCATTGGAGTCACAAAATCTCAACAACGAACTGTCTTGTCAAACCGAAGAGACTTACTATTCATCGGAGTAATAAAATCTCAACAACGAACTGTCCCGTCAAACCGAAGAGACTTACCATTCATCGGAGTAACAAATCTCAACAACGAACTGTCCCGTCAAACCGAAGAGACTTACCATTTATCGGAGTTACCAAAAATCTCAACAACGAATTGTCCCGTCAAACCGAAGAGACTTAATATTCATCGGAGTAATAAAATCTCAACAACGAACTGAATCTAGGTGCAAAATAAATGCACTCTCAATCTAGGTTTCACATCCTAGAGATCCAAACAAATATTGCAGGGGACCCAAGTTCAATCCAGGAACAAGCTGGAGAGAAACGGTCAAACAAAACTCATCCCGAGGAGGAAATATCTCAACTGGGGACTAATTCCATCCAGATAATGAACTGGAGAGGAAACTGAATCAAAATCTTCCACGAGAAATAAACTCAGTGGGGAATCAACAAAGATAGGCATTTTTCTGCTTACGGGTCGACACTCTAAATGGAGAGAGGACACACACGCTCTACGGGGATAACAACACCAGAGAGCAAAGAAGCACCAACACAAATGCAAAATGTACCATGCAACAACAATATGCTATGCACAACAAATGAATGCGCATGCGATGCTTATGAGTATGAATATGCTGACAAAACAGACATAAAGGATAAACAGAGGGTGGAATAAACATCACAACACCACTGAATACTCGGCTAATCTCAACAAGATGGAGATGTTATTAGCAACTCTGCTAGGCATTTAGCTGAAGAAATCCTGCAATAGATAAACAAAAGCCATCAAAGGAAAATAAATCCTACTACAAGGCTCAAATCTTGCTGGAGAAAAGAAAATACTCCTTGGGAAAGACCCGAATATCAATCTTCTAACATAGATGATTGTCGCTCCCGAGGATTTGCATCCATGGTACAAACGCGAAAGTGGCGCGGAAAACAGAGTCGCCAGCAATGTGTATTTATCCCAAGAGAGGGAAAGGAAACACTGCGTAAACCTGAAGGGAAGGGAAAAGACATGGTCTCACGACCAAGAGAAACGGGTAAGGGAGTCGGTTACACGAGAGAAAGGTATTAGCACCCCCTCGCGTCCATCGTACTCGATGGGATCCACGCTTGTTGTCTCGATCAAAGGGTGTCGTCATCTGGAGCTCCACTGCTACTGGAAACGAGAAGGAATGAGAACGGAAGGGAATGAAGAAACTAAGAGGAAGAGAAAAAGAAGTGACTCGATAGGACATCGCTCGTCCTACGCCTACGTATTCCCTCGTGCAATGGGAAAGTCAGAGTCAACGTAGTTCGGACACAAACTAAGGGGGAAGGTTGCTCGCCAAGACATCGCCGTCTTGTGCCTACGTATCCTCAATCAGACGAGAAAGAGGAAATCAGAGCAGTCGTAGTTCGACCTAACGAGGTCGGTTAGTGTTTTTTATGAGCGACGTTAAGTTCGCGTCCGGCAGTTAGGGTCGATGCCTGTTTGCGACGAGACAGAAAATGACGTGCCCTTTTTCAAAAATGAGTTGAGATTAACGATCCCGAAGGATGAAAAGGGTTTGAGTTTGTTTTTGTGTTTTTTAGACAGAAGTGGATTGAAGTTATTTCGTAACTTGCATTGCACCGAAGTCTATGATGTAGGAACGAATGCTTAGCAAATCGTTCCAAGATGGAACATCTACCAGACACTCTAGAAAAATGAGAGGAAACCCCTCATTCCTCATTTCCCACATGCAAGGCTCATACGTAATACACGTTAATTTTATTAAGTGTTTTAGAAGTGTTATGAGATGAGAAGAGAAGACTCAAAGGAAAAGAAAACACTAAGGTGAATTCTATCCTAATGTTGTCATGCAAAGGTGGCCCTATAGTTGAGTTTGAAAGGGGTAAACTTCTACCTAAGTTAGCATGCAAAGGAAACCTAATGCTAATCCTACTCCAAGCTTAATCGAAAATTAAGTTCGACTAGGTAGCTCTAAGGGAGTGAATCCAAGACTTAAATAAGTCTTGAGACTCAAGGGAAGGAAAGAGTGAAAGAGAAGAAGAAGAAAAGGCGAGGTAAAGAGACGAGAAGCCAAAGAGGGCAGCAAGCACATCACACGCATCCTACTCAAATTACATCATTAATCATGCCTCAAAAGATTACACATGAGAGCTCAAGTAAGCAAGTAAAAGCAAACAAGAAAGGATGCAAGCAAACTTGCATAAGAAGCACAATTATACAACATTGAACCTCACACAAAGATGACATGAATAAAGTAAGATGGAAGTGAATCCAAGTCAGAATTAAAGTCATGCCAAAGGTCAATCAATGCACACATTAGAAAATGGGATCAAGAGCACCAAGTATGCATCTCAACAACATTGCACAATTTAAACATTGAACAAAACAATCATGCGCAAGTAACCATGGAGACAAACAACAATCGTGCATCATATGTCCAGCAAGTTGAATCATTAACCAAGAATTAACACGCATCAAATGTGTGTGCATAGTGTTCATCGCATCAATTAGTCAACAACGCAAGCATAAACATTTATCAATGAAAACCAAAAGTCGTGTATCGGAAAATTGTGTTTATACAATGGTGTGAGGTGCAACAACCTAAAAATGATCCACAAATCATCATCATATCAATCCACAAAGTTTAGACATGAAAAGGATCTCAAACAACCAATAAAATGCAAGAAAATCAAGTTCTGCTTCAGTGGTAACCGATTACAGTATAACTGCTAACCGGTTACACAGTTCAAAATTGCACAAATTACGCAGAAAATACACAGTGTAACCGGTTACAGCATAACTGCTAACCGGTTACTCTGGGACAGTGGTGAAAAAATTCAGTTTCAAAAGCACTTTTCAGCAGCAAATCACTTATGTAATCATGTTTAATGATCATGTAATCAACAATGCACGAAAGTCAAGTTCAGAAACAACATTCAAACATCATTGAAATCCAATAATCATCAACATCCACAATTAAATTCACACAAATGAATCAAAACACACCAAAAAAACATGGATCTACATTGTGAAAGTTACAATTAAGCTAAAATGAGTATGGATCGGAAATTAACCAACCTACAAAGCTGAGATTTACTTTGGTGAGGGTTGTAAACAGAATTTGATGAATCAAAGTAAAGAAATCCAAAATCCACAAGCTCCTTGCACTCAAAAGTTGAAGATCCAAGCACTAAGCAATAGAAAACTCCAAAATCACTTTCAATAATCACTTCTGAAATTCCAGATCTAGATCCAAACGAAAATCACCAATGAAATGCAACAATGAAGTGGTAGTGAGTGGCTTTAGCTCAAGAATTAACAAGTTCCAATGAAGAACTTGTTAATCTTTGAAAGAGAGCTTTGAGTATGGTTGAAAATGGAGGTGGAGAGTGAAAAAATGAGAGAGATTTGAGAGCAAAATTCTGAAAAATGAGAGTGAGAATGATCTAGGGTGGAGAGGTTTGGAATGAATTGATTTAAAAAGAAGCTAGGTTAGGAATTCAAATGTGGTTTGGAGTGAGGTTTAGTGAGTGGAAATTGGGATAAAATATGGATTAGGAAAGGAAATGTGGAATTGGAGTAGAAGAATGATGGAGAGAATTTGAATTTTGGGTGGAAAATGATGAAATTGGATCAATTCTAGATCCTTCCCACACATGCACAAGCCTAGCACATGATCACTAATGATGCAAACTTAATTTTTTTCAAACTGCGTCCAGGGTAATCGGTTACAGCATAACTGCTAACCGGTTACACAGTTCAAAAAAACCTTGAGAATGTGCTAAAAATGAATGAGTAACCGGTTAGCACATATGTTGTAACCGGTTACACAGTTCAAATTTTGAATTTGGCGCCTTTTGGAGGGAAACTTGGAAAAGTGACTTCTGATAGCTATTCTGAATCCGTTAAACCTCTGAAACTCAAAACTTGATATTGCTACTGAGTAACACCTAAAAAGGACACAAATTCTTGCTGACACCTCAGAATATCCAGCTGAATTAATAATGCCTGATGCCGGATCGCTTGATCAGAAAATGAATGTTGAAGCTTCTGATTATCAAAACGCCTAATGAGCAAAATAAAAGCTCCAAAAGACCTCAAAAACCATTTGCTTGACCCTGAATACTGCTGAAGATAATGCCGGAGATGATAACGCCATGAGCTGCTAGAAAATACCTTGATCCCATGCCCAAAAGAAACATGCAAAAATGCAGAAATGACGATGCTATTGAAGTGAAGCATAAGCCAAAAAGGTTAGCAACACGAGGGCAAATTTTGAGGTGTTACAGCTGCTCCTATTCAAACTTCTTGGATCCGAGGGTATGGAAGCAACGACTTTCAGACAATCGGGATACACAGAAATTGAATACCAAAATAACCTGGAAATTTGCAACCTGTGGGGATGATGAAATAGAGTTGTTTACGAGGACGGCCGCAGACGAACTCGAAAAGGGTAGACCGACCGAAGGCAGACTACGTTAGGGAGAAACAAAAATAACACGAGTACGACCGAAAGCGGACTCGAAAAGGAAGACCGACCGAAAGCGGAATTCCAACAGCAAACGAGTACGATCGAAAGCGGACTCGAAAAAGGAAGACCGATCGAAAGCGGAATTCCAACAGCAAACGAGTACGATCGAAAGCGGACTCGAAAAGGAAGACCGACCGAAAGCGGACTCGAAAAGGAAGATCGACCGAAAGTGGAATTCCAACAGCAAACGAGTACGACCGAAAGCGGACTCAAAAAGGAAGACTGACCGAAAGCGGAATTCCAACAGCAAACGAGTACGACCGAAAGCGGACTCGAAAAGGAAGACCGACCGAAAGCGGAATTCCAACAACAAACGAGCACGACCAAAAGCGGGCTCGAAAAGGAAGACCGAGCAAAAACGGAATTCCAACAGCAAACGAGTACGACCGAAAGCGGACTCGAAAAGGAAGACCGACCGAAAGCAGAATTCCAACAACAAACGAGTACGACTGAAAGCGGACTCGAAAAGGAAGACCGACCGAAAGTGGAATTCCAACAGCAAACGAGTACGACCGAAAGCGGACTCAAAAAGGAAGATCGACCGAAAGCGGAATTCCAACAGCAAACGAGCACGATCGAAAGCGGACTCGAAAAGGAAGACCGACCGAAAGCGGAATTCTAACAAGAGGATATACCAAATAGGATAACTCTACGGGGGATAACAAAATGACCAAAGAGTGCGAGGACGACCGAAGGCGAACTCGAAAAGAAAGACCCAGCCGAAGATGGACCTCCCAAAGAAGGACTAAGTCAAAGATAGACCTTCAAACCCAGGATAGGTAGAATTCACAGATCTACAAAGATAACTCCGCTGGGGAAGAGAGAAATCTAAATAGACAACTCTGCGGGGGAGTGCAGGAAGGACCGACAAGAAGGACGAAACCACTGGTTGCAGTGTGATGTTAAACAACATCTCCTGAGTTCCGTTAATTCCTACTGGGGAAAGAAACCGGTAAAGGATATCAAACCTGGCTTATGCTTTGAATGCATATGTTTGAATTTTTCTATGGCATAATGCTCCATACGAAACGGAAATGCTACGCGTTTGGGAGGATGCCATGCAAGAATGCTTATGCAATGCAAAAGAGGCATCTCAGCAAAATAAATGCTGAAGACAAAGGCAACTCCGCCGGGAATGACAAACAAAATTGTCCTCTAAAATAAAAGACCCTGCTGCGAAAGACTTCACTCTACTGAGGAAGACCTTGATCACCAACTCTGCTGGATATGAAAACTCCGAGAGAAGATCCGCTCTGTTGGAGATGGATAAAAATGAATAATGAAGATGGAACCCGAAGAGAAATCCCTTCCGCTGGGGATCACCAAGGACCTCCATCGAAAACAGATCTCAACACCTGGATTCGAGATATGACAATAACCATTGGACTTAAGACCTACTAGGGGATTTCAACTGCTGTTGAACAAACTGCTGCCAAGATCGCCACCAAACTTTGCTTGGGGAGACAAGTCAATAATTCCGAACCTACTTGGGGATATTACCGAACTCAACCTGCTGTTGGGAAATGCCCTGCTTTTACCCTGCCGGGAAATATCAGTACATTTATACTGCAGGGGCGTACCGGCCATGACCAGCAAATCTGCTTGGGAAATGGTAGCTAATGACATTGACTCTGTCGGAGGATAACATCAAGCTCAATTCTTTGAGGGGATTAACTCATACCGTTGCTGGTGAGGAACACATTTCTCGACTAGCTGAGGAAAATGAGTGCTCAGGCACTGCGGGGAAAATAACATCTTTGCCCAAAAAAGATATTCTATAAGTCTCCTGCTGGGGATGCAACAACATCACCTTCTGATTGTTTGTTGAGAAAGTGATAAATCAACCACAACTCTAGCTGGGGAAATAATCCTCTGCACTCTGCTGAGGAAGATAATCCTCGACACTCTGGCTGGGGAAAGTAACAACCTGCTGAGGAGAATGAAATTTCAATGTTGAGGTGAGTAGCTCTACTGGGGAGAAACCCTGCTACCTTGCTGGGGATTAGAGCATGCTGTTGCTGACGAAACTACACTTCCTGACCTCCTGAGGAAAGTGATTACCAGGCTCTGTGGGGAAAATAAAGTCTTTTCAAAGGCTACTGGGGAAGGACGAACCTGTTACCCTGCAAACAGAATCAACAGAAAGTTCTATATGCAAAAGGCTACTTCTATTACCATTACAACGACCGTCGCCTAAGCAATTTACACTGTTTTCTGATATGCTTCGCAAAGCTTAACATTTTCGCATGCAATGTTTTATCAAAATATCGGACGTTTTCACAAACAAAACAGTAAAAGTAAACACACAAATGGAAGGCTTTTGAGTGAAATGAGAATTTTATTGAATGGATTGGCCTGTAAATAGGCATTTACATTCGAGAGCAATTCCTGAAAAGAGGTAATTGCACAAAAGAAAATAAAAGAAAATACACATGTCGGCAATGTGGGGAACAGATATCCATCATGATTCAATTCAACTATGACCCAATATGCCTCGCTTATCCGCAGATGTGTTGGCCTTCGAAGAGACTGACTGGACTAATTCCTTTCCTTCGAAATTTCCACGTGTCAAAAGTGTTTACAGATCGAACGCAGTCCGTAGCCTCTTGCTTTCAAATCCCTAACTTTTACCTGGATCGCCCTTTTTGGGTTTTCAATCCACCGGGATACCCATTTTTTCCAAAGTTGCCTTTTCAGGTTTTCAACTTTGCGGGTTTATTCTTTTTTTTTATCCCTAACTTTTGCCCGAACCCTTTTCTTTTTATGTTCGCCGGGATGCCCCTTTTTTGCCTGGACTTTCTTTTTGTGTCCAGCGGGTCTCTTTTATGCAAAGTATTTTTTGACTACGTCTGCATTCACAGGGGACATAAAATATTCGCCATCCATAGTTGAGAGTAATAAGGTTCCACCAGAGAAAACCTGTCTTACTACATATGGCCCTTTGTAGTTTGGAGTCCATTTGCCCCTGTGATCTATTTGAGGAGGAAAGATCCTTTTCAAAACTAATTCACCAGCCTGAAAACACCGAGGACGCACTTTCTGATCAAAGGCTTTCTTCATCCTGCTCTGGTACAACCGACCATGTGCAATGGCTGCCAATCTCCTCTCTTCAATAAGGTTCAGCTGATCCAGTCTGGAACGCACCCACTCAGCTTCATCAAGCTTCACGTCTGCCAGGATTCTTAAAGAAGGAATCTCAACCTCTAATGGTAGAACTGCTTCCATGCCATATACCAATGAGAAAGGAGTTGTCCCAGTCGATGTGCGTACCGAAGTACGATAACCGTGTAGAGCATAAGGCAACATCTCATGCCAGTCTTTATAGGTCACTACCATTTTCTGCATAATCTTCTTGATGTTCTTATTTTCTGCTTCAACAACCCCATTCATCTTCGGACGATAGGGAGAGGAATTGTGATGTTCAACCTTAAAGCTCTGACATAGCTCCTTCATCATCTTGTTATTCAAATTTGAACCATTATCAGTAATGATTCTCTCCGGGACTCCATACCAGCAGATGATGTCCTTCTTGATAAATCTGGCTACCACTTGTCTGATGACGTTGGAAAATGAGGCCGCTTCCACCCACTTCGTGAAATAATCGATGGCAACCAAAATGAAACGATGCCCATTGGAAGCAGTAGGTTCAATCTTTCCGATCATATCAATGCCCCACATGGAAAAAGGCCAAGGTGATGATAAAACATTCAGAGGAGTAGGCGGTACATGCACCTTATCAGCATAAATCTGGCATTTATGACATTTTCGGGCGTATTTGAAACAATCAGATTCCATAGTCATCCAATAATACCCCGCTCTCAGCAGTTTTCTGGCCATAGCATGCCCATTGGCATGGGTACCGAAAGATCCTTCATGGACTTCTTCCATCAACAGGCTTGCCTCGTGTTCATCAACACAACGTAGCAAGACCATGTCAAAGTTTCTCTTGTATAACACATCATCTTTGTTCAGAAAGAAATTTCCTGCCAACCTCCTCAGAGACTTCTTATCTTTAGTGGATGCACCCCTTGTATACTCTTGACTCTTCAAAAAAACCTTAATATCGTGATACCAAGGTTTGCCATCTGATACGCCTTCAACTGCAAACACAAAGGCTGGTATATCCAGACGCATGATTCTGATCGAAGGAGTTTCATTCCAACGATTCACTTGATACATTGAAAACAATGTTGCCAACGCATCGGCCATCTGATTCTCCACCCGAGGTATATGATGAAAGTCGACTCTGTCAAAGAATGGTAACAATCTTCTGACATAGTTGTTATAAGGTACCAAGTTCGCTTGACGAGTTTCCCATTCACCTGTAATTTGATTGACTACCAACGCGGAATCACCATAAACATCAAGGTTCTTGATTCTCAAATCAATCGCTTCTTCTATCCCCATAATGCATGCTTCATACTCCGCCTCATTGTTGGTGCATACGAATGCTAATCGGGCAGTGAAAGGTATATGAGAACCTTTCGGAGTTGTAATGATTGCCCCGATTCCGTTACCATATGAATTAACAGCCCCATCAAAAACCAGCTTCCATTGGGATCCAATCTCTGGCCCTTCATCAGGTAGAGGCTCTTCACAATCCTTCATCTTCAGATAGATAATGTGCTCATCAAGAAATTCAAACTTCATCGGTTGATAATCTTCAATTGGTTGTTCCGCGAGATATTCTGACAAAACACTTCCCTTGATGGCTTTTTGGGAAACATATTGAATATCGTATTCTGTCAGAACCATCTGCCAACGGGCTATTCTTCCGGAAAGTGCCTGCTTTTCAAACACATACTTGATCGGATCCATCTTCGAAATCAAGAGGGTTGTGTGGTTTAACATATACTGCCTCAGACGCTTAGCTGCCCAAGCGAGTGCACAACATGTTTTCTCCAGCATTGAGTACCTTGACTCACAATCAGTAAATTTCTTACTCAGGTAGTAGATGGCATGCTCTTTTCTACCTGACTTGTCATGTTGACTGAGCACACACCCCATTGAGTTCTCAAGAACCATAAGATACATAATCAAAGGCCTTCATGGCACTGGCGGCATAAGGACCGAAGGTTCCTGCAAATATTCTTTTATTTTTTTGAACGCCTTTTGACAATTTTCGTTCCACCCGACCTCTTGATCTTTTCTTAGTAACTTGAATATCGGTTCACACGTGGCTGTAAGATGAGAGATGAATCTAGCAATGTAGTTCAACCTCCCTAAGAAACCACGAACTTCTTTTTCTGTTCTTGGTTCAGGCATTTCTTGAATGGCTTTTACTTTGGCAGGATCGACCTCGATACCTCTCTCACTAACGATAAAACCCAGTAACTTTCCAGATCTCACCCCGAAGGTGCACTTGTTCGGATTCAACCTCAGTCTGAACTTTCTCAACCTTTCAAACAGTTTTTGAAGATTGACCAGATGTTCTTCCTCCGTCTGTGACTTCGCAATCATGTCATCAACATAGACCTCGATCTCTTTGTGAATCATATCATGAAAGAGAGTCACCATCGCCCACTGATATGTTGCCCCAGCATTTTTCAATCCAAATGGCATCACTTTGTAACAGAATGTTCCCTACGGTGTTATGAACGTCGTTTTCTCCTTGTCCTCTGGGGCCATCTTGATTTGGTTATACCCAGAGAAGCCATCCATGAAGGAAAACACAGAATACTGAGCAGTGTTGTCCACTAACACGTCAATGTGAGGAAGCGGGAAATCGTCTTTCGGGCTTGCTCTATTCAGATCTCTGTAATCAACATATATCCTGACCTTTCCATCCTTCTTAGGTACAGGTACAATATTAGCAACCCACGGAGGATAATTTGTTACAGCAAGAAACCCGACATCTAACTGTTTCTGAACCTCTTCTTTAATCTTGACAGACATTTTTGGTTTCGTCCTTCTCAGCTTCTGCTTAACCGGAGCACATCCTTCTTTGAGCGGCAGCCGGTGTACCACGATGTCAGTGTCGAGCCCAGGCATGTCTTGGTAAGACCAGGCGAAGATATCCACATACTCTCGGAGCATTTCAATCAATCTTCCCTTGACAGAGTCTTCCAAAGTAGCCCCAATCCATACCTCTTTCTTTGCGTCCTCGGTTCCCAAGTTAACAACCTCAATCTCCTCCTGATGAGGCAGAATGACCTTTTCCTCCTGTTTTAACAGCCTGGCCAATTCCTCTGGTAAGGCGCAATCTTCATCAGTCCCCTCTTCAGCCTGATATATGGGATTATCGAAGTCATACCGAGCCATAACCAAATCATGATGGGTGGAATCTGAACAAGAAAACCTGTATGATTGATGATATATATTTATTATGGATGCATCAAACAAAAACACATTGCCATTTTGCTGTGATTTTAATGCAAAAATAAAAACAGAAAGACAAGGATCAAAACATTTGAATGCGAAAATGTCCTTTATTAATGATAAAGAAAAAGCATACAAAAACAATCAAGCCCTACAAACAAGAATCACTACGTCTTGGGCAGAACGTAGGATTAACATAGATGACAAACAGGAGCAATTACTCTAGTCCGGTCACCTGAATGGCTCTCTCTGACGACCAGTTGCGAAGACTTTGACCTGGGACGCAGGGGCGGATCCAACTATCCATATCACAATCACTATCCCCCTCCTCCTCAATAGCATTGATTCTGTCGAAGAAAACACCGGCACTGGTGAAGCGGACTGGACCATAGAACTTGGAAGGCTCTTCAGGACGCCTGGGTAGCTTATAACCCAGTCCATGAGTATTCCACTTTTCCTGGACATCAATAATCTGACCCCACTTTTGTGAACCGCCAGCTTCGACCATGGCCCGAGCATCTTTGAGGGATAACATAGAAATCTCCGGCTGCTCTACCACTGTAAGCTGCTTAACCACTTCAGATGGGCTAACCTCCTTAGGGATTTCCTCATGAACTTTTACCGCTTCAAAAGCCTGGCATAACATTTCCTGTATTTCTCCATCTACCTCCACATACTTGAAAGTAGATAGCTGGCTTATCATGATATCCTCTTCTCCACAAACTGTCACCACATGCCCATCTACCATGTACTTTAACTTCTGATGCAATGTAGACGTCACAACCCCAACACTGTGAATCCATGGACGACCCAGCAGACAGCTGTAAGTAGATTGGATGTCCATGATATAGAAGGTAGCATCGAAAACTTTCGGCCCAACCTTAATTGGTAGCACAATCTCCCCGAAAACAGACCTCTTCGAGCCGTCGAACGCGCGCACCACCAAATCACTAGGTGTGCATATCAACCCTCGGGTATCCAGCTTCATCAAGGCTTTCTTAGGTAGAACATTCAAAGAGGATCCAGTATCCACAAGCACATGAGACATCAACGATCCACGACATTCAACAGAAATATGCAAGGCATTATTATGGTTTCTCCCAGCTGGAGTCAAGTCAACATCAGTAAAACCCAAACCATTGCCTGTATTAACATGGGCCACTACCCCCTCCAACTGATTGACTGAGATCTCTTGGGGTACGTAAGCAGCATTCAGTACCTTTAGCAATGCATTTCGGTGTGCCTCAGAACACAATAATAGGGACAAGATAGAGATCTTGGACGGAGTCTGATGCAACTGATCAACAATCTTGTAATCGCTCTTCCTGATTAATCTCATAAATTCTTCTACATTCTCGGAGAAAGAATTATCAATCGGCCCCGCCGTGGAGTCATTTACTACTGGTGCTTGCACAGAATTACCTACAACCTGCTTCCCTTTATCTTGTTTAGAACTACCAGCTTGATCATTTGAAGGGATAAAGACCCTACCACTTCTCGTGATAGCCCCTGCCTCAATATTGCTTTCAACTAGGGATGGCAATGGGCAGGGTATGGGTAGGGTACTATAGTACCCGTCCCAATACCCGCAGTTGAAAAAAATCCCCGTACCCGAGCCCATACCCGCTTGGGTATCAAAATTGGCACCCGTCCCCGTACCCTATGGGTATATAAGTGCCCGTACCTGTACCCGTTACCCGCATTTCTAATAAAAATAAATTTATCAAGTATAAAATATCATAATATTTTAAGTTTTTAAATTTTTTTATTGTTGAATTGTGAAATAAATGATCACTTATATTAAATATGTAGTAGTTTAAAATTCATTTTTTTTATAAATTTTATAAACATTTATTTTTATATAATAAAATAAATTAAAATATATAAATATATATTGTGCGGGTATGGGGCGGGCTGGGTACTAAGGTGCCCATACCCGCACCCATCCCCACTTATTTAAGTGGGTAATTACCCGAGCCCGTACCCGTACCCATTTTTGTGGGTTTTTACCTACCCGTTGTGGGTAATTTTGCGGGTACCCACTAGGGATGGGCCAAATTGCCAACCGTACTTTCAACACAAGAGTTCACTACAGAAGTTCCCACCAATTCTTGTTTCTGTCCATTGACAAACACTTCGGCTCCATAATTCCAAGGAATGGCCTTGGTACTCTCATATGGCACGGGTCTGGGAGCTGTAATAAGAACCGGTGCTGGTCTTATCGTCCCTGAAATAGTGATTGTTTTGAAAGGGATAGTAATGGTAGCAACCTCATTTTTCCCGCTGACAACTTCTTTTTGTTGGCCACATCGGTCAAACTGCAATAGACCTTCATCTATCAACCTTTGGATTCCTGACTTCAACAAATCACACCCATTCATTTGCGACATACAATCTGAATAATTCTTATTACATCCGGGGGACACCCCACCCCTCAATAGCCTCTCTTTTACCACCATCAAAGGAGTCTTTAATTCATTAACATCCGTGACCCAATTCAAAGCTTCATTCTCCTCTAACACATCATTAACCCTTGGCCCGCCATGGTTCGGTATTGGATTCTGGATGACATTCGGCCCATCATTTGAAAAATTAATGGCCTTTGAATTCACCAAGTCTTGGACTGCGTGCTTAAAAGCTTTGCAGTCTTCAATATAGTGTCCGGGTGCCCCAGAATGAAAGTCACAATGGGCATTAGGATTATAACCCGGAGGTGGATTACCGGTGGAGGAGCTAGAGTCCTTTTCTGGATTAACTGCAACTGTAGCAAGTGCTTAAACAACTGTGAATATGGTATAGGTGGAGTATCAAAATGTCGGTTCTGTTTAGGCGTAAAATGCTGCTGACGCGGAGCACGATTTTGCTGCTGCTGAAGGGGAAGCGCTGCTGGAATTGTCACTGAAGCTACCTGCTGGTTATAACTCTGATGCTGCTTTCCTTTACCTCGGTGAGACGACACAAAATTGGTTTCCTCCTTCTTCTTATAATTAGCATAGGGTTTCTTCCCTTGACCAGAAGAAGACCCATCACTACCTGCTACCTTCCCCACTTTGATTCCACTCTCTAACATCTCCCCGACCATGATCAAATCAGCAAACTTGCCTGACGCGTAAGGTAACAATTTCTCATAATAACGTCCCGACAAAGTATCCATAAAAAAATTTAGCATTTCCTTTTCCAACATGGGCGGTTGTACCCTTGCCGCTAGTTCACGCCATCTCTGTGCATATTCTTTGAAGCTTTCATTATTCTTCTGTGACATATTCTGTAACTGGGTCCTGTTGGGAGCCATATCAGTATTATATTGGTAGTGCTTGATGAAGGCCTCGACCAACTCTCTCCAATTACGGACATGGAATCTCTCTAGTTGCATATACCATTCCAAGGATGCCCCAGACAGGCTGTCCTGGAAAAAATGCATCAGCAGTTTCTCATCTTTAGAGTACGCGGGCATCTTCCTCGCGTATGCCCTGACATGCGTCTTGGGACAGGTGGTACCATTGTATTTCGCAAAAGTGGGCACCTGAAATTTGTTCGGAATTACAACCCCGGGAACCATCCCCAAATCCTCCAGATCCATCCCTACAGAATTCTGATTCACCTCTCCCCTTAGTTGTTCTTCAATCAGTCTGAGCCTTTGATCATTGTCGGCCTGAGGACCAGCATCCCCGCCTGGCATAGAGAAAACGTCATTTTGTTGGTCTTCGAAATGACGACCATGAACAGCACAAACACTTCCTCCTCCCACAACAGAAGGAATCACAAGCTGCTCTCCTCCGCCCGGAGGGATCACAACACCAAGAGTGGGGATCTCTACGCCCACAGGACCTCCTTGAGCACCGTTACCAACAACGCCATTATGGACTCCTCCATGAAGAACCCCGTCTTCATCCACTCTTGCCACTAAGGGTTGGACTAGAGTCCTCAGTTGCTCTTGCCCTTGGGCAACACCTTGCATCAGCTCCATGAACTGGTTTATACGGGCCTGCATGGCGGCCATCTCTGCTTGCATCTTCTCCATAATTCTCTTCTGATATGATCTAGTAGAATACCGGTGAATTGGCTGGTTATCAATCCTGCCTACAACCAAATAAAGGTTAGAAAAGCCCGAGACGAACACCTGCTATGCAAAAATGAATATGATTATGCAAATGCAAATGAACATGCTTGAATCTTTGCAGGGCGATCCACCCCTTGATTCCAGTTTAAAGACAAGATAGGATGAAACTACTGCTCATATATAAATCAGCGAAAAATCACTGTCAGAGATTACAACCCAAGATAACAATAACTAGTCTGAAACAAAAGAAGCAAAGATCCCAGCCAACAATTTTGGTGGTGACCCAAAATACGAAGAAACACAAACTACAAAGTATCACCCACTGCCTGAGCTAGAGCCATTACCCCTAAGCCTCTTCACCTCAGCTCGTATCTTCAGCTCTTCTATGGTTGCTATGGCTTCACTGAGTCATTCCTCGACTGCGTGTCTTTGGAACGTCCCTAATAAGATCTCCTCATCTTTCTTCCTGAGCTTCGTCTTCAAACTATCGATCTGATCCAGGAACTTATCTTCTTTCTGCTTATTGGCTATGATTGCAGTATCTCGGTAAGCGTTGAACTTGTGAATTTTTTGCCAAGCTTTGGCTAGGTCTTCCTTCTTGGATTTGAGAATCCTGCTAACACCGTTTAGAGCTTGCCCTACCTTTTGTCTGGCTATGACCTCTTCAGCTAGCTCTTTTTATTTCTTAGCGAGAAGCTCTGTCTTCAACTTGGCGATATGAACAGCTTCACCTTCCTCATGCTTCAACTGGTAAATTTCTCTTTGCAGCTCACCGTTCTCCTCTCGAAGCTTCTCTTTCTCAGCCCACAGTTTACTATACTTCTCTATCTTCACTGTGTTTGGTGGCTCAATCAATAGAGGGTACAAAGGCGACTCTATTGGGAAAGGAAGAAGCTCCTCTTCTGCCCTTTTCCGGACCCACTCCACATACGGAGAAAAAGCTTGGTTGTTACACTTCCCAAAGAAAGTCTTTCCTCTCTTAAAAACTTGTTTCCAAGCGTCCGCGACTTTCCTTACCATCTCTTGGTCTGCAGTACCATTGAAAAACAAGGATTCTCTGATATCTTGTTCCTCAGGGGGAGTCTTCAATGCATACCCAAATTGTCTGATAGCAAGGGAAGGGTTATAATTAATTCCGCCTTTCCTCCCTATTAAGGGCACATTTGGGAATCCTCCGCAGTTGAAAATGAGCTCAATCCCTAGCAAATTGTGATTAAACCAAACGATGTTGTCGGCAGTCAATCTCATCAACCTTTTAGACCACTTCATAGAATCCCTTGCATCAACAAAAGCCCCAGCTTTAGGGAGATGACTAAAAAACCATGTAGATAGGAGCGGCGCGCAACAACTTACGGTCCTTCCTCGTCTATTTTCGTTCTTGTAGTGGACTGAATGATACACGTCACCAAGAAGGGTAGGCACGGGGTTTCTCAAGATGAAAATCCGAATAACCTGCATGTCAACAAACTCCGGGATGTTGGGGAACAGGACAATCCCGTAAATGCAAAGAGCTAACATAACATTGAAAGCAGACCAATTTCTCTCCTTAGCACATGAGCTGGCTTGGTCAAACAGAAACTTCAAAGGGAGACCTTTAAACCCTTGCTTGTCAATAACATTGTTACTCAGAATGGATTCCTCAACGTGAATAGCAGCCGCCATCTCTTCCAGTCCTGGCTGTTCCTCAGAGAAGAAAGGTATCCTTGGATTGACAGAGATTCCCAAAATAAATGAGAACTCCTTTAAGGTCGGAGCCAATACATAATCCGGAAAAGTGAAACAATGCAAAGGAGGGTCATAGAACTGAAGAAGCGTGTGAATGACATCGTGCTCTTCTTGTGAAATATTTTGGACAACCTTCAATATATTCCCATATTCCTCCTTGAACTTGGCACGGATCTCGGGATCAGTCATACTAATCAGCTTGTGAATCAACTTCAGAGTCGGATCTGGGAACGTATATGCTACATTCTTCTTTCTCTGAGCTTCCATGATGAGAACACCTCAACAACCGGAATCAAGGGTAAGATACAAGCCCTGAAAAATGTCAAACATGTTAGAATGCAAGAAATGATGCAAATGCAAATATGGGATCAAGGTATCACTGCTCTGGACATGTGCTGTGGTGTTAACCGAACAAGAACCATAACCCAGAAAACCAGAATTCCAGAACAACGGACCAATGAGATAACCAGAAAACCAGGTACATAACTACACACTGTCGAGAAATCTAGAAAACCGGGTAGGTTGGAGGTTTCGGTTACCTGCAGACCTGCAAACACCCATCCCCTCTCACATGTGGGTTCTAGAAAATGGGATCCTCAGTCTCGGATTCTCGATTTGAGAAGCAATAATACATTCATCCCTCGGGGTACAATACTATCGCCAAACAAAGAGGTCGTCCACTGATTCCCCCAAAGAAAGGTCATTCTATGCAAGTTCCCAGCATTGGGTCCTCGGATCGACGAGTGTAATGGGTTTACCATTTCTGGTCTGCCATTATCACATGTCGGGAGGAGAGGCGTTGCTGAGTCCTCGGAAGAAACGGTCGCCAGAGTCGACAGCTCTCTAGATCAATACTCTGAAATGCGCAAGACACGCACGTCAAAATATATAACAAGATAGCCTCGTCTGGATGTGAATTTCGTGAATACCAAACGCACCAAGATGGCACGTAGGTCCCACTACTTTCCGCTCTAGTCCTAAGTGTATGCTCAAGCCCGTGTATTGGGCTTATCTCTCAAAGAATCCCAACCTGCCAAACAGAAAACCAGCACAGCACAGCACAGTCCAGCATAACAATGAAATGCAATGCAGTAAATGTGGTAAATACAGTAAAACAGTAATACAATAATATACAACAACAAAAATAAAGCACAACAGATAAACACCCAATGAAAATAAACAAACAAGCGCTAGGATTGACTCACAAAAGGGGATAGACCAGTAAGAGGTCAACCTGTCCCCAGCAGAGTCGCCAGTTGTCGCTCTCGAGGATTTGCATCCATGGTACAAATGCGAAAGTGGCGCGGAAAACAGAGTCGCCAGCAATGTGTATTTATCCCAAGAGAGGAAAAGGGAACACTATGTAAACCTGAAGGGAAGGGAAAATACATGGTCTCACGACCAAGAAAAACGGGTAAGGGAGTCAGTTACGCGAGAGGAAGGTATTAGCACCCCCTCGCGTCCATCGTACTCGATGGGATCCATGCTTGTTGTCTCGATCAAAGGGTGTCGTCATCTGGAGCTCCACTGCTACTGGAAACGAGAAGGAACGGGAACGGAAGGGAACGAAGAAACGAAGAGGAAGAGAAAAAGAAGTGACTCGATAGGACATCGCTCGTCCTACACCTACGTATTCCCTCGTGCAATGGGAAAGTCAGAGTCAATGTAGTTCAGACACAAACTAAGGGGGAAGGTTGCTCGCCAAGACATCGTCGTCTTTTGCCTACGTATCCTCAATCGGACAAGAAAGAGGAAATCAGAGCAGTCGTAGTTCTACCTAACGAGGTCGGTTAGTGTTTTTTATGAGCGACGTTAAGTTCGCGTCTGGAAGTTAGGGTCGATACCTGTTTGCGACGAGACGGAAAATGACGTGCCCTTTTTCAAAAATGAGTTGAGATTAACGATCCCGAAGGATGAAAAAGGTTTGAGTTTGTTTTTGTGTTTTTTAGACAGAAGTGGATTGAAGTTAGTTCGTAAATTGCATTGCACCGAAGTCTATGATGTAGGAACGAATGCTTAGCAAATCGTTCCAAGATGGAACGTCTACCAGACACTCTAGAAAAATGAGAGGAAACCCTTCATTCCTCATTTCCCACATGCAAGGCTTATGCGCAATACACGTTAATTTTATTAAGTGTTTTAGAAGTGTTATGAGATGAGAAGAGAAGACTCAAAGGAAAAGAAAACACTAAGGGGAATTCTATCCTAATGTTGTCATGCAAAGGTGGCCCTATAGTTGAGTTTGAAAGGGGAAAACTTCTACCTAAGTTAGCATGCAAAGGAAACCTAATGCTAATCCTACTCCAAGCTTAATCGAAAATTAAGTTGGACTAGGTAGCTCTAAGGGAGTGAATCCAAGACTTAAATAAGTCTTGAGACTCAAGGGAAGGAAAGAGTGAAAGAGAAGAAGAAGAAAAGGCGAGGTAAAGAGACGAGAAGCCAAAGAGGGCAGCAAGCACATCACACGCATCCTACTCAAATCACATCATTAATCATGCCTCAAAAGATCACACATGAGAGCTCAAGTAAGCAAGTAAAAGCAAACAAGAAAGGATGCAAGCAAACTTGCATAAGAAGCACAATTAAACAACATTGAACCTCACACAAAGATGACATGAATAAGGTAAGATGGAAGTGAATCCAAGTCAGAATTAAAGTCATGCCAAAGGTCAATCAATGCACACATTAGAAAATGGCATCAAGAGCACCAAGTATGCATCTCAACAACATTGTACAATTTAAACATTGAACAAAACAATCATGCGCAAGCAACCATGGAGACAAACAACAATCGTGCATCATATGTACAACAAGTTGAATCATTAACCAAGAATTAACACGCATCAAATGTGTGTGCATCGTGTTCATCGCATCAATTAGTCAACAACGCAAGCCTAAACATTTATCGATGAAAACCAAAAGTCGCGTGTCGGAAAATTGTGTTCATACAATGGTGTGAGGTGCAACAGCCCAAGAATGATCCACAAATCATCATCATATCAATCCACAAAGTTTAGACATGAAAAGGATCTTAAACAACCAAGAAAATGCAAGAAAATCAAGTTCTGCTTTAGTGGTAACCGGTTACAGCATAACTGCTAACCGATTACACAGTTCAAAATTGCACAAATTACGCAGAAAATACACAGTGTAACCGGTTACAGCATAACTGCTAACCGGTTACTCTGGGACAGTGGTGAAAAAATTCAGTTTCAAAAGCACTTTTCAGCAGCAAATCACTTATGTAATCATGTTCAATGATCATGTAATCAACAATGCACGAAAATCAAGTTCAGAAACAGCATTCAAACATCATTTAAATCCAATAATCATCAACATCCACAATTAAATTCACACAAATGATTCAAAACACACCAAAAAACATGGATCTACATTGTGAAAGTTGCAATTAAGCTAAAATGAGTATGGATCTGAAATTAACCAACCTACAAAGCTGAGATTTGCTTTGGTGAGTGTTGTAAACAGAATTTGATGAATCCAAGTAGAGAAATCCAAAATCCACAAGCTCCTTGCACTCAAAAGTTAAAGATCCAAGCACTAAGCAATAGAAAACTCTAAAATCACTTTCAATAATTACTTCTGAAATTCCAGATCTAGATCCAAACGAAAATCACCAATGAAATGCAGCAATGAAGTGGTAGTGAGTGGCTTTAGCTCAAGAATTAACAAGTTCCAATGAAGAACTTGTTAATCTTTGAAAGAGAGCTTTGAGTGTGGTTGAAAATGGAGGTGGAGAGTGAAAAAATGAGAGAGATTTGAGAGCAAAATTCTGAAAAATGAGAGTGAGAATGATCTAGGGTGGAGAGGTTTGGAATGAATTGATTTAAATAGAAGCTAGGTTAGGAATTCAAATGTGGTTTGGAGTGAGGTTTAGTGAGTGGAAATTGGGATGAAATGTGGATTAGGGAAGGAAATGTGGAATTGGAGTAGAAGAATAATGGAGAGAATTTGAATTTTGGGTGGAAAATGATGAAATTGGATCAATTCTAGATCCTTCCCACACATGCACAACCCAAGCACATGATCACTAATGATGCAAACTTAATTTTTTTCAAACTGCGTCCAGGGTAACCGGTTACACAGTTCAAAAAACCTTGAGAATGTGCTGAAAATGAATGAGTAACCGGTTAGCACATATGCTGTAACCGGTTACACAGTTCAAATTTTGAATTTGGCGCCTTTTGGAGGGAAACTTGGAAAAGTGACTTATGATAGCTGTTCTGAATCCGTTAAACCTCTGAAACTCAAAACTTGATATTGCTACTGAGTAACACCTGAAAAGAACACAAATTCCTGCTGAATTAATAATGCCTGATGTCGGATCGCTTGATCAGAAAATGACTGTTGAAGCTTCCGATTATCAAAACGCCTAATGAGCAAAATAAAAGCTCCAAAAGACCTCAAAAACCATCTGCTTGGCCCTGAATACTGATGAAGATAATGCCGGAGCTGATAACGCCATGAGCTGCTAGAAAATACCTTGATCCCATGCCCAATAGAAACATGCAAAAATGCAGAAATGACGATGCTAATGAAGTGAAGCATAAGCCAAAAAGGTTAGCAACACGAGGGCAAATTTTGAGGTGTTACAATGATCCACAAAGAGGATAACAACATAAACTCTGCTTTGAGGATGGCATGAAATCTGTCGGGGAATCATAACAACCAAATCTTTTTGAATATTCCTGGGGATCATAAAAATTCACCGGAACTTTCATTTCAAAAGGATGAAGAGATCTGCTGTGGAAAAATAATGAATCCGCTGGGGATTGTAGACATATAAACATCTATGCAAAATCCACTAGGAAAACAATGCAGATCTGCTGGAGATACAAGAGAAAAGCTCTCTAAGGATTAACCAAATCTGAGCGAGGCATCCTGGACTTGCTGAGGAAAATAGCAAAAGGTCAAACTGTGGTGGATTTTAGATCAATACTCATCATAAATGAGATAAAACCCAACAGGTGACTAAAAGAGATATCATCAGCGACTTCACTGGGGAATAGCCGCATTAGTGATGCACAATCTTCACTAGGAGGATAAATCTCTGGAAAAACAATCCGGAGAGAAGTACATCCTGGACTTGCCAGGGAAATGAGAAATTAACATCACTGCTCTATGCTTGGAAATGATAATGAACTGCCTCCGTTGGAGCATCATCAAGGATAAATCCCTGGGTAGAACAACCTGGAGAGAAAAACATCCACAAGGCAAGATGAAACACGACAAGGGATCACCATGTCAATGCTTCTTAGAAGAAAATAACATCGCTCTCTCTATTTGGGGACATCCAAAGCAACAACAATACGTCTAGAGGGTAAAACTCTGAGAAAAGATTCTTCATATGATTTCGGCTGGGGACAGCAAAAAATGGATCTCTGCGTGGGGACCACCATTAAGGGGATATGTACCTTAAAACTACTCAACTATGTGACCATAACATAATCAGTTGGAGAAGATTCAGATCAAGACCTAGTTGGGGGAAAACCAAACAACATTGGACCTTACGAATTCAACACATCATAACAAACCCTTCACCTTGCCAACAACTGATCACAATCATAGGAACAAACTCTGCTGAGGAAATATCAACAAACTCTACTGGGGATCTGTCAATAAATTCTGCCAAAGAAGCGAGAACGAACCCTGCTGAGGAAAACATTGATCCTACCATTCTTGGAATAACCGTTGATATTCTTTCTTATATTCATAAATCAAAGGAATTTTTTTTTATAATTTTCAAAAAAAAAAAAAATCAATTATTCACATTTTGTTTCAAAAATCATCATAAAAAATAAATGAAATTTTGCAAACAGAAACAAAGTAAGAATTGCAAACAAAGGGACAAAGGCCCAAATTTTATTAATAGAATGGAAGTCCGCAAATGGCGTAACTCCATGGATCATTACAAAGTTTGAAAAATGGTAAATACATGGAAAAGGTTACATTGAAATACAATGACCACTATTCTCCCTAACACCTTTGAATTCCACTGTGGTCAAAACTTCAGTTGAGGGTGATTGAAGCAGAATCCTTGATAGACAATGTTGCTTTCAATGATCAAGACTGGCCAGATGCAGTTACTTGCCATAATCCCTAACTTTTGCCTAGATTGCCCTCTCGGGTTTTCAATCTACCGGGATGATTATTTCTGTTTTTGTCTCTAATTTTTGCCTGGACCGCCCTTTCGGGTTTTCAGCCCACCAAGACGCTCATTTTTGCCTAAGCCGCCCTTTCGGGTTTTCAACTTAGCGAGTTGTTCTTTTATTTTTTAGGCGACGTATTTCTTGACTGCATCGGCATTCACAGGACGAGTGAACTCTTCACCATCCATAGTTGTAAGAAGTAATGCACCGCCAGAGAAGGCTCTCTTAACAACATATGGGCCTTCATAATTAGGAGTCCACTTGCCCCTAGAATCATTGGTAAAAGTTGAGATCTTTTTTAGCACGAGGTCGCCTTCTCTGAAAACACGAGGTCGAACCTTCTTATCAAAAGCTTTCTTCATTCTCTGTTGATACAATTGACCATGGCACAAGGCCGTCATTCTTTTCTCTTCAATCAAATTCAACTGATCATATCTGCTTTGGCACCATTCAGCCTCAGACAATTCAGCTTCCATCAAAACTCTCATAGAAGGGATTTCAACTTCTACAAGGAGCACTGCTTCCATACCGTAAACAAGAGAAAAAGAGGTTACCCCTGTTGAAGTGCGGACGGATGTACGATACCCATGCAAAGCAAAAGGGAGCATCTCATGCCAATCCTTGTAAGTAACAACCATCTTCTGAACAATCTTCTTAATATTCTTATTAGCAGCTTCAACAACCCCATTCATCTTAGGTATGTAAGGAGAAGAATTATGATGCTTAAACTTGAACTCATCACATAATTCCTTCATCATCTTGTTATTCAAATTTGACCCATTATCAGTGATAATCTTGCTCGGAACACCATACCGACAAATGATTTGGTTCTTGATAAACCGAACCACTACTTGCTTGGTCACATTGGCATATGATGCCACTTCAACCCACTTGGTAAAATAGTCAATAGCCACCAATATGAAACGGTGTCCGTTCGACGCTTTAGGCTCAATCATTCCAATCATATCAATGCCCCACATGGAGAAAGGCCATGGAGAAGAGATAACATTGAGAGGAGTTGGGGGCACATGAATTTTGTCAGCATAAACTTGGCACTTATGGCACTTCTTCACGAATTTGCAACAGTCAGATTCTATTGTCAGCCAATAGTAACCTGCCCTCAGCATCTTCTTAGCCATTGCATGCCCATTGGCATAGGTACCAAAAGATCCTTCATGAATTTCTTTCATCAGCATGCCTGCTTTGTGTCTATCCACGCATCTGAGCAAGACCATGTCATAATTTCTTTTATACAGCACATCATCGTTCAAGAAGAAACTACCAGCCAATCTTCTCAAAGTCTTCTTATCTTTCTTGGATGCCCCAAGCGGGTACTCTTGATTTTGAAGAAAGCATTTAATATCATAATACCACGGTTTATCATCAACAACCTCTTCGACTGCAAATACATGAGCTGGCCTATCAAGCCGCATAACATCGATTTTGGGCACATCATTCCAACGATTCACCACAATCATGGAGGATATAGTGGCTAAAGCATCCGCCATTTGATTTGCTGCTCTGGGTACATGGTGAAACTCAACCTTATTAAAGAAAGTTAGCAACCTTCTTGCATAATCTCGATAAGGAATCAAATCAGGTTGACGTGTCTCCCATTCTCCTTTAATCTGATTAATCACTAGGGCTGAATCTCCGTATACATCAAGAATCTTGATTCTTAAATCAATAGCTTCTTCTAAGCCCATAATACATGCTTCATACTCAGCCGCATTATTTGTGCAAGTGAACATCAACCTTGCAGTGAAAGGAATATGAGAACCATGAGGAGTAACAATTATTGCCCCAATACCATTGCCATACTCATTAACAGCTCCGTCAAAAATCAAACCCCAACGGGATCCAGGCTCAGGCCCTTCATTAGGTAATGGTTCTTCATAATCTTTTACCTTTAGATACATCACATCCTCATCAGGAAAATCAAACCTGATAGATTGATAATCATCAATTGGCTGGTGTGCCAAATGGTCAGCCAAAACACTTCCTTTTATCGCTTTTTGAGTTCGGTACTCGATATCATATTCTGACAACAACATTTGCCAACGAGCAATCCTCCCAATTAAAGCAGGCTTTTCAAAGATATACTCGATTGGATCCATTTTGGATATCAACCAAGTCGTATGATTCAACATATACTGGCGGAGGCGCTTGGCAGCCCAAGCTAAAGCACAACATGTTTTTTCAAGCATTGAGTACCGAGACTCACAATCAGTGAACTTCTTGCTCAAATAATAAATGGCAAACTCTTTTCGACCAGATTCATCTTGTTGACCCAGAACACAGCCCATAGACTCTTCCAGCACGGTCAAATACATGATCAAAGGTCTTCCTTCCACGGGAGGAGACAAAATTGGAGGTTCAAGCAGATACTCTTTAATTCTTTCAAAAGCTTTTTGACAATCCTCTATCCAGACATAACCCTGATCTTTGTGAAGAAGCTTGAAGATCGGCGCACAAGCGGCAGTCATATTGAATATAAATCGGGAGATGTAATTCAAACGTCCCAAGAATCCTCTTACTTGTTTTTCTGTTTTGGGCGCGGGCATTTCCTGAATGGCTTTAACTTTACCAGGATCAACTTCAATGCTTTTTTGGCTGACAATAAAGCCCAACAACTTTCCAGAACGGACACCAAAAGTGCATTTATTAGGATTCAAACGGAGCTTAAACTTTCTCAAACGTTGAAACAGCTTCAATAAGTACTCAATATGATCTTCTTCAGTCTTCGACTTACAAATCATATCATCCACATAGACCTCAATTTCTTTATGCATCATATCATGGAACAAAGTGGTCATAGCTCTCTGGTACTTTGCACCAGCATTTTTCAAACCGAAGGGCATCACTCTGTAACAGATGGTTCCCCAGGGTGTAATGAATGTTGTTTTTTCCATATCCTCGGGTGCCATCTTTATTTGATTATAACCGGAAAATCCATCCATAAAAGAAAAGATACTGAATTTAGCAGTATTATCTACCAACATGTCAATGTGTGGCAGTGGAAAATCATCTTTTGGACTCGCTTTATTCAGATCTCTATAGTCAACACACATTCGGACTTTTCCGTCTTTCTTTGGAACAGGCACAATATTGGCCACCCATTGAGGATACTCAGAAGTCACAAGAAAACCAGCATCAATCTGCTTTTGAACCTCCTCTTTGATCTTCACAGCCATGTCGGGACGAGTTCTTCTCAATTTCTGCTTCACCGGTGGACATTCAGGCTTCAACGGCAATCTATGCTCCACAATATCAGTATCAAGACCAGGCATGTCTTGATAAGACCAAGCAAACACGTCAACATATTCTCTAAGAAGCTCCACAATCCTCTTCTTAACATCTGACTGAAGCAGTGCCCCAATCTTGACTTCTTTTATATCATCATCTGAACCCAAATTAACCAATTCCAACGGCTCTTCATGAGGTTGAATGGCCTTTTCCTCGTGCTCAAGCAACCGCGAAATTTCATCTGGAATCTCCTCAATATCCTCTTCTTCAGCTCCAAACACAGGGAACTCAAAGTTGGGAGGGGGCATAGGGTCATTCTTTTATACCAAACATTTGGTTTGGTATACCGGTTCGTGATTCTAAACCATATCAAATTAGTAGTAACCATTTTTTAAAAGAACCACTGGTTATGGTGAATAGAACCTATAAACAAATTTCTATACGAATTTTAAATGTCATTCATGATTAATTAATTTCTTTTTTGGTAAAAATAGCGGTTGACTGATAAGTTAGCTGATAACTTATAGCTTATGACTAATAGTTGGTGACTGATAGCTTATAGCTTATAGCTGATAAGCTAATTGAAGTGTTTGGTAAAATTAGTAGTTTAATTAGGTGATAAAATAAAATGACATAAAAGATATTTAATAATTATTTTTTTATTTTAAATTATAATAAATTATAAAGGATAGTAGTGGATTTTAGTTAAAATAATAAGGATAAAAGAGGAAGAAAAAATGATAAGCTATAAGCTATAGGTTAAAACGCTATTTAAAATAGCGTATAAAAAATAAACTATAAGTTACTAAAATAAACTATAAGCTCGTGATGAAACGACCGTTACTAAACAGATATTTTATTATTATATGAATTTATAAACTATAAGACATAAGTTATAAACTCAAAAAATATTTTCTCAAACAGAGAGCCTAAGTGATTTGTAACCACTGACTGGTAGAGAGATAAATTTCTTTACAAATTTCAAAACAAACAGGCATGTTAGTAATGTATTTCTAAACAAATATATATAAGATGGTGAATTTCAACAAATGCAAGTGGAACAATAAAATTCACATGAAAAATTTTCTTTGTTTAGTTTATTTTTTACTATACATATTACTCATATAAGAAATTAATATTAAATATTATTACTATTAAAAATTTAATTTTAAAAATAATTAACTTTTAATATTTAAAATAAACTTTAATATTGAAAAGTTAATTTAGAGAAAATATAAGTGAATCAAAGTTCTACCATAATTAACTATATCATAAACATGTTTAGTTAATAGTAGGGGTGTGCATGGTTCTAAAACCAAACCAAATTGAACCAAATATATGGATTAGTTTGGTTTTTAAAACTACTTTGACAAAACTGGTTTATTTTTTTAAAACCGGTTTATATTTGGATCAGTTTGGTTAATAACCGGTTTGCACCAAAAACCAGTTTTTGTTTAGATCAGTTTTAAAATCAAATTTCTCTCAAATTTATTTTGACTAAAACTTAATTCTCAATTCAACAACTTATTCGTAACTCCATCCAACCACTTTTAAAATTAATAACCATTAACTGGTAGTAAATTACATAGTTCAAAAAAATTGAATTGAATTAATAAGTAATAATTATGAAAAAAAATCTAAGAAATTGTATAAAAAAAAAAGTAATTAATGTTATATGCAGTTAGTGCTTTGAACTTAATTAATTAATTTTGTGAAGCAATGAAGTTAGCTGAGAGTCGTAGTATGGTATGCTAAGCGAGTCAATTAGACATGATAAATTCTACTCCCTTCGTCTCACAATAAGTGTTTTTTTTGAAATTTTTACACTTTTTAAGATAATGATTAATTGTGTTGATTTCAATGATAAAACGAGTGTCATTTACTAAAATAACCTTATTAATAATAGATAGTGGAGTAGTTAAATGAATTAAAATAAAATAAATAAGGGTAAGTTAGTGGACAGAAATAATAAATATTACATTAGTATTCTAAAGGGACAAATAATTTGAGACAAATAAAAAAATAAAAGAGAACACCTATTGTGAGACGGAGAGAGTATTTATGAAGCTAGGTTAATTTCTTGTGGTCAATTAGAAAATTGAATTAAATGACTGGGCTTGTGAGATGACTTTACTTGCAAAAATAATTGGAACTTAGTTTGCTATTTGAATATGGCTTGAAATAAATTGACTTTATTCAGGGTTGAATTGCCATGTCTTAATAAATAAAAGTCATATATATATATATATATATATATATATATATATATAACTTTTATTTATTAAATATAAATCACCTTAATTGTCACTTATGACTATGAAACAAAAACAAGACAACAAGGGACTTTTGTTTAAAAAGTGAACTAACCATTTATATATTGGTTTTAAAAAGTGGACATTGATTTTTTATGGTTATAGTAAAATAAATTTGGACTAATTTTTAAACCAAATAATATGGATTTTTGAAATTGGTGCACCATATTTTTAAATTTGGTTTTTGTGAACCAGTTTTTTTGCACACCCTTAGTTAATAGTGGTTCAATTCAGTAAATTTTGACTCGGTTAACAATTCAGTTTAGTTATCAAACTGTTTGATAAATTGTGGTTCGGTTCACAAACTAAAGAAAACGGTTCAGTTTTTTAACATCAATTTAATTCGGTTGTGTTATTCAGTACAGTTTCATGAATTTTTTGAAGAGCCTGGTAATACCTCCTGCACTTTTCTGCATTGAAATGTTCAGCAGAAACTTGGTCTCAAATAAACCGGTAGGATAAGAAGAAGAAAAAAAATAGCATTAAAAAAAGTTGAAACATCAACAATTGAACATTGAAATGCATACTCAAAAGAAACAGATGCAACATTCAATTTGCATCGTTAGAAACGTTTTGATCAAAACATTCTATAACAATAACCAATAAACAAAGCATTAAGATCAACCTATACAATAAGTTGTCAGGTGTAAAATTATCAAAATCTCAATCTAGATCTCAAACTCTCAATCTCAATTTAGATATGCCATGTCATAGTATTAATTTAAAATTTACAATTTGATATAGCATGATATATAAGAGTAATTGATTGATCATGTATAGGGATGACAATGGGTAGAGTATTATAATATCTGTCCTCATATCCACAGTTGAAAAAAATCTCCATACCCGAATCCATATCCGCTTGGGTATCAAAATTGGCACTCATCCCCATATCTTATGGGTATATAAGTGCTCATACCCGTACCCGTTATCTGCATTTCTAATAAAAATAAATATATAAAGTATAAAATATCATAATATTTTAAGTTTTTAAAAAATTTTATTGTTGAATTATGAAATAAATAATCACTTATATTAAATATGTAATAGTTTAAAAGTGATGTTTTTTTTTTAGTTTTGTAAATATTTATTTTTATATAATAATATAAATTAAAATATATAAATATATATTGTGCGAGTATGGGGCAGGCTGGGTACTAAGGTGCCCATCCTCGCACTCATCCCCACTTATTTAAGTGGGTAATTACTCGAATCCGTACCCGTATCCATTTTTGCGGGTTTTTACCCTACTCGTTGTGGGTAATTTTCTGAATACCTATTGGGTATGGGATAAATTGTCATCCCTAATCATGTAAAATTATTTTATACTATCACATCATACCAATTAAATTCTATTTGAATACGAAAAAAAGAAAAGAAAGAAATCGATGAAAAGACGTGATGATCAATCAAGTAATTTAAAATAATCAAAACTCTACCATATTATTTGTTAGATTGGTAATTTAATAAATTTTAAATTTAAACGTATTTTTTGGCCTTCATTCTTAGATACTATTATGAATTGGGTCTGTTTGAAAACACTTGAGTTTTAGTTCTTAAAATTTATTTTTCAAGTCTATTTTAAAAATTTGTTTTTAAGAAGATAATTAATAAAAAAATTGTTTGATAAACTAGTTTTTAAAAATTGTTTTAGAAATGTGAAAATGAAAAAATTTGTTTGGTAGTTTAATTTTTCGATACTATTTTTAAGAAGAGAGGAAAAATATCTATTTGGTCCTCTAATTTTTAAAATCTATTTTATTATATTAAATATTACAAATTAAAGAAAATCAATTGATATTTATTTTTACATATATATAATTCTTTTTAATTAATAATTAAACATTCTACAGTTATCTATAAATGTAAACATAATTTAGTCACTTTTGTATTTTAATATAAGATCTAAAAATGTATGTCAATTATTTTTTAATTTATTACTATTAATTATGATTTAATTGAAATGCACTAACAAAGTGATTTCAATTGACAGTGTAAAACTTTTTACACTGTCAGTGCATAGAGTTGTCAAGTGGGCCGGTCCGGCCCAGCCTGCATTGGTCCGGTGGGCCAACACTTATAAATGGGCTGGAGTTGGTCGGCCCAATTACTTCATGGACTATCAAAATTGAGTCTGACCCAGTTTTTTATGGGTCATGCAGCCCGATGGGCCAGGCCCGCCTATACATTTCAATATTATAATTTTAATTCTTAAATTTAGCGACAATAAAATACAATCATACATAACAAAATAATTAGTCATCTAACCATTCAAATTAGATATAAAAATAAATTATCTAGTAGACAAATTTTTGGCTAAGTCCCATGAACACTTGGTGAATCCAACAATTGTCACGTAGTGTAACTTTAGAGACAATAGAATACATTCATACATACATAACCAAATAATTAATCACCTAACAATTCAAAAATTCCAACATTAATGTTGGGTCAAGAACATTCCCAAGTGCAAGATAACGGAATATTCAATCAAATACTTATCAAACTTTTCCTTCATCCCCTTAGCCATATCTTTGATCACATCATCTTGAATTTTCAAATTTCTATTCAAGTCCATCTATATACGTCCAACTTGCATGAAGTATAAGTTTGAGGTTGGGTAAGATGATTCAAAAATTAAGTTAGTAATATTATAAAATGGAGCCAAGAAATTACAAATGTTCTCTACTTTATCCCACTCTTCAATGCTTGGACAAATATTATACTTTTAATAATTATAACTCAAGCTAATGAATGCACGTCGATACCTAATAGCACTTTCAAGCATCATATATGTGACATTCCATCTAGTACACACATCCAACCTTAAAATTAACAAAAATATATTTTAGCCCAGTTTCCCCTCAAAATTAACAAAAACAATTTTCTATTTTTTTTATCAAAACAAGTTATTATTTTTTAATATTTTTAATGGGCTAGCCCGAAACCCGTTTGACTGATCCGACTCGGCCCATTAAAAACATCGGCCCAATGGACTGGCCCAAAAAGATAGGGTTATATTTTTTTAATACTTTTTTATAGTCCAGTCTATACTAAAATTTAGGGTTTATGGGCTGGCCCAATGGGCCTGACCCATTTAACAGCTCTATCAATGCATGACAATTAATTTCTATTAATTATATTATTAATAAAATATTAGTTTAATAATAAGAGATTGACACGGAATTTTAAACAAAATAATTTAAATCATTTTGATGACATTTGTAAAATAGCTATCAGCCTATCATTAATATCTTTCTCTTCCTCAATTTTATAAGAAATATAAATTATATTAAATACGATTGAAAATTTTAATTTTTATTAATTTTTCTTATTGAGTTAGTTTTATTCTTTTAAGTGTTATTTAATAGTTATTTTGCCCCCTATCATATAGACGATTTTCAAAAAATCTCCTATAAAACAAAACTTGCAAAAAAACCCTAACATTTGAAGATTCTCCCAATTTTGACCTTCATCACATCCAGTCATAAAAAACCTGTCATTTTGACCTCTGCCATTTTGACAGCGTTTTTATTTTGACTTCTGCCATTTTGGCAGCGTTTTTATTTTGACCACTGTCACATCAGCTTTTGAGAGAATCTTCAAATGTTAGAGTTTTTTTTGCAAGTTTTTTTTTACAGGGAATTTTTCGAAAATCGCCTATATGGCAGGAGACAAAAGGACTATTAACCCAAATTAAAATTTTGCTAAGAAATATTGTAAGAGTATGTTTGGTAAAAATAGCGGTTTAGACTCTGTTTGGTAAAAATAGCGGTTGGCTGATAAGTTAGCTGATAGCTTATAGCTTATGACTGATAGCTGGTGACTGATAGCTTATAGCTTATAGCTATTGACTGATGACTTATAGCTGATAAGCTAATTAAAGTGTTTAGTAAAATTAGCGGTTTAATTAGGTGGTAAAATAAAATGACATAAAAGATATTTAATAATTATTATTTTATTTTAAATTATAATAAATTATAAAGGATAGTAATGAATTTTAGTTAAAATAATAAGGATAAAAATGGAAAAAAAAAATATAAGCTATAAGCTATAAGCTAAAATGCTATTTAAAATAGCATCTAAAAAATAAGCTATAAGCTAATAAAATAAGCTATAAGCTCGTGATGAAAAGACTGTTATTAAACAGGTCTTTTATTGTCATATGAGCTTATAAACTATAAGACATAAGTTATAAACTAAAAAAACATCTTCCTAAACAGAACCTTAGTAAAAAAATGCACAGAAGAAAACAAGTGATAGAGCTATTACTTATTAATAAAAAATATTTATTATTTTTAAATGAACAAAAATAATTTTATTAAAAGGTCATTTTATAAACAGTTTTTTATTTTTTTTATAGTAATACATTACTTTGTTTTAGGAGTGTGCATGGTTGATTATTTTTAGAAACTAAACCATAATCATTTTTAAACCAGTTAAATGGTTTGGATTCATAACAATAACCACATTTCAATCAAAATTAGTTATAAAACCGGTTATAAATTTGGTTATGATTATATAATCGATTTTAAACCGGTTATTATTATTTTTTTCAAAATAATAATAATTTTTTTCTAAAAAAAATTGTTTTTTTCAAAAAAGTTTAATTTTTTATTCGATTATTTTTACTAATCATTAAATGATTGATTTCACATTCTACACTCACTTGACTTCAATCACACACAAATTTTTATTTTTTTAATAAAGAATGCAGTAAAATATTACTTACACACTAACAAAATAGAATCGAATACTCCCTCCACTTCGTAGATATGTTTTTTACGTTACATTAAAATATTAAATTATAATTTAATTTGTCTACTAAATTATAACAAGAAATAAAAATAGTATTTTATTAACGTTATAATTTAATTTGTATACTAAATTTAACTCAACAAAAAACAAGGGCACAATCGTCATTCACAAAAACATCAAATGTCCAGCATAGTATCTCGAGATTTGTGAACCCTTATCAGATCTATTAACGTTACTTCAAATCTAATAAATGAAAAACAAATAAAATAATTCTGGGTTAAAATTTTGGGTATCCCTAAGGGTGTAAAAATCAGAGGATAAATAAAAAAAAATTTTTTACAATGGGGTAATTTTTCTATTTGAGGGCAAAAGATTTAGAATTTTAAAATTTTAAAAGATAATCCAAAATTATTTTTTAAAGGGTAAATCAAAACTCGCCTATATTACAGGGATAAATATCTATTAACCTAATAATTATGTTTAATATTAATTATTAAAAATGAAAAAGAAAAATTCTTGACTACACAACACGACAATCATAAAACGTAGTAACCTTAATAACTGGTTTTATTTTTCATCACTGCTTTTTTCTGGAAAAAGCACTTTTCTTTTTTTTTCCTTTTTCCAACAAGCGTTTCCTTTTCTTTTCTCAATCCGAGACTTTCTTCAATTGTTTTTATTTAATTTATTTTTTAAATAATACTAAATTTTAATATTGAACATTTTAATAAAACATGTTAATATTATGCCTTTTAATATAAAAATATTTTGCTATAATAAAGAATAAAAAATTATTTTACTGTAACATAATTTTATTTTAATGTAGTGGGTGGGCTAATAGCTGTGGAAGATAAGAATGAAATGTGACATTTAATAACGACAATTGCAATTGTTGAAATTAACGAAAAATCGAAGGTTATTTTCACAAAAAGAGTAAGAACCCAACTACAACCTATTGAAACCACACACCAAAATAAACCAAAACCAATAACAATACCTTCCGTCGAATAACAGTAACTCAACAATGTTGTTGGTAACCGAAGAATATATAATGTTGAAACTAAAACTTTTTTCAAAAATAAAAATAATGATGAGTAAAAAAAGAAATTATAATTAATATAAAATATATTAAAAATATTAAAAAGTGATAATAAAAAATTATGAAAAATTTAAATTTGTTTTTCACAAAAATTAATTTAAAAAAAAAATTAATTAAGAAAAAAAATTTAAATTGAAACATTTGGATTTTGGATAATAACCGAATTATAATAATATATGGTTGGCTAATTCATTCTGCAGTTCTAACCACTTCTCTGCTCTTTCAGCCGCACAGTGCCAAACCAAATTCACAAAACATGCATTAAATCAGATAAATAGTATTCAACATAAGAAAAACATGCATTTAACATAAAGGTTCATTTACAATTTGTCCCGATCAAAACACAAATTTAACATGCATTCTTCCTTTTTTTAAAGGGATCGAACAGTCTAACCACGAAAAATCCATTTTTTCAACATCTGCTTCCACAAAAAAACTCATTCCGCAACAGTTATATATCTAACTACATATGATTCAAAACTCATTCCGCAATAGTTATATATCTAACTACATATGATTCAAAACATTTTCGAGATTCAAAGAATTGCATTTATCATTACCTCATTACACATCCCCTTTCTGTTTCTGTTTCCATGCTTTTCTCCATTGCAGGTTCTTCACACAGTTTTTGGTGTTGATGAGAAAATGAAACGTGTTGCAAAGTTAAACCACACTGTCTTTCTTCTGTACTATGTAACATTTAATTCACTTATTCTTGGGCCCTATTTCTATTTTTTTTATTGGGCACCGTTTCCTATTTTATTAACGTTATTATTCTAATTAATAAATCAAATAACAGTCCCTTCATTACACATCATTTTTATTTCTTAATTCTTATAATACTTTTTAAAAATAGCATATTTAAATAAACTTAAAAATAATATAATTAAACTTAAATTATATTATTGTCTCTTTACTTATATAGAAATTATGATTATGCAATTTTAATATTTTCATAATTTGCAATTTGAATTTGATTTTTTATTTTATTTTATTACATTATTGTTTTGATTTGGTATGAGTTTTTATTCTATTACATTATTTTAATAATCCTTTGTTATTTAACGGTCAATGTACAATTTTTTTTAATATTGTTTTCAATTAACAAAAATATTAAATTATTCAACTAATTTTAATGTTACTATAACTTCATTTCTAAAATGTAAATAATTATAAAACATTTTTTAATTTAAGAAATTTTGTAGTTAATAATTAAACTGGTTAATAACTATTTAATTATATCCGGATATTTTAAATGAATTTGGATTTGGTTATGGATTTGGATATCACAATCGGATATTTTAGATACGCCTACTTTGTTTTATAGGTGTCTAAAAAGTATGAAAAACAAATTAGTTATTGAGATTAATAAAGTTATGACTAATTACCAAGACTCTCGTTAAGGAAAAGAGATTAATTATTATAGATAGTCAATGTAAAAAGTGTTACACTGTCAGTTCATCACTATCATCTGTTGGTATTACTTTATTAATAACTAAAATAAAAGTCAAATTTTTTTTAATATCCAACGGTTATGATTAATTGACAGTGTAAAATTCTTTTACACTGTCAGTGCACTTTTATCCTTGAATTGCAGACTTCACTAATGCAATTTTTATCCTTGATTTGAGAGTAGAAATCAACATTTGGACCACTCTTGTGTTGAAACAATTGTAATACCATTGATTTCATTTCAAAATCCTCTTCATGACGCTCTAAATGCTTTGTTTTCATTTCAAAATAGAGATAGGTTGTACATGAAATAAAATTTTAGTTTTTTCATTTCAAAATTCAGGATTTTTGGTAGTCCACTTTCATAAATTGTTGCAATTTAGGTTTTTGGTGATTTTTAAGCCCAAAATGATAATTATTTTTTTATTTTATTTTGAAATATGAAATTGTGGTCAAAATTACTTTGGAGTCAAAGTTTAACTTTTGGAGCTAAAAATTCAAGTTGAAATAAAAAAAGTGCATTTTTTAACCTAGATTATATACTTCATCAATTTTAGAGTAAAACTTCAATTTGACCCTTGAATTTGCAAACACGTGTCAGTTTAATCGTTGATGAAAAACACTTAATATTTTATTATTATCGTTATTGTGTTTATTGATGATATACAAATAAAAAGATGAAACCTATCTCAATCTAATACTCTTCACGCGGCTTATGCATTTCAACTTATCATCCATGTTTTAATCACAAGTGTATTTTAATCTTTAACAATTTTTAATCATACATTACTTGATCATAATCCTATCTTAAGAGTGTTTAATATTAATATCATGGTAATCACTTAAGGGATAATTAACCTAATAACTCAATGGATTATTAGTTATCTTGAATTGGGGTTTAGAACATAAAAAAATAGGATTTTAGGCAAATTATGGATTCAAGATACGCATCATGAAATTCCTTGATTCAAATTAGACAACCAGAGTTGAAAACCAAACCACTTGACCACCCTTTAGTTGTTGGTTTGAATTTTGAGGTGGTCAAATATTGATTTTAAATACTGGGTTCCTATAATAATAATAGTAAATAATATTAATAATTAATAATAAGTGTAGTGTGGAAGTTAGAAAAAAAAGAATGAACTAAGTAGAATGAAAAGTTAAGACGTAAATATAGTGGTTGAGTTAGTCGAATTAACTTCTCCATATTTTTAGTAACTCCCATTTACTGTCAATCTATGCCCATTAAGCACGTAATTATTATTTAATTTAATTATTTGTTCCGCTTTCAATACCTTATAATATCAATGATATATTTCATATTTATCATTTTTTACTTATATTTATTAATACTATAACAGATTAAAACATAATTAATATTAAAATTTAAATTTTTCATAAATTAAAGAAATTATTTTATAATATTTTTATTTATAGTAGTTTTAATAAATTTGTCATCTCATTTATAAGTTTTTAAAAAAATTAATATGTTTGCTTATGATCATTATTACAAATTATTTTTAATTAAAAGAGAAATTATGTTCATTTAAAATGATTGTTAATTTATGTGTAAATTAGTATTTAATTTTTTTTAAAATTATGTGAACCTATAAAAGTAATTCAATTTTTAGAATGAAGAAAAATAATTCAAAATTATATTTAACTTAAGATAATATATTTTTAATAAAAATAATAATATTATCTTAGTTTAAAATAATGATAAATTTTCAATTAAAATAAATTTGAAAATATTAAGAAATATAATATATTAAAAGATAATAAAATGAAAAGATTATATTATAATATATTTCTGTTCACAAGATATTATTTTTCTATGATATTCTTAGATGAAAAAATTTTAAAAAACTTATAAAACAAAAAAATTATTTTCAATACATTTTCATAAAACATATTTTCACAAAATATTATTTTGAAAAAATATGCAGTATTTATTATGTTAAAGTGGTTTATAATAATTATTCAAGTCACTATATTTTAAAATTATTTTTTAAATTTATAACAAAAGAATTATAAATAATTTTTATTATTTTAAAGTAATAAATAACTAAAATTAAATTTATTATTTTGTCTTAAACTTTGAGAGGAAAAAATGTGTTTTTTCTTATTTTTATAAATTAGGACGGTAGTGTTGCAGTAGTCGATGATGGGACATTTCACATCCATACATATCTCTCTCTTTCTTTATTGTCCCAATCAGAAAAGATATTATTGCCACTACAAGAAATAAAGTATATTGAATAATGTGCACACATCTACTACACAACTACTCTATAAAATCTAAAATTGCCATAAATAAAATATCATACAATATCATACGTATTCTCTCTCATGCTTTATAAAAATTATAGATAGTAATGCACTACATGCATAAGTAGCATACATATTCATAAAGTTTAATAATGATTGAAATTAAATATTAAATAATTAACTAAAATAGAATATTATTCTACCACTAAACCAAACAAACACTTGTATATATATTTTTTATTTAATTTTTATATACTTTTATGTATAAGGTATTTAATTCAATATTTGAAACTATAATATATAAAAACTATTTAGATATAACAATTTTTTTCTTATTTACATTTTTATTACATTTTAAAAACAAAAATGTGCGTAGTACATCAGTGCTCGGGCGAACACACGGGTACTGGTATGGTACATGCATATAATAGTGATGTTAAGCCAATGATTTAAATACTATATAATAAAGGGAACAAATTTACTGTTGATATGGACATGCATAAGTGTTTGTACCGTACCAGTATCCGTAAGAACGCACAGGTATTAATATGAATATGCATATGGTATTGTAAATACTTTTCTTTAAAGACAACAACATATTTAATTTTATTTTATATTTATAAAAATAAATTATTGCATAACTTTTTTTTATAAAAAATGATTCTATTTTTTTAATTCTAAATTATATTTTTTATATTCACTGATTTTGATTAATTCTTTTTTTTTCTTCTTCAAATTGTTAATGAAAACAAATGCGTGTCGACGACGGGTACCCGTGCGAAGGCACGAGTATCCCGCTAGTTTCAGAGTAAAACTTCAATTTGACCCTTGAATTTGCAAACACGTGTCAGTTTAATCGTTGATGGAAAACACTTAATATTTTATTATTATCGTTATTGTGTTTATTGATGATATACAAATAAAAAGATGAAACCTATCTCTATCTAATACTCTTCACATGCCTTATGCATTTCAACTTATCATCCATGTTTTAATCACAAGTGTATTTTAATCTTTAACAATTTTTAATCATACATTACTTGATCATAATCCTATCTTAAGAGTGTTTAATATTAATATCATGGTAATCACTTAAGGTATAATTAACCTAATAACTCAATGGATTATTAGTTATCTTGAATTGGGGTTTAGAACATAAAAAAAAAAGGATTTTAGGCAAATTATGGATTCAAGATACACATCATGAAATTCCTTGATTCAAATTAGACAACCAGAGTTGAAAACCAAACCACTTGACCACCCTTTATCCGAATCAGTGTAAGTCTTGATTCGAATCAAGCTTCACATCAAGAGACTTGGATGCTCACGCACATAGCAAGAGACTTTATTCAAAGTATTAAACAATTTGTTTAGCAGAATAGAGAATAAGGTGTACTTGATACATAATCAGAGGTACAGGGCAATAATCATAACAAAGATCACAACACTTAAGATTTCTAAGATACTCGATGTTTAAGAAATCTTAAGACTTTGTACAGTTTACAACATATAACATAAATTCTACATACTCAATTGTGTTTGTTGCGGTGAAAATCGGATAACAAGCTATTAATTAACTTGCATCATATTTCTTTTACAACCGACTTTGATTTATCCAAAGGAAAGGTTCAAGATCGAGAAAACCTAAAGGGGGAGATCTAAGGTTCGGGGGTTGGTTATAGAAAGGGAAGGTATTAGCACCCTAAGTATCCGTAGTACTCTACGAGAACCTCTTATTAGTATTTGTGTTATGTTATGTTTGCTTGCTAAGAACACGAAATAGAATTAATCTCGTCCTAATCATGATTTAATCGAGGAATCGATAATCAATGATTCTTGACTTTCATCGACTAAAAAGTGAATGAAACTGAAATAAAGAGAAAGCGGTCTCATATTAGTCAAAGTTTTGTTGATTCAATGAAGTCAACCAAACCATGAAGTTTGTTATGTCATCGACCAAAATAAAGATAATGAAACCGGAATGAAAAAATAAGGTTGGTCTCGTCTTAATCAAGATTTAAATCGATAAATCGATAATCTTAGATTTTTGACTTTCATCGACCAATAAAAATAAGTAAAAAGTGGCTTCATATTTATCAAGACTTTATTGATTTGAAATAATCAAAATCATAGATTTGTGCAATGTCATCGGCCTAAAGTAAAGAAAATGGACTCGAAATGAAGAATAAAGTTAGTCTCGTCTTGATCAAGATTTAATCGGAGGATCGATAATCTTTTGATATTCGACTTTCATTGACCAACAAAAATAAAGAAATGACCCTCATACATATCAAGACTTTTTAGTCATTTTGCATAAATCAACTAAGTCATGATTTTGTAATATCATTGGCCCTAAAAATCAAAATAAAGATCGTAAGCGAAAAATAAAAATCAAAACAAAATTCGAAAGAAAAAGTTATGAATTCAAGAAATAACATGATAAATTGAAACTAAAAATTCAAAGTGCTCCTAAAATAAAAACTAGAGAAACAAAATTAAGAAATAAATGGAAAATAAAATAAAAATAGTATGAAATAATAAAAGGGTGGTGATGAAGCATGTTTTTTGTCTTTTTGTCTTTTTATCTTATCTTTTAAACATCATTCATAATAAAACCAAACAAAAATTATAGGATATTACAATACTTTTTCCAGAAAAATATTAACATGCTAATGAACTTGATAACGACATAGATAAATGATCATGGTACTTTGAAAACGGAGAAATAAAAGAGGTGAATGTTACCTAGTGGAGACGGTCCACTGCCTCTTCAATGACACGAGTTATGGAAAAATGAAGACGAGCCTTCTCTCCAGAAAATTTGCAAGAATAATTGAGGGAGAAAATTAAGAGAGTGTTCAGCCTTTGTGTGGGGTCAATCTAGTGTTCCAAAATGAGAGAATGAGAGATCTTATTTATAGTGTGAATAAAGTGGGAGTGTTGATGTGGCAATCCATGTGACTTTATGAGAATGATTCTTGGCCATTGATAATTGAAGTGTAAGAATGCTTTTTGGCCATTGATAAATCCAAGTTGGTAATCCATGTGACTTTATGAGAATGATTCTTGGCCATTGATAAGTGAAGTGTAAGAATGCTTTTTGGCCATTGATAAATCCAAGTTGGTAATCCACGTGAAGTGTTTGTATTATAGTGGTCCCCACTTACCATGAAGATAAACAAAATAAAAGTAATAATAATAATAATAAAGCTTAGTAATAATAAAACTAATAATGATAATAAAACTAATAATGATAATAAAACTAATAATAATAAAATTAATAATAATAAAATTAATAATAATAAAATTAATAATAATAATAATAATAAAAAAGAAATAATAATAATAAAACTAAAAATAATAAAAAAGATAATTAAAAATAGTTAGTAAAAAAAAGAAATAAAACAAATTAAATTCTAACAAAAAATGCATGATTATTGATATGTTTACTAAAATGCGAAAACAGAGACCAATGAAAGGGATATGCAAACGATCAAAATATCGGAGGATAAAATTTGGAGTACAACAGTTGCCCCTATTTAAATATCTTCACCGGATGACATGAGTGATGATAGTCTTCATGAAATCATGGTGGAAGGTATTTAAATATAGATAACCGAAAATTTTGCCCTCAGACGCACTGACATGCAATGAACTCTAATATGATGAAAATGATGGAATGTTAAATGCAAAGGGGCAGACAAACAAAACACCAAGGATGAAGGGCAATCCACCACAGGTGAGCTTACTGGGGAAGGATAAGGTTAGCATTCACGAGAAAGACTCACTGGGGATACAGACTGTCCAACGATAGACTCACTGGGGAGACTCTAAGGATGCACCGGGGATAGAAACATAAAGAGGAAGTCCTACGGGCCCTCACTGGGGATGAGAGCCAGAGAGGGGCTCTCCACTAGGGAAAAGTCCAAGGAGATGAACGACAGGTTTATAGGTGACCGGACGACACTGGGGAAATGAAAGTACACTCTTTACTGGGCATGGAACCAGAAAGAAGACATGATCTCCCCTGGGGATCAATTTGGAATAAAAGGACAGACACCAACAAAAGATTTTCTGGGATTTTCTTGTACTGAAGAGTTCAAACGGGATCTTCAAGAAAAACCAGAAAAGACAGAGAAAGGCACATCCGGAAAAACATCAGATGGCAAAAAAAACCAGTCATCCAATAATGGTTGTGAATGAAGGGTACAAATCATAATATCTAATAATGGCTTTAGATGAATGTGAACAAAGACTACATTCAAGAATGGCATTGAATGTAAAAAAACACCAGTCATCCAATAATGGCTTTAGATGAAAGGCATAAATCACAATATCTAATAACGGCTTTAGATAAAGTGAACAAAGACTACATTCAAGAATGGCATTGAATGTAAAAAACACCAGTCATCCAATAATGGCTTTAGATGAAAGGTATAAATCACAATATCTAATAACGGCTTTAGATAAAGTGAACAAAGACTCAATCTGAAAAATATCAAAAAGAGAGACACATCCAGATAGGCATCAGATGGTAGAGAAACCGGACATCCAATACTGGCTTTGAATGAAAGGTATAGATCACAATATCTAATAATGGCTTTAGATGAGTGTGAACAAAGACTACATTCAAGAATGGCATTGAATGTAAAAAAACACCAGTCATCCAATAATGGCTTTAGATGAAAGGTATAACTCATAATATCTAAGAAGGCATCAGATACGAATGAGACAAAAGGTGAAATCTAAGAAGGCATTGGATAAAAGGGATCACAATATCCAAGACAACATTAAATGACTATGAACTTTCAGGAATGGCACCAAAAGTAAAGGTAAATCACTATATTCAGGAATAGTATCAAATGATAGTGAGAAAGACATCCAGGAATGACACTGGAGTGAAAGAATATAAAGATCTAGGAATAACACTGGAATGAGAGAAGATAAACATCTATCAATAGGATTAGATGCGCAAGATAATGACAACATTTAGGAATGACACTGAATGAAAAGGACAGGTAACGTTTTGGTAAGACGTGGATAACGACACGACCTCGGGAGAAATGCAAATGAGGATAAAACACTCATGTTATGCATATGGTATAAATTATGCAGATGATATATGATCAAATGCGAATGCAGATGTCGACGACATGGCTCGACTCTCTGGGAAGACAAGACTGGAAGACTGATTCCTCTACACGGAGATCACTGCCATTCTGCTTGGGACTAGAGATGCTTCTGCTGAACACATCTTTGCCACACTAATAAACTGTATCTAGTGATGATCCTTGTAAAGAAGGATGGAGAGCTGCTTGGGGATTCTTCAAGTAAACTGCCCCAGATTAGCTGATTATTATAAATGAGCTGATCAATGTTTCGGCTTGATTGATTCTGGAAATGACTATTTCATGGTGCTCTTGGAAAGCTTGTCGCAGTCTGGGTCTTGAAAATGATTATTTTACTGTACACCGGGAAGGCTTGCCCCAGTCCGAGTCTTGAAAAATCTTCTGTATAAACCAATTATAAGAAGTCGCCATTAAACCACAAATCTTGAACTGATTCTCAACAGGATATGGAAGGAACTTGCCCCTGATAGGATCACCGACCAAGTTTCTCAAATGTTTGAAAATCCCTTAAGAAGAAAGCTAGTTTGCAAACAAAAGTATTTGTACAAACATGGTAAATGCAAAGTTCATGCAACTTTTGAAATCAAAATCATTTTGAAAGAGGTGCAAAGTATATGGGATACTGGTCAGAACACGGTGGTTCAAGACATTAAAGTGAAACGTTTAAGCAAAGGGTGTAATACCCAAAATAGGTGACCTGCAAAGATCTTTTGGAGTCAGGTTACGCAACCTTGCTTCAGTTAGGTCTTTTGAGGGTTATAACGTGGCCTGGTTCACGGTTTAAGAAACAAAGGATAAAGGCTCAAAGTTTATTTGTACCCACCCAATCTACGTGATGAACTTCAGTCCTATGCTCAGTTAACTCAAACTATGCACTCAAATTCCCATGAGTTAGAAATTGCACTGATGATAGCGATGATGGTTCAAAATTCAATGGACTTGAGATGGCGATCACTGCTTCCTTACAACTTTTGGTTGTCATACAAGCTTGTTCTTTCTTCTTTTCTTTTCTTTTTTTGTCTTTTTTTAGTGACTGTCTGGCTTAAGGATCACAATGAATCATCATTGGCATTTGACTTGAAAGACATCTTCGACACTTGCTTGCTGTGTGCGAAGGAACATTTGTGAACTTTGTTGAGAGGCATCTTGAATGCTGCTCTTGAATGCACAACCCAGTTAACTGAGAACTACCCTGCCCCAGGTAAAAATTGCGGGTTTTTATTTGTAAAGAAAGAAACTCCTACTTCTAGGCTCGAAGGGGTTAAAGAGGGGTTAACTTCCTTATTTCTCCAGTGTTTGGGGAACTGAAACAATGCCTTACATCGTCAGAAAAGTTTTGATTTAAAAGCATACCAACAACAATTATGGGTATAACGTTTTCATCATCCTCCATCCAATCTTTGCATAATCAACAGAAAGTGGACAAAATTTTTATTTATTTTATTTTTCATGAAAGAGGAAGCAATAAGAAGTAAATAGCAAGCACAAATGAATTGAATCAAAAGTTGCAGTGCTTATTTCATTAATTGTGAAAGTACAAACATAATTTGAAAGCAAACACCCATTACAAAATAAAGAAAGTGAAAACAACAAGAAACAAAGGCCTAGTGACTAATCAACACAAGGATGAGCCGTCCTATCTGAAACACTGGCTTTTATGAGGATAGCATGCTGAAGTCGACTGAAGCTTCACTTGGTGTGCCCTGGCAGAGGGTTGTTCTGAACATTGGGATTGTCCTTAAAGGAGAGGATTTTGTTCCTCATCAGCTCTTGTACTCTAGCCTTCAACGCAAAGCAACTTTCCAAGTTATGGCCTGCACCACCTTGATGGTATTCACAATGAAGATCAGCCCTATAGCCGGCTAGAAGAGGATTTGGAGGAGGAGGCAGAGGCCTTGTGGTAATCAAACCTTTTTGAACCAAACTAGGATAAAGTTCAGTGTAAGTCATGGGAATGGGATCAAATTGACCCCTATTACGATACTGGCTCTGTCCTGCAGCCGGACGTTGGAAAGCTTGAGTTGGTTGTGGTGCAGCAACCACAGGAGTAACAGCAGCAACAACAGGGTGAACAACATACTGAGGTCGGGGACGAGGCCTTCTTGCTTCAACCATGACAGCATTAGTCTGTTCTTCCTTCTTCTTTTGAAAGTTCCCGTAGGATTTCTTCACAGCATTAGAAGATTCAATAGCCTTGGATACTTTTCCTTTCTTAAGACCTTCCTCTAATCTTTGGCCAATAGTAACCAAATTAGTGAAATTGGAGGAAACACTTCCAACCATCTTCTCCTAATAGAATGGGGACAGGGTATCCATGAACATTCCGGTTAACTATTTCTCTGCCAAAGGAGGTTCACCCTGGGAAGCCAACTCTCTCCAGCGTTGAGCATACTCCTTGAAAGACTCTTTATCGTTCTGAGACATGTTTTGCAGTTGACGGCGATCAGGAGCCATGTCGAGGTTATACTTATACTGCTTCATGAAGACATTTGTGAGGTCTTGGAAGCTATGGATAGAGTTTTGCTCGAGACCCATGTACCATTTGTGATGCTCCACTCAAGCTGTCTTGAAAACAGTGGATAAGCAACTTCTGATTCTTGGCATGAGCAGTCATCCTGCGAAGATACATGACCAAATGAGCTCTTGGGCAAGAGTGACCCTTGTACTTCACAAAATCTGGAGTTACGAACTTAGCAGGTATAACAAGGTCTGATACTAAGCATATATTGTCTGCATCCACATTAAAGAAATCAGTACCCTCAACGGCTTTGAGTCTCCTCTCTATGCTCTGAAACTGATCTTGGACAACTTCAGGTTCAACAAAGTCTTCACGGTCTTCACCTTGAACACTGGCAGCATTGTACTCATAGAGGGGATTCTCAAAAGGAGCTCGAACAGTCTGTGGAACAGCATGGACCACAGGTCTGGGCTCGGTGAAAACAGGATCTTGAAAGACAGGCATAACAGTCTGACCAACCATAGCAGTAGATGCAATCGGTGGAGAGTAGTCGCGTGGCAAACCAAACTCTGGCCAAGTTGAAGGTGGCATCTGAACTGGTGGAGGATCAGCGCTTGAAACTTCCTGGATGACAGTCCTTTGGGGTTGCTCTCCCCTAGCAATCAAAACTTGGAGTATCTCAGTGAGTTTAGTCATGCTTGACTTAAGGTCATCGATCTCCATTCGGACCTCAGCATTGTGCGCCTCTTGCTCTGACATCTTGCGTCTGTAATTAGCTCTAGTCCGGTATCGGTGTCGAGGAATCAGTTTGACGACTCACAGATGACACTGGAAGATAGAGACCACTGGAAATGAGTAGCTGGGTAAACAGACGCATGCAATGAAACATGCAAAGATGCAAATCAAATGCAATGCAATGCAAACAGGATGCAAAAACACATGCAACAGGATCAAGGGTTCGAGATCACAACATGAAGTCTGGGTAAAGAACCAACCACAGGGTGTGTACTAGGGTTCTTGTATCTCCAGAGCAAGGTTCTAAAGAGTTCCCAGAGTCAGCAACCCATCTTTCGGATTTTATCAACTTCCCAATTGCTCGGTGATCAATAAAATCCTCAAGAGAGTCTCGTCTGAGCGTATATCGCGTAGCAATCATTTAGGATTACTCCCTCATAATCATCGCACTACATCCTAAATAGGTCAGGTGGGGAAAAGGGATAACTAAAGGTCATCAGTATCTCTGGCTCCTAGGTCGAAAGTAGTAACGTATTCACGATTGCTCGTTCAACATTTACCACCTCCAAGAGGGCCTCAACTGAGTATGGACTTCAAGTTCCCTCCTTTGGGATTTCTCCCTCGAAGTTCCCTTGACTATGTCCACGGTTCCTAAACATATGTGTTCTCTCAAGTCCGGGTTAGGACTTATCTCACTCATAGATACCATGATAACCCAAAATAAACAGGATAATAAAGCAAGAACAAAGATACAAGTTTATAAGCAAATATGACATACATAAGCATATACAAGTAAATAAGCAAACATGAATAACATAAAAACAAGATTGGCTTAACCCTCTTAGGAAAGGACCAGCAATAGGTCTAACTGATCCCCGGTGAAGTCGCCATTTCTGTTGCAGTGAAAATCGGATAACAAGCTATTAATTAACTTGCCTCATATTTCTTTTACAACCGACTTTGATTTATCCAAAGGAAAGGTTCAAGATCGAGAAAACCTAAAGGGGGGAGATCTAAGGTTCGGGGGTTGGTTATACAAAGGGAAGGTATTAGCACCCTAAGTATCCGTAGTACTCTACGGGAACCTCTTGTTAGTATTTGTGTTATGTTATGTTTGCTTGCTAAGAACACGAAATAGAATTAATCTCGTCCTAATCATGATTTAATCGAGGAATCGATAATCAATGATTCTTGACTTTCATCGACTAAAAAGTGAATGAAACTGAAATAAAGAGAAAGCGGTCTCATATTGGTCAAAGTTTTGTTGATTTAATGAAGTCAACCAAACCATGAAGTTTGTTATGTCATCGACCAAAATAAAAATAATGAAACCGGAATGAAAAAATAAGGTTGGTCTCGTCTTAATCAAGATTTAAATCGATAAATCGATAATCTTAGATTTTTGACTTTCATCAACCAATAAAAATAAGTAAAAAGTGGCCTCATATTTATCAAGACTTTATTGATTTGAAATAATCAAAGTCATAGATTTGTGCAATGTCATCGGCCTAAAGTAAAGAAAATGGACTCGAAATGAAGAATAAAGTTAGTCTCGTCTTGATCAAGATTTAATCGGATGATCGATAATCTTTTGATATTCGACTTTCATTGACCAACAAAAATAAAGAAATGAGCCTCATACATATCAAGACTTTTTAGTCATTTTGCATAAATCAACTAAGTCATGATTTTGTAATATCATTGGCCCTAAAAATCAAAATAAAGATCGTAAGCGAAAAATAAAAATCAAAACAAAATTCGAAAGAAAAAATTATGAATTCAAGAAATAACATGATAAATTGAAACTAAAAATTCAAAGTGCTCCTAAAATAAAAACTAGAGAAACAAAATTAAGAAATAAATGAAAAATAAAATAAAAATAGTATGAAATAATAAAAGGGTGGTGATGAAGCATGTTTTTTGTCTTTTTGAATTTTTATCTTATCTTTTAAACATCATTCATAATAAAACCAAACAAAAATTATAGGATATTACAATACTTTTTCCAGAAAAATATTAACATGCTAATGAACTTGATAGCGGCATAGATAAATGATCATGGTACTTTGAAAACGGAGAAATAAAAAGGTGAATGTTACCTAGTGGAGACGGTCCACTGCCTCTTCAATGACACGAGTTATGGAAAAATGAAGACGAGTCTTCTCTCCAGAAAATTTGCAAGAATAATTGAGGGAGAAAATTAAGAGAGTATTCAGCCATTGTGTGGGGTCAATCTGGTGTCCCAAAATGAGAGAATGAGAGATCTTATTTATAGTGTGAATAAAGTGGGAGTGTTGATGTGGCAATCCATGTGACTTTATGAGAATGATTCTTGGCCATTGATAATTGAAGTGTAAGAATGCTTTTTGGCCATTGATAAATCCAAGTTGGCAATCCATGTGACTTTATGAGAATGATTCTTGGCCATTGATAAGTGAAGTGTAAGAATTCTTTTTGGCCATTGATAAATCCAAGTTGGCAATCCATGTGAAGTGTTTGTATTGTAGTGGTCCCCACTTACCATGAAGATAAACAAAATAAAAGTAATAATAATAATAATAAAGCTTAGTAATAATAAAACTAATAATAATAAAACTAATAATGATAATAAAACTAATAATAATAAAATTAATAATAATAAAATTAATAATAATAATAATAATAATAATAATAAAGAAATAATAATAATAAAACTAAAAATAATTAAAAAGATAATTAAAAATAGTTAGTGAAAAAAAGAAATAAAACAAATTAAATTCTAACAAAAAATGCATGATTATTGATATGTTTACTAAAATGCGAAAACAGAGACCAATGAAAGGGATATGCAAACGACCAGAATATCGGAGGGTAAAATTTGGGGTACAACAGTGTTGTTATTGTTGATATTGTTATTCTTCCATTCTGAAAGAACCGAGGAACACTTCTATCCTTCTTGGCTCTTCTTCTTTTTTCTCCTTGTTCCTTGTTGAAAATCCATGTTGAATCTTCAGCTACTTATAGCAGTTATAGAGGAATAGTCGTTGGAAGAGATAACTTGTACAAGTGTCTTTGTTACTCCATAGTACAAGAGATGTTGAAGATAGATACACCAAAAGATCTTGATCCATTGTGTAACTTGTTTAACCATTGCGTCTTACTTGTGATCTTGTACTATAGATCCGTTAAGAGTAGATATCCGTAAAGCAAGTCAACTTTTCTTGAGCCATGTGAACACAGACTCTAGGTGACAGCAGATTTGACAATGTAGTTTGCTTTCTGCAGTACGGATAATTTTAGCTTTATCGTTGATTCTGAATGATCACCAGAAGCTGATACATTTAATAAGTTTAGAGATAATATATTACTCTTCTGATGCTGAGGCCTTCAGCTTCAGAGTCTACGCAAACCTATATTATCAGTCTTTACTTAAAGAACATTCTTCAGATTCTGAGCCACCAGAAGCCAATAACTTAGCTTCTCTCAAGTGCGTCCTTATATCAGATTCTGATTGTATTCTTCTTTAAGCTTTAGAACCTGCACACTTAACACACACATTATATAACACAATTATTCTTTAAATACTTTGTTATCATCAAAACCCATAGGATATATGTCTTGAACAAATCTTGTTCTAACAATCTCCCCCTTTTTTATGATGACAAAAATAAGTATTTAAAGAACAATGTTGGACTATTTTAATTTCCTTTGCAACGTCAGAGTCTGAGATTTGTAAGCTCCCTCTGAGTCTAATAGTCCAAGGTTGAGTTTTGTAAGCTCCCCCTAAGTTCTATATTCAAGAAAACTAAAATATGTTAATGTTGAGCTATTTTAATTTTCTTAGCAACATCAAAGTCTGAGGTTTGTAAGCTCCCTCTGAGTCTAATAGTCCAAGGTTGAGGTTTGTAAGCTCCCTCTTAGTTCTATATACAAAAAAACTAAAATATATTTTAATTTACTTGGAAACATCAGGGTATGAGGTTTGTAAGCACTCCCTGAGTCTAATAGTCCAAAGGTTGAGGTTTGTAAGCTCAACCTAAGTTCTACTATCAAGAAAACTAAAATATTTTTCCCGAGTAATAACGATACAAAAAAAAAAACATACATAACAGAAATTTAAATAATTAAAATAAATAACAATAAATTAAATAACATTAAAATAGAATGGGTTCAGATTCTCTATTAAATAATTCTATATCTTTCTCCCCCTTTTGTCACATCAAAAAGAAAAAAAAACAAAGAAAATGCATTCATAAATGCAAAGAAGATCATCATTACATGATCGGTTCTCAAGGAAGAGAAAACGATTCAAGTAGTAGAGAGCATTAAAAGCTTGTACAGTGCATCTTTAATAGTTATTGGTCGTAACAGTTCCAAGAATAAGTAAAAAGGATTTTATTCCATCGTTTGGGTTACCCAGACTCCACTTTAAAAAGCAACGGAAGCATAGGTCATTTTCATCAACATCCTTCAACAAAAAAAGGAGTCCTCAGCTGAAAGTATCAACATCTCAACCATAACAGAGATATCATAAGGTGCTAAGAGTCTGGAGGTGAAAGGTCCTCAGAAGCACGCAAGTTCTGAAACATTTGATGATGGTTCTTTGTCTTCTGTACTGAAATATTTTGATGAGGGTTCATCCTCAGCTGCAATGAGACCTCAGAAGTAGGTCCATCAGCTGCTGATTTGAAACCTAAGAAGAAATCAATGAAGAAGAAGAAGAAGATTAGAGACGAGATATTTTATCAGTTGATTATCTCAAATGCAAAAGATGAGGATGTGGATGAGGATGAACCTGACATCGATTGGGGAAACCGGATGGGTCATAAGGCATTAGAGGAGTTAGATTGGTTGTAATATTTAGTACTCTCTCATCCTTTTTATTATATAATCCTTTTTTTATGATTAATGAAAATCTGTTTCGGCCATCTCAATTTGCATAAGTACAATGCTTTATTTTTCCCTTTGATTTTCTGACAAGTACATAAACGAAGTAAAAGATGAACAGAAGAAATAATAATACAAACAAATAGCTATTAAGGTGGCATTTACATTTGTCTTAAGAGAATATTTATTAGGATTATATACTAGACACAATTTCCCAAGAGTCAGGCATTCGAAGATTGATTTGACTAATCAATATTGAAAATCTAAATGCTCAAGATAACAGATGAATAGTTACTATAAAACATTCAACAAACAATCATTCTGAATTACTTAATCTTTAGAACACCAAAAATGTATAAGCAGAAGCAAATATGGGTTCCAAAGAGAGATTTTAGAAAGACGGCAATACTGAATGCAACAACTCAAGCAAATGAGAAGAATGTAGCAACTAAAACATCTTCAAGCAAGATGATTCCTTCAGAGGCACATACATCTCTAGCAACCTTTGTTGAGACACGAAGAAGAAAGAGAACTTCTAGGTCAAAACGCATAAATCTTCTGAGGAAGGAAGCTGTTGAATTTGCAAGGGAAGATTGGAAAGATTATTTAAACAATCTAGATATGTCAGATGAGCCTAGGGAATTCCTTAGAACAAATCTGAATGTCTAGAAGGTTTTTATTTTATAATATGTATTAGCTTTCAATCTTTCAATGAGTATGTTGCAAGTGTTTTTAAGTTATAGTCCTAATTTTTTATTCTTCAGAAAACATAAAAAAATGCACACATAACAGTTAAGACACACAAGAATATGAGCAAGAACAATGAACAATTTTTTTAACAAGATTGCTTAATACAAGATATTTAACATTTACAAGGCATATATTCTCAAAAATCCAACATCTGAATCTCTCATAGATAGCTTCAAGCTTTTCTCTCAAGATTTTAGATGAATCATCCTTGGAACTTATGACAACTCCTTGTTGGATCAGCAGTTCAGAAAGAACTCGTCCGTAAGGAATGAATAATGTATTTCCTTCATGAAAAGATGAAAGAGTCTTCTTCAGATAGTTAAACATAATTTGAGGAAGATTAATCTGTAGGTATGAATTGAGAAGAAGTAGCAAATCTTTTTCAATAGAGTCTACTAGGTCTAGATTTTTGTCCTTAGGAAGCAAGTTTGAGTTCAGAATCTGATTCCAAACAATTGCACCAGGACGAAGATTTGAGACAAGAGAATTTTTTTATGGATCTACAAAAGTACGCCATGTAGGAATATAGCATTCCCAAATAAGAGTGCCTGGAATTTCTCCAATCTCCTCACAGTTGATTACATTAGCAATCCTCTTAGAGGTTACTGTTATAGAAACACCAGAAACTTTAGAAAGAATAACATACTCAGAAGTTAGCTCAATAATGGAAGCATTAACCCAAAACTCTTTGACAAGATTTGGATAAATAAATCCATAGAGCATATCAAAGTATCCATTCCAACTTTGTTCAAAAACAGTCTTCCAAAAATTAAAACCATGCTTAAGCAGCTCTTCAAAATTCACAAACTTTTCATTGATGACTACTAGTTGATTCAGTGAAGAATTAACTAGAGGATTCATCTCAGGTTTGGTTTGATTAACACGCAAAAGAAAAACAAATAACAAGAAAAGAATTGAACAAGATTCTGACAAAAAAGGAATAAGAATCTTGTCAGAGGGACAGAAAAGGTTACACGAAATTATGTTTCACAAAGACAGGGGATAGAGATCATAGACATATAAAATAAGAAAACATCATTACCCAAGGGTCCTTACCTAGAAGACTTCTTGAATACACTAGATGATTTTTAACTTTATGGAATGTTAAGTATGACAAGGGTTTTAAAAATAATTCTTACTTAAACTTCTTTATCAGAAGTAAAGATTCCTTTTCTAAATCTCAAAGATTGACTATTTTTCAGAAGTTATATGTCTTCAAAGTCTAGTAAGATTAGACTTCGAGTGAGACACCTTCTGTTTAATTATCAGTCTTTGATATTCTATTCAGAGTCAAACATTTTCTCATAAAACTAGAGTCATGCTTGATTCATGAATATTGAATTGGTTTACTAACTAGCAGTCGTATTCCATAAAAATTATCATCTTCTAGTTAATGACATATTTAGTACAGACAAATACAACATAGTTTATTTTTCAAATATTTATGAAGATTCTTTTGTTATTAACAAACAGAACTTCTATAGAGATCTAATCAGAGACTTTGTATTCACTCATACTTAAATAGTTCATTGAGTCAAGAAGTTTGCAAAAATGAAGGAACAAAACGTACCTTTTTTGTTTGTTTTTCTTGGTCAGACTTCAGATAAGTATTTAGATTTGACTGTAGAATCTGAATTATGTCTTGAGTGGATTTTGAGTCAATGGAAGCCAAACCAACGATTCCACTTTCTTCTCCAAACTCCATACATTTGCATCCTTCAGCTCTCAAGTTTGTTATGTAAGCATTTCTTCCATCAAATATTGTAAACAACCTTTGATCAAGTATCATGGAATATGCCTTGCTCCTTTCTTCTTTGATATTTGCAGCAAATACAATTTTTGAATGTTGGTACCCATATTTTTGTGGGTCCACAAATGTTAGTCCTGACAGGCTTTCTCTTACATCATGCCTTAGTTTGACAGAAGTACCAAGATTCATTCCAGAACAAAGGGTAGGCTAAATTATGGCTTTTAATAAAATATTGTTCTTAGCAGAGTCTTTGATTTCATTGTCTTGGATTAAATTTATTGACTTCATAATCCTTGATTTTGAAATTAATGACCAGCATAGAACCAAATAGTGTTTGCTATCAGAGGTTGGCATGAAATAAGTTTTTAGCGCTGTCTTAGTATTGCCAGAAAACAGAAGAAGAAATGAAAGGTTTCTCACAGAATTGTCCTTTAACACAGATTCTATGATGACCTTCAATTTCCATAGGAGCAATGGAGTCACTTAAGATATTATCTTGAGATGCAGACTCCTTATTATCAATATTGAAGCAAGATGGATTAGTCAATACCTCTTTCTCTTCAGTAATTGATTTATTCCTGGATTCAAATTGGTTCTTCAAAAGAAGTAATGGCCAGCAATGCTAGATTACTTTTTCATCAAATTCTAAATCCTCAACTATATCAGCTTTATTAGAATAAGCTTTGAATATCTCTGACATTTTTCTTTTTGGGATTTTCTGTCTGGTAGTTTTTATCCTTGTTCTTAAGATTGGGATAAGTAGTTGAAATACGAATATTTAAGAAGCTTCTGAAGTTACTCTTCCATCAACAGATATCACATTCCACTTAGCCATGTGATATAATCTTTTGATAAAGAAGGCAAATTTCTCATCATCAGACATTCCATAGGAATTTTCTTCAACGGGCTTGAGGAAAAGATGACCTCTTTGACAACTTTTCTTCATCTAATTCCATTTTTTTCTTTGAAGAATGCTATTTAAACCTTCAAGACTCAGTCTACTCAAGTTTTTGACTTCTTGAATAGATGTGACTTTTTGGTTTAACACTAGCAAGTATACTTCTTAGAATTTGCTTGAAAAATTAGATAAAGTGTAACTCGATAAGCTTCTACATGATTCCCTTCAAATTTGAACACAAGGATTCAAAGATAGTCTTGAGCATTAGACATATCAATGATGTTGATATACTCAGAATGAGATAGAGCACCTACCATAATGCATCTAACTCCAAGAAGATTTTTATAAAGCTTCTTTTGAGCTGGTGTGAGAGGTTTTCGATTTTGATCATCCATACACCATCGATTTCTATAGTAATACCTTTCTCAAGGGTATTATATAGACCTTCATCAAAAACCTTTATCAAGACCAATGATTTAAAAATATCTTGCTCTTCCATCATTTAAATTCAGTGGAGTCACCCCTGAAAATGAGAGGATTAGAAAAGTGATATTTTTCATATGGTACTTGATTCCTTCTTGAAGGAAAGTTTTTAATAGACATATTTTTCTCATTGGATATTTATCTGCACCACTGTTAGGTGTTATGCACATATCATGCTCTGATGCCAACTGAAGGTGAGAAAAATACACAAGAAGGGGGGTTGAATTGTGTTATTCGTTTTCTTTAGTTTGCTTCTGAACAAAGTTCAGATTCTAAACCACTGTTCAGATTCTGGTAATTAATTGCAGCGAAATAATAACAGAAGCAAACAAATAACAACAGAACATACAGAGATTTATATTGGTTCCTCCCAAACTGAGAGTGTTAGAACATAATTTGGTTCTGCATCTAGACCTTTAACTTTTGATGATAACAAAGTAGTATTTGTGTGAGAATAATTTTGGAACCCTAATGGTTTGTTATTGTGTAGCTTTAACAACCAATTCAAATTCTGAGAATATGACGTGTAACATCATCAGTTTATGAACTTTTGTGTTCCAAAAGTCATTTCTGCGCTGATTCACTCCTAAGAAGCTTCTGAGAAGACGTTATGTTGCTGCTACAATGTTCACTCTGTTTCTGCTTCTGGATGTGAGTCTCATCACCAAGCTTCTGAAGAATGGAAAACTTATGAAGTTTCTATTACTAAGCTGAAGACTCTGAAGATTTTCAAGCCAGACACTGACTCTGTCAAAAGGTTCTGATTGAAGATTCTAATCCCAACTATGTGTTTCTTCATTTTCAAGCTTCATAACTTTCTACCAGAAGCCTATGAATATGAAGATAAGGATAAAAGGATACGTGATCAAAATAGTACATGGTACAAAACGAAAATATTCCTTCCACTACCTGAAATTATGGGCGAAATGACTATACTATTCTTCACACCTGTCACTATTCCATTAGTGGACAGTTGCAATTCTTGTATTCCTAATTTACCCTCCAACGGCTTCTTTTTCATGCTATATAAAGAGGACTTGAAGACTTGAAGAAATTAGCCAATTTTATAAGTCTGTTTCTATGTGAAAAGCTCTCAACTCTGTGCATACTTTTCTTTAAGTGTTTATATTTCATTTGTGTAAATCTGCTTTTGTAGAAGCAACTTGTAAACACACATTCTCTATTCAAACTTGTTATTTGTATTTCCTTAAGGGACCAGTTAGGTCAGAATCCTTGAGAAGACATTGACTGTTTGTTTTTGTGATCTGTTAGTCACCAGTTGTTGCTAGTGCAGTTAAACTCAATTGATTATAGTGGATTAAGTCCTTGTGTATAAGGCAAAATCACATTGGCAGGTGGACTGGATTAGCTTTGAGTTTCAAGCGAACCATGATAAAAATCCCTGTGTCTCTTTTATTGTTCAATCTTTTGATTGTTGAGTTCTTGAGTTGGAAAAAGGCTTTTGTTTTTAAAACCCAATTCAAACCCCTTTTCTTGTGTTTTTCGCACCTTCAATTGACATCAGAGCTCCGATTCTGTTTGTGATAAAAGTTTAATCAACGCTTCACCGTGTTCAGTATCGATCCAGTTTGTGTGAGAAACAATGGTTGTTGCTGCTCCTGTTGTTAACAATGAGAAAGATCACTACACTCTAAACCACCAGTCTTTTATTGTGAGAAATTTGATTATTGGAAAGACAGAATCGAAAGTTTCTTTCTTAGTTATGATGTAGATCTTTGGGATATTGTAGTTGATGGCTACACTCACCCTGTTGTTTATGCTGGTAACAAAGTAGCAAGAAGTGCTATGAGTCTATGACAAATCAACAAAAGAAGGATTACAAGAATCATCATAAGGCTATAACTATATTGCTTAATGCTATCTCTTATATTGAGTATGAGAAGATAAAAAATAGAGATACTGCTAAGCTTATTTGTGACTTTCTAAGGATGACTCATGAAGGGAATGCTCAAGTAAAAGAAACAAAGGCTTTTGCCTTCATCCAGAAGTATGAGGCATTCAGAATGGAGGATGATGAAATCGTTGAGACTATGTTCTCAAGATTTCAGATGCTTGTTACAGGACTAAAGGTTTTAGACAAAGGATACTCTACTGGTGACCATGTCAAGAAAATCATCAGAAGTATCCCAAAGAAATGGAGACCTATGATAACTTCCTTGAAACTATCTAAAGATTTGAATAATATTAGTCTTGAAGAACTTGTTAGTTCTTCAAAAATTCATGAGATAGAGATCGAGGAAGATAAACCTTAGAAGAAAGGTAAATCTGTTGTCTTGAAGTCCAAACCTGATAAGGCAATGGCTTATCAAGCGAAGGAAGAATCAAAAGATTCTGATGAAGACTCAAAATACGATGATGATATGTCGCTGATTTCCAAGAGAGTTAACAGACTCTGGAGGCATAGGAAAAATGGTCAAGGGAAGTTCAGAGGAGCTAGAAGAACTGTTGGTCGTTCTGATTTTTTGTCTGAACAGAAGAAACAAGGTTTTGGAAAATAGGTTATTTTCTATGAGTGCAAGGAGCCAGGTCACTACAAGAATGAGTGTCCTAAGCTCAAGAAGGACAAGAGGCCTAAGAAGAAGTTTTCTAAAGGCAAGAAGAGGCTCATGGCTACATGGGACGACTCAGATTAAGAAGAAGAAGATTCTAAAGAGGAACAGGCCAACGTTGCATTGATGGCAATTACAGCTGATCCCGAAAGTTCTGAAGCACCAAAAGCCAATGAGTTGTCAGAATTAGAATCAGAATCAGACTCCGATTCTGAAGAGGTATTTTCTAAACTATCTCGTTCTGATTTAGAGTCATGTCTCTCTGAAATATTGGAAAAGTACCAAAGTCTTCAAAGTAAATACAAGGACCTTAAACAAGTACAAGTAGTTGCTTCTGGAATTCGTAGTGAGCTTGAAAAAGATATTTCTTCTCTAAATGAAAATATTTTTTTCTTTAGATAGTAACAACTCTACTTTGAAAAGCTAAATTTCAAAACTAGAGGAAGAAATAATCTCAGAAGCATCTGGTACTGATTGCGTCATCAGATATGACAGATCATTCATGTACTTTCTAACTAAAAGTATAACTATAAGTAAAATGGCTTCCATGATCTTTGGAGTTAGCAGAAATGGCAAGAAAGGTTTAGGTTGTACAGAAAGTTCAAAACCCAACGAAAGTCAGAAGGTAAAACCAAAACCTCTCTATGAGCATTTCGTACCTGCTGGCACTGAGCTTCATTATTCTGAGCTTGCACAGAAATTTTCATAGACACAGAACTCTATTTTAAAACCCAAGTATCATGCACAAATTCCACTTGATTATCCTACTGCACAGAAACCCAAGGTTGTGAGAAAATATAGGAAAACTAACAAAATAGGACCCAGAAAGTGGGTACCTAAGGATCCAATCATTTATGTTGCAAACATCCTTAGCAGATCAGTTGAGACACCAATCATGGTACTTGGACAGTGGATGCTCGCAACACATGACGTGCAAAAGGCATATATTCCAAGATTTAGAACTTAAGCCTGGAGGCTTCGTTGCTTTCGGAGGAAACCAAAAATGAAAGATCAATGGCTCTGGAACTATTGGTAATGGTAAATTCCCTTCTACTACTAATGTTCTTTAAGTTAATGGTTTGATGCATAACTTATTGTCTATCAGCCAGCTTAGTGACAATGGTTATGACATCATCTTTAATCAAAAGTCCTATAAGGCTGTTAGTAAAAAAGATGGTACAATCCTTTTTAACGAAAATAGGAAAAACAATATTTATAAGATTAGACTTTCTGATCTTAAAGACCAGAATATTAAATGCTTAATGTCTGTTAATGAGGAGCAATGGGTATGGCATAGACGTTTGGGCCATGTTAAAATGAGGAGGATTTCTCAGCTAAATAAGCTTGGATTAGTCAGAGGCTTACCCAACCTGAAGTTTGCTTCAGATGCTCTTTGTGAAGCATGGCAGAAAGGCAAGTTTTACAAAACTTCCTTCAAAGCGAAAAATGTTGTTTCCACCTCTATACTGTTAGAGCTTCTACACATTGATTTGTTTGGTCCAATGAAAACTGCCTCTATTAGTGGTAAGAATTATGGATTGGTCATTGTTGATGACTATAGTCGTTGGAGATGGGTAAAGTTCTTGAAACACAAGGATGAGTCACACTCTGTGTTCTCTACCTTCTGCTCACAAGTGCAAACATATAAGGATTGTAAAATAGTCAAAGTCAGAAGTGATCATGATGGAGAATTTGTGAATAATCACTTTGAGAATCTTTTTTTATTCTTATGGAATTTCCCATTATTTCTCCTCTCCTAGAACTCCATAGCAGAATGGGGTTGTAGAAAGGAAGAATATGACTTTGCAAGAGATGGCTCGTACCATGATCCAAGAAACTGACATGGCTAAGCATTTTTGGGCAGAGGCAGTTAACACAACTTATTATATTCAGAACAGGATTTTTGTCAGACTTATTCTAGGTAAGACTCCTTATGAACTATGGAAGAACAGAAATCCCAACATTTCTTATTTTCATCCTTTTGGTTGCGTTTGTTTTATGTTGAACACTAAGGAGAATCTTGGCAAGTTTGATTCTAAAGCACAAAAGTGTCTATTGTTAGGATATTCTGAACGCTCAAAAGGCTACAAAACCTATAACACTAAAACACGAATTATTGAGGAATGAATTCATGTTAGATTCAATGATAAGCTTAACCCTGAAAGGTCAAAGCTAGTTTAGAAAATTGCAGATTTGAAGATCAATTTCTCAGAATCTAAGGACAAAGATTCTGAAGACAAAGACTCAGAAGGCAAAGACAATGATGCTGAAGCAAAAAACTCATAAGCGATTTAACCAGAAGTCACTATTGTTGGTCCACCTCATTAGAAGAAGAATAAACCAAGAACTTACCATTCTGAAGAATTGATTCTGGGAGATAAAGACGCACCAGTCAGAACCTGATCTTCATTCAAACCTTCTGAAGAAACTCTTCTAGGTTTGGTATCTTTGATAGAGCTAACATCTATTGATGAAGCTCTTCTGGATAATGAGTGGATTCTAGCTATACAAGAGGAACTGAATCAATTCACCAGAAACGACGTTTGGGATCTTGTTCAGAAACCAAAAGGTGTCCATGTCATTGGAACTAGATGAGTGTTCATAAACAAGCTCAATGAGAAAGGTGACATCATCAGAAACAAGGCGCGACTGGTAGCACAAGGTTATAGTCAACAAGAAGGGATAGACTGTACAACATTTTTTGCACCAGTTGCCAGGTTTGAATCTATTTGTCTTTTAGTTTCTTTTGCAGTTAATCATAACATCATTCTCTATCAGAAGGATGTTAAAAGTGCATTCTTAAATAAATACATTTCTAAAGAAGTGTATGTGCACCAACCCTCTGGCTTTGAGAGTTCTGAAAACCCAGATTTTGTTTTCAAACTTAAAAATTCGTTATACGATTGTCGTACCTTAAAAAATACGATCCTTCGCGATGGGATGCAAAAAAAATTGTTCGAAAAAAGTCGCCACCAAACTTTATTCATTCCAATGAAGGAATACGAAAATATCGATAAAACCATTGAAAGATAAGAACATGGTCATCACAACCAAATTCTAGGTTCGAGACTTGATTACTCAAAGGGAAGGTATTATAACCCCTCACATTTGTTGTACTCAACCGGAACCTCTTAGTCTAATTTGTGATTGAATGTTAGCTAATGTTATTTGTTTTCTTCTAAGAGAATAATGCGAAAAGGTATGATAAATGGTTTATTTGCTAAGGGGAAATGAGTGGTTTTTTATTAGGGTGCTCGCCAAGGATTGGGGCCCTTGTGCCTACGTATCTTCATTTAAAAAAAATGAAGAATCAGAGTGTCCGTAGTTCGTGGGACTATTGGTTGTTGGTTCGTTTTATAGAACAAATGTTTAGGTCGCATTCTAAGGGTTAAACGCTAGCTTGTCTACTCTCGTCGGAGGTTTAAGCATTTAGTTTGTATGCGTATTAGGAAGGACTAAACATTGTTCTTTTGAGAAAAGTTTTAATCGCACGGGGCGAGAAGTTGAGTTAATGTGTTGAATGTTTTGTTTGGATGACAATTCCTTGGATGTCCAAGGAAGGCTCCTTATATCCAAATGATCGAAGAGAAGAATCGAAGGCTCGAGACTAACTCTCTTTTCATCCTTAATTATGAAAGTGTTCAATATGGTTAGAGTGTTTTAAGCGGATGACGAGTACTCGAATGGCCAAGGAAGGCTCCTCATATCCAAGTATCCGGGAGAGAGAATAGAAGGCTCTAGACTCTCTATTTTTGATCTAAGTAATTGAGGAAAAAAGGTTTGATTCAGTTTGTTATGAAAATAGTTTGATGTGAATCAGATTATAAGTTTTTTAGAGGTGACAATTGTTTGAATAGTGAAGAAGTCTCGTCATACGTAAACAATGGAGGAAAGGAATCAAAGGCTCCAGACCATCTCCTTTTTCACCTTTAATGAAATAATGTTTGAATATGATTAGGTGTCTTAATTTGATTTGAGGAAGATACTCGATGTTGATCGAGGTTTGAATTTGCGTTCAAAGCGTGGGAAGGTTTTGAAAATGATTGGAAGGGAGGACTTAATTGTGCTAGGTTAAGATTGATAGCGATGCACTAGGAAATCGACTTACTTGGGTGTAAAATGACTTGACGTTGAATAGAGAATTATTTCGAAAAATGGTTTAGGTGATGCAGTGGAAAAACATAAGCAAAATAAAGGAAATCGATAAAATTATTTTACACTTCATGGGGATGAGGGTACACTTTTCGAATGATGATAAGAATAAACGATAAACACACAACCCAAACAATAAACTACAAGTGTACTAGAAAAGTGGGATAGTCTTTTAAACGACCAACTATAATTAATTGATCGAATAAGTCTCATTGTAAGAAAGTCCATGAGTAAGCTATGAATGTTGTGCAATGTGTCCTAAGTTAAGACAATAAAGAAAAAGGAAGTCCAAGATCCAAGTCTCCTTTGCTAGGGTTTAAGTACAAGGTCCAAAACTCCTTGATGCTAGGGATAGTGACCATAGTCCAAGATTAGTATTTTTTGATCATTTTTTCATGTTTTTGTATTTTTTTTAATAAGATGAAGAAATAAAGAAGAAGATGACATAATGAGAAATTAAATAAATGAACAAGGAAATAAATGACAGAAATTAAATGGCGGAAAGTAAATAATAGAAAAGTAAAGAGCAAAAAGTAAAGGTTAGATGTTAGTTGTTAATGGTTATTGATCGGATGACCACTTTCTCGAATCGGGACCAATTTAGCATTATGTTAAGCAATCATAACACGATCTATATATGAAGATCATACTATGAGAAGCCAGCCAATAACAATATTTGTGTTAAAATATGCTAGAGAAATGATATGTCAATCATTCTCCTAAAGTCATGCCACATGAAAAGAAAAAAAGAATCGTCTCATCTTAATCAAGAATTTTGATGATTAATCAAAGGCAACCTATCACTATCCAAAAGTGTAGAGAATGATCCAAATGATCATTCAACCACATGTTTGAAATAATGAAGATTCAACATCTTTAAGAATCATCATTTTATGATCCTTAGATCTCACTGACCAATAAGAAAAATAAGTCAAGATGAAAGCTAAAATAAATAGAAAAAAAATGAAACAAAGATGATTTAATCAAAATGTCATTTAAAGCATAATAAAAAAAGAGTAGAAACTAGAGATAATTAAAATAATAAATAGATGAAGAACAAACTAATTAAAAAAAAATAAAGAAAATAAAAATTATGAAAAAGAATAGAATATAAAGAAAGGAGGGGGGTTGCAAAGTTAAAAGGGAGTATGAAGTACTAAGTAGTAAGAAAAGCATATGGGCTCAAAGGCCCAAAAATCTAATCATCAGCATGAGTAATAAAAAACAAAAAAGCAATATCGGCAAAAAAATATAAAGTTCATCTTCTTCTTCCCTACGCACAGTGCCGGAAACAAACAAAACTCGTCGCGCCGGCACGCCTCACGGCGGCGGCTGCGGCGGTCAAACCAAACTCAAACTCACGTTACTCAATTCAAAATGACCCGCTCTACACGAATGTAAAAACAAATTGATTTGAAAACGCCTCACACCACAACCGACCTTCAAGCTCCGATATCAAGTATGCGTTTTCCTACTTCTTTGATTTTTCGATCTCTGTTGTTGCTGTTGTTAGAGGTTTGAGCGTTGCGGGAAATTTCGGATGTGAAACTGTTGTTGTTGTTCAATTGTTTAGGTTGAAAGATTGGAGATGAATTGAGTGTCTGGTGGTATTTCTGCAACAATTTTATGGCTTGTGAAAGCTTGAGTTAAGAGTGAATAAGGAGCTGTTATTTATAGAGGAGTGGAGGTAAGGATTTTGATTTGCAAAATTGATTGTCGTTTTGATATTTTTCTGCGTTTTGGATTTGTAAGTTTGTTTTGCAATTTGTTGCTATGCGTCGTTTGCAGCTGCGTATTTTGTGCGTGGAATATGTTATTGAGTGATGTTGTGGGGTCGCTTGGAAGTTGTTTTGCTGAAGCTTGGCTCGCTTGCAGGTTGGCTTATGTATTTGGCTTGGAAGTTTGTGGTTTGGATGCTTGTTGTAGCAGCTTGGATTCTTGAAGGAATATAGCATGTGCAGCTTGATTGTAGTAGCAGCTGGAAGTGTTAAGGCTTGTTGAAGGTAGACTTGTGAGGCTGGCTGAATGTCGTTTGCGCAGGTAGTTATTTTGGTAATTGTTTTATTTGGCTTGTATTGTTTCTTGGCTTCAAGATTATGGTTTGTTGAACCTTGGTGTGTAGCAGCTTTAAAGCATTTGGCGTGAAGGCTTTGCTTGGTTTGTATGAAGGCTTCAAGAAGTGGTTGAATGTAACTTGAGGTGGGGTAGTTTTGAGGAAGTAACTTTGTGAATTGTAGTAGCTGAATCTTTGCTTGTTTTTCTAGCCTTGGTCGTGTAATCTCATGGCCTCTATTTCTTCTTCTTTTTTTGCATTTGTTTGTAATCGGTAAATGTATCATGGGCCTTCATACTTTGTACACTCCATGATCCATATTATGTTTTGTAGAACTCTTTTTTTTTTTTTTTTTTTTTTTGTGTGAATGGACTTTTGAGAAAATTGGAAAATATGTGGACTTGCAATTTTTGTACCATTGGAATTATCCTTGAAACATGCTTGAAACACTTAATCATGAGACTAGAAACTTGAATTGTGATGACAATTAACCTTTGAAATTCTTGATTCAGGTTAAATAACATCTTGTTTGAACCAAACCCTTGATTTTGTCATTGACTTTGAAATAAATCAAATATTGAACCTTGACCAAACTTGAATTAAATCTGGAATCTGACTGAAAGTGAATCAATTCCTGAATCTTAATTATTATTGAACAAATTCTTGAGATATGACTGAAATTGGGTCAAACTTGAAATTATCTTGAATCTGACTAAAATTGAATATTCTGCAACTTGATTTCATCAGATAACTTGAACTTGCATAAAACCCTGATCTTGATCACTTGATGATTTTCAGATCCATGACACAGAATTCAACATAGGCTGATAACTTGAGAATGAAGTAAACCACTCAAATTCCCACTGAATTTCAGCCATCACTACATACATGTTTGGGACAAGAAAAATAAAAAGGTAGAACAAATTTGGGGTATGACAACGGTTTGAAACAAGCTCATAGAGCTTGGTATGAAAGACTAAGTAACTTCCTTTTGGAATATAATTTCACCAGAGGGAAAGTGGACACAACGCTCTTTTGCAAAACCTTTAAGAATGATATTCTGGTTGTGCAAATTTATGTCGAATATATTATATTTGGTTATGCTAATGCTTCGTTGTGCAAGGATTTTGCTAAGTTAATGCAGACAGAATTCGAAATGAGTCTAATGGGAGAAATCAAGTTCTTTATGGGGATTCAAATTAATCAAAATTCGGAAGGAACATACATTCACCGAAGCAAGTATACAATAGAACTCCTGAAGAAGTTTAACTTGTTAGAATGCAAGCTAACAAAGACTCAAATGCATCTCACATGCATTCTGGAGAAAGAAGAGGTAAGTGGTAAGGTAGATCATAAGATATTCAGAGGTATGATAGGTTTTCTCCTATATCTAACTGCTTCTAGATATGATATTTTATTCAATATTTATTTGTGTGCTCGCTTCCAATCAGATCCTAGGGAGACTCACTTAACTGTTGTTAAGGAAATCTTTAGGTATTTGAAAGGTACTACTAATTTTGGTTTGTTTTATAGAAAATCAAGTGAATACAAATTAGTAGGCTATTATGATGTTGACTATGTGGGAGACATAATAGAAAGGAAAGGTACTTATGGAAGTTGTTAATTTTTGGGAGACAATCTGATCTCGTGGTCCAACAAGAGACAGTCAACAATTGCGCTTTCAACGACTGAAGCTGAGTATATCACAACTTCTGGATGTAGCACTCAGATACTCTGTATGAAGAGTCAGCTGGAAGATTATCAGATCTTTGAGCGTAACATTCATATCTTCTATGATAGTTCTTCTGCTATTTGTTTATCCAAGAATCCTATCTTGCATTCTAAGGATAAACATATTGAGATTAAACATCATTTTTTACGAGACTATGTTCAGAAGGGTATTTTTCATTTAAAATTTATTGATACAGACCATTAGTGGGCTGATATCATCACAAAACCCCTTGCCGAGGATAGATTCGTTTTTATTTTGAAAAATATATTTATGAAACCTTGTCCCGAATGAAAAGATGTTATCAGAATGTTTTGCTTTCAGAATTCTTGATTAAGATTTTGAAGTTTTCTAGTTGTGTTGTTGTTGTTTGGTTGATTCTAAAACATGAGTTTTCTGAAGTGAGGAATTCGCATATATAAGAAAGGTTCTGATCAAAAGAAAATCCTATTGATTTGTCTTCAGGATTTTGAAAAGTTACATCATTAATGGTTGTCTTTTAGTTTGATAATGGGTGGTCTTTCGTGGAGACAACTTTCCCACTTTCTGAGCATGCATATTGATGATGTGACACATTGAGTTCGGTAATTTCTTGGAACTAGGTTAAATCCCTATATATTCCCATTTTGTATGTGCTTTTACCTTTTTGTAATTATTGTATTTATTGTAATTATTGCTAAAACGTTTATATAAACCCACCTCACTCACATTTCACACTACAGTCACATTACTCCCACATTTTTCTCTCTTTCAAACCTAAAATCGTCCTCTGCATATGTTCATCTTCTTCATCTATCAACCTTCATCTGCTTCTTCAACCTTCAACCGTCTATAATGGCTGAATCTTCTCAACAACCTTAAGAACAAGCTGCTTCCAGTGTCATTCCTGAAGAAGCAGTTATCACTCTTAACACTCCGGTTGACGATCTCTCTGTGCTTTGTGTGACTATTGTTGATTTCTAAAATCTTAAAGATAATGGTTTTGACCTAACCAGAACGCTTGGATTCCACGACTAGAATGCTTTCTTTGAAATGCTAAAAGGTTCATTCTGCCCAGTCCTCGTCAAACAGTTTTAGATTCAAGTTGTGGCTGAAAAGAAAAAGGTTACCTCCTATGTTTTTGGAAGAAAACTTGAGATTACTGAGAAGACCATTGCTTAATTGATCTCTCGTGATGGTAAGAGGTTTCTCAATATTAAAACTGACCCTAAAAGAGATTCATTGGAAGCTTCTACATTTTTCAGGGAGGAAATTATGATTAAAGAAGTAAAGAGTACTACCGCAAAGGATTTGAAGGATACCTTAAGGGTATGGTTCTATATTATTTTGGGTAGCATCTTTCATAGACCTAGCATCAACTCAGCTGACTATATCAACACTTCCCACAAGTTCATGTTGTTTTTTGTAGAAGACGGTGTCAAGTTAACACTTCCAACTCTTTTATTTAAACTTCTCAAGGATTCAGTGGTTCTTATGAGGAATAACCTTATGATGAAGATATCTGTTAGGATGCATGCTAAGAAGACTGGAAACAATACTTTTATCAACCTGGTTCCCCTCCTTGTTGGAGATATTGTATGGATCATTCTGAAAGAAGACTTGAAAGAGGTAACGAAGAGGTTTCCAAGTACAAGGTTTGTACTTGCTATGTTGGTCATATATATCGTAAAGAATAGAAGGACTTCGAAAGACAGAAACCTGAGGATAATGTTTCTGATAATCAATATGCTACTGGAACTTCATCTTCTTCTAGGATGATTTCTTTGATTCTGAAGACTCTTGCCAAGCTAAAGGAAGAGAAAGCCATGGTCAGACAACGCTTAGAGAAGCAGGATCATATGTTTGAGCTCATCCTCTCTAGACTTCCTTCGCCGAACCCAAACCCCTAGTTTATTTTTTAAAAAATGTTTATGCACTTTTCTTTTTGTGTTATTTTATTTAAGTGTTTTTGGTTCTATTGTTCTGTACTCTTGCGTCTTCTGACACTTTATCAATGCAATTTTGTTTCTTTGTTTTGTCGTGTCTCTTTTCCTTATCTTTTTGGTTGCTGACAAAAAGGGGGAGAAACGTATTGATTTTGATATACCTATATTCTTAAATCAGAACCTAAACATTTTTTAATGTTTCTGCTAACAATTACTTTGAGAATATTGTGTTAGCTGTGTTTCAGGGAAAGTCACGTAACTCAGAAGCTTTTGAAGTTTTCAGATCACTTAAGATTACCAGATTCTGTAGAATTGGTTTTAAATCTGTGATTGAAGAATTAACTTCATAGTTTGAGAAAGATTTCCAATCAGACTTTACCAGACGTTTAGTTTTTGAAACTTTAACCAGGATCTGAAGAATGTTTCAATAAGAATCCAAATCGGCAGAGACTTCAAATTAGGCTTCTGAAGTGAAGTTCATCAGAAGTGTTGAATTTGACAACCAATGCTCTGGAATAGTTCAAGAAACTTCTAGAAAAAACCAGATTCTAATAGAAGATCACTTAGGTTTTGCAAAAAAGGTTAATTAGGAAAGTGCTATTTCATTCTGATTTTACCTTTCTGGGACTATACATCTTAGGGGGAGCTTTGTGCTTCTTTCTGATGTGTCCTTCTGTATTTACACTGTACAAATTATTCATCAAAATACATGGTTTTGTCATTGTCACACCCCAATTTTGATCCTGAATATTTGGATTAATACAATTATCATATCATCTGTATAGCCTATCATGTTTTTCCTCATGCATATTGCCCAAATTATATGCCAGAATAAACTATTGGATTTACAAACGAATCGGTCAAACTAAAAGTCAACTGTGCGTAAAATCAGTGGACGATCGAGCTTGCAGACGTCAGTTACATTAATCTATGTTCCGCGTAGTTTAACTTGGCGTCCCCGTTTTAATTTTTCGTCTGCTTTTCGAGCACATTTTTTATCAATCTGAGCATTTTTAATCAGGGAAATTTTATTTCAAAATTTGACAAAACGTTGTATTTTTCCAAGTCGTTTATTTCGCGCTAATCATTTTGGTGCATTCATTTTATATTTTTTTGAGCACTTCGATACCAAACTGATAATTCGTTTTAAACCGGTTTCATTTTTATTTTTAGTTAATAATCATTTTAGTTTCTAAAAAAAGCGACTTTTCTCTATCATCTTCTAACATATACACACACAAAACCTCATATCTTCCTTTTTTACTCACACATAAAATAACTTCCTTTTCCTTCAAAAAACATAGTGCACTGCAAGATTCAACCAAAAACTAACATTGAAACTTCATCATCTTTCTTCTAAACAAAATCAACACCATGCCACACGAAGAATAACACATTCAGACTCCATAGCCATTTCCAACATCAACCATACAACTCCACAACAAACTCCACACATACACGACATCACCCTCTGATATTTTCCTCTTCTCACAACCATAACCCTCTCTTTTATCTCTCCCCCGCTTGCTGTTCACACAAATTTTCTCCTTCTTTATCGTGTGCATCCCTCCACAACCACCATAGAACTCTCCCTTTATTTTTCACTCACCCTTATATAGCCACAACCACAATAATGAAAACTCCATTAAAACACACAATCCATACTTCAGACACTCGTTTTTCTCTTGCATGACGAGAAAACCTGAGAAATAAACTTTCTCACTTAAACACCAGCCTCATGATACCATAGCTCTCCCTTCATTTTCTGTCTTCTCACGATATTTATCGGCTCTCTATCACTACCAAATCACCAGAACATGATGCACAAGCCATTTTTTGGACCATCGCCACTCACTTAAAAACTCAGCTCCCCACCATGACACCATATGTCCAAAACCACAAACAACCTTCATTTATTCCTACCTCTTTTAACAACCCACCATATCTCATCTTCTTCACACCACAACGGCCATGAAAATTAAATATAAAAATGAATGAAAATAAGAAGAAGTTATGGTTCTAAATCCAAACATTCCAACAAACCAAACACAATACTCCTCCATCAAGGGAAACTTACGAGCGATAACCTACATTTTTTCGCCTTTATTCCATATTTATACAAAATCACACGACAACAATCAAAACACAACCATGAAAACTCAGATCCACCATGTTTCGGTCTCACCCTTGACACACACCGCGACCCACCGCTTTTTTTCATTTGGACCGGTTTTTTGTTGTGGTGCGCTTCCAATAAATGTTTTATCTAATTACTAAGTTGATTGTTCATTTAGTTGATTGTGCTTCAATTTCAGAGCTTAAGTCTGATTTAGCTGCCAAAGGTTGTTTTAACGCTTAGATTCAGTTGCTCGGCTCTTATAGAGTGATTCATATAAGAATCCACTCAAATTTAGCTTTGATCCAAACCCATTTATTTTTTTTATTTCCGTCTATTTCCAAACCATTTCACAATAGTGATAAAGCTTTTCCCGAAGTATAAAATACGAAAGAAGGGGACTGTTGGAATCTAGAATTCTAGCAGAACCCTCGAAATATTGGTCCCGAGCCTCACGCATTGGGATAGCCGTTCATTCTTTTCTTTTGTTCTTAAAACACTTAATAATTAACTTGGAAAAATAAGGACCGTTAGGATCTAGCATCTTGGTGTAACTCTTTGAATAATTGATTATTATCAATCTTTCGCTGTCCATCAAACAATTTTCTCAATAATCTTGAATGAAAATGGTTGTTAGGATCTAGCATTCTGGCGTAACTCTTTGAACGATTGATTCTCATCAAACGTTCGTCATTTACCTAAAATACATCCACCCATCAAACTATTTTTCCACCGCCGTACGATCCTAAAACCGTTTCATAAACGAAAGATATTGTGTCTTGAGATGATGCAAAACATTGCTTCATCCATAAACTATTTGAGTTTAGATAAGAGGCATTTCCCGCGAATGTTGAGTTGTAAATCCATTCTTTTGTGATTCAAACGTCCGCTCCTCACATGTTTTGGGTAAAACAATGTTTTATGTCGAATGCGACTAAATATCTCTCGTTAAAATCAACCTACAAACAAACATTTTTACCCAGAACTACGAATGCTCTGATTTCCTCATTGCACTATGAGGATACGTAGGCACAAGGGCCCTAATCCTTGGAAAGCTACCTTTTTTTTTCAACCTTTTTCTTTTTTCATTATAGTCCCCGAACTACGAAGGCTCTGAGTTCCCCATTGCACTATAAAGATACGTAGGCACGAGATTGCAAAGTCTTGTTGAGCCCGCTAGTAATAAAACCCTTAGGTCTCCTTTCTCTTTAATAAAAATCTATAAAAAAAAATTTCTCCTCCCTCTTTTCCATCCCAAATAGTTAGAAGATTAGAAACTAACATAAGCTAACATACATTCGACCCTAACTAAATGGTTCCCGTTGAGTACAACGGGCGTGAGGGGTGCTAATACCTTCCCCTTGCGTAGCTGATGTGAGGGCTAAGGTCTTTCATCTATTTCGGTTTTAATGATGTCAACAAATAATATAGTCATTAGATTGTAATTTGAGCGGTATCACTTCATTGTCGAGCAAATTGCATCTAACCATCAACGTTCATGTGTCTAAACATATAGGAAGAAGTCTACACAATTTCTACATGTGCATGATCATAATATTGATGTTTGGTATACTTGTTTCGAGTCCTGGTAAGCAAAAACGTGAAGAAAAATGAGTTTTTGAAAATCTGCAGGTCTTGAGTCGACCCGAGGTGAGATGAGTCGACTCATGCTGGTTTGAACAAGTTTTGTGAAAAGTTCGGGAAAGCGCACGCGAACCCCCCTATTGCATGTGGTCGACGCATGCTTCTGGGCATTTGAATTTCTGCAAAATCTGCATGCTTGCGTTGACGCAAGGTGTTGATGAGTCGACGCATGGTCACTCAATTTGCATAGACAATCCTACGGGATAGCTCACGCTGACCCTCATTAAAGGGGCGGTCGATCCGACGCTTTTTGAACTGATTTTTCTGCATTTAATTTTTTCTGTTATTTCTGTTACTTCATTTTTGTTGGTCATTTTACTCATTATATATAGTTAGGTCAACTCACATTTTAGAACAACAAGAAACGTGAAAATTCATACCAATCTTTCTCTTCATCTTCATCTTCAACCTTGAGTAAACAAACAATTACACATAATCATTTTTGTTTGTGTCGCCCATTGTTTTGAAGTGATAACGTTCAGAATTAGGAAGTGTGTGATCTTCATTTCTGGGTTGAGAATTGGTAGGTGTTTCTTGAATAAAACCTTAGGTTTTTTCCTCCAAGAATCAAGGAGATTTGGGGGTTTTTGTATAAACCGTTTCTTTCTACAGGGATTCAGCCGTGCGAAGGTAACCGAAGAACAGAGTATTAGTTCGGTTTAGTAGCTACAGTCGGAGGATCGTAGAAGAAAGGTTTGGGGATCGAATTGCGGAAGATCGAAATCGACCGAGTGAAGGTGACTAAAGAACGGTGGTTTCTTGCAGTCTAGTAGCGTGAGACGGTGATTTGTTTAACCGAATTCGAGGCACTTGATTCGTCTTGAATCAAGGGGAGAGAAGAATCTGCATCAACAATCAAAGACGTTTGAGGGTTGGGATGTTCATTGTTCTTCTCTTGTATAAATAATTTGCAAACGACAATTTATATATATCTCAATTCCATTTGTGGAATTAGGGACAGAGGTACCCATAGCGAGGATGATTGGGGAACTGCCTAATCAAATCGTGTTTGTTCTCTCTCTCTCTCTCTCTCTCTCTCTCCCTTAACTCTTTTACGTTTCAATATTATTCGAATTTGCGAAGTTTCAATTAATCGAAATTTCTGAGATAGTGTAATCTTGGGCTGTTAAATTGTTTTGTAAAATTGATATAATCCCTTGGATTGTATTTAGGATCAGCTTAACATCACATTACTTGGAAATCTACACTTAGTGTGTTTACGCACACCAAGTGTTCGTTAATTTGTTTCTAAGCAAAATCGAACGCATTTGCATTTAATTGTTTGTCGACCTATCTCGTTGGATTGGATTAATATCAAGCAAATAAAACATTGTCGATTGCGTTCAAACTTTGTTGATCAATCTGAATTTTTCTCATCTATAATTGATTCCTAATATTGTCGTGCATATCCGATCCTTTTAGTAGAGGTTCGTTGTAGACGTGTGATTCAGTGGTTGCTTCCGTTAAAACTTTTTAAAAACAATTTTTGGTAACCATTTGCGTGTATAAAATTGTGGGATCTATTCAACCCCCCTTCTAGATCCTAGCCATCGTCTAACAGCTGACTCCCGAACTCAGATATTGGTTGCAATAACCATATCCTTGTCTTTCTTTTAGGGGTTTTATTTGATATTTTCCCTTTCCCTATATGGGAATAAATAAAGATCGGTGACGACTCTGTTAAGTCCATCTCGTGGGCGTGCGATTGCGCTTTATGAGGTTGTTCTCATTTTTCGAGTTACGACAGATGACGAGTCTACTTGGGACTTTCCCATCCCTAAGTGAGTCAACTCTAATTTAGTTATGTATTTTTGTATGTGTGTTTGCTTTGTTTGTTTCTTTTTCTTCTTTGATTATATGTTTTATTGATCTTTGCTTTATATATATATATATATATATATCCATGTGTGGATTTTGGGATCTGATATCATGAAAAAAGCTCTACACCCGAGCTTTGGAAAATGAAGAGAGAAAACATAATTTAGATTTAGAAGTTGTGTAGTGTTAGTCGCCAAGGGCCATTCCTTGCATGCCTAGCATAAAGACTCCTCTAGAGTAGACCTGTTCGTAGATCTCATTATAAGATAGCTAGCTTGTCGCATGACACTGATTCATGAAGGGTCCATGACTCTAGGATCCCCTCTTAGAACCAGTTTATGCTTTGGTGGTGGCGTAATATTGGACTCCAAGGACCTCTCCTCGTTGCACCCAGTATGAAAACTCGTTCAGAAGAGACCTTTTCGTCACTCTTATCATAAAGCGACTAGCCAGTTTCATAATGTTGATACGACTAAGGTCCATGACTCTAGGAACCATATCCATCAACCTAGAGGCAATCATGTGAGTGGGTTTATAGGTAGATGATCTAGAACTATCCGTTATAAGGAAACCTACCTAAAATAATGTTCTTATCTACTCGTGATATCCCAGATCCTGACTATACATGCACTGCAATTTATTTGCATACAAATACAAAAAAAATTCAATTCATGCATCCGCATTCATCAGCATGCATATCATTTTTCAAAATACAAAAAAAAATCAATCCATGCATCTGCATTCATCAACATGCATATCATTTTCAAAATACAAAAAAAAAAATCTGTTCACATACATTGCATTTGCATTTATCAGCATGCATTTCATTTTATTCAACAAGCAACAAAAAAACTTAATCTCATCTTATGTTCACAACCCACCAGCTGATTTTCCGGTACTCGCTCTGAACTAGTGATAGTTGTTGAAGGATGATAGAGCTTTTGAAGCAGGGTCATACAGTGACAAGAGGAATACAGACACCTTAAAACAAGAAGTAGACCAGACGTTGGAACTTGTGGTAGTTATGTCAAATTTTTAGCATGCTGTTGCGGAGAATGTTGGCCCCCACCAGGCTTTACTGTGGTGACTAACCCAATGTACAGTCATCCCCCTGAATGTCTTCCTCAATAAGTGGATGTTCCTACTCAACCTAAACCTGTGCATATCCCTTTATCTGATGAAGTCCTCATTTTGCAAAAGAACCCCACTGTTCATATTGATGAAGAGGGTCTTCAATTTACAAGAAACGTGTCAGATTCTCAAGGTGCCCGCCTAATGACAAAAATGGAGCATTCTCAAGTGGATGAAGTCGAAAAAATAAGTCGTGATCTTGAGAAATGATTGAAGGCTATGGAAGGCTCTAACACAATGAGACTTGATGACATGTGTTTAGTGCCAGGTCTTGTTATACCTTCGAAGTTTAAAGTACCCAACTTCGAGAAGTACAATGGGGATAGCTGTCCATGGCTCCATTTGGTGATGTTCTGCTGAAAAATGGCTTCCCATACTCATGACGATAAGTTGATGATCAACTGTTTTCAAGATAGTTTGAGTGGGCCATCATTGGGTTGGTACATGAAGCTGGAAAAGAGTCATACTCAATCATGAGAAAACTTAGGCAGCGCCTTTTTGAAGCGGTGCAACTATAACTTGGATGTGGCTCCAGATAGAAGACAGATGTTGAGTATATCTCAGAAAGAAAATGAATCCTTCAGAGGATATGTACAACAGGGGAGAGAATTGACAGCCCAAGTGCAACCGCCATTCTTAGACAGAGACTTAGTCGACATGTTCATGGATACCTTGCAAAGCTTGTACTTTGAAAGGATGATAGGTTTTACATCATCCGACTTCTCTGACTTGGTGTTAGTTGGAGAACACATCGAGAGCGGTCTCAAGAACGGAAAAATCCAAGACGTCTCAAGCAGCCAAGCTAGTGAGAATGAATCCCTCAGCAGTTCCCAAGAGGACGAAGAGGATGTAATTAATGCAATCATGGCTGATGTCGAGTATTCTCAGGATGTACCAACAAGATATTATGGTCCTCCATCTTCCTAACGATCCTCATTTCTAATGCCATGTTATCCTTATAGGAAATCATCAGCGCCTAAAGCACCATACCAACAACTAAGAAAATATCATCTTTCAAATCAGCGATCCCAAAGCCGGGGATATGAGAATCGGTGTCAGAGCCAACAATGGCCTCGCAACAACTTGGAAAGAAGGAATACTCCTCTTGATCCAATTCCCATGTCATACAATCAACTTCTAAAACCTTTGATTTAAAGCTTGCCGGTGGTGCCTAAGTCTCTGAAGCCTGTTCCAAAGCCATACCCATTTGGGAACGATCTCTGTGTGCGATATGGATATCATGGCAGATCAATAGGACACTCAACTGAAGACTGCAAAGCTTTCCAAGCAAAAGTGCAACAGTTGATCGACAAAAAGTATATAGCCTTTTCATCAGAAGGAAGCTTGTTGGTGAATATCAACCTCTCATCCAAATGAATGTCAAGACCTCAAAGGGTATCTCTTGAAGACAGTGAATCAAACAGGAAGTCATCATCAATGTTGGTAGTAATGGGGCATTTTTATCATTTGCATTTGTATTTTCTTTGTCTGTTAAATGCTACTTGTTTTTAAACATCATTGTTCTTTTAATGGTAATATGAATGAAGTGATCATGCATTTTCTGAATCAATCCATTTGTTTTCACTCTTGCTATTTTTCCTTCATTCATGTAAAACAAAAAAAAATTCTTCCATTCACTTGTCTTTATCAAACCGTTGTTTTAACAAAGATTCGAAGGAAGATGATGAAAACTAGATACCCATAATTGTTGTTGGTATGTTTTCAGTTAAAACTTTGCTGATGATATAAGTCATTGTTTCAAATCCCCAAACACTAGAGAAATAAGGAGTTAGTCCCTAGTCAACCACTTTGAGCCTAGAAGTTGGTGTTTCTTTCAGAATTTAAAACTTTTAATCTTAACTAGGGGTAGGGTAGTTAGGTTTAGTTAATTTGACTATGCATTCAATCTTCAAGAGAATTTGTCCATCTGTACACCCTCCATAAAGGGTCAACCACATGTTATCCTTCTCACACACCACAAAGTGTCGAAGAAGTTGAGAAGAGCCAAAACGTTTGTAGTGGTTATTCCTTAATAACCAATAAAATGGCATTCACAACCTTTCAAAAAATAAAAAAGGGTCCGCTAAGTCAAATACCACAAAAAACGACTTAGGAAATATTTAGGGTATCCCGGTGGACCAAAAGCTTCAAAGAAGCGGTCCAGGAAAAATTAGGGATCTAAAACAAAAAAGAAGTCATCAAAATCTTCAGCAAAAACAAAATAAAGTGACTGTCATTTCAAGAAAATATCATCTTGACTCCCCATCCTTACCATCACACCTTAAAACCTTCTTAGAAGTTGAATGCATGGGTCAATTAACTAAACGTAGGACTTCAGTTAATCAATAAGAATGGGTGGGTCAAAATTAAAATTTGAGCCTTATATCTTTTTGTTTTGAAAAACCATGAACCAAGCCACGTTACAACCCTTAAAAGACCTAATTGAGGCATAGTTTAGTCTGAAAGCATACTACAACAAGATTGTGTTAACTTGACTCCAAACGATATTTGCTAATCATTTGTGTTGATCACACCATCTTTCACACTGTGAATGGCTAAATCAACATTGTGTTCTAATCATTGACCCGTTCAATGTATATCACCATCATTTCAATAATGATTGGTTTCGAATTTTAGATAAGCACTGCATTAAAATTAGCATTTTTTGAATGAACTATTTTAATTGCAAGTCAGCATTTAGCATCAAAGGAATCCCAACAATGTGCAATCAGTTAAGGAAATTGATCAAGTGAAAGGAGTCCATTCAGGGGAAGATCATTTTGAGATCATTCAATCCGAGCTGATCACCCCAAGAGTCAGTTAATCAAGAAGCAAATCTTCAAGACTCAGACTAGGGTGAGCCACCGCAAACAACTTAATGGTTACAACTCTCCAAAGATCGGTCAGTTACAAGTCTCCCAATCCAAGAATTGGCCAATCAAGGGGCAGAGCACTGCAAAATTCAAACACTAGGGGCAAGCTACCAAAAATTCAGAGTAAGTCGCTTCCAAACTCCTTTTAAGGTGAACATCTTCAAAGACCCAAGTTAGGGGCAAGATGAGCCATAGAGGGGCAAGTCTTCTCCATGCTTTCAAGCTGTTTTAGGAAGCAAGCCATACGTCAGCAACTGTTAAGTTCAAGACGAGTGGTGGGAAATCAAGCTGGAAATTATCTCCCATTAAAATTACTTTTCCCTCAATAAGAAGTCTTGCTGCAAAGAGAACCCTTCCATCCATTACCCATTCAAGGGAATCATTTTGGAAACCTTGGAGTCATGCATAAATTATCCTCATGCATAAAGCATTCTCATGCATTAATCATGTCGCTTCGCTCTAACGTCAAGCCATGCATATCATCTCCTTCATTAAGCATCTTAAAGAGCCATCTTTGACCATCTTAAAGAGTCAATCCTTCTATCAAGAACTATGAATAAATCATTCATTCCTTATGGAAGAGTCTTATCAGAAGTCATATTCAGAGCAGGAATCGTGCAAAAGGTTTGTAAAGTTCGAGGCGGTCCAGACACTGCTCTTGAAAGAGAATTTTGCGAAACCTTCTATAGCCAATGGTTCTCATAAAATAAGATGATTATTAGAACTAGGCTAGGTTATCAGTTTGTAATGGGTTATTGAGTCCATGTATCTGTGTTGTTCATGCCTTGTACTTACTTTTAAATTAATGAAGTATATGTTGCCTTCTGTTCTATTTTTGAATTATTCATACTCATACTTGTACTGCTCTATCTTTTGTACTCCCTCTGTCCCATATTATAAGAGAAATTTACTTTTTAGATTCATTGAATAATTAATGTATCTAGTCTATATATAGACCAGATACATTAATTATTCAATGAATCTAAAAAGTAAATTTCTCTTATAATATGGGACGGAGGGAGTATTGAATGAAATTAACTCTGGATATGCATTAAGAATCATTATCATATTCAAAATGCTTAACATGCTCTAACTTTTTGATGATGTAAAAAAGGGGGAGAAATAGAATGTAGGGTTTTGATAGATTTTGATAGATCTTAAGAGAATGAAGAACTCAAACAAATAAATGATTTAAAATGCGTTTACCACTAACGTTTGTTTGATTTTAACCAAGGAACTCTGAACAAGTTCACTAGGCATTCTCAGAACATGTTAAAATGTAAGAACTTTGTTAAAATTCTTCAGAACTGTTTGCTCATATAATCGAAGTTGTACACCTTGTGAATATATGTTCAGAGTCAGATAGACCCAATACTGTTCAGAAGTCGAGAACTTTCTGAAAGTTAAAGTTATCGTGATTTTTGTTTCATAGTGTTCAGAAGTTGTAAGCTGTCTGAAAATATGATATTCAGAACATAAGAATTAAAAGCAGAAGTCTTCCTGAAAGCAGTCAAGACAAAGTCTACATTCAAAGATGCTTTTCAGAAGAACTGAGCAAATCAGAAGTCGAAGACTGTCTGAAGATCTGGATAAAAGATCCATGAAGAAGAAGCTCTATCATGACAAACTCTGATACTCTAGAAGTATAGTGTTTTCATCTTGAAGATCCAAGATGAAGAAGTTCCGATAAACCAAGAATTGATATCAGACTCAATCTACAATGATATCAGAGTCAGAATCAAGTTGTGAACTGTTATCAAAAGCTTTCATTAATATCAGACTCAGCATACAATGGTATCGGACTGAGAATCAAGATTACGTTGGTATCAGGTTCAGAATCAAGCTTCGATTGATCACAAAAATATTCCTCAATCAGATCAAGGATCAAGCCTTGACCTACCATTAAGTTCTGATAGAAACATGTTTCTGAGATGAAGGCCTGTTGTCTATTCAAACTCTGAAAAGTCATGATATTAATTGGTGATCAAAATTGGTATATCTGAATCAAGATTCTGAAGATCCCAATATCTGACTTATAGCAATCAAGCGGAGATTACCCAGAAGATTCACATGTCAGGATATATATAATATTCACCAAGTCTGAAACTCAGGGGGAGTTTCTCATCTGAAAGATAGCTTCTATTTCTGATAAATAGCGTGGCTAAGTTATTAGAAGAGAATTGTTCTGTCTCTGTGCTATATCAGTCTGCTAAAAAGTAGAAAGTGCTTCAGAAGAATCTGAAGTCATGAGACTCTGATACGATGTCTAAAGAAATAAGTTCTAAAGATCTGAAGACAGAGGTTCTGTTGAACAAAGTCCAGATGCTGAAGAGCTATGTTTCTTTGAGAGAATGGGGAAGTATTCCTTCTCTATTCTATGTTTCGATAACTCAAAATTTCTATTTTATGAGTCTTGGGATCACAGTGAAACTCTGAACAAGAATAAGTAAAATTTTGGGGTTAACACATTCAGGGGGAGCTGCTGTTCCAGACTCTGAATATGTTTAGTTTGGTGATTACCCTGTATAAAATGTTCTATCAAAATACATGGTTTTGTCATCATCAAAAAGGAGGAGATTGTAAGAACAAGAGTTGTCTCTGCAAGTCATCTCTATGTTTTGATGATAACAATGAGTATTTGTGAAAGAACTATTTTATGTTCTAATGTTTGTTTCTGTGCAGATCATAATTATTGAAGATTTTAGATCAAACAAACATGTGCAAAGATGTGCGTAAAAGATTACATGTGAGTTACTATGTGTAACACAAGTCGCAAGAAGCAAGTTTGCTTCTGTATCTGGTAACAAGCAGAAAGATCCAAGGATGTCAATATTGCTGTTGCAATGCTCTTGTGGATTCGGTCCTGAAAGTGTATCAGATTCTGAAGATAAGCAAAGCTCCTGAAGAAATCATCTTCTGAAGAACTAAGTGCTGAAGACTCTAATGACTTGAAGTTCTGAAGGCTGAAGGCTCTGAAGACCAAGTGCAGAAAGACTCTAAAGACTGAAGTGTTATGAAGATTAAGATTCAAATGATCAAGTGTTAAAGACTCTGAAGACAACATTCTGAGTGAACAAGGTTCTGAAGACTCTAAAGACTTGAAGCTATGAAGACAAAGGGTTTCAAGACAAATGCTAAAGTTCTGAAGACAAGACTCTGAATGAGCAAGTACTGAAGACTGAAGACTTGAGATTCTGAAGACCAAACTATCACGTCTCTACTCATGCTTCAACTAAACTACCATCAGAAGTCTCTGAAGTTCAGAAGACAAATGTTACCGTTAGCAATGATAGTACATCGTACTAAAAAGATTTATTCCACTACTTCTCAACTACCTTGAAATATGGAAAACAAGAAACATGGCAGTACTATCTTCATCATTGTGTAACGAATCTTTTTCAAATATCCAACAGCTCTTTAACGACTCTATTTCATCTGGCTATTTAAAGGAAAAGATGATGTGCTTATGAGGTTGTCGTCGTTGTCATCATTGCAGTAACACACCAAGTTGTTACGATCGTCATTGTAAAAACACAACAATAGCTGTTACAATCAAAACACGACCATTGTTTTTTATACATAAAGAATCATTTATCATTACAACAATAATCAGAAAGTACAGAAGTTGATGAACCAAGACAATGTTGGAAAACAATCAAGTCATCAACCATTTCATCATCTGAGCTATATTGAATATCAGAAGCAAGGAGTTGTTGCTCAAAGCTTGCTCAACAAAGAAGATGAATAAGATCTCTACAAGATGCTACTCAACTTTCAAATCACATACATCTTAGTAGAATCATTTAGAAAGCAAGGAGTTGTTGCTCATATCTTGCTTCACACACTGTTTTGTAATCATGTACTTAAACTTAATTAGGAGTAATCCGCTTATTTAGAAGCACTCGTGTAACCTCTTGAAACACTATTCTGTTTAGAATGAGTAATTCCTCAAGTGATTAGTGTGATCGAAGACTTGAGATGACAATGGCTGGGTGTCATTGTGTAAATCCTGGAAATATGGTCAGTGAACGTTATATCCATTAACTCGGATCACTGAACGTTTGACTGTGAAAATCCTGATAGGAGATCTTGCGAGATCAGATTCTATTTGGTCAATGTTCGTTATATCCATTTATTGGATCACTAAATGGTTCATTGTGGGTTAGTCACAGCTGCGGTTGTGCAAGATGTTAGTCACCGGCAGTTGCCCGTGCATCTGTAATCAAGTTTTGGTTATAGTGGATTAAGTCCTTGCGCTCAAGGCGAAATCACCTTGGAAGGGTGGAATGGACTAGCTTGAGAGTTGCTCAAGTGAACCCGGATATATCGTGTGTTCTTTACTCTTGCTTATGCTTTGATTTATTGTTTATGTTTCTGTATCGGTTATCAGAACCTTGCATAGCAAGTCAGAACCTTGCAACTCAACTCTGATAAGCTTCCGCATTGCAAGTCTGAATCATGCATCGCTAATTCAGATTCTCCTTGTTGCTTATGCTTCTGCATCGCATAGTCTGAATGACGCATCGTAAGTCAGAGTCTCTCAACGCAACTCTGATATTCTCTTAGCGCATTAACAATAAGAGGCAAAAAACTTTTAAGAGTTAAAACACAATTCAAACCCCCCTTTCATGTGTCTTTGTCACACCTTCATTCATGTCTGGTAGCCTATTATTAACTCCAGTTCTTGTCTGATAGTCAGTTTCTTTTTCAAAGTCAGTTCCCGTCTGACAATTAGTTTTTAACTCCAGTTCCCGTCTAGTGGCCTTTTGTAAAACCAGTTCTTGTCTGGTAGTCAGTTTCTTTTTCAAAACAAGTTCTTGTCTGGTAGTCTATTTTAAAGTCAATTCTCGTCTGACAATAATTCAAAAAAACCAGTTCTCGTCTGGTAAATCATTTGAAAGTCAGTTCCCGTCTGACAGTCAGTTTTCAAGCACCAGTTCTTGTCTGGTAGTCTTTTCTTAAACATCAGTTCTCGTCTGGCAGTTTATCCTCAAGTCCAGTTGTTACTGGCACTCTGTTTTTAAAATCCATTCATAACTGGCATTATGTCTAAATCCAATCATAATTGGTACTTGAAGTTTGGTTATTGCTAATTTTATTTAAAGTCTAGTTGCACTTGGCACCAATCCGTTAAAAGTCGGTCATAACCAATGCTTGTGGTCTAGGTCCAATTATTGTTGGCACATACAAAGAGTTTGATTACCCTGTTTGTTTTTCTTGATGGTTCCTAGAAGGTCATGTATGAATCTTCATTTTAAGGAATTTCCAGAAGCTTGGATGTTATTCTTGTTAGAAAACTGCAATGATTTTTGTTTCGATTGATTTTTCTATAAAGAATCACCGTATGTCTTGTTTTGTATGGATAATCATCTAGTAAGAAGACTCCAATGTCTTGTTTTGTATGGATGATCTTCTCGTAGGAAGACTTCTAATATTGTCTTGTTTTGTATGAATGATCTTCTAATAAGAAGACTCCAAAATCGTCAGTTGTATCCTAAGTGTTGCCAGGTCATGTCTGAAACTGTTTGGCAAATCACTTTGAATTTTCCCCAGTGTCCTCTCCCCAGCAATTTTTCATCCCCAATGAGTCTTCACTCATTAGCTTTGACATTTCCTGTGGATCACCGCTAGCATATGTTTCCATCACCCACACATGTCTATCCGTCATCCATCATAAAAAAATCATGCCAGGGTTCATCATATACCTCATATCCCTAACAAACAAAAAAGGAGAGTCCCTCATAAATTCATATCATATCATTTCATTTGCATTCAGGGAAAAAATTTGGGTCTTTTTAATATTTAACTATCTCCCACTATGATCATATGAAGAGTATCCTTCTCCATATTCTCTGGTTGAAGATACTTAAATAGGGGCAACTGTCACACCCCAATTTTGACCTTGAATATTTTGATTAATATAGTTATCGTAGCATCTGCATCATCTGCATAGCCTATCATGTTTTCATCATGCATAATGCTCAAATTATTAGCCAAAATAAACTGTTAGATTTACAGGCGAAACGGTCAAACTAAAAGTCAATTGTGCGTAAAATCAGTGGACGGAAAGTTTCAAAATTGAGCTTGCAAACGTCAGTTAAATTAATCTATGTTCCGCGTAATTTAACCTGGCGTGCTCGTATTAATTTTTCGACTGCTTTTCGACCACGTTTTGATCAGTCTGAGCATTTTTAATAGGGGGAAATTTATTTCAAAATTTGACAAAAACGTTGTATTTTTTTGAGTCGTTTATTTCACGCTGATCATTTTGGTGCATTCATTTTATATTTTTGAGCACTGCGATACCAGACTGATTATTCATTTTTAACCAGTTTCATTTTTATTTTTAGTTAGTAATCATTTTAATTTAATCATATTTTTATTTAAGTTTATTTAAGTAGTTAATTTTTAGTTTATCTATCATTTTCTTTTTAAATAATATTTAATATTTAATATTTGTTTTTATTCTCCATTTAGAAACACTTAATTGTTAAGTTTTAAAAAAAAAGTTATTTGATTTGGAGTTCATTTTGGGAAAACCTATTATTATAGGTAGCATTGCATTGGAAAAAGAGAAGGACACGGGTTGACCAGCTCCAATGGACTCTCTCTCTCATTTTTTATTTGAATTTCAAAAAACAATACAATAAATAAAGCTGCTATTGCATTGAAGATCAATAAGGGGGGCTACTCACTGATAAAAGGAGCTCCTTTAATTTCTAAAAAAACTGACTTTTCCCTATCAGCTTCTAACACACACACACACACACACACACACACACACACACACACACACACACAACCTCCTATCTTCCTTTTTCACTCACACATAACATATCTTCCTTTTCCTTCCAAAAAACATAGTGCACTGCAAGCTTCAACCAACAACTAACATTGAAACTTCATCATCTTTCTTCTAAACAAAACCAACACCATGCCTCACGAAGAATAACACCTTCACACTCCTTAGCCATTTCCAACATCAACCATACAACTCCATAATGAACTCCACACATACACGACATCACCCTCTGATATTTTCCTCTTCTCACAATCATAACACTCTCTTTTATCTCTCCTCGCCTACTGTTCACACAAATATTCTCCTTCTTTATCGTGTGCATCCCTCCATAACCACCATAGAACTCTCCCTTTATTTTTCACTCGCCCTCATACCACCACAGCCACAATAATCAAAACTCCATTAAAACTCACACAAATCCATACTTCAGACACTCGTTTTTCTCTTGCACGACGAGAAAACCTGAGAAACAAACTTTCGCACTCAAACACCAGCCTTATGATAACATAGATCTCCCTTCATTTTCTGTCTTCTCACGATATTTATCTCACTACCAAATCAACATAACATGATGACACAAGCCATTTTTTGGACCACCACTACTCACTTCAAAACTCAGCTCCCAACCATGACACCATAAGTCCAGAACCACAAACAACCTTCTTCATGTATTCCTACCTCCTTCAACAACCCACCATATCTCGTCTTCTTCACACCACAACAGCCATGAAAATCAAATCTAAAAATGAATGAAAATAAGAAGAAGTTATGGTTCTAAATCCAAACATTCCAACTGTCCCCTTTATATACCCCCAAATAATCAGTTAGACACATATTAAAAATTTCGTCAGAGTATAATTACAAACATGGTATAAAAGAGGTATGTCACATCATTAATGAAATTAAAACATACAACACCTGCTCAACAATTGATATGCAACTGTGGGGTAACTTGCAACAGAGGAACTTAGTCCTTACACCCACACTTCAATATTTAGAATAGAAGCGGAAAATCTAAACATTGAATAACAACCAACATATATACATACACATATATACATCGCCAAGTATTATCCACCAACATAATTCATGTTTACATAAACATTTATCAACAAAATACATATACAATGTATCACAAAAGAATCATAGCCCTCCTAGCTACCCGATGCCACATATCAGAGCCAACCGACCAAAAGAATGAAGACACGCTTCACAAAAAGACCTCCAGCATACCTACTCTGCAATGCCTCATAGAGCATCATAAAACGGCAGAAGGGTGAGAAATATTATCATAATAACAATGCATATAATTATATATAATAGCATAAAATTACACATATTTTACATTCTCACCACAATTCATCACAACTCCCTCGTACACATCGCAATGTATACGTATATATATAAAACCAAGCATACACATCATGTATACTTTCACAATTCTTATCATTCCACATAAACATACACAAATGTTTATTCACCAATGCATCATTAAAGATGAGAAATGCAAATCATAGAGACCGACTCACGACTCTATACAAATACAATGCGGTACCGACTCAATCATCTCAAGTTCACTCAGGAACTTCTGCTGGAACCCTCGCTCGTTACCAAAGTAACTCCCCGTCAGGCCTACGATGTTCACCCACCGCTCACACCTCCACCAAGAGAGGCTCACGATGTTTCTGGATCGCTCACACCTCCACCGAGAGAGGCTCACGACCCGATCGCTCACACCTCCACCAAGAGAGGCTCACGATCGTCTATAACCGTCGCTCACACCTCCACTGAGAGAGGCTCACGATGTTATAGCGGATTCTCATTAGAATCCCTCAGCACAAGAATGCACATCATTATGCTACACATGATAATGACTCAAGACATTCTTGAAATGCATACATATTCACAATATATACATGCATTCATCTCATACAATCACATACAATCTACATACATTCACGTCAATGCACTATTGTACGATTCACATTCAAACACACCGTCAAAACGGTAAAAGTCGCTAAATAACACTATTTCTGACTTTTCCGACTTATTTAATCGGCTAATAATTTCCAATTCATCATATTAAGAAAGAACATTCCATAAGCTTTCTAACGCATCAAACCACGCCTCAAACCGAGCCACAGATCAAAAGTTATGCAGAAAACAAAATTACACGAACAACACTGTTCGCTGGGCGAACCTCCCTCGCGAGCATTCGCTAGCTCTTTCACTAGGCGAACATCCCTCGCGAGCATTCGCCAGCTCCTTCACTAGGCGAATGTTCCAGCGAACCAATTGTTGGATAAAAACAGACACAAAGTTCGCTAGGCGAACCCCATGGCGAACCAAGGCAGCAACTACCCACATTCAAAACACCCAAACTTTGCTAGGCGAACAACTCAACGAACCTTCGCTGACTTTCGCCAACTGGTTCTCTAGGCGAACCCGCGAAAACCTCCCTCGCTAGCGCTTCGCCCCAGGTTTTCTAGGCGAACCAAGGAAAACCATGGTTTTCCTGCGCTGTCAAAACCCCAAAAATCCATATTTCTCCAATCAAAACCTTTCCAAAACACCATATAACAATCAGAACCCAAAACAATCATGGCAACGAATATTCTACCATATTTACGTCGATTTTCAACCGCGAAAACATCGATTTCTCAACATCGACCTAAAATGGAAAACTATGAAAACACCACAAATAATCCAATACACACATACACAATCATACATAATAATATACATCGATAAGATAACAATGTTTCACACCCTTACCCGATTAAATCGATTCCTAGAGGTTGATTTTCTTGGTTTTCCTCTTTTCCTTCTCTTTTCTCCTCTTCCTCTTTCTTTCTCTCATATTTCTTTTCTATTTTCCTTTCTATCTCTTTCTCTTTCTTTCTCTCCTATTTCTTTTTACCCAAATTCAATTTAATTCATTTTCTCACACAATTATATTTCCACTAAATTTTCTAACTTATCATTAATTGAGAAAAGTCTAAAATACTCTCCATTCTAATTTCCCCGAAAACTCTCAAAACGGTAAAATAACATTTAACACACCAAATTCACAATTGAAATAATTTATCACCCAATTAAAATAAAAGACTCCACATAATTGGGAAATAATCAAAATCGGGGCGTTACAACTCTCCCCCACTTTAGAAATTTTTGTCCTCGAAAATAATACCTGATTCAAACAACTCTGGATACGACTCTCGCATCCTACTCTCTAGTTCCCAAGTCATATCACCTTCCGCAGCGCCTCCCCACGCTACCTTCACAAGTGCAATGTCCTTGCCTCTTAACTTCTTAACTTCATGGTCCAAAATCCTAATTGGTAAAGTTTCAACCGTAAGGTTATCTCTCACCTCAACCTCGTCCATAGGAATAACATGTGAAGGATCCGGAACATACTTCCGAAGTTGCGAAACATGGAATACATCATGCAAATTCGAAAGATTCGGAGGCAACGCCACACGGTAAGCCACAACACCAACTCGTGCAGAAATCTGATACGGACCAATAAAACGAGAAGTCAACTTCTTTGACTTCAAAGCACGACCCACACCCGTAACCGGTGTAACTCTTAAAAACACATGGTCGCCTTCTTGAAACTCAAGATCTTTCCTTCTCTTGTCATGATAGCTCTTTTGCCTACTTTGAGAAGCTTTCATCTTCTCACGGATAAACTTCACTTTCTCCGTCGTTTGTTGTACCATCTACGGTCCAACTATCGCCCTCTCACCAGTTTCATGCCAACACAAAGGTGTTCGACATCTCCGACCATACAAAGCCTCAAACGGTGCCATACTTATACTCGAGTGGAAACTATTATTGTAAGTGAACTCAATCAATGCCAAATAACTATCCCAAGCACCACCTTGCTCGAGCACACAAGCACGCAAAAAATCCTCCAACGATTGAATTGTCCTCTCGGTTTGACCATCCGTTTGTGGATGATAAGCCGAACTCAATCTTAGCTTAGAACCCAAAGCCTTTTGTAAACTCTCCCAGACCCTCGATGTGAATCTGGGATCTCTATCCGATACAATACTCTTAGGAACTCCCTGCAACTTCACCACCGCAAGAATATAAATCTCAGCTAACCTCTCCAAAGGATAACTAATATCAATTGGAATGAAGTGAGCAGATTTAGTCAGCCTATCCACAATTACCCAAATAGCATTATGACCTCTTTGCGTATTCGGCAATCCCGTAACAAAATCCATCGATATACTATCCTATTTCCATTCCGGAATATCCAACGGTTGCATCAATCCACTAGGCTTTTGATGTTCCACCTTAGACTTTTGACAAGTTAAGCACGCATACACAAATTGCGCCACGTCTCTCTTTAACCCGGACCACCAAAAGATTTTCTTTAAATCCTGATACATTTTATTCGCTCCCGGATGAATACTTAAGTTACTTCGGTGTCCCTCTTCCAATATCATCTTTTTCAACTCCGCATCATCGGGAATACAAATACGACCACAGAATCTCAAAACTCCAAAATTATCAACCTTGAAATCCTCATTCTCATTCATCATCAAATCAACGAATTTCAAATCCAACTTTTGCTTTTCACACACGGTTGCAAGAAAGTCATTCGTAACATGTAGCATACCAAGTCTCACGCTTCTCGGCATCATTTCACAAACCAAACTCAAATCTCTAAAATTCTCCAAAAGTTCCCATTCTCTCATCATCAATGCGGACATATGTAACGACTTCCGACTCAAAGCATCGGCCACTACATTTGCCTTACCCGGATGATAATTCAAACCAAAATCATAATCCTTCAAAAGCTCTAGCCACCTTCTTTGCCTCATATTCAATTCGTTTTGGTCAAATAAATATTTCAAGCTTTTGTGATCACTAAAAACTTCAAACCTCGCACCATAAAGATAGTGCCTCCAAATTTTCAAAACAAACACCACGGCCGCTAACTCCAAGTCATGTGTAGGATAATTCTTTTCATGCACTCTCAATTGTCTTGAAGCATAAGCCACAACTCTTCCATCTTGCATCAAAACACCACCTAAACCTATCAATGAAGCATCACAATACACAACAAATGGTTCATTAGGATTAGGCAAAATCAAGATCGAAGCCGTTGTCAACCTTCTTTTTAGCTCATTGAAACTCTCTTCACAATGAATATCCCAAATGAAAGCCTTTCCTTTACAAGTCAATTGCGTTAACGGAAGTGCCAACTTCGAAAAACCCTTAATAAACCTCCGATAATAACCTTCCAAGCCTAAAAAGCTTCGAATCTCCGTAACCGATCTAGGAGCCTCCCATTGCATCACCTCATCAATCTTGGATGGATCAACGCTAATCCCACTACCAGAAATAACTTGCCCAAGAAAAATTACTTCCGATAACCAAAACTCACATTTCGACAACTTAGCATACAATTGTTTCTCTTTCAAAATTTGTAACACAATCCTCAAATGCTCTTCATGCTCCTCTTGAGACTTAGAGTAAATCAAAATATCGTCGATGAACACAACCACAAAACGATCCAACTGTTCATGAAAAATACGATTCATGTATTCCATAAACACACCCGGCGCATTAGAAACCCCGAATGGCATCACAGAATATTCGTAATGGCCATACCGTGTCCTAAAGGCCGTCTTCTGAATATCCTCTTCTTTCACACGAATCTGGTGATATCCCGATCTCAAATCAATCTTGCTAAAAACACGCGCACCAACCAATTGGTCCAACAAATCATCGATCCTTGGAAGCGGATACTTGTTCTTAATTGTTACCTTGTTCAATTGTCGATAATCGATGCATAACTGCATACTTCCATCTTTCTTCTTTACCAACAATACCGGAGCACCCCAAGGAGAAACACTTGGTCTTACAAATTTCTTATCCAACAAGTCATTCAATTGCTTTTTCAATTCTACCAATTCCGATGCCGACATACGATACGGTGCCATCGAAATCGGTCTAGTACCTGGAACTAGATCAATAGAAAACTCAACTTCTCTTTCCGGCGGTACATCCTTAATATCTTCAGGAAACACCTCAGGAAAATTACAAACAATCGGAACCACATCAAGTGACACTGGACTATCCACAGTTAAAGATGCAAACAAACCGAACAATTGAGCTTCGTCCGCTAAAAGTTTCTTCAACTCATTAGTGGATAGGAAACTCTCAAATTCATCCTCTTCCAGAGAAGGAAACCTCACTAACTTATGATAACAATCTATATGAACTCGGTTAAATTGCAACCAATTCATACCCAAGACCACATCCAATCCTTCCAACGGCAAACACACTAGATCCATCTCGAAGTCTTTACCATAAATGGTCAAAGGACACATCAAACAAACCAAAGACGTTGTTACTGACCCCATTGCTGGAGTATCAATAACCATCTTACCATCCATCAAAGACAACACAAGATTTAAACGCTTCGCGCACTCAGACAAAATAAACGAATGAGTCGCTCCAGTATCAATAATGGCAACTAAAGGTGTACTATTAATAAAGCAAGTACCTTTAATCAGACGGTCGTCACTGGAAGTCTGAGTTCATGCCAGAGAAAATACCTTCCCACCGGATGGAGCTTTCTTCGGATTCGGACACTTTGGGCTAATGTGACCAATTTCCCCACAGTTATAGCACTTCACCACATTCCTTCTACAATCTGTAGTAGCATGCCCAAGGCCTCCACAGTTAGAACATTTCGCCACTATCTTCCCACACTCAAATGATTTATGACCCATTTCACCACACTTGTAACACTTAATGGGACCAGAACCTCCTCCTCCAGATCTCTTCTCGAAGTTTCCCTTATGCTTGCCCTTATCAGCGGGTGTCACATAAGGTCCACTTCTAGCTTGTTGCTTTCCCTTCCTCTCATTCAAACTTTTATAATGTGTAGAACGAGCCTTGCTATCTTCCTCGAAGATTCTACAACATTCCGTCAAATCCGAAAATCTTCTTATCCTTTGATATCCCACAGCTTGCTTAATCTCAGGACGTAAACCATTCTCATACTTAATGCACTTGGAGAACTCAGCAGTAATCGCAGCATAGTGAGGATGGTATTGAACCAACTCCACAAATTTAGCAGTATAGTCCACCACAGACATACTACCTTGTTTCAGTTCAAGAAATTCCATCTCCTTCTTTCCCTTCACACTCTCAGGGTAATACTTTCTCAAGAATTCAGTACGGAATAAATCCCAAGTTACTTCTTCATCATCCACCTCAAGAACTTCACGCATACCGACCCACCAATCGTCGGCTTCTTCCTTCAGCATGTGAGACCCAAGCCACACTTTATTCTCCTCCGCACAGTCCATGACTCTGAAGATCCGTTCAATCTCTTTTAACCAAAGTTGAGCACCATCGGGATCAAATCTTCCTTTGAAGACCGGTGGTTGATTCTTCCTGAACTCGTCATTAGCATTCACGTTCGGCGCACCATGCACCGCCCTAGCCATTGCTTCCAAAGCAGTAGCCATCGCATTGTCGTTCCTACCAGCCATATTTTGATTATTCCCAAAAACGACAACAAAGTTAAACAACAGTTCAACCAACACAACAACAAGACAGACACAACTGACTCAACTCTGGCTTTGATACCACTTAATGTAACACCCCCTTTATATACCCCCAAATAATCAGTTAGGCACATATTAAAAATTTCGTCAGAGTATAATTACAAACATGGTATAAAAGAGGTATGTCACATCATTAATGAAATTAAAACATACAACACCTGCTCAACAATTGATATGCAACAGTGGGGTAACTTGCAACAGAGGAACTTAGTTCTTACACCCACACTTCAATATTTAGAATAAAAGCGGAAAATCTAAACATTGAATAACAACCAACATATATACATACACATATATACATCGCCAAGTATTATCCACCAACATAATTCATGTTTACATAAACATTTATCAACAAAATACATATACAATGTATCACAAAAGAATCATAGCCCTCCTAGCTACCCGGTGCCACATATCAGAGCCAACCGACCAAAAGAATGAAGACACGCTTCACAAAAAGATCTCCAGTATACCTACTCTGCAATGCCTCATAGAGCATCATAAAACGGAAGAAGGGTGAGAAATATTATCATAATAACAATGCATATAATTATATATAATAGCATAAAATTACACATATTTTACATTCTCACCACAATTCATCACAACTCCCTCGTATACATCGCAATGTATACGTATATATATAAAACCAAGCATACACATCATGCATACTTTCACAATTCTTATCATTCCACATAAACATACACAAATGTTTATTCACCAATGCATCATTAAAGATGAGAAATGCAAATCATAGAGACCGACTCACGACTCTATGCAAATGCAATGCGGGTACCGACTCAATCATCTCAAGTTCACTCAGGAACTTCTGCTGGAACCATCGCTCGTTACCAAAGTAACTCCCCGTCGGGCCTACGATGTTCACCCACCGCTCACACCTCCACCAAGAGAGGCTCACGATGTTTCTGGATCGCTCACACCTCCACCAAGAGAGGCTCACGACCCGATCGCTCACACCTCCACCAAGAGAGGCTCACGATCGTCTATAACCGTCGCTCACACCTCCACCGAGAGAGGCTCATGATGTTATAGCGGATTTTCATTAGAATCCCTCAGCACAAGAATGCACATCATTATGCTACACATGATAATGACTCAAGACATTCTTGAAATGCATACATATTCACAATATATACATGCATTCATCTCATACAATCACATACAATCTACATACATTCACGTCAATGCACTATTGTACGATTCACATTAAAACACACCGTCAAAACGGTAAAAGTCGCTAAATAACACAATTTCTGACTTTTCTGACTTATTTAATCGGATAATAATTTCCAATTCATCATATTAAGAAAGAACATTCCATAAGCTTTCTAACGCATCAAACCACGCCTCAAACCGAGCCACAGATCAAAAGTTATGCAGAAAACAAAATTACACGAACAGCACTGTTCGCTGGGCGAACCTCCCTCGCGAGCATTCGCTAGCTCCTTCGCTAGGCGAACATCCCTCGCGAGCATTCGCCAGCTCCTTCGCTAGGCGAATGTTCCAGCGAACCAATTGTTGGATAAAAACAGACACAAAGTTCGCTAGGCAAACCCCATGGCGAACCAAGGCAGCAACTACCCACATTCAAAACACCCAAACTTCGCTAGGCGAACAACTCAGCGAACCTTCGCTGACCTTCACCAACTGGTTCGCTAGGCGAACCCGCGAAAACCTCCCTCGCTAGCGCTTCGCCCCAGGTTCGCTAGGCGAACCAAGGAAAACCCAGAATTTTCCTGCGCTGTCAAAACCCCAAAAATCCATATTTCTTCAATCAAAACCTTTCCAAAACACCATATAACAATCAGAACCCAAAACAATCATGGCAACGAATATTCTACCACATTTACGTCGATTTTCAACCGCGAAAACATCGATTTCTCAACATCGAACTAAAATGGAAAACTATGAAAACACCACAAATAATCCAATACACACATACACAATCATACACAATAATATACATTGATAAGATAACAATGTTTCACACCCTTACCCGATTAAATCGATTCCTAGAGGTTGATTTTCTTGGTTTTCCTCTTTTCCTTCTCTTTTCTCCTCTTCCTCTTTCTTTCTCTCCTATTTCTTTTCTATTTTCCTTTCTATCTCTTTCTCTTTCTTTCTCTCCTATTTCTTTTTACCCAAATTCAATTTAATTCATTTTCTCACACAATTATATTTCCACTAAATTTTCTAACTTAACATTAATTGAGAAAAGTCTAAAATACTCTCCATTCTAATTTCCCCGAAAACTCTCAAAACGGTAAAATAACATTTAACACACCAAATTCACAATTGAAATAATTTATCACCCAATTAAAATAAAAGACTCCACATAATTGGGAAATAATCAAAATCGGGGCGTTACACCAACCAACCAAACACAACACTCCTCCATCAAGGGAAACTCATGAACGATAACCTGCATTTTGTTCGCCCTTATTCCCTCTTCATACGAAACCGCACGAAAAAAATCAACACACAACCATGAAAACTCGGATCCACCATGTTTCGATCACACCCTTGACACCCACCATGAACCACCGTTTTTTTCATTTGGCCCTGTTTTTTGTTGTAGTGCGCTGCAAATAGACAAAAGGATAAGGAGATTTATTTGAAGACACCTTACTTTCCTTCTTCTGATTTCCCACAGTATTTTTTAATCATTTGCTTCTCTTTTTTTTTTTTAATATTTTTTTTTTACCTTTTTAATTAGTTCCTTTTCTATGGTTTGATGGGCTTTGTTTTTGACAATTTTGGCCATTTCTATTTTACACACCTCATGATTATTGGTACCACCCTTTTTATTGTTATTTTTATTTTTTTGATTAATTTTTTATTAGAAGATTTTTTTTTGGTTAGATTTTCATTTTATAGTTAATTATAGTTTTAGTCAATAAATATTTTTATCTAATTGCTAAGTAATAATTTTATTATTCATTTAGTTGATTGTGCTTTGATTTCAGAGCTTAAGTTTGATTTAGCTGCCAAAGGTCGTTTGGACGCTTAGATTTAGTTGCTCGACTCTTACAGAGTGATTCATATATGAATCCACTCAAAGTTAGCTTTGATCCAAACTCATTTGTTTTTTTTGATTTCACTCATTTTCCAAACCATTTCAAAATAGTGATAAACCTTTTTCATGAAGTATAAAATATGAAAGAAGATAACTGTTGGAATTTAGCATTCTAGCAAAACCCTCGAATGATTGGTCCCGAGCCTCGCGCATTGGGATAACCGTTCATTCTTTTCTTTTGTTCTTAAAACACTTAATAATTAACTTTGACAAATAAGGACCGTTAGGATCTAGTATTTTGGCGTAACTCTTTGAATAATTGATTATTATCAATCGTTCGCTGTCCATCAAACAATTATCTCAATAATCTTGAATAAAAAATCCTGTTGGGATCTATCATTTTGGTGTAACTCTTTGAATGTTTAATTCTCCTCAAACGTTCGTCATTCACCTAAAATACATCCAACCCATCAAACTATTTTTCTGCCACAGTGCGATCCTAAAACCTTTTCATAAATGAAAGATATTGTGTCTTGTGACGATGCAAAACATTGCTTCGTCCACAAACTATTTGAGTTGAGATAAAAGGCGTTTCCCACAAATGTTGATTTGTAAATCCATTATGTTGTGATGAAAACGTCCGCTCCTCAATTATTTTGGGTTAAACTATATTTTCCGTCGAATACGACTAAATATCTCGTTAAAATCGACCTACAAACAAACCTTTTTACCCAGATATATTAATGCTCTGATTTCCTCATTGCACTATGAGGATATGTAGGCATAAGGGCCCTAATATTTGGCAAGCTACCTTTTTCTTTTCAACCTTTTTCTTTTTTCACCATAGTCACCGAACTACGAAGGCTCTGAGTTCCTTATTGCACTATAAGGATATGTAGGCACGAGATTGCGAAGTTTTGTCAAGCCCGCTAGTAATAAAACCCTTAAGTCTCCTTTCTCTTTAATAAAAAATCTGAATTTTTTTCTCCTCCCTCTTTTCCATCCCAAATAATTAGAAGATTAGAAACTAACATAAGCTAACATACATTCGACCCAAACTAAATGGTTCCCATTGAGTACAACGGACGTGAGGGGGTGCTAATACCTTCCCCTTGCGTATTCAACTCCCGAACTCAGATATTGGTTGCGATGACCATATCCTTGTCTTTCTTTTAGGGGTTTTATTCGATATTTTCCCTTTCCCTATTGTCATACCCCAAATTTTGACCACTAAGATTTCCCATCATTATGAGAATCATCACCATAATATGGATGTACCATCATGCCTCATCAATTCCTTTAAGGATAGTTGAGCCTTCACTACAATCAAATACTATAGTTTTAACCCCTCTCAGGGATTTTAGACAAAAGATCAATCAAGAAAGGACTTGATCTTCAACTTGTCTAACCTCTTAGCATCCATAAAGGGTCAAGGGGTCTCCCATATCAAGAATCATGCATAGTTATGCAACATTCCAAGAGGGTCAAGCCTCAGGATCGCCAGTGTCACCAAATTAGGGTTTTGGTCGACCAAGGCCTCCAGATGAAAATTTCCATCTGGGCATGAGCCCATACTTCAACATATGGTCCAATAAGCTCAAAATAATCTCAATATCTCATCCACAATGGCAAATTCACCTTGAAAGACCATCTGTAAAAAAATCAGGAATTAGGGTTTTGACCTAATTCAACCCTTGAGTTAACTTGTGAAGCAAGGCATAACTTGAAGCTTCAAGATAAAATTAAAGGACTACAAATGTATCATATTGACATGTCTACAAGATTTTATTGACTCAAAGAGCTCAAGTCATAAGCCACAAGAACTCAGAATCATCTGGTCACAAATTAGGGTTTCTGATAAAGAAAAGTCAACCCTACCATTGACTGTTGACCTACCCTTGATCTCAAACCTTGGAGAAGGGTCCAAGACATTCCTAAATACCCTTATAGGCCATCCATGAAGTTTAATTAGGCCTAAGGATTGATTTCACCAAAGGATTACAAAGTTAAAGTTTCATCTGATGAAAAGTCAACTGTACAAAAATCCAAGTTTGACTTTTTGAAATTTTGGTAAACCAAGGTTTCCTTAACCCTAAAATGATGTTAATATGTGATTTGAATCGATTTGAATCATCATTCATCAAGAAAAATCAAAGAAAGTGAGTTAACTTATAAAAGGGGTAACCATAAAAAACTTAGAATTTTTCTAAGTTATGGAACAAAGTGGCAAGGGTACCAACTTTGCAAGGCCATATCTCCTAAACCACAAGGCTTTTTCTCCCATTCAAAGCTCAGATTGTAGTCCATGTTACATACTTCAAATATGTCAACTAGGCCTCATTCGTATTCATCATGGATTTTGAGTTATTGATTGAGCAAAATCACAAAAACTTGGATTCAACCTTTTTTCCAACACTTAGAAATTTTAGACAGAATCTGTCTAAGTTTTTACCAACTTCCAAGGCTTTTTTCACGTTGATCCAAGTTGAACCAGGTCTAAGGTCAAACATCAAATTTAAAGTACATCATTCAAGCTTTCCAAAGAGTACTAGAACTCCCTCTAATTCAATTTGAGCTGAGAGTTATAATCATGGGAAGTTAGCATAAAAACCTGATCTTTCACTAGTCAGTTTTGTGCATTTGGTTGAATTTGGATATTTGAAGTTACCACAAGCATTGGTACATATCTGAACACCTCAAGGGGGGACAAAGAAGGAACAAACCCTGACCTCCAAGCCTCATAAGTCCATGGACCTATATTTAAGCATGACACCCCTAAAAATTCAAAATGCTTCAAATGGTCAATTTTGTTTCAAGGCATTTAACTGATGCATCGAGGTGGCATTCATCAAGACAATGTTATCCAAGTTCAGTCAAACCTTATCCTTGCCACAGAAGACTCATAGTCCGTGCCCTAACCTCAAGTCAATGGTAGGCAGAGACTTGAGATTCCAAAGTGATCCAATTGGTCCAAGGTCTGATGTAGTTGCCAATCACTATTGGAGCTTAAGCCGACCTCTTGCACTATAAATAGGCACTCTTTGTGATCAGTTTGAGTACACCAAAGGCCCATAACACTTGCCTATCTTAAACTCTCTCTTAATTATGCAGAAATGTCTTATAGTGCAAGTAACAAGTGAATTTTGAGTTGTAGTGCAATTCCACCCCAACCAATCACTCTAACACTTCCCACATAACATATTTGAGCTAATCAAACACTCAAAAACCTTGTGGAAGTCCAAAATAATAGACCTCAAAATCCACTTGAGGCCTATAATCAGTCAACACAACATGAAGTGATCCAACCATCTCCAAGTAGGTACAGGGGTCCAAACACACTCCATATGGTGTAGGGAAGCTGTTCAGATCATCACAACTCATCTGTAACACCTCCAACTCAAAAATCAAATTGCTCTTGCTGCCACGACATTCAAGTAAGCCTAAACTTGGTCATCTCATAATTCATGCATATTTCCTCGCACAAAACTTTTGCCAATGGCTCATAATCATGTATAGAATGTTTATCCTTAATCAATTGCTTTGTATGAATCATGTATGAAATTTCTTAGCCCTCATGCATAAATTAGGGTTCTTGAGGTTTTACTTTGATTTCTCATTCCATACTTAAAATAAATGAAATTAAAGACTATAGACCTGATCGTGAGTTGAAAACGAGCAGATTGATATATGGATTGTATGATTTCATCAAATATTCAGTGAGATTAGTGAGAAAATGTAAATCAGACAAAAACAGGGCACGGGGGCAAGAACAAGGTGTTCTTGGCGCCCTTTTTTCAAACTTTTGAATTTTTGAATTTTTATTATTTTATTTAATTGATTCAAAAATTAATTTCTCTCTGAATTTTAATGTTTTTGAATTGATTCTTTTTTTCATAATTTATAAAAATGTTAAAATATTTTATTTTACAAAAATTTCCCAAAAATATTATTTATTTCATATAATTGATATTTTTGCAAAGAATTAATTTTTATTTGTTTTTTAACATTTTAAAAATTTTCTTTCTCTTGATTTTCCAAACTTATATGATTTTCAATCACTTTATGGATAAAAACATGATTTTTTAAACATTGATCCAAGATCACAACTCATTTCTCACATGTTTTCAATAATTTTATTAATTTTTAATCAAAATTAATTCCATTTTAAACAAAACTAGGGTTTTGATTCATTTCACCCTCATCAATCTTTTTCAAAATATTTTTGGGCCTCTTGATAGAGTGTAAGTCCCACTTCATTGTAAATAAAACAATTTTGGGCATCAGTGCATTGTATAAGTCCCGATACAGTTTCAGAAATTTCGACGCGATCGTCGTTTTCAAACTATTTTTAACTGGGCCTCTCTTTGAGCTATAAGTCCCATTTCTTTTCTTTAAAACTATTTTGGGCCTCTAATAGAGTGTAAGTCCCATCCCTTTGTAAATAAAACCATTTTTGGGCTCACATATTGTATAAGTCCCTATGTACATTTTCAAAACAACGGCGCGATCGTCGCCTTTTCAACAAAATCATATGGGCTTCTCCTTGAGCTATAAGTCCCATCTTTATTCATTTTTAAACTCTTTAGGCCTCTAATAGAGTGTAAGACCCAATACCTTTTCAACCAAAACAATTTTGGGCCTCAGACATTGTATAAGTCCCACTGTATTTTCAAAAACCTCGGCGCGATCGCCAGTTCAAAACAAAATAACTTGGGCCTCTCCTTGAGCTATAAGACCCATATCTTTTATTTAAAACACTTTTGGGGCTCTATTAGAGTGTAAGACCTAACCCCCCTTTGTACATAAATAATTTTGGGCCTCAGTCGTTGTATAAGACTAGATCCAGTTTTTCAAAATAACAGTGCGATCATTGTTTTCACCTGGGCCACTCCTTGAGTTGTAAGTCCCATATTTTGTACAAAAATAATCTTTGGGCTCTCTCTTTGAGTATAAGACCCAATTCTCTTTATAAATACTCTGTTAATAATACAGTCTGTATTCAATAAATCATCTAGGCATCTCTTGTTGAATAAGCCCTATAACTTTACTGTTTAGAAATAACTGTTATCAAACAATTTCTTTGAACAACTAACATTACATAATGGAAGCTTGCTCACCTGTAAGTTTTTATCTGCTTTCTTTTACCTGCTTTATATATATATATATATATATACTGTATTGCTGGAAGCTTGCACGCCTGTAAGTCCTTCTTTTATCTTTTAAATACATGTAATATATATATATATATATATATATATATATATATATATATATATATATATATATATATATATATATATATACTGTATTGTCAGAAGCTGCTCCACTGTAAGCCTTCTTTCATATCCTTTTAAATATTTGTCATATATCCACTGTATATATACTTGTATATCTATTTAGAGTTTTCCCCAGCAACTAAGTCTAGATTTAGGTAAAGTCAGTTGGTCACTCTCTCAATAACAGTAAACCTAGATCCCCTGTAGGATTCCAGATATAGTCTTGCCTTCTCTTGGGCTTAAACAATATGGAACAAAGAGAAAGACAATATTCTCGGTGAACCTTTTCTCAGACTGTTACTTTAGAAATTGTTAAAGAAATTCAATTCCCACAGAGAGGATTAATTCCCGGTGAAACTTCTCTTGAATTTCTTCAAACTCTAGAACTGTTCATTATAGAAAGGATTAATTTTCGGTGAAACCTTTCTTGAACATTCTTAAGTTTGGACCCACATGCTTCCTAAAAGCATCTCAGCCTCCTCTTGGGCTTTGTACAAGGACCCTCAGGCTTCCTAGAAGTTCTCAGCCTCCTCTTGGGCTTAGTACAAGGACCCAGAGACCTCATATAGGTATAGGAACAAAACCTAGTCATCATTTGCTAAAATTGTCTTTCTGAGTCAAAACAATAGACCAGTTATGGGTTGACCTTCATCCCTTAACTTACCAGCCTTCTCTTGGGCATCATACAAAGATCATTCACCATCTGAGAACCAATTTCTCAAATATCAGTAGACTTGGACAATCTCATACCCTTTGGTTTTCCCATTTCCTTAAAGAACAGGAAATAAACCTGATCCTCTGATCAATCCCAAAGCAGAATAAAACCAACAGTTTTCATAACTCAAACCTTACACCTTTAATTTTCCCCATCATTGGGTCAATTACTGTAAACTCTCACCAGAGAAAAGAATTCTCAACTGTCACATTTTCAGTTAAATCCCCAACTTGGGTCATTTCACTATCATAATCCTCATCAGAACCTCAAGGTCTCTGATACCTCAACTTTTCTGTAATCCCCAACAAGAGCTGAATTACCAAATTTTGGACCTGTCTCTGGATTTCAGTAATCCTCAGCAGAAGATAGCCTCCTCTTAGGCTTTATATAAGGAATTTCCCCATCAAAGATAGCCTCCTCTTAGGCTTTGTATAATGATTTTTCCCCACAAAACTAGCCTCCTCTTAGGCTTTGTATAATGATTCTCTCTCAGCAGTCAGCCTCCTTTTAGGCTTTGTATAATGATAACATCTCAGCTGAATCACCACTTTTAGCCTCAATCTTGGGCTTTGTACAGGACAGATAATAACACTCCCTAAACAGAGTCATACCCTTTTAGCCTCAATCTTGGGCTTTGTACAAGACAGATACTCTCCAGCAGAGTCAATCCTTTTAGCCTCAATCTTGGGCTTTGTACAAGACACATACAAATATCTCCCCACTGGAGTCATCAAATCTCTTTTAACCTCAATCTTAGGCTTTGTACAAGACAGATAAAATCTTTCCCCAAAGAGTCAAATCTCTTTCTGCCTCCATCTAGGGCTTTGTACAAGAAACCAAATAAACACTCTCTTGTTGAGTTAATCAATCTTTTAGCCTCAATCTTGGGCTTTGTACAAGATACAACAAATGAACACTCTCTTGTTGAGTCAACCTTTTCCAGCCTCCTCTTAGGCTTTGTATAATGATTTTCCCCAGTGGAATCCAATCAACCTCTTAGCTTCAACCTTGGGCTTTAATCAAGGCACACAAAAATCAACATTCCCTCAGAGGCAATAAAAAATCTCTGTAGGAGGATATTTTCTCTGTTTAATCACACATCAAAAACAGTCAATCAAAACAAAACCCTCAATTCCAGATAACTGCTGTAAGTGGCACACTTGTTGATATAAACATCCAAGTTGTCTGTCCATCATTATCCTGGTTAAAACCTTCATCTAATTGCTGTAAGTGACAAGCCTCTGGATACAAACATCCATGCCACTGTCCTTCTTTTAGCATGAATTCCTTAGGAAAAATGGCATTGCTCACACTGAATTAAAGTTTTCTCCTTCAGGAAAAATCACCCTGTAAAGGCAATTATGGCATTGATGGACTTCATATAGTCTAGTTAACGTAATTCTCCTTTATAATCAAAACCAGTTATCCAAACAACTGTGATTAACATATGAGATATCTCTCTTTAGAGATGACAAATTCTCTCTTAGTCAAAACCTTTTAGCTTCCATCTTGGGCTTTGAACAAGATACAAATAACCTTTTAGCTTCAATCTTGGGCTTTGAACAAGATACAAACAAACAACCTTTTAGATTCAATCTTGAGCTTTGAACAAGACACCAGACATCTGTTTCTCCCTTAGAATAGGAGGAACTACGATTACTCTGATTTCCCTATACTCCATAACAGGGAATACGTAGGCATAAGATTGCGATAATCTTATATAGCACACTAAACAAAAAACCTTAGGTCCCTAACCTTACCAAAAACATCGAAAAACCCAAAAAACAACAAAACTCTCTCAGACATCCCACCAAAACAAACTTTTCCCATTTCACAGACAAACACAATCAAGTATCAAAGTTGATCCTAAAACTATCATCTCATGGATAAACATGTATAGGATGGGGTAATTGACAACTCCCCATTGTATAACCTGACCCCGGACTCCCCAATCTCTGTCAAGCATTTGTTCAGTTAAACAGATGTGTGCAAGGTTCGTTTTAGATAACTTTCCCTTTCCCTTCCAGCTTCATGGGATAAATAAGTAATCAGAAAGTAGCACCAATGTGTTCCTCCTACTGAGACGAGGAATCCCCAAATTCAGCGATAAGGTGGTCGCGTCACCAATAAAAATCGCTAGCTACACCTATATTGGAATAAATAAATATCGGTGGAGACTCTGTTAAGTCCATACCACGGTCGTGCGATTACGCTTCACGTGATCGTTCTCATTTTTCGTGGTACGACAGTCATCATCAAAAAGGGGGAGATTGTTAGAACATGATTTTGTTCTACATCTAGACCTTTAATTTTTTATGATAATAAGGTAGTATTTGTGTGAGAACAATTTTGGTACCCTAAAGGTTTGTTATTGTGTAGCTTTAACAACCAATTCAAATTCTGAGAATATGACGTGCAACGTCATCAGTTTCTGAACTTTTGTGTTCCAAAAGTCATTTATGCGCTGATTCACTCCTAAGAAGCTTCTGAGAAGATGCTAAGTTGCTGCTGCAATGTTCTCTCTGTTTCTGCTTCTGGATGTGACTATGATCACCAAGCTTCTTAAGAATGGCAAGCTTCTGAAGTTTCTGTTACTATGCTGAAGCATTTGAAGATTTTCAAGCCAGACGCTAACGCTGTCAAAAGGTTCTGATTGAAGATTTTGAAGATTCTAATCCCAGCTATGTGTTTCTTCGTTTTCATGCTTCATCAACTTTCTACCAGAAGCCTATGAATATGAAGATAAGGATAAAAGGATACGTGATCAAAATAATACATGGTACAAAAAAAAAAATTCCTTCCACTACCTGAAATTATGGGTGAAAGGATTCTAATATTCTTCACAACTGTCATTATTTCGTTAGTGGACAACTGCAGTTCTTGTATTACTAATTTTCCTTCCAACGGTTCCTTTTTCATGCTATATAAAGAGGACTTTGAGACTTGAAAAAAGTGGCCAATTTTACAAGATTGTTTCTACGTGAAAAGCTATCAACTTTGTGCATACTTTTCTTTATATGCAACGACTAATTCCTCAATAACCTACACTTAACATGGCATATTAACCAAACCGATCAAACGACTAATTCCTCAAGTCCTACTCATACTAGCACAATTCTCCAAAATCCCTCATCCGAATTAACATAACCACTCAACTTCATCTTTACAAATCATAATTCACACCTTGCTAACTCAGCATATAGCTTCACTTCTTTCAATACTTACAACTCAACTCCCAAATATTCCACGCACTCTCCTTCTGATTTTATAAACCTCAGAATATCCACATCGAACACAGTTATAACTTATCCAAATAAGTTTGGAAAACACCATTCATATCTCCATATATACACTTTAAGGCATACCAACCACTACCCTTCTCAATCCGACATCCTTGGTCAAATCATAGTCTCACATTACCATTTACTTCCTACTTGGTTCATCTCTACAGTTCTTCAAGTTTCATGTCAGTCGAATTCTCGATCCACCATAAACCAAAACCCAAGTTATCCAGAATACACTGTGAGCTTCCAAACTACTCACTGATCAACTTGCAACCTCATACTAACATCCTCAAGTCCGCCTCATTTCCCTATATAGGAATCAACATCGACAACTCAAATAATTCATAAGCATTTGGCTCAACCCCAAACAATTCACTGCGCATATTATTCTAGTTGGCAAGACACATCTACTCCATCCAACATGATTCCGTCGACTATCAACAAGAGATTAAGGGTGATCAGTTCCTCAATTTGTTAATAGACAACCGGCAACCATAATGGTGGCATAAATCATCATTATCCAACTAAAATAGCGTCTTCTTCCTCGTGCTCAAAGTTATCTAAGCATACTGCTCTACCATTCCTCTAAGGCTTACAAACGTTCTTCTTAATTTCCTTATTTCCCAGAACGTACAAAACCCAACATATACATTCTTATACACACTTGTTGTACAACCTAATTATCGAATATCCTCCTGATACCGGAAACGTTACCACATCACGTACAATCCCAATCGACTCACTTCAGTCGAAACATTTATCTAAGTTCAAACTTTCGACGACCCTAACCAATCCTTCATCTTCCTTTTTAATCTCACAACTTCGATGATCCGTATAATTTCACACTTGATCATCATCCCAATCACAATCTCAACAATACCATCCCATCATCTGGTTGGTGATATAGCTTCCAAAAATTTCCGACTCATGTCGACACATCTTGCCTACAACACCCAATCCACTTTACTACTTAACATGCCTTAAAGATTTCTATACTTTAATCATTCTCAACTACCATGCGCCACACTTCCATGTGCTCCTCCGATATTCTTCTTCTTATTACCAAACATTTCAGATTGGGCTTCATCTTACTATTTCCCAGCGAGAATTGTCTAACTTCAAACACGATTACATTCTTCAACACAGACCTCCAAGACACAAAATTATATTCCAAGATGAAGGGAATTTCGTGTAGATTCCAGAACTTCAAGAATCGTTCAAATCTGAATCACGAGTAAAAAGTTATCGTCCTTGCAATGGGGCTGGTCAAGGAATCTCGTATACAAACTCCCACCAAACAAAATCAGCATCAGACCCAACTATTCAAACGCGTCTTTCTCTCTGCTCAAAAACATGCCGAAGAAAAAATTTATATGCAACTGTAGGGAATTTCGTAAACTTTCTGAAAAGTCCAGAATCGTTTTCATCGGAGTTACGAGTAGAAAGTTATGCCTCTTTTACAGAAGGCTGTTCCATAAATGTGAAAAATTAAAAAAAACCGAAATTCGTGAACATGAGTTCAACCTCTTTCTCTTGCTTCCAAACCTTCCCAACAATCCTTGTCTTTCACCCAACTCTAAAAATCATCCGACCTCACTCCGGATATACTCCACTTGCATATCGCTATTCGTCACATTGCTCTATCTTCTCCGAGAAGCAAACATCAATCATACTGACTCGTCCTCCTTCAATTGTCTCAACTGGACTGACAGATAAAATCATGAGCCCCTACTCTCGTCGATTCACAACAACACCGTTGTGACAACACTTGCACAAAATCGAATCAACTCCAACAACACTTATACTCTTACTCTTAATATCACCTTGAGTAAACTCCTCACACCAGCAACATCTTCGGGAAGCAACTTCTCCCCCACTTGTTTCAAACCAACGCCGGGAGCCAACGGTTAGAAAACAAACAAGTACCGATAGTGTTCCACACACTTGTCGCATACCAAGGGATAAACGACATTCGACACTTGGCTGGACAGACCGACCTGCTCTGATACCACTAATGTAACACCCATCTACCCCACATACAATTTAGGAAAATATTTCATTTTTATCAGAGTTAACAACAACAAGAAAGGTGCCACATATATTCAAAACATCATTTAGTAATCATTGTCCTATCCCGTAACACGGGTTACTCGTTCATCAATATTAAAATTGCAACTTCGCAGCGGAAATCAATTTTTATTTTCAATTCCATAAAATACTTTATAATAAAATATATCCAATTCACATCATCACCAACAAGGTAAAAATTCAACATAAAACAAAAGAACGTGAGGTTCACAACAATTCCCAACCCGATGTTACATGACACAGAGCAGGACACCTCTAAACTAAACAACGGTAACGACACACTTCAAGGCTACATCCTCCATCGTCGCGAATCTACTCTTGGTTATCTGCAAGTTACCCACATAAGAGGCAACATTTCCAAGCAGGCAGGGTGAGAAATCACAATTCATTATAATAATATAAGGACATGGAAATAAACAGAAAAGCAACAACGACATCATAGCATCACCAACAACTACATCATATCATCATCAACGAACAACATTATATCATCATCAACAACAACATCATAACATCATTAACAACAACATCATCGCATCATTAATGAACAACATCCTATCATCATTAACAATAACATCATAGCATCATTAACAACAACATCATATCATCATCAACACCAACACCATAGCATCATCAACAAACAACATCCTATCATCATTAACAACAACATCATAGAATCATTAACAATAACATCATAGCATCATCAACGTAATCTTCACAACATAATAACAATTACATCAATCATATGCAATGTCAACCATAATGAGATGCAAGGGATGCATGTGGTACCGGTTCAACGTGGATGGACACTTGGCCATCAACCCTCCAAATGGAGCACATCGTAATCAACGTATCACTTCAATGCGCACAGTGGGATTGAAGCAACCAATGGACCGAAGTCCCAACATAAAATGCTATGAAATGCAATGATGCTAAAACTTCGCAATTCATCGGACATCAACGTGCGCATCATTCATTTCATATACAACAAGCATTCATCATACAGTCATGTTTTATCATCATACATCATCAATACTCAACAACAAAAGATCAGCACGAGAAAACGTCATGAAACCATCAAGAAAACAACAAAACAACACAAACAGCTGGCTGACACGGCCTCCCGTGTCCTGGGACACGACCCGTGTCAGGAAACCTGCACCCTAAAATGTGAAACAGACAAAATACAGCAAACACAGAGGTCTGACACGGCCGCCCGTGTTCTGTGACACGGCCCGTGTCAGAAGACCTGGGACACAATTCCAAAACATCAAAAAAGTAGCAAGTCAGCAGCCTGACACGGCCACCCGTGTCCAGTGACACGGCCCGTGTCAGAAGTATTGTGACCAATTTTTTTAAAATCAATTTTTAATTTCACGACTAGCAAGCTGACACGGCCGCCTGTGTCCTGTGACACGGCCCGTGTCAGGATGCGACAAAACCCAACTTTTCCCGAAAAGTGTTTTTCTGCGTTTTTATCTTCGATTACCCCAAAAATCAGTATTCTACACGAAAATTACTCAAAACACTTACAAAACACACATATAGTAATATGCATCAATCAAATTCATCATACTTTCATCAATTTACTCATTCTACATCAACAATCATTTAAATCAACACAACTCCTACAATCCCTAATCTATTCATCTCCAATTCCTATAAGACTATAATAAACAATGATAACTCCCCATACCTTAGAGTAATCACCGTAATTCTCCTCTTTCTCCAAGATTCTTCTCGAAAATCCTCATCCCCTTAAGTTTCTTCTTTCTTCTCTCTGCTTCAATTCTCTTCACAAAAACACGATCCGCTAGAATGATCGCTTTCTTTTCCCTTTAGTCATGTATTCCAGTTTATGGATTTCCCAACTTACCCTTACTCCTTTTCCTTAAAGACCACCTTGCCATTTTTCCTTATTTTTATTTTTAATAATAATAATAATAATCCAAATAATACGTGATTATTCACTCTATTAAAATTACTTAAAAATACTCTTTTAATCCATAATTCTCCAAATGATCCAAAAACCTCTTAATTCCTTCTAAATCAATTAAATAAATAATTAAATAATTAATTTAGATTTTCGGGTCGTTACAACTCTCCCCCACTTCAAGAATTTTCGTCCTCGAAAATTTTACTCGATGCAGACCACTCCAGATACGTTACCACCTCCGACGAATAACGCAATACAACAATACATCTTATTAATGCCAACAACAACAAGATGAAATGCTCACGTGATGTACCCGCCGACCTACTCAAAACACCGAGGGTAATCAGGTTAGGAACATACAGGTTCATTATGGACCAGAATACAACACGATTGTTACCATCTCCATAGGCAACCCTCCCCTAACTCCCCATCATAGGAATTAGCTACTCGCACTCGAACCATCACCATAGGTAACGAGGTACTAACAAAGATAAGAACACAAAAGTCATAACACAACATCAACGAAACCAAACCACCAACATCGTTGTTACTCCAATAAGAACCAACTGCGCTATCCATGCTTTCGCTGCGCACTCTGAGTACTCGCAACTATCTAATCTACCAAGTTTACATCAACTTCCGACCATCAAAGCAGACATAAGAAAAGACCTTTCAACTTAACTCATCGGAAATTCCATCCAAACAGGCAGTCTATACTCTTGTGATTACTGAATACTTCGAACTCGGATCCGTAAACAGTACCTCCGAATACCCAACACAACTACAACCGCAACCAATTCCAAATCTTGAATAGGATGGATACTTTCAAGAATTCTCAATTATCGTCGACATAAACCACAACTTCACCACCTAGTATTAACACATCATCAAAATTCATCTCAACGCATAACAATCTCACCACAACATAAGGATACATGTGTCCAATAAATCTCAACAAGAAAAATTCATCTTCCAAACAAAGCTTAACACCCAATAGCCATAGACTTAGCCTCAATAACCTACATTTAACATGGCATATTAACCAAATCGATCAAACGACTAATTCCTCAAGTCCTACTCATACTAGCACAATTCTCCAAAATCCCTCATCCGAATTAACATAACCACTCAACTTCATCTTTACAAATCATAATTCACACCTTGCTAACTCAGCATATAGCTTCACTTCTTTCAATACTTACAACTCAACTCCCAAATATTCCACGCACTCTCCTTCTGATTATATAAACCTCAGAATATCCACATCGAACACAGTTATAACTTATCCAAATAAGTTTGGAAAACACCATTCATATCTCCATATATACACTTTAAGGCATACCAGCCACTACCCTTCTCAATCCGACATCCTTGGTCAAATCATAGTCTCACATTACCATTTACTTCCTACTTGGTTCATCTCTACAGTTCTTCAAGTTTCATGTCAGTCGAATTCTCGATCCACCATAAACCAAAACCCAAGTTATCCAGAATACACTGTGAGCTTCCAAACTACTCACTGATCAACTTGCAACCTCATACTAACATCCTCAAGTCCGCCTCATTTCCCTATATGGGAATCAACATCGACAACTCAAACAATTCATAAGCATTTGGCTCAACCCCAAACAATTCACTGCGCATATTATTCTAGTTGGCAAGACACATCTACTCCATCCAACATGATTCCGTCGACTATCAACAAGAGATTAAGGGTGATCAGTTACTCAATTTGTTAATAGACAACCGACAACCATAATGGTGGCATAAATCATCATTATCCAACTAAAATAGCGTCTTCTTCCTCGTGCTCAAAGTTATCTAAGCATACTGCTCTACCATTCCTCTAAGGCTTACAAACGTTCTTCTTAATTTCCATATTTCCCAGAACGTACAAAACCCAACATATACAATCTTACACACACTTGTTGTACAACCTAATTATCGAATATCCTCCTAATACCGGAAACGTTACCACATCACGTACAATCCCAATCGACTCACTTCAGTCGAAACATTTATCTAAGTTCAAACTTTCGACGACCCTAACCAATCCTTCATCTTCCTTTTTAATCTCACAACTTCGATGATCCGTATAATTTCACACTTGATCATCATCCCAATCACAATCTCAACAATACCATTTCATCATCTGGTTGGTGATATAGTTTCCAAAAATTTTCGACTCATGTCGACACATCTTGCCTACAACACCCAATCCACTTTACTACTTAACATCCCTCAAAGATTTCTATACTTTAATCATTCTCAACTACCATGCGCCGCACTTCCATGTGCTCCTCCGATATTCTTCTTCTTATTACCAAACATTTCATATTGGGCTTCATCTTACTATTTCCCAGCGAGAATTGTCTAACTTCAAACACGATTACATTCTTCAACACAGACCTCCAAGACACAAAATTATATTCCAAGATGAAGGGAATTTCGTGTAGATTCCAGAACTTCAAGAATCGCTCAAATCTGACTCACGAGTAAAAAGTTATCGTCCTTGCAATGAGGCTGGTCAAGGAATCTCGTATACAAACTCCCACCAAACAAAATCAGCATCAGACCCAACTATTCAAACGCGTCTTTCTCTCTGCTCAAAAACATGCCGAAGAAAAAATTTATATGCAACTGTAGGGAATTTCGTAAACTTTCCGAAAAGTCCAGAATCGTTTTCATCGGAGTTACGAGTAGAAAGTTATGCCCCTTTTACTGAAGGCTGTTCCATAAATGTGAAAAATTAAAAAAAACCGAAATTGGTGAACATGAGTTCTACCTCTTTCTCTTGCTTCCAAACCTTCCCAACAATCCTTGTCTTTCACCCAACTCTAAAAATCATCCGACCTCACTCCGGATATACTGCACTTGCATATCGCTATTCGTCACATTGCTCTATCTTCTCCGAGAAGCAAACATCAATCATACTGACTCGTCCTCCTTCAATTGTCTCAACTGGACTGACAGATAAAATCATGAGCCCCTACTCTCGTCGATTCACAACAACACCGTTGTGACCACACTTGCACAAAATCGAATCAACTCCAACAACACTTATACTCTTACTCTTAATATCACCTTGAGTAAACTCCTCACACCAGCAACATCTCCGGGAAGCAACTTCTCCCCCACTTGTTTCAAACCAACGCCGGGAGCCAATGGTTAGAAAACAAACAAGTACCGATAGTGTTCCACACACTTGTCGCGTACCAAGGGATAAACGACATTCGACACTTGCCCGGACAGACCGACCTGCTCTGATACCACTAATGTAACACCCATCTACCCCACATACAATTTAGGAAAATATTTCATTTTTATCAGAGTTAACAACAACAAGAAAGGTGCCACATATATTCAAAACATCATTTAGTAATCATTGTCCTGTCCCGTAACACGGGTTACTCGTTCATCAATATTAAAATTGCAACTTCGCAGCGGAAATCAATTTATATTTTCAATTCCATAAAATACTTTATAATAAAATATATCCAATTCTCATCATCACCAACAAGGTAAAAATTCAACATAAAACAAAAGAACGTGAGGTTCACAACAATTCCCAACCCGATGTTACATGACACAGAGCAGGACACCTCTAAACTAAACAACGGTAACGACACACTTCAAGGCTACATTCTCCATCGTCGCGAATCTACTCTTGGTTATCTGCAAGTTACCCACATAAGAGGCAACATTTCCAAGCAGGCAGGGTGAGAAATCACAATTCATTATGATAATATAAGGACATGGAAATAAACAGAAAAGCAACAACGACATCATAGCATCACCAACAACTACATCATATCATCATCAACGAACAACATTATATCATCATCAACAACAACATCATAACATCATTAACAACAACTTCATCGCATCATTAACGAACAACATCCTATCATCATTAACAATAACATCATAGCATCATTAACAACAACATCATATCATCATCAACACCCACACCATAGCATCATCAACAAACAACATCCTATCATCATTAACAACAACATCATAGAATCATTAACAATAACATCATAGCATCATCAACGTAATCTTCACAACATAATCACAATTACATCAATCATATGCAATGTCAACCATAATGAGATGCAAGGGATGCATGTGGTACCGGTTCAACGTGGATGGACACTTGGCGATCAACCCTCCAAATAGAGCACATCGTAATCAACGTATCACTTCAATCCGCACAGTGGGATTGAAGCTACCAATGGACCGAAGTCCCAACATAAAATGCTATGAAATGCAATAATGCTAAAACTTCGCAATTCATCGGACATCAACGTGCGCATCATTCCTTTCATATACAACAAGCATTCATCATACAGTCATGTTTTATCATCATACATTATCAATACTCAACAACAAAAGATCAGCACGAGAAAACGTCATGAAACCATCAAGAAAACAACAAAACAACACAAACAGCTGGCTGACACGGCCTCCCGTGTCCTGGGACACGACCCGTGTCAGGAAACCTGCACCCTAAAACGCAAAACAGACAAAATACAGCAAACACAGAGGTCTGACACGGCCGCCCGTGTCCTGTGACACGACCCGTGTCAGAAGACCTGGGACACAATTCCAAAACATAAAAAAAGTAGCAAGTCAGCAGCCTGACACGGCCACCCGTGTCCTGTGACACGGCCCGTGTCAGAAGTACTGTGACCAATTTCTTTAAAATCAATTTTTAATTTCACGACCAGCAAGCTGACACGGCCGCCCGTGTCCTGTGACACGGCCCGTGCCAGGATGCGACAAAACCCAACTTTTCCCGAAAAGTGTTTTTCTGCGTTTTTAACTTCGATTACCCCAAAAATCAGTATTCTACACAAAAATTGCTCAAAACACTTACAAAACACACATATAGTAATATGCATCAATCAAATTCATCATACTTTCATCAATTTACTCATTCTACATCAACAATCATATAAATTAACACAACTCCTACAATCCCTAATCTATTCATCTCCAATTCCTATAAAACTATAATAAACAATGATAACTCCTCATACCTTAGAGTAATCACCGTAATTCTCCTCTTTCTCCAAGATTCTTCTCGAAAATCCTCATCCCCTTAGGTTTCTTCTTTCTTCTCTCTGCTTCAATTCTCTTCACAAAAACACGATCCGCTAGAATGATCGCTTTCTTTTCCCTTTAGTCATGTATTCCAGTTTATAGATTTCCCAACTTACCCTTACTCCTTTTCCTTAAAGACCACCTTGCCATTTTTCCTTATTTTTATTTTTAATAATAATAATAATCCAAATAATACATGATTATTCACTCTATTAAAATTACTTAAAAATACTCTTTTAATCCATAATTCTCCAAATTATCCAAAAACCTCTTAATTTCTTCTAAATCAATTAAATAAATAATTAAATAATTAATTTAGATTTTTGGGTCGTTACAACTCTCCCCCACTTCAAGAATTTTCGTCCTCGAAAATTTTACTCGATGCAGACCACTCCAGATACGTTACCACCTCCGACGAATAACGCAATACAACAATACATCTTATTAATGCCAACAACAACAAGATGAAATGCTCACGTGATGTACCCGCCGACCAACTCAAAATACCGAGGGTAATCAGGTTAGGAACATACAGGTTCATTATGGACCAGAATACAACACGATTGTTACCATCGCCATAGGCAACCCTCCCCTAACTCCCCATCATAGGAATTAGCTACTCGCACTCGAACCATCACCATAGGTAACGAGGTACTAACAAAGATAAGAACACAAAAGTCATAACACAACATCAACCAAATCAAACCACCAACATCGTTGTTACTCCAATAAGAACCAACTGCGCTATCCATGCTTTCGCTGCGCACTCTGAGTACTCGCAACTATCTAATCTACCAAGTTTACATCAACTTCCGACCATCAAAGCAGACATAAGAAAAGACCTTTCAACTTAACTCATCGGAAATTCCATCCAAACAGGCAGTCTATACTCTTGTGATTACTGAATACTTCGAACTCGGATCCGTAAACAGTACCTCCGAATACCCAACACAACTACAACCGCAACCAATTCCAAATCTTGAATAGGATGGATACTTTCAAGAATTCTCAATTATCGTCGACATAAACCACAACTTCACCACCTAGTATTAACACATCATCAAAATTCATCTCAACGCATAACAATCTCACCACAACATAAGGATACATGTGTCCAATAAATCTCAACAAGAAAAATTCATCTTCCAAACAAAGCTTAACACCCAATAGCCATAGACTTAGCCTCAATAACCTACACTTAACATGGCATATTAACCAAACCGATCAAACGACTAATTCCTCAAGTCCTACTCATACTAGCACAATTCTCCAAAATCCCTCATCCGAATTAACATAACCACTCAACTTCATCTTTACAAATCATAATTCACACCTTGCTAACTCAGCATATAGCTTCACTTCTTTCAATACTTACAACTCAACTCCCAAATATTCCACGCACTCTCCTTCTGATTATATAAACCTCAGAATATCCACATCGAACACAGTTATAACTTATCCAAATAAGTTTGGAAAACACCATTCATATCTCCATATATACACTTTAAGGCATACCAGCCACTACCCTTCTCAATCCGACATCCTTGGTCAAATCATAGTCTCACATTACCATTTACTTCCTACTTGGTTCATCTCTACAGTTCTTCAAGTTTCATGTCAGTCGAATTCTCGATCCACCATAAACCAAAACCCAAGTTATCCAGAATACACTGTGAGCTTCCAAACTACTCACTGATCAACTTGCAACCTCATACTAACATCCTCAAGTCCGCCTCATTTCCCTATATAGGAATCAACATCGACAACTCAAACAATTCATAAGCATTTGGCTCAACCCCAAACAATTCACTGCGCATATTATTCTAGTTGGCAAGACACATCTACTCTATCCAACATGATTCCGTCGACTATCAACAAGAGATTAAGGGTGATCAGTTCCTCAATTTGTTAATAGACAACCAGCAACCATAATGGTGGCATAAATCATCATTATCCAACTAAAATAGCGTCTTCTTCCTCGTGCTCAAAGTTATCTAAGCATACTGCTCTACCATTCCTCTAAGGCTTACAAACGTTCTTCTTAATTTCCTTATTTCCTAGAACGTACAAAACCCAACATATACATTCTTATACACACTTGTTGTACAACCTAATTATCGAATATCCTCCTGATACCGGAAACGTTACCACATCACGTACAATCCCAATCGACTCACTTCAGTCGAAACATTTATCTAAGTTCAAACTTTCGACGACCCTAACCAATCCTTCATCTTCCTTTTTAATCTCACAACTTCGATGATCCGTATAATTTCACACTTGATCATCATCCCAATCACAATCTCAACAATACCATTTCATCATCTGATTGGTGATATAGCTTCCAAAAATTTCCAACTCATGTCGACACATCTTGCCTACAACACCCAATCCACTTTACTACTTAACATCCCTCAAAGATTTCTATACTTTAATCATTCTCAACTACCATGCTCCGCACTTCCATGTACTCCTCCGATATTCTTCTTCTTATTACCAAACATTTCATATTGGGCTTCATCTTACTATTTCCCAGCGAGAATTGTCTAACTTCAAACACGATTACATTCTTCAACACAGACCTCCAAGACACAAAATTATATTCCAAGATGAAGGGAATTTCGTGTAGATTCCAGAACTTCAAGAATCGCTCAAATCTGAATCACGAGTAAAAAGTTATCGTCCTTGCAATGGGGCTGGTCAAGGAATCTCGTATACAAACTCCCACCAAACAAAATCAGCATCAGGCCCAACTATTCAAACGCGTCTTTCTCTCTGCTCAAAAACATGCCGAAGAAAAAATTTATATGCAACTGTAGGGAATTTCGTAAACTTTCCGAAAAGTCCAGAATCGTTTTCATCGGAGTTACGAGTAGAAAGTTATGCCTCTTTTACTGAAGGCTGTTCCATAAATGTGAAAAATAAAAAAAACTGAAATTGGTGAACATGAGTTCTACCTCTTTCTCTTGCTTCCAAACCTTCCCAACAATCCTTATCTTTCACCCAACTCTAAAAATCATCCGACCTCACTCCGGATATACTGCACTTGCATATCGCTATTCGTCACATTGCTCTATCTTCTCCGAGAAGCAAACATCAATCATACTGACTCGTCCTCCTTCAATTGTCTCAATTGGACTGACAGATAAAATCATGAGCCCCTACTCTCGTCGATTCACAACAACACCGTTGTGACAACACTTGCACAAAATCGAATCAACTCCAACAACACTTATACTCTTACTCTTAATATCACCTTGAGTAAACTCCTCACACCAGCAACATCTCCGGGAAGCAACTTCTCCCCCACTTGTTTCAAACCAACGCCGGGAGCCAACGGTTAGAAAACAAACAAGTACCGATAGTGTTCCACACACTTGTCGCGTACCAAGGGATAAACGACATTCGACACTTGGCCGGACAGACCGACCTGCTCTGATACCACTAATGTAACACCCATCTACCCCACATACAATTTAGGAAAATATTTCATTTTTATCAGAGTTAACAACAACAAGAAAGGTGCCACATATATTCAAAACATCATTTAGTAATCATTGTCCTGTCCCGTAACACGGGTTACTCGTTCATCAATATTAAAATTGCAACTTCGCAGCGGAAATCAATTTTTATTTTCAATTCCATAAAATACTTTATAATAAAATATATCCAATTCACATCATCACCAACAAGGTAAAAATTCAACATAAAACAAAAGAACGTGAGGTTCACAACAATTCCCAACCCGATGTTACATGACACAGAGCAGGACACCTCTAAACTAAACAACGGTAACGACACACTTCAAGGCTACATTCTCCATCGTCGCGAATCTACTCTTGGTTATCTGCAAGTTACCCACATAAGAGGCAACATTTCCAAGCAGGCAGGGTGAGAAATCACAATTCATTATAATAATATAAGGACATGGAAATAAACAGAAAAGCAACAACGACATCATAGCATCACCAACAACTACATCATATCATCATCAACGAACAACATTATATCATCATCAACAACAACATTATAACATCATTAACAACAACTTCATCGCATCATTAACGAACAACATCCTATCATCATTAACAATAACATCATAGCATCATTAACAACAACATCATATCATCATCAACACCAACACCATAGCATCATCAACAAACAACATCCTATCATCATTAACAACAACATCATAGAATCATTAACAATAACATCATAGCATCATCAACGTAATCTTCACAACATAATCACAATTACATCAATCATATGCAATGTCAACCATAATGAGATGCAAGGGATGCATGTGGTACCGGTTCAACGTGGATGGACACTTGGCGATCAACCCTCCAAATAGAGCACATCGTAATCAACGTATCACTTCAATCCGCACAGTGGGATTGAAGCTACCAATGGACCGAAGTCCCAACATAAAATGCTATGAAATGCAATAATGCTAAAACTTCGCAATTAATCGGACATCAAAGTGCGCATCATTCATTTCATATACAACAAGCATTCATCATACAGTCATGTTTTATCATCATACATCATCAATACTCAACAACAAAAGATCAGCACGAGAAAACGTCATGAAACCATCAAGAAAACAACAAAACAACACAAACAGCTGGCTGACACGGCCTCCCGTGTCCTGGGACACGACCCGTGTCAGGAAACCTGCACCCTAAAACGCGAAACAGACAAAATACAGCAAACACAGAGGTCTGACACGGCCGCCCTTGTCCTGTGACACAGCCCGTGTCAGAAGACCTGGGACACAATTCCAAAACATAAAAAAAGTAGCAAGTCAGCAGCCTGACACGGCCACCCGTGTCCTGTGACACGGCCCGTGTCAGAAGTACTGTGACCAATTTCTTTAAAATCAATTTTTAATTTCACGACCAGCAAGCTGACACGGCCGCCCGTGTCCTGTGACACGGCCCGTGTCAGGATGCGACAAAACCCAACTTTTCCTGAAAAGTGTTTTTCTGCGTTTTTAACTTCGATTACCCCAAAAATCAGTATTCTACACGAAAATTGCTCAAAACACTTACAAAACACACATATAGTAATATGCATCAATCAAATTCATCATACTTTCATCAATTTACTCATTCTACATCAACAATCATATAAATTAACACAACTCCTACAATCCCTAATCTATTCATCTCCAATTCCTATAAAACTATAATAAACAATGATAACTCCCCATACCTTAGAGTAATCACCGTAATTCTCCTCTTTCTCCAAGATTCTTCTCGAAAATCCTCATCCCCTTAGGTTTCTTCTTTCATCTCTCTGCTTCAATTCTCTTCACAAAAACACGATCCGCTAGAATGATCGCTTTCTTTTCCCTTTAGTCATGTATTCCAGTTTTTGGATTTCCCAACTTACCCTTACTCCTTTTCCTTAAAGACCACCTTGCCATTTTTCCTTATTTTTATTTTTAATAATAATAATAATCCAAATAATACATGATTATTCACTCTATTAAAATTACTTAAAAATACTCTTTTAATCCATAATTCTCCAAATTATCCAAAAACCTCTTAATTCCTTCTAAATCAATTAAATAAATAATAAAATAATTAATTTAGATTTTTGGGTCGTTACAACTCTCCCCCACTTCAAGAATTTTCGTCCTCGAAAATTTTACTCGATGCAGACCACTCCAGATACGTTACCACCTCCGACGAATAACGCAATACAACAATACATCTTATTAATGCCAACAACAACAAGATGAAATGCTCACGTGATGTACCCGCCGACCAACTCAAAACACCGAGGGTAATCAGGTTAGGAACATACAGGTTCATTATGGACCAGAATACAACACGATTGTTACCATCGCCATAGGCAACCCTCCCCTAACTCCCCATCATAGGAATTAGCTACTCGCACTCGAACCATCACCATAGGTAACGAGGTACTAACAAAGATAAGAACACAAAAGTCATAACACAACATCAACCAAATCAAACCACCAACATCGTTGTTACTCCAATAAGAACCAACTGCGCTATCCATGCTTTCGCTGCGCACTCTGAGTACTCGCAACTATCTAATCTACCAAGTTTACATCAACTTCCGACCATCAAAGCAGACATAAGAAAAGACCTTTCAACTTAACTCATCGGAAATTCCATCCAAACAGGCAGTCTATACTCTTGTGATTACTGAATACTTCGAACTCGGATCCGTAAACAGTACCTCCGAATACCCAACACAACTACAACCGCAACCAATTCCAAATCTTGAATAGGATGGATACTTTCAAGAATTCTCAATTATCGTCGACATAAACCACAACTTCACCACCTAGTATTAACACATCATCAAAATTCATCTCAACGCATAACAATCTCACCACAACATAAGGATACATGTGTCCAATAAATCTCAACAAGAAAAATTCATCTTCCAAACAAAGCTTAACACCCAATAGCCATAGACTTAGCCTCAATAACCTACACTTAACATGGCATATTAACCAAACCGATCAAACGACTAATTCCTCAAGTCCTACTCATACTAGCACAATTCTCCAAAATCCCTCATCCGAATTAACATAACCACTCAACTTCATCTTTACAAATCATAATTCACACCTTGCTAACTCAGCATATAGCTTCACTTCTTTCAATACTTACAACTCAACTCCCAAATATTCCACGCACTCTCCTTCTGATTTTATAAACCTCAGAATATCCACATCGAACACAGTTATAACTTATCCAAATAAGTTTGGAAAACACCATTCATATCTCCATATATACACTTTAAGGCATACCAGCCACTACCCTTCTCAATCCGACATCCTTGGTCAAATCATAGTCTCACATTACCATTTACTTCCTACTTGGTTCATCTCTACAGTTCTTCAAGTTTCATGTCAGTCGAATTCTCGATCCACCATAAACCAAAACCCAAGTTATCCAGAATACACTGTGAGCTTCCAAACTACTCACTGATCAACTTGCAACCTCATACTAACATCCTCAAGTCCGCCTCATTTCCCTATATAGGAATCAACATCGACAACTCAAACAATTCATAAGCATTTGGCTCAACCCCAAACAATTCACTGCGCATATTATTCTAGTTGGCAAGACACATCTACTCCATCCAACATGATTCCGTCGACTATCAACAAGAGATTAAGGGTGATCAGTTCCTCAATTTGTTAATAGACAACCGGCAACCATAATGGTGGCATAAATCATCATTATCCAACTAAAATAACGTCTTCTTCCTCGTGCTCAAAGTTATCTAAGCATACTGCTCTACCATTCCTCTAAGGCTTACAAACGTTCTTCTTAATTTCCTTATTTCCCAGAACGTACAAAACCCAACATATACATTCTTATACACACTTGTTGTACAACCTAATTATCGAATATCCTCCTGATACCGGAAACGTTACCACATCACGTACAATCCCAATCGACTCACTTCAGTCGAAACATTTATCTAAGTTCAAACTTTCGACGACCCTAACCAATCCTTCATCTTCCTTTTTAATCTCACAACTTCGATGATCCGTATAATTTCACACTTGATCATCATCCCAATCACAATCTCAACAATACCATTTCATCATCTGGTTGGTGATATAGCTTCCAAAAATTTCCGACTCATGTCGACACATCTTGCCTACAACACCCAATCCACTTTACTACTTAACATCCCTCAAAGATTTCTATACTTTAATCATTCTCAACTACCATGCGCCGCACTTCCATGTGCTCCTCCGATATTCTTCTTCTTATTACCAAACATTTCATATTGGGCTTCATCTTACTATTTCCCAGCGAGAATTGTCTAACTTCAAACACGATTACATTCTTCAACACAGACCTCCAAGACACAAAATTATATTCCAAGATGAAGGGAATTTCGTGTAGATTCCAGAACTTCAAGAATCGCTCAAATCTGAATCACGAGTAAAAAGTTATCGTCCTTGCAATGGGGCTGGTCAAGGAATCTCGTATACAAACTCCCACCAAACAAAATCAGCATCAGGCCCAACTATTCAAACGCGTCTTTCTCTCTGCTCAAAAACATGCCGAAGAAAAAATTTATATGCAACTGTAGGGAATTTCGTAAACTTTCCGAAAAGTCCAGAATCGTTTTCATCGGAGTTACGAGTAGAAAGTTATGCCTCTTTTACTGAAGGCTGTTCCATAAATGTGAAAAATTAAAAAAAACCGAAATTGGTGAACATGAGTTCTACCTCTTTCTCTTGCTTCCAAACCTTCCCAACAATCCTTATCTTTCACCCAACTCTAAAAATCATCCGACCTCACTCCGGATATACTGCACTTGCATATCGCTATTCGTCACATTGCTCTATCTTCTCCGAGAAGCAAACATCAATCATACTGACTCGTCCTCCTTCAATTGTCTCAACTGGACTGACAGATAAAATCATGAGCCCCTAATCTCGTCGATTCACAACAACACCGTTGTGACAACACTTGCACAAAATCGAATCAACTCCAACAACACTTATACTCTTACTCTTAATATCACCTTGAGTAAACTCCTCACACCAGCAACATCTCCGGGAAGCAACTTCTCCCCCACTTGTTTCAAATCAACGCCGGGAGCCAACGCTTAGAAAACAAACAAGTACCAATAGTGTTCCACACACTTGTCGCGTACCAAGGGATAAACGACATTCGACACTTGGCCGGACAGACCGACCTGCTCTGATACCACTAATGTAACACCCATCTACCCCACATACAATTTAGGAAAATATTTCATTTTTATCAGAGTTAACAACAACAAGAAAGGTGCCACATATATTCAAAACATCATTTAGTAATCATTGTCCTGTCCTGTAACACGGGTTACTCGTTCATCAATATTAAAATTGCAACTTCGCAGCGGAAATCAATTTTTATTTTCAATTCCATAAAATACTTTATAATAAAATATATCCAATTCACATCATCACCAACAAAGTAAAAATTCAACATAAAACAAAAGAACGTGAGGTTCACAACAATTCCCAACCCGATGTTACATGACACAGAGCAGGACACCTCTAAACTAAACAACGGTAACGACACACTTCAAGGCTACATTCTCCATCGTCGCGAATCTACTCTTGGTTATCTGCAAGTTACCCACATAAGAGGCAACATTTCCAAGCAGGCAGGGTGAGAAATCACAATTCATTATAATAATATAAGGACATGGAAATAAACAGAAAAGCAACAACGACATCATAGCATCACCAACAACTACATCATATCATCATCAACGAACAACATTATATCATCATCAACAACAACATCATAACATCATTAACAACAACTTCATCGCATCATTAACGAACAACATCCTATCATCATTAACAATAATATCATAGCATCATTAACAACAACATCATATCATCATCAACACCAACACCATAGCATCATCAACAAACAACATCCTATCATCATTAACAACAACATCATAGAATCATTAACAATAACATCATAGCATCATCAACGTAATCTTCACAACATAATCACAATTACATCAATTATATGCAATGTCAACCATAATGAGATGCAAGGGATGCATGTGGTACCGGTTCAACGTGGATGGACACTTGGCGATCAACCCTCCAAATAGAGCACATCGTAATCAACGTATCACTTCAATCCGCACAGTGGGATTGAAGCTACCAATGGACCGAAGTCCCAACATAAAATGCTATGAAATGCAATAATGCTAAAACTTCGCAATTAATCGGACATCAAAGTGCGCATCATTCATTTCATATACAACAAGCATTCATCATACAGTCATGTTTTATCATCATACATCATCAATACTCAACAACAAAAGATCAGTACGAAAAAACGTCATGAAACCATCAAGAAAACAACAAAACAACACAAACAGCTGGCTGACACGGCCTCCCGTGTCCTGGGACACGACCCGTGTCAGGAAACCTGCACCCTAAAACGCGAAACAGACAAAATACAGCAAACACAGAGGTCTGACACGACCGCCCGTGTCCTGTGACACAGCCCGTGTCAGAAGACCTGGGACACAATTCCAAAACATAAAAAAAGTAGCAAGTCAGCAGCCTGACACGGCCACCCGTGTCCTGTGACACGGCCCGTGTCAGAAGTACTGTGACCAATTTCTTTAAAATCAATTTTTAATTTCACGACCAGCAAGCTGACACGGCCGCCCGTGTCCTGTGACACGGCCCGTGTCAGGATGCGACAAAACCCAACTTTTCCCGAAAAGTGTTTTTCTGCGTTTTTAACTTCGATTACCCCAAAAATCAGTATTCTACACGAAAATTGCTCAAAACACTTACAAAACACACATATAGTAATATGCATCAATCAAATTCATCATACTTTCATCAATTTACTCATTCTACATCAACAATCATATAAATTAACACAACTCCTACAATCCCTAATCTATTCATCTCCAATTCCTATAAAACTATAATAAACAATGATAACTCCCCATACCTTAGAGTAATCACCGTAATTCTCCTCTTTCTCCAAGATTCTTCTCGAAAATCCTCATCCCCTTAGGTTTCTTCTTTCATCTCTCTGCTTCAATTCTCTTCACAAAAACACGATCCGCTAGAATGATCGCTTTCTTTTCCCTTTAGTCATGTATTCCAGTTTATGGATTTCCCAACTTACCCTTACTCCTTTTCCTTAAAGACCACCTTGCCATTTTTCCTTATTTTTATTTTTAATAATAATAATAATCCAAATAATACATGATTATTCACTCTATTAAAATTACTTAAAAATACTCTTTTAATCCATAATTCTCCAAATTATCCAAAAACCTCTTAATTCCTTCTAAATCAATTCAATAAATAATTAAATAATTAATTTAGATTTTCGGGTCGTTACAACTCTCCCCCACTTCATGAATTTTCGTCCTCGAAAATTTTACTCGATGCAGACCACTCCAGATACGTTACCACCTCCGACGAATAACACAATACAACAATACATCTTATTAATGCCAACAACAACAAGATGAAATGCTCACGCGATGTACCCGCCGACCAACTCAAAACACCGAGGGTAATCAGGTTAGGAACATACAGGTTCACTATGGACCAGAATACAACACGATTGTTACCATCGCCATAGGCAACCCTCCCCTAACTCCCCATCATAGGAATTAGCTACTCGCACTCGAACCATCACCATAGGTAACGAGGTACTAACAAAGATAAGAACACAAAAGTCATAACACAACATCACGAAATCAAACCACCAACATCGTTGTTACTCCAATAAGAACCAACTGCGTTATCCATGCTTTCGCTGCGCACTCTGAGTACTCGTAACTATCTAATCTACCAAGTTTACATCAACTTCCGACCATCAAAGAAGACATAAGAAAAGACCTTTCAACTTAACTCATCGGAAATTCCATCCAAACAGGCAGTCTATACTCTTGTGATTACTGAATACTTCGAACTCGGATCCGTAAACAGTACCTCCGAATACCCAACACAACTACAACCGCAACCAATTCCAAATCTTGAATAGGATGGATACTTTCAAGAATTCTCAATTATCGTCGACATAAACCACAACTTCACCACCTAGTATTAACACATCATCAAAATTCATCTCAACGCATAACAATCTCACCACAACATAAGGATACATGTGTCCAATAAATCTCAACAAGAAAAATTCATCTTCCAAACAAAGCTTAACACCCAATAGCCATAGACTTAGCCTCAATAACCTACACTTAACATGGCATATTAACCAAACCGATCAAACGACTAATTCCTCAAGTCCTACTCATACTAGCACAATTCTCCAAAATCCCCCATCCGAATTAACATAACCACTCAACTTCATCTTTACAAATCATATTTCACACCTTGCTAACTCAGCATATAGCTTCACTTCTTTCAATACTTACAACTCAACTCTCAAATATTCCACGCACTCTCCTTCTGATTTTATAAACCTCAGAATATCCACATCGAACACAGTTATAACTTATCCAAATAAGTTTGGAAAACACCATTCATATCTCCATATATACACTTTAAGGCATACCAGCCACTACCCTTCTCAATCCGACATCCTTGGTCAAATCATAGTCTCACATTACCATTTACTTCCTACTTGGTTCATCTCTACAGTTCTTCAAGTTTCATGTCATTCGAATTTGATCCACCATAAACCAAAACCCAAGTTATCCAGAATACACTGTGAGCTTCCAAACTACTCACTGATCAACTTGCAACCTCATACTAACATCCTCAAGTCCGCCTCATTTCCCTATATAGGAATCAACATCGACAACTCAAACAATTCATAAGCATTTGGCTCAACCCCAAACAATTCACTGCGCATATTATTCTAGTTGGCAAGACACATCTACTCCATCCAACATGATTCCGTCGACTATCAACAAGAGATTAAGGGTGATCAGTTCCTCAATTTGTTAATAGACAACCGGCAACCATAATGGTGGCATAAATCATCATTATCCAACTAAAATAGCGTCTTCTTCCTCGTGCTCAAAGTTATCTAAGCATACTGCTCTACCATTCCTCTAAGGCTTACAAACGTTCTTCTTAATTTCCTTATTTCCCAGAACGTACAAAACCCAACATATACATTCTTATACACACTTGTTGTACAACCTAATTATCGAATATCCTCCTGATACCGGAAACGTTACCACATCACGTACAATCCCAATCGACTCACTTCAGTCGAAACATTTATCTAAGTTCAAACTTTCGACGACCCTAACCAATCCTTCATCTTCCTTTTTAATCTCACAACTTCGATGATCCGTATAATTTTACACTTGATCATCATCCCAATCACAATCTCAACAATACCATTTCATCATCTGGTTGGTGATATAGCTTCCAAAAATTTCCGACTCATGTCGACACATCTTGCCTACAACACCCAATCCACTTTACTACTTAACATCCCTCAAAGATTTCTATACTTTAATCATTCTCAACTACCATGCGCCGCACTTCCATGTGCTCCTCCGATATTCTTCTTCTTATTACCAAACATTTCATATTGGGCTTCATCTTACTATTTCCCAGCGAGAATTGTCTAACTTCAAACACGATTACATTCTTCAACACAGACCTCCAAGACACAAAATTATATTCCAAGATGAAGGGAATTTCGTGTAGATTCCAGAACTTCAAGAATCGCTCAAATCTGAATCACGAGTAAAAAGTTATCGTCCTTGCAATGGGGCTGGTCAAGGAATCTCGTATACAAACTCCCACCAAACAAAATCAGCATCAGGCCCAACTATTCAAACGCGTCTTTATCTCTGCTCAAAAACATGCCGAAGAAAAAATTTATATGTAACTGTAGGGAATTTCGTAAACTTTCCGAAAAGTCCAGAATCGTTTTCATCGGAGTTACGAGTAGAAAGTTATGCCTCTTTTACTGAAGGCTGTTCCATAAATGTGAAAAATTAAAAAAAACCAAAATTGGTGAACATGAGTTCTACCTCTTTCTCTTGCTTCCAAACCTTCCCAACAATCCTTGTCTTTCACCCAACTCTAAAAATCATCCGACCTCACTCCGGATATACTGCACTTGCATATCGCTATTCGTCACATTGCTCTATCTTCTCCGAGAAGCAAACATCAATCATACTGACTCGTCCTCCTTCAATTGTCTCAACTGGACTGACAGATAAAATCATGAGCCCCTACTCTCGTCGATTCACAACAACACCGTTGTGACAACACTTGCACAAAATCGAATCAACTCCAACAACACTTATACTCTTACTCTTAATATCACCTTGAGTAAACTCCTCACACCAGCAACATCTCCGGGAAGCAACTTCTCCCCCACTTGTTTCAAACCAACGCCGGGAGCCAACGGTTAGAAAACAAACAAGTACCGATAGTGTTCCACACACTTGTCGCGTACCAAGGGATAACCGACATTCGACACTTGGCCGGACAGACCGACCTGCTCTGATACCACTAATGTAACACCCATCTACCCCACATACAATTTAGGAAAATATTTCATTTTTATCAGAGTTAACAACAACAAGAAAGGTGCCACATATATTCAAAACATCATTTAGTAATCATTGTCCTGTCCCGTAACACGGGTTACTCGTTCATCAATATTAAAATTGCAACTTCGCAGCGGAAATCAATTTTTATTTTCAATTCCATAAAATACTTTATAATAAAATATATCCAATTCACATCATCACCAACAAGGTAAAAATTCAACATAAAACAAAAGAACGCGAGGTTCACAACAATTCCCAACCCGATGTTACATGACACAGAGCATGACACCTCTAAACTAAACAACGGTAACGACACACTTCAAGGCTACATCCTCCATCTTCGCGAATCTACTCTTGGTTATCTGCAAGTTACCCACATAAGAGGCAACATTTCCAAGCAGGCAGGGTGAGAAATCACAATTCATTATAATAATATAAGGACATGGAAATAAACAGAAAAGCAACAACGACATCATAGCATCACCAACAACTACATCATATCATCATCAACGAACAACATTATATCATCATCAACAACAACATCATAACATCATTAACAATAACATCATCGCATCATTAACGAACAACATCCTATCATCATTAACAATAACATCATAGCATCATTAACAACAACATCATATCATCATCAACACCAACACCATAGCATCATCAACAAACAACATCCTATCATCATTAACAACAACATCATAGAATCATTAACAATAACATCATAGCATCATCAACGTAATCTTCACAACATAATCACAATTACATCAATCATATGCAATGTCAACCATAATGAGATGCAAGGGATGCATGTGGTACCGGTTCAACGTGGATGGACACTTGGCCATCAACCCTCCAAATGGAGCACATCGTAATCAACGTATCACTTCAATCCGCACAGTGGGATTGAAGCTACCAATGGACCGAAGTCCCAACATAAAATGCTATGAAATGCAATGATGCTAAAACTTCCCAATTCATCGGACATCAACGTGCGCATCATTCATTTCATATACAACAAGCATTCATCATACAGTCATGTTTTATCATCATACATCATCAATACTCAACAACAAAAGATCAGCACGAGAAAACGTCATGAAACCATCAAGAAAACAACAAAACAACACAAACAGCTGGCTGACACGGCCTCCCGTGTCCTGGGACACGACCCGTGTCAGGAAACCTGCACCCTAAAATGCGAAATAGACAAAATACAGCAAACACAGAGGTCTGACACGGCCGCCCGTGTCCTGTGACACGGCCCGTGTCAGAAGACCTGGGACACAATTCCAAAACATCAAAAAAGTAGCAAGTCAGCAGCCTGACACGGCCACCCGTGTCCTGTGACACGGCCCGTGTCAGAAGTACTGTGACCAATTTTTTTAAAATCAATTTTTCATTTCACGACCAGCAAGCTGACACGGCCGCCCGTGTCCTGTGACACGGCCCGTGTTAGGATGCGACAAAACCCAACTTTTCCCGAAAAGTGTTTTTCTGCGTTTTTAACTTCGATTACCCCAAAAATCAGTATTCTACACGAAAATTGCTCAAAACACTTACAAAACACACATATAGTAATATGCATCAATCAAATTCATCATACTTTCATCAATTTACTCATTCTACATCAACAATCATATAAATCAACACAACTCCTACAATCCCTAATCTATTCATCTCCAATTCCTATAAAACTATAATAAACAATGATAACTCCCCATACCTTAGAGTAATCACCGTAATTCTCCTCTTTCTCCAAGATTCTTCTCGAAAATCCTCATCCCCTTAGGTTTCTTCTTTCTTCTCTCTGCTTCAATTCTCTTCACAAAAACACGATCCGCTAGAATGATCGCTTTCTTTTCCCTTTAGTCATGTATTCCAGTTTATGGATTTCCCAACTTACCCTTACTCCTTTTCCTTAAAGACCACCTTGCCATTTTTCCTTATTTTTATTTTTAATAATAATAATAATCCAAATAATACATGATTATTCACTCTATTAAAATTACTTAAAAATACTCTTTTAATCCATAATTCTCCAAATTATCCAAAAACCTCTTAATTCCTTCTAAATCAATTAAATAAATAATTAAATAATTAGTTTAGATTTTCGGGTCGTTACATGTCAACCTAAGATGTGTTGATCACCCAAAAACTTGTTTTTCAATGCATTTTTCAAAAAACCTTGTTTTCAATGCATGTATGATGTAAACATCTTTTCCATGCCCTTTTAATGCTTTCTAATATTAAGATGCTCATCAAGAATTGGAGGATACCGTCTAATACACATTAACGCTACACTATCCTAGTTTTGACATAATTCAAAATCTAAAAGTACACCTACAACACCATGAATGGAAAGGGAAATATTAAAGCACACCAGCTCTTGGAGCAGAAGGAACTAACCTTTGATGCTATTGACTATTTATGGTATATGACTAGTGTTTATATCAATGACACTTCAATTTGGAACAATGCAACTCTCAGTGTGAACACTATGGGGCATACAATTCATGGTTTGGTTAATAAGAGATATATAGGATACCAATTTAGGCAATGGGGAAATAAATCCACTTATGAAAAGAAAGTTTCTTTGAATAATGGAAAAAAAACATTATAACTTTGCTTAGTGCCAGCGCCGGGCTTGCAAATTATGGTGTATGGTTTGACGAGATAAAAACGGGCATATCAGGTGGCCCTGTTTAATTAATTGGAATAAAAAATAATGTTATTATGGGTGTGTCAACCAACCTTTGGTCTTATAAGGTTGGTTTGAATGGTGAGAGGAAACATTTATATGATTTGCAACCACATGTCAGTGTATCATGGAACACTAATTCATCTGATATTCCATGGAACACTAATTCATCTGATATTCCTATTGGAAAACCTATGACTTGGTATAAGGTAGAGTTTAAAGCTCTTTTTGGAGAAGACCCTATCGTGGTGGACTTACAAGCCATAGGTGTCATACCCTAAAATTTTCCCGGCTTAATACCTTTTTTGGTCCTCTAACTATACCCTCGGGTCCAATTTGGTCCTCTTTCTTTTAAAAGTTCCAAGTTGGTCCCTTACGTATTAAAATGGTATCACGTTTGTCCTGACCGTTAGAAACGTTAGTCCCATATGTATTAAACTGACAATGTGGCATGCTGACTAAGCCAAATGCTGATGTGTTAAAAACCTTTCAACATGTGCCATGATGACTAAGCTATTTTTCATTTAACATGTGGCACATTACAATATACAAGTGATGAAGTGATGATACATTAATTTTTTCAAATAATCTTCATCAACAACTAAGAAGAAAGCGAAATAGAAAGCAGAGAAGAATAAGATCCAGAGGTTTGGTCGGAAACTGCATATGTTTGACCGAAAACTTCATACTCGCCAGAAACTGCATTTATACATGCCTGAAACTTCATACTCGCCAGAAACTGCATTCATACATGCCTGAAACTTCATACTCGCCGGAAACTGCATTCAACTAATTTTCAACTTTTGCAGCATCAAATATTAGTTGAGAAGGTTCATTTCTGATTTTTCTTAACTCTGGCTTTGAGTAGTGGTATTTATCAACGATCGTGGTCCAAAGAAATTTAACCAATTGGAAAACCACATGTTTTTTCATGTCTGCAAAATGAAATTTGTTACTTCACATAAAATTCATAAAAAATGTAAAAGAATTATTGATAAAATAAAAAAGGACTGTATTTTTGTATTTTTTTTACCAGGATTGATCTTGATGGGATCCTCATCTTGTTCTGGACCATGACAAGAAGAATCCAAAGGTATTTGATTTTAAGCCAACAAATGTAAAGCTGTCTCTTTATTTGCATCGCGTGCAAAAGCTAGTTCATTCCTATTTCTTACCATTTTCAAGGCTAAGTCTGAAATTAAAAAAATTTATAAACATTATTTTTTTCATAATTGATAAGGTTGAAAATATTCTATTAAGTATAATGCTTGAAAATCACACCAAACTTTGATGACAATTAACATCACCATCTTTATACTTACCATAGATGCCAGTGTAGATACAAGCAAAGAACAATAAATTCCGATCATTCTCTTGAAAATAATGTACGGTTTTATCATATAGATGCCATGTCATTTGGTATCTTCCTTGCAAAGCAGCATACAGAATAGGAGTATATCCATTTCCACCCCTTATTATTGGTAACTGCCCGTTTTTTCCAGCATTAAGTTAACAATTTCTATGTGTCCAGCTGCAGCAGCAAAACAGAAAGCAGTATTGCCATTAATATCTTGCAATTCCAAGTCCTGATCAACCAGCATTGTCAATAGCTACTTCACAAACTCAATGTGGTTTGCACCTGCTGCAATATGCAGTAGTGTAGGCCACCCATTTGTTATGGCAGCATTTTTCAACTTATTTTTTTTCCAAACATTCTCTCTATTCTTACTTTTGGTGGAATCATATAAATACTAGTTTGTCCTGCTGTATTATGTTGATGGTTTTGACTAATTTTACATGCTGAATTGCTGATATTTTTGCATGCTTGTGCAATATATGCTGTTGATGATGCAACTTGTACAACTCTATCTTTTGTTAGATATATCTTGCTCTTACTTTTTTCGTGATTTAGTCTAACTTAATTCATTCTCTCCATTTCTGATACAGCTTTTGTATTGGTTGCCATAATCTACTACTATTCTCAACCTATTAGTACAATCACATGGATTCGGCCATTGATGTATCCTACTTGCTTGCTGAAGCACTCAGTTTTTATTCTCACATTTTTGCAATATAATCAAATATTCTCGATCATTTCCTTGTGCTGTATCCTACTTGCTTGCTGAAGCACTAAGTTTTTATTCAGATATTGTGCTGTAGCACCCACAGTCTTAGCTGGTAAAATTGATCCTCTCCTCTTTGAGGCCTTGTATGTAAGTAATAACTATAACTTTATGTTCAACATGCATTTACTTATGGTGCTAAACTTTTTCTCCAATTGTGAATGCTGTATTCCTGTCAATATACGAAAACAAATTGGTGAATATACGAAAACAAGCTAAAGGTGTAGTGAGGCAAATTCAACAAACAGAAAAGTAAAACAAATTGAGATTTTGCAATTACTTTGACACAGATCGTCCGTGAAAATTAGGCTGAACTGCAACACGAACGGCGGCGATCTAGTATCAACTTCAGCATCAACAATATTTCATCAACACAACAATTTAACAGAAGAAGAAGATTCGTGCACTTACTTGTAACTTTAAGGTAGTTTGAGACGTTTCCGTCGTTTCCGATCTGATTTTTTTTGTAATGATTCTTGAAATTGTTTGTTGCATTGTGAAGAGCTTTGCGTTACGAGTCATTTCATATAATTTTCGAGCTCCGCTGCTACCGGATTGAACTCCGATAAGGCGGAGAAAGTGCTAGCATGTCGGCGTGAATAGTGACCTGCATTGTAGAAGAAGAAGATGATTCACGTATAAAAAAAATTAAAAAATAAATATATAAAAAAATCCTAGTAGAAAATAAAAAATAATATAAAAATTCACCTGGAAATTAAAAGGTGCTGATTAGCCTACACGTCAGCAAAATTAATACCGTTTGTCTTTATTTGACGGAAATTACATTTTTGCTTCTGTTAGACAACATAAGGGACCAACTTAGAACTTTTAAAAAAACGATGACTAAATTGAATCCAAGAGTATAGTTAGAGGACCAAAAAGGGTATTAAGTCAATTTTCCCCAAACAAATATTCTCATATGCATTTATCTATTTTATTTATTCATTTACATCACATTTCATCGTAATATAATTAATTTGGATGTGCATTCCAAATTAAATTCCACATTTCACATTTCATCTTGGTGCATTTTAAATTTCTTGCCATCAAAACCTAAGCATGTGTTGGTCCTATCTTTCAAATTCTTCTCACATGGAAGTTAGATTCAACTAATTTTCTCATTCACATCCATGATTCATTCACTCGAATGCAAATTCATTCATTTCATTTCCAACCATTTCTCATTCCCTTTCATTCATCACATTCATAATTAATTATCATACATCACATTCATGACTAACCTTCATTCATAATTCACTACCTTCATAATTAACTTCATTTGCATTCTAATAATTTTCATACATATTCTAATAACTTACACTCATGTTCAAACCATGGTGTTTACAACCACTTACATTCATAAACTAATTTACAAACTAATTTGCATTACATAGGTTCATTCATAAAACATTAGCCTCGTCTACATTCATAAATCACTCCACGTTTTAATAGCATCCAACATACTCATTCATATTCCATAACTTTCACTCATTCTCTAAATAATGTTCAACAACTTTAATCCATTCATTTTCAAATTAAGGTTTTGTAACCATTTGCAAGCCAAGGAGATCTTTTCATTCCAAAACTCAAACAAATTCAAGGATACAAAGAAAATAATTTGGAAATGCAAGATCATTACAACACTTTGAAGCTTGATTTGAGCATGTCACAAAAGTGCCAACAAAAGTAAAATATGCCTAAAACTAAATCTGCAGCATTTGAATCCTGCTACACCAACACATTCTAGGCTTCGAACAACATATATACTAGTCCATTTATCTTCCCTCAGGGCCACCATTAAGAGAACCTAACAACAACAAAAATGGCAAGTCAATGCATTAAGAAATCTTGATATAGCCACAGTTTCAGAATATGTTGCAACCAAGGTAAGTCTACCAAAGGAACCCTGTCATGTAGACAGCAATAAAAGCAAGTTCCTATTTACAAGAGAAAAAACATAGTCACATTTACTAATAACATCTATTTAAAATCAAAAGTGAAGGCATGCCATGTTGAGCCTATCAAACCATCAAGCAATATACACAATCATACACTGAGTCACACCATTTTCCCTCCACTTCATCAACACAATTCCCTGCAAGTATATACTACAAACATGTCAAGACAATGCAAGAAGAAGAGAAATGTGCAGAAGTCTTTTATACACAACAAAAGTGAAGGAAAGAAGTTAAAGTCAGATCATTTGTTCTGACTAAGTTTGAATTGGAAAAAAGTGAATATGTGGCCGTTAATTTACATCGTTACAGACAGTGAAAATCAAATGAAAATTCAGTGGAACTGTAATTTTCAAGCAAACCTGCAAATAGAGGAAAATTCAAAAAGAACGTGACAATCTAAATCAAAATTCAGTAGATGGCCCACATCGCTACAGACAGGCCCGGCCCTAGGGGTAGGCGACCGAGGCCACCGCCTATGGCCTCAACTTTTGTGGCCTCAACTTTTTTTTATTTACTTTGATTTAATATTTTTTTAAATTATTTTTTATAATAGTTAAACAATAATATTAATTTAGAATATTTATTAATTAACTTAAAAATTATTTTTATAGATTACAAAATTTAATGACCTATTATATGACAAGAAGTTATTTACAATTTTATTTTTAAAAAATTTGGCAATATCTTTTTAGATGATTTTTTAAAAATATGATGAGAAGAGCACCTAAATGGGTTAATTTTATAATCGATGAAAAATAAATATTAACAGAAATCAATTTTAATAATTTAAATAAATAATTTTTCATCTAAAAAACTCATTCCAATTTAAATAAAAATATATTAATTTTATTAAAATATTTATATTATATTTAAAAAATTTAATTTTAGATTTTTCCTTAGGCCTCCAAATGGGTTGGGCCAGCCCTGGCTACAGACAAAAATTCAAGTGAGTCACAATTCTTTGATCCCCACAAAATCTGAGTGGAATTCTTCCATAACGGTTTTAAAGATTTAACAGCTCACCATCTATATCCCATACACAAATTTCCTACACTCAAAAGGAATTTTCACACGTATCCTACACCCAATATTTCTCCTATAAAAAGACCTACCAATCATTGCAAAAAGGTGACCCTCGGAGAGTAACGAACCGCTGCAAGATTTTTTACCTAAAAAACCCTCTCACTAAGAGCTATACTCCCTTACTCATTTGAGCTTCTAATCGAAGCTCATTTGAGACTGAGCTAAGAAACCTAACACAACAACATCCGCAACCGAAGCCTATAGAAAAAGAAGAGGACGGTGCAAAAGTAGATCAATCATGGAAAGGGATCTGCTGCCTTTAAGGCAGCCAAAGACACCATGCCTTTGGCTGATTTTGCCCATTTTTTATGAGAGAGAAAATGTAGAAATATAAAAGATAGGACGAGAGAGCAGTTAGGCAGAGGGAGAAAGACACAAAGGCACCATGCCTTTGGCGCCTTAAAGGCAGCGTATCCTTGCCCATCAATCATAATGGGAATTGTTTCCTGCATTGACCATGCGGCTAAGGTTTAGTCCTAATAGGAATTAGGGTTTCCTTGATGCTTCCGGGATGGGCCTTGTGAGTATGAACACGACCCTCTCTTGACCCGCGCCCAGACGTGCTGTTGGGCCTTCTTTCTCTTTGACACTGGCCCATTTGCTTAGTTTATACAATCTTTTTATTTAATCAGCAAGACTTTTCTATGTAAATTTTTTTGTTTTTTTAAAATAAAAATAAAAATATAATATATAATATATAATAAGAAAATAGTTAAGGATTTAAGTAAGTAATTTCCTATAAGATCCTTAATTATCTTTATATGTGTGAGCAAGCCTTTAAGTTTTTGTATGATTGCAAATTGTGTGATATGCATGATATAAGATTTGTATGCATGATTAGTTTGTACATACATATGATTTCATACCTACTATGATTTAAAAGACAATGCAAATTGATTCATATCATCATTGTAATCATAAAAACGTTTTTCCCTATGTATGCATCGATTCATACGTGGCTTGTATCGACACATACCTTTGATAAACTCACAAAAAAAAACCGTTTTGCTTCAGTATGTATCGATTCATACGACACTTGTATCGATACATGATCCTTTGTAACTAAGGTATGTATCGACGCATACGCATCATGTATCGATGCATGATTTACTTCACATTCTGAAATAATTTTGCTTCAGTATGTATCGATTCATACGATACTTGTATCGACACATGTTCCTTTGTAATTGAGCTATGTATCGACGCATGTGCATCATGTATCGATGCATGATTTATTTTACATACTGAAAATTAACAGGTACAGTATGCATCGATGCATACAACCATGTGTCGACTCATGCATGTGTTATACTCACTATGTATCGACGCATACGACTCTTGTATCGATACATAGAGCTGTTTGTTGCTTTTAACCGTTTCTGTTTTCATATATAAGTGTTATGACAGTTCAGTTTGGAGGAGGAATTCTGGTTAGAGTGAAAAAGTGCAATCAAAGCAAAAGACAAGTTTGGTGTGCATGATTTTTCAAGAGCAGTGTTAGAAACCTGAAAGAGACTTTGTCTTCATCATCTTCTCAATCTCGTTAATTCAAGAACATCAACACATAATCATTTTTGTTCTTCGGATTAAGGGATCTTTGAGATAACGTTCAGTGGTACGATCATTGATCTAGCTGAGTTGAAGATACAAAGGGGGTTTCGAGGAAAAACCATTTGGTTTGTCCTTCAAGAACGGGTGTGTTCTTGAGGGTTTGTTAGTCACGATTGCAGAACAGATTCAGCCGCAGCGTAGGGTTTGGAAATCTGGAGATTTCGCAAACAGGTCGTGGAACCGGTGAATTGTCTGTATTTCTTGCAGGAAAATTCTTGATCAAGCTCAGATCAAGTGAAGGTTCATACAATAGGAAGATCTTGGGGTTTAGATTTCTGGATTTGTATTGTAACCTTGTAAAGAACGAATTCAGCATTATTGATATAACAGGTCTCAATTTCATTTTGAAATTGAGAGGGAGACGTACCCACACGCGAGGACGGAAGTGGGGAACTTCCTTACCAAATCTCTGCGTATCGTATTCTATCTTTATCTCTTTACGCTTTCAACAATTTTGTGATTCGTTTGGTGTGTTGCGTATTAAAGTTTCAAGATACAATAGTGGTACGAAAATCTTTGTCAAAATCACCATTATTGTTAATCGTTGAATGCATACACGCCAAGTGTTTGACAAAATTGTTTGCTGTGTTTTTGTTCATTGGAAACAGTCTTTGTATGATAAGTGCATTTGAGTCGATTCATATCTGGTGTTAATATATCTTTGTCATCCTAATAAATCCAGCATAAACTCGTGTGTCCGGTTTTCTAGTAGCTGGTTCAGAATAGACGGAAGTCGATTCGGGATCATAATTTTTCCGCTAACTTGAAAGACTCTGATAAACTTTTTTAAATCCTTGAGTTTCAAAGGAGGTGATCTATTCACCCCCCCTCTCGATCACTAGCCACACCGTCTAACAAGTGGTATCAGAGCGCCGGTTCGCTGGTGCTTTGTGGCTGATTGTAACGATATGGATTCTGAACCAAAGGGGGCGTATAATAGAGCGCCTGTTTTCAACGGTGAAAATTATGGCTACTGGAAAGACTGCATGCGAGTTCATATAAATTCTGTGGATAGGAATGTGTGGGCTGCCATTCAAAATGGTCCTTTTCAAATTACTATGAGAAATGAGGCTGGCGCCATAGTTCCTAAACCAGAAGATGATTACGATGAGAAAGATGAGAAAAAGTGGTCGAGTGATTGGAGAGCTCGAAATATGCTAATTTCAGCACTTAGTGCTGATGAGTATTATCGGGTATCCCATTGCTCGACAGCTAAAGAAATGTGGGATGCTTTAGAAATTGCCCATGAGGGTACTACTGAAGTAAAACAGTCCCGTATTAACACGCATAATCAAGAGTTCGAGCTTTTTCGCATGAAACAAGGAGAATCTATCTCTGACATGCAAAAGAGATTCGTTCATCTCATAAATCGGTTGAATGCACTTGGAAAACCTGTTTCCAATGAAATAGCCACTAATAAAATTCTGAGGTGTCTTAGCAGGGAATGGCAACCTAAAGTAACAGCTATTAAGGAAGCCAACGACCTCACGACGCTTACTATTACAACTTTATTCGGCAAGCTGGAAGAACATCAGCAAGAACTGGAAAGTCTCGAAATATTTGAGAAAAAGAGTAAAAAGGAAAAGAATAAAGACAAAGAGAGTGAGAAGAAGCCAATAGCTCTTGTGGCCTCTAACTCAAAGTCCTCACAAAAAGAGCAAAGCGACAATGATTCAAGTAGTGACGAAGATTCGGGTGATGAAGAAATGGGACTTTTTGTTAAGAGATATAATAGATTCATTCGAAAGAATGGAATCCAGCATTCCGACAAAAATCTCATTAAGTTTCGAAGACAATCTGTAGAGTCAAAACAGGAAGAGAATAAGAAGCATAGAGTAAAAGGATCGTGTTTTAATTGTGGTAAATCTGGACATTATAAAACAGAATGCCCTATGAAGAAAAAGGACAAAGGAAAAGCTCAACCAAGAAGGTCAAATAAACAAAAAAGAGCTTACATAGCATGGGAAAGCGATAGTGACTCATCAAGCTCACAAAGTTCAAATGATAGTGATGAGACAGCAAATATGTGTCTTATGGCTCACACCAAAAATCAGTCCTACCACAAGAAGAAAATCAACGATAAGAAAGTAAGACAAGCCTACTATAGTAATGTCTCCTCTATGTCTTTTTCTGAACTGAAAATCGCTTTTGAAAAACTGCATAACGAAGCTGTAGATGCTTTCAAAAGATTATCTTCCGATAAACAAATTTTTTCATTCTTGGAAGGTAAAGTATACAAAGCTGAAAAAGATTTAGAAAGCTTGAAAGCTAGTATTGCAGAAAATTCAAAAGATATTAATGTTAACGGATGTAGTAAAGTTAGGTATTGTGAAGCTTGTCATATTTGGCAACAAGAGGTTAAAACTCTTAAAGTCAAATTGGAAAAAGCTTTACAACCCAAGGTGACTTACGCCGTTGATTCTAGGTTGTTTAAGAAGTCATTAAATCCACCATATGCAAAATACTCCTTTATTCCAAAGGGTTTAATGATAAAAAATAAACAAATACATCATCGTGGCTTATGTCACTATTGTTGTCATACTGGTCATACCATTGAAAAATGCAAGTTTAGGAGATTTCTTGTTCCTAAAGGCATTTATCAATGGAGGCCTAAAGGCAACCATGTTACAACTTACCCACATGGACCCAATGAAAATTGGGTACCTGTTTCTCTCTTTTGATATTGTAGGATGAGTGTCTTGCATCCGTAGATAGAAGATGGTTTCTAGACAGCGGGTGCTCAAGGCACATGACGGGTGACATATCGCTTTTTATAGACTTCAAAGCAAAGAAGAAGGGATATGTTACTTATGGAGACAATAACAAAGGAGCTATACTTGACAAAGGTAGTGTAGGTAATCCCTCTACCACTACTATTTCTGATGTCCATCTAGTTGAGGGGCTTAAACACAATTTGTTAAGTATTAGTCAATTGTGCGACAAGGGTTACAAGGTTTCTTTCACAAAAACTTGCTGCACAATTGAACATACTGAACAGAATATTGTGTTTAAGGGTGTAAGAGTAAACAATATCTATATGCTTGATCTTTTTGATGTACCTTTAACAAGCTCTAAGTGTCTAGTTGCCTTGAATGATGATTCTTGGCTTTGGCACAGACGCTTAGCGCATGTTAATTTCGATTTGCTTAATAAGGTTGTATCTAAGGATCTAGTAGTCGGTCTTCCAAAGATAAAATTTTCAAAAGACCATCTATGTGACGCGTGCCAAATGGGAAAGCAAACAAGGGTATCTTTTAAATCCAAAAATGTAATTTCAACTTCACGACCCCTTGAGCTTCTCCATATGGATCTCTTTGGACCTTCTAGGACAAAGAGTCTAGGCGGAAACTATTATGGTTTAGTAATCGTTGATGACTATTCTAGATTTACTTGGACTATATTCCTTCATAGCAAAGATGAAACGTTTTCCGCTTTTAAGAGTTTTGCAAAACTGTCCCAAAATAAAATGAATTCTAAAATAGTTACAATTCGAAGCGATCATGGAGGAGAATTTCAAAACTATCTCTTTGATAAGTACTGTGATAAGTATGGTATTGAGCATAACTTTTCAGCTCCTCGAACTCCACAACAGAATGGCGTTGTGGAGCGCAAAAATCGCGTTTTAGAAGAGCTGGCAAGAACAATGCTAAATGAGGGTGGATTGCCAAAATATTTTTGGGCTGATGCAGTTAGCACAGCCTGTTATGTTCTAAACAGGATTCTAATTCGCCCTATTTTAAATAAAACCCCTTATGAGCTTTTAAAAGGAAGAAAGCCAAACTTATCACATCTTCACGTATTCGGTTGTAAGTGTTTTGTTTTGAATAATGGTAAGGAAAAACTTGGGAAGTTTGATGCAAAAGCGGATGAAGGTATTTTTCTTGGTTATTCACAATCAAGTAAAGCATATAGAGTGTATAATAAGCGTTTACTTTCCGTTGAAGAATCTGTTCATGTCTCTTTTGATGAGTCTTATCCGAAAAATGTCGGAAAAGGTATTTCTTTTAATGACACAGGTATATCTACAGAAGACATACTCAAAGAAGTTGTTTCGGAAACTGATCAGTCCAAAACAGAAGACAATGAGGAGGAGGAAGATACCAGTCATGTCAAAGATAAGGAAGAAGGACAAACTGAAGTGAATGTCCTTCCACCAACTTGGAGATCTTCAAAAGATCATCCTATTGACAACATCTTGGGAGACATTTCAAAGGGAGTCATGACTCGTTCTAGGATAAGTAATTTCTGCTCTCACTTCGCTTTTGTTTCACAAGTAGAACCTAAAAATGCCAAAGAGGCCTTGATTGATGAATTTTGGCTAATGGCCATGCAAGAAGAGCTTAATCAATTTAAAAGAAATGACGTTTGGGAACTTGTTCCTCGTCCGCGAGATCATCATATCATAGGTACTAAATGGGTTTTTAGAAATAAGCTTGATGAAAACGGAGTGATAACTAGGAATAAGGCACGTTTAGTGGCACAAGGGTATAACCAAGAGGAGGGCATAGACTATGAGGAAACTTATGCTCCAGTTGCTCGCCTCGAAGCTATACCTCTCTTGCTTGCTTATGCGTGTTCTAGAGATTTTAAGCTTTACCAAATGGACGTAAAGAGTGCGTTTCTAAATGGTGTCCTAAATGAAGAGGTATACGTCTCACAACCTCCTGGTTTTGAGAATGCTGAATATCCAGATTATGTTTACAAATTAAAACGAGCTTTGTACGGTCTTAAGAAAGCCCCTCGGGTTTGGTATGAAAGACTTAGCAAATTTCTACTTGATCATGGATATTCAAGAGGTAAAGTGGATACCACCCTCTTCATTAAACACAAGGGAAAACACATTCTTTTAGTTCAAGTTTATGTAGACGATATAATTTTTGGTTCAACTAACATACACTTGGTCGAAGAGTTTTCAAAAGTTATGCAGGGTGAATTTGAAATGAGTCTTATGGGGGAGCTTAATTTCTTCCTCGGTCTCCAAATAAAGCAGCTTGATGAGGGTACAGCTGTGAGTCAAACAAAATACTGCAGAGAGCTGCTCAAGCGCTTTGGAATGAACGACTCAAAATCAATAGACACACCTATGCCTACCAACGGAAATCTAGATAAAGATGAACACGGTAAGAGTGTAGATGTCAAATAGTATAGAGGTATGATTGGGTCTCTCTTGTATCTTACTGCGTCTAGACCTGACATCATGTTTAGTGTCTGCATGTGTGCACGATATCAATCGAATCCTAAAGAGTCACACTTGAAAGCTGTCAAGCGCATATTTAGATATCTTCATGGAACATCTAAGTATGGGCTCTGGTATTCAAAAGGAAGCGATTGTAGCTTAGTAGGTTACTCCGATTCTGATTTTGCTGGCTGCAAATCAGATAGGAAAAGTACTAGTGGTACATGTCACTTATTTTCAAACTCTTTGGTCAGTTGGCATAGCAAGAAACAGGTGTCTGTCGCATTGTCAACTGCTGAGGCTGAGTACGTTGCAGCCGGTAGCTGTTGCGCTCAGATCTTGTGGCTGAAGCAACAACTACAAGATTTCGATATTCAACTCAAACGCATTCCAATAAAGTGTGACAACACCAGTGCTATAAATCTTACTAAGAATCCTGTTTTACACTCACGCACTAAACACATAGAGATTAGGCATCACTTTCTTCGCGATCATGTTGAAAAAGAGGACGTTGTATTTGAGCATGTTGATACTAAAAACCAACTTGCTGACATTTTTACTAAACCATTAGCAACGGAACCGTTCTTCAACATTCGTCGTGAATTAGGGATTTTAGATCTCTCCTCATCGATGTCTTAAGCATGTTGGTCCTTATTTATATATATCTCACTTTAGCTGTTAAGCTTTGTTTTTAGACATCACTCAGACTCCATAAGGTTTCATCAACAGAGGTAATATCATTCCTTTCTAAAATCTCTTTGGAACTTTGTGATTAGTGTATGGTAGAACAAATTCGTTAAGATCGTTTATATGTATTTCATTGCATATGTTGTTTGAACATTAACGTTTGATTCATGAATTGTACTTGAGCATCATTATCATGACATCATCTATACTGCATTGACTCAAGAGCTGTTCACAGGTTTCTAACTCAACAGGTAGTCACAAATCAGTTAAAACATGTTTTAGCATCAAGTATGTATCGATACAACAAGAACATGTGTCGACACATTAGAGTTTCCGATCGATACATTCGTGATATGTGTCGATTCATGTCTTTTCATTTTCAATTTTTTTAAAACTTGTTTCAGTATGTGTCGATGCATCCGTGCTTTGTGTCGACACATAGGACACTTTCAAAAACAAAAATTTCGCGATATGAATCGATCCATACCCTTTGTATCGATACATACTGTTTCTTTTACAATAAATGCATGTTCAAATCAGTTGTGGATCGACACATCAGCTAATTTTAAAGGGATAATTCACTCTAACCTCTCTTCTCCTCTCATACCCACACGGCTAACCCTAACCTTCTCAAACATCTTCATCTCCAAAACCCTAATTCACATCTTAACCCCTCTACAATTCATCACCATGCCTCCCAGAATTATACCGGCTAGACAAAGAGGAAAAGGAAAGGAACCCATTGGGACGTCTGGTCAGTCTCCACAACCTCCAGAAATCCCTCCCAGTGCTCTCACTCTTCTTCATCCTGCCATCGCTGAGGAGTTTGAGACCTCTTTCAAGACAAGGTTAGTTATGAAACCTCATGTCTTTGATAAAACTGATGCATCTGCCCTCCATCTCAACGATGTCGTTGATTTATTGAAGGCACAAACCCTTGGTACATTTTTGGCCATAAATGATGCCTATCATGAGGATTTTATTCGTATATTTTATGCTGGTCTGCAAACTGGTAGAGGCTATATGTTCAGATGCTCAATTGGCACCAAAACTTACACTTTTGAAGCCACTGATTGGGAGAAAGTGTTTCAAATTCCGCTTGGGGTGCCTGGACTGAAAAAATGGCATGACCAAAGTTATGATACGGAGTTTAAAATAAGGGACTATGTTGCATCTATTTCCAAATTGGATAGACCTCTCGGAGAGGATGAACCCATCACTTCTGGTATGATTACAAGCATACCTAGAATACTTCACTGGATTGTCTCGCACATCTTGCGTCCAAAGTCTGGTGGTCATTCTAGGTTGGATCGATCAGACATTCATCTTGTGTACCTTCTTCACAAAAAGGTCCCACTTAATTGGCCAAACTACTTTGTGAAACGCATGTTTCTTATGCGTAACAGTATGAAGAATATCACACTTGGATATGCTGCCCAAATTATGCGAATCATCAAATACTGGAATGTAACCATCCCTTTAGTACCCCTTACATCTTCCTCTTCCGCCCAAGAGTTCAACACTGCTACTTTATCTCATATGGGATACCGGTGGGACAAGGAGCGTCAATGTTTTTATTTTCTGGACAGAGGATCCAAAACAAGGGTGTACAATTTTGATGTGCCATCTGAACAAGTGTTTGTGCCTGAAGACCAACTGGATGAAGAAATGCATGAGGCCAATGACGAGAATCAGCCTGAAGCAGATGCTAATGCTGGCTGGGGTGATTGGGTGCCACAAAGGTGGTCTCCAACAAATTATGAACCAGGTCCACGTGTTCCTCCGTTCTCTGGCGCTGCCTCCTCTTCAACTGCCCCTGAGTACTTGACTCAAATGTTTCAGCAAATGGAGCTTGCAAATCAAGCCCGTCATGAACAGGCGCTTGCTTGGCATGTGCAGCAAAATGAGTGGCATAAGGAGCATCGTGAGTGGCATGATGAACACACAAGGATGTATCATAATCAGCATGCTTGGCACACGGAATTGGTTAAATGGCATCAAGTCTTTTACAATGAAATGTCTGGTTTTATGGACGATTGTCGTGCACATCCTGGTATCATGGACAGATTCAGAAGTGTTAAAGTTCAGAACCGGTTCCGGCGATACAATTTCATGAGCCATAATCCTGATGAGATGCCTCCTCCGCCGCCTCCACCAAGCTTCAGAGATCCTGATAGAGAGGATGAGGAGTCCTGTGGAGGCCATAACCCTTTTTAGGCTAGCATCATGTCATTTCATTACATTTCATTTCATCATCATGTTGTTTCAGTTTCCTTGCTACATTGTTCAAACTTCATTTGTTTTGGTTCTGCTTATGTAAACTCCAAGTACTTTCTTAAAATTTTAATGCTTATTTCTTTTAGTTCTGTTTACTTGTGTTAGTCTTTCCCTGTCTTATCATTCTCTGTGAATGATTCTGTTATGTTAAGCTTCATTCTTGGTGATTGTGAGCTTCTATATCAATATTGCTGTCTATTGTTACATCAATTTCACCAGACTGTCTATCTCTTCTTTTTGATGTTGAAAAAGGGGGAGAAGAAAGACAACAAGATGTTGACAGCCATGCACAAACTCAGGGGGAGTGCTCTATCACATCTTGCAAATTTGCCATCATCAAAAAGGGGGAGTTTGTGAGCAAGCCTTTAAGTTTTTGTATGATTGCAAATTGTGTGATATGCATGATATAAGATTTGTATGCATGATTAGTTTGTACATACATATGATTTCATACCTACTATGATTTAAAAGACAATGCAAATTGATTCATATCATCATTGTAATCATAAAAACGTTTTTCCCTATGTATGCATCGATTCATACGTGGCTTGTATCGACACATACCTTTGATAAACTCACAAAAAAAAACCGTTTTGCTTCAGTATGTATCGATTCATACGACACTTGTATCGATACATGATCCTTTGTAACTAGGGTATGTATCGACGCATACGCATCATGTATCGATGCATGATTTACTTCACATTCTGAAATAATTTTGCTTCAGTATGTATCGATTCATACGATACTTGTATCGACACATGTTCCTTTGTAATTGAGCTATGTATCGACGCATGTGCATCATGTATCGATGCATGATTTATTTTACATACTGAAAATTAACAGGTACAGTATGCATCGATGCATACAACCATGTGTCGACTCATGCATGTGTTATACTCACTATGTATCGACGCATACGACTCTTGTATCGATACATAGAGCTGTTTATTGCTTTTAACCGTTTCTGTTTTCATATATAAGTGTTATGACAGTTCAGTTTGGAGGAGGAATTCTGGTTAGAGTGAAAAAGTGCAATCAAAGCAAAAGACAAGTTTGGTGTGCATGATTTTTCAAGAGCAGTGTTAGAAACCTGAAAGAGACTTTGTCTTCATCATCTTCTCAATCTCGTTAATTCAAGAACATCAACACATAATCATTTTTGTTCTTCGGATTAAGGGATCTTTGAGATAACGTTCAGTGGTACGATCATTGATCTAGCTGAGTTGAAGATACAAAGGGGGTTTCGAGGAAAAACCATTTGGTTTGTCCTTCAAGAACGGGTGTGTTCTTGAGGGTTTGTTAGTCACGATTGCAGAACAGATTCAACCGCAGCGTAGGGTTTGGAAATCTGGAGATTTCGCAAACAGGTCGTGGAACCGGTGAATTGTCTGTATTTCTTGCAGGAAAATTCTTGATCAAGCTCAGATCAAGTGAAGGTTTATACAATAGGAAGATCTTGGGGTTTAGATTTCTGGATTTGTATTGTAACCTTGTAAAGAACGAATTCAGCATTATTGATATAACAGGTCTCAATTTCATTTTGAAATTGAGAGGGAGACGTACCCACACGCGAGGACGGAAGTGGGGAACTTTCTTACCAAATCTCTGCGTATCGTATTCTATCTTTATCTCTTTACGCTTTCAACAATTTTGTGATTCGTTTGGTGTGTTGCGTATTAAAGTTTCAAGATACAATAGTGGTACGAAAATCTTTGTCAAAATCACCATTATTGTTAATCGTTGAATGCATACACGCCAAGTGTTTGACAAAATTGTTTGCTGTGTTTTTGTTCATTGGAAACAGTCTTTGTATGATAAGTGCATTTGAGTCGATTCATATCTGGTGTTAATATATCTTTGTCATCCTAATAAATCCAGCATAAACTCGTGTGTCCGGTTTTCTAGTAGCTGGTTCAGAATAGACGGAAGTCGATTCGGGATCATAATTTTTCCGCTAACTTGAAAGACTCTGATAAACTTTTTTAAATCCTTGAGTTTCAAAGGAGGTGATCTATTCACCCCCCCTCTCGATCACTAGCCACACCGTCTAACAATATGCAAAAAGAAAAAGAATGAAATAATAACATAAACAAAACTTTTACTTTCTTTGGTTTCTATATATTTATGACCTACTCACTTCTTCGAAATGCATTAATCTTCTTTAGAAGTTTTGTTTTGGGTATGTTTTCGTTTTTTTATTTCTAAAGTTGGTTAAAAAATAATTCATGTATGTCTCAAGCATTGATTGTTGAATGCTTAACTTGGATGCCATTTGTATGTTTATGTGAATGTGTGGTCTTTTATTATTTGATTCTCGATTGAGTGTATGATTTCATGTTTTTGTTTGCTATTTTATTGATTGCATGGATGATTGTATGTTTTATTTTGACTTGTATGATTTATTCTTGTATGTTGACCTTTGACTGTTAAACAAAACATGAATGGCATAATAAAATCTATCTTTCAAAAATAAAAACACTTGGTTAAATGCCAAGTTCCATTTTCAAAAAATACTTGGTCAACACCAAGTTATCATCATTCCCACTCCAAATCCATTTCAATATCATTTTAACCTTTCACCTTCAATCATTTTCAAACTCCCTTGAACCATTTTGTCAAATTGCTTTCGTAAACAATAATCAAATGGTTGATCCAACGTCAAGCCTATTTTCCCAATCAAAATCAAAACACTTAATTCTTATTAAATATTTTTCCAATAAAGATGGAAAAGGAACGTGGTGCTTACCACAAGCTCCAGAAGCTAGGATTCGAGATGGTTATCTCGCTCATCCAAGCACTCTCCATCTATAAATTTTTCAATGCGACTTCCGTAAACCTTTTCTCAATAAAAACCTCAAAACATCTAAACATATTAATTTTTATTGCAAATAAGACAAAAAAGGAATGTGGTGCTCACTACAAGCTCCAGAGGCTGTGATTCGAGATGCTTATCTCTCACATCCAAGTTCTCGCCATTATTCAAAATACATTAAAAAAATCAAATATTTTTTTCTCGCCGTCGCACGATCTTTCAAACCTTTTCATAAATGTAAGATACTGTGTCTTGAGTCGATGCAAAACATTGCTTTATCCACAACTATTTTAGTTGAAATAAGTGGCATTTTTCCCATGAATGTTGATATGTGGAAATTCATTCAATGTGATGCGAACGTCCACTTTTCACCTGTTTTGGGTAAAACAATATTTTTTGTTGAATGCGACATAATATATTTTGCTAAAATCAACCAACAAAAAACATTTGTACCCAGAACTACGTAGACTTGAATTCTATATTGAACTCGGAGAAACGTATGAGAAAGATTCAAATTCTCGTCAGGCACCTTAATAAAAAAATAAACTGTTCTGGACTAGGCCAGAGGCTGACCTACCGTCGGGCATGGCCCAACCTAGCTCCTCGTTGGGGAGGTTCCAATGAAGGCCCAATCCATCAACTCGAACGAGGAACGCTCACACGTCTTCCCCACGGTCTCCACGTGCTCCCCACGCGGGGACACGTCCTCAGCCAACTACACGCGTACGAAAGAACATGTCCTTCACCTTCCGAAGTTTACGGGGAAGTTGACATAGGACGAAGACCACATGCTGGTCTACCTTACACCACGTAGATCCTGGCAGTTATTCGTATTAGGCCTAATGATCTAACCCAATGCAGATAACTGTTGGCCCGACGCTAGGGGCACATTATAAATACCCTCTTCCACAAGAGGGTCAGGTATTTTGACTTTCTACACTTTTTGTGCTTGCTTTCTCTCTCGCTGAAACTTACTTTAGCATCAGAGTACCTTGCAGGTACACCCCATCCTCTTCTCCACCATCGGCGAACTAGGAGCTAATGACGTGTTGTTGGCTGCTGATCTCCTTTCTGATTCTGTAAGATCAGTGGCGCCGTCTGTGGGAACATTTTACTTCCCCGTTCTTTCTTCCTCAAAAATTAAAGAACCAAAGCATACCTTCAACTTCCATCGATCATGGCCAGCCCACGCGTTGACGATAACGTCCATAAAACTGCTTTCACCACCTTCACCAACGACGAAGACCACGATCCCAACGTGGTTGTCCCCGTCGAGGAGGGTGGCCCCAGGGACGGGCGCACTCCCTCTCCCTCCCCCGACGATGCAGCCTTCAACGCCGCCCAACGCTTCGACAATCCAGCTGTTTTTCAACCAATTCCTATGACGCCTGTTACACCCCATAAATTTTCCCACTCTTTTTCTAACCTTAACTGGCTTTCGCTTCGTGTTCATATACATCTATATTAGGTCATAACTCATAATCATACATTGCATTGGTATTCTAAGACATGAGATTACAACGGTCTCTTTGAATCAGGGTTTCCTATTTGCTTTGAGGTACTTTCATGCAAGTTTGAAGCAAGGGTTTGATCTCACAGCATTGTGAGTATCTTTCTATTAAAGTTCATCTAGCTACAAGGCTTTCCTCTGCCGAGATTCATCAGGTTGTTTTCTTCATCAGTATGCACCCAAAGCATGGATATTAGGGTTTCTTATCCATCTATTGTTTGAGAAGATGTGTTGTTCACTTCAGGTTCATTTGAGGCTATCAGGTCAAGTGTGTGGGCAGTATGGATTGAGGTTCACTTGGTTTTGACCTAATCTTGGTTAGACAAGAGTTAGTTGTAAGTTAGGAATGCACCTAAGAGGGGGGTGAATTAGGTGTGTAGAGATTTTTCTCGGTTTTTCGACGGTTTTGAATTTTACTTTCCTAAAAGTTACTAAGTGATGAAATGATGTAAAGACGGAAAGTAAAGAACACCAGGAAGTATACTGGTTCCCCTCACAGGTCGAGAGTACTCCAGTCCCCTTTCAACTTGAAAGAGATTTTACTAAAATGTTAGATCTTAGACAAGACAACCTAGTATTTCTATACTAGACTCTAACACACCACCAAGAACAATCCTCTTAGATTTTACAAGTTTAAAGTCCAACCAAGAATAAATCTCTTACATTGGACCTCTTGTATCCACAATCCGGATAACAAGGATTCTAACAAACCATATAAGAGAAACAACTCTTCTCTTTATAGCCAGCACCTAAATCCAAACAATCCTTGGAATTTTAGGATTTTACCATAGTTCTAAATTTTTGAGTAAGATGTTGAGATTTTGATTCTTCAAGATATCAATCACAAGATTGATCTTCTTCTTGTACAAGTAATCTTTATTCAGAATATACAAGTGTTTTGTGATGCAAGAATGAAACTATAATGGTTGAAATGAAAGTTCAATGACAAGGTTTCACTCTTAGAAAATTCTGACTTTTTACACTTGAGAAAATGAAAGATTTTAGAGAATAAAGATGTTTGAAAATTGTATGCAAGAAGGTGAGAATAAAATCTGAAATTATGAGTTTATATAAGCCACTAAACACCTTTACAAAAGGGTTTTAATGTCCAAAGGTTGCCATGCATCAAAAACTATTTTCAAAACTCATAATGCTGAAAAAATAAAATATTTTTACATACTGGTTCAGTGTTAATCGATTAACACTAATGAACTACAATATGTTAATCGACTAACACGTCCCAACGAGCAAAATATTCAAAATTTCGTAAGGTTAATCGATTAACATAAATGACCTGTAAACCGTTAATCGATTAACCAATGTTAAAAATTGAAAAATACTTTAACAAATGATATGAAAAGGAAATGTTATCAAAAACAACTTTTTAGATGTTCCATGTTGTCGCTCCCGAAAGGATTCGCATCCGACGGTACAAACGCGAGAGTGGCGCAAAAGAACACAGAGTCGCCAGCAAAGTGTATTTATCCCAAGAGAGGGAAAGGAAACATTGCATAAACCTGAAAGAAGGGAAAGAGCATGGTCACGCGACCAAGAGAACGGGTACGGGAGTCGGTTACGCGAAGGGAAGGTGTTAGCACCCAACACGTCCATCGTACTCGATGGGATCCACGCTTGCTGTCTGCATCAAAGGGTGTCGTCGACTGGAACTCCACTGCTACTAGACCGGCAAAAGAACGAGAACGGAAAGAAATGAAGAAACAAATGTAGGGAAAATAAAAGAAGTGCTCGCATGGGCCCTACCCCACTGCCTACGTATCTCATCGGGATCATGAGAATTAGAGCGACGTAGTTCCCCTAACTAGGGGTGGATTGTGTTTTTTAGGGAACGGCTTACGTTCTAGCTCAGGTGTTGCAGCTCGCTGAATCGAGACTTAGGCGTTACCGTCTTGCAAGAGAACGAGTAGGAGCGCGTTCGTACGCTGAGAGTGAGTGAAGTGAGAAAAGAATTCCCGAAGGAAAGACGTTATTGTTTGTTTGAGTTTTTCTTAGACAGAAGTGTTTTTAAAGTTAGTTTGTAACTTGCATTGAACCAAAGTCTTAAACACAGGAACGAATACTTTCGCGCATCTCCCCCAACAGGATGTACACTAGGTATCCTAGAAGAATGAGAGGAAGCCCCTCGTTCCCCACTTCCCACATAGAAGGCTCAAGCGCAATACACATTAACCTTTATTACGTGTTTTCAAGAAGTTTTGAGATGAGAAGAGAGAAGACACAAAGGAAACTCTAAAGGGAAACTATGAGTCCTAATGTTATCATGCATGGAAATCCTAGGGTTAGTGAGGTTTAGGAGAGAAACAATTACCTAACCTAATGCTAATCCTACTCCAAGCTTAATCAGAAATTAAGTTGGACTAGGTAGCTCTGAGGGGGAAGGAATCCAAGACTTAAACAAGTCTTGAGATTCAAGGGGAAGAGAAAGAGTGAAAGAGATGAAGAAGAAAGAGGAAGGTAAGATGAAAAACAAGAGGGGCAGCAAGCACATCATAATCATCATGTCCAACTCAAATCAATTAATACATTCAAAGACCAAACAAACACATCTCTAACACACAAGTGAAAGCACACAAGAAAGGATGCAAGTAAACTTGAATTAAGTGCACCATCAAACACACATGGATATCATATCAAAGTGAAATGAAGGAGATAAGATGAAAATGAAACACGACCAGAACTCACATCATATCATCATCAATAATTCATATATGCAAAAGAGGTTCACATTATGCAACATGATGCACCAAAGAAGTTACAAAGTAAAAGGAATGATATGCATCACATAATTCAAACCAAATGCATCCCACAATACTCAAGTAACATGAAAATAAAGTATAGAACTCAAGAGGCAGTAGCACACACATTAACATCATGTCAAGATCAAACTCAAGTCATACAAGATTAATCACCAAGCAACACATCCAAAGCATGCATCAAAATTAATCAAAACAACCACTTACTATTCATGCAAGCAAGCAAAGAAACATGTGAAGCAAAAAGTGAGAACATGTCACATAAAACACTTTAAACCAAGAGGGTCAGAACCTCTAGCATGTCATACAAATCAAACAAAAGGTTTCATACATGAATGGATTCACACAAAGAAGCAATCACAAGGTTAGGTTGAGCATTCCACAAAGTTCAAGTCCAAAACAACAACACTTTGCAAAATCAAGAACAAATAGAAAAATGAGTGAAAAGAGGTGATTCCAAAGCCACAAGTAAGCACAAACAGAACATGATCATACCATATAAACAACTCAAGCATCACTCAATCACAAGTAAGCAAATGCATCCAAACTAAACCAAGTGTCAAAGCATGCTTCAATCAAACTTGCATCACAAGTAAGGATCAACCAAAAATAGAAAAGTGGATCAATAAAATCCCAAAAAATAATCAAAGGCAAATTTAAACATTCAATTAACAAGTGTCAAAAGATTGGAACAGAAATAGATCAATAGCATGTTCAAAAGAGCTTCACAAGACAAGGTATGCAAGTGATCGTGTATGAATCGAGGAGCATAAAGAATCACATGAAAAACAATCAAAGGTGATCACCAAGGCAGAAAGATAACATTCAAACATTTATCATCCACATGTCAAGACAAGGAAAAAAAATCGGCTCAAGAAGGCATGGCAAAGTCATTCAACATAAGTATTAATCACAAAGGCTAACATGAAAGACACTTTGGAAAAGAAAATCGGAATTAATTATTAAAACAAATGGAAAATAAAAATAAAATTCATAGAAAATTAAATAAAACGTTAAAATACGCACATGATTTTTTTTGGAATTTTTTGATAAAATAAAGTATTTTTAATAATTAAAAAAAAAAGTAACGAAAATAAAAAAGAAAATGAAAATTGGTTTAAATGGAGGGTGCATTAGCAATGGGAAAGGGAAGGCCACGATTTGGGCCGGTACTGGGGGTGTGAACAGAATATTTTTGCAAGCCCAATGAGAAACATTGCATGTGATCAGAATTTTCTAAAATAAAAATAAATGATATGTTACAAGTATGTGAACTTGACATCAATTGGACATATCAATTTTAAGTGAGGAAAAAGACAAAAATGAAATGAACCAACCAAGCCTCGCCACCTATCATCTTCTCCAAATAACCATGCAAAACAAACACGTGAACAGTGCTGCAACATCACTCCCCGCCGGAAAAAAACGCAGTCCGGCCGCCGGCCACCGGTTGTCGCCGGAAATTTTTTTTTTTTTTTTTTTTGAAGACCTCTCTTGCTCAGTTTTTCGCGTAGATTCCGAATATGCACTTAGTTTTTCACAAAAATGTCTCTAAGACCATGAAAAATCAGTTTAAAGTAACTAAGCACATGACACCACATCACCAAATCAAGACAACCGATACACAAACTTGTAGTACACTTCATGGAGGTTTCAAATATGCAATTAGATTACAAAAATACTCAATAAAAATCATGGAAACCAAGCATTAAAGTAAGCACACAAAAATGAAATTTCAAGTATCACACACAAACAAGCTCTAAACCAATGCCTACATAGTGTAGGACTTCAGATGCAAATGAATGATCCTAAACATGGCCTAAAATGGAAGAAACAAGTTCATGAAAAATACCTAACGGAGTTGCTCCGTTGGCTCTTGAAAGCTTGGAAAAATGGAAGAAAGAAGCTCCTGCACTCTTTAAGGCACCACACAATGAAGATGCAACCCAGAAACGGCTAGAAAATGTGAAGAAAACCCAAATCTGAAAAATGGAAGTTTGAGAAAGAATGAGAATTTTTTTGATCTGAACCTACCCACTGCAGCCTTGTCTTTCATGTTTTAGGGTTTGATGAGTTTATATATGGTGGGTTGGGATTAGTTTTGGGCCTGAAAATGGGATGGAGAGTTTGTTTGGAATTTTTGCCAAAAAAGAAACTTGGAGAGTGAGGTACGTGTAGTAGTTTTTTTTTTGAGTGATTATGGAGTGATCTTGAGTGGAAATGGAACATGAAATGAGGGGTGGTGTACATAGCACGTGATGGTAGAGAATGAGGTAGAGTTTCCATGACTTTTATCCTTTTCTTTTTATGGCAAAAAGTGGGAAATGAGTGCATGAAGAGGTGGTACATGTGTGGTCATTTTTTGCAATGTCTTGATGAGGAAAGAGTGAGTGATATGCATGAAATAAGGTTGGCAGGGCTGCTGCATGATCATGCCAAGGTTTTGCCAAAATACACATCAAAATTTCATGTTTGAAACAAGTTAAAATGTCTAACTTTGAATGATCATATCTTGGTGGAAACAAAACCATTTAATGCATTCTTTGGATCACAAGAAAATAGGGATCAAAATGAACAAGTTTGGTGTCCAACATACTTCAATTTGACACTTGAATCAACGGGAAAAATCAAGTTGAAAACATGTGTGCAAAGTTGTCCCAAATAACTTAGAAAAATTCTAAGTCTTTAGTGAAACCATAAGTTGAAAATGTCACACTTTGAACATTCATAACTCCATGAAAAATAACCCAAATGGTATGGTTCTTGTGTTCAAATTGAAGGGAAAGTTTCATACTACAACTTTCATGTGGAAAAGTTTTTCAAATAAGGCCTTGATCATGGTGAAAAATGGCTTAGAAAGTGATTAAAAACTTACTAAAAATAGTAAGTTTCTAAAAACCTAATTTACCAAATTTAGTAACTTTTCACAATTCTTGATTTTTCATCAACCCTTGAACATTTCTTAATCTAATCTTTTCCATGGATCATATTTGACTTGAAAATCACCATGTTGACCTCAAAAATTAGGAGTTGACTTTTTCACTGCACAGTTGACTTTATTCCCAATTCTCTTGATTTTGAAATTTCTGGTCAAATGAAACCCCTCTGAATCAAATTGATGGGCAATCTTCCATCCTTAGACACTTAAAGACATAAGGAATACCATGCAATCAAGTCTTGTCCAAAAAAATCAGAAATAAACTGATTCTATAGCAAAACCCAATTTTGGTACCCTCTGGTTAGGAGGAGATAGCACATCCTCCAAATTCAAATTCCTCTGAATATGATATGTATCATGTCCACCAATGATGACATGTGCCACTTGGAGATGATAAAGAATCAAAGAGCTTGCTCATTTGGGGGTCAGATCCCAGAATCTCCAAAACCCTAATTTAAGAAATCAGGTTAGGAGAGTGTGATTCCTTTGAATTCTCTTGCCAATCTTGATCTTGTGATGAGATGATGGACCAATTAAGACACCTTGAGGCTTAAGGCTCCTTTGTGGTTCAAGAGCTGATACCATCAAGAATTTTCTCTCCTCTTAGTCCCCTTGGACAATACACATGAACTGTTGCTTGAAACCCTGAAAAACCTATTCTTCCCTTGAGTTAAACCAAGTACCTTGATCCCATGCCAAGAGCCAATGATATGCAAAGATGATAATGCAAGAAATGCAAAGAAACATAAGCCAGTTAGGTAAAAACAACAAAGCAAATTTTGAGGTGCTACAGCTGCCCCTATTCAAACTTCTTGGATCCGAGGGTATGGAAGCAACGGCTTTCAGACAATCGGGATACAGGGAGATTGAATACCAAAAGAACCTGGAAATTTGCAACCTGCGGGGATCAAAGGTAAGTGTTTGCCAATCGAAAGTGGACTTAGACACAGTGAATACCAACCAATAGTTGGGATAAAAGAAGGATACCAACCAATAGTTGGAATAACCAAGAAACAATACCAACCAATAGTTGGGATAAAAGAAGCATACCAACCAATAGTTGGGATAAAAGAAGGGTACCAACCAAAAGTTGGGATAGCCAAGAAAAGATACCAACCAATAGTTGGGATAAAAGAAGGGTACCAACCAATAGTTGGGATAGCCAATAAAAGATACCAACCAATAGTTGGGATAAAAGAAGGGTACCAACCAATAGTTGGGATAACCAAAAGAAACAATACCAACCAATAGTTGGGATAAAAGAAGGGTACCAACCAATAGTTGGGATAACCAAGAAAAGATACCAACCAATAGTTGGGATAAAAGAAGGGTACCAACCAATAGTTGGGATAGCCAAGAAAAGATACCAACCAATAGTTGGGATAAAAGAAGGGTACCAACCAATAGTTGGGATAGCCAAGAAAAGATACCAACCAATAGTTGGGATAAAAGAAGGGTACCAACCAATAGTTGGGATAACCAAGAAAAGATACCAACCAATAGTTGGGCTAAAAGAAGGGTACCAACCAATAGTTGGGATAACCAAAAGAAACATACCAACCAATAGTTGGGATAAAATAAGGGTGCTAACCAATAGTTGGGATAACCAAGAAAAGATACCAACCAATAGTTGGGATAAAATAAGGGTACCAACCAATAGTTGGGATAACCAAGAAAAGATACCAACCAATAGTTGGGATAAAAGGAGGGTACCAACCAATAGTTGGGATAACCAAAAGAAACAATACCAACCAATAGTTGGGATAAAGAAGGGTACCAACCAATAGTTGGGATAACCAAGAAAGACATACCAACCAATAGTTGGGATAAAAAGAGGGTACCAACCAATAGTTGGGATAACCAAAAGAAAAGATACCAACCAATAGTTGGGATAAAAGAAGGGTACCAACCAATAGTTGGGATAACGAGGACGGCCGCAGGCGAACTCGAAAAGATGGACTTTCAAACCTGAGATAAATAGAATCAACAGATCTACAAAGATGACTCCGCTGGGGATAAGAGAAATCTAAACAGGCAACTCTGCGGGGAAGTGTCAGGAATGACCAATAAGAAGGACGAATCCACTGGTTGCGGTGTAATGTTAAACAACATCTCCTGAATCACGTTACTTTCTGCTGGGGAAAGAAACCGGTAAAGGATATCAAACCTGGCTTACGCTTTGAATGCATATGTTTGAATTTTGCCGTAATGCTCCATACGAAATGGAAATGCTACGCGTTTGGGAGGATGCCATGCAAAAGAGGTGTCTCAGCAAAATAAATGCTGAAGACCAAGGAAACTCCACCGGGGATGACAAACTAAATTGTCCTCTGAAATAAGAGACCCTGCTGAGAAAGACTTCACTCAGCTGAGGAAGACAATGATCACAAACTCTGCTGGAGATGAAAGCTCCTAGAGAATACCCACTCTGTTGGGGATAGCTATGAATGAATATTGAAGATGGAACCCGAGGAGAGATTCTCTCCGCTGAGAAATACCAACTGACTTCTGTCGGGATCTGAGAGAATTCCAATAACAATTGGATTTAAGACCTGATGGGGATATCAACTGTTGTTAAACACACCACTGAGAGGGTCACCACCAAACTCTGCTTGGGAGAGACAAGTCAATACTTTCGAACCTGCTTGGGAGATGCTCTTACCTTTACCTTGCTGAGGAATATCAGCCAATACCAGCAAATCGGCTTGGGGAACGGTGATTGACAATATCAACTCTGCTAGGGGATACCATCAATCTTACTCACCTGCTGGGGACTAACTTAAACTGTTACTGGTGAGAAAAATGCTTCTTGATTAGCTGAGGAGAATGAGTGCTCAGCCCCTGAGGGGAAAAATAGCATCTTTGTCCAAAGGAGATACTCTATAAGCCTCTTGCTGGGGATGCCTTAGCATCAGCTTCTGATTGTTTACTGAGAAAGTGATGAATCTATCACAACTTTAGCTGGGGAATTGATCTTCTGCACTCTGCTGAGGAAGATAAATCTTGACACTCTGGCTGGGAGAACAACAACCTGCTGAAGTTTCAACGTTGAGGGGAGTAGCTCTATTGGGGAGAAACCCTGCTATCCTGCAAACAAAATCAACAGAAAGTTCTATATGCAAAAAAAGCTACTCCTACTACCATTACAACGACCGTTGCCTAAGCAGTTACCGCTATTCTCCGACATGCTTCGCAAAGCCTAACATTTTCGCATGCAATGTTTCTCAAAATATCGGACGTTTTCACAAACAAAACAGTAAAAGCAAAAACAAAAATGGAAAGCTTTTTGAGTGAAATGCTAATTTTATTGAACGAATTGGCCTATAAATAGGCATTTACATCTAGAAGCAATTCCTGAAAAGAGGTAATTGCGCAAAAATAAAAGAAAATACATATGTCGGCAATGTGAGGAACAGACATCCACCATGGTTCAATTCAACTATGACCTATACGACTTTCTTATCCGCAGATGCTTTGACCTTTGAAAAGACTGACTGGACTGATTCCTTTCCTTTGAAATTCCCGTATACCAAGAAGAAACTCACAGATCGAACGCAGATCGTAGCCTTTGCTTTTAAAATCCCTAACTTTTGTCTGGATCGCCCTTTTCGGGTTTTCAATCCACCGGGATACCCATTTTTGCCAAGGTTGCCTTTTCAGGTTTTCAACCTTGCGGGTTTATTCTTTTTCTTTTTATCCCTAATTTTTGCCCGAACCTTTTCTTTTTATGGTTCGCCGGGATGCCCCTTTTTTTGCCTGGACTTTCTTTTTTGTGTCCAGCGGGTCTCTTTTATGCAAAGTATTTTTTGACCACGTCTGCGTTCACAGGGGACGTAAAATCTTCGCCATCCATAGTTGAAAGTAATAAGGCTCCACCATAGAAAACCTGTCTTACTACATATGGCCCTTCGTAATTTGGAGTCCACTTGCCCCTGCAATCTGTTTGAGGAGGGATGATCCTTTTCAGAACTAATTCACCCGCTTGAAAACACCGAGGACGCACTTTCTGATCAAAGGCTTTCTTCATCCTACTCTGATACAACCGGCCATGCGCAATGGCTTTCAGTCTCTTCTCTTCAATGAGGTTCAATTCATTCAGCTGGGAACGCACCCACTCAGCTTCATCAAGCTTCACATCAGTCAGAATTCTCAAGGAAGGGATCTCAACTTCTAATGGCAGGACTGCCTCCATACCATACACCAATGAGAAAGGAGTTGCCCCAGTTGATGTGCGTACCGAAGTACGATAACCGTGCAAAGCATAAGGTAACATCTCATGCCAGTCTTTGTACGTCACTACCATCTTCTGCACAATCTTCTTTATGTTCTTATTAGCCGCTTCAACAGCCCCATTCATCTTCGGACGATAGGGAGAAGAATTGTGATGTTCAATTTTAAAGCCCTGGCATAGCTCCTTCATCATCTTGTTATTCAGATTTGAACCATTATCAGTAATGATTCTCTCCAGGACTCCATACCGGCAGATGATGTCCTTCTTAATAAACCGGGCTACCACTTGTCTGGTGACGTTGGCATATGAGGCTGCTTCCACCCACTTCGTGAAATAATCAATAGCCACCAGAATGAAACGGTGTCCATTCGAAGCAGTCAGCTCGATCTTTCCAATCATGTCGATGCCCCACATAGCAAAAGGCCAAGGTGATGACAAAACATTCAGAGGAGTAGGCGGCACGTGCACCTTATCAGCATAAATCTGGCATTTATGACATTTCCGGGCGTATTTGAAACAATCAAACTCCATAGTCATCCAGTAATACCCCGCTCTCAGCAATTTTCTTGCCATAGCATGCCCATTGGCATGAGTACCGAAGGAACCTTCGTGAACCTCTTCCATTAACAGGCCTGCCTCGTGTTCATCAACACAACGTAGCAAGACCATGTCAAAGTTTCTCTTGTACAACACATCATCCTTGTTCAAAAAGAAGTTTCCTGATAACCTCCTCAATGTCTTCTTATCCTTGGAAGATGCCCCAGCTGGGTATTCCTGATTCTTCAAGAAGACTTTAATGTCATGATACCAAGGTTTGCCATCTGACACCCCTTCAACTGCAAATACAAAAGCAGGCCTGTCCAAGCGCATGATTCTGATTGAAGGAGCTTCATTCCAAAGATTCACCTTATACATTGATGACAATGTAGCCAACACATCAGCCATCTGATTTTCCATCCGGGGAATGTGATGGAAGTCGATTCTGTCAAAGAAAGGTAACAACCTTCTGGCATAGTTGTTATATGGAACAAGATTTGCTTGACGAGTCTCCCATTCACCTGTGATCTGATTAACTACCAACGCAGAATCACCATAAACATCGAGGTTCTTGATTCTCAAATTAATTGCTTCTTCTAACCCCATGATGCATGCTTCATACTCCGCCTCATTGTTGGTGCATATGAACGCTAATCGGGCAGTGAAGGGTATATGAGAACCCTGCGGAGTCGTAATGATTGCCCCGATTCCGTTGCCATATGAATTAACAGCTCCATCGAAAACCATCTTCCATTGAGACCCAATCTCAGGTCCTTCATCAGGCAATGGTTCCTCACAATCCTTCATCTTCAGATACATGATATGCTCATCTGGAAACTCAAACTTCATCGGTTGATAATCATCAATTGGCTGTTCAGCAAGATATTCTGACAAAACACTTCCCTTAATGGCTTTCTGGGAAACATACTGAATATCGTACTCTGTCAGAACCATCTGCCAACGGGCTATTCTACCAGAAAGTGCTTGCTTCTCAAACACATACTTGATTGGATCCATCTTCGAAATCAAAAGGGTTGTATGGTTTAACATATACTGCCTTAAACGCTTAGCGGCCCAAGCGAGTGCACAACATGTTTTCTCTAGCATCGAGTATCTTGACTCGCAATCAGTAAACTTCTTACTCAGGTAATAGATGGCGTGCTCTTTTTTACCTGATTTGTCTTGTTGACCGAGCACACAACCCATTGAATTCTCAAGAACCGTGAGATACATAATCAAAGGCCTTCCTGGCACTGGCGGCATAAGGACCGGAGGTTCCTGCAAGTATTCTTTAATCTTTTCAAACGCCTTTTGACAATTTTCATTCCACCTGACCGCTTGATCTTTTCTTAGCAACTTGAAGATTGGTTCACACGTGGCTGTGAGGTGCGAGATGAACCTAGCGATGTAGTTCAATCTCCCCAAGAAACCACGAACCTCTTTTTCTGTTTTCGGCACAGGCATTTCTTGTATGGCTTTTACCTTTGCAGGATCAACCTCAATACCTTTTTCACTAACAATAAACCCTAGCAATTTTCCTGATCTCACCCCGAAGGTGCACTTGTTCGGATTCAACCTCAGTCTGAACTTCCTTAACCTTTCAAATAACTTTTGAAGATTCACCAGATGTTCCTCTTCTGTCTGTGACTTCGCAATCATATCACCAACATAGACTTCAATCTCCTTGTGAATCATATCATGAAAGAGAGTCACCATCGCCCGCTGGTAAGTTGCCCCTGCATTTTTCAATCCAAAGGGCATCACTTTATAGCAGAAAGTTCCCCACGGTGTTATGAATGTTGTTTTCTCCATGTCCTTTGGGGCCATCTTGATTTGGTTATACCCAGAGAAGCCATCCATAAAGGAAAACACAGAATACTGAGCAGTATTGTCAACTAACACGTCAATGTGAGGGAGCGGGAAATCATCCTTTGGGCTGGCTCTATTCAAATCCCTGTAATCAACACACATCCTGACCTTCCCATCCTTCTTAGGTACAGGCACGATGTTAGCAACCCATGGAGGATAATTTGTTACGGCAAGAAAACCGGCGTCTAGCTGTTTTTGAACCTCTTCTTTAATTTTGACAGACATTTCTGGTTTTGTCCTTCTCAGCTTCTGCTTAACCGGAGCACATCCTTCTTTGAGGGGTAGCCGGTGTACCACGATGTCAGTATCGAGCCCAGGCATGTCTTGGTAAGACCAGGCAAAGAGATCCACATACTCTCGAAGCATTTCAATCAATCTTCCCTTGACAGTGTCTTCCAAGGCAGCCCCAATCCGTACCTCTTTTCTTGCGTCCTCGGTTCCCAGATTAACAACTTCAATCTCCTCCTGATGAGGAAGAATGACCTTCTCCTCCTGTCTCAACAGTCTGGCTAATTCCTCGGGTAATTCACAATCTTCGACAGTCTCTTCTTCAGCCTGATAAATGGGATTGTCGAAGTCATATCGAGCCATAGCTGAATCATGAGTGGTGGAATCTGAACAAAGAAACCTGCATGATTGATGATTTATGTTTATTATGTATGCAACAAATTGAAACACATTGCCATTTTAATGTGTTTTTTATGCACAAAATAAAAATAGAAAAACAGAGATCAGAAATATTTGAATGTGAAAACGTCCTTTATTGATGATGGAATAAACACGCAAAAAAGTTAAAGCCCTACAAACAAGAATCACTACGTCTTGGGCAGAACGTAGGATTAACATAGCAGTAAAACAAAAGCAATTACTCTAAGCCGGTCACTTGGATGACTTTCTCTGATGACCAATTGCAGAGGCTCTGACCCGGTGTACAGGGGCGAATCCAACTATCCATGTCACAGTCACTGTCCCCATCTTCGTCAATAGCATTAACCCTATCGAAGAACACACCTGCGCTGGTAAAACGAACTGGACCATAGAACTCCGGAGGCTCTTCCTGACGCCTAGGTGGTTTGTACCCTATCCCATAAGTGTTTTTCTTCTCTTGAACTTCAACAACTCGGCCCCACCTTGTAATACCCCAAAATTTGCTCTCCCCTTTTGTCATCATAGCATGGCATTATCATTTATCATATCATATCCACCTCATTAACATTACATTGCATTTAACATAGAAAAATGAAGCATGGCATCCTTCTTACCATCAGGGCATGTGATCAGGTGGAAGGTGGGCAATCAAGAGATCATTCAAGGCACAAAAAGGTAAATTAAGTTTCCTCAAGGCAAGCCAAGAGGTCTTTCATGTCTCATACCATCTCAATTGGTCATCCACAACCTCAAGGATAAGAGATACAATGGGAGATTGAAGCATTACATCTTTCACTATGCAAGAGGTTCAAAAAATGAAGGAAAACCCTCAAAAGAGATAGCTCATTGATTCAAAATCATTCTCAAGTGGCATTTCTCATCATCCTTTAAGAGGATACACAACATACTCTGAGGAATTTGGATTTGGAAGATGTGCAATTTCCTCCTAACCAGAGAGGGTCAAAATTAGGGTTTCTAATAAAATTAGGATATCTCTGATTTTTTGGACAAAGCTTGTTGTCATGATATTCTACATGTTCTTAAGTGTATGTGTATGGAAAATTGCCTCTCAATTGGTTTTGGAAGTGTTTCAATTGGAAGAAAGATAAAAAATCAGGGAATTTGGGGCCAAGTCAAATAATCAGAGGAAAAAGTCAACTCTTGACTTTTTGAGGCCAAATTCATGAAATTCATGTTACATATGTCCAATGTACAAAATTTGGTCAAGAAACTCCAAAGGAATCATGAAAAAATCAAGATGTGGAAAGTTGCCATTTTTGGAAGAGGAAGGGTTACTAAAAATAGCAAGTTTTGGCCATTTTGCATCAGAATTTGAACCAAGGCCATTCAAATTTGGAGCACCAAATGAAAATTCCACTCGGCCACAATAAAAGATCTTGTTTTAAGCTTCAAATCCATGTGTGGAACATCTCCATTGGATAAAAATTGAGTGAGATATGATTGATCAAAGTTTGAGCAAAGTAGGTTCAAAACTAGGTCATGACCAAGAGTTTCAGGGCACGCGCGCAGTCATTTTAACAAACAGTTGGTGGGCCAAATGTACACCTATTTTTCTCATGGTTAAAGGTTTCATTTGCAAAACTTGTCAACATCAAAAATGTTCCTTGTAATGTCTTCTTCAAGTTTTGTGTTGGACAAAATTTCATCTGATCAAGTTATGATGGAGAAATAGTGGCCTCAAGTCATGGTAATCATGCTGAAAATCCAGGTGCCAAGATGCCTTGTCAACCAACCAGTTGCCACGCCCTTCTATCAGTTCCAAATGTGGATGTTATAAGTCATTTTGCCACTTATTTCAAGCCTCATTTCAATTCATTTTTCATACCAAACATGTTCTACTATGATCCCTCTTTCTAATGATCACAAAGCCTCATCAAATTATTCACTATACATGGAGAATTTCCTTCTCAAACTTGCTTGTTTTCATTGGTTCCAACTGTCATAAAATCAGAAAAAACAAGTGTTGTTGTTGTTGTTATTTCAAAGTGTATGCACATATCCCACACCTTATGACACTTTGCCTTTTCAGAACTAACATTGTCCTCGCTTGCACGTGCTGCTCAGGCTCATTACATGGAAGTGGAAAGAATGAAACTTGTAGAGCAAGTTTATGTTGCTGCAGCTCACACACGAGTTTACCACCACCACTGATCCTTTGTAATCCACCTTAGCACACCATGGACCTCCACCACTATAGCACAACCACAGCTGACTCGCCCTAACTAACTTGGCTCAGTTAGTTAGAGGCAGCTCAGTTAACTCAACTTGGACTCAGTTGACTCACTCACTTAACCACCTCTGGTTCATTTCTAACTCACACTATAAAGCCAAATTTCACTCACATTTCTGAGGAGAACACTCACTTTCTCACATTCACTTCAGAATTCTCCTCTCACTCTCTCTGATTTTTCTCATCTTCTTCTCCACGATTTCAACTCCATTGTGCTTCCATTAATCATTGCTTGGTGTGGTTGAATCAAGAGCAACAAGAACAACTCCATTTCTGCAAGTTCAGCATCATTGCAAGCTTCAACATCCTTCATCTATTTACGAATCCATAGCATTTATTTTGCTAAGTTTGAAGATCTAGAAGCTCAGCATATCAAGCTTTCCTCTGGTTTTTCTCAACATCTTCAATTGCTCCACATTTTCAGGTTTCATCATTCAACTTTGCTTCAGTTGATTTTCATTAATTTTAGCTTGTTTTTGTTAATTTAAGCTTGATAGAAGCTCTGCTTACTCTGGCTAGTTGATAGGCTTCTTAGAGGCATAGTTTCAAACCTAGGGCTTAATTTGATTGACTCTGTTCTTGCTGTGCGTATGTGTTTGGTGATTTTCATTAGCATATTCATAATGTACATGAGTTTAGCTTTCAATTGATGTATGTATTGTGATTTTCTGGAGAAATGTGAGTTGCAGACGGTGGTAAGTGACCGGAGAAGGTGACCGGAGGTCCCTCTCCGGCCGATGGCTTCATGTTAGGGTTTTATGGCCAGTTTGAATGTGATCCGTTGGATGAGTGTGATCTAATGGCTACCATGCTGCCAACACATAAAAATCCATGTGCATGTCACGTGATTTTTCTGAATTTATTTTTAAACATTGTGTGGTATGGTACATGGTAGTGTGTATGGACATTCAAGTGTGCGCGTTGATCTTAATTACTTTGACTATAGCTTGACTATGACTTGATCCAACGGCTGGTATGATTTTGACTTGGTTTGACTGAATTCCATAATAGTTAGGGTGTTGTGCGCACTTATTGGACCTAATCAGATTGCTACCCACACCCCCATGTTTTCAAGCCCAATTGAATTGAACTGCATAATTGCTATGTTCACACCTCCCCTTCCCTTTGCATTTCATTTTATTTTTCTATTTTTTATACACGTTTACTTTTTAATTTTTAAAAATATCAAATGGCATCATAAAATTCCACAAAAATTCATGAGTATCATTAAAACATTTAGGAAATTTTTGATGATTTTATTTTCTGATTTTATGACCTTTTTACCCCTGATCCATAATTTTCTTTGAATTTCCATTTAGATGCATTCTAAGCATGATACATGAATTTGTTTAATTTTGTTCTTGCTCATTACAAACTGTTTTGACATGATTCTTTTTGCATTGATTCACTAACACATTGAAGCATGTTAGATGATTTTTGTTTGATTTTTTTAGGTCACTTTATTACATGTTTTGATGCCTATATTTGCACCCCTTTGCATGATGTTTCAATTTGACCTAATTGCTTTGTTTGAAGTCATTTTGCTCTGAATTTTTACATGCTATCTTGATGTATGATGCATTGCTGACTTAGGCATTCTAATACCCTGCTTGTATAATTTTCATAAGTCCATTTGATCTTTGTTTGATGCATTACATTGGAAGTATAATACATGTCCTGTCATTTTAACTTTAGTGCATGTTTGCATGAATTCTTTTGTGCATATTTGTATGAGCATTTGCATAGTTGTATGAGCCATTCATATGATATTATAGGCCTTTGATACACATTATATGTCATCCTTGCATGTTGACTTTCATTTAAACCTTGTGCACCTTTAACATGTTGTGTTTGTACTTGTGTTCTCTTTTGAACTTCCATTTCAATTCTTCTTATACTACTTCTTGAATGTCTTGAAGTTGATTCATAAATACTTTTGAGATGTTTATAAACCATTTTCCATTTAGGTTCAATTCTGGTTGTTGATTTACATGTTCCATTTATGCATGTCCTCTTCATTTCTTTCCATCTTTCATCTATCCCTTCTTCTTGTAACATGTTTAAATGCTAATGGATGATGTTTGTTGCCTATCCACTTGAGTTTGATTGATAATGATCATTTGTTTTCCATATGATGTGCATTCTGGTTGTGGTTATAGGATTTGTTTTCTCATTTAATTCTTGTGAGTTTTATGATGCATTACATGTTCTTTTACTTCTTATACTTCTTATACATGTTTACTAACCATGTAGGGGCTTTGGTAAGTTTCAATTGAGTGTGGATAAGGAATCCACATTCAACTTCTATCCTTTCTCTTTTACAATTCCATTTTGTGTTTTGCTAAGCACTTATGTGCTTTCTTTTAATAACTCATTACTTTCCCTTTTTGAATTACAATTCATCTTCTACTTTGGAAGTGAATTGTTTAATTCTTTCTTTCTTTAGACTTTAGGTTGAAACCTCACAAACCTTAGGATCACTCCCTTAACTAATCAATTAGGATTGAGTCTTAGTCCATATAGATTTTTACCTTTATCCTCCCTTGAGTCTCTTTTCTCATCTCAAAGAAAATTCAAAATATCTAATAAAGGTAGGCATTTATTGCATTTAGGCCTTTCATATAAAGAAAAGATTATAAGGGGTCTTCTCTTATAATCTTAAGATGTGTAGCATATGGCCCATCTTAGGTCAATGTGTTACATATTTGATCTTGTATGAGGGACTTAAATGCAATACTTGTTGAAGGTGCAAATAATAAAAAACACTTCTTCACTTCATAATCAACAAAACACTTAATAAACACAAGTATGCTAGTGTGTTTGAACCTTGATAATTGGAACTAAGTGTGAGGGTCTTCTTCACCCTTAGTGTGCTTTCTTACCCATTCCATCTTGGAATGTGAGAAGGTACACATTCCAATGACTAAGATCCAGATACACTGTCGTATGCAAACAAATCCAAAACACTTCCTTCTAAAAGACAAAAACAAACAATAACGTCTTTCCTTCGGGAATTCTTTTCTCATCTCATTCATTCTCAACGCACGAACGCGCTTCTACTCGTTCTCTTGCAAGATGGTAACGCACTCGGACCAGCGAGCCTGCAACACCTGAGCTAGGACGTAAGCCGTTCTCTAAAAAACACAGACAATCCATCCCTAGTGAGGGGAACTACGTCGCTCTGATTCTCATGTTCCCGATGAGATACGTAGGCAGTGGGGTAGGGCCCATGCGAGCACTTCTTTTATTTTCCCTACATTTGTTTCTCGTTCCTTTTCCAGTTCTCTTTTCGTTCCTTTTCCAGTATTCTTTTCTATCACCCTTTGATCGAGACAAGCAAGCGTGGATCCCATCGGGTACGATGGACGCGAGGGGGTGCTAATACCTTCCTCTCGCGTAACCGACTCCCGAACCCATTTCTCTTGGTCGTAAGACCATGCTTTTCCTTTCTCTCAGGTTTACGCGGTGTTTCCTTTCCCTCTCTTGGGATAAATACACATTGCTGGCGACTCTGTTTCGGTGCCACTTTCGCGTTTGTACTTGGATGAAAATCCCGGGAGCGACAGCTGGCGACTCTGCTGGGGATAAGAGGTTGACCTATTGCTGGTCCATCCTAAGCAAGTCAATCCTAGCGCTTGTCTGCTTTTCTTTCATTGGGTGTTTACTGTTGTGCTGTATTTACTGTTTTATTGTATGGTTATTTACTGTTTTACTGTACATTACTGTATTTACCGCATTTTAGCATTACATATCATATATTATATTGTGTTGCACTGTTTTGTCTGTTTGGCGGGATGGGTGTTCTGAGAGATAAGCCCACTACCAAGGCTTGAGTACATACATAGGTATTAGAGTGGATAGTCATGACGCTTGCGTGGTGGTGACCACGTATTGTTGTTCATGAGACCCACAACCAGACGAGGTTCTATCAGGAGCTTTCTGCTACTGCATGTTATGCAGGCCAGTGGTTATTCTCTTGAGGAACTGTCGACTCTGGTGACCATTCCCGAGGACTCAGTTGCGGCACTCCTCCCGAGTTGTGACAGTGGCAGACCACATTCCGTGGCAAACCCATTGCACATTCTCGATCCGAGGACCCAATGCTGGGAACTTGCTATAGGACATCCCTTTTTGAAAGAGAATCAGCGGAGGCACTCCTCGATTGGCGGTAGTACTGTACCCTAAGGGATGAATGTACTATTGCTTCTCGACCTCAGTGCCAGAAGCTGAGGACCTTTTTGTTTTGGAGAATCAGTTGAGGCCTCCTCGATTGATGATGATGCCAAACCAGAAATGGTGAACGTATCATCATTTCTCGACCTGAGAGCCCGGGATATTGAACATCCTAGTACCCACATGTGAGAAGGGCGGGTTGTTTACAGGTTTGCAGGTAACCATGACCTCCTACATACCCGGTTTTCTATCATCGTTGCACAAAAAGGAAGTTTCATCCTATTGTATTCAGATGGTTCTTATCTATGGTTCTATATTAGTCTCAGAGCTACACTGACACCGTTCACAGTTCAGCACAGACACCTGATTACCTGATCACATCGCCCTTTGCATTGCATTATCATATCCTAACATACATGTTTATTCATTTCCAGGTGCATATATTACCCTTGATTCCAGTCATCAGGTCCCTGCAAAGATGAACACTAAAGAGAGGAAGAATATCATCAGCTATAAGTTCCTTACGCCTACTTTGGGCCCTATTGTTGTGCTGAAGGGAATGGCGAGCCCGGCAGCACGAGAAGCTTTTGAAGAGAAATATGGGTGGATTTTATCTATGGTTCGTAATGTCAGTGATTATGAAGCCAGAGGTCTCCATACGTTGATGCAGTTCTATGATCCGCCTCTGAGATGTTTTGTATTTCCAGACTATGTGTTGGTTCCTACCCTGGAGGAGTATTCCAACATGTTGGGGATTGCTATCAAGGAGGAGCCCCCTTTCTTTGGATCAGTGGGGGATCTTGACTTTGGGAAGTTGGCTGGTGCTCTATATTTGAGCAAATCAGAGCTAAGTGACAATGTCTCCAACAAAGGAAAGATTCGTGGTTACAAGCTGGAATATCTGATTAAGAAGGCCCAGGAAGCAGCTAAAGGCGAGAATTGGCTTGTTTTTAATGCTTTGCTAGCCCTTTGTATATACGGCATAGTGTTGTTTCCCAACGAGCCGGATTTTATTGATACGGACGCTATACGAATATTCATGATGAAGAACCCGGTGCCAACGCTACTGGGAGATCTTCACTACTCATTGTACAACCGAAATGAAAAGAAAAGAGGAGGGATAATTCGTTGTTGTGCACCCTTGTTCTATAAGTGGTTTGCGGGCCGTTTACCACAATCAGGGGCTTTTGTGGATTCCAAAGATTCTCTAGAGTGGAAACAGCGTTTAATGGGATTGGTGGCCAAGGACATCGTATGGGTAGATCATGGGCTGATTGGTAAGAATATTATCCACAGCTGTGGTAAGTTCCCTAACGTTCCACTGATAGGAAGACTGGGTGGGATTAACTACAATCCTTCTTTGGCCATTCGACAATTTGGGTATGCCCTGACAGGTCCGCCTATTAAGAGAGATGTGGAGGAGTCCCTCTATTTTCATACATCAGAAGGATGGGAAGCAGCACAGAAAGCTTCTGAAAGCTGGGGTAGCATACTGAAAAAGGGGAAAGTTACTTTAGGAAAGCCTAACAACCGGGTTTGTCCAGCATATGAAGAGTGGGTGAAGAAAAGAGTTGAAGATTTTCTCTTGCCTTTTGGTAAGGCACCCCTTTTGTATCCGGAGAATGAGAAAGCAAGAAGCACTGCTACTGTGGAAGAAGTTGACAAGTTGCAAGCCTTGGTGAAAAATCTCCAAGGAGAGAATTCCGAGTTGAGTAGCCGTCTTCAGAATGCTCTACATGCCAACAAAGAGCTGGAGCGGAAAGCCCAAGATGCTGAACAAATCCTAACTGTAAAAGAAAAAGACTTTGCTGGAAGAGCCCAACATTTCCGGAAGATTAGTAAAGGTGCTGATGATGCTACTCAAGCCCACAAGCAAACCAAACAGGCGTTAGCACAGACCAAAGAAAAGTTAACAAAGTTTCAGCACGCTTGGGACGAAGTTAGGATAGAGAATGCTGAATTACAGGAACAGTTGCAGATTAAGGACGAAGAGCTTGAAAAGGCGCATGAGCAGAGGAGAAAGTATCGGGAAAGCCTCGGTAAGAGTCAAGAACAGCTAGAAGAAGCTAGAGGTGAGCTGAGGAATACCAAGAAAGAGCTTGAAGAAGTCATGATAGAAAGGGAGATACTCAAGACGCAAGCCGGCATAAAGAGACACAAAGGAGTGTGTGATGACGAGGCTCTGATGCTGCACATGGGTTCTTTAACTGAAGCTCTTGAGAAAAGGGATGTCTTGATCAAAGAAATGATTGAAAAGCCGAATCACCAGCGTACCCGTATACTTTTTGAGGAGATCAAATACTCAAGTGATAAGCTGAAGGGTGTGGAATTGTCAGACTGATGTTCTTTTCCTTATATTTTGTTATTAATGGTTACCATCAGGCTTGTTGATGGATCCATTTTTCCTTGTATTGCATTTGCGGATGAGCCTTTCTTAAATGTACTTGAATACTTTGTTGAATGAGTATGAGCAGTTTTATTCAGAATTATTCCTTATCAGATAGCTGCACACAAGCACATGACCACGACACGTCTCTTTATATCACAATTTCTGGTCTTCAGATTTCTGTGGTTGGATTGGAATCAGGGTATAAAGCACCTCGGAAATGACAAACATGGCATTGCATGGCATTGCATATCATTTTGCATTTTTTGTTACTTGCTTTTCAGGTACTCGTTGCGGGGTCTCTAACCTTTATTTGGTTTCAGGCAGTATAGCGGAGAGTCATATTCACCGATATTCGACGCGAAGGAATCAAGTAAGAATCATGGATCAAGTGCAAAGTGATTTGGCGGAAATGAGGGCGCGTATGGACCAGTTCATGACCCTCATGACTGGCATGGCGCAAAATCAGGAGAGACTGAGGCTTCTGGTAGAGCGTCCCGACAATGGGCCCGAAGGTGATCATCATGACAATTCACAGGGACATGGCATTCCTCCTCCCGGTGGCAACCCTCCTCCTGGTGGTAACAATCGGGGTAATGGAAATGGTAGGCAGGCTGGTGTTACTCTTGAAGATACTCTGGAAGACCAATTTACTCTGCTGGATGCTGATGTGGGTAATCAAGGGGATCGAAGGTATGATGAGTTAGCAGAGAAGATCAGGGCCATAGAATGCAAGAACTCTATGGGTATTGATGTTACCAGCTTGGGGCTGGTCTCAGGAGTCAGAATTCCCCCTAAATTCAAACCTCCCACTTTTGATAAGTATCACGGCAATGCGTGTCCCCAAACGCATCTTCAAGCTTACTTTGGGAAGATTTCAGCCCATACGGATGACGAGAAGCTATGGATGCACTATTTTCAGGACAGTCTGGCGGGGGCGTCTTTGACCTGGTACATGAAGTTGAGTAGAGCTGCTGTGAAGAATTGGAAAGATCTGGCAGAAGCGTTCCTGAAGCAATACCAATATAATATTGACATGGCGCCCAACCGCACCCAATTGCAGGGATTGTCACAAAATGCCAAGGAGAGTTTCAAAGAATATTCACAGAGGTGGAGGGAAATGGCTGCCCAGGTTCAACCTCCCTTGTCAGACAGAGAAATGGCAGATATGTTCATGGGCACCTTGCAAGGGGCCTATCTGGATAGATTAGCTGCTTGTCCGTCAACTGGATTTGCTGATATTGTGATTGCGGGAGAAAGAATAGAAAGTCTGTTAAAGCTTGGAAAGATCCAGGATGTGAGTGGGGCTGGCTCTTCGGGGACGAAGAAACCGTTCGCTAGTAACCAGAAAAGAAGAGAAGGTGATACGAATGCTGTGTTTAGAGGACGAGGCAGAGGGCGTTCTCGAGCTTATTATCAGGTAGATGCTGTGACAATCCCCACACCGTCTGTTCAGAAACAACAACCCCAACAACAAGTTCAACAACAACAACCTTTTTTCCAGCAAAGGTCTAGACAGAGGGATCGTAAGATGGATCCTCTCCCTATGACTTATGCCGCGCTGTTGCCCCGGCTACTCGAGTTAAAGTTGGTAGAACTCCGTACTATGAAAGCTCCGGTTGCTGGAAACCTGCCACCTAACTTCGATGCTAATGCTCGTTGTGAGTTCCACTCAGGTGCTCAGGGGCACTCCATTGAAAAATGCTGGGCTTTCCATCATAAAGTACAAGATTTGATTGATGCTAAAGCCATCAATTTCTCTCCCGCTCCTAATATTACTCAGCATCCCATGCCTGATCATAGCGCAGCAAATGTGTACGCTATTGAAGATGGGAGGAGATTGAATTTGGTGTTAGACGTTCATCAAGTGAAAACTTCTTTGTTGGTTGTAAAAGATCGTTTATTGAAGGGACAGGTGTTCCCGGGCTGTAATCAAGATTGCTCCGAGTGTATGAATCAGGAGAACGGCTGTGCTAAGTTGAAGATGGGTTTACAGAATCTGATCGATGAAGGATGTCTACAGTTCGACAGAGTCGTGAAAGACACTGATGAGATATCAACCGTGACCATCTATTACACTCCCGCTGAGATTCAAATGCCGGTCAATGCAGTTCCCGTGGCGAGTGTTGCGCCAGAAGGGCCCAGTCCTGTCACTATCACGGTGCCAGGACCAATTCCGTTCACATCTACGAAAGCTATCCCATGGCACTATGGGGCAGATGTATATTACGAAGGTAAAAAGCAGGAAGTTGAGCCGTCAGTCAGCCCAAATATTGATAATGTAGGGGGTGTAGGGGGCTTTACAAGGAGTGGAAGGTTGTTCGCTCCCCAAACCTTGAGAAGTGATAAGGAGGTAGAAGCTGCAGCAAAGGCTAAGGGTAAGCAGGTGGTTGAAAGTGCGCCTACACCTGAAGCAGAGACAAAGATTATTTTTGATAAGGAAATGGAAGAATTTATGAAGATAATCAAGAAAAGCGATTATAAGATTGTGGACCAACTGAATCAGACCCCTTCAAAGATTTCAATCTTGTCACTATTGATGTGCTCGGATGCGCACCGGCAGGCGTTGTTGAAAGTGTTAAAGAGTGCATACGTGCCACAAGAAATTACTGTTAATCAGCTCGAGGGCGTAATCTCCAATGTTAATGTCAGCCATGGCTTGGGCTTTACAAGTAGAGATTTGACTGTTGAAGGAAGAAACCATAATAAGGCTTTGCATATCACGATGGAGTGTAAGGGCGCAGTGTTATCTCATGTACTGGTAGACACTGGTTCATCACTTAATGTCTTGCCCAAGAAGGCATTGATGAAGCTGGAAGTTGATGGTTTGATCTTAAGGCCTAGTGAATTGGTGGTCAGAGCATTCGATGGGACCAGACGATCTGTGTTTGGTGAGGTGGAATTGCCCGTACAAATTGGACCACAGGTATTCAAATCCACGTTCCATGTAATGGACATACAACCTGCATATAGCTGCCTATTGGGACGCCCTTGGATTCACGGAGCCGGGGCTGTTACTTCTACTCTACATCAAAAGCTGAAGTATGAGTTTGAAGGGCAGGTTGTGACAGTGTGTGGGGAGGAAGACATCTTTGTGAGTCACTTGTCCACATTCAAGTACATTGAAATGGATGGGGAAATTCATGAGATGCTGTGCCAATCATTTGAAGCAGTCAATATTGACGATGCACCTGAGTCTTCTTCTGTACCAGTTGGGGCTGGTACCTCCATTTCATCTTACAAACAAGCTGTCGAAGTCGTCAGGGCAGGCAACGCCCAAGGTTGGGGCAGGTTGATAGAGACCCCAATGAAGGAAGACAAATTTGGTATTGGTTATCATCCCTCTACAACTTCAGATGCGGGGAGCAGGGGACCCATTACTTTCAATAGTGGGGGAATTATCTACATGGACCAGTCTTGTGCAGCCACGGAGGATAGTGTTGACAGTGATTGTGACCTGGACAACTGGGTACGCCCTCATGTTCCGGGACAACAAGTGCAAAACTGGTTCGTTGAAGAAGTCATCCGGGTTACTCTTCAGACAGAGTAATTTTTCTTTGTTTTTTCTAACCATAATGCATGACAAAATCTTGCGCTCTGCCCAAGGCGTATAGATTCATTTGTAGGGCCACCATGGTTGCATTTGCAATGTTTAATCATTAATAAAGGACGTTTTGCAATCAAATTTTGTTCTCTGTCTTTCAGTTTTTATTTTTGCACAAAAAATATAAAATGGCAATGTTTCATTTTCTTTTGTTTTGCTTAAAAATAAATTCTAAAATAAGGCATGAACCCGTTCATGCAGACTTGATCCTCCGGATACCACTGATAACGATTTTGATATGGCCATGTATGACTTTGACAATCCGATTTATCAAGCCGAAGAAGGGGATGGGAAAGATTGTGAACTTTCTGAAGAACTGGCCAGATTGTTGAAACAAGAGGAAAGGGTCATCCAGCCTCATCAGGAGACTGTAGAAATCATCAATATTGGTACCAAGGACGCCAAGAAAGAGATCAGGATTGGTGCCAGCTTGCAAGCAGATGTGAAGCAAACTTTGACGGAAATGTTGCGCGAGTATGTTGACATCTTCGCCTGGTCATATCAAGACATGCCGGGGTTGGATACAGATATTGTTGTGCACAGGCTACCATTGAGAGAAGAATGTCCGCCAGTCAAGCAGAAACTTCGTCGGACTCACCCCGACATGGCCTTAAAGATTAAGGAGGAAGTCCAGAAGCAGTGGGACGCTGGTTTTCTTGCTGTGACAAAGTATCCTCCATGGGTAGCCAACATCGTGCCAGTACCGAAGAAAGATGGAAAAGTGAGAATGTGTGTGGATTATCGAGATCTTAATAAAGCTAGCCCGAAAGATGATTTTCCACTACCTCATATTGATGTGCTGGTCGATAATACAGCTCAGTTTTCAGTGTTCTCATTTATGGACGGTTTCTCCGGGTACAACCAGATCAAGATGGCACCTGAAGACATGGAGAAGACCACGTTCATTACTCCGTGGGGTACATATTGTTATAAAGTAATGCCTTTTGGGTTGAAAAACGCAGGGGCAACGTACCAGCGGGCGATGGTGACATTGTTTCATGACTTGATTCATAAGGAGATCGAATGTTATGTAGATGATATGATTGCCAAGTCGAGAACAGAAGAGGAACATCTGGTTAACCTGAAAAAGCTGTTTGAAAGGTTGAGAAAGTTCCGTCTGAGATTAAATCCAAACAAGTGCACGTTTGGGGTGCGTTCTGGAAAGTTACTGGGTTTCATTGTGAGCGAAAGAGGAATCGAGGTTGATCCTGCCAAGGTGAAAGCAATACAAGAAATGCCTGAACCGAGAACAGAAAAAGAGGTTCGTGGTTTCTTGGGTAGATTGAACTACATTGCAAGGTTCATATCTCACCTAACAGCCACGTGTGAGCCAATATTTAAATTGTTAAGGAAAGATCAAACGGTCAGGTGGAATGACGATTGCCAATTGGCATTCGATAAGATAAAAGAATACTTGCAGGAACCTCCGATTCTAATACCTCCAGTTGAAGGGAGACCGCTGATAATGTATCTGACAGTGCTTGAAGGTGCCATGGGTTGTGTTCTCGGTCAACATGACGAGACAGGTAGGAAGGAGCATGTTATTTACTACCTGAGCAAAAAGTTCAATGATTGTGAGTCCCGATACTCAATGCTTGAAAAGACATGCTGTGCACTTGCATGGGCCGCTAAGCGATTGAGGCAATATATGGTTAGGCACACGACCTTGTTGATTTCAAAAATGGATCCTATCAAGTACATTTTCGAGAAACCAGCATTGACAGGCAGAGTTGCACGGTGGCAAATGGTCTTGACAGAGTATGACATTCAGTACACTTCACAAAAGGCCATCAAAGGAAGTATCTTGTCCGATTATCTTGCGCAACAGCCAATGGATGATTACCAACCCATGAAGTTTGACTTCCCTGATGAGGACATCATGTTTCTCAAAGCTAAAGACTGTGAGGAACCACTCCCGGAGGAGGGGCCAGACCCTGAATCCAAATGGAGTCTGATGTTTGATGGGGCTGTCAATATGAATGGGTGCGGAGTTGGAGCAGTTCTTATCACGCCGGAAGGTGTTCATATGCCTTTCACTGCACGAATAACTTTCGGGTGCACCAACAATGAAGCAGAGTACGAAGCTTGTATAATGGGGATTGAGGAGGCGATTAATCTACGGATTAAAACCCTTGATATATTCGGTGATTCAGCTTTGGTAATCAATCAAGTGAAAGGGAGTTGGTACACGCACCAAGCAAATCTAGTGCTGTATAGAGATTATACGAGGAGATTGCTGACATTTTTCACAACAGTGAAACTGTACCACATTCCTCGAGATGAGAATAGGTTCGCTGATGCCTTGGCCACTTTGTCTTCCATGATCAAAGTGCAAGGATGGAACCATGTACCTAAGATTGAGGTATCCCGCCTTGACAGACCAGCATTTGTGTTTGCGGTCGATGCAACGTCTGATGACAAGCCATGGTTTCATGACATTAAGTGTTTCTTGAAAAGTCAAGAGTACCCGTCCGGGGCATCGTCCAAAGACAGGAAGACGTTGAGAAGGTTAGCTGGTAGTTTCTTCCTGAACAAAGATGGCGTGCTGTATAAAAGAAATTTTGACACGGTCCTGCTTAGATGTGTGGATAGACATGAAGCAGACTTGTTGATGATTGAAGTGCACGAAGGCTCTTTCGGTACTCATGCCGGAGGGCAGGCAATGGCTAAAAAGTTGTTAAGGTCGGGATATTATTGGTTGACTATGGAGTCAGATTGTTGCAAATATGCCCGCAAATGCCATAAATGCCAGATCTATGCAGACAAGGTGCATGTGCCTCCAAATCCGTTGAGTATCATGTCGTCGCCTTGGCCGTTTGCCATGTGGGGCATTGATATGATCGGAAAGATTGAGCCTACAGCTTCCAATGGTCATCGTTTCATCTTGGTGGCAATTGATTACTTCACCAAATGGGTTGAAGCCTCATCCTATGCCAATGTTACAAAACAAGTGGTCGCTCGTTTCTTAAAACGGGATATCATTTGCCGATATGGAGTTCCCGAAAGAATCATTACTGATAATGGTTCTAATTTGAACAATAAGATGATGGCTGAGTTATGCCGGGACTTCAAAATCGAACACCACAATTCTTCTCCGTACCGCCCAAAGATGAATGGCGCGGTCGAAGCGGCCAACAAAAATATCAAGAAGATTGTACAGAAGATGGTTGTCACGTACAAAGATTGGCATGAGATGTTACCATTTGCTTTGCATAGGTATCGAACGTCGGTACGCACGTCCACTGGGGCAACCCCATTCTCACTTGTATATGGTATGGAGGCAGTGCTACCGGTTGAAGTAGAGATTCCGTCCCTCAGAGTCATGATGGATGTTAAGCTAGATGAAGCTGAGTGGGTACGAGCCAGATTTGATCAGTTGAGCCTTATTGAGGAAAAGCGATTGGCGGCTGTATGTCATGGGCAACTATACCAGCGCAGAATGAAGCAGGCATTTGACCAAAAGGTGCGTCCTCGGGTTTACAAAGTCGGAGATGTGGTACTCAAAAGGATCCTTCCTCCCAATACAGACCACAGGGGCAAATGGACTCCTAATTATGAAGGTCCATTCGTGGTTAAAAAGGTCTTTTCGGGCGGAGCTTTATTGCTTACAACCATGGATGGCGAAGACTTTTCATCCCCTGTCAACTCGGACGTAGTCAAAAAATACTTCGCATGAATAGACCCGCTGGATAATAAAAATAAAAAAAATCCAGGCAAAAAAGGGCATCCCGGCGAACCAAAAACAGAATAAGGTTCGGGCAAAAATTAGGGATATAATTGAAAAAAATTTGTACACCCGGTAAGTTGAAAACCCGAAAGGGCAACTTAGGCAAAAAAGGGTATCCTGGTGGATCGAAAACCTGAAAGGGCGGTCCACACAAAAGAGGGATTTAAGCGAATGACTACAGTCTGAGTTATCTGTACCCATTACCGTTTGAACAACTGACGTTCTGAAGAATAGGAATCGGTCTGATCATTCCTCAGAAGGCAAGGTCGGGGAGTTTTGAAGACATACTGGTCATAACAGAATGGAAACTCAGTGGAATTCCGTTTTCACATTGCCATTAGGATAGTTTCTTTTCTCAATTTTCAGCGATCACCTCTTTCCAGGGATTGCTTCCAGATGTAATTGCCTATTCTGGGCTCTCAGTCAATAAATTGAATTTCAATAAAAAGCTTTCTATTTTTGTTTTATTGCTTTGTTTGCAAAAACGTCCTAATTGTTGATAAAACATTGCATTTGAAAACATGGCAGCCTTGCAATAACATGCGCAGAAAAAATATTTGAAATTACTTCGAATGTTGAATACTCCCGGATGGTGGATTCTAGCCACGCAATATTCGGGGCATGTGGGCATATTCTTTTGTTGCAGGTAGCAGGTGCAGATGATTTTAAGCACAAGACTAGCAATAAATCACCCCACGCAAAAGACTGGGGCAATTATGGGTAAGGAGATCGGCGTTCATCGGGTCGATCTCAGTGAATTAAGTTCAACTGGGTACCGTTGTATCTTATTAAGTCGATTCTCTCATTCAGTACTTCCAACAACTACAAGCTTTTCTGTGTCGATAACGGTCATAGGTTCCCCAAAAGGGTGGTCTCGTCGACACCGAAACTGATGGTCATTATCCCCAGCGAAGTCACAAGAGTTGGAAGAGGCTAGATCTTCTGTAAAATCCTCTTATGACATCCGCTTCGGGGACAAATTGTTGGTTTTCTTAAGCATGGGGCATGTTGTTTCCCCAGCATGAAGTGTTGATCATCCCCAGTAGAGTTTGAGGACAGTTGGTCTTCTGTAAAATCCTCTCAAAAGGCATTCCCCAACACGAGACGCTTTAAAGCAGTTTTCTCCAGCAGAGTTTGTTATAAACCCGTCATCCTTAACGGAATTGTCTAAAGGGAAGCTCGCCTAACATGGGGCATTGTAGTACTTATCCTAAGCTCGACAGTCACATTCTTCAGCAGACTACTGTGGATTTGCTTTGGGTTTCCCCAACAGATCTCTAAGGACTCTTTCTAGCAAGTTGCAGTGGAATGTTCTAACCAGGATTTGCATATCCCTGGCAGAGTAGCCCTGATACCCAGCAAGATCGTATCTCTGGTCATGGTATCCCCACAGAGGTCAGCATCGAATCTTGTCAGCAACTTCCAGCTGAGTTGTTGTTCTCTCCGCAGAGGTTTATCAGATCGACAGAATCTATTCCTCAACAAGGATGGTACAGCCTTTCCCCAGCCGGGTCAGAAGGTTGATAATCCCTATAAAGGATCTTGGGTTGAATAAATCCCCAAGCAAAGTTTTAATGGCTCATTTCCCCAGCAGGACGTCATTTAAAAATTCTCATCCCCAGCGGAATCGCTGTGACCAAAATTCATTCCCCCAAACAGATGGAATAATTCCTGGCAGAGTCGTCATTCCCTCATATCTTAAAGTCCAATTTATTTTTGGCAAGCTTGACAATTCGAAGCAGACGGATTGTTCATCCATTCGCCAGCAGAGATATTATCCTTTTAGGAGTCTCCGAGATTAAATCATTGATTGTGGTTCCTCAGCAGAGTCGGCAGAGATGTCTGGCGCAGAGGCAGAGAGTAATTCGATTTTAAAATTCTAAAAGTCCAACAGTGGATTGGCAAAAGTCCGTCTTCGGGTGGCAAAAGTCCAACAGTGGATTGGCAAAAGTCCGTCTTCGGGTGGCAAAAGTCCAACAGTGGATTGGCAAAAGTCCGTCTTCGGGTGGCAGAAGTCCAACAATGGATTGGCAAAAGTCCGTCTTCGGGTGGCAAAAGTCCAACAGTGGATTGGCAAAAGTCCGTCTTCGGGTGGCAAAAGTCCAACAGTGGATTGGCAAAAGTCCGTCTTCGGGTGGCAAAAGTCCAACAGTGGATTGGAAAAAGTCCGTCTTCGGGTGGCAAAAGTCCAACAGTGGATTGGCAAAAGTCCGTCTTCGGGTGGAAAAAGTCCAACAGTGGATTGGCAAAAGTCCATCTTCGGGTGGCAAAGCAGCTAAAAGTCCAACAGTGGATTGGCAAAAGTCCGTCTTCGGGTGGCAAAAGTCCAACAGTGGATTGGCAGAAGTCCATCTTCGGGTGGCACGAAGCTGCAAAGTCCACCAGTAGCGTGGCAGGCCAGTAGTCGTCTGGAATTGCATAAAAGACATTATCAAAGTCCACCAGTAGTGTGGCAGGCCAGTAGTCGTCTGGAATTGCATAAAAGACATTATTAAAGTCCACCAGTAGTGTGGCAAGCCAGTAGTCGTCTGGCGTCGTTCAAAAAGACATTTCCAAAGTCCACCAGTAGTGTGGCAGGCCAGTAGTCGTCTGGAATTGCATAAAAGACAGTATTAAAGTCCACCATCAGCGTGGCAAGCCAGTAGTCGTCTGGCATCGTTCAAAAGACAGATCTCTCCGACGTTTCATCGAGGATTCAATCCAGCAGTCTCGTTGGGTTTATATCCCTTTTCTTCTTCACCCAGAGCAAATTTTTGGTTATTTTTGGTATTCAATCACTATATACCTTGAAAGTCCGAAAGCATTTGCTTTCAGGCATTCAGGTCTACAGCGCTTGAATAGGGGCAGCTGTAATACCCCAAAATTTGCTCTCCCCTTTTGTCATCATAGCATGGCATTATCATTTATCATATCATATCCACCTCATTAACATTACATTGCATTTAACATAGAAAAATGAAGCATGGCATCCTTCTTACCATCAGGGCATGTGATCAGGTGGAAGGTGGGCAATCAAGAGATCATTCAAGGCACAAAAAGGTAAATCAAGTTTCCTCAAGGCAAGCCACGAGGTCTTTCATGTCTCATACCATCTCAATTGGTCATCCACAACCTCAAGGATAAGAGATACAATGGGAGATTGAAGCATTACATCTTTCACTATGCAAGAGGTTCAAAAAATGAAGGAAAACCCTCAAAAGAGATAGCTCATTGATTCAAAATCATTCTCAAGTGGCATTTCTCATCATCCTTTAAGAGGATACACAACATACTCTGAGGAATTTGGATTTGGAAGATGTGCAATTTCCTCCTAACCAGAGAGGGTCAAAATTAGGGTTTCTAATAAAATTAGGATATCTCTGATTTTTTGGACAAAGCTTGTTGTCATGATATTCTACATGTTCTTAAGTGTATGTGTATGGAAAATTGCCTCTCAATTGGTTTTGGAAGTGTTTCAATTGGAAGAAAGATAAAAAATCAGGGAATTTGGGGCCAAGTCAAATAATCAGAGGAAAAAGTCAACTCTTGACTTTTTGAGGCCAAATTCATGAAATTCATGTTACATATGTCCAATGTACAAAATTTGGTCAAGAAACTCCAAAGGAATCATGAAAAAATCAAGATGTGGAAAGTTGCCATTTTTGGAAGAGGAAGGGTTACTAAAAATAGCAAGTTTTGGCCATTTTGCATCAGAATTTGAACCAAGGCCATTCAAATTTGGAGCACCAAATGAAAATTCCACTCGGCCACAACAAAAGATCTTGTTTTAAGCTTCAAATCCATGTGTGGAACATCTCCATTGGATAAAAATTGAGTGAGATATGATTGATCAAAGTTTGAGCAAAGTAGGTTCAAAACTAGGTCATGACCAAGAGTTTCAGGGCACGCGCGCAGTCATTTTAACAAACAGTTGGTGGGCCAAATGTACACCTATTTTTCTCATGGTTAAAGGTTTCATTTGCAAAACTTGTCAACATCAAAAATGTTCCTTGTAATGTCTTCTTCAAGTTTTGTGTTGGACAAAATTTCATCTGATCAAGTTATGATGGAGAAATAGTGGCCTCAAGTCATGGTAATCATGCTGAAAATCCAGGTGCCAAGATGCCTTGTCAACCAACCAGTTGCCACGCCCTTCTATCAGTTCCAAATGTGGATGTTATAAGTCATTTTGCCACTTATTTCAAGCCTCATTTCAATTCATTTTTCATACCAAACATGTTCTACTATGATCCCTCTTTCTAATGATCACAAAGCCTCATCAAATTATTCACTATACATGGAGAATTTCCTTCTCAAACTTGCTTGTTTTCATTGGTTCCAACTGTCATAAAATCAGAAAAAACAAGTGTTGTTGTTGTTGTTATTTCAAAGTGTATGCACATATCCCACACCTTATGACACTTTGCCTTTTCAGAACTAACATTGTCCTCGCTTGCACGTGCTGCTCAGGCTCATTACATGGAAGTGGAAAGAATGAAACTTGTAGAGCAAGTTTATGTTGCTGCAGCTCACACACGAGTTTACCACCACCACTGATCCTTTGTAATCCACCTTAGCACACCATGGACCTCCACCACTATAGCACAACCACAGCTGACTCGCCCTAACTAACTTGGCTCAGTTAGTTAGAGGCAGCTCAGTTAACTCAACTTGGACTCAGTTGACTCACTCACTTAACCACCTCTGGTTCATTTCTAACTCACACTATAAAGCCAAATTTCACTCACATTTCTGAGGAGAACACTCACTTTCTCACATTCACTTCAGAATTCTCCTCTCACTCTCTCTGATTTTGCTCATCTTCTTCTCCACGATTTCAACTCCATTGTGCTTCCATTAATCATTGCTTGGTGTGGTTGAATCAAGAGCAACAAGAACAACTCCATTTCTGCAAGTTCAGCATCATTGCAAGCTTCAACATCCTTCATCTATTTACGAATCCATAGCATTTATTTTGCTAAGTTTGAAGATCTAGAAGCTCAGCATATCAAGCTTTCCTCTGGTTTTTCTCAACATCTTCAATTGCTCCACATTTTCAGGTTTCATCATTCAACTTTGCTTCAGTTGATTTTCATTAATTTTAGCTTGTTTTTGTTAATTTAAGCTTGATAGAAGCTCTGCTTACTCTGGCTAGTTGATAGGCTTCTTAGAGGCATAGTTTCAAACCTAGGGCTTAATTTGATTGACTCTGTTCTTGCTGTGCGTATGTGTTTGGTGATTTTCATTAGCATATTCATAATGTACATGAGTTTAGCTTTCAATTGATGTATGTATTGTGATTTTCTGGAGAAATGTGAGTTGCAGACGGTGGTAAGTGACCGGAGAAGGTGACCGGAGGTCCCTCTCCGGCCGATGGCTTCATGTTAGGGTTTTATGACCAGTTTGAATGTGATCCGTTGGATGAGTGTGATCTAATGGCTACCATGCTGCCAACACATAAAAATCCATGTGCATGTCACGTGATTTTTCTGAATTTATTTTTAAACATTGTGTGGTATGGTACATGGTAGTGTGTATGGACATTCAAGTGTGCACGTTGATCTTAATTACTTTGACTATAGCTTGACTATGACTTGATCCAACGGCTGGTATGATTTTGACTTGGTTTGACTGAATTCCATAATAGTTAGGGTGTTGTGCGCACTTATTGGACCTAATCAGATTGCTACCCACACCCCCATGTTTTCAAGCCCAATTGAATTGAACTGCATAATTGCTATGTTCACACCTCCCCTTCCCTTTGCATTTCATTTTATTTTTCTATTTTTTATACACGTTTACTTTTTAATTTTTAAAAATATCAAATGGCATCATAAAATTCCACAAAAATTCATGAGTATCATTAAAACATTTAGGAAATTTTTGATGATTTTATTTTCTGATTTTATGACCTTTTTACCCCTGATCCATAATTTTCTTTGAATTTCCATTTAGATGCATTCTAAGCATGATACATGAATTTGTTTAATTTTGTTCTTGCTCATTACAAACTGTTTTGACATGATTCTTTTTGCATTGATTCACTAACACATTGAAGCATGTTAGATGATTTTTGTTTGATTTTTTTAGGTCACTTTATTACATGTTTTGATGCCTATATTTGCACCCCTTTGCATGATGTTTCAATTTGACCTAATTGCTTTGTTTGAAGTCATTTTGCTCTGAATTTTTACATGCTATCTTGATGTATGATGCATTGCTGACTTAGGCATTCTAATACCCTGCTTGTATAATTTTCATAAGTCCATTTGATCTTTGTTTGATGCATTACATTGGAAGTATAATACATGTCCTGTCATTTTAACTTTAGTGCATGTTTGCATGAATTCTTTTGTGCATATTTGTATGAGCATTTGCATAGTTGTATGAGCCATTCATATGATATTATAGGCCTTTGATACACATTATATGTCATCCTTGCATGTTGACTTTCATTTAAACCTTGTGCACCTTTAACATGTTGTGTTTGTACTTGTGTTCTCTTTTGAACTTCCATTTCAATTCTTCTTATACTACTTCTTGAATGTCTTGAAGTTGATTCATAAATACTTTTGAGATGTTTATAAACCATTTTCCATTTAGGTTCAATTCTGGTTGTTGATTTACATGTTCCATTTATGCATGTCCTCTTCATTTCTTTCCATCTTTCATCTATCCCTTCTTCTTGTAACATGTTTAAATGCTAATGGATGATGTTTGTTGCCTATCCACTTGAGTTTGATTGATAATGATCATTTGTTTTCCATATGATGTGCATTCTGGTTGTGGTTATAGGATTTGTTTTCTCATTTAATTCTTGTGAGTTTTATGATGCATTACATGTTCTTTTACTTCTTATACTTCTTATACATGTTTACTAACCATGTAGGGGCTTTGGTAAGTTTCAATTGAGTGTGGATAAGGAATCCACATTCAACTTCTATCCTTTCTCTTTTACAATTCCATTTTGTGTTTTGCTAAGCACTTATGTGCTTTCTTTTAATAACTCATTACTTTCCCTTTTTGAATTACAATTCATCTTCTACTTTGGAAGTGAATTGTTTAATTCTTTCTTTCTTTAGACTTTAGGTTGAAACCTCACAAACCTTAGGATCACTCCCTTAACTAATCAATTAGGATTGAGTCTTAGTCCATATAGATTTTTACCTTTATCCTCCCTTGAGTCTCTTTTCTCATCTCAAAGAAAATTCAAAATATCTAATAAAGGTAGGCATTTATTGCATTTAGGCCTTTCATATAAAGAAAAGATTATAAGGGGTCTTCTCTTATAATCTTAAGATGTGTAGCATATGGCCCATCTTAGGTCAATGTGTTACATATTTGATCTTGTATGAGGGACTTAAATGCAATACTTGTTGAAGGTGCAAATAATAAAAAACACTTCTTCACTTCATAATCAACAAAACACTTAATAAACACAAGTATGCTAGTGTGTTTGAACCTTGATAATTGGAACTAAGTGTGAGGGTCTTCTTCACCCTTAGTGTGCTTTCTTACCCATTCCATCTTGGAATGTGAGAAGGTACACATTCCAATGACTAAGATCCAGATACACTGTCGTATGCAAACAAATCCAAAACACTTCCTTCTAAAAGACAAAAACAAACAATAACGTCTTTCCTTCGGGAATTCTTTTCTCATCTCATTCATTCTCAACGCACGAACGCGCTTCTACTCGTTCTCTTGCAAGATGGTAACGCACTCGGACCAGCGAGCCTGCAACACCTGAGCTAGGACGTAAGCCGTTCTCTAAAAAACACAGACAATCCATCCCTAGTGAGGGGAACTACGTCGCTCTGATTCTCATGTTCCCGATGAGATACGTAGGCAGTGGGGTAGGGCCCATGCGAGCACTTCTTTTATTTTCCCTACATTTGTTTCTCGTTCCTTTTCCAGTTCTCTTTTCGTTCCTTTTCCAGTATTCTTTTCTATCACCCTTTGATCGAGACAAGCAAGCGTGGATCCCATCGGGTACGATGGACGCGAGGGGGTGCTAATACCTTCCTCTCGCGTAACCGACTCCCGAACCCATTTCTCTTGGTCGTAAGACCATGCTTTTCCTTTCTCTCAGGTTTACGCGGTGTTTCCTTTCCCTCTCTTGGGATAAATACACATTGCTGGCGACTCTGTTTCGGTGCCACTTTCGCGTTTGTACTTGGATGAAAATCCTGGGAGCGACACACCTTTGTGAACTTCCAGCTTCAACTACGGCCCTGGCATCTTTGAGTGAAGACATTGAGGTCTCAGGCTGATTCACCACTGCAGGCTGCTCTACCACTTCAGACTGGATAAGACTTTTAGGAGGTTCATCAGAAATTTTTACTGTCTCAAATCCTTGGCACAAAGTCTCGTGTATCTCACCATCAACTTCTACATACTTGAAGGTAGACAACTGGCTTATCATAATGTCTTCCTCCCCACAAACTGTTACCACATGACCATCCACCATATATTTCAGCTTCTGGTGTAGCGTAGATGTCACAGCTCCAGCACTGTGAATCCATGGGCGTCCCAATAAACAACTGTAGGCCGGCTGTATATCCATGATGTAAAAAGTAGCATCAAAGAACTCTGGACCTACTTTAATGGGTAGCACAATCTCTCCAAAAACGGACCTTTTAGACCCATCAAAGGCATGCACCACCAAATCACTTGGTGTGCATATCAACCCACAGGTATCCAGCTTCATCAATGCTTTCTTGGGAAGAACATTCAAAGAAGACCCAGTATCCACAAGCACATGAGACAACAATGACCCACGACACTCAATAGAAATATGTAAAGCATTGTTGTGGTTTCTCCCAACTGGAGTCAGATCTAAATCAGTGAAACCCAAACCATTGCCAGCGTTCACATGCGATACAACCCCTTCTAGCTGATTGACAGATATTTCTTGAGGAACATAAGAAGCGTTCAAAACTTTCAAAAGTGCATTTCTGTGAGCTTCTGAACATAACAACAGAGATAGGATGGAGATCTTTGACGGTGTTTGGTGCAGTTGATCAACAATCTTGTAGTCGCTTTTCCTGATAAGCCTCATAAACTCTTCCACATTCTCTGAAAAAGAGTTGTCAGTTGGCTTTACTGTAGAATCACTCACTACCGGTGTCTGCACAGTATCATCCATAATCTTCTTTCCCTTGTCTTGTCTAGAACCACTGGGTTGACCATCAGCAGGGATAAAAACCCTACCACTCCTTGTAATAGCATCAGTTTCAACTTTACCCTCAGGACTGGAATTTGTTGCCGAAGTTTCCACTAGTTCATGCTTCTGCCCATTAACAAATACACTAGCATCATAATTCCAAGGGATAGCTTTGGTACTTTCATACGGAATGGGTTTAGGACCTGAAATAACAACCGGCGCTGGCCTAGCTGGCCCTGATATTACAACAGTCTTGAAAGGAATAATAATAGTAGCAACATCATCATTAACAACTTCTTTTTGCTGATCACAACGGTCGAATTGCAAACATCCTTCATCCATCAAACCCTGAATACCTGACTTCAAATGACCACAACCATTAATCTGTACCATGCAATCTGGACACTCTTCATCACAACTGGGATATACCCCACCTTTTAGCAGCCTGTCCTTCACTACCTTCAACGGTGTCTTCAATTCATTAACATTCATAACCAGGTTCAGAGACTCACACTCTTCTATCACAGCATTAACCCTTGGCCCACCATGGTTAGGCATCGGGTTCTGCACAACATTAGGTCCATCATTAGCGAAACTGATAGCCTTTAAATCTACCAAGTCCTGGACTTTATGCTTAAAAGCTTTACAGTCCTCAAGGTGATGTCCAGGTGCCCCAGAATGAAAATCACAATGGGCGTTAGGATTGTACCCAGGAGGCGGAGTACCAGTAGGAGGAGCCAAAGTTCTTTTTTCAACTAACTTCAACTCAAGCAAATGCTGAAACAATTGTGAATATGATAGAGGTGGAGTATCAAAATATCTATCAGCTGTTCACTGTCTGGCTTGATACTGGCGTTGAACTCGGTTCTGTTGTTGAGGCGCTGCTTGAGGTGGCAGTGCTGCAGGAATAACCACTGAAGCTACTTGCTGGTTATAGTTTTGTTGTTGTTTCCTTTCCCTTATAGGACGAGACAGAATTAGCTTCTTCTTTCCTTTTATAGTTCACGTACGGCTTCTTCCCCTGACCAGAAGATGATTCATCACCGCCTGAGACCTTCCTAGCTCTAATCCCACTTTCGACCATCTCACCTAGCATGATCAAATCTGTGAACTTGCCTAGTGCACAAGGCAACAACTTCTCATAATAATGTTTGGGCAAGTTGTCCATGAACATTTTCAACATTTCTGTTTCCAACATCGGCGGCTGCACCCTCGCCGCCAACTCGCGCCATCTCTGCGCATACTCCTTAAAGGTTTCACTGTTCTTCTGAGACATGCTTTGTAGTTGTGTACGATTGGGAGCCATGTCGGTGTTGTATTGATAGTGCTTGATAAAAGCCACTGCCAGCTCTCTCCAACTACGAACGTCTTTCCTCTCTAGCTGCATATACCATTCCAGGGATGCCCCAGATAGGCTATCCTGAAAGCAATGCATCATCAACTTCTCATTCTTCGCGTGAGCAGCCATTTTACTTGCGTATGCCCTTACGTGAGTCCTTGGGCAAGTCATACCGTTGTACTTTTCAAAGGTAGGAGTCTGAAACTTGTGTGGGATAATGACGCCTGGAACCTGCCCCAGATCATCCAAATCCATACCCAGAGTATTTTGGTCCACAACTCCCCTCAACTGTTCTTCGATCAAACGGATCCTTTCATCATTAACAACAGGGATACCAGCGTCCATGCTTCGTACAGAGAAAACATCATCTTGCTGGTCATCATAGTGATGGCCATAAACTGCGCGAATTGTGCTTCCTCCTCCTACCAAAGAAGGGATTCCACCTTGAACTCCATTATGACCAACATTTCCATTTCCAGCTCCGCCAGGAGGAATAACATGAGTATGAACACCGCCGTGTAGTACACCATCCCCGTAAACTCTTGCTACAAGAGGTTGTACCAGTGTCCTGAGCTCTTGTTGCCCCTGTGCAACTTCTTGCATCATTTCCATAAACTGGTCAATACGCGCCTGCATAGCAGCCATCTCAACTTGCATCTGTTCCATGACTCTTTTCTGATTGAGTCGAGTAGAATATCGATGAATAGGTTGGTCGGCAATCCTGTCTGTAGAAAAGAGAACATAAGAAAACCAGAGATAAACCTGCTATGCAAAAATGATGATGATTATGCAAATGCAAATGCAAACATGTTTGTATATTCGCAGGGCGATCCACCCCTTGATTCCAGTTTAAAGATAAGACGGGATGAAACTGCTGCTCATATAAAAATCAGAGTGAACCACTATCAGAAATTACAACCCAAGGTACCATAAATAGCCTGAAAGAAAAGCAAAGGTCCCAGCCAACAATCCTGGTGGTGACCCAAAATACAAAGAAAGGACAAAGTACAAGCTACTGAGTAGAGTTCTCTTCAAGGATCTTGCACTGTATGAGGACCATTGCCTGAGCTAGAGCACTCCCACTTAGACCTCTTCACTCCTGCTTGTATTTTCAGCTCTTCCATAGTTGCTATGGCTTCTTTGAGCCGTTCCTCGACTGCGTGTCTTTGAAACGTCCCTGACAAGATCTCCTCATCCTTCTTCCTGGTCTTCGACTTCAGACTCTCAATCTGCTCCAAATACTTATCCTCCTTCTGCTTGTTGGTTGTGATTGCAGTATCTCGGTAAGCATTGAACCTGTGAATCTTCGCCCAAGCCTTGGCTAAGTCATCCTTCTTGGATTTGAGAGTCCCACAAACACCTTTTAGAGCTTGTCCTACCCTTTTCCTGGCTGCTATCTCTTCGACCAGCTCCTTTTCTTTCTCAGCGAGACGTTCTGTCTTCAGCTTGGCAATATGAACAGCCTCACCTCGCTCATGTTTCAACTGGTAGATTTCCTTTTGCAACTCACGGTTCTCCTCTCGAATTTTCTCCTTTTCAGCCCATAATTGGTTATACTTCTCCATCTCAATCATGGTTGGAGGTTCAATCAGCAAAGGGTAAGAGGGAGGTTCCCTGCAGAACGGAAAAAGTACACTCTCTACTCTGCTCTGAACCCAGTCTTCATATGCAGGAAAAGCTTTGTTGTTACACTTTCCAAAAGAAGTCTTTCCTTTCTTATGGCGATCTCTCCAAGCGTTCGCAGCTTCTTTCAACACCTCCAGATTGGCTTCCTCACCCAAAAATAGAGACTCTTGCCCATCTTGGCCTTTTGGCGGCTCCTTTAAAGCATACCCAAATTGCCTAATAGCAAGAATGGGGTTATAGTTAATTCCCCCCTTCCTTCCTATTAAAGGTACGTTTGGGTAACCTCCACAACTAACCAGGATCTCTCGGCCCAACAAATCACGATTGATCCAAACTAAGTTGTCGGCCCTTAACCCCATTAATCTCTTTGCCCAATCTAAAGTTCCTTTAGTATCTTCGAATGCCCCAGATTTGGGAAGACGATCAGCAAACCACTTATAGAAAATTGAAGCACAACAATAAAGAGGCCCGCCTCTCCTTTTCTCATTCTTATAGTGCATCGAATAATACAGATCCCCAAGCAAGGTAGGTACCGGATTCTTCGTGGTGAATATCCGGACAGCATGTGCATCTACAAAATCCTTCACATTAGGGAATAACGCAGTTCCATAAACACACATAGCCAGAATTGCGTTGAACACCGACCAACACTTAGCCTTAGCACAAGTAACAGCCTGCTCAATCAAAAACTTCGTGTGAAAACCTTGATAACCCCCTTTACTAGCAATATTTTTCTTCAACAGTGACTGATCCAAACGTAAAGTAGCAGCAACCCTTTCCAAATCAGGAAACTCCTTAGAAGGATAGAAGGGAGCTCCCTCTTTGACCGAAACATCCAAAATAAGAGCAAATTCTTCCAACGTTGGAGCCAAAAGATAATCAGCAAACAGAAAACACCGAAGTTGAGGGTCATAGAACTGCGCCAAAGTGTGCAGAGCCCTAAACTCATAATTGGTAACATTCCGGGCGAAACTCAGAATCCTCCCATATTCTCCTCTGAAATCTGCCAATACCTCAGGTTTTGCCATAGCCGAGATCTTGTGCACAGCGTCTAGATAAAGCTCTGGGAACTTGTACGGGATAATGTTCTTTCTTTTTTCAGCCCTAATACTCATCATGGACAGTTTTCAGACAACCGGAATCAAAGTTAGGATGCAACCCTACAAATGAACAAACATGTCAGAATGCAAAAAGATGATGCAAAATGCAGGCATGGGATCAAGGTATCCAAAATGCTCAAACTGCTGCTGTTCTGCTGACTGAATAAGACCCAGAATACCAGAAACCCAGAAATCCAGAATAACAACCCAATCAAACCGTCAGAATATCAGGATAATGTACACAGATGAGAAACCCAGAAACCAGGTAGGTTGGAGGTCTCGGTTACCTGCAAACCTGCAAACACCCATCCCCTCTCACATGTGGGTACTAGGATGTTCAGTATCCCGGGCTCTCAGGTCGAGAAATGATGATACGTTCACCATTTCTGGTTTGGCATCATCATCAAAAGAGGAGGCCTCAACCGATTCTCCAAAACAAAAGATCCTCAGCTTCAGAGGTTTGAGAAGCAATAGCACATTCAGCCTGAAGGATACAATGCTATCGCCAATCAAAGAGGTCGTCCGCTGATTCACTACAAAAGGGAAATCCTAGAGCAAGTTCCCAGCATTGGGTCCTCGGATCGAGAATGTGCAATGGGTTTGCCACAGAACGTGGGCTGCCATTGTCACATCTCGGGAGGAGTGCCGCAACTGAGTCCTCGGGAATGGTCGCCAGAGTCGACAATTTTCCAGATTATATTCCATCATCTGCCCCAAATGGACAGGATAGAATATTACCAAGAAAACCTCGTCTGGATGTGGAGTTTTCATGTATACTTCGTCTGGCCAAATGCCAAACAAGTCACACTACTTTCCACGCTAATCATAGGTGTATGCTCAAGCCTTGGTATTGGGCTTTTCTCTCATGAATCCAACCCACCCTGCAAACAGAAAATCCAGCAGCAGAATAGCACAGCAATATCCAGTATGACAGTAATAAATGAAATGCAATGCAATGCAATAAAGAGCTGTAAGTACAGTAAAGTAAATAAGACAGTAAATACAGTGATATACAACAAAGCAAAGCACCATAAAAACAAACACCCAGAGAAAACAAACAGACAAGCGCTAGGATCGACTCGCTAAAGGGGAAGGACCAGCATAGGTCAACCAGAGTTGATCCCCAGCAGAGTCGCCAGCTGTCGCTCCCGAAAGGATTCGCATCCGACGGTACAAACGCGAAAGTGGCGCAAAAGAACACAGAGTCGCCAGCAAAGTGTATTTATCCCAAGAGAGGGAAAGGAAACACTGCATAAACCTGAAAGAAGGGAAAGAGCATGGTCACGCGACCAAGAGAACGGGTACGGGAGTCGGTTACGCGAAGGGAAGGTGTTAGCACCCAACACGTCCATCGTACTCGATGGGATCCACGCTTGCTGTCTGCATCAAAGGGTGTCGTCGACTGGAACTCCACTGCTACTAGACCGGCAAAAGAACGAGAATGGAAAGAAACGAAGAAACAAATGTAGGGAAAATAAAAGAAGTGCTCGCATGGGCCCTACCCCACTGCCTACGTATCTCATCGGGATCATGAGAATCAGAGCGACGTAGTTCCCCTAACTAGGGGTGGATTGTGTTTTTTAGGGAACGGCTTACGTTCTAGCTCAGGTGTTGCAGCTCGCTGAATCGAGACTTAGGCGTTACCATCTTGCAAGAGAACGAGTAGGAGCGCGTTCGTACGCTGAGAGTGAGTGAAGTGAGAAAAGAATTCCCGAAGGAAAGACGTTATTGTTTGTTTGAGTTTTTCTTAGACAGAAGTGTTTTTTAAGTTAGTTTGTAACTTGCATTGAACCAAAGTCTTAAACACAGGAACGAATACTTTCGCGCATCGCCCCCAACAGGATGTACACTAGGTATCCTAGAAGAATGAGAGGAAGCCCCTCGTTCCCCACTTCCCACATAGAAGGCTTAAGCGCAATACACATTAACCTTTATTACGTGTTTTCAAGAAGTTTTGAGATGAGAAGAGAGAAGACACAAAGGAAACTCTAAAGGGAAACTATGAGTCCTAATGTTATCATGCATGGAAATCCTAGGGTTAGTGAGGTTTAGGAGAGAAACAATTACCTAACCTAATGCTAATCCTACTCCAAGCTTAATCAGAAATTAAGTTGGACTAGGTAGCTCTGAGGGGGAAGGAATCCAAGACTTAAACAAGTCTTGAGATTCAAGGGGAAGAGAAAGAGTGAAAGAGATGAAGAAGAAAGAGGAAGGTAAGATGAAAAACAAGAGGGGCAGCAAGCACATCATAATCATCATGTCCAACTCAAATCAATTAATACATTCAAAGACCAAACAAACACATCTCTAACACACAAGTGAAAGCACACAAGAAAGGATGCAAGTAAACTTGAATTAAGTGCACCATCAAATACACATGGATATCATATCAAAGTGAAATGAAGGAGATAAGATGAAAATGAAACAAGAACAGAACTCACATCATATCATCATCAACAATTCATATATGCAAAAGAGGTTCACATTATGCAACATGATGCACCAAAGAAGTTACAAAGTAAAAGGAATGATATGCATCACATAATTCAAACCAAATGCATCCCACAATACTCAAGTAACATGAAAATCAAGTATAGAACTCAAGAGGCAGTAGCACACACATTAACATCATGTCAAGATCAAACTCAAGTCATACAAGATTAATCACCAAGCAACACATCCAAAGCATGCATCAAAATTAATCAAAACAACCACTTACTATTCATGCAAGCAAGCAAAGAAACATGTGAAGCAAAAAGTGAGAACATGTCACATAAAACACTTTAAACCAAGAGGGTCAGAACCTCTAGCATGTCATACAAATCAAACAAAAGGTTTCATACATGAATGGATTCGCACAAAGAAGCAATCACAAGGTTAGGTTGAGCATTCCACAAAGTTCAAGTCCAAAACAACAACACTTTACAAAATCAAGAACAAATAGAAAAATGAGTGAAAAGAGGTGATTCCAAAGCCACAAGTAAGCACAAACAGAACATGATCATACCATATAAACAACTCAAGCATCACTCAATCACAAGTAAGCAAATGCATCCAAACTAAACCAAGTGTCAAAGCATGCTTCAATCAAACTTGCATCACAAGTAAGGATCAACCAAAAATAGAAAAGTGGATCAATAAAATCCCAAAAAATAATCAAAGGCAAATTTAAACATCCAATTAACAAGTGTCAAAAGATTGGAACAGAAATAGATCAATAGCATGTTCAAAAGAGCTTCACAAGACAAGGTATGCAAGTGATCGTGTATGAATCGAGGAGCATAAAGAATCACATGAAAAACAATCAAAGGTGATCACCAAGGCAGAAAGATAACAATCAAACATTTATCATCCACATGTCAAGACAAGGAAAAAAAATCGGCTCAAGAAGGCATGGCAAAGTCATCCAACATAAGTATTAATCACAAAGGCTAACATGAAAGACACTTTGGAAAAGAAAATCGGAATTAATTATTAAAACAAATGGAAAATAAAAATAAAATTCATAGAAAATTAAATAAAACGTTAAAATACGTACATGATTTTTTTTGGAATTTTTTGATAAAATAAAGTATTTTTAATAATTAAAAAAAAAGTAACGAAAATAAAAAAGAAAATGAAAATTGGTTTAAATGGAGGGTGCATTAGCAATGGGAAAGGGAAGGCCACGATTTGGGCCGGTACTGGGGGTGTGAACAGAATATTTTTGCAAGCCTAATGAGAAACATTGCATGTGATCAGAATTTTCTAAAATAAAAATAAATGATATGTTACAAGTATGTGAACTTGACATCAATTGGACATATCAATTTTAAGTGAGGAAAAAGACAAAAATGAAATGAACCAACCAAGCCTCGCCACCTATCATCTTCTCCAAATAACCATGCAAAACAAACACGTGAACAGTGCTGCAACATCACTCCCCGCCGGAAAAAAACGCAGTCCGGCCGCCGGAAAAAAAAAAAATTTTTTTTTTTGAAGACCTCTCTTGCTCAGTTTTTCGCGTAGATTCCGAATATGCACTTAGTTTTTCACAAAAATGTCTCTAAGACCATGAAAAATCAGTTTAAAGTAACTAAGCACATGACACCACATCACCAAATCAAGACAACCGATACACAAACTTGTAGTACACTTCATGGAGGTTTCAAATATGCAATTAGATTACAAAAATACTCAATAAAAATCATGGAAACCAAGCATTAAAGTAAGCACACAAAAATGAAATTTCAAGTATCACACACAAACAAGCTCTAAACCAATGCATACATAGTGTAGGACTTCAGATGCAAATGAATGATCCTAAACATGGCCTAAAATGGAAGAAACGAGTTCATGAAAAATACCTAACGGAGTTGCTCCGTTGGCTCTTGAAAGCTTGCAAAAATGGAAGAAAGAAGCTCCTACACTCTTTAAGGCACCACACAATGAAGATGCAACCCAGAAAAGGCTAGAAAATATGAAGAAAACCCAAATCCGAAAAATGGAAGTTTGAGAAAGAATGAGAATTTTTTTGATCTGAACCTACCCACTGCAGCCTTGTCTTTCATGTTTTAGGGTTTGATGAGTTTATATATGGTGGGTTGGGATTAGTTTTGGGCCTGAAAATGGGATGGAGAGTTTGTTTGGAATTTTTGCCATAAAAGAAACTTGGAGAGTGAGGTACGTGTAGTAGTTTTTTTTTTGAGTGATTATGGAGTGATCATGAGTGGAAATGGAACATGAAATGAGGGGTGGTGTACATAGCACGTGATGGTAGAGAATGAGGTAGAGTTTCTATGACTTTTATCCTTTTCTTTTTATGGCAAAAAGTGGGAAATGAGTGCATGAATAGGTGGTACATGTGTGGTCATTTTTTGCAATGTCTTGATGAGGAAAGAGTGAGTGATACGCATGAAATAAGGTTGGCAGGGCTGCTGCATGATCATGCCAAGGTTTTGCCAAAATACACATCAAAATTTCATGTTTGAAACAAGTTAAAATGTCTAACTTTGAATGATCATATCTTGGTGGAAACAAAACCATTTAATGCATTCTTTGGATCACAAGAAAATAGGGATCAAAATGAATAAGTTTGGTGTCCAACATACTTCAATTTGACACTTGAATCAACGGGAAAAATCAAGTTGAAAACATGTGTGCAAAGTTGTCCCAAATAACTTAGAAAAATTCTAAGTCTTTAGTGAAACCGTAAGTTGAAAATGTCACACTTTGAACATTCATAACTCCATGAAAAATAACCCAAATGGTATGGTTCTTGTGTTCAAATTGAAGGGAAAGTTTCATACTACAACTTTCATGTGGAAGAGGTTTTCAAATAAGGCCTTGATCATGGTGAAAAATGGCTTAGAAAGTGATTAAAAACTTACTAAAAATAGTAAGTTTCTAAAAACCTAATTTACCAAATTTAGTAACTTTTCACAATTCTTGATTTTTCATCAACCCTTGAACATTTCTTGATCTAATCTTTTCCATGGATCATATTTGACTTGGAAATCACCATGTTGACCTCAAAAATTAGGAGTTGACTTTTTCACTGCACAGTTGACTTTATTCCCAATTCTCTTGATTTTGAAATTTCTGGTCAAATGAAACCCCTCTGAATCAAATTGATGGGCAATCTTCCATCCTTAGACACTTAAAGACATAAGGAATACCATGCAATCAAGTCTTGTCCAAAAAAATCAGAAATAAACTGATTCTATAGCAAAACCCAATTTTGGTACCCTCTGGTTAGGAGGAGATAACACATCCTCCAAATTCAAATTCCTCTGAATATGATATGTATCATGTCCACCAATGATGACATGTGCCACTTGGAGATGATAAAGAATCAAAGAGCTTGCTCATTTGGGGGTCAGATCCCAGAATCTCCAAAACCCTAATTTAAGAAATCAGGTTAGGAGAGTGTGATTCCTTTGAATTCTCTTGCCAATCTTGATCTTGTGATGAGATGATGGACCAATTAAGACACCTTGAGGCTTAAGGCTCCTTTGTGGTTCAAGAGCTGATAGCATCAAGAATTTTCTCTCCTCTTAGCCCCCTTGGACAATACACATGAACTGTTGCTTGAAACCCTGAAAAACCTCTTCTTCCCTTGAGTTAAACCAAGTACCTTGATCCCATGCCAAGAGCCAATGATATGCAAAGATGATAATGCAAGAAATGCAAAGAAACATAAGCCAGTTAGGTAAAAACAACAAGGCAAATTTTGAGGTGCTACACATGCCAAGTATGCTTGATGATATGAACACTTGTATATTCAAGAATAAAATGAGTTCATATACCTTTTAGATTATTGTTAGTTCTTGTAGTTGGCTGGAATTTTGGTAAAACAATGTGGATGTCATGGTTGATGTTTCAACATAAGTTTCTAACATTCTGGTTGTGTTAAGTTATAAATGGTTGCAGATTCTGTGCTGATCTCAAACCCGATGTTAAGACATCAGTTGATAAAACATCAGTCTGAGTTGTTTTATTAGGGCTGCGTGTTTCTGTTATTGGAGAGATATTCTGCTGAAGAGAGTGAGAGATTGTAGGCGAATATCTTGGTAAAGATATATTCAGTTGCAATCAGATTTGGAGCAGATCTTGTTGCTGTTTTTAAGGCTAAAAGATATGAAGATTTAATTGAAGATTTAATTGAAGATTTAATTGAAGATTTGATTGAAGATTTAATTGAAGGTCTATTTAGTAGTAGAATCTTCTGCAGATTTGTAGCAGTTAATATGCTGAGATTTAAAGCCCAAATCCAGTTGGGAAAAAGGTTATAAATAGAAGCATTGTAACCTAGTTAAAGTTAAGCTAGCCATCATGTAAATTCTAAGGGTTAAGTTTGTGAACCACTCTCTAGGAGAGTTGGTATGTGTGAACCACTCGGATTGTGAGATGGTCATTATTCTTAGAGGAAGCTGTTAAGCAACTCTAAGTATTGTTCTTAGTCATGAGGGTCATGTCTAGGTATTGTTATAGGAGTGTGTCTTCTATGTGTTTGGAGAGTTTTTAGAAATCAAGCTGTTGATGCAGTGACTGAGATGTTGACTGCTAGACATCATTGAGATGATTGGGAGTGAGATGGAGTCTCTTATCTAAGGAGGACTTAGATAGAAGGGTCATTGGGTAGTGATTAAGTTAGTGGATTGTTAACTAGTTTGTTGAGTCTGTAATTTGATACTGCTAATAGTGGACTTCCTTCCTGGCTTGGTATGCCCCCAGATGTAGGTTGTTAGACTGATCTGGGTGAACAAATTCTGTGTGCACTTTACTTTTCAGCAACTTCTTTAAATGTCTATAATTGCCTTGTTGTTTATGTCAGACCAGATGTCTCGACATCATGTAGGACATCTGGGATCTGTTATACCAGAATTTCAATTAGTATCAGAGCAGGCATCCTATCTGTTTCTGGATGAGATCTAGGGAAGATACTTTCTGGTTCATGAGCAAGGAAGATAGTTTTGTTGAGTTATGGACTTGGTCAGCTCATATAGTTGTTTGTTTGATCCCTTGAAGTGAAGGATGAACTATTCATGACAGGGTATGTATTGGATCTGTCTGTTGTTATCAGGTGTGTAGCTTTGGTGGAGAACTGCTGTTGTGAGTTTGATTTGTTGGCACTTGGGTTATGGTGATGGTGTGCAAGGATTATTGAGTAGTGCCTGAAAGTTGTTGAGGAGTTATTGTGTATTCCGCTGCATGGTATCTGATGTAACCCTGGTTGGTTCTTGTATCTCTGGTGGTGAGATTCTAGGAAGGTATTCTCTTGGAAAGACATTAGGGTTTGGTCTCCTCAGCAGGATATTCTATGATGTTGTAGTTTATGCAAGACAGCTTCAACCGTTTGGTTAGAGATGCCAAAGATACTTGAGGATTATCTCATATCTTTGTTTTGGGAAAGAAGTGATCAAAAGGTGAATGGATCTTATTAAAGACTGTATGACATGGATGTTTCAGTTTTTTTTAGAAGAAGAATATATTTCAAATCAGGCATTGAAGACCAATCTGTCCAGAACATTGATTCCTTCTTTATCAATTTTCTTGATGGTGAAAGAAGAGGGTGGAGCCAAAGCAAAAGAGTATCACTGTCAAATCTTTCATGCGGGAGTGAAGATCTTGATAAGTTATCTCTTAAGCTTAGTTGTGGTGACCTAATTAGGAGTATCTTCCTGGTTATGATGTCAAATGTAGTTCTGGTATATCTGAAGATGAATTCTCTTGTGAAGATACATGTTTCTGATTTTCAAAATCATGAACTGGAGGAAGTTTCATCAAGAAAGAAGCTGAGCTTAATATGTCAATTCTAATGTCTAGACATCGCGCTACACATCAATAGTTTATGGTAAATGCTAAGTCAAAGACCTATTATATTGTAGCTGTTTTGAAGGATCACTGAAGCTATGAAGTTGAACAATTTTTGAGATGATGTTCATAATGTCATAGCATTTCAGTTGGAGCTGGTTGAAGAAAAGGTAGCAGAAGAGAAGGAAATGATCCCTGTTTAAACTAAAATGTCTGAGGACAATTTTATAGGGAAAATGCATCCAAGAGTTTGTGTGCAGTAGCAGTGTAAATCAGCCTGTGGTCAATTGGTGTTTGCATGAGCTCTTTCAGTTTTGTGGCTTGAAGGATTGGAAGTAGCAGATTGTCTATGGTATGTTTATGCAGAAGGATGGCAGTTATCACTCTTAAGTTAGACAAGAGGTCTGAACCTTGTGCTTATAAGAAGAAGCTTCTGGAAGAGTGTGTTATGCAAGTTACTGCAGTTTTGTTGGTCTGATCTTGGAAGTTGATCAGATGTTGATATGTTCTCGTGTGTTCCCTACAAGAGATATGTGTGGATTAATATGGTTGTAGTCTCCAAATCTATAGGAGATGTTTAATGTGATTTAGACTAATGTCGGAACTGATGTTGAAACATCATTTCAGTTCTTTGCTCATGGTGGAGTAAAAGATCAAGACACTGACCTAACCTGGAAGGCTTTTGTGGTATGAATGGTTGTCATAATGGCCTGTCATGAAGAAGATTCAGAAGATGCTGGAATCTGAAGAAGGGTTAAACCACAGGGATCAATTGCTATTTGTGAAATTCACAAGTATTTAATTGATTATCCTTGAAAGACAAGATTAAGGATGTTCTGTCTATTGTTTTAACATCTTTTCATCAGAGGTTTGGAGAATCATGGGAGGGGTTCTACATTCACTCACAAGTCGCCTAGGTGTTGACCTGGGATTATTGCTTAGCATTTGTTCCTAGAAAGTATTGTGAATGACTTGTCCAGACGGTGGTGCTGTTGAAGATGAAGATGGAAGACTATGAAGACATCATAATCTTGATGGTTACAGCTTGGATCAGTTTATTTCTGATCTAAGTGGTTTGGAGCATGGTGTTTGCTCTGGTTGTGAAGGTCGAGGATAAGTGGCAGTTATCTCTGGCTTTCTACTGACGGCTCTACTAAGGGAAGTGACTTTCTTTAGTATTGTTATGGGGTAGTCTTGGACTACTTATTTTCTGAAGATTCATATGTGGTAGGTTTGAAGTCTTTGGAGTTTCTAAGCAGGATGGAGGTTGTCTACTCAAACTTGATTGTTGAATCAAGTCTATGAGAGCATGGAAATCTGTTTCTGCAAAGGGAGGAGGTTCTTTTGAGTGGCAGAAGGTAGAGCTGAATTCAACAGTTGGATGACATAATGTTCTGACATCTAGCTTAACACCAGGAGTCTCAGCTGGTGATGTGGCACATCAGCTAATGATAGGGTGATCTACAGGAATGAACAATAGGATGCTTCAAAAAGATCGTTCTCATGGCAGTTTGCGGGAGCTGCAGAAAGGAGAAGATGTTACATGACCATGGCTTAGGGAGTCTAAGTGTGTTTGCTTATGAGCAAGTGGAACATGTGACTTGGAGATCAAGTTTCCTTGGTGGATCAAGATATCTTTGTGAGAGTTCTGACAAACGTGAAAAAGGTCAAAATGTGGCATTTGGTTGTTTTCATATGAGGATTCATGAATGAGGTGATCAAACTATGGCATTTGGTTGATCTCAGAAGTGGATTCGAAGAATCAAGATAATCAGAGTGTGGCAGCTGGTTATTATTGAGGATTGTCTTGGAACAGGTTACTATTGGGCAGAAGGGTGATGAGTTGAAGACTCAAGGATATTATTCTTCTTGAAGGTGGATGAGAGTTTAATTCTCTAGTTCTTTGGATTACTATGCAATCGTAAGTTCAGTTGGTGGAGCATATCAAAAATCATGGTGATGATATCTTGGTGTGTGGCAAATGTTCTAACTTGTGTTGGGACATTATCTGGTTGTATATCCTTGGTGAAGGATGTTTTTGTTCTGGTTCTGAAGCTTGGTACATACATTAGGCCTAAGGAACGTCTACATAGTCATACGGGAGAATGATGAAGTAGAAGGTCTGCCTTGGATGGAGAATGTAGAGAAGACTGAAGTAGATCAGGTATTGATTGATTGGAAGTCTGAAGATGAAGAGTATGATAGGGAATGACTGCCTTTGGAGAAAGGGACAATGGTACCAAAATGCATGTGCTCAGCAAGTGTGCTCAAATGTTCATCTTCATCTAGAGCATTAGTTAACCATGACTGGGGGAGTACTTGTCTATGGATTTTGCTGCAAAGGTACATATATTGTGAAGATTGCATGTTGATCAAGATTGTGAAGATTGGTTGAATCTTATGAGGATATAATGTCAGATAACATGTTATGACATTAGGCTGTTGGATGACATATTGGTGTGGACATGAATGGTTCTAGCCATGTGAAGCTAATTGTTTGAATCATATGCGCACATGCTTCTGAGGAGAAGTCTGAAGGACAACTTTGGTTGTGTATGGGAGAATTTATTTTTCTCTGCAGATTTTGGAAGAGCTTTGTGAGGGTCCTTGTTGATGGGAGATGTCACACTTGTCTTGGTGTGAGTAAGAGGAGTTTATTTAGAGTTCAGTGGAAGGCATTGTGTGTGTGCTTCAGAACTTGTGGATGATTGTGTGAAGCATTCCTGACTGGATGAATGAAGACTATGTCTGGATTTTCCAAATGTTATGATATACTGGTCAAGGAGCACCATTTGTGAAATATAATGGGAGAACTTCTGTCTGTACTAGTGTGGTACTTGGATTGCTTGAGGATTAAGCGTTATGTGAATGTGTTCAGCAGGTGTGTTGAACAGAGGGGGCTCTCTTGAAGACATGAAGATGAGTCTTATGTTTTCCATTCATTTAAGGTGTTCTTCTTGCAAAGGAGCACTGGTTATCTTAGATAGGGGGAGTTGATCTTTTGTTGAAGAAGATTTTATCAAGATTGTAATGTCAGAAAAGATGTCGTGACATTGTGTTACTGGTGAAGTTCATGGTGTACTTAACAGTTTAGACATGGTTTCATGGTGTCAGACAAGATGTCAATGGATTGAATCAGCAGTATACATTTACCCCAATGTTTGTTCAGCTATTGAGCCTGGATTTTGTTCTGAGTATGTTAGTTGTCAGATTCAGAGGGTGTCCAATTGTGGCTAAAAAGGGGGAGAGTTAGCCCATGTGTTTCCTAGTTTTGTTGGTATAGGCTTGAGGGGGAGTAATCGTGTTTGAACAGCTGGTATGATGGTTCTTGCTTTGAGGGGGAATTTGTTTTGTGCTGAGTTACTAGTTGTTGCAGCTAGTTGGTATTGCTGCAGGTTGTGCTGTGAATGTTAGTAAGTGTTTTTCTGCTGCAAGCTGAAAGTGTTTTAGCCAAAATTAGCCAAAGGGGGAGATTGTTAGTTCTTGTAGTTAGCTGGAATTTTGGTAAAACAATGTGGATGTCATGGTTGATGTTTCAATATGAGTTTCTAACATTCTGATTGTGTTAAGTTGTAAATGGTTGCAGATTCTGTGATGATGTCAAACCCGATGTTAAGACATCAGTTGATAAAACATCAGTCTGAGTTGTTTTATTAGGGCTGCGTGTTTCTGTTATTGGAGAGATATTCTACTGAAGAGAGTGAGAGATTGTAGGCGAATATCTTGGTAAAGATATATTCAGTTGCAATCAGATTTGGAGCAGATCTTGTTGCTGTTTTTAAGGCTAAAAGATATGAAGATTTAATTGAAGATTTAATTGAAGATTTGATTGAAGATTTAATTGAAGGTCTATTTAGTAGCAGAATCTTCTGCAGATTTGTAGCAGTTAATATGCTGAGATTTAAAGCCTAAATCCAGTTGGGAAAAAGGTTATAAATAGAAGCATTGTAACCTAGTTGAAGTTAAGCCAGCCATCATGTAAATTCTAAGGGCTGAGTTTGTGAACCACTCTCTAGGAGAGTTGGTATGTGTGAACCACTCGGATTGTGAGATGGTCATTGTTCTTAGAGGAAGCTGTTAAGCAACTCTAAGTATTGTTCTTAGTCATGAGGGTCATGTCTAGGTATTGTTATAGGAGTGTGTCTTCTATGTGTTTGGAGAGTTTTTGGAAATCAAGTTGTTGATGCAGTGACTGAGATGTTGACTGCTAGACATCATTGCGATGATTGGGAGTGAGATGGAGTCTTTTATCTAGGGAGGACTTAGATAGAAGGGTCATTGGGTAGTGAATAAGTTAGTGGATTGTCAACTGGTTTGTTGAGTCTATAATTTGATACTGCTAATAGTGGACTTCCTTCCTGGTTTGGTATGCCCCCAGATGTAGGTTGTTAGACCGAAATGGGTGAACAAATTCTGTGTGCACTTTACTTTTCAGCAACTTCTTTAAATGTCTATAATTGCCTTGCTGTTTATGTCAGACCAGATGTCTCGACATCATGTAGGACATCTGGGATCTGTTATACCAGAATTTCAATTATGATGACTTATTTGAAATTCTTCAAGACTTTTTGATATAGATGAACACTTGAAACTTGATACTTGACTTGAAGTAATTCCTTTTTGATCTTCAATAGATTTTACAATGTTGTTGTCTTCATCAAGACATATTTGATAATCTTGATTCTTCAATCTCCCCCTTTTTGATGATGACAAATCTTCTCTTGAAAAACTTTATTTCAACTTTGATTTTTCTAACAAAAGCAATGCTCCCCCTAAATGTAAGCCCCCCCTAAAAACATGCTTGGAGGAATTTTTTTGAAACATTTCTTTGCTGCAAAATTTTGTTAGAAAATACACATGCATAATTTTGTTAGAAAATACGCATGCTTCTCCTCCTTTGTCATTACTAAAAAGGAAGGGAAAAGTTTTAAAAGTGTTATGGTGAAAGCATATGAAACACATACCACATTTGAAACATATTAGAACACACAAATTTGAACAACACAAAGCACAAACATAACATTAAACATTAAGTTCCCACAACACATTTCACTTAAGTCTTACACAAATTCAAAACACAACATTCTTGAAAAAGACATAACCAAAATACTAGAAACAACTAAAGACACTAGAAAAACTTAAAACAACATTTAGTCACTTTCCGACATTTCATAGTTTTCTTCATCCTCTCCATCTTCTTCTTCTTCATCCTCTACCTCTTCTCCTCTTTCCTCAACTATTGGGTATTGGCGACGTGATTTAGACATCTTGAGCAACAATTTCTTAATGGAAGCCCTTTCAAAAGAATGAGTGTTCATAATTGCTTCCATTGAGCACATCTTGTTGTAGAGTGCTTCATTAGTATATCCGCCTTCCGGAGCCGGTGAAGGAGTGAAAGTTGGAGCAACATCTTTGTACACATATAACCCTTGCCGAATCTTGATGATGCCCATGTTCCGTAAACATGTAGAGGCATTAATTTCACAATCTCTAGAACTCATCTCAACTTTTGGTTCTCTTTTGACAAGAAATTCAAGTTTTTCAAGGAGTTTCGACACAATTCTTCCATAAAGTAGACCACCACTCATGTTTTGTTGGTAAAACATATGATACATCACAGTAAATGCCCAATTCACCTTTAATCCATTCTTAAGTGAAAACATGGCTTGCAATTCCGGATCGGTAATTTGAGCGTGATTGGAATGTTTTGAAAGCACCACATCAGCAATCACATAATGTAACATTCTATCCGTTACCGACAAATTCTTCGAATAAAGCAAGACTCTAGAAGAGGCATGACTTTATCTACCCATGACATCCACTTGATTCACTCTAGAGAGACGGAAATAATAATCCATTTTATTATAGTCTCTCCACCCATTAGTTTTTGGAGTAAACCCTTGTTTAATAATCTGTCCCTCAGAGGATAATCCAAAATACTCTCCAAAAATTTTAGCATCAACACAAATATTAGTGTTCTTAAATCTAGAAGTTAAATAATGGTCATCAAAATCATCCAAACCCACATGCAAATTATAGTAGAATTCTTTTACTAGGTCAGGATACACAAGACCTATCTTAGATACAAAGCTATCTATCTTATGCTGCCTCAATAAATTCGGAAAATCAAAACTTTCAGCAAGAAAAGATGATAAGAGAACATATTTTACCAGCATTAATAATCTGTTCCGGAAATCGAATGTAAGCCTCCTTTGTTTTGTTGTTGGAGCAGCTTCTTCTTGATGTGAGCTATCTTCTCCCATTTTTGCTTTTCCTTTTTCTCTTCTTGAGGAAGCCATGGATGAAAGCTTGAAGGTGTGAAAGTGATTTTTGGATTTTTGAGAGAGGAGGGCTTTGATGATATGAGTTGTGTGATTTAGTGAGAATATAAAGAAGTTTTGATGAGTGGGATTTAAAGTAGGTGGTTGAATGACTTTCAATGTGTTTAAATGGTAGTAAAGAGGAGTTAAGAGAGATGAAGAGTACCAATATGAGTTGGAAGAACAAGTTGACTTATCATAAAAGCACTTATTTAACACATGAACCACACAAAACCACATAAGACACATTTTAAGAAAACACAAAAATCATCATTTAATTAAATTTACCAATTTTTTTGAAAATGCTACAGTGTAAATCGATTAACCTAAAACCAACATAACTTGGTTAATCGATTAACAGAACAATAATTTGCGCAAATACTTACAGTGTTAATCGATTAACATAATTGCAAAGGCAAATGGTTAATCGATTAACACACTAAAAAAGTAGCAACTTCATAATTTTTAGTATGCTAATGAAATAAAAATGTAACACCATGACATGTTAGAATATAACATTATACAACTTGTGATAATCCAGAAAATTCATGAAAATAATTTTATGAGCATAAAAAAGTGAAAATAAGTCATTATGGCATAAAATTCACTTTTTCAAAAACATTGACAACCATAAAAAATTTGAAATAATGTGTACCTTGGCTTCATTATATCATATAATGAATAAATATTGAAGATTTAAACATCACCTTCATCCAATATGCCAAGTTCTCGACGAAACTTAAAGAATGCGTCCCGAGGAATCGGTGTTGTGAAGATATCTGCCAGTTGATTATGTGTATCCACGAATGAGACTTCAACATCGTCTTTAAGCACATGATCACGAAGAAAATGATGTCTAATGTCTATGTGTTTAATGCGGGAATGCATGACTGGATTCTTTGTGATATTTATGGCACTAGTGTTGTCGCATCGAAGTGGTATGCATCCGAGATTGATTCTGTAATCACTCAATTGTTGCTTTAGCCAAAGAATCTGAGCACAACAACTTCCTACTGCTATGTATTCTGCTTCTGCGGTACTAAGAGCAACACATGCTTGTTTCTTACAGGATCATGATACTAATGCATTTCCTAGGATGTGACATGTTCCACTTGTGCTTTTTCTATCAGTTTTACACCCTGCATAATATGCATCAGAATAACCAACTAAATCACACATACTACCTTTTGGATATCATAGACCAACGTTCGTCGTTCCCTTGAGATACTTCATGATTCTTTTTACAGCAGTGAGATGTGACTCCTTTGGATTTGCTTGAAACCGGGCACATAAACACACACTAAACATTATGTCAGGACGACTTGCCATCAAATATAATAAAGAACTAATCATACCTCGATACTTGGTGATATCAATGGAAGCACCCGATTCATCTTGATCATCATAGGTTCCGGATCCCATTGGTGTAGCCATAACCTTGCAACTATCCATGTCGAATCTTTTCAACAATTATTTGCAATACTTGGACTGGTTGATGAATATACCTTCCTTTAGTTGATTGATATAAAGTCCAAGAAAGTAATTCATCTTTCCCATCATAGACATCTCAAACTCTCCTTGCATCATCAATGAGAATTCTTTACAAAGATCTTCGTTCGTTGAACCGAATATGATGTCGTCAACATAGACTTGAACTAACAACATATTACTTTTTACTTTCTTAATGAACAATGTCTTGTCAACTTTGCCTTTTACAAATCCCTTTTCACAAAGAAAATTGCTTAGTCGATCATACCATGCTCTTGGTGCTTGCTTTAAGCCATAAAGAGCTTTCTTCAACTTGAAGACATGTGAAGGATTCTTGAAGTCTTCAAAACCCGGGGGTTGTTTGACATAGACTTCTTCATTGATGTAGCCATTTAAGAATGCACTTTTGACATCCATTTGGTATAGTTGAAAATTTAATGAACATGCGTAAGCAAGTAATAAACGGATAGCTTCTAACCTTGCAACCGGAGCGAATGTTTCCTCGAAATCAATGCCTTCTTCTTGATTGTAACCTTGTGCCACCAACCTTGCTTTGTTTCGAATAATTATTCCGTTCTCATCAAGTTTGTTCTTAAACACCCATTTGGTACCGATGATGTGTTTATCACTTGGTCTAGGAACAAGTTCCTGAACTTAATTCCTTTCGAATTGGTTTAACTCTTCTTGCATATCAATAATCCAATGGTCGTCACTTAAGGCTTCACTGACTTTGGAAGGTTCAATTTGTGAGACAAACGCCATGTTTAAGCAAGCATCTTTAAGATTTAGCCTTATTGCAACGCCTTGACTAATATCACCAATTACTTTGTCAATTGAATGATCTCTATGAGTCCTCCATTCCTTAGGTAGATCATTGTCGTTTGACTCTTGTTGAATCGGTTCTTCTTGATGTTCCACTTGATTTTCAATTGAAGTATCTTCTTTAGGAACTTCTACAATTTCATCATCATCATCACATAAAACAATATCCTCCTTGGAGGGGTTAGATTCATCAAACTTAACATGCATAGATTCATCAATTGTTAAAGTTCTTTTATTATAAATTCTATATGCCTTACTAGAAAGTGAATAGCCAAGAAATATACCTTCATCCGATTTTTCATTGAACTTACCAAGATTGTCTTTGTCATTGTTTAAGATAAAGCACTTGCATCCAAAAATGTGTAAGTAAGCAATGTTAGGTTTCCTCCCTTTGAAGAGTTCATAGGGGGTCATCTTTAGAATAGGTCTAATGTTAACACGATTACTTACAAAACATGCCGTGCTCACCACATCCGCCCAAAAATACTTTGGAAGATTTGAGTCGCTAAGCATTGTCCTTGCAAGTTCCACCAATGACCTATTATTTCTCTCCACCACTCCATTTTATTGAGGAGTCCTTGGTGCCGAGAAGTTGTGAGATATTCCATGTTCTTCACAAAATTCTTCAAAGGAAGCATTTTGGAATTCTCCACCATAATTGAAAGTGAATTCTCACTTTGAATTTGCTTTGCATATTTCTTGAACGCCTTAAATGCATCACTTTTCTCCACTAAAAAGAATGTCCAAGTATATTTAGAGAAATCATCAACAATAACTAAAGCATATACATTACCTCCGAAGCTTCTTTTTCTTGATGGACCAAATAAGTCCATATGCAACAATTGTAGTGGCCTTGAAGTGGACACCACATCTTTAGATTTGAAAGTTGACTTGGTTTGTTTCCCTTTTTGACATGCATCACACAACTTATCTTTGACATATTTTATCTTTGGTAAACCAATAACTAAATCATGCTTAATTAATTTATTCAAATGCTCCATATGAATGTTAGCAATCCTTTTGTGCCAAAGCCATGAATCAATATTGTTTGCCATAACCTTCAAAGAAGTGTCATCAAGGGAAATCATAAAAATATTGTTAATTCTTTTACCTTTAAGCATTACCTTATTAGTGACTTCATCTTCTATCAAACATTCATCTTTAGTGAACTTGATTTTGAATCCTTTGTCACAAAGTTGTCTTATGCTAATAAGGTTATGCTTTAAGCCTTCAACATAAAGCACATCTTCAATTGTTGTGAAAGGTGGTGCACCAACATTGCCTACGCCAAGAATCCTTCCTTTATTGTTATCTCCATAAGTAACATAACCCTTGGCCTTAAGCACTAGACTTGCAAATTTGTTTATATCTCCGGTCATATGCTTTGAACAACCACTATCAAGATACCATAGATTTGAAGTGGTCTTCAAGCAAACCTCATCATTTTCATCTTCGGAGTTGTGTGTAGCCACAAGTGATAGTTTTGCGCTTTCATCACTCTCCGAGTCGGATGATGAACTAATTTCGTTGTCTTCCCATGCAATGTATGCCTTCTTATTTTTTGATTCCTTCTTGCCTTTGAAACTTCCTTTCTTTGCAAGTTGTGGACATTCGGGTTTTATGTGACCTTGCTTTCCACATTCATAACATGTAATATCTTGAGATAAAGTGGAAGCCTCCTTTTTCTTAAAGTGTTTCTTTCTTTTAGCATAAAAAGACTTGTCTTTATTTCCAAAAAATTTACCGAGTCTTTTTAATAGAAGCATGAAATTTTCGTCTTCCTCCGATGAATCATCATTTTATTTTCCTTTTGCATCTACTTTTAAAGCAATACCCTTGGACTCTTGTCTTGAATTTCATGTTTTTCAAGTTGTCCAAGTTCTAATTCATGTTCTTGGAGTTTACCAAATAGAGATGCGGAAGTCATTGTAGAGAGGCTTTTCTTTTCCGATATTGTCGTTACTTTTGGTTGCCATTCTCTAGTTAATGATCTTAGAATTTTAATATTTAATTCTTCATTTGAAAATGTCTTACCAAGTGCCATTAAGTGATTAGTCAAATGAACAAATCTCTTTTGCAATGCGACAATGGATTCTCTGGGCTGCATTCGGAACATTTCATATTCTTGACTTAAAGTGTTTAGTCTGGATCTTTTAACTTCAGCCGTTCCTTCATGTGTTTCTACCAAAGTATCCCATATTTCTTTTGTCGATTTACATTGACAAACACGAAAGAACTCATCAATACTTAAAGAATTTTGAAGAAGATTGATAGCTTTCTTTTCATTTAGAATTTTTTTCTTGTCTTCTTCATCATATGTACTCTTTAATTTTTCAGTACAACACCATTGACCACATTAACAGGATTATGCGGATCATTCTCAATGGCTTCCCATATACCTTCTCCTTGTGCTTCAAGATGTGCCTTCATACGAATCTTCCAAAAATCAAAATATTCTCCAGAGAAAAGTGGGGGCTTGTTACTACTTCCACCGTCTTTGAAAACTGGGTTTGTGCTTGCGGAATCCATTCTGGATCTTGTATGAACATGTTACCTCACCTGCTCTGAAGCCAATTGTAAGTTAGGAATGCACCTAAGAGGGAGGATGAATTAGGTGTGTAGAGATATTTCTCAGTTTTTCGACGGTTTTGAATTTTACTTTCCTAAAAGTTACTAAGTGATGAAATGCTGTAAAGACGGAAAGTAAAGAACACCAGGAAGTATACTGGTTCCCCTCACAGGTCGAGAGTACTCCAGTCCCCTTTCAACTTGAAAGAGATTTTACTAAAATATTAGATCTTAGACAAGACAACCCAGTCTTTCTATACTAGACTCTAACACACCACCAAGAACAATCCTCTTGGATTTTACAAGTTTAAAGTCCAACCAAGAATAAATCTCTTACAAAGGACCTCTTGTATCCACAATCTGGATAACAAGGATTCTAACAAACTCTATAAGAGAAACAACTCTTCTCCTTATAGCCAGCACCTAAATCCAAACAATCCTTGGAATTTTAGGATTTTACAATAGTTCTGAATTTTTGAGTAAGATGTTGAGATTTTGATTCTTCAAGATATCAATCACAAGATTGATCTTCTTCTTGTACAAGTAATCTTTATTTAGAATATACAAGTGTTTTGTGATGCAAGAATGAAACTATAATGGTTGGAATGAAAGTTCAATGACAAGGTTTCACTCTTAGAAAATTCTGACATTTTACACTTGAGAAAATGAAAGATTTTAGAGAATAAAGATGTTTGAAAATTGTATTTAAGAAGGTGAGAATAAAATATGAAATTATGAGTTTATATAAGCCACTAAACACCTTTACAAAAGGGTGTTAATGTCCAAAGGTTGCCATGCATAAAAAACTATTTTCAAACCTCATAATGCTGAAAAAAATAAAATATTTTTACATACTAGTTCAGTGTTAATCGATTAACACTATTGAACTACAATATGTTAATCGATTTACACGTCCCAACGAGCAAAATGTTCAAAATTTCTTAAGGTTAATCGATTAACATAAATGAACTGTAAACCGTTAATCGATTAACTAATGTTAAAAATTGAAAAATACTTTAACAAATGATATGAAAAGGAAATGTTATCAAAAACAACTTTTTAGCTGTTCTATGCCAAGTATGCTTAATGATATGAACACTTGTATATTCAAGAATAAAATGAGCTCATATACCTTTTAGATTATGATAACTTATTTGAAATTCTTCAAGACTTTTTGATATAGATGAACACTTGAAACTTGATACTTGACTTGAAGTAATTCCTTTTTGATCTTCAATAGATTTTACAATGTTGTTGTCTTCATCAAAACATATTTGAGAATCTTGATTCTTCATTAGTTTCATAATCAAGAACAAGATATGCACGATTCAAGGGATGTGTGTCTGAGGTTTCAGTCAGGGTTTCTGTGCTAATTCAAGTCTGTTATGGATGGATCAGGTTCTTGGACTAGAACAAGGCAGGTGCTTCATGATTGAGAAATCAAGGTTCAGTGAGGGTTTTGTGCTTCAAAGTGAAGGTTTTTTTGTTCATTCACAGTCAAAATGGCATTGGTATAAACTGTGCAAGTTATGAATTGATACCGATAAGTTCACAATGGTTCTAATGTTGGTCATAAGTTCAGATGAATTCATGTTGATTCAAAACTCCAATTCATTCAAAGCTCAAGGATTAATTCAGTGGTGGATTCTTTTGAATTCATTTCAAGTCCAATAAGGATTCATGATCAATTTTACTTTCAAGAATCTGGCTTTAAGGCAAAGTCAAGATTGATTCATGGAAATTATTTTGATTCAAGGCATGACTTCTAATACAAGGCATTATCATGTGAATCTCATATAGGGCTTAATGTGGTGTTAATTCATTTTTTGGGTCATGATTTCAAAAGGTCATCATTCGCTTGATTTCATGTCAAAATTAGTCAAGATTATTTCATCATAATTCAAGAACCAAAATGTGGATTCAATTCCAATTCATCCATCACAAATGGTTACAAAAGTCTTTCAAGTGTTCAATAAGCCCATAATCCAAATACATCAAAGTTCAAAATTCTTAAAAAAAAAAGCCCATTCAAATTTTCCACAAGTTACACAATTTTAAACAATCTCACAAAAGTGTCCATATTAAACAAATCGCATCATAAAAGATAAAGAAAATGCTAGCCACGTCTAATGCCAAGCTTTATACAAAACAAAATGCCAACAAGCTAAGGCTACACAAACTTTCCAAGCCACCCTCAGAAAGCCTTCACCAAAATAATTCCATGCTGCAAAATCATCAATGACGCAAGCAACAACTTGACATGAATCATGTACTGCAACACATCTTCATCCTACCCTACATTCTTCGCACAAAACCGCGTTCCATAACAAAACCACAACACCACAAACCTTGCAAAACTTCAACACACTAATGAGCCAAAGCTACCCCACATTCATCGCGAAACCGTTACACAATAGTTATGCAGCAACTACCAAATTGCTCATACACAATAGCAAACCATCATACACACACACACACATGACCATGAAGCAACAACACGCACCACGCCTTACCCTAATACATAATTGTACGATCACCAAGCTGCAAACCATTAAACAATCCCGCGACCCCACATGATGCATCCTGCAAAACGTCACAGCAACAACTTTTCCAATCAATTCCCCAAATACCCTCTCCAAGCTCCTATAAATGAGACGTGCCTTTCCCTCACAAACCAAGTTCAATAGAACCAAATAACTTCAGCATAAATTTCTTCCCACCTTACTCTTCAATCCGCTTCACCCTTCATCTTCAGACCGCAACAACAACCTTCTTCTACGTTTCAACACAAACCCAAAACCCATTCTCAAAACCAAATCATTCCACAACAACCTTCAACTCCAAATCCCTTTCAATTAACACAACCACCAACAACCCTTCAAACCATTCAAAAGAAAACCATATCGAAACAACACAACCACAGAAACGAAACCAGAAAGAAGAGAGAATTTCAAATCTAGAACAGAAAAAACGAAATTGAAACAACTAAGCGAACCTGAACCCAATCATACGAATCTGAAATGAGTTCAAAATCGGAGAAGCAAATCGAGATTGAGACGGAGTCGCGCAAGACGGTTGAGACGTGCCGTTTTTGATTCATTTTTCCACTTTGATTCTTTTGTTGTGGTGTTGTTCTTTAACGCGATGATGAAACCTTTTTTATTTTTTAATTAATTAAAAAAATATGATTGGTTGTTTCTAAAACCAAATGTTAGTTTATGTCTATCTAAATTTTTTCCCTGCGTTGAAACCTTCTCCTTTTTTAATCTGTTTTTCATTTTTCTTTTTTTATAAAAAAATTGGTAGAATTAGTTTCATGGTAGATGAGCTTTTGTTTTCAGCCCATCTGATTCCCAATCCGCACCACCCCTTTTTATGAACACAACCGTGTTCCTTTGGGGGACGATGGGCTTCTAGCCCATATGACTCCTCACCCCATTTCATATTTTAGTTTTTTTCTTTCTTTTCTCTTCAAAAATTATTTGTTTTAAAAAAGTTTTTTAATGTTTGATACTTGTCTTTGTTTCTAGTAGCATTGGGTTAATCTTTCTTGTTTGCTATCCTTGTGATTCATTATTTCTTTTTTTGTTATTTATTTTTCGTTTTGCTTTTATTTTCATCTTAACATTTCATTATCGATTTTATTCTTATTATTGGTCGATGAACATCTAAGAGTCGTGGATTGTCGATTCATCGACGAAAATCCATGATTAAGATTAGACCATTTTGTCTTTTGATTTATTTCATTCCATTTTAATTTCCTTTTCTTGTCACATTAATTTCAATTTTATTTTCATTTTCAATTTTGGTCAATGAAGTCTTTGATATCATAGATGTTGGTTGTTGAGGTTGTTTAACCTTCGTTATTTCAAATCTGTAGTGAATGATGATCGAGATCATTTTCTATACTTTGGGATCGTGATAGGTTACTTTCGATTAATCGATGAAAGTTTGTGATTAAGACGAGATCGTCCTCTTTTCTTTTCGTATGGCATGATTCGTTGAGAACGATTTACATATCGTTTCTCTATCGTGTTTTAGCACAAACATCGTTCTTGCGCGGCCTCCTATAGCATGATCTTCGCCATAGATCGTGCTACGATGGTTTAGCGCTATAGTGGACCCGATTCATCCGAACAATTAACGATTAATCATTGACTTTAATTTTTGTTCAATATATTATTGCTTTACTTTTCTGTTAATATATCACTGTCTATATACTCTTGTTAATATTATACTGTTCATATATTATTGTTGATATTTTCTTGATCATATTATTGTTCATATTATCATCTTGTCTTCTTCATATCTCATTCTTAATCAAAAACACAATAAAACTATCGAAACCATAAAAAAAACTTTCAATTGGTGGACTGTGGTTACGATCTTGAGCATTTGAGTTTAGACTCTGTACATAAAGACCCTAGCATGGAGATTTTTGTCTAAACTTTTGTTCATTGCTTAGTTTAGGACACCTCGCACAAACATGACTTTCTCTTGGGCTACCTTACAATGACCCCATTTATTTCTCGCAATCCCGTGTACTTTACATATATCCCTCTCCCCATCACAATGTAATAGTTTAGTTTCTTTTTATGCTTGCTTGTTTGCTTGTTTGTTAAGAAATATAAAATTGAACTAGGCTAGAACACCATTTTCAAAATAAAGGACAAATAAGGCTTGATCCAACGTCAAGTCATTTTTCAAAACTCATTAACTTGGTTTACACCTTAGGGTTTCTCCTCTCCTTTTATTCTCATCTTTTATCTCTTCCATTGAACCTCACACTAACCTTGTATGTATTTCACCCTTGTAAGTCGATTGCCTTGTGCATCGCCATCAAGCTACCTTGCTATATTCACCACCCATTCTTTTCAAGACCCTTTCTCTCTTTCTTTTGTATCCTTGAGTCTAAAAACCTTGGTTTTGTACCAAGTGCATTTTCAAAACTTCTTTTCTCAATAAACTTGGATGGTTGTGGAATGGTTAGGCGAAGGCCTTGTTCTATCCCGAGTGCTTGACACTACCTTTAGGGTTCACTGTCATAAAGCACTTACCATTCAAAATCAAAACATCTTAAATAAGATAATAAGGTTCTCTTTGTATTGAACTAAAGAGAGAGGATTGAGTGAAGACTTCTTCCTCTCCGAGTATTAGGATACTCACTTTAGAGTGTGTTGTCTTGATACTCGTCTTTCAATACAAAGACGTGACTATATTCGCCACAAAATTTTCATAATAAATATTTTGAGATAAAGAATTGGGTACTACCCACAAGGGTTCCTATCCGAGGACCTATTTCACCCCTAAAATCAACCTTCACCAATCAAATGTGGCATCTTGCCTTGACGGCGAAAATCTAATCATTTTCAAAAAGGGCATGTTATGTCCGTTCTACTGCAAACAGGTAACGCATAAGATTCCACGAGTGAGTTGCAATACACATAACTGCTAGAATGCGTATGTAGCACCCCAAAATTTTCCTTCATGTTTCTAACACTAAATGGCTTATGTTTCATTTCATTCTTGCATTATCATTTGTGCATATCATTGGTTTTTAGCATGGGATCAAGGTATCTAGTTTAATTCAAGGGAAGAAGATGTTTTCCAGAGGTTCAAGCAAAAGATCATGTATACTGATTGTCCAGGAGACTAAAGGAGAGAAAGGTTCTTGATGTCATCAATACTAAACCCACAAGGGATCCTTAAACCTCAGGGCATCCTAGTGTGTCCACCACCTCATCATATGATCAAGTTTGGCAAGAGATTTCAAGTGAATCACATCCTCCTAGCTTGTATTCTCAAACTAGGGTTTTTGTAGATTCTTGAGTCTAACCCTCCAATGGGCAAGATCTTTAAGATTTTATCATCATCAAGTGGCATATCTCATCATTGTTTAAGAAGATGCACATCATATTCAGAGGAATTCGAATTTTGAGCATGGGTCGATTTCTCCTAAACCAGGGGTGTCAAAACTAGGGTTTGCCATAAAATCAGTTTATTTATCATTTTTTGGGCAATACTTGATTCCATGGTGTTCCACATGTCCCCAAGTGTCTAGGAATGGAAGATTGTCCATCAATTTGATTTAGAAGGGTTTCATTTGTTCAAAAGATTCAAAATCAAGAGAATTGGGGATAAAGTCAACTGTGCAGTGAAAAAGTCAACTCCTGACTTTTTGAGGTCAACATGATGATTTTCAAGTTAAATATGGTCAATGGACAAGATTTGATCAAGAAATGTTCAAGGATTCATGAAAAATCAAGAATGTGAAAAAGTTACTAAAAATGGAAATTAGGGTTTTAGAAACTTACTATTTTTGGCAAATTTTTAATCACTTTCAAAGCCAATTTTCATTATGATCAAGGCTTCATTTGCAAATATTTTGCACATGAAAGTTTTAGTATGAAACATTTCCTTCAAAAGGAGCACAAGAACCATGTCATTTGGGCCATTTTTGAATGGGTTATAGCATCCCAAAGTTGGAAGTTTTCACCTTGCAAAATTCAAAAACTTAGAATTTTTTCTAAGTATTTTGGGACAGTTTTGAGGACACACATTCATGGCTTATTTTCACAATGTTCCAAGCCTTATTTCAAGACCTTTTCTTCATGAAATTTGATCTATGTTCTTCTTACTTTCCATTGATCATAAGTTTGTGTCAATTAGATCCATATTCTTCAAGATATGTTCATACAAAGTGAGGTGTTTAAATGGATTTTAAGGCATTTGTTGTTTGCATATTATGGAACTTTTCTTGTAGCATGATGATGTACCAAGGCCATACGTATTTTAGTACATTATACATGTCCTTTTCATTGCCAAATATGACCAAACATCACCATACATGCCATGCACACATAATGCTCATTTTGGCTAAAATTTGGAGAAATAAAAGAGGGATAATTATGACCTCACTCCCTCTCACGTGCCTGTCATTTTCAAACCAATTCCTCCCTCATTCCCACTCATTTTAAGCTCACAAAATCACTCACATGTACCCTCTACCATCACTACCCGTACCTCACTCTCAACTTAGATTTTGTGGCAAAATTTTCAAACAAGTGTTCCACTTCATTTTAGGCCCAAAAGGCAACTTCCACCCATCATATATAAGTCTCTAAAACCCTTAAACAAGGAGGAGGGGGTCATTGGTGCACACTTTTCAGATCTGAATTTTTCTTCATCTCAAGAACTCTCCATTTTTCTCTCAAGTCTACTTCATTTTCTTGCTCATTTCGTGGTCTTGGAAGTGTGAAGAACAAGATTCTTGGGTTTCTTAAGCATTGGAAGAGAAGAATCATTGGACATACTCCACTTAGTAAGCTCTTTTAAACTTCATCTTTTTCATCCTAGAATCTCATGAATAGGTTCATAAATTGCATTTGGAAAGCTTTAAATAATGGCATGATTTGAATCTTTGAGTATGAAGTTGATGACATTTTTGAATGTGTGTTGATATGTTTGAACCCGTGCCTTTATATCTATTTTACTCTATGTTTGAGTGATTTTTGTGGAAAATAAATAGCATCATGTTGATCTATGATCCATGAGCTTCATTTTGATATGTTATTTTGTCATTTTTGATTAAGTTTCCATGGATAAATCTTGTATGGAAGTTGGGATGTTGCTGCGTTTGGCTACTGATTATTCACGATGCATGGCCACTTTGTTTAGGGTTTTCATGAGGAAGACGACTGCGTGGAGTGTTTTGATTCACTGGGGTTTCGTTTTTGTTTTATATGACTTAAGTAGGAGGGTGACCGATTGATGAGCATGTCACATGATTTCGTGACACCCTATTTTCTTTTTCTTTTTTTTTTTGTTTGTTTTAAAAAGAGTTGATGGCATTTTATAATATGATTTGGGCTTAACGTTTTCACTATTCGCACCCTACAAGTTTGGGCCCAACACGCGTGTGTACATGATACCTTGTGTCTGCCAATTGCTACCACACCCCCACTTCTTTGTTTTGTTTTTTTTTATATTTTTTTTATTTCATATTAGTTTTTATTTTTATTTTAATTGATAAATTCATAAAAAAAAAACACTAAAAATATGTTTCTGATTCCTTGGGATGTTGAGATATTTTTTATAATTTTTATTTTATTTTTAATTTCTTTTTCTTATTTTATTTTGATTTAATTTGATAATGTGTTTCCAATGATACCCTTCATCTAGGGTTAGGGACTTTTGTGACTTTCGTTTATCTTTTGAGGCTGATTTTTTGGCCACTCTTAGGCCTTGATATAAGGAGGTTTTGATGCTGGTTGGGGCTTGGTTTGAGTTACTTTTTAGTGACTTTACATTCAAGTTTTGTTAGCCCTCGATCCATACTCGATCACTTGCATACCTTGCCTTGTGGAGCACCTTTGGACATGTTCTTGAGCTAGTTTTGTTCCAATATTTTTGTACATGTTAATTGGATGTTTAAACTTGTCTTTTATTATTTTTTGGGATTTTATTGTATCACTTTGCTATTTTTGGTTGATGCTTTCATTTGATGATGTTTTGAGCATGATAATGCACACTTCTTGACCTAATTTTGTGCCTTTGAATGACATGAACTTCCTTGTTGCTTTGTGATCTTTCTTTGATTGATGAGACATGTTAATGATTCTGATTTTCCTTGGCACTTGGTGCATTGATCATCTCTTGTGTTGTCTTACTTGTATGGAAGTATGTGAATTATTTTGGACCTTATTTTGTTGCATACTTGCATAGTTTTGATACATGCTTTGAGTATGATGCTTGATGATTATTTTTGATTGGTTTGAGCTTGATTATGGTTCATGGATAATGCATTTACTACTGCCTACTTGGATTCACATCTTGTTTTCATTTCATTTGATCATTGTGGATTGATTTTTGTGATGCATTTCATTAGCATTTGACTGTTACTACTTTGGTTCATGATGCATGTTAATGTGAAGCCTTCTTACATGTTTGAATTGGATGATTATAACATGTCTTGAGTTCTGACTTTGCTTCATCCTCATCTTACTTTGCTTACATTACCTTGGTGTGATGTTTAATGGTGTTCATTTGTGCTTCTAATGCAAGTTTGCTTACATCCTTTCTTGTTTGCTTCTACCTGTTTGCTTGAACCTTCATTGTGTGATGTTTAGAAGCATGATTATTGGTGTGAATTGGATATGATATGTGTTGTACCCCAAATTTTACCCTTAGATCCATTGATATTTTGCATGTCATATTAGGTCAATCATATTGCATAGCTAACCCTTTTACCAGGTTTTGTTTGTGTTTTGTTTCATTTGTGAATCAGGTCTTATTTCAAGAGGATTCAAGGGTTGATCAGTCAAGACTTTGGAGGGAGCATTGAATCAAGCAAGTTTCTCATGTTCAAAGAGATATCTCATAACCCTCTCCATAACCCTCTCCATAACAATTTTTCTATCCATTTTATTCACCCTCAATTGTCATTCTTAATTCCAAACCAATTTCAAAAGTCATCTATTAACCAAATTTTTTTTATCCAACTTCATCTCTATTTGTCAATATCCATTTTCCTAAACCATAACCATTTCACTTACCAAAATATCACCTATTATTTGTTTTCTTTCCTAAACCATTTCTTTTTGTAACAAAGGAAGAGAAAAACCAAACCTTAAAACATTTGCTCATAAGCCCATCACCATAGGCCCATCTACGTTGCAAATCATGTTACAAATTATATTGAAATGAAACTCATTGGCTGAGGACCAATAAGAATCATGCAAGGTGGCTTTGACTTTTCAACTCTATCCCTCTAACCAATGAAGGGATGCCGCGTGGCTTGGAAATAAGTAAAACAACCAAAAACATTTCTTCTCCTTTGTCGTGTCTTCGAGTTTCAGAAGAGAAGAAGAAAATTCAAGAGGATTCATAACCGGTTCAAACGCAAACCATTTCTACAACCCAATTCTTGGCGCGTTAATTCACACTTTTGAAATCTCCAAATCACTTCCCGTTTGAGCTTTCATTACTTTGATTCATTAAAAGTTGTTATGAGGAGTTACTCATTTAAGCATACGGAATGCTTTCGTCTGTAGATACCCTTGCGCAATCCCAACCTTTGCCTCATTTGATACCCACTCTTATGACAACAAAGAAGGAGTTTTAAGCAATGCACGAAGTCATGAAATTTTCCATGCACCTCTGAGGTTTTTATGCAGCGAGGGAGGCGTGTTTGTCTCCAAGAAGTTGACCAAATTTGAATTTGAAAGGAGACGTTGCAAACCCTAATTATCTACTTAGCATACCATGTGTTTGTCCATTGGTTTCAAAGAACCAAAGCTCATCTGCTCAGCCTATAAAAGGAGGTCACCTCAACACTTAAACTAACCAAAAATTTTCACAAATACTCAAATAGTCTCTGAGTTCTAAGTTTCACGAGCAAGAAAGGAGAAAGGTTGCCTTGGAGTTCTCTTGCTAGTTCAGAAAGAGAGCATTCAGCACACTTGAAGGTACAGTGGACATTACTCCACTTGGTAACTATTCTTTTTCTTTCAATGTTCATGCTCAACTGATATCATTATATCATGTCTCAATCATAACTGTTGTATGTGCTTCATGTTATTTTTCATACATATGTAACTTGCTAATGTGTATTTGAATCTGTTTGACTGTTTGTTTATGGCTAGATATCATTTGTAGGATGATTTTGTTTGCTTTACTGATACGTTGAGATAGACATGTATACTGTCTTTTTGTTTTTAGTATGCCTGAGATATCACCATGATGATAATGCTTTGGATTTGTTCATTAACTGGCTGCAAGCATATAAGGTTTCATTTTGTGTTGTACTGTCAAACTTAGATGGATAGAATTGTTAACTTACTTATGTATGTCTTAGTGCTTGGATGTTATTTTGAGATGAGAGATTCTTGAATTTTAGTTCACCCTTGTTTCTGAGATGCTCATGTGTTTTATGATTGTTGAACCTATCTATCACTGTAAGTTGCTATGTGTGATGTTTGACTGAATGTTGTGAAGTTATTTTCATTAAGATAACACTGGTTTTCTTTTTTTGTCATCATCAATGTATGATCATTTTGTATACTCAAAATATGGTTTTGTTTTATATTTAAAACTTTGCTATTATTGATGATTGTTATATTAAGGTCGACACTTTTATTATTCATGTATGTGTTTACATCTTGATGTGCACCCTCTGCCATGGCATGATCTTGGTTGATTTATGTGCTTGAATTTAGTGTTTGAATTACTAAAATACACAACTGGTTATGCTTGTTGATTGACCTTTTGTTTAACTTGAAAACTTGTTGCTATTTTCTGGCTTAGGTTTTGATTGTTCTAAACATGTGTTTGTAAACACTTCATCCTTTATTTGGATTTGTGCATTATCTCATGACTTAGTTATTTGTTGGTAGGCCTAAACTGATACATCTAAAACTGTTGCCTTGTTAGAATTAAATAACTAAATGCACTCTGAAAGTTTACTTGTTGTGTTTACTTGCTGCTGTGAAAGGTTCAGAAATCATGTACCAAGCATGTTTGTCTTTGTTCTACCAATCTTTGATACATAATATGCCATTAGTGCTTTGCTGCCTCTATGACTAGTGACTAGTTTTTAAACCTAGAATCCAAGTTAGGTATGTCTTACTATGTTTGAAACTTGTATTGTCCAAATGCCATTGTTATTAGCATGCTGTCAGTTTGATATCTCTAATTTATGTACAAGTTTTAAAGTTCCAAGTATGATGTGTGTTTGTCTGCCATGTAACTTTGCTTTAAATCAGAACTGGTTTGTGATCCATGCCTTTATGCTTGTTTTTACATCCATTGAATGTTAGCACAACAAGTATTTGTTTTCACCATGCCCTGCCACTGCCTGTTTTGAGTGACATTACCTGAGTAACTTATTGCTATGCCATCATGTTTTATGCCTTATTTTGCCTAGAACACACGTGTTTAACTCATTTGGCCTCTGACCATCATGATGTTTTGTTTGTGTATTTATCTTTGTAAACATGACTGACCTTCCTTATATCAACATGATGAGTATGTAGCCTTTTGTGTATGCTTGTATCTGATATTCATGCTTAGCTGTTATTTGATTTGGGATGTCACTGACCATATATGTATACAACTCTGTTTGAACCCTTGTTTTATGACAGTGTTATGTTTCTAAAATGCCATGAACTTTGTTTTCAACCATCATGTTATTAGGACTGAATGTAAACTTTCCATAACACCTCTTTAACAAGGACATTGCTAGACTTTGTGTTTAATTTATGTGCCTATTGATCTTGCCTCGATGTGTAGAAAAGATGTATGAACTATTGTTATGTCTTGCACTGACTTTGTATGCTATCTTTGTGGAAGTTATGTCTGCTGCCTTGTTTTTAAGTCACAATGTATCATGGCATGTGAATCTTGCTAGTTGATTGTATGTTAGCATTAGTAGTTGCATTTAATCCTATGAACTCATTGCTTTGTGGTATGTATAAGGATTGCCCTAAATGACATGTTGCTTGTCTGTATGGACTGCTTGTATTATTGATGCTTTATTTTGTGGTCATCATCCTGTTATCACTCATTTAACATGTGCTAAAGCTGTCATTGATGGTTGGATTTGTCTTGGAATATGTCATTGTTTAACCTGTCCTAATCCCATCTCCTCAACTTCAGATTAACATGATTGAACTGCTATTGAATACTAAAATGTGTTAAAACTGACTGCATCATGTCTAACCATGTGCTTACCAATATACCAACATGCTACTTTCATTTGATACTTTGAGTGAGTGATGCTTCTGTCTTGTTCTTTTTCTTTCTTGCATTTTGGTCATTTAACCATACTAATCATATAATCTGATCCTAAAACATTTTTGCTTTCCTTCATTCAACATGTTCAGTATTAAACTTCTACTATTCTTGAACTCAATCTGTTGCCATGCTGTTTGAATCCTTCATCCGTATGAATGTTTGTTTAATTGCATCCAAGACACGTCCTTTTATGATTTCCAATTGAGTGTATTATGTGCTTGATGAACCATTGTTGCAATACCTATGTTTGAGCCTGTTACACTATATATTCATAACCTGTTTCATTGTTCTTGCTGTATGTTTGCTTTACCAAATTATGAACTTACTTGGATGCTTAGTGTGTGGATTGGCATTGTTTAGTGTTTCATTTGTTTGGTAATTCATATGTTGTTGAGAGTTTGATCAAGTGTTTCTGTTCTTTCTTACTGACATTGGTTTGCATGATTGAGGGCGTGGTATTATGTTTGGGCTGGCTGTTGTATTTGGCTGACTTGCTTGTTTTTTGATTATATGCACGCATGTAGGTTTATGTATCAATTAAGTTATGTTTATTACCGGATATAACAGCCACCCCAGTGGCAAGCACACACTAGCACGCGCCTATCTGACCCTTAGGACTGGGGTTCGAATCCCCCTCGCCCCAGTCCTTTTATTTTATTTTCTGAATTTCGCTTCCTTTACATATATATCAATGCTCTCATTACATGTTCAGAATGCGCGCATGGCTTGGTAAGTAATGTTTTAAGCTTGCACACGCAGGGTCCTGAGTTCAATCCCTAGGAATGCCCTTTACTTTCTTTTTTTACCACTTGTTTGTTTTGTTTTTTTATGCCTTAATTTCAAACCTTCATAACTTGTTTGTTTTTCATCCTTTTTCTTCCATTCTTTTTGCTATTTGTTTCTAATTGGATCCACTTGTTGAATATGAAAAGAAATGGTTGAAAATGTTTAATATTATTGGTTTTTATTCATGTGGAAGTTGGAAATTCTTTTAAGGTTTTATTGCATTTCTTTTTTTATTCATCTCATGATGTTATCTTTTGTTTACCTTGTTTGAGCTTGGTCTAATATGAGTAATTCTAACCTTTCATGATATTATAACTTTGTTTCATCTTAATGTCTTGTTCATGCCTTTTTACATCATTATGTTAAATTCATATAACTCTTTATTTCATAGTATTTTAAAACTGTTATCTTCCCCCCATTCCAAAGGAAAGTCCTCCTAAATTGACTCTTGAGTCACTAAATAAACCACCCTTGCCTTAGCCTCATAAGTTTATCCCATTTATTGGCCTCATGAGGGCCATGAAATCATAACTTAGTAATAGGTTAGAGTTTTGAACTCTAGGTGATTCTCACCATCATGAGAACTCACTTTCCCCCTATAACTTAGATTTAGAGAGTTATCGTGAACTCTAAAAATGAGCTCATACTCATTTCCCCTTGGAACTTTGGCCATAGTCAATGGTTCCTCCTTCACCCTTAGATCGGTGAACTACGGATACTCTGATTCCACTCCCGTCAGGATACGTAGGCGCAAGGCACAATACCTTGTCGAGTATACTTAGATACTAACCCCTAGGGTTTCAACCTTTAGCATAGCACCCTTAGCAAGCGAGTGAGACATAACACAAACATTAACAAGAGGTTCCGGTAGAGTAATATGGACGTTTAGGATGCTAATACCTTCCCTAGGCGTAACCAACCCCCGAACCTTAGATCTCCCCCCTTTAGGTTTTTCTCGATCTTGAACCTTTCCTTTGGATAAATCAAAGTCGGTGGTGAATTCAAAGAAATGTGATGCAAGTTAATTAATAGCTTATTATCCGATTCTCACTGCAACAGAAATGGCGACTTCACTGGGGAAGGATTCTGATTTGAGGGCTAAGCCCACCTTGTTTTTTCTTGTTTTATTTATGCTTGTTTGCTATGTTTGTATATAATTGTTTCATTACCTGTATATATGCTTTGCTTGAGATCTTTTGTTGACTTGGTTCTTGAGTGGTGAGATAAATCCTAACCCTGATTTAAGAGCACTTATGATAGGACGATGGTATATTCAAGGAGGCTTTGAGGGAGTCGATTCCTGAAAAAGTTGACTTGAGACACCATCACTCAGTTGAGGCCCTCTTGAGAGTCTAGTCATGTTGAACGAGTCTATTCGTGAAAACGTGCTACTCTCGACCCATGTGCCCTTGATATTGAGGACCGTAGTTACCAAACCCCACTTGGCCTTTTAGGATGTAGTCCGGTGACCATGATGGAGTCTATTTCTGAATTGGTTGTCACGCGATACTACACTCAGACGAGATCCTCTTGAGAATTTTATTGATTACCGAGTCATTTGGGAAGTCGATAAAATCCGAAAGATGGGTTGTCGACTCTGGGAACTTCTTAGAACCCTGTTCAACAGATGAAAACCAATAGTATATACCAAGGGGAAGGGTAAACCCTGGCTCCATGCTCAAACCTATCCCTTTTGTTTGTGTTTTTTGTGTATCTTTGTGTGTGCTTTGCATTCATACATCATAAGCATCCATCTGTTTCATGGAACTCAAATTTCTTTTCTTGTGAAATATCAGAGGGATATCATGGACAGTTCAAGAAGAAATACTATCAAATACACTTTCAAGAGTCCAAAATTGGGTGACCTAAGGAGATTGGGAGATTTTCTAACAGACCCTGAAGGATAGACATTAGGATTCAAACCATCCATGCTTACATTAGGTAGAATCTTCCCTTCTTACCTCAACCTTAGGGCCATCTTTGCATGACAACATTAGGATAGAATTCCCGTATTGTTTTCTTTTCCTTTGAGTATTCTCTTCTCACCTCATAACAACTCTAAGACACTTAATAAGGACAACGTGCATTGCACACGAGCCTTAAGCATAGGAAATGAAGAACGAGGGGCCTCCCTTCATTCTTCTAGAGTGTTGAGCATACATCCCATTGGGGGCGACCATGCAATGCATTTGTTCCCGTGTCATAGACTTTAGTGCAATGTAAGTTATGAACTAACTCAACTTACTTCTGTCTAAAAAACACAAAAACAAATTCAAATATTTTTATCCTTCAGGATTGTTGGGTTCCAGACCATTTTCAAAAAAGAGCACGTTATTTCCGTTCAGTCGCAAACAGGCATCGACCCTAACTGCCGGACCCGAACTTAACGTCTCTCATAAAAAACACAAAGACCTTGTTAGGTCGAACTACATTTGCTCTGATTCCTCTTTCTCGTCCGATTGAGGATACGTAGGCACGAGATGCGATATCTCAACGAGCAACCTTCCCCCCATTAGTGCGTAGTCCGTCGAACTACGTTGACTCTGATTCATTGTTCGTCCACGAAGATACATAGGCATTGGATTACGATAATCCTTGCGAGTCCATCTTTGTTTCCCCCTCCCCCGTTTCTGTTTAGCCATAGACTTTAGGATAACTCACCCTTTGATTAGACAACAAGCGTGGATCCCATCAAGTACGATGGACACGTGGGGGTGCTAATACCTTCCCCTCGCGTAACCGACTCCCGAACCCGGACTATGGTTGCGATGACCATGTCTTATCCCTCTTCATGTTTCTTCGATCATTTCCTTTCCCTGCGTTGGGATAAATAACGTTCGGTGGCAACTCTTCTGTTCTAGTTTCTCTCCGGTTGTTTTTCGCAGTTGCGACAGCTGGCGACTCTGCTGGGGACACTGGTTCCCTATGCGAGTCAATCCTAGCGCTTGTATGTTTATTTCATTGGGTGTTTACTGTTGTGTTTTATTTTGTTGTATATTACTGTATTTTACCGCATTTATTGCATTTGGATTATTGTTATCATACTATTCTGCTGCTGTTGTTCTGTTGGGTGGGTTGGATTCATGAGAGATAAGCCCAATACCCAGGCTTGAGCATACACCTAGGATTAACGTGGAAAGTAGTGTGACTTGTGTGGCATTTGGCCAGACGTAGTATACACGAAAACTCCACATCCGGATGAGGTTTTCTTTGGTAATGTTCTATCTTGCGCATTGGTGCAGATGATGGGATGTAACCTAGAAAACTGTCGACTCTGGCGACCGTTCCCCGAGGACTCAATTGAGGTACTCCTCCCAAGAGGTAGTAATGGCAAACCAGAAATGGAAAACCCATTATACTTTTGGATCCGAGGACCCGAAACTGGGAACTTATATAGGATGACCTTTTTGAGGGGAATCAGTTGAGGTCTCCTCGATTGATGTTGATGCCAAACCAGAAATGGTGACCGTATCATCATTTCTCATAGGAGTTCGACGCTGGGGATCCTCGATTTTCTAGAACCCACATGTGAGAGGGGCGGGATGTTTACAGGTTTGCAGGTAACCTTGACCATCAACATACCCTGGTTTTCTGGTTTTCCTATCAGTATGGATTTATCAGTGTGGTATTCTGGTTATTTCGATATTCTGGGTATTTGGGCAGATCCTTGAGATTATTCAGTCAGTTTAGTGCAATAGTTGTCCAGTCTATGTGGCACCCTTGATCCCATGTGTGCATCTGCATCATCATTTTGCATTCTGACATGCATGTTCTTGTATTTCCAAGGATCTTAACTTTGAGACTTGCTGTTGAGCATTCCATCCATTTCTTATGGTTCTTCTGTGAAAAACTTGAATCAAAGCAGAATGATTCCTTGGAAATATTCACACATGACATTTGCATTCGCATACCCATATGCATAACAGGTGCTCAGGAGCGGATTTCTCATTCTGACTTGGTATTATCTTCAGAATTGACAGCTTGACTTGCCACCACTACTCAGCTTGTGATAATCAGAGGATAGCCATGGAACAACTCCGTGCAGAAGTGACCGAAAAGAAGATTCAGATGAGGCAGTTCGGGGAAGCTATGCAGGACATGTCCCAAGGTCAGAAACTTCTAAGAGAAGAAGTCAACCAGATGAAGACTCAGATGGGCCTGGTCATGGAAAGTTTGAATACGGTGTTAAAGAAGGAAAACAATCCTGTGGCGTCCGCAACAGAAGTCCTTAATCTGCCCATCTCTTTGGGGTCTCCTCTAGATCATGGATTGCCTTGTGAATACCCTCCACAATCTGAAGTTTCAGAGCTTTCCCATCTGCAATCACTTCCTGCTCCCCAAGTGGATCCTAGGCCAGAGAGGCCTAATAAGAAGTTTGATCCCATTCCAATGTCGTATGCGCAATTGCTTCCTTATCTGCTCGAGCTCAAACTAGTCGAGCTTGTCACTTTAGGACCATCTCCGACAAGGTTTCCTTTGGGCTTCTATATCAATGCTAGGTGTGACTTCCACTCTGGTGCACCTGGTCACAATGTTGAAAATTGTACAAGGTTCAAGTATAAGGTCCAAGAGCTCATTGATTCAGGGGCAATCAAGTTAACGTCAGTTGGCACTAGTAAACAAGGTGATCTTAATCCAATTATTGCAAAGGAAGTGGGGACTCCTTCCCTCTTTGTAGGATCCACCTCATGTCATAGATCTCTTCCACAACCTGATGCTTCAAAAACTCTACGTCAGTAATCCTTGTTTGTGCCTCAGCCGAATGTGGAAAGGAAAGCACAGGGGCGGATTGGGTGCCCAAATCAGCATCGACAACAGAACTATCAGCAGCAGGGGCAACTCAGACCAAGAAGTCCCAAGAGGATATTTGACCCTATTCCTATTCCTTATAGTCAGTGCTTTGCTCGGCTGCTCAAAAGCTCTCTGATTCAGTTGAGGAATACTATGCCGGTGCCATACCCTATTCCTCTAGACTATGACATGAATGCTAGGTGCGAGTTCCACTCATGAACGTTTGGGCATACAATTGATAACTGTAACGCGTTCTAACACAAGGTGCAAGACTTAATCGACTCAAAGGTTATCACCCCAGATGGTACCCCCATGAGTTGAAGCTTCTTTGTCAGAGTGAGCACCAGGTCGCAAGAACCTCATCAGAAACAATAAGTCCAGACGGAGTCAAGCCTCCTCAGCAATGGCAATCATCAGTTTTTACTGCATTTTCATGTGTAATTTTTCATTGTTTGTTAGTACAGTGTTTGCATGTTAAAACTTGTTTGTTCTTGAACGATGATTTTAATGCAATGAATATATTTTTTCTTGAAGTGTTCTATTCGTGTTCATTCATTTAAATGTTTGTATGCACTGCAATACCAACTTTCTTGCCTTAAACTCTTGAGGGAGGATGATGAAGTGAAAAACGCAAAATCTTTGGTTGTATGCTTTTGGATAAAACCCTGTTGATGATGTACATGCATTATTTTGAATCCCCTAAACACTGGAGAGACAAGGAGTTAATCCCTAGTTAGCCACTTCGAGCCTAGAAGTAGGAGTTTCCTTTGGACTTTCAAACCCTCACATCTTAACCTGGGGCAGGGAAGTTGTTAGTTAATTTGGCCAAGCATCCCCATTCGAGGACCAATCACATCCTATCACTCTCAAGAGGTCGTACCTCACCGACCACAATGGTTATCCCTCACTACAAGGAGTGAAGCAGTCACAATCCTTTCAAACAAGTCAGACAAACCAGTGTCACACGATTTGTTCAAAAAAAAAAAGAAAGGAAGCCGCTAAGTCGAAACTTGAAAACAAGCGACTTAGGCAAAAGTTAAGGCATCCCGCTGGACTTCAAAATTGAAAACTCAAAAGATCCAGTCCAGGCAAAAATTAGGGAACAAAAAGCAAAAGAATGAGAAAGCAAAAAGCTAAAAGGATTACAGAGAAAAATCCTCGATAAGAACAAAGTCGTGTGGCTATAGACACAAAAGACAAAAGGGGTGACTGTTGCTCCAAAACCTAATCGGGTCTCAAACCATCAATTGCATGGGTTCTTTAAAGATCATAAAACCTTTTGAGAGATGAGTCCTTGTGTCAGATTAGCTGAACGTAGGACTGGAGAACATCACGAAGAGTGGGTGGGCACCAATAAACTTTGAGCCGTAAATCCTTTGTTCTCGAACAGTGAACCAGGCCATGTTACAACCCTTAAAAGTCCTAATTGAAACAGGGTTTATCCCGAAAGTGTTCTTCAACGGGATAACGTTCCTGACTCCCATGGGTTGTGATAATAAGATTTTGTTGGTATTGCATGTGCGTATTGTTTTCCATTCAAAAATCAATGTCGTAACTAGTGACTTATTCATGAGGTTTGGCGATATCTTTTTAATAAACTTCAAGGTTAATATATGTGTTGCATTAGAATCACTATTCTCATCATGAACATTTTCTACTTGCATGCATGTACTTAAGCATAAGCTAAGCTTACATAATGAACGTCAGTCGAGAAGCTCGATCCTGCCGAGTTGAGATGCTTGAAAACTCCGAAGGACGGTCATGTCAAGGGGCATGTGGCCAAGAGACTGTGCGCAACCTAGGCATTCCTGGTAAATGGTGATAAAATGCTGCTAATTTGGAACAGTCCCATTGAAAAATCTCCTTGAAGCAGCCAAAAGGGGGCAATCACGTCGAGATTCGACAAATCTCTCGAAGACCAGTCGGTAAGAAGCAAATTCACTTCAAGGCTCGTACTGGGGCAGGACACCTCAAGAGCATGAGAAATTATCCACTCTTGAAGACGGTTAATTGAAAGCACCTCTTCAAGGTTCGAAATACTGGGACAGAATATTTCAAGTCATTATAAATCCTTTCAAGGCAAGTTACTTCATTGATTATGCAGTCTGGGGCAGTTATGTCGAGATCTGATAAATCTCTCCCAGAGTTTGAAGACCCTAGGGTAGTGTGAACGCCCGATCTTCTATAAAATCCTCTTGATATGATTTCTTCCATTAGACCCTATGGTCTGGGGCAAGTGGAAAGTTCAAGGGGACGTTGGTCGTGTATAGGGATCAATACGTAGTTGATCAGCAGAAGCGTGAAACACCCAATTAATTCCCAGTATAGAGTTTATCTTCCTCAATAAGGCGCATCAAATGGTATCTTTCCCCAGCGAGGCATTGGAATCGCCATCCCTCCTCAGCAAAAAATAGTTGAATTTTTTGTCATTCGTGGCAGAATATCATGAAAATTCTGATTACTCTCCCCAACAAGAGTTCAAAAGTTTGCTCTTCCCCTGCCAGGTTTGTGAAGTTTATTGCTTGTAAGCACGAATTTGTATTCCCTGTATAAGTCAAGTGTGTTGGGTTGGTGTTTCTCAAGCCTGCAGTGAATTGGTTTCCGTCTCCCTAACGGAGTAAGGACATAATGTTGTCCCCTGGCAGAGCTGATAACGTCAACTGTCGTTTTCCAGGCAGATTTGTTGGTGGTGTTTAGTTTTTCCCAACATGTCAGAGGCCAATTGCCATTGTTAATTTCTCTTCAGTAGAGCCCTTGGGAATTTGCAACAGATGTTTGTGATAGAACAAGGATTTGGCTGGGTTCTCGAGCAGGGTAATGACCATAGAGACAGGTCAGTTTGGGTGGCATGATTGTTTCTCCCCAGTAGAGTTACTCTCCCCATCATCGAGATTTCATCATCCTCAGTAGATTGTTACTCTCCCCAGCCAGAGTACAGAGGATTGTTTCTTCAGCCGAAGTCGTGTTTTAATTATTACTCCCCAGCAAGCATTCAAAAGTTAATGCCGTTGTATCCCCAGCAGGAGACTTATGGAATATCTTCTTTGGACAAAGATGTTATTTTCCCCACAGAGTCTTGGTGTCCACTTGCTTCAGCTAGTCAGGAAGCATATTTTCACCAACAACATTATGCTCTAATTCCCAGCAGAGCGAGGGTAAAGTCATTTCCCCCATCAGCAGGTTAAGTTCAGTAATATCCCCAAGCAGGTTCGGTATTATTGACTGGTCTCCCCAAGCAGAGTTTGGTAGTAATCTTCGCAGCAGTTTATTCAACAGTGGTTGACGTCCCTAGCAGGTCTTAAGTCCAATTGTTATTGGCGTTTCTCAGATTCAGGTTTTGGGTTCTATTTTCGACAAGAATTATTTATAGTCCCCATCAAAAGGAAGTTCTTTTTGGGTTCCATCTTCAACAGAGTTTATGATCAGGAAGGTTGTTTAGTGTGACTTCCTCAACAGGGTCTTGGCTTCGGAGATAATTTAGTTTGTCATCCCCGATGGAGTTACCTTCATCTTCAACATTTATTTTGCTGAGACGCTTCTTTTGCATTGCATAAGCATTTTTGCATGACATCCTCTCAAACGCGTAGCATTTCCATTTCGTATGGAGCATTACACCATAGAAAAATTCAAACATATGCATTCGAAGCATAAGCCAGGTTTTACATCCTTTACTAGATTCTTTCCCCATTAAAAAGTGGCATAACTCAGGAGATGTTGTTTAACATTACACTGCAACCGATGGATTCATCCTTCTTATTGATTATTCCTTCCTATACTCCCCTGCAAAGTTGTCTGTTTAGATTTCTCTTTTCCCCAGCAGAGTCATTTTAGTAGGTCTGATGAGTCTACTAACTCTTGGATCTGAGTCCGCCTTCGTGTCGACATTCCTTTTGAAAATCCATCTTGTGATGGTAACCTCTGGTTATGAGTCCGCCTTCGTGTCGGCCTACCTTTGTGTTAGAATCTGAGTCCACCTTCGTGTCGGCATTCCTTTTGAAAATCCATCATGTGATGGTAACCTCTGGTTATGAGTCCGCCTTCGTGTCGGCCTACCTTTGTGTTAGGATCTGAGTCCGCCTTCGTGTCGGCATTCCTTTTGAAAATCCATCTTGTGATGGTAACCTCTGGTTATGAGACCGCCTTCATGTCGGTCTACGTTTATGTTAGGATCTCAGTCCGCCTTCGTGTCGACATTCTGTCATACCCCAAATTTTGACCACTAAGATTTCCCATCATTGTGTAAATCATCACCACAATATGGATGAATCATTATGCCTCATTAGTCTCCCCAAAGATAGGTGAGCATTCACTACAAACAACAATTAGGGTTTCAAGCCCTCTCTGAGCTTTAGACAAAGGATCAATCAAGAAATAACATGATCTTCAACTTGTCTAACCTCTTAAACATCCACAAAGGATCAAGAAGACTCCCACATCAAGGATTAAGCACAAGGCTGCAACATTTTGAGTGGATCAAGCCTCAAGATCGTCAGTGTCACCAAATTAGGGTTTTGGTCGACCAGGGCCTCCAGATGGAAATTTTCCTCTGGGCATGAGCCAATGCTTCAAAGCATAACTTATGATGCTCCAAGGGACATCAGGAATTAGGGTTTCTTGACCTAATTCATCCCTGAGTTGACTTTTAGGACAAATCATGAGCCAAGACCTCAAGAGAGGATTTGAGGGTCTCTAATAAACTACCTTGATCCATTTACAACAATGGATTGAGCCAAGAAGCTTGAGCAACAAGTTTCAAATTCATCAGAACCACAATTAGGGTATTGAGGAAAAAGTCAACTGTGCCTTTGACTTTTGACCAGGACATGCTCCCAAACCCCGGGACATGATTTAATACACCCTATAACACCTATGAAATCAATCCATCAAGTTTGATTTAGGTCAAGGACTTGATTTCATAGAGGATCACACAGTTTGGAATTCATCTGATAAAAAGTCAATTGTGCACAAAAGTCAAACTTTGACTTTTTGAGACTTTTCATAATTATGGTTCCTTAACCCTAAAATGATGTTAATGTGTGATTAGAATCAACATTCATCAAGAAAAATCAAGAAAAGTGGGATAACTTGTAAAAGGGGTAACCATAAAAACTTAGAAATTTTTCTAAGTTATGGAACAAAGTGGCTAGGGTACCAACTTTGGAGGATCATAACTCCTAAACCACAAGGCCATTTTCCCCATTCAAAGCTGAATTTTTAGCTCTCATGGCCCTCTACAAAAGCTTCAACTACAACTCATTCCAATTCATCATGTATTTTGAATTATGGAATGATCAAAATCACAAAAAGTGAAAATGTCACTTTTTTCCAACACTTAGTGAAATTTTCACTAAGTCAGAATCTGCCTTCACTTTTTTCAAAATGTTGGGGCATTTTTCACTTGGATCCAAAAAGTATCAAAACCAATTATGATCAAACAGTTATTGTATCATATGAGGGATTTCCAAAATGGCCAAGAACTCCATCAAATTCCACTTGAGCCATGAGACATGACAATGCCAATATGCCTTGCTGCAAACTGTCATGGCAAGGCAGATTTTGGAGTTTTGCTCGATTTGCTTAAATTTTGCAAAGAGTAAGCAACTCTATCCATCTGAACACCTCAAGGGGGGGACCAAGGAGGAACCAACTCTGATCCCAAGCCTCCAAAGTCTTTGGAACCAAAAGTAGCATGCCAAACCTAGAAATCCCTAAAAGAGGGACAAGACTCCAATTTTGTTTTGGAGCATTCAATGGATGCACCAAGGTGGCATGGACTGAGCCATTTTCAACTGAATTCAGTCAAGACTTATCCAAGACCAAGGGGACCAGCAGCCTGTGCCCTAACCTCTAGTCAATGGTTAGAGGAGACTTGAATTCTCATTGCTCAACATTGGCCAAACCTATGCAGCAGTTGCCATTCACTATTCCTTGCAAAACAAACTTGCTCTACTATAAATAGAGCTCATTTGTGATCAGTTTGAGTACACCAAAGCCATCAAACAAATGCTTTCCTCAAAATCTCCTTCTTCACTCCAAAATTGCCTTCCAAAGCAAGTCACTATCGGGTTTTGAGTTTGAGAGCTATTCCAACCAAACTAATCACACACACATACCTCATAAACATCATATAGAAGTGATCCAAACACTTAAACAACATTCGGAACACTGATTTCTCAGAATCACCAGCCAGCTGCTCAAGGTTTTAACCAAGTTGCAGTTGGGATACCATCTTCAGTTCCAAATCAATTCAATCCACTCCATAGCACCTAGGGAAGCTGTCCATAACCTTGGAACCAAGATGTAACACCTCTAACACAAAACACGATCACCAGCTGCAAGAGGTAAGCATGAGCTCTTCTAACTCTATGATCCATGCATTTTTTGCTGCACAATAATTTGACCATATGTTCATAATCATGCATGGAGTGTTTTCCCTCAATTAATTGGTTTGTTTGAATCGTGTATGGAATTTCTGAACCTTCATGCAAATTTTAGGGTTCTTGAGGTTTCTCTTTGATTTCTTATTCCATGTTTAAAATAAATGAAATTAAAGACCATAGACATGATCGTGAGGTTGGAACGAGTAGATTGATATGTAGATTGCATGATATCATCAAGTATTCAATGAGATTGGATAGAAAACGCAAATCTGCAGAAACAGAGGAAGGTCGCGTGTTCTTGCCATGTTCTTGGCGCCCTTTTTCAAATATTTAAATATTTGAATTTTGTGATTTTATTTAATTGATTCAAAAATTAATTTCTCTTTGAGTTTTAATGATTTTGAGTTGATTCTTTTTTTAATAATTCATAAAAATGTTAAAATATTTTATTTTCCCAAAAAATCCCAAAAATATTATTTATTTCATATACTTGATATTTTTGTAAAGAATTAATATTTTAATTGTTTTTGACATTTAAAATATTTTCTCCTTCTTGATTTTTCAAATTTTAGTGATTTCCAATAATTTTGTGGATCAAAACCTAAATTTTGAAACATTAATCCAAGATCACAATTTTTTTCCACATGTTTAACAATTTTGATCATTTTAATTGAATTTTTTATTCAATTAAAATACATTTTGAAAACAAATTAGGGTTTTTGATTAATTCAACCCTCATCAAACTTTTTCAAACACTTTGGGCCTCTAATAGAGTGTAAGACCCAATCCCCTTTGAAAACCAAAACATTTTTAGGCCTCAGTCATTGTATAAGACCCACTGCGTTTTCAAAAATCTCGGCGCGATCGCCGTTTTCAAACAAAAATCATCTGGGCCTACCCTCGTGTTATAAGCCCCATTTATTTTATTTAAATTAATTTGGGCCTCTAATAGAGTGTAAGACCCAATCCTCTTTTAACTAAAACATTTTTGGGCCTCAGATATTGTATAAGTCCCTCTACGTTAAAAGAAAACCTCGGCGCGATCGCCAGTTGAAAAATCAAACCCTTGGGCCTACCTTCGTGTTATAATCCCCATTCTTTAAAAATCATTGGGCCTCTAGTAGAGTGTAAGACCCAACCCTTTTTGAAGACCAAAATAATTTGGGCCTCACTTATTGAATAAGTCCCGATACCATCAAAAGTTCGGCGCGATCGTCGCCTTTTAAAACAAACTTTGGGCCTCTCCTTGAGCTGTAAGCCCCACCACTTGTACAAAAATAAACCTTTGGGCCTCTTGAGAGAGTGTAAGACCCACCCCTTGTACAGAAAAATTTTTGGGCCTCAGTCACTTGTATAAGTCCCTGTACAAATTCAAAACAACAGTGCAATCACTGATAAAACTTTGGGCCTCTCCTTGAGCTGTAAGCCCCAGCAATATTTTCAAAGTACTTTCTCCTTTGATTTTGAATATAATATTGTTATCAAAGCCTTCTTTGTTGAACAAACTAATCAAACAGCATGGAAGCTCTACAACCGAGTAAGTGTTTACCCGCTTTCTTTACCCGCTTTCATATATATAACTGTATTGTGGGGCTGCTCACTGTAAGTCTTCTTTCACAAACTTTTATCTACTTGTGATATATCCACTGTGTAATACTAATATAGTTATTTAGAGATTTCCCTGGAAACTACGTCTAGCACTAGGTAAAGCCTGTTGGTCACTCTTAAATACAGTCAAAACTAGATCCCCCATAGGATTACCAGACACAGTCTTCCCTCCTCTTGGGGTTAAACAATATGGAGATGTGAAAGGAAGCATTCTCTGTGAACCCTTTCTCAGACTGTCACCCTTAGAACTCGTCAAAGAAACTCTACTCCCCAGAGATGATCTTTTCTCCGTGAATGGCATCTCTTGAGTTTCTTCCAAATTCTCTAACTTTCCTGGCTTGATCTATTCTTGGTGAATGGCTTGTCTTGAAATTCTCGGGGTTTGGGGACCCACAGGCTTCTTTAAAGCATCCCCGCCTCCTCTTGGGCGTTGTACAAGGACCCTTCGGCTTCTTAAAAGCTCTCATGCCTTCTCTTGGGCTTAGTACAAGGAACCAGAGACCTCTACAGGTATAGGAACAGAACCTAGTCATCAATTTGCTAGAGCTGTCTTTCTGAGTCAAGTGTCAGAGAAGTTAATGGGTTGACCTTCATCCCTTAACATACCAGCCTTCTCTTGGGCATCGTACAAAGATCATTCACTACCTGAGAATCGATTTCTCAAGAGACCCGTAGACTTGGACAGTCTCAATACCCTTTGGATTGCCCATTTCCTTAAAGAACAAGAAATAACCCCGATCCTCTTATCGATCCTAGAGCACAACATTACCCATATAAGAACTAATTTTCTCTTTATCAAATATACTGGACCTGTCACTAAACTGAAATAGTTACAATAGCCTCCTCTTGGGCTTTGTACAAAGATTCTCCCAAGCGGAGTTAACCTTTTCAGACTCTCTTGTTGAGTATAAAAGACTCTCTTGTTGAGTCAAACATTTTCAGCCTCCATCTCGGGCTTCGTACGAGATACCAAATCACTCTCTTGTTGAGTATAAAAGACTCTCTTGTTGAGTCAAACCTGTTTAGCCTCCATCCCGGGCTTCGTACGAGATACAAAAACACTCTCTTATTGAGTATAAAAGACTCTCTTGTTGAGTCAAACCCCACTTTCAGCCTCCATCTCGGGCTTCGTACGAGATATAAAAGGACTCTCTTGTTGAGTCAAACCTGTTTAGCCTCCATCTCGGGCTTCGTACGAGATATAAAATCACTCTCTTATTGAGTATAAAAGGCTCTCTTGTTGAGTCAACCCCCTTTTAGCCTCTCTCTCGGGCTTCGTACGAGACACATAAAAACAACCCTCTTGTTGGGTCAATAGCCTCCTCTTAGGCTTTGTATAAGGAAACCCTGGTTGAATCAATCAACCTGTTAGCATCAAAATCTGTGCCTTGCTCACAGTATACAAACATCAACAACTCCTTTTCCCCCATCTAAATTGCTGTAAGTGGTAAGCCTCAGGATTATTTACATCCACGCCACTGTCCCTCTTTTAGCATGAGAAATTCCTAAGGAAAGATGGCATTACTCTACACTGAGTTAAAGTCTTCTCCTTCAGGTTAAAAATCCCCTATAAAGGAAATTATGGCATTGCTGGATTCACATATCCCAGTTGAAGTAATTCTCCTTTATAATCGGTCACCCAACAGGTGTGACAAACAGACCAAATATCCCCCTTTAGAGATGACAAATTCTCTCTAAAGTCAAACCCCTTTAGCTTCACATCTTGGGCTTCGAACAAGATACAAATAGACCCTTCAGCTTCACATCTTGGGCTTTGAACAAGATACAAACCACTTTTAGCTTCATGCCTTGGGCTTTGAATAAGACACCAAAACAACCTTTTTCCTCCCATAGAATAGGAGGAACTACGATCGCTCTGATTTCCCTGTTTCGTTAAACGGGAATACGTAGGCATAAGATTGAAAAATCTTAGCGAGCACACTAATCAAAAAACCCAAAATCCCGTACCTTCACACATCAATCGAAAAGCATCAGTCCTAACATCCTCACAAATAATCCAGACATTTCATTCTTAGTAAAATAAGCAGAGAAAGGCCCACATCCACATAGCATCTGTAACCTAACAGACTGCTGTTAAAACTCAGTATGCAAGCAGGGTTAATTGGATAAAAAATGAATCGACCTGTAGTACCCCAGAGTAACAGTGCTTAAGAACCACGTCCAAAATCGTTCGCTACAGAAAAATGGCGCCCATCGTGGGGCTACGCAGGGCATCCTGTCCCTCTTATCCCTCTGGTTGAAACCGTATGTCTGAAAACTGTCACAAAAATGACGACTCTGCTGGGGAGTCATTGTCTGTATAGGATCATAAGACTAGAGGTCTAGGATGATTAAGACAAATATATATACTGTTTTTCCTAATTGATATCTGTGTTTATTTTTTTGCTAATGGGAATGCGTGTGATGCCGCATGTGGAAAGATTGAGTATACACCTAAGATAGGTGATGGCAATGCGGGTAATCTTACTGGGAGTGAATTCCAGTTAAGAGCCCCCGATCGACCATCAAACTCAGTGGAGACTCCCTTTGCAGATACATTGCCTACACGACTTCGGTTATTGAAAGTAGTGTGGTCGACTGGGTTATCTGAGAAGCTGAGGTTTTTAGCAGACTTAAGCCATTTTGTAGTTCGAAAGCTATCGGAAATAGTTGTCACACTATACTACCCTCATCTGAGATCACTCCAGAATACATCAGCTCGCTGGCGATCCGCTTGCTGTTGTTATCCCAGAGGGGTCAATGATTTTGCGGACAGGTACAAAAAATCACCAGTATAAACCTTTGGGGGGGGGGGGGGTAGAGCCTTGACTTCATGACACCGACCCTTTGACCCCATGTTTTTTCTATGTTTTTGTGTGCTGCATTCATACATTCATTTAAAAAACATTAAAACAAAGAAAATCTTCTCTTCTAGTCTCTCTTTTTCAAATTAAACTAAGACAGTAACTGCAAATGTCAGAAAAAGGAGATTGCGCTAATGGATTTCGGTAGAAGGAAAAGTCATAAGTACACCTTCAAGGTTCCAAAGTTAGAGGATTTGAGAGGTTTGGCGAGAATGATCACCAACCACGAGGCTTTCAGAGCTAAGTATGGAGGACTGCTGTCCTTATTAAGGGTCCACGTAATTGGAGGAATCCTGTCCACGCTAATCCAGTTCTACGATCCAGTTTATCACTGTTTCACATTCCCAGATTTTTAGCTTGCACCAACACTGGAGGAGTATTCTCACCTGACTGGTTTACATATTACTGATCAAGTTCCCTTTTCTGGACTGGAAGAAATTCCAAAGGATCAAACCATTGCAAGAGCAATTTATTTGGACGATGCAGAAGTCAGGACTCACATGACCACTAAGGGTGGTATCCAGGGTTTTCCAGCCCAGATCTTGACAAAGAAAGCTCTATACTTTGCCAGTATAAGGAATGTGGCCGTTTTCGAGAGCATCTTTGTTTTGCTCACCTACGGGTTATTTTTGTTTCCCAACATCGATAACTTTGTAGATATCAACGCCATAAAGATTTTCCTGATCAGAAACCCCGTACCGACCTTACTCGCAGATGTGTATCATTCGGTACATTTAAGGAATTTATACAGTGGAGGAATAATCACGTGCTGTGTACCCCTGCTGTACAAATGGTTCACTTCCCATTTGCTCAAGTCTGCTGCATTTTGGGATCAAAAGAATACTTTACGTTGGTCGCAGAGAATCATGTCTCTTACCAACTCTGACATCGATTGGTACAATCGAATCTACGACGGGATCAGGATCATTGACCATTGTGGAAATTTCCCAAGTGTACTCCTTATAGGAACTAAGGGGGGAATCAACTATCATCTAATTCTCGTTCGTCGTCAATTCGGATACCTGGGGCACTAAAGACAGAAATAATGCACGCTTGGAAACACGTTCATAGGAAATGACAAGAGTCTCTAGGAAAACCAGACTGTATCTCGGTGGAGCCCTATCTCCACTGGGTACAAACTAAAGCTCTCAAGCTGAGGATGCCTTACCCTCGTCAGGAAGTTCTTCCATTAAGGGACTCTGCCCTTTATTTCATGTCTGAGACGGAAAAACTTCAAGTTACTCTAAGCAAAGTTCAGCAGGAGAAGAGGTCTTGGAGGAACAAGTACTGTATTCTCAATGTGGAGTGCAATAAAGTACAACAACTGTTAAGAGAAAAAGATGCCCTGATTGAGATTTTAGAGCAACATGCTGTAGAGAATCAGGATGACCAAAGGAATTTGCTCGCTCCTTTCACTTGGCAAAGGAATGACAACCCGACAACGGCCCAAAAGCCCCGGTCAAAGAAGAGGAAAGTACCCGAACCAACACTTGAGCTCTCTTCAGAGAGGACTCAGGATCCATTAGTTTAGATTTCCTTTTCTAGCACTTAGTAATCTACTGTATTTCCATTTCCGCAATCCTTTAAATTCAATAAAATGGGGTTTCCCCACTGTTTGATATTTGCAATCTAATTGTCGAAGTTTACTTTGAATAAACAAAAATAATTAATAATCATTGCATTCATCATTCTCATAAACACATTCTTCTTACCTACGAATCTCACGTTTGCGTCTCGATTCTAGAGTCAAACTGTCTCATTCGTATAATACTCGAGCCAATCGTCAGAAAAAGATGGATGATCTCGAGGAAGAGAACAGAGAGTTGAGAGAAGAGATCGACACTCTAAAAGAGGATCTGATAAAGCTTCATAACGACATGCAAGCTCTAGTAGAAGCTCAGATGCAACAACAAAGGACTGTGATCTCAGAGATCACATCTACGCCCATAGTGGAAAAGTATGATCCTAGGTACAAGATGCCGAAAGATCGTCCCTGGGGCATGCCACTTAACTATATCCCGGAAGGATATGTTCCGCCGATCGCTGAGGATCAGGGAATCGCAGCAGGAGCCGCTGGGCCTGAAGGTTACAAAATTCGGGAAAGCGAAGATGCCAGGGCATGACAGTAATTCCTGAAGGTTACAAACTTCGGGAGGCACCGAGAGTCTCGGCCATAATGACTTTACCACCGCCCGTGGTACACACTGTCCCGGAAGGACAGATTCCACAAATACCTTCTAGTGGAAATAACAGCATGTTCGACAGAATGAATGAATTCCAGGAACAGTTCCTAGAAATGCAGAAAGAACTGCAAGCCCTTCGCGGTCAGGATCTATTTGGAAAAGACGCCGCAGACCTTTGTTTGGTCCCTAACGTAAAAGTCCCGCAAAAGTTCCAAGTGCCCGACTTTGAAAAATACAAGGGTAACTCTTGTCCTCAGAGTCATTTAGTGATGTACGCTCGGCGAATGTCAGCTCAGACAGAGAACCAGGAGCTACTAATTCATTACTTTCAGGATAGTTTAACCGGTGCCGCATTAAAATGGTACATGGGTTTAAACCGCACTACGATCAGCACGTTCAGATATCTTGGCGCTGCTTTTATTCAACAATATAAATACAATTTGGACATGGCACCAGACAGAGATTAACTCAGATCGATGTCACAAAAGGACAAGGAAACCTTTAAGGAGTACGCTCAGAGATGGCGTGAAATTGCCGCTCAGATTTGTCCACCTCTTGAGGAAAAAGAGATGACAAAGATCTTCTTAAAGACCTTAAGCTCATTTTACTACGACAGAATGGTTGCCAGTGCACCCAGTGACTTCCCCGAGATGGTGGGCATGGGAGTTCGTCTTGAGGAAGCCGTCCGAGAAAGACGTTTAGTTAAGGACGCTGGATCATTAAGTAGTACAAAACGATACGGTAGTGCTCTCCCTAAAAAAAAGAGCAAGATATTGGGAATATCTCTCTCGGAAAGCAAAGGCGACAATATCAACCAGTAGCAGCTGTGACTCCTGCTATCAATCCTGCACCTGTTCCTACGTATCAACCTCAGGTTGCGCAGAGCCAACCGAATCAACAGCAATTTCAGCAAAGGACACAACAGTCTCTTCAGCAGACTCGTCCTCCGTACAACAACAACCGTACAACGCGACCTCCAGGGTTTGATCCTATACCCATGTTGTACGCAGAATTGTTTCCATTATTGCTGGTCAAGGGTCACATCCAGACTAAGTCTCCTCTTACAGTACCAGAAAATCCACCTTTCTGGTTCAAAGCGGATCAGACTTGTCCTTTCCATCAAGGAGGACCAGGGCATAACTTAGAAAACTGTCTCAGTTTCAAATTTGACGTATAAAAGCTTGTTAGGAGCGGGGTCTTATCTTTCAAAGATAAAAATCCTAATGTTCTCATGAACCCGCTGCCTTAACACGAGAAAACTACAGGTAATTTGATAGACGGAGAGTCTAACAACATCTATCAAATTCATGATGTACTCTTATTAAGGGCTAACTTGGTCAAGATGCATTGTAGACAGAGTGGATATGGCCATGTGCCACCTCATGATTATCACCAGTGTGATATCTGCTTTAAGAATAATCAGGGATGTTCTGTGGTGCAATCAGCTCTGCAGGAACAATTGGATCTCGGATGGATCCAAAAGCATCGAGTTCGTGGAGTCAACATGACCTATACGAATTCCAACATCATTCAGAACCACGAAATCTGTGCGATGAATGTCACCTTGGTGGCGATACACTCAAGGCAAAGCCAGTATCATAATCTGCCACGACATGATTACAATTCCTGTCTGACTTGCTCGGTAAACAAACAGGGATGCTCTTTTGTACAAGAGGCCCTCCAGCGTCAGATGGATCTTGGGTGGATCCAGGACTACCATGATAGAAATCCTTATCAGATCCATATGATTCAAATCTTTGATATTCGTCTGATGAATACCAGCTTGGTGGAGTTACATGCCAGGCAGGTCCAACTTGGTCTTCTCACTTCGCATGATTATCTGAACTGTAAAGGATGTTGGGAGAGTAACCAAGGGTGTGCTCTCGTTCAAAGAACTTTACAACACTTTTTAAACCACTGGTGGATTCCAATCTATATGGATGAAGACACGCAACAAATTAGTGTGGTTGATGGGAACCCTACTCGGCATCGAAGTCGGGATGTCTGATCTACGGAAACAGATCTAGTGAGGTTACACTGCATTCAAAGCGGGCGTGGCCAGGTGCCACCACACAACTATGAACGCTGTAGAGTCTGTTCGGAAAATAACCAAGGATGTTACCTCGTACAAGCAGCCCTTCAAGGTCAGTTGGATCGCAAGGAGATTCACCCATACCTAGCTTCGGGGTCCGTTGACTGGACGCCGGATTACTTCGCAGATCAAATCAGAGACGTGGTTGTAATCTCTGACCCTGAGAGGAACAAGGATGTTTGTACCATCGTCCCTCTACTGGACGAATCAAAGGTTCTTAGCAAGGAACTGATTGAAGTTACTTACGACAGTCAGAAAAATCAGAAGGCTCCTGTAGTTATCTATCTGCCGGGACCAGTACCGTATGAATCAGCTAAGGCGATCCCTTACAATACGGTGCAACAATAATTGAGAATGGAAAGGAAATTGCATTACCCTCCATCGTGAATATTGTAGACATCAGTCGTGTAACACGGAGCGGTCGAATCTTGAACTGAGGGGTTGGAGAACCTAACAAAGAAAAGGAACTTCCGACAGAAGCTCCCAATCCACCAGTCGGTCCATCCAGTAATCCCGACCTTTCAAACAACAGCGATCAGATGATGAAGCTCATCCAAAGGAGTGAATACAACATTGTTGATCAGCTGTTACAAACTCCTTCAAAGATCTCAGTGCTATCACTTTTACTCAGTTCCGAAGCCCACATAGAGGCTTTACAGAAAGTCTTAGAGCAGGCCTTTGTGGAACAGGATGTGTCAATACGACAGTTCGATAGCATCATCTCTAACATCACTTCCTGCAACAACTTAGGATTCAGTGATGAGGATTTGCCAGAGGGGGGTAAAAACCACAACATGGCGCTCAATATCACGGTTAATTGCCAGGACGATGCTTTAGCCAGCGTACTGGTAGACACAGGATCGACCATCAACGTTATGCCGAAGTCTACTTTAATGCGACTATCATTCAAAGGACCTCCGATGAGGGGCAGTACGGTCATCGTCAAAGCATTTGACGGGTCTTGGAAAGCAGTTATTGGCGAAGTCGACCTTCCCATAACTATCGGTCCTCACACTTTCGAAATCACTTTCCAGGTCATGGACATCCGGGAAACATACAGTTGTTTATTAGGAAGACCTTGGATATACCAGGCTGGGGAAGTCACTTCGACGTTGCACCAAAAACTGAAGTTCGTCAAGAACGACCAACTTATCACAGTCTGTGGGGAGCAAGCCTTGCTCGTGAGTAACCTTTCATTGTCCACTTATGCAGAACCCGAGGAGGTTGTTGGAACCCAGTTCCAAGCGCTTTCGGTGAGCAATGAGAATCAATCAGAACAAGGAACATCGATTTCCTCGTACAGAGATGCTCTCGAAGTGATTAAAAATAACAATACAAAAGGATGGGGACAGCTTGTCATTCCTACTGATAATAAAATGAAGAAGGGTCTAGGTTTTTCTGCAACCTGCACCCAGACAGCTGCTAACGATGAAAGTTTTCATCCCATTCAGGACTTCTTCCACAGTGGATGTTTCCTTCACCCAGTGCCTCAAACAGTCCATACCATCAACGAGAGAGATCCCTCCGATACTGATGAGGAATGGAAGTCCTATCTCAACGAGGACGGTTATATGTCTCAGGAAGAGGTGCCTACGCCCTTTTGTTATCCTGCACAGAGTCCGAGATTTATACCACGGTTAGACGTCAAAATGATATATGGAGATTGTGATCTGGAAGGATGCCTTGCTCCACCAAACTCATTAGAGGAGGACACTCTGATGAAGGATAACTTTGATCATGACTATTATGGCCCGATGGATGGTCTGCCTATCTGGCAGCCGTACCCAGGAGACTTGGGGCAAGAAAATCAGCCGAACAATGAAAATCAGCTGAGTGTCATTGAACAGAATACCTGCGTCCCCACCATGTCATGGGATCAACACTCAGGTCATTCAGAAAATATCCAGTACGACGATGAATTGGCAAAGCTTGCCGGACTAGAATTCATCAACTACGCTTTTCCCGAGGTCAACGTCATCGAGAGAGATGACTCCTCCAGTTCCAAAGAAGTGTGGGACACCTTGGGACAACCAAGTGGAAAATTTGACTTCATGGTCAAGTACACTGCTCCTGAAAGCTCTCGTATCAGGCTCGAAGACATCCAGCCAACTGGATGGGGAGATTTACCTGAGAGTACAAATACTATGCAAAATACAACAGAGGAATCCTCCTATGACAACTCTGCCTGGGAGACAGATTCCAATGATCCTGCTCCGCCAGAAATCAGCGTTATTTCTGAAGATAAATCAAGGAAAGTACCAGACTTTGTGATTCACCGAGGAGTTCGCCGCCAATGGGTTGCTGTCGATGTTCTGAAGATTGTTCACAGGTCAAAGTAATTGCCATCTTTTAACCTTTCACCCTGCCCAGGTGAAACAGATGTTTTGATAGGGCTCACTTTCTGTAAATTTCCCTCTTCGCTTCGCCCAAAGCGACAGAGTTTTGTTTTATAGGGCTGTAGTTTCAAGAATCAACTTGTTCAAAAATAAAATAACGTCGTTCTGTAATTTCCGCATTAATTGCTGTTGTCTCTTTTCGCTTTTCAGAAAATGGTAATCCAAAAAAACTCAATAAAATAAACAAGCAGTAAACAAAAAAAATACACTGCATGAACTCTTGCATTTTCTCTATCTCTTCTAAACATAAATCATCACGTCATGCAGATTGCTTGTTTTAAACCCCGTTGAAACATACGATCCAATGCCTTCTCCCGACTTCGAGTTCCCGGTATTTGGGGCTGAAGAAGAAGTTGACAACGAAATTCCAGAAGAGATCTCCCGACTACTCAGACTGGAGGAAAGGTCCATTGAACCTCACAAAGAGCCGTTGGAAACGATCAACGTGGGTTCAGAAAAAGAGAGAAAAGAAATCAGGATTGGGGCACTGCTCAGTGCAACTGCCAAAGAGAGCTTGACAAAGCTTCTCAAAGAATTTCCCAATGTATTCGCACGGTCCTATTAGGATATGCCAGGGTTGGATACCAGCATCGTGATACATCATTTACCGTTGAAATCGAAATGTCCGCCAGTAAAACTGAGGTTGAGACAGACTCACCCGAACATGGCCATCAAAATTAAAGAGGAGGTGCAGAAACAGATTGACGCAGGCTTCCTTGCCACATCAAAATATCCTCAATGGTTAGCCAATATCGTACCCGTTCCAAAAAAGGACGGAAAGGTCAGAATGTGTGTAGACTATAGAGATCTAAATAAGGCTAGTCCAAAGGACGACTTTCCCTTACCACACATTGACATGCTGGTTGACAGTACAACAAAGTTCAAAGTTTTCTCCTTCATGGATGGATTCTCGGGCTATAATCAAATCAAAATGGCGCTGAAAGACATGGAGAAAACTTCCTTCATCACCCATGGGGTACCTTTTGTTACAAGGTAATGCCGTTCAGTTTGAATAACGCCGGGGCAACCTATCAAAGGGCCATGACTACTCTGTTTCATGACATGATACACAAGGAAATCGAGGTATATGTAGATGACATGATTGCAAAATCTAAGACAGAAGAGGAGCATGTGACCCACCTGTCAAAACTATTCGAGCGGTTGAGAAAGTACAAACTCCGCTTGAATCCCAACAAATGCACCTTCGGTGTCTGTTCAGGGAAACTTTTAGGGTTAATCGTCAGCCAGAAAGGAATTGAAGTCGATCCTGACAAGGTCAAGGCCATTCAAGAAATGCCTTCCTCGAAAACTGAAAAACAAGTCAGGGGATTCCTGGGACGTTTAAACTACATTTCCAGATTCATATTCCTCATGGCCGCGACATGTGCGCCGATTTTCAAATTACTCAAAAAGAACCAGGTCTGCGTTTGGACAGAAGATTGCCAAACCGCCTTCGACAGTATTAAGGAATACCTGTTGAATCCGCCGATTCTATCACCTCCAGTGGAAGGAAGACCACTAATCATCTACCTCATAGTCTTATAGGACTCTACAGGGTGTGTACTTGGCCAACAAGACGAAATCAAACGGAAGGAGTCTGCCATCTACTATTTGAGCAAGAAATTCACCGACTGCGAGACTCGGTACACTATGCTTGAGAAAACTTGCTGCGCTTTGGCTTGGGCAGCCAAACGTCTTCGCCAGTACATGATTCATCACACTACTTGGTTGATCTCCGAAATGGATCCAATCAAGTACGTATTTGAAAAACCTGCTCTCACGGGAAGAATTGCCCATTGGCAGATGTTGTTATCAGAATACGACATTGAATACCACGCTCAGAAAGCCGTTAAAGGAAGTGTTTTAGCCAATCATTTGGCTCATCAACCTATTGACGATCAAGGATCAGTCGGGTTTGACTTCTCAGACGAAGATGTCATGTATCTAAAAATGAAAGACTGTGATGAACCGCTACCCAGTGAACCACATACCAATCAGGACTGATTCCTTATAGGGATTACGCAAGAAGGTTGCTACCTTTCTTCAACAGAATCGAGTTTCATCAGATCCCTCGTGATGAGAATCACATGGCTGATGCATTAGCCACCCTCTCTTCCATGATTAGTGTAGGTCAATGGAATGACTTACCTAAGATCGACATAATGCGCCTTGAACGACCCGCTTACATCTTTACGATTGAAGCACTCATAGACGATAAATCTTGGTACCACGATATCAAATGCTTCATTCAGAAACAAGAGTACCCACCTGGGGCACTAAGAAAAGACAGAAAAACCCTCAGAAGGCTGGCAGGCAGTTTCTTCCTGAGCGGTGATACACTCTATAAGAGGAACTTTGACATGGTCTTGCTCTGATGTGTAGACAGACCAGAAGGAGACATGTTGATAAAAGAAATTCAAGAAGGATCCTTTGGCACTCATGCCAACGGATACACAATGGCGAGAAAAATTCCAAGAGCAGGGTACTATTGGTTGACCATGGAATCCGATTGCAACAAGTACATGAGGAGGTGTCACAAGTGTCAGATATACTCCGACAAAATCCATGTACCGCCAACACATCTCAAAGTTCTCTCTTCCCCTTGGCCTTTTTCCATATGGGGAATCGACATGATCGACATGATTGAACCCAAAGCTTCGAACGGACATCGGTTCATCCTGGTAGCCATTGATTACTTCACCAAGTGGGTCGAAGCAGCGTCATACACTAATGTAACCCGACAAGTGGTGGTCCAATTTATCAAAAATAATATCATCTATCGTTATGGTGTTCCTAGCCAGATCATTATTGATAATGAATCTAACTTGAACAACAAGATGATGAAAGAGTTGTGCGCAGAGTTCAAGATCGAACACCATAGCTCATCTCACTACCGACCTAAGATGAACGGAGCAGTAGAAGCGGCTAAGAAGAACATCAAGAAGATTATTCAGAATATGGTCGTAACCTACAAAGACTGGCAAGAAATGCTACCCTTTGCTCTTCACAGTTATCGCACATCTGTCCGCACTTCAACAGGGGCAACCCTTTTCTCTCTAGTTTATGGCATGGAAGCCGTGCTCCCCATCGAAGTAGAGATCCCATCAATCCGGGTATTGATGGAAGCTAAGCTAACAGAAGCTAAGTGGTGTCAAAGTCGGCACGACGAACTAAATCTGATCGAGGAAAAATGAATAACGACACTATGCCATGGTCAGTTGTATCAGCAAAGAATGAAGAAGGCATTTGACAAAAAGGTTCGACCTCGCGTCTTCAGAAAAGGAGACCTTGTGCTCAAGAAGATACAATTATTTCTCACTGATTCCCGGGGCAAGTGGACTCCGAATTATGACGGCCCCTATGTGGTCAAGAAAGCTTTCTCAGGCGGCGCTTTGAGACTTGCAACTATGGACGGAGAGGAATTTGCCTACCCCACAAATGTTGATGTAGTCATGAAATACTTCGCCTAAATAAAAAAAACGTCTCGTTGGATTAAAAACCTGAAAGGGCAGTCCAGGCAAAAGTTAGAGACATAATAAAAAAAATTATCCCGGTGGATTGGAAATCTCAAAGTACAATCCAGGAAAAAGTTAGGGATAATGGCTAGTAACTACATCTGATCAGTTCAACTCCTCAGCAGTAATGCCATCCGTCAGAAAACTCCAGTTAAGGTCATCTTCGACAGAAGCTCAGGATGTCCCGAATTCAAAGTTGGTAGAAGGATAGTGGTCGTTATGTTTCAATGTAGTCCTTTTCCCTTAAATTACCATTTTCAAACTTTGTAAATACTCTATGGAATCACGCGATTGGCTGATTTCTGTCCTATCAATAAAATTTGAGCCTTTGTGCTTTTGTTTGCAATTATTATTTGTTTTAGCGTTACAGAATGACATTTTAACATGACCGACGATTCTTGAAACGAAACAAAAATGAATTTACTTGTCAAAATTTTTCTGCTTTTCAAAATAAAGATGGCAATTTCTTTTGACTGTTGAATATCAAAAGAGCATCGATCGCTTCTCCAGAAGTAATCGAACCTCGAAGTGCAGAATCAAAGTACTCCTTCTAAACCAGTGTGCCTGAATGAAGGATCAACTATGTCAGATGGGAATACTCCGTCTGACATCCCCGACAGAGTTCGTACCTCCTAAGCCCGACCAACGGTTTTCCCCGTGTGGACTATCTCCCCTAAGCAAGGCGGAATTGCTATGTTGAACCAGTGTTACTTTTTATCTCCCACTGTGGCCGAGTACCCAGTCGCGTTTATCTACTAGTCTGTATGTTGCGTCAGTTTTGTTAGCATAAACATACATACATCATGCATTGGTTTACATTCATATTGCATCACTATCACTCTAGTCGGTCTTATCCCCTAGTGATAAAAGTCCTCTCAATCGAGTTGTCAGATCTTTCCTCGTCAGGAAGTGAATCATCTAAGTAATCTCTCCTCCAGTTTATTTCTGGATTGGAGTTGGCCCTTGACCACTTTGATAACTTGAACCTCTGAGAAAACCAGAGAAACTTTCGGCAAATGTCACTCTTCGCCATTGAAGATGATATCTTCGCTTTCCCGGTTTAAGGAAAATCCCCAGAGAAAGCCTCTTAATCAGAGATTCGGCAATTCAGCAGTTTTTCTCCGAAAAAAAATCCGCTGACGAAAAGGTCATCAGCACCTCAAAATTGGATCACATCATATGGCATTTCTCCGAGAAGATCCCGAGAAAAGTATGATGTAATATCCCCAAGCTGGAAGCAGTCTCTCAAGAGACTCATTTTCCCCAGTAGAGCCGACAAATGGCGTTTCCAACAGAGAAGATTGTACACCTCTACAACTCATAGGACTGGGTTCCCCAGCAACTCTGACATCAAAATTTTTCCATCAAATGGCATCTTCCCAGGAAAATTCAGCGAGAAGTTTAAGGAAAACTGCTACGCATAGCGTCCCTTGTCAAGAAAGTTTATTGACAAAAGAAATTGAGACCAGTTCCTTGGTAGGAAACCAGGATCGAGGGGAAGTTTATATCAGAAACTGAGACCAGTTCCTTGGCTGAAGACCAGGATCGAGGGGAAGTTTACCTTTTCTAAGCATCATTGCTTAGCAAAAGAAGAAGGATGCGTAAACTACCATTCTTAATCACCATCAAAATTTCGGGTATTCTGATATTTAATCCTCTTGCACCCCGAATGCCCGAATACCTTCGCCATTCACACCTTCGGGTCCAAGAAGATTAAATAGGGGCATCTGTCATACCCCAAATTTTGACCACTAAGATTTTCCATCATTGTTTAAATCATCACAACAATATGGATGAATCATTATGCCTCATTAGTCTCCCCAAAGATGGGTGAACATTCACTACAAACAACAATTAGGGTTTCAAGCCCTCTCTGAGCTTTAGACAAAGGATCAATCAAGAAATGACATGATCTTCAACTTGTCTAACCTCTCAAACATCCACAAAGGATCAAGAGGACTCCCACATCAAGGATTAAGCACAAGGCTGCAACATTCTGAGTGGATCAAGCCTCAAGAACGCCAGTGTCACCAAATTAGGGTTTTGGTCGACCAGGGCCTCCAGATGGAAATTTTCCTCTGGGCATGAGCTAGTGCTTCAAATCATAACCTATGATGCTCCAAGGGACATCATGGACCCAATCATCAAGTCAATTTAACCTCGGGGGATGCATTCACCAAAAATCATGAATTAGGGTTTCTTGACCTAATTCACCCCTAAGTTGACTTTTGGGACAAACCATGAGCCGAGACCTCAAGAGAGGATTTGTGGGTCTCTAATAAACTACCTTGATCCATTTGCAACAATGGATTGAGCTAAGAAGCTTGAGCAACAAGTTTCAAATTCATCAGAACCACGATTAGGGTTTTGAGGAAAAAGTCAACTGTGCCTTTGACTTTTGACCAGGACATGCTCCCAAACCCTAGGACATGATTTAATACACCCTATAACACCTATGAAATCAATCCATCAAGTTTGATTTAGGTCAAGGACTTGATTTCATAGAGGATCGCACAGTTTGGAATTCATCTGATAAAAAGTCAACTGTGCACAAAAGTCAAACTTTGACTTTTTGAGATTTTTCATAATTATGGTTCCTTAACCCTAAAATGATGTTAATGTGTGATTAGAATCAACATTCATCAAGAAAAATCAATAAAAGTGGGATAACTTGTAAAAGGGGTAACCATAAAAACTTAGAAATTTTTTTAAGTTATGGAACAAAGTGGCTAGGGTACCAACTTTGGAGGATCATAACTCCTAAACCACAAGGCCATTTTTCCCCATCCAAAGCTGGATTTGTAGCTCTCATGTCCCTCTACAAAAGCTTCAACTACAACTCATTCCAATTCATCATGGATTTTGAGTTATGGAATGATCAAAATCACAAAAAGTGAAAATGTCACTTTTTTCCAACACTTAGTGAAATTTTCACTAAGTCAGAATCTGCCTTCACTGTTTTCAAAATGTAGGGGCATTTTTCACTTGGATCCAAAAAGTATTAAAACCAATTATGATCAAAAAGTTGTTGTATCATATGAGGGCTTTCCAAAATGGCCAAGAACTCCATCAAATTCCACTTGAGCCATGAGATATGACAATGCCAATATGCCTTGCTGCAAACTGTCATGGCAAGGCAGATTTTGGAGTTTTGCTCGATTTGCTCAAATTTTGCAAAGGGAAAGCAACTCTATCCATCTGAACACCTCAAGGGGGGACCAAGGAGGAATCAACTCTGATCCCAAGCCTCCCAAGTCTTTGGAACCAAAAGTAGCATGCCAAACCTAGAAATCCCTAAAAGAGGGACAAGACTCCAATTTTGTTTTGGAGAATTCAATGGATGCACCAAGGTGGCATGGACTGAGTAATTTCCAACTGAATTCAGTCAAGACTTATCCAAGACCAAGGGGACCAGCATCCTGTGCCCTAACCTCTAGTCAATGGCTAGAGGAGACTTGGATTCTCATTGCTCAACTTTGGCCAAACCTATGCAGCAGTTGCCATTCACTATTCCTTGCAAAACAAACTTGCTCTACTATAAATAGAGCTAATTTGTGATCAGTTTGAGTACACCAAAGCCATCAAACAGATGCTTTCCTCAAAATCTCCTTCTTCACTCCAAAATTGCCTTCCAAAGCAAGTCACTATCGGGTTTTGAGTTTGAGAGCTATTCCAACCAAACTACTCACACACACACACACACACACACACACACACACACCTCATAAACATTATATAGAAGTGATCCAAACACTTAAACATCATCTGGAACACTGATTTCTCAGAATCACCAGCCAGCTGTTCAAGGTTTTAACCAAGTTGCAGTTGGGATACCATCTTCAGTTCCAAATCAATTCAATCCACTCCATAGCACCTAGGGAAGCTGTCCATAACCTTGAAACCAAGTTGTAACACCTCTAACACAAAACACGATCACCAGCTACAAGAGGTAAGCATAAGCTCTTCTAACTCTATGATCCATGCATTTTTTGCTGCACAATAATTTGGCTATATGTTCATAATCATGCATGAAGTGTTTTCTCTCAGCCAAGGAACTGGTCTCAGTTTCTTTTGAAATGAACTTCCCCTCGATCCTGGTTTCCTACCAAGGATCTGGTCTCAGTTGCTGAAATGAACTTCCCCTCGATCCTGGTTTCCTACCAAGGAACTAGTCTTAGTTTCTGATATAAACTTCCCCTCGATCATGGTTTCCTACCAAGGAACTGGTCTTAGTTTCTTTTGTCAATAAACTTTATTGACAAGGGACACTATTTGTAGCAGTTTTTCCTCAAACTTCTCACCGAATTTTCCTAGGGAGATGCCATTTGAGTGGACAAAGTTAGTCTCTTGAGAGACAGCTGTCGCTGGGGGATATTACATCATGTATTTCTAGGGATCTTCCCGGAGAAATGCCATATGATGTGATCCAATTTTGAGGTGTCGATGACTTTGTTGGCATTGACTTTCTGGAGAGAAGAACCAATGTGCTGCCGAAAGTCTTTAGTTGAGAGGTTTTCTCTGGGATTTTCCTTAATCCGGGAAAGCGAAGACATCATCTTCAATGGCGAAGAGTGACATTGGCTGAGGGTTCTCTGGTTCTTCAGAGGTTCAAGTTATCAAAGTGGTCAAAGGCCAACTCAAATCCAGAAAGAAACTGGAGGAGAGAGATTGTTCAGACGCAACCTTTCCTGAAGAGGAAAGGACTGACAACTCGATTAAGAGGACTGTCTATCACTAGGGGACAAGACCGACTAGAGAGATAGTGATGCAATATAAATATGAATGTAAATCGATAATGCATGATGCATGTATGTATATGCTGACAAAACTGACGCGACATACAAACTAATGGATGAACACGACTGGATACTCGGCCATCGCGGGGCGAAGAAGTACCGCTGGTCCAAAAGTAGCAATTCTGCCTTGCTTAGGAGAAGTAGTCCTTGCAGGGAACAACCGTTGGTCGAGCTTAGGAGGTAAGAACTCGGTCGAAGATGTCAGATGGAGTATTCGTATATGACATAACTGATCCTTCGTTCAGGCGCACTGGTTTAGAAGGAGTACTTTGCTTCTGCACTTTGAGGTTCACTTACTTCTGGAGAAGCTATCGATGTTCTTCTGATGTTCAACAGTCAAAAGAAATTGCCATCTTTATTTTAAAAGCAGAGAAATTTTAACAAGTAAATTCATTTTTGTTTTATTTCAAGAATCGTTGATCATGTTACAATGTCGTTCTATAAAGCTAAAACAAATAAGAATTGCAAACAAAAACACAAGGGCTCAAATTTTATTGATAGGATGGAAATCAGCCAAGCGCGTGATTCCATAGAGTATTTACAAAGTTAGAAAATGGTAATTTACAGGGAAAAGGGCTACATCGAAACATAACGACCAATATCCTTCTACTAACTTTGAATTCTGGACATCCTGAGCTTCTGTCGAAGATGACCTTGATCGGAGTTTTCCGGACGGATGATGTGACTGTTGTTGAGGTACTTGCCTCTGTTGGACATAGTTACTTGCCATTATCCCTAATTTTTGCCTGGATTTTACTTTTGAGATTTCTAATCCACCGGGATGATTTTTTGATCATGTCTCTAATTTTTGCCTGGACCGCCCTTTCGGGTTTTCAATCCACTGAGACGTTTTTTTTTCTTTTTTTTTTTAAATTTAGGCGAAGTATTTCTTGACTACATCAACATTCGTGGGGTAGGAAAATTCCTCTCCGTCCATGGTTGCAAGTCTCAAGGCACCGCCTGAGAAAGTTTTCTTGACCACGTAGGGGCCGTCGTAATTTGGGGTCCACTTGCCCCGGGAATCAGTGAGAAGTGATTGTATCTTTTTGAGCACGAGGTCTCATTTCCTGAAGATGCGAGGTCGGACTTTTTTGTCAAACTCCTTCTTCATTCTCTGCTGATACAACTGACCATGGCATAATGCCGTTATTCGTTTTTCTTCGATTAGGTTCAGTTTGTCGTGTCGACTTTGACACCATTCAGCTTCTGTAAGCTTAGCTTCCATCAATACCCGGATTGATGGGATCTCTACTTCGATGGGGAGCACTGCTTCCATGCCATATACTAGAGAGAAAGGGGTTGCCCCTGTTGAAGTGCGGACAGATGTACGATAACCGTGAAGAGCAAAGGGTAGCATCTCGTGCCAATCTTTGTAGGTTACAACCATCCTCTGAACAATCCTTTTGATGTTCTTGTTAGCCGCTTATACCGCTCCGTTCATCTTGGGTCGGTAGGGAGATGAGTTATTGTTCAAGTTAGATCCATTATCAGTAATGATCTGGCTCGGAACACCATAACGACAAATGATATTGTTTTTGATAAATCGAACCACGACTTGTCGGGTTACATTGGTGTACGATGCTGCTTCGACCCACTTGGTGAAGTAGTCAATGGCTACCAGGATAAACCGATGTCCGTTCGAAGCCTTAGGTTCAATCATTCCAATCATGTCAATTCCCCATATGGAAAAAGGCCATGGAGAAGAAAGAACTTTGAGATGCGTTGGCGGTACATGGATTTTGTCAGCGTATATTTGACACTTGTGACACTTCCTCATGTACATGTAGCAGTCGGATTCCATGGTCAACCAGTAGTACCCTGCTCTCAGAATTTTTCTCGCCATTGTGTGTCCGTTGGCATGAGTTCCAAAAGATCCTTCGTGAATTTCTTTCATCAGCATGCCTGCTTCTGGTCTATTGACGCATCAAAGCAAAACCATGCCAAAGTTCCTCTTATAGAGTGTATCACCGCTCAGAAAGAAGCTTCCATCCAATCTTCTGAGGGTTTTCCTGTCCTTTCTTTGTGCCCCAGGTGGGTACTCTTGTTTTTGAAGGAAGCATTTGATATCCTGATACCAAGGTTTGTCATCTATGACTGCTTCAATCGTGAAGATGTAAGCGGGCCGTTCAAGGCGCATTATGTCGATCTTAGGTAAGTCATTCCATTGACCCACGCTAATCATGGAAGAGAGAGTGGCTAGTGCATCGGCCATGTGATTCTCATCACGAGGGATGTGATGAAACTCGACTCTGTTGAAGAAGGGTAACAACCTCCTTGCATAGTCTTTGTAAGGAATCAGTCCCGATTGGTATGAGTTCTAATCTCCTTTGATCTGATTGATAACTAGGGCTGAGTCGCCATATGCGTCCAAGTTTTTGATCCTTAAGTCGATCGCTTCCTCGAGGCCCATGATACAAGCTTCGTATTCGGCCTCGTTGTTTGTGCACTTGAACGTAAGTCTGGCGGTGAAAGGAATGTGGGTACCCTGAGGGGTGACAATGATTGCCCCAATTTTGTTTCCATAATGATTGACAGCTCCGTCAAAGATAAGTCCCCATTGGGAACCTGGTTCAGGCCCTTTACTGGGTAGCGGTTCATCGCAGTCTTTCATCTTTAAATACATGACATCTTCGTCTGGGAAATCAAACCCGGTTAATTCTTGATCGTCAATCAGTTGTTGAGCCAAATGATCAGCTAAAATACTCCCTTTAACGGCTTTCTGAGCGTGGTATTCGATGTCGTATTCTGATAACAAAATCTGCCAACGGGCAATCCTTCCCGTGAGAGCAGGTTTTTCAAAGACGTACTTAATTGGATCCATTTCGGAGACCAACCAAGTAGTGTGACGAATCATGTACTGGCGCAGACGTTTGGCTGCCCAAGCCAGAGCACAACAAGTTTTCTCGAGCATAGTGTACCGAGTTTCCCAGTCAGTGAATTTCTTGCTCAGATAGTAAATGGCAAACTCTTTCCTTTTAGTTTCGTCTTGCTGGCCAAGCACACAACCCATGGAGTCTTCCAAGACTGTTAGGTAGATGATCAGTGGTCTTCCTTCCACTGGAGGTGATAGAATCGGTGGATTCGACAGGTATTCCTTGATACCGTCGAAGGCGGTTTGGCAATATTCTGTCCAAACACAGTCCTGGTTCTTTTTAAGTAATTTGAAAATCGGCGCACATGTCGCGGTCATGAGGAATATGAATCTGGAGATGTAGTTCAAACGTCCTAGGAACCCTCTGACTTGTTTTTCAGTTTTCGGAGAAGGCATTTCCTGAATGGCCTTGACCTTGTCAGGATCAACCTCAATTCCTTTCTGGCTGACGATGAATCCTTAGAGTTTCCCTGAACGGACACCGAAGGTGCACTTGTTGGGATTCAAGCGGAGTTTGTATTTTCTCAACCGCTCGAATAACTTTGACAGGTGGGTCACACGTTCCTCTTCTATCTTAGGTTTGGCAATCATATCATCGACATATACCTCGATTTCCTTGTGTATCATGTCATGAAACAGAGTAGTCATGGCCCGCTGATAGGTTGCCCCGACAATCTTAAAACCGAACGACATTACCTTGTAACAAAAGGTACCCCACGGGGTAATGAACGAAGTTTTCTCCATGTATTTCGGCGCCATTTTGATTTGGTTATAGCCCGAGAATCAATCCATGAAGGAAAAAACTTTGAATTTTGCTGTACTGTCAACCAGCATGTTAATGTGTAGTAAAGGAAAGTCGTCCTTTGGACTAGCCTTGTTCAGATCTCTATAATCGACACACATTCTGACTTTTCCGTCCTTTTTTGGGACGGGTACGATGTTGGCTAACCATTGAGGATATTCTGATGTGGCGAGGAAACCCGCGTCAATCTGTTTCTGTACCTCCTCTTTGATTTTGATGGCCATGTCCGGGTGAGTCCGTCTCAACCTCTGTTTTACTGGCGGACATTTTGACCTTAATGGTAGATGATGTTCCACGATGCTGGTATCCAACCCTAGCATATCCTGATAGGACCAAGCAAATACATCGGGAAACTCTCTGAGAAGCTTTGTCAAACTCTCTTTGGCAATTGGACTGAGCAGTGCCCCAATCCTGATTTCTTTTCTCTCTTTTTCTGAACCCAAGTTGACCATTTCCAATAGCTCTTTTTGAGGTTCGAGGTACCTTTCCTCTTGTCTGAGTAATCAGGAGATCTCTTCTGGAATTTCGTCGTCATTTTCTTCTTCAGCCCCAAATATCGGGAACTCAAAGTTGGGAGAAGGCATTGGATCGTATGTTTCGACGGGGTTTAAAACAAGCAATCTGCATGACGTGATGATTTGTTTTTAGAAGAGATAAAGAGAATGCAAGAGTGTGTGCAGTGTATTTTTTTGTTTACTGCTTGTTTTTGTTATTGAATTGTTTTTTAGGATTACCATTTTCTAAGAAAAGCAAAAAGAGAAAACAACAATAAATGCGGAAATTACAGAACGACGTTATTTTATTAATGAACAAGTCGATTCTTGAAACTACATCCCTATAAAACAAAACTCTGTCGCTTTGGGAGAAGCGAAGAGGGAAATTTACAGAAAGTGAGCTCCATCAAAACATCCGTTTCACCTGGGCAGAGTGAAAGGTTAAGATAAATATGGAAATTACTTTGACTTATGAACGATCTTCGGAACATCGACAGTAACCCATTGGCGGCGAACTCTTCGGTGAATCACAAAGTCTGGTACTTTCCTTGATTTGTCCTCAGAAATGACGCTGATTTCTGGCGGAGCAGAATCATTGGAATCTGTCTCCCAGGCAGAGTTGTCGTAGGAGGATTCCTCAGTTGCATTTTGCATAGTATTTGTACTCTCAGCTGTATCTCTCCATCCAGTTAGTTGGATGTCTTCGAGCCTGGTACAAGAGCTTTCAGGAGCGGTGTACTTGACCAAATAGTCGTATTTTCCACTCGGTTGTCCCAAGGTGTCCCATACTTCTTTGGGACTGGAGGAGTCAACTCTCTCGATGACGTTGACCTCGGGAAAAGCATAGTTAATGAATTCTAGTCCTGAAAACATTGCGAATTCATCGTCGTGCTGGATGTTTTCTGAACGCCCTGCGTAATGATCCCATGGCATGGTGGGGACGCAGGTATTCTTTTCAATGATGCTCAACTGATTTTCATCGTTCGGCTAATTTTCTTGCCCCAAGTTTCCTTGGTAAGGCTGCCACATTGGCAGGCCATCCATCGGGCCATGATAGATGTGGTCGAAGTTGTCTTTCATTAGAGCGTCCTAGTCTAATGAGTTTGGCAGAGCACGGCATCCTTCCGGATCACAATCTCTATATATCATTTCGACATCTGACCGGGGTATAAATCTCGGGCTCTGTGTAGGAAAGCAGAAGGGAGTCTGCATTTTGTCCTGAGACATATAACCGTCCTCGTTGAGATAGGACTTCCATTCTTCCTCCGTATCGAATGAATAATCTTTATTGATGGTATGCACTTCTTGAGTCACTGGTTGAAGGAAACCTTCACTGTGGAAGAAATACCGAATGGGATGATAACTTTCATTGTTAGCAGCTGTCTGGGTACAGGTTGCAGAAAAACCAAGACCCTTCTTTGTTTTATTATCAGTAGGAATGACAAGTTGCCCCCATTCTGTTGTATTGGCACTCTCAACCATTTTGATAGCATCTTTGTACGAGGAAATTGAAGTTCCCCCTTCGAATTGATCGTCCTTGTGTAGCGAAAGCGCTTGGAACTGAGTTTCGACTGCCCCCTTCGGTTCTACATAAGTGGATGATGATAAATTGCTTACGAGCAAGGCCTGTTCTCCACAGACTGTGACGAGTTGGTCGTTCTGGACGAACTTTAGCTTTTGGTGGAGGGTTGAAGTGACCGCCCCAGCCTGATGTATCCAAGGTCTTCCTAATAAACAACTGTATGTTGCCCGGATGTCCATGACCTGGAAAGTGACTTGGAAAGTGTGAGGACCGATAGTTATAGGAAGGCCGACTTCGCCGATAACCATTTTTCTGAATCCGTCAAATGCTTTGATGACGACCTCGCTGGTTCTCATCGGAGGTCGTTTGAATGATAATTGCATCAAAGTGGACTTCGGCATAACATTCAGGGCTGACCCTGTGTCTACCAGTACGCTGCTAAAGCATCGTCTTGGCAGTTGACTGTAATATTGAGTGCCATGTTATGACGGCGACCTTCTTCAGGTAATTCCTCATCACTAAATCCCAAGTTATTGCAGGAAGTGATGTTAAAGACAATGCTATCGAAATGTCTGATTGTTACATCCTGCTCCACAAAGGCTTGCTCCAAGACTTTCTGTAGAGCCTCCCTGTGCGCTTCTGAACTAAGTAACAGTGATAATACCGAGATCTTTGAAGGAGTCTGTAACAGTTGATCAACAATGTTCTATTCACTCCTCTGGATGAGCTTCAGCATCTCATCATTGTTTTTCGAAAGGACGGGATTACTAGACTGACCGACTGGTGGATTAGGAACTTCTGTCTGAGATTCCTTTTCTTTACTGGGTTCTCCAACTCCTCTGTTGAAGATTCTACCGCTCCGTGTTACTCGACTGATGTCTGCAATATTCAAGATGGAGGGTAATGGAATTTCCTTTCCATTCTCAACTGTTGTTGCACCGTATTTGTAAGGGATAACCTTTGTTGATTCATACGGTAGTGGTCCCTGTAGATAGATGACTATGGGAGCCTTCTGATTTTTCTGACCATCGTAAGTAATTTCGATCCGTTCCCGATTGGGAACTCTCAATTAGTCAAGTAGAGGGATGATGGTACAAACATCCTTGGTCCTCTGATGATCAAAGATTATGACAACGTCCTCGATTTGATCAACGAGGTAACTGACTGATCCAGATGTTGAGCATGGTTGAATCTCTTTGCGGTCCAACTGACTTTGAAGGGCTGCTCGCACGAGGTAGCATCTTTGATTATCCACTGAGAAAACTCCACACCACTCATAGTTGTGTAATGGCACCTGGCCACGTCCGCTTTGAATACAGTGTAACCTGACGAGGTCTGTTTCCATCGACCGAACATCCTGACTTTGATATCTAGTAGGATTTCCGTTGGTGATACTAATTTGCCGGGTGTCATCGTCCATATAGATTGGAAGCCACCAGTGGTTCAACAAGTGCTGAAGTGTTTCGTGGACAAGAGCAGAGCCTTGATCGTTTTCGCAACCCGATTTATAGCTCTGATAATCATGTGAAGTTAGAAAACCGAGTTGGACTTGTGTAGCATGTAACTCCACCAGGCTGATATTCATCAAGCAAATATCGAAGATTTAAACCATGTTGATCTAATAATGATTCCTATCATGGTAGTCTTAGATCCATCTGACGCTGGAGGGCCTCTTGTACAAAAGAGCGTCCCTGTTTGTTTACCGAGCAAGTTAGACAGGAATTATAATCGTGCCGCGGCAGATTATGATACTGGCTTTGCCTTGAGTGCATTGCCACCAAGTTGACATTCATCGCACGGATGTTGTGGTTTTGAATGATGTTGGAATTCGTATAAACCATGTTAACTCCACGAACTCGGTGCTCTTGGATCCATCTGAGCTCCATCTATTCCTGTAGAGCTGACTGCACCACAGAACATCCCTGATTGTTTTTAGAGCAGATATCACACTGGTGATAATTATGAGGTGGCACAAGGCCATACCCACTCTGTCTACAATGCATCTTAACCAAGTTGGCCCTCAATAAGAGTACATCATGAATTTGATTGACGTTGTTAGACTCTCCCTCTATCAGATTGACTGCAGCTTTCTCATGTTGAGGCAGCGGGTTCGTGAGAACATTTGGATTCATATCTTTGAAAGATAAAAACCCGCTCCTAACAAGATTTTGCACGTCGGATTTGAAACTGAGACAGTTCTCTATGTTATGCCCTGGTCCTCCTTGACGGTAAGGGCAAGTCTGATCCATCTTAAACCAAAAAGGCGGATTTTCCGGTACTGTAAGAGGAAACTTAGTCTGGACATGCCCCTTAGCTAGTAGTAACGGAAATAGTTCTGCGTACGATACGGGTATATGATCAAATCCTGGTGGCCGTGTTGTACGGTTGTTGTTGTATTGAGGACGAGCCTACTGAAGAGACTGTTGTGTCCTTTGCTGAAGTTGCTATTGATTAGGTTGGCTCTGTGCAACCTGAGGTTGATACGTAGGCGCGGGGTTGATAGCAGGAGTTACAGCTGCTACTGGTTTATACTGTCGCCTTTGCTTTTCGAGAGAGATATTCCCAATATCCTGTTTTTTTCTTAGGGAGAGCACTACCGTATTGTTTTTTACTACTTGATGATCCAGCGTCTTTAACTAAACGTCCTTCTCGGACGGCTTCCTCAAGACGCACTCCCATACCGACCATTTCGGTGAAGTCGCTGGGTGCACTGGCAACCATTCTGTCGTAGTAAAATGAGCTCAAGGTCTTTAAGAAAATATTTGTCATATCTTTTTCCTCAAGAGGGGGACAGATTTGGGCGGCAATTTCGCGCCATCTCTGCGCGTATTCCTTAAAGGTTTCTTTGTCCTTTTGCGACATTGACCTGAGTTGGTCTCTGTCTGGTGCCATGTCCAGATTGTATTTATATTGTTGGACAAAGGCAGTGCCAAGATCTCTGAAAGTGTTGATCGTAGCGCGGTTTAGACCCATGTACCATTTTAATGCGGCACCGGTTAAACTATCCTGAAAGTAGTGAATAAGTAAATCCTGATTCTCTGTCTGAGCTGACATTCGCCGAGCGTACACCACCAAATGGATTTGAGGGCAAGAGTTACCCTTGTACTTTTCAAAATCGGGCACTTGCTACTTGTGCGGAACTTTCACATTAGGGACCAAGCAGAGATCGGCGGCGTCCTTTCCAAATAAATCCTGACCGCGCAGGGCCTGTAGTTCTTTCTGTATTTCCAAGAACTGTTCCTAGAATTCATCCATTCTGTCAAACATAGTTTCCTTTCTACCAGAAGGTATTTGTGGAATCTGTCCTTCTGGGACAGTGTGCATCACAGGGGGTGGTACCGTTACTACGACAGTGAATCTTGGGGTTTCCCGAAGTTTGTAACCTTCAGGAGTTGTTGGTATGCCCCTGGCATCTTCGCTTTCCCGAAGTTTGTAATCTTCAGGCCCAGCGGCTCCTGCTGAAGTTTCCGGATCTCCAGTGATCGGCGGAATATATCCTTCCGGAATATAGTTAACAGGCATGCCCCAGGGACGAACTTTCAGCATTCTGTACCTAGGATCATACTTCTCCACTATAGGCGTTGAGGTGATCTCTGAGATCACAGTTCTTTGTAGCTGAGCTTCTGCCATGGTTTGCATGTCGTTACGAAGCTTTCTCATATCCTCTCTCAGAGCGTCGATCTCTTCTTTCAACTCTCTGTTCTCTTCCTCGAGATCCTCCATCTTTTTCTGACGATTGGTCCGAGTATTGTACGAATGAGACAGTTTGACTCTAGAACCGAGACACAAACGTGAGATTCGTAGGTAAGAAGAATACTTGACCCGAGAATGATGAATGCAATGATTATATTAATTATTTTTTGGTTTAATCAAAATAAACTTCGATAATTAGATTGCAAATATCAAATAGCGGGAAAACCCCGTTTTATTGAATTCAAAGGATTGCGGAAATGGAAATACAGTAAATTACAAGGTGCGGAAACAGAAACCTAGGCTAACGGGTCCCGAGTCCTCTCTGAGGAGAACTCGGGTGCTGATTCTGGTACTTTCCTTTTCTTTGACCGGGGCTCTTGTGCCGTTGTCGGGTTGTCATTCCTTTGCCAAGTGAAAGGAGCGAGCAAATTCCTTTGGTCATCCTGATTTTCTACAGCATGCTGCTCCAAAATCTCAATCAGAGCATCCTTGTCTTTCAGTAGTGGCTGTATTTTGGTACACTCCACATTGAGAATGCGGTACTTGTTCTTCCAAGACCTCCTCTCCTGTTGAACTTTGTTGAGAGTAACCTGAAGTTTTTCCGCTTCAGTCATGAAGTACATGACAGATTCCCTTGGTGGAAGAACTCTGTGACGAGGATAAGGCATTTTAAGCTTGAGAGCTCTAGTTTGCACCCAGTGGAGATAAGGCTCCACTGAGACACAGCCCGGTTTTCCTAGAGACTCTCGTCCTTTCTTATGAACATGTTTCCAAGCATGCACTATTTCCATCTTCAGTGCCCTGTCATTTTCTCCTTCTTTGAAGAAAAGAACTTCCAGATGAGCATTACGTGGGACATGCCTCATCGGGTATCCAAATTGACGACAAACTAAAACTGGATGGTAATTGATTCCTCCCTTAGTTCGTATGAGGGGTACGTTGGGGAAGTTTCCACAACGGTCAATGATCCTGATCCCATCATAAATCCTATTGCACCAATCTATTTCAGAGTTGGTAAGGGACGTGATTTTCTGCGACCAACGTAAGGCACTCTTATGATCCCAAAAAGCGGCAGACTTAGGCAAATGGGAGATAAACCATTTATATAGTAGGGGTACACAGCACGTGATCCTTCCTCCGCTGTACAAATTCCCTAAGTGTACAGAATGATACGCATCTGCGAGCAAGGTTGGTACATGGTTTCTAATGAGAAAAACCTTAATGACGTTGATATCTACAAAGTTATCGATGTTGGGAAACAAAAATAACCCGTAGGTGAGCAAAACAAAGATGCTCTCGAAAGCGGCCACGTTCCCTATACTGGCAAAGTACAGGGCTTTCTTTACCAGAAACTTGGCTGGTAAACCTGGGATTCCTCCTTTGGTGGTCATGTGAGTCTTGACTTCTGACTCATCCAAATAAATTGCTCTTACAATGGTCTGATCCTTTGGAATTTCTTCCAGTCCAGAAAATGGAGCTCGATCAGTGATATGTAAATCAGTCAGATGAGAATACTCCTCCAGCGTTGGTGCGAGCTGGTAATCCGGGAATGTGAAACAGTGATAAACCGGATCGTAAAACTGAATGAGGGCCTCCATGATTCTTTCAATTACATGGACCCTTAATAGAGGTAGCAGACCTCCGTACTTGGCTCTGAAAGCGTCACGGTTAGTGATCATCCTTGCTAATCCTCTCAAATCCTCTAGTTTTGGAACCTTGAAGGTATACTTATGAGTTTTCCTTCTACCGAAATCCATTAGCGCAATATTTTTCTCTCTGAAATTTGCAATCATTGTCTTAGTTTAATTTGAAAAAAAAGAGATACTAGAAGAGAAAATTTTCTTTGTTTAATGTTTTGTTTTAAAATGAATGCATGAATGCAGCACACAAAAACATAGAAAAAACATGGGGTCAAAGGGTCGATGTCATGAAGTCAAGGCTCTACCCATCCCAAAGGTTTATACTAGTGATTTTTGTACCTGTCTCTCAAAATCATTAATTCTTGTCGAGATCACATCAGCAGGCCAGGAACCGTGCTAGGTGATGTAATTTCGAAGAATCTCAGAAGAGGGTAGTATCGCGTAACAGCCATTTCCAATAGCTTCCGCACTACTAAAAGAGATTTTTCCTAGGTGTATACTCAATCTTTCCACATGCGGCATCACACGCATTCCCATTAGTAGAAAAATAAACACAAATATCAATTAGGAAAAGCAGTATATATATTTGTCCTAATGTCCTTGACTTTTTAAGAGCTATGAATCCTATGTTCCTGACAGAAAATGGCTCCCCGGCAGAGTCGCCATTCTGTGGTTCCTTCCCTAATTTAAAAGGGTTTGACCTAAGATCCTAGTGAAGGCCGATCTTAGCAGTAATGACATTCCCCGACGGAACCGTCATGAAAATAACTTGTCCAAGGGTTTCACCTTAAATTGTAGAAAGATAGGGCCCCACGGTGGGCGCCACTTTTCTGTAGCGAGCGATTTTGGACGTGGTTCTTAAGCAATGTCGCTCTTTGGGGGGGGCTACAGGTCGATTCATTTTTTATCCTATTGAAGCTGATGAAGGAAGGGAAATAGATGTCTCAAACTAACCCTGCTCGCATACTGAGTTTAAACAGCGGTCTATTAGGTTACGGATGCTATATGGAAGTGGGGGCTCTTTCTTCTTACTTTTTTAAGGCTGAAATGACGGGACTATGCTATTGGTAGGATGTTAGGACTGATGCTTTTCGATTGATGTGCGAAGGTACGGGATTTTGGGTTTTTGATTAGTGTGCTCGCTAAGATTTTTCTTTCAATCTTATGCCTACGTATTCCCGTTTACCGAAATAGGGAAATCAGAGCGATCGTAGTTCCTCCTATTCTATGAGAGGAAATGGTGTTTTGGTGTCTTGTTCAAAGCTCAAGACGTGAAGCTAAAAATGATTTGTATCTTGTTCGAAGCCAAAGATGTGAAGCTGAAGGTGATTTGTTTGTATCTTGTTCAAAGCCCAAGACATGAAGCTAAAGAGTCTATTTGTATCTTGTTCAAAGCCCAAGATATGAAGCTAAAGGGGTTTTGTCTTTAGAGAGAATTTGTCATCTCTAAAGGGGTCTGGTTGTCACAACAGTTGGGTGACTGATTATAAAGGAGAATTACTTTAACTGGGATATATGAATCCAGCAATGCCATAATTTCCTTGATAGGGGTTTTTTAACCTGAAGGAGAAGACTTTAACTTATTTTAGAGTAATGCCATCTTTCCTTAGAAATTTCTCATGCTAAAAGAGGGACAGTGGCGTGGATGTAAATAACCCAGAGGCTTGCTGCTTACAGTAATTAGATGGGGGAAAAGGAGTTGTATGTTCTGATCAAAGCATGATTTGGTGCTAAAAAGGTTTATTGTCTCAATCGGGGTTTATACAAAGCCTAAGAGGAGGCTATTGGCCCAACAAGAGGGTGTTTTTTTATGTGTCTTGTACGAAGCCCAAGACGGAGGCTAAAGGTTTGACTCAACAAGAGAGTCTTTTTGTGTGTCTTGTACGAAGCCCAAGACGGAGGCTAAAGGTTTGACTCAACGAGAGAATCTTTTATACTCAACAAGAGAGTGATTTGGTGTCTCGTATGAAGCCCAAGACGGAGGCTAAAAGCTGTTTGACTCAACATGAGAGTCTTTTATACTCAACAAGAGAGTGTTTTGGTATCTCGTACGAAGCCCGAGATGGAGGCTAAAGGTTACTGTTTTAGTTGAGTGACAGGTCCAGTATGTTGGTTAAAAGAGAAAATCAGTTCTTATATGAGCAATGTTGTACTCATAGCTTTGATCTGAGGGTGGGGATTATTTCCTGTTCTTTAGGAAAACAGGGAATCCGAGGGAGCTTTAGACTATCCGAGTCTACGGGTTTTTATCTTTTGTACTATGCGTAAGAAACACTAGTAGTGAGATCTAGACTCTTTGAAAGACTGTTCTATTAAGATGACTAATTTCTGTTCCTATGCCTCTAGGAGGTCGTCAGGACAGTTTGTAAGAAGCCCAAGAGGAGGCTGGAAACTTTTAAGAAGTCGAGGGACAATTTGTACGAAGTCCAAGAGGAGGCTATCTTCCCGGGGGAAGAATATTATACAAAGCCTAAGAGGAGGCTGTGAAGACTTCTAAGAAGCCGACGGGTCCTTGTACAATGCCCAAGAGGAGGCGGGGATTCTTTTAGGAAGCCTGCGGGTCCTTGCACTAAGCCCAAGAGGAGGCTGATGAACAGTTCCAGAAGGGGTTTCACATGGAACAATGTCCTTCTGTATATGAACTGTTCATGGGGAAATTCCTTAGATCTAGTTATCTAATGTTGATGTAAGGAGGTGAGGTTTTGTCTAGTTCTAGACGTAGTTGCCGGGGAAACTCTAAATATCTATACTATTATTACACAGTTGATATGAGTTTATGAAAGAAGACTTACAGTGAAATAGCCCCACAGTACAGTTATATACATATGAAAGCGGTAAATGAAAGCGAGTAAACACTTACTCGGTTGTAGAGCTTCCATGCTGTATTGTTAGTTGTTCAACAAAGAAAGCTTTGATAACAATATTATATACAAAATCAAAGGAGAAAGTGTTTTGAAAAGATTCTTGGGGCTTACAGCTCAAGGAGAGACCCAGGGTTTTATCAGTGATCGCACTGCCACTTTGAACAGGGACTTATACAAGTGACTGAGGCCCAAAAGTTTTTTTGTACAAAGGGGATGGGTTTTACACTCTCTCAAGAGGCCCAAAAAGTTTTAAGGAAAAGAAATGGGGCTTATAACACGAGGGTAGGCCCAAGGGTTTGATTTTTCAACTGGCCATCGCGCCGAGCTTTTCTTTTAACACAGAGGGACTTATACAATATCTGAGGCCCAAAAAGGTTTTGGTTAAAAGGGGATTGGGTCTTACACTCTATTAGAGGCCCAAAAAGTTTTTTGAATGAGTCTTATAGCTCGAGGAGAGGCCTAGATGGTTTGTTTTAAACGGGCGATGATCGCGCCGATGTTTTGAAAACACCATGGGTCTTATACAATGACTGAGGCCCAAAAGTTTTTTTGGTTTCAAAGAGGCATTGGTTCTTACACTCTATAAGAGGCCCATGAGTGTTTGAAAAAGTTTGTTAGGGTGAAAATCAACAAAACCCTAATTTCATCATTTTTTAATATAATTATTAAAAGAAAATTAATAAAAAATGATGAAAATGCCAAATAAGTTAGAAGAAACAACTTGTGATTTTGGTTTTAAGTTTAAAAAATGATATTTAATCACAAGATGAATTAAAACTCACTTGGTTTTGATTTTCAAAGTAAATATTCACTTTTAAATGTTTAAAACAAATTAAAAAAAGGAATTTGTTCACAAAAATACTAATTATATTAAATAACTAATATAAACTTAATTTTTTTGTGGAATAAAATATTTTAACATTTTTGTGATTTTTTGCAAAAAGAACCAATAAAAAATAATTAAAATTGAAGGAGTTATTAATTTTTCAATTAATTAATAAAACATGAAAATATGAGGAAAATAACAAAAATGTGAGAAAACACAAAATGGCATGGGTGGGGTTTGAACCCACGACCTCAAGGTTATAGGGCGCGCGCCTTACCATTGGGGTGGTGATACATCCGTTGATTGAAACCAACCAACAAATATACAAGGCATGCCTTGTTTTTGGCCTGGCCCAAGGCAAGGCAAGGCAAGTTTTGGCAAGAAACGGGAAGGTCCATAACTTTCTCATTTCTCCATGTTTGGGGACAAAATTTATATGCATCTGGCCTAGAATTTCACAAGGAATCCAAAGGTGGTGGTATTTTTTCCAGATCATGATCCCTCCTCAAAATCTGATAGGGGTTTTGAAATAGGCCTATAATTGCATTTTCTATTCTACACTGTGGTACAGGCATGAATCACATGATGAATTGGTTCAAACACAACACATATGACATATATAAGAGATGCATAATCAGTGGACCTCAAAACAATGCATATTTTGAAAAGTTCAAGTCATGAGGCTTACCTCCTTTTGATTTTTTAGGAGTTTTTGCGCAATCTGTCAAGCCTCTTGTTCCAGAAATGGTTTGATGCTTTGGACACTCTCAAATGATCCCTTAGAAGCTTTTATGGTGAGTGAAATCAGTTGGAACCTGCAAAAACACAAACTGGCCCTTTCTTGCAAAAGGGGTTAAAATGGCCAAAATAACAACTCCCTCAAATGGTGTTCCAGATGGGGGGAACCATTTGGGACAGTTCAAGGATGTTATTTGGAGTGTGTTTGAGGTTTTATCTGGTTTGGAAAGTGACTGAATCAAGACATGGCTTGAAAAATGCACAAAGGTACTATTTTGAGGTTTTGAGATGTGACTTTGTGATTTAAGGATTACAGGTCACTTGTGAGAGTTTAGACAGCTTATACATGACATATATGAGGTGTGTGTGTGATTGGTTTGGTTGGAATTGCTCTCTAACTCAAAAACTCAGAGTTGCCTTGCTAAAGAAGGCATTTTTGCCAAGAGAAAGAGATTTTGAGGAAAACATCTGTTTGATGGCTTTGGTGTACTCAAATTGAGCACAAATGAGCTCTATTTATAGTAGATCAAGTCTGTTTTGGGATCAATAGTGAATGGCAACTGCAGCAGAGGTTTGACCAATGTTGGAAAATGAGAATCCAAGTCTCCTCTAGCCATTGACTAGAGGTTAGAGCACAGAGCTATGGTTCCCTAGTTGTTGGATCATCCTTGACTGAATTCAGTTGCAAATGTGTCAGTCCATGCCACCTTGGTGCATCCATTAAATGCTCCAATCCAAAATTGGAGTCTTGTCCCTCTTTTAGTGATTTCTAGGTTTGGCATGCAACTTCTTGTTCCAAGGACTTTGGAGGCTTGGCTTAGTGTTTGTCCCCTTTGGATTTGATCCTCAGATGTGTCCAAGATGATGACAAGGCTTGGAATTAGCTGATTTTGCCAAATCGAGCAAAAATACAAAATTCTGCCTAGCCTTGGCAGTTTTCAGCAAGGCATATTGCCCTTGTCATATCTCATGGCCCAAGTGGAATTTGGTGATGTTCTTGGTCATTTTGGAAAGCCCTTATATGATACAACAACTGTTTGATCACAATTGGTTTTGATAATTTTTGGATCCAAGTGAAAAATGTCCCTACATTTGGAAAAAAGTAAGGCAGATTCTGACTTAGTGAAAATTTCATTAAGTGTTGGAAAAAGTGACATTTCATGTTTTCTGCCATTTTGATCATTCCATAACTCAAAATCCATAATGAATTGGAATGAGGTGTAGTTGAAGCTTTTGTAGAGGGCCATGAGGGTTACAAATCCAGCTTTGGATGGAAAAAAATGGCCTTGTGGTTTAGGAGTTATGATCCTCCAAAGTTGGTACCTTTGCCACTTTGTTCATAACTTAGAAAATTTTCTAAGTTTTTTTATTGTTACCCCTTTTACAAGTTATCCCACTTTTTTTGCTTTTTCTTGATGAATGATGATTTCAATCATACATTAACATCATTTTAGGGTTAAAAAACCATTTTTGTGAAAAATCTCAAAAAGTCAAAGTTGAATTTTGTGCACAGTTTACTTTTTATTAGATGAATTCCAATCTGTGAAATCCTTTAGGAAATCATGTCCTTGACCTAAATCAAACTTGATGGACATGTTCCATGGGTGTTATATGGTATATTTATTCATGTCCTAGGGTTTGGGAGCATGTCCTGGTAAAAAGTCAAAGATACAGTTGACTTTTCTCGCGAAACCTTGACTGTGGTTCAGATGAAACTGAAACTTGTTGATCAAGCTTCTTGGATCAATCCATTGTTGCAAATGGATCAATGTAGTGTATTGGAGATCCTCAAATCATGTCTTGAGGTCTTGGCTCATGATTTGTCCCAAAAGTTAACTTAGGGGTGAATTAGGTCAAGAAACCCTAATTCCTGATTTTTTATGAATGCATCCCCTGAGGCAAAATTGACTTGATGATTGGGTTCATGATGTCCCTTGGAGAATCTTAGGGTATGCTTTGAAGCATTGGCTCATGCCTAGAGGAAAATTTCCATCTGGAGGCCCTAGTCGACCAAAACCCTAATTTGGTGACACTGGCGATCTCGAGGCTTAATCCACTTAAAAGGGAGCAGGCTTGTGCTTAATCCTTGAAGTGGGAGTCCTCTTGATCCATTGTGGGTGTTTGAGAAGTTAGACAAGTTGAAGATCATGTCATTCCTTGATTGATCATTTGTCTAAGAACTCTGAGAGGGCTTGAAACCCTAAGTTCTGAGAGCAGTGAATGCTCAATAATTCCTGAGGAGATTGACGAGGCATGTAAGTACACCCATATTGTGATGATGATTTACATAGTGATGGGAAATATTAGTGGTCAAAATTTGGGGTATGACAGATGCCCCTATTTAATCTTCTTGGACCCGAAGGTGTGAATGACGAAGGTATTCAGGCATTCGGGGTGCAAGAGGATTAAATATCGGAATACCCAAAATTTTGATGGTTTGCTATGAACGCTAGTTTGCGCATTCATCTTCTTTTGCTAAGCAATAATGCTTAGAAAAGGTAAACTTCCCCTCGATCCTGGTCTTCAGCCAAGGAACTGGTCTCAGTTTCTTTCCCTCGATCCTGGTTTCCTACCAAGGATCTGGTCTCAGTTGCTGAAATGAACTTCCCCTCGATCCTGGTTTCCTACCAAGGAACTGGTCTTAGTTTCTGATATAAACTTCCCCTCGATCCTGGTTTCCTACCAAGGAACTGGTCTTAGTTTCTTTTGTCAATAAACTTTATTGACAAGGGACGCTATTTATAGCGGTTTTTCCTCAAACTTCTCACCGAATTTTCCTGGGGAGATGCCATTTGAGTGGACAAAGTTAGTCTCTTGAGAGACAGTTGTCGCTTGGGGATATTACATCATGCCTTTCTAGGGATCTTCCCGGAGAAATGCCATATGATGTGATCCAATTTTGAGGTGTTGATGACTTTGTTGGCACTGACTTTCTGGAAAGAAGAACCAATGTGCTGCCGAAAGTCTTTAGTTGAGAGGTTTTCTCTAGGATTTTCCTTAATCCGGGAAAGCGAAGACATCATCTTCAATTGCGAAGAGTGACGTTGGCTGAGGGTTCTATGGTTCTTCAGAGGTTCAAGTTATCAAAGTGGTCAAAGGCCAACTCTAATCCAGAAATAAACTGGAGGAGAGAGATTGTTCAGACGCAACCTTTCCTGAAGAGGAAAGGACTGGCAACTCGATTAAGAGGACTGTCTATCACTAGGGGACAAGACCGACTAGAGAGATAGTGATGCAATATGAATATGAATGTAAATCGATAATGCATGATGCATGTATGTATATGCTGACAAAACTGACGCGACATACAGACTAATGGATGAACACGACTGGATACTCGGCCATCGCGGGGCGAAGAAGTACCGCTGGTCCAAAAGTAGCAATTCTCCCTTGCTTAGGAGAAGTAGTCCCTGCGGGGAACAACCATTGGTCGGGCTTAGGAGGTAAGAACTCGACCGAAGATGTCAGATGGAGTATTCGTATCTGACATAACTGATCCTTCGTTCAAGCGCACTGGTTTAGAAGAAGTACTTTGATTCTGCACTTTGAGGTTCGCTTACTTCTGGAGAAGCGATCGATGTTCTTCTGATGTTTAACAGTCAAAAGAAATTGCCATCTTTATTTTAAAGGCAGAGAAATTTTAACAAGTAAATTCATTTTTGTTTTATTTCAAGAATCGTTGATCATATTACAATGTCGTTCTATAAAGCTAAAACAAATAAGAATTGCAAACAAAAGCACAAGGGCTCAAATTTTATTGATAGGATGGAAATCAGCCAAGCGCATGATTCCATAGAGTATTTACAAAGTTAGAAAATGGTAATTTACAGGGAAAAGGGCTACATCGAAACATAACGACCAATATCCTTTTACCAACTTTGAATTCTGGACATCCTGAGCTTCTGTCGAAGATGACCTTGATCGGAGTTTTCCGGACGGATGATGTGACTGTTGCTGAGGTACTTGCCTCTGTTGGACATAGTTACTTGCCATTATCCCTAATTTTTGTCTGGATTGTACTTTTGAGATTTCCAATCCGTCGGGATGATTTTTTGATCATGTCTCTAATTTTTGCCTGGACCGCCCTTTCGGGTTTTCAATCCACCGAGATGTTTTTTTTTTGTTTTTTTTTTTAAATTTAGGCAAAGTATTTCTTGACTACACCAACATTAATGGGGTAGACAAATTCCTCTCCGTCCATGGTTCCAAGTCTCAAGGCACCGCCTGAGAAAGCTTTCTTGACCACGTAGGGGCCGTCGTAATTTGGGGTCCACTTGCCCCGGGAATCAGTGAGAAGTTGAAATTCTGGTATCAGACGTGTGGTGTTAAGGTGCGATGTCACAACAACACACTCCGCAAATGGACAGCAATAACAGTAACAAATTAACACAAGGAATTGTTCACCCAGTTCGGTCTAACTACCTACGTCTGGGGGCTACCAAGCCAGGGAAGAAATTCACTACTTGTAGAATTAATTTACAGACTCAACAACCCAGTTGACAATCTCCTAAACTTAATTCCTACTAGTGACTTTCTACCTAAGAAACCACTTAGATATGAGAACACTACTCAATCCCTAAAACAATACTCAAGGAACAACCTCTTTGAGCAACCTTGATCTTACTTCACAGCTTTGATCAAGTAATAACTCTCTATTGCTTCACAGCTTCTAAGAGAGGACAAAAAATGACTCAGCAATTCAACCTAGAATTCTGTATATAAAATTCGTACAAAATACTCAAGACACTCAGCCTATGCTCTTGATTTTTTCTCTGTATTTCTGTACTTTTTCCTTTGGTCTTGTGCGCTTTATATAGCAACCTGAATTGGACTTAGACCAGCTACAATATCTGACCTGATTTGTTATTTATAACTGAATATTTAAAACAAATTTTCTCCTAAAATCTTTTCAAATCTTCAACCTTTTAAATCTCCTACAAATCTGCACCAGATCTCCTATGCAGCGAAGAATATCTAACCCAAGATATTCGCATCCAATGAGACAACTTGCTCTCCATAATTCCAGCTAACACGCAAACCCTAACAACATCACAGCCTGATGTTATTAATTCTGCAGATCTAATGTCACAACATCGCCATGTGACATCAGACATCCAAACTTCAGCAATTTAAATACTTAACACAGCCCAGTGTTAAGACTCAATGTTGCAACATCACCACCTTGACATCAACATTGAACATACTTTGTTTTACCAAAATTCCAGCCAATCCAAGAACTAACAATCTCCCCCTTTGGCTAATTTTGGCTAAAACAATCTCTGCACTCTGTACCTTCAGAGACTTTAGCAGCGGAAAACTTTAATAATAGCATTTAAACCTCCAAGCAGCATCAGCAGCATCAATAAAACAGCTACAATCTTCAAACAGAGCTGCACATATTTCAATATTAGCAGCAATAGCAACAATGAACACTCCCCCTCAATGCAACAACCAGCATAACAGCTGTTCAGCAATTACTCCCCCTTAATTTCTGCACTTCTGCATCACATCACTTTAGCAGCATTTGACATTCTTTGATACTCTTGACTCTTTTGGCTATATCTCCCCCTTTTTAGCCACAATTTGACAACCATCACCTGGCAGTTGACTAAACATTTTCAAAAAAAACTCCAACTGCTCACAACCCTTTCTAGCACATTTAGTCTTCATAAATGCAGATTCCCAATTTGCTTCTTAACCTTTCAAATTGGTTTACATCTAAGGCTTTAGTGAATATGTCAGCCAGCTGTTTATCTGTGGCTACATGCTCCAAAGTAACAATTTTGTCTTCAACCAATTCCCTTATGAAGTGATGCCTTATGTCTATGTGCTTTGTCCTACTATGCTGTATAGGATTTTTAGATATATTAATGGCACTCAAATTATCACAGTATAGTGTTATAACATCTTGTTTGACATTGTATTCACTCAACATCTGCTTCATCCAAACCAGCTGAGAGCAACTACTTCCTGCTGCTATATACTCAGCTTCAGCAGTTGAGAGAGATACACAATTCTGCTTCTTACTGAACCAGGAAATTAGATTATTCCCTAGAAAGAAACAGCCTCCTGAAGTGCTTTTCCTATCATCTACACTTCCAGCCCAATCAGCATCACAGTATCCTCGTAAATCAGTCCCAGAATCATGACTATATAGCATCCCATAGTCACTTGTGCCATTCACATATTTCAAAATCCTCTTCACTTGATTCAAGTGACTCACCTTAGGATCAGATTGATATTTGGCACACACTCCAACAACAAAGGAAATGTCAGGTCTGCTTGCTGTGAGATACAGTAGACTCCCAATCATACTTCTGTACGAGCTTTGGTCCACACTCACTCCATTTTCATCCTTGGATAGCTTCAAATGGGTAGGAGCAGGTGTCCTTTTGTGATTGGCATTATCCAGGCCAAATTTCTTTACTATGCTCTTAGCATATTTGCTTTGAGAAATAAAGATGGAATCCTCCATTTGTCTGACTTGTAGTCCAAGAAAGTAGCTAAGTTCTCCAACCAAACTCATTTCAAATTCAGATTGCATTTGTTGAACAAACTGTTTCACCATAGCATCTGACATTCCCCCAAATACAATGTCATCCACATAGATTTGGGCTACCATTAATTTTCCGCCTTCTTCCTTGACAAACAAAGTTTTGTCAATCCCTCCTTTTCTATATCCATTAGCTGCTAAGAATTCTGTCAGCCTCTCATACCAGGCCCTTGGAGCTTGTTTCAAGCCATACAGAGCTTTCCTCAGTTTGAACACATGATTGGGGAAGTTTGGATCAATGAATCCTTTAGGTTGGTCTACATAGACTTCTTCATTCAGATAGCCATTCAGAAAAGCACTCTTCACGTCCATTTGGAACAGCTTGAATCTTAGGTTACAAGCCACACCCAAGAGTAGTCTGATGGATTCTAATCTAGCCACTGGAGCAAATGTCTCATCAAAGTCAACTCCCTCAACTTGAGTATAGCCTTGTGCAACAAGTCTAGCTTTGTTTCTTGTAACCACTCCAAGCTCGTCAGACTTGTTTTTGTAGATCCACTTTGTTCCAATAACATTAACTCCATCAGGCCTAGGAACAAGCTCCCATACTTCATTCCTCTTGAACTGCTCCAGCTCTTCATGCATTGCATTTATCCAAAACCCATCAGCCAATGCTTCCTTGACATTTTTTGGCTCAATTTTGGAGACAAAGCATGAACTTGCTATAACATCTCTTGACCTTGTCCTTACTCCAGAGTTTGGATCACCTATAATGAGCTCCTTTGGGTGGTCCTTCTACACTCTGATGGAGGGATCCTTATGAGGTTGCTCAGCTTCAGGCTCAGCAGCAGCAACACTAGGAGTTTGGCTTCTGTCTTCAGCTTCTGGAGCAACTTCACCAACTGATGTCTCAACAGCATCTGGAACATCATCATCTTCCTGCGTGTCACTGTCATCAATCACCACATTGATTGACTCCATCATCACCTTGGTTCTAGAGTTGAACACCCTATATGCCCTGCTATTAGTAGAGTATCCCAAGAATATTCCTTCATCACTTTTGAAATCCAATTTTCTTCTCTGCTCTCTATCAGCCAGAATATTGAGGTTTCACATCTACAAGCAGATTCTTTACTCCAGTCATGTGTCTTGAACACCCACTGTCAAAATACCAGTCATCTTTGGTAGAAACCCTTTAGGAAGTGTGAGCTATCAAGCTGGTAACTTTAGGAACCCATTGCTTCACCACCTTAGGCCTGACCTCTTTCTGTCTAGGTTGAGGAGCAAAACTTGGATAACTGTGAAGCTTGAAGCACGAGGACTACATATGTCCAATCCTACCATAATAGAAGCATCTGACTCTGTCGTTTCTAAAGTGGTTAAATCTTCTTCCACTTTGATGATAATGCTGTGGCTGCCACCCATAATGTTGTCTCCTTATTCCATAGTTAGATTGTCTTCTTCTGTACTGAGGATGCTATCTCTTAGGCTGCATCTTCCTCTGATGAGGACCATTCTTCTTCTCAACATTCTGGGGCTGAGCAACCTTCTTTGGTGTAGGTCTCTGTCTTTTAGGTTGATGTTGAGACAATGGTTGAGACAACTCCTTCTTTGTTCCTGAAGTGCTTGCCACATATCCTATACCTGATTTATCTCCAGCAGCTTTCTCTGACTGAAGAATCTTATCAAGAGTAGCTGTACCACTGTTCATCATCCTAACGAATTTTGTCATCTGATCCAGTTGAGACTTAACTAGTACAACTTCATTTTCCAGATCAGCTTTTTCATTTTTGAGCTGAGCAATCTGTTGCTTGTGACACTTGTTTTCTTGACAAATCTCAGCACTTTTTAAACACAACTCTTGATAAGTAGATGCTAACTCCTCATAAGTTATTTCTCCATCACTATCATCATCAGACACAACAGTTCCTGTTAAGGCTCTAACATGCCTTGCTGACTCACCTTCACTTTCACTATCAGATTCAGACCAGGAAACTGACATACCCTTCTTCTGCTTCTTCAAGAATGTGGGACATTCTTTCTTGACATGTCCATACCCTTCACATTCAAAGCACTGAACACCTTTATCCTGGGCAGTCTTCTCTACATCTTTCTCTTTTGGCTTGCTGATGTCAGAAGAGATGTTCTTGACACTAGGCTTGTAGTTATTGTTCCACCTTTTTAACACTTTGTTGAACTGCCTTCCCAACATAGCATTGGCTTGAGACAAATCTTCCTAAGAATCATCATCTTTGACTTCCTTAGCTTCTGCAGGAGTGGAGACCAAAGCAATACCCTTGGGCTTCTTTTCTGGTTCTTCTTCATTCAAACCAAGCTCAAAAGTTTGAAGAGATCCAATGAGCTCATCAACTCTCATCTTGCTGATGTCTTGAGCTTCTTCAATAGCAGTCACCTTCATCTTGTACCTCTTAGGAAGGGACCTAAGAATCTTCCTTACAAGCTTTTCTTCTGACATTTTTTCTCCAAGAGCACTAGATGCATTGGCCAGCTCAAGAACACTCATGTGGAAGTCATGAATAGTCTCATCTTCCTTCATCTTCAGATTTTCAAACTTTGATGTTAGAAGCTGAAGTCTAGACATCTTCACTCTAGACGTTCCTTCATGTGTAGCCTTCAAAATATCCCACGTTTCCTTAGCCACTTCACAGGTATTGATTAACCTGAAGATATTCTTATCCACTCCATTGAAAATCGCATTTAGAGCTTTGGAGTTTCCAAGGGCAAGCTCATCTTCTTCCTTGGTCCATTCTTCTTCAGGCTTTGGCTTTGAGGTGCCTTCTTTATCTTTTCCAGCATCATCTTTCTCACACACAATAGGTGCTTTCCACTCTTTAATAATGGCCTTCCAAGCCCAGCTGTCCAAGGATTTTAAGAAAGTGGTCATCCTTGGCTTCCAATAGTCATAATTGGATCCATCCAAAATAGGGGGTCTGTTGATGAATCCTCCAACTTCTTTGTCCATCTTTACACCAGAAAGTAACTTCCCTAGATCTCACCCAGAGACAGACAGGATGCCTGCTTTGATACCAATTGAAATTCTGGTATCAGACGTGTGATGTTAAGGTGCGATGTCACAACAACACACTCCGCAAATGGACAGCAATAACAGTAACAAATTAACACAAGGAATTGTTCACCCAGTTCGGTCTAACTACCTACATCTGGGGGCTACCAAGCCAGGGAAGAAATTCACTACTTGTAGAATTAATTTACAGACTCAACAACCCAGTTGACAATCTCCTAAACTTAATTCCTACTAGTGACTTTCTACCTAAGAAACCACTTAGATATGAGAACACTACTCAATCCCTAAAACAATACTCAAGGAACAACCTCTTTGAGCAACCTTGATCTTACTTCACAGCTTTGATCAAGTAATAACTCTCTATTGCTTCACAGCTTCTAAGAGAGGACAGAAAACGACTCAGCAATTCAACCTAGAATTCTGTATATAAAATTCGTACAAAATACTCAAGACACTCAGCCTATGCTCTTGATTCTTTCTCTGTATTTCTGTACTTTTTCCTTTGGTCTTGTGCGCTTTATATAGCAACCTGAATTGGACTTGGACCAGCTACAATATCTGACCTGATTTGTTATTTAAAACTGAATATTTAAAACAGATTTTCTCCTAAAATCTTTTCAAATCTTCAACCTTTTAAATCTCCTACAAATCTGCACCAGATCTCCTATGCAGCGAAGAATATCTAACCCAAGATATTCGCATCCAATGAGACAGCTTGCTCACCATAATTCCAGCTAACACGCAAACCTTAACAACATCACAGTCTGATGTTATTAATTCTGCAGATCTAATGTCACAACATCGCCATGTGACATCAGACATCCAAACTTCAGCAATTTAAATACTTAACACAGCCCAGTGTTAAGACTCAATGTTGCAACATCACCACCTTGACATCATCATTGAACATAATTTGTTTTACCAAAATTCCAGCCAATCCAAGAACTAACAGAAATGATTATATCTTTTTGAGCACGAGATCTCCTTTCCTGAAGACGCGAGGTCGGACTTTTTTGTCAAATGCCTTCTTCATTCTCTGCTGATACAACTGACCGTGGCATAATGCCGTTATTCATTTTTCTTTGATTAGGTTCAGTTCTTCGTGTCGACTTTGACACCATTTAGCTTCTGTAAGCTTAGCTTCCATCAATACCCGGATTGATGGGATCTCTACTTTGATAGGGAGCACTGCTTCCATGCCATATACTAGAGAGAAAGGGGTTGCCCCGGTTGAAGTGCGGACAGATGTACGATAACCGTGAAGAGCAAAGGGTAGCATCTCGTGCCAATCTTTGTAGGTTACAACCATCCTCTGAACAATCCTTTTGATGTTCTTGTTAGCCGCTTCTACCGCTCCGTTCATCTTGGGTCGGTAGGGAGATGAGTTATGGTGTTCGATCTTGAACTCTGCGCACAACTCTTTCATCATCTTATTGTTCAAGTTAGATCCATTATCAGTAATGATCTGGCTCGGAACACCATAACGACAAATGATATTGTTTTTGATAAATCGAACCACGACTTGTCGGGTTACATTGGTGTATGATGCTGCTTCGACCCACTTGGTGAAGTAGTCAATCGCTACCAGGATGAACCGATGTCCGTTCGAAGCCTTAGGTTCAATCATTCCAATCATGTCGATTCCCCATATGGAAAAAGGCCATGGGGAAGAAAGAACTTTGAGATGCGTTGGCGGTACATGGATTTTGTCAGCGTATATTTGACACTTGTGACACTTCCTCATGTACCTGTAACAGTCAGATTCCATGGTCAACCAGTAGTACCGTGCTCTCCGAATTTTTCTCGCCATTGTGTGTCCGTTGGCATGAGTGCCAAAGGATCCTTCGTGAATTTATTTCATCAACATGCCTGCTTCTGGTCTGTCGACGCATCGAAGCAAAACCATGTCAAAGTTCCTCTTATGGAGTGTATCACCGCTTAGAAAGAAGCTTCCAGCCAATCTTCTGAGGGTTTTCCTGTCCTTTCTTAGTGCCCCAGGTGGGTACTCTTGTTTCTGAAGGAAGTATTTGATATGGTGATACCAAGGTTTGTCATCTATGATTGCTTCAATCGTGAAGATGTAAGCGGGCCGTTCAAGGCGCATTATGTCGATCTTAGGTAAGTCGTTCCATTGACCTACGCTAATCATGGAAGAGAGAGTGGCTAATGCATCAGCCATGTGATTCTCATCACGAGGGATGTGATGAAACTCGACTCTGTTGAAGAAGGGTAACAACCTCCTTGCATAGTATTGGTAAGGAATCAGTCCTGATTGGTATGAGTTCCAATCTCCTTTGATCTGATTGATAACCAGGGCTGAGTCGCCATATACGTCCAAGTTTTTGATCCTTAAATCGATCGCTTCCTCGAGACCCATGATACAAGCTTCGTATTCGGCCTAATTGTTTGTGCACTTGAACGTAAGTCTGCCGGTGAAAGGAATGTGGGTACCCTGAGGGGTGACAATGATTGCCCCAATTTCGTTTCCATAATGATTGACAGCTCCGTCAAAGATAAGTCCCCATTGGGAACCTAGTTCTGGCCCTTTACTGGGTAGCGGTTCATCGCAGTCTTTCATCTTTAAATACATGACATCTTCGTCTGGGAAATCGAACCTGGTTGATTCTTGATCGTCAATCGGTTGATGAGCCAAATGATCAGCTAAAATACTCCCTTTAACGGCTTTCTGAGCGTGGTATTCGATGTCGTATTCTGATAACAACATCTGCCAACGGGCAATCCTTCCCGTGAGAGCAGGTTTTTCAAAGACGTACTTAATTGGATCCATTTCGGAGACCAACCAAGTAGTGTGACAAATCATGTACTGGCGCAGACGTTTGGCTGCCCAAGCCAGAGCACAACAAGTTTTCTCAAGCATAGTGTACCGAGTTTCGCAGTCAGTGAACTTCTTGCTCAAATAGTAAATGGCAAACTCTTTCCTTTTAGTTTCGTCTTGTTAGCCAAGCACACAACCCATGGAGTCTTCCAAGACTATTAGGTAGATGATCAGTGGTCTTCCTTCCACTGGAGGTGATAGAATCGGTGGATTCGACAGGTATTCCTTGATACTGTCGAAGGCGGTTTGGCAATCTTCTGTCCAAACGCAGTCCTGGTTCTTTTTAAGTAATTTGAAAATCGGCGCACATGTCGCGGTCATGAGGAATATGAATCTGGAGATGTAGTTCAAACGTCCCAGGAACCCTCTGACTTGTTTTTCAGTTTTCGGAGAAGGCATTTCTTGAATGGCCTTGACTTTGTCAGGATCAACCTCAATTCCTTTCTGGCTGACGATGAATCCTAAGAGTTTCCCTGAACGGACACCGAAGGTGCACTTGTTGGGATTCAAGCAGAGTTTGTATTTTCTCAACCGCTCAAATAACTTTGACAGGTGGGTCACATGTTCCTCTTCTGTCTTAGGTTTGGCAATCATATCATCGACATATACCTCGATTTCCTTGTGTATCATGTCAGGAAACAGAGTAGTCATGGCCCGTTGATAGGTTGACCCGACATTCTTCAAACCGAACGGCATTACCTTGTAATAAAAGGTACCCCATGGGGTAATGAACGAAGTTTTCTCCATGTCTTCCGGCGCCATTTTGATTTGGTTATAGCCCGAGAATCCATCCATGAAGGAAAAAACTTTGAATTTTGTTGTACTGTCAACCAGCATGACAATGTGTGGTAAAGGAAAGTCGTCCTTTGGACTAGCCTTGTTCAGATCTCTGTAATCGACACACATTCTGACTTTTCTGTCCTTTTTCGGGATGGGTATGATGTTGGCTAACCATTGAGGATATTCTGATGTGGCGAGGAAACCCGCGAAAATCTGTTTCTGTACCTCCTCTTTGATTTTGATGACCATGTCCGGGTGAGTCCGTCTAAACCTCTGTTTTACTGGTGGACATTCTGACCTTAATGGTAGATGATGTTCCACGATGCTGGTATCCAACCCTGTCATATCCTGATAGGACTAAGCGAATACATTGGGAAACTCTCTGAGAAGCTTTGTCAAACTCTCTTTGGCAATTGGACTGAGCAGTGCCCCAATCCTGATTTATTTTCTTTCTTTTTATGAACCCAAGTTGACCATTTCCAACAGCTCTTTGTGAGGTTCGAGGGACCTTTCCTCTTATCTGAGTAATCGGGAGATCTCTTCTGGAATTTCGTCGTCATTTTCTTCTTCAGCCCCAAATATCGGGAACTCAAAGTCGGGAGTAGGCATTGGATCGTATGTTTCGACGGGGTTTAAAATAAGTAATCTGCATGACGTGATGATTTGTTTTTAGAAGAGATAAAGAGAATGCAAGAGTGTGTGCAGTGTATTTTTTGTTTACTGCTTGTTTTTGTTATTGAATTGTTTTTTAGGATTACCATTTTCTAAGAAAAGCAAAAAGAGAAAACAGCAATAAATGCGGAAATTACAGAACGACGTTATTTTATTAATGAACAAGTCAATTCTTGAAACTACAGCCCTATAAAACAAAACTCTGTCGCTTTGGGAGAAGCGAAGAGGGAAATTTACAGAAAGTGAGCCCTATCAAAACATCTGTTTCACTTGGGCAGGGTGAAAGGTTAAGATAAAGATGGCAATTAATTTGACTTATGAACGATCTTTGGAACATCGACAGCAACCCATTGGCGGCGAACTCCTCGGTGAATCACAAAGTCTGGTACTTTACTTGATTTGTCCTCAGAAATGGCGCTGATTTCTGGCGGAGCAGGATCATTGGAATTTGTCTCCCAGGCAGAGTTGTCGTAGGAGGATTCCTTAGTTGCATTTTGCATAGTATTTGTACTCTCAGCTGTATCTCCCCATCCAGTTGGTTGGATGTCTTCGAGCCTGATACGAGAGCTTTCAGGAGCGGTGTACTTGACCAAATAGTCGTATTTTCCACTCGGTTGTCCCAAGGTGTCCCATACTTCTTTGGGACTGGAGGAGTTATCTCTCTCGATGACGTTGACCTCGGGAAAAGCATAGTTAATGAATTTTAGTCCTGAAAATGTTGCGAATTCATCGTCGTGCTGGATGTTTTCTGAACGCCCTGTGTAATGATTCCATGGCATGGTGGGGACGCATGTATTCTTTTCAATGATGCTCAACTGATTTTCTTGCTCCAAGTTTCCTGGGTAAGGCTGCCACATTGACAGGCCATCCATCGGGCCATGATAGTTGTGGTCGAAGTTGTCTTTCATTAGAGTGTCCTCCTCTAATGAGTTTGGCGGAGCACGACATCCTTTCGGATCACAATCTCCATATATCATTTCGATATATGACTGGGGTATAAATCTCGGGCTCTGTGTAGGAAAGCATAAGGGAGTCTGCACTTCGTCCTGAGACATATAACCGTCCTCGTTGAGATATGAATTCCATTCTTCCTCCGTATCAGATGAATTATCTTTATTGATGGTATGCACTTCTTGAGTCATAGGTTGAAGGAAACCTCCACTGTGGAAGAAATTCCGAATGGGATGACAACTTTCATTGTTAGCAGCTGTCTGGGTACAGGTTGCAGAAAAACCAAGACCCTTCTTTGTTTTATTGTCAGTAGGAATGACAAGTTGCCCCCATCTTGTTGTATTGGCACTCTCAACCGCTTTGATAGCATCTTTGTACGAGGAAATTGAAGTTTCCCCTTCGAATTGATCGTCCTTGTGTAGCGAAAGCGCTTGGTACTGAGTTCCGACTGCCCCCTCCGGTTCTACATAAGTGGATGATGATAAATTGCTTACGAGCAAGGCCTGTTCTCCACAGACTGTGACGAGTTGGTCGTTCTGGACGAACTTTAGCTTTTGGTGGAGGGTTGAAGTGACCGTCCCAGCCTGATGTATCCAAGGTCTTCCTAATAAACAACTGTATGTTGCCCGGATGTCCATGACCTGGAAAGTGACTTGGAAAGTGTGAGGACCGATAGTTATGGGAAGGTCGACTTCGCCGATAACCGTTTTTCTGGATCCGTCAAATGCTTTGACGACGACCTCGCTGGTTCTCATCGGAGGTTATTTGAATGATAATTGCATCAAAGTGGACTTCGGCATAACATTCAGGGCTGACCCTGTGTCTACCAGTACGCTGGCTAAAGCATCGTTCTGGCAGTTGACTGTAATATTGAGTGCCATGTTATGACGGCGACTTCTTCAGGTAATTCCTCATCACTAAATCCCAAGTTATTGCAGGAAGTGATGTTAGAGACAATGCTATCGAACTGTCTGATTGTTACATCCTGCTCCACAAAGGCTTGCTCCAAGACTTTCTGTAGAGCCTCCCTGTGCCCTTATGAACTAAGTAACAGTGATAATACCGAGATCTTTGAAGGAGTCTGTAACAGTTGACCAACAATGTTGTATTCACTCCTCTGGATGAGCTTCAGCATCTCATCATTGTTTTTCGAAAGGTCGGGATTACTGGACTGACCGACTGGTGGATTAGGAACTTTTGTCTGAGGTTCCTTTTCTTTGCTGGGTTCTCCAACTCCTCTGTTGAAGATTCTACCGCTCCGTGTTACTCGACTGATGTCTGCAATATTCACGACGGAGGGTAACAAAATTTCCTTTCCATTTTCAACTGTTGTTGCACCGTATTTGTAAGGGATAGCCTTAGTTGATTCATACGGTAGTGGTCCCGGTAGATAGATGACTATGGGAGCCTTCTGATTTTTCTGACCATCGTAAGTAATTTCGATCCATTCTCGATTGGGAACTCTGGATTCGTCAAGTAGAGGGATGATGGTACAATCATCCTTGGTCCTCTGATGATCAGAGATTACGACAACATCCTCGATTTGATCAGCGAGGTAACTGACTGATCCAGAACTTGAGCATGGTTGACTCTCTTTGCGGTCCAACTGACTTTGAAGGGCTGCTCGCACGAGGTAGCATCCTTGATTATCCACTAAGCAAACTCCACACCGCTCATAGTTGTGTAGTGGCACCTGGCCATGTCCGCTTTGAATACAGTGTAACCTGACGAGGTCTGTTTCCATCGACCGAACATCCTGACTTTGATATCTAGTAGGATTTCCGTTGGTGATACTAATTTGCCGGGTGTCTTCGTCCATATAGATTGGAAGCCACCAGTGGTTCAACAAGTGCTGAAGTGTTTCCTGGACAAGAGCACAACCTTGATCATTTTCGCAACCCGCTTTACAGCTCTGATAATCATGTGAAGTAAGAAAAATGAGTTGGACTTGCGTAGCGTGTAACTCCACCAGGCTGATATTCATCAAGCGAATATCGAAGATTTGAACCATGTTGATCTGATAATGATTCCTATCATCGTAGTCTTGGATCCATCCAAGATCCATCTGACACTGGAGGGCTTCTTATACAAAAGAGCATCCCTGTTTGTTTACCGAGCAAGTCAGACAGGAATTATAATCGTGCTGCGGCAGATTATGATACTGGCTTTGCCTTGAGTGCATTGCCACCAAGTTAACATTCATCGCACGGATGTCGTGGTTTTGAATGATGTTGGAATTCGTATAAACCATGTTAACTCCACGAACTCGGTGTTCTTGGATCCATCTGAGATCCATCTGTTCCTGTAGAGCTGATTGCACCACAGAACATCCCTGATTGTTTTTAGAGAAGATATCACACTGGTGATAATTATGAGGTGGCACATGGCCATACCCACTCTGTCTGCAATGCATCTTGACCAAGTTGACCCTCAATAAGAGTACATCATGAATTTGATAGACGTTGTTAGACTCTCCCTCTATCAGATTTGAAACTGAGACAGTTCTCTATGTTATGCCCTGGTCCTCCTTGATGGTAAGGGCAAGTCTGATCCACCTTAAACCAAAAAGGCGGATTTTCCGGTACTGTAAGAGGAAACTTAGTCTGGACATGCCCCTTATCTAGTAGTAACGGAAATAGTTCTGCGTACGATACGGGTATAGGATCAAATCCTGGTGGCCACGTTGTACGGTTGTTGTTGTATTGAGGACGAGCCTGCTGAAGAGACTGTTGTATCCTTTGCTGAAGTTGCTGTTGATTAGGTTAGTTCTGCGCAACTTGAGGTTGATACGTAGGCGTGTGGTTGATAGCAGGAGTTACAGCTGCTACTGGTTGATACCGTCGCCTTTGCTTTTCGAGAGAGATATTCCCAATATCCTACTTTTTTTTCTTAGGGAGAGCACTACCGTATCGTTTTGTACTACTTGATGATCCAGCGTCTTTAACAAAACGTCCTTCTCGGACGGCTTCCTCAAGACGCACTCCCATACCGACCATTTCGGTGAAGTCGCTGGGCGTAGTGGCAACCATTATGTCATAGTAAAATGAGCTAAAGGTCTTTAAGAAAAGCTTTGTCATCTCTTTTTCCTCAAGAGGGGGATAGATTTGGGCGGCAATTTTGCGCCATCTCTGCGCGTATTCCTTAAAGGTTTCTTTGTCCTTTTGCGACATTGAACTGAGTTGGTCTCTGTCTGGTGCCATGTCCAGATTGTATTTATATTGTTGGACGAAGGCAGTGCCAAGATCTCTGAAAGTGCTGATCGTAGCGCGGTTTAGACCCATGTACCATTTAATGCGGCACCGGTTAAACTATCCTGAAAGTAGTGAATCAATAAATCCTGATTCTCTGTCTGAGCTGACATTCGCCGAGCGTACATCACCAAATGGATTTGAGGGCAAGAGTTACCCTTGTACTTTTCAAAATCGGCAACTTGGAACTTATGCGGAACTTTCACATTGGGGACCAAGCAGAGATCGGCGGCGTCCTTTCCAAATAAATCCTGACCGCGCATGGCCTGTAGTTCTTTCTATATTTCCAAGAACCGTTCCTGGAATTCATCCATTCTGTCAAACATTGTTTCTTTTCTACCATAAGGTATTTGTGGAATCTGTCCTTCCGGGACAGTGTGCATCACAGGGGGTGGTACCGTTACTACGGCAGTGAATCTTGGCGTTTCCCGAAGTTTGTAACCTTCAGGAGTTTTTGGTATGCCCCTGGCATCTTCGCTTTCCCGAAGTTTGTAACCTTCAGGACCAGCGGCTCCTACTGAAGTTTTTGGATCTCCAGTGATCGGTGGAATATATCCTTCCGGAATATAGTTAACAGGCATGCCCCAGGGACGATCTTTCGGCATTCTGTACCTAGGATCATACTTCTCCACTATGGGCGTTGAGGTGATCTCTGAGATCACAGTTCTTTGTGGCTGAGCTTCTGCCATGGTTTGCATGTCGTTACGAAGCTTTCTCATATCCTCTCTTAGAGCGTCGATCTCTTCTTTCAACTCTCTGTTCTCTTCCTCGAGATCATCCATCTTTTTCTGACGATTGGCCCGAGTATTGTACGAATGAGACAGTTTGACTCTAGAATCGAGACACAAATGTGAGATACGTAGGTAAGAAGAATACGTGACGTGAGAATGATGAATGCAATGATTATATTAATTGTTTTTCGGTTTAATCAAAATAAACTTCGACAATTAGATTGCAAATATCAAACAGTGGGAAAACCCCATTTTATTGAATTCAAAGGATTGCGGAAATGGAAATACAGTAAATTAGAAGGTGTGGAAACAGAAACCTAGGCTAACGGGTCCCGAGTCCTCTCTGAGGAGAACTCGGGTGCTGATTCTGGTACTTTCCTTTTCTTTGACCGGGGCTCTTGGGCCGTTGTCGGGTTGTCATTCCTTTGCCAAGTGATAGGAGCGAGCAAATTCCTTTGGTCATCCTGATTTTCTATAGCATGCTGCTCCAAAATCTCAATCAGAGCATCCTTGTCTTTCAGTAGTTGCTGTATTTTGGTACACTCCACATTGAGAATGCGGTACTTGTTCTTTCAAGACCTCCTCTCCTGTTGAACTTTGTTGAGAGTAACTTGAAGTTTTTCCGCTTCAGTCATGAAGTACATGACAGATTCCCTTGGTGGAAGAACTCTGTGACGAGGATAAGGCATTTTTAGCTTGAGAGATCTAGTTTGCACCCAGTGGAGATAAGGCTCCATCGAGACACAGTCCGCTTTTCCTAGAGACTCTCGTCCTTTCTTATGAACATGTTTCCAAGCGTGCACTATTTCCATCTTCAGTACCCTGTTATTTTCTCCTTCTTTGAAGAAAAGACCTTCTAGATGAGCATTACGCGGGACATGCCTCATTGGGTATCCAAATTGACGACGAACTAAAACTGGATGGTAATTGATTCCTCCCTTAGTTCCTATGAGGGGTACGTTGGGGAAGTTTCCACAACGGTCAATGATCCTGATCTCGTCATAAATCCTATTGCACCAATCTATGTCAGAGTTGGTAAGGGACATAATTTTCTGCGACCAACGTAAGGCACTCTTATGATCCCAAAAAGCGGCAGACTTAGGCAAATGGGAGATAAACCATTTATATAGCAGGGGTACACAACACGTGATCCTTCCTCCGCTGTACAAATTCCCTAAGTGTACAGAATGATATGCATCTGCGAGCAAGGTTGGTACATGGTTTCCAATGAGAAAAACCTTAATGGCGTTGATATCTACAAAGTTATTGATGTTGGGAAACAAAAATAACCCGTAGGTGAGCAAAACAAAGATGCTCTCGAAAGCGGCCACGTTCCCTATACTGGCAAAGTACAGGGCTTTCTTTACCAGAAACTTGGCTGGTAAACCTGGGATTCCTCCTTTGGTGGTCATGTGAGTCTTGACTTCTGACTCATCCAAATAAATTGCTCTTACAATGGTCTGATCCTTTGGAATTTCTTCCAGTTCAGAAAATGGAGCTCGATCAGTGATATGTAAATCAGTCAGATGAGAATACTCCTCCAGCGTTGGTGCGAGCTGGTAATCCGGGAATGTGAAACAGTGATAAACCGGATCGTAAAACTGAATGAGGGCCTCCATGATTCTTTCAATTACATGGACCCTTAATAGAGGTAGCAGACCTCCGTACTTGGCTCTGAAAGCGTCACGGTTAGTGATCATCCTTGCTAATCCTCTCAAATCCTCTAGTTTTGGAACCTTGAAGGTATACTTATGAGTTTTCCTTCTACCGAAATCCATTAGCGCAATCTTTTTCTCTCTGACATTTGCAATCATTGTCTTAGTTTAATTTGAAAAAAAAGAGATACTAGAAGAGAAAATTTTCTTTGTTTAATGTTTTGTTTTAAAATGAATGCATGAATGCAGCACACAAAAACATAGAAAAAACATGGGGTCAAAGGGTCGATGTCATGAAGTCAAGGCTCTACCCATCCCAAAGGTTTATACTACCGATTTTTGTACCTGTCTCTCAAAATCATTAATTCTTGTCGAGATCACATTAGCGGACTGGGAACCGTGCTAGGTGAGGTAATTTCGAAGAATCTCAGAAGAGGGTAGTATCGTGTAACAGCCATTTCCGGTAGCTTCTGCACTACTAAAAAAGGTTTTTCCTAGGTGTATACTCAATCTTTCCACATGCGGCATTACACGCATTCCCATTAGCAGAAAAATAAACACAGATATCAATTAGGAAAAGCAGTATATATGTTTGTCCTAATGTCCTAGACTTTTTAAGAGCTATGAATCCTATGTTCCTGACAGAAAATGGCTCCCCGGCGGAGTCGCCATTCTGTGGTTCCTGCCCTAATTTAAAAGGTTTTGACCTAAGATCCTAGTGAAGGCTGATCTTAGCAGTAATGACATTCCCCGACGGAACCGTCATGAAAATAACTTGTCCAAGGTTTTCACCTTAAATTGTAGAAAGATAGGGCCCCACGGTGGGCGCCACTTTTCTGTAGCGAGCGATTTTGTACGTGGTTCTTAAGCACTGTCGCTCTTTGGGGGGACTAAAGTTCAATTCATTTTTTATCCTATTGAAGCTGATGAAGGAAGGGAAATAGATGTCTCCAACTAACCCTGCTTGCATACTGAGTTTAAACAGCGGTCTGTTAGGTTACAAATGCTATATGGAAGTGGGGGCTCTTTCTTCTTACTTTGTTAAGGCTGAAATGACGGGACTATGCTATTGGTAGGATGTTAGGGCTGATGCTTTTCGATTGATGTGTGAAGGTACGGGATTTTGGGTTTTTGATTAGTGTGCTCGCTAAGATTTTTCTTTCAATCTTATGCCTACGTATTCCCGTTTACCGAAACAGGGAAATCAGAGTGATCGTAGTTCCTCCTATTCTATGGGAGGAAATGGTATTTTGGTGTCTTATTCAAAGCTCAAGACGTGAAGCTAAAAATGATTTGTATCTTGTTCGAAGCCAAGATGTGAAGCTGAAGGTGATTTGTTTGTATCTTGTTCAAAGCCAAAGAGTCTATTTGTATCTTGTTCAAAGCCCAAGATATGAAGCTAAAGGGGTTTTGTCTTTAGAGACAATTTGTCATCTCTAAAGGGGTCTGGTTGTCACAACAGTTGGGTGACTGATTATAAAGGAGAATTACTTTAACTGGGATATGTGAATCCAGCAATGCCATAATTTCCTTTATAGGGGTTTTTTTAACCTGAAGGAGAAGACTTTAACTCAGTTTAGAGTAATGTCATCTTTCCTTAGGAATTTCTCATGCTAAAAGAGGGACAATGGTGTGGATGTAAATAACCCAGAGGCTTGCCGCTTACAGCAATTAGATGGGGGAAAAGGAGTTGTATGTTGTGATCAAAGCATGATTTGATGCTAAAAAGGTTGATTGTCTCAATCGGGGTTTATACAAAGCCTAAGAGGAGGCTATTGGCCCAACAAGAGGGTGTTTTTTTATGTGTCTTGTACGAAGCCCAAGACAGAGGCTAAAGGTTCGACTCAACAAGAGAGTCTTTTTGTGTGTCTTGTACGAAGCCCAAGACGGAGGCTAAAGGTTTGACTCAACGAGAGAATCTTTTATACTCAACAAGAGAGTGATTTGGTGTCTCGTATTAAGCCCGAGACGGAGGCTAAAAGCTGTTTGACTTAACAAGAGAGTCTTTTATACTCAACAAGAGAGTGTTTTAGTATCTCGTACGAAGCCCGAGATGGAGGCTAAAGATTACTGTTTCAGTTGAGTGACAGGTCCAGTATGTTGGTTAAAAGAAAATCAGTTCTTATATGAGCAATGTTGTACTTATAGCTTTGATCTGAGGGTGGGGATTATTTCCTGTTCTTTAGGAAAACGGGGAATTCGAGGGAGCTTTAGACTGTCCGAGTCTACGTGTTTTTATCTTTTGTACTATGCTTAAGAAATAGTAGTAGTAAGATCTAGACTCTTTCAAAGACTGTTCTATTAAGATGACTAATTTCTGTTCCTATACCTCTAGGAGGTCGTCGGGATAATTTGTACGAAGCCCAAGAGGATGCTGGAAACTTTTAAGAAGCCGAGGGACAATTTGTACGAAGCCCAAGAGGAGGCTATCTTCCCGGGGGAAGAATCATTATACGAAGCCTAAGAGGAGGCTGTAAAAACTTCTAAGAAGCCGACGGGTCCTTGTACAACACCCAAGAGGAGGCGGGGATGCTTTTAGGAAGCCTGCGGGCCCTTGCACTAAGCCCAAGAGGAGGCTGATGAACAGTTCCAGAAGGGGTTTCACATGGAACAATGTCCTTCTGTATATGAACTGTTCATGGGGAAATTCCTTAGATCTAGTTATCTAATGTTGATGTAAGGAGGTGAGGTTTTGTCTAGTTCTAGACGTAGTTGCCGGGAAAACTCTAAATATCTATACTATTATTACACAGTTGATATGAGTTTATGAAAGAAGACTTACAGTGAAACAGCCCCACAGTACAGTTATATACATATGAAAGCGGTAAATGAAAGCGAGTAAACACTTACTCGGTTGTAGAGCTTCCATGCTGTATTGTTAGTTGTTCAACAAAGAAATCTTTGATAACAATATTATATACAAAATCAAAGGAGAAAGTGCTTTGAAAAGATTGTTGGGGCTTACAACTCAAGGAGAGGCCCAGGGTTTTATCAGTGATCGCATTGCCGCTTTATACAGGGACTTATACAAGTGACTAAGGCCCAAAAGTTTTTCTGTACAAAGGGGATGGATCTTACACTCTCTCAAGAGGCCCAAAAAGTTTTAAGGAAAAGAAATGAGGCTTATAACATGAGGGTAGGCCCAAGGGTTTGATTTTTCAATTGGCGATCGCGCCGAGGTTTTCTTTTAACACAGAGGGACTTATACAATATCTGAGGCCCAAAAAGGTTTTGGTTAAAATGGGATTGGGTCTTACACTCTATTAGAGGCCCAAAAAGTTTTTTGAATGGGTCTTATAGCTCGAGGAGAGGCCCAGATGGTTTATTTTAAACGGGCGATGATCGCGCCGAAGTTTTGAAAACACCGTGGGTCTTATATAATGACTGAGGCCCAAAAGTTTTTTTGGTTTCAAAGAGGGGTTGGGTCTTACACTCTATTAGAGGCCCATGAGTGTTTGAAAAAGTTTGTTAGGGTGAAAATCAACAAAACCCTAATTTCATCATTTTTTAATATAATTATTCAAAGAAAATTAATAAAAAATGATGAAAATGCCAAATAAGTTAGAATAAACAACTTGTGATTTTGGTTTTAAGTTTGAAAAATGAGATTTAATCACAAGATGAATTAAAACTCACTTGGTTTTGATTTTCAAAGTAAATATTCACTTTTAAATGTTTAAAATAATTAAAAAAAGGAATTTATTCACAAAAATACTAATTATATTAAATAACTAATATAAACTTAATTTTTTTGTGGAATAAAATATTTTAACATTTTTGTGATTTTTTGCAAAAAGAACCAATAAAAAATAATTAAAATTGAAGGAGTTATTAATTTTTCAATTAATTAATAAAACATGAAAATATGAGGAAAATAGAAAAAATGTGAGAAAACACAAAATGGCATGGGTGGGGTTTGAACCCACGACCTCAAGGTTATAGGGCACGCGCCTTACCACTGGGGTGGTGATACATCCGTTGATTGGAACCAACCAACAAATATACAAGGCATGCCTTGTTTTTGGCCTGGCCCAAGGCAAGACAAGTTTTGGCAAGAAACGGGAAGGTCCATAACTTTCTCATTTCTCCTTCTTTGGGGACAAAATTTATATGCATCTGGCCTAGAATTTCACAAGGAATCCAAAGGTGGTGGTATTTTTTCTAGATCATGATCCCTCCTCAAAATCTGATAGGGGTTTTGAAATAGGCCTATAATTGCATTTTCTATGCTACACTGTGGTACAGGCATGAATCACATGATGAATTGGTTCAAACACAACACATATGACATATATAAGAGATGCATAATTAGTGGACCTCAAAACAATACATATTTTGGAAAGTTCAAGTCATGAGGCTTACTTCCTTTTGAGTTTTTTGGAGTTTTTGTGCAATCTGTCCAGCCTCTTGTTCCAGAAATGGTTTGATGCTTTGGACACTCTCAAATGATCCCTTAGAAGATTTTAGGGTGAGTGGAATCAGTTGGAACCTGCAAAAACTCAAACTGGCCCTTTCTTGCAAAAGGGGTTAAAATGGCCAAAATAGCAACTCCCTCAAATGGTGTTCTAGATGGGGGGGAACCATTTGGGACAGTTCAAGGATGTTATTCGTAGTGTGTTTGAGGTTTTATCTAGTTTGGAAAGTGACTGAATCAAGACATGGCTTGAAAAATGCACAAAGGTACTATTTTGAGGTTTTGAGAGGTGACTTTGTGATTTAAGGATTACAGGTCACTTGTGAGAGTTTGGACAGCTTATACATGACATATATGAGGTGTGTGTGAGATTGGTTTGGTTGGAATTGATCTCTAACTCAAAAACTCAGAGTTGCCTTGCTAAAGAAGGCATTTTTGCCAAGAGAAAGAGATTTTGAGGAAAGCATCTGTTTGATGGCTTTGGTGTACTCAAACTGAGCACAAATGAGCTCTATTTATAGTAGAGCAAGTTTGTTTTGGGATCAATAGTGAATGGCAACTTCAGCAGAGGTTTGGCCAATGTTGGCAAATGAGAATCCAAGTCTCCTCTAGCCATTGACTAGAGGTTAGAGCACAGAGCTGTGGTTCCCTAGTTGTTGGATCATCCTTGACTAAATTCAGTTGCAAATGTGTCAGTCCATGCCACCTTGGTGCATCCATTAAATGCTCCAATCCAAAATTGGAGTCTTGTCCTTCTTTTAGGGATTTCTAGGTTTGGCATGCTACTTCTTGTTCCAAGGACTTTGGAGCCTTGGCTCAGTGTTTGTCCCCTTTGAATTTGATCCTCATATGTGTCCAAGATGATGACAAGGCTTGGAATTAGCTGACTTTACCAAATCGAGCAAAAATGCAAAATTCTGCCTAGCCTTGGCAGTTTTCAGCAAGGCATATTGCCCTTGTCATATCTCATGGCCCAAGTGGAATTTGGTGATGTTCTTGGTCATTTTGGAAAGCCCTTATATGATACAACAACTGTTTGATCACAATTGGTTTTGATACTTTTTGGATCCAAGTGAAAAATGTCCATGCATTTGGAAAAAAGTAAGGCAGATTCTGACTTAGTGAAAATTTCACTAAGTGTTGGAAAAAGTGACATTTCATGTTTTCAGCCATTTTGATCATTCCATAACTCAAAATCCATAATGAATTGGAATGAGGTGTAGTTGAAGCTTTTGTAGAGGGCCATGAGGGCTACAAATCCAGCTTTGGATGGGAAAAAATGGCCTTGTGGTTTAGGAGTTATGATCCTCCAAAGTAGGAACCTTTGCCACTTTGTTCATAAGTTAGAAAATTTTCTAAGTTTTTTATGGTTACCCCTTTTACAAGTTATCCCACTTTTATTGATTTTTCTTGATGAATGATGATTCCAATCATACATTAACATCATTTTAGGGTTAAAAAACCATTTTTGTGAAAAATCTCAAAAAGTCAAAGTTGACTTTTGTGCACAGTTGACTTTTTATCAGATGATTTCCAAACTGTGCAATCCTTTAGGAAATCATGTCCTTGACCTAAATCAAACTTAATGGACATGTTCCATGGGTGTTATAGGGTATATTTATTCATGTCCTAGGGTTTGGGAGCATGTCCTGGTCAAAAGTAAAAGATACAGTTGACTTTTCTCGCGAAACCCTAACTGTGGTTCAGATTAAACTGAAACTTGTTGATCAAGCTTCTTGGATAAATCCATTGTTGAAAATGGATCAATGTAGTGTATTGGAGATCCTCAAATCATGTCTTGAGGTCTTGGCTCATGATTTGTCCCAAAAGTCAACTTAGGGGTGAATTAGGTCAAGAAACCCTAATTCCTGATTTTTTATGAATGCATCCCCTGAGGAAAAATTGACTTGATGATTGGGTTCATGATGTCCCTTGGAGCATCTTAGGGTATGATTTGAAGCATTGGATCATGCCCAGAGGAAAATTTCCATCTGGAGGCCCTAGTCGACCAAAACCCTAATTTGGTGACACTGGCGATCTCGAGGCTTAATCCACTTAAAAGGGAGCAGCCTTGTGCTTAATCCTTGAAGTGGGATTCCTCTTGATCCATTGTGGGTGTTTTAGAGGTTAGACAAGTTGAAGATCATGTCATTCCTTGATTGATCCTTTGTCTAAGAACTCTGAGAGGGCTTGAAACCTTAAGTTATGAGAGTAGTGAATGCTCAACAATTCCTGAGGAAATTGATGAGGCATGTAAGTACACCCATATTGTGATGATGATTTGCACAGTGATGGGAAATATTAGTGGTCAAAATTTGGGGTATGTTTGAATTGGATGATTATAACATGACTTAAGTTCTGACTTTGCTTCATCCTCATCTTACTTTGCTCACATTACCTTGGTGTGATGTTTAATGGCGTTCATTTGTGCTTCTAATGCAAGTTTGCTTACATCCTTTCTTGTTTGCTTCTACTTGTTTGCTTGAACTTCATTGTGTGATGTTTAGAAGCATGATTATTGGTGTGAATTGGATATGATATGCATGATGTGCTTGCTGCCATACTTTGTTTCTCATCTTATATCTCTCTTTCTTCTTTATCTCTCTCACTTCTTTCCTTCCCATTTGGATCTTAAGACTTGTTCAAGTCTTGGATTCACTTTTGTATGCTCCCTTAGGGTTCCCTAGTCCAACTTAATCTTTGATTAAGCTTGGAGTAGGATAGACATTAGGATTCAAATCATGCATGCTAACATTAGGTAGAATCTTCCCCTCTTACCTCAACCTTGGGGACATCTTTGCATGACAACATTAGGATAGAATTCCCGAAGTGTTTTCTTTTCCTTTGAGTTTTCTCTTCTCACCTCATAACTACTCTAAGACACTTAATAAGGACAACATACATTGCACACGAGCCTTAAGCATAGGAAATGAAGAACGAGGGGTCTCCCTTCATTCTTCTAGAGTGTTGAGCATACGTCCGCTTGGGGGCGACCATGCGATGCATTCGTTCCCGTGTCATAGACTTTAGTGCAATGTAAGTTATGAACTAACTCAACTCACTTCTGTCTAAAACACACAAAAAAAAATTCAAATATTTTTATCCTTTGGGATTGTTGGGTTCCAGACCATTTTCAGAAAAGAGCACGTTATTTCTGTTCAGTTGCAAACAGGCATCGACCCTAACTGCCGGACGCGAACTTAACGTCGCTCATAAAAAACACAAAGACCTTGTTAGGTCAAACTATGTTTGCTCGGATTCCTCTTTCTCGTCCGATTGAGGATACGTATGTGAGAGCAAGAATTGTCTCTACAAGTCAATCTATGTTTTGATGATAACAATAAGTATTTGTGAAAGAACCATTTTATGGTCTAACGTGTGTTGTGTGCAGATCATAAGAACTAAAGACATCAGAACAACATACACCAGCTAGATGTACTATGATTGAATACATATGCGAAGTTACTATGTGTGACTAAAGTCGCGAGAAGCAAGTGTCGCTCCCAAGGATTTGCATCCATGGTACAAACGCGAAAGTGGCGCGGAAAAAAGAGTCGCCAGCAATGTGTATTTATCCCAAGAGAGGGAAAGGAAACACTGCGTAAACCTGAGGGAAGGGAAAAGACATGGTCTCACGACCAAGAGAAACGGGTAAGGGAGTCGGTTACGCGAAGGGAAGGTATTAGCACCCCACACGTCCATCGTACTCGGTGGGATCCACGCTTGTTGTCTCGATCAAAGGGTGTCGTCATCTGGAGCTCCACTGCTACTGGAAAGGAGAAGGAATGGGAACGAAAAAGAGCAAAGAAACGGGGGAGAAAAGAAAAAAAAGAAGTGACTCGATAGGAAATCTCTCGTCCTATGCCTACGTATTCCCTCGTGCAATGGGAAAGTCAGAGTCAACGTAGTTCGGACACGAACTAAGGGGGGAGGTTGCTCGCCAAGACATCGCCGTCTCGTGCCTACGTATCCTCAATCGGACTAGAAAGATGAAATCATAGCAGTCGTAGTTCGACCTAACGAGGTCGGTTAGTGTTTTTTATGAGCGACGTTAGATTCGCGTCAGACAGTTAGGGTCGATGCCTGTTTGCGACGAGACGGAAGTAACGTGCCCTTTTCTGAAAATGATCTGAGCCTAACAATCCCGAAGGATGAAAAAGGTTTGAATTTGTTTTTGTTGTTTTTTAGACAGAAGTGAATTGAAGTTAGTTCGTAACTTACATTGCACTAAAGTCTACCATGCGGGAACGAGTGAATCGCATGGTCGCCCCCAAATGGGATGTATGCTAAAAACTCTAGAAGAGGAGGGGTGACCCCTCGTTCTTTATTTCCTACACTAAAGGCTCGAGCGCAATATTCGTTATATTTATTAAGTGTTTTAGAAGTGTTATGAGATGAGAAGAGAAGACTCAAAGGAAAACACTAAGGGGAAACAAAACGATCCTAATGTTATCATGCAAAGGTGACCCTATAGTTGAGTTTGAAAAGGAAACATCTACCTAAGTTAGCATGCAAAGGGAATCCTAATGTTAATCCTACTCCAAGCTTAATCGGAAATTAAGTTGGACTAGGTAGCTCTAAGGGAGTGAATCCAAGATTTAAACAAGTCTTGAGACTCAAGGGAAGAGAAAGAGTGAAAGAGATGAAGAAGAAAGAGAGGTATAAATAAAAACAGCAGCTACCACAACGCCTCTGCACCAAAACAGCAGTAAAAAGCAGCACACAAGCAAGACAGCTTTCCACATCTCATAATTCAGCACAAAGATAGGTGTAAAATGTCAATCAGCAGCACATACAACAGCATACATGCATATAGACGGCGGTGATAACACGAATTTATATCATATTTTTACTTCGATTTATGTTAGTTCTCATTCCGTTTTTCGTCTAATATCCGATTTTCTCGAGATTATTTAAGTGTTTTTGCAGGTAATCATATTTCACAAGTCAAAGTATGCTAAATGTGGAAAAGAACCAAAACATGCAAGAAAAGAGAAGAAAAGAGAAGAAAAATTGAAGAAATCCATTTCTCTTCTGATATCACGATCGTCATGGGAGTGCCATGACCGTGGCAGCTTCAAAGTACACCACGACCGTCACATGATACCACGATCGTCATGCGCTTAATTTACACGTTGGATGCAGAGACTTGACTACGAATTCTCAGAGAGCAGTTTCACACGATGCCACTTTCCTCCGAAGATTTCTAGGTCCATGCAGGGTAACCGTCAGGATGAGTGGCTGAATTTTCTCCAACTTCTATCTCAGCTGAGCCTATAAATACAAGCATTTACGAAGAACAAAGGGTGGCCAATCTTGCTTTCAAAGTGTACTGTCTTGCTGCCGTATTGTTTCTAGAATTCTTATTTTATTTCTTTTACTTTGCATTTCCATTTCCTTGTTAACCATTACCGAACAAAAGTGACAGTTTCTCACACTGAGGAACTGTTACAACTTAGTCTTAGTTCTTTGTTTCATTGCCTTCAACCTTTGAAATTCATTACATTCAAGCAAGAACCTACCGGCTTGTGGAGGGATTGTTATTACTGTCATTACTGAATTCCAGGTTTCGTATTTAATTCAAGCATTGTTTATTTATTTCTTAGTTATGTCTGTGTTTATTTATTTCCTTGCTTTTGCGTTTAATTTCCTAATTATGTCGAGCTAAACCGATTTTATCGGTGTATAATGAAGTAACTAAAATGAATTAATTTTCTCTAAGCTAAAATCAACAATCAATCCTTCTTCTGGCTTCGATTTCTTAATATAAAACCCAACTTTTATTACGAGAGTAAAAAAGTAACATAGGTTAAAGTCGAGACCACGGGAGTGTGAGGCTTTACCCGGATAGCTGAAATCGGGCATTAGTTTTAAAAACAGCGGAAGCGCTTTAAAGTTAATTAGGTTTAATTAGTTTTCAAAAAGTATTTTTAACCTCATACGGGCTAGTGAGAGTAGACGTATTGACTTAGAAGTATAGTCCGAAGCATGAACCACGGGAGTGTAAGTTGAGGGCTTTTAAACCGGTTTTTCCTACAGATGAATAGGGTGATAAATCTCTATAGGCTTGGTTTAATTAATTCTACGTAGGTTACCGAATTATATACCGATAACTTATTCATAACTAGTATCCCCAAATTTTAATTTCCCTTTAATTTCCCGTTTGAACTAAAAAACCCAAATTCTGATTAGCCTTAGATAAACATAGTAACGATAGATAACGATGCGTTCGATTTCTAGTCTCTGTGGGATCGATAATCTTTTAAAACTACGCGATACAACTGTATACTTGCAGTAACTCCCATTCGACTCATAAAGTCGTGATCAAGTTTTTGGCGCCGTTGCCAGGGACTAATTAAGTCGACATCGTAATTCCTTTGTTACGTATAGACTAAGGCAAAAACCAAAATTCCCTTTCTGTTGATTGTATGCCAAGTACTCGCTCTTCCGGCGAAGACCTCGTACGACCAACAAACGAACCTGAACGTCTTCTTACCGTAAAAAGACGTATCCAAGAATACTGCTTAGCTCACGATATCCCTTTTCCTTTATTAGAACCTAAATCCCAATCAGATCCTGAACTCGAATCTGAATCAGATTCCGACTCAGAACCAGACATGGAAGATCAACCACAGAACCGACCTCTTAAGTATTATGCTGCCGCATCTCAACAAGAACCTCACAACAGCATTGTCGCTCCAGCTATCAACCGAAAAGATTTCGAGTTGAAACCCTCACTGTTATCTGCTATGCAACAAAATCAATTTTCTAGAAACCCAACAGAAGACCCGAACGAACATCTAACTAAGTTTGTGCAGTATGCAGACACAGTGAAAGCGAATGGTGTAACCGCAGATGCCATAAGACTACGTCTTTTCCCTTTCTCATTAAGAGATAGAGCTTGGGCTTGGTTGCAATCCTTGCCATCAAATTCTATTACTTCTTGGGAAGATTTAAAGAAGGTCTTTCTGGCAAGTTATTTTCCGCCAAGCAAAACAGCTATGCTGAGAGCCCAAATCAATAGCTTCAGACAAAAAGACAACGAGTCTTTATATGATGCATGGGAAAGATACAAAGATATGAGGAGGATATGCCCGCATCATGGTCTTGAGGATTGGTTAATTATCCACACGTTTTACAATGGTCTCTTGTACAACACAAGATTGACAATAGATGCCGCCGCTGGTGGTACACTCATGGATAAACCCTATGATGAAGCCCAACAACTAATCGAGAGCATGGCTCAGAATCACTACCAATGGGAGGTGAAAGAAATCAAGTGGAGAAATCCCAACCAAAAGGAGGAATGTACGAAGTTTCTAGCATAGATGTCGTTCGTGCTAAGGTAGATGCAATCGCTCAAAAGATAGACAACTTGACCATGACACCCACAGCCACCGTGGCTGTTGTAGCGCCAAACTGCGAATTATGTGGAACAACTGGACACGCTGCCCCCGAATGCCAAGTTTTAGCAGGAGCCTCTACAGATCAAGTGAATTATGCTCAAGCAAACCCTTATGGAAATACCTAAAATCCTGGTTGGAAGAATCACCCCAACTTCTCTTACAAAAACAACAATGCACTGTATGCACCTGGTCAAGCACCTACTGCACCACCAGGTTATCAAAAGGCTGCAACAGCTGCTCCAAATGTTCCTAGGAAGTCTAACCTCGAACTGATGATAGAAAGCTTCATAGCTACCCAGACTCAGACAAACAAAGAGTTCCTGAATCAAAACGTACACACTAGCGAACAGATTAAGCAGTTATCAAACAAAGTAGATGCTTTGGCCACTCACAACAAAATGCTTGAAACACAAATCTCCCAAGTGGCTCAACAACAAGCACCTACTGCTGCTCCTGCCAGAACATTTCCTGGACAGCCACAACCTAATCCCAAAGGACATGCAAATGCAGTTATACTGAGAAGTGGAAAAGAATTAGATGGACCCATTGACCCAAGACTTCAAAACCCAGCCATGTACCAAAAGTCTGTTAACGACCAAACAACTGAGAAGGAGAGTGAACCCAAGGAAAACGAAGATAATGACCAAGAGGATGTAAACAAAGAAAAACCTTATGTGCCTCCACCACCCTATAAGCCACCTATTCCGTATCCTCAAAGATTGAAAAGTTCTAAAACTGCAGGGCAATTTAAGAAATTTATTGAACTTCTGAAACAATTAAACATCACGATACCTTTTACAGAAGCCATCACCCAGATGCCCTCGTATGCTAAGTTCCTAAAAGAAATCCTATCCAATAAGAAAAAGATTGAGGAAAACGAAACAGTTACGCTTACTGCTGAGTGTAGCGCAATAATTCAAAACAAAATGCCTCCTAAGCTAAAAGACCCAGGTAGCTTCTCGATACCTTGTGTAATTGGGAAGTTCGTCATAGACAAAGCTCTATGCGACTTAGGAGCCAGTATTAGTGTTATGCCTTTATCCATTTGCAAGAAGCTTGATATGGGAGAATTAAGACCAACTAAGATTTCTGTGCAATTAGCTGACCGCTCTGTTAAATACCCAGTTGGTATACTAGAGAATGTTCCAGTTCGTATAGGACAATTCTATATCCCTACTGATTTCATAATCATGGATATTACATAAGACTCTACTACTCCTATCATATTAGGAAGGCCATTCCTAGCTACTGCTGGAGCAATTATAGATGTAAAGAGAGGCAGGCTAACTTTTGAAGTTGATGAAGAGAAAGTTGAATTTATCTTGACACAATTCTTACAAGCTCCAGCCATAGGCGACACACGTTATTTACTAGATGTCATAGATGAGTGCGTAAGAGAAATCGAGATGGAATCGACCATATATTCAGATATTCTAAAAATTCCTACGCCTCTGATTTTCAAAGATGATAACTGGCGTGAACCTTATCAAGACGATAGCCTAAGCGAATGCTTAGCACTTACGCCAGATCATCTACCTTGCCCAAAGAACCCAGCCCTAGAACTGAAAACACTACCCAAAAATTTAAGGTATGAATTCCTAGACGAAGCTCTCGAACGACCTGTAATAGTCAATGCAGACTTAGGACGGACTGAAATGAAGAAATTATTAGATGTCTTAAGGAAGTACCCAACTGCGTTAGGCTATAACATCGCTGACCTTAAAGGAATAAGCCCTTCTATTTGTATGCACCGCATCATGCTGGAGGAAGACTGTAAATCCTCCAGGGAACATCAGAGAAGGATTAACCCGATCTTGAGCACTATAGTCAAGGACGAAGTGAAAAAACTCTTAGAAGCAGGAATCATATACCCGATATCAAACAGTCAATGGGTTAGCCCAATACATGTCGTTCCAAAGAAGGGAGGTGTTACAGTTGTTAAGAACGAAAAAGGTGAATCTATAACAAAAAGGGTTGTAACTGGAAGTAGAATGTGCATCGACTATAGAAAATTAAATAAAGCCACTCGTAAAGACCATTTCCCATTGCCATTCATTGACCAAATGTTGGAAAGATTGGCTAAACACTCATACTTCTGCTATTTAGACGGTTACTCAGGATTCTTTCAAATTCCAATTCACCCTGATGACCAAGAAAAGACGACCTTCACATGTCCCTATGGTACATTTGCTTATCGGCGAATACCGTTCGGACTATGTAACACACCTGCCACATTCCAAAGATGCATGATGTCAATCTTTGCTGACTTTATAGATGACATTATGGAAGTGTTTATGGATGACTTTTCTGTATGTGGGCAGAGCTTCGAAGGATGTCTATCGAACCTAGAAATGGTATTGGAAAGATGCGTAAAAGTTAATCTCGTATTAAACTGGGAGAAATGCCATTTTATGGTAAATGAAGGAATTGTACTTGGACACGTTGTGTCCGATAGAGGAATTGAAGTAGATAAAGCCAAGATAGAAATTATAAAAGATCTTCAACCTCCGAAAACCGTACGAGAAATACGAAGCTTCTTAGGACACGCGGGTTTCTACCGACGATTCATAAAGGATTTCTCGAAAATCACTAAACCTCTTACCGGTTTATTAATGAAAGACACTGAATTCATTTTCGATGAGAAATGCCTAAAAGCGTTTAAACAGCTGAAAACAACTCTTGTTACCGCATCTATCATACAACCACCAGATTGGAGATTACCTTTCGAGATCATGTGTGATGCAAGTGATTATGTTGTAGGTATAGTCTTAGGACAGAGGGGGGATAGAAAACTTCATGCCATTTACTATGCAAGTAGAACTTTAGATTCCGCCCAAATGAACTACGCTACCACAGAAAAAGAACTTTTAGCCGTGATCTTTGCCCTTGACAAATTCCGTTCCTACTTAGTGGGAGCTAAGATCATCATTTACACAGACCACGCAGCTATTAGATATTTACTTAACAAGAAGGATGCAAAACCTAGACTACTAAGGTGGATCCTACTTCTACAAGAATTTGATTTAGAGATCAAAGATAAGAAAGGAACCGAAAACGTAGTAGCAGACCACTTATCCAGATTAGAGGGCATTAAACCAGAGCCAGTACCCATTAATGAGGATTTCCCATATGAACGGCTCATAGCCCAACTAGAAAGTGATATGTCTACTCTACAGTTGAATGAACCAATGATGGAAGAAGTCGTGGAAGAGATTAACATGCACACAACCCTGCCATGGTATGCTGACATAGTCAACTACTTAGCAGCTGGAGCACTTCCACCAGACTATCTTATCAACAAAAGAAAAAATTCTTTCATGATCTAAAACATTATTATTGGGATGAACCTTTGCTGTTTAAGAGAGGAGCCGACGGTATCTTCCGTCGTTGCGTCCCTGAAGAAGAAATAGAAAACATCATCTCTCAATGTCATTCTGCTCCTTATGGAGGACATGCTAGTACCTCAAAGACATGTGCTAAAATCTTGCAATTCGGCCTATTCTGGCCCAACCTTTGGAAGGATGTCCACATCGCAATACTAAACTGCGACCGGTGCCAACGCACTGGTAACATATCAAGACGCGATGAGATGCCTCAAAAAGGTATATTAGAAGTAGAAGTCTTTGATGTATGGGGGATTGACTTTATGGGACCCTTTCCATCATCCTTTGGAAACCAATATATACTCGTAGCTGTCGATTATGTTTCGAAATGGATTGAGGCAATAGCTTCTCCTACAAATGACGCACGGTAGTCATAAAGCTCTTTAAAAACACAATATTTCCCAGATTTGGTGTGCCGAGACTTGTCATAAGTGACGGTGGTTCTCATTTCATATCAAAAATATTTGACAAATTACTATCGAAGTATGGAGTAAGACACCGCGTAGCAACACCATATCACCCACAAACAAGTGGACAGGTTGAGGTCTCAAACCGAGAAATAAAACAAATTCTAGAAAAGACCGTAGCCACCTCTAGGAAAGACTGGTCATCAAAGCTCCACGAAGCTTTATGGGCATATAGGACGGCCTACAAAACACCAATAGGAACCACACCTTTCAAACTTGTCTATGGTAAATCTTGCCATCTACCAGTGGAATTAGAACATAAAGCCTATTGGGCTATTAAAACATTGAACTTAAGGTATGATTCCGCAGGTGAAAAACGTATCCTAGATCTGCATGAACTAGAAGAGTTAAGATTAGATGCTTACGAGAATGCTAAGATATATAAAGAACGAAATAAAAGATGGCACGATAAGCGCTTATCTAGAAAAGAATTTAGTGTGGGAGACGTTGTACTCCTATTTAACTCGAGATTAAAACTCTTTCTTGGGAAATTAAGGACTAGATGGTCCGGTCCTTTCGAAATTACAAAAATTCTACAAAGTGGAGCGGTAGAAATAAAAGGGAAAAATAGTAATCCATTTTTAGTCAATGGACAACGTCTAAAACACTATCACAACATTGAAAATAGAGATTATTTAAACTGCCTAAGACTTTTAGAGTTGCCCACCAAACCTCCTAACTAAGCATCTAATTGAATTCGTCAGGCTTTCAACGTTAAAAACAGCGCTTGATGGGAGGCAACCCATGATTTTTGTTTTTTATGCACTATATTTGTTATTTCTTTATGTTTTCTATGTTTTGTTTTTATTTTCAAATTTTCAGCTTCATTTTTATCGTTTTAAATTTAATTTGGAAATATTATGCTGATCTTAAAAATTGAAAAAACTACAGGATTATAAAGTCTTTCTACCCTCTCTGTTCTCCTCTTCTGCTTACATTTTTTGCAAAAAGTACTAACTAATGGCAAACGAGGATAACATGCCAGTAGAATTCAGAGATGCAGTTCAGTGGCATCGCTATGAGGCTTTATCTCTTAGACCTTTTGCTTTGACAAAATTCGCCCACAGACCCACCATGACCGCCTTAGGTGTAGGTGAGAGCGTAGACTTTCTATTTAGCCAGCTAGGTTGGGAGGGTTTTGCCAATAAGAAACATAAGTGCTATCGTAGGCTGACTTTAGAATTTCTGAGTACTTTAACCTATAATCCTTACTGCGGAAAAGGCATTAACAGAGGCCTAATTACCTTTAGACTATTTGGATACAGCTGCCGGTTCACCATAAAGGAACTGTCGGATCTTTTGGGATTTCCTGAAGGACCCCATGTTTTCTCTGTGGTTCAAGAGGACTTAGAGTTGGTTGGAGAGCTGAGTGACTTTTGGGGTAGAATTTCAGGGTAACCTGATTTTGACATGGACCCTATGCTTTCAACAGAGATACTTAACCCAGCCTTCCGTTACTTTCATATGATCCTGGCCTATACCTTATTTGGTAAACCCGAAAATGATAACACAGTTTCGAGGGATGAGCTTTTTATTATGTTTTGTTCTTCTCAGTCTAGAGAGGTTAATGGACTTACTTTTATGCTGAATAACTTTTGCAAAATTATTAATAATGATAACAGTCCAATTTTGATAGGTAGCCTGGTTACTAAGATAGCTGATGATATGGGATTCAGAACCCGACTTTCTAAGATTAATCCCTTTGGAGAATTTAGACCCATGAACATCACCTTTTGCTTCAATAGGGCTATGATTAGGGACCAAGGTCTGAACCATTTCCAGCTTTTAATTAACAATGTTGTCGTACCACACTTTACACTTCCAAATCATGAACGCACAAGTGTGCACGATCAATATAACTGGCTGTATAACCTTGTTGAACCCGTGCCTGAACCCGAAGAAACCTTTCCTGAACCTGAGATCGACCCGAAAACACCCCCTCATTACCATGATCTTGACTATATGGATTTCCAAGAGAACCTTGACATTCCTAAAGCTGATGCCACTGATTATGCTTCTAATCTGAATTCTATCCTAAAGACCATGGATGAATACCATAAAGAAATCACTTTAGTGAAGAATGAGCTTAACACTGTGCGTCAAAATATTGCTGGACTTATGGACATGACAATGGAACAATTTGATCATTTAAATCAAGCCATCGCATCTTTGAAGAAACGCCTTGGCTAGATTTATGAAGCACCTTATTTTCAAGACTTTTTATGCATTTTACTTCAGAACAATTTACATTATTTCAGTTTTCATTTTTTTTCATGTTGGGAATAATTTGATTTCATACAGTTTTGATACAGTGCTAGTAGTTTAACTAGCACCTTTCTGGTTTTAAATAATAATTTCATTTGCTACTGCTATTAAATCTTTGTGATTTCAATTCCATTCCTATTCTTTTAATTCTATATTAATTTGTTATAATGTTACTTATCCCTTTGTATGCAATATACTGCTATTCCCATGTGCTTCTTATAACCTGCTACTGAATTAATGTGTTTAGAATCGTGTCTGTCATTAAGCTAATTCACCACCCAGATTTTGTGGACGTCACGATCGTGACGACCCCGTGAGGACCGTCACGCGGGTTTGAAATTGATTCTGCGTTAAAACAGAATCGTTTCACTCGTTCCCTCTTCTTTCTCTCATTCAAACCCCAGCCGTCCACTACCTTCTGAAATTCCAAACCGTCCCATTATCATTTGAGCCACATTAATCATTTCCATAACCATTCAACTTCCCATTACTCTATATAATCACACCGTATGCAATTCTTTTTCACAAACCCTCACATTACATAACCTACTTTCTTCCCAAAATCCTCTTTAACCCAACAATGGCACGTGAAATTCCAGATTTATCTACATTAAACTTTCGAGATGGAGAGGCAGGAGAACGCCAAAGAGCTCGGTATATCGATTTCTACCGCCGTTCCGTTCAACCGACCCGCTATGTCGACATTGCATGCTTAGAAGAACTCGGAATGCTTGAGGGAGTTCAATGGATGTTACAGAATGCCGGTCTTTGGCAGCTTTGCACTCAGAGTCGGCCCACTTACGAAGACCTCACTTTAGAGTTCCTCAGTTCCTTTACCTACATAACCCCTCCAGACGAAACGAACCAATTATCCGGAGTCGCAAAGTTCCGCATGTTTGGCAAAGAGTACTCAATCGAACAAGATCGTCTTGCCGGAATGCTTGGTTTCAAACATGGCGAGAATGTCCATCGCCGAGTACCGCATGAAACTTTCTATTAAGCAGCATTCCAACTATGGAATCAGTTAACGAGAATAGCAGTTGACAGCTGGGATAGCCTTAACGCAACATTCATCCACAACCCAGCCGTCAGATACGTCCACCGCGCACTTGGAAGCACCATCTTTGCACGAGATAGTAACCACAAGGTGAATTCTAAAGAGTTGTTTTTTCTTCATTGTATTTTTCATCCGGAGCTAATCAATGCCGCACCATTTTTACTAGCACACATACAGTCAAACTATGCTAGAGGCTCCAAACCCTTCTACTTTGGAGGGATTGTCACCTCTATTGCACTCAGTTTGAATTTGGAAAACGACCTTGCTAGACTACCCTCCTTGCCTCCAGTGTTCCTTGATATAGATTATTGCAGAAACTCTCAGCTCATCAAGCTACGACGAGATGGAAAATACCATCCTATGGTCCGTGCCAGAACCGTAAGAAGTATCATCATGCCTTGCAGGAGTCGCATTGACCCTCAAAATATGGCTAATTGGCTTTTTGATCTTAATGCTCCTGAGAAAAACGCGCCTGCTCCAGATGATCAAGCACAGGGACCTGTTGATGAGATGGAGCAAGAAATGGATAACGCCCCTGAAAACCAACCACCGCCTGCCAATGATGCTCCTTCAACCTCCAGACGTCGTCGCCGCCCTGACCAAGACCCAGTTACTAATGATGAAATCCTGAGGGCTATATGGCAACAAACCTAGCAACAGAATGAAATGATGACACTTATGCGTCAAATCCAGCAAGGGCAAGTTGACCAAGGTCAAAAGCTTGACGGTGTCGTCGAGGAGATGAGTGCATTGACACTGCGAGTGCAGGGCTTACACGAGTACATCCATCACGTGGGCATTCCTGATCACGTAGCACAGCATGGCAGAGGACGCTCTAGAGGCAGAGGACATGGTCCACCTTGATTTTATTTTGTTTTTGTATCTTGTTTCCCTTTTTAGTTTTTCTTTTTATTCCCCTTTATATCGCAACATTGAGGACAATGTCCGATATAGTGTGGGAGAGTTAGATTTATTTCCGTTTATTTCCATTTCTTGTACTTTCTTTTTCCTTATCAAAGTAATATATGAATATTTTCGTTCAGTTATCCGATTTCCTCACTTTATCCTGCCATAACAAATTTTTTTTTTTTACGATTAATGCTCATGTGTGACGTACCAAGCTTTAAACTATGTTAGGAAGCTGGGAAAGTGCTAACAAGATCGATACTGTCTTGACACCTTAGACCTCTTGCGTATGCGATATCAGTTTCGACACTTATTATACGATACCTTGAGTTCAGTCCTAAAGTAACCCTTAGTAGTTTATATTAGCAGTCAGCACCATCTATATCACAAACCACGTGGGGAACCGATGAATATAAGTGTTTGATGCCCGATCAAGAAAAAGAAAACAAAAATATTTCTTATATATACACCGAGAAAAAATAAACAGATTATGCAACAACTCTCACAGTTGTGAAAATGTGTAAGAAAAGAAAGAAAAATCCGTTGTTGATTGGTTCAGAGGTACCTGATTCTGAACTTGGTAGGGAGAATTACTGTTCGATCCCCCGCAATGTACGAATTGGATGTATGAAGGGTTACCATATTTGTATCAGGCCCCGTGTAAGAAAATGGGATCAAAGTCACTAACCGGTTACTCCACTACATGCGTGAATAAGGCAAAGGGCTTAATGTGATTGCGTTAGAATGAAACTGGGTGAAATAGATACGAAAACTTATGGTTGAACTATAATATAATGATTTGGACTGGATTATACAAAAGAGAGGTCTATGACAAGCTTGTTGCTTTGTGTCGTTATTGTATCCTTAGTGTTTTACACTAGTACCCGTCTAACTAACAAGAAACTCTTTTTCAACACCATTGGTATGCCAGGTATGTGCATTTGATACAGTTTGTCCGTTTTAATAGATTGATTGCTTGAGGACAAGCAAAGATTCAAGTGTGGGAGAGTTTGATAACACGAATTTATATCATATTTTTACTTCGATTTATGTTAGTTCTCATTCCGTTTTTCGTCTAATATCCGATTTTCTCGAGATTATTTAAGTGTTTTTGCAGGTAATCATATTTCACAAGTCAAAGTATGCTAAATGTGGAAAAGCACCAAAACATGCAAGAAAAGAGCAGAAAAGAGAAGAAAACTTGAAGAAATCCATTTCTTGCTGATATCACGATCGTCATGGGAGTGCGACGACCGTGGCAGCTTCAAAGTACACCACGACCGTCACATGATACCACGATCGTCATGCGCTTAATTTACACGTTGGATGCAGAGACTTGACTACGAATTCTCAGAGAGCAGTTTCACACGATGCCACTTTCCTCCGAAGATTTCTAGGTCCATGCAGGGTAACCGTCAGCATGAGTGGCTGAATTTTCTCCAACTTCTATCTCAGCTGAGCCTATAAATACAAGCATTTACGAAGAACAAAGGGTGGCCAATCTTGCTTTCAAAGTGTACTGTCTTGCTGCCGTATTGTTTCTAGAATTCTTATTTTATTTTTTTTACTTTGCATTTCCATTTCCTTGTTAACCATTACCGAACAAAAGTGACAGTTTCTCACACTGAGGAACTGTTACAACTTAGTCTTAGTTCTTTGTTTCATTGCCTTCAACCTTTGAAATTCATTACATTCAAGCAAGAACCTATCGGCTTGTGGAGGGATTGCAATTACTGTCATTACTGAATTCCAGGTTTCGTATTTAATTCAAGCATTGTTTATTTATTTCTTAGTTATGTCTGTGTTTATTTATTTCCTTGCTTTTGCGTTTAATTTCCTAATTATGTCGAGCTAAACCGATTTTATCGGTGTATAATGAAGTAACTAAAATGAATTAATTTTCTCTAAGCTAAAATCAACAATCAATCCTTCTTCTGGCTTCGATTTCTTAATATAAAACCCAACTTTTATTACGAGAGTAAAAAAGTAACATAGGTTAAAGTCGAGACCACGGGAGTGTGAGACTTTACCCGGATAGCTGAAATCGGGCATTAGTTTTAAAAACAGTGGAAGCGCTTTAAAGTTAATTAGGTTTAATTAGTTTTCAAAAAGTATTTTTAACCTCATACGGGCTAGCGAGAGCAGACGTATTGACTTAGAAGAATAGGGTGATAAATCTCTATAGGCTTAGGTTTAATTAATTCTACGTAGGTTACCGAATTATATACCGATAACTTATTCATAACTAGTATCCCCAAATTTTAATTTCCCTTTAATTTCCCGTTTGAACTAAAAAACCCAAATTCTGATTAGCCTTAGATAAACATAGTAACGATAGATAACGGTGCGTTCGATTTCTAGTCTCTGTGGGATCGATAATCTTTTAAAATTACGCGATACAACTGTATACTTGCAGTAACTCCCATTCGACTCATAAAGTCGCGATCAGGCGGTAGAAACAAGGCAGCACGTGATTCGCTTGAATACAACTCAATCGTGGCAAAGCAAACATGCATCAAACATTACATTTCATGATTAATCACGATCAAAATCACGTCATACACCAAGATACACAATACTTGAATTCATCATGAAAGGAAGCACGTCATTTGATAATGGACAAGTCAAGATAAACATGCATCTCATGAAGTTAAGTGCAAGCAATCAAGTTCAAACAAACAACTCCAGCAACATCATCAACAAGTCACAATCAACATGATCAAGAAGTGTGTGCTATATGTTCATCGCACCAATTAGTCAACAACGCAAACATAAACATTCATCGATGAAAACCAAGACTCGCGTGTCGAAGAATCGCGTTCATACAATAGTGTGAGGTGCAACAGCTCAAGAATGATCCACAAATCATCATCATATTAATCCATAAAGTTTAGACATGAAAAGGATCTCAAACGGCCAAGAAAATGCAAGAAAATCACACTCTGCTTCAGTGGTAACCGGTTACAGCATAAGTGATAACGGTTACACAGTTCAAAATTGCACAAATTACGCTGAAAATACACAGTGTAACCGGTTACAGCATAACTGCTAACCGGTTACTCTGGGACAGTGGTGAAAAAAATCAGTTTCAAAAGCACTTTTCAGCAGCAAATCACTTATGTAATCATGTTCAATGATCATGTAATCAACAATGCACGAAAATCGAGTTCAGAAACATCATTCAAACATCATTTAAATCCAATGATCATCAACATCCACAATTAAATTCACACAAATGAATCAAAACACACCAAAAATCATGGATCTACATTGTGAAAGTAGAAATTAAGCTAAAATGAGTATGGATCTGAAATTAACCAACCTACAAAGCTGAGATTTGCTTTGGTGAGTGTTGTAAACAGAATTTGATGAATCCAAGTAGAGAAATCCAAGATCCACAAGCTCCTTGCACTCAAAAGTTGAAATTCCAAGCAATAAGCAATAAAACTCCAAAATCACTTTCAATAATCACTTCTGAAATTCCAGATCTAGATCCAAATGAAAATCACCAATGAAATGCAGCAATGAAGTGGTAATGAGAGGCTTTAGCTCAAGAATTAACAAGTTCCGATGAAGAACTTGTTAATCTTTGAAAAAGAGCTTTGAGTGTGGTTGAAAATGGAGGTTGAGAGTGAAAAAGTGAGAGAGAATTGAGAGCAAAATTCTGAAAAATGAGAGTGAAAAATGATCTAGGGTGGAGGGGTTTGGAATGAATTGATTTAAATAGAAGCTAGGTTAGGAATTCAAATGTGGTTTGGAGTGAGGTTTAGTGTGTGGAAATTGGGGTGAAAAGTGGATTAGGAAATGAAATAAGGAATTAGAGTGGAAAAATGATGGAGAGAATTTGAATTTTGGGAGGAAAATGATGAAAATATCAATTCTAGATCCTTCCCCCACATGCACATGCCAAGCACATGATCACAAATGATGCAAACTGAATTTTCCAAATTTTGCCCAGAGTAACTGGTTACAGCACATCTGCTAACCGGTTACTCAGTTCAAAAACTGAAGAAATGCGCAGAAAAACCAAAGGGTAACCGGTTATCAGATACGCTGTAACCGATTACTCAGTGCAAATTTTGAATTTTGGCGCCTTTTGGAGGGAAACTTGGAAAAGTGACTTCTGATGACTGTTTTGAACCCGTTAAACCTCTTAAACTCAAAATTTGATATTACCACTGGAATACACTTGAAATATGCCGTGAAATGTTTTTTTCGCACTCGGATTAAACTGCTGATAACAACCGTCTGGTGCTGAATAATTGATCAAAAATTTACTGCCAGAGTTTCTGATCATCCAGTCATTTAATGAGCAAAATAAATGCTCAAAAGACTTGGAAAACTATCTGCTTGGCTCTGCACACTATTAAAAAGCATACTGGATTTGATGATGCCGTGAGCTGCTAAAAGAAATTCCTTGATCCCATGCCCAAAAGAAACATGCAAAATGTAGGAATGATAATGCGAATGAAATGAAACATAACCCAAAAAGGTTATCAATACTAGGGCAAATTTTGAGGTGTTACAGCTGCCCCTTTTCAAACTTCTTGGATCCGAGGGTATGGAAGCAACGACTTTCAGACAATCGGGATACATGGAGCTTGAATACCAAAATAACCTTGAAATTTGCAACTTGTGGTGATGATGAAATAACACTAATACGAGAACGGCCGAAGGCGAACTCGGAAAGGCAGACCGACTGAAGGCAGACTAAACTAGGGATACAAGGATAAACAAGAACGGCCGTAGGAGAACTCGAAAAGGTAGACCGGACAAAGGCGAACCACGCTAGGGAGATATAAAGGATATGAGACCATGCCGAAGGTGGGATCGAAAAAGAAAGACCAAGCCGAAGGTGGACTTTCAAAGAAAGACTATGCCGAAGGTAGACTTTCAAACAAAGGATATGAGACCATGCCGAAGGTGGGCTCGAAAAAGAAAGACCAAGCTGAAGGTGGGCTTTCAAAGAAAGACTATGCCGAAGGTAGACTTCCAAACAAAGGATATGAGACCATGCTGAAGGTGGGCTCGAAAAAGAAAGACCAAGCCGAAGGCGGGCTTTCAAAGAAAGACTATGCCGAAGGTGGGCTCAAAAAAAGAAAGACCAAGCCGAAGGTGGGCTTTCAAAGAAAGACTATGCCGAAGGTAGACTTTCAAACAAAGGATACGAGACCATGCAGAAGGTGGGCTCGAAGAAGAAAGACCAAGCCGAAGGTGGGCTTTCAAAGAAAGACTATGCCGAAGGTAGACTTTCAAACAAAGGATATGAGACCATGCCGAAGGTGGGCTCGTAAAAGAAAGACCAAGCCGAAGGTGGGCTTTCAAAGAAAGACTATGCCGAAGGTAGACTTTCAAACAAAGGATATGAGACCATGCTGAAGGTGGGCTCGAAAAAGAAATACTAAGCCAAAAGTGGGCTTTCAAAGAAAGACTATGCCGAAGGTAGACTTCCAAACAAAGGATATGAGACCATGCCAAAGGCGGGCTCGAAAAAGAAAGACCAAGCCGAAGGTGGACTCTCTTGGGGAGAGCAAAACAACAGCGGGTGCGAGGATGGCCGAAGGCGAACTCGAGAAAAGAGAAACACTAGGCCGAAGGTGTACTTTCAAACAACAATATGTAGAATTGACAGTTCTACAAAGATAGCTCCGCCGGGGAAAAGAGAAATCTAAACAGACAACTTTGCGAGGGAGCATAAGAAGGACCAACAAGAAGGACGAATCCACTGGTTGCGGTGTAATGTTAGCCAACATCTTCTGAATTTTGTTACTTTCTGCTAGGGAAAGAAACTGGTAAAGGATATCAAAACTGGCTTATGCTTCGAATGCATATGTTTGAATTTTGCCGTAATGCTCCATATCAATGGAATGCTACGCTTTTGGGAGGATGCCATGCAAAAATGCTTATGCAATGCAAAAGAGGCGTCTCAGCAAAATAAATGCTGAAGACCAAGGCAACTCCACCGGGGACGACAAACTAAATTATCCTCTGAAATAAGAGACCCTGCTGAGAAAAACTTCACTCCGCTGAGGGAGATCCCGATCACAAACTCTGCTGGATATGAAAACTCCGAGAGAAGATCCACTCTGTTGGAGATGGATAAAAATGAATAATGAAGATGGAACCCAAAGAGAAAATCTCTCCGCTGGGGATTACCAATTACTTCCATCAAAGACAACACTCAACATCTGGATTTAAAATATGCCAATAACCATTGGGCTTAAGACCTGCCGGGGGTTTCAACTGCTGTTGAACAGACCACTGTGAAGATCACCATCAAACTTTGTTTGGGGGGACAAGTCGAATGACTCCGAACCTGCTTGGGGATATTACCGAGCTCAACCTGCCGTTGGGAGATGCCCTTGGTTTTACCCTGCCGGGGAACATCAGTACTTTTACCCTGCTGGGGAGTACCGGCCATGACCAGCAAACCTGCTTGAGGAACGGTAGCTGCTGACATCCACCCTGCTAGAGGATAACATCAAGCTTACTCATCTGAGGGGATTAACTCATGCCGTTGCTGATGAGAAAAACATCTCTTGACTGGCTGAGGAGAATGGGTGTTCAGAATCTGTGGGGGAAATAAAATCTTTGTCCCAAGAAGATATTCCATAAATTTCCTGCTGGGGATGCAACAGCGTCAACTTCTGATTGTTTGTTGAGAAAGCGATAAATCAATCACAACTACATAGCTGGGGAATTAATCCTCTTTACTCTGCTGAGGAAGATAATCCTCGACACTCTGGCTGGGGAAAGTAACAACCTGCTGAGGAGAATGAAGTTTCAATGTTGAGGGGAGTAGCTCTACTGGGGAGAAACCCTGCTACCCTGCTAGGGATTAGAGCATGCCGTTGTTGGTGAGAAAAACATTTCTTGACTAGTTGAGTGCTCAGACCCTGTGGGGAAAATAACATCTTTACCTAAAGAAGATATTGCATAAGTCTCCGGCTGGGGATGCAACATCATCAACTTCTGATTGTTTACTGAGAAAGCGATAAATCAATCACAACTACATAGCTGGGGAATTAATCCTCTGTAATCTGCTGAGGAAGATAATCCTCGACACTCTGGCTGGGGAAAGTAACAACCTACTGAGGAGAATGAAGTTTCAATGTCGAGGAGAGTAGCTCTACCCGGGAAGGACAAACCTGTTACCCTGCAAGCAGAATCAACAGAAAGTTCTATATACAAAAGGCTACTTCTATTACCATTACAACGACCGTTGCCTAAGCAAATTCCACTGTTTTCTGATATGCTTCGCAAAGCTTAACATTTTTGCATGCAATGTTTTATCAAAATATCGGACGTTTTCATAAACAAAACAACAAAAGTAAAAACACAAATGGAAAGCTTTTGAGTGAAATGGAAATTTTATTGAATGAAATTGGCCTGTGAATAGGCATTTACATTTGGAAGCAATTCCTGAAGAGAGGTAATTGCAAAAAGAAATAAAATAAAATACACATGTCGGCAATGTGGGGAACAGAAATCCACCATGATTCAATTCAGCTATGACCCAATATGCCTTGCTTATCCGCAGATGCTCTGGCCTTCGAAAAGACTGACTGGATTGATTCCTTTCCTTCGAAATTTCCATGTATAAAAAGTGTTCACAGATCGAACGCATCATGTAGCCTCTTGCTTTTAAATCCCTAACTTTTGCCTAGATCGCCCTTTTCGGGTTTTCAATCCACCGGGATACCCTTTTTTGCCAAAGTTGCCTTTTCAGGTTTTCAACTTTGCGGGTTTATTCTTTTTTTCTTTTTATCCCTAATTTTTTCCCGAACCTTTTCTTTTTATGGTTCGCCGGGATGCCCCTTTTTTGCCTGGATTTTTCTTTTTGTGTCCAGCGGGTCTCTTTTATGCAAAGTAGTTTTTGACTACGTCTGCATTCACATGGGACGTAAAATCTTCGCCATCCATAGTTGAGAGTAATAAGTCTCCACCAGAGAAAACCTGTCTTACTACATATGGCCCTTCGTAGTTTGGAGTCCATTTGCCCCTGTGATCTGTTTGAGGAGGAAGGATCCTTTTTAAAACAAGTTCACCAGCCTGAGAACACCGAGGACGCACTTTCTGATCAAAGACTTTCTTCATCCTGCTCTGATACAATCGACCATGTGCAATGGCTGCCAACCTCTTCTCTTCAATAAGGTTCAGCTGATCCAGTTTGGAACGCACCCACTCAGCTTCATCAAGTTTCACGTCTGCTAGGATTCTTAAAGAAGGAATCTCAACTTCTAATGGTAGAATTGCTTCCATACCATATACCAGTGAGAAAGGAGTTGCCCCAGTTGATGTGTGTACCGAAGTACGATAACCATGTAAAGCATAAGGCAACATTTCATGCCAGTCTTTATAGGTCACTACCATTTTCTGCACAATCTTCTTGATGTTCTTATTCGCTGCTTCGACAGCACCATTCATCTTCGGATGATAGGGAGAAGATTGTGATGTTTAATCTTAAAGCTTTAACATAGCGCCTTCATCATCGCATTATTCAAATTCGAACCATTATCAATAATGATTCTCTCCGGGACTCCATACCGGCAGATGATGTCCTTCTTGATAAATCTGGCTACCACTTGTCTGGTGACGTTGGCAAACGAGGCTGCTTCCACCCACTTCGTGAAATAATCGATGGCAACCAAAATAAAATGATGCCCATTAGAAGCAGCAGGTTCAATCTTTCCAATCATATCATTGCCCCACATAGCGAAAGGCCAAGGTGATGACAATATATTCAGAGGAGTAGGCGGCACATGCACCTTGTCTGCATAAATCTGGCATTTATGATACTTCCGGGCGTATTTGAAACAATCAGATTCCATGGTCATCCAATAATACCCCGCTCTCAACAGTTTTCTGGCCATAGCATGCCCAATGGCATGGGTACCGAAAGATCCTTCATGGACTTCTTCCATCAACAGGTTTGCCTCGTGCTCATCAACACAACGTAGCAAGACCATGTCAAAATTCCTTTTGTATAACACCTCGTCTTTTGTCAGAAAGAAATTTCCCGCCATCCTTCTCAGAGTTTTCTTGTCTTTGGTGGATGTACCCTTTGAATATTCTTGACTTTTCAGAAAAACCTTAATATCATGGTTCCAAGGTTTGCCATCTGACACATCTTCAATTGTAAACACAAAAGCTGGCCTATCCAAGCGCATGATTCTGATCAAAGGAGTTTCATTCCAACGATTCACCTGATACATCGAAGACAATGTCGTCAACGCATCGGCCATCTGATTCTCTAACCGGGGTATATGATGGAAGTCAATTCTGTCAAAGAAAGGTAACAATCTCCTGGGATAGTTGTTATAAGGCACCAAGTTCGCTTGACGAATTTCCCATTCACCTGTAATTTGATTAACTACCAACGCAGAATCACCATAAACATCGAGGTTCTTGATTCTCAAATCAATTGCTTCTTCTAACCCCATAATGCATGCTTCATACTCCGCCTCATTGTTGCTGCATATGAACGCTAATCGGGCAGTGAAAGGTATATGAGAACCTTTTGGAGTCGTAATGATTGCCTCGATTCTGTTGCCTTATGAATTAACAGCCCTATCAAAAACCAGCTTCCATTGGGATCCAATCTCTGGCCCTTCATCAGGTAGAGGCTCTTCACAGTCTTTCATCTTCAGATACATAATGTGCTCATCAGGAAATTCGAACTTCATTGGTTGATAATCCTCAATTGGTTGTTCAACAAGATATTCTGACAAAACACTTCCCTTAATGGCCTTTTGGGAAACATATTGAATATAGTATTCTGTCAGAACCATCTGCCAACGGGCTATTCTTCCAGAAAGCGCCTGCTTTTCAAACACATACTTGATCGGATCCATCTTCGAAATCAAGAGGGTTGTGTGGTTTATCATATACTGCCTCAAACGCTTAGCTGCCCAAGCGAGTGCACAACATGTTTTCTGCAACATCGAGTACCTCGACTCACAATCAGTAAACTTTTTACTCAGGTAGTAGATGGCATGTTCTTTTCTACCTGACTCGTCGTGTTGACCGAGCACACACCTCATTGAGTTCTCAAGAACCGTAAGATACATAATCAATGGCCTTCCTGGCACTGGTGTAGCGAGCGATTTTGGACGCGGTTCTTAAGCGCTGGTCACTCTCTGCGGTTGAGTTTACTACAGGTCGATTCATTTTTTATCCTATTGTGAGCTGAATAAGGAAGGGAAATAGATGTCTCCAATTAACCCTGCTTGCATATTGAGTTTAAACAGCGGTCTGTTAGGTTACAAATGCTATCAATGTGGGGGGGCCTTTGTACTGGTTATTTGTATTTTCGCCAATACTGTTTTCTTTCTTTCTAGGATCTTATAGCGGGGAACAAGGATTAGGATATTAGGACTGATGCTTTTTGATAGATACATGAGAGTATTGGATTTTGGGTTTTTGTTTAGTGTGCTCGCTAAGATTTTTCTTTCAATCTTATGCCTACGTATTCCCGTTTACCGAAACAGGGAAATCAGAGCGTTCGTAGTTCCTCCTATTCTATGGGAGGAAATGGGTGTTTTTGGTTTCTTATTCAAAGCCCAAGACGTGAAGCGAAAGGTGATTTGTATCTTGTTCAAAGCCCAAGATGTGAAGCTAAAGGGTTTGACTTTAGAGAGAATTTGTCATCTCTAAAGAGGGGTTTGTAGGTCACAACTGTTGGTTGACTGACTGTAAAGGAGGACTACTTTAACCGGGATACACGGATCCTAGCAACGCCATAATTTCCTTTATAGGGGGTTTTAACCTGAAGGAGAAGACTTTAACTCAGTGTTGAGCAATGCTATCTTTCCTTAGGAATTTCTCATGCTAAAAGAGGGACAGTGGCATGGATGTAGATGATCCAGAGGCTTGCCGCTTACAGCGATTAGATGAAGGGGAAAGAGTTGTTGATGTTTATGTACTGTGAACGAGGCACAGCTTTGATGCTAAAAGGTTAATTGGATCAACCAGTGGTTTTCTTATACAAAGCCTAAGAGGAGGCTAAAAGGTGTCTCGTACAAAGCCCGAGAGAGAGGCTAAAAGGTTTTGACTCGACGATGGAGTCTTTTGGTATCTCGTATAAAGCCCGAGATGGAGGCTGTTGTTTGTTTAGCTCAATAAGAACCTTTTTGTATCTCGTATAAAGCCCGAGATGGAGGCAATAGGGATGATTGACTCAACAAGGGAGTCTCTTATGTGTCTCGTACAAAGCCCGAGAGAGAGGCTAAACGTTATTTGACTCCGCTGGGGAGAATCATTGTATAAAGCCCAAGAGGAGGCTGTGGTTACTGTTTCAGTTAAGTGACAGGTCCAATATACTGATTTTAAAGAGAAAATCAGTTCTTATATGAGCAACACTGTACTCATGGATTTGATTCACGGATCCGGGTTATTCCTGTTCTTTAAGGAAGTGGGAAATCCGAAGGGTATTGAGACTGTCCGAGTCTACGGGTTTCCTTCCTATTCTTGAAGGGGTCACTTGAGAATGTCTTTGAGACCCAAGGATATTAGATTTTCCAAGTCTGGAGTTTCGTCTTTTGTACTATGCTTTGAGAAACAGTAGTAGACTCTTTGAAAGGACTACTCTATGAAGCTGACTAAGTTCTGTTCCAATACCTTTAGGAGGTCGTCGGGACAATTTGTACGAAGCCAAAGAGGAGGTTGGAAATTTTTAAGAAGCCGATCGGTCCTTGTACGAAGCCCAAGAGAAGGCTATCATTCCAGGAGGAAGAGATCATTATACGAAGCCTAAGAGGAGGCTGTGAATACTTCTAAGAAGCCGACGGGTCCTTGTACTAAGCCCAAGAGGAGGCGAGGGTGCTTTTTAGGAAGCCTGTGGGTCCTTGTATAATGCCCAAGAGGAGGCCGATGCTTTTAAGAAGCAGATGGGTCCCCAAACCCCGAGAAATTCAAGGCAAGCTATTCACAAGGAATAGATCAAGTCAGGAAAGTTTGAGAATTTGGAAGAAACTCAAGAGATGCCATTCACGGAGTAAAGATCATCTCTTGGGAATAGAGTTTCTTGACAAGTGCTTTTAAGAAGCCTGTGGGTCCCCAAACCCCGAGAAGTTCAAGACATGCCATTCACCGAGAATAGATCAAGCCAGGAAAGTCCGAGAATTTGGAAGAAACTCAAGAGATGCCATTCACGGAGAAAAGATCATCTCTGGGGAGTAGAGTTTCTTTGACAACTTCTACGAGTGACAGTCTATGAAAGGGTTCACAGAGAATGCTGCCTTTCATGTCTCCATATTGTTTAACCCCAAGAGGAGGGAAGACTGTGTCTGGTAATCCTATGGGGATCTAGTTTAGACTGTTTCTAAGAGTGATCAATGGGCTTAATGCTAGACGTAGTTGCCGGGGAAACTCTAAATATCTATACTATTATTACACAGTTGATATGAGTTTATGAAAGAAGACTTACAGTGAAACAGCCCCACAATACAGTTATATGTATATGAAAGCGATAAATGAAAGCAATAACCACTTACTCGGTTGTAGAGCTTCCATGCTGTTTGGTTAGTTGTTCAACAAAGACAGATTGAAAAACAACAGTATATTCAAAATCAAAGGAGAAAGTGCTTTGAAAAAAGAAAGATTTGGGGCTTACAGCTCAAGGAGTGGCCCAGGGTTTTGTCAGTGAGCGCACTGTTTGAATTTGTATAGAGGGACTTATCCAAGTGACTAAGGCCCAAAAAGGTTTTCTGTACAAAGGGATATGGGTCTTACACTCTAATAGAGGCCCAAAAAGTTTTAAGACAGGAAATGGGTCTTACTACTCGAGGGTAGGCCCAGTTGACTTTTCGTTTGAAATGGCGATCGCACCGAGATTTTCTTTTAACGCGAAGGGACTTATACAATAAGTGAGGCCCAAAAGGTTTTGGTTAAAAGGGGATTGGGTCTTACACTCTAATAGAGGCCCAAAAGTTTTGAATGAGTCTTATAGCTCAAGGAGAGGCCCATGGTTATTTTGAAAAGGCGACGATCGCGCCGTTTGTTTTTGACGGTATCGGGACTTATACAATACACTGAGGCCCAAAAATGATTTGGTCAAAAAAAAAAGATTGGGTCTTACACTCTATTAGAGGCCCAAAGTGTTTTGAAAATGATTTATGAGGGTTGAATTAATCCAAAAACCCTAATTTGTTTTCAAAAATGTATTTAATTGAATAAAAATTCAATTAAAATGATCAAAATTGTTTAACATATGAAAAACAAATTGTGATCTTGGATTAATGCTTCAAAAATTAAGTATTGACCTACAAAATAATTAGAAAGCATTAAAAGTTGCAAAATCAAGGTGGAAAAAATATTTTAAATGTTAAAAACAATTAAAACATTAATTCTTTGCAAAAATATCAATTATATGAAATAAATAATATTTTTGAGATTTTTTGATAAAATAAAATATTTTAACATTTTTGTGAATTATTAAAAAAAGAATCAACTCAAAATCATTAAAACTCAGAGAGAAATTAATTTTTGAATCAATTAAATAAAATCAAAAAATTCAAATATTTGAATTTGAAAGAAATGGCGCCAAGAACACACCAAGAATACGCGCGTGTTCTGGGTTTGGCCAGATTTGCATTTTCTATCCAATCTCACTGAATACTTGATTATATCATGCAATCCACATACCAATCAACTCGTTTCAAGCTCACGATCATGTCTATGGCATTTAATTTCATTTAAATTAAACATATAACAAGAAATCACGAAAAATCCTCAAGAAGCCTAATTTCTGCATGAAGGCTAGGATTTTTGATACACGATTCAAACAATGCAATTAATTGAGGGGAAACATTCTATGCATGATTATGAACATATGGCCAAATTATTGTGCGAGGAAATATGCATAGTGTAGCGAGCGATTTTGGACGCGGTTCTTAAGCGCTGGTCGCTCTCTGCGGTTGAGCTTAAAACTACAGGTCGATTCATTTTTTATCCTATTGTGAGCTGAATAAGGAAGGGAAATAGATGTCTCCAATTAACTCTACTTTGCATACTGAGTTTAAACAGCGGTCTGTTAGGTTACGGATGCTATCAATGTGGGGGGGCCTTTGTACTGGTTATTCGTATTTCGCCAATACAGGTTTTCTTTCTTTTTTACCTGGGCAGAAGGTTTCTGGCGAGGAACAAGGATTAGGATGTTAGGACTGATGTTTTTGAAATACTGCTTTTAATTGATGGAGATATGGGATTTGGGATTTTTGTTGATTGCGCTCGCTAAGATCTTTTCTTTCGATCTTATGCCTACGTATTCCCGTTTAACGAAATAGGGAAATCAGAGCGTTCGTAGTTCCTCCTATTCTATGGGAGGAAATGGTTGTTTTGGTGTCTTGTTCAAAGCCCAAGACATGAAGCGAAAGGTAGTTTGTATCTTGTTCAAAGCCCAAGATGTGAAGCTGAAAAGTCTATTTGTGTCTTGTTCAAAGCCCAAGACGTGAAGCTGAATGACCTCGGCTTTAGAGAGAATTTATCATCTCTAAAGAGGGGAGAAGGAGAATTACTTTAACTGGGATACGCGGATCCGAGCAATGCCATAATTTTCGAAGAAAGGGTTTTAACCTGAAGGAGAAGACTTTAACTCAGTGTAGAGCAATGCCATCTTTCCTTAGGAATTTCTCATGCTAAAAGAGGGACAGTGGCATGGATGTAGATGATCCAGAGGCTTGCCGCTTACAGCGATTAGATGAAAGGAAAGGAGTTGTTGATGTTTGTGTACTGCGAACGAGGCACAGTTTTGATGCTAAAAGGTCGATTGGATCAACCAGTGGTTTTCATATACAAAGCCTAAGAGGAGGCTAATTTCCGCATGGAAAATCATTATACAAAGCCTAAGAGGAGGCTATTTTGTGTCTCGTACAAAGCCCGAGAGAGAGGCTAAAAGTTTTTGACCCAGTGGGGCATATCGTTATACAAAGCCTAAGAGGAGGCTAGCAAAGAGTTGACTCAGTTGGAGAATCCTTTATACTCAGTAAGAGAGTGTTTTTGTATCTCGTACAAAGCCCGAGAGAGAGGCGAAAAGGTTATTTTGACTCCACTGGGGAGAATTTTGGTATCTCGTACGAAGCCCGAGATGGAGGCTATTGTAACTGTTTCAGTTGAGTGACAGATCCAATATACTGATTTAAAAGAGAAAATCAGTTCTTATATGAGTAACACTGTACTCAGGGATTTAATTTGAGGATCAGGGATATTTCCTTCTCTTTGAGGAAACGGGAAATCCAAAGGGTATTGAGACTGTCCGAGTCTGCGGGTTTCCTTCCTATTTAACGAAGGGTGCTTGAGAATGTCTTTGAGACTCAAGGAAGTTAGACTGTCCGTGTCTAGAGTTTTATCTTTTGTACTATGCTTCGAGAAACAGTAGTAAACTCTATGAAAGGACTGTTCTATGAGGATGACTAGGTTCTGTTCCTATACCTCTAGGAGGTCGTCGGGACAATTTGTACGAAGCCCAAGAGGAGGCTGGAAACTTTTAAGAAGCCGACGGGTCCTTGTACGAAGCCCAAGAGGAGGCTATCATTCCCGAAGGAAGAGATCATTATACGAAGCCTAAGAGGAGGCTGTGAATACTTCTAAGAAGCCGTAGTGTCCTTGAATAATGCCCAAGAGGAGGCCGATGCTTTTAAGAAGCCCGTGGGTCTATCATCTCCTTTTCCATTAGGAGAGATAACTCTTTTAAAGATAAAAACCACTGGTAAACGTGCGAGGTTTACTATCCAGCGACTTCTAGCTTTTAAAGAGGGTTCCTTAGTTAAGGTCCAAGATTATGACCGTAGTGGGTACCCAAACCCCGAGACATTCAAGGCAAGCTATCCACAAGGAATAAATCAAGTCAGGAAAGTTCGAGAATTGGGAAGAAACTCAAAGATGCCATTCACGGAGAATACATTCATCTTGGGGAGTAGAGCTTCTTGACGATTCCTAAGGAGGACAACCGAAGAGAAGACTGTATCTGGTGCTCCTATTGGGGATCTAGGCGTCTATTTCTACGAATAAGTGAAACGACGTTACCTAGTTCTAGACGTAGTTGCCGGGGAAACTCGAAATATCTATACTATTATTACACAGTAGATATGAGTTTATGAAAGGAGACTTACAGTGAGCAGCCCCACAATACAGTTTATAATATGAAAGCAGTAAATGAAAGCGATAACCACTTACTCGGTTGTAGTGCTTCCATGCTGTTTGGTTAGTTATTCAACAAAGAAAGATTAAAAACAATAGTATATTCAAAATCAAAGGAGAAAGTGCTTTGAGAAAGAAAGATCTGGGGCTTACAGCTCAAGGAGAGGCCCAGGGTTTTATCAGTGAGCGCACTGTTTGACTTTGTACAGCGGGACTTATACAAGTGACTGGGGCCCAAAAAGGTTTTCTGTACAAAGGGATGGGTCTTACACTCTCTCAAGAGGCCCAAAAAGGTTTAAAGAAAAAGAGTGGGGCTTATAACACGAGGGTAGGCCCAAATGATTTTTCCGTTTTAAAAATGGCGATCGCGCCGAGGTTTTCTTTTAACGCGGAGGGAATTATACAATAAGTGAGGCCCAAAATGTTTTGGTTAAAAGGGGGATTGGGTCTTACACTCTAATAGAGGCCCAAAGTGTTTTAAAGAAAAAGAAATGGGTCTTACTACTCGAGGGTAGGCCCGGATGATTTTTGAAAAGGCGACGATCGCGCCGTTTGTTTTTTGACGGTATCGCAACTTATACAATAAGTGAGGCCCAAAGATGATTTGGTCAAAAAAAGGATTGGGTCTTACACTCTAATAGAGTCCCAAAGTGTTTTGAAAATGATTTATGAGGGTTGAATTAATCCAAAACCCTAATTTGTTTTCAAAAATGTATTTAATTGAATAAAAATTCAATTAAAATGATCAAAAATTGTTTAACACATGGAAAACAAATTGTGATCTTGGATTAATGCTTCAAAAATTAAGTATTGACCTACAAAATAATTAGAAAGCATTAAAAGTTGCAAAATCAATGTAGAAAAAATATTTAAAATGTCAAAAACAATCAAAATATTAATTCTTTACAAAAATATCAATTATATGAAATAAATAATATTTTTGGGATTTTTTGATAAAATAAAATATTTTAACATTTTTTGTGAATTATTAGAAAAAGAATCAACTCAAAATCTTTAAAACTCAGAGAGAAATTAATTTTTGAATCAATTAAACAAAATCACAAAATTCAAATATTCAAATATATGAAAATGGCGCTAAGAACAACACCAAGAACACGCGCGTTTTTCAGTTTGCCCAGATTTGCATTTTCCATCCAATCTCACTGAATACGTAATTATAACATGCAATCCACATATCATTATGCTCGCCTCAACCTCACGATCATGTCTATGTACTTTAATTTCATTTAAATTAAACATACAACAAGAAATCACGAAGAGACCTCAAGAACCCTAATTTCTGCATGAAGGCTAGGATTTTTGATACACGATTCAAACAATGCAATTAATTGAGGGAAAACATTCCATGCATGATTATGAACATATGGCCAAATTATTGTGTGAGGAAATATGCATAGATTGAGAGATGACCAAGTATGTGCTTACCTCCAAGTTGTGACAGCAAGAGCTGATGTGATTTTGAGTTGGAGGTGTTACAGACAAGTTGTGATGATCTGGACAGCTTCCCTACACCATAAGGAGTGTGTTTGAACACTTGGATTGAATTGAAATGGACTGGATCAGTTTATGGCATCTCAGCTGCAACTTGTTTGAAAATTTGAGCAACCAGCTGGTGATTTCATGAAATTGATGTTTCAGAAGTTATGTGAGTGTTTGATCAGCTCATATGTGATGTATGTGAGGTGTGTGAGTGATTGGTTTGTGCAGAATTGCTCTCAAACTCAAAACCCGATAGCTACCTTGCTAAGAAAGGCATTTTTGCCAAGAGAAAGAGATTTTGAGGAAAGCATCTGTTAGATGGCTTTGGTGTACTTAAACTGACCACAATTGAGCTCTATTTATAGTAGAGCAAGTTTGTTTTGCAAGGAATAGTGAATGGCAGCTGGTAAGTAGGTTTCCTCAATGTTGGCCAATGGGAATGAAAGTCTCCTCTAGCCATTGACTAGAGGTTAGGGCACAGAGCTTTGGTCCCCTTGGTCTTGGATAAGTCTTGACTGATTTCAGATGAGAATGGCTCAGTCCATGCCACCTTGATGGTTCCATTGAATGCCTCATTCCAAATTTGAAGTCTTGTCCCTACTTTGGCAACTCTAGGTTCAACATGCTATTCTTTGTTCCTTGGACCTTGGAGGCTTGGCTCAGTGATTGTCCCCTTTGGATTCAGTCCTCTGAGGTGTCCAAGTGGATTGGAGCAATTGAAATTGGCTGATTTTGGCAAATCGAGCCAAAGTGCAAATTCTGCCTTGCTTTGACAGATTTCAGCAAGGCAACTTGCCAATGTTGTATCTCATGATGTAGGTTGAATTTGGCAATGTTCTTGGCCATTTTGTAAAGCTCTTACATGATACAACAACTGTTTGAACAAGTTTGGTTTTGATGTCTTTTGATTCCAAGTGAAAAACCCCCTACATTTGGCAAAAAGTGAAGCAGAATCTGACTTAGTGAAAATTTCACTAAGTGTTGGAAAAAGTGACATTTTCACTTTTCAGCCACTTTGATCACTCCTTAACTCAAAATCTTTAATGAATTGGAATGACTTGTAGTTGAAGTTTTTGTAGGTGATAATGAGGGCTACAAATCCATATTTGGATGAGAAAAAATGGCCTTGTGGTTTAGGAGTTATGGTCCTCCAAAGTTGGTACCTTTGCCACTTTATTTTTAACTTAGAAAAATTTCTAAGTTTTATGGTTACCCCTTTTACAAGTTATCTCACTTTTCTTGATTTTTCTTGATGAATGATGATTCAAATCATACATTAACATCATTTTAGGGTTAAAAATCCATTTTGGTGAAAAATCTCAAAAAGTCAAAGTTGACTTTTGTGCACAGTTGACTTTTTATCAGATGAATTCCAAACTGTGCAATTCTTCAGGAAATCATGTCCTTGACCTAAATCAAACTTGATGGACATGTTCCATGGGTGTCATAGGGTATATTCAATCATGTATTAGGGTTTGGGAGCATGTCCTGGTCAAAAGTCAAAGTTACAGTTGACTTTTCCCTTAAAACCCTAATTGTGGTGCAGATGAAAATGAAACTTGTTGCTCAAGCTTCTTGGATCAATCCATTGTTCCAAATGGATCAATATGGTGTATTAGAGACCCTCAAATCATCTTTTGAGGTCTTGGCTCATGGTTTGTCCCAAAAGTCAACTTAGGGGTGAATTAGGTCAAGAAACCCTAATTCCTGATTTTTGATGAATGCATCCCCTGAGGCAAAATTGACTTGATGCATGGGTTCATGAGGTTCCATGAAGTATATTAGGTCATGTTTTGGATCATTGCCTTGTGCCCAGATGAAAATTTCCATCTGGAGGCCCTGGTCGACCAAAACCCTAATTTGGTGACACTGTCGATCTTGAGACTTGATCCACCTAGAAGGGAGCAGCCTTGTGCTTAATCCTTGAAGTGGGAGTCCTGTTTGATCCATTGTGGATGTTTGAGAGATTAGAAAAGTTGAAGATCATGTCATTTCTTGATTGATCCTTTGTCTAAGCACTCAGAGAGGGCTTGAAACCCTAATTTTGATTGTATTGGATGCTCACCAATCTTTGGGGAGACTGATGAAGCATGATGGTTCATCCATATTGTGATGATGATCTTCACAATGATGGGAAGTCTAAGTGGTCAAAATTTGGGGTATTACACATAGATTGAGAGATGACCAAGTATATGCTTACCTCTAGGCCGTGACAGCAAGTGCAATGTGATTTTTGATTTGGAGGTATTACAGATGAGTGGTGATGATCTGAACAGCTTCCCTACACCCTATGGAGTGTGTTTGAATGCTTGGACTTGATTGAAATTGGCTGGATCACTTCATGGCATCTCAACTGCACTTTGGTTAAAACCTTGAGCAATTGACTGGTGATTCTGAGAAATCAGTGTTCCAGTTGTTGTTTAAGTGTTTGATCAGCTCATATGTGTTGTATATGAGGTGTGTGTGTGATTGGTTTGAGTGGAATTTCCCTCTAGCTCAAAACCCGATAGCTACCTTGCTAAGAAAGGCATTTTTGCCAAGAGAAAGAGATTTTGAGAAAGGCAAGTGTTGTAGGCCTTTGGTGTACTTAAACTGATCACAATTGAGCTCTATTTATAGTAGAGCAAGTTTGTTTTGCAAGGAATAGTGAATGGCAACTGCTGATTAGGTTTGTTCAATGTTGGCCAATGGAAGTTCAAGTCTCCTCTAGCCATTGACTAGAGGTTAGGGCACAGGCTGCTGGTTCCCTTGGTCTTGGATAAGTCTTGACTGAATTCAAATGAAAATGGCTCAGTCCATGCCACCTTGATGCTTCCATTGAATGCTCCAATCCAAATTTGGAGTCTTGTCCCTATTTTGACAATTCTAGGTTCAACATGCTATTTCTTGTTCCAAAGACTTTGGAGGCTTGGCTCAGTGATTGTCCCCTTGAGATTCAATCCTCAGATGTGTCCAAGTGGATAGGAGTGTTTGGATTTGCACAATTTTGGCAAATCGAGCAAAAATGCAAATTCTGCCTTGCCTTGACAAATTTCAACAAGGCAACTTGACAATGTCATAACTCATAGCCCAAATGGAATTTGGCAATGTTCTTGGCCATTTTGGAAAGCCTTTACATGATACAACAACTGTTTGAACATGTTTGGTTTTGATCTCTTTTGAATCCAAGTGAAAAATCCCCCTACATTTGGAAAAAGTGAAGACAGATTTTGACTTAGTGAAAATTTCACTAAGTGTTGGAAAAAGTGACATTTTCATTTTTCAGCCATTTTGATCACTCCATAACTCAAAATAATTAATGAATTGGACTTAGGTCTAGTTGAAGTTTTTATAGAGGGTAATGAGGGCTACAAATCCATCTTTGGATGAGAAAAAATGGCTTTGTGGTTTAGGAGTTATGATCATCCAAAGTTGGTACCCTAGCCAATTTATTTTTAACTTAGAAAATTTTCTAAGTTTTTATGGTTACCCCTTTTACAAGTTAACCAACTTTCTTGATTTTTCTTGATGAATGATGATTCAAATCACACATTAACATCATTTTAGGGTTAAAAATCCATTTTGGTGAAAAATCTCAAAAAGTCAAAGTTGACTTTTGTGCACAGTTGACTTTTTATCAGATGAATTCCAAACTGTGCAATTCTTCAGGAAATCATGTCCTTGACCTAAATCAAACTTGATGGACATGTTCCATGGGTGTCATAGGGTATATTCAATCATGTATTAGGGTTTGGGAGCATGTCCTGGTCAAAAGTCAAAGTTACAGTTGACTTTTCCCTTAAAACCCTAATTGTGGTGCAGATGAAAATGAAACTTGTTGCTCAAGCTTCTTGGATCAATCCATTGTTCCAAATGGATCAATATGGTGTATTAGAGACCCTCAAATCATCTTTTGAGGTCTTGGCTCATGGTTTGTCCCAAAAGTCAACTTAGGGGTGAATTAGGTCAAGAAACCCTAATTCCTGATTTTTGATGAATGCATCCCCTGAGGCAAAATTGACTTGATGCATGGGTTCATGAGGTTCCATGAAGTATATTAGGTCATGTTTTGGATCATTGCCTTGTGCCCAGATGAAAATTTCCATCTGGAGGCCCTGGTCGACCAAAACCCTAATTTGGTGACACTGTCGATCTTGAGACTTGATCCACCTAGAAGGGAGCAGCCTTGTGCTTAATCCTTGAAGTGGGAGTCCTGTTTGATCCATTGTGGATGTTTGAGAGATTAGAAAAGTTGAAGATCATGTCATTTCTTGATTGATCCTTTGTCTAAGCACTCAGAGAGGGCTTGAAACCCTAATTTTGATTGTATTGGATGCTCACCAATCTTTGGGGAGACTGATGAAGCATGATGGTTCATCCATATTGTGATGATGATCTTCACAATGATGGGAAGTCTAAGTGGTCAAAATTTGGGGTATTACACATAGATTGAGAGATGACCAAGTATATGCTTACCTCTAGGCCGTGACAGCAAGTGCAATGTGATTTTTGATTTGGAGGTATTACAGATGAGTGGTGATGATCTGAACAGCTTCCCTACACCCTATGGAGTGTGTTTGAATGCTTGGACTTGATTGAAATTGGCTGGATCACTTCATGGCATCTCAACTGCACTTTGGTTAAAACCTTGAGCAATTGACTGGTGATTCTGAGAAATCAGTGTTCCAGTTGTTGTTTAAGTGTTTGATCAGCTCATATGTGTTGTATATGAGGTGTGTGTGTGATTGGTTTGAGTGGAATTTCCCTCTAGCTCAAAACCCGATAGCTACCTTGCTAAGAAAGGCATTTTTGCCAAGAGAAAGAGATTTTGAGAAAGGCAAGTGTTGTAGGCCTTTGGTGTACTTAAACTGATCACAATTGAGCTCTATTTATAGTAGAGCAAGTTTGTTTTGCAAGGAATAGTGAATGGCAACTGCTGATTAGGTTTGTTCAATGTTGGCCAATGGAAGTTCAAGTCTCCTCTAGCCATTGACTAGAGGTTAGGGCACAGGCTGCTGGTTCCCTTGGTCTTGGATAAGTCTTGACTGAATTCAAATGAAAATGGCTCAGTCCATGCCACCTTGATGCTTCCATTGAATGCTCCAATCCAAATTTGGAGTCTTGTCCCTATTTTGACAATTCTAGGTTCAACATGCTATTTCTTGTTCCAAAGACTTTGGAGGCTTGGCTCAGTGATTGTCCCCTTGAGATTCAATCCTCAGATGTGTCCAAGTGGATAGGAGTGTTTGGATTTGCACAATTTTGGCAAATCGAGCAAAAATGCAAATTCTGCCTTGCCTTGACAAATTTCAACAAGGCAACTTGACAATGTCATAACTCATAGCCCAAATGGAATTTGGCAATGTTCTTGGCCATTTTGGAAAGCCTTTACATGATACAACAACTGTTTGAACATGTTTGGTTTTGATCTCTTTTGAATCCAAGTGAAAAATCCCCCTACATTTGGAAAAAGTGAAGACAGATTTTGACTTAGTGAAAATTTCACTAAGTGTTGGAAAAAGTGACATTTTCATTTTTCAGCCATTTTGATCACTCCATAACTCAAAATAATTAATGAATTGGACTTAGGTCTAGTTGAAGTTTTTATAGAGGGTAATGAGGGCTACAAATCCATCTTTGGATGAGGAAAAATGGCTTTGTGGTTTAGGAGTTATGATCATCCAAAGTTGGTACCCTAGCCAATTTATTTTTAACTTAGAAAATTTTCTAAGTTTTTATGGTTACCCCTTTTACAAGTTAACCAACTTTCTTGATTTTTCTTGATGAATGATGATTCAAATCACACATTAACATCATTTTAGGGTTAAAAATCCATTTTGGTGAAAAATCTCAAAAAGTCAAAGTTGACTTTTGTGCACAGTTGACTTTTTATCAGATGAATTCCAAACTGTGCAATTCTTCAGGAAATCATGTCCTTGACCTAAATCAAACTTGATGGACATGTTCCATGGGTGTCATAGGGTATATTGAGGTATGTCCTAGGGGTTGGGAGCATGTCTTGGTCAAAAGTCAAAGTTACAGTTGACTTTTTCCTTAAAACCCTAATTGTGGTGCAGATGAAATTGAGACTTGTTGCTCAAGCTTCTTGGATTAATCCATTGTTCCAAATGGATAAATATAGTTCATTAGAGACCCTCAAACCCTCTCTTGGGGTCTTGGCTCATGATTTGCCCTAAAAGTCAACTTAGGGGTGAATTAGGTCAAGAAACCCTAATTCCTGATTTTTGATGAATGCAACCCCTAAGGCAAAATTGACTTGATGATTGGGTCCATGAGGTTCCATGGAGTATATTAGGTTGTGTTTTGGATCATTGGCTTGTGCCCAGATGAAAATTTTCCATCTGGAGGCCCTGGTCGACCAAAACCCTAATTTGGTGACATTGTCGATCTTGAGGCTTGATCCACCTAGAAGGGAGCAGCTTTGTGCTTAATCCTTGGAGTGGGAGTCCTTTTTGATCCTTTGTGTATGTTTTAGAGGTTTAGACAAGTTGAAGATCATGTCATTCCTTGATCGACCAAAACCCTAATTTGGTGACATTGTCGATCTTGAGGCTTGATCCACCTAGAAGGGAGCAGCTTTGTGCTTAATCCTTGGAGTGGGAGTGCTTTTTGATCCTTTGTGTATGTTTTAGAGGTTTAGACAAGTTGAAGATCATGTCATTCCTTGATTGACCCTTTGTCTAAGGCTCTGAGAGGGCTTGAAACCTTAATTTTAATTGTAGTGGATGCTCACCCATCTTTGGGGAGACTGGTGAAATAAGATGGTTCCCCCATATTGTGATGATGATTTGCACAATGATGGGAAATCTTAGTGGTGAAAATTTGGGGTATGACAGATGCCCCTATTTAATCTTCTTGGACCCGAAGGTGTGAATGACGAAGGTATTCGGGCATTCGGGGTGCAAGAGGATTAAATATCGGAATACCCGAAATTTTCATGGTGGTTATGAATGGTAGCTTATGCATTCATCTTCTTTTGCTAAGTAATGATGCTTAGAAAAGGTAAACTTCCCCTCGATCCTGGTCTTCAGCCAAGGAACTGGTCTCAGTTTCTTTTGTCAACTTCCCCTCGATCCTGGTTTCCTACCAAGGAACTGGTCTTAGTTTCTTTTGTCAACTTCCCCTCGATCCTGGTTTCCAGCCAAGGAACTGGTCTCAGTTTCTTTTGTCAACTTCCCCTCGATCCTGGTTTCCTACCAAGGAACTGGTCTTAGTTTCTTTTGTCAATAAACTTTATTGACGAGGGACGCTATGTGTAGCGGTTTTCCTCAAACTTCTCGCCGAATTTTCCTGGGGAGATGCCATTTGACGGAAAAAGTTTTGATGTCGGACTCGCTGGGGGACCCAGTCGTCTGAGTTGTAGAGTTGCACAAACTTCTCTGTTGGAGACGCCATTTGTTTCTACTAGGGGGAAGCAGGTCTCTTGGGAGACTGCTGTCGCTTGGGATCTTACATCATACTTTTCTCGGGATCTTCCCGGAGAAATGCCATATGATGGGGTCCAATTTTGAGGTGTCGATGACCTTTTCATCAGCGATTTTTTCGGAGCGAAACTGGCATGCTGCCGAATCTCTGATTACGAGGCTTTCTCTGTGGATTTTCCTTAATCCGAGAAAGCAAGGATATCATCTTCAATGGCGAAGAGTGATGTGACTGAGGGTTCCTCTGGTTTTTCAGAGGTTCAAGTTATCAAAGCGGTCGAGGGCCAACTTCATTCCAGAAATAAACTGGAGGCGATATTGTTCAAACACGATGTTTCCTGACGAGGCAAGGACTGACAACTCGATTGAGAGAACTGTTTATCACTAGGGGACAAGACCGACTAGAGTGATGATAATACAATATGACATGTGAATGCAAATCAATAATGCATGATGTATGTATGTATATGCTGACAAAACTGACGCGACATACTGACGGGTGAACACGACTGGATACTCGGCCATCACGGGGCGTGTAGAAATATCGCTGGTTCAAGATAGCCATTCCACCTTGCTTAGGAGAGATAGTCCATGTTGGGGAGCTACCGTTGGTCGGGCTTAGGAGATGAGAACTCGACCGAGGTGTGTCAGACGAAACAAGGTCTCTGACACAGTTGATCCCTTCTGTCAGGCGTACTGGCTTAGAAGGAGTACTTTGATTCTACACTTTGAGGTTCGATTACTTCTGGAGAAGCGACCGATGTTCTTCTGATGTTCAACAGTCAAAAGAAATTGCCATCTTTTATTTTAAAAGCAGAAAAAGTTTTAACAAGTAAATTCATTTTTGTTTTATTTCAAGAATCGTTAATCATGTTAACAACGTCGTTCTGTAAAGCTAAAACAAATAAGAATTACAAACAAAAGCACAAAGGCTCAAATTTTATTGATAGGATGGAAATCAGCCAAACGCGTGATTCCAAAGAGTATATACAAAGCTAGAAAATGGTAATTTACAGGGAAAAGGGCTACGTTGAAACATAACGACCACTATCCTTCTACCAACTTTGAATTTTGGGCATCCTGAGCTTCTGTCGAAGATGACCTTGACTGGAGTTTTCTGACAGATGATGTAACTGTTGTTGAGGGACTTGCCTCTGTTGAACATAGTTACTTGCCATTATCCCTAATTTTTTCCTGGATTGTACTATGATGTTTCCAATCCACCGGGATGATTTTTTTTATGTCTCTAACTTTTGCCTGGACCGCCCTTTCGGGTTTTCAATCCACGGAGACGTTATTTTTTTTAGCTTAGGCGAAGTATTTCTTGACTACATCAACATTCGTGGGGTAGGAAAATTCCTCTCCATCCATGGTTGCAAGTTTCAAGGGGGCGCCTGAGAAAGCTTTCTTGACCACATAGGGGCCGTCATAATTTGGAGTCCACTTGCCCCGAGAATCAGTGAGAAAAGATTGAATCTTCTTGAGCACGAGGTCTCCTTTTCTGAAGATGCGAGGTCGGACCTTCTTGTCGAACGCCTTCTTCATTTTCTGCTGATACAACTGACCGTGGCATAGTTTCGTGATTCGTTTCTCTTCGATCAGATTCAGTTCGTCGTGTCGACTTTGACACCATTCAGCTTCGGTGAGCTTAGCTTCCATCAATACTCGGATTGATGGGATTTCTACTTCTATGGGGAGCACTGCTTCCATGCCATACACTAGAGAGAAAGGGGTAGCCCCTGTTGAAGTGTGGACAGATGTACGATAACCGTGAAGAGCAAAGGGTAGCATCTCGTGCCAGTCTTTGTAGGTTACAACCATATTTTGAACGATCTTCTTGATGTTCTTATTAGCCACTTCTACCGCTCCGTTCATCTTGGGTCGGTAGGGAGATGAGTTATGGTGTTCGATCTTGAACTCAGCGCACAACTCTTTCATCATCTTATTGTCCAAGTTAGATCCATTATCAGTAATGATCTCGCTTGGAACACCATAACGGCAGATGATATTGTTTTTGATAAATTGGACCACCACTTGTCGGGTTACATTGGCGAATGACGCTGCTTCGACCCACTTGGTGAAGTAATCAATGGCTACCTGGATGAATCGATGTCCGTTTGAAGCCTTGGGTTCAATCAAGCCAATCATGTCGATTCCCCATATGGAAAAAGGCCACGGGGAAGAAAGAACTTTGAGATGTGATGGCGGTACATGAATTTTGTCGGAGTATATCTGACACTTGTGACACCTCCTCATGTACTTGTAGCAGTCGGATTCTATTGTCAACCAATAGTACCCTGCTCTTAGAATTTTTCTCGCCATTGTGTGTCCGTTGGCATGAGTGCCAAAGGATCCTTCATGAATTTCTTTCATAAGCATTTCTGCTTCTGGTCTGTCTACACATCGGAGCAAGACCATGTCAAAATTTATCTTATAGAGAGTGTCACCGCTCAGGAAGAAGTTTCCAGCCAGTCTTCTGAGGGTTTTTCTATCCTTCCTTAGTGCCCCAGGTGGGTACTCTTGTTTCTGAAGGAAGCATTTGATATCGTGATACCAAGGTTTGTCGTCTATGACTGCTTCAATCATGAAGACGTAGGCGGGCCTTTCAAGGCGCATTATGTCGATCTTAGGTATGTCATTCCATTGACCTACACTAATCATGGAAGAGATAGTGGCTAATGCATCAGCCATGTGATTCTCACCACGAGGGATATGGTGAAACTCGACTCTGTTGAAGAAAGGTAGCAACCTTCTTGCATAGTCTTTGTAAGGAATCAACCCTGATTGGTATGTGTTCCAATCTCCTTTTATCTGATTGATAACCAGGGCTGAGTCGCCATATACGTCCAAGTTTTTGATCCTTAAATCAATTGCTTCCTCGAGACCCATAATACAAGCTTCGTATTCGGCCTCGTTGTTCGTACATTTGAACGTAAGTCTGGCGGTGAAAGGAATGTGGGTACCCTGAAGGGTAACAATGATTGCCCCAATTCCATTTCCATAATGATTAACTGCTCCGTCAAAGATAAGTCCCCATTGGGAACCTGGTTCTGGCCCTTCACTGGGTAACGGTTCATCGCAATCTTTCATTTTTAGATACATGACATCTTCGTCTGGGAAGTCAAACCCGACTGATTCTTAATCGTCAATCGGTTGATGAGCTAAATGATCGGCTAAAATACTTCCCTTAACGGCTTTCTGAGCGTGGTACTCTATGTCATATTCTGATAACAACATCTGCCAACGAGAAATCCTTCCCGTAAGAGCAGGTTTTTCGAAAACATATTTGATTGGATCCATTTTAGAGACCAACCAAGTAGTATGACGAATCATGTATTGGAGAAGACGTTTAGCTGCCCGAGCCAAAGCACAACAAGTTTTCTCGAGCATCGTGTACCGAGTTTCGCAGTCGGTGAATTTCTTGCTCAAATAGTAAATGGCAGACTCTTTCCTTTTAGTTTCGTCTTGTTGGCCAAGTACACACCCCATTGAGTCTTCCAAGACTGTGAGGTAGATGATCAGTGGTCTTCCTTCCACTGGAGGCGATAGAATCAGAGGATTCAACAGGTATTCCTTAATACTGTCGAAGGCGGTTTGGCAATCTTCTGACCAAACGCAATCCTGGTTCTTTTTGAGTAACTTGAAAATCGGCGCACAGGTCGCGGTCATAAGGAATATGAATCTGGAGATGTAGTTCAAACGTCCCAGGAATCCTCTGACTTGTTTTTCAGTTTTCGGAGAAGGCATTTCTTGAATGGCCTTGACCTTGTCAGGATCAACCTCGATTCCTTTCTGGCTGACGATGAACCCTAATAGTTTCCCTGAACGGACACCAAAGGTGCACTTGTTGGGATTCAAGCGGAGCTTGAATTTTCTTAAACGTTCGAACAATTTTGACAGATGTTCAACGTGCTCACTCTCTAGTTTAGATTTGGCAATCATATCATCGACATATACCTCGATTTCCTTGTGTATCATGTCATGAAACAAAGTAGTCATGGCCCTTTGATAGGTTGCCCCGGCGTTCTTCAAACCGAACGACATCACCTTGTAACAAAAGGTGCCCCATGGGGTGATGAACGAAGTTTTCTCCATGTCTTTCGGTGCCATTTTGATCTGGTTATAGCCCGAGAATCCATCCATGAAGGAAAAAACTTTGAACTTTGCTGTACTATCAACCAGCATGTCAATGTATGGTAAAGGAAAGTCGTTCTTTGGACTAGCCTTGTTCAGATCCCTATAGTCGACACATATTCTCTCCTTTCCGTCCTTTTTGGGAACGGGTACGATGTTGGCTAACCATTGAGGATATTCTGATGTGGCGAGGAAACATGCGTCAATCTGTTTCTGTACCTCCTCCTTGATTTTGATGGCCATGTCCGGATGAGTCCGTCTCAACCTTTGCTTTACTAGCGGACATTCCGATCTTAATGGTAAATGATGTTCCACGATGCTGGTATCCGACCCTGGCATATCCTGATAGGACCAAGCGAATACATCGGGGAATTCTTTGAGAAGCTTTATCAAACTCTCTTTGGCAGTTGGACTGAGCAGTGCCCCAATCCTGATTTCTTTTCTCTCTTTTTCTGAACCCAAGTTTACCGTTTCCAACGGCTCTTTGTGAGGTTCAATGAACCTTTCCTCTTGTCTGAGTAATCGGGAGATCTCTTCTGGAATTTTGTTGTCAACTTCTTCTTCAGCCCCAAATACCGGGAACTCAAAGTTGGGAGAAGGCATTGGATCGTACGTTTCAACTGGGTTTAAAACAAGCAATCTGCATGACGTGATGATTCGTGTTTAGAAGAGATAGAGAAAAATGCAAGTGTGTGCAGTGTTTTATTTTTATTACTGCTTGTTTTTATTATTAAATTATTTTTAGGATTACCATTTTCTGAGAAAAGCAAAAAGAGAAAATAGCAATTAATGCGGAAATTACAGAACGACATTATTTTATTAATGAACAAGTCGATCCTTGAAACTACAGCCCTATAAAACAAAACTCTGCCGCTTTGGGCAAAGCGAAGACGGAAATTTACAGAAAGCAAGCCCTATCAAAACATCCGTTTCACCTGGGCGGGGTGAAAGGTTAAAGATGGCAATTACTTTGACTGATGACGACCTTTGGAACATCGACAACAACCCATTGGCGGCGAACTCCTCGGTGAATCACAAAGTCTGGCACCTTCCTTGATTTGTCTTCAGAAATGACGCTGATTTCTGGTGGAGCAGGATCATTGGAATCTGTCTCCCAGGCAGAGTTGTCGTAGGAGAATTCCTCAGTTGCATTTTGCAGAGTATTTGTACTCTCAGGTACATCTCCCCATCCAGATGGTTGGATGTCTTCGAACCTGATACGAGAGCTTTCGGGAGCAGTGTACTTGACCATATAGTCGTATTTTCCACTTGGTTGTCCCAAGGTGTCCCACACTTCTTTCGAACTGGAGGAGTCATCCCTCTCGATGACGTTGACCTCGGGAAAAGCATAGTTGATGAATTCAAGTCCTGCAAACATTGCGAATTCATCTTCATGTTGAGTAGTTTCTGAATGACCTGAGTGTTGATCCCATGACATGGTGGGGACACAGGTATTCTGTTCAATGATGCTCAGCTGAGTTTCATTACTCGGCTGACTTTCCAGCCCCAAGTTTCCTGGGTAAGGTTGCCGCATTGGCAGACCATCCATTGGGCCATAGTAGTTGTGGTCAAAGTTGTCTTTCATCAGAGTGTCTTCCTCTAATGAATTTGGTGGAGCACAGCATCCTTCCGGATCACAATCTCCATATATCATTTCGACGTCTGACCTTGGTATAAATCTCGGACTCTGTACGGGATAGCAAAATGGTATAGGCACCTCTTCCTGAGACATATAACCATCCTCGTTAAGATAGGACTTCCATTCTTCTTCTGTGTCAGAGGGATCTTCCTCATTAATAGCATGTACTGCTTGATACACTGGGTGGAGAAAACCTCCACTGTGGAAGAAGTTTTGACGGGGATGAAGACTTTCGTCGTTGGCAGCTGTCTGCGTACAGGTTGCAGAAAAACCAAGACCCTTCTTTGTTTTATTGTCAATAGGAATGACAAGTTGTCCCCATCTGGTTGTATTGGTACTCTCGACCGCTTTGATAGCATCATTGTATGAAGAAATGGAAGTTCCTTCTTTGAACTGATTGTCCTTGCTCACCGACAATGCTTGGAACTGAGTTCCAATAACCTCCTCGGGTTCTATACCAGTAGATGATGACAAGTTACTCAAAAGCAAGGCCTGCTCTCCACAGACTGTGACAAGTTGATCGTTCTTGACGAACTTTAGCTTTTGGTGGAGGGTTGAAGTGACCGCTCCAGCCTGGTGTATCCAAGGTCTTCCTAATAAACAACTGTACGTTGCCCGGATGTCCATGACCTAGAAAGTGACTTGGAAAGTGTGAGGACCAATAGTTATGGGAAGATCAACTTCGCCGATAACCGCTTTTCTGGATCCGTCGAATGCTTTGACGACAACCTCGCTGATTCTCATCGGAGGGCCCTTGAATGATAATTGCATCAAGGTGGACTTCGGCATAACATTCAGGGCTGACCCTGTGTCTACCAGTACGCTGGCTAAAGCATCGTCCTGGCAGTTAACTGTGATATTGAGCGCCATGTTATGACGGCAACCCTCTTCAGGTAATTCCTCATCACTAAATCCCAAATTGTTGCAGGAAGTGATGTTAGAGATAATGCTATCGAACTGTCTGATTGTTACATCCTGTTCCACAAAGGCCTGCTCCAAAACTTTCTATAGAGCCTCCCTGTGCGCTTCTGAACTGAGTAACAGTGATAATACCGAGATCTTTGAAGGAGTTTGTAACAGTTGTTCAACAATGTTGTATTCACTCCTTTGGATGAGCTTCAGCATCTCATCATCATTTTTCGAAAGGTCGGGATTACTGGATTGACCGACTGATGGATCAGAAGTTTCCGTCTGAAGTTCCTTTTCTTTGTTAGGTTCCCCAACCCCTCGGTTAAAGATTCTACCACTCTGTGTTACTCGACCGATGTCTGCAATGTTCACAACGGAGGGTAATGGAATTTCCTTTCCATTTTCAATTATTGTTGCACCGTATTTGTAAGGGATAACCTTAGTTGATTCATATGGTAATGGTCTCGGTAGATAGATGACTACGGGAGCCCTCTGATTTTTCTAACCATCATAAGTAATCTCGATTCGTTCCTGGTTGGGAATTTTAGATTCGTCAAGTAGAGGGATAATGGAAAAAATATCCCTGATCCTGTGATGACCAGAGATGGTGACAACGTCCTCAACTTGATCGGAAAGGTAGTTCGGCGTCTAGTTGATGGGTCCAGAACCCGGATATGGACGAATTTCTCCACGATCCACCTGCCCCTGAGAGCTGCTCGCACAAGGTAGCACCCTTGGTTACTTTCTGAACAGACTTCACAACGTTCATAATTGTGTGGTGGTACCTGGCCACGCCCACTTTGAATACAATGTAACCTCACTAGGTTAGCTTCCATTGATCGGACATCCTGACTCTGACGCCGAGTAGCATTCCTGTTACTGATACTAATTTGCTGAGTATCTTCATCCATATAAATTGGCATCCACCAGTGATTTAACAAGTGCTGAAGTGCCTCCTGGACAAGGGTACAACCTTGATCGTTTTTGCAACCCGCTTTACAGCTGTGATATTCATGTGATATTAAGAATCCGAGTCGGACCTACTCAGCATGCAACTCTACTAGGTTGGTATTCATCACACGAATATCAAAGATCTGAACCATGTTGATCTGATAGGGATTCCTATCATGGTAGTCTTGGATCCATCTGATGCTGGAGGGCCTCTTATATGAAAGAGCATCCCTGTTTGTTTACTGAGCAAGTCAGACAGGAACTGTAATCGTGCCGCGGCAGATTATGATACTGACTTTGCCTTGAGTGCATTGCCACCAAGTTGACATTCATCGCACGGATGTCGTGGTTCTGAATGACGTTGGAATTCATGTAAACCATGTTAACTCCACGAACTCAGTGTTCTTGGATCCATCCGAGATCCATTTGTTCCTGTAGAGCTGCTTGCACCACAGAACATCCCTGGTTGTCTTTAGAGAAGATATCACACTGGTGATAGTTATGAGCTGGCACATGGCCATATCCACTCTGTCTACAATGCATTTTGACCAGATTGGTATTTAACAAGAGTACATCGTGAATTTGATAGACATTGTTAGTCTCTTCCTCAATCAGATTGACTGCAGCTTTTTCATGTTGAGGCAGCGGGTTCGTAAGAACATTGGGATTTGTATCCTTGAAGGATAAGACCCCGCTCCTAACAAGCTTTTGCACGTCGGACTTGAAATTGAGACAACTCTTAATGTTATGCCCTGATCCTCCTTGATGGTAAGGGCAAGTTTGATCCACCTTAAACCGAAAAGGAGGATTTTCCGGTACTGCAAGAGGAGACTTAGTCTGAACGTGCTCCTTAGCCAGTAGTAACGGAAATAGTTCTGCATACGATACGGGTATAGGATTAAATCCTGGTGGCCGTGTTGTACGGTTGTTATTATATGGAGGATGAGCCTGCTGAAGAGGCTGTTGTGTCCTTTGTTGATCAGGTTGGTTCTGCGCAACCTGAGGTTGATATGTAGGAATAGGCGCAGGGCTGATAGCAGGAGTCACAGCTGCTACTCGTTGATAACGTTGCCTTTGCTTTCCGAGAGAGATATTCCCAATATCTTGCTCTTTTTTATTAGGGAGAACACTATCGTATTTTTTAGTACCGCTCGTCGATCCAGTGTCTTTTACCAAACGTCCTTCTCGGACGGCTTCCTCAAGACGTACACCCATGCCTACCATCTCGGTGAAGTCACTGGGTGCACTGGCAACCATTCGGTCATAGTAAAATAAGCTTAAGGTCTTTAAGAAGATCTTTGTCATCTCTTTTTCCTCAAGAGGTGGACAAATTTGAGCGGCAACTTCACACCACCTTTGAGCATACTCCTTAAAGGTTTCCTTGTCCTTTTACGACATTGATCTGAGTTGATCTCTGTCGGGTGCCATGTCCAAATTGTATTTGTATTGTTGGATGAAGGCAGTACCAAGATCTCTGAATGTACGGATCGTAGTACGGTTTAAACCCATGTACCATTTTAATGCGGCACCGGTTAAACTATCCTGAAAGTAGTGAATCAGTAGGTCCTGATTCTCCGTCTGAGCTGACATCCGCCGAGCGTACATCACCAGATGGCTCTGAGGGCAAGAGTTACCCTTGTATTTTTCAAAGTCGGGCACTTGGAATTTGTGCGGAACTTTCACATTGGGGACCAAGCAGAGGTCTGCGGCGTCCTTTCCAAATAGATCCTGACCGCGAATGGCTTGCAGCTCCTTTTGCATTTCCAAGAACTGTTCATGGAATTCATCCATTCTATCAAACAAAGTTTCCTTTTTATCAGCAGGTATATGTGGAATCTGTCCTTCTGGGACAGTCTGCACCACAGGGGGTGGTACCGTGACTACGACAGTGAATCTTGGCGTTTCCCGAAGTTTGTAACCTTCAGGAGTCTTCAGTATGCCCCTGGTATCTTCGCTTTCCCGAAGTTTGTAACCTTCAGGCCCAGCGGCTTCTGTTGTGATTCCCTGATCTTCAGCGATCGGCGGAACATATCCTTCCGGGATATAGTTAACAGGCATGCCCCAGGGACGATCTTTCGGCATTTGATACCTAGGATCATACTTTTCCACTATGGGTGTTGAGGTGATCTCTGAGATCACAGTTCGTTGTAGCTGAGCTTCTGCCATGGCTTGCATGTCGTTACGAAGCTTTCTTATATCCTCTCCCAGAGCGTCGATTTCTTCTTTCAACTCTCTGTTTTCTTCCTCAAGATCATCCATCTTTTTCTGACGATTGGCCCGAGTATTATACGAATAAGACAGTTTGACTCTAGAATCGAGACACAAACATGAGATTCGTAGGTAAGAAGAATACGCGATGTGAGAATGATGAATGCAATGATTATATTAATTGTTTTTTTGGTTTAATCAAAATAAATGTCGACAATTAGATTGCAAATATCAAACAGTGGGGAAACCCCTTTTTATTGAATTCAAAGGATTACAGAAATGGAAATACAGTAGATTACAAGGTGCAGAAACAGAAACCTAAGCTAATGGGTCCCGAGTCCTCTCTGAAGAGAAATCGGGTGCTGATTCTGATACTTTCCTTTTCATTGACCGGGGCTCTTGGGCCGTTGTCGGGTTGTCATTCCTTCGCCAGATGAAAGGAGTGAGCAAATTCCTTTGGTCATCTTGATTCTCTACAGCATGTTGCTCCAAAATTTTAATCAGAGCGTCCTTATCTTTCAGTAGTTGTTGTATTTTGATGCACTCTACATTGAGGATGTGGTACTTGTTCTTCCAAGACCTCCTCTCCCGTTGAACTTTGTTGAGAGTAACCTGAAGCTTTTTAGTTTCCGTCATGAAGTACATGGTAAATTCCTTTGGCGGAAGAATTCCGTAACGAGGATAAGGCATCTTTAGCTTGAGAGCTCTAGTTTGTACCCAATGGAGATAAGGCTCCACCGAGACACAGTCCGGTTTTCCCAGAGACTCTCGTCCTTTATTATGAACGTGCTTCCAAGCGTGCACTATTTCCATCTTTAGTGCTCTGTCATTTTCTCCTTCTTTGAAGAAAAGACCTTCCAGATGAACACCCCGTGGGACGTGTCTCATCGGGTATCCAAATTGACGACGAACCAACACCGGATGGTAGTTGATTCCTCCTTTTGTTCCTATGAGGGGTACGTTGGGGAAGTTTCCACAATGATCGATGATTCTGATTCCATCATAGATCCTATTACACCAATCTATATCAGAGTTGGTGAGGGACATGATCTTCTGCGACCAACGTAAGGCACTCTTGCAATCCCAAAAAGCAGCAGACTTGGGTAAGTGCGAGATAAACCATTTGTAAAGCAAAGGTACACATCATGTGATCTCCCCTCCGCTGTACAAATTCCCCAAGTGTACAGAATGGAGCTCGATATGTAATGTGTAGATCAATCAGATGAGAATACTCCTCCAGTGTTGGTGCAAGCTGGTACACCGGGAATGTGAAACAGTGATAAACCGGATCGTAAAACTGAATGAGCGCATCCATGATTCCCTCAATCACATGGACTCTTAACAGTGGTAGCAGACCTCCGTGTTTGGCTCTGAAAGCCTCTTGGTTTGTGATCATCCCTGCTAACCTTCTCAAATCCTCTAGCTTTGGAACCTTGAAGGTGTACGTATGAGTTCTCCTTCTACCGAAATCCATTAGTGCAATCCTTTTCTCTGATATTTGCAATCACAGTCTTAGTTTAATTTGAAAAACAGAGAGACTAGAAGAGAAGATTTTTTGAATGTTTTAATGTTTTTTAAATGAATGCATGAATGCAGCACACAAAAACATAGAAAAAACATGGGGTCAAAAGGTTATTGTCATGAAGTCAAGGCTCTACCCATCCCCAAAGGTTTATACTAAGGTGATTTTTGTACCTGTACTCATTATCATCAGCTCCTCCCAGGAAAGCAAAACAACAAGCGGATCGCCAGCGAGTTGTAGAGCAATCTTAGAGTAAGTGTCATTCACCGAGAATAGATCACCAGCCTCAAATGAAGGTAGTATCGCGTAACAACTATTCCCGATAGTTTCCGCACTACAAAAGGGTTTGGCTCCTCAGCTTCTCAGACATCACAATCGGCCCATTGTCTAGGTGAGAGAATGGGTTACATTGGTCAGCCTCCACTGAGGTTGATGGTCGACCTCGTCGCCATCACTTATCTTAAGTGTATACTCAATCTTTCCACATGCGACATCACACGCATTCCCATTAACAGAAAAATAAAATGTATATCAATTAGGAAAAGCAATATATATATTCGTCCTAAACATCCTAGACCTTTTAAAGCTATGAATCTTATGTTCCTGACAGAAATGGGTTCCCCGGCGGAAGCCACAATCTGTGGTATTCCTCACAAGAGATGAAAAGGAAGAAGGAAAAAGAAAGTCGGGCCCCACAGTGGGCACCATTTTTCTGTAGCGAGCAATTTTGGACGCGGTTCTTAAGCGCTGGTCGCTCTCTGCGGTTGAGTTTACTACAGGTCGATTCATTTTTTATCCTATTGTGAGCTGAATGAGGAAGGGAAATAGATGTCTCCAATTAACCCTGCTTGCATACTGAGTTTAAACAGCGGTCTGTTAGGTTACGAATGCTATCAATGTGGGGGGGGGGGCCTTTGTACTGGTTATTTGTATTTTTGCCAATACTGTTTTCTTTCTTTCTAGGATCTTATAGCGGGGAACAAGGATTAGGATGTTAGGACTGATGCTTTTTGATAGATACATGAGAGTATGGGATTTTGGGTTTTTGTTTAGTGTGCTCGCTAAGATTTTTCTTTCAATCTTATGCCTACGTATTCCCGTTTACCGAAATAGGGAAATGAGAGCGTTCGTAGTTCCTCCTATTCTATGGGAGGAAATGGGTGTTTTTGGTGTCTTGTTCAAAGCCCAAGACGTGAAGCGAAAGGTGATTTGTATCTTGTTCAAAGCCCAAGATGTGAAGCTAAAGGGTTTGACTTTAGAGAGAATTTGTCATCTCTAAAGAGGGGTTTGTAGGTCACAACTGTTGGGTGACTGACTGTAAAGGAGGATTACTTTAACCGGGATACGCGGATCCTAGCAACGTCATAATTTCCTTTATAGGGGGTTTTAACCTGAAGGAGAAGACTTTAACTCAGTGTTGAGCAATGCTATCTTTCCTTAGGAATTTCTCATGCTAAAAGAGGGACAGTGGCATGGATGTAGATGATCCAGAGGCTTGCCGCTTACAGCGATTAGATGAAGGGGAAAGAGTTGTTGATGTTTGTGTACTGTGAACAAGGCACAGCTTTGATGCTAAAAGGTTAATTGGATCAACCAGTGGTTTTCTTATACAAAGCCTAAGAGGAGGCTAAAAAGTGTCTCGTACAAAGCCCGAGAGAGAGACTAAAAGGTTTTGACTCGACGATGGAGTCTTTTGGTATTCGTATAAAGCCCGAGATGGAGGCTGTTGTTTGTTTAGCTCAATAAGAACCTTTTTGTATCTCGTATAAAGCCCGAGATGGAGGCGAAAGGGATGATTGACTCAACGAGGGAGTCTCTTATGTGTCTCGTACAAAGCCCGAGAGAGAGGCTAAACGTTGTTTGACTCTGCTGGGGAGAATCATTGTATAAAGCCTAAGAGGAGGCTGTGGTTACTGTTTCAGTTAAGTGACAGGTCTAGTATCCTGATTTTAAAGAGAAAATCAGTTCTTATATGAGCAACACTGTACTCATGGATTTGATTCAAGGATCCGGGTTATTCCTGTTCTTTAAGGAAGTGGGAAATACGAAGGGTATTGAGACTTTCCGAGTCTACGGGTTTCCTTCCTATTCTTGAAGGGGTCACTTGAGAATGTCTTTGAGACTCAAGGAGATTAGACTGTCCAAGTCTGGAGTTTCGTCTTTTGTACTATGCTTTGAGAAACAGTAGTAGACTCTTTGAAAGGACTGCTCTATGAAGCTGACTAAGTTCTGTTCCTATACCTTTAGGAGGTCGTCGGGACAATTTGTACGAAGCCCAAGAGGAGGCTGGAAACTTTTAAGAAGCCGATCGGTCCTTGTACGAAGCCCAAGAGAAGGCTATCATTCCCGGAGGAAGAGATCATTATACGAAGCCTAAGAGGAGGTTGTGAATACTTCTAAGAAGCCGACGGGTCCTTGTACTAAGCCCAAGAGGAGGCGAGGGTGCTTTTTAGGAAGCCTGTGGGTCCTTGTATAATGCCCAAGAGGAGGCCGATGCTTTTAAGAAGCCGATGGGTCCCCAAACCCCGAGAAATTCCAGGTAAGCTATTCACAAGGAATAGATTAAGTCAGCAAAGTTCGAGAATTTGGAAGAAACTCATGAGATGCCATTCACGGAGAAAAGATCATCTCTGGGGAATAGAGTTTCTTGACAAGTGCTTTTAAGAAGCCTGTGGGTCCCCAAACCCCGAGAAGTTCAAGATATGCCATTCACCAAAAATAGATCAAGCCAGGAAAGTCTGAGAATTTGGAAGAAACTCAAGAGATGCCATTCATAGAGAATAGATCATCTCTGGGGAGTAGAGTTTCTTTGACAACTTCTACGAGTGACAGTCTATGAAAAGGGTTCACAGAGAATGCTGCCTTTCATGTCTCCATATTGTTTAACCCCAAGAGGAGGGAAGACTGTGTCTGGTAATCCTATGGGGATCTAGTTTAGACTGTTTCTAAGAGTGATCAACGGGCTTAATGCTAGACGAAGTTGCCGGGGAAACTCTAAATATCTATACTATTATTACACAGTTGATATGAGTTTATGAAAGAAGACTTACAATGAAACAGCCCCACAATACAATTATATGTATATGAAAGCGGTAAATGAAAGCAATAACCACTTACTCGGTTGTAGAGCTTCCATGCTGTTTGGTTAGTTGTTCAACAAAGACAGATTGAAAAACAACAGTATATTCAAATTCAAAGGAGAAAGTGCTTTGAAAAAAGAAAGATTTGGGGCTTACAGCTCAAGGAGAGGCCCAGGGTTTTATCAGTGAGCGCACTGTTAAAATTTGTACAGAGGGACTTATCCAAGTGACTGAGGCCCAAAAAGGTTTTCTGTACAAAGGGATATGGGTCTTACACTCTAATAGAGGCCCAAAAAGTTTTAAGACAGGAAATGGGTCTTACTACTCGAGGGTAGGCCCAGTTGACTTTTCGTTTGAAATGGCGATCGCGCAGAGATTTTCTTTTAACGCGAAGGGACTTATACAATAAGTGAGGCCCAAAAGGTTTTGGTTAAAAGGGGATTGGGTCTTACACTCTAATAGAGGCCCAAAAGTTTTGAATGGGTCTTATAGCTCAAGGAGAGGCCCATGGTTATTTTGAAAAGGCGACGATCGCGCCGTTTGTTTTTGACGGTATCGGGACTTATACAATACACTGAGGCCCAAAAATGATTTGGTCAAAAAAAAAGATTGGGTCTTACACTCTATTAGAGGCCCAAAGTGTTTTGAAAATGATTTATGAGGGTTGAATTAATCCAAAAACCCTAATTTGTTTTCAAAAATGTATTTAATTGAATAAAAATTCAATTAAAATGATCAAAATTGTTTAACATATGAAAAACAAATTGTGATCTTGGATTAATGCTTCAAAAATTAAATATTGACCTACAAAATAATTAGAAAGCATTAAAAGTTGCAAAATCAAGGTGGAAAAAATATTTTAAATGTTAAAAACAATTAAAACATTAATTCTTTGCAAAAATATCAATTATATGAAATAAATAATATTTTTGGGATTTTTTGATAAAATTAAATATTTTAACATTTTTGTGAATTATTAAAAAAAGAATCAACTCAAAATCATTAAAACTCAGAGAGAAATTAATTTTTGAATCAATTAAATAAAATCACAAAATTCAAATATTTGAATTTGAAAGAAATGGCGCCAAGAACACACCAAGAACACGCGCGTGTTCTGGGTTTGGCCAGATTTGCATTTTCTATCCAATCTCACTGAATACTTGATTATATCATGCAATCCACATACCAATCAACTCGTTTCAACCTCACGATCATTTCTATGGCATTTAATTTCATTTAAATTAAACATATAACAAGAAATCACGAAAAATCCTCAAGAACCCTAATTTCTGCATGAAGGCTAGGATTTTTGATACACGATTCAAACAATGCAATTAATTGAGGGGAAACATTCTATGCATGATTATGAACATATGGCCAAATTATTGTGCGAGGAAATATGCATAGATTGAGAGATGACCAAGTATATGCTTACCTCTAGGCCGTGACAGCAAGTGCAATGTGATTTTTGATTTGGAGGTGTTACAGATGAGTGGTGATGATCTGAACAGCTTCCCTACACCCTATGGAGTGTGTTTGAATGCTTGGACTTGATTGAAATTGGCTGGATCACTTCATGGCATCTCAACTGCACTTTGGTTAAAACCTTGAGCAATTGACTGGTGATTCTGAGAAACCAGTGTTCCAGTTGTTGTTTAAGTGTTTGATCAGCTCATATGTGATGTATATGAGGTGTGTGTGTGATTGGTTTGAGTGGAATTGCCCTCTAGCTCAAAACCCGATAGCTACCTTGCTAAGAAAGTAATTTTTGCCAAGAGAAAGAGATTTTGAGAGAGGCAAGTGTTGTAGGCCTTTGGTGTACTTAAACTGATCACAATTGAGCTCTATTTACAGTAGAGCAAGTTTGTTTTGCAAGGAATAGTGAATGGCAACTGCTGAGTAGGTTTGTTCAATGTTGGCCAATGGAAGTTCAAGTCTCCTCTAGCCATTGACTAGAGGTTAGGGCACAGGCTGCTGGTTCCCTTGGTCTTGGATAAGTCTTGACTGAATTCAAATGAAAATGGCCAGTCCATGCCACCTTGATGCTTCCATTGAATGCTCCAATCCAAATTTGGAGTCTTGTCCCTATTTTGGCAATTCTAGGTTCAACATGCTATTTCTTGTTCCAAAGACTTTGGAGGCTTGGCTCAATGATTGCCCCCTTGAGATTCAATCCTCAGATGTGTCCAAGTAGATAGGAGTGTTTGGATTTGCACAATTTTGGCAAATCGAGCAAAAATGCAAATTCTGCCTTGCCTTGACAGATTTCAACAAGGCAACTTAACATTGTCATAACTCATAGCCCAAATGGAATTTGGCAATGTTCTTGGCCATTTTGGAAAGCCTTTACATGATACAACAACTGTTTGAACATGTTTGGTTTTGATCTCTTTTGAATCCAAGTGAAAAATCCCCCTACATTTGGAAAAAAGTGAAGACAGATTTAGACTTATTGAAAATTTCACTAAGTGTTGGAAAAAGTGACATTTTCATTTTTTAGCCATTTTGATCACTCCATAACTCAAAATCCTTAATGAATTGGACTTAGGTCTAGTTGAAGTTTTAATAGAGTGTAATGAGGGCTACAAATCCATCTTTGGATGAGGAAAAATGGCTTTGTTGTTTAGGAGTTATGATCCTCCAAAGTTGGTACCCTAGCCACTTTATTTTTAACTTAGAAAATTTTCTAAGTTTTTATGGTTACCCCTTTTACAAGTTATCCAACTTTTCTTGATTTTTCTTGATGAATGATGATTCAAATCACACATTAACATCATTTTAGGGTTAAAAATCCATTTTGGTGAAAAATCTCAAAAAGTCAAAGTTGACTTTTGTGCACACTTGACTTTTTATCAGATGAATTCCAAACTGTGCAATTCTTCAGGAAATCATGTCCTTGACCTAAATCAAACTTGATGGACATGTGCCATGGGTGTCATAGGGTATATTGAGGTATGTCCTAGGGTTTGGGAGCATGTCTTGGTCAAAAGTCAAAGTTACAGTTGACTTTTTCCTTAAAACCCTAATTGTGGTGCAGATGAAATTGAGACTTGTTGCTCAAGCTTCTTGGATTAATCCATTGTTCCAAATGGATCAATATAGTTCATTAGAGACCCTCAAACCCTCTCTTGAGGTCTTGGCTCATGATTTGCCCTAAAAGTCAACTTAGGGGTGAATTAGGTCAAGAAACCCTAATTCCTGATTTTTGATGAATGCAACCCCTAAGGCAAAATTGACTTGATGATTGGGTCCATGAGGTTCCATGGAGTATATTAGGCTGTGTTTTGGATCATTGGCTTATTCCCAGATGAAAATTTTCCATTTGGAGGCCCTGGTCGACCAAAACCCTAATTTGGTGACACTGTCGATCTTGAGGCTTGATCCACCTAGAAGGGAGCAGCTTTGTGCTTAATCCTTGGAGTGGGAGTCCTTTTTGATCCTTTGTGTATGTTTGAGAGGTTTAGATAAGTTGAAGATCATGTCATTCCTTGATTGACCCTTTGTCTAAGGCTCTGAGAGGGCTTGAAACCCTAATTTTGATTGTAGTGGATGCTCACCCATCTTTGGGGAGACTGGTGAAATAAGATGGTTCCCCCATATTGTGATGATGATTTGCACAATGATGGGAAATCTTAGTGGTCAAAATTTGGGGTATGACAACTGGCGGCATAAGGACCGGAGGTTCCTACAAATACTCTTTTATTTTTCGAACGCCTTTTGACAATTCTCGTTCCACTTGACCTCTTGAACTTTTCTTAGCAACTTGAATATCGGTTCACACGTGGCTGTAAGATGAGAGATGAATCTAGCAATGTAGTTCAACCTCCCTAAGAAACCACGAACCTCTTTTTCTGTTCTTGGTTCAGGCATTTCTTGAATGGCTTTTACTTTAGCAGGGTCCACCTCGATACCTTTTTCGCTGACAATAAAACCCAGTAACTTTCCAGATCTCACCCCGAAGGTGCACTTGTTCGGATTCAACCTCAGTATGAACTTTCTCAACCTCTCAAACAATTTCTGAAGATTAATCAGATGTTTTTCCTCCGTCTGTGACTTCGCAATCATGTCATCAACATAGACCTCGATCTCTTTGTGAATCATATCATGAAAGAGAGTCACCATCGCCCGCTGATATGCTGCCCCAGCATTTTTCAATCCAAAGGGCATCACTTTGTAACAGAATGTTCCCCACGGTGTTATGAATGTCATCTTCTCCATGTCCTCTGGGGCCATCTTGATTTGGTTATACCCAGAGAAGCCATCCATGAAGGAAAACACAGAATACTGAGCGGTATTGTCCACTAACACGTCAATGTGAGGAAGCGAGAAGTCGTCTTTTGGGCTTGCTCTATTCAGATCTCTGTAATCAACGCACATCCTGACCTTTTCGTCATTCTTAGGTACAGGCACTATATTAGCAACCCATGGAGGATAATTCGTTACAGCAAGAAACCCAGCATATAACTGTTTCTGAACCTCTTCTTTAATCTTGATAGACATCTCTGGTTTCGTCCTTCTCAGCTTCTACTTAACCGGAGTGCATCCTTCTTTGAGCGGCAGTCGGTGTACCACGATGTCAGTGTCGAGCCCAGGCATGTCTTGTAAAACCAGGCGAAGATGTCCACAAACTCTCGGAGCATTTCAACCAATCTTCCCTTGACAGAGTCTTCCAAAGCAACCCCAATCCGTACCTCTTTCTTTGCGTCCTCGGTTCCCAGGTTAACAACCTCGATTTCCCCCTGATGAGGTAGAATGACCTTTTCCTCTTGTTTTAATAGCCTGGCTAATTCCTCTGGTACAATCTTCATCAGTCCCCTCTTCAGCCTGATATATGGGATTATCGAAGTCATATCGAGCCATAGCTGAATCATGATGGGTGGAATTTGAACAAGAAAACCTGCATGATTGATGATATATGTTTAATATGGATGCATCAAACAAAACACATTGCCATTTTGATGTGGTTTTAATGCAAAAATAAAAAACAGAAAAACAGGGATCAAAACATTTGAATGCGAAAACGTCCTTTATTAATGATAAAGAAAAAGCATACAAAAACATTCAAGCCCTACAAACAAGAATCACTACGTCTTGGGCAGAACGCAGGATTAACAGAGATGACAAACAGAAGCAATTACTCTGGTCCGGTCACATGAATGACTCTTTCCGATGACCAGTTAAGAAGGCCTTGACCTGGGACACAGGGGTGGATCCAACTATCCATATCACAATCACTATCCCCATCCTCCTCAATCGCATTGACTCTGTCGAAGAAAACACCGGCACTAGTGAAACGGACTGGACCATAGAACTTGGGAGGCTCTTCAGGACGCCTGGGTGGCTTATATCCCAGTCCATGAGTATTTCGCTTTTCCTGGATATCAATAACCTGACCCCACTTTTGTGAACCACCGGCTTCAACCACGGCCCGAGCATCTTTAAAGGAAGACATTGAAATCTCCGGCTGATGTACCACTGTAGGCTGAACCACTTCAGACTGGCTACCTTCCTTGAGAGGCTTCTAAGTGATCTTCACTGTTTCGAAACCCTGACATAGAGTTTCATGTATTTCACCATCTACCTTCACATACTTGAAAGTAGATTGCTGGCTTATCATGATATCCTCTTCTCCACAAACCGTCACCACAAGCCCGTCTACCATATACTTTAACTTCTGATGCAATGTAGACGTCACAGCCCCAGCACTGTGAACCCATGGACGTCCCAGCAGGCAGCTGTAGGCAGGCTGGATGTCCATGATATAAAAGATAGCATCGAAAACTTCCGGCCCAACCTTAATTGGTAGCACAATCTCACCAAAAACAGATCTCTTCGAACCGTCGAAAGCGCGCACCACCAAATCACTAGGTGTGCATATCAACCCTCGGGTGTCCAGCTTCATCAAGGCTTTCTTAGGCAGAACATTCAAAGAGGATCCAGTATCCACGAGCACATGAGACATCAACGATTCACGACATTCAATAGAAATATGCAAGGCATTGTTATGGTTTCTCCCAGCTGGAGTCAAGTCAACATCAGTAAAACCCAAACCATTGCCTGCGTTGACATGGGCCACTACCCCCTCCAACTGATTAACAGAGATCTCTTGGGGTACGTAAGCAGCATTCAGTACTTTCAGCAATGCATTTCGGTGTGCCTCGGAACACAATAACAGGGACAAGATAGAGAGCTTGGACGGAGTCTGATGCAACTGATCAACAACCTTGTAATCGCTCTTCCTGATTAATCTCGTAAATTCTTCTACATTCTCAGAGAAAGAATTATCAATCGGCCCCGCCGTGGAGTCATTCACTACTGGTGGTTGCATAGGATTACCTACAACCTGCTTCCCTTTGTCTTGTTTAGAACTACCAGCTTGAACATTTGAAGGGATAAAGACCCGACCACTTCTCGTGATAGCCCCTGCCTCAATATTGTTTTCAACACAAGAGTTCAGTACAAAAGTTCCCACCAGTTCTTGTTTCTCTCCATTAACGAACACTTCGGCTCCATAGTTCCAAGGAATGGCCTTGGTACTCTCATATGGCACGGGTCCGAGAGCTGTAATAATAACCGGTGCTGGTCTGACTGGCCCTAAAATAGTGATTGTTTTGAAAGGGATGGTAATGGTAGTAACCTCATTTTTCCTGCTAACCACTTCTTACTGTTGGTCACACCGGTCAAACTGCAATCGACCTTCATCTATCAGCTTTTGAATTCCTGACTTCAACAAATCACACCCATTCACTTGCGACATACACTCTGAACAATTATCATCACATCCGGTGGACACCCCACCCTTCAATAACCTCTCCTTTACCACCATCAAAGGAGTCCTTAATTCATTAACATTCGTAATCAAATTCAAGATTCACTTTCCTCTAACACAGTGTTAACCCTTGGCCCACCATGGTTCGGTATTGGGTTCTGGATGACATTTGGCCCATCATTTGAAAAGTTAATGGCCTTTGAATCCACCAAATCTTGGATTGCATGCTTAAAAGCTTTGCAGTCTTCAATATAGTGCCCGGGTGTCCCAGAATGAAAGTCACAGTGGGCATTAGGATTATAACCCGGAGGTGGATTACCGGTGGGAGGAGCTAAAGTCCTTTTCTGGATTAACTGCAACTGTAGCAAATGCTGAAACAACTGTGAATATGGTAGAGGTGGAGTATCAAAATGCCGGTTCTGCTTAGACCTTGGCTGATACTGACGCGGAGCCTGATTTTGCTACTGCTGAGAAGGAAGCGCTGCAGGAATTGTCATTGAGGCTACCTGCTGGTTATAACTCTGATGCTGCTTTCTTTTACCTCGGTGAGACGACACAAAATTTGTTTCTTCCTTCTTCTTATAATTAGCATAAGGTTTCTTCCCTTGACCAGAAGACGACCCATCACTACCTGCTACCTTCCCCGCTTTGATTCCACTCTCTAGCATTTCCCCGACCATGATCAAATCAGCGAACTTACCTGACGCGCAAGGTAACAGTTTGTCATAATAACGTTCCGGCAAAGTATCCATAAACAAATTCAGCATTTCTTTTTCCAACATGGGTGGCTGCACCCTTGCCGCTAGTTCACGCCATCTCTGCGCATATTCTTTGGAGCTTTCGTTATTCTTCTGAGACATACTTTATAACTGGGTCCTGTTAGGAGCCATATCAGTGTTGTATTGGTAGTGCTTTATAAAGGCCTCGACCAACTCTCTCCAATTACGGACATGGCATCTTTCTAGTTGTATATACCATTCCAAGGATGCCCCAGACAGGCTGTCCTGGAAAAAATGCATCAGCAACTTCTCATCTTTAGAATACGCGGCCATCTTCTTTGACAGAAACATCTAAAATGAGAGCATACTCTTCTAATGTCGGAGCTAAAAGATGATCAGCAAACAGAAAACACCGCAAGTGAGGGTCATAGAACTGTACCAGAGTGTGCAGAGCCCTGAACTCATAGTTGGTAACATCTCGGGCGAAACTCGGAATCCTCCCATATTCTCCTCTAAAGTCTGCCAATACCCCGGGTCTTGCCATAGCGGAGATCTTGTGAACAACATCTAGATGAAGCTCCGGGAACTTGTACGGGATGATATTCTTTCTCTCTTCACTGCTAGTATTCATCATGGACTGTCTTCGGACAACCGGAATCAAAGTTAGGATGCAACCTTACAAACGAACAAACATGTTAGAATGCAAAATGATGATGCAAATGCAAACATGGGATCAAGGTATCCATGATGCTCAAAGTTGTTGTTGTTCTGCTGACTGAATAAAACCACAAATATCAGAAATCCAGAAATCCAGAATAACGGCCCATTCAAACTGCCAGAATAATCTGGATGATAACAGTACACTGATGAGAAATCCAGAAAACCAGGTAGGTTGAAGGTCAAAGTCACCTGCAAACCTGCAAACACCCATCCCCTCTCACATGTGGGTTTTAGAAAATGGGATCCTCAGTCTCGGATTCTAGATTTGAGAAGCAATAGTACATTCATCCCTCGGGGTACAATACTATCGCCAAACAAAGAGGTCGTCCGCTGATTCCCCCAAAAAAGGTCATCCTATAGTAAGTTCCCAGCATTGGGTCCTCAGATCGACAAGTGTAATGGGTTTGCCATTTCTGGACTGCCATTTTCACAGGCCGGGAGGAGAGGCGTTGCTGAGTCCTCGGGAGATGGTCGCCAGAGTCGACAGTTTTCCCGGTTATATTCCATCGTCTGCCCCAAATGCGCAGGATAGAATATTACCAAGGAAACCTCGTATGGATGTGGAGTTTTCATGTATACTAAGTCTGGCCAAATGCCAAACAAGTCACACTACTTTCCACGCTAATCATAGGTGTATGCTCAAGCCTGGGTATTGGGCTTTTCTCTCATGAATTCTACCCACCCTACAAACAGAAAACCCAGCAGCAGAACAGTACAGCATAATAATGAAATGCAATGCTATAAATACGGTAAATGCAGTAAAGCAGTAATATACAACAAAATAAAGCACAACAGATAAACACCCTATGAAATAAAACAGACAAGCGCTAGGATTGACTCGCAAAAAGGGATGGACCAACCAGAGATTCTGGGTTCGATCCCCAACAGAGTCGCCAGCTGTCGCTCCCGAGGATTTGCATCCATGGTACAAACGCGAAAGTGGCGCGGAAAACAGAGTCGCCAGCAATGTGTATTTATCCCAAGAGAGGGAAAGGAAACACTACGTAAACCTGAGGGAAGGGAAAAGACATGGTCTCACGACCAAGAGAAACGGGTAAGGGAGTCGGTTACACGAAGGGAAGGTATTAGCACCCCACACGTCCATCGTACTCGGTGGGATCCACGCTTGTTGTCTCGATCAAAGGGTGTCATCATCTGGAGCTCCACTGCTCCTGGAAAGGAGAAGGAACGGGAACAGAAAAGAACAAAGAAACGGGGGAGAAGAGAAAAAAAGAAGTAACTCGATAGGACATCTCTCGTCCTATGCCTACGTATTCCCTCGTGCAATGGGAAAGTCAGAGTCAACGTAGTTCGGACACGAACTAAGGGGGGAGGTTGCTCGCCAAGACATCGCCATCTCGTGCCTACGTATCCTTAATCGGACTAGAAAGAGGAAATCAGAGCAGTCGTAGTTCGACCTAACGAGGTCGGTTAGTGTTTTTTATGAGCGACGTTAGATTCGCGTCCGGCAGTTAGGGTCGATGCCTGTTTGCGACGAGACGGAAGTAACATGCCCTTTTCTGAAAATGATCTGAGCTTAACGATTCCGAAGGATGAAAAAGGTTTGAATTTGTTTTTGTTGTTTTTTAGACAGAAGTGAATTGAAGTTAGTTCGTAACTTACATTGCACTAAAGTCTACCATGCGGGAACGAGTGAATCGCATGGTCGCCCCCAAATGGGACGTATGCTAAACACTCTAGAAGAGGAGGGGAGACCCATCGTTCTTCATTTCCTACACTTAAGGCTCGAGCGCAATATTCGTTATATTTATTAAGTGTTTTAGAAGTGTTATGAGATGAGAAGATAAGACTCAAAGGAAAACACTAGGGGGAAACTAAACGATCCTAATGTTATCATGCAAAGATGACCCTATAGTTGAGTTTGAAAGGGAAACATCTACCTAAGTTAGCATGCAAAGGGAATCCTAATGCTAATCCTACTCCAAGCTTAATCAGAAATTAAGTTGGACTAGGTAGCTCTAAGGGAGTGAATCCATGACTTAAACAAGTCTTGAGACTCAAGGGAAGAGAAAGAGTGAAAGAGATGAAGAAGAAAGAGAGGTATAAATAAAAACAGCAGCTACCACAACGCCCCTGCACCAAAACAGCAGTAAAAAGTAGCACACAAGCAAGACAACTTTCCGCAGCTCACAATTCAGCACAAAGATAGGTGTAAAATGTCAATCAGCAGCACATACAACAGCATACATGCATATAGACGGCGGTAGAAACAAGGCAGCACATGATTCGCTTGAATACAACTCAATTGTGGCAAAGCAAGCATGCATCAAACATTACATTTCACGATTAATCATGATCACAATCACGTCATAAACCAAGATACACAATACTTGAATTCATCATGAAAGGAAGCACGTCATTTGATATGGACAAGTCAAGACAAACATGCATCTCATGAAGTTAAGTGCAAGCAATCAAGTTCAAACAAATAGCTCTAGCAACATTATTAACAAGTCACAATCAACGTGATCAAGAAGTGTGTGCTATATGTTCATCGCATCAATTAGTCAACAACGCAAACATAAACATTCATCGATGAAAACCAAGACTCGCGTGTCAAAGAATCGTGTTCATGCAATAGTGTAAGGTGCAACAGCTCAAGAATGATCCACAAATCATCATCATATCAATCCATAAAGTTTAGACATGAAAAGGATCTCAAACGGCCAAGAAAATGCAAGAAAATCACACTCTGCTTCAGTGGTAACCGGTTACAGCATAACTAATAACCGGTTACACAGTTCAAAATTGCACAAATTACGCTGAAATTACACAGTGTAACCGGTTACAGCATAACTGCTAACCGGTTACTCTGGGACAGTGGTGAAAAAAATCAGTTTCAAAAGCACTTTTCAGCAGCAAATCCCTTATGTAATCATGTTCAATGATCATGTAATCAACAATGCACGAAAATCGAGTTCAGAAACAACATTCAAACATCATTTAAATCCAATGATCATCAACATCCACAATTAAATTCACACAAATGAATCAAAACACACCAAAAATCATGGATCTACATTGTGAAAGTTGCAATTAAGCTAAAATGAGTATGGATCTGAAATTAACCAACCTACAAAGCTGAGATTTTCTTTGGTGAGTGTTGTAAACAGAATTTGATGAATCCAAGTAGAGAAATCCAAGATCCACAAGCTCCTTGCACTCAAAAGTTGAAAATCCAAGCAATAAGCAATAAAACTCCAAAATCGCTTTCAATAATCACTTCTGAAATTCCAGATCTAGATCCAAACGAAAATCACCAATGAAATGCAGCAAAGAAGTGGTAATGAGAGGCTTTAGCTCAAGAATTAACAAGTTCCGATGAAGAACTTGTTAATCTTTGAAAAAGAGCTTTGAGTGTGGTTGAAAATGGAGGTTGAGAGTGAAAAAGTGAGAGAGAATTGAGAGCAAAATTCTGAAAAATGAGAGTGAAAAATGATCTAGGGTGGAGAGGTTTGGAATGAATTGATTTAAATAGAAGCTAGGTTAGGAATTCAAATGTGGTTTGGAGTGAGGTTTAGTGTGTGCAAATTGGGGTGAAAAGTGGATTAGGAAATGAAATAAGGAATTAGAGTGGAAAAATGATGGAGAGAATTTAAATTTTGGGTGGAAAATGATGAAAATATCAATTCTAGATCCTTCCCCCACATGCACATGCCAAGCACATGATCACAAATGATGCAAACTGAATTTCCTAAATTTTGCCCAAAGTAACCGGTTACAGCACATCTGCTAACCGGTTACTCAGTTCAAAAACTGAAGAAATGCACAGAAAAACCAAAGGGTAACCGGTTATCAGATACGCTGTAACCGGTTACTCAGTGCAAATTTTGAATTTTGGCGCCTTTTGGAGGGAAACTTGGAAAAGTGATTTCTGATGGCTGTTTTGAACCCGTTAGACCTCTGAAACTCAAAATTTGATATTACCACTGGAATACACTTGAAATATGCCGTGAAATGTTTTTTCCGCACTCGGATTAAACTGCTGATAACAACCGTCTGGTGCTGAATAACTGATCAAAAATTTACTGCCAGAGTTTCTGATCATCCAGTTATTTAATGAGCAAAATAAATGCTCAAAAGACTTGGAAAACTATCTGCTTGGCTCTGGACACTATTAAAAAGCATATTGGAACTGATGATGTCGTGAGCTGCTAAAAGAAATACCTTGATCCCATGCCCAAAAGAAACATGCAAAATGCAGGAATGATAATGCAAATGAAATGAAACATAAGCCAAAAAGGTTATCAACACTAGGGCAAATTTTGAGGTGTTACAGCTAGAATGCTTCTTTATCTAATCATGATCAGCCAGGTCCAAGGATGCCAAGATTGCTGTTGCAATGCTCTTGTGGATGCTCTCTGAAAGTGATTGAGATTCTGAAGATTGCGAAGCTTCTGAAGAAGTACACTCTGAAAGAACCAAAAGACGGAAGACTCCTATGACTTGAAGTTCTGATGGCTGAAGGCGCTGAAGACCAAGTGCAGAAAGAATCTGAAGACTGATGGATTTTGAAGATCAAGGTTTCAAATAAGAAGTTTTGAAGACTCTGAAGACAAGCTCTGAAGATTCAGAAGACTTGAAGCAGAAAAGGATAACGTTCTTAAAGACCAAGTGCTGAAGTTCTGAAGACTGATTCCTAATGGACTTCTTCAATCGACTGAAGACTTGAAGCATCAGATATTCTGCTGTGAAGACTCTACTCATGCTTCATCAAATTAACATCAGAAGCCACTGAAGTTTTGAAGTCTAAATATTACCGTTGTGAGTTAAATGTACACACTGCCCGAGAAAAGATGTCCGGTCACTTCTTCCTCTGCAAAAAGAAGATGTGTCAGTACAACTCATTATATCACAACGTCTCTTTTCCAAACAGCCAACAGTATTCTCTAAAGGCTATATTTCTACTGGCTATTTAATGGATAGAGTTTTTGCTTCTGATGTGTCGATCACTTGTAGAATCACGAACTGAATGTTCATCTACAAAATTGACCAAGTCATTGTGAAGATAACAACAACGATGAGTTCTCGTTGTAACACTTAACATATTCAGAGCTATCATTATTTCACCAATGGCGATTGTTGTTGAAACTCAAGAAGATAAATTAACACAACAACAACAATCAAACAGAAGCTGTTGATGAAGAAGACAACATTGAAGATCTGTCAATTCATCAACCTACCTTCTCGTCAAGACTACATTGAAGATCTGAAGCAAGGAGTTGCTGCTCAAAGCTTGCTCAACCAGAAGACGGAGAAGAAGAAGATCTACAAGATGTCAACATTGTAATATCTAAATACATCTTTGTAGTTTCTTAGGAAAGCAAGGAGCTGATTGCTCAAAACTTGCTTGAACACATGTATGTGTTCTTTGTACTTAAACTTAGGAGAAACTTGCTTATTAAGAAGCACAATTAGTAATCTTCAGTTTGCCAATTAAACTAAATGAATTGAAACTCCTCAAGTGAACGTTATATTCATTAAATTGAATCCCTGAACGGTTCAACTGTGAGTTGAGGCCCTTGAGTAGATCACGTGGTGATCAGATACTTGAGATGACAATGGCTGGGTGTCATTGTGGAAAATCCTGAAATAGGGCCAGTAGCATTATATTCATTAAGTTGAATCCCTGAACGTCTAGATGTGAAAGCCTAGCAGTAGATCTTGAAGAGATTGGAACCTGCAGGTCAATGTTCGTTATATTCATTAAATTGAATCCCTGAACGGTTCATTGTGGTGTTAGTCACAATGCGGCTGTGCAAGTTGTTAGTCACCGGCGTGGCCCGTGCAAGTGTAATCATGATTTGATTATAGTGAGTTAAGTCCTTGTGTTCAAGGCGAAATCACCTGAGGAGGGTGGACTGGATTAGCCCGCGTGGTGAACCAGGATATATCGTGTGTCCTTTACTCTCTTGCTTAGTATCTCTATTTATGTTTCCGCACTGAATATCATAACCTTATGTTAAGCAAAGTCAGAACCTTGCAGCCTATCTCTGATAAGCTTCCGCACTGCAAGTTCTGTATATCGCATCCTATGATCAGAACCAATATGGTTCTCATGTTCCATAGTTAAGAAATCAGAATCTCTCAATGAGAATTAAGGGTTCTTGAGTGTCTCTTTAACAAGATGCGAAAAGTTACAAAAAGAGTAAACACACAATTCAAACCCCCCTTTCTTGTGTCCTTCTCGCACCTTCAACGTAGGCACGAGATGCGATATCTCGACGAGCAACCTCCCACCATTAGTGCGTAGTTCGTCGAACTACATTGACTCTGATTCTTCCTTTGTCCACGAAGATATGTAGGCATTGGATTGCGATAATCCTTGCGAGTCCGTCTTTGTTTCCCCCTCCCCCGTTTCTGTTTAGCCATAGACTTTAGGATAACTCACCCTTTGATTAGACAGCAAGCGTGGATCCCATCGAGTATGATGGACGCGTGGGGGTGCTAATACATTCCCCTCGCGTAACCGACTCCCGAACTCGGACTATGGTTGCGATGACCATGTCTTCTCCCTCTTCAGGTTTCTTCGATCGTTTCCTTTCCATGCGTTGAGATAAATAACGTTCGGTGGCGACTCTTCTGTTCTGGTTTCTCGCCGGTTGTTTTTCGCAGTTGCGACAACGTACGTTTGCATCGTCCATAAAAAACATCAACAAACCGTAGTCCCACGAACTATGAATGCTCTGATTTCTCATTCTCGTTGAGAATACGTAGGCAAAATGATCCCTATCCTTGGCGAGCTCACTAACAACTAATTCCCCTTTTCTCCCGCCCCCGTGCGATCGAGATCGGCCAACCGTAGTACCGTGAACTATGAATGCTCTGATTCCTCATTCCCTAATGAGGATACGTAGGCACAAGGATCCCTATCCTTGGCGAGCACACTAACAACTAACTTAACATTTTCTCTCGCCCCCGTGCGATCAAGACCAATTAACCTAACCTTTTCTCTCTCCCCAGTGCGATTGAGACTAACTAACCGTAGTCACGAACTACGATTGCTCTGACTTCCTCATTGCACTATGAGGGTACATATGCATAGGATTGCGATGATCCTAGCGAGCAAACTTCCTATTTTCTTACCCGTAGTCCCACGAACTACAGACGCTCTGATTCTTCACTTCTTTAAGTTAAGATACGTAGGCACAAGGGCTCCAATTCTTGGCGAGCACCCTTCCATTTTCCTCACCCTAGTCCTCCGAACTATGTTGACTCTGACTTTCCCATTGCATGAGGGAATACGTAGGCATAGGACCTCGAAGTCCTATCGAGTCTCCTTTTTGTCTCCACCCTTTTCTTTTCTTTTTTTCCTTATTCTTTTCTTTATCTTTGTTTTCAAATCCTCTCTCTCCCTCTTAGGACCGTGAAGTCATATCGAGTACGATGGATGTAGGGGTGCTAATACCTTCCCTTTGCATAACCGGTTTCCGAACCCATAATTTGGTTGCGAGACCATTTTATCCTTTTTCTTCTTTAGGGTTTTCTCGATGTTTTCCCTTCCCCTTTTGGGATAAATAAAGTTTGATGGCGACTCTCTGTTTCTTTTTCGCCTCACGTCGTCTATTTTTCGAGTAGTGACACCGCCCAACGCCGACCCGACAACGATGGCCTTGTTTGCAGCGATCAACCAAACGAACCTGATGATTTTCCAGCAGAACGAGTGGATCGGGATGCTGGAAAAAGAACGACAATAACGCTCTCCCCCGCGCAGACATCGACGTCTGGTTTCTCACAGCCCGTCCCTGCGACGATGAGAGACACGTCCTCCCTCTCCCCCACAGAGACTTCAACGGAATGATTCTCGAAGCCTCTCCCCGCGACAACCTGGACGTCATCCGCGACTGGAAAGGCCTCAGCCCATGGCTACCCAGAAGCGTGACCACACTCCTCCCCAGAAAGAGTGACGCTCCCTAGCTCCCAAGAGAAATAAAGTTGACGGGCAGACAGAAAAATCGAAGAGTCGACCAAGAAGCTCCCCACGCCGTGGAAGGAGCCCTCGGTACGACCCTTCCACGTCGCAATAGCCAATCAGAAGCGACAAGGAAAACCCCTGCGGTCCACTGTCCAGAGCCATCATGGAGACTCTCCTTCACGTCGGGATGGATAAACCCTCGAGTCTGGCAACCTACGATGGCATGACTGACCCGGAAGACCATATTAAGAGCATCGATGCGATGCTCGACTACCGCAATGTCCAGGGAGCCATAAAATGAAGACTCTTCCCCATGACCCTGAGGAAGGGCGCGATAGTGTGGTGTCGCAATGCAAAAAATAACCAGCAGAAAAACAGAAGAGTCGCCACCGAACGTTATTTATCCCAACGAAGGGAAAGGAAACGATCGAAGGAAACCTCAAAAGGGAGAAGACACAGTCGTTGCAACCATAGTCTGGGTTCAAGAGTCGGTTACGCGAGAGGAAGGTATTAGTACCCCCTTGCGTCTGTTGTACTCAACGGGATCCACGCTTGTTGTCTAATCAAAGGGTGTGTTATCTAAAACCTACTACTAAATGGAAACGAGAAGGAAAAACAAAAGAGGACTCGCAAGGATCATCGCAATCCTATGCCCACGTATCTTCATGGACGAAAGAAGAATCAGAGTCGATGTAGTTCGAAGGACTACAAACTAAATAGGGGAGGTTGCTCGCCAAGACCTCGCAGTCTTGTGCCTATGTATCCTCAACCGGACGAGAGGGAGGAAGTCAGAGCAATTGTAGTTTGACATATGAGACGATAAGTGTTTTTTATGAGTGACGTTAGATTCGCATTCCGACAGTTAGGGTCGATGCATGTTTGCAACAGAACAGAAATAACGCCCTCTTTCTGAAAATGATTTGAGACCCATCCAGAAGGATAAAAATATTTGCATTTGGTTTTGTGATTTTTAGACAGAAGTGAATTAAGTTAGTTTGGAACTCGTATTGCAGTATATGACATAAGAGCGAATACGTCGCATGGTCGCCCCCAAACGGGACTGTAGCTAGCGATTTTTGTCGGTGACACGACCACCTTATCGCTGAATGGGGATTCCTTACCTCAGTGGGAGGAACGTTGGGTGCTACTTTCTGATTACTTATTTATCCCGTGAAGCTGGAAGGGAAAGGGAAAGTTATCTAAAATGAACCTTGCACGCATCTGTTTAACTGAACAAATGCTTGATAGAGATTAGGGAGTCCGGGGTCAGGTTATACAATGGGGAGTTATCAATTACCCATCCTATACATGGTTATCCATGAGATGATAGTTTTAGGATCAAGTTTGATACTTGATTGTGTTTGTCCGTGAAATGGGAAAAGTTTGTCTTGGTGGATGTCTGAGAGAGATTTTTGTTGTTTTTGGGTTTTCCGATGTTTTTGGTAAGGTCAGTGACCTAAGGTTTTTTTGTTTAGTGTGCTCGCTAAGATTTCGCAATCTTATGCCTATGTATTCCCTGTTATGGAGTATAGGGAAATCAGAGTGATCGTAGTTCCTCCTGTTCTAAGGAAGAAACAGATGTCTGGTGTCTTGTTCAAAGCCCAAGATTGAAGCTAAAAGGTTGTTGGTTTGTGTCTTGTTCAAAGCCCAATATTGAAGCTAAAAGGTTTTGACTGAGAGAGAATTTGTCATCTCTAAAGAGAGATATCTCATTTGTTAATCACAGTTGTTTGGGTAACTGATTTAAAAAGGAGAATTACTTTAACTGGAATGCATGGAGACCAGCAATACCATAATTGCCTTTACAGGGTGATTTTTCCTAAAGGAGGAAACTTTAACTCAGTGTGAGCAATGCAATTTTTCCTTAGGAATTCATGCTAAAAGAAGGACATTGGCTTGGATGTTTGTATCCAGATGCTTGCCACTTACAGCAATTAGATGAAGGTTTTAACCAGGATAATGATGGACAGACATCTTGGATGTTTATATCAACAAGTGTGCCACTTACAGCAGTTATCTGGAATCAGGGTTTTATTTTGATTGACTATTTTGAGATGTGATTAAACAGAGAAGATGTCCTTCTGCAGAGATTTTGATTTCCTCTGAGGGGATGTTGATTTTTGTGTGCCTTGATTAAAGCCCAAGGTTGAAGCTAAGAGGTTGATTGGATTCCACTTGGGAAAATCATTATACAAAGCCTAAGAGGAGGCTGGAGATTTGACTGACTCAACAAGAGAGTGTTTACTTGGTGTCTTGTACAAAGCCCAAGATTGAGGCTGAAAGAGATTTGTCTCTTTGGGAAAAAGGTTTTATCTGTCTTGTACAAAGCCCAAGATTGAGGCTAAAAATATTTGACTCCACTGGGGAGGACATTTGTATGTGTCTTGTACAAAGCCCAAGATTGAGGCTAAAATATTGACTCAGTTGGAAAATATCTATCTTGTACAAAGTCCAAGATTGAGGATGAAAGGTATGACTCTGTTTAAGGAGTGTTTGATATCTGTCTTGTACAAAGCCTAAGATTGAGGCTGAAAAGATGACTGACTCTACTGTAGAGATATTTAGGGGTGTCTTGTACAAAGTCCAAGATTGAGGCTGAAAGTTGTGGACTCAACTGAGGAGTTATCATTATACAAAGCCTAAGAGGAGGCTAACTGTTGAGGGATGATCATTATACAAAGCCTAAGAGGAGGCTAACTTCTGTTGAGGATTTATTGAAATCCAGAGACAGGTTCATATTGGGGATTAACTCTTGTTGGGGATTACAGAAGAGTTAAGGTATCAGAGAACTTGAGGTTCTAATGAGGATTGTAACCGTATATTGACCCTGGCTGGGGATTTAACTGAAAATGTGACAGTTGAGAATTCTTTCCTCTGGTGAGTTTACAGTAATTTACCCTGACTGGGGAAAATTAAAGGTGTAAGGTTTAAGGATTGAGTTAGGGAACCTGCTGGTTTTAACTCTGTTTGGAGATTAATCTGATGATCAGGGTTATTTCCTGTTCTTTAAGGAAAATGAGTTTCATGAGAAATCCAAGGGGATGAGACTATCCAAGTCTACTGGTGTTGAGAAATTGGTTCTCAAATGGTGAATAATCTTTGTATTATGCCCAAGAGAAGGCTGGTATGTTAAGGGATGAAGGCCAACCCTTAACTGGTCTGATGTTTTGACTCAGAAAGACTGCTCTAGCAAATGATGACTAGGTTCTGTCCTATACCTGTTGGAGGTCTCTGGGTCCTTGTACTAAGCCCAAGAGGAGGCATGAGAACTTCTAAGAAGCCTGAGGGTCCTTGTACAAAGCCCAAGAGGAGGCTGGGGATGCTTTTAGGAAGCCTGTGGGTCCAAACTTAAGAATGTTCAAGAAAGGTTTCACCGAGAATTAATCCTTTCTAAAATGAACAGTTCTAGAGTTTGAAGAAATTCAAGAGAAGTTTCACCGGGAATTAATCCTCTCTGGGCAATTGAATTTCTTTGACAATTTCTAATAGTGACAGTCTGAGAAAAGGTTCACCGAGAATACTGCCTTTCTCTTTGTTCCATATTGTTTAAGCTCAAGAGAAGGAAATACTGTATCTGGAAATCCTATGGGGGATCTATGTTTGACTGCATTGAGAGAGTAAATAACTGGCTTTACCTAATTCTAGACTTAGTTGATGGGGAAAACTCTAAACAGATATACAAGTATATATACAGTTGATATATGATAAGTATTTAAAAGGATATGAAAGAAGGACTTACAGGTGTGCAAGCTTCCAGCAATACAGTTATATATATAAAGCTTGTAAATGAAAGCAGATAAAAACTTACAGGAGAGCAAGCTTCCATGCTGTAATGTTAGTTGTTCAAAGAAATTGAAGCAAGTTTTGATAACAGTTATTTTAAAGCAGAAAGTTGGGGCTTATTCAACAAGAGACGCCCTGATGATTTATTTGAATACAGACTGTATGATTAACAGAGTATTTACAAAGAGAGTTGGGTCTTACAATCTAATAGAGAGCCCAAAGATTATTTTTGTACAAAGTATGGGACTTACAACTCAAGGAGTGGCCCAGATGAAAATAATGATCGCACTATTATTTTGGAAACTGTATCGGGTCTTATACAATGACTGAGGCCCAAAATTATTTATGTACAAAGGGGGGTTGGGTCTTACACTCTATTAGAGGCCCAAAAGTGTTTTTAAGAAAAGAAATGGGTCTTATAGCTCAAGGAGAAGCCCCGGTTATTTGATTTTGAACTGGCGATCGCGCCGAGGTATTTGAAAATGTAGTGGGACTTATTCAATGTGTGAGGCCCAAAATGGTTTTTGGTTGAAAAGGGATTGGGTCTTACACTCTATTAGAGGCCCAAAGAGTTTGAAAATGTATAAAGATGGGACTTATAGCTCAAGGAGAGGCCCAGGTGATTTTGTTAAAAAGGCGACGATCGCGCCATGATTTTGAAAATGTACAGAGGGACTTATACAATGCGTGAGGCCCAAAATGGTTTATTTACAAAGGGATGGGATTTACACTCTATCAAGAGGCCCAAAATGATTTTGAAAAAGATTAGTGAGGGTGAAATTAATCAAAACCCTAATTTGTTTGAAAATGGAATTAATTTTGATTAAAAATTAATAAAATTATTGAAAATATGTGAAAAATGAGTTGTGATCTTGGATCAATATTTCAGAAATCATGTTTTTATCCACAAAATGACTAAAAAATCATTTAAGTTTGGAAAATCAAGAAGGAAAAAATATTTTAAATGTTAAAAAACAAATAAAAATTAATTATTTGCAAAAATATCAAATATATGAAATAAATAATATTTTTGGGAAATTTTTGTAAAATAAAATATTTTAACACTTTTGTGAATTTTGAAAAAAAGAATCAGCTCAAAATCATTAAAATTCAGAGAGAAATTAATTTTTGAATCAATTAAATAAAATCACAAAATCAAATATTTGAAAATTTGAAAAAGGGCGCCAAGAACAAAGGGAAGAACACGCGTGCACTCTGTTTCTGCAGATTTGCGTTTTCTCACTTTTCTCCATGATATCTCAATGGTTTTGCATGATTCAAGTGTCAATCTTCTTCGTTTTCAACTCACAATCATGTCTATGGTATTTAATTTCATTTATTTTAAGTATGGAATGAGAAATCAAAGTAAAACCTCAAGAACCCTAATTTCTGCAAGAACACTAGGAAATTCCATACACAAATCATACAAAGCAATTGATTGAGGGGAAACACTCTATACATGATTATGAACATGTGGCAAAATTATTGTGCAGTAAAATATGCATGCATCATGTAGTTTGAAGAGTTCAGGCTTACCTCTTGCAGCTGGTGATCGTGTTTTGAGTTGGAGGTGTTGCAAGCTGGTTCGAATGATCTGGACAACTTTCTTAGGTGCCAAGAGTTGTGTCTGAATGCTTGGAGTGGTTGGAATTGAGCTGGAACTTGAGATGGTACCTCAACGGCAACTCTGTCAAGAACTTGAGCAGTTGGTTGGTGGTTTTGTGAAATTGGTATTCTAGATGTGATTTTGTGTTATGGATCACTCATATATGATGTTTATGAGGTGTTGGCATGATTGGTTTGGTTTGAATCACTCTCAATTTCAAAACCCGTTAGTGACTTGGTTTAGAAGGCAAAAAATGGAGTGAAAGTGTGATTCTGAGAAAAGCCTCAGTTTTGGGGCTTTGGTGTGCTTAAACTGAACACAAATGAGCTCTATTTATAGTAGAGCAAGTTTATTTTGCAAGTAATAGTGAATGGCAACTTGGATCAAATTGTATTGAATGTTTGGTCCTTTGGTCAATGGTCTCCTCTAGCCATTGACTTGCACCAGGCTTTGCAGGTTTAGGTCTTCTGATTCTTGCAACAACCTTGACTCAATTGGACTGGTTTGGGGTTCATCCATGCCACCTCAATCCATCACTTTAATGCACAATGCCAAAATTGAAATTCAAGGTTCCATTCATGATGATTTTGCACATGGCAAGCCAAGTCTTTTGGCATTTTGTGTTGTGGATCAGACCATCCATCCATTTGGATTCTAATTGATCAGAAATGCAATGATCAATGTTTGGAAAATCGGTTTTGGAAATCGTGGGTTGCAAGTTTGCACAAAATCTGCCTAAAACTGTCATGGAGACAGTTTGCAACAAGGCAACTTTGGAGATCCATAACTCCTAGCTCAGAAGGAGTTTGATGGTGTTCTTGGATAATTTGGAAAGCTGATGTATCCTACTTTAATGTGATGTCCTACTTTGGTTTTGAATCAACTTGCATTTGGTTTAAAAATGCCTCTACATTTTGAAAAAAGTGAAACAGATTCTGACTTAGTGAAAATTTCACTAAGTGTTGGAAAAAAAATGTGATTTTCATGTTTTTGTGATTTTGATCAATCCATAACTCATAATCCATGAAGATTTGGAATATCTTGTAGTTGACACTTTTAAAGTATGTCAGATGGACTACAATCTGAGCTTTGAATGGGAGAAAAAGGCTTTGTGGTTTAGGAGATATGGCCTTGCAAAGTTGGTACCCTAGCCACTTTGTTCCATAACTTAGAAAAATTCTAAGTTTCTAAGATTACCCCTTTTACAAGTTATCTCACTTTTCTTGATCTTTCTTGATGAATGATGATTCAAATCATATATTAACATCATTTTAGGGTTAAGGAAACCTTGGTTGACCAAAATTTCAAAAAGTCAAACTTGGATTTTTGTACTGTTGACTTTTCATCAGATGAAACTTTAACTTTGTGATCCTTTTGTGAAATCAATCCTTAAGCCTAATTAAACTTCATGGATGGCCTCAAGGGGTATTTAGAGATGTCTTGGACCCTTCCCCAAGGTTTAAGATCATGGGTAGGTCACCAATCAATGGTAGGGTTGACTTTTTCATCAGAACCCCTAGTTTGTGACCAGATGGTTCTGAGTTCTTGTGACTTATGATTTGATCTCTTTGAGTCAATAAATTCTTGTAGACATGTCAATGTGAGGTATTTGAGGTCTTTGAAGGTTATCTTGAAGCTTCAAGTCATGTCTTGTTTCACAAGTTAACTTAAGGGTTGAATTAGGTCAAAACCCTAATTCCTGATTTTTTGATAGATGGTTCTTCAAGGTGATTTTGCCATTGTGGATGGGCTTTTAAGATTCTTTTGAGCTTATTGGACCATATGTTGAAGTATTGGATCATGCCCAGATGAAAAGTTTCATCTGGAGGCTCTGGTCGACCAAAACACTAATTTGGTGACACTGGCGATCCTGAGGCTTGATCCTCTAGGAATGTTGCATACTTATGCATGATTCTTAATATGGGAGACCCCTTGATCCTTCATGGATGTTTGAGAGGTTATAAAAGTTGAAGATCAAGCCCTTTCTTGATTGATCCTTTGTCTAAAGGCTCTGAGAGGGGTTAAAACCCAAATCCTTGATTGTAGAGAATGCTCAACAATCTCTGAGGAGATTGATGAGGCATGATGGTACATCCATATTATGGTGATGATTATCATAATGATGGAAATATTAGTGGTCAAAATTTGGGGTATGACAGATGCCTCTATTTAATCTTCTTGGACCCGAAGGTGTGAATTGCGAAGATATTCGGACGTTCAGGGTGCAAGAGGATTAAATATCGGAATACCCGAAATTTTAATGGTGGTTATGAATGGTAGTTTACCTATCTATCTTCTTTTGCTAAGCGTTGATACATAGAAAAGGTAAAACTTCCCCTCGATCTTAGTTTCCTACCAAGGAACTGGTGTCAGTTTCTGAAATAAACTTCCCCTCGATCCTGGTTTCCTACCAAAAAATCGGTCTCAGTTTCTGAAATAAACTTCCCCTCGATCATGGTTTCCTACCAAGGACCTGGTCTCAGTTTCTTCTTGTCGAGTTTCTGTTCTTGACAAGGGATGTTATCCATAGCGGTTTTTACCAAACTTCTCGCTGAGTTTTTACTAGGAGATGCCATTTGATGGAAAATTTGATGTCAAACATGTTGGGGGAAACCCTTGGCCTGAGCTGTAGAGATATACAAACTTCTCTATTGGGAGATGCCATTTGTTGACTCTACTGGGGAAAACGAGTCTTCTGAGAGACTGCCTTGCTTAGGAATATCACACTTTCCTTCGGGATTCTCACGAAGAAACGCCATGTGACACGGTCCACTTTTGAGGTGCAGATAACTTTATTAACATCGAGTTTCTTTGGAGAAAGACCGATGTATCGTCGAGAGTCATTGGTCGAGAGGCTTTCTTTCGGGATTTTCCTTAATCCGGGAAAGCAAAGGTATCATCTTCAAAGGTGAAGAGTGATATACGAAGGTATCTGTCAAACGTCTTTCTTGTCTTTCAGAGGTTCAAGTTGGCAAAGTGGTTAGGGACAGGTTCCAATCCAGAAATAAACTGATGGAAGTGATTGTTCAGACAAACATTTCCTGATGAGGAAAGTACTGACGACTTGACTGACAAGAGGACTTTATCACTTGGGAGTGAAACTAACCAGAGTGATAGTGATGCAATATGAATATGAGCATGAATTAATAATGCATGATGTATGTATGTTTATGCTGACAAAATAGACGCGACATACATACCAGTGAATGAACTGGATTGGATATTCGACCGCTGCAGGGAATGAAAAGCACCAATGGTTCAAGATAGCAATACTGCCTTGCTTAGGAGAAGTAGACTCTGCGGGGGAGAAGGAGATTGTCGATTGGTCTTAGGAGATAAGAACTCTGCCGGGTGTATCAGGTGGGACCTGATGTTTGAAAAAAAAGATCCTTCAGTCAGGTAAACTGGTTGAGAAGGAGTACTTTGATTCTGCACTTTGAAGTTAAATCACTTCCTGAGAAGTTGTTGATGTGCTTTCAGACGTTTAAAATCAAAATAAAATGCCATCTTTATTTTAAAAGCAGCAGAAAAATTTTGCAAGTAAATTCATTTTTATTTTATTTCAAGAATCGTTGAGCATGTTTAAATGTCATTCTATAAAGCAAAAAAAAATAAGAGTTGCAAACAAAAGCACGAGGGCTCAAATTTTATTGATAGGATGGTAATCAGCCGAGCGCGTGATACCATAGAGTATCTACAAAGTTTGAAAATGGTAATTTACGGGAAAAGGTCTATATTAAAACATAACGACCGTTATCCTTCTACCAACTTTGAATTCGGGACACTATGGGCTTCTGTCGAAGATGACCCTGACGAATGTCTTTTCTGATGGAAACTAATACTGCTGGGGAATTTACCCGTGTTGGATGTAGTTACTTGCCATGAATCCCTAATTTTTGCCTGGATTGTACTTTGAGATTTCCAATCCACCGGGATGATTTTTTCAGATTATGTCTCTAACTTTTGCCTGGACCACCCATTTGGGTTTTCAATCCACCGAGACGTTTTTTTTTAATTTTAGTTTAGGCGAAGTATTTCTTGACTACATCAACATTCGTGGGGTAGGAAAATTCCTCTCTGTCCATGGTTGCGAGTCTCAAGGTACCGCCTGAGAAAGCTTTCTTGACCACATAGGGGCCATCATAATTCGGAGTCCATTTGCCCCGAGAGTCAGTGAGAAATGATTGTATCTTTTTGAGCACGAGGTCTCCTTCTCTGAAGACGCAGGGTCGGACCTTTTTGTCAAACGCCTTTTTCATTCTCTGTTGATACAGCTGACCGTGGCATAGAGCCGTTATCCGTTTCTCTTCGATCAGGTTCAGTTTGTTGTGTAGACTTTGACAACATTCAGTTTCTGTTAGCTTAGCCTCCATCAATACCCGAATTGATGGGATATCTACTTCTATGGGGAGCACTGCCTCCATGCCATATACTAGAGAGAAAGAGGTTGCCCTTGTTGAAGTGCAGACAGATGTGCGATAACCGTGAAGAGCAAAGGGTAGCATCTCGTGCCAGTCTTTGTAGGTTACAACCATCTTCTGAACGATTTTCTTAATGTTCTTGTTAGCTGCTTCTACCGCTCCGTTCATCTTAGGTCCGTAGGGAGATGAGTTATGGTGTTCGATCTTGAACTCAGCACACAACTCTTTCATCATCTTATTGTTCAAGTTCGATCCATTGTCAGTTATGACGCTGCTTCAACCCACTTGGTGAAGTAGTCAATGGCGACCAGAATGAACCAATGTCTGTTTGAAGCCTTTGGTTCAATCATGCCAATCATGTCGATTCCCCATATGGAAAAAGGCCACGGGAAAGAAAGAACTTTGAGATGCGTTGGCGGTACATGGATTTTGTCGGTGTATATTTGACACTTGTGATACTTACGGATGTACTTGTACCAGCCGGATTCCATTGTCAACCAATAGTACCCTGCTCTTAGGATTTTTCTCGCCATTGTATGTCTGTTGGCATGAGTGCCAAAGAAACCTTTGTGAATCTCTTTCATCAACATGTTTGCTTCTGGTTTGTCTACGCAGCGAAGCAGAACCATGTCAAAGTTTCGCTTATAGAGTGTATCACTGTTCAGGAAGAAGTTTCCAGACAGTCTCCTTAGAGTTTTCCTGTCTTTTCTCGATGCCCCAGGTGGGTACTCCTGTGTCTGAAGGAAGCACTTGATATCATGGTACCAAGGTTTACTGTCTATGACAACTTCAATTGTGAAGATGTAAACGAGCCTTTCAAGGCGCATTACATCAATCTTAGGTACGTCGTTCCATTGACCTACACTAATCATGGAAGAGAGAGTGGCTAATGCATTAGCCATGTGATTTTCCTCACGAGGAATATGGTGAAACTCGATTCTGTTGAAGAATGGTAACCAGGGTTGAGTTGCCATATACATCCAAGTTTTTGATCCTTAAGTCAATCGCTTCTTCGAAACCTATGATACATGCTTCGTATTCGGCCTCGTTGTTCGTACACTTGAATGTCAATCTGGAAGTGAAAGGAATATGGGTACCCTGAGGGGTAATAATGATTGCCCCAATTCTGTTTCTGTAAGAGTTGACAGCTCCGTCAAATATTAATCCCCATTGGGATCCTGGTTCTGGCCCTTCACTGGGTAGCGGTTCATTGCAATCTTTCATTTCCAAATACATGACATCTTCGTCTGGGAAGTCAAACCCAACTGATTCCTGATTGTCAATCAGTTGATGAGCCAAATGATTGGCTAAAATACTTCCCTTAATGGCTTTCTGAGCGTGGTACTCAATGTCATATTCTGATAGTAACATCTGCCAACGGCCAATCCTTCCCGTGAGAGCAGGTTTCTCAAAGACATACTTGATCGGATCCATTTTGGAGACCAACCAAGTAGTGTGGAAAATCATGTACTGGCGAAGACGTTTAGTTGCCCAAGTTAAAGCGCAGCAAGTTTTCTCAAGCATAGTGTATCGAGTTTCACAGTTGGTGAATTTCTTGCTTAGATAGTAAATGGCAGACTCTTTTCTTTTGGTTTCGTCTTGTTGGCCAAGTACACAACCCATCGAGTCTTCCAAGACTGTCAGGTAAATGATCAGTGGTATTCCTTCCACTGGAGGTGACAAAATTGGTGGGTTCAATAGATATTCCTTGATACTGTCGAAAGCCTTTTGACAATCTTTCCTCCATACACAGCTTTGATTCTTTCTGAGTAATTTGAAGATTGGTGCGCATGTCACAGTCATGAGGGATATGAATCTCGAGATGTAATTCAGACGTCCCAAGAATCCTCTGACTTGTTTCTCTATTTTAGGTGAAGGCATCTCTCAAATGGCCTTGACCTTGTCAAGATCGACTTCAATCCTTTTCTGGCTAACGATGAACCCTAGGAGCTTTCCTGAGCGTACACCGAAGGTACACTTATTAGGATTCAAGCGTAGTTTGTATTTTCTTAGACGTTCAAACAATTTTGACAAATGCTCAACATGTTCCTTCTCTGTTTTTGATTTGGCAATCATATCATCGACATACACCTCGATTTCTTTGTGCATCATGTCATGAAACAGAGTTGTCATGGCCCTTTGATAGGTTGCCCCGACGTCCTTCAAACCGAACGACATCACCTTGTAACAAAAGGTGCCCCATGGGGTGATAAAGGAAATTTTCTCCATGTCTTTCGGCGCCATTTTGATCTGATTATAGCCCGAAAATTCGTCTATAAAGGAAAAAACTTTGAATTTGGTTGTACTGTCTACCAGCATGTCAATGTGTGCTAAGGGAAAGTCGTCCTTTGGACTTGCCCTGTTCAAATCTCTGTAATCTACACACATCCTGACTTTTCTGTCCTTTTTCGGAACTGGCACTATGTTAGCTAGCCATTAAGGATATTCTGAGGTGGCAAGGAAACCAGCGTCTATCTGTTTCTACACTTCCTCTTTGATTTTGATAGCCATGTCCGGGTGAGTCTTTCTCAACCTTTGCTTTACTGGTTGACATTCTGACTTTAACGGTAAATGATGTTCCACGATGCTGGTATCCAACCCTGGCATGTCCTGATAGGACCAAGCAAATACATCGGGAAATTCTTTGAGAAGTTTGATCGAGTCTTCTTTGACTGTTGGATCATGCAGTGCCCCAATCTTGATTTCTTTTCTCTCTTCCTCTGAACCCAAATTTACCGTTTCCAACGGCTCCTTGTGAGGCTCAATAGACCTTTCCTCTTGTCTGAGTAATCGGGAGATCTCTTCTGGAATTTCTGCATCCTCTTCTTCTTCAGCTTCAAATACCGGGAATTCAAAGTTGGGAGAAGGCATGGGATCGTGTGTTTCAATGGGGTTTAAAACAAGCAATCTGCAAGGCGTGATGATTTGTTTTTAGAAGGGATAGAGAGAACATCAATTAATGCGGGAGTTACAGAATGACATTTTATTTATTCATGATTTGTCGATTCTTGAAATTACAGCCCTATAAAACAAAACTCTGTCGCTTTGGGCGAAGTGAAGAGGGATATTTACAGAAAAGCGAGCCCTATAAAAACATCTGTTTCACCTGGGCAGGGTGAAAAATCAACATAAAGATGGCAATTACTTAGACTTATGGACTACTTTCGGAACATCGACAGCAACCCATTGACGACGAACTCCTCGGTGAATCACAAAGTCAGGAACCTTCTTTCTTGGTTTATCCTTAGAAATGACGCTGATTTCTGGTGGATCAGGATTATTGGAATCCTCTTCCCAGGAAGAGTTGTCGTAAACGAACTCTTCTATTATATTTTTCATAGTTTCCTCGTTCTCAGGGGAATCTCCTCATCCAGTTGGCTGGATATCTTCTATTTTGATGAGAGAGCTTTCAGGAGCAGTATACTTGACTAAGAAGTCATACTTGTCGCTTGGCTGTCCTAAAGTGTCCCACAATTCAGTGGGAAAAGAGGAGTCATCTTCTTCGATGATGTTGACCTCTGGAAAAGCGTAATTGATGAACTCCTGTCCTGTAGTTTGTGCAGGTTCATCGTTGTGATGAGTATTTTCTGAATAGCCTGAGTAATGATCCCATGACTAAGTAGGGATGCAGGTATTCTTTTCAATGTTGCTTAATTGATATGCCTCGTTAGGCTGACTCTTTGGTCCCAAGTCCTCTGGGTACGACTGCCATATCGGCAAGTCATCCATTCGGTCAAAATAGTTATAGTCGAAGTTATCTTTCATTGGATCATCCTCCAATGAGTTAGGTGGAACACGGCATCGTTCGGGATCACAATTTCCGTACATCATTTTGACGTCCGATCTTGGTATGAATCTCGGACTCTGTGTGGGAAAACAAAATGGCATAGGTGTCTCTCCCTGAGACAAATAACCATCCTCGTTGAGATATGATTTCCACTCTTCATCCATATCGGAGGAGTTACTCTCATTGATAGTGTGTACTTCTTGAGACACTGGGTGAAGGAATCCTCCGCTGAGGAAGAAATCCTTAATGGGACGAAAGCTGTCATCTTTCTTAGCAGTCTGGGCACAGGTCGAGGAGAAACCTATGCCTTTCTTTTTCTTGTTATCTGTAGGAATCACAAGTTGTCCCCATCCCTTTGCGTTGTTACTCTTAATTGCTTCAAGAGCATCTTTGTATGAGGAAATCGACGTTCCTTTCTCAAGTTGATTCTCATTGCTCACCGAAAGAGCTTGGAACTGGGTTCCGACTACCTCCTCTGGTTCCACACAGGAGAAAGATGATAAAATGCTTACTATCAAAGCTTTCTCTCCGTAGACTGTGACGAGTTTTTCATTCTTGACGAACTTCAGCTTCTAGAGAAGTGTCAAAGTGACTGCCCCAGCTTCGTGTATCCATGGTCTTCCTAATAAACAGCTGTAAGCTGCCCGAATGTCCATGACCTGGAAAGTGACTTGAAAAGTGTAATGACCGATGGTTATGGGAAGATCTACTTCGCCGATAACTGTTTTTCTGGATCCGTCAAAAGCTTTGACAATGATTTCACTGCCCCTCATTGGAGCTCCTTGAAACGATAGTCATGTTAGAGTCAACTTTGGCATAACATTCAGAGATGATCATGTGTCAACCAATACACTGGCTAAAGCGTCGTCCTGACAGTTGACTGTAATGTTAAGTGCCATGTTATGATTTTTGCCTTCTTTCGGCAATTCCTCGTCATTGAATCCTAAGTTGTTGCAGGAAGTGATGTTTGAAATGATAATGTCAAACTATCCTACCGTTAGATCTTGTTCCACATAGGCTTGCTCTAAGACTTTCTGCAGAGCTTCCCTGTGAGCTTCGGAACTAAGTAGGAGGGATAAAACAGAGATTCTGGACGGAGTTTGCAACAGTTGGTCTACAATGTTGTACTCGCTCCTTTGGATGACCTTCAGCATCTCATCGTTATTCTTTGAAAGTTCGGGACTACTGGAGTGCCCGATTTACTGATTCGGAAATTCTTCCTGAGTTTCTTTCTCTTTGGCAGGTTCACCAACTCCTCGGTTGAAGATTCGGCCACTTCGTGTGACCCGACTGATGTCGTCAATGTTTACAACGGAGGGTAATGGAGTTTCCTTTCCATTTTCGATCGTTGTAGCATCGTACTTATAAGGGATAACCTTAGGTGACTCGTACGGTAATGGTCCTGGTAAGTAGATTACCACTGGAACCTTCTGATTTTTCTGACCATCATACTCAGCCTCAATTGTTCGAAGTTGAGAATCTACCTACTGTCAAGAGGAACTTTCGATTCGTTGAGCAGAGGGATTATGGCGCAAACGTTTTCGGCCATTTCATGATTGGAAATGATGACAACATTTTCACTTTGACCAGGAAGATAGTCTTGTATTACGTTGATCGACCCGACACTTGAACAGGGTAGGATCTCTTTTCGGTCCAACTAATTTTGGAGAGCTGACCGCACAAGATAACACCCTTGGTTATTTTCTGAACAAACCCTACCGCGTTCATAGTTATGTGGTGGCACCCGGCCACGCCCACTTTGTATACAATGCATTTTGACCAGATCTATTTCCATCGAGCCGACATCCTGACTCTGATGTCTACTAGGATTTCCGTCAGTCATACTGATCTTCTGCGTAGCTTCGTCCAAGTAAATCGGAAGCCACCAGTGGTCCAATAAGTGTTGGAGTGTTCTCTGGACAAGGGCACAACCTTGGTCGTCCTCTTGACACTCTTCGCAGTCCTGATAATCATGTGAAGCCAGAAAACCGAGCCTGACTTGCTTAGCATGAAGTTCTACCAGACTGGTGTTCATCAAGCGTATGTCGAATATTTGAACCATATTGACTTGATGAGTATTTCTTTCTTGATAGTCCTAGTTCCATCCGAGATCCATCTGACGTTGAAGGGCCTCTTGTACAAAAGAGCATCCCTGATTGCTTGTTGAGCAGATCAGACAGGCATCATAATTGTGTCGTGGCAGATTATGATATTGACTTTGCCTAGAGTACATGGCTAACAAATTGACATTCATCGCAAGGATATTGTGATTCTGAACAATGTTGGGATTAGCATGAGCCATGTTGACTTCTCAGATTCTGTGATCTTGAATCCATCCGAGATTCATCTATTCCTGTAGAGCTAACTGTACTACAGAACATCCTTGGTTATTCTTAGAGCAGATATCACACTGGTGATAGTTGTGAGGCGGTACGTGACCATACCCGCTTTGTCTGCAATGCATCCTAACCATATTGGTCCCCAACTGGAGTACATCGCGAATATGATAACTACGGCTAAATTCCTCTTCTATCAAATTTACTGTAGCCTTGTCATGTTGCGGCAACGGGTTCATCTGAACATTCAGATTAATATCTTTAAAAGATAAGACCCCGTTTCTGACAAGTCTCTGTACGTCAGATTTGAAACTGAGACAGTTTTCAATGTTGTGCCCCGATCCTCCTTGATGGTAAGGGCAAGTTTGCTCCGCTTTAAACCAAAAGGGCGGATTTTCTGGTATGGCAAGAGGAGACCTGGTCTGGACGTGCCCCTTGGCCAGTAACAGTGGAAAAAGTTCCGCGTACAACATGGGTATAGGGTCAAACCCCGGTGATCGTGTTGTACAATTGTTATTGTTGTACTGAGGACGAGCCTTCTGAAGAGGCTATTGAGTCCTTTGCTGATACTGTTGTTGACTTGGTTGATTTTAAGCAACCTGGGGCTGATAAGTCGGAACTGGCGCAGGGTTAATAGCAGGAGTTTTCGTCGCTACTAGTTGATACCGTTGCCTTTGTTTTCCTTGGGAGATATTGCTAATCTCCGGTTCCTTCTTTTTCTGAAAAGCACTACCGTATCTTTTAGTATTGCTGGAGGGTTCAACCTCTTTGGCTAACCGTCCTTCGCGAACTGCTTCTTCGAGGCGTACTCCCATGTTTACCATATCGGTGAAATCACTGGGCGCAATGGCGACCATCCGGTCATAGTAGAATGAGCTTAAGGATTTCAGGAAGATCTTTGTCGTCTCTTTTTCCTCAAGAGGTTGAAAAAATATGGGCGGAAATTTCACGCCATCTCTGAGCGTATTCCTTAAATGTCTCTTTGTCTTTCTGAGACATCGCTCTGAGTTGATATCTATCCGGTGCCATGTCCAGGTTATACTTGTACTGTTGGACGAAGGGCGACGCCAAGATCTCTGAAAATATTGATCTTAGTGCGGTTTAACCCCATGTACCATCTGAGGGCAGCACCGGTTAAACTATCCTGAAAATAATGGATCAGTAGCTGTTGATTTTCTGTCTGAGTTGACATTTTACGAGCATACATCACCAAGTGACTTTGAGGGCAAGAGTTGGCTTTGTACTTCTCAAAGTCGGGCACCTTAAATTTGTGCGGAATTTTGACATTCAGGACCAAGCAAAGGTCAGCTGCGTCCTTTCCAAATAAATCCTGACCACGAATAGCATGCAATTCCTTTTTCATTTCCAAGAACTGTTCCTGGAACACGTTCATCTTTTCATACATTTCCTCATTTCCAACAGGAACCGTCTGTGGAATTTGTCCTCTCAGGACAGTGTGTACCACTGCTTGTGGTATGGTCATTACAGCTGTGACTCTGGGTTCCTCGAAGCCCTAAAGTTTGTAACCTTCAGGAATTCCTGTCGTAAATCTTGCGTCCTCACTTTCCTGAAGTTTTTAACCTTCAAGACCAGTGGCTCCTGCTATAGTGTCCGGGTCGTCTGAGACCGGCGGAATGTATCCTTCAGAAATAAAGTTAGGCGGCATGCCCCAGGGCCGACCCGTAGGCATGTTGAACCACGGATGTACCTCAAGTGGCTTTTCCACTATGGGTGTAGAGATGATTTTCGAAATCACAATCCTTTGACATTGCTCCTGAGCTGCTGTCAGGGATTGCATATCACTATGCAGTTTCTTTAGATCGTCCTTTAGAGCGTTGATTTCTTCTCTCAACTCTCTATTCTCTTCCTCGAGATCGTCCATTTTCTTTTGCCGATTCTCCCGAGTATTGTACGAGTGAGACAGTTTGATTCTAGAATTGAGACGTAGACGTGAGACTCAAGAGAAAGAAGAATGCGTTATGTTAGAATGATGAATGTAATGATATATTCACTACGCCAAAAATGAGATTTCGCAGCACAACAAAGACAGTGCTTTCTGGCAGAAGCGCTGCTATATGTTTCGCTAAAAACAAAAATAAAAAACGAAAGAAAAAAGCGCTGCTAAATGGGGGACATAAGGCAACGCTTTTGAAAAGCGCTGCTAAAGCCCTAAGGCAGGTGGACTTTAAAAAGTGTTTTATGAAAAGCGTTGTTAAAGGGATACCATAAGGCAGCGCTTTTGAAAAGCGCTGCTCAAGGGCTTTCGTACAACACGCTTTAGCTAGCGCTTTTAGAAAGCGCTGCTAAAGGCCTTTCATTAATCCCACATAAGAAAGCGCTTTTACCCCAAAAGCACTGCTAAAGGATTAACATAAGAAAGCGCTTTCTAAAAGCGCTGCCTTAGGTATTTTAAAATATTAAAATTAAAACATAATCTGATATCCCTCTATTTTCTTACGATCGTTTCTATTTCACCCTAGCGACATTGTTTCTCTTCTTCCTCCTTTTTCTGCAAACGAACGGAACTCAATCCGTCCGCCGTCATTCTGCAAACGAAATCCGTCGTGGCTTTACTCCGTTTGTGGCTTCCCTCCGCCGTTTCTGCTTACTCACACCGTCGTCCGCCATTGTTGAATGTTTCTCTGAGGTTTTTACTCTCCTTTTTCTGGTTTTCTCTCCATTAATGAAAATGTCTAATATTCTCCATTGTTGACTATTTCTCTGTTGTTTGTGTGAGATAAATTTGGTGTATTATTAGTTGTTGATGTTAGGTTTTCATTTTTTGATTTGTAGGAGTTAGTTAATGATTAATTGGAAAAGCGGTTAATTAGAAAAGTGATTAATTAGTAGAAGTTAGTATAGTAATTATTGTGTAAAATGTGATTAATTTGTAGAAGTTAGTTTAATGATTAATTTGTAGAATAGTAGAAGTTAGTTTAATGTGTAAAATTTGTAGAATAGTGATTAATTAGAAAATTCAAGGTAGTTAAGAGTGTTGTAGAAGTTAGATTGTTGAGGTTATTATAGGGCTATTTGTAAAGTTAAAGTGAACATTTATCGGAAAATTTTAGTGATGTAAGAATTCATTTGTTATTGAAAATGATAATGAAATTAGTAGTTAAGTGAACTAGTGATTGAATTTATTTTGAGAGATGATTGAAAATGATAAATAGTGATTGAATTGTTACTTGAACTTAAGCGTTGAAGTTGTTTTTTTTACAATGTTGATTGAATTTTTACAATTATTTTTTTCATTAATTTGATTAGTTGAAAAAAGCGCTTTTTGGTTTGTAGAAGTTTGTTAGTGATTAATTGGAAATGTGATTAGTTGTTGATTTTTGATTTGATTTGATATTAGTTGTATTATTAGTTGTTGATGTTAGGTTTTGATATTTTGGTTTGTAGAAGTTTGTTAGTGATTAATTGGAAATGTGATTAGTTGTTGATTTTTGATTTGATTTTTGATATTAGTTGATTTTTGATTTTTAATATAATTGTGTCATTTTATATTGATGTTTTTCTTTATTACAGGTGAAATGGCTAGTAACGAGGAAAATTCACATGATACTTCAAAAAATGATGGACATGAAACAATTCAAGAAGCGGAAGGAGACATTACACGAGGAGTAACTATTATGAAGAACATCATTCGTGCTAGAGATAAAGGAATAAAATATGACGTTCAGTTGAATGATACGAACCAACTTGTTGAGCCTAATGGAGCAGTGTTGACAAGTTACATTGGTACACTTATTCGTTCGTATATTCCAATTACTTGTGATAATTGGAGAAATGCTGAGTTGAAACCCGCCAAAGAAAAGATATGGAGTGAGATACAGGTACCATATGTGATGTTATTTGTTTTTGTTGCCGATTATGTCTTTAAATTACTAATTATGTTATTTGTTTTTGTAGAGGTCTTTTAGTATTAGTGATGACCGAAAGAAGTATCGTATCCAATTAGCCGGAAAAAGACACAGAGGGTTTCGAGCATTTCTATCAAACAAGTATCTTAAGGATGTCTATCTTAAGGATGCCGAAGGAAAGTTTATTGAAGCAGAACGTCCGATGAAGTATGTGGACTTGATTTCACCTGAAGAATGGGAAACTTTTGTAGCCAAAAGAAGAACCGAAGCATTCCAGGAGTTGAGTGGCGTAAATCTCCAAAGGGCATCAAAACCCGCGTATCCATACAGGAAGGGGCGTTTGGGATATGCACGCTTATAACAAAAAATAGTAAGTATATATAAATGCTTTGATTTACTTGTTTCTTTCCCATGTGTTATAATTGATTTTATTATTTGTCTTAATGTGTAGTTAGAAGAAGAGAAAAATGAAGAAACATGTGTTCTGGAACATGTTTTGTGGAAGGCTGCTTGTGTGGGAAAGGATGGAGTTGTTACGGAAAATGTTCAACAAGTTTTTTAGCAATGTGTAAGTATAATATTATGCGTTTTATATCCCACTTATTAACATATATATAATATTTATGTTTTTTAATCCCCGCTAATATTTTTCGATATTCATGCATATGAATTCCAGGAGACTCTGTCTCAGTCCGCAACTCTAGGTGAAGACCAGGATTGCAGGAGCATACTTACTCGAGTATTGAATGTTCCTGAGTATTCCGGTCATGTGAGGGGTAAGGGATTTGGGGTCACTCCATCATCCTTTTATAAGTGTTCAAAGAGCCAAAATCCTAGCAATAAACAAGTGATGGAAGCCATGGAAGAATTAAGAGCCCAAGTCTGTGAATTACAAAAGGATAAGGAAAAATATATGTCAGAAAGGCGTGGTTCAGAGTTTAATGATACTAGTGACAAAGGTAGTATCAATTGTCAACAGAAACTTCCCGAGGTAATTATATATGCTTATTATGAAATTAATTTAGCACAAATTTATAAATATATACACATTAAAAGTGTTAATTCTATATTCAAATGTTTTACTAACTTATATGATTTTTAGATTCATGCCCAAGAGTTGCAAATAACAGGAAGTCAGAATAGGAAGCCAGAATTAGGCAACACGTCCAACCAAAAAAAGACTCTTGCAAGGACGGGGGAAAAAAAGCAATTGTATCTCGATTTAGGTCATCTCTTGAAACACTTGTAGAAACATCGAATTTGATGGACGGTGGTATTCGTGAAATACCTATGGAGGAAGGTATTTTCAGTTATTCCTATTCAGAAACAATTTCTAAAGAGGATTTGGATCAGATTTTTAATCATTCTGAATCAGGCATCGGTGTTATGCATACATACATCAGGTATTCCGATTAACTCTCTTTAATTATTTAAACAATTTATTTACTCATTTCAACGAATAATCTAATGTTTATTATGTTTTTATTTAAGGTTCTTGTATGAGAAATTGGTGCGCCCGCATCAATTTTCAGAAAGATTCGGTTTCTTATCTGCCAACTGTATCAATGCACCGTTAATTGCGATGAATCCAACTTCAGTACAATCTCACTTAGTCGAAAGATTTATGGCCAGCATAGATACAGAAAAGTTGTATCTTTTACCATATAATACTAGCAACGGGTTAGATTTGCATTCTTACTTCATTTATTATCATTTTTCGTTTTTTGATGTTGCGTATAAAATTACTATATCGATACTTTTGTTTTATTTTACAGTGGACACTGGTTGTTGGTTGCGATAAATCCGATAAGAAAAATAGTGTATTATGTGGATTCGTTAGATGGTGATGTAGATAAATACCCGGATATGAAGACGACGATTGATACGTAAGTGAAGTTGTTCTAAATATTCGTGTGTATTTGTTTATTAATTTATTTAAGTGAGATTGTTCTAAATATTCGTTTATATTATGTTAGAGCTATACAAATATTTCGATCACAAAGAGGAGCCCAAGTATCAAAGAGTAAGTCAACCAACATTTCATGGATCTGAGTGGAGGTATATTTTCACAATTTTGCTTATAATAGTGATGCTACTTGATAAAACAAGTTAGACTATATATCCTGATATATATTCTTATTTTTTTTCACTGTGTAGTGTCCTCGTCAAAAAAATTGTAAGATTGTGGTTATTTCGTTTTGAGGTTTATGAAAGAAATCATTCATTTGGATCAAATAGATATTCCAATCATGGTATGGATTTATAACTTAGGAGTTATTTTAATATTTATCGGATATTTGATATAATTAATTACTTTTAACTAAATCATGCATATTATGTTATATTATGTTGTATTTTGATGAATTCAAGTGTGCTACTTACTCCAAAGTACAATTGGATGAAATTAAGGAGGATTGGTGTCAATACCTTATTGAGCAAAGAATCATATAAGGTATGGAAGTTGGAAGTTGTTGTATATACTTTGTATAGTTTTGGAAGTTGTTGTATATGGTTATTAGAATGGTTATTTGGTGTATGAATAGTTGTTGTATATAGTTTTGGAAGTGGAAGTTGTTGTATATAGTCTTGTGTATAATTATGAAATATAAGGCCTATATATGGTGATTGAAGTATATAATTATGTAGTATTGTGAATTGAAGTAAATAAGGCCTATGTTAAATGAAGGCTTGTGAATGGAAGTATATAATTGTGATAAGTTTTGATAAAAAATTATGTTATACAGGTTTGTTAATATACAGGTCTATTAAAAGGTTTTTTTAAAAAAAGATTTCTTAAAAAAAAGAGTTTTAGCAGCGCATTTGACAAAAAAGGCATCCAAAACAAATAAATTTTAAAATAATTTACGTGTACAAAAGACAGCGCTTTTACTGCAAAAGCGCTGCCAAAAGTGGAACTAAAGAAAACGCTTTTCTAAAAAGCGCTGCTTAAAGTATTAAGTAGAGACACATTAGAAAGCGCTTTGAAAAGTGCTGCCTAAGGGGGGGAAGGGGGGGGGGGGGGGGGGGAACCAGCGCTTTTTCCAGAAAAAGCGCTGCCTAAAGTTGGAAAATAATACACATTAGGCAGCGCTTTTTAAAAAGCGCTGCCTAAAGGGGAACAAAAGACATCGCTTTTAATGGAAAAGCGCTGCCTAAAGGGGACCTAAGGCAACGCTTTTGCATTTACAAAAGCGCTGTCTTTACCTTTAGCAGCGCCACCTTTGGCAGCACTTTTAAGCGCTGCTAAAGGTCTTTTTTGGCGGAGTGATTTTTTGTTTTTTTAGCTTTAATCGAAAAGAAACTTTGAATAAATTGCAAATATCATACAGAGAGGGGAGAACCCCTTTTTATTGAATTTGAAGGACTGCGATATGTTACAAAGAAAAGTACAGTATTTTACAAAGTGCTGGTAAAAGGAAAATTCTAAGCTTAAGGGTCCTGAGTCCTCTCTGAAGAGAGCTCAGAAGCAGGTTCTGGTAGCTTCCTTTTCTTCGATCAAGGTTGTTCAACCGTTGTCGGGTTATCAGTTCTTTTCCAGATGAAAGAAGTGAGTGAATTTTTTTGATCTTCCCGACTCTCCTCAACATGCTGCTCTAATATTCCGATTAGAGCATTCTTATCTTTTAACAGTTCCTGGAGTTTGACACACTCCATGTTGAGAGTCATGTACTTATTTTTCCAAGAGTTCCTCTCTCGCTGAATTTTGTTAAGAGCGACCTGGAGTTTTTCCATATTAGACATAAAATAAAGGACATACTCTTGTAACGGAAAAACTTCTTGACGAGGGTAAGGCATCCTCAGCTTGAGAGCTCTAGTTTGCACCCAATGGAGATAAGGCTCCAAAGAGATACAGTCCAGTTTTCCTAGAGACTCTGGTCCTTTCCTGTGAGTGTGTTTCCAGGCATGCAGTATCTCCTTCTTAAGTGCTCTGTCATTTTCTCCTTCTTTGAAGAAAATACCTTCCAAATGAACATTTCGCGGGATATGTCTCATCGGGTATCCGAATTGACGACGGGCTAGAACTGGATGATAATTAATTCCACCTTTAGTTCCTATGAGGGGTACATTAGGGAAGTTTCCACAGCGATTAATGATTTCTTGTAGCGCGATTTTTGTGGTCTTGAATCACGATCGCTTGGGTACTACAGTTCGATTCATTTTTTATCCTATTGAGTTGATTAAGGAAGGGAAATAGATGTCTCCAATTAACCCTGCTTGCATACTGAGTTTAAACAGCTGTCTGTTAGGTTACAGATGCTATTAAGATATGGGTCCTTCTTCGGTTTATTTTGTTTAAATTTAGAATGTCTGGACTATTTGCGAGGTTTTTGGTAAGATGTTAGGATGTGGTGCTTTTGGGTTGATATATGGGGGGGGGGGGGTACTGGATTTTGGGTTGTTGATCAGTATGCTTGCTAAGATTTTGCAATCTTATGCCTACGTATTCCTGTTTGACGAAACAGGGAAATCAGAGCGATCGTAGCTCCTCCTATTCTATGGGAGGAAAAAAAGATTGTTTTGGTGTCTTGTTCAAAGCCCAAGACGTGAAGCTAAAGGTGGTTTGTATCTTGTTCAAAGCCCAAGATGTGAAGCTAAAAGGTTTTGGCTGAGAGAGACTTTGTCATCTCTAAAGAGGATTCATTGATGTATGCTGTGAGCAAGGCACAATTTTGATGCTAAAAGGTTGATTGACTCAACCAGGGGTTTTATTTATACAAAGACTAAGAGGAGGCGGGAAGTTTGACTTTTCCAGGGGGAAATGTTCTTTCTGTCTTGTACAAAGCCCAAGATTGAGGCTAAAAGGGTTTTTTTGACTCCGTTGGGGAGAATGTATCTCGTATAAAGCCCAAGATGGAGGCTGAAAAGGGTTTGACTCAACAAGAGAATCTGTTATACTCAACAAGAGAGTGTTTTATATGTCTTGTACAAAGCCCAAGACGGAGGCTAAAAGTGGTTGACTCAACAAGAGAGTCTTTTATACTCAACAAGAGAGTGTTTTTCTGTCTCGTACGAAGCCGAAGATGGAGGCTAAAAAGGAGGTGACTCAATAAGAGAGTCTGAAAAGGTTAGCTCCGCTGGGGAGAATTATTTGTAGAAAGCCCAAGATGAGGCTACCTTACCGCTGTAGATTATGGAGATCCTGAAGCGGGTCCATGTGTGGGGAACTCTCATGAGAGAGACCGAGGTTTCTTCATCTGTTTGAAAGGAACTTGAGAATGTCTTTGAGACTCAAGGGTCTTAGACTGTCCGAGTCTAGAGTTTTATCTTTTGTACAATGCCCAAGAGGAGGCACGGGCATTTAAGGGATAGTATCAACCCAAAAATGGTCGAAGTTTTGACGCTGGAAAGACTGCTCTAGCAAAGGATGACTAAGTTGTGTCTTATACCTTTAAGAGATCATCAGGGGTCCTTGTATGAAGCCCAAGAGAAGGCATGAGAACTTCTAAGAAGCCAAAGGGTCCTTGTACAACGCCCAAGAGGAGGCGGGGATGCTTTTAGGAAGCCTATGGGTCTCCAAACCAAGAGAAGTTCAAGACATGCTATTCACAGAGAATAGATCAAGCCAGGAGAGTTCAAGGATTTGGAAGAAACTCAAGAGATGCCATTCACGGAGAAAAGATCATCTCTGGGGAGTTAGAGTTTCTTTGATAATTTCTAAGGGTGACAGTCTGAGAAAAGGTTCACCGAGAATACTGCCTTCTCTTTGTTCCATATTGTTTAACCCCAAGAGGAGGGAAGACTGCATCTGGAATCCTACGGGGGATCTAGTTTTGTTTGTATTCGAGAGTGACCAACAGGATTTACCTAGTTCTAAACGTAGTTGCTGGAGAAAACTCTAAATAACTATACTAGTATTACACAGTTGATAGGTGACGAGTATATAAAAGGATGTGAAAGAACACTTACAGTGAAGCAGCCCCACAATACAGTTATATATACGAAAGCGGTAAATGAAAGTGGATAAACACTTACCCGTTGTAGAGCTTCCATGTTGTTTGGTTAGTTGTTCATCAAAGAAAGTTTTGATAACAACATATATTTGAATTCAAAATCAAAGGAGAAAGTGCTTTGAAAAGACTGTTGGGGCTTACAGCTCAAGGAGAGGCCCAAGTTTTAACGATGATTGCACCGTTGTTTTGTAAACTGTACAGAGGAACTTATATAATAAGTGAGGCCCAAAAGTTTTAATGTACAAGGGGATGGGTCTTACACTCTATTAGAGGCCCAATAATTTTTTTTGTACAAGTGGTGGGGCTTACAGCTCAAGGAGAGGCCCAGGGTGATTTCTGTTAAAAAGGCGACGATCGTGCCGAACTTTTTGACGGTATCGGGACTTATACAATACACTGAGGCCCAAATTATTTTGGTTTAAAAAAAGGGGTTGGGTATTACACTCTATTAGAGGCCCACAAGTGTTTAAGAAAAAGAATTGGGACTTATAGCTCGTGGAGAGCCCCACATGATTATTTGTTTGAAAATTGGCGATCGCGCCGAGGTTTGAAAACACAATGGGTCTTATACGATGACCGAGGCCCAAAAGGTGGTGCATTTACAAAGGGGTTGGGTCTTACACTCTATTAGAGGCCCAAAAGTGTTTAAAAATAATTTGTGAGGGTGAAAATCAAAGAAACCCTAATTTTTTTTCCTTTAAAAGTAAATATTTAAAGAAAATCAATTAAAATGATAAAAATACCAAATAAGTTTGAATAAATCACTTGTGATTTTTACTTAAGGTTTAAAAAATGAGGTTTTAATCACAAGATGATTTAAAACGCATTTGGTTTTGATTTTCAAAATAAACATTCACTTTTAAATGTTTAAAAACAATTAAAAATGAATTTATTCACAAAAATACTAATTATATTAAATAACTAATATAAATTTGATTTTTTTTGTGGAATAAAATATTTCAACATTTTTTTGATTTTTTTGCAAAAAGAACCAATAAAAAATAATTAAAATTGAGGAAGTTATTAATTTTTCAAATCATTAAAAATAATATGAAAAATAATAAAAAAGTGAAAAAAACCATTAAAAAGGGGTCTGGGGCGAGGGGGATTCGAACCCCAGACCTCTTGTGTGCAGTGTGCGCGCCTTACCACTGGGGTGGTGATACATCCGTGTATCAAACCCCAGCCACAAATATACAAGGCTTGCCTTGTTCTTGGCCTGGCCAAGGCAAGACAAGGCATGGTTTTTGGTCAGAAACGTGAAGGCCATAACTTCCTCATTTCTCCATGGATGGAGACAAAATTTATATGCATCTGGCCTAGAATTTCCTATGGAATCCAATGATGGTGGTGGTTTTTCCAGAAAATCAATCCTCCTCAAAACCCGATAGTGGTTTTGAAATAGGCCATAGTGTGCATTTTCTGTGCTACCTCTTGGTACATCCATGAATTACATGATGAATTGGTTCAAACACAACACATATAACATGTAGGAGACGTGCATGATCAATGGACCTCAAAGCAAGGCATATTTTAAAGAGTTCAAGTTGAGATGCTTACCTCTTTAGGAGCTTTTTAGGCAATCTGTCAAGTGCCTTGTTCCAGAAATGTTTTGATGCTTTGAACACTCTCAAATGATCCCTTAGAAGCTCTTAGGATGATTGGAATCAGCTGGAAGCCTCAGGAATGGAAATTGGCCCTTTCTTGCAAAAGGGGCAAAAGTGGCCAAAATAACAACTCTCTCAAATGATGTTCCAGATGTGTGGAACCATTTGAGACAGTTCAGGGATGATATTTGGAGTGTGTTTAAGGTTTTATATGGTTTTAAAAGTGACTGAATCAAGACATGGCTTGAAAAATGCAAAAAAAGTCCAATTTTGAGGTTTTGAGATGGGACTTTGTGATTTTGGTGTTACAGGTCACTTGTGAGAGTTTGGACATCTTAGATATGACATATTGGATGTGTTTGGATCATGATCTGTGATGAAATTTCTCTCTAACTCAAAACTCAGAATTACCTTGCTAAAGAAAGCATTTTTGCCTAGAGAAAGAGATTTTGAGGAAAGAAAGTGTTGTAGTGCTTTGGTGTACTCAAACTGAGCACAAATGTGCTCTATTTATAGTAGAGAAATTTTTTTTTGGCTGCAATAGTGAATGTCAACTGCAGCAGAGGTTTGGCCAATGTTGATCAATAGGAATCCAAGTCTCCTCTAGCCATTGACTAGAGGTTAGAGCACAGGCTGCTGGTTCCCTATTTCTTGGATAAGTCTTGACTGAATTCAGTTCGAAAGGGCTCAGTCCATGCCATCTTGGTGCATCCATTAAATGCTCCAAACCAAAATTGGAGTCTTGTCCCTCTTTTAGGAATTTCTAGGTTTGGCATGCTACTTTTGGTTCCAAGGACTTGGGAGGCTGATGGATCAGCGTTTGTCCCTCCTTGGTCTCCCCCTGAGGTGTTCAGATGAATAACCTTGTTTGTCACTTGCAAAATTTACACAAATCGAGCAAAATGCACAAATCTGCCTTGCCATGACAGTTTGCAGCAAGGCACATTGTCATTGTCATATGTCACGCTTAAGTGGAGTTTCATGGAGTTCTTGGCCATTTTGGAAAGCTCTCATATGATACAACACATGTGTGATCATAGTTTGTCTTGATACTTTTTGGATCCAAGTGAAAAATCCCCCTACTTTTGGAAAAAAAGCAAGACATATTCTGACTTTGTGAAAATTTCACTGTGTTGGAAAAGGTGACATTTCATGTTTTCAGCCATTTTGATCATTCCAAAACTCAAAATCCATGATGAATTGGAGTGAGGTGTAGTTGACACTTTTAAAGTATGCCATGAGAGCTACAAATCTATCTTTGGATCAGCCAAAATGGTTGCTTGGATCTCAAGTTATGATCCTTGGAAGTTGGTACCCTAGCCACTTTGTTCCATAACTTAGAAAATTTCTAAGTTTTTTATGGTTACCCCTTTTACAAGTTATCCCACTTTTCTTGGTTTTTCTTGATGAATGATGATTCCAATCACACATTAACACCATTTTAGGGTTAGGGAACCATAATTGTGAAAAATCTCAAAAAGTCAAAGTTGACTTTTGTGCACAGTTGACATTTTGTGAGATGAACTCCAAACTGTTCGATCCTCTATGAAATCAAGTCCTTTACCTAAATCAAACTTGATGGATTGATTTCATAGGTGCTATAGGGTGTATTGAATCATGTCCCAAGGTTTGGGAGCATGCATGGGTCAAAAGTCAAAGGCATAGTTGACTTTTCCCGTGAAACCCTAATTGTGATTTTGATGAATTTGAAACTTGTTGATCAAGCTTCTTGGATCAATCCATTGTTGTAAATGGATCAATGTAGTGTGTTAGAGACCCTCAAATCCTCTCTGGAGGTCTTGGCTCATGTTTTGTCCCAAAAGTCAACTTAGGGGTGAATTAGGTCAAGAAACCCTAATTCCTGATTTTTTATGAATGCATCCCCTATAGTCAAATTGACTTGATGATTGGGTTTATGAGGTCCCTTAGAGTATTTTGGGTTATGCTTTGAAGCATTGGCTCATGCCCAGAGGAAAACTTCCATCTGGAGGCCCCAATCGACCAAAACCTTAATTTGGTGACACTGGCGATCTTGAGGCTTAATCCACTTGGAATGTTGCAACCTTGTGCTTAATCCTTGATGTGGGAGTCATCTTGATCCATTGTGGATGTTTGAGAGGTTTAAACAAGTTGAAGATCATGTCCTTCCTTGATTGATCTTTTGTCTAAGAGCTCTGAGAGGGCTTAAAACCCTAAGTTTGATTGTAGTGGATGCTCACCCATCTTCGGGGAGACAAATGAGGTATGATGGTTCATCCATATTGTGATGATGATTTGCACAATGATGGGAAATATTAGTGGTCAAAATTTGGGGTATGACAGATGCCCCTATTTAATCTTCTTGGACCCGAAGGTGTGAATGGCGAAGGTATTCGGGCATTCGGGGTGCAAGAGGATTAAATATCGGAATACCCGAAATTTTGATGGTGGTTATGAATGGTAGCTTACACATTCATCTTCTTTTGCTAAGCAATGATGCTTAGAAAAGGTAAACTTCCCCTCGATCCTGGTTTCCTACCAAGGAACTGGTCTTAGTTTCTGAAATAAACTTGCCCTCGATCCTGGTTTCCTACCAGGGAACTGGTCTCGGTTTCTGAAATAAACTTCCCCTCGATCCTGGTTTCCTACCAAGGAACTGGTCTCGGTTTCTGATGTAAACTTCCCCTCGATCCTGGTTTCCTACCAAGGAACTGGTCTCGGTTTCTGATGTAAACTTCCCCTCGATCTTGGTTCCTACCAAGGAACTGGTCTAAGTTTCTGATGTAAACTTCCCCTCGATCCTGGTTTCCTACCAAGGAACTGGTCTAAGCTTCTTTTGTCAATAAACTTTTTGACAAGGGACGCTGTTCCTAACGGTTTTTTCCTCAAACTTCTCGCTGAATTTTCCTGGGGAAATGCCATTTTATGGAAAAAGATCTGATGTCAGAGTTGCTGGGGAACCCAGTCGTCTGAGTTGTAGAGGTGTACAAACTTCTCTGTTGGAGATGCCATTTGTTGACTCTACTGAGGGAAAACGAGTCTCTTGAGAGACGGCTTTCTGTTTGGGGTATTACATGATACTTTTCTCGGGATTTTCTCGGGGAAATGCCAAATGATGTGATCCAATTTTGAGGTGCTGATGACCTTTTCGTCAGCGGATTTTTTGGAGAAAAATGGTTGCATTGCTGACTCTCTGATTAAGAGGCTTTCTCTGGGGATTTTCCTTAATCCAGGAAAGCGAAGATATCATCTTCAATGGTGAAGAGTATCGTTGGCTGAAGGTCTCCTTGTCTTTCAGAGGTTCAAGTTATCAAAGTGGTCAAGGGACCAACTTCAATCCATAAATAAACTGGAGGAGAGATCGTTTAGATGGTTCGCTTCCTGACGAGGAAAGAACTGACAACTCGATTGAGAGGACCTTTATCAGTTAGGGATAAGACTGACCAGAGTGATAGTGATGCAATATGAATGTGAATGTAAATCAACAATGCATGATGTATGTATGTATATGCTGACAAAACTGACGCGACATACAGACTAGAAGATGAACACGACTGGATACTCGGCCACTGTGGGAGATGAAAAGTATCACTGGTTCATGATAACAATTCTGCCTTACTTAGGAGAGATAGTCTCGGTGGGGAACAACTGTTGGTCGGGCTTAGGAGGTAAGAACTCTGCCGGGAGTGTCAGACGAAACATGGTCTCTGACACAGCTGATCCTTCATTCAGGTGTACTAGCTTAGAAGGGGTACTTTGATTCTGCACTTTGAGGTTCGATTACTTCTGGAGAAGCGATCGATGTTCTTTCGATGTCAACAGTTAAAAGAAATTGCCATCTTTATTTAAAAGCGGAAAAAGTTTGACAAGTAAATTGATTTTTGTTTCGTTTCAAGAATCGTTGATCATATTAAAATGTCGCTCTATAAAGCTAAAACAAATGAGAATTATAAACAAAAGCACAAGGGCTTAAATTTTATTGATAGGATGGAAATCAGCCAAGCGCGTGATTCCATAGAGTATTTACAAAGTTTAGAAAATGGTAATTTAAGGGAAAAAAGGCTACATTGAAACATGACGACCGCTATCCTTCTACCAACTTTGAATTCTGGACATCATGAGGTTCTGTCGAAGATGACCTTGACTGGAGTTTTTCTTTTGATGGATGGCATTACTGCTGAGGAATTTGCCCCTTTGTTGAACATAGTTACTTGCCATTATCCCTATTTTTTTCCTGGATTGCACTGTGATGTTTCCAATCCACCGGGATGATTTTTGATCTTGTCTCTAATTTTTGCCCGGACCGCCCTTTCGGATTTTCAATCCACCGAGACAATTTTTTTATTATTTTTTATATTTTTTTATATTTTTTTTATTTAGGCGAAGTATTTCTTGACTACGTCAACATTTGTGGGGTAGGCAAATTCTTCTCCGTCCATGGTTGCGAGCCTCAAGGCGCCGCCTGTGAAAGCTTTCTTGATCACATAGGGGCCGTCATAGTTCGAAGTCCATTTGCCCCGAGAATCAGTGAGAAATTGTTAGTTCTTTAATTTTAAGGGTTGGCATTAATTTTGTAAAACAAATAATAACAGCAATATGTTAGATAGGATATTTTATCTTGCTAAAGAAGAACAGGTTGAACAAGAAGTCATAGTGTGCAATGGAACATGTTGAGTTGAAGTGGTTTCAACATCTGGAACAACATGTCGTATTATGATGTCCCATGCAAAACCATTCGACATCGTGCCAGAACTGAAGTGAATTAAAGATTCTGTTATGTCTTAACAGATGTAGAAGATTCAGGGAATAATATGCAAATTCTATGTGGCACTGATTTAAAAGGTCTGAAGATTCAAATATGAAATTGAGAAGAATATTGGAAAATATACACTTTCTAAATATGGAGATATTTTAGGAAGTTAAAGATTGAAGTCCTATTATGTAGCAGAAGTCTCTGCTGATTTGTAGCAGCGTATTTGCTGTGTCTGTGAAGGCCCAAATCCAGTTGGGAATAGGTTATATATAGATGCATTGTAACCTAGAATTGTAACTCAACCAAAGATATAAAAGTTCTAGTATTAGGGTTGGTTCCTGTACCACTCGACATGTGAGCTGGACAGTTTGTTAGTGTGATCCTCGAAGCTGTTAAGTAAGAGGAGTATTGTTCTTGGAGGAAGCTTGTAAGTAACTCTAAGTTGTGTCTTAGAAGTATGTCTTCCTTGTTGAATTGTTGTATAGGTAAAGAGTCGTTGATGCAGTGGCGGATTGTTGACTACTAGACATCATTGCGATGATTGGAATTGAGAAGAGTTTCTCATAGCTAGAGATTAAGTGATAAGCTATAAATAGAGAGTTTAGCTTTGAATTGATACTACTGATAGTGGACTTCATCCCTGGCTTGGTAGCCCCCAGAGTAGGTGTGTTAAACTGAACTGGGTTAACAATTTTGTGTGTCTTGCTTCTCAGTATCGTGATTATTGTTATATACCTTGCCATTTGTGTTCATGTCAGACCATATGTCGAATGGCATGTTATAGGACATCTGAACTCTGTGCATGTACCAGAATTTCAGAAATGATTGTATCTTTTTTAGCACAAGTTCTCCTTTCCTGAAGATGCGAGGTCAGACCTTTTTGTCAAACGCTCTCCTCATCCTTTGTTGATACAACTGACCATGGCATAATGCCGTCATTCATTTTTCTTCGATCAGATTTAGTTCGTCGTGTCGACTTTGACACCATTCAGCCTCTGTTAGCTTAGCTTCCATTAATACCTGGATTGATGGGATCTCTACTTCTATGGGGAGCACTGCCTCCATGCCATATACTAGAGAGAAAGGGGTTGCCCCTGTTGAAGTGCGGACAGATGTGAGATAACCGCGAAGAGCAAAGGGCAGCATTTCGTGTCAGTCTTTGTAGGTTACAACCATCTTTTGAACAATCTTCTTAATGTTCTTGTTAGCCGCTTCTACGGTCCCGTTCATCTTGGGTCGGTAGGGAGATGAGTTATGGTGTTCGATCTTGAACTTAGCACACAACTCCTTCATCATCTTGTTGTTCAAGTTGGATCCATTATCCGTAACGATCTGGCTTGGAACACCATAACGGCATATGAGATTGTTTTTGATAAAGCGGACCACCACTTGTCAGGTTAAATTAGCGTACGACGCTGCTTCAACCCACTTGGTGAAGTAATCAATGGCTACTAGAATGAACCGATGTCCATTCGAAGCCTTGGGTTTGATCATGCCAATCATGTCGATTCCCCATATAGAAAAAGGCCATGGGGAAGAGAGAACTTTGAGATGCGTTGGCGGTACATGGATCTTGTCGGAGTATATCTGACACTTATGACACCTCCTCATGTACCTGTAGCAGTCGGATTCCATGGTCAACCAGTAGTACCATGCTCTTAGAATTTTTCTCGCCATTGTGTGTCCGTTGGCATGAGTGCCAAAGGATCCTTCATGAATTTCTTTTATCAGCATGTTTGCTTCTGGTCTGTCTACACATCGGAGCAAGACCATGTCGAAGTTCCTCTTATAGAGTGTATCACCGCTCAGGAAGAAGCTTCCTGCCAGCCTTCTGAGGGTCTTTTTGTCCTTTCTAGATGCCCCAGGTGGGTACTCTTGTTTCTGAAGGAAGCATTTGATATCGTGATACCAAGGTTTGTCGTCTATGACTGCTTCAATCGTGAAGATGTAAGCGGGCCTTTCAAGGCGCGTTATGTCAATCTTAGGTAAGTCGTTCCATTGACCTACACTAATCATGGAAGAGAGGGTGGCTAATGCATCAGCCATGTGATTCTCTTCATAAGGGATATGGTGAAACTCGACTCTATTGAAGAAAGGTAACAACCTTCTCGCGTAATCTTTGTAAGGAATCAGTCCTGATTGGTATGTGTTCCAATCTCCTTTGATCTGATTGATAACCAGGGCTGAGTCACCGTATACATCCAAGTTCTTGATCCTTAAGTCGATCGCTTCCTCGAGACCTATGATACAAGCTTCGTATTCGGCCTCGTTGTTTGTACACTTGAATGTCAGTTGGGCGGTGAAAGGAATGTGGGTACCCTGAGGTGTTATGATGATTGCCCCAATTATGTTTCCGTAATGATTGACAGCTCCGTCAAAGATTAGTCCCCATTGGGAACCTGGTTCTGGCCCTTCAGTGGGTAGTGGTTCATCGCACTCTTTCATTTTTAGATACATGACATCTTCGTCTGGGAAGTCAAACCCGACTGATTCCTGATTGTCAATCGGTTGATGATCCAAATGATCAGCTAAAACACTTCCCTTGACGGCTTTTTGAGCATGATACTCGATGTCGTATTCTGACAACAACATCTGCCAACGGGCAATTCTCCCGGTGAGAGCAGGTTTTTCAAAGACATACTTGATTGGATCCATTTCTGATATTAACCAAGTAGTGTGGCGAATCATGTACTGGCGAAGACGTTTGGCTGCCCAAGCCAGAGCGCAACAAGTTTTCTCTAGCATAGTGTACCAAGTCTCGTAGTCGGTGAATTTCTTACTCAAATAGTAGATGGCAGACTCTTTTCTTTTTGTTTCATTTTGTTGGCCAAGTACACACCCTGTGGAGTCTTCCAAGACTGTTAAGTAGATGATCGGTGGTCTTCCTTCCACTGGAGGTGATAGAATCAGTGGGTTCAACAGGTATTCCTTGATACTATCGAAAGCGGTTTGGCAGTCTTTTATCCAAACATAGTCCTGATTCTTTTTGAGTAATTTGAAGATCGGCGCGCATGTCGCGATCATAAGGAATATGAATCTGGAGATGTAATTCAAACGTCCCAGGAATCCCCTGACTTGTTTTTCAGTTTTTGGAGAAGGCATTTCTTGAATGGCATTGACCTTGTCAGGATCAACCTCAATTCCTTTCTGTCTGACGATGAATCCTAAGAGTTTCCCTGAACGGACACCGAATGTGCACTTATTGGGATTCAAGCGGAGTTTGTACTTCCTCAAACGCTCGAATAGCTTTGACAGGTGGGTCACATGCTCCTCTTCTGTCTTAGATTTTGCAATCATATCATCGACATATACCTCGATTTCCTGGTGTATCATGTCATGAAATAGAGTAGTCATGGCCCTTTGATAGGTTGCCCCAGCGTTTTTCAAACCGAACGACATTACCTTGTAACAAAAGGTACCCCATGGGGTAATGAATGAAGTTTTCTCCATGTCTTTCGACGCCATTTTTATCTAATTATAGCCTGAGAATCCATCCATGAAGGAGAAGACTTTGAACTTCGCTGTACTGTCTACTAGCATGTCAATGTGCGGTAAAGGAAAGTCGTCCTTTGGACTAGCCTTGTTTAGATCTCTGTAGTCTACACACATTCTGACTTTTCCGTCCTTTTTTAGAACTGGTACTATGTTGGCTAACCATTGAGGATATTCTGATGTGGCGAGGAAACCCGCGTCAATCTGTTTCTGTACTTCCTCTTTGATTTTGATGGCTATGTCTGGATGAGTCTGTCTCAACCTTTGTTTTACTGGCGGACATTCTGATCCTAACGGTAGATGATGTTCCACGATGTTGATGTCCAATCCTGGTAGAACCCAATCTCTTTTTGACAGTTGGACTGAGTAGGGCCCCAATCTTGACTTCTTTTCTCTCTTCCTCTGAGCCCAAGTTGACCGTTTCCAACAGCTCTTTGTGAGGTTTAATGGACCTTTCCTCGTGTCTGAGTAATCGGGAGATCTCCTCTAGAATTTCTTTGTCATCTTCTTCTTCAGCCTCAAATACCGAGAATTCAAAGTTGGGAGAAGGCATCGGATCATATGTTTCAACGGGGTTTAAAACAAGCAATCTGCATGACGTGATGATTTATGTTTATAAGAGATAGAGAAAATGCAAGAGTGTGCGTAGTGTAAATTTTTTTACTACTTGTTTTTATTATTTGAATTGTTTTTTTAGGATTACCATTTTTTGAAAAAAAGAAAACAACAATTAATGCAGAAATTACAGAACGACGTTTATTTATTTATGATTTTGTCGATTCTTGAAACTACATCCCTATAAAACAAAACTCAGTCGCTTTGGGCAAAGCGAAGAGGTATATTTACAAAAAGTGAGCCCTATCAAAACATCTGTTTCACCTGGGCAGGGTGAAAGGTTGAAACAAAGATGGCAATTACTTTGACTTATGAACGATCTTCGGAGCATCGACTGTAACCCATTGGCGGAGAACTCCTCGGTGAACCACAAAATCTGGTACCTTCCTTGATTTGTCTTCAGAAATAACGATGATTTCTGGCGGAGCAGGATCGTTGGAATCTGTCTCCCAGGTAGAGTTGTCGTAGGAGCATTCCTCAGTTGGATTTTGTATAGTATTTGTGATCTCAGGTATATCTCCCCATCCAGTTGGCTGAATGTCTTCGAGCCTGATTCGAGAGCTCTCAGGAGCAGTGTACTTGACCAAGAAGTCAAATCTTCCATTTGGTTGTCCCAGGGTGTCCCACACTTCTTTGGAACTGGAGGATTCATCCCTTTCGATGACGTTGACCTCAGGAAAAACATAGTTAATGAATTCTAGTCCTGCAAACTTTGCAAATTCATCGTCGTGCTAGACATTTTTTGAATGACCTGAGTGTTGATCTCATGACATGGTGGGGACGCAGGTATTCTTTTCAATGATGCTCAGCTGATTTTCATTGTTCGGATGATTTTCTTGCCCCAAGTCTCCTGGGTACGGCTGCCAGATAGGCAGGCCATCCATTGGGCCATAATAGTCGTGGTCAAAGTTGTATTTCATTGGAGTGTCCTCCTCCAATGAGTTGGGTGGAGCACGACATCCTTCAGGATCACAATCTCCATATATCATTTCGACGTCTGACCTCGGTATAAATCTCGGACTCTGTGCGGGATAGCAAAATGGCGTAGGCACCTCTTCTTGAGACATATAAATGTCCTCGTTAAGATAGGATTCGTTGATGGTGCGTACTTCTTGAGACACTGGGTGAAGGAAACCTCCACTATGCAAGAAGTTCTGAATGAGATGAAGACTTTCATCGTTAGCAGCAGTCTGGGTACAGGTTGCAGAAAAACCAAGACCCCTCTTTGTTTTATTATCAGTAGGAATGACAAGTTGTCCCCATCCTTTTGCGTTGTTACTTTTGATCACTTCGAGAGCATCTTTGTACAAGGAAATCGATGTTCCCTTTTCTGATTGATTCTCACTGCTCATAGAGAGTGCCTGTAACTGCATTCCAACAACCTCCTCGGGTTCTACACAAGTGGATAATGAAAGGTTACTCACGATCAAGGCTTGTTCTCCATAAACTGTTACGAGTTGATCGTTCTTGACGAACTTCAGTTTCTGGTGCAGTGTCGAAGTGACTGCCCCAGCCTGGTGTATCCAAGGTCTTCCTAATAAGCAACTATATGTTTCCCGGATGTCCATGACCTGGAAAGTGACTAGGAAAGTGTGAGGACAGATAGTTATGGGAAGGTCGACTTCACCGATAACTGTTCTTCTGGACCCGTCAAATGCTTTGACGACGACCTCACTGCCTCTCATCGGAGATCCTTTGAATGATAGTCGCATTAGAGTGGACTTCGGCATAACGTTGAGAGTCGATTCTGTGTCTACCAGTACGCTGGCTAAAGTATCGTCCTGGCAGTTGACTGTGATATTGAGCACCATGTTGTGACTTTTGCCTTCTTCTGGCAATTCCTCTTCACTAAACCCCAAGTTATTGCGGGAAGTGATATTAGAGATAATGCTGTCAAATTGTCGTATTGACACATCCTGTTCCACAAATGTCTGCTCTAAGACTTTCTGTAGAGCCTCTCTGTGGGCTTCGGAACTGAGTAAAAGAGATAACACAGAGATCTTTGAAGGAGTTTGTAACAACTGATCAACAATGTCGTATTCACTCCTTTGGATGAGCTTCAGCATCTCATAATCGTTCTTTGAAAAGTCGGGATCACTGGATTGACCGACTGGTGGATTGGGAACTTCCGTTTGAGGTTCCTTCTCTTTGTTAGGTTCTCCAACTCCTCAGTTGAAGATTCGACCGCTCTGTGTTACTCGACTGATGTCTGCAATATTCACGACGGAGGGTAATGGAATTTCCTTTCCATTCTCAATTATTGTTGCACCGTATTTGTAAGGAATTGCCTTAGTTGATTCATACGACACTGGTCCTGGTAGATAGATAACTACAGGAGCCTTCTGATTTCTCTGACTGTCGTAGGTAACTTCAATCAGTTTCTGGCTAAGAACTTTTGATTCGTCAAGTAGAGGGATGATGGTGCAAACATCTTTGGTACCTTCGTGATCAGAGATTAATACAACGTCCTTAATCTGATCAATGAAATAGTCTGGCGTCCAGTTGATTGATCAAGAACTTGGACACGGTTGAATCTCTTTGCGGTCCAACTGACTTTGAAAGGCTGCTCGCACGGGGTAGCATCCTTGATTATTTTCCGAGCAGACTCTACAGCGCTCGTAGTTATGTGGTGGCACCTGGGCACGCCGCTTTGAATGCAGTGTAACCTCGCCAGGTCTATTTCCATAGATCGAACATCCTGACTTTGATGCCTAGTAGGGTTCCCATTAACCACACTGATTCGCTGCGTGTCTTCATCCATATAGATTGGAAGCCACCAGTGGTTTAACAAGTGTTGTAAAGTTCTTTGAATGAGAGCACACCCTTGGTTACTCTCACAACATTCTTTACAGCTCAGATAATTATGTGAAGTGAGAAAACCGAGTTGGACTTGCTTGGCGTGTAACTCCACCAAGCCGGTATTCATAAAGCGAATATCAAAGATCTGAATCATGATGATTTGATAAAGAATTTTATCATGTTAGTCCTAGATCCACCCAAGATCCATCTGACGCTGGAGGGCCTCTTGCACAAAAGAGCATCCATGTTTGTTTACTGAGCAAGTCAGACAGGAATTGTAATTATGCCGGGGCAGATAATGATGTTGGCTTTGCCTTGAGTGCATTGCCACCAAGTTAACATTCATTGCACGGATGTCGTGGTTCTGAATGATGTTGGAATTTGTATAAGTCATGTTAACTCCACGAACTCGATGCTCTTGGATCCATCCGAGATCCAATTGTTCCTGAAGAGCTGATTGAACCACAGAACATCCCTAATTGTTTTTAGAGCAGATATCACACTAGTGATAATTATGAGGTGGCACATGGCCGTATCCACTCTATCTACAATGCATCTTGACCAAGTTGGCCCTTAATAAGAGTACATCATGAATTTGATAGTTGTCGTTGGACTCTTCTTCTATCAAATTTACCGCAGCTTTCTCGTGTTGAGGCAGCGGGTTCGTGAAAACATTCGGATTCGTATCTTTGAAAGATAAGACCTCGCTCCTAACAAGCTTTTGCACATCGGATTTGAAACTGAGACAGTTTTCTATGTTATGCCCTGGTCCTCCTTGATGGTAAGGGAAAGTCTGATCCGCTTTGAACCAAAAAGGCAGATTTTTCGGTATTGTAAAAGGAGACCTAGTTGGGACGTGTCCCTTGACTAGTAAGAGTGGAAACAATTCTGCATATAACATCGGTATAGGGTCGAAACCGGGAGGTTCCGTTGTACGGTTGTTGTTGTACGGAGGGCGAGCCTTCTGAAGAGGCTGTTGTGTCCTTTGCTGATATTGTTGTTGATTCGGTTGGCTCTGAGCAACCTGAGGTTGATACGTAGTAACAGGCGCGGGGTAGATAGCAGGAGTTACGGCTGCTACTGGTTGGTATTGTCGCCTTTGCTTTTCGAGAGAGATATTCCCAATATCTTGCTATTTTTTCTTAGGGAGAGCACTACTGTATCGTTTTGTATTACTTGATGATCCAGCGTCTTTAACTAAACGTCCTTCTCGGACCGCTTCCTCAAGACGAACTCCCATGCCCACCATCTCGGTGAAGTCACTGGGCGCACTGGCGACCATTCTGTCGTAGTAAAATGAGCTCAAGGTCTTTAAGAAGATCTTTGTCATCTCTTTTTCCTCAAGAGGGGGACAAATCTGAGAGGCAATTTCACGCCATCTCTGAGCGTACTCCTTGAAGGTTTCCTTATCTTTCTGCGACATGGCTCTAAGTTGATCTCTGTCCGGTGCCATATCCAAGTTATACTTATATTGTTGAACGAAGGCAGCGCCAAGATCTCGGAAAGTGGTGATCTTAGTGCGGTTTACACCCATGTACCATTTGAGTGCGGCACCGGTTAAACTATCCTGAAAGTAGTGAATTAGTAGCTCCTGGTTCTTTATCTGAGCTGACATTCGCCGAGCGTACATCACCAAGTGGCTTTGAGGGCAAGAGTTACCCTTGTACTTTTTAGAATCGGGTACCTGGAACTTGTGCGGAACTTTCACATTGGGGACCAAACAAAGGTCTGCGGCGTCCTTTCCAAATAAATCCTGACCGCGAAGGGCTTGCAGTTCTTTCTGCATCTCCAGGAATTGTTCCTGGAACTCATTCATTCTGTCGAACATACTTTCGTTTCCACCATACGGTATCTGTGGAATCTGTCCTTCCGAGACAATGTGTACCACGGGTGGTGATATAGTCATTATGGCCGAGACTCTCAGTGTCTCCCGAAGCTAAGAGGTTGATTGGATTCCACTAGGTAAAATCATTATACAAATCCTAAGAAGAGGCTGGAGATTTGACTGACTCAACAAGAGAGTGTTTACTTGGTGTCTTGTACAAAGCCCAAGATTGAGGCTGAAAGAGATTTGTCTCTTTGGGAAAAAGGTTTTATCTGTCTTGTAGAAAGCCCAAGATTGAGGCTAAAAAGATTTGACTCCACTGTGGAGGGCATTTGTATGTGTCTTGTACAAAGCCCAAGATTGAGCCTAAAATATTGACTCAGTTGGAAAATATATGTCTTGTACAAAGCCCAAGATTGTGGATGAAAGGTATGACTATGTTTAAGGAGTGTTTGATATCTATCTTGTAAAAACCCAAGATTGAGGCTGAAAAGATGAATGACTCTACTGTGGAGATATTTAGGGGGTGTCTTGTACAAAGCCCAAGATTGAGGCTGAAAGTTGTGGACTCAACTGAGGAGTTAAGCTAACTGTTGAGGGATGATCATTATACAAAGCCTAAAAGGAGGCTAACTGTTGAGGGATGATCATTATACAAAGCCTAAGAGGAGGCTAACTTCTGCTGAGGATTTATTGAAATCTAGAGACAGGTCCATATTGGGGATTTACTCTTGCTGGGGATTACAGAAGAGTTAAGGTATCAGAGACCTTAAGGTTCTGATGAGGATTGTAACCTTAAATTGACCCTGGCTAGGGATTTAACTGAAAATGTGACAGTTGAGAATTCTTTCCTCTGGTGAGTTTACAGTAATTGACCTGACTGGGGAAAATTAAAGGTGTAAGGTTTAAGGATTGAGTTAGGGAACCTGCTGGTTTTAACTCTGTTTGGAGATTAATCTGATGATCAGGGTTATTTCCTGTTCTTTAAGGAAAATGAGTTTCATGAGAAATCCAAGGGGATGAGACTATCCAAGTCTACTGGTGTTGAGAAATTGGTTCTCAAATGGTGAATAATCTTTGTATTATGCCCAACAGAAGGCTGGCATGTTAAGGGATGAAGGTCAACCCTTAACTGGTCTGATGTTTTAACTCAGAAAGACTGCTCTAGCAAATGATGACTAGGGTCTGTCCTATACATGTAGGAGGTCTCTGGGTCCTTGTACTAAGCCCAATAGGAGGCATGAGAACTTCTAAGAAGCCTGAGGGTCCTTGTACAAAGCCCAAGAGGAGGCTGGGGATGCTTTTAGGAAGCCTGTGGGTCCAAACTTAAGAATGTTCAAGAAAGGTTTCACCGGGAATTAATCCTTTATGTAATAAACAGTTCTAGAGTTTGAAGAAATTCAAGAGAAGTTTCACCGGGAATTAATCCTCTCAGGGGAATTGAATTTCTTTGACAATTTCTAATAGTGACAGTCTGAGAAAAGGTTCACCGAGAATACTGCCTTTCTCTTTGTTCCATATTGTTTAAGCCCAAGAGAAGGCAAGACTATATCTGGAAATCCTATGGGGGATCTATGTTTGACTATATTGAGAGAGTAAACAACTGGCTTTACCTAATTCTAGACTTAGTTGCCAGGGAAAACTCTAAACAGATATACAAGTATATATATAGTTGATATATGACAAGTATTTAAAAGGATATGAAAGAAGGACTTACATGTGTGCAAGCTTCCAACAATACAGTTATATATATAAAGCTTGTAAATGAAAGAAAATAAAAACTTACAGGTGAGCAAGCTTCCATGCTGTAATGTTAGTTGTTCAAAGAAATTGAAGCAAGTTTTGATAACTGTTATTTTAAAGAAGAAAGTTGGGGCTTATTCAATAAGAGATGCCCTGATGATTTATTTGAATACAGACTGTATGATTAACAGAGTATTTACAAAGAGAGTTAGGTCTTACACTCTAATAGAGAGCCTAAATATTATTTTTGTACAAAGTATGGGATTTACAACTCAAGGAGTGGCCCAGATGAAAACAATGATCGCACTGTTATTTTAAAAACTGTATCGGGTCTTATACAATGACTGAGGCCCAAAATTATTTATGTACAAAGGGGATTGGGTTTTACACTCTATTAGAGGCCCAAAAGTGTTTTTAAGAAAAGAAATGGGTCTTATAGCTCAAGGAGAACCCCAAGTTATTTGATTTTGAACTGGCGATCGCGCCGAGGTTTTTGAAAATGCAATGGGACTTATTCAATGTGCGAGGCCCAAAATGATTTTTGATTGAAAAGAGATTGGGTGTTACACTCTATTAGAGGCCCAAAGAGTTTGAAAATGAATAAAGATGGGACTTATAGCTCAAGGAGAGACCCAGGTGATTTTGTTAAAAAGGCGACGATCGCGCCGTGATTTTGAAAATGTACAGAGGGACTTATACAATGTGTGAGGCCCAAAATGGTTTATTTACAAAGGGATGAGACTTACACTCTATCAAGAGGCCCAAAATGATTTTGAAAAAGATTGGTGAGGGTGAAATTAATCAAAACCCTAATTTGTTTGAAAATGGAATTAATTTTTATTATAAATTAATAAAATTATTGAAAACATGTGAAAAATGAGTTGTGATCTTTGATCAATATTTCAAAAATCATATTTTTATCCACAAAATGACTAAAAATCATTTAAGTTTGGAAAATCAAGAAGGAAAAAATATTTTAAATGTTAAAAACAAAAAAAAATTAATTCTTTGCAAAAATATGAAATAAATAATTTTTTTGGGAAATTTTTGTAAAATAAAATATTTTAACACTTTTGTGAATTTTGAAAAAAAGAATCAACTCAAAATCAGTAAAATTCAGAGAGAAATTAATTTTTGAATCAATTAAATCAAATCACAAAATTCAAATATTTGAAAATTTGAAAAAGGGCGCCAAGAACAAAGGGAAGAAAACGCGTGCACTCTGTTTCTGCAGATTTGCGTTTTCTCACTTTTCTCCGTGGTTTCTCAACGATTTTGCATGATTCAAGTGTCAATCTTGTTCGTTTTCAACTCACGATCATGTCTATGGTATTTAATTTCATTTATTTTAAGTATGGAATGATAAATCAAAGTAAAACCTCAAGAACCCTAATTTCTGTAAAAACACTAGGATATTCCATACACGATTCATACAAAGCAATTGATTGAGGGGAAACACTCTATACATGATTATGAACATATGGCAAAATTATTGTGCAGTAAAATATGCATGCATCATGTAGTTTGAAGAGTTCAGGCTTACCACTTGCAGCTGGTGATCGTGTTTTGAGTTGGAGGTGTTGCAAGCTGGTTCCAATGATCTGGACAACTTCCTTAGGTGCCAAGAGTTGTGTCTGAATGCTTGGAGTGGTTGGAAATGAGCTGGAACTTGAGATGGTACCTCAACTGCAACTCTTTCAAGAACTTGAGAAGTTTGTTGGTGATTTGGTAAAATTGGTGTTCCAGATGTGATTTTGTGTTATGGATCACTCATATATGATGTTTATGAGGTGTTGGCATGATTGGTTTGGTTTGAATCACTCTCAATTTCAAAAACCTATAGTGACTTGGTTTAGAAGGCAAAAAATGGAGTGAAAGTGTGATTCTGAGAAAAGCCTCAGTTTGGGGGCTTTGGTGTGCTTAAACTGAACACAAATGAGCTGTATTTATAGTAGAGCAAGTTTGTTTTGCAAGTAATAGTGAATGGCAACTTGGATCAGATTGTATTAAATGTTTGGTCCTTTGGTCAATGGTCTCCTCTAGCCATTGACTTGCACCAGGCTTTGCAGGTTTAGGTTTTCTGATTCTTGCAACAACCTTGACTCAATTTGACTGATTTGTGGTTCATCCATTCCACCTCAATGCATCACTTTAATGCACAATGCCAAAATTGAAATTTAAGGTTCCATTCATGATGATTTTGCACATGGCAAGCCAAGTCTTTTGGCATTTTGTGTTGTGGATCAGATCCTCCATCCAATTGTATTGTAATTGACCAGAAATGCAATGATAAAAGTGTGCAAAATTGGTTTAGGAAATCGTGGGGTGCAATTTTGCACAAAATCTGCCTAAAACTGTCATGGAGACAGTTTGCAACAAGGCAACTTTGGAGATCCGTAACTCCTAGCTCAGATGGAGTTTGATAGTGTTCTTGGACAATTTGGAAAGCTGATGTATCCTACTTTAATGTGATGTCCAACTTTGGTTTTGAATCAACTTGTATTTGGTTGAAAAATGCCTCTACATTTTGAAAAATGTGAAACAGATTCTGACTTAGTGAAAATTTCACTAAGTGTTGGAAAAAATGTGATTTCCATGTTTTTGTGATTTTGATCAATCCATAACCCATAATCCATGAAGATTTAGAATCTCTTGTAGCTAACACTTTTAAAGTATGTCAGATGGACTACAATCTGAGCTTTGAATGGGAGAAAAAGGCTTTGTAGTTTAGGAGATACGGCCTTGCAAAGTTGGTACCCTAGCCACTTTGTTCCATAACTTAGAAAAATTCTAAGTTTCTAAGATTACCCCTTTTACAAGTTATCTCACTTTTCTTGATTTTTCTTGATGAATGATGATTCAAATCACATATTAACATCACTTTAGGGTTAAGGAAACCTTGGTTGACCAAAATTTCAAAAAGTCAAACTTGGATTTTTGTACTGTTGAGTTTTCATCAGATGAAACTTTGACTTTGTGATCCTTTTGTGAAATCAATCCTTAGGCCTAATTAAACTTCATGGATGGCCTCAAGGGGTATTTAGAGATGTCTTGGACCCTTCCCCAAGGTTTAAGATCATGGGTAGGTCACCAGTCAATGGTAGGGCTGACTTTTTCATCAAAAACCCTAGTTTGTGACCAGATGGTTCTGAGTTCTTGTGACTTATGATTTTAGCTCTTTGAGTCAATCAATTCTTATAGGCATGTCAATCTGAGGTATTTGAGGTCTTTGAAGGTTATCTTGAAGCTTCAAGTCATGTCTTGTTTCACAAGTTAACTTAAGGGTTGAATTAGGTCAAAACCCTAATTCCTGATTTTTTGATAGATGGTCCTTCAAGGTGATTTTGCCATTGTGGATGGGATTTTAAGATTATTTTGAGCTTATTGGACCATATGTTGAAGTATTGGCTCATTCCCAGATGAAAATTTTCATTTGGAGGCTTTGGTCGACCAAAACCCTAATTTGGTGACACTAGCGATCCTGAGGCTTGATCCTCTTGGAATGTTGCATACTTATGCATGATTCTTGATATGGGAGACCCCTTGATCCTTCATGGATGTTTGAGAGGTTATACAAGTTGAATATCAAGTCCTTTATTGATTGATCCTTTGTCTAAAGGCTCTGAGAGGGGTTAAAACCCTAATCCTTGATTGTAGAGAATGCTCAACAATCCCTGAGGAGATTGATGAGTCATGATGGTACGTCCATATTATGGTGATGATTCTCATAATGATGGAAATCTTAGTGGCCAAAATTTGGGGTATGACAGGGACGTATGCTAAACACTCTAGAAAAGTGAGGGGAGACCCCTCATTATTCATTTCCGATGTACTTAAGGCTCGTGGCGCACAATACTCGTTGTATTTATTAAGAGTTTTGATTTTGTTTTTGAAAGGAGAAGAGGGAGGACTCAAAGGTTGAAAAGAAAAACAACTAAGGGAAACTGACTCCTAATGTTGCCACGCACAATGGTCCTAAAGTTAAGGTTAGAAAGGGAATTTTACCTAATGTTATCATGCAAAGAGATAGACCTAAGGTTAAGGTTTAAAAGGGACTATCCTAATTGTTATCATGCAAAGGATTGAAAGCCTAATGTCTCTCCTACCTCCAACTTAATCAGAAATTAAGTGGAGCTAAGAATTCTAAGAGATCATGTGAACAAACACAAGTAAACATTATACTAATCAGTCACAAACAAAAGCAAACTCAAGACTTAAACAAGTCTAAAGACTCAGAAGAAGAGAAAGAAGAGAGAGATGAAGAAGAAGATGCAACATTGAGTAGCCCAATAGTGAAGCTCAAGCAATAAGACATAAACATCAAGTCATGTAAGCATCATATTAATCTACACAATATAACCATCCATATCATGTCAATATGACAATAAGGTGTACATGCTTCAAACCAAACTCAAAGATTGGAAGTCAAGACAAATAGACAAAACAATGCATCAATGCACACACAAATGTCTTAAAACCAACCAAGAACTATTATCAATCATCAAACAAAGTAAAATGAAGCCAAGTGATATGAGAACAAAAATGGGGCAGTAGCTAAATCATATTGCATTCATCTCATATTAATGACCAAATAATGAGCAAAAAGATTCAAGGCATGCATCTTAACAACATTCAATCATATGTCAATAAAAAGCTCATGTAAAACACACCTCAAAAGAGTAAACATGTGAGATTAGGGTATGGATCCAAATAGGGGAAGTAGCATGATCATGTATATCACTCTAAGCATCAACTCATGGATAGCAAGAAGAAGTAACAAAGATCAAACTCAAACATGCATAAAAAAAGGCAAGCATACACCATCACTATTCTCAAAGAAAAAAAGTGTTCAAGCAAAGCACAAAGTAAATATGATCAAGTAAATCTTACCATGGCATCAAGGTGAGAATCACATTCAAATGTATCACATCATACCCAACTCAAGAATATCAAACCAAATTCACAAGCATCATGCTTAAAATGCTAGACAAACACCAATCACACTTCTCATGACAAGGACAAAGAAGATCATGTGAAGAAAAGAATGAGAAGAACTCACAAACTTGGATATCAAAACATGAAGATCAATATATTAAACATGTCATTCAAAGCATACAAGAATCCACAAGCATCCAATAGATCATACAAGAAAGCATCTCAAAGAACTAGGTCAAGTACAACAAAGGAGCAAGACCAAAACATTATCAACTTAGATATTCAACCACAAATAGGGAAATAATCAAATGAAAGTAAATCCAAAGCTCCAATCAAGTTAAGAAAGCATGCAATCACATCAATTAATCATCTCAAACTTTACTCAAACACAATTGGTCAAAAGGAAACCAAACTAGGTCAAGCATCAAGCAAGTTCCATTCAAACTCAAGTCACAATTAGGCATCAACCAAAAATAGAAACATGACCTAAAAAATTTCAACAACAGGCTCTACCTCATGCTATATCAATCAAAAACAAGTGAGCAAAAAATCTCAAGAAGAATGGCATAAATACATCACCAAATGAACCAAACAATCTCTTATAGGAGGCTAATCGAGCATGCATCGAGGATCCAATAAAACCAAATGAAAAACATCCAATAAATGCATCAAAAATGGAAAAAATAAAGGAAAAGAGCAAGGGGGGTGTATGAGCAAAAAGAAAATGAACTGCAATCAGTTTTCATGTGCTTGGCTCAAAACTGGAGGGGTGTCAATATCAATAACACCACAAGCCCAGTCCAATATGGATCAGAAACAAACAAAAAACGGACACACATGGATGCTCATTAATTGAGTCGGTGTCCACGCAGACGCCATATCACCAGTCAACGGGTCAAAACCCTTCCACCTCAGCATAACACGCAAGATGCTGGAGCCCTAGCTCTGGTTAACCCAAACATCATCAAAATGCACAAATCCATACACCAAATTGAAGAGAACTTCACGAGGATTCAAAATCTGGCCTCAGTTTTCATTTAAAGTGGCTTTAAGTTATGAAAAACAAGAGCGAAAGTTTGATGTTCATATTGAAACTTGATCAAATCAAAAGAACAAGCATGAAAACATTGCCTACACACTATTACGAAAACCCCATTTAACGACGCCAGGTTTACCACGGTTTCGTATCCCACCGTTGTAATAGGATTAAAAATTTATAACGCCATATTTAACGACAATTGTATTACACAACCGTTGTAATACAAGCTGTGTAACAAGCTTCGATTCCCAGCTACTGTATTTTTTTTCCATATTTTTACATTTTAACACGCTTGTATTAGAAGATCGTTGTACTACATGTATCACGCTTCGATTCACATCAATATATTTTTTGTCATATTTTTAGATTTTAAACATGTATTAATTTTTTAAACATGTCTAACGCCATGTAATGTATGATGTATATTCCCAGCAATGTATTCTTTAGTATTTTTAAGTGCAATAGAGTATATATATAACTTTAAAAATAAAACTGTAAGAGATGAACATATATAGAGATAATTTTATTTTAATATTCCATTGAGAGTACATTGATAAACATATTACATATCAAGATCATTGTCAGAGCCCATAGCATAAAATGCATCCTCATAATCTAGACATCTCTCCTCACTCCCCTCATCGGAATCATAATATACATGCCTCCTTTTCTTCTTTATCTTCTTCTTCTTCGGCTTCTTCTTCTTCTTCTTCTTATCCTTCCTTACCCTTAAGGCATCCCTGAAGTTGGCAGTTGTTGGTTGGACGACCTCCTGGATTGGCGCCTGACGTTCCTCATTGAGGTTTCTAGGATTCTCATTTGTTGAACTCATTGTTACGAAGAATATATTATTTAGATATGTAAAATTGTCTATTTATAGATTAGGTTGAAGATGAAAAGACTAATAGTTTAATGCTTGTAATGATGATAACTTTTAAACCGTTCATATTCTGGAACTATATTTTCTTGTAAACCGTTCATATGTTGGGAAGTGCAACGGTTAATAATATCACGACGGTTATAAGTAATGACCGTAGCGATATCACTTATAATCCAGGCGTAATTTTAGGAAAATGTTGTTTCCTGGTGTCGAACCTTGTACCACGTATAAGGGGTATCGCTACGGTTATTATAACTAACCGTTGTGATATTATTAAATTAATATATAATCTATCATAACGGTTATTTAAGAAAACCGTTGTGAAAAATTTACCTATATAAGGGAATTAACTTTCCCTTTTTGACAGTCGCGTCGTTTCCTTCACAGCGAAACCCTAGCACCCAAACTTCATCTTTTTTTAGAATCTGCGAGAAGAAATACAAGAAGTATGAAGCTTTTGATTTAAGCTTCTTCTTCCTTGTAGTTCTTCTTGCATAATCTAAAACTAGATGAACATGGTGATGATGCTGGCGGTAGCAAGCGTAATGTACATATTGTTTATGGAAAATAAGGTAGTCTTCTACTTCAATCTTTTTGTTAAATAGTTCCCATTATCTCGTTTGCTTCATGTTGTTTTTGTTGATTGTTCTCATTTTGTGTAGATTTGACTTCAATGCTTCACAAGCAAGGTGAACTTCATTGTAATGGTACAGTACCACTTCTTAGGGTTTTGTTTCAACTTTTGGTTATTTTGTTTTGAATACTAACTAATTTTTTTCATTGCTTCCCACTTCTTAGGGTTTGTTTCACATGGTGATAATGATGGTGGTACATATATATATGAATTCATTCTGATAAGGTACATATATATGAATTCATTCTTAAATTGTATATGAAATTTAGTTTATTATATACTATGTACATTGTTTGTTTCACTATCCTTTTATTGAAAATGCAATCAGTTAAATTGATATAGAACATTAGTTTATTATATATATACTATGTATATTGTATATAGTTAAATTTAATACTAAATAATTTTCATCATTGCTTCTCACTTCTTAGGATTTGTTTCACATGGTGATGATGATGGTGGTACCTATATATGAATTCATTCTGATAAGGTACATATATATGAATTCATTATGATATTGTATATGAAATTTAGTTTATTATATACTATGTATATCGTTTGTTTCACTATCCTTTTATTGAAAATGCAATCAGTTAACTTGTTATAGAACATTATAATCTGAAAATTAAGATGTATTTGAAAACCAACTTTTATCATGTCAATGTTTTCCGAATTGCATCCATTTTATTCAGCATATTTAATGTTCCTTAACATAAAATTTATGGTCCAATGGTCCGTTTGCTTCAATTCATCGATGTCTTTTATTATAGTTTACCTCATCGTCTTCACTAATCGCCGTGGTTGTTAAGATCATGATCATTGTTATGATGATAAAATCGTGGTGATTTTTGGCGATGATGAGGTAAACTATAATAAAAGATATCGATGGATTGAAGGAAACCGACCATCGAACCATAAATTTTATGTTAAGGAACATAAACTGTGCGGAATGAAATGGATGCAATTCAGAAACAAGTGTTATGTTTAAGTTGGTTTTCAAGAACAGTTTAATTTTTAGATTATATAGTTCTTTACCAATTTTAATGGTTGTATTTCTTTAATTAGGTGGATGGTAAAACAAGCAATATACATTTGTATTTAATAAACTAAGGGTACATTCCACAATGGTTGAGACAAATAATCATTGTGATAGTTAACATATATGACAACGGTTCAAACTGACAACCGTTGTGATAGTTAATATATATTACAACGGTTGAAATACCTAACCGTTGCAATATATCGCGCGCTTCCAGAATACAACAACGGCTTCCAGACCGTTGTAGAAACGGCGAACTTACAACAACAATCTACATAACAACGCCTTCGCCCGCGTCATTATATGTCATTTCCAACCGTTGCTAAATGGGTTTTTCGTAGTAGTGACATTACTGTAGGACTCCAGTTACCTCAATCAAGAATGCAAAACACACCAAAAATGGAAGTAATAAGTTGAAGAAGGTTACTCAATGGAGAAGGTCCGTTGCCTCTTCAAACAATAGCAAGAGCTTCAGAAACCTCTCCTTAATGCTTCAACAACCTTCAGAGAGTGTGAATCAAGCAATGGAATGAACAGACTCCTTTGGAATAGAGAGATTCGAAGCTGAGAAAACTTTAGAGAGAGAGCTCTTTTTCAGATCTGAGATTGTGCCAAATGAAGTTGTTGCTCATTTAGGGTTTGTGTTTAGCTTATATAATCTGGATTGAGAGATTTTTGAGGCCCAAATGAAAGAAGAAAGTTCAACTGAAATTTTACTAAAATAATATCATGGGTGGTGCACACACGGGTTTAGCATCATGAGGGGTGTGTGGAGTGTGACTGTGAGTGGTTTGTTGAGTGAAAATGGTGTAGAAAAGATTGACACGTGAGACTAATTGTACAACAGAATTTGTGCAACAATTTTCTTTTTCCACTTTGGTACAAAATACACATGAGAAGTGCATGGGAAGAATGACTTGGTTTGGCTCCTTTAAGCAAATTTATGATGATGTATGCACGGAAAAAGTACCATGTTGCAAAAACAATGATCATGACACCTTTGATACACCAAAACCATCTATCCAAATGTCTCACTTTCATAGCTTACAACTTGGTGAAAATACACTACTACGAAAAACCCATTTAGCAACGGTTGGGAATGACATATAATGACGCGGGCGAAGGCGTTGTTATGTAGATTGTTGTTGTAAGTTCGCCGTTTCTACAATGGTCTGGAAACCGTTGTTGTATTCTGGAAGCGCGCGATATATTGCAACGGTTAGGTATTTCAACCGTTGTAATATATATTAACTATCACAACGGTTATCAGTATGAACCGTTGTCATATATGTTAACTATCACAATGGTTATTTGTCTCAACCGTTGTGGAATGTACCCTTAGTTTATTAAATACAAATGTATATTGCTTGTTTTACCATCCACCTAATTAAAGAAATACAACCATTAAAATTGGTAAAGAACTATATAATCTGAAAATTAAACTATTCTTGAAAACCAACTTAAACACACTACTGTTTTCCGAATTGCATCCATTTCATTCCGCACATTTTATGTTCCTTAACATAAAATTTATGGTTCGATGGTCGGTTTCCTTCAATCCATCGATATCTTTTATTATAGTTTACCTCATCATCGCCAAAAATCACCACGACTTTATCATCATAACAATGATCATGATCTTAACAACCACAGCGATTAGTGAAGACGATGAGGTAAACTATAATAAAAGTTATCGATGAATTGAAGCAAATGGACCATTGGACCATAAATTTTATGTTAAGGAACATTAAATGTGCTGAATGAAATGGATGCAATTCGGAAAACATTGACATGATAAAGGTTGGTTTTCAAATACATCTTAATTTTCAGATTATAATGTTCTATAGCAATTTAACTGATTGCATTTTCAATAAAAAGATAGTGAAACAAACGATATACATAGTATATAATAAACTAAATTTCATATACAATATCAGAATGAATTCATATATATGTACCTTATCAGAATGAATTCATATATAGGTACCACCATCATCATCACCATGTGAAACAAATCCTAAGAAGTGGGAAGCAATGATGAAAATTATTTAGTATTAAATTTAACTATATACAATATACATAGTATATATATATATAATAAACTAATGTTCTATATCAATTTAACTGATTGCATTTTCAATAAAAGGATAGTGAAACAAACAATGTACATAGTATATAATAAACTAAATTTCATATACAATATAAGAATGAATTCATATATATGTACCTTATCAGAATGAATTCATATATATATGTACCACCATCATCATCACCATGTGAAACAAACCCTAAGAAGTGGGAAGTGTAATACCCCAAAATTTGCTCTCCCTCTTTGTCATCATAGCATGGCATTATCATTTATCATATCATATCCACCTCATTAACATTACATTGCATTTAACATAGAAAAATGAAGCATAGCATCCTTCTTACCATCAGGGCATGTGATCAGGTGGAAGGTGGACAATCAAGGGATCATTCAAAGCACAAAAAGGTCAATCAAGTGCCCTCAAGGCAAGCCAAGAGGTCTTTCATGTCTCATACCATCTCAATGGAACATCCACAACCTCAAGAATGAGAGATTCAATGGGAGATTGAAGCACTACATCTTTCACTATGCAAGAGGTTCAAAAACTGAAGGAAAACCCTCAAAAGAGATAGCTCATTGATCCAAAATCATCCTCAAATGGTATATCTCATCATCCTTTAAGAGGATACACAACATACTCTGAGGAATTTGAAATTGAAGACTGCACATTTTTCTCCTAGGAGGTGGGCACCAAAACTAGGGTTTCCCATTAAATCAGGGAATCTTTGATTTTTTGGACAAAACTTGATGTCATGGTATTCTACATGTTCTTAAGTGTATGTGTATGGAAAATTGCCTCTCAATTGGTTTTGGAAGTGTTTCAATTGGAAGAAAGATCAGAAATCAGGAAAATTGGGGCCAAGTCAAATAATCAGAGGAAAAAGTCAACTCTTGACTTTTTGAGGCCAAATTCATAGAATTCATGCTATATGTGTCCAATGTGCAAAATTTGATCAAGAAACTCCAAAGGAATCATGAAAAAATCAAGAGGTGGAAAGTTGCCATTTTTGGAAGAAGAAGGGTTACTAAAAATAGCAAGTTTTGGCCATTTTGCATCAGAGTTTGAACCAAGGCCATTTAAAATTGAAGCACCAAATGAAAATTCCACTCGGCCACAACAAAAGATCTTGTTTTAAGCTTCACATCCATATGTGGAACATCTCTATTGGATAAAAATTGAGTGAGATATGATTGATCAAAGTTGGAAGAAAGTAGGCCAAAACTAGGTCATGACCAAGGATTTTCAGGGCACGCGCGCAGTCATTTCAACAAACAGTTGATGGGCCAAATGTTCATTCACTTTTCATCAAGATAAAAGCTTCAAATGGAAAAGTTTTCAACATGAAAGTTGTTCATTGCAATGTCCTCTTTAATGTTCATGTTGGACAAAATTCCATCTGATCAATTTATGAGGGAGAAATTTTGGTCTCAAGTTAGGTTGATTAGGCTGAACTTTCATGCATTTCACTGCCATGCCATGACTTGCTTCACACGCCCTTACACCAGTTCTCAGACCTTTGTGTTTTAAGCTATTTTGCACCATTTTCCAAACCTCATCTCAATTTGAAATCAACATCAAATGTGTTCCACAACATGCCCTCTTTTATTTGGCATCAAAAGTTCCTCAAACCATTCATTAACATGTGAGAAATTCACCCTCAAACACCTACTGTTACAATGATGATTTGGTGCACGATTTTGGTTCACACACACTACAAACACTTCCTCACTTCAGTTTCCTCTTTAGACCAAGCACACATCACTTACACAATGTTTAGTATCACGTGCCTTGCATGAAAATGGAGAGAACAACTTGTTGAGCAAGTTTCTGCCACAACAGTCCTACCATTCCAAGCTTCACTCTTCATCCTCACCATAACTGTCATGAGATTAACCTCACCATAACCCAGCCTTGATCACTCGCCCCCTAACTAACTTGACTCAGTTAGTTAGGGTGGACTCAGTTAACCACCTTGACTCACCCTAACTCAACTCATTAAACCGTGGTAAGCTCACACTATAAAAGAAAATCACACACTCCATTTTCATTTTTTGAGTTTTCACAACCACATTCTCTCAAAACACTTCAAACTCTCTCTCATATTCTCGCTACTTTCTCTCTGATTTCACACAATTTTCATCATCTTCCATTCACATTTCATCTTCATCCTCATCAAGGTTTCCCTTCTGATCAAGAACAAGAGAGAAGAAGTTCAGTCCATCAATGGCAGCTTAGTTCAGTTGAGTTTTTGTTGTGGTTTTCTTCAAGATCTCAAGTTCAGTGGCATTTATTTTGCTCCACTCAAGTTCAAGAGCATAGGAGGATCATCTCTGGTTTTCTGTTACTTTGAAGAACTTCAAATTCAGGTTTCTTCACCAACTTTCATTTTTTTTCTGAAATTTCTCTTGTTTTCTATTGTTGTGAGCTTCTTAGAAGCTATGTTGAATCCGGCTAGTTGATAGGCCTCTTAGAGGCATAGTTTCAAAACCTAGGGCATGATTTGATCTCCTCTGTTCTTGCTATGTGTGTGTGTTTTGCGATTTTTATGAGCACATTCGTGATGTACGTGAGCTTAGCTTTCGATTGGTATACATTTTGTGCATTTTGGTGAGGTTTAAAAATTGCAGACGGTGGTGATTGACCGGAGAAGGTGACCGGAGGTCCTCTCCGGCCGGTGACTGTTATGACTAGGGTTTATGTATGTTTTAATCATGTCCGTTCATTTTGCATGATCGTGTGGCTAAGAACATGACAACGCATTAAAACGCATGTGCAGGTCATGTGCATCTTTTCTGATTTCATTTAAACGTTTTGTTGTGTGGTACATGATAGGGATTGTGGTCACTCACGCACATGCATTGATGTCAACTACTTTGACTTGCTTGTTGACTTGACCTGATCCAAGGGTGATAATTGCTTGACTTGTGTTTGACTGAGGGTGCATGATAATTGATATGGACTACGCACAAATGGACCTAATCAGATTGCTATCCCCACCCCCTTTGTTAAAAAGCCCAATTGATTTGAACTCATATTTGCTATGTTCACACCCCCCATTCCTTTTTACATTTCATATTATTTTTCCATTTTTCCACACGTTTGCTTTTTAATTTTTAAAAATACTAAATAGCATCATAAAATCCCACAAAAATTCATGAGCATCACTAAAACATTTAGAAAATTTTTGGTGATTTTATTTTCTGATTTTATGACCTTTTTACCCCTGCTCCATAATTTTCTTTGAATTTCTTTGGTGGGCATTCTTAATGTGGTACATGATCTTGTTTAATTTTGTTCTTGATCATTAAAATTTTTTTTGATGCTTTTCTTTTTGCATTGAGTCATTAGCATCTTGAGGTATGTTAAGTGATTTTTATTTGATTTTTTAGGTCTTTTTATGGCATGTTTGGTGTTCACTTTTGTGCTACTTTGTATGATATGTCTATGTGACCTAAGTGCATTGTTTGACATCATTTTGCCTTGGTTCCTTGCATGCTACTTTGATATGTGATTCATCTCTGATTAGTGAACTTCAATACCATGTTTTCATAATTTTCATGAGGCCATTTGATTTTTGTTTGATGCATTTACATTTGAAGCATAATAACATGTCATAATCATTCTATCTTTTGTGCATGTTTACATGTTTTCTTTTGTGTATACTTGCATGATCATTTGCCTATTTGGTGAGCTACACTCTTGACATTATAGGACATAGATACATATCATATGTCATCTTTGCTTGTTGATTATCATTTGAACCTTGTGCACCTTTAACATGTTGTGTTTGCACTTTCCTTTGTTTGGAACTTCCATTTCAATCCTACTTCTTCTATCACTTCTTTAATGCCTTGATGTGCTTCATGAATACTTGTGAGAGGTTTGTGAATCATTTTTCATTTCATTTCAATTCTGATCCATGGATTACATGTTCCATTTATGCACATTTCTTCTTTTTCCTTTCATCTTTCATTCTCCCTTTTCTTATGATATCATGTTCTAATGTCATGGAGGATGTTTGTTGCCTATCCACTTGAGTTTGATTGATAATAACCATTTGTTTCCCTATGATGTACATTCTGGTTGTGGCTCTAGGATTTGGTTTCTCATTTAATTCTTTTGAGTTTTATGGTGCATTACATGTTCTTTTACTTCTTATACTTCTTATACATGTTTACTAACCATGTAGGGGCTTTGGTAAGTTTCAATTGAGTGTGGATAAGGAATCCACATTCAACTTCTATCCTTTCTCTTTTACAATTCCATGTTATGTTTTGTTAAGCACTTATGTGCTTTCTTTTAATAACTCATTACTTTCCCTTTTTGAATTACAATTCATCTTCTACTTTAGAAGTGAATTGTTTAATTCTTTCTTTCTTTAGACTTTAGGTTGAAACCTCACAAACCTTTAGGATCACTCCCTTTAATCTTCAATTAGGATTGAGTCTTAGTCCATATAGGTTTTACCTTTTCTCCTCTCTTGAGTCTCTCTTCTCATCTCTTAAAGAAAATTCAAAATATCTAATGAAGGTAGGCATTTATTGCATTTAGGCCTTTCATATAAAGAAAAGATTATAAGGGGTCTTCTCTTATAATCTTAAAATGTATAGCATATAACCCATCTTGGGTCAATGTGTTAAACATTTGATCTTGTGTGAGGGACTTAAATGCAATACTTGTTGAAGGTACAAATAATAAAAAGCACTTCTTCATTTCTTAATCAACAAAAACACTTAATAAACACAAGTATGCTAGTGTGTTTGAACCTTGACAATTGGAACTAAGTGTGGGGGTCTTCTTCACTCTTAGTGTACTTTCCTACCCATTCCATCTTGGAATGTGAGATTGTACACATTCCAATGGCTAAGATTCAGATACACTATCATATGCAAACAAATGAAAAAACTCTTAAAAGACAAAAACAAACAATAACGTCTTTCCTTCGGGTATTCTTTTCTCACCTCATTCACTCTCAACGTATGAACGCGCTTCTACTCGTTCTCTTGCAAGATGGTAACGCACTCGGACCAGCGAGCCTGCAACACCTGAGCTAGAATGTTAGCCGTTCCCTAAAAAAACACAAATAATCCATCCCTACAAATAATCCGATGAGATACGTAGGAAGTGGGGTAGGGCCCATGCGAGCACTTCTTTTATTTTCCCTACATTTGTTCTCTTTCTCTTTCCCTTCCATTAGCAGTTCCTTTCCAGTATCTTTTCCTACACCCTTTGATCGAGACAAGCAAGCGTGGATCCCATCGGGTACGATGGACGCGTGGGGGTGCTAATACCTTCCCTGCGCGTAACCGACTCCCGAACCCAGATCTCTTGGTCGCGAGACCATGCTCTTTCCTTCTCTCAGGTTTATGCGGTGTTTCCTTTCCCTCTTTTGGGATAAATACACATTGCTGGCGACTCTGTTCGGTGCCACTTTCGCGTTTGTACTAGGATGAAAATCCCGGGAGCGACAGCTGGCGACTCTGCTGGGGACCGAACCCAGAATCTCTGGTTTCCTTAGCGAGTCAATCCTAGCGCTTGTCTGTTTTTCTTTCATTGGGTGTTTACTGTTGTGCTATATTTACTGTTTTATTGTATAGTTACTTACTGCTTTACTGTACATTGCTGTATTTATCGCATTTACTGCATTACATATCATTATTGTGCTGGACTGTGCTATTATTTTCTGTTTGGCGGGCGGGGTGTTCTGAGAGATAAGCTCACTACACAGGCTTGAGTACACACATAGGAATTAGAGTGGATAGTCATGACGCTTGCGTGGTGGTGACCACGTATTGTTGTTCATGAGACCCACAACCAGACGAGGTTCTATCAGGAGCTTTCTGCTACTGCATGTTATGCAGGCCAGTGGTTATTCTCTTGAGGAACTGTCGACTCTGGTGACCATTCCCGAGGACTCAGTTGCGGCACTCCTCCCGAGTTGTGACAGTGGCAGACCACATTCCGTGGCAAACCCATTGCACATTCTCGATCCGAGGACCCAATGCTGGGAACTTGCTATAGGACATCCCTTTTTGAAAGAGAATCAGCGGAGGCACTCCTCGATTGGCGATAGTACTGTACCCTGAGGGATGAATGTACTATTGCTTCTCGACCTCAGTGCCAGAAGCTGAGGACCTTTTTGTTTTGGAGAATCAGTTGAGGCCTTCTCGATTGATGATGATGCCAAACCAGAAAGGGTGAACGTATCATCATTTCTCGACCTGAGAGCCCGGGATACTGAACATCCTAGTACCCACATGTGAGAAGGGCGGGTTGTTTACAGGTTTGCAGGTAACCATGACCTCCTACATACCCGTTTTTTCTATCATCAGTGCACAAAAAGGAAGTTTCATCCTATTGTATTCAGATGGTTCTTATCTATGGTTCTATATTAGTCTCAGAGCTACACTGACACCGTTCACAGTTCAGCACAAACACCTGATTACCTGATCACATTGCCCTTTGCATTGCATTATCATATCCTAACATACATGTTTATTCATTTCCAGGTGCATATATTACCCTTGATTCCAGTCATCAGGTCCCTGCAAAGATGAACACTAAAGAGAGGAAGAATATCATCAGCTATAAGTTCCTTACGCCTACTTTAGGCCCTATTGTTATGCTGAAGGGAATGGCGAGCCCTGCAGTACGAGAAGCTTTTGAAGAGAAATATGGGTGGATTTTATCTATGGTTCGTAATGTCAGTGATTATGAAGCCAGAGGTCTCCATACGTTGATGCAGTTCTATGATCCGCCTCTGAGGTGTTTTGTATTTCCAGACTATGTGTTGGTTCCTACCTTGGAGGAGTATTCCAACATGTTGGGGATTGCTATCAAGGAGGAGCCCCCTTTCTTTGGATCGGTGGGGGATCTTGACTTTGGGAAGGTGGCTGGTGCTCTTTATTTGAGCAAATCAGAGTTAGACGCCAATGTCTCCAACAAAGGAAAGATTCGTGGTTACAAGCTGGAATATCTGATTAAGAAGGCCCAGGAAGCAGCTAAAGGCGAGAATTGGCTTGTTTTTAATGCTTTGCTAGCCCTTTGTATATACGGCATAGTGTTGTTTCCCAACGAGCCGGATTTTATTGATACGGACGCTATACGAATATTCATGATGAAGAACCCGGTGCCAACGCTACTGGGAGATCTTCACTACTCGTTGTACAACCGAAACGAAAAGAAAAGAGGAGGGATAATTCGTTGTTATGCACCCTTGTTCTATAAGTGGTTTGCGGGCCGTTTACCACAATCAGGGGCTTTTGTGGATTCCAAAGATTCTCTAGAGTGGAAACAGCGTTTAATGGGATTGGTGGCCAAGGACATCGTATGGGTAGATCATGGGCTGATTGGCAAGAATATTATCCACAGCTGTGGTAAGTTCCCTAACGTTCCACTGATAGGAAGAATGGGTGGGATTAACTACAATCCTTCTTTGGCCATTCGACAATTTGGGTATGCCCTGACAGGTCCGCCTATTAAGAGAGATGTGGAGGAGTCCCTCTATTTTCATACATCAGATGGTTGGGAAGCAGCACAGAAAGCTTCTGAAAGCTGGGGTAGCATACTGAAAAAGGGGAAAGTTACTCTAGGCAAGCCTAACAACCGGGTTTATCCAGCATATGAAGAGTGGGTGAAGAAAAGAGTTGAAGATTTTCTCTTGCCTTTTGGTAAGGCACCCCTTTTGTATCCGGAGAATGAGAAAGCAAGAAGCACTGCTACTGTGGAAGAAGTTGACAAGTTGCAAGCCTTGGTGAAAAAGCTCCAAGGAGAGAATTCCGAGTTGAGTAGCCGTCTTCAGAATGCTCTACATGCCAACAAAGAGCTGGAGCGGAAAGCCCAAGATGCTGAACAAATCCTAACTGCAAAAGAGAAAGACTTTGCTGGAAGAGCCCAACATTTCCGGAAGATTAGTAAAGGTGCTGATGATGCTACTCAAGCCCACAAGCAAACCAAACAGGAGTTAGCACAGACCAAAGAAAAGTTAACAAAGTTTCAGCACGCTTGGGACGAAGTTAGGATAGAGAATGCTGAATTACAGGAACAGTTGCAGATTAAGGACGAAGAGCTTGAAAAGGCGCATGAGCAGAGGAGAAAGTATCGGGAAAGCCTCGGTAAGAGTCAAGAACAGCTAGAAGAAGCTAGAGGTGAGCTGAAGAATACCAAGAAAGAGCTTGAAGAAATCATGATAGAAAGGGAGATACTCAAGACGCAAGCTGGCATAAAGAGACACAAAGGAGTGTGTGATGACGAGGCTCTGATGCTGCATATGGGTTCTTTAACTGAAGCTCTTGAGAAAAGGGATGTCTTGATCAAAGAAATGATTGAAAAGCCGAATCACCAGCATACCCGTATACTTTTTGAGGAGATCAAGTACTCAAGTGATAAGCTGAAGGATGTGGAATTGTCAGACTGATGTTCTTTTCCTTATATTTTGTTGTTAATGGTTACCATCAGGCTTGTTGATGGATCCATTTTTCCTTGTATTGCATTTGCGGTTGAACCTTTCTTAAATATACTTGAATACTTCGTTGAATGAGTATGAGCAGTTTTATTCATAATTATTCCTTATCAGATAGGTGCACACAAGCACATCACCACGACACGTCTCTTTATATCACGATTTCTGGTCTTCAGATTTCTGTGGTTGGATTGGAATCAGGGTATAAAGCACCTCGGAAATGACAAACATGGCATTGCATGGCATTGCATGGCATTGCATAACATTCTGCATTTATGTTACTTGCTTTTCAGGTACTCGTTGCAGGGTCTCTAACCTTTATTTGGTTTCAGGCAGTATAGCTGAGAATCATATTCACCGATATTCGACGCGAAGGAATCAAGTAAGAATCATGGATCAAGTGCAAAGTGATTTGGCTGAAATGAGGGCGCGTATGGACCAGTTCATGACCCTCATGACTGGCATGGCGCAAAATCAGGAGAGATTGAGGCTTCTGGTCGAGCATCCAGACAATGGGCCCGAAGGTGATCAGCATGACAATTCACAGGGACATGGCATCCCTCCTCCCGGTGGCAACCCTCCTCCTGGTGGTAACAATCGGGGTAATGGAAATGGTAGGCATGCTGGTGTTACTCTTGAAGATACCCTGGAGGACCAATTTACTCTGCTGGATGCTGATGTGGGTAATCAAGGTGATCGAAGGTATGATGAGTTAGCAGAAAAGATCAGGGCCATGGAATGCAAGAACTCTATGGGTATTGATGTTACTAGCTTGGGGCTGGTCCCAGGAGTCAGAATTCCCCCTAAATTCAAACCTCCCACTTTTGATAAGTATCATGGCAATGCGTGTCCCCAAACGCATCTTCAAGCTAACTTTGGGAAGATTTCAGCCCATACGGATGACGAGAAGCTATGGATGCACTATTTTCAGGACAGTCTGGCTGGGGCGTCCTTGACCTGGTATATGAAGTTGAATAGAGCTGCTGTGAAGAGTTGGAAAGATCTGGCAGAAGCGTTCCTGAAGCAATACCAGTATAATATTGACATGGCGCCCAACCGCACTCAATTGCAGGGGTTGTCACAAAATGCCAAGGAGAGTTTCAAAGAATATGCACAGAGGTGGAGGGAAATGGCTGCCCAGGTTCAACCTCCCTTGTCAGACAGAGAAATGGCAGATATGTTTATGGGCACCTTGCAAGGGGCCTATCTTGATAGATTAGCTGCTTGTCCGTCAACTGGATTTGCTGATATTGTGATTGCGGGAGAAAGAATAGAAAGTCTGTTAAAGCTTGGAAAGATCCAGGATGTGAGTGGGGCTGGCTCTTCGGGGACGAAGAAACCGTTTGCTAGTAACCAGAAAAGAAGAGAAGGTGATACGAATGCTGTGTTTAGAGGACGAGGCAGAGGGCGTTCTCAAGCTTATTATCAGGTAGATGCTGTAACAATCCCCACACCGTCTGTTCAGAAACAACAACCCCAACAACAAGTTCAACAGCAACAACCTTTTTTCCAGCAATGGTCTAGGCAGAGGGATCGTAAAATGGATTCTCTCCCTATGACTTATGCCGCGCTGTTGCCCCGACTACTCGAGTTAAAGTTGGTAGAACTCCGTACTATGAAAGCTCCGGTTGCTGGAAACCTGCCACCTAACTTCGATGCTAATGCTCGTTGTGAGTTCCACTCAGGTGCTCAGGGGCACTCCATTGAAAAATGCTGGGCTTTCCATCATAAAGTACAAGATTTGATTGATGCTAAAGCCATCAATTTCTCTCCCGCTCCTAATATTACTCAGCATCCCATGCCTGATCATAGTGCAGCAAATGTGTACGCTATTGAAGATGGGAGGAGATTGAATTTGGTGTTAGACGTTCATCAAGTGAAAACTTCTTTGTTGGTTGTAAAAGATCGTTTATTGAAGGGACAGGTGTTCCCGGGTTGCAATCAAGATTGTTCCGAGTGTATGAATCAGGAGAATGGTTGTAATAAGTTGAAGGTGGGTTTACAGAATCTGATCGATGAAGGATGTCTACAGTTCGACAGAGTCGTGAAAGACACTGATGAGATATCAATCGTGACCATCTATTACACTCCCGCTGAGATTCAAATGCCGGTCAATGCAGTTCCCGTGGCGAGTGTTGCGCCAGAAAGACCTAGTCTTGTCACTATCACGGTGCCAGGACCAATTCCGTTCACGTCTACGAAGGCTATCCCATGGCACTATGGGGCAGATGTATATTACGAAGGTAAAAAGCAGGAAGTTGAGTCGTCAGTCAGCCCAAATATTGATAACGTAGGGGGTGTAGGGGGCTTTACAAGGAGTGGAAGGTTGTTCGCTCCCCAAACCTTGAGAAGTGATAAAGAGGCCGAAGCCGCAGCAAAGGCTAAAGGTAAACAGGTGGTTGAAAATGCGCCTACGCCTGAAGCAGAGACAAAAATTACTTTTGATAAGGAAATGGAAGAATTTATGAAGATAATCAAGAAAAGCGATTATAAGATTGTGGACCAACTGAATCAGACCCCTTCAAAGATTTCAATCTTGTCACTATTGATGTGCTCTGATGCGCATCGGCAGACGTTGTTGAAAGTGTTAAAGAGTGCATACGTGCCACAAGAAATTACTGTTAATCAGCTCGAGGGCGTAATCTCCAATGTTAATGTTAGCCATGGCTTGGGCTTTACAAGTAGAGATTTGACTGTTGAAGGAAGAAACCACAATAAGGCTTTGCATATCACGATGGAGTGTAAGGGCGCAATGTTATCTCATGTACTGGTAGACACTGGTTCATCACTCAATGTCTTGCCCAAGAAGGCATTAATGAAGCTGGAAGTTGATGGTTTGATCTTAAGGCCTAGTGAGTTGGTGGTCAGAGCATTCGATGGAACTAGACGATCTGTGTTTGGTGAGGTGGAATTGCCCGTACAAATTGGACCACAGGTATTCAAATCCACGTTCCATGTAATGGACATACAACCTGCATATAGCTGCCTATTGGGACGCCCTTGGATTCACGGAGCCGGGGCTGTTACTTCCACTTTACACCAAAAGTTGAAGTATGAGTTTGAAGGGCAGGTTGTGACGGTGTGCGGGGAAGAAGACATCTTTGTGAGTCACCTGTCCACGCTCAAGTACATTGAAATGGATGGAGAAATTCATGAGATGCTGTGCCAATCATTTGAAGCGGTCAGTATTGACGATGCACCTGAGTCTTCTTCTGTACCAGTTGGGGCTGGTACCTCCATTTCATCTTACAAACAAGCTGTCGAAGTCGTCAGGGCAGGCAACGTCCAAGGTTGGGGCAGGCTGATAGAGACCCCAATGAAGGAAGACAAATTTGGTATTGGTTATCATCCCTCTACAACTTCAGATGCGGGGAGCAGGGGACCTATTACTTTCAATAGTGGGGGAATTATCTACACGGACCAGTCTTGTGCGGCCACAGAGGATAGTGTTGATAGTGATTGTGACCTGGACAACTGGGTACGCCCTCATGCTCCGGGACAACAAGTGCAGAACTGGTCCGTTGAAGAAGTCATCCGGGTTACTCTTCAGACAGAGTAATTTTTCTTTGTTTTTTCTAACCATAATGCATGTCAAAATCTTGCGCTCTGCCCAAGGCGTATAGATTCATTTGTAGGGCCACCATGGTTGCATTTGCAATGTTTAATCATTAATAAAGGACGTTTTGCAATCAAATTTTGTTCTCTGTCTTTCAGTTTTTATTTTTGCACAAAAAAATAAAATGGCAATGTTTCATTTTCTTTTGTTTTGCTTACAAATAAATTCTAAAATAAGGCATGAACCCGTTCATGCAGACTTGATCCTCCGGATACCACTGATAACGATTTTGATATGACTATGTATGACTTTGACAATCCGATTTATCAAGCCGAAGAAGGGGATGAGAAAGATTGTGAACTCCCTGAAGAACTGGCCAGATTGTTGAAACAAGAGGAAAGGGTCATCCAGCCTCACTAGGAGACTGTAGAAATCATTAATATTGGTTCCAAGGATGCCAAGAAAGAGATCAGGATTGGTGCCAGCTTGCAAGCAGATGTGAAGAAAACTTTGACTGAAATGTTGCGCGAGTATGTTGACATCTTCGCCTGGTCGTATCAAGACATGCCGGGGTTGGATACGGATATTGTCGTGCACAGGCTGCCATTAAGAGAAGAATGTCCGCCAGTCAAGCAGAAACTTCGTCGGACTCACCCCGACATGGCTTTAAAGATTAAGGAGGAAGTCCAGAAGCAGTGGGATGCTGGGTTTCTTGCTGTGACAAAGTATCCTCCGTGGGTAGCCAACATCGTGCCAGTACCGAAGAAAGATGGAAAAGTGAGAATGTGTGTGGATTATCGAGATCTTAATAAAGCTAGCCCGAAAGATGATTTTCCACTACCTCATATTGATGTGCTGGTCGATAATACAGCTCAATTTTCAGTATTCTCCTTTATGGACGGGTTCTCCGGGTACAACCAGATCAAGATGGCACCTGAAGATATGGAGAAGACCACGTTCATTACTCCGTGGGGTACATATTGTTATAAAGTAATGCCTTTCGGGTTGAAAAACGCAGTGGCAACGTACCAGCGGGCGATGGTGACATTGTTTCATGACTTGATTCATAAGGAGATCGAATGTTATGTAGATGATATGATTGCCAAGTCGAGAACAGAAGAGGAACATCTGGTTAATCTGAAAAAGCTGTTTGAAAGGTTGAGAAAGTTCCGTCTGAGATTAAATCCAAACAAGTGCACGTTTGGGGTGCGTTCTGGAAAGTTACTGGGTTTCATCGTGAGCGAAAGAGGAATCGAGGTTGATCCTGCCAAGGTGAAAGCAATACAAGAAATGCCTGAACCGAGAACAGAAAAAGAGGTTCGTGGTTTCTTGGGTAGATTGAACTACATTGCAAGGTTCATATCTCACCTAACAGCCACGTGTGAACCAATATTTAAATTGTTAAGGAAAGATCAAACGGTCAGGTGGAATGACGATTGCCAATTGGCATTCGATAAGATAAAAGAATACTTGCAGGAACCTCCGATTCTAATGCCTCCAGTTGAAGGGAGACCGCTGATAATGTATCTGACAGTGCTTGAAGGTTCCATGGGTTGTGTTCTCGGTCAACATGACGAGACAGGTAGGAAGGAGCATGATATCTACTACCTGAGCAAAAAGTTCAATGATTGTGAGTCCCGATACTTAATGCTTGAAAAGACATGCTGTGCGCTTGCATAGGCCGCTAAGCGATTGAGGCAATATATGGTTAGGCACACGACCTTGTTGATTTCAAAAATGGATCCTATCAAGTACATTTTCGAGAAACCAGCATTGACAGGCAGAGTTGCACGGTGGCAAATGGTCTTGACAGAGTATGACATTCAGTACACTTCATAAAAGGCCATCAAAGGAAGTATTCTGTCCGATTATCTTGCGCAACAACCGATTGATGATTACCAACCCATGAAATTTGACTTCCCTGATGAGGACATCATGTTTCTCAAAGCTAAAGACTGCGAGGAACCACTCCCGGAGGAGGGGCCAGACCCTGAGTCCAAATGGAGTCTGATGTTTGATGGGGCTGTCAATATGAATGGATGCGGAGTTGGAGCAGTTCTTATCACGCCGGAAGGTGTTCATATGCCTTTCACTGCACGAATAACTTTCGGATGCACCAACAATGAAGCAGAGTACGAAGCTTGTATAATGGGGATCGAGGAGGCGGTTAATCTACGGATTAAGACCCTTGATATATTCGGTGATTCAGCTTTGGTAATCAATCAAGTGAAAGGGAGTTGGTACACGCACCAAGCAAATCTAGTGCCGTATAGAGATTATACGAGGAGATTGCTGACATTTTTCACAACAGTGAAACTGTACCATATTCCTCGAGATGAGAATAGGTTCGCTGATGCCTTGGCCACTTTGTCTTCCATGATCAAGGTGCAAGGATGGAACCATGTACCTAAGATTGAGGTATCCCGCCTTGACAGACCAGCATTTGTGTTTGCGGTCGATGCAGCGTCTGATGACAAGCCATGGTTTCATGACATTAAGTGTTTCTTGAAAAGTCAAGAGTACCCGCCCGGGGCATCGTCCAAAGACAGGAAGACGTTGAGAAGGTTAGCTGGTAGTTTCTTCTTGAACAAAGATGGCGTGCTGTATAAAAGAAATTTTGACACGATCCTGCTTAGATGTGTGGATAAACATGAAGCAGACTTGTTGATGATTGAAGTGCACGAAGGCTCTTTCGGTACCCATGCTGGAGGACATGCAATGGCTAAAAAGTTGTTAAGATCGGGATATTATTGGTTGACTATGGAGTCCGATTGTTGCAAATATGCCCGCAAATGCCATAAATGCCAGATCTATGCAGATAAAGTGCATGTGCCTCCAAATCCGTTGAGTATCATGTCGTCGCCTTGGCCGTTTGCCATGTGGGGCATTGATATGATCGGAAAGATTGAGCCTACAGCTTCTAATGGTCATCGTTTCATCTTGGTGGCGATTGATTACTTCACCAAATGGGTTGAAGCCGCATCCTATGCCAATGTTACAAAACAAGTGGTCACTCGTTTCTTAAAACGGGATATCATTTGCCGATATGGGGTTCCCGAAAGAATCATTACCGATAATGGCTCTAATTTGAATAATAAGATGATGGCTGAGTTATGCCGGGACTTCAAAATCGAACATCACAATTCTTCTCCGTACCGCCCAAAGATGAATGGCGCGGTCGAAGCGGCCAACAAAAATATCAAGAAGATTGTGCAGAAGATGGTTGTCACGTACAAAGATTGGCATGAGATGTTACCATTTGCTTTGCATGGGTATCGAACGTCGGTACGCACGTCCACTGGGGCAACCCCATTCTCACTTGTATATGGTATGGAGGCAATACTACCAGTTGAAGTGGAGATTCCGTCCCTCAGAGTCATGATGGATGTTAAGCTAGATGAGGCTGAATGGGTACGAGCCAGATTTGATTAGTTGAGCCTTATTGAGGAAAAGCGATTGGCGGCTGTATGCCATGGGCAACTATATCAGCGCAGAATGAAGCAGGCATTTGACCAAAAGGTGCGTCCTCGGGTTTACAAAGTCGGAGATGTGGTACTCAAAAGGATCCTTCCTCCCAATACAGATCACAGGGGCAAATGGACTCCTAACTATGAAGGTCCATTCGTGGTTAAAAAGGTCTTTTCGGGCGGAGCCTTATTGCTTACAACCATGGATGGCGAAGACTTTTCATCCCCTGTCAACTCGGACGTAGTCAAAAAATACTTCGCATGAATAGACCCGCTGGATAATAAAAATAAAAAAATCCAGGCAAAAAAGGGCATCCCGGCGAACCAAAAACAGAATAAGGTTCGGGTAAAAATTAGGGATATAATTGAAAAAAGATTGTACACCCGGTAAGTTGAAAACCCGAAAGGGCAACTTAGGCAAAAAAGGGTATCCTGGTGGATTGAAAACCTGAAAGGGCGGTCCACGCAAAAGAGGGATTTAAGCGAATGACTACGGTCTGAGTTATCTGTACCCATTACCGTTTGAACAACTGACGTTCTGAAAGATAGGAATCGGTCTGATCAGTCCTCAGAAGGCAAGGTCGGGGAGTTTTGAAGACATACTGGTCATAACATAATGGAAACTCAGTGGAATTCCATTTTCACGTTGCCATTAGGATAGTTTCTTTTTTCAATTTTCAGCGATCACCTCTTTCCAGGGATTGCTTCCTGATGTAATTGCCTATTCTGGGCTCTCAGTCAATAAATTGAATTTCAATAAAAAGCTTTCTATTTTTGTTTTATTGCTTTGTTTGCAAAAACGTCCTAATTTTGATAAAACATTGCATTTGAAAACATGGCAGCCTTGCAATAACATGCGCAGAAAAAACATTTGAAATTACTTCGAATGTTGAATACTCCCTGATGGTGGATTCTAGCCACGCAATATTCGGGGCATGTGGGCATATTCTTTTGTTGCAGGTAGCAGGTGCAGATGATTTTAAGCACAAGACCAGTAATAAATCACCCCACGCAAAAGACTGGGGCAATTACGGGTAAGGAGATCGGCGTTCATCGTTCGGTCGACGATTGTTCATAACGGGTCGATATCAGTGAATTAAGTTCAACTGGGTACCGTTGTATCTTATTAAGTCGATTCTCACATACAGTACTTCCAACAGCTACAAGCTTTTCTGTGTCGATGACGGTCGCAAATTCCCCAAGAGAGTGGTCTCGTTGATACCGAAGCTGATGGTCATTATCCCCAGTGAAGTCGCAGGAGTTGGAAGAGGCTAAATCTTCTGTAAAATCCTCTTATGACATCCTCTTCGGGGATAAATTGTTGGTTTGCCCAAGCATGGGGTATGTTTGTTTCCCCAGCATGAAGTGTTGATCATCCCCAGTAGAGTTTGAGGACAGTTGGTCTTCTGTAAAATCCTCTCAAAAGGCATTCCTCAGCACGAGACGTTTTAAAGAAGTTTCCTCCAGCAGAGTTTGCTATAAACTCGTCATCCCTAACGGAATTGTCTAAAGGGAAGCTCGCCTAACATGGGGCATTGTGGTACTTATCCTAAGCTTGACAGTCATATTCTTCAGCAGACTACTGTGGATTTGCTTTGGGTTTCCCCAACAGATCTCTAAGGACTCCTTCCTAGCAAGTTGCAATGGAATGTTCTAATCAGGATTTGCATATCCCTGGCAGAGTAGCCCTGACCCCCAGCAAGATTGTGTCTCTGGTAATGGTATCCCCACAGAGGTCAGCATCGAATCTTGTCAGCAACCCCCAGCTGAGTTGTTGTTCTCCCCGCAGAGGTTTATAAGATCGGAAGAATCTATTCCTTAACAAGGATGGTACAGCCTTTCCCCAGCCGGGTCAGAAGGTGGATAACCCCTACAAAGGGTCTTGGATTGGATAGATCCCCAAGCAGAGTTTTTATGACTTTTCTTCCCTAGCAAGACGCCATGCAAAGAAATTCTCATCCCCAGCGGAATCGCTGTGACCAGAATTCATTCCCCCAGCAGATGAAGTGATTACTGGCAGATTTATTATTCTTCAAGTCCAATTTATTTTTGGCAAACTTGATAATTCAAAGCAGACGGATTGTTCAATTATTCTCTAGCAGAGATACTCTCCTCTCAGGAACCTCTAAAGTCAAGTAATTGATCATTGTTCCTCAGCAAAGTCGGCAGAGATGTCTGACACGGATGCAGAGTGTAATCCAGTATTGGAATTTTGCGAAAGTCCACCCGTAGTGTGGCAAGCCAGTAGTCGTTTGGCATTGTTAAAAGACGTTAGCAAAGTCCAACAGTGGATTGGCAAAAGTCCGTCTTCGGGTGGCAAAAGTCCAACAGTGGATTGGCAAAAGTCCGTCTTCGGGTGGCAAAAGTCCAACAGTGGATTGGCAAAAGTCCGTCTTTGGGTGGCAAAAGTCCAACAGTGGATTGGCGAAAGGTCCATCTAAGGGTGGCAAATTCTTAAAGTCCAACAGTGGATTGGCAAAAGTCCGTCTTCGGGTGGCAAAATTCCAACAGTGGATTGGCGAAAGGTCCATCTAAGGGTGGCAAATTCTTAAAGTCCAACAGTGGATTGGCAAAAGTCCGTCTTCGGGTGGCAAAAGTCCAACAGTGGATTGGCGAAAGGTCCATCTAAGGGTGGCAAATTCTTAAAGTCCAACAGTGGATTGGCAAAAGTCCGTCTTCGGGTGGCAAGAGTCCAACAGTGGATTGGCAAAAGTCCGTCTTCGGGTGGCAAAGCAGCTAAAAGTCCAACAGTGGATTGGCAAAAGTCCGTCTTCGGGTGGCAAAGCAGCTAAAAGTCCAACAGTGGATTGGCAAAAGTCCGTCTTCGGGTGGCAAAAGTCCAACAGTGGATTGGCAAAAGTCCGTCTTCGGGGGGCAAAAGTCCAACAGTGGATTGGCGAAAGGTCCATCTAAGGGTGGCGAATTCTAAAAGTCCAACAGTGGATTGGCAAAAGTCCGTCTTCGGGTGGCACGAAGCTGCAAAGTCCACCAGTAGTGTGGCAAGCCAGTAGTCGTCTGGCGTCGTTCAAAAAGACATTTCTAAAGTCCACCAGTAGCGTGGCAGGCCAGTAGTCGTCTGGAATTACATAAAAGACATTATTAAAGTCCACCAGCAGTGTGGCAAGCCAGTAGTCGTCTGGCGTCGTTCAAAAAGACATTTCTAAAGTCCACCAGTAGCGTGGCAAGCTAGTAGTCGTCTGGAATTGCATAAAAGACATTATTAAAGTCCACCAGCAGTGTGGCAAGCCAGTAGTCGTCTGGTGTCGTTCAAAAGACAGTTTTCTCTGACAATGTTTCATTGAAGATTCAAGCTAGCAATGTCATGGGAGTTTCTTCCTCATCATCCAGAGCAAATTTTTGGTTATATTTGGTATTCAATCGCTATATACCTTGAAAGTCCGAAAGCAATTGCTTTCAGGCATTCAGGTCTACAGCGCTTGAATAGGGGCAGCTGTAATACCCCAAAATTTGTTCTCCCTCTTTGTCATCATAGCATGGCATTATCATTTATCATATCATATCCACCTCATTAACATTACATTGCATTTAACATAGAAAAATGAAGCATAGCATCCTTCTTACCATCAGGGCATGTGATCAGGTGGAAGGTGGACAATCAAGGGATCATTCAAAGCACAAAAAGGTCAATCAAGTGACCTCAAGGCAAGCCAAGAGGTCTTTCATGTCTCATACCATCTCAATGGAACATCCACAACCTCAAGAATGAGAGATTCAATGGGAGATTGAAGCACTACATCTTTCACTATGCAAGAGGTTCAAAAACTGAAGGAAAACCCTCAAAAGAGATAGCTCATTGATCCAAAATCATCCTCAAATGGTATATCTCATCATCCTTTAAGAGGATACACAACATACTCTGAGGAATTTGAAATTGAAGACTGCACATTTTTCTCCTAGGAGGTGGGCACCAAAACTAGGGTTTCCCATTAAATCAGGGAATCTTTGATTTTTTGGACAAAACTTGATGTCATGGTATTCTACATGTTCTTAAGTGTATGTGTATGGAAAATTGCCTCTCAATTGGTTTTGGAAGTGTTTCAATTGGAAGAAAGATCAGAAATCAGGAAAATTGGGGCCAAGTCAAATAATCAGAGGAAAAAGTCAACTCTTGACTTTTTGAGGCCAAATTCATAAAATTCATGCTATATGTGTCCAATGTGCAAAATTTGATCAAGAAACTCCAAAGGAATCATGAAAAAATCAAGAGGTGGAAAGTTGCCATTTTTGGAAGAAGAAGGGTTACTAAAAATAGCAAGTTTTGGCCATTTTGCATCAGAGTTTGAACCAAGGCCATTTAAAATTGAAGCACCAAATGAAAATTCCACTCAGCCACAACAAAAGATCTTGTTTTAAGCTTCACATCCATATGTGGAACATCTCTATTGGATAAAAATTGAGTGAGATATGATTGATCAAAGTTGGAAGAAAGTAGGCCAAAACTAGGTCATGACCAAGGATTTTCAGGGCACGCGCGCAGTCATTTCAACAAACAGTTGATGGGCCAAATGTTCATTCACTTTTCATCAAGATAAAAGCTTCAAATGGAAAAGTTTTCAACATGAAAGTTGTTCATTGCAATGTCCTCTTTAATGTTCATGTTGGACAAAATTCCATCTGATCAATTTATGAGGGAGAAATCTTGGTCTCAAGTTAGGTTGATTAGGCTGAACTTTCATGCATTTCACTGCCATGCCATGACTTGCTTCACACGCCCTTACACCAGTTCTCAGACCTTTGTGTTTTAAGCTATTTTGCACCATTTTCCAAACCTCATCTCAATTTGAAATCAACATCAAATGTGTTCCACAACATGCCCTCTTTTATTTGGCATCAAAAGTTCCTCAAACCATTCATTAACATGTGAGAAATTCACCCTCAAACACCTACTGTTACAATGATGATTTGGTGCACGATTTTGGTTCACACACACTACAAACACTTCCTCACTTCAGTTTCCTCTTTAGACCAAGCACACATCACTTACACAATGTTTAGTATCACGTGCCTTGCATGAAAATGGAGAGAACAACTTGTTGAGCAAGTTTCTGCCACAACAGTCCTACCATTCCAAGCTTCACTCTTCATCCTCACCATAACTGTCATGAGATTAACCTCACCATAACCCAGCCTTGATCACTCGCCCCCTAACTAACTTGACTCAGTTAGTTAGGGTGGACTCAGTTAACCACCTTGACTCACCCTAACTCAACTCATTAAACCGTGGTAAGCTCACACTATAAAAGAAAATCACACACTCCATTTTCATTTTTTGAGTTTTCACAACCACATTCTCTCAAAACACTTCAAACTCTCTCTCATATTCTCGCTACTTTCTCTCTGATTTCACACGATTTTCATCATCTTCCATTCACATTTCATCTTCATCCTCATCAAGGTTTCCCTTCTGATCAAGAACAAGAGAGAAGAAGTTCAGTCCATCAATGGCAGCTTAGTTCAGTTGAGTTTTTGTTGTGGTTTTCTTCAAGATCTCAAGTTCAGTGGCATTTATTTTGCTCCACTCAAGTTCAAGAGCATAGGAGGATCATCTCTGGTTTTCTGTTACTTTGAAGAACTTCAAATTCAGGTTTCTTCACCAACTTTCATTTTTTTTCTGAAATTTCTCTTGTTTTCTATTGTTGTGAGCTTCTTAGAAGCTATGTTGAATCCGGCTAGTTGATAGGCCTCTTAGAGGCATAGTTTCAAAACCTAGGGCATGATTTGATCTCCTCTGTTCTTGCTATGTGTGTGTGTTTTGCGATTTTTATGAGCACATTCGTGATGTACGTGAGCTTAGCTTTCGATTGGTATACATTTTGTGCATTTTGGTGAGGTTTAAAAATTGCAGACGGTGGTGATTGACCAGAGAAGGTGACCGGAGGTCCTCTCCAGCCGGTGACTGTTATGACTAGGGTTTATGTATGTTTTAATCATGTCCGTTCATTTTGCATGATCGTGTGGCTAAGAACATGACAACGCATTAAAACGCATGTGCAGGTCATGTGCATCTTTTCTGATTTCATTTAAACATTTTGTTGTGTGGTACATGATAGGGATTGTGGTCACTCACGCACATGCATTGATGTCAACTACTTTGACTTGCTTGTTGACTTGACCTGATCCAAGGGTGATAATTGCTTGACTTGTGTTTGACTGAGGGTGCATGATAATTGATATGGACTGCGCACAAATGGACCTAATCAGATTGCTATCCCCACCCCCTTTGTTAAAAAGCCCAATTGATTTGAACTCATATTTGCTATGTTCACACCCCCCATTCCTTTTTACATTTCATATTATTTTTCCATTTTTCCACACGTTTGCTTTTTAATTTTTAAAAATACTAAATTGCAGTCTAAAATCCCACAAAAATTCATGAGCATCACTAAAACATTTAGAAAATTTTTGGTGATTTTATTTTCTGATTTTATGACCTTTTTACCCCTGCTCCATAATTTTCTTTGAATTTCTTTGGTGGGCATTCTTAATGTGGTACATGATTTTGTTTAATTTTGTTCTTGATCATTAAAAATTGTTTTGATGCTTTTCTTTTTGCATTGAGTCATTAGCATCTTGAGGTATGTTAAGTGATTTTTATTTGATTTTTTAGGTCTTTTTATGGCATGTTTGGTGTTCACTTTTGTGCTACTTTGTATGATATGTCTATGTGACCTAAGTGCATTGTTTGACATCATTTTGCCTTGGTTCCTTGCATGCTACTTTGATATGTGATTCATCTCTGATTAGTGAACTTCAATACCATGTTTTCATAATTTTCATGAGGCCATTTGATTTTTGTTTGATGCATTTACATTTGAAGCATAATAACATGTCATAATCATTCTATCTTTTGTGCATGTTTACATGTTTTCTTTTGTGTATACTTGCATGATCATTTGACTATTTGGTGAGCTACACTCTTGACATTATAGGACATAGATACATATCATATGTCATCTTTGCTTGTTGATTATCATTTGAACCTTGTGCACCTTTAACATGTTGTGTTTGCACTTTCCTTTGTTTGGAACTTCCATTTCAATCCTACTTCTTCTATCACTTCTTAAATGCCTTGATGTGCTTCATGAATACTTGTGAGAGGTTTGTGAATCATTTTTCATTTCATTTCAATTCTGATCCATGGATTACATGTTCCATTTATGCACATTTCTTCTTTTTCCTTTCATTTTTCATTCTCCCTTTTCTTATGATATCATGTTCTAACGTCATGGAGGATGTTTGTTGCCTATCCACTTGAGTTTGATTGATAATAACCATTTGTTTCCCTATGATGTACATTCTGGTTGTGGCTCTAGGATTTGGTTTCTCATTTAATTCTTTTGAGTTTTATGGTGCATTACATGTTCTTTTACTTCTTATACTTCTTATACATGTTTACTAACCATGTAGGGGCTTTGGTAAGTTTCAATTGAGTGTGGATAAGGAATCCACATTCAACTTCTATCCTTTCTCTTTTACAATTCCATGTTATGTTTTGTTAAGCACTTATGTGCTTTCTTTTAATAACTCATTACTTTCCCTTTTTGAATTACAATTCATCTTCTACTTTAGAAGTGAATTGTTTAATTCTTTCTTTCTTTAGACTTTAGGTTGAAACCTCACAAACCTTTAGGATCACTCCCTTTAATCTTCAATTAGGATTGAGTCTTAGTCCATATAGGTTTTACCTTTTCTCCTCTCTTGAGTCTCTCTTCTCATCTCTTAAAGAAAATTCAAAATATCTAATGAAGGTAGGCATTTATTGCATTTAGGCCTTTCATATAAAGAAAAGATTATAAGGGGTCTTCTCTTATAATCTTAAAATGTATAGCATATAACCCATCTTGGGTCAATGTGTTAAACATTTGATCTTGTGTGAGGGACTTAAATGCAATACTTGTTGAAGGTACAAATAATAAAAAGCACTTCTTCATTTCTTAATCAACAAAAACACTTAATAAACACAAGTATGCTAGTGTGTTTGAACCTTGACAATTGGAACTAAGTGTCGGGGTCTTCTTCACTCTTAGTGTACTTTCCTACCCATTCCATCTTGGAATGTGAGATTGTACACATTCCAATGGCTAAGATTCAGATACACTATCATATGCAAACAAATGAAAAAACTCTTAAAAGACAAAAACAAACAATAACGTCTTTCCTTCGGGAATTCTTTTCTCACCTCATTCACTCTCAACGTATGAACGCGCTTCTACTCGTTCTCTTGCAAGATGGTAACGCACTCGGACCGGCGAGCCTGCAACACCTGAGCTAGAATGTTAGCCGTTCCCTAAAAAAACACAAATAATCCATCCCTAGTGAGGGGAACTACGTCGCTCTGATTCTCATGCTCCCGATGAGATACGTAGGCAGTGGGGTAGGGCCCATGCGAGCACTTCTTTTATTTTCCCTACATTTGTTCTCTTTCTCTTTCCCTTCCATTAGCAGTTCCTTTCCAGTATCTTTTCCTACACCCTTTGATCGAGACAAGCAAGCGTGGATCCCATCGGGTACGATGGACGCGTGGGGGTGCTAATACCTTCCCTGCGCGTAACCGACTCCCGAACCCAGATCTCTTGGTCGCGAGACCATGCTCTTTCCTTCTCTCAGGTTTATGCGGTGTTTCCTTTCCCTCTTTTGGGATAAATACACATTGCTGGCGACTCTGTTCGTTGCCACTTTCGCGTTTGTACTAGGATGAAAATCCCGGGAGCGACAGGAAGCAATGAAGAAAATTAGTTAGTATTCAAAACAAAATAACCAAAAGTTGAAACAAAACCCTAAGAAGTGGTACTGTACCATTACAATGAAGTTCACCTTGCTTGTGAAGCATTGAAGTCGAATCTACACAAAATGAGAACAATCAACAAAAACAACATGAAGCAAACGAGATAATGGGAACTATTTAACAAAAAGATTGAAGTAGAAGACTACCTTATTTTCCATAAACAATATGTACATTACGCTTGCTACCGCCAGCATCATCACCATGTTCATCTAGTTTTAGATTCTGCAAGAAGAACTACAAGGAGGAAGAAGCTTAAATCAAAGGCTTCATACTTCTTGTATTTCTTCTCGCAGATTCTAAAAAAAGATGAAGTTTGGGTGCTAGGGTTTCGCTGTGAAGGAAACGACGCGACTGTCAAAAAGGGAAAGTTAATTCCCTTATATAGGTAAATTTTTCACAACGATTTTCTTAAATAACCGTTATGATAGATTATATATTAATTTAATAATATCACAACGGTTAGTTATAATAACCGTAGCGATACCCCTTATACGTGGTACAAGGTTCGACACCAGGAAACAACATTTTCCTAAAATTACGCCTGGATTATAAGTGATATCGCTACGGTCATTACTTATAACCGTCGTGATATTATTAACCGTTGCACTTCCCAACATATGAACGGTTTACAAGAAAATATAGTTCCAGAATATGAACGGTTTACAAGTTATCATCATTACAAGCATTAAACTATTAGTCTTTTCATCTTCAACCTAATCTATAAATAGACAATTTTACATATCTAAATAATATATTCTTCGTAACAATGAGTTCAACAAATGAGAATCCTAGAAACCTCAATGAGGAACGTCAGGCGCCAATCCAGGAGGTCGTCCAACCAACAACTGCCAACTTCAGGGATGCCTTAAGGGTAAGGAAGGATAAGAAGAAGAAGAAGAAGAAGAAGCCGAAGAAGAAGAAGATAAAGAAGAAAAGGAGGCATGTATATTATGATTCCGATGAGGGGAGTGAGGAGAGATGTCTAGATTATGAGGATGCATTTTATGCTATGGGCTCTGACAATGATCTTGATATGTAATATGTTTATCAATGTACTCTCAATGGAATATTAAAATAAAATTATCTCTATATATGTTCATCTCTTACAGTTTTATTTTTAAAGTTATATATATACTCTATTGCACTTAAAAATACTAAAGAATACATTGCTGGGAATATACATCATACATTACATGGCGTTAGACATGTTTAAAAAATTAATACATGTTTAAAATCTAAAAATATGACAAAAATTACATTGCTGTGAATCGAAGTGTGATACATGTAGTACAACGGTCTTCTAATACAAGTGTGTTAAAATGTAAGAATATGGAAAAAAAAAATATAGTAGCTGGGAATCGAAGCTTGTTACACAGCTTGTATTACAACGGTTATGTAATACAACCGTCGTTAAATATGGCGTTATAAAATTTTAATCAAGTTACAACGGTGGGATACGAAACCGTGGTAAACCTGGCGTCGTTAAATGGGGTTTCGTAGTAGTGATATAGCTCCATTTGGGACAAACTTGTAATCAATGGAAAATAGGAAGAATAAGGATCAAAACTCATGTTAACATGATCTTGATATGAGGCCTAGATGGAAGTGAAAAATTTCCATGAAAGTGTGTCCTCAAAATTGTCCAAACTACTTAGAAAAATTCTAAGTTTTTTTTACAATGTAACAACTTGAAACCTTGATATTAGAAACATCATATCTTGAACTACAATGGTCCAAATGAAGCAAACTTGGACTTTTTGGAAAGGTGGGATTATGGGGAATAATTTTCATGTTGGAGAATTTTCAATTTGAGTCTTGGAAGTTAATAAAAAATGAACTTGAAGATTGGCATATGAAATTGATCCAAAAGAGAACTAAAAAAAAATCTAAGTTATGGAATTCATCATGTGAAAATGTCCCACTTTATTCAACCATAACTTTCTCAAAAATGATCCAATAATGATGAAATTTATATGGTTGGAAAGCTTGAAATGAACCCTACAACTTTCATGTGGACAAGATTTCAAAATGGAGCTTGAATCAAGGAGGAAATTAGCCTTGAAAGTAGTTGAACAAACATGAAAACTTTCCAAAAATCGTAACCTTCTAAAAACCTAATTTTCCAAAAATGGCAACTTTTTCAACTTCTTAATTTTTGATAATTCCTTGGACATTCCTTGATCAAATTCCACCCATTGGTCATATTTAACATGAAAAACACAACATTGACCTCAAAAAGTCAGGAGTTGACTTTTTCCCTGCATAATTGACTTTGTTCCCAATTCAAGTGATTTACAGTCATCTGATCAATTAAAACTTTTCTGATTAAAATTGATGATCAACCTTCCACCCATAGACACTTTAGGACATGAAAAAGACTAAGGAATCAAGTCTTGCTCAAAGAATCAGAAATAAATTGATTTTGTTCAAAACCCTAATTCTTGTCCTAAAAGATAGGAGATGACGACCAAAGCTCAAAACCATATTTCCTTTGAGTAAGATGAAGAATCCCTTGAACAAAGATGATTTGTGTATCATGATGATGAAGAGGCTTCAAAATTCTTGCCCATAAAGATGTCACATACCCAAAAACCTAGCTTGATGACCAAAAGATAGAAGGAGGTGTTCTATCTCAACTCTCTTGCCAATTTTTGTCATTTGATGAAGTGATGAGCATGTTAGAATGCATTGAGGCATAAGAAGCCTTTATAGCCTGAGTGATGGTGCCATTGAGAGCATCTCCCCCTTTATTGCCTTGAACAAACTTTACTTATATTGAAGAATACCAATGGCATAAAGACTTGATCACATGCCCTAAGAAGATCAATGATGTATACATACTTGAATAAAATCTCTTGCTTGAGCCTCTGAGAAACAAACTCTCCTCTTGAGCTAACCAAGATACCTTGGTCCCATGCTTAGAAATAATGATATGCACAAATGATAATGCAAAAATGAAAAGAAACATAAGCCATAAAGTTAAGAAAAGGTGAGGCAAATTTTGGGGTGTTACAGCTGCCCCTATTCAATCGACTTAAATCTAAAGGTATGAAGAGTGACGCCTCTCAGACATTCAAGGTAGAAGAAGATTGAAGACCAAAAACCACTCAAATTTACAGCCTACAAAGGGAGGGACGACTCCACTGGGGAACAAGTAATAAGAGGTATAAAACCATAAACACGGACGGGTGTCAAAAATCAATACGAACGAAGTATTGAAACAGAGCGAAACAAACACGGACGGGTGCTTGAGATCAAAGGGGTGAACACAGACGAGTACCTAATATTAATACAGACGAGTGTTGATGATACTGAAGTGAACACAGACGAGTGCTGAAGAAATTACTACGAGTATATAAAATCTAGGATCAATACGGACGAGTATTGATGAAACCGAACAAACACGGACGAGTGTCTAAAAGAACACGACGAGTGTCTAAGATCAATACGGACGAGTATTGATGGAGCTGAAACAAACACAGAAGGGTGTCTGGGATCAATACGGATGAGTATCGAAGAGCTAAAGGTGAACACAGACGAGTGTTGTCTGCGCTGAGGATAAACACAGACAAGTGCTGTAAGAACACGGACGAGTGTCCGGGATCAATATGAACGAGTATTGAAGAGGTTGAAACAAACACAGACGAGTGTCTAGGGCTAATACGGACAGGTATTGAAGAAACGAATCAAACACGGATGAGTGTCGAAAGAACACAGACGGGTGTCTAAGATCAATACGGACGAAGTATTGTAGAAAGGAATCTAACATGGACGGGTGTCGAAAGAACACGGACGGGTGCCGAAATAACACAAAAGGGTGACCAAAATCAATACGGACGAAGTACTGAAGAAAGAAATCGAACACGGACAGGTGTCGGAAGAACACAGAAGGGTTTCTAATAATAGTAAACTTCGAATAGTGGGTGAAACAACTCTGAGGGGATACAGTTAAATTGACAGATTTACTACCCTAAGGGGATACAGTAAACAACTTTGAGGGGATACAGTAAACTTTGAACAGTGGGTGAAACAACTCTGAGGGTGAAACGACATTCAAAAGGGTAAAATTGACGGATTTACTACCCTAAGGATTGGTTGAAGCACCTGCTTGGGGATACAGTTAAACGATCTCTCCTAAGTTACATCATTTTCTGCTGGGGGAACGTCTAGAAAAGAAAGTATCCACGCCTGGATTATGCTTTAGATGCATATGTTTGAATTTTTCTATGGAGTAATGCTCCATACGAGATGGAAATGCTACGCGTTTTTGAGGATGCAATGCAATGATGCTTATGATATGCAAAAGACACTCCACCGAGAGGAGTGCCGAAAACAAACTCTGCTAAGGAAGACAAATCGAGAGGCCTTCTTGATCAAAACCTCTACTGAAGATAAGACCCAAAGAGAAACTTCCCTTCTGCTGAGAATTATGAATAACACCTGTTGAAGATAAAAACCCAAAGGTATGATGTGGAAAAGTACCAATAATAATTGGGTTTGGAATCTGTCCGGGATGTCAACCACTGTTGATCTACCTGTCGAGAGAATCAATACCAAAACTCAACTTGGGGAGAGAATTCAATGGTACCAAACATGCTAGGGAATATCATTGAGCTTACCCTGCTATTGGGGAAACGACCTTTAACCTTACCCTATTGGGGATAAGAGCACACTATCGCTGGCGGAATTACACTTCCTGATCCGATGCGGAAAGTAAACACCACGACTATGTGAGAATATAAAATCTCTGCCGGGGAGAGACATCAAACGAGTCTCCTACTGGAGATGCCAACCTGCTTGCAATCCCACACTATCATGTCTGGGACAATCAACTTCTAAATACTTGCTGGGGAGTAATAAACAAATCTGGCTGGGGAAAGCAATCCTCTGCACTTCTGTCGGGGAAAAAGAATTTCCTGATACTCTGCTGAGGATGCTAGATATTCAATACTAGAGAGATATACTCTACTAGGGAGAGGAAATCATGCCACCCTGCAAACACATAACAAACAACAGAATGTTCTATATGTGAAATGGCCACCTCGGTTACCATCCACGATATCCATCGTACAAGTAATTCCCATTGTTTTCGATATGCTCCGTAACGCTTAATGTTTTCACATGCAATGTTTATCAAAAATATCGGACGCTTTTGCAAACAAAACAGTAAAAATTAAAAACAGAAATGAACAACTTTTTGAGTAAAATGAATACTTTATTAATTGAATTAGCCTGTAAATAGGCGTTTACAACTTGGAAGCAATTCCTGAAAAGAGGTAATTACGCAAAAGTGAAAAGAAAAAAAGAAAAAAAAACACATGTCGGCAATGTGGGAACAGACATCCACCATGCTTCGATTCAGCTATGACCTATATGTCTTCAACGTTCACAGATGCTTCACCTTCTGAAAAGACTAGCTGGACTGATTCCTTTCCTTTGAAATTCCCATGGGTCAAAAAGTGTTCACAGATCGAACGCAGACCGCAATCACTTTCTTTCAAATCCCTAACTTTTTCTTGGATCGCCCTTTTGGGTTTTCAATCCCCCGGGATACCCATTTTTGCCAAAGTTGCCTTTTCAGGTTTTCAACTTTGCGGGTTTATTCTTTTCTTTTCTTTTATCCCTAATTTTTACCTGAACCTTTTCTTTTTGTGGTTCGCTGGGATGCCCTTTTTTGCCTGGAATTTTCTTTTTGTGGTCCAGCGGGTCTCTTTATGCGTAGTATTTTTTACTGCGTCTACGTTCACAGGGGATGTAAAATCTTCACCATCCATAGTTGAGAGTAACAAGGCTCCATCAGAGAAAACATTTCTTGCTACATATGGCCCTTCATAGTTCAGAGTCCATTTGCCCCTGTGATCTGTTTGAGGAGGAAGGATACTTTTCAAAACCAAATCGCATGTCTGAAAACACCGAGGGCGCACTTTCTGATCAAAGGCCTTCTTCATCCTGCTTTGGTATAACCGGCCATGTGCAATGGCTGCCAATCTTTTCTCTTCAATAAGGTTCAACTGATCCAACCTAAATCGTACCTATTCGGTTTCATCGAGTTTCACATCTTCCAGAATTCTCAAAGAAGGAATTTCAACTTCTAATGGTAGGACCGCCTCCATACCATACACCGGTGAGAAAGGAGTTGCCCCTGTCGATGTACGCACCGAAGTACGATAACCGTGTAAAGCAAAGGGCAACATCTCATGCTAATCTTTGTATGTTACCACCATCTTCTGCACAATCTTCTTGATATTTTTGTTTGCGGCCTCAACAACGTCATTCATCTTCGGACGATATGGAGAAGAATTGTGATGTTCAATTTTAAAGCTCTGGCATAGCTCCTTCATCATCTTGTTATTCAAATTTGAACCAATATCAGTAATGATTCTCTCTGGGATACCATAACGACAGATGATGTCCCTCTTTATAAACTGGGCGACTACCTGTCTGGTGACGTTGGCAAACGAAGCTGCTTCTACCCACTTTGTGAAATAGTCAATAGCAACCAGAATAAAGTGATGCCCATTGGAGGCAGTCGGCTCAATCTTTCCAATCATATCGATGCCCCACATAGCAAAGGGCCAAGGAGATGTCAATACGTTCATATGGGTAGGCGGTACGTGCACCTTATCAGCATAAATCTGGCATTTATGGCATTTTCTAGCGTATTTAAAACAATTGGAATCCATAAGCATCTAGTAATACCCTACCCTTAACAATTTTCTAGCCATAGCATGCCCATTGGCATGAGTACCGAAAGAACCCTCATGAACCTCTTCCATTAACAGGCTTGCTTCGTGTTCATCAACACAACGCAGCAGGACCATATCAAAATTCCTCTTGTATAGAACATCTTCCTCATTCAAAATGAAATTTCCTGCTAATCTCTTCAGATTTTTCTTATCTTTGGTGGATGCTCTAGACGGGTACTCTTGACTCTTGAGAAAACACTTGATGTCGTAATACCATGGCTTGCCTTCTGATACCTCTTCGACTGCAAACACAAAGGCCGGTCTATCAAGACGCATAATTCTGATTGATGGAACTTCATTCCACAAATTCACTTTGTACATCGAAGCCAACGTGGCCAACGCATCCGCCATCTGATTTTCAGCCCGGGGTACATGATGAAAGTCAACCCTATCGAAAAACGGCAACAACCTTCTGGCGTAGTTCTTGTAAGGAACCAAGTTTTTCCTGAAGAGTTTCCCATTTTCCTTTAATCTGATTGCCAATTCCGTTACCATATGAATTGACAGCCCCATCAAAGATTAAACTCCACTGAGATCTAATTTCAGGTCCTTCGTCAGGTAAAGGTTCATCACAGTCTTTCATCTTCAAAAACATGACATGCTCATCCGAAAACTAAAACTTCATCGGTTGATAATCCTCGATCGGTTGTTGAGCAAGATATTCTGACAGAACACTTCCCTTAATGGCTTTCTAGGACACATACTGAATACCGTAGTCTGTCAAAACCATCTGCCAGCGGGCGATTCTCCCAGAGAGTGCTTGCTTTTCAAACACGTACTTTATTGGATCCATCTTCGAAATTAACAGGGTTGTGTGGTTTAACATATACTGCCTCAAACGCTTAGCTACCCAAGCGAGTGCACAACATGTCTTTTCCAGCATCGACTACCTTAACTCACAATCAGTAAACTTTTTACTCAGGTAGTAGATGGCATGCTCCTTCCTACCCGTCTCGTCGCGTTGACCGAGCACACACCACATCGAATTCTCAAGAACCATAAGATACATAATCAAAGGTCTTCCTGGCACCGACGGCATGAGGATCGGAGGTTCCTGAAAATATTCTTTTATTTTTTCAAACACCTTTTGACAATTTTCATTCCAACTAATCTCTTGATCTTTTCTCAGCAATTTGAATATTGGTTCACACGTGGCTATAAGATGAGAGATGAACCTGGCTATGTAGTTCAATCTCCCCAAGAAACCACGAACCTCTTTTTTCGTTCTCGGTTTAGGCGTCTCTTGTATGGCTTTAACTTTAGCACGGTCTAGGCGAGACCCCTAAAGGGATGGACCAGCAAGAGGTCAATCATTTCCACAGCAGATTCGCTAGCTGAAGATGGCTGGTTTCTACCTGAGTGAATCGCACACTCAAAGATACAACAGAGCCGCCACCGAACTTTATTTAATTTAGTCCCAAAGGATAGGGAAAATATCGATAAAACCCAAGGGGAAGAGAAACGGGAATGGGGGGTCGGTTATGCGAAAGGAAGGTACTAGCACCTAACGCATCTGTCGTACTCGACGGGAACCATTTCGCTTGCTTCTAGGCTTGGATGGGTTATCTATCTAAAGGCTTCTAACTAAAAGAAGGGGAGAGAGAAAAAGGGGAAAAAGAAAAGAAAGAAACAAGGTGCTCGCGGAGGAACAAGGTCCTCGTGCCTACGTACCCTCATAGTGCAATGAGGAAGTCAGAGCGTCGTAGTTCTTGGAACCAGGGGATGAAGAAGGAAGCAAGAGAGAAAAAGGAATACGGAAGAAAGGTGGAAGTGTGCTCGCCAAGACATTGCGTCTCGTGCCTATGTATCTGACATTCAGAAGAATGCACAATCAGAGCTTCCGTAGTTCGGGGAACTGAACGGAAAACAAAACATGGGAGAAACAAAGGGATGAAAAAGGTGGTGTCGAAACCAAGAGCAAGAGATAGAGAAATATCAGCTGGGGATGCAAAAGAGAATTGGTGTCGAAACCAAGAAAGTAAGAGCAAAGGGAATAGAAAGGACTCCGCTGGGGATCCAACTAAAGGGATGGTGTCAAAACCAAGAGAAAAAGGAGATTCAGTATATTAACTGGCTGGCAGTGGTTAACCGAAGAAAGAGAGTAGGGCCCTGGCGGGGAAAAGACTGGTGTCAACAGACGGGCTGTGATAAACCAAGAGAGAGAGTGCTGAACCAAGAGAAGGTGCTTGACTCCGAAAGGGCCTCAGTATATTAACTGGTAAACAGAAGTTAACCGAAGACACAAGGGTTGCAACTCTATGGGAATAGAGAAGCATTGGTTTTAGCAGAGAAAACTGTGATTAACCAAAAAAGTGGGCGTAGGACCGAATAAAGATCATAACCCAAAGAAGGGGTATAGGATCGAGCAAAGGTCGTGACCAAAGGGGTTCGGTATACTGACTGAACAAACAGTACTCGACCGAAGAAAGGGTATTTGAACCAAAGAAAGGTTACTAACCCAAGGGTGCAAGTATTCGAACAAAGAGGAGGTTGCCAACTGCGGGGGATTCGGTGTTTACAGACGGACTATGACCAACCGAAGAGGAAAGCGAGTGATTTACCAAGAGAAGGTGATTAACTCGAAAGGGTTCAGTATTTTAAGAGATGGACTGTGGTTAACTGAAGAAAAGGGTGATTAACCAAGAAGAGGTGATTAACCCAAGGGATGCTCAGTGATTAACAGACGGACTGTGATTAACTGAAGAAAAGGGTGATTAACCAAGAGAGAGGTGATTAACCCAAGGGATGCTCAGTGATTAACAGACGGGCTGTGATTAACTGAAGAGGCGGGTGATTAACCAAGGATAGGTGATTAACCCAAGAAAGGAGAAGAACCAAGAGAAGGTTGCGAGCTCCTGGGGAAAATTATCGGGACAGGAAAGCCGTGTTGGACCAAAGAGAGAGAATTGAAACTCTTCAGGGGAATCAAAAGCAATGATTGATTAAAAGAAGAACATAGGGTATTGAAACGAAGACAGCTTGCTAACCCAAGGAAAAAAAGATCGCAACCAAGAAGAATGGTGATAGATCAAAAGAGAGCTTGTGATATGAGTGATCAAGGATCGAAAGGGATCGCAAAGAGAGAAGAGGGATCAAGGATCGACTCGACTAGGGAAGGGAAGCACATTACCGCCTGGAGATAGAGATGACTAAGCCAAGCTCAAGGTCATTCGTCCCCTACATGAAGTAGTCAGAATGAGAGTAGGAATTCTCCCTTCTCATCCCTTCCCTAACACACACAGGGTGTAATGCGGAAATTGAACCGGACGGCCCAACAACTCCTAGTTGTACAGTGCTCTTGCATAGAGAAACGGACAGCATAACGGCGTCAATTTGTACAGTGCTCTGATGCAAGGCGCAGCGCGAAACTCCAACTCCACGGGGGGAATGAGAGAGAAAGCTCTAAAGGAGGCCTAAAGAGAGGAAAAAGGAAGATCGATTAATCGAAAAAAAGTTTCGATCAATTAATCAAGGGATAAACATGCTAACAACTTTCCAAAGAGAATGAAAAGTCATTAAAGCAAAAAGGAGTGAATTATTGATTATACAAGATTAAGTTTATCCATGAAGAATAAACTTAATGCAAACTGAAAAGGAAGGTGAAAAACAGTGCCAAATGATCATTGAAATGCCACACAAACTCATGTATCATGTGAACAAAAAAAATGCAAGAATTGCTATGTTCATACAATGCTAAGAACATGAAACCAATGAAAAATCGAAAATGCGCATTGAAAGTTCATGAACGTGCTTCAACCAGAAGTGAAATGGCATTAAAAACATCCATAAAATCAAGCATGACAATCAATGGAAGTTAAAATGAAGAAAGCATGGCAAACACACTTGAAAATGCAAGAAAATGGCCTTCTGGTTCAGTGTTAATCGATTAACACAATTGCACTGCAAAGTGTTAATCGATTAACACTTGAAAAAGTGCAAAAAAAACACTAGTTAATCGATTAACACAATTGCACTGCAATGTGTTAATCGATTAACACTGTACGAGGAGCGGAAAATCAGTTTTGAAAAGTGCTTTGGCCAACTCTTTGATTGTGCAATCACTCCAATGCTAGGGCAAACAATTATGCACAAAAAATCAAGCTTAGAAACAACAAATGATCAACAATAGAATCAATTAACAATCAAGATCATGGATCAAGCAAAAGTGTAATCAATTCACATGCAAGAATATTGAAATTACATTGCAAACAATACGAAAACGATCAAAATGATAAAATGAATAAAATCCACCAACCTAAAAGGCTGAGATGTGCCTTGGTAAATGTTGCAAAGTGATCTTGGTGCAGAAAATTAGAGAAAACCAGAGGATCCTTGAATTGTAGACGAAACGCGTCGAAACCGATCAAAATCGCGAAAATGCACCGAAATTGAACTTGCACCAAAATAAATGGTGTGAAACCCTTGGATTGAAGTAGAATGAGATGTAATTCCAGAAATCCAACCAAAGAATGCCAAGTGATGAAGGTTAAGCTCAAGAATTAATCACTTTCAATGTGAAAAGTGATTAATCTTTCAAGAATAAGAGCTTTTGGTGAGGTTTGAGGGAGAAGAATTGAGATGAAGAATGAGTAGAGAAATCAGAGAAAAAGTGAGAGAATTGAGAGTGAAATGTGAGAAGTTTGGTGAAAAATGGTAGAGAATGGTTGAGGAATTGTAAAGTGAGTGGAGGTGTGTTTATATAGACTTTAGGTTTGGAATATGAGATGGTTTGAAATTTGGTTTGGAATTAGCTTTGGGTTTGGAGCTAGGTTAGGATTTACTTGTACTTGACTCACCGAGTCAAGGCAGTTAACTCGGTTAGTTAGAACCAACTCGGTAACCATCCCAAGGTGAATTCCAACATCCAAAGATCCACATTACTTGGTGAACAAGGAACATGGTGCACTTGATTTGAAGTGAAGTATCATAACAAAATGCACTTGGAATGAATTGAGTAGCTTGGAAATGTTTAGAGAAGTCTAGAATATTCCATATGCTGCTAGAATCCAAGACCAAAATGTGTGCAAAGGTGCTGTCATGAAAAAGCAGCAAATTGTGCCTATTTTGCCTGTTGTCGTTCCCGAGATTTTCATCCAAGTACAAACGCGAAAGTGGCACCGAAACAGAGTCGCCAGCAATGTGTATTTATCCCAATAGAGGGAAAGGAAACACCGCATAAACCTGAAGGAAAGGAAAAAGCATGGTCTTGCGACCAAGAGAACTGGGTTCGGGAGTCGGTTACGCGAGAGGAAGGTATTAGCACCCCCTCGCATCCATCGTACCCGATGGGATCCACGCTTGCTGCTTCAATCAAAGGGTGTAAGAAACGATACTGGAAAAGGAACTGCTACCTGGAGAACTGGAAAAGGAAAGGAGAGAGAAAGATAACAAATGTAGGGCAAATAAAAGAAGTGCTCGAATGGGCCCTACCCCACTGCCTACGTATCTCATCGGGAACATGAGAATCAGAGCGACGTACTTCCCCTCAATAGGGATAGATTGTTTGTGTTTTTTAAAGAACTGCTAATGTTCTAGCTCAGGTGTTGCAGGCTCGCTGGTCCGAGTGCGTTACCATCTTGCAAGAGAATGAGAAGAAGCACGTTCGTACGTTGAGAATGAATGAGGTGAGAAAAGAATTCCCGAAGGAACGACGTTATTGTTTGTTTGAAGTTTTTAGAAAGAAGTTTTGTCATTTGTTTGCATATGACAGTGTATATAAATCTTGGTCATTGGAATGTGTACATCTTCACATTCCAAGATGGAATGAGTAAGAGAATACACTAAGTGTGAAGAAGACCCTCACACTTATTTCCAATTATTAAGGTTCAAACACACTAGCATATTTGTGTTTATTAAGTGTTTTTGTTGATTAAGAAATGAAGAAGTGTTTTTTATTTGTACCTTCAACAAGTATTGCATTTAAGTCCCTCATACAAGATCAAATGTTTAACACATTGACCCAAGATGGGCTATATGCTACACATTCTAAGATTATAAGAGAAGACCCCTTTGTAATCTTTTCTTTATATGAAAGGCCTAAATGCAATAAATGCCTACCTTTATTACATATTTTGAATTTTCTTTGAGATGAGAAGATGAAAGACTCAAGAGGAGGAGAAAGGTAAGATCTATGTGAACTAAGACTCAAGCCTAATTGATTAGTTAAGGGAGTGATCCTAAAATTATCATGCACGGAGATCCTATGGTTAGGTGAGGTAAGTCTACCTATATTAGCATACATGGATTGCTATCCTAATGTTTCTCCTACCTCCGACTTAATCGAAAATTAAGTGGAGCGAGGAATCCTAAGGGATCATGTCATCAGACAAGTAAACACAGGATAAATCAATCACGAAATGAATTAAAAGAAAACGGAAGAAAAACAGTGTTAGTCCTATGTTATGTTTTCTAACCTATCTAACTTGGACAAGTTAGAATAGGTATCCTAATGAAGAAGCAAAAGCTAAAACAAACAATACAATGATATCAAATATCAATGTAGATCAATAAAAAAGATGTGAATGAGATCACATAAGCGTCAACATCGGTCGATGTGAGCTAATGACAATGAGTGGAGGTCGGTTGCGAACCCTATCTTCCACTTGACTGACTCGATAACAGGAGCAGGTGATGTTCAAAGCTTCAATCATGTAATGAGAGCTAAGAACGACTCGACTAGAATAACGAGGGTCGATTGCGAACCCTAAATTCCGTCAATTGCCTTCTTGGAGGTCTTACCAGGGGAAATGGGAATGGGATGCCTCATAGAGGTCTTCAGGCACAATATTAAACAATCACAAACAAAGCCTCCTTTGAGGACTTCCATCATTGCCGGCCAAGTGGCACGGACTCCCAATCCTACTTCTCATGGCGTAAAAAAGGAAAAATGCGGAATTAGTAAAAGAGAAGAGAAGTAGTACCGAACGGATATCAATCCGTAGCAACGCAAGCAAACTATGAGCAAACCGACAAGCGTCTAGTAACCTAGCATAAATGAACAAATGTGTTAGAAAGTGGAATGGATCCGTGGAAGGCATGGAACCAAATGCTCTTCAAAAACAATAAAACCAGGCAATAAATCATAAACAGCAGCAACAACAGCCCTCCAGCACCTGCGTAGATGTAAAAACTAGCAACAAGTAAAAACAGTCTATAACAGCTACTATTTCCAGAACATAATGGGTGTATATGCAGCCAGCCAGGATATCAACAATTTTACAGCGCCCTTTGCTCACAGCAGCTGTGTATACTACAACAACTTCTATGTTTAATGTGGAACACTACAAAATAAACTCAAAGATTAGTCAAAGTTCAAATAGAAATAACCAAAGTGAGCAACTAAGATCCAAAGGAAATGTCAATAAGAAGTGATTGAAATCAATACTAAAATTTAAACAATCAATTAGCCAAAAAATCAATGCAAAACACATTAAGGACTATTAACAAAGTTAACTAATGAAACTACTAAAGATTAGTCAACAAGCATTAAAATCTATGTTTAGTCATTGTTAAAACAAAGTAAAATCAAACTATATCAATTAGTTCAAAGTTATTTCTAATTCTACACAACAATTAGCGCGCAAGTAAGCAAAAAAAACAATTAGGAAATGATTAGGCAAAAATCGATTAATCGAAAACCAATATCAAATGCTAATCTAGTTAGTCAAATTTAAAATTAATTAGTCAAATTAAATCAAGACTATTTCCTAATCTAAAAATCTAACTAAAGTCAAGATTATATAACTAAATGAAAATTAATATCTAATCGAAATTAGCTCGAAACAATTCTAAAGTTAGTATCTAAATCGAATTGAAATTAGTTTCTAAACGAAAATTAATCGGAATTAAACGGCCATTAGTCAACTACTAAACCATATTAAAATGTCAATTAAAATCAAAATTAAGTTCTATTGGAAACAAATTCTAAATGGAGAATTAGTTCTAAAACCTAGTTCTAATACCATAATCAAAATCTAATTCTAAAACAACACTAATCTAGCATTAAATCTAACTAACCAAAATTTGTTTTAACATAAACTTCTAATTAACAACCAAATAATAAAAACATAAAAGAGGGGGGTGAGACAAGTAAGAGAGCAGTGCAGAAAATAATTCCATGGAGCCCGGTCCAATGTTATGCACCATAACCTAAAAAGAAACACAAGGAAACCATAAAGAAAACAATTAACTTCTGCAGCCAACACATTGTACAGATTCTACACTTCAATTCATTATTCGCTCATCTCCTTTGATTCCACGATCATTCTCCTCTAAGAGTTCATCGCTCGCTCCTCCTTCTTCCACTCATCGTCACCTTTGTGTCCTCGTTCACACACGGCGTCACCAGTAAAGCAATCACTCCGCCACGCTGTGGCTTTAAGCCGACGGCGGCGGAGGTCCAAGAAGTACATCGCTATTCAAGATCTAACATGCATCAGATTTGGATTCGACTGATAGCGCACCTGTGAATCGACGCTAAAGACGACGTGGACGAATGCTTCAAATCCGATTCGTTCCTCCACTTCTTGCTGCGAATCCAAAGTCGTTGTTGCGATTTACTCAGGTACACGGTTGATGATGAAGGTCGAATTTAAAATCCTGAATTCGAGAAGCTAGGTGTGGTCGATGATTCGTGTGATGTGTTGCGTTGATTCCGCCGGCGAGCATTTGAACGGCTGTTGCATGATTGTTGAGTTTACGATGAAGATGATGATGAAGTGAAATCGCTGAATCCGATTCAGGTATGAATTTCCTCTTCTTCGACTTCGATCTTTCTTTTCTACTCTTTCTCCACTTCTTCTTTGTATGAATCTTCTTCTTCTCCGATGTCTTTAGCGTTAGTCTGTAACGGTTGATTTGAGTTTGGTTGTGCGATTCTTCTTGATTTCGAACTCCGGCACGGTGGTTCAATTGTTGAAATTTGTAGGTTGATGAATGAAGATGGCGATGAGAGCGATGAAGACGCGTCGAATTGATGAAGAGTCTTCGGTTCTGCAGAGGCTCAAGATCGAATATGATGAATTGTAGAGGTTATGGAATTTCTTGCAGAGAATGCAATTGGAGAATGAGGAAGAAGAAACTGAATCGAGAAAGGGAGCGGAGGATGAAGATTGAATCCGAAGGAGATTGGTGCCAGCTTTTTTTCTGTTAGAGGTTGTTAGAAGTTGTTAGAAGTTAGAGAGAATTGGAAAATTCTGTTAGAGAAAAAGGGTTGGAGGTTTTGATGATAGTTAGGAAATGTTAGAAGGATTATGAATCTCTGTTGGGAATTGGTGGTTTTTCTCTCTAGAATCTGTTAACAAAATTGTTAGAAGTGGTGAGGATTTGTGAATCGTTGGAGGGAGCTTGTTGTAGAATCCCCTTCTTGCTGTCATAGTTTTTCCCTTTTGTTTTGTCCAGTCTGTTATGGTTTGTTGAATTTTGTAATTGAATTTGTATGGAACTCTCCCACCCTGTGAATTTTCATTGCCATCTCCTCTTATAATGTTGCTGTGGTAAATTTCTATATTTTCCTCCTTTTTCAAATTTCTGTCAAATTCTGTAAAACAAGTGCCGTTATGAATCTTGGTTTTCTGACATGTAATGCGTTCTGAAACTGCTACGAACTGGTAATGGTATGAAATTTTTCTGCTGTACTTTAAAGGATTTGCCAAAACACGTTGGCCAATGGTCATAAGGATGGTCTCCAAGCAAGTGATGGAATACTTCAAAAAATATATGCTCTCGTAGGCCAATATAGTTGGTTTCCTTTGCTCTTTATGCGCATGAAAATCTTCCAATGCATTTCTCCTTTTGAAAGCAACTCATAGTAATTATCCTGCTTCATGTCTATGATCTGTAAAGCTTTCCCGCGAGTATGGTTTGTGCTTGAGTGATACCACCTGTTCCTCATTATTTTTGCTATAATTTTTGTGGATCAAGTCATGGGCTTTGGATTTGTAGGATTTTTTGTAATGATTATATGGACTTGGATGTTTCAATGGATATTTGGATTAAATTGGACTAAAATGGCTATTTGGATTAAATTGGATTTAATTGGGGAAATGGATAAAGTATATGAAATATGGATAAAATGAAAATTGGATCATAAAAAAATGGTTAAGATAAAAGGGTTTAGCAATTGGTTTATGAAGTGGATATGGATTTTGGATATGGTAGAAAAAGAACTAGAAGAAAGAAATGGATATTTAGTGATATTTTGAATAAGATGGATAATAGATGGATATGAAAATTAGGGTGGACTTTAGAGAAAACGTATATTGGTGGATAAAAAAGGTTTACAAACTCAATTCAAAGGATGAATGACCAAATGAATCCAAAGCTCATCTTGAACTCTTCACAAACACCTGATTAACTGCAAACATCTTCTAAATTTCTGATCAATGGAAACCTGACTTTCTGAACCTACCTCACATGGCCCACTGTTTGTTGACCTGATGAATTCCACCCACAATAACTTGACCGCTTGAGAAATAACCACTTTGAATGCACACTGATAATCTTCTGAATACGGAAATCTCAAACCAAAGGAAGATGCCTTGATCACATGTCCTTATGCAAGATGCAATGCTAAATGCTTGATGTTTTATTTTTCTATGCTTGAATGCAATGCAATGAAATGAAAGCATATGCTAAATGATATGAAAATGAGAGGGCAAATTTTGGGGTATTACAGCTGCCCCTATTCAATCACTGTAGACCTGAATGGATGATAGCGATTGCTGTCAGACTTTCAAGGTATGGAGGGATTGAATACCAAAAATAACCAGAAAATTTGCACTCTGTGGAGAGGAAGAAAAGGGATATAAACCCAACCAAATGAACTCTGCTTGAAGAAAACTCTGATGATGAAGAATACCACTGGAGAGATGTCTTTTGTACAACGCCAGACGACTACTGGCTTGCCACACTTTGGGTGGACTTTCCACAATGTCTTTTTGAACGACACCAGACGACTACTGGCTTGCCATACCGTCGATGGACTTTCAACAATGTCTTTTTGAACGATGCCAGACGACTACTGGCTTGCCATACCGTCGATGGACTTTCAACAATATCTTTTTGAATGACGCCAGACGACTACTGGCTTGCCATACCGTCGATGGACTTTAGCTGCTCTGCCATTCTAAACAATGGACTTTTACCAATTCGTGTTGGATTTCTGCCAATCTGTCGTTGGACTTTTACCAATTCGTGTTGGATTTTTGCCAATCCGTTGTTGGACTTTTATGATTACCAAACCGGCTTTGGAATCTCAAAATTGCCATCTTCAGATGGACTTTTACAGCTTTTACCAATTCTGTTGGGTTTCTGCCAATCTGTCGTTGGACTTTGCTGATTTGCCACCCGAAGATGGACTTTTGCCAATCTGTCGTTGGACTTTGCTGATTTGCCACCCTAAGATGGACTTTTGCCAATCTGTCGTTGGACTTTGCTGATTTGCCACCCTAAGATGGACTTTTGCCAATCTGTCATTGGACTTCGATGCTTACCAAACCGGCTTTGGAAGCTTTGCTATGATCATTCCACATGCTGGAAAAACCATCTGCCATACTATCCCACCTGCTGGAATAATATGATCAACTATATATAATGATCATCCCACCGGCTGGAACAACCATTGCCATACTATCCCACCTGCTGGAATAATATGAACAAACTGTATGTATGCCCAAAATAAATGGGACTTTGAGTTGTATCTGAGCAATGCTGAGAATTACACCACCTGCTAGGTAATATCATATGCTGACAATTTCCTGAAGAAGAGATTATGTCGATCTATTTAGACCCTGCTGGGGAATGCCTTTTGAGAGGATTTTACAGAAGACCAAACGTCCTCAAACTCTACTGGGGACAACAGATTGGGAACATCTCTTGCTGGGGAACTTCAAAATGCCTCATTCTCGGGAGGGTCAACAACTCCACTGGGGATTATTCTTTGACAAATTTCACATGCTGAAACCTGCGGGAAATATGACACTACCACTTGTCGATAAATCCTGCCGAGAATAAACTGCAAGAAGCTTTGTCTCTTAAGAGGATTTTACAGAAGAACAAACGTCCTCAAACTCTACTGGGGATAACAGATCTGGAACATCTCCTGTTGGGGAAACAACATGCCTCATGCTCGGGAGGGTCAACAACTCCGCTGGGGATTATTCTTTGACAAATTTCACATGCTGAAACCTGCGGGAAATATGACACTACCACTTGTCGGTAAATCCTGCCGAGAATAAACTGCAAGAAGCTTCGTCTCTTAAGAGGATTTTACAGAAGAACAAACGTCCTCAAACTCTACTGGGGATAACAGATCTGGAACATCTCCTGTTGGGGAAACAACATGCCACATGCTTGGGAAGGTCAACAACTTGCTTCCTGTTCCATGAAACAAGACTTACCCGAAGAAACGTCAGAAGATTAAGCATCTTCAAACTCCTGGCGATTTCACTGGGGATTGATCATTAACTTCGGTGTTTGCGAAGCAACTCTACTGAGGAATTTGCAACTGTTATCGACACAGAAAATCTTGCAGCTGTTAGAAGTACTGAATGAGAAAATCGACTTAATAAGATCCAACGATACCCAGTTGAACCCAATTCACCGATATCGAAACGTCATGACCGACCGTCAACCGGATGATGGACTCGATCAGTAAACGTTGTGACAAAAGGGTGACAAGTGAACCCTTCCCTGCACATGATTGCCCTAGTCTTTTGCGTGGGGATAAGTGATTACTCGTCTAGGAGAAATTGGCCCATGCTCTTGAAAAGGCTTCAATCTTGCTTTTGAGCCTAGTACGAGGCTGCTACCTGCAAGCAAAAGGAGATGCGCGTATGCCCCGTGCCAGATACAATTTCTGCAAGTGAAAAAATCCCACTCTGAACCACCACTTGTCAGGGAGAAAGGTTTTGATTCAACTCTTGCTAGGAATATTATTAATGAAGCCTGCTGAAGACGGGGGACCACAAATGCCTTGGATTGGAATGTCCCCTTTAGTTCAAACCTTTTGGTTAATTGACTGCCTATGCTTGACCAACAGTTTTTTTTCTCCACTTGCCCCAGACCAACATGGTCCACCAGAAGAAATTGCCTCAAGAGAATTTTACAGAAGACTTGACGTCCAAACGCCTCAATGTCTTCAAACTCTTGGAGAGATTCGTCGGATCTCGACGTAACTCCCCCAGCCTGTACGGATTACTTAGAAAAAGTCATCTCAAGAGGATTTTACAGAAGACTTGGCATGCTCAATGCTTCAGTGTCTTCAAACTCTTGGAGAGATTCGTCAGATCTAGAAGTAATTGCCCCAGTTTGGCTGAACTCTGAAGAGATTTCTCGACGTGATCAGCTCAGATTGGCCACACCTTAAAGAGAGGATTTGACGTGACTGCCCCAAATCGACTAAGTCTTAGCACACCTTGTTGGAAAAGACCCCGCTCAACAAAGTTTCCTGAGGAAGTACCATTGGACGTGGCTGTCCTTCGGGCGTCTCAGAATTCTCAACTCGGCAAGATTAAGCTCCTGGACTGAATTTCCATATGTAAACTTCTTTTGATGTCAAACAAATGTATACAAGCAGCAAATGTTTTAATCTGAGAATGAAAATTCTAATACAACACACATTTTAATCTTGAAGTCTTACTGAAAAGACGTCGCAAACCCTTTGTGAGCGAATCACGGGTTAGAATACGACATTAATTTTTGAATGAAAGAATGCAATGCACATGCAACACCAAAAAGATCTTTTAGCATAACTCATGGGAGTCAGGAATGCTATCTCTTGGTAGTATGCTTTCAAAATAACCCTGTTTCAATTAGGACTTTTGAGGGTTGTATCGTGGCCTGGTTCACGGTTGTGAGAAAAAAGGATTTAAGGCTCAAAGTTTATTGGTGCCCACCCACTCTTCGTGATATTCTCCAGTCCTACGTTCAGCTGATTTGCACAAGCGTTCGCCTCTCAAAAAGAGTTTTGTGATCTTTCAGGAACCCATGCATCTGATGGTTTGACACCTAATGAGGCTTCGGAGTGACAGTCATCCCTTTGTCTTCTGTTCGTAGTCACACGACCTTGTTCTTGCTCGAGGATTTTCTTTTGCAATCCTTTTGTTTTTCTCTTTTTCATTCTTTTGCTTTTTGATCCCTAAATTTTTCCTGGACTGATTCTTTTGAATCTTTAGATGTTGAAGTCCAGCGGGATGCCCTAACTTTTGCCTAAGTTGCTTGTTTTCAAGTTTCAACTTAGCGGGCTTTTTCATTTTTTTTTATTCTTTTTCTTTTTTCTTGAACACGTCGTGTGACACTGGCTTGTCTTGACTTTGTTGAAAGGATTGTGACTGCCTCACTCTTTGATTGTTGATGTATAACCATTGTGGTTTCACATCTTTTGACCTCTTGACGGTGGAATAAAAGGTAATGGATCCTCAGATGCACACTCCTTTTGAAATTTGAACGCTTGGTCAAATCAAATGACGCCTACCCTGCCCCTGGGTTAAATGTGAGGGTTTTTTCGTACGAAATAAATCCTACTTCAAGGCTCGAAGGGTTTAACGAGGGTCTATCTCCCTTATATCTCCAGTGTTTGGGGAGTTGAAACAATGCCTGTACATCCTTAACAGGGTTTTATCCAAGAGCACACAATTAGAGATTCTGCGTTCTCAAATCATCATCCTCCCTCAAGAGTTTAAGCACGACAGTTGGTATCGCAATGCACATATGCAAACTTATAAGTGACTACGAATGGATTACTTCAGGAAAAACATGCGTATTGTATTATGATCGTCATTTAAGAGCAAACAAATTTTTACATGCAAACATTGTTTAAATAAACAAATAAAGCTACATATGAAAATGCAGTAAAGAAGCTAAATGATTGTCCTTGTTGAGGAGGCTTGACTCCGTCTGGACTTGTTACTTCTGATGGTGTCTTTTCTTTGTTGAGGAGGCTTGGCTCCGTCTGGCTTATTACACTTGACGACATACTCGCAATCTGAGTGCTCACTCGGGCAACTTCAGTTGATGTACAAACCATCGGGAGTGAATGTAATGACCCCAGCCTCGATTAAATCTTGCACATTATGACGAAAAGATCGACACCTCTCAATAGTATGTCCAGGGCCACCTGAATGAAAAGGAGCTGTTACGAGGCAACTTTGGAACCCTAGATTGTGCAGAAAAGTCGTGAGGTAGATCACACTTTGGGATAGATTCCGCGGGCAAGAGCGGAATGACAATTTCTGCTGCAGCCACAGGCACGGGATTACCATCCTTTCTGAGCACATTCCTCACGACCTCCATAACCAAGCTCATCTGAGTCTTCATTTGATTGACCTCTTCCCTCAGCAATTCCTGAACTCGGGACAACGGATGAATGTCCACCATAAAATGCTCCAGTTGGGCCTTCATCTCAGTCACCTCCGCTCGGAGCTGTTCCATATCTGACCCTTGATTGTGGTGAATTGAGTAGCTGGAAAAAGTCATGATGGCCGTTTCTAAAGTGAATACCCAGTCAGAGTGAGAAATCCGCTCCGGAACACCTGTTATGCATATGAGCATGAGAATGCAATGCAGAATGCCATGCTCGAATATTTCCAAGGAATCATTATGCTTTGATTCAAAAAAAATTTCAGAAAAAACATGAGAAATGGATGGAAATGCTCAGTGGCGAGTCTCAAAGTTAATATCCCTTGGAAATACAAGAACATGTATGCGAAAATGATGATGCAGATGCAACAGACATGGGATCAAAGCTTCCATATAATCTGGATAATTACTGTGCTGGTGATCGAATAAGCTCATAGGCCGGCTCTGAAGAAAATACCGGATTACCGGAATATCCGAATAATCAGAATGCCAGGATGCCGAGATATCGGCATAATCAAAATACCAGAATAGACAGAACACCGGCGCGATCAGAATATGGGGATGCCAGAATATCGGCATAATCAGGGTACCGGAATAATCGGAGTACCATAATACCAGGCTGATGAGTCCACACTGATAGGAAATCCAAAATACCGGGTATGTTGAAGGTCAAGGTTACCTACAAACCTATAAACAACCCGCCCCTCTCACATGTGGGTACTAGGATGTTCAGTATCCCGGGCTCTCAGGTCGAGAAATGATTATACGTTCACCATTTCTGGTTTGGCATCATCATCAATCGAGGAGGCCTCAACTGATTCTCCAAAACGAAAGGTCCTCAGCTTCTGGCACTGAGGTCGAGAAGCAATAGTACATTCATCCCTCGGGGTACAGTACTATCGCCAATCAAGGAGTGCCTCCACTGATTCTCTTTCAAAAATAAAGGCCATCCTATGCAAGTTCCAAAGTGGGCCCTCGGGTACGAATGGGTTTGCCACAGAATGTGGTCTGCCACTGTCACCACTAAAGAGGGATGTTTCCACTAAGGTCCTCATGATCGGTCACTAGAGTCGACAACTCTCTAGATCGACATCCTGGAATACGCAAGATGCGTACGCCATGATGGGTCCCAAGATAGCCTCGTCTAGCTGTGAATTTCGTGATTACCCAACGTACACAGATGGCACGTAGGTCTCACTACTCTCCACTCTAAGTCTAAGTGTATACTCGAGCCTGTGTACTGGGCTCATCTCTCAAAAACCCCATCCCGCCAAACAGACAGAACAGTGCAACACGGTATAATATATGAAATGTAAATGCTAACATGCTGTAAATATGGTACAAGTAATAAAATACAGTAAACAGCAAATACAATACAACAGTAAACACCCAATGAAAGAAAAACAAACAAGCGCTAGGATTGACTTGCTTAGGATGGACCAGCAATAGGTCAACCTGTCCCCAGCAGAGTCGCCAACTGTCGCTCCCGGGATTTTCATCCAAGTAAAAATGCGAAAGTGGCACCGAAACAGAGTCGCCAGCAATGTGTATTTATCCCAAGAGAGGGAAAGGAAACACCGCATAAACCTGAAGGAAAGGAAAAAGCATGGTCTTGCGACCAAGAGAACTGGGTTCGGGAGTCGGTTACGCGAGAGGAAGGTATTAGCACCCCCTCGCATCCATCGTACCCGATGGGATCCACGCTTGCTGCTTCAATCAAAGGGTGTAAGAAACGATACTGGAAAAGGAACTGCTACCTGGAGAACTGGAAAAGGAAAGGAGAGAGAAAGATAACAAATGTAGGGCAAATAAAAGAAGTGCTCGAATGGGCCCTACCCCACTGCCTACGTATCTCATCGGGAACATGAGAATCAGAGCGACGTAGTTCCCCTCAATAGGGATGGATTGTTTGTGTTTTTTAAAGAACGGCTAACGTTCTAGCTCAGGTGTTGCAGGCTCGCTGGTCCGAGTGTGTTACCATCTTGCAAGAGAACGAGAAGAAGCACGTTCGTACGTTGAGAATGAATGAGGTGAGAAAAGAATTCCCGAAGGAACGACGTTATTGTTTGTTTGAAGTTTTTAGAAAGAAGTTTTGTCATTTGTTTGCATATGACAGTGTATATAAATCTTGGTCATTGGAATGTGTACATCTTCACATTCCAAGATGGAATGAGTAAGAGAATACACTAAGTGTGAAGAAGACCCTCACACTTATTTCCAATTATTAAGGTTCAAACACACTAGCATATTTGTGTTTATTAAGTGTTTTTGTTGATTAAGAAATAAAGAAGTGTTTTTTATTTGTACCTTCAACAAGTATTGCATTTAAGTCCCTCATACAAGATCAAATGTTTAACACATTGACCCAAGATGGGCTATATGCTACACATTCTAAGATTATAAGAGAAGACCCCTTTGTAATCTTTTCTTTATATGAAAGGCCTAAATGCAATAAATGCCTACCTTTATTACATATTTTGAATTTTCTTTGAGATGAGAAGATGAAAGACTCAAGAGGAGGAGAAAGGTAAGATCTATGTGAACTAAGACTCAAGCCTAATTGATTAGTTAAGGGAGTGATCCTAAAATTATCATGCACGGAGATCCTATGGTTAGGTGAGGTAAGTCTACCTATATTAGCATACATGGATTGCTATCCTAATGTCTCTCCTACCTCCGACTTAAGCGAAAATTAAGTGGAGTGAGGAATCCTAAGGGACCATGTCATCAGACAAGTAAACACAGGATAAATCAATCACGAAATGAATTAAAAGAAAACAGAAGAAAAACAGTGTTAGTCCTATGCTATGTTTTCTAACCTATCTAACTTGGACAAGTTAGAATAGGTATCCTAATGAAGAAGCAAAAGCTAAAACAAACAATACAATGATATCAAATATCAAAGTAGATCATTAAAAAAGATGTGAATGAGATCACATAAGCGTCAACATCGGTCGATGTGAGCTAATGACAATGAGTGGGGGTCGGTTGCGAACCCTATCTTCCACTTCACTAACTCGATAACAGGAGCAGGTGATGTTCAAAGCTTCAATCATGTAATGAGAGCTAAGAACGACTCGACTAGAATAACGGGGGTCGATTGCGAACCCTAAATTCCGTCAATTGCCTTCTTGGAGGTCTTACCAGGGGAAATGGGAATGGGATGCCTCATAGAGGTCTTCAGGCACAATATTAAACAATCACAAACAGAGCCTCCTTTGAGGACTTCCATCATTACCGGCCAAGTCGCACGGACACCCAATCCTACTTCTCATGGCGTAAAAAAGGAAAAATGCGGAATTAGTAAAAGAGAAGAGAAGTAATACCGAACGGATATCAATCCGTAGCAACGCAAGCAAACTATGAGCAAACCGACAAGCTTCTAGTAACCTAGCATAAATAAACAAATGTGTTAGAAAGTGGAATGGATCTGTGGAAGGCATGGAACCAAATGCTCTTCAAAAACAATAAAACCAGGCAATAAATCATAAACAGCAGCAACAATAGCGCTCCAGCACCTGCGTAGATGTAAAAACTAGCAAAAAGTAAAAACAGTCTAAAACAGCTACTATTTCCAGAACAGAATGGGTGTATATGCAGCCAGCCAGGATATCAACAATTTTACAGCGCCCTTTGCTCACAGCAGCTGTGTATACTACAACAACTTCTATGTTTAATGTGGAACACTACAAAATAAACTCAATGATTAGTCAAAGTTCAAATAGAAATAACCAAACTGAGCAACTAAGATCAAAAGGAAATGTCAATAAGAAGTGATTGAAATCAATACTAAAATGTAAACAATCAATTAGCCAAAAAATTATTGCAAAACACATTAAGGACTACTAACAAAGTTAACTAATGAAACTACTAAAGATTAGTCAACAAGCATTAAAATCTATGTTTAGTCATTGTTAAAACAAAGTAAAATCAAACTATATCAATTAGTTCAAAGTTATTTCTAATTCTACACAACAATTAGCGCGCAAGTAAGCAAAAAAAACAATTAGGAAATGATTAGGCAAAAATCGATTAATCGAAAACCAATATCAAATGCTAATCTAGTTAGTCAAATTTAAAATTAATTAGTCAAATTAAATCAAGTCTATTTCCTAATCTAAAAATCTAACTAAAGTCAAGATTATATTACTAAATGAAAATTAATATCTAATCGAAATTAGCTCGAAACAATTCTAAAGTTAGTATCTAAATCGAATTGAAATTAGTTTCTAAATGAAAATTAATCGGAATTAAACGGCCATTAGTCAACTACTAAACCATATTAAAATGTCAATTAAAATCAAAATTAAGTTCTATTGGAAACAAATTCTAAATGGAGAATTAGTTCTAAAACCTAGTTCTAATACCATAATCAAAATCTAATTCTAAAACAACACTAATCTAGCATTAAATCTAACTAACCAAAATTTGTTTTAACATAAACTTCTAATTAACAACCAAATAATAAAAACATAAAAGAGGGGGGTGAGACAAGTAAGAGAGCAGTGCAGAAAATAATTCCATGGAGCCCGGTCCAATGTTATGCACCTTAACCTAAAAAGAAACACAAGGAAACCATGGAGAAAACAATTAACTTCTGCATCCAACACATTGTACAGATTCTACACTTCAATTCATTATTCGCTCATCTCCTTTGATTCCACGATCATTCTCCTCTAAGAGTTCATCGCTCGCTCCTGCTTCTTCCACTCATCGTCACCTTTGTGTCCTCGTTCACACACGGCGTCACCGGTAAATCAATCACTCCGCCACGCTGTGGCTTTAAGCCGACGGCGGCGGAGGTCCAAGAAGTACATCGCTATTCAACATCTAACATGCATCAGATTTGGATTCGACTGATAGCGCACCTGTGAATCGACGCTAAAGACGACGTGGATGAATGCTTCAAATCCGATTCGTTCCTCCACTTCTTGCTACGAATCCAAAGTCGTTGTTGTGATTTGCTCAGGTACACGGTTGATGATGAAGGTCGAATTTGAAATCCTGAATTCGAGAAGCTAGGTGCGGTCGACGATTCGTATGATGTGTTGCGTTGATTCCGCCGGCGAGCTTTTGAACGGCTGTTGCGTGATTGTTGAGTTTACGATGAAGATGATGATGAAGTGAAATCGTCGAATCCGATTCAGGTATGAATTTCCTCTTCTTCGACTTCGATCTTTCTTTTCTACTCTTTCTCCACTTCTTCTTTGTATGAATCTTCTTCTTCTCCGATCTCTTCAGCGTTAGTCTGTAACGGTTGATTTGAGTTTGGTTGTGCGATTCTTCTTGATTACGAACTCCGGCACGGTGGTTCAGTGGTTGAAATATGTAGCTTGATGAATGAAGATGGCGATGAGAGCGATGAAGACGCGTCGAATTGATGAAGATTCTTCGGTTCTGCAGAGGCTCAAGATCGAATATGATGAATTGTAGAGGTTATGGAATTTCTTGCAGAGAATGCAATTGGAGGACGAGGATGAAGAAACTGAATCGAGAAAGGGAGCGGAGGATGAAGATTGAATCCGAAGGAGATTGGTGCCAGGTTTTTTTTCTGTTAGAGGTTGTTAGAAGTTGTTAGAAGTTAGAGAGAATTGGAAAATTCTGTTAGAGCAAAAGGGTTGGAGGTTTTGATGATAGTTAGGAAATGTTAGAAGGATTGTGAATCTCTGTTGGGAATTGGTGGTTTTTCTCTATAGAATCTGTTAACAAAATTGTTAGAAGTGGTGAGGATTTGTGAATCGTTGGAGGGAGCTTGTTGTAGAATCCCTTCTTGCTGTCATAGTTTTTCCCTTTTGTTTTGTCCAGTCTGTTATGGTTTGTGGAATTTTGTAATTGAATTTGTATGGAACTCTCCCACCCTGTGAATTTTCATTGCCATATCCTCTTATAATGTTGCTGTGGTAAATTTCTATATTTTCCTCCTTTTTCAAATTTCTGTCAAATTCTGTAAAACAAGTGCCGTTATGAATCTTGGTTTTCTGACATGTAATGCGTTCTGAAACTGCTACGAACTGGTAATGGTATGAAATTTTTCTGCCGTACTTTAAAGGATTTGCCAAAACACGTTGGCCAATGGTCATAAGGATGGTCTCCAAGCAAGTGATGGAATACTTCAAAAAAATATGCTCTCGTAGGCCAATATAGTTGTTTTCCTTTGCCCTTTATGCGCATGAAAATCTTCCAATGCATTTCTCCTTTTGAAAGCAACTCATAGTAATTATCCTGCTTCATGTCTATGATCTGTAAAGCTTTCCCGCGAGTATGGTTTGTGCTTGAGTGATACCACCTGTTCCTCATTATTTTTACTATAATTTTTGTGGATCAAGTCATGGGCTTTGGATTTGTAGGATTTTTTGTAATGATTATATGGACTTGGATGTTTCAATGGATATTTGGATTAAATTGGACTAAAATGGCTATTTGGATTAAATTGGATTTAATTGGGGAAATGGATAAAGTATATGAAATATGGATACAATGAAAATTGGATCATATAAAAATGGTTAAGATAAAAGGGTTTAGCAATTGGTTTATGAAGTGGATATGGATTTTGGATATGGTAGAAAAAGAACTAGAAGAAAGAAATGGATATTTAGTGATATTTTGAATAAGATGGATAATAGATGGATATGAAAATTAGGGTGGACTTTAGAGAAAACGGATATTGGTGGATAAAAAAGGTTTTCAAACTCAATTCAAAGGATGAATGACCAAATGAATCCAAAGCTCATCTTGAACTCTTCACAAACACCTGATTAACTGCAAACATCTTCTAAATTTCTGATCAATGAAAACCTGACTTTCTGAACCTACCTCACATGGCCCACTGTTTGTTGACCTGATGAATTCCACCCACAATAACTTGACCGCTTGAGAAATTACCACTTTGAATGCACACTAATAATCTTCTGAATACGGAAATCTCAAACCAAAGGAAGATGCCTTGATCACATGTCCTTATGCAAGATGCAATGCTAAATGCTTGATGTTTTATTTTTCTATGCTTGAATGCAATGCAATGAAATGAAAGCATATGCTAAATGATATGAAAATGAGAGGGCAAATTTTGGGGTATTACACCTGTGTTAATCGATTAACACAATTGCACTGCAAATGGTTAATCGATTAACCAGGCCAAAATATGCCCAAATTGCCCTAAAAAAGATGTTGTGGTCCCGGCTCCGATTTTCCACCTCTTGTATTGATGAATAGGTAGTGAAACCTTTATTTTGTGCTTGTTTTGATGAGGTGATGACCTTGTGAGGATATGATTAATCGGGCTTGGAAAACCTGGATATCCTGCAATCAAAACACCAGAGGAAAAAAAGCGCATGCGTATGCCAGCGATGCGAATGCTTATGCTTATACAAAAGGAAAAAGAGGGAGATCAAATTTCGGGTTACGACAGATGCCCCTATTTAATCCTCTTGGACCTGAATGTACGAATCGCGCCAGCTTTTCGATGATTCAAGGTAAGAGGGGATTAAATAAAAGAGTAGCTCGAGAATTTGGCCGACGGCGACAAAAAAAGAGTTGACAGTGTGTTGCACCCCAAAATTTTCCCTCACATCTTTGAGACAAATTGATTCAAGAAGCTTTCTCACACTCCTAGGAGTCTCAAAAGCTCAAGACTACTCAAGGATTGACCACACAAGCTCTCCCCCTAAACAATCAACCTACAACTAGGGTTTTATTTTTCTCAAAAGGAATTGAGCTCTCAATACCTCAGATGGACTTCATGGTTCTCTATGTGCTCTAGGGTATCGTCATGTCAAGTCTCAAGCCTTGCTTCACAAGTTTGCTCAGTTAATTGCTCAAATGATTTACAGTCGAATGTATTGGACCAAAAGTCAACTTTGACCAATTTATAGTCAAACGTCATCATTTCTTGCCAACATCAAGATTTTGAAGTCCCATTCATCATTTGATCAAGGGTTGATCATGATTCCTCAAGAAAATCAAGATTTACTCAAAAGTCAAAAATTGCCAAATTAGGGTTTTCTTAAGGAAAAGTCAATTGAACTTTAACCATGCACAACCTTCACATATTTCATCAGAAATTCCTCAACCAAAGCTCATTTTGAAGGAAATTAAATTCTCTACAACTTTGTCTCTCTAAGCTCAAGGCCAAAAATGCATCGTTTGAAAGATATGGACCAAAACTTTACAGGTCATTTTGAAATACAACAAAAATACACTTTTTCATCAAAGCAATTTACACAAAAATAAAGACTTCAAATGAAAAAGTGATCAACACAAACGTTGTAGGGGACATTTTGAGGGTTTCAAAAAGGCCAAGATCACCTTCATATGACAAAAATTGAGATAGTTACGATTGGTGAAAGTTGAGCAAAATTTGAGAAACGCATGAAACCTACATGGAACATTTTTGAGCTATTGGACCAATGGGCCTATATTTTAAGGTTGAATCATGTTTATGACATATTCAAGGACCTCAAAGTTCACTTTGGTATTTTTTTGATTTTATTTTATTTTATTTTGATTTTATTCAAAGAAATAAACAAAATTAAATAAAACAAAATAAATCAAATAATGGTGGCCACATGAATCCTTTTAAATGGAGTTTCTAGAAGGTTAAAAAATGTCATTCAAGGCCATCAAAACCCAAATAAAACCGTGGGAGAGAGTGAAGGAAACATGGTTTTCAAAAAATTAAAATGATACGAAACATGTTCCTTGATCCTAGCTCTTCAATGATTCTTTGTCTACCATGTTTCTCCTATAAATACAAGGCTCAAACACAAGAGAAAAGGGGGCAAGAGGCTTCACAAAAACGAAGGCTTCCAAATCACAAAATTCTTAGGAAAAAAAGGTGAAAATTCAAAACTATATTTCCAATCATTCTCAATCCAAACCAAGGATTAAATACTCATCCCGAAGGTTCGATTCTCATCCCATGCAATTTCCTTTTAACCATTTTCTAATCCATTTCTTTTATCATATTTCAATTTATTTATTTATTTCTTTTCAATTAAATTAAAACAATAAAAAATCATAAAACCGTTAAAAGAATAAAAAATATAGTTTAGGTTATGTAATCATTTTTTAGACATAGATTATTTTTATTAAAATTAATTTTTTAGACTTAGGCTTATAATTAATTAATTTTTGTTCAAATGAATTAGAAATTAGGTTTATTTATTTTAAAATTATTTCTCAAAAATAAAATAAAAATGAATATTGACTTAGATATTTAGGACATTTAACTTGATTTTTAATATGTAATTGCTTTTCGTTTATAATTTATTTTCTTAGAATAAATGTATAAGTTTGTGCATAAATTATAATAGTGTAGTTTACATTTCTTGTACAATTATATTATGTAACTGTTCATAAGCCTTGTAATAGTGTAGTTTACATTTCTCGCACGATTATATTATGTAACTGTCCATAAGCCTTGTAATAGTCTATGTTACATTCTAGCACGATTATATCATGTAACTGCCCATAAGCCATGTAATAGTGTAGGTATTTATTTTTCGCACTTATATTTTATTTGCTAGATAAATAGGCATGTATGGCAAGATCTAAAATCAAACGTTAGAATAACCTATAACTCAAGATAATATAATTGAATCAACGCACATTACACATATTCACCTCTAGGGTAGCCTCTCTCTATTGCCTTACGATTAAAATGGTCATATCCCTCGAAAGTAGGGGTACTTTAGTAAAAGACGCTTACGAATAATATCTTCATAGTCCCTTTGATATAAAGATCATAGTCCCTCGATGACCCTTCGAGCTGCCTACAAAAAAATGATCTTGTTCCTCGACGACCCTATGGAAAAATGATGATAGTCCCTTCGCATTACTAAGGTATCCTTACATGTTGCCTTCTATGACCATTCGATGTCCCTTCGCTGTCCCTCAACATCCAATAGACAGTACTACCTACCCATTAATGGTATGGATAGTACTATCTCTCAAGGAAAATGATAAGTACAAGAAAGACCTTACAAATTAGGGGTAAGTAACTTTTAAATGCTTGCTCACAACTCAAAAACAAATACTTTTCATATCTCACTTTTCCAAAAATATTTTCAAAGAAAAAAGAAAAAAACAAACACTTTGTATACATTCTTACACGAATTATTACAAAGTCAAACTTTTACAAAATATTTTCAAAAAAACGTTCACACACATTCAAAAAGTAAGTAAAAAAAAGTGAGTTAAGCATTTAAGAGCCCGTGGATAACCATGGGTACAAAGGGTGCTAATACCTTCCCTTTGTATAACTTACCCCCCGAACTCAAAATCTATCAAGGTCTTTCCTGTTCTTTTCAGCCTTTCCTTATTGGATAAAAGAAAAGTTGGTGGCAACTCTTGCTAACCGCAACATGTTTTGCGAAAAAAAAAAAGGTCAGTTCTCCCACCATGTTACAGAACTGGCGACTCTGCTGGGGATATGATAAAAGAGGGGTTACCTTAGAGTTAGAGCACTTTACCACTTGCTTAAAATTGTTTGACTTATGTTTTTTATTTTTTAATGGGCTTTGTTTTGGGGTTACTTGTGTCAAAGGTCCTACACCCGGACCTAGTGATTCCTTAGGTAAGTGACAATAGATCATGGAGACTGTACGACATGTACCGATATGGTTGATATGATAGTCATAGTCTTTAGAACCCTAGTTAATTCATCTTTGGCCATTAGAAGGTAGTGAGATGGCCGGTTTTGGATTTAGACCGAAGTTGGTTGATACTCGAGGCTACGCTCATTGAGATCAGACTTTCGGGATGTTTTGGTCGGCCACTCGAGTGTCGCACTAAAATAAAGCCTTCGAGAAAGATCCGTGATATGAGTCCTTTAGAACCCGGTTACTATTCTAGGACAGGTTGAGCCAACTAAACCTCAGTGGGAAAGGGTACTTACCTTTGTACTTCATACAAGCCTTTAAACCTAAGGCTCTTGTATGACTTGTTTGTGTGTGCTACTTATTTACTATTAACATGTACATGACATCATAACATCATAACATATCATTTTCACTAACCATTTCAAGGACCAAGGAATTTATCTTTATTCGTCGTTGCAGACCAGGGCTTCCGTTCCTAGAAATTTCATCTGAGACAACTTTGTAAGGGTTCCTTCCCAGCTTAAAGAATTGGTCTCAAAGGTTCCCGATGGCTCTCAATTCACCAAAAGGCATGGTTTTCTACTCAACTTGGTTACCTCAGGTTTTGAAGAAGACATGATGAGAGTCATATTCCAGTTCTTTGATCCTAAGCACCACTGTTTCACCTTCTCGGATTACCAATTGGTGCCCACGATAGAGGAGTTCTCTAAGCTACTTGGAATACCTATTCTTGATCAGATACTTTTTATCGGTCTAGAAGACGTTCCAAAGCCTGAATTCATTGCAGCTGCTTTACATCTGAAGAGGTCAGACATTGTGTCCAATTGGGAAACAAGGAGTGGAGTCAAGGGGTTTCTTGCTAAGTTCCTGATTGTGAAGGCTCAATTGTTCCTAAGCGTTATGAGTTACCATGCTTTTGAGGAAGTATTGGCTTTGTTGATCTATGGGTTGGTGTTGTTCCCTAATCCAGACCAACTCATAGACGTGCACGCTATCAAAATATTTCTGACTCATAACCCGGTACCTACCTTGCTCGAAGATATTCTACACTCGCTTCACACTCGTACTATCAAGGAGCGAGGGACTCTCATGTGTTGCGTAACCTTACTATCTAGGTGGTTTATTTCATACCTTCCCCGGTCAGTGTTGAAGAATGAACAAAGGTTGCAGTGGTCTCGAAAGATAATTTCACTCTCCCATTCAGATATCTATTGGTGTGCCCGATCTCTTGAAGACTTCACTCTTATTAATCATTGTGGGGAATTCCCTAATGTACCACTCCTTGGCATTAGGGGAGGCATCACCTATAATCCTTCGCTAGCCTTGCGCCAATTTGGTTATGCTCGAAGGGATGGTCCTCATGTTATGCTTATTCAGGGTATTATGTTCGATTATGAAGATGATCCTCAAGGTTACCGTCAAAGGTTTATACGCGCGTGGAATAAGGTGTATAAGATTGAAAGCAAGACCTTGGGACAGAAGAACTCTATTCCTTTGGAGCCTTACCTCAGATGGGTGCACACTCGTGCTCGATATTTTATTATGCCATATCCAGCTGTCAGACAAGTGATTGTTGAACCTGAGTTTGAAGGAGGTGTTCCTCAAGTCATTCTCCATCCAGATATGCCTACCAATCATGAAGAGCTGCAGAAGTCCTGGGTTTAGATGAAAGAAAAAAGGGACACCTTTGAGACTCAGTTCTATGCTAGTGAGAAGAAGGTGTTGGAGTTGACGAAATTACTTCATGAGGAGCAGAGCAACAATGCTTACATCGGCACAAAGAGGAAGCGCCCGTGGGAGACTTGTGTCTTGAGTTCTAGGTCTTAGGCATTTTTGAATTTGCTTTTAGAAATTTCCTTTCATTGTAGCCCAAGAGGCATAAAAGAAAAAAAAAAGGAATTTTGAGTTTACTAATAAAAGTTTTCCTTTTGTTTCTATTTGTTTGCAAAGATAAACTCTAAAGTCCTTGAAATCATTGCATATCAGGTTTCTAAGACAGGTTTCTCATCTTCTCGCTGTTTATTTCAGAAGAAATGGCTCTCGAGCAAACCGTCAAAGATCTCCAGGCCCAGAACGCCCAGTTCCAAGAGCTGATCCTGAACTTGTCCAAGGGGCAAGAAGAACTTAAAGCACTTCTGACCAAGAAGAAGAAGAAAACAAGAAAGTCAACTGGCGTCATCAACATGGGGAGGAGGTTCAAAGGTCCGGCTAAACAGGTCAAGGAAATTGGGATCCCAGTAGACCAAGATGATGAACTAGATGACTACTATGAAAGTGATAAACATGAGGAAAATAGTAACCACGGCACCGGTGGAAACTCTGAAGAGGAAGATGATTATCTGGATGATTAGTATCCCCCTGGTGATAAGAAATACAAATTACTTGAAGAACGTCTGATGGCCATGGAGGTTCAGAAAGTACTTGGTTTGGATTTTGAGGACTTGGGCTTGGTTTCAGGAGTTGTCATTCCTCCTAGGTTCAAAATTCCCACGTTTGCTCAATATGACGGTGTGTCTTACCCGAAACTGCATTTGAGATCTTATGTCTGAAAGATTCAGCCACATACTACTGACAAAAAGCTGTGGATGCATTCGTACCTGGAATGATTTGGCTGAAGCTTTCTACCGGCAATACCAATATAACTCTGATTTGGCGCCAACTCGAATGTAACTCCAAAGCATGTCCATGAGCCCTAATGAAAGTTTCAAAGAGTACGCCCAGAAATGGAGAGATCTTGCAGGCAGGGTTCAGCCTCCTTTAGCTGACAGAGAGTTGGTTGACATGTTCATGAGCACACTAACCGGTCCTTTCTATAGTCATCTACTTGGAAACTCGTCAATCCGTTTCACCGAGCTAATATTGACAGGAGAACGTGTTGAAAGTGGAATTCGAAGTGGTAAAATACAAGTGGCTACATCTTCAAACACTACAAAGAAGCCACATAATGGGAAGAAGGAGTCTAATGCTGTGTACGGCCAGAAGGGTCGTAATAAGAATGACCGCAACCAATCTGTTAGGGCAGTTCTGATCTCTACACCGGTGCCACAACAACAACAGGGTAGTCAGCGTAAGCAGGATGAACCCAGGAGACAGTTTACAAAGATCAACATGTCATTGGCTCAGGCATTGCAGCATATGTTGAAGGCAGAATTGATTACTTTGAGGGATCCTCCTAAGAATCCTAATACTTCCGCTCCTAGATATAATACCAATGCAAGGTGTGCATACCATTCTAATAGTCCAGGACATGATACGGACAGCTGTTGGGCACTGAAGAACAAGATTCAAGACATGATTGACGCTAAGGAGATTGAGTTTGATCCCCCTGAGACTCCTAATGTGATTACCGCTCCTATGCCGAATCATGACAAGATCGTTAATGCTATTGACAATGGTTCTTGTGTCTCTACCGTGGTTGACTTGATTGTTCCTCTATCAATTGTTAAGAAGAAGCTGTTGCAAGCCGGTTTATTTTCGGGCTGCGTTGAAAACTGTTATTATTGTGCATCTCAATCCAATGGTTGGGTGAAGCTGAAAGACGACATTCAGCGTTTGATGGACGACCGTACTATATTATTTGAGAAGACTCCTTATATGGAGAGCTTATGTGAAAATTTGTCCCGAGGTCTGAAGTTTGAGGACGTATTTGTGGTTACTAATTCCAAAACTCCAGTGAGGATCACCTCTAAAGGTCCTGTGAAGATTACTGTCGAGCCTAGATTGGCTCCCCTGATTATTACTACTCCCGGTCTGATTCCATATTCCTCTAGCAAGGCTATCCCTTGGAATTATGGTGCTGATGTTTACATTCATGGTGTCAAGCAAGAGCCTTTGACTGATGGAACTGCTGAAGTTACTAATCCCGATGTCGACAATATCATTGGGACTAGTAAGGTTACCCGAAGTGGAAGGATCTTCTCCCCAGAAATATCTCCGAAGACTGTTACTACTCCAATTCGTATCTCTGCCTCCGAGCTAATTACTGAGACTCGAGGCAAAGAACCAATGATTGAGCTTGCCCGGATGGAGGCCCCGAGTGAAACTGCTATCGAAGATTCCACCAAGCAAGAAATGGAGGAAGTTCTAAAAATTATCCGCAAGAGTGATTACAATGTTGTTGAACAGTTGGGGCACACCCCCTCCAAGATCTCTATGTTATCTCTGTTGTTGTGCTCCGAGGCCCATTCTAAAGCTTTAGTGAAGTTTTTGAAATTTGCGCACGTGCCGCAAGAAATCTCTGTTGACCAGCTTGAAAATTGTGTCGCTAGCCTGACAACTGATAATGGTCTATGCTTTTCTGATGCTGATCTGATTCCCGCCGGAAGGAACCACAATAAGGCCCTGCACGTCTCTATTGAGTGTAGGGGCACTACCCTATCTCATGTATTGGTGGACAATGGTTCCTCATTGAATATGTTGCCAAAGGCTGTTCTAGACAAACTCGACTATGAAGGGGTTGTGCTGAAACCTAGTGACGTCGTGGTAAGAGCCTTTGATGGTTCGAAGAGAATGGTGCATGGAGAGGTTGATCTCCTGATCGGAGTGGGTTCTCAAGTCTTTGATTCTACTTTCTATGTAATGGATATTCGTCCTGCCTATTCCTGTTTGCTTGGACGCCCTTGGATACTTGGGGCAGGCGTTGTGACTTCTACCTTACATCAGAAGTTGAAGTATCCCGCGAAAGGCAAGATTGTCACCGTCTGTGGTGAAGAAGAGTACATGGTTAGTCATTTAAATACCTTCAAGTATGTTGAGATGGATGGCAAATTCCTCGAGACTCCTTGTTAAACATTTGAATTGGCTCCTCAGACTGTTCCTATTGCTAAACCAGTTCCTACTGTTCCCAAGGTTACTAGAGTGCCTCCAACAATGGCTTCCCTAAAGGATGCTAGAGCTGTGGTTGAAGAAGGTGGTTGTACCATTTGGGGTCAGCTTCCTGACATTCCTTAAAAGTCTGACAAATTTGGTTTGGGCTTCACTTCCGAGGCTCAGAGGGTTGTATGTCGTGCTCGTGCTACTAGTATCACCAACAAAGGAGTTCATAAAGATCAGGTCACCGTTGTGGAAGATGCTGATAGTGACTGTGACCTAGACAGTTGGATATTTCCTACCATTGGCAGTGGGCTCAACAATTGGAAGACTGAAGACATTATTCCTATCTCCTTTAGTGAGGAGTAAATGCTATTTTCTGTTTTTCTTATTTTCGAAGTTTGGTTTTGTAATTTGAACAATAAAACTTTTAAGCCTTATGCCTTGCCCAGGGCACAATGAACCATTTGTTAGGGTTGTCATTTCATCGTATATTTTCATTCAATAAATCAATGGACGTTTTGCATTCAAATTTTGCGCTATATGTCTTTTCTTTTACTTTATCTTCATCAAAATAGCTATGTGTTCTTACACACACCCACGCGACAAACTGCAGATCCACATCCACCCTGGATCCCATTGATAACGGTTCTGCTATTGTTAATTATGACTTCAAAAATCCGATCTACCAAGCCGAGGATGAAGGTGAGGAAGATTGTGAAGTGCCTAGAGAGCTTGCTAGACTATTAGAGCAAGAAGAAAAGACCTCACAACCGCACGAAGAGCCAGTCGAGGTCGTAAATCTACGTACTGAGGAGGATAAGAAAGAAATCAAGATAGGTGCCGGATTAGAAGACCGCATCAAGAAAAGGCTGATTCAGATGCTACGTGACTATGCTGAGATTTTTGCTTGGCCTTATGAAGATATGCCAGGACTTGATACCGATATCGTGGTTCACCGTTTACCGATGAAGGAAGGTTGTCCTCTGATAAAGTAGAAGGTTCGTCGTATGCGCCCTGAGATGTCTGAAAAGATCAAAGCCGAGGTTATGAAGCAGTTCAATGCAGGTTTTCTAGCTGTCACATCATATCCTCAGTGGGTTGCAAATGTGGTACCAGTGCCTAAGAAGGATGGTAAAGTTCGTATGTGTGTGGACTACAGGGATCTGAATAGGGCAAGCCCCAAAGATGACTTTCCTCTTCCATATATTGATGTTCTGGTAGACAACACTGCTCAGCACAAGGTATTCTCATTCATGGATGGTTTCTCAGGTTATAATCAAATCAAGATGGCACCTAAAGACATGGAGAAGACTACGTTTGTTACAAAGTGGGGCACCTTTTGTTACAAGGTAATGCCATTTGGTTTAAAGAACGCAGGGGCAACATACCAGCGCGCTATGGTTGCTTTATTCCATGATATGATGCATAACGAGATAGAGGTATACGTTGATGATATGATAGCCAAGTCTCAGAATGAAGAAGAGCACCTTGACCACCTACACAAGCTGTTTGAGAGGTTGAAGAAGTACAAGTTGAGATTGAATCCAAACAAATGCACCTTTGGGGTTAGATCCGATAAACTTTTGGGTTTCGTCGTCAGTTATAAAGGTATTGAAGTCGACCCTGCAAAGGTAAAAGCTATACAAGATATGCCCGCTCCCCGTACTGAGAGAGAAGTCAGAGGTTTTCTTGGGACGTTTGAACTATATTGCCAAATTTATCTCCCATTTGACCGCTACTTGTGAGCCAATCTTCAAATTACTGAGGAAAGATCAAGTAGTGAAATGGAACGACGAATGTTAGATAGCTTTTGATAAGATCAAGGAGTATCTCCAAGAACCTCCAATTCTGATGCCACCAGTTGAAGGAAGACCTCTAATCATGTACTTAACAGTGCTAGAGAATTCAATGGGGTGTGTGTTGGGGCAACATGACGAGTCTGGTCGAAAAGAGCATGCAATATACTACCTTAGCAAAAATTTTACCGACTGTGAAACAAGATATTCACTGCTTGAGAAAACTTGTTGCGCTTTGGCATGGGCTGCTCGCCGACTAAGACAGTATATGTTGACTCATACCACTTTATTGATCTCTAAGATGGATCCTATCAAATACATATTTGAGAAACCTGCTCTCTCCGGACGAATAGCAAGATGGCAGATGGTCTTGATAGAATACAACATCCAGTACACTATGCGGAAAGCAATCAAAGGAAGTGTACTAGCTGATCATTTGGCTCATCAAGTGGTGGATGACTATCAGTCTATGAATTTTGAGTTCCCAGATGAGAATATTATGCTTGTTACTGATTATGAAGAACCTGGACCATATGAAGGACCTGAACTGGGATCCCGATGGACTATGATTTTTGATGGAGCTTCTAACGCATTTGGCAATGGTATTGGTGCTATAATCATCTCTCCTAAGGGTTGTCATACGCCGTTTACTGCTAGACTTTGCTTTGACTATACCAACAATATGGCTGAATATGAAGCATGCATCATGGGTATCAAAGCTGCCATTGATATGAGGATCAAATTCTTGAATGTATATGGGGACTCAGCCCTAGTGATCAGTCAGATTAAAGGAGAATGGGACATGAAGCATCCAAATCTCATTCCTTGCCGAGAACATGTGTTGACTTTGATTCCATACTTTGAAGAAATCACTTTTGAGCATATTCCACGAGAAGAGAATCAGTTGGCAGACGCGTTAGCCACCATGTCATCTATGTTCAAAGTCAGATGGGACAATGAGGCTCCTAGGATTACTATTGACAGACTAGACGAGCCGGTATACTGTTATGAAGTTGATACTGATGGGGTAGAAGAGAAACCTTGGTTCCACGAAGTGAAAAGATATCTCGAAACTCAGGAATATCCTAAAGGGGCATCTATCAATGACAAGAAGTTTCTAAGGAGGTTCTCTGCCAAGTTCTTTCTGAGTAACGAAATTTTGTACAAACGCAACCACGATTTAACCTTGCTTCGCTGTGTTGACAAGAAGGAAGCAGAAAAGATTATGAAAGATGCAGACTTAGACGAAGACGAATAGGTTCAGACTCGACTTGATCAGATAAATTTGATTGATGAGAAGAGGCTCACGGCTGTCTGTCATGGCCAGATGTATCAGAAGCACATGATCAAGGCCTTTAACAAGAAAGTCAAGTACCAAGTGTACCAGGCCGGTGATTTGGTAATAAAGCGTATCATACTACCACAGGGTGATCCTAGGGGCAAATGGACTCCCACATATAAAGGTCCATTTGTAATCAAGAAAATATTTTCTGGCGGCGCTATGATGCTTACTACTATGGACGGTGAAGATTTCCCGCACCCTGTGAACGCAGACATAGTCAAAAGATACTACGCATAAAAAGAGACCCGCTAGGTTGACTGGCCTAGGCAAAAATAAGGGCATCCCGGCGAACCAAAAGGGTCCGGGCAAATATTAGGGATATATATACAAAAGAACTGTACACCCGGCAAGTCGAAAACCTGAAAAGGCGGCTTGGGCAAAAAAAAAAGGGGTATCCCAGTGGACTGAAAACCTAAAAAGGCGGTCCAGGCAAAAGTTAGGGATTAAAGCGTACGTCTATGTCCCGTTGGATCACTTATCTACTTCCAGCATAGTTTTGTTCGAACGGCGCAGATCAATCCAGTCATCTTTCTTCCGACAGCAAGGATGAGATGCTTGAAGATATAGTGGCAATAGCAAAGTTGAAACTCAATGGGATCATTTCCACATAGCTGTTTTTCTTTGTTTATCACTTTGTACCTTTTCAATTTTTACGACAATTTCCTCTTACTAGGATTTCTGTCTCCTTGTACAAAAATGCCTGTTTATAGGCCAATTTCAAAATCAATACAAGTCTACTTTCAAATTCAAAATTGTTTTTACTTGCCCTGTTTTGTTTGCGTAAACGTCCAATGGGTACTTTGAATGAACATATGCACTTGAATATGATTGAAGTTTACCAAAAATATACTTGAAAACAGGAATAGCATTTACTAAGGACTCTAGGAGTTGGGATAATGTTCAAGATGTCCACGAACCCCCATAGAGCCAGTTTCGTGGAAATATCCCCACAGAGCAATCTCCATGGAACTATCTCTATAGAGCTATCTTCACAAGCTCATCCCTAACAGAGATATATTCCCCGACAGAATTAGTATGCCCTCAGACAGAAATTGGGGCATCTTCCAACGGTTCACTTCCATATATTTGATGGACAGCTTGGCATGATCATCTTCCCCAATGGGTCCCCTAGCAGATAAGGAAGTTGATCATTTCCCCAGCATACAACAGAAATTTCCTCAGCGCAGCCTATGAAATTCTAATCCCCATCAGAGATTATTCCCTCTTTGTAGTATACAGAATTCAATTCCCCCGCTGAGTTTATTCCTCTAACACTATAAATTCACCAACAGAATTATCTCCCCCAGCATAGTTGACGCTCATATCTGGAACCCGGGCAGATATTGCATCGGAGGATTATCCATCTCGTTTATCCCCAGTCAGGGTACATCAGCCAAACTCTCCTTGAAAGCTTTATCCCCAAGCAGAAGTCGAAGATCCCCAGAGGAGTATTCCCAAACAGAAAAGCGGGAATTCCCAGTACAGTCTTTCCAAACAAAAGATGAAGAGTGATATTCTTCATTCCCAGCAATAGACAGGGATTTATTTTCCCCAGCCAGACGTTATTATTCAAAGCCACTGCTATCGTCAGCAACATTTACATCCATGCATCATGTACAGAATATCATAGCATATACATACAAAACATATAGCATTCTCATTTATCTTGAGAGCATCATTACGCAATGCATTACATACATCATGACATTGCATAAAACTAACTTTGCCTTTTTCAGGTGAGTTCACAATCATACAAACATTATCATCTTCTAGATAAGGTGCAGAGATAATCGAGACAACGATTTGATTCTGACACTAATTCAAAGATAGATTTAATTCTGGTACTTTAACAGTTCAGAGATAATCAAGACAGATGATTTAATTCTGACACTTAAACAGTTCAGAGATAATCAACCCAGAAATTTAATTCTGATACTTAAACAGTTCAGAGATAATCAACCCAGAGATTTAATTCTGATACTTAAACAGTTAAGAGATAATCAACCCAGAGATTTAATTCAGATACTTCAACAGCTCAGAGATAATCAACCCAGAGATTTAATTCTAATACTCCAACAGTTCAGAGATAATCAGGACAGAGATTTAATTCTGACACTTATCCCAGAAGATTTTCCAAAAAAATATGGTTCAGAGATGATCGAGACGAAGATTTAATTCTGATACTTATTCCAGAATATGTTTCAGATTCAGTTCAGAAATGGTCAAGTATATTTTCCAGATACGGTTCAGATACGATCTAGATATAGATTTCATTCTGATACTCATTCCAATACATCCTCAGATATAATCAAGGCGTAGATTCATTCTGACATTCCCCAGCACATCTGCTAGATACAGTTGGACACGGACTCATTCTAGTATACTCCTCAGATACAGTCAAACCTAGACTCCTTCTGATACTCCTGTCAACAGTTACTTTGGATGGCATCTATAAGCCCATGTCCATCCTGTCATCTTTCCGAATGGCATCTTTAAGCCCTTTTAAGCAATACAATCAACCAACAGCGTTACTTCGTGCACCCGTGAGTGCAAATTTATGGGCACTTAAGTGTTCAATCCTCTTCCACCTTCAGATCACGAATGGCGGATGCGCCAATCTAACTCTTCAGGTTTAAGAAAATTGAACAGGGGAAACTGTTGCACCCCAAAATTTGCCCTCACATCTTTGAGACAAATTGATTCAAGAAGCTTCCTCACACTCCTAGGAGTCTCAAAAGCTCAAGACTACTCAAGGATTGACCACACAAGCTCTCCCCCTAAACAATTAACCTACAACTAGGGTTTTATTTTTCTCAAAAGGAATTGAGCTCTCAATACCTCAGATGGACTTCATGGTTCTCTATGTGCTCTAGGGTATCCTCATGTCAAGTCTCAAGCCTTGCTTCACAAGTTTGCTCAGTCAATTGCTCAAATGATCAACAGTCGATTGTATTGGACCAAAAGTCAACTTTGACCAATTTACAGTCAAACGTCATCATTTCTTGCCAACATCAATATTTTGAAGTCCCATTCATCATTTGATCAAGGGTTGATCATGATTCCTCAAGAAAATCAAGATTTACTCAAAAGTCAAAAATTGCCAAATTAGGGTTTTCTTAAGGAAAAGTCAACTGAACTTTGACCATGCATAACTTTCACATACTTCATCAGAAATTCCTCAACCAAAGCTCATTTTGAAGGAAATTCAATTCTTTACAACTTTGTCTCTCTAAGCTTAAGGTAAAAAATGCCTTGTTTGAGAGATATGGACCAAAACTTTACAGGTCATTTTGAAAGTCAACAAAAAGACACTTTTTTCGTCAAAGCAATTTACACAAAAATAAAGACTTCAAATGAAAAAGTGGTCAACAGGAAAGTTGTAGGGGACATTTTGAGGGTTCCAAAAAGTCCAAGATCACCTTCATATGACAAAAATTGAGAGAGTTACGATTGGTGCAAGTTGAGCAAAATTTGAGAAACGCATGAAACCTACATGGAACATTTTTGAGCTTTTGGACTAATGGGCCTATCTTTTAAGGTTGAATCATGTTTATGACATATTCAAGGACCTCAAAGTTCACTTTGGTATTATTTTGATTTTATTTTGATTTTATTCAAAGAAATAAACAAAATTAAATAAAACAAAATAAATCAAATAATGGTGGGCACATGAATCCTTTTAAATGGAGTTTCTAGAAGGTTAAAAAATGTCATTCAAGGCCATCAAAACCCAAATAAAATCGTGGGAGAGAGTGAAGGAAACATGGTTTTCAAAAAATTAAAATGGTTGGAAACATGTTCCTTGATCCTAGCTCTTCAATGATTCTTTGTCTACCATGTTTCTCCTATAAATACAAGGCTCAAACACAAGAGAAAAGGGGGGCAAGAGGCTTCACAAAAAGGAAGGCTTCCAAATCACAAAATTCTTAGAAAAAAAAGGTGAAAATTCAAAACTACATTTCCAATCATTCTCAATCCAAACCAAGGATTAAATACTCATCCTGAAGGTTCGATTCCCACCCCATGCAATTTCCTTTTAACCATTTTCTAATCCCTTTCTTTTATCATATTTCAATTAATTTATTTATTTCTTTTCAATTAAATTAAAACAATAAAAAAAATCATAAAATCGTTAAAAGAATAAAAAATATAGTTTAGGTTATGTAATCATTTTTTAGACATAGATTATTTTTATTAAAATTAATTTTTTAGACTTAGGCTTATAATTAATTAATTTTTGTGCAAATGAATTAGAAATTAGGTTTATTTATTTTAAAATTATTTCTAAAAAAAAAAACGAATATTGAATTAGATATTTAGGACATTTAACCTGATTTTTAATATGTAATTGCTTTTCGTTTATCATTTATTTTCTTAGAATAAATGTATAAGTTTGTGCATAAATTATAATAGTGTAGTTTACATTTCTTGTACGATTATATTATGTAACTGTTCATAAGCCTTGTAATAGTGTAGTTTACATTTCTCGCACGATTATATTATGTAACTGTCCATAAGCCTTGTAATAGTCTATGTTACATTCTCGCACGATTATATCATGTAACTGCCCATAAGCCATGTAATAGTGTAGGTATTTATTTTTCGCACTTATATTTTATTTGCTAGATAAATAGGCATTGATGGCAAGATCTAAAATCAAACGTTAGAATAACCTATAACTCAAGATAATATAATTGAATCAACGCACATTGCACATATTCACCTCTAGGGTAGCCTCTCTCTGCTGCCTTACGATTAAAACGGTCATGTCCCTCGAAAGTAGGGGTACTTTAGCAAAAGACGCTTACGAATAATATCATCATAGTCCCTTCGATATAAAGATCATAGTCCCTCGATGACCCTTCGAGCTGCCTACAAAAGAAATGATCTTGTCCCTCGACGACCCTATGGAAAAATGATGATAGTCCATTCGCATTGCTAAGGTATCCTTACATGTTGCCTTCTATGACCATTCGATGACCCTTCGTTATCCCTCAACATCCAATAGACAGTACTACCTACCCATTAATGGTATGGATAATACTATCTCTCAAGGAAAATGATAAGTACAAGAAAGACCTTACAAATTAGGGGTAAATAAATTTTAAATGCTTGCTCACAACTCAAAAACAAATGCTTTTCATATCTCACTTTTCCAAAAATATTTTTAAAAAAAAAGAAAAAAAACAAACACTTTGTATACATTCTTACACGAATTATTACAAAGTCAAACATTTACAAAATATTTTCAAAAAAACGTTCACACACATTCAAAAAGTAAGTAAAAAAAAGTGAGCTAAGCATTTAAGAGCCCGTGGATAACCATGGATACAAAGGGTGCTAATACCTTCCCTTTGTATAACTTACCCCCCGAACTCAAAATCTATCAAGGTCTTTCCTGTTCTTTTCAGCCTTTCCTTATTGGATAAAAGAAAAGTCAGTGGCGACTCTTGCTAACCGCAACATGTTTTGCGAAAACAAAACAAAAAAAAAGGTCAGTTCTCCCACCGTGTTACACAGTGTTTGTAGGTTGATAAGTGCAAGGATTGCTGAAAATCTGCTGGGAGATAAGTCAGGCAAAAAAAAGAGAGGGAGTATGATCGATGCATATGCTATGTATGTGTTTCTACATGATGCTTGATATCATGCAATGCAAAGGCTCAAGATGAGGCACAGTGTGAAGTGATTAGGCCGAAATTGTAGCAAAACAACTTTGACATCCTCAGTCGGGGAGAGGACCTACAGATAAAGACAAGCTCTGCTGGAGAAGAGAGTTCACAAAGGATGATGATTCCGCCGGGGAAAGAAACTGAGAACATCTCAGGTTTCTAAATCACCATGGTTGTCCCTGTCGGGGATGAAAGAACCAAGTCAATCCTTTCTATCAAGGCTGGCTTTGCGTGGGGAAAAGAGATTCCCGAATCACGTTGACTCAGCTGAGGAGAAACCACTGCTGCTGGTGACAGGTTGTTCCTGATCATTGGAGATGATGCACAACCCTTGCTGGGGGAACAAAGCGTCTTTGCTGGGAACACCTTGGTCATCTGCTGGGGAGAATAATGACTCTGCTGAGGAACTGTTGAGGAGATAATAACCTCTTCACTGAATCAAAACATTGTCGGTCAGGCGTTAGGCTTACCAATGGATATTACCGATCACCCTGCAGGAGTTACCAGTAACACATGCAATGCATATTGCTTTCTCGATTGATTTAGCTTTTTATTGTTCTCAGCGTTTTTTAGTATTATGTGATCACAAATAATTGTTTATTTTGCAAACAAAATACTGGAATGAAAACAAATTGAGGTAACAAAAATGCATTTTATTGAATGTAAAACTTTTGTACATAAAGTGTGTACAAGGATGCAAAATCCTTGATGAGGAAATTTGCAACAAAATTGAAAAACAAATGTAAATGGCAAAGGGAAATCATGCTTTGCATTGATTACAACATTGGCCACCATCCGCTGTAAGTCTAGGTTCCAACGCCTTGCACCTGTTGATGATGATTGGACTATTGTGTTACCGTCTGAGGTCTAGCCGTGAGGAAGAGAGGCTCAAGTGTTCACAGTCAATGCCTTTATCCCTAATTTTTGCCTGGACATGTTTTCACATTTTTTTCGTCCACCGGGATGCCCATTTTTGCCTAAGTCGCCCATTCGGGTTTTAAACTTAGCGGGCTATTATTGTTTTTTTTTCATTGTCCCTAACTTTTGCATGGACATTTCTTTTTTTGGTCCATCGGGACGTCCATTTTTGCCTAGATTGTCCTTGCGGATGTCAATCTAGCTGACTCTTATCCATTTTTTTTTAGGCATAATATTTTTTGACTGTATCGGAGTTCACGGGTGATGGCAACTCCTCCCCATCCATTGTGGTGAGGATCAGGGCTCCACATGAGAAGTCCTTCTTGACAACAAAGGGTCCTTCGTAGTTGGGAGTCCATTTGCCTCGTGGATCCGAGTGAACAGGTGAATACCTCTTGAGCACAAGTTCGCCTTCACAGAACGTTCGAGGAAGAACTTTCTTGTCAAAAGCTCGTTTGAGGTGTCTCTAATACAATTGACCATGACAAACGGCTGTAAGGCGCTTCTCTTCGATGAGATTCAGCTGGTCGTATCTGGACTGAACCCATTCGGCTTCATCAAGACCTGCTTCCATGATGACTCTGAACGAAGGGATTTCGACTTCGATGGGTGGAACCGCCTCCATACCATACACAAGTGAGTACGGAGTTGCCCCAATGGAAGTGCGAACTGAAGTTCTGTGCAGTGCAAAGGGAAGCATTTCATGCCAGTCCTTGTAAGTCTTGACCATTTTCTGGACAATCCTCTTGATGTTTTTGTTTGCTGCTTCAACGGTGCCATTCATCTTGGGCCGATATGGTGAAGAGTTGTGGTGCTCGATCTTAAATTCTTGACACAAATCCTTCATCATGTTGTTATTCAGGTTGCTTGCATTGTCCGTGATAATGTTGCTAGGAATGCCATAACGACAAATTATCTCTTTCTTGATGAATCTGGCAACCACTTATCGTGTAACATTTGCATAAGAAGCAGCTTCAACCCACTTGGTAAAGTAGTCGATAGCAAATAGAATGAATCGATGACCGCTGGAAGCCTTCGGCTCGATCATTCCAATCATATCTATACCCCACATAGAAAATGGCCAAGGTGAAGTCAGAACGTTCAATGGAGTATGAGGCACATGGATCTTTTCTCCGTAGATTTGGCACTTGTGACATCTTTTGGCAAAGTTGTAACAATCTACCTCTATCGTTGTCCAGTAATACCCAGCCCGAAGGATCTTCTTGGCCATAGCAAGACCTTTAGCATGTACACCCTCGTAGCCCTCATGTATGGACCTTATGATCGTGTGTGCTTCGTGTCTATTCACGCATCTGAGCAACACGGAATCATAATTCCTCTTATACAGTATACCACCACTTAAGAAGAATTTAGCGCAAAGCCGTCTAAGAGCCTTCTTGTCAGTGATAGTGATACCCTCGGGATATTCCTATTTTTCTAGATATCTTTTGATGTCGTAGAACCAAGGTTTGTCATCAGACTCATCCTCGATTGCTAAACAGTGTGTTGGTTTGTTCAAGCGATCAATACGGATATGAGGAGCTTCATTCTTCCACTTGACCTTGAACATGGATGCTAGAGTGGCAAGAGCATCGGCTAGTTGATTTTCCTCTCTGGGAATATGACAAAAAGTGATTTCATCAAAGTAAGGAATCAACTTCGCTATGTGTTGTTGGTAAAGAACCAGCTTGGAATCTCGAGTTACAAAATTCCCTCTGACTTGACCGATGACCAAGGCAGAATCTCCATAGACCTCAAGAATCTTGATTCTCATGTCAATTTCTGCTTCAATACCATAGATACATGCTTCGTATTCAGCCATATTATTGGTGCATGCAAAGCATAATCTGGCAGTGAAGGGAAGGTGAAAACCTGTTAGAGAGATGAGGATAGCACCGATTCCACGACCTTTAGAATTGGAGGCACCGTCGAACACAAGCGTCCATCGCAACCCTGGTTCGGGTCCTATATCAGGGTCTGGAGTTTCATAATCTCTGATAAACAGAACAACCTCATCGGGAAAGTCAAACTTCATTTGTTGATAACCCTCTATAGGTTGATGAGCAAGGTAGTCAGACAAGACGTTCCCTTTTATTGCTTTCTGGGTAACATGTTGGATATCATACTCAGTTAACAGCATCTGCCACCGAGCAATCCTTCCAGAGACAACAGGCTTTTCAAAGATGTACTTTATCGGATCCATTTTGTATATCAATAAAGTCGTATGGAAAATCATGTATTGTCGTAGGCGTCGAGCAGCCCAGACTAGATCACGACAAGTTTTCTCCAAGAGTGAGTATCTGGCCTCACAATCAGTGAACTTCTTGCTCAGATAGTAAATTGCATGTTCTTTTCTGCCAGTGTCGTCATGCTGACCCAATACACATCCCATCGATTCATCGAGAATGGTGAGATACATGATTAAAGGCCTACCAGGAACCGGCGGTACTAAGATTGGTGGATCTTGCAAGTATTATTTTATTTTGTCAAATGCTTCCTGACAATCATTATTCCATTCAACCGATTGATTTTTTTTTAGTAATTTGAACATTGGTTCACAGGTAGCCGTCAAATGAGAAATGAATCTTGAAATGTAATTGAGTCTGCCCAGAAAGCCACAGACTTCTTTTTCTGTTTTGGGAGGCGGCATGTTCTGAATTGCCCGAACCTTATTAGGATCAACTTCAATGCCTTTCTGACTAACAATAAAGCCCAAAAGTTTGCCAGATCGAACTCTGAAGGTGCATTTCGTAGGATTCAACCGCAGTCTAAACTTCCGGAGTCTGTCAAACAGCTTCTTCAGATGAACCAAGTGATCGTCTTCGGTTTTGGACTTGGCAATCATATCGTCCACGTAAACCTCAATCTCTTTATGTATCATATCATGAATGAGGGTTATCATGGAACGCTGGTATGTTGCCCCTGCATTCTTTAGACCGAATGGCATGACTTTGTAGTAATATGTACCCCATGGCATGATGAAAGTAGTCTTCTCCATGTCAGTTGGGGACATCTTGATCTGATTATATCCTGAAAAACCGTCCATGAAGGAAAAGACAGAGAACTGCGCAGTGTTTTCTACCAAGACATCAATATGAGGCAAAGGAAAATCATCCTTCGGGCTCGCCTTGTTGAGATCTCGATAATCCACACACATTCTGACTTTGCCGTCCTTCTTGGGAACCGGGACGATGTTGGCAATCCATTCGGGATACTCAGACGTGACTAGGAACCCACCATCCAGCTGCATTTTTACCTCTTCTCGGATTTTGAGTGCCATGTAGGGTCTAGTCTTCCTGAGCTTTTGTTTGACAGGAGGAGATTCGGGCTTGAGTGGCAAGTGATGTTCAACGATGTTGGTATCCAACCCAGGAATATCTTGATAGGACCAGGAAAAGATATCAACATACTCTTTCAATAACTTGACCAACTCGGAGTGTACATGCTCTGCGAGGGATGCGCCAACCTTGACTTCTCTTCTGACCTCATCAGTACCAAGATTGACAACTTCCACTGGCTCTTTGTGTGGCTGAATCTCTCTATGCTCGTGCTCAAGGAGCCTTGCCAGTTCAGCCGATAATTCACAATCTTCCTTACCATCTTCTTCGGCTTGGTTAATTGGAATTCCAGAATTACAATGGATGTTTGCCATGTTGTTATCGATGTTTTTATTAGTTCTGCATGTTTATGAATATGTTTAGAATGAGCTATTTAAAACTGAGAAAGAAAAGAAACTTTTTTCCATTTGTTTTGTGAAAAGTAAAATAAAGAAAGAAAATAGAGCATGATTTTGAATGCAAAAAACTTTTATTTATTGATCATATAATATTGCAAAAGCGTGAGGCCCTTTACAAGTTGTCCACTTGTCTCGGGCGAGGACGAGGGAACGAGAAAGCAAAATGCATTACATGTTATATGATAAAACCACAGGAATCGAGGTAGATGTCCAATTGTTGAGCTTGAAACTCGGCAGACATTTGCGCACAAAGCTTGAAATCTGATTTCTGGGACCAGCATCATCAGCAGCTGCCACAATGTCACCCTGCTGGAAACCCGCGCTATGGAACTTGAAAAAGTTGCATTGTTTCTGACCAGAAGAACATTCAGCCACTGAATTATCCTCAATCATGTTAACTGCAGGCCCACCGTGATTCGGCAACGGATTACTCTGAACGTTAGGTCCTTCCTCAGCAAAAGTCAGGATTTTCTTATCAATGAGTTCCTGAACCTTGGTTTTGAAAACAAAGCAATCCTCTGTTGCATGTCCTATGTATCAAGCATGATAGGCACAAGATGCATTTGGGTTATACTTTGGGCCAAATGGAGGAATCGCAGGTGCAATCTGTTTGGGGACAATTGCCCCTTGGTGAACCAGATAAGGAAATAATTCAGTGTATGACACCGGAATTCTGTTGAAATTCGGACGCTTGCAGTTTCCTTGATTGTTGTTGTTTTGAAGGTTCTGATTCTGCTGATTTTTGTTCTGTTGATTCTGTTGCTGATTCTGAGCATTCTGAACTGGTTGTTGTGGATGATACTGATATGGAGGTTGTTGATACTGTGCAGCAGCAATGTACGAATATGGATAGTATGGTAAGGGAGCCAGGAGAGCTTGATACTGAGGAGAAACTTGAGTTGTCACAGCATTGGCTTCACCTTCCTTTTTCTTGGAATGACTGTTCTGAGATTTCCGAGTGGCCGACTGCTGGGAAGCAGCTCCAGGAATCTTTCCATTCTTCAAACCATTCTCAATCTATTCACCAATGGTTACAACATCAGCAAAACTCGATGAAGAAATACCCACCATTTTCTCATAGTAGGATCCTTGTAATGTACCCATAAAGTTGTCAACCAACTCATTGTCAGAGAGAACCGGTCGCACACGAGATGCCATCACACACCATCTTTGTGCATACTCCTTGAATGTTTCAGCTGAGCGCTGAGGCTGATTCTGTAATTGCAATCTAGTTGGCGCCAGATCAAGGTTATACTTGTATTGTCTCACGAACGCTTCAGACAAATCCCTCCAAGTACGGATTTTGCTGCGCTCCAGGCCCATGTACCAATCTAATGAAGCACCAGACAAACTATCTTAAAAACAATGAACAAGCAATTCATCATTATTAATATGGGATGCCATCTTCCTACAGTACATAGTGATGTGACTACGCGGGCAGCTCAAACCTTTATATTTTGGCAAAGAAGGTATCTTGAATTTCTACGGCAACACAACATTTGGAACCAGACACAAGTCTTTGGCTTCCATGCCAAAAGCAGAGAACCCTTCGATAGCTCTGATACGATCTTCCAACAACTTGTAGTCAACCGATCTATTCTGATTAGTGGGCCTGACAAGAATCTGAGGATTTGGCAGCTGAGAAGCGGCAGGAGCATTCACTTGCGGAGTAGCAAACTGAGAAGGATACACCAAACCCAAATTAACCATCTGACCAGCATTCTGACCCATCGGAACACCATATAGATAACTCGGAGGAGGCATCACAGCAGCTGAGGAAGATGCCCCATGATAGAACATCCCAGGATGAACATTCGGAACAGCAGTTTGAGCAACTTGAGACGGGACCGGAACATGAATAGGAGGACCCCTATACACATGCTCTTCATCATCAGGAGTTTTAGTGTCAACCAATTCGACAGTTTGATGAGTTTGAGCCTGAAGATTCTCAGGATCATCATTCACTACTGGAGGCGGGACTGGAGTAGGCACGACCCATGGATAGGCAGCAGCATTCCCATTAGGCATGGGTGCAACAAAAGGCTGATATGGCATGAAGTCACTACCATTATTTGCAATCTGAGGAGTATAATTCGGAGGCATGCCCCAAGGAAAACCAGCGGGCATCTGGTTCAAACTGGGTTGAACAGCAGGCTGATTCACAGGCTCAACTGGTACTTCAACTCTAGCAGGAGAAGGAACAATAACAGCAGGAGTAGCTGTAACAACAGGAGGAACAATCACAACAGGAGTGACAACAGTTGCATCAATAGTGGTTGCAACAACAGTGGCAGCAGCAGCAGCATCCCTCTGAGCACGAAGGAGCTCCATAATGACTTCCATGTTCGTCTGGAACTGATCCATCCGACCTTGGAATTGTGCCAGAGTTTCCTTGTAAGCAGCGTTCTCATCTTCAAAGTCATCCATGATTCTGGATTTGTTTGAGCGAGTAAAATACCGATGTCGAGTCTTTGTCTTGCTACAAGGAATGCGGACAAGGATGAGCAACAGTTTCGGATGAAGGGACGTGCATATGTGTGCAGATGAATGTATGATATGCATGCAAAAAATAAATTTTAAATTCCAGGAATTCTTAAACTTATCTTTGTTGACAATTATCATAAAGCATACAAGTAAAGGCATAAAAGATAGAGTGAGCAAGCATCCTCATTCATTCATTCAATAGAGAAAGAAATACAAGTCGAATACATGTCAAATATCTGCCTTTTGGGCTACAACAAAATCCACATGAATCCTATCAAATACCACCCTACACACAGACAAGAAATGAAAAACCTCCCAAGGAAGCCGATGTGGTAACGCATCAGCATATGCATCCCTCAACAACCCTGGTAGGTCCTCCAATGCATGCTCAGCAAATATGGCTAGACGACCATGCCTCTCATTCCAGTACTTCGTATCTTCATGAGGTTGCGCAACAAAGAATGATTAGGTCCCTGAAGCATATCCTGAAGAAAGGCCTCTATCTGATCCAGGAGGTTCTGTAGATGACGACTTTGATGCTCCCAATGAGTGCTCTCTGTGTTGAGCTGACTAATCTGCTCTTTGCTCTGGTGTGCTTGATCTTGCAGCTTCTGAATCTCACCGAAGACTTTGTCGAGCTTAGCTTGACATTGGGAAAAGTCCTTTGCTAACTTATTAGCACGGTCTTGTTCACTTTTCCACTTCGTCTTGAACTCGGATAACTTCCCTCGAAGCTCTTCAAGTTGCTTGTTGTAGCCCAGCTCCTCTTTGTAGGCCTGATAGTGAGCATCGGTGAGTTGTCTCTTCTTTGAAGCAAGTCCCTCATAGGTGCTCTTCAAAGCATCACCCACTTTCCTACGCTTGTTCTGTTCAACCTCCGCCTCTTTGAGCATGCACTCGCGCTTCTGATGGAGTTCAATCTGTAGGCTACTCTTCTCGGAAGTGACTCTATCAAGGTTGAGACAAAGATCAACATTCTCCTTCTTCAACTTCTCAACAATCAGCTTGAGTTGATCGACCTCAGATGGAGGAACAATGGCAAGTTCAGGAGGCTTGGCATTCATGGAAGGCTCAGGAGAGAATGGCAACAAGATCTCTTTGACGCGCTCTTTGACCCAAAGTGTGTAAGCTTCCTTGGCTACGCAAATCTTCTTACCCAAATTGGCTCTTCCTTCGAGATGAATCTGAGTCCAAGCGGCACTAAACCTCTTCAGCAAACCCATGTCATCAACCCCTTCATGAAAGATGGACTCTTCCACTACCTCAGGATTAGGCTTGTCAACCATAGGGTATCCCAACTGTCGGAAAGCCATTCTCGGATTGTAGTTAATTCCACCCTTTGTACCCAAGAGAGGCACATTGGAGAATTTCCCACAATGAAGAATGATCGGAATGTCGTCGAAGACTCGAGAATACCAAGAAATATCATCAGCGGTAAGAGACATGATTCGTTGAGACCACTTTAGATTATCCTTATTCTCAACAAAGGGACCCTTCTGTGGCAGGTGAGACATGAACCATCGGTACAACAGAGGAGCACAACAGACAATGGTTCCCTTCTTCTTTTCATTCCTGGAATGAATAGAATGGTAGGTATCAGCAAGAAGCGTCGGAACAGGGTTCTTGGACAAGAAAATGCTGATGGCAGCCTGATCTACGAAATCCTCCATGTTCGGAAACAAGACAATCCCATATACCAGCACAGCGAGAACGGCATTGAAAGCCCTCCAGTTTCCATCCTTAGCAAAAGTAGTAGCCTTGTCAACCAAGAACTTCGAAGCAATCCCTCGAATACCTTTCCCTTTGGTCTTGAGATTATCCTCCACATCTTTCTTACTAATGCAAAGCGCATCAGCAATAAGATGAAACTTTGGACAACCACTAGTGTAAACATAAGGAACCTGCTTCTAGATCTCAACCCCCAGAATATAAGCATACTCCTCGAGTGTAGGTGCTAGCTGATAATCTTGAAATGTGAAGCACCTATATGGCGGGTCATAGAACTGAACCAGAGTATGAATAGCAGTGATGTTGACTTCAGTGTTGAGGATGGTCAACAGATTACCATAAGTACCTATGAAAACCCCTCTGTGATCTCCAACAAACAAAGATGCCAAACCTCTCCAAATACCCAATTTAGGCTCCACAAACTTGTAACTGACGATGCCACGACAACCAGTACTCATCTCTATGATAATGTCAACAAAAGATAAGCCTTCGAATACCTGGAAATACACATGCAAAAAATTAATTTACATGATAAAATGATATGCAACACAACAACAAGAAGCCAGCACTGCCCGAATAATCAAATCTGAATAATCCGGATATCTGCATATAATATGTGTCAGTGCAACATAATCTGATGTGTCGGTGAAGAAATCTGGCGTGTGTGAGAACATGGGTATGAAGTGGCCTGTTTTCCTGCAAAAACCCATCCCCCTCACAGGTATGATCTAGACACAACAAGGTGGTCCCTAGAAAAGGTCGCCCAAACCATAGGACTCAAGATGAAAACCCCCTGCCGTAGTGAATTCTCACAGGACGGAAGTATTCTCAAACGAATCACGATCTGGGATGTGGGTCTCGTGATATCCCAAGCGCAAAACGCAGGCCTCACGACTATCCACGTTCTAGCCTATGTGTATACTAGGCCTGGTGTTAGGACATTTCTCTCCAATAATATCTACCCATCCCAACAACAGCAGATATCCAGAATATGCAGCAAATGAATATTTAAAGCAGTAAAGAAATGCGATAAATAAACATAAAGCTAAAGCAAGTAAATAAAGCAAGTAAAGCACAAAAGATAAACACCCAAGCAAGCAAGAGAAAGCAAACAAATCTAGGCGAGACCCCTCAAGGGATGGACCAGCAAGAGGTCAATCATTTCCCCAGCAGAGTCGCCAGCTGAAGATGGCTGGTTTCTACCTGAGTGAATCGCACACTCAAAGATACAACAGAGTCGCCACCGAACTTTATTTAGTCCCAAAGGACAGGGAAAATATCGATAAAACCCAAGGGGAAGAGAAACGGGAACGGGGGGGTCGGTTATACGAAAGGAAGGTACTAGCACCTAACGCATCCGTCGTACTCGACGAGAACCATTTCGCTTGCTTCTAGGCTTGGATGGGTTATCTATCTAAAGGCTTCTAGCTAAAAGAAGGGGAGAGAGAGAAAGGGGAAAAAGAAAAGAAAGAAAGAAGGTGCTCGCGGAGGAACAAGGTCCCCGTGCCTACGTACCCTCATAGTGCAATGAGGAAGTCAGAGCACCGTAGTTCTTGGAACCAAGGGACGAAGAAGGAAAAAATAGAGAAAAGGGAAGACGGAAGAAAGGTGGAAGTGTGCTCGCCAAGACATTGCGTCTCGTGCCTACGTATCTGACATCAGAAGAATGAAGAATCAGAGCTTCCGTAGTTCGGGGAACTGAACGGAAAACAAAACAAGGGAGAAACAAAGGGATGAAAAAGTTGGTGTCGAAACCAAGAGCAAGAGATGGAGAAATATCCGCTGGGGATGCAAAAGAGAATTGGTGTCGAAACCAAGGAAGTAAGAGCAAAGGGAATAGAAAGGACTCCGCTGGGGATCCAACTAAAGGGATGGTGTCAAAACCAAGAGAAAAATGAGATTCGATATATTAACTGGCTGGCAGTGGTTAACCGAAGAAAGAGAGTAGGACCCTGGCGGGGAAAAGACTGATGTCAACAGACGGGCTGTGATAAACCAAGAGAGAGAGTGCTGAACCAAGAGAAGGTGCTTGACTACGAAGGGGCCTCGGTATATTAACTGGTAAACAGAAGTTAACCGAAGACACAAGGGTTGCAACTCTGTGGGAATAGAGAAGCATTAGTTTTAGCAGAGAAAACTGCGATTAACCAGAAAAGCGGGTGTAGGACCGAATAAAGATCATAACCCAAAGGACGGGTATAGAATCGAGCAAAGGTCGTGGCCCAAAGGGGTTTGGTAAACTGACTGAACAAACAGTACTCGACCGATGAAAGGGTATTTGAACCAAAGAAAGGTTACTAACCCAAGGGTGCAAGTATTCGAACCAAGAGGAGGTTGCCAACTATGGGGGATTCGGTGTTTACAGACGGACTATGACCAACCGAAGAGAAAAGCGAGTGATTAACCAAGAGAAGGTGATTAACTCAAAAGGGTTGAATATTTTAACAGACGGACTGTGGTTAACTGAAGAAAAGGGTGATTAACCAAGAAGAGGTGATTAACCCAAGGGATGCTCAGTGATTAACAGACGGACTGTGATTAACTGAAGAAAAGGGTGATTAACCAATAGAGAGGTGATTAACCCAAGGGATGCTCAGTGATTAACAGACGGACTGTGATTAACTGAAGAGACGGGTGATTAACCAAGGATAGGTGATTAACCCAAGAAAGGAGAAGAACCAAGAGAAGGTTGCGAGCTCCTGGGGAAAATGGTCGGGACAGGAAATCCGTGTTGGACCAAAGAGAGAGAATTGAAACTCTTCAGGGGAATCAAAAGCAATGATTGATTGAAAGAAGACCATAGGGTATTGAAATGAAGACAACTTGCTAACCCAAGGAACAAAGGATCGCAACCAAGAAGAATGGTGATAGATCAAAAAGAGAGCTTGTGATAGGAGTGATCACGGATAGAAAGGGATTGCAAAGAGAGAAGAGGGATCAAGGATCGACTCGACTGGGGAAGGGCAGCACATTACCGCCTGGAGATAGAGATGACTAAGCCAAGCTCAAGTTCATTCGTCCCCTACCTGAAGTAGTCAAAATGAGAGTAGGAATTCTCCCTTCTCATCCTTTCCCTAACACACACAGGGTGTAATACGGAAATTGAACCAGACGGCCCAACAACTCCTAGTTGTACAGTGCTTCTGCGTAGAGAAACGGACAGCATAACGGCGTCAATTTGTACAGTGCTCCAATGTAAGGCGCAGCACGAAACTCCAACTCCACGGGGGGAATCAGAGAGAAAGCTCTAAAGGAGGCCTAAAGAGAGGAAAAGGGAAGATCGATTAATCAAAAAAAAGTTTCGATCAATTAATCAAGGGATAAACATGCTAACAACTTTCCAAAGAGAATGAAAAGTCATTAAAGCAAAAAGGAGTGAATTATTGATTATACAAGATTAAGTTTATCCATGAAGAATAAACTTAATGCAAACTGAAAAGGAAGGTGCAAAACAGTGCCAAATAATCATTGAAATGCCACACAAACTCATGTATCATGTGAACAAAAATAATGCAAGAATTGATATGTTCATACAATGCTAAGAACATGAAACCAATGAATAATCGAAAATGCGCATCGAAAGTTCATGAACATGCTTCAACCAGAAGTGAAATGGCATTAAAAACATTCATAAAATCAAGCATGACAATCAATGGAAGTTAAAATGAAGAAAGCATGGCAAACACACTTGAAAATGCAAGAAAATGGCCTTCTGGTTCAGTGTTAGTCGATTAACACAATTGCACTGCAAAGTGTTAATCGATTAACACTTGAAAAAGTGCAAAAAAACACTGGTTAATCGATTAACACAATTGCACTGCAATGTGTTAATCGATTAACACTGTACAGGGAGCAGAAAATCAGTTTTGAAAAGTGCTTTTGGCCAACTCTTTGATTGTGCAATCAGTCCAATGCTAGGGCAAACAATTATGCCCGAAAAATCAAGCTTAGAAACAGTAAATGATCAACAATAGAGTCAATTAACAATCAAGATCATGGATCAAGCAAAAGTGTAATCAATTCACATGCAAGAATATTGAAATTACATCGAAACGATACGAAAATGATCGAAATGATAAAATGAATGAAATCCACCAACCTACAAGGTTGAGATGTGCCTTGGTAAATGTTGCAAAGTGATCTTGGTGCAGAAAATTAGAGAAAACCAGAGGATCCTTGAATTGTAGACGAAACGCGTCGAAACCGATCAAAATCGCGAAAATGTACCGAAATTGAACTTGCACCAAAATAAATGGTGTGAAACCCTTGGATTGAAGTAGAATGAGATGTAATTCCAGAAATCCAACCAAAGAATGCCAAGTGATGAAGGTTAAGCTTAAGAATTAATCACTTTCAATGTGAAAAGTGATTAATCTTTCAAGAATAAGAGCTTTTGGTGAGGTTTGATGGAGAAGAATTGAGATGAAGATGAAGAATGAGTAGAGAAATCAGAGAAAAAGTGAGAGAATTGAGAGTGAAATGTGAGAAGTTTGGTGAAAAATGGTAGAGAATGGTTGAGGAATTGAAAAGTGAGTGGAGGTGTGTTTATATAGACTTTAGGTTTGGAATATGAGATGGTTTGGAATTTGGTTTGGAATTAGCTTTGGGTTTGGAGCAAGGTTAGGAGTTAGTTGGACTTGACTCACCGAGTCAAGGCGGTTAACTCAGTTAGTTAAAACCAACTCGGTAACCATCCCAAGGTGAATTCCAACATCCAAAGATCCACATTACTTGGTGAACAAGGAACATGGTGCACTTGATTTGAAGTGAAGTATCATAACAAAATGCACTTGGAATGAATTGAGTAGCTTGGAAATGTTTAGAGGAGTCTAGAATATTCCATATGCTGCTAGAATCCAAGACCAAAATGTGTGCAAAGGTGCTGTCATGAAAAAGCAGCAAATTGTGCATATTTTGCCTGTGTTAATCGATTAACACAATTGCACTGCAAATGGTTAATCAATTAACCAGGCCAAAATATGTCCAATTTGCCCTAAAAAAGGTGTTGTGGTCCCGGCTCCGATTTTCCACCTCTTGTATTGATGAATATGTAGGGAAACCTTTATTTTGTGCTTGTTTTGATGAGGTGATGACCTTGTGAGGATATAATTAATCGGGCTTGGAAAACCTGGATATCCTGCAACCAAAACACCAGAGGAAAAAAAGCGCATGTGTATGCCAGCGATGCGAATGCTTATGCTTATGCAAAAGGCAAAAGAGGGAGGTCAAATTTCGGGTTACGACAGTAAGTGACTTGGATGACTTCCTCGGTAGACCACTTGTGTAACTCCTGACCAGGAACACATGGGTGAATCCAATCATCCATATCACAGTCACTATCACCTTCATCATCCCCTATTGCGTTAATCTTGTTGAAAAATACTCCAGCACTGGTAAACTAGACTCGACCACTGTATCTTGGGGGCTCTTGAGACGACTTTGATGGCATGTACCCCAAACCATATTTTTCTTGCTTCATTGGAACCTCAAGAACCTAGCCCCACCTTTGAGAACCTCCAGACTCAACCACTGCACGTGTATCTTTGAATGAAGACATCGAAACTTCGGGCTCTTTAACCTCTACAGGAGGTTCCTTCTGAATTTTCATAGCTTCAAAGGCCTAACATAAAGTTTCGTGGATCTCTCCATCAACTTTCACATACTTGAATGTCAACAAATGGATAACCATTATATCCTCTTCCCTACATACTGTGACCACTTTGCCCTCAACCATATATTTCAACTTCTGATGCAAAGTAGAAGTTACCGGTCCAGCGGAATGTATCCAAGGATGCCCTAGCAAACAGATGTAGGCCGGTTGAATATCCATAACATAGAAAGTTGCATCAAAAACCTCAGGTCCTACCTTGATAGGCATCACTACCTCCCCAAACACTGATCTTTTTGATCCATCAAATGCCCGCACCACCAAATCACTTGGTCTGCAGATCAAACCTTGAATGTCCAGCTTCATCAGGGCCTTCTTCAGCAGAACTTTCAGCGAAGACCCTGTATCGACAAGGACATGAGACATTAAAGAACCTCTACATTCCAAGGAAATATGCAAGGTGTTGTTATGATTTCTCCTAGCAGGCGTCAAGTCCAAATCTGTAAATCCCAAACCATTCCCAACATTCACATGAGTGACTACACCCTCAAGTTGATTCACCGAAATCTCTTGTGGCACATAAGCAGTATTTAACACTTTCAACAGAGCATTCCTGTGCGCTTTAGAACATAACAACAATAATAGGATAGAGATTTTTGACGGCGTTTGATTAAGATGATCAACAATCTTGTAGTCGCTCTTTCGGATTACCCTCATAAACTCTTCCATGTCCTTTGAGAAGGAAACATCATCAACCTGTTTCTGTGCAGAGTCATTAACAACTTGTTTCCCTTTATCTTTACTTGAACTGCCTACATTCTCATTAGATGGCGAAAATACTCTACCACTGCGAGTGATTCCACCAACCCCGACGATATTCTCAACACTTGAACCCACATCAGAAGATCCAACCAGCTCTTGCTTCTGTCCATTACAGAATACCTCCGCACCATAGTTCCATGGGATTGCCTTGGTACTCTCGTAAGGAATTGAACCGGACATGGTAATAATGACAGGTGCCTATTGCACTGGTGCTGAAATATGTATAGTTCTGTATAGGATGGAAATAGTAGCAACCTCACTATCACTGTCATTGTCAATAATCTTTTTCTCAACCTCTGTCCTATCAAACTTTAATTGACCTTCATAAATCATTCTTTGTATCCCTGTTTTCAACAAATCACAACCCTTAGAACGTATTATACAACCCTGACAATCACTGTTACAGCCCAAAAACACTCCTCCTTTCAATAACTGCTCTTTAACAAACAGTAATGGAGTCTTTAACTCGTTCACATCAGAAATCAAATTCAGTTTCTCTCCGTCTTCAATGGCGTTAACCCTTGCTTCCCCAGGTGGTGGCATGGGGTTCTGAATTACATTCAGCCCATTGTTGGTGAAGTCGATAGCTTTTGAGTCCACCAAATCCTGCACTTTATGATGGAAAGCTCTACATCATTCAATGGTATGCCCCGGGGCACAAGAGTGAAAATCACATTGTGCTTTAGCGTCATAGTCCGGTGGTAGCTTCCCTGTAGGTGGAGCTAGAGTATGGAGCTCGACTAAGCGCAACTGCAGCAGATGTTGTAGCAACTGGGCATAAGGCATGGGTGGAGGATCAAAATGTCTTTCAGCCTTCCTCTGTCTATTCTGATACTGATTAGGAACATTGTTCTGTTACTGAGGCGCAGCCGGGATGGCTACGGTAACAACCTGTTGAGTGTAGTTTTGCTGAAACCTACCTTTTCCCCGATATGAAGAAATGAAGTTTGTGTCACCTTCCCTCTTTTTAGGGTTTCCGGTATACGATTTCTTGCTTCCTCCTGCTGAGGATCCATTTCCGCTTAGTATCTTACCAGTCTTGATACCGCTCTCAATCCTCTCTCCTGCCAACACCAGGTCTGAAAATCCAGCCGAAAAACACCCTACCAGCCTCTCATAATAGGGTCCCTGGAGCGTAGCCATAAACATATCAATAAGCTCTCTCTCCATCACCGGAGGTTGAACTCTCGCTGCTAGTTCATGCCACCTCTAGGCATACTCTTTAAAGCTCTCATTACCTCTCTGAGAGAGGTTCTATAATTGCATTCTGTTTGAGGCCATGTCACTATTGTATTGGTAATGTTTGACAAAGGCCTCGACCAAATATCTCCAGCTCCGTATATGGGTTCTCTCTAACCCCATATACCATTCCAACGAAGGCCCAACCAAGTTGTCCTGAAAGAAATGTATCAGAATTTTCTCATCGTCTGAATAGGCAGACATCTTCCTGTAATATGCCCGGATGTGAGTCTTAGGTCAAGTTGTACCCTTGTATTTATCGAAATCCGGCATTTTGAACTTGTGAGGTATCTTCACTCCAGGAACCAACCCCAAGTCTGTCATATCAAACCCAAAAGAATTCTTGTTTTCATAAGCTCTCATCCTTTCTTCAATCAGTTTAAACTTCTTGCCGGTCTCAGTTAGGAGGTCGGCGTCTATACCTTGCATAGAGAAAATGTCATTCTGATGATCTTCTTCCTAGTGATGGCCACCAGAGCCATGCACAACATATACACTACCACCACCACCAACTACCACCGAAATTCCCCTAGTTGCTCCTCCGCCTGGAGGAATGACAATAGCGGGACCGCCTCTGCCCAGAGGATTAGCACCACCAAGACTACCTCCGCCCGGAGGAACGACAACACCAGGACCACCATGAACAATACCCTCTTCGTCCACACGAGCGACCAAAGGCTGGACCAGAGTTCTCAACCGCTCTTGTCCCTGAGTCACATTTTGTATCAGCTCCATAAATTGAGCTATACGGTTGCGGAAATCCTGAAGTTTGTCTTGCACCTGATCCATTGCTCTTTGTTGGTTATTGTGAGTTGCGTACCGATGAATGCGAGATTCCGCAATCCTGCTATAGAAAACCAGTCAGAGATAAAAAAAACCAATCAGAAACACCTTCTATGCAAATGAGTATGCGATGCAAATGCAAATGTCATGTTTGAGTATTCCCAGGGGGATATACCCCTTGATTCCAGTTTAATAACAATAAACACCAAAAATGAACGGAACACCAATAACATTTGCTCATATATTAGAATACAAGAGAGTAAACACAAGTCATTACATATAACCCACATAGAGAAAGCTATCCAAATACAATAGTCAGTGATCCCAACCAACAAGCCTGGTGGTGATCAAGTACAACAGAAAGAAAAACACTAAGGCGTATCATCAAAATCTACCATAGTCAGCCCTTCCCAATCTTCGCGCTCTTCACACTAAGCTTGAATCTCTTTGAAGAGCTTCTTCGTGTTTGGATACCTTGGCCTTTATATCAATTCTAGAATGAGAGTATCACATTTGTGCATGACTTCCTCCAAATATTGACATCTCAACTCCCAAGCATCTTCACCAGAAACATCTTCCAGCTTAGGATCTTCAAGTCTAGGTTTCTTTACCTCCGCTCGAATCTTGAGCTCTTCCAAGACTAAAGGGGTCTCATTAAGACATTCTTTACTTCTGTACCTATGAAATGCCTCTGCTCTGACTTCTTCTTCTTCTTTCTTTCTGAGTTGCATCTTTAACTTCTCGATCTGATCTCGAAGGTTGTTTTCTTTCTTCTTATAAGCGGTCACTGTGGTGTTCCACTGACTACCGAACTTATGAATCCTGACAAAAGCTCTGTCCAATTCTTCCTTCTTCGACTGGAGTAGGCTATTAGCACCTTTTAGATCTTGACCTACTCGTTGTCTACTTGTGACCTCTTCAGCCAATTCTTTCTCTTTCTTGACCAGCAGTTCTGTCTTCACCTTAGCCACATAGATAGCTTCCTTCCGATCATGCCCCAAACGACTGATCTCTCTCTTCAATTCCTCGTTCTCTTTGCGCAGCTCTTCTTTTTCAGCCTAAAGCTTGCTATACTTCTCAACTTCCATAGTAGTGGGTTGTTCGGTCATCAATGGGTATAAAGGTGGCTCTACCGAGAAAGGCAGAAACACCTCCCCTACCCTCTTTTGAATCCATTCCACATATGGAGCGCAAGCTTTGCAATCACTCTTACCCAGAGAAACTTTCCCCCTTCTATGGATCTTTCCCCACACATCCACATCTTTTTTCAGCAAATATGGATCAGACTCCCCGTGGAAAAATAGGGATTCCTGAACATCCTTCTCCCTTGGTGACTCTCTCAATGCATACCCAAATTGTCTGATAGCCAGAATAGGGTTGTAGTTGATTCCCCCTTTTCTTCCTATCAGAGGCACGTTCGGGAAGTCTCCACAACTAACAATGATCTCTTTACCCAACAAACTCTGATTGATCCACACTAGATTCTCTGACCTTAGACCCATCAATCTCTTAGACCACTCTAACGACCTCCGAGTATCCATAAAGGCCTCGGACTGAGGGAGACGATCCACGAACCACTTAGAGAAGAGTGGTGCACAGAAAGAAATAAGCCCTCCCCTCCTCTTCTCATTCTTATAATGCAATGAATGGTACAAATCACCGAGAAGAGTAGGCACCTGATTTTTCATAGTGAAGATCCTGACAACACTCATATCCACAAAATCGGTCACATTTGGGAATAAGAGGATTCCATAAACACAAAGAGCGAAAATTGTGTTAAAGACTGTCCAACTTCTTACCTCAGCATACTTACGAGCTTGACCAACCAGAAAATCCAAATGAAACCCTTGGAAATCTCCCTTACTAGCAACATTTTAATCCAAAATAGACTGGCCCAAATGAAGAGCAGCAGCGACCTCCTCTAAATTAGGGTTTTCCTTGGAATAAAAGAAAGTTGCTCTCTCCTAGACGGGGACCCCCAAGATGAGAGAAAAATACTCCAATGTAGGAACCAAAATATAGTCTAGAAAAGTGAAACAGCGCAGTGGAGGGTCGTAGAATTGCACCAGTGTATGTATAGCCTTGTACTCATATCCAATGATGGTATGCAAGAAATTCATAATCTTCCCACATTCTTTGTTGAAATCTGTTAGAACACCAGGATCTGCCAAATCAACTAATTTGCGAAGAGAGTCCAAGGTAGGCTTTGGAAATTTGTACACGATAATATTCTTTTTACCGTTGTTCATCTCTGACAGTCTTCAGCAACTGGAATCAAGGATAAGATACAAACCTTGGAAATAAACAAACATGTTAGAATGCAATAATGATGCAAATGCAAACATGGGATCAAGGCATCCAATAAGCTCCGAATAACTGATGTGTTGTTGACTGATTAAGGACCATAATTCCACTATGACAAGTAGTCCAGAATACCAGAATACCGAAATAATCAGAATACCTGGTTGATAAGTTCACACTCACAAGAAAACTAGAAATCTGGGTTGGTTGAAGGTCAAGGTTTCCTGCAAAAACCCATTCCCTCTCACATGGGGGTTCTAGTCTTGGACAAAGGCATCCAATTAGGTCCTCAGCATCACGGGCTCTCAGGTCGAGAAACGATGATACAATCACCATTTCTGGTTTGGCATCATCATCAATCGAGGAGGCCTCAACTGACTTCCAATGAACGGTCTCCAGAGTCATAAGCTCTCTAAGTCAACATCCTATCATTTGCACCAGACGCGCATGATAGAACATCTCCAAAGAAAACCCCATATGAATGTGGGTTTTCGTGTCAACTAAATGTGGCCAGACGCCACGCAAGTCACACTACTTTCCACTCTAATCCTAAGTGTATACTAAAGTCTGGGTATTGGACTTATCCCTCATGAATCCAACCTACCCAACAGCGCAACAGCAACAGCATAATAGGATAACAATAATGCAAATGCAAGTAAAATATAGTAATATACAACAAATAATGTACAACAGATACAAAAAATAAATGCATAAAAATAAACACCCAATGAAAGAGAAACAAACAAGCCCTAGGATTGACTCGCATAGGGAACCAGAGACTCTGGGTTTGATCCCTAGCAGAGTCGCCAGCTGTCACAACACGAAAAATAACTGGTGGAAAAACAGAAGAGTCGCCAACGAACGTAATTTATCCCAACGGAGGGAAAGAAAATGATTGAAGAAAACCTCAAAAGGGAGAAGACATGGTCGTCGCAACCATAGTCCGGGTTCGGGAGTCGGTTACGCGAGAGGAAGGTATTAGCACCCCCTCGCGTCCATTGTACTCAACGGGATCCACGCTTGTTGTCTAATCAAAAGGTGTGTTATCTAAAACCTACTACTAAATAGAAACGGGAAGGAAAAACGAAAAGAGAAAACAAAAGAGGACTCGCAAGGATCATCGCAATCTTATGCCTATGTATCTTCATGGAGGAATGACGAATCAGAGTCGGCGTAGTTCGAAGAACTACGGACTAAATGGGGGAGGTTGCTCGCCAAGACCTCACAGTCGTGTGCCTATTTATCCTCAATCGTACGAGAGAGAGGAAGTTAGAGCAGTCGTAGTTCGACATACGAGTCGATAAGTGTTTTTTATGAGCGACGTTAGATTCGCATTCCGGCAGTTAGGGTCGATGCCTATTTACGACAGAACGGAAATAGCGCCCTGAAAATGATTTGAGACCCATCCCGAAGGATAAAAAGATTTGCATTTGGTTTTGTGTTTTTTAGACAGAAGTGAATTAAGTTAGTTTGGAACTCGTATTGCACTAAAGTCTATGACATGAGAGCGAATGCGTCGCATGGTCGTCCCCAAACGGGATGTATGCTAAACACTCTAGAAAAGTGAAGGGAGACCCCTCATTCTTCATTTCCCATGTACTTAAGGCTCGTGGCGCACAATACTCTTTATATTTATTAAGTGTTTTGATTTTGTTTTTGAAAGGAAAAGACTCCTAATGTTTTGATTTTATTTACTAAGGGAAACTGAATCCTAATGTTGTCATGCACAATTATCCTAAGGTTAAGGTTAGAAAGGGAATTTTACCTAATGTTAGCATGCAAAGAGATAGACCTAAGGTTAAGGTTTAAAAGGCACTATCCTAATTGTTATCATGCAAAGGATTGAAAGCCTAATGTCTCTCCTACCTTCAACTTATTCAGAAATTAAGTGGAGCTAGGAATCCTAAGGGCTCATGTGAACAAACACAAGTAAACATTATACTAATCAATCACAAACAAAAGTAAACTCAAGACTTAAATAAGTCTCAAGACTCAGAAGAAGAGAAAGAAGAGAGAGATGAAGAAGAAGATGCAACATCAAGTAACCCAATAGTGAAGCTCAAGCAATAAGACATAAACATCAAGTCATGTAAGCATCATATTCATCAACACAAGATAACCATCCATATCATGTCAATATGACAATAAGGGGTACTTGCTTCAAACCAAACTCAAAGATTGGAAGTCAAGACAAATAGACAAAACAATGCATCAATGCACACACAAATGTCTTAAAACCAACCAAGAAGTATTATCAATCATCAAACAAAGTGAAATGAAGCAAAATGATATGATAACCAAAATGGGGAAATAGCTAAATCATATTGCATTCATCTCATGTTAATGACCAAAGAATGAGCAAAAATATTCAAGGCATGCATCTTAACAACATTAAATCATTTGTCAATAAAAAGCTCATGTAAAACACACCTCAAAAGAGTAAATATGTGAGATTAGGGTATGAATCCAAATAGGGGCAGTAGCATGATCATGTTTATCACTCCAAGCATCAACTCATGGAGAGCAAGAAGAAGTAACAAATATAAAACTCAAACATGCATCAAAACAAGGCAAGCATACACCATCACTATTCTCAAAGAAAAAGAGTGTTTAAGCAAAGCACAAAGTAAATATGATCAAGTAAATCATACCATGGCATCAAGGTCAGAATCACATTCAAATGTATCACATCATACCTGTCATACCCCAAATTTTGACCACTAAGATTTCCCATCATTGTGCAAACCATCATCACAATAGGGGTGTATCATTATGCCTCATTAGTCTCCCCCAAAGATGGGTGAGCATTCACTATAATCAAAATTAGGGTTTCAAGCCCTCTCAGAGCTCTTAGACAAAGGATCACTCAAGAAATGACTTAATATTCAACTTGTCTAACCCCTCAAACATCCACAAAGGGTCAAGAGGACTCCCACTTCAAGGATTAAGCACAAGGGTGCTCCCTTCTAGGTGGATTAAGCCTCAAGATCGCCACTGTCACCAAGTTAGGGTTTTGGTCGACCAGGGCCTCCAGATGGAAATTTTCCTCTGGGCATGAGCCAATGCTTCAAAGTATAACCTAAAATGCTCCATGAAACCTCATGGACCCAATCATCAAGTCAATTTTGCCTCAGGGGATGCATCCATAAAAAATCAGGAATTAGGGTTTCTTGACCTAATTCACCCCTAAGTTGACTTTTGGGACAAATCATGGGCCAAGACCTCAAGAGATGATTTAAGGGTCCCTAACACACTATATTGATCCATTTGCAACAATGGATTGATCCAAGAAGCTTGATTCCCAAGTTTCAAGTTCATCAGAACCACAATTAGGGTTTTGAGGAAAAAGTCAGTTGTACCTTTGACTTTTGACCAAGACATGCTCCCAAACCTTGGGACATGGTTCAATACAACCTGTAACACCTATGAAATCAATACATCAAATTTGATTTAGGTCAAGGACTTGATTTCATAAAGGATCGCACAGTTTGGAATTCATTTGACAAAAAGTCAACTGTGCACAAAAGTCAACGTTGACTTCTTGAGATTTTTCACAATTATGGTTCTTTGACCCCAAAATGATGTTATTGTATGATTGGAATCATCATTCATCAGGAAAAATCAAGAAAATTTGGATAACTTGTAAAAGGGGTAACCATAAAAACTTAGAAATTTTTCTAAGTTATGGAATAAAGTGGCTAGGGTGCCAACTGATAACACGAATTTATATCATATTTTTACTTCGATTTATGTTAGTTATCATTCCGTTTTTCGTCTAATATTCGATTTTCTCGAGATTATTTAAGTGTTTTTGCAGGTAATCATATTTCACAAGTCAAAGTATGCTAAATGTGGAAAAGAACCAAAACATGCAAGAAAAGAGCAGAAAAGAGAAGAAAAATTGAAGAAATCCATTTCTTCCTGATATCACGATCGTCATGGGAGTGCCACGACCGTGGCAGCTTCAAAGTACACCACGACCATCACATGATACCACGATCGTCATGCGCTTAATTTACACGTTGGATGCAGAGACTTGACTACGAATTCTCAGAGAGCAGTTTCACACGATGCCACTTTCCTCCGAAGATTTCTAGGTCCATGCAGAGTAACCGTCAGCATGAGTGGCTGAATTTTCTCCAACTTCTATCTCAGCTGAGCCTATAAATACAAGCATTTACGAAGAACAAAGTGTGGCCAATCTTGCTTTCAAAGTGTACTGTCTTGCTGCCGAATTGTTTCTAGAATTCTTATTTTATTTCTTTTACTTTGCATTTCCATTTCCTTGTTAACCATTACCGAACAAAAGTGACAGTTTCTCACACTGAGGAACTGTTACAACTTAGTCTTAGTTCTTTGTTTCATTGCCTTCAACCTTTGAAATTCATTACATTCAAGCAAGAACCTACCGGCTTGTGGAGGGATTGCTATTACTGTCATTACTGAATTCCAGGTTTCGTATTTAATTCAAGCATTGTTTATTTATTTCTTAGTTATGTCTGTGTTTATTTATTTCCTTGCTTTTGCGTTTAATTTCCTAATTATGTCGAGCTAAACCGATTTTATCGGTGTATAATGAAGTAACTAAAATGAATTAATTTTCTCTAAGCTAAAATCAACAATCAATCCTTCTTCTGGCTTCGATTTCTTAATATAAAACCCAACTTTTATTACGAGAGTAAAAAAGTAACATAGGTTAAAGTCGAGACCACGGGAGTGTGAGGCTTTACCCGGATAGCTGAAATCGGGCATTAGTTTTAAAAACAGCGGAAGCGCTTTAAAGTTAATTAGGTTTAATTAGTTTTCAAAAAGTATTTTTAACCTCATACGGGCTAGCGAGAGCAGGCGTATTGACTTAGAAGTATAGTCCGAAGCAAGAACCACGGGAGTGTGAGTTGAGGGCTTTTAAACCGGTTTTTCCTACAGATGAATAGGGTGATAAATCTCTATTGGCTTAGGTTTAATTAGTTCTACATAGGTTACCAAATTATATACCGATAACTTATTCATAACTAGTATCCCCAAATTTTAATTTCCCTTTAATTTCCCGTTTGAACTAAAAAACCCAAATTCTGATTAGCCTTAGATAAACATAGTAACGATAGATAACGGTGCGTTCGATTTCTAGTCTCTGTGGGATCGATAATCTTTTAAAACTACGCGATACAACTGTATACTTGCAGTAACTCCCATTCGACTCATAAAGTCGCGATCAAGTTTTTGGCGCCGTTGTCGGGGACTAATTAAGTCGACATCGTAATTCCTTTGTTACGTCGTATAGACTAAGGCAAAAACCAAAATTCCCTTTCTGTTGATTGTATGCCAAGTACTCGCTCTTCTGGCGAAGACCTCGTACGACCAACAGACGAACCTGAACGTCTTCTTACCGTAAAAAGACGTATCCAAGAATACTACTTAGCTCACGATATCCCTTTTCCTTTATCAGAACCTGAATCTGAATCAGATCCTGAACTCGAATCCGAATCAGATTCCGACTCAGAACCAGACATGGAAGATCCACCACAGAACCGACCTCTTAAGTATTATGCTGCCACATCTCAACAAGAACCTCACAACAGCATTGTCGCTCCAGCTATCAACCGAAACGATTTCGAGTTGAAACCCTCACTGTTATCTGCTGTGCAACAAAATCAATTTTCTGGAAACCCAACAGAAGACCCAAACGAACATCTAACTAAGTTTGTACAGTATGCAGACACAGTGAAAGCGAATGGTGTAACCGCATATGCCATAAGACTACGTCTTTTCCCTTTCTCATTAAGAGATAGAGCTTGGGCTTGGTTGCAATCCTTGCCATCAAATTCTATTACTTCTTGGGAAGATTTAAAGAAGGTCTTTCTGGCAAGATATTTTCCGCCAAGCAAAACAGCTATGCTGAGAGCCCAAATCAACAGCTTCAGACAAAAAGACAACGAGTCTTTATATGATGCATGGGAAAGATACAAAGATATGAGGAGGATATGCCCGCATCATGGTCTTGAGGATTGGTTAATTATCCACACGTTTTACAATGGTCTCTTGTACAACACAAGATTGACAATAGATGTCGCCGCTGGTGGTACACTCATGGATAAACCCTATGATGAAGCCCAACAACTAATCGAGAGCATGGCTCAGAATCACTACCAATGGGGAGGTGAAAGAACTCAAGTGGAGAAATCCCAACCAAAAGGAGGAATGTACGAAGTTTCTAGCCTAGATGCCGTTCGTGCTAAGGTAGATGCAATCGCTCAAAAGATAGACAACTTGACCATGACACCCACAGCCACCGTGGTTGCTGTAGCGCCAAACTGTGAATTATGTGGAACAGCTGGACACGCTGCCCCCGAATGCCAAGTTTTAGTAGGAGCCTCTACAGATCAAGTGAATTATGCTCAAGTAAACCCTTATGCAAATACCTACAATCCTGGTTGGAAGAATCACCCCAACTTCTCTTTCAAAAACAACAATGCACTGTATGCACCTGGTCAAGCACCTGCTGCACCACCAGGTTATCAAAAGGCTGCAACAGCTGCTCCAAATGTTCCTAGGAAGTCTAACCTCGAACTGATGATAAAAAGCTTCATAGCTACCCAGACTCAGACAAACAAAGAGTTCCTGAATCGAAACGTACACACTAGCGAACAGATTAAGCAGTTAGCAAACAAAGTAGATGCTTTGGCCACTCACAACAAAATGCTTGAAACACAAATCTCCCAAGTGGCTCAACAACAAGCACCTACTGCTGCTCCTACCGGAACATTTCTTGGACAGCCACAACCTAATCCCAAAGGACATGCAAATGCAGTTATACTGAGAAGTGGAAAAGAATTAGATGGACCCATTGACCCAAGACTTCAAAACCCAGCCATGTACCAAAAGTCTGTTAACGACCAAACAACTGAGAAGGAGAGTGAACCCAAGGAAAAGGAAGATAATGACCAAGAGGATGTAAACAAAGAAAAACCTTATGTGCCTCCACCACCCTATAAGCCACCTATTCCGTATCCTCAAAGATTGAAAAGTTCTAAAACTGCAGGGCAATTTAAGAAATTTGTTGAACTTCTGAAACAATTAAACATCACGATACCTTTTACAGAAGCCATCACCCAGATGCCCTCGTATGCTAAGTTCCTAAAAGAAATCCTATCCAATTAGAAAAAGATTGAGGAAAACGAAACAGTTACGCTTACTGCTGAGTGTAGCGCAATAATTCAAAAAAAAATGCCTCCTAAGCTAAAAGACTCAGGTAGCTTCTCGATACCTTGTGTAATTGGGAAGTTCGTCATAGACAAAGCTCTATGCGACTTAGGAGCCAGTATTAGTGTTATGCCCTTATCCATTTGCAAGAAGCTTGATATGGGATAATTAAGACCAACTAAGATATCTGTGCAATTAGTTGACCGCTCTGTTAAATACCCAGTTGGTATACTAGAGAATGTTCCAGTTCGTATAGGACAATTCTATATCCCTACTGATTTCATAATCATGGATATTACAGAAGACTCTACTACTCCTATCATATTAGGAAGGCCATTCCTAGCTACTGCTGGAGCAATTATAGATGTAAAGAGAGGCAGGCTAACTTTTGAAGTTGGTGAAGAGAAAGTTGAATTTATCTTGACACAATTCTTACAAGCTCCAGCCATAGATGACACATGTTATTTACTAGATGTAATAGATGAGTGCGTAAGAGAAATCGAGATGGAACCGACCCTATATTCAGATATTCTAAAAATTCCTACGCCTCCGATTTTCGAAGATGATAACTGGCATGAACCTTATCAAGACGATAGCCTAAGCGAATGCTTAGCACTTACGCCAGATCATCTACCTTGCCCAAAGAACCCAGCCCTAGAACTGAAAACACTACCCAAAAATTTAAGGTATGAATTCCTAGACGAAGCTCTCGAACGACCTGTAATAGTCAATGCAGACTTAGGATGGACCGAAAAGAAGAAACTATTAGATGTCTTAAGGAAGTATCCAACTGCGTTAGGCTATAACATCGCTGACCTTAAAGGAATAAGCCCTTCTATTTGTATGCACCGCATCATGCTGGAGAAAGACTGTAAATCCTCTAGGGAACATCAGAGAAGGATTAACCCGATCTTGAGCACTGTAGTCAAGGACGAAGTGAAAAAACTCTTAGAAGCAGGAATCATATACCCGATATCAGACAGTCAATGGGTTAGCCCAGTACATGTCATTCCAAAGAAGGGAGGTGTTACAGTTGTTAAGAACGAAAAAGGTGAATCTATAACAAAAAGGGTTGTAACTGGAAGTAGAATGTGCATCGACTATAGAAAATTAAATAAAGCCACTCGTAAAGACCATTTCCCATTGCCTTTCATTGACCAAATGTTGGAAAGATTGGCTAAACACTCATACTTCTGCTATTTAGACGGTTACTCGAGATTCTTTCAAATTCCAATTCACCCTGATGACCAAGAAAAGACGACCTTCACATGTCCCTATGGTACATTTGCTTATCGGCGAATGCCGTTCGGACTATGTAACGCACCTGCCACATTCCAAAGATGCATGATGTCAATCTTTGCTGACTTTATAGATGACATTATGGAAGTGTTTATGGATGACTTTTCCGTGTGTGGGCAGAGCTTCGAAGGATGTCTATCGAACCTAGAAATGGTATTGGAAAGATGCGTAAAAGTTAATCTCGTATTAAACTGAGAGAAATGCCATTTTATGGTAAATGAAGGAATTGTACTTGGACACGTTGTGTCCGATAGAGGAATTGAAGTAGATAAAGCCAAGATATAAATTATAAAAGATCTTCAACCTCCGAAAACCGTACGATAAATACGAAGCTTCTTAGGACATGCCGGTTTCTACCGACGATTCAAAAAGGATTTCTCGAAAATCACTAAACCTCTTACCGGTCTATTAATGAAAGACGCTGAATTCATTTTCAATGAGAAATGCCTAAAAGCATTTAAACAGCTGAAAACAGCTCTTGTTACCGCACCTATCATGCAACCACCAGATTGGAGATTACCTTTTGAGATCATGTGTGATGTAAGTGATTATGCTGTAGGTGCAGTCTTAGGACATAGGAGGGATAGAAAACTTCATGCCATTTACTATGCAAGTAAAACTTTAGATTCCTCCCAAATGAACTACGCTACCACAGAAAAAGAACTTTTAGCCGTGATCTTTGCCCTTGACAAATTCTGTTCCTACTTAGTGGGAGTTAAGATCATCATTTACATAGACCAAGCAGCTATTAGATATTTACTTAACAAGAAGGATGCAAAACCTAGACTACTAAGGTGAATCCTACTTCTACAAGAATTTGATTTAGAGATCAAAGATAAGAAAGGAACCGAAAACGTAGTAGCAGACCACTTATCCAGATTAGAGGGCATTAAACCAGAGCCAGTACCCATTAATGAGGATTTCCCATATGAACGGCTCATAGCCCAACTAGAAAGTGATATGTCTACTCTACAGTTGAATGACCCAAAGATGGAAGAAGTCGTGGAAGAGATTAACATGCACACAACCCTACCATGGTATGCTGACATAGTCAACTACTTAGCAGCTAGAGCACTTCCACCAGACTTATCTTATCAACAAAAGAAAAAAATTCTTTCATGATCTAAAACATTATTATTGGGATGAACCTTTGCTGTTTAAGAGAGGAGCCGACGGTATCTTCCGTCGTTGCGTCCCTGAAGAAGAAATAGAAAACATCATCTCTCAATGTCATTCTGCTCCTTATGGAGGACATGCTAGTACCTCAAAGACATGTGCTAACATCTTGCAATCCGGCCTATTCTGGCCCAACCTTTGGAAGGATGTCCACATCGCAATACTAAACTGCGACCGGTGCCAACGCACTGGTAACATATCAAGACGTGATGAGATGCCTCAAAAAGGTATATTAGAAGTAGAAGTCTTTGATGTATGGGGGATTGACTTTATGGGACCCTTTCCATCATCCTTTGGAAACCAATATATACTCGTAGCTGTCGATTATGTTTCGAAATGGATTGAGGCAATAGCTTCTCCTACAAATGACGCACGAGTAGTCATAAAGCTCTTTAAAAACACAATCTTTCCCAGATTTGGTGTGCCGAGACTTGTCATAAGTGACGGTGGTTCTCATTTCATATCAAAAATATTTGACAAATTACTATCGAAGTATGGAGTAAGACACCGCGTAGCAACACCATATCACCCACAAACAAGTGGACAGGTTGAGGTCTCAAACCGAGAAATAAAACAAATTCTAGAAAAGACCGTAGCCACCTCTAGGAAAGACTAGTCATCAAAGCTCCACGAAGCTTTATGGGCATATAGGACGGCCTACAAAACACCAATAAGAACCACACCTTTCAAACTTGTCTATGGTAAATCTTGCCATCTACCAGTGGAATTAAAACATAAAGCCTATTGGGCTATTAAAACATTGAACTTAAGGTATGATTCCGCAGGTGAAAAACGTATCCTAGATCTGCATGAACTAGAAGAGTTAAGATTAGACGCTTACGAGAATGCTAAGATATATAAAGAACGAACTAAAAGATGGCACGATAAGCGCTTATCTAGAAAAGAATTTAGTGTGGGAGACGTTGTACTCCTATTTAACTCGAGATTAAAACTCTTTCCTGGGAAATTAAGGTCTAGATGGTCCGGTCCTTTCGAAATTACAAAAATTCTACAAAGTGGAGCGGTAGAAATAAAAGGGAAAAATAGTAATCCATTTTTAGTCAATGGACAACGTCTAAAACACTATCACAGCATTGAAAATAGAGATTATTTAAACTGCCTAAGACTTTTAGAGTTGGCCACCGAACCTCCTAACTAAGCATCTAATTGAATTCGTCAGGCTTTCGACGTTAAAAACAGCGGTTGATGGGAGGCAACCCATGATTTTTGTTTTTTATGCACTATATTTGTTATTTCTTTATGTTTTCTATGTTTTGTTTTTATTTTCAAATTTTCAGCTTCATTTTTATCGTTTTAAATTTAATTTGGAAATATTGTGCTGATTTTAAAAATTGAAAAAACTACAGGATTATAAAGTCTTTCTACCCTCTCTGTTCTCCTCTTCTGCTTACATTTTTTGCAAAAAGTACTAACTAATGGCAAACGAGGATAACATGACAGTAGAATTCAGAGATGCAGTTCAGTGGCATCGCTATGAGGCTTTGTCTCTTAGACCTTTTGCTTTGACAAAATTCGCCCACAGACCCACCATGACCGCCTTAGGTGTAGGTGAGAGCGTAGACTTTCTATTTAGCCAGCTAGGTTGGGAGGGTTTTGCCAATAAGAAACATAAGTGCTACCGTAGGCTGACTTTAGAATTTCTGAGTACTTTAACCTATAACCCTTACTGCGGAAAAGGCATTAACAGAGGCCTAATTACCTTTAGACTATTTGGATACAGTTGCCGGTTCACCATAAAGGAACTGCCGGATCTTTTGGGATTTCCTGAAGGACCCCATGTTTTCTCTGTGGTTCAAGGGGACTTAGAGTTGGTTGGAGAGCTGACTGATTTTTGGGGTAGAATTTCAGGGAAACCTGATTTTGACATGGACCCTATGCTTTCAACAGAGATACATAACCCAACATTCTGTTACTTTCATATGATCCTGGCCTATACCTTATTTGGTAAACCCGAAAATGATAACACAGTTTCGAGGGATGAGCTTTTTATTATTTTTTGTGCTTCTCAGTCTAGAGAGGTTAATGGACTTACTTTTATGCTGAATAACTTTTGCAAAATTATTAATAATGATAACAGTCCAATTTTGATAGGTAGCCTGGTTACTAAGATAGCTGATGCTATGGGATTCAGAACCCGACTTTCTAAGATTAACCCCTTTGGAGAATTTAGACCCATGAACATCACCTTTTGCTTCAATAGGGCTATGATTAGGGACCAAGGTCCGAACCATTTCCAGCTTTTAATTAACAATGTTGTTGTACCACACTTTACACTTCCAAATCATGAACGCACAAGTGTGCACGATCAACATAACTGGCTGTATAACCTTGACGAACCCGTGCCTAAACCCAAAGAAACCTTTCTTGAACCTGAGATCGACCCGAAAACACCCCCTCATTACCATGATCTTGACTATATGGATTTCCAAGAGAACCTTGACATTCCTAAAGCTGATGCCACTGATTATGCTTCTAATCTGAATTCTATCCTAAAGACCATGGATGAATACCATAAAGAAATCACTTCAGTGAAGAATGAGCTTAACACTGTGCGTCAAAATATTGCTGGACTTATGGACATGACAATGGAACAATTTGATCATTTAAATCAAGCCATCGCATCTTTGAAGAAACGCCTTGGCTAGATTTATGAAGCACCTTATTTTCAAGACTTTTTATGCATTTTACTTCAGAACAATTTACATTATTTCAGTTTTCATTTTTTTTCATGTTGGGAATAATTTGATTTCATACAGTTTTGATACAGTGCTAGTAGTTTAACTAGCACCTTTCTAGTTTTAAATAATAATTTCATTTGCTGCTGCTATTAAATCTTTGTAATTTCAATTCCATTCCTATTCTTTTAATTCTATATTAATTTGTTATAATGTTACTTATCTCTTTGTATGCAATATACTGCTATTCCCATGTGCTTCTTATAACCTGCTATTGAATTAATGTGTTTGGAATCGTGTCTGTCATTAAGCTAATTCACCACCCAGATTTTGTGGACGTCACGATCGTGACGACCCCGTGACGACCGTCACATGGGTTTGAAACTGATTCTGCATTAAAACAGAATCGTTTCACTCGTTCCCTCTTCTTTCTCTCATTCAAACCCCAGCCGTCCACTACCTTCTGAAATTCCAAACCATCCCATTATCATTTGAGCCACATTAATCATTTCCATAACCATTCAACTTCCCATTACTCTATATAATCAGACCGTACGCAATTATTTTTCACAAACCCTCACATTACATAACCTACTTTCTTCCCAAAATCCTCTTTAACCTAACAATGGCACGTGAAATTCCAGATTTATCTACATTAAACTTCCGAGATGGAGAGGCAGGAGAACGCCAAAGAGCTCGGTATATCGATTTCTACTGTCGTTCCGTTCAACCGACCCGCTATGTCGACATTGCATGCTTAGAAGAACTCAGAATGCTTGAGGGAGTTCAATGGATGTTACAGAATGCCGGTCTTTGGCAGCTTTGCACTCAGAGTCGGCCCACTTACGAAGACCTCACTTTAGAGTTCCTCAGTTCCTTTACCTACATAACCCCTCCGGGCGAAACGAACCAATTATCCGGAGTCGCAAAGTTCCGCATGTTTGGCAAAGAGTATTCAATCGAACAAGATCGTCTTGCCGGAATGCTTGGTTTCAAACATGGCGAGAATTTCCATCGCCGAGTACCGCAGGAAACTTTCTATCAAGCAGCGTTCCAACTATGGAATCAGTTAACGGGAACAACATTTGACAGCTGGGATAGCCTTAACGCAACATTCATCCACAACCCAGCCGTCAGATACGTCCACCGCGCACTTGGAAGCACCATCTTTGCACGAGATAGTAACCACAAGGTGAATTCTAAAGAGTTTTTTTTCCTTCATTGTATTTTTCATCCGGAGCTAATCAATGTCGCACCATTTTTACTAGCACACATACAGTCAAACTGTGCTAGAGGCTCCAAACCCTTCTACTTTGGAGGGATTGTCACCTCTATTGTACTCAGTTTGAATTTGGAAAACGACCTTGCTAGACTACCCTCTTTGCCTCCAGTGTTCCTTGATATAGATTATTGCATAAACTCTCAGCTCATCAAGCTACGACGAGATGGAAAATACCATCCTATGGTCCGCGCCAAAACCGTAAGAAGTATCATCATGCCTTGCAGGAGTCGCATTGACCCTCAAAATATGGGTAATTGGCTTTTTGATCTTAATGCTCCTGAGCAAAATGCGCCTGCTCCAGATGATCAAGCACAGGGACCTATTGATGAGATGGAGCAAGAAATGGATAACGCCCCTGAAAACTAACCACCGCCTGCCAATGATGCTCCTTCAACCTCCAGACGTCGTCGCCGCCCTGACCAAGACCCAGTTACTAATGATGAAATCCTGAGGGCTATATGGCAACAAACCCAGCAACAGAATGAAATGATGACATTTATGTGTCAAATCCAGCAAGGGCAAGTTGACCAAGGTCAAAAGCTTGACGATGTCGTCGAGGAGATGAGTGCATTGACACTACGAGTACAGGGCTTACACGAGTACATCCATCACGTGGGCATTCCTGATCACGTAGCACAGCATGGCAGAGGACGCTCTAGAGGCAGAGGACATGGTCCACCTTGATTTTATTTTGTTTTTGTATCTTGTTTCCCTTTTTAGATTTTCTTTTTATTCCCCTTTATATCGCAACATTGAGGACAATGTCTGATATAGTGTGGGAGAGTTAGATTTATTTTCGTTTATTTCCCTTTCTTGTACTTTCTTTTTCCTTATCAAAGTAATATATGAATATTTTCGTTCAGTTATCCGATTTCCTCACTTTATTCTGCCATAACGAAAAAAAAATTACGATTAATGCTCATGTGTGACGTACCAAGCTTTAAACTATGTTAGGAAGCTGGGAAAGTGCTAACAAGATCGATACCGTCTTGACACCTTAGACCTCTTGCGTATGTGATATCAGTTTCGACACTTATTATACGATACCTTGAGTTCAGTCCTAAAGTAACCCTTAGTAGTTTATATTAGCAGTCAGCACCGTCTATATCACAAACCACGTGGGGAACCGATGCATATAAGTGTTTGATGCCCGATCAAGAAAAAGAAAACAAAAATCTTTCTTATCTATATGCCGAGAAAAAATAAACAGATTATGCAACAACTCTCACAGTTGTGAAAATGTGCAAGAAAAGAAAGAAAAATCCGTTGTTGATTGGTTCAGAGGTACCTGATTCTGAACTTGGTAGGGCGAATTACTGTTCGATCCCCCGCAATCTACGAATTAGATGTATGAAGGGTTACCACATTTGTATCAGGCCCCGTGTAAGAAAATGGGATCAAAGTCACTAACCGGTTACTCCACTACGTGCGTGAATAAGGCAAAGGGCTTAATGTGATTGCGTTAGAATGAAACTGGGTGAAATAGATACGAAAACTTATGGTTGAACTATAATATAATGATTTGGACTGAATTGTACAAAAGAGAGGTCTATGACAAGCTTGTTGCTTTGTGTCGTTATTGTATCCTTAGTGTTTTACACTAGTACCCGTCTAACTAACAAGAAACTTTTTTTCAACACCATTGGTATGCCAGGTATGTGCATTTGATACAGTTTGTCCGTTTTAATAGATTGATTCTTGAGGACAAGCAAAGATTCAAGTGTGGGAGAGTTTGATAACACGAATTTATATCATATTTTTACTTCAATTTATGTTAGTTCTCATTCCGTTTTTCGTCTAATATCCGATTTTCTCGAGATTATTTAAGTGTTTTTGCAGGTAATCATATTTCACAAGTCAAAGTATGCTAAATGTGGAAAATAACCAAAACATGCAAGAAAAGAGCAGAAAATAGAAGAAAAATTGAAGAAATCCATTTCTTGCTGATATCACGATCGTCATGGGAGTGCCACGACCGTGGCAGCTTCAAAGTACACCACGACCGTCACATGATACCACGATCGTCATGCGCTTAATTTACACGTTGGATGCAGAGACTTGACTACGAATTCTCAGAGAGCAGTTTCACACGATGCCACTTTCCTCCGAAGATTTCTAGGTCCATGCAGGGTAACCGTCAGCATGAGTGGCTGAATTTTCTCCAACTTCTATCTCAGCTGAGCCTATAAATACAAGCATTTACGAAGAACAAAGTGTGGCCAATCTTGCTTTCAAAGTGTACTGTCTTGCTGCCGAATTGTTTCTAGAATTCTTATTTTATTTCTTTTACTTTGCATTTCCATTTCCTTGTTAACCATTACCGAACAAAAGTGACAGTTTCTCACACTGAGGAACTGTTACAACTTAGTCTTAGTTCTTTGTTTCATTGCCTTCAACCTTTGAAATTCATTACATTCAAGCAAGAACCTACCGGCTTGTGGAAGGATTGCTATTACAGTCATTACTGAATTCCAGGTTTCGTATTTAATTCAAGCATTGTTTATTTATTTCTTAGTTATGTCTGTGTTTATTTATTTCCTTGCTTTTGCGTTTAATTTCCTAATTATGTCGAGCTAAACCGATTTTATCGGTGTATAATGAAGTAACTAAAATGAATTAATTTTCTCTAAGCTAAAATCAATAATCAATCCTTCTTCTGGCTTCGATTTCTTAATATAAAACCCAACTTTTATTACGAGAGTAAAAAAGTAACATAGGTTAAAGTCGAGACCACGGGAGTGTGAGGCTTTACCCGGATAGCTGAAATCGGGCATTAGTTTTAAAAACAGCGGAAGCGCTTTAAAGTTAATTAGGTTTAATTAGTTTTCAAAAAGTATTTTTAACCTCATACGGGCTAGCGAGAGCAGACGTATTGACTTAGAAGTATAGTCCAAAGCAAGAACCACGGGAGTGTGAGTTGAGGGCTTTTAAACCGGTTTTTCCTACAGATGAATAGGGTGATAAATCTCTATAGGCTTAGGTTTAATTAATTCTACGTAGTTTACCAAATTATATACCGATAACTTATTCATAACTAGTATCCCCAAATTTTAATTTCCCTTTAATTTCCCATTTGAACTAAAAAACCCAAATTCTGATTAGCCTTAGATAAACATAGTAATGATAGATAACGGTGCGTTCGATTTCTAGTCTCTGTGGGATCGATAATCTTTTAAAACTACGCGATACAACTGTATACTTGCAGTAACTCCCATTCGACTCATAAAGTCGCGATCACCAACTTTGGAGGATCATAACTCCTAAACCACAAGGCAATTTTTCCCCATCCAAAGCTGGATTTATAGCTCTCATTGCCCTCTACAAGAGCTTCAAACAGAACTCATTCCAATTCCCCATGGATTTTAAGTTATGGAATGATCAAAATCACAAAAAAGTGAAAATGTCACTTTTTCCAACACTTAGTGAAATTTTCACTAAGTCAGAATCTTCCTTCACTTTTTTCCAAATGTAGTGGCATTTTTCACTTGGATCCAAAAGGTATCAAAACCAACTATGATCAAGCAGTTGTTGTATCATATGAGGGCTTTCCAAAATGGCCAAGAACTCCATCAAATTCCACTTGAGCCATGAGATATGACAATGGCAATATGCCTTGCTGAAAACTGTCATGGCAAGGCAGATTTAGGAGTTTTGCTCGATTTGCCCAAATTTTGCAAAGGGCAAGCAACTCTACCCATCTGAACACCTCAAGGGGGGACCAAGGAGGAACCAACTCTGATCCCAAGCCTCCCAAGTCTTTGGAACCCAAAATAGCATGCCAAACCTAGAAATGCCTAAAAGAGGGACAAGACTCCAATTTTGGATTGGAGCATTTAATGGATGCACCAAGGTGGCATCGACTGAGCCATTTCCAACTGAATCCAGTCAAGACTTATCCAAGACCAAGGGAACCAGCAGCCTGTTCCCTAACCTTTAGTCAATGGCTAGAGGAGACTTGGATTCTCATTGCTCAACATTGGCCAAACCTATGCAGCAGTTGCCATTCACTATTCCTTGCAAAACAAACTTGATCTACTATAAATAGAGCTCATTTGTGATCAGTTTGAGTACACCAAAGCCATCAAACAGATGCTTTCCTCAAAATCTCCTTCTCACTTCCAAATTTGCCTTCCAAAGTAAGTCACTATCGAGTTTTGAGTTTGAGAGCAATTCCAATCAAACCAATCACACACACACCTCATAAACTTCATATAGAAGTGATCCAAACACTCACATAACATCTGGAACACCAAAATCACAAAATCACTAGCCAATTGCTCAAGTTCTTGACAGATTTGCAGTTCGGGTACCATCTCAAGTTCCAGATCATTTCCATTCATTCCAAGCATCCAGACACACTCCATAGCACCTAGGGAAGATGTCCATATCCTTGGAACCAAGCTGTAACACCTCTAACACAAAACACGATCACCAGCTGCAAGTGGTAAGCATGAGCTCTTCTAACTCTATGATCCATGCATTTTTTGCTGCACAATAATTTGGCCATATGTTCATAATCATGCATAGAGTGTTTTCCCTCAATCAATTGCTTTGTTTGAATCGTGTGTGGAATTTCTGAACCTTCATGCAAATTTTAGGGTTCTTGAGGTTTCTCTTTGATTTCTTATTCCATGCTTAAAATAAATGAAATTAAAGACCATAGACATGATCGTAAGGTTGAAACGAGTAAATTGATATGTAGATTGCATAATATAATCAAGTATTCAGTGAGATTGGATAGAAAATGCAAATCTGCAGAAATAGAGGGTGGCGCGTGTTCTTGCCATTGTTCTTGGCGCCCTTTTTGAATATTCAAATATTTGAATTTTGTGATTTTATTTAATTGATTCAAAAATTAATTTCTCTCTGAGTTTTAATGATTTTGAGTTGATTCTTTTTTTAATAATTCACAAAAATGTTAAAATATTTTATTTTCCCAAAAAATCCCAAAAATATTATTTATTTCATATATTTGATATTTTTTCAAAGAATTAATGTTTTATTTGTTTTTAACATTTAAAATATTTTTTCCTCCATGATTTTTCAAATTTTAGTGATTTCCAATCATTTTATGGATCAAAACATGATTTTTGAAACATTAATCCAAGATCACAATTTGTTTTCCACATGTTAAACAATTTTAATCATTTTAATTGAATTTTTTATTCAATTAAAATACATTTTGAAAACAAATTAGGGTTTTTGATTAATTCAACCCTCATCAAACTTTTTCAAACTCTTTGGGCCTCTATTAGAGTGTAAGACCTAATCCCTTTGTAAATACATCACTTTTCGGCCTCAGTCATTGTATAAGTCCCACTGTATTTTCAAAAACAACGACGCGATCGTCGCCTCTTTTAAAAATCATCTGGGCCTTCCCTCGTGTTATAAGCCCCATTCCTTTCCTTTAAACACCTTTGGGCCTCTAATAGAGTGTAAGACCCAATCCCTCTTTGAAACCAAAATAATTTGGGCCTCAGTCATTGTATAAGACCCACGGTGTTTTCAAAAATCTCGGCGCGGTCGCCAGTTTAAAACCAAACCCTGGGCCTCTCCTTGAGTTGTAAGCCCCACCACTTGTATAAAAATAAACCTTTAGGCCTCTTGAGAGAGTGTAAGACCCATCCCTTTGTACAAAAAACCTTTTTTTTGGGCCTCAGTCACTTGTATAAGTCCCTGTACAAATTCAAAACAGCAGTGCAATCACTGATAAAACCTTGGGCCTCACCTTGAGCTGTAAGCCCCAACAATCTTTTCAAAGCACTTTCTCCTTTGATTTAGAATATAATATTGTTATCAAAGCTTTCTTTGTTGACAAACTAACAAAACAACATGGAAGCTCTACAACTGAGTAAGTGTTTACCCGCTTTCTTTATCCGTTTTCATATATATATATATATAACTGTATTGTGGGGCTGCTCACTGTAAGTCTTCTTTCACAAACTTTTATATACTTGTCGAATATCAACTATGTAATACTAGTATAGTTATTTAGAGTTCTCCCCGGCAACTACGTCTAGCACTAGGTAAAGCCCTGTTGGTCACTCTTAAATACAAACAAAACTAGATCCCCATAGGATTACCAGACACAGTCTTCCCTCCTCTTGGGGTTAAACAATATGGAGACGTGAAAGGCAGCATTCTCGGTGAACCCTTTCTTAGACTGTCACCCTTAGAAATTGTCAAAGAAACTCTAACTTCCCAGAGATGATCTTTTCTCCGTGAATGGCATCTCTTGAGTTTCTTCCAAATTCTCGGACTTTCCTGGCTTGATCTATTCTCAGTGAATGGCATGTCTTGAATTTCTCGGGGTTTGGGAACCCACAGGCTTCTTAAAAGCATCCCCGCCTCCTCTTGGGCATTGTACAAGGACCGTTCGGCTTCTTAAAAGCTCTCATGCCTTCTCTTGGGCTTAGTATAAGGACCCAGAGACCTCTACAGGTATAGGAACAGAACCTAGTCGTCAATTTGCTAGAGCTGTCTTTCTGAGTCAAGTGTCAGATCAGTTAATGGGTTGACCTTCATCCCTTAACATACCAGCCTTCTCTTGTGCATCATACAAAGATCATTCACTTATCTGAGAATCAATTTCTCAAAACACCAGTAGACTTGGACGGTCTCAATACCCTTTGGATTTCCCATTTCCTTAAAGAACAGGAAATAACCCCGATCCTCTGATCAATCCCAAAGCACAAACGTACCTTTAATCAGTCTCTTTATAAGAACTAATTTTCTCTTTTATCCAACATACTAGACCTGTTACTCAACTGAAACAGTCGCCAGCACAGATAGCCTCCTCTTGGGCTTTGTACAACGATTCTCCCTACACTCTCTTGTTGAGTATAAAAGACTCTCTTGTTGAGTCAAACCCCCTTTTTAGCCTCTGTCTTAGACTTTATATAAGACAGATAAAAACACTCTCTTGTTGAGTATAAAAGACTCTCTTGTTGAGTCAATCACCTGGTCAAGACTCTCTTGTTGAGTCAATCACAAACCTCTTTAGCCTATATCTCGGGCTTTGTACGAGGTCCGAAATCACTCTCTTGTTGAGTATAAAAGGCTCTCTTGTTGAGTTAAACCACTTTCAGCCTCCATCTCAGGCTTCGTACGAGATAGAAAACACTATCTTGTTGAGTATAAAAGAATGTCTCATTGAGTCAAACAACCTCCAGGCTCTCTTGTTAAGTCAATCATCTGTTCAAGACTCTCTTGTTGAGTCAAAACCCTTTAGCCTCTATCTAGGGCTTCGTACGAGACATACAAAAAACACCCTCTTGTTGGGTCAATAGCCTCCTCTTAGGCTTTGTATAAAGAAAACCCCGGTTGAGTCAATCAACCTTTTAGCATCAAAGTTGTGCCTCGCCACAGTATACAAACATCAACAACTCCTCTTTAGAGATGACAAATTCTCTCTAAAAAACTCTTTAGCTTCACATCTTGGGCTTTGAACAAGATACAAATAGACCCTCAGCTTCACATCTTGGGCTTTGAACAAGATACATATACTCCCTTTAGCTTCATGTCTTGGGCTTTGAAGAAGACACCAAAACAACCTTTTTCCTCCCCTAGAATAGGAGGAACTACGATCGCTCTGATTTCCCTGTTTCGTTAAAAGGGAATACGTAGGCATAAGATTGAAAAATCTTAGCGAGCATACTAATCAAAAACACAAAATCCCGTACCTTCAGACATCAATCGAAAAGCATCAGTCCTAACATCTTACAAATAATCCAGACACTGTGTTCTTAACAAAATAAGCAGAGAGAGGACCACAATCTAAACCGCATCTGTAAACCAACAGTCATCTGTTTAAACTCAATATGCAAGCAGGGTTAATTAGAGACATCTATTTCCCTTCCTTCATCAGCTTCAATAGGATAAAAAATGAATCGACCTGTAGTACCCCAGAGCGGCAGTGCTTAAGAACCACGTCCAAAAATCGCTCGCTACAATACCCAACTCAAGAATATCAAACCAAATTCACAAGCATCATGCTTAAAATGCTAGACAAACACCAATCACACTTCTCATAACAAGGACAAAGAAGATCATGTGAAAAAAAGAATGAGAAGAACTCACAAACTTGGATATCAAAACATGAAGATCAACATATTAATCATGTCATTCAAAGCATACAAGAATTCACAAGCATCCAATAGATCATACAAGAAAGCATCTCAAAGAACTAGGTCAAGTACAACAAAGGAGCAAGGCCAAAACATTATCAACTTGGAAATTCAACCACAAATAGGAAAATAATCAAATGAAAGTGAATCCAAAGCTCCAATCAAGTTAAGACAACATGCAATCACATCAATTAATCATCTCAAACTTTACTCAAACACAATTCGTCAAAAGGATACCAAACTAGGTCAAGCATCAAGCATGTTCCATTCAAACTCAAGTCACAATTAGGCAGCAACCAAAAATAGAAACATGACATAAACAATTTCAACAACAGGCTCTACCTCATGTTATATCAATAAAAAACAAATGAACAAAAAATCTCAAGAAGAATGGCATAAATACACCACCAATTGAACCAAACAATCTCAAATAGGAAGCTAATCGAGCATGCATCGAGGATCCAATAAAACAAAATGAAAAACATCCCAGAAATGATCTCCAAGGCAGAAAAATGACACTCAAACAATACTTATTCATATGTCAAAACATGGAAAATAAATTGAACCAAGAAAGCATAGCAAAGCCATCAAACAATCAAACCCTAACTCAAGGTCAAACTTGTCAAACCACTTCAAAATTAATTAAGAATAAAATATGAAAATAAATGGAAAAATAAAATAAAAATTAACAAAATTATCTCAAGATGTCAAATAATCAGAAATTATTTTTGACCATTTTTAAAATGAAGGGAAGTATTTAAAATAAAATAAAATTGAAAATGCATCAAAAATAGAAAAAATAAAGGAAAAGAGCAATGGAGGGGTGTATGAGCAAAAAGAAAATGAGCTGCAATCAGTTTTCATGCGCCTGGGCTCAAAATTGGAGCGGTGTCAATATCAATAACATCACAAGCCCAGTCCAATACGGATAAAAAAAATAAAACACGACACACATGGATGCTCATTAATTGAGCTGGCATCCACGCAGACGTCATATCACCAGTCAACGGGTCAAAACCCTTCCACCTCAACATAACACGCAAGATGCCGGAGCCCTAACTCCGGTCATCTTCTCCGACGAGGCTCACCGGAGCTCAACCCAAACATCATCAAAATGCACAAATCCATACACCAAATTGAAGAGAACTTCACGAGGATTCTAAATCTGGCCTCAATTTTCATTTAAAGTGGCTCTAAGGTTATGAAAAACAAGCACAAAAGTTTGATGTTCATACTGAAACTTGATCAAATCAAAACAACAAGCATGAAAATATTGCCTACATTACTGTAGGACTTTATAGACCTCAATGAAGAATGCAAAACACACCAAAAATGGAAGAAATAAGTTGAAGAAGCTTACTCAATGGAGAAGGTCCGTTGCCTCTTCAAACAATGGCAAGAGCTTCAGAAACCTCTCCTTAATGCGTCAACAACCTTCAGAGAGTGTGAATCAAGCAATGGAATGAAGAGACTCCTTTGGAATAGGGATATTCGAAGCTGAGAAAACTTTAGAGAGAAAGCTCTTTTTCATATCTGAGATTGTGCCAAATGAAGTTGTTGCTCATTTAGGGTTTGTGTTTAGCTTATATAATCTAGATTGGAGAGCTTTTTGAGGCCCAAATGAAATAAGAAAGTTCAACTAAAATTTTGCTAAAATAATATCATGGGTGGTGTCGCTCCCGGGATTTTCATCCAAGTACAAACGCGAAAGTGGCACCAAAACAGAGTCGCCAGCAATGTGTATTTATCCCATGAGAGGGAAAGGAAACACCGCGTAAACCTGAAGAGAAAGGAAAAGCATGGTCTTGCGACCAAGAGAACTGGGTTCGGGAGTCGGTTACGCGAGAGGAAGGTATTAGCACCCCCTCGCGTCCATCGTACCCGATGGGATCCACGCTTGCTTGTCTCGATCAAAGGGTGTAAAGAAAGGAATACTGAGAAAGAACTGAAAAAGGAAAGGAGAAAGAGAAACAAATGTAGGGAAAATAAAAGAAGTGCTCGCATGGGCCCTACCCCACTGCCTACGTATCTCATCGGGAACATGAGAATCAGAGCGACGTAGTTCCCCTCACTAGGGATGGATTGTCTGTGTTTTTTAGAGAACGGCTTACGTCCTAGCTCAGGTGTTGCAGGCTCGCTGGTCCGAGTGCGTTACCGTCTTGCAAAAGAACGAGTAGAAGCGCGTTCGTACGCTAAGAGCGAATGAGGTGAGAAAAGAATTCCCGAAGGAAAGACGTTATTGTTTGGTTTTGTCTTTTAGAAGGAAGTGTTTTGGATTTGTTTGCATATGACAGTGTATCTGGATCTTAGCCATTGGAATGTGTACGTTCTCACATTCCAAGATGGAATGGGTAAGAATACACACTAAGAGTGAAGAAGACCCCCACACTTAGTTCCAATTGTCAAGGTTCAAACACACTAGCATACTTGTGTTTATTAAGTGTTTTGTTGATTATGAAGTGAAGAAGTGTTTTTTATTATTTGCACCTTCAACAAGTATTGCATTTAAGTCCCTCATACAAGATCAAATATGTAACACATTGACCTAAGATGGGCCATATGCTACACATTCTAAGATTACAAGAGAAGACCCCTTATAATCTTTTCTTTATATGAAAGGCCTAAATGCAATAAATGCCTACCTTTATTATATGTTTTGAATTTCCTTTGAGATGAGAAAAGAGACTCAAGAGAGGAGAAAAGGTAAAACCTATATGGACTAAGACTCAATCCTAATTGAAGATTAAAGGGAGTGATCCTAAAGGTTTGTGAGGTTTCAACCTAAAGTCTAAAGAAGGAAAGAATTAAACAATTCACTTCTAAAGTAGAAGATGAATTGTAATTCACAAAGGGAAAGTGATGAGTTATTAAAAGAAAGCACATAAGTGCTTAACAAAACACAAAATGGAATTGTAAAAGAGAAAGGATAGAAGTTGAATGTGGATTCCTTATCCACACTCAATTGAAACTTACCAAAGCCCCTACATGGTTAGTAAACATGTATAAGAAGTATAAGAAGTAAAAGAACATGTAATGCATCATAAAACTCCAAAGAATTAAATGAGAAAACAAATCCTAGAACCACAACCAGAATGGGCATCATATGGTCAACAAATGAATATCATCATACAAGTGCAAGTGAATAGGCAACAAACATCATCCATTAGCATTTAAACATGTTACAAGAAGAAAGGGTAGATGAAAGATGGAAAGAAATGAAGAGGACATGCATAAATGGAACATGTAAATCAACAACCAGAATTGAAACTAAATGGAAAATGGTTTATGAACATCTCAAAAGTATTTATGAGATAACTTCAAGACATTCAAGAAGTAATATAAGAAGAATTGAAATGAAAATTCAAAAGGAAAGGGCAAACAATACATGTTAATGATGCACAAAGTTCAAATTGAAATGAACATGTAAAGATGACCTATAATGTGTATCAAAGACCTATAATATCATATGAATGGCTCATAACATATGCAAATGCTCATACAAATGTGCACAAAATAATTCATGCAAACATGCACTAAAGATTACAATGATATAACATGTCATAATGCCTTAAATGAAATGCATCAAGCAAAAATCAAATGTCCTCATGAAAATTATGAAAACATGGTATTGGAGTTCACTAATCAGAGATAAACCACATATCAAAATAGCATATCAAAATTCAAAGCAAAATGACTTCAAACAAAGCAGTTAGGTCAAATTGAAACATCATGCAAAGTGGTACAAATATAGGCATCAAGACATGTAATAAAGTGACCTAAAAAATCAAACAAAAATCATATAACATGCTTCAATGTATTAGTGAATCAATGCAAAAAGAATCATGTCAAAATAGTTGGTAATGAGCAAGAAAAAAAATTAAACAAATTCATGTATCATGCTTAGAATGCATCTAAGTGGAAATTCAAAGAAAATTATGGAACAGGGGCAAAAAGGTCATAAAATCAGAAAATAAAATCATGAAAAATTTCCTAAATGTTTTAAGAATACACATGAATTTTTGTGGAATTTAATAATGCAATTTGGTATTTTTAAAAATTAAAAATCAAACGTGTAGAAAGAAATAAAAATGAAAAATAAATGCAAAAGGCAGGGGGGTATGAACATAGCAATTGGACAGTTCAAAATCATTGGGCTTCAATACATGGGGGTGTAATTATCAATCTGGTTAAGTCCAATTAGCACGCAAAACACCATAACTAGCGTGTTCTTCAGTCAACATAGTCAAAGCAATCCAAGCCATCAGATTAAGTCATAGTCAAACAAAAGTCAAAGTACACGAATCCAACACACGCGCATGAGGTCACACACAAATTACCATGTACTGCATCACACAATGTTTAAGTAAATTCAGAAATGGTGCACATGATTTGCACGTGAATTTTAATGTGCTGTCAACTTTTGGACCACACGATCACACACATCCAACGGCCATGATTTAAACTGCAACCAAAACCCTAACTAAAAACCACCGGCCGGAGAGGGACCTCCGGTCACCTTCTCCGGTCACACGCCACCGTCTGCAACTTCACATGTCCCAGAAATGCCCAACTATTATACCAAAATGAAGCCGAGCTCACGTAGATTAAGAATTCACAATTGTTTTTCACATACCAAGCACACACATAGAGAACAGAGGAGATTAAATCATGCCCTAAGTTTTGGATCTAGGCTTCTAAGAAGCTCTATCAACTAGCCGGAGTAAGCAGAGCTTCTATCAAGCTTAAGACAGCAAAAATAAATCAAAACTAAAGAGAATCGAATGAAGAAGAGTGCATGATGAAACCTGAAAATGTGGAGCAATTGGAGATGTTGAGAAAAACCAGAGGAAAGCTTGATATGCTGAGCTTCTAGATCTTCAAACTTAGCAAAATAAATGCTATGGATTCGTAAATAGATGAAGGATGTTGAAGCTTGCAATGGTGCTGAACTTGCAGAAATGGAGTTGTTCTTGTTGCTCTTGATTCAACAATGCCAAACAATGATAATGCAGATGAAAAGTGGAAGAAGAGTGTTGAAATCGTGTGGAATCAGAGAGAAAGTAGAGAGAGTTTGAGGTGTTCTTGGAGAGAAATGTGGTTGTCAAAAACTGAAAAATGAAAATGGAGTGTGTGATTTCTTTTATAGTGTGAGCTTACCACGGTTTAATGAGTTGAGTTAGGGTGAGTCAAGGTGGTTAACTGAGTCCACCCTAACTAACTGAGTCAAGTTAGTTAGGGGCGAGTGATCAAGGCTGGGTTATGGTGAGGTTAATCTCATGACAGTTATGGTGAAGCAGCAAGAGAAACGAATGGCAAAGGCTGTTGCATTAGAAACTTGCTCAGCAAGCTTGTCTTTTCTATTTCCATGCAAGGCACGTGCTAGTGTATGAGTTTTATGTCATGTGTGCTTGGTTTAAAGAGGAAAGCTGAGGTTAAGAAGTGTTTGTGGTGTGTGTGAACCAAAATCATGCAACATGCTGTCAATGTATCCATGCCAACATAGGGTAGTTTGTGGAGGTTTTTCTCTCTACTCAATGGCTGCATTAGGGAGTTTATGGGTTCATTGGAAAGAGGATGCATTGGAGCACAATATCGATTTGGAAATTGAAGTGGAATGAGGTCTCAAACATGTCTAAAAATGACCTCAAACAGATGGAAAAAGAAGCTGGTACATGGGTGCGCAGACTTGTGGCATGACCTGGTTGTGACCTGGTCAAATTTCAGTTGCAATGACCATTCTTTGAGCCATCATAACTCCTTAACCTTTGATCAGATGAAAAATTGATAAACACCAACTTTGAAGATCTCACATAGAGGAACAACTTTGATGTTGAAAGATTTTCCATTTGAAGCCTCTAATCATGAGTAATTGATCAATACATTTGGCCCACCAAGTGTTTGAGAAAATGACTGCGCGCGTGCCCTGAAAATCTTGGTCATGACCTAGTTTTGGACCTACTTTGCTCAAACTTTGATCAATCATATCTCACTCAATTTTTATCCAATGGAGATGTTCCACACATGGATTTGAAGCTTAAAGCAAGGCCTTTCATTGAGGCAGAGTGGAATTTTCATTTGGTGCTCCAAATTTAAATGGCCTTGGTTCAAACTCTGATGCAAAATGGCCAAAACTTGCTATTTTTAGCAACCCTACTTCATCCAAAAATGGCAACTTTTTAAATCTTGATTTTTTCATGATTCCTTTGGAGTTTCTTGATCAAATTTTGTACATTGGTCACATATAACATGAATTTCATGAATTTGGCCTTAAAAAGTCAAGGGTTGACTTTTTCCCCTGATTATTTGACTTGGCCCCCAAATTCCCTGATTTTTGATCTTTCTTCCAATTGGATCACTTCTAAAACCAATTGAGATGCAATCTTCCACATCCATATACCTAGGGACATATAGGAAACCATGACATCAAGTCTTGCCCAAAAAAGCAAAGATTCCCTGATTTAAATGGAAACCCTAATTTTGGCCCCCTCTGGTTAGGAGGTAAAAGTGCAGTCTCCAATTTCAAATTCCTCAGAGTATGTTGTGTATCCTCTTAAAGGATGATGAGAAATGCCACTTGAGGATGATTTTGAATCAATGAGCTATCTCTTTTGAGGATTTTCCTTCAATTTTTGGACTTCTTGCATAGTGTAGGATGTAATGCCTCAATCTCCTATTGTATCTCTTATCCTTGAGGTTGTGGATGATCAACTGAGATAATATGAGACATGAAAGGCTTCTTGGCTTGCCTTGAGGCAACTTGACTGACCTTTTGTGCTTTGAATGATTCCTAGATTGTCCACCTTCCACATGATCACATGCCCTAATGGTAAGGAGGATGCCATGCTTCATTTTTCTATGTTAAATGCAATGTAATGTTAATGAGGTGGATATGATATGATAAATGATAATGCCATGCTATGATGACAAAAGGGGAGAGCAAATTTTGGGGTATTACAGGTGGTGCACACACGGGTTTAGCATCATGAGGGGTGTGTGGAGTGTGATTGTGAGTGGTTTGTTGAGTGAAAATGGTGTGGAAAATATTGGCACGTGAGAGTAATTGTACAACTGAATTTGTGCAACAATTTTCTTTTTCCACTTTGTTACAAAATACACATGAGAAGTGCATGGGAAGAATGACTTGGTTTGGGTTCTTTAGGTAAGTTTGTGATGATGTATGCGTGGAAAAAGTACCATGCTGCAAAAATAATGATCATGACACCTTTGATGCACCAAAACCATATATCCAAATGTCTCACTTTCCTAGCATACAACTTGGTGAAAATAGTTCCATTTGGGACAAACTTGTAATCAATGGAATATAGGAAGAATAAGGATCAAAACTCATGTTAAGATGATCTTGATATGAGGCCTAGATGGAAGTGAAAAATTGCCATGAAAGTGTGTCCTCAAAACTGTCCAAACTACTTAGAGAAATTCTATGTTTTTTTTACAATGTAACAACTTGAAACCTTGATATTAGAAACATCATATCTTGAACTACAATGGTCCAAATGAAGCAAACTTGGACTTTTTGGAAAGGTGGGATTATAAGGAACAATTTTCATGTTGGAAAATTTTCAATTTGAGGCTTGGAAGTTAATAAAAAATTAACTTGAAGATTGGCATATGAAACTGATCCAAAAGAGAACTAAAAAAAATCTAAGTTATGGAATTCATCATGTGAAAATGTCCCACTTTGATCAACCATAACTTTCTCAAAAAATGATCCAATGATGATGAAATTTATATGGTTGGAAAGCTTGAAATGAACCCTACAACTTTCATGTGGACAAGATTTCAAAATGGAGCTTGAATCAAGGAGGAAATTGGCCTTAAAAGTAGTTGAACAAACATGAAAACTTTCCAAAAATAGTAACCTTCTAAAAACCTAATTTTCCAAAAATGGCAACTTTTCCAACTTCTTGATTTTTGATAATTCCTTGATCAAATTCCACCCATTGGTTATATTTAACATGAAAAACACAACATTGACCTCAAAAAGTCAGGAGTTGACTTTTTCCCTGCACAGTTTTCTTTGTTTCCAATTCAAGTGATTTACAGTCATCTGATCAATTGAAACTTTTCTGATTAAAATTGATGATCAATCTTCCACCCATAGACACTTTAGGACATGAAAAAGACCATGGAATCAAGTCTTGCTCAAAGAATCAGAAATAAACTGATTTTGTTCAAAACCCTAATTCCTTCGAGTAAGATGAAGAATCCCTTGAACAAAGATGATTTGTGTATCATGATGATGATGAGGCTTTAAAATTCTTGCCCATAAAGATGTCACATACCCAAAAACCCTAGCTTGATGACCAAAAGATAGGAGGAGGTGTTCTATCTCAAATCCCTTGCCAACTTTGGTCATTTGATGAAGTGATGAGCATGTTAGGATGCATTGAGGCTTAAGAAGCCTTTGTAGCTGGAGTGATGGTGCCATTGAGAGCATCTCCCCCTTTATTGCCTTGAACAAACTTTCCTTATCTTGAAGAATACCAATGGCATAAAGACTTGATCACATGCCCTAAGAAGATCAATGATGCATACATACTTGAATAAAATCTCTTGCTTGATCCTCTGAGAAACAAACTCTCCTCTTGAGCTAACCAAGATACCTTGATCCCATGCTTAGAACTAATTATATGCACAAATGATAATGCAAAAATGAAAAAAACATAAGCCATAAAGTTAAGAAAAGGTGAGGCAAATGTTACACGTGGTACAAGAGCCTCGACCCTGAATCCATCACCTTCTGGAAAGAGTTGAAGACACAGTTCTCTAGGTACTTCACTGCCTCTCAACGACATCCAAAGACGAAGGCATCCTTAGAGGCTATTATTCAAGGGAAAGACGAATATCTTCGGGACTATATTGAGAGATTCAATCGAGAGGTTGTACAGGTATCCACTACGAATGGCCCAACACGCTGGACGAACTCCTCCACAAGGCCCAGGCCTAGATCCAATACGAGGAGAAGGAGGCCGCCAACAGCGCCCGCGACTCGTGGAACCAGGAGAGTGCCAAGGTCCTCAGGCATGAAGACTCTATAGCTCCCCGACGAGATGGGGAGAAAAGAAGAGAAGATAGGCCCTGTGACTCCCTAGAACAAAAGGGGCCAGCAGGCCATTTCACCGAGTACACTCTACTCACCGCTCCCCGCGAGGGAATTTTGGCCGAGTGCATCAACTCGGAATTCCAAAGGGGAGGGGTCCACTTTCCAAAGCCGACGCCCCCAAGCCCAACATCGACAAGTCCAAGTACTATTGATTCCACAGGAGCCATGGATAGGTCACGGAAGACTGCATCCACCTCAAGGATGCAATCGAAATCTTGATCAAGGAATGGCATCTAAAGCAGTATACTAGGAGGCGAAGAGGGTCGAAGAGGTAATGTCACCCTCTGACGACACTGGACTGCAGGTCGCTCTGTGCATCTCCAAGCCAGAGGACTTCTACCTCCCCTACAAGGCCGACACACCTTTGTCCGCTCGTATCCCATGGGAGAGCTTCCCCGCCGCCATGGTAATATCTGGCGAAGGGTTCAACAAGCTCTTTGTGGGGCCAGTAAAGAGGAAGTTTGACGAGCTAATCGACGCCAGCTCGAAGCAGAACACCACCCTCTACAGGTTCAAGGGAAACTTAAACCCGGTCACCTTCTACCTCGAGGAGCTACCAGGTGGCGCCCCTAATTCCAACATCCATCTGCTGATCACAGCCCAGATGGAGAACTTTGACGTCTGCCGTATCCTCGTCGACTAGGGGAGCTCGATCGACATAATGTATGCTCACTTGTTCACCACTCTCCAGCTCGACGAAAGCCACCTGACTCCGTACGTCGGCTACGACTTGCAGGACTTCAATGGCACCACCACGAGGCCATGGGGCTATGTCGAGCTGCTTGTCACTTTCAGGTCCGAGGAGACAGCAAGGCGGGTCAAAGTCCACTTCTTAGTGATAGAGTGCCCCTCTCTATACCAGTGCATTCTGGGAAGGCCAACCCTGGCCGAGCTGACTATAGTACCATCCACAGTCCACCTGAAGATGAAGTACTACACAGCCAGGGGTCGAATCATCACCCTCCACGGGGACATTGAAGCGTCCAGAAGGTGTTTTGAGGCGGCCACCAAGGGGCTGAACTCAATCAACATCACACCCAAGAGTTCCAGCAAGCCAGCCTACGCTGAGGAGCAGAAGCCATTGTCGCGCATCAACTCAGTCGACCTCGAAAATTGCTTCACCAGCAAGCAGGAGCAGAACGAAGTAGCAGCCGACGCACCTCCAGCAAATGGTAGCAACAAGTAGCTTCTCCCTCCCGTTCGCCCCATTCCAGATGGTGACTTCAAGCTCATCACCCTCAGTGACGACCCCGACAAGAGCGTGAAGATAGGCATAGGGCTCCCCGACTTGGAAAGGAAGCAGCTGAAAGCCTGCCTCAGGGAGAATGCTGACCTCTTCACATGGAGCGCTGCGGAGATGTCAGGGCTCAACCCCAATATGGCCTGCCACCAGCTCACCATATATTCGACCGCTAGGGCCATATTACAACATAGGCGTAGGCAGTCTTCCGAAAAAGGGGAGGTTACTGGGTTAGCTGTAAATGACCTTCTAGAGGCAAATTTTATTAGTGAATCCCAGTACACAACCTGGCTCTCAAATGTTGTACTTTTCAAAAAATATAATGGAAAGTGGCGAATGTGTGTTGATTATACCGATCTCAATAGGGCCTGCCCCAAAGATGCATATCCATTGCCTAACATCGACAAATTGGTCGACAGTTCTGCATGTTTTAAACTACAGTCATTCATGGACGCATACTCGGGATACTACCAGATCCCCATGGTGAAGGCCGACAAGTAATACACGGCTTTCATGACCGAGTCGGGCAATTATTACTACAACGTAATGCCCTTCGGCCTGAAAAACGCCGATGCTACTTAACAACGGATGATGAACAAAGTCTTCTGAGGCGAGATCAGGGATATGCTCGAGGTCTACATGGAGGAAATGATCGTGAAATCACGAGAAGAAACCAACTACAGTGCACATCTCAGAAGAGTCTTCGACACGTCAAGGAGATGAAGGATGAGATTCAATTCAGAGAAGTGCACCTTCGGCGTCCGAGCAGGAAAAATCCTCGGCTTCTATTTGACGGAGCGAGGAATCGAGGCGAACCCCAACAAGTGAAGGGCTTTCTCCGAGTTCCCAATGCTGAGCTCGAAGAAATCAATCCAATCTCTAAACGGGATGTTCACCTCGTTGTCCCGCTTCGTGGCCAAATCTGCCCAACACACACTCACATTTTTCAAACTTTTGCGCAAGGAAGCCACGTTAGAGTGGACCGAGGAGTGCGAGCAAGCTCTCTTCCACCTCAAACAAGTCCTCTCGCAACCCCCAGTCCTATCGCGACTGAAAAGCGGGGAGACTTTATATTTGTACCTCGTCGTCACGACTGAGGCCGTCAGCGCGGCTCTCATTCGCGCAACCCCCGAGGGAAAAAACCAATTTACTTCACCAGCAAAGACCTACAGGTCCCCGAGCTCAGGTACCAGCAAATATAGAAGGTCGCTCTGGCCCTCATCAATGCGGCCAAAAGATTGTGGCACTACTTCCTGGCCCACACGATCGTGGTTAGGACGGACCAGCTCATAAAGCACCTGCTCGTCCATCCTGACATGGCGGGTAGGATGCTCAAATGAATGCTCGAGCTCTCTGATTTTGACGTCTAGTACGAGAGAAGGAAGGCCCTCAAAGCTCAAGTGCTAGCCGACTTCTTCGAGGAAATGACCACCCCGATCTCCCCAACCGACGGAGCCCGCAAGTGGACCACATATGTCGACGGGGCATCCAACTCGACAGGAAGTGGAGCGGGCATCATTCTTGAGAATGAAGAAGGCATCTTGATCGAGGTCTCCCTCGCTCTGTCCTTCTCGACTTTGAACAAGCAAGCTGAGTACGAGGCCTTCCTCGTCGGGCTGCGCCTAGCCGGGGACCTTGGCGGGAAGGAGGTAAAGATATTTACAGACTCCTAGCTCATCGCCTCTCAGGTGCGGTGAGAGTACCAGGCCAAAAACGAAAACCTCGTCGAGTACTTGGCCCTGGTGAAAGAGAGGATAAAAAAGTTCGACTCCGCGAATAGTGAAGTATGTTCCCCGCGAGCACAATACCAGGGCAGACATCTTGTCAAAGCTCGTGAGCAAAAAGAAGAAGGGTTGAAACAAGTCCGTCATCCAAGAGGTACTTTCTCGGCCAAGCATCGAGAAACCCACCTTGACCGTCGAAGTAAATGCCATTGGAAACATCAATTGCTGGATGTCCCCGGTATACACGTACCTCAGCACGAGGGAACTTCCCAACGAATCCAAAGAGGCTAGCGTAGTCAGATGCCGAGCTTGCTCTTACGCCTTGATCGAGGACAAGTTGTACATGCGGGGATTCTCCATCCCTCTCCTCAAGTACGTTGAAGAGACCAACATCCCCCACATACTTCAGGAGATCCAAGATGCACAACAGCTCGGCGGAAGATCCCTCGCCCGTAAGGCTCTACGAGTAGGATACTATTGGCCCACCATACAGCAGGACACAAAGGGGCACGTCAAGAAGTGCGACAAGTGCCAACGCCACGGGGACATGCACCTGGAACCTCCCTACGATCTCAAAATGCTCTCGTCCCCGTGGCCTTTCGCCTGGTAAGGGATGGATATTCTTGGCCCCTTCACCATAGGGTCGTACCATAACAAATTTTGATAGTCGGAGTCAACTACTTCACGAAGTGGCTAGAGGCTGAAGCCCTTGCCAAAATCACGCCGCATAACATACTCCGTTTCTACAAAAGGAACATACTTTCTCGGTTTGGCCTACCCCAAGCAATCGTCACCGACAACAGGACGCAGTTCACCAACAAAAACTTTCAGGACTTCGTCACCACGCTGGGCACAAAGCAACATTTCACGTCTGTCGAGCACCCGCACACAAACAGGTAGGTTGAAGCCGCGAACATAGTGATCCTGTGAGGCCTAAAACAAAGACTAGGTGAAGCCAAAAAGAGGTGGGTCGAGGAGCTACAGAGTGTGCTCTAGGCCTACAGGATGACCCCTCACTCGACCACCGGGGAGACCCCATTCTGACTAACATACGGAACTGAGGCAGTTATTCTGGTAGAAATAAGAGAACCCTCTAGGTGGACCGAATCGCCCCTCGACGAGGAGATGAACGATGAGACACTGAGGGAGGAGCTCGACCTGGTCGAAGAAATCCAATCGGGGCAGCACTCCGTGAAGCCTCGCTCCAACAAAAGATAACTTTACAACATGGCAACAAAGTCATTAAACACGAATTCCAAATAGGAAACCTAGTCCTGCGGAGAAACCAGAAAGACTCACGTGAGGGAAAACTCGTTGTGAACTGGGAAGGCCCCTATCGTGTCCACACGAAAACGGAAAACAGGGCCTACTACCTCAAAAACCTACACAGGGAGGAACTTGCTCGACCATGGAACGCTGAAAAAGCTTAAACAATATTACAGTTAAACACTGCCCTCGGCGTACTTGGTTTGACCACAACGAAGTACATCCCGACCACAGGAGCGCGCTAGGGTACAAGCGCGACTTCCAAACTTGAAACAAAAAGACAAGAGTCCATTCTTGTGTGTGCAAGCAAAATCTTGATCCGACGGGGACACCTCAACTGAGCTCCACTATTGTCGTACCAATTAGGCAGAACGCCTAGCACACGATGGGAAGTTCACGCCACGGAGCAAAGACCTCGACCGAGATCTTAGCTTCGTCGACGGTTGGAACCCAACTCTGACCACTCGACCAGTTCTCTACACAGTCGATGATCAATTAAGTCGAGCAAATGCCCTAGCTAAATAAAACAAGTAAACACGATATTTCATACACGCCCATAGGGAAAATAAATACCCAACAAATAACACACACAAAATGCAAAAAAGGCTAACATTAAAAGAAACATTATATTACAAATGACGGGTAAAGCCCATTGTTCAAACATTAAACACCACAACATGTAGGCCAGGAAAAGTCAAATTAAAAAATACGAAATGCAGGCCAAACTAAACATCAGTTTCCTCCTCGGGCTGGATCTCCTCTTCGGTCTGATCGCCTCCTCCACCAAACCCAGCTGAAGCGACCACCTGGCCGTCGAACACCTGGTGGAAAGGACATATCCCATCAGTGACAAGTTGAAGCTCAGGATTAACCACTTGGAGTTGTTCCACCGCATTATTAAAACCTAACTTAAGGGTACCTAGACAGTCCTGTTTGAGCTCCTGGATCCGGGAAACCAAATCGCCCCAAGTTACCAGGAGCTTCTCCTCGACGGTTTCATCCTCGGCGAGCCTTGTGGTGGCCTCCAACTCAGCGATCCTTGCTTGGAGCCATTTCTTCTCCTCATCGACCTCAGCCACCTTCTTCTCCATCTCCTCCATCTCGCGGTAAAGGTTAATTTGGATCTTATACCTCTCCCGGTAGTCGACGAAGTCATTCTCCACCTTGAGCTTCTCCGCCTCGAGGGTCACGATCTCCTCCTTCAACTCCTTCACTTTGGCAAGAGGACGGGTCCCATCATTGAGGGCCAAGGTCGTCTCAAGGACCCTCATCATAGCAGCCGCGTCCTCGGACAGCGCCTATCTCCTCGTCTGGTCGATCCTCATAATCGCTTTGGCCTCTGCCTCGGGCATGATTAGAGAGTTTTACACGGCGAAGAGTTCCTGGTTACGATGGTAAGGAGACAGCACAAACCTCTCCCCAAGAACGCACTCAGTGAGGTCGACAGGCCCAGAATCCTCTAAATGCGGTCTCTTTCTCGAATGTTCTTGAGAAACGGGAGAGTGACTCCCCTGGGGAGAGGAAGAGGAACCCCAGGGATACTGGTCTACCCTCGCCATCTTCTGGACTTGAGTGACACGGCCCTTGGGATCCTTCTTCCCACCTTTGGCCACCGCGAGCTTAAGCATGGGTTCTTGGAGGTTCGGCATGTGACCTGCAATAGAGAAACGAGCGAGTCAATATAATAAGGAGAAACAAACAGACAAACAAATAAAAATGCTCACTACCTAAGAGCCTCAAGGCCTCCTCGTCAAAAAACACTCGAGGAGCGCCTTGGTGTTGATTAAACGGGCATCGAGGGCAATTTCCCCATTTTCATCCCGGAAAAAGCTCTCGTCCTTGGTCACGCACTTTGCAGGAGTGAAGGTGTCGACGAAGTTCACTATCTTGTCGTAGGAGAGCTTGTCGTCCTCGTCTAGCTCATGAGGCTTCGTGATATAGATCTTCATCTCTCTTTTAAAGTAGACGTTCTGCCACTCGAGGTGGAACTTTGCTTCCAGGGTTTCCTCCTCCGCCTGTCGACGAGCTTTTCCACGCGCTCGAACAGGGAATCGATGGCGGCATGAGTCACAGGCTTCAAGATGAAATATTTGTCCTTGAAGACCCGGATAGAGTCCAGATAAGCTTTGAACTGTTTCCTCGGCTGTTTCAAGGATACCCAGCTATGTCGTCCATGAGGAGTCGCCACTGCAGGTGGAAGAGGTAGAAAAATAGCGAGAGCGTAGCACCGACTTGAAGATATTGGCATATGAGCTCGAATGCCCGCATAAACGCGATTGTGTTAGGATGAAGCTGCGAGGGTGCCAAGTCCAGCCATTGAAATACCCCCGTTTGAAAATTACAGAAGGGCAGGCGAATCCTCGCGTCCCAAAAATTAAACTCGTACACCGAGAAATGCTTCCCTGGGTACGACGGGCAAATCCGGTCTATTTCCCTAGGCATGTAAACTCGCCAGTTTGCAGGTGATCCTTCCTCATATTTCTTGACAGTGGCAAAACCATCCGAGTCATCGAGGATGAAACGCGAAACAGTGGCCAGGGGCTCCAACCCGACCCACGTGGATGGGGTTTCAGCATCCCCATCGCCCAAGTTGTCTTCAACGTCCTCGCCAACGTATTCTACGTCGACCATGACGGCATCCTCGGGCTTGGGATCCCTTTAACCTGAAAAAGAAGAAGGAAATAGTGAATTCGACGATAAGATCAAATCCACCCTTCCACCGCAAATCAAGTGAAAGGGTGAGGAAATGCTCGACACACGTCCTCGACTAAAGCCCTTGCCGACAAGCGCATGGTCGTGAGGGATTTCTCCTTGACGCAGAACACGAAACCCCCTCTCTGTTGTGGAAAAATCCCTCATCACTTAAGTTCCCCACCAGAATCAAGCGTAGGAAGTCTCCTCGACAAGAGACTTCATCTTAGTACTCACACGTCCGCGGGAAGAAGGTTTCCCTGACGTCAACCCACTGAGGACGCTAAAAGCCTCAATGGGGTCTCCAAGACCTTCATCGGAAACTTCATGCATTTTCCTAGAATCTGCATGAGGTCCCCGGTATCTTCATCAGAAACTTCATGATCCCGCCGGGAGCTTCATGAGTTCGCCAGGAACTTTATGGACTCCCCGACAAGGTCACCAGAAATTTCACGAGCTTCCCAAAAACTTCATCGGAGACTCAAGAAATTCCCCGGAAAATTCATAAAACTCCGGAAAACGCATAAATTCTGGAGAAAGGCAGAAGATTTACTTATATGAAGAAGAATCTAGAGATTAGGATGGAGGAGCAAGGATCTGACGGACACAACGACGGCAAACAGATGTTAGGAGAGCAGAGAGAACCTTGAGAGACTTTGAGGAATTCTTGAGCTTGAATGAGGTGAGAATGCAAATGATTCAGTCTTCCCCCTATTTATATCCCCTAGCATGGGAAGCGAAGCATCACATAGGCACTCAAGCACCCCTACTCATAGTCGTCATAGGCATTTATTACTCCTGACATGTGGCCAAAGAAGACACCACGCGTGTCCCTTCAAGCCCCCTCGCACGGCTCGAGGAAATGACATGTTTGTTCCTTTTGCTTCTGTCACATTCTCCAATACGTCGAGCACAATACTCGACCTTTGCACTACCAAGAACACTTCCTCGGGAGAAGTTGGAAAAGAACCATGACTGCGTGTGACAGGAAGGCCTCCCTGCGAGCACCTGTCCTTGGGATGAACGCCTGATCGACCCTGTCGTTGACCATAGATAAACCCCACTGTCGAGCGCGACTAATGCCTCCTATGTCTAGTCACGGGCATAGCCTCGCGAGCTCAACGCCTCAAGCATGAGCGATGCTCCTTCGGGAAAGTCCTTGCGCCCCTCCTCGACACAAGAATTGACTCTTAAGTTATTACTCCTCTGCTTCGAAGCAACGACTTGGGGGGCTCCTGTTCTGGACTGGGCCAGAGGCTGCCTACCGTCAGGCACGTCCCAACCCAGATCCTCGTCGGGGAGGGCTCAATGAAGGCCTAATCCATCAACTCGCACGAGGAACGCTCACGCGTCTTCCCCACAGTTTCCACGTGCTCCCCCACGCGGGGACACATCCTGCGTACAAAAGAACAGGTCCTCCACCTTCCGAAGTTGACGGTTCAGTTTACCCAATACGAAGAGCACATGTTAGCCTTCCCTACGCCACGTAGATCCTAGCACTTATTCGTATTAGGCCTAATGATCCAATCCAATTCAGATAAACGTTGGCCCAGCGCTGGGGGCACATTATAAATACCCTCTTCCACAAGAGGGTCAGATATTCTAACTTTCTACACTTTCTATACTTACTTTCTCTCTTGCTGAAACCTACTTTAGCATCGGAGTGCCTTGCAGGTACACCCCCTCCTCTTCTCCACCACCGGCGAGCTAGGAGCTTACGGCGTATTGCTGGATGCTGATCTCCTTTCTGATCCAGTAAGATCATAAACCTTTTTGTTCTTTTTTTTTCCTTTCAATAACTCAAGAAGCCTAACATTTCAAAGCTAACACTAACGCGCACAACTAACCAAACGGTTCTCGTTGAGTACAACGAACGTGAGGGGTGCTAATACCTTCCCCTTGCATAATCGACTCCCGAACCCTGATTTGGTTATAGTGATCAATATCTTATCCTTTCTTTTAGGGGTTTTATCAATATTTTTCCTTTCCCTCTTTGGGAATAAATAAAGTTTAATGGCCACTTTGTTAGCCCATCCCGCGAGCATGCGATTACGATTTGCAAGGTCTTCCTCATTTTTCGAGGTACGATAGTTGGCGACTCTGCCGGGGACTTGTTGCCTAAGTGAATCAAGCCTAGTTTGGTTGTGTGTGTGTTTATGTTTACTTACTTGTGTGTCTTTTCTTCATATTATTATTTGTTATCCTCATTGTTGAATCGATATTTATATTTTCGGTTTCCTTGTATCGTTGGTACTTGGATACTTTGATTGCAAAAAAACCTCGACGGAAAGACTCTCTACTCGAGTCTAGAGTGAAAACATGAGATAAGACAAGGTTGAGTAGTGTCGGAACCCGAGAAGCTTTTCTCGTAAGACTTGACACGAGAACCTCACTTAGAGTAGATTCTTTTGAGAATATCAGCGACCGACAAGCTTTTGCCGTAAGCGTCAATATTTTCATTGGGGTCCTTTACTCTAAGGACCTTTGTAAAACCTTGAACCTTTGGCCAATTAGGAAGGATGTTTGCATAGTGCGGGTCTTCGAGAAGCTTTCCTCACGTGGGTCAGTATGAAGATGTCACATAGAATATATTTCCTTAATGGAGTTGTTGCGTGGCAGGTAAATTGACATAAGTGGCAAATAGTCAAGGAAATCCATGACTCTGAGACCCTTGTCTAGATCCTGATGTCGATGGTCGTGCATTGCGGATCCCTGAGAAGCTTTTCTCGCGTGGGTCAGTACGAAGATATCACCTATACTTGATTCATTTGATGGAGTTGTTGACCGGCATGTATCTACCGTAAGTGACAAACATTCATGTGAGTCCATGGCTCAGGGGTCCCTTTTGCAAACCCTAGATCATATCCAATGAGATCTCTGTTTTGGAAAGTAATCAATTTTATCCTCCATTCGCACCCCGAACTTATGAAACCATATACCTGAAATTTCATGCATTCATTCATTCATTCATACCTCATAAAAAACAAAGCTTTTAGCATATGTGTTTATTGCAGGAATATAAAGCATTTTCCAAAGCACTCAGAATGATTCCTTCCAGAAAGAGCACTTTTTCATTCAAATAAAAAAAGCCTCAGATTGACAACTGGAAGGCATTGAGTTCCAAAGTAACACCACTCAAGCCGACAAATTCCAGATTGCCTATGGGAACATTTTGGATCTACTGACAGAAAAAGTGGACATGGGAACCATTACCACTTTGGCTCAATATTATGACATTCCCCTTTGTTGTTTCCCTTTCTCGAATTTCCAGATAGCTCCTACCTTGGAGAAGTTTGAGAGGATTTTAGATCAAACCATCAAGGATCATAACCCTTTCCAAAGCTTGAAGAGGATGTTACTAAGGCCAAGATAGCCTCAACTTTGGGTCTTGATGTTAACGAAGTAATAGCCAACTGAGCACCTAAAGGAGCCTTAAAGGGGTTCACAAGGAAATGCTTAGAAGATCATGCATGGAAATTTATCAAAGCTAAAAAGTGGGATGCATTTTATGCTATATTGACACTCTTGGTCCATGGAATTGTAATTTTCCCAAATATTGACAATTTTGTGGATCACTTGGCGGTGGAGATTTTCTTATCCGGCAATATAGTGCCATTCCTTTTGGCGAACGCCTTCCATGCCATCCACACTCGACATGAGAAGATGAGTGGAACTTTCCTCTGCTCTGCTTCACTCTTACACATTTGGATGAGGACCCATATGCCTCAAGAGGGCCAGTTTATCGATAAAGATCTCACATGGCCTCAGAGGTTTTCTTCACTCACTGCTAGCTCTATCAAATGGTACAAGAGGAAATGGGAGACTAAAGACATTATACTTCACTGTGGAGAGTTCTCCAATGTACTGCTCATGGGGACACGAGGTTGCATTAACTATAAGCCCGTGTTATGCATGAGATAGTTCACACATGCTATGAATGGACCTCCGGAGGACAAAGATCATGAGCCGTTTATCCTTAATGATATCACACCAAGTAATCGTGCTGGGAGGAAATTTAGAAAAGCTTGGACAAATATTATCATAAGTGGGCAGACATAGGAAAGAATAATGTCATTATTAAAGAGTGTTATGTCTAGTGAGTGAAAGAAAGAGCCTGATTGGTCAAGCTCCCATTCTTCTTTGATTCTTAAGCTTTCCAACCAACGCCTGAACCAGAGCCGGTCTTTCCAGAAGATGTTGAAAATCTCAATTCCATAATTAAGGAGCTTGAATTGGAGAACTCTTAGCTACGACTCCAACTCAATCAAGAAAAGCAAAAGAATGAAGACTTAGTTTTTGGATGCTTAACTTGGATGTCATTTGTATGTTTACGTGAATGTGTGGTCATTTTTTGTTTAATCCTTGATTGAGTATGTGCTTGTATGTTTTTGTTTTCTATTTTGTTGATTTCATGGCTGATTGTATGTCTTATTTTGAATTGTATGATTTATTCTTGCATGTTGACCTTTTATTGTTAAACTAAACATGAATGGCATAATAAAATCTATCATTTAAAAATAAAAACACTTGGTCAAACGCCAAGTTCCATTTTCAAAAAATACTTGGTTAACACCAAGTAGTCATCATTCCCATTCCAAATCCATTTCAATATCATTTTAACTTTTTACTTTCAATCATTTTCAAACTCCCTTGAACCATTTTGTCAAATCGCTTTCGTAAATGATAATCAAATGCTTGATCCAACGTCAAGCCTATTTTCCCAATCAAAATCAAAACACTTAATTCTTATTAAACATTATTCAATAAATATGTAAAAGGAACTTGGTGCTTACCACGAGATTCATAAGTTAGGAATCAAGATGGTTACTCTCCGATCCAAGCTCTCGTCATCTATAAAAATTTTAATGCAACTTCCGTAAACCTTTTCTTAATCAAAACCTCAAAACATCTAACCATATTAATTTTTTTGCAAATAAGATGGAAAAGGAATGTGATGCTTACTACGAGCTCTAGAGGCTAGGATTCGAGATGCTTATCTCGGCCATCCAAGTTCTCGCCATAATTTAAAATACATCAAACAAATCAAACTTTTTTTTTTCTCGCCGACGCGCGATCTTTCGAACCTTTTCATAAACGTAAGATATTGTGTCTTGAGACGATGCAAAACATTACTTCATCCAAAACTATTTGAGTTGAGAAAAGTGGTGTTTTTGCCGTGAATGTTGATATGTTGGAATCCATTCAATATGATGCAAACATCTTCTCCTCACCTATTTTGGGTAAAACAATATTTTCTGTGAATGCGACATAATATCTTTTGCTAAAATCGACCAATAAACAAAAATTTTCTACCAAGAACTACATAGCCTTGAATTATCTATTGCACCCGGAGATATGTAGGAGCAAAATTCAAAGTCTCGTCAGGAACCCTAATAAAAAATGAACCTTTTTGTCCTTTTCTTTTCCCTTTCAATAACTCAAAGAGCCTAACATTTCAAAGCTAACACTAATACGCACAACTAACCAAACGGTTCCCGTTAAGTACAACGAACATGAGGGATTCTAATAGCTTCCCCTTACATAATCGACTCTCGAACCCTGATTTGGTTGTGATGAACAATATCTTATATTTTCATTTAGGGGTTTTACCGATATTTTCCCTCTTCCTCTTTGGGAATAAATAAAGTTCAGCGGCAACTCTGTTAGTTAATCCCGCGAACGTGCAATTGTGTTTTGCAAGGTCGTTCTCATTTTTAGAGGTACGACACTAGGTAAAGGACATGCTTGGGTGAATGGACATAGTATTGGTCATTATTGGGCTTCTTGGGTTACATATATAAATGGATGCAGTGACACGTGCGATTATCGGGGAAAATATGTACATGAAAAGTGAAACATCAATTGTGGAAGTCCATCACAAAGGTGGTATCATGTACCAAGGTCATTCTTGAATGATGACATGAACACATTGGTTTTATTTGAAGAAATAGGTGGTAATCCTCAAAGTGTTCAGTTCCAAACTGTAACAATTAGAATTATTGTTTAATTTACTAAAATAACCTTATTAATAATAGATAGTTGAGTAGTTAAATGAATTAAATACAATAAATAAGGGTAAGTTAGTGGAAATAAATAATAAATATTACATTGGTATTCTAAAGGGACAAATAATTTGAGACAAATAAAAATAGAAAAGAGGACACCTATTGTGAGACGGAGGGAGTATTATATATCAAGTTTAGAACCAAAAATTAATTCTAATTCCGTTCATGTGACAATAGTAATTGATTGACTTTTGAAATTCATTAATATAGTAATTATAATATATTATTTAGATTTTGATTTCAAATTGTTAAACTCAATAATGTTTTAGCTTTGAACCAATAATGTTTTAGCTTTGAATCAATATTGATCCGCACAAACTTGTGTTTTAAATAGGGTTATAACTAATTTGCCCCCTGCTATATGGACGAGTTATATAAAAAAAACCCGTAAATATTTTTTAGATTTTCACCCTAATATATATGATATATATATATATATTTCAGTAGTATAATATATCAAAACAAATAAGCTGATGTAGTTGTAGCACCCCTTGCATGTGAAATGGAGGTCATGGGTTCAACATTCACCTTCCTCATTATTTTAGAGTTTTACATCTTTCACATTTTTAAAACTTAAAATAATAATAAATAAAATGCTAACATGTTATATAAAATAATAAAAAATACCAATTTAAGTCATCTACATAATTAAGAATATTAATAAAAAATTAAAAAAAATGTTATCATGTCATCATTTTTTTTTTACTAGATTTTAAGAGGCCGGGGTTGAATGAGTAAAATTTTGAAATGTTTGGGTGAGAATCTAAATTTTTTTTACGGAATTTTTTTTTCTTTCAAAATCCTTCTTTTTAACCTGAGGCAAATTAGCTATTAACCCTTTTAAATATATTGCTTACATGTTTTTATTTGTTTTTTGTTTTCCATGATTCCCAATGTAAGTCTTTATATCTCCCACAAATTTCTAAGCAATTATATTATCAACATGACATGACTTATTAGTGGATGTTTTTATAAGTTAATAATCATTTATATTCTAAAAGTTAAAATCATTTTTAGTTGTGTAAATATTTAATTACATGGAAAGACATACTTTTGAGGAATACCTAATCAAAAGTGAAATCATATTTAAAACTTAAAGTTATTTGATTTATGTAATTAAAAAGAATATTAGGTTGAATTTAATGTAGGAATTACAAATAAATGTGATGAATTAGAATGATAAAGTATAACTAAACTACCGCTCATTTAAAGACATAGAGCTTTATTTAAACTGCTCCAAAAAATAAAGACACCACATTATTCACCCCTAATATAGTTTGTGTGATATTATTAACAAGTTTGCATCTCCAATAAAAAAAATTGGTATGATACACTTTACAACTCATACCAACAAAGGAACTGAGTATCCAAAACCCTAACAAAATATAAAAATTGCCAACATAAACAAAACACCAATTTACAACATGTAAATAAATAAAACTACTCTGAGGGAGATATATTAATAAAGGGATAAACATTAAGATTAACTTGAGAAATAGTAAATTCCTATGCATAATATAATTTGTTTACTATATATTTACTATTGCAACATATCATTTAAAATATATGATAATAAAATATTTTCGTTGATATAACTAAAACATATAATTAAATGGTATAAGATATGAATGGCAGGTCCATAATCTTTTAATAGTAGGGGCAGTAAAATAGTTTCTATTATGAATATTTAGAAAGATATAGTAGGCATTTTAAAAAACACAGTTTATCAATAACACCCTTCCCAAATTGTCAATAATAAATAGTAAGGTATTTAATTTTTAATATAAGACACAATTTGCATCACTTTGCATGTTTAATGTTAAGAGATTGATAAAAACTTTAGAAAATAAAAATAACATTAAATTTCAATTTTACCTTTTTTATTTATATAATGAAATCTCTTTAATAAAAATCATAATTTGATATAGGGAGGAAATTATAAGTCATTTTACGAGAGTTATTTTCTTTGTAGAGGGTTAGATTCGATATTGTCATGTACATATCAAACTCATTTATCTTTTATATATATATATATATATATATATATCCTAAACCATCAACTAACCTTGTAATCAATATTTTGAAATTACATATCCTTTATTATAGATAAATCATTATAATAGCAAATTTAAATATGCTAATTTAGATATATGCCACGAGTATAATTTTGTTTATTTCATAGTTGTGTGTACACTTTGGTACAAGATTCCTTTTTTTCATTTATTATTTCTATTATTTAAATTAGAAATTAATAATTGTATCGGGATAAACAAGGTTAAATGTTTGAAGATTTCTAAGACATATAGGCTGTATTTGGCGAGTTCTTACTCACTGCTTGGGTGTCTTTTTTTACCAACTCATGTAAGATACTTTTTTAAGAAGAAAAATCTAATTTAGAATATTGATTAGATAATTCAACACTATTTTTGGGGAACAACCAAACTACATTTACCTATATAATTCATTCTCTCAATTATAATATTTCAGTAACAAAGACGGGAGAATCATACATATTTAAAATGGGTTTGTTATCTTGTTATAGCATTCTCTTAATGAGTATAATTATGTTGCACTCATGTTTTGCCAGAGAGGTTACTTATGATTCAAAAGCTCTAATTATCAATGGAGAAAGACGTCTTATTTTTTCAGGTGCAATCCATTATCCAAGAAGCACCGTGGAGATGTGGCCTGGCCTTATTCAAAAGGCCAAAGATGGTGGCCTTGATGCCATTGAAACTTATATATTTTGGGATCGTCACGAACCCGTTCAACGTGAATATAATTTCTCAGGAAATTTGGATTTTGTCAAATTTTTCAAGCTTATCTAAGAAGCTGGGCTATATGCTATTATGAGGATTGGTCCTTATGCATGTGCGGAATGGAACTACGGAGGATTCCCATTGTGGCTTCACAATATTCCTGGGATCGAGCTAAGAACAAATAATGAGGTTTACAAGAAAGAAATGCAAATTTTTACCACAAAGATCGTGAATGTGGCAAAAGAAGCAAATTTGTTTGCATCACAAGGAGGTCCCATTCTTCTAGCTCAAATTGAGAATGAATATGGAGATATCATGTGAAATTACAAAGACGCGGGGAAGAAATACGTTAAATGGTGTGGTCAAATGGCTCTAGCACAAAATATTGGGGTTCCATGGATCATGTGTCAGCAAGGTGATGCTCCCCAACCTATCATCAATACTTGCAATGGATACTACTGTCATAATTTTAAACCTAATAACCCAAAAAGTCCTAAAATGTTCACTGAAAATTGGATTGGTTGGTTCCAAAAATGGGGTGAAAGGGTTCCCCATAGAAGTGCTGAAGATTCAGCTTTCTCAGTTGCACGCTTTTTCCAAAATGGAGGTGTATTAAACAATTACTACATGTACCATGGAGGAACCAACTTTGGCCGCACATCAGGTGGACCATATATCACAACATCTTATGACTATGATGCACCGATTGATGAGTATGGGAATTTAAATCAACCAAAATAGGGACATCTTAAGCAACTTCATGCAGCAATTAAATTAGGTGAAAATGTTCTTACAAATTATATATCAGTAAACAACAAGGATCTTGGCAATGGAATCACACTTACAACATACGCCAATTCCACAGGCGCAAGATTTTGTTTCCTAAGCAATAACGACACTAACAAAGATTCAAATGTTGACTTACAAAATGATGGTAAATACTTTGTTCCTGCCTGGTCCGTCACCATTCTTAATGGATGCAACAATGAAATTTTCAATACGGCAAAAGTTAACAGTCAAACCTCAATAATGGTGAAAAAGAGTGGTGATAATAGTTCTAATGAACTCACTTGGGAATGGAAAATGGAGCCAAAGAAAGATACCATGAATGGAAAGGGAAATATTAAAGCACACCAACTTTTGGAGCAGAAGGAACTAACCTTGGATGCTAGTGACTATTTATGGTACATGACTAGTGTTGATATCAATGACACTTCAATTTGGAGCAATGCAACTCTCAGTGTGAACACTATGGGACATACACTTCATGGTTATGTTAATAGGAGGTATATAGGATAACAATTTAGCCAATGGGGAAATAATTTCACTTATGAAAAGAAAGTTTCTTTGAAGACTGGAACAAACATTATAACTTTGCTTAGTGCCACCGTCGGGCTTCCAAATTATGGTGCATGGTTTGACGAGATAAAAACGGGCATATCAGGTGGCCCTGTTCAATTGATTGGAAAAAATAATGTTACTATGGATTTGTCAACCAACCTTTGGTCTTATAAGGTTGGTTTGAATGGTGAGAGGAAACGTTTATATGATTTGCAACCACATGCCAGTGTATCATGGAACACTGATTCACCTCATATTCCTATTGGAAAACCTATGACTTGGTATAAGGCAGATTTTAAAGCTCCTTCAGGAACAGATCCTATCGTGGTGGACTTCCAAGGCCTAGGTAAAGGACATGCTTGGGTGAATGGACATAGCATTGGTCGTTATTGGGCTTCTTGGGTTACATCTACAAATAGATGTAGTGACACGTGCGATTATCGGGGAAAATATGTAGTGACACGTGCGATTATCGGGGAAAATATGTAAATAGATGTAGAACACATTGGTTTTATTTGAAGAAATAGGTGGTAATCCTCAAAGTGTTCAGTTCAAAACTGTGACAACAGGAACTATTTGTGCTAATGTATATGAAGGTGCAAATCTAGAACTATCATGCCAAAGTGGACAAGTAATTTCACAAATCCAATTTGCTAGCTTTGGGAATCCACAAGGCCAGTGTGATTCTTTTAGCAAAGGCTCTTGGGAATCTACAAAGAGTCAATCTGTTGTGGAAGCTGCATGCATAGGAAAAAGTAATTGTGGATTTATAGTTACAAAAAAAGATGTTTAATGTTCCACTTGGAGTAACAAATAGTACAGCTAGATTAGCAGTGCAGGTGACATGTTAAGTCAGCATTTTCTACAACTTAATTTAAACATTAAATGTTCAATTGTCAAATTTTAAATAATACATTAAACACTTCACATTAATGCATATCGTAAGTTAAAATCATTTTTCTTTAGTTTAAACATTCATGTAAGTTGTGGTTACAATGAAAGTTATTTAAGTAACCACCCAATCTCTTTTAACCTTTTTACCATGAAAAGTTGTATCATTCTGAGAGAGAAAAATGAACTATATAGTTGCAAACTAGATGTTATACCTCAACAACATTAAAGTTTCTTTCGATTTTCATTGAAAGTTAATAAAATTGTAGTGAAACGACTTAAAAACACATTTTTTTCCTTCAAAAATTTCATGTTTAAAGCTTGTTATTTCTTTCTAATACAAAACTTGCACCACACATTTTATTTTTCTTTTAAAAATTAATCTGTAGTTTTATGCGTCTTTTATTTCTTATTCCTTTTTTAAGTACAAATGTGTTTTGTAATTCTTATATGTTCATTTCTAAACTGATATTATCTTAGATAAAATTTTATATATTTATTAGGATAAATATATTTTTGAAAGATTTTATCCCAAGGGTGAAGGATATGAATGCATACTATTGAGTTCATGTGAAATTTCATTGGAATTGAATGTATACTTTAACTGATGTGATAAGTTACTAACATTTGAAATTCATTAACAATATATATATATATATATATATATATATATATATATATATATATATATATATATAAAATCAAGTTTAGCATTATAAATCAATATCTAATTTCGTTCATGTGGTAATAGTAATTGATTAAATTTTAAAATGAATTAAAATATTAATTATAATATATTATTTAGATTTTGATTTCAAATTGTTAAACTCAATACTGTTTTAGCTTTGAACCAATATTGATCCAACACAAGCTTGTGTTTTGAATGTATTGCCTATAAGTTTTTTTTTTTTTTTGTTTTCCATGATTCCTAATGTCTGTTCTTAATAGTTTCTACAAATTTCTAAGCTGTTGTATTCTCAACATGACTTATAAGTGGAGGTTTTTATAAGTTACTCAACATTTATATTACAAAATTTAACATTATTTTTACTTGTTTAAATATTTATTTTTCTGGAAGGACATGCTTTTGTGACATACATAATTGAAAGCGAAATCATATACAATACTTAAAGTTATTTGATTTATGTAACTAAAATGAGTATTAGGTTGAATGTAGTGTAGGGACTACAAATAACTGTGATGAATTAGAATGATAAAACATAAACAAACTACTGCATGAAGAAGTTTGTTATTTCATTTGGTGGATTTCCTACGCAAAGCTCACACAAAAAAAAACAATTTTAGTGCGTAGTCATCTCCTTCATTTCTGTGTGAAAGCTTTGACCGTTTTATTTCCTTTTATAAACAATTTTAAACAGAGTTATCCAACAACTACTAATATGTTATTCAAACTAAAAGGAAATATGCACAAATATAAACATAATATTTAAAATGATAAAACTACTAAAATGTCTTCGAAAACTAAGGCCACTCCCCGACAATGACGCCATTTTTGTTGTCGTGCAGATAGAAAGTGTATTTTTATTGTCTTCACATGAGCTGGTTATTTTTCAAAGACCGTTCAATAGTTTATGAGACTTTAACTTTGGTTTAATATATGATTTATTGTTTGGTGAATATTTGAAAAGTAAAATAATAAAAAATAAGTGTTTGTTGTTTCAACAGTTAGAAAACTTTATCGAGCTTAGACTTTATTGAATTGTTCTTATGTAGCATCCTTAATTTATTTTAATATTTTAATTAAATATTAGGATATTTAATTTTATGTGTGGTGTGATTTATTTTGATTAACGGTCTTATTTTTGGTGATTTGGATGTTATAAGGATATTTTGGCAATTTACAATTACTGAATTAGTTGAGTTGAGAACGTAGAAATTAAAAATTAGAATTATTGGAATAATTATAAATAATTAGTTAATTTTAAAATATTTATTTATGATAGAAATAATTGGAATTTTAGGAATTAATTAAAATGTTTTAATTAAATACTTATTTAATTAAAATGTTTTAAAATAAATATTGACGGTAATGTTATATTTATTTACTTTTATTTAAATTAGAGTAAATATTAAATTAGGATTATTTTTACTAATAATAAAAAGAATCATATTTTAACAATAAAAGTTTAACGGTAATACTTAGGGTGTGAGAGTAATTAAAAGGTGAAGTATCCAAATGGGATTTTGGATTATAAATTATAAAATTAGTGTGATAGTGTCGCAACACGAAAAACATTCGGCGGAAAATAGAGTCACCACCGAACGCTATTTTTCCCGACGGGGGAAAGGAAACGATCGAAGAAATCTCAAAAAGGGAAATGAACATGGTATCGCAACCAAATCCTGGGTTTGGGAGTGGATTACGTGAGAGGAATGTATTAGCACCCCCTCGCGTCCGTTATACTCAACGTGATCCACACTTGTTGTTATAATCAAATTGTGTGTTTGTATAAAGCCTACTTGCTAACGGAAACGACAGGGGAAAAAACAAAAAGGAGACTCGATAGGACTTCGACGTCCTATGCCTATGTATTACCTCGTGCAATGGGAAAGTCAGAGTCAACGTAGTTCGAAGGACTACGGGTGAAAGGGGGGAAGGTTGCTCGCCACGACTTCGCTGTCTTGTGCCCAAGTATCCTTATTCGGACGAGAATGAGAAAATTCGGCCTACTAATTTAAAGTATTTTTTTATGAGCGATGCTAAGTTCGCATTCCAGTAGTTAGGGTCGATACTTGTTTGCGGTAGAACGAAAATAACACGTTGATCGATAAAACAACAAGTGTACTATTTTAACGATGTAGTAATAGTTGGGGTTATCCCCAGAATCGATCTCTCGAGGACTGCGCGTTATTGTAAGTGCAGATGTTATTTCAATTAAACAAAAATGCCTTTGGGGGTTTGTTTGTTATAACAAATTATAATAACTACATAAAATAAGCAGAACAATAAAAAGTGCTTTTATGATTATAATGAATCATGCTAGGGAAGATGTATAAATGGCTCAGTAAGAACCCTAAATTATCCTCAGAGAGATATGCCTCAAAACCTTAATTTTACCGACCCTCAAATATTTTTCTTAAATTCCTTAACCGAAAAACCTTTGATATTGTCCCTTGACCCTAATTCCTTAGCAGTCAAGAAAGAACATCAAGCAATAGTTCTGACAAAGTTTTTGGTCACTACGGGATATCCCTATTCCTAGGCAATATCTACCGTAATGTTATTATGCAAAATAAATAGATTGGTTTTTCAGGCCAAATCCCTAATCGTAAATCATTCCCAATTTAACCGATCAAAAAATGTTAAATAATTTGCATAACAAAAGATTAAGGCAAGAAAACATAATCTCATCAGATAATTCAACAAAGGTTCATTGCATCACAATTCAGGGACACCCCCTAGCATTGGGGGGATTAGCCTCTCATAATATTCAAAATAAAAACAACAAGATAAGAAATAGACATTACAATAGTTATCGGATTACTTTGATCTTCAATTGCTTATGCGAATCGATGATCTCTGTTCTCCAGGAACTCTTGAAAGCATCAAACTCTATCGTCAATTGTTCGTCAAAGTAAAAGTATCTTCTCTCCTCTCCAAACCTTGCCTAAGTAATTCCCAAAACAATTATAACAATGCAAAATTCCCAGAATACCCCTCAGAGCACTACACTCAGACAATATGAAAAAATATAAAAATTTCCTCTTCCAGGCTTGCTGACACGAGCTGTGTCAGCTGACACGGGCACCCGTGTCAGCCCTCTGACTCTTGCCCCATTTCTTCATTTCCTTGCTTCTCCTGACACGGGTCGTGTCAGCTGACACGGGCACCTGTGTCAGGCTTCTGGCTTCTTACTTAAACTCTTCCGAAACATGCAATTTTTATCGTTCTTTCACACTGATTCCTCTTGAATGTTTGTATAAACCTGAGTACACTAAAGGACACAACCAAGGCATAAAATGTGGTAAAAGAGGTGTAAAACAAATAAACAATGACGAAATATTAACTAAAACAAATAGTGAAATAATGTATGAAAACCACCGATCAAACTCCCGCAAACTTAAACTGTTGCTTGACCTCAAGCAACAAGCTTGCATAAAAAAAATTTCAGATCAAACGGTACATATCAAATGAAAGACTTGTGAAGGTAACGTGTGTCTGTACTCATACGTGAGCCTTTGTTCCGATCGGCGAAAACTAATTTTCTTGGTAATTATCCGTTAACGAAGATATTACACAAACACATATCGCGGTATAACCACGGACCTAAATACCCCTTTCGGTTACCTCTCCAACTATGCTTTGGGCTTAAGTCTTTTCTTCGATTTTCTACCCCTTTCATCCGGATAATCAGATTAAGGCAATTTTTTTTTCGTTTTTCCTCACATGTACAAGATTGATCGAAAGTTTTTCTAGGCACCATTATCTTTTTTTTTCTCTCGCTCATTGGCGTTTATTAGTCCACTTTGGGACGACAATTGAGACTCAACCGCCTTTAGGCTAAGTAACCGGGTGAGGGTTACCCAACTTAGAAGGACTAGTTGTCTTTATCGCCATTATTCACTTTTTCGGTGCCTTAAGTCATTCTATCAATCAACCTTATACATGAATTTCTTTATAGTCATGACAGACTATCCTATGAACTAATCGGGGAATACTTCACAAATCCATGTACTATGGCACAAATCTACATGTTGGACTCGTTTTCTTACTCCGGGGAATCTAGGGTGTTCGGGTCATTCCTAAGTTTTCAAACTTTCCCAATGTTCCTAGTTCTAACTCCTCCTCCCTCAAACTCTATATACTTTCTTAACCATCTCAAAATCACAGTATTCACAAGAAAAAATTTTGACGGTTCTAACTCGGGGCGAATTCAGAGAGGTTTTCCTAAAACTACACATAAAACAGACATGACCCGTACAAAGAGGAAAACCTAAATACAATAAATCCTCTGGTTCCATTGCCAGGAACGGCGCCAAAAACTTGATCGGAAAAATAGCAAGTATACTATTTTAAATGATGTAGTAATAGTTGGGGTTATCCCCAGAATCGATCTCTCGAGGACTGCGCGTTATTGTAAGTGCAGATGTTATTTCAATTAAACAAAAATGCCTTTGGGGTTTTGTTTGTTATAACAAATTATAATAACTATATAAAATAAGCAGAACAATAAAAAGTGCTTTTACGATTATAATGAATCATCATAGGGAAGGTGTATAAATGGCTCAGTAAGAACCCTAAATTATCGTCAGAGAGATATGCCTCAAAACCTTAATTTTACCGACCCTCAAATATTTTTCTTAAATTCCTTAACCGAAAAACCTTTGATATTCTGCCTTGACCCTAATTCCTTAGCAGTCAAGAAAGAACATCAAGCAATAGTTCTGACAAAGTTTTTGGTCACTACGGGATATCCCCATTCCTAGGCAATATCTACCGTAATGTTATTATGCAAAATAAATAGATTGGTTTTTCAGGCCAAATCCTTAATCGTAAATCGTTCCCAATTTAATCGATCGAAAAATGTTAAATAATTTGCATAACAAAAGATTAAGGCAAGAAAACATAATCTCATCAGATAATTCAACAAAGGTTCATTACATCACAATTAAGGGACACCCCCTAGCATTGAGGGGGTTTAGCCTCTCATAATATTCAAAATAAAAACAACAAGATAAGAAATAGACATTACAATAGTTATCTGATTACTTTGATCTTCAATTGCTTCCGTGAATCGATGATCTCCGTTCTCCAGGAACTCTTGAAAGCATCAAACTTTATCGTCAATTGTTCATCAAAGTAAAAGTGTCTTCTCTCCTCTCCAAACCTTGCCTAAGCAATTCCCAAAACAATTATAACAATGCGAAATTTCCAGAATACCCCTCAGAGCACTACACTCAGACAGTATGAAAAGAATATAAAAATTTCCTCTGCCAGGCTTGCTGACACGGGCCGTGTCAGCTGACTCGGGCACCCGTGTCAGCCCTCTGTTTCTTCTGCGCAAACAAGTTTACCCCCAGGGCTGCTGACACGGGTTGTGTCTGACTCTTGCCCCATTTCTTCATTTCCTTGCTTCTCCTGACACGGGCTGTGTCAGCTGACACGGGCACCCGTGTCAGGCTTCTGGCTTCTTACTTAAACTCTTTCGAAACATGCGATTTTTATCGTTCTTCGCACTGATTCCTCTTAAATGTTTGTATAAACCTGAGTACACTAAAGGACACAACCAAGGCATAAAATGTGGTAAAAGAGGTGTAAAAAAAATAAACAATGATGAAATATTAACTAAAACAAATAGTGAAATAACGTATGAAAACCACCGATCAAACTCCCCCAAACATAAACTGTTTCTTGACCTCATGCAACAAGCTTGCATAAAAAAAATTTCAGATCAAACCGTACATATCAAATGAAAGACTTGTGAGGGTAATGTGTGTTTGTACTCATACGTGAGCCTTTGTTCCGTTCGGCGAAAACTAATTTTCTTGGTAATTATCTGTTAACGAAGGTATTACACAAACACATATCATGGTAAAACCACGGACCTAAATACCCCTTTCGGTTACCTCTCCAACTATGCTTTGGGCTTAAGTCTTTTCTTCGATTTTCTACCCCTTTAATCCGGATAATCAGATTAAGGCAATTTTTTTTTCGTTTTCCCTCACTGTACAAGATTGATCGAAAGTTTTTCTAGGAACCATTATCTTTTTTTTCTCTCGCTCATTGGCGTTTATTAGTCCACTTTGGGACAACAATTGAGACTCAATCGTCGTTAGGCTAAGTAACCGGGTGAGGGTTACCCAACTTAGAAGAACTAGTTGTCTTTATCGCCGTTATTCACTTTTTCGGTGCCTTAAGTCATTCTATCAATCAACCTTATACATGCAATTCTTTCTAGTCATGACGGATTATCCTATGAACTAATCGGAGAATACTTCTCAAATCCAAGTACTATGGCACAAATCTACACGTTGGACTCGTTTTCTTACTTCGGGGAATCTAGGGTGTTCGGGTCATTCCTAAGTTTTCAAACTTTCCCAATGTCCCTAGTTCTAACTCCTCTTCCCTTAAACTCTATATACTTTCTTGACCATCTCAAAATCACAGTATTCACAAGAAAAAATTTTGACGGTTCTAATTCGGGGCGAATTCAGAGAGGTTTTCATAAAACAACACATAAAACAGACATGACCCATACAAAGAGGAAAAACTAAAAACAGTAAATCCTCCCCCCAAACTTGAACTACACATTGACCCCAATGTGTTAGAACAAGAGCGAGAGAGGTCACTCACATAGATCCTGATTCAGGATGCTGACGGTAATGCCACACCATGAAGGTGTGAAAAACGCAAGAAAGAGGGGTTTGAATTGGTTTTTCAAAAATAATTGTTTCTTTTGAGATTCTTTCTTGTTAAAAACTTTTTCCCTTTTTCTAAAGAACAACGGTTTAGTTAAACAGAAAATATAAACACATTATGTTTATACTAGTTCACTTGAGAATCTCTCAAGTTAGTCTAGTCCACCCGCCAAGGTGATTTTGCCTCTCTCAACGAGGTCTTAATCCACTATTCAACAAAATAGTACACTGCACGAGCTACACGGCTGGTGACTAACAACAACCTCTAGAACTCACACGTTCTAGACTTCTCAAGTAATCCAACCACCCAGGTCTTACTCAAGGCACAACCTCTAAGACACTCGTCCTAGACTTCTCAAGATATCTAATCACTAAGACTCTCTTAAGGAATACAACTTTAAGTTTTAACACAATGAGTTTACAGAGAATTGCTTCTTATCAAACTGATAATGTAAACAAGCTTTTAGACCAGAAATAACTTAAGAAACAATGGAGTTAGAAAGTATTGTCGTTGTTCGCATGTGTGTCTTTCTTCAAGTCTTTGAGCTTCCTTTTATAGCCGAGTGAAAAGAGCCGTTGAAATGAAATCATGATAGCTAAGTAGGCTTACGGCTTGGAAGCATGAGGACAGGTACAAAATCTTCTGCATGCAGCGCGTCCTGTCTGTGTCAGATTGTCTTGTTTGTATTTCGCACAGTCTTCGAGAATTTTAACATTGTAGTGTGGTACAACTGTACAGTGTGGCAATTATTCTTGGCTTCTTAACTTCAGAGGATTTTTGTGAGCGTGAGTAAGAAGGGAAAACATTGTATGGTTCTTGTGATTATCAAGTCTTCGAATCATCAGAACTTGTCTTTTGAACCTTGTTCTCTAAATCCACTTTCTTCATATCCAGAGGCTTCTGGTGTTAATTTGATGAAGCATGAGTGGAATCTTTATAGCAGAATATCAGATGCTTCAAGTCTTCCGTTGTTTGAAGAAGTCCATTAGGAATCAGTCTTCAGAACTTCAGCACTTGGTCTTTAAGAGCGTTATCCTTTTCTGCTTTAAGTCTTCTGAATCTTCAGAGCCTGTCTTCGGAGTCTTCAGAACTTCTTGTTTGAAAATCGTGAGGCTTCAGTAATTTGACTTTGTTCCATCAGAACCCTTGTCTTATCTTCGAATTGAGTTATATTCTTCGAAGCATCTTACATTAAGCATTGCGCTAAATTACGGAAGCAGAACCTGTTTGTTAGGTTCTCACACATAACAACATTAGTTGCACAAAATTCTTCATACAAATATTCATCTGTTATCATCAAAACTTTAGAGATAATATTGCAGAACCAAATCTTGTACTCACAATCTCCCCCTTTTTGATGATGACAAAACTATATAATTTGATGACACAATTTTGATATATATAACACAGGGAAGATGAAAAGGTTTTTAGGATAGCTTATCCTTTTTATGAAGTGCTTCCCCTGAGTATTAGACTAAGGTTCTTGCAAGGGCTCCCCCTGACTTTATTAACCTTTTGAGTTTTTCTTCATCATCAGAACTCTGAGTTATCTGCACACAAAAATACAGAGAAACAATCTAATAGAAATGATGGATTTTATCTGTTAGCATGTAAGCAGCATTATTTTTCAGAGAATGACTATAATCAAAATTATCACATTCATACTCTCCCCCTTTTTGTCATAAATCAAAAAGATTAAAACAGTGATGTCCAAGGGTGAAAAACACAGAACTAAAGCTTAAAAGAAAAACAGAGGATTATTTGTTGTCAGAGGACAGTTTGTCCCAGATTTTCTTCATCGTGATCTGAAGATTTTCATTGACAGTATCTTGCTTGTCAAACCTTTCTCTGAAGTTCTTCTGTTCTGTTCTGATTTCATCAACGGCGTCTCCTAGACGCTTGATAACAGGATCAGAGGTGGAAGCAATCATAGCACTTTCTTTAGCTCTTTCAGCCTCTGCAGCTTCTTGTGCCTTTCTAGCAGCTTGCTCTTCTGCTTCTTTAGCAGCTTTTTCTTCAGCTTCTTTCTGCTTAGCAGCTAAGAACTTGAGTACTCTGACTCTTGCTTCAGCTTCTTCTCTCTCCTTAGCTTTTGCTAGTTCAGCAGTTATGGTTGTGTTTGAGAAACTTACAATTCTTGTAAGTTCCATGTCTAGCCATTTTTGAAAACTTTGACATGCACTCTCAAGTTCCATGAGCTTTGTGCTTGTACAAAGTTCTGCTCTTAACCTAGCAAACTTCTCAAGTGCTTTGTCATGAAATTGACTTGTACATTCTTCAAAGGAAGTTGGAGGTGGAGTATTGTAGACAACCAGAGCGAGGTTGGATTTATCAGAGTTGGTTTCAGTCGGTGGTTGCTGAGATAAGTTAGTCTCAGTAACAGCAGGTTCAGGTGGTTGTTGTTGATTGTTAGGAGAGGTGGCTTCTAGATTGTCAGAGTTCATGAGGTTTTCAGGTAAGATAATTTCTAGAGACTCATAGGAGGTTCCCTCAGAACTAGATTCAGTAATGGGAGCTGGAGATTCAGAGATTTGGTTTTTTGGTTCTAGTTCATTTGGCTGAATTATTGAGGTAGTTGTCGTTGAAACAATCTCGGACAGGATTGGGGTAGTTATTGAAGGATTGTTGGTTGATTGATTAATGGTTGGTAAAGGAATAGAGAAAGATGGAGGTTTAAACCTTACTTGTGGATTGGAGGTAGAGGTGATTGATATAGATGGAGCAGCAACAAATGGATTTGCATCAACTTTATTGATTTTCTCAAGAAGAAGGGCTTCTTTTCTGGAGATTTCATTTTCATCCTTTTTCTTCTTTTTACCCTCTGCATCCTCTTCAGCAAGCTTCCTCTTACTCCTGGTAATATGCTTTGACTGAGGGACAGCTTCTTCAATTTTGGATTCTGCTTCTTTCATTATGGCAATGTAAGAGGCTATTGCTGTTGGATTATCTTCTTTGCGGTAGAATGGATAGTTTCCCACTGGATTCCTGATCCTTTTCACCGTGTCAGGAGAAATAGGTGTTGGTTTCACCTCTACATTTGCAATCATCTTCATATGTTTAAGATTTACAGCATTGAAAACTTCTCCAACTCTTTTATTCAAATACTCCGTGAAATTTGCTTCCTTGGTCAGATAATCTACTAATCCGCATTCAACCAGGATGTCAGAGATAAGTCTTCCAAAGGGAATGTAGTTGACAATCTTCTTTTCTGGTGAGGCCATTGTTCTGGTTTTGCGCACCATTTCCCTTAAATAGTAAAACATAATGGAGGGAAGGCACATTTTCTCATGTTTGTGTAGGTAGTATAGCATGTGTTTTGGATTTGCGTTGGCAAAATCTATAGCACTCTTTGCCGGTCTTGGATTGATGCATCCAAGAATGATCTTGTGCCAGATCCTTAGGTTGTCACGCAAATTTTTACTTTTGTAATCCGTTGTCCCTGATTGACAACTCTTGAAGATGGCTTTGTTGATGACTGACTCAGATTTCTCAGTTTTTTCGTACACCCTCTTTCCTTCCAAGAACTTCAATCCTAGTAATTCGGAGATAGATCTTTCAGTGATGATGATTTTCTGCTCCAGAACAAAAGATACCACATGGAATTCGTCTGTATCTGCATGTCTCCAGAATTCTTTCACTAGATCATCAAAGCATGGACCTCTTAGTCTATCAAAGTAATTCTTCCATTCTTGAGCCCCCAATTGATCAATTAGGTTAAACCCATTATCAGAGAGGTTGTCGAAATCAACATCTAGTTCTTTCAGAACAATTAGGTCATTTGCATGTGTCACACATGTCACAGAGCGAGTTCTCTAGGTGACATGGTTTGCATCAATTGAGGGAAGATTTAATGGATCTGAACCAACTGGTTCAGCCGTTGATAGAGTAGTAGTGTGTGTGATTGATAAGGATGGTAGTTCTTGGGAGATTTGAACAGTGTCTTGTTGATGAGTGTTCATCCTTACGGTGGTAAGAAGGAATGAGGATTGATCTTTGAGTTGATTTTGAGGGAGTGATAGATAGAGAGAGAGAGAGAGAATTAGATGAGAGTTGATTAACTTTTTAGGGTTTGTGAGAAGAAAAGAAATTCTCGAGGGTTTAAAGGACAGATACACTCTTGAGGGGATAAGCTAATAAATGCGATAAAGTTGAGTCAATCTCGAGAGAAATGCTGTTCATTTAATTTGAATAGTTAAAGTAACTTAATTTTATTTAAATCACGTGCAAAGATATTTTTCGAAAATATGACATGTGACAAAATTATCAGAACTTGAGATGCGTTAAGAGAGTGGTTCTGATGAAAAATACTTTTCTCATGAGGTTCTGAAAATGTTTTATTCTGAACAGTATTTCATATTCAGGTGTTTTAAAATGATTAGAAATCTATCTTCAGTTAAGGGTTTTGTGAAAATGTCAGCCCACTGATGGTCTGTATCAATGAATTTTAAGTATAGAATTCCCTTCTGAACATAGTCCCTAATAAAGTGATGTTTTATTTCAATGTGTTTAGCCCTAGAATGCAAAATTGGATTTTTACTTAAGCAGATAGCAGCAGTATTATCACAGAAGATAGGAATGTTACTCTCATATATCTGATAGTCTTCCAGCTGATTTTTCATCCATAGCATTTGAGTACTGCATAGGGAAGCCGATATGTATTATGCTTCAGCTGTTGAGAGAGAAATTGTAGATTGTCTCTTGCTTGACCATGAGATTAAATTGCTTCCTAAGAACTGACAGTTCCCTGATGTGCTCTTTCTTTCTAATCTGTCTCCGGCATAGTCTGCATCGCAGTAACCAAAAAGAGTATACTCTGATGTTTTCTTATACATCAGGCCAAGGTTAGTTGTTCCTTTCAGATACCTTAGAATTCGCTTGACAGCGGTTAAATGTGATTCTCTTGGATCTGATTGGAATCTAGCACATAGATGTACACTGAATAATATATCAGGTCTAGAAGCAGTTAGATATAAGAGAGAACCTATCATACCACGATAGAGTTTTTTACAAACCTTAACTCCAGTTTCTTCCTTTCCCATGACACACGTTGGATGCATTGGTGTTTTAGCAATGTTGCAATCCGTCATATTGAACTTCTTCAGAAGTTCTTTTGTGTACTTGGTTTGATGAATGTAAGTGGCCTCTGATCTTTGATCAATCTGAATTCCAAGGAAGAACTTTAGTTCTCCCATGAGGCTGATTTCAAATTCGGCCTACATTAACTTTGAAAATTCTTGACATAAAGAAGAGTTAGCAGAACCAAAAATAATGTCATCAACATAGATTTGAACAATGAGAATGTCATTCTTATATGTCATGCAGAAAAGTGTTGTGTCAACCTTTCCTCTGGTGAAATTGTTTTCTAGTAAAAACTTGCTCAATCTTTCATACCAAGCTCTGGGAGCTTGTTTTAAACCATAGAGTGATTTTTTAAGTTTAAAAACAAGGTCTGATTTTTCTGAATTTTCAAAACCAGGAGGTTGTTTGACATAAACTTCTTCTGATATATAACCATTTAAGAATGCGCTCTTAACATCCATTTGATATAGAGTGATGTCATGATTTACTGAAAAGGATATTAGCAAATGTATTGCTTCAAGTCTTGCAACTGGAACAAATGTTTTGTTGTAGTCAATTCCTTCCTGTTGACTGTATCCTTGAGCAACAAGTCGTGCTTTGTTTCTGACAACTTCTCCTTTTTTATTTAGCTTGTTCCTAAATACCCACTTAGTTCCTATGACATGAACATTCTTGGGTTTAGGAACTAGATCCCAAACATCATTTTTGGAGAACTGGTTGAGTTCTTCTTCCATAGCCAGAACCCAGTCTTTGTCCATGAGAGTTTCTTCAATTGTGGCTGGTTCTATCAACGATACAGGTCCTACAAGTGTTTCTTCTGATGGTCTAAAGGCTGATCTGGTCCTGATAGGAGCATCTTTGTTACCCAGAATTAGTTCCTCAGGATGTGATGTGGACAGTCTTCTTCTTCGTTGATATGGGGTATTTGGAGTTACTTCAGTGGTTTCTGGTGTAGGATCTTGTTGTTCTTTGCATTCCAAACACGTAACGTCTTTTCCATAGTTTCTTCTTTGACCAGATGTAGATTCGAATCTTCTCCTTGGTCCTTTGAACTTGTTCCTTCTGTACTTCCAAAGTTGACTTATCTTCCTTGATATGAGTGATATATCGTCTTCTTCTGAATCTTCTTCAGATTCTTCCATCTCTTATTCTGCCTGATACGCCTTCTTCTTTTCTGGCTTTTCTTTTAGTGCAATGGATTTGTTTTTCTTCTGAGGTTCATCTCCTTGAAGCTCTATTTCATGACTTCTTAAAGAACTGATAAGTTCTTCAAGACTGATATTATTCAAATCCTTTGCAACTTTCAAGGCAGTCACCATTGGTCTCCATTTTGCTGGAAGACTTCTGATGATTTTCTTGACATGATCAGCAGTAGAATAGCCTTTGTTTAGAACTCTGAGTCCGGCAACAAGCATTTGAAACCTTGAGAACATGGTTTCAATAGACTCATCTTATTCCATTTTAAAGACTTCGTATTTCTGGATTAGCGCAAGAGCCTTTGTCTCCTTGACTTGAGCATTTCCTTCGTGAGTCATACGAAGAGAGTCAAAGATGGATTTTACAGTTTCTTTGTTTGTGATTTTCTCATACTCGGTATAAGAAATTGCGTTCAACAGAATGGTTCTTGCTTTGTGATTATTTTTCTAGGTTTTCTTCTGAGCATCTGTAAACTCACTTCTTTCAATCTTTTTACCTACAGAATCTACTGGATGACTGTAGCCATCAAGTACTAGATCCCATAGATCTAGATCAAATGATAAGAAATAACTTTCAATTCTATCTTTCCAATAGTCAAAGTTTTCACCATCAAAGATAGGAGGTTTTGCAGTGTAAGATTCTCTTTCAATGACATTTGTTTTAGAAGTTGTTGGTGGTGGTATAGTCATTATTTTTCACACTTGGATCGGTACTGAACACTGTTAAGTGCTTGATAAAAATTCTATCTTTTTATCACTTCAGAACCGGAGCTCTGATACCAATTGAAGGTGTGAAAAACGCAAAAAAATGGGGGTTTGAATTGGTTTTTCAAAAATAATTGTTTCTTTTGAGATTCTTTCTTGTTAAAAACTTTTTCACTTTTTCTAAAGAACAACGGCTTAGTTAAACAGAAAATATAAACACGTTATGTTTATACTAGTTCACTTGAGAATCTCTCAAGTTAGTCTAGTCCACCCGCCAAGGTGATTTTGCCTCTCTCAACGAGGTCTTAATCCACTATTCAACAAAATAGTACACTGCACGAGCTACATAGCTGGTGACTAACAACAACCTCTAGAACTCACACGCTCTAGACTTCTCAAGTAATCCAACCACCCAGGTCTTATTCAAGGCACAACCTCTAAGACACTCATCCTAGACTTCTCAAGAGATCTAATCACTAAGACTCTCTTAAGGAATACAACTTTAAGTTTTAACACAATGAGTTTACAGAGAACTGCTTCTTATCAGGCTGATAATGTAAATAAGCTTTTAGACCAGAAATGACTTAAGAAATAATGGAGTTAGAAAGTATTGTCGTTGTTCGCATGTGTGTCTTTCTTCAAGTCTTTGAGCTTCCTTTTATAGCCGAGTGAAAAGAGCCGTTGAAATGAAATCATGATAGATAAGTAGGCTTACGGCTTGGAAGCGTGAGGACAGGTACAAAATCTTCTGCATGCAGCGCGTCCTGTCTGTGTCAGATTGTCTTGTTTGTATTTCGCACAGTCTTCGAGAATTTTAACGTTGTAGTGTGGTACAGCTGTACAGTGTGGTAGTTATTCTTGGCTTCTCAACTTCAGAGGCTTTTTGTGAGCGTGAGTAAGAAGGGAAAACATTGTATGGTTCTTGTGATTATCAAGTCTTCGAATCATCAGAACTTGTATTTTTGAACCTTGTTCTCTAAATCCAATTTCTTCATATCCAGAGGCTTCTGATGTTAATTTGATGAACCATGAGTTGAATCTTTATAGCAGAATATCTGATGCTTCAAGTCTTCCGTTGTTTGAAGAAGTCCATTAGGAATCAGTCTTCAGAACTTCAGCACTTGGTCTTTAAGAGCGTTATCCTTTTCTGCTTTAAGTCTTCCGAATCTTCAGAGCCTGTCTTCGGAGTCTTCAGAACTTCTTGTTTGAAAATCGTGAGGCCTCAGCAATTTGACTTTGTTCCATCAGAACCGTTGTCTCATCTTCGAATTGAGTTCTGTTCTTCGAAGCATCTTACATTAAGCATTGCGCTAAATTACGGAAGCAGAACCTGTTTGCTAGGTTCTCACACATAACAACATTAGTTGCACAAAATTGTTCTTACAGATATTCATCTGTTATCATCAACACTTTAGAGATAATATTGCAGAACCAAATCTTGTTCTCACTCACCACTGCTACATCATAGTTTGCACATGTAGGATCCGGATTATTTCCTGTAACCAAAACAAAAACAAACAGCAAATAGAAAGTAATTAATCAGACAAGCGTGGGTTGCCTCCCACGTAGCGCTTCGTTTAACGTCGCATGGCTCGATGTCTCATTCTCTGTTAAGGTGGTATATATGAAACAAAGAATACATCATCTTTTTTCTTTATTTTGTTTGGTAGCAACCTCATGAACTTGAGGTATTGATGATGTTTCTTCCAACTCATTTTCCGTGGGATTTTAGTGAACAAGGCATAAATGAAATCCAATACTTTATCAATTTCTTGTCTTTCATCTTCCTTGTCAAAATAGTTTTTAGGGATACTATTTTCTTGAAGATTTTTTTGTTGGATGTCTACATCTTCACAAATCGTTACATCTGTATTTTCATCCAGCACTAGATCATCTTCAAGTTTCCTTTTTTCTTCTTCCCCGTACTTCTTGTTTACCTCAAATTCTTTTATTTTTAATGCATCTTCTTCGTCTGACGTTATGCCTTGTTCTTCTTCTTTCACACATTCTTCTTCCAACCTGCACTCTCGCCAAATAAAATAATCTGGATAAAAGTTAGCTTCCTTACATTCATTCATAAGGATTCTTACCTCCCTCCTATATTCTTTAAAAATTTTAGTCGCCTCTTCAAAAGTGATTCTCGAATCAGGCGACCAACATTGAGGAGATACACGTGGTAATGTATAAAAGATATCCATAACTACACACTCAAACTTTATTAGTCGCACAATATAGAAGAATTCATGAAGCAACAATAATCTGATTTTTTTTTATTAAAATAAAATATAAAATAAAATTAAAATTAAAAATAAATTTTAATTGTGGAGTAACAAAATTTTAACTAAAATAAAACTCTAAAATCTATGATCTTTGGCAGTCCCCGGCAACGGCGCCAAAAACTTGATCGATAAAATAGCAAGTGTACTATTTTAACGATGTAGTAATAGTTGGGGTTATCCCCAGAATCGATCCTCTCCCTGGCTTGCTGACACGGGCCGTGTCAGCTGACACTGGCACCCGTGTCAGCCCTCTGTTTCTTCTACGCAAACAAGTTTACCCCCAGGCCTGCTGACACGGGCACCCGTGTCAGCCCTCTGACTCTTGCCCCATTTCTTCATTTCCTTGCTTCTCCTGACACGGGCACCCGTGTCAGGCTTCTGGCTACTTACTTAAACTCTTCCGAAACATGCGATTTTTATCGTTCTTTCGCAGTGATTCCTCTTGAATGTTTGTATAAACCTGAGTACACTAAAGGACACAACCAAGGCATAAAATGTGGTAAAAGAGGTGTAAAACAAATAAACAATGACGAAATATTAACTAAAACAAATAGTGAAATAACATATGAAAACCATAGATCACTACCTAAGAGCCTCAAGGCCTCCTCGTCAAAAAACACTCGAGGAGCGCCTTGGTGTTGATTAAACGGGCCTCGAGGGAAATTTCCCCATTTTCGTCCCGGAAAAAGCTCCCGTCCTTGATCACGCACTTTGCGGGAGTGAAGGTGTCGACGAAGTTCACTATCTTGTCGTAGGAGAGCTTGTCGTCCTCGTCTAGCACGTGAGGCTTCGTGATATAGATCTTCGTCTCTCTTTTTAAGTAGACGTTCTGCCACTCGAGGTGGAACTTTGCTTCCAGGGTCTCCTCCTCCGCCTGTCGAAGAGCTTTTCCACGCGCTCGAACAGGGAATCGATGGCGACATGAGTCACAGGCTTCAAGATGAAATATTTGTCCTTGAAGACCCGGATAGAGTCTAGATAGGCTTTGAACAGCTTCCTCGGCTGTTTCAAGGATACCCAGCTATGTCGTCCATGAGGAGTCTGCCGCTGCATGTGGAAGAGGTAGAAAAACAGTGAGAGCGTAGCGCCGACTTGAAGATATTGGCATACGAGCTCGAATGCACGCATAAATGCGATTGTGTTATGAAATTCTGGCACAGATATTGGATGTCCTACACAGATGTTGAGACACTGATATCCAACACAATGAACAAGATAACAATAAAAATAACAGTGCAGAAAGTAAATAACACAGTGATATGTTTACCCAGTTCGGATCAACAATCCTACTCTGGGGGCTACCAAGCCAGGGACGAAACCAATATACGATAGTATTAATTCACAGATCATACAATTACCGAATAATCTGCTCACTTAATCACTACCCTTCCTATGACTTCTACCTAAGACTCACCTAGGTATGAGGCCCTCCTCAAATCCCTCTGCAACCACAACCCGTGATTGGTATCTTTCCACACAAGTAACAAACCGAAAGTCACACTTTCAAAACATACAATTCTCAATACTTCAAAGCTTATGAGAATTGACACACAAGAAACTCAATGCTTAAAAGCTTATGAGTAACTGACAGAACTTACAACACAAAAACCAATCTTTATACTGTTATCAGAATGATACCAGTTAGGCTCACAAAATACACTCAAAAACCCTAACAAAACACACGTAAGTTCCACACCTAAACTAGATATACATCAGTCAATATATAGCATTTAATCTGGACTGAATTGGGCTTCAAAAACGCAGCAAATAGACTGCTCACAAATCTGCAAAATAAACTCCAACAAAATAGGTCTTCAATCCAAAGTTTCCTAATATGTCTCCATAATTAGAAACAGTTGAAAATCCGAAAAACCAACATATAACCACAATCCAAAAATGCTTTGGATGCCACATAGGATAACCAAATATTCACAGAATATTTAGTAATAATTCACAGCAACAGAATCTGCTTTAAAACTGAATCCAGACGCGATGTCCTATGAGCAGGTATGAGACATCTTCATTCGACATGTTGAATGCAGCAAATTAGAACATCATGTTTCAACATCTTGCTGCTAGAATAGTTTTAGCAAAATAAATGCCAACCACAAAAGCACAGAAATAACAATCTCCCCCTCTGGCTTATTTTGGCTAAAACTACACACAAAAAAACTCGCAAAGAAGCACAAAAACATCCATATCAGACAGCAGCGAAAACACCAACAGTTACCAACAGCACACAGCAAAAACATCCAGCATAGCAGCACTCCCCTTCAGCTACATACAACACACAGCACACAACACATCATAGTAGCATAGCAAAACTCCCCCTCAACAGTAGCAACATTCCACTTCTCCCCCTCAACTACTGCAGCAGCACAAGCATACCACACACAAACATACTACTCCCCCTTTTTAGCCATAAATATGACAAAGGCAAGTAGAAGAAGTTATAAGTAAAACACAACAAGGTTAAAGTTCAGAAGAGATACATAGAAAAGCTATTCTAGGTGTTCAGACAAAAACAACAAAAGCAAAATAAAACTTCTGCAGAAATTATGCCATTATTCTGCAGCACCATCATCGTCAGATTCTGCAATGTCTTCACTCTCTCCATCAGCAACAACATCAGTATCAGTATCACCACTCCTAGATCCTGAGTCATCTGAACTCTGTTCACATTCTCTATCAGATTCTACAGAGGCATCACCTTCAGCAGTTCCTTGGTCTTTACCAGCTGTCCCAGCAGAAGCATTCCTTTTCTCCATGAAGGTTTTGATTAACTGTTCAAGTTTGGCCTTCCGAGCAGTGTCTCTTCTGATGGAATCTTCCAGTTCCTTGCACGTTTCTTGCAGCTGTGCAATGACTTCATCATCAAGATTAGCCTGACTGGAGGTCTGAGAAGATGTCCCAACAATGTCTGAGACATGTGCTCCACCAAGTAACTTGTAGTGAAGGGACAGAGGAGGTTTTCTTTTGAGTGTTGTGTCACTCCTCAACACAAGATTAGGACACTGATCTAGAATAACACCACAGATCAAGGAAGGGAAACAAATAGGCATCTTGACAGCAGTTGAGCTAGCTTGTTTCAGAATTTGTTCAAAGATGTATGATCCAAAATCAAAAGCAACCTTTTTCCCGATGAATCCTTTGACACAACTCTTTGAAAACTGCAAATACTTCAGACTTTTCTCTGATAAAACTTATCCAAGTGAATCTGGAGTAGTCATCTACGACAACATAGGCATACTTCTTCCCACCAAGACTTTCAACCTGCATAGGTCCCATTAAGTCCATGTGAAGAAGTTCCAGAACTCTAGAAGTTGTGGTAAGATGTTGAAGCCTCTTGTGTGACACCCTTGTTTGCTTCCCAACTTGACATTCACCACATATTTTATCCTCATCAATCTTCAGCTTGGGAATACCTCTAACAGCTTCACTTGACATAACTTTCTTCATCCCTTTCAGGTGTAAGTGACCCAATTTCTGATGCCACAGTTTGGTTTCATCTTCCTTTGACATCAAACAAGTAGACAAACTTTCAGGTTCTCGAGGATTCCACAGATAGCAGTTATCCTTAGACCCGATTCCCTTCATAACAACTTCATCTTTCTCATTGGTTACTAGACATTCAGATTTGGTGAAATTTACTTTGAGACCTACATCACACAGTTGGCTTATACTGATTACATTTGCGGTCAGCCCTTTGACAAATAGAACACGATCCAGATTTGGTTGTCCTGTGTAGTCCAGTTTTCCAACACCTTTTATTTCACCCTTTGATCCATCCCCAAAAGTGACATAATTGGTGGAGTGAAGCTTGATATCTGACAAGAATTTCTTCACACCAGTCATGTGTCTTGAACAACCACTGTCAAAGTACCAATCTTCTCTTGCAGATGCTCTAAGAGAGGTATGTGCTATGAGGCCAGCCATCATTTGTCTAGGAATCCATCTTCTCTTCGCTTTACCCCAACTCTGTCCTTTATTTTGTTGCTGAGCAGTTTTGGGATAGCCGTGCAGCTTGTAGCAAAAGGACTTTAAGTGACAAATCTTTCCATAGTAATGGCATCTCCATGGATTATACTTTGATCTACAAACTCTTTTCTGATGCTTCATCTGATGTTGAAACATGTGATTTGACATCCCCTCATCTTGCTTTATTTTCTGAGGAACAAACTTCAATACAGGCTTCTTGTAAGTCTCTGCTTGATTGTTAAAACCAAGGCCTTGCACATTTCCAGCATCTTTCCCAGTCTGAAGAATCTTATCCAGCTGTGTGGTACCATTGTTCAGCATTCTTATAGACTTGGTCATATTGTCAAGTTTTGACTTTTGCCATTCAACCTCCTCTTTCAGATCAGCAATGGTTGATAGATGTTCTTCCTTCTCAGCTTCTAGTTGAGCTATCAGAACCTTCTGTTCTAATATTATCTGGCATCTTTCTTCATTCTTGATACACAACTCTGAGAACCCTGTGAAGACTTCTTCCTTAGTGAGTTCTCCAATATAGGATTCTTTGTCAGAGTCAGACTCACAAGTAGTTTCTCCATCAGCCTTACAGATCCCAGTCAAAGCTGTCACCAATTTTGTTGATTCTTCTTCAAGATCACTCTCAGACTCTCCTTCTGACCAAGACACTGATAAGCCCTTCTTCTACCTTTTGAGATACGTGGGACACTCAGTCTTTATGTGCCCATATCCCTCACATTCAAAACACTGAACTCTCTTCCCTTGATTGGAGTCTTCTTCAGTTCTGGATCTTCTGCCTCCATCCAGGTTTTTACTGATGTCGAGTGACTTGTTCTGAGCATTTGCTCTCGACTTCCAGTCAATCCTTTTCAACACTTTGTTAAATTGTTTTCCAAGCAATACTAGATCTTTCGACACCCCTTCATCTCTGACCAGGTCACCTTCATCTTCTGAGTCACCAGCATTTGACACAAAAGCTATGCTCTTCTTCTTTTCAGACTTTTCACTGATCCCTAATTCAAATGTTTGAAGAGATCCCACAAGTTCATCCACTTTCATCTTGTCTATATCCTGAGCTTCCTCTATAGCAGTCACTTTCATGTCAAATCTCTTAGGTAGAGATCTGAGGATTTTTCTGACCAGTTTGCTGTCAGACATCTTTTCACCTAGGGCACTAGAGGCATTAGCTATCTCAATAATGTTCATGTGAAAATCATGAATGCTCTCATCCTCTTTCATCTTCAAACTCTCAAACTTGCTAGTGAGAAGCTGAAGTTTTGACATCTTCACCTTTGAAGTCCCTTCATGAGCAACCTTCAAGACCTCCTACGCCTCTTTTGCAATGGTGCAATGTTCAATCAACCTGAAGATATTCTTGTTGACACCATTAAATAATGCATTCATGGCTTTGGAATTTCCCACGGACCCTTTGTAATCTGCATCATCCCAGTCTTCCTCTTCCTTCACCACATCAGTAGGGGTACCTTTTTCATCTTTAACCTTTGGGGGCTCCCATCCTTTTATAACAGCTTTCCATGCTTGATCATCCATGGATTTGATGAATGTTATCATCCTTGGTTTCCAATAGTCATAGTTGGAACCATCAAGCAGAGGTGGTTTGTTCAAAAATCCTCCATCCTTGTCCATTGTACCAGAAAGTACCTTCCCTGAATCTCACCCAGAACCAAACAAGGGTGCAAGCTCTTGATGCCAATTGAAATTCTGGCACAGATATCAGATGTCCTACACAGATGTTGAGACACTGATATCCAACACAATGAACAAGATAACAATAAAAATAACAGTGCAGAAAGTAAATAACACAGTGATATGTTTACCCAGTTCGGATCAACAATCCTACTCTGGGGGCTACCAAGCCAGGGACGAAACCAATATACGATAGTATCAATTCACATATCATACAATTACCGAATAATCTGCTCACTTAATCACTACCCTTCCTATGACTTCTACCTAAGACTCACCTAGGTATGAGGCCCTCCTCAAATCCCTCTGCAACCACAACCCGTGATTGGTATCTTTCCACACAAGTAACAAACCGAAAGTCACACTTTCAAAACACACAATTCTCAATACTTCAAAGCTTATGAGAATTGACACACAAGAAACTCAATGCTTAAAAGCTTATGAGTAACTGACAGAACTTACAACACAAAAACCAGTCCTTATACTGTTATCAGAATGATACCAGTTAGGCTCACAAAATACACTCAAAAACCCTAACAAAACACACGTAAGTTCCACACCTAAACTAGATATACATCAGTCAATATATAGCATTTAATCTGGACTGAATTGGGCTTCAAAAATGCAGCAAATAGACTGCTCACAAATCTGCAAAATAAACTCCAACAAAATAGGTCTTCAATCCAAAGTTTCCTAATATGTCTCCGTAATTAGAAATAGCTGAAAATCCGAAAAACCAACATATAACCACAATCCAAAAATGCTTTGGATGCCACATAGGATAACCAAATATTCACAGAATATTTAGTAATAATTCACAGCAACAGAATCTGCTTTAAAACTGAATCTAGACGCGATGTCCTATGAGCAGGCATGAGACATCTTCATTCGACATGTTGAATGCAGCAAATTAGAACATCATGTTTCAACATCTTGCTGCTAGAATAGTTTTAGCAAAATAAATGCCAACCACAAAAGCACAGAAATAACATGTTAGGATGAAGCTGCGAGGGTGCCAAGTCCAGCCATTGGAATACCCCTGTTTGAAAATTGCAGAAGGGCAGGCGAATCCTCGCGTCTCAAAAATTAAACTCGTACATCGGGAAATGCTTCCCTGGGTACGACGGACAAATCCGGTCTATTTCCCTAGGCTTGTAAACTCGCCAGTTTGCAGGTGATCCTTCCTCCTATTTCTTGACAGTGGCAAAACCATCCGAGTCGTCGAGGATGAAACGCGAAATAGTGGCCAGTGGCTCCAGCCCGACCCACGTGGATGGGGTTTCAGCATCCCCATCGCCCAAGTTGTCTTCAACGTCCTCGCCAACGTATTCTACGTCGACCATGACGGCATCCTCGGGCTTGGGATCCATTTAACCTGAAAAAGCAGAAGGAAACAGTGAATTCGACGATAAGATCAAATCCACCCTTCCACCGCAAATCAAGTGAAAGGGTGAGGAAATGCTCGACACACGTCCTCAACCGAAGCCCTTGCCGACAAGCTCATGGTCGTGAGGGAATTCTCCTTGACGCAGAACACGAAACCCCCTCTCTGCGGTGGAAAGATCCCTCAGCACTTAAGTTCCCCACCAGAATCAAGCGTAGGAAGTCTCCTCGACAAGATACTTCCTCTTAGTACTCACACGTCCGCGGGAAGAAGGTTTCCCCGACGTCAACCCACCGAGGACGCTAAAAGCCTCATGGGGTCTCCAAGTCCTTCATCGAAAACTTCATACATTTTCCTAGAATCTACATGAGGCCCCCGATATCTTCATCTAAAACTTCATGATCCCGCCGGGAGCTTCATGAGTTCGCCAGGAACTTTATGGACTCCCCGGCAAGGTCACCAGAAATTTCACAAGCTTCCCGGAAACTTCATCGGAGATTCAAGAAATTCCCCGAAAAATTCATAAAACTCCGGAAAATGCATAAATTCTGGAGAAAGGCTGAAGATTTACTTATATGAAGAAGAATCTAGAGATTAGGATGGCGGAGCAAGGAGCTGACAGCGACAACGACGGCAAACAGGTGTTAGGAGAGCAGAGAGAACCTTGAGAGACTTTGAGGAATTCTTGAGCTTGAATGAGGTGAGCATGCAAATGATTCAGTCTTCCCCCTATTTATATCCCCTAGCATGGGAAGCTAAGCATCACATAGGCACTCAAGCACCCCTACTCATAGTCGTCATAGGCATTTATTACTCCTGACATGTGGCCCAAGAAGACACCACGCGTGTCCCTTCAAGCCCCCTCGCACGGCTCGAGGAAATGACATGTATGTTCCCTTCGCTTCCGACACATTCTCCAATACTTCAAGCACAATGCTCGACCTTTGCACTACCAAGAACACTTCCTCGGGAGAAGTTGGAAAAGAACCATGACTACGTGTGACAGGCAGGCCTCCCTGCGAGCACCTGTCGTTGGGATGAATGCCTGATCGACCCTGTCGTTGACCATAGATAAACCCCGCTGTCAAGCGCGACTAATACCTCCTATGTCTAGTCACGTGCATAGCCTCGCGAGCTTAACGCCTCGAGCATGAGCGATGCTCCTTCGGGAAAGTCCTTGCGCCCCTCCTCGACACAATAATTGACTCTTAAGTCATTACTCCTCTGCTTCGAAGCAACGACTTGGGGGGCTCCTGTTCTGGACTGGGCCAGAGGCTGCCTACCGTCGGGCACGTCCCAACCCATATCCTCGTCGGGGAGGGCTCAATGAAGGCCTAATCCATCAACTCGCACGAGGAATGCTCACGCGTCTTCCCCACAGTTTCCACGTGCTCCCCACGCGGGGACACATCCTCATCCAACTACCTACGTACAAAAGAACAGGTCCTCCACCTTCTGAAGTTGACGGGGCAGTTGACCCAAGACGAAGACCACATGTTAGCCTTCCCTACACCACTTAGATCCTAGCACTTATTCGTATTAGGCATAATGATCCAATCCAATTCAGATAATCGTTGGCCCGGCGCTGGGGGCACATTATAAATACCGTCTTCCACAAAAGGGTCAGGTATTCTAACTTTCTACACTTTCTATACTTACTTTCTCTCTCGCTGAAACCTACTTTAGCATCGGAGTGCCTTGCAGGTACACCCCCTCCTCTTCTCCACCACCGGCGAGCTAGGAGCTCACGGCGTATTGCTGGATGCTGATCTCCTTTCTGATCCAGTAAGATCATAAACCTTTTTGTTCTTTTTTTTTTTCCTTTCAATAACTCAAAAAGCCTAACATTTCAAAGCTAACACTAACGCACACAACTAACCAAACGGTTCTCGTTGAGTACAACGAACGTGAGGGGTGCTAATACCTTCCCCTTGCATAATTGACTCCCGAACCCTGATTTGGTTGTAGTGATCAATATCTTATCCTTTCTTTTAGGGGTTTTATGGATATTTTTCCTTTCCCTCTTTGGGAATAAATAAAGTTTAATGGCCACTTTGTTAGCCCATCTCGCGAGCATGCCGGGGACTTCCTCATTTTTCGAGGTACGATAGTTGGCGACTCTGCCGGGGACTTCTTGCCTAAGTGAATCAAGCCTAGTTTGGTTTGTGTGTGTGTGTGTGTGTGTGTGTGTGTGTGTTTATGTTTACTTACTTGTGTGTCTTTTCTTCATCTTATTATTTGTTATCCTCATTGTTGTATCGATATTTATATTTTCGGTTTCCTTGTATCGTTGGTACTTGGATACTTTGATTGAAAAAAAACCTCGACGGAAAGACTCTCTACCCGAGTCTAGAGTGAAAACATGAGATAAGACAAGGTTGAGTAGTGTGGGATCCCGAGAAGCTTTTCTCGTAAGACTTGACACGAGAACCTCACTTAGAGTAGATTCTTTTGAGAATATCGGCGACCGACAAGCTTTTGCCGTAAGCGTCAATATTTTCATTGGGATCCTTTACTCTAAGGACCTTTGTAGAACCTTGAACCTTTGGCCAATTAGGAAGGATGTTCGCATAGTGCGGGTCCTCGAGAAGCTTTCCTCGCGTGGGTCAGTACGAAGATGTCACATAGAATATATTTCCTTAATGGAGTTGTTGTGTGGCAGGTAAATTGACATAAGTGGCAAACAGTCAAGGAAATCCATGACTCTGAGACACTTGTCTAGATCCTGATGTCGATGGTCGTGCAGTGCGGATCCCTGAGAAGCTTTTCTCGCGTTGGTCAGTACAAAGATCTCACCTATACTTGATTCATTTGATGGAGTTGTTGACCGGCATGTATCTACCGTAAGTGACAAACATTCATGTGAGTCCATGGCTCAGGGGTCCCTTTTGCAAACCCTAGATCATATCCAATGAGATCTCTGTTTTGGAAAGTAATCAATTTTATCCTCCATTCGCACCCCGAACTTATGAAACCATATACCTGAAATTTCATGCATTCATTCATTCATTCATACCTCATAAAAAACAAAGCTTTTAGCATATGTGTTTATTACAGGAATATAAAGCATTTTCCAAAGCACTCGGAATGATTCCTTCTAGAAAGAGCACATTTTCATTCAAATAAAAAAAGCCTCAGATTGACAACTTGAAGGCATTGAGTTCCAAAGTAACACCACTCAAGCCGACAAATTCCAGATTTCCTATGGGAAAATTTTGGATCTGCTGACAGAAAAAGTGGACATGGGAACCATTACCACTTTGGCTCAATATTATGACATTCCCCTTTGTTGTTTCCCTTTCTCAAATTTCCAGATAGCTCCTACCTTGGAGAAGTTTGAGAGGATTTTAGATCAAACCATCAAGGATCGCAACCCTTTCCAAAGCTTGAAGAGGATGTTACTAAGGCCAAGATAGCCTCAACTTTGGGTCTTGATGTTAACGAAGTAATAGCCAACTGAGCACCTAAAGGAGCCTTGAAGGGGTTCACAAGGAAATTCTTAGAAGATCATGCATGGAAATTTATCAAAGCTAAAAAGTGGGATGCATTTTATGCTATATTGACACTCTTGGTCCATGGAATTGTAATTTTCCCAAATATTGACAATTTTGTGGATCACTTGGCAGTGGAGATTTTCTTATCCGGCAATATAGTGCTATTCCTTTTGGCGAACGTCTTCCATGCCATCCACACTCGACATGAGAAGATGAGTGGAACTTTCCTATACTCTGCTTCACTCTTACACATTTGGATGAAAACCCATATGCCTCAAGAGGGTCAGTTTATCGATAAAGATCTCACATGGCCTCAGAGGTTTTCTTCACTCACTGCTAGCTCTATCAAATGGTACAAAAGGAAATGGGAGACTAAAGACATTATACTTCACTGTGGAGAGTTCTCCAATGTACTGCTCATGGGGACACAAGGTTGCATTAACTACAAGCCCGTGTTATGCATGAGATAGTTCACACATGCTATGAATGGACCTCCGGAGGACAAAGATCATGAGCCATTTATCATTAATGATATCACACCAAGTAATAGTGCTGGGAGGAAATTTAGAAAAGCTTAGACAAATATCATCATAAGTGGGCAGACATAGGAAAGAATAATGTCATTATTAAAGAGTGTTATGTCTAGTGAGTGAAAGAAAGAGCCTGAGTGGTCAAGCTCCCATTCTTCTTTGATTCTTAAGCTTTCCAACCAACGCCTGAACCAGAGCCGATCTTTCCAGAAGATGCTGAAAATCTCAATTCCATAATTAAGGAGCTTGAATTGGAGAACTCTTAGCTACGACTCCAACTCAATCAAGAAAAGCAAAAGAATGAAGACTTAGTTTTTGGATGCTTAACTTGGATGTCATTTGTATGTTTACGTGAATGTGTGGTCATTTGTTGTTTGATCCTTGATTGAGTGTGTGCTTGTATATTTTTGTTTTCTATTTTTTTTATTTCATGGCTGATTGTATGTCTTATTTTGAATTGTATGATTTATTCTTGCATGTTGACCTTTTATTGTTAAACAAAACATGAATGGCATAATAAAATCTATCATTTAAAAATAAAAACACTTAGTCAAACGCTAAGTTCCATTTTCAAAAAATACTTGGTTAACACCAAGTAGTCATCATTCCCATTCCAAATCCACTTCAATATCATTTTAACTTTTTACCTTCAATCATTTTCAAACTCCCTTGAACCATTTTGTCAAATCGCTTTCGTAAACGATAATCAAATGCTTGATCCAACGTCAAGCCTATTTTCCCAATCAAAATCAAAACACTTAATTCTTATTAAACATTATTCAATAAATATGTAAAAGGAACTTGGTGCTTACTACGAGATTCATAAGTTAGGAATCAAGATGGTTACTCTCCGATCCAAGCTCTCGTCATCTATAAAAATTTTAATGCAACTTCCGTAAACCTTTTCTTAATCAAAACCTTAAAACATCTAACCATATTAATTTTTTTGCAAATAAGATGGAAAAGGAATGTGATGCTTACTACAAGCTCTAGAGGCTAGGATTCGAGATGCTTATCTCGGCCATCCAAGTTCTCGCCATAATTTAAAATACATCAAACAAATCAAACTCTTTTTTTTCTCGCCGACGCGCGATCTTTCGAACCTTTTCATAAACGTAAGATATTGTGTCTTGCGATGATGCAAAACATTACTTCGTCCAAAACTATTTGAGTTGAGAAAAGTGGTGTTTTTGCCGTGAATGTTGATATGTTGGAATCCATTCAATATGATGCAAACATCCTCTCCTCACCTATTTTGGGTAAAACAATATTTTCTGTCGAATGCGACATAATATCTTTTGCTAAAATTGACCAATAAACAAAAATTTTCTACTAAGAACTACGTAGCCTTGAATTATCTATTGCACCCGGAGATACGTAGGAGCAAAATTCAAAGTCTCGTCAGGCACCCTAATAAAAAATAAACCTTTTTGTCCTTTTCTTTTCCCTTTCAATAACTCAAAGAGCCTAACATTTCAAAGCTAACACTAATACGCACAACTAACCAAATGGTTTCCGTTAAGTACAACGAACATGAGGGATTCTAATAGCTTCCCCTTACATAATCGACTCTCGAACCCTTATTTGGTTGTGATGAACAATATCTTATATTTTCATTTAGGGGTTTTACCGATATTTTCCCTCTTCCTCTTTGGGAATAAATAAAGTTCAGCGGCAACTCTGTTAGTTAATCCCGCGAGCGTGCAATTGTGTTTTGCAAGGTCGTTCTCATTTTTCGAGGTACGACTCTAGGTAAAGGACATGCTTGGGTGAATGGACATAGTATTGGTCATTATTGGGCTTCTTGGGTTACATATATAAATGGATGCAGTGACACGTGCGATTATCGGGGAAAATATGTACATGAAAAGTGCAACATCAATTGTGGAAGTCCATCACAAAGGTGGTATCATGTACCAAGGTCATTCTTGAATGATGACATGAACACATTGGTTTTATTTGAAGAAATAGGTGGTAATCCTCAAAGTGTTCAGTTCCAAACTGTGACAACAAGAATTATTTGTGCTAATGTATATGAAGGTGAACATCTAGAACTATTATGCCAAAGTAGACAACTAATTTCACATATCTAATTTGTTAGCTTTGGGAATCCACAAGGCCCGTGTTTCTCTTTTAGCAAAGGCTCTTAGGAAGCTACAAATAGTCAATCTGTTGTAGAAGTTGCATGCATAGAAAAAAGTAATTGTGGATTTATGGCTACAAAAGAAATGTTCACTGTTCCAATTTTAGTAACAAATAGTACAACTAGATTAGCAATGCATGTGACATGTTAAATCAACATTTTCTACAACTTAATTTAAAATAAAATGTTTAATTGTCAAAATTTAAATGATACATTAAAAATTTCACACTAATGCATATTGTAAGTTAAAATCATTTTTCTTTAGTTTAAACATTCATCTAGGTTGTGGTAACAATAAAAGTTAGTTGAGAAACCACCCAATCTCTTTCAATTTTTCTACCATGAAAAGTTGTATCATTCTTAGAGGGCAAAATGAACCATATAATTGCAAACTAGATTTTATACCTCAACAACATTAGAGTTTCTTTCGATTTTCATTGAAAATTAATAAAATTGTAGTGAAATGACTCAAAAACACATATTTTTGCTTAAAAAATGTCATGTTTAAAGCTTGTTATTTCTTTCTAATATAAAACTTGCACCACACATTTTATTTTCCTTTTAAACAATAAATCATAGTGCGTCTTTTATTTCTTTTTATGTTTTTGGGTACAAGTGTGTTTTGTAATTCTTATATGTTCATTTTTATATTAATTTTTTTAAGATCAAATTTTATATATTTATTAGAATAATTATTTTTATGAAATATTTTATCACAAGTGTGAAAGATATGAATGCATATTAGTGCATGTGAAATATATCATTAGAACTCAATGTATACTTTAACTTATTTGATAAGTTATTAACTTTTGAAATTCATTAATTAGAAATACATGTATTATATATCAAGTTTAGAACCAAAAATTAATTCGAATTCCGTTCATGTGACAATAGTAATTGATTGACTTTTGAAATTCATTAATATAGTAATTATAATATATTATTTAGATTTTGATTTCAAATTGTTAAACTCAATAATGTTTTAGCTTTGAACCAATAATGTTTTAGCTTTGAACCAATATTGATCCGCACAAACTTGTGTTTTAAATAGGGTTATAACTAATTTGCCCCCTGCTATATGGACGAGTTATATAAAAAAAACCCGTAAATTTTTTTTAGATTTTCACCCTAATATTTTAAGATCCCACTGATTCAATCCCTCTTGAAATTTAGTCAACAGAAATGATGACATGTCACCATTTTTTTAATTTTTTATTATTGTTCTTAATTACGTGAATGACTTAGTTGACATTTTTTATTATTTTAAATGACACGTTAGCATTTTATTTATTATTATTTTAAGTTTTGAAAATATAAAATAAGTAAAACTCTAAAATAATAAGGTAGGTGAGTATTGAACCAATTACCTGCCTTTCACATGCAAAAGACACTAGCACTAGGCCAACTTTTTTGCTTTGATATATTATTCTACTGAAATGTATATATCACATAATTGTATTCATATTTTATATTTCCATTATATTTTTTGTTTAAATTTTTGTACATTGTATATTTAATATGTAACAATTTTAAACTATTCTATAATATTATTAATAATTTTAGTTTATAAATTTATAATAATAATTTAAATTAATAATTTTTATTTAATAATTTCAATTTAATAATTCTATAATTCTATAAAATAGTTAATTTAGTTTATATAAATAATTTTTGTTTAATAATTTTAGTTTAGTTTAATTTAGTTTATATTAATATTAGTTTATATTAGTTTTATAGTGTATTAATATTAGTTTAATTTATTTTATATTAGTATTAGTTTATATTAATTTATATTAGTTTATATTACTTTATTGCTAAATAAATATATAGTATTAACTAATATTGTTTTACAGTAAATATAAATAAATATATACTTAATAATATATATTTAATAAATATAAATCAATATATAATATATATACCTAATAATATAAATATAAATATATACTTAATAAATAAATAAATAGAAATAAATATATATTGTTATGTAAATAATATATACTTAATAAATTCATAATATTAACTAATATTGTTTTACGGTAAATAATATATTTAGTATTGTTAACTGAATAAATATTAACATTTTAACTAAAGTAATATTAATATAAACTAAATTAAACTAATCTGAAATTATTAAATAAAAATTATTTATATAAACTAAATTAACTATTTTATAGAATTATAGAAATATTACACTGAAATTATTAAATAAAAATTATTAATATAAAATAATAAACTGAAATTATTAATAATATTATAGAATAATATAAAATTATTAAATATTAAATATACAATATACAATATTTTAAACAAAAAATATAATGGAAATATGAAATATGAATCCAATTATATATATATATATATATATATATATATATATATATATATATATATATATATATATATATATATATATATATATATATATATATATATATATATATATATATATATATATATATATATATATATATATATATATTTCAGTAGTATAATATATCAAAACAAATAAGCTGATGTAGTTGTAGCACCCCTTGCATGTGAAATGGGTTCAACATTCACCTTCCTCATTATTTTAGAGTTTTGCATCTTTTACATTTTTAAAACTTAAAATAATAATAAATAAAATGCTAACATGTTATATAAAATAATAAAAAATACCAATTAAGTCATCCACATAATTAAGAATATTAATAAAAAATTAAAAAAATGTTATCATGTCATCATTTTTTTTACTAGATTTTAAGAGGGGTTGAATGAGTAAAATCTTGAAATGTTTGGGTGAGAATCTAAATTTTTTTTACGGGATTTTTTTTTCTTTCAAAATCCTTCTTTTTTAACCTGAGGCAAATTAACTATTAACCCTTTTAAATATATTACTTACATGTTTTTATTTGTTTTTTTTTTCCATGATTCCCAATGTAAGTCTTTATATCTCCCACAAATTTCTAAGCAATTATATTATCAACATGACATGACTTATTAGTGGATGTTTTTATAAGTTAATAATCATTTATATTCTAAAAGTTAAAATCATTTTTAGTTGTGTAAATATTTAAAACTTAAAGTTATTTGATTTATGTAATTAAAAAGAATATTAGGTTGAATTTAATGTAGGAATTACAAATAAATGTGATGAATTAGAATGATAAAGTATAACTAAACTACCTCTCATTTAAAGACATAGAGCTTTATTTAAACTGCTCCAAAAAATAAAGACACCACATTATTCACCCCTAATATAGTCTGTGTGATATTATTAACAAGTTTGCATCTCCAATAAAAAAATTGGTATGATACACTTTACAACTCATACCAACAAAGGAACTGAGTATCCAAAACCCTAACAAAATATAAAAATTGCCAACATAAACAAAACACCAATTTACAACATGTAAATAAATAAAACTACTCTGAGGGAGATATATTAATAAAGGGATAAACATTAAGATTTACTTGAGAAATAGTAAATTTCTATGCATAATATAATTTGTTTACTATATATTTACTATTGCAACATATAATTTAAAATATATAATAATAAAATATTTTCGTTGATATAACTAAAACATATAATTAAATGGTATAAGTTATGAATGGCAGGTCCATAATCTTTTAATAGTAGGGGCAGTAAAATAGTTTCTATTATGAATATTTAGAAAGATATAGTAGGCATTTTAAAAAACACAGTTTATCAATAACAACCTTCCAAAATTGTCTATAATAAATAGTAAGGTATTTAATTTTTAATATAAGACACAATTTGCATCACTTTGCATGTTTAATGTTAAGATTTTGATAAAAACTTTAGAAAATAAAAATAACATTAAATTTCAATTTTATCTTTTTTATTTATATAATGAAATCTCTTTAATAAAAATCATAATTTGATATAGGGAGGAAATTATAAGTCATTTTACGAGAGTTATTTTCTTGGTAGAGGGTTAGATTCGATATTGTCATGTACATATCAAACTCATTTATCTTTTATATATATATATATATATATATATATATATATATATATATATATATATATATATCCTAAACCATCAACTAACCTTGTAATCAATATTTTGAAATTACATATCCTTTATTATTGATAAATCATTATAATATCAAATTTAAATATGCTAATTTAGATATATGCCACGAGTATAATTTTGTTTATTTCATAGTTGTGTGTACACTTTGGTACAAGATTCCTTTTTGTCATTCATTATTTCTATTATTTAAATTAGAAATTAATAATTGTATCTGGATAAACAAGGTTAAATGTTTGAAGATTTCTAAGACATATAGGCTGTATTTGGCGAGTTCTTACTCACTCCTTGGGTGTCTTTTTTTACCAACTCATGTAAGATACTTTTTTAAGAAGAAAAATCTAATTTAGAATATTGATTAGATAATTCAACACTATTTTTGGGGAACAACCAAATTACATTTACCTATATAATTCATTCTCTCAATTATAATATTTCAATAACAAAGACTGGAGAATCATACATATTTAAAATGGGTTTGTTATCTTGTTATAGCATTCTCTTAATGAGTATAATTATGTTGCACTCATGTTTTGCCAGAGAGGTTACTTATGATTCAAAAGCTCTAATTATCAATGGAGAAAGACGTCTTATTTTTTCAGGTGCAATCCATTATCCAAGAAGCACCGTGGAGATGTGGCCTGACCTTATTCAAAAGGCCAAAGATGGTGGCCTTGATGCCATTGAAACTTATATATTTTGGGATCGTCACGAACCCGTTCAACGTGAATATAATTTCTCAGGAAATTTGGATTTTGTCAAATTTTTCAAGCTTATCCAAGAAGCTGGGCTATATGCTATTATGAGGATTGGTCCTTATGCATGTGCGGAATGGAACTACGGAGGATTCCCATTGTGGCTTCACAATATTCCTGGGATCGAGCTAAGAACAAATAATGAGGTTTACAAGAAAGAAATGCAAATTTTTACCACAAAGATCGTGAATGTGGCAAAAGAAGCAAATTTGTTTGCATCGCAAGGAGGTCCCATTCTTCTAGCTCAAATTGAGAATGAATATGGAGATATCATGTGGAATTACAAAGACGCGGGGAAGAAATACGTTAAATGGTGTGCTCAAATGGCTCTAGCACAAAATATTGGGGTTCCATGGATCATGTGCCAGCAAGGTGATGCTCCCCAACCTATCATCAATACTTGCAATGGATACTACTGTCATAATTTTAAACCTAATAACCCAAAAAGTCCTAAAATATTCACTGAAAATTGGATTGGTTGGTTCCAAAAATGGGGTGAAAGAGTTCCCCATAGAAGTGCTGAAGATTCAGCTTTCTCAGTTGCACGCTTTTTCCAAAATGGAGGTGTATTAAACAATTACTACATGTACCATGGAGGAACCAACTTTGGCCGCACATCAGGTGGACCATATATCACAACATCTTATGACTATGATGCACCGATTGATGAGTATGGGAATTTAAATCAACCAAAATGGGGACATCTTAAGCAACTTCATGCAGCAATTAAATTAGGTGAAAATGTTCTTACAAATTATATATCAGTAAACAACAAGGATCTTGGCAATGGAATCACACTTACAACATACGCCAATTCCACAGGCGCAAGATTTTGTTTCCTAAGTAATAACGACACTAACAAAGATGCAAATGTTGACTTACAAAATGATGGTAAATACTTTGTTCCTGCTTGGTCCGTCACCATTCTTAATGGATGCAACAATGAAATTTTCAATACGGCAAAAGTTAACAGTCAAACCTCAATAATGGTGAAAAAGAGTGGTGATAATAGTTCTAATGAACTCACTTGGGAATGGAAAATGGAGCCAAAGAAAGACACCATGAATGGAAAGGGAAATATTAAAGCACACCAACTTTTGGAGCAGAAGGAACTAACCTTGGATGCTAGTGACTATTTATGGTACATGACTAGTGTTGATATCAATGACACTTCAATTTGGAGCAATGCAACTCTCAGTGTGAACACTATGGGACATACACTTCATGGTTATGTTAATAGGAGGTATATAGGATACCAATTTAGCCAATGGGGAAATAAATTCACTTATGAAAAGAAAGTTTCTTTGAAGACTGGAGCAAACATTATAACCTTGCTTAGTGCCACCGTCGGGCTTCCAAATTATGGTTCATGGTTTGACGAGATAAAAACGGGCATATCAGGTGGCCCTGTTCAATTGATTGGAAAAAATAATGTTACTATGGATTTGTCAACCAACCTTTGGTCTTATAAGGTTGGTTTGAATGGTGAGAGGAAACGTTTATATGATTTGCAACCACGTGCCAGTGTATCATGGAACACTGATTCACCTCATATTCCAATTGGAAAACCTATGACTTGGTATAAGGCAGAGTTTAAAGCTCCTTCAGGAATAGATCCTATCGTGGTGGACTTCCAAGGGCTAGGTAAAGGACATGCTTGGGTGAATGGACATAGCATTGGTCGTTATTGGGCTTCTTGGGTTACATCTACAAATGGATGTAGTGACACGTGCGATTATCGGGGAAAATATGTAAAGGAAAAGTGCAACACCAATTGTGGAAGTCCATCACAAAGGTGGTATCATGTACCAAGGTCATTCTTGAATGATGACATGAACACATTGGTTTTATTTGAAGAAATAGGTGGTAATCCTCAAAGTGTTCAGTTTAAAATTGTGACAACAGGAACTATTTGTGCTAATGTATATGAAGGTACAAATCTAGAACTATCTTGCCAAAGTGGACAAGTAATTTCACAAATCCAATTTGCTAGCTTTGGGAATCCACAAGGCCAGTGTGGTTCTTTTAGCAAAGGCTCTTGGGAATCTACAAAGAGTCAATCTGTTGTGGAAGCTGCATGCATAGGAAAAAATAATTGTGGATTTATAGTTACAAAAAAAATGTTTAATGTTCCACTTGGAGTAACAAATAGTACAGCTAGATTAGCAGTGCAGGTGACATGTTAAGTCAGCATTTTCTACAACTTAATTTAAACATTAAATGTTCAATTGTCAAATTTTAAATAATACATTAAACACTTTACATTAATGCACATCGTAAGTTAAAATCATTTTTCTTTAGTTTAAACATTCATGTAAGTTGTGGTTACAATGAAAGTTATTTGAGTAACCACCCAATCTCTTTTAACCTTTTTACTATGAAAAGTTGTATCATTCTGAGAGAGAAAATTGAACTATATAGTTGCAAACTAGATGTTATACCTCAACAACATTAAAGTCTCTTTCGATTTTCATTGAAAGTTAATAAAATTGTAGTGAAACGACCTAAAAACACATTTTTTTGCTTCAAAAATTTCATGTTTAAAGCTTGTTATTTCTTTCTAATACAAAACTTGCACCACACATTTTAGTTTTCTTTTAAAAATTAATCTGCAGTTTTATGCGTCTTTTATTTCTTATTCCTATTTTAAGTACAAATGTGTTTTGTAATTCTTATATGTTCATTTCTAAACTGATATTATCTTAGATAAAATTTTATATATTTATTAGAATAAATATATTTTTGAAAGATTTTATCCCAAGGGTGAAGGATATGAATGCATACTATTGAGTTCATGTGAAATTTACCATTGGAATTGAATGTATACTTTAACTGATGTGATAAGTTACTAACATTTGAAATTCATTAACAATATATATATATATATATATATATATATATATATATATATATATATATATATAAAATCAAGTTTAGCACTATAAATCAATATCTAATTTAGTTCATCTGGTAATAGTAATTGATTAAATTTTAAAATTAATTAAAATATTAATTATAATATAGTATTATTTAGATTTTGATTTCAAATTGTTAAACTCAATACTGTTTTAGCTTTGAACCAATATTGATCCAACACAAGCTTGTATTTTGAATGTATTGCGTATAAGTTTTTATTTGTTTTTTTTTTCATGATTCCTAATGTATGTTCTTAATAGTTTCTACAATTTTCTAAGCTGTTGTATTCTCAACATGACTTATAAGTGGAGGTTTTTATAAGTTACTCAACATTTATATTACAAAATTTAACATTATTTTTACTTGTTTAAATATTTAATTTTCTGGAAGGACATGCTTTTGTGACATACATAATTGAAAGCGAAATCATATTCAATACTTAAAGTTATTTGATTTATGTAACTAAAATGAGTATTAGTTTGAATGTAGTGTAGGGACTACAAATAACTGTGATGAATTAGAATGATAAAACATAAACAAACTACTGCATGAAGAAGTTTGTTATTTCATTTGGTGGAGGGCAATATCCCTTGGGATGATTTCCTACGCAAAGCTCACACAAAAAAACAATTTTAGTGCGTAGTCATCTCCTTCATTTCTTTGTGAAAGCTTTGACCGTTTTATTTCCTTTTATAAACAATTTTAAATAGAGCTATCCAACAACTACTAATATGTTATTCAAACTAAAAGGACATATGCACAAATATAAACATAATATTTAAAATGATAAAACTACTAAAATGTCTTCGAAAACTAAGGCCACACCCGACAATGACGCCATTTTTGTTGTCGTGCAGATAGAAAGTGTATTTTTATTGTCTTCACATGAGCTGGATATTTTTCAAAGACCGTTCAATAGTTTATGAGACTTTAACTTTGGTTTAATATGAGATTTATTGTTTGGTGAATAATTGAAAATTAAAATAATAAAAAATAAGTGTTTGTTGTTTCAACAGTTAGAAAACTTTATCGAGCTTAGACTTTATTGAATTGTTCTTATGTAGCACCCTTATTTTATTTTAATATTTTAATTAAATATTAGGATATTTAATTTTAGGTGTGGTGTGATTTATTTTGATTAACGGTCTTATTTTTGGTGATTTGGATGTTATAAGGATATTTTGGCAATTTACAATTACTGAATTAGTTGAGTTGAGAACGTAGAAATTAAAAATTAGAATTATTGGAATTATTAGAAATAATTAGTTAATTTTAAAATATTTATTTATGATAGAAATAATTGGAGTTTTAGGAATTAATTAAAATGTTTTAATTAAATACTTATTTAATTAAAATGTTTTAAAATAAATATTGACGGTAATGTTATACTTATTTATTTTTATTTAAATTGGAGTAAATATTAAATTAGGATTATTTTTACTAATAATAAAAAGAATCATATTTTAACGATAAAAGTTTAACGGTAATACTTAGGGTGTGAGAGTAATTAGAAGGTGAAGTATCCAAATGGGATTTTGGATTATAAATTATAAAATTAGTGTGATAGTGTCGCAATGCGAAAAACAATCTGCGGAAAATTGAGTCACCACCGAACGCTATTTATCCCGACGGGGGAAAGGAAACGATCGAAGAAACCTCAAAAAGGAAATGAACATGGTATCGCAACCAAATCCTGGGTTCGGGAGTGGATTATGCGAGAGGAAGGTATTAGCACCCCTTGCGTCCGTTATACTCAACGTGGTCCACACTTGTTGTTATAATCAAATTGTGTGTTTGTATAAAGCCTACTTGCTAACGGAAACGACAGGGGAAAAAACAAAAAGGAGACTCGATAGGACTTCGACGTCCTATGCCTATGTATTACCTCGTGCAATGGGAAAGTCAGAGTCAACGTAGTTCGAAGGACTACGGGTGAAAGGGGGGAAGGTTGCTCGCCACGACTTCGTTGTCTTGTGCCCACGTATCCTCATTCGGACGAGAATGAGAAAATTAGAGCATTCTTAGTTCGGCCTACCAATTGTTAAGTATTTTTTTATGAGCGATGCTAAGTTCGCATTCCAACAGTTAGGGTCGATACTTGTTTGCGGTAGAACGAAAATAACACGCTGATCGATAAAACAGCAAGTGTACTATTTTAACGATGTAGTAATAGCTGGGGTTATCCCCAGAATCGATCTCTCGAGGACTGCGCATTATTGTAAGTGCAGATGTTATTTCAATTAGGTCGGACTATCCTATGAACTAATTAGGGAATACTTCTCAAATCCAAGTATTATGGCACAAATCTACACGTTGGACTCGTTTTCTTACTCCGGGGAATCTAGGGTGTTCGGGTCATTCCTAAGTTTTCAAACTTTCCCAATGTCCCTAGTTCTAACTTCTCTTCCCTCAAACTCTATATACTTTCTTAACCATCTAAAAATCACAGTATTCACATGAAAAAATTTTGACGGTTCTAACTCGGGGCGATTTCAGAGAGGTTTTCATAAAACTACACATAAAACAGACATGACCCGTACAAAGAGGAAAAACTAAATACAATAAATCCTCTGGTTCCGTTGCCGGGAACGACGCCAAAAACTTGATCGGAAAAATAGCAAGTATATTATTTTAAACGATGTAGTAATAGTTGGGGTTATCCCCAGAATCGATTTCTCGATGACTGCGCATTATTGTAAGTGCAGATGTTATTTCAATTAAACAAAAATGCCTTTGGGGGTTTGTTTGTTATGAAAAATTATAATAACTACATAAATTAAGCAGAACAATAAAAAGCGCTTTTACGATTATAATGAATCATGCTAGGGAAGGTGTATAAATGGCTCAGTAAGAACCCTAAATTATCGTCAGAGAGATATGCCTCAAAACCTTAATTTTACCGACCCTCAAATATTTTTCTTAAATTCCTTAACCAAAAAACCTTAGATATTCTCCCTTGACCCTAATTCCTTAGCAGTCAAGAAAGAACATCAAGCAATAGTTCTGACAAAGTTTTTGGTCACTACGGGATATCCCTATTCCTAGGCAATATCTACCGTAATGTTATTATGAAAAATAAATAGATTGGTTTTTCAGGACAAATTCCTAATCGTAAATCGTTCCCAATTTAACCGATCGAAAAATGTTAAATAATTTGCATAACAAAAGATTAAGGCAAGAAAACATAATCTCATCAGATAATTCAACAAAGGTTCATTACATCACAATTCAGGGAATCCCCCTAGCATTGGGGGGATTAGCCTCTCATAATATTCAAAATAAAAACAACAAGATAAGAAATAGATATTACAATAGTTATCGGATTACTTTGATCTTCAATTGCTTCCGCGAATCGATGATCTCCGTTCTCCAGGAACTCTTGAAAGCATCAAACTCTATCGTCAATTGTTCGTCAAAGTAAAAGTGTCTTCTCTCCTCTCCAAACCTTACCTAAGTAATTCCCAAAATAATTATAACAATGTGAAATTCCCAGAATACCCCTCAGAGCACTACACTCAGACAGTATGAAAAGAATATAAAAATTTCCTCTCCCAGGCTTGCTGACACGGGCTGTGTCAGTTGACACGGGCACCCGTGTCAGCCCTCTGTTTCTTCTGCACAAACAAGTTTACCCCCAGGCCTGCTGACACGGGCACCCGTGTCAGCCCACTGACTCTTGCCCCATTTCTTCATTTCCTTACTTCTCCTGACACGGGCCGTGTCAGCTGACACGGGCACCCGTGTCAGGCTTCTGGCTTCTTACTTAAACTCTTCCGAAACATGCAATTTTTATCGTTCTTTCGCACTGATTCCTCTTGAATGTTTGTATAAACCTGAGTACACTAAAGGACACAACCAATGCATAAAATGTGGTAAAAGAGGTGTAAAACAAATAAACAATGACGAAATATTAACTAAAACAAATAGTGAAATAACGTATGAAAACCACCGATCAAACTCCCCCAAACTTAACCCGTTGCTTGACCTCAAGCAACAAGCTTGCATAAAAAACTTTTTAGATCAAACGGTACATATCAAATGAAAGACTTGTGAAGGTAAGGTGTGTCTGTACTCATACGTGAGCCTTTGTTCCGATCGGCGAAAACTAATTTTCTTGGTAATTGTCCGTAACGAAGATATTACACAAACACATATAGCGGTAAAACCACGGACCTAAATACCCATTTCGGTTACCTCTCCAACTATGCTTTGGGCTTAAGTCTTTTCTTCGATTTTCTACCCCTTTCATCCGGATAATCAGATTAAGGCAAATTTTTTTTTCGTTTTCCCTCACATGTACAAGATTGATCGAAAGTTTTTCTAGGCACCATTATCTTTTTTTTTCTCTCGCTCATTGGCGTTTATTAGTCCACTTTGGGATGACAATTAAGACTCAACCGCCTTTAGGCTAAGTAACCGAGTGAGGGTTACCCAACTTAGAAGGACTAGTTGTCTTTATCGCCATTATTCACTTTTTCGGTGCCTTAAGTCATTCTATCAATCAACCTTATACATGCAATTCTTTTTAATCATGTCGGACTATCCTATGAACTAATCGGGGAATACTTCTCAAATCCAAGTACTATGGCACAAATCTACACGTTGGACTCGTTTTCTTACTCCGAGGAATCTAGGGTGTTTGGGTCATTCCTAAGTTTTCAAACTTTCCCAATGTCCCTAGTTCTAACTCCTCTTCCCTCAAACTCTATATACTTTCTTAACCATCTCAAAATCACAGTATTCAAAAGAAAAAATTTTGACGGTTCTAACTCGGGGCGAATTCTGAGAGGTTTTCTTAAAACTACACATAAAACAGACATGACCCGTACAAAGAGGAAAAACTAAATAAAATAAATCCTCTGGTTCCGTTGCTGGGAACGGCGCCAAAAACTTGATCGAAAAATTAGAAAGTATACTATTTTAAACGATATAGTAATAGTTGGGATTATCCCCAGAATCGATCTCTCGAGGACTGCGCGTTATTGTAAGTGCAGATGTTATTTCAATCAAACAAAAATGCCTTTGGGGGATTGTTTGTTATAACAAATTATAATAACTATATAAAATAAGCAGAACAATGAAAAGTGCTTTTACGATTATAATGAATCATGCTAGGGAAGGTGTCTAAATGGCTCAGTAAGAACCCTAAATTATCGTTAGAGAGATATGCCTCAAAACCTTAATTTTACCGACCCTCAAATATTTTTCTTAAATTCCTTAACCGAAAAACCTTTGATATTCTCCCTTGACCCTAATTCCTTAGCAGTCAAGAAAGAACATCAAGGAATAGTTCTGACAAAGTTTTTGGTCACTAAGGGATATCCCCATTCCTAGACAATAACTACCGTAATGTTATTATGCAAAATAAATAGATTGGTTTTCAGGCCAAATCCCCAATCGTAAATCGTTCCCAATTTAACCGATCGAAAAATGTTAAATAATTTGCATAACAAAAGATTAAGGCAAGAAAACATAATCTCATCAGATAATTCAACAAAGGTTCATTACATCACAATTCAGGGACACCCCCCCGCATTGGGGGTTTAGCCTCTCATAATATTCAAAATAAAAACAACAAGATAAGAAATAGACATTACAATAGGTATCGGATTACTTTGATCTTCAATTGCTTCTGCGAATCAATGATATCCGTTCTCCAGGAACTCTTGAAAGCATCAAACTCTATCGTCAATTGTTCATCAAAGTAAATGTGTCTTCTCTCCTCTCCAAACCTTGCCTAAGTAATTCCCAAAACAATTATAACAATGCGAAATTCCCAGAATACCTCTCAGAGCACTACACTTAGACAGTATGAAAAGAATATTAAAATTTCCTCTCCCAGGCTTGCTGACACGGGCCGTGTCAGCTGACATGGGCACCCGTGTCAACCCTCTGTTTCTTCTGCGCAAACAGGTTTACCCCCATGCCTGCTGACACGGGTCGTGTCAGCTGACACGGGCACCCGTGTCAGCCCTCTGACTCTTGCCCCATTTCTTCATTTCCTTGCTTCTCCTGACACGGGTGCACGTGTCAGGCTTCTGGCTTCTTACTTAAACTCTTCCGAAACATGCAATTTTTATCGTTCTTTTGCACTGATTCCTCTTGAATGTTTGTATAAACCTGAGTACACTAAAGGACACAACCAAGGCATAAATTGTGGTAAAAGAGGTGTAAAACAAATAAACAATGACGAAATATTAACTAAAACAAATAGTGAAATAACGTATGAAAACCACCGATCAAACTCCCCCAAACTTAAACCGTTGCTTGACCTCAAGCAATAAGCTTGCATAAAAAAATTTCAGATCAAACGGTACATATCAAAAGAAAGACTTGTGAGGGTAAGGTGTGTCTGTACTCATACGTGAGCCTTTGTTCTGATCGGCGAAAACTAATTTTCTTGGTAATTGTCTGTTAACGAAGGTATTACACAAACACATATCGCAGTAAAACCACGGACCTAAATACCCCTTTCGGTTACCTCTCCAACTATGCTTTGGGCTTAATTCTTTTCTTCGATTTTCTACCCCTTTCATCCGGATAATCAGATTAAGGCAAAAAAAAATTCGTTTTCCCTCGCATGTACAAGATTGATCGAAAGTTTTTCTAGGCACCATTATCTTTTTTTTTCTCCCGCTCATTGGCGTTTATTAGTCCACTTTGGGATGACAATTGAGACTCAACCGCCGTTAGGATAAGTAACCGGGTGAGGGTTACCCAACTTAGAAGGACTAGTTGTCTTTATCGCCATTATTCACTTTTTCTGTGCCTTAAGTCATTCTATCAATCAACCTTATACATGCAATTCTTTCTAATCATGACGGACTATCCTATAAACTAATCAGGGAATACTTCTCAAATCTAAGTACTATGGCACAAATCTACACGTTGCACTCGTTTTCTTACTCTGGGGAATATAGGGTGTTTGGGTCATTCCTAAGTTTTCAAACTTTCCCAATGTCCCTAGTTCTAACTCCTCTTCCCTCAAACTCTATATACTTTCTTGACCTTCTCAAAATCACAGTATTCACAAGAAAAAATTTTGACGGTTCTAATTCGGGGCGAATTCAGAGAGGTTTTCATAAAACAACACATAAAACAGACATGACCCGTACAAAGAGGAAAAACTAAAAACAGTAAATCCTCCCCCCAAACTTAAACTACACATTGACCCCAATGTGTTAGAACAAGAGCGAGAGAGGTCACTCACATAGATCCTGATTTAGGACGCTGACGGTAATGCCACACCACTGCTACATCATCATTTGCACATGTAGGATCTGAATTATTTCCTGCAACCAAAACAAAAACAAACAGCAAATAGAAAGTAATTAATCAGACAAGCGTGGGTTGCCTCCCACGTAGCGCTTCATTTAACGTAGCATGGCTCGATGTCTCATTCTCTGTTAAGGTGGCATATATGAAACAAAGAACACATCATCTTTTTTCTTTCTTTTGTTTGGTAGCAACCCCATGAACTTGAGGTATTGATGATGTTTCTTCCAACTCATTTTCCGTGGGATTTTAGTGAATAAGGCATAAATGAAATCCAATACTTTATCAATTTCTTGTCATTCATCTGCCTTGTCAAAATAGTTTTTAGGGATATTATTTTCTTGAAGATTTTCTTGTTGGATATCTACATCTTCACAAATCGTTACATCTGTATTTTCATCAAGCACTAGATCATCTTCAAGTTGCCTTTTTTCTTCTTCCCCGTACTTCTTATTTACCTCAAATTCTTTTATTTTTAATGCACCTTCTTCGTCTGACGTTATGCCTTGTTCTTCTTCTTTCACACATTCTTCTTCCAACCTACACTCTCGCCAAATAAAATAATCTGGATAAAAGTTAGCTTCCTTACATTCATTCATAAGGATTCTTACCTCCCTCCTATATGCTTTAAAAATTTTATTCGCCTCTTCCAAAGTGATTCTCGAATCAGGCGACCAAAATTGAGGAGATTCAGGTGGTAATGTATAAAAGATATCCATAACTACACACTCAAACTTTATTAGTCGCACAATATAGAAGAATTCATGAAGCAACAATAATCTGAATTTTTTTTATTAAAATAAAATATAAAATTAAATTAAAATTAAAAATAAAATTAAAAATAAATTTTAATTGTGGAGCAACAAAATTTTAACTAAAATAAAACTCTAAAATCTATGATCTTTGGCAGTCCCCGACAATGGCACCAAAAACTTGATCGATAAAATAGCAAGTGTACTATTTTAACGATGTAGTAATAGTTGGGGTTATCCCCAGAATCGATCTCTCGAGGACTGCGCGTTATTTTAAGTGCATATGTTATTTCAATTAAACAAAAATGCCTTTGGGGGTTTGTTTGTTATAACAAATTATAATAACTATATAAAATAAGCAGAACAATAAAAAAGTGTTTTTACGTTTATAATAAATCATGCTAGGGAAGGTGTATAAATGGCTCAGTAAGAACCCTAAATTATCGTCCGAGAGATATGCCTCAAAACCTTAATTTTATCGACCCTCAAATATTTTTCTTAAATTCCTTAACCGAAAAACCTTAGATATTCTCCCTTGACCCTAATTCCTTAGCAGTCAAGAAAGAACATCAAGCAATAGTTCTGCCAAAGTTTTTGGTCACTACGGGATATCCCCATTCCTAGGCAATATCTACCGTAATGTTATTATGCAAAATAAATAAATTGGTTTTTCAGGCCAAATCCCTAATCGTAAATCATTCCCAATTTAACCGATCTAAAAATGTTAAATAATTTGCATAACAAAAGATTAAGGCAAGAAAACATAATCTCATCAGATAATTCAACAAAGGTTCATTACATCACAATTCAGGGACACCCCCTAGCATTGGGAGGTTTAGCCTCTCATAATATTCAAAATAAAAACAACAAGATAAGAAATAGACATTACAATAGGTATCGGATTACTTTGATCTTCAATTGCTTCCGTGAATCGATGATCTCCGTTCTCCAGGAACTCTTGAAAGCATCAAACTCTATCGGCAATTGTTCGTCAAAGTAAATTTGTCTTCTCTCCTCTCCAAACATTACCTAAGTAATTCCCAAAATAATTATAACAATGCAAAATTCCTAGAATGCCCCTCAGAGCACTACACTCAGATAGTATGAAAAGACTATAAAAATTTCCCCTCCCAGGCTTGCTGACACGGGCCGTGTCAGTTGACACGGGCACCCGTGTCAGCCCTCTGTTTCTTCTGCGCAAACAAGTTTACCCCCAGGCCTGATGACACGGGTCGTGTTAGCCCTCTGACTCTTGCCCCATTTCTTCATTTCCTTGCTTCTCCTGACACGGGCCGTGTCAGCTGACACGGGCACCCGTGTCAGGCTTCTGGCTTCTTACTTAAAATCTTCCGAAACATGCGATTTTTGTCGTTCTTTCGCACTGATTCCTCTTGAATGTTTGTATAAACCTGAGTACACTAAAGGACACAACCAAGGCATAAAATATGGTAAAAGAGGTGTAAAACAAATAAAAAATGACGAAATATTAACTAAAACAAATAGTGAAATAACGTATGAAAACCACCGATCACACACCCTTTCTGAAAATGGTTTGACGAAACATCCCGAAGGACAAAACGATTTGCAGTTTGTTTAAGAGTTTGAAAAAGAAATGAATTGAATTGGTTTGAGATTCGTATTGCACTAAAGTCTATGACATAAGAGCGAATGCTTCGTAAGATCGACCCAAGACGGGACTTATACAAAGCACTCTAGACAAGGTAAGGAGAGACCCCCGCTTATCATTTCCCATATACTTAAGGCTCGTGGCATACAATACTCATCGTATTTATTAAGTGTTTTAATTTTTTTTTAGAAAGAGGAGAGAAACTCAAAGGGTAAAGAGAAAACCTAAGGGAAACTCACCTAGATATTGTCATGCAATATGGCCATATAGTTGAGGATGAACAAGGGAAGGTCTACCTAATGTTATCATACAAATGATGGACCTAAGCTTGATGTTAAAAGGGACTACCCTAATGTTGTCATGCAAAGGATTGAGAGCCTAATGTCTATCCTACTCCAAACTTAATCAGAAATTAAGTTGGACTAGGAGCCTTAAGGGAGCATGTGATCAAACACAAGTAAACATTATACAACTCAATCTCAAACAACACATAGGAATCCTAAACTCAAATGAGAAGAAAAGAGATGAAGAGAAGAAGGATGTCAAAGCAACACAAGGTAAGAAGAATCAACCATTAATTCACAAGTGTCACACATCAAGGCTAAAGTCAAAGCATGCTTATCACATGAATCAAAACATCAAATATGGATATAGAAAACAATCAACATACACATTCTCAATCACCACAAACCATGATCAAATTTCTCACACATTCAAGTTCAAATAGATAAGCAAAGACAATCAAAGAAGTACATAAGCAAACATGTCTTAAATCCATAATCCACATCACTAATTAAAAGACAAGACAAAAGGGATCAGGTAAGGTATGGATCAAATAAGGTCAGAACCTACATCATATCATGATTAACACAATTCAAGGATGAAAGAAGAAGCACAACAGCATTCAACATGAATCACATCAATGGCTAAGCATTTGTAAACATTTATCTCATAAGAAACAAAGCACAAAAGATCAATCAATGAAATTAGAGCAAGTATCCAAGGAGGTGCAGTAGCATGAAAATGAACATCAATTGAAATCAACTCAAGGATAGCAAGAAGAAACATCAAGGATCAAGTTCAAGACATGCCTCAAAACTAGGTAAGCATCATTCATTATCATCTTCAAAGGAAGGCAAACATCCATGTAAAGTATAAAGAACAAATGATCAAGTAATGAACAGCAAAGCATGAAGATTAGAAGCTCAAACATGTAAACCAAGGCATACAAGAGTCATTGGCATCAAAGGATCATACAAGAAAACAATCTCAAGAAACTAGGTCAAAGGTATCCAAGCATCATGCTCAAAACAAAGATCCAATTGAAAATTCAATCAAAAATAGATAAATGACCAAATAAATGTGGATCCAAAGCTCTAATTCAATTTAAAACAATTAAGATTAATCATGAAAAATATCCCAAAAGGATTACATAAATGAATCACCAAATCAAGTCAAACAAACTCATGTAGGTAACTAATCGAGCATTCATCAAGGATCAATTAAAACCAATTGAAAAGCAACCAAAAATTCATCATCCAAGCATCAAAACAGTATCCAAAAATTCATCAAAGATGTATCAAAACATGGTAGAGAAACTAGTTCAAGAAAGCACACAAAAGGCATCAAAAGATCAAACCCTAATTCAAAGGGTAAACATGGAAACACCTTTACAAATTAAATCCAAATAAAATAGTAAAATTAAATGAGAAAATAAAATAAAAATTAAAAAAAATATCTTGAGATGTTAAAATGTCAGAAACATATTTTTAATCATTTTAAAGAATGTTTTAACAATTAAAATAAAAATGAAATTGAAAAATGTGGAGAAAATAAAATAAAGAGAATTAAACATGGTATGGGGGTGCACTAGCAATTTCCAAAAACAACATGATTCAGGCTACACACGCTATGGGCCACAAACGAATGGGGTGAGAAAAGTAATGAAACATCAAGCCCAAACAAGACTCAGGCACAGTCAACCAGCCACGTAGCCTCATTAATTGAGGTGGCGTTGCCTCACACATGAGAGCAAATAAGAAGGAAACACGCAATGTCATTTGAAGCTCAGGTTTGGAATGAAATGCTTATAAAGGGTGTTTTAGGGTTGGAATATGGCTTGGATATGAAACAAGAGGATCAGAACTAGTTGCTTAGGCTTGGAGAGAAAAATGAATGTGAAATGGCGCACATGTGGTATAGGCTCGGGTTCAAGTTTTGGAAAGGTGGTTTTGTTGTTTTTAGAGTGAAATGAGCATTAGGAGGTTGTGAAATGAGTTGGCACGTGTGGAGAAGAAATGAGGCAAGGTTTGTACAAGTTCTCTTTTTTCCAACTTTGGCATGATGAATAGCATGTGGTTTAGGCTTATTTGGCAAACAAATTTAGTGGTCATGCGTGTGATATTTATGCTCAAGGATCATTCTACAAGAGACTATGCCAATATTTCAAGAAGACCAAAAATAAAATGCCATGAAACCTATTGAAACCCTCTACTTTACATGAGTATAATTTGATGAGTTTGGCTCCATTTGGTGCATTCTTGGGCTTACATGAAACTAGGGAATGATGTGAACAAAATTGGTGTTCAAAGCCTCTTGAGATGAGGCTCATAAGGTTGTGAAAAAATGCTTTGAAATCATGTCCATAAAGCGACCCCAAATCTTCATGAAAATTCTAAGTCACAAAGTCATTTTTCCAACTTGAAACAAGAAAATATCTTGACTTTGGGAGGCCATAACTTGAGATGTACAAATCCAATGGAGGGGTTCTTTACATAAAAAAAAAACTTAGAAGGAGCTCTACAACTTTCATGTTGAAAAGATTTTGAATTGAAGCTTAGATCATGATGGAAATTGCCCTTGAAGTTAGCTTCATGAAATTGATCAAAAACTTACTAAATTTGACAATTTGAAATCCCTAACTTTGGGTCACCATAACTTGAGTTATACACATCCAATTGGAGAGTTCTTGTTATCAAAAGAAAGCTTGGAGAATGAGGAACAACTTTTATGCTGGAGGAAAAGTGAGATGAGGCTTGGATCATCAAGAAAATAGCCTCTGAAAACATGCCCTCCAAGCTGAAATTTCATACTTAAAAAATTTCTAAGTGTTAAAAACATGAATCTTGATTTTTCTCAACTTTAAGTCACCATAACTTTTGATCTGTGAATCTTTTAGAGTTGCTTTCTTCTACAAACTTGTAGTATCTTATGTCCTCTTTAATTTGATTACAAGTTTGCCTTATTTAGATCAAGGATGTGAAAGTTATGGATGTTGCAAGATAGCACCATAAACACAAATTCTCCATACTTGGTGAAATTCAAGAAAAACCCTAATTTAGAAACTTCTCCTGATTTTATGATTTCTCCTAATCAAACCTCATAATATCATGGATGATGACTTGAAATGCCTAAATATGACCCAAGAATTCAAGAGTTGACTTTTGTAGTGTATCGGTTGACTTTTTGACTAGATGAATTCCTCCTCTATCCACTTAGGAACCTTCTGAAATGATTTGTGATGAACCATGAGACATGTAGATAACATTTGAGATGTATATTAAGCCATGGAGTCTTTATTAGCTCAAGAAAACAAACACAAGTAGTCCTTGCGTAAAACCCTAGTTCAGAGCCACTAGGAGCCTGATCAGATAAATCTCTTGAAATCCTTGAAACCCTAATCCTCAGATGATTGGGTGAGATTGTTGAGAATGCCTTGATGAATAAAAGGACTTCGTAGCTTGAGAATACCATGTTGCTGATGCTATTTCCTTCCTCATTTCTTTGAGAACCATCTACTCCTCTTGAGGACCACCACAAATATCTTGATCTCATATCTAGAACCAATGTTATGCACAAATGAAGATGCAGATGAAATAAAGCATAAGCCAAAAAGGTTAAAGAAAGGAAGAGCAAATATTGGGGTGTTACAGATATCTAGGTTAAGATAGGAAAAAAATCCCAACAAAAAGGAAGCTTTGGGAAGGGAGAGGGATGAATGTCAAGAATATGTGAAAAAGCTTTGATTAAGGTAAATGGGTAATTGTTACCGTAAGGTGACTTTTAGGCAGCAGGATGATGAGGGTTTCCTTACTCTCTCATCAGCGCCAAATGTTTTTTGGTCTAGTAATCCTGTTTTCTTTATTGATCGTGTTTTTGTCAATGTTTTTGTATATTGTGTTTTGGGAAAATGGGGTTTCCTTAACCCCTTTGGTCATTGAATCTATGGTAATATCTCAAAAGTGTTATATATACATGTATGATTGTGAATTTCGGTGCAATATGTCACACATGTATGATTTTGCTGTTTTTTTTTCATAGATCGTTATTACGATCTGTGATGGGATTTGAGAAAATCCCATTTGGTGATCGATAAAATATATCGATAATTTGAGTGATCAAATGAGATATGAGAAAATCCCATTTGTTTACTGTAGAAATTACATGTAATATATAAATTTTGTGAATTACTGTATAATTTCAAGTTTTTATCAGAAAGTGTAAGTGAAATTTCTATAATAACATTTCATATATATATATATATATATATATATATATATATATATATATATATATATATATATATATATATATATATATATATATATATATATATGTATATATATATATTCAATGTATATATTTTACTGTAATGATATTAAAATATATAATTTCTAAATAATCCATGCTTTTTTACTCTTATTGAAAAAAAAAATTTATGATAAAATAATTTATTTTAGTTATTTCAATAATTTTTTTGCTAATCATTGTATCGCATTACGATTTCTAAAAAAAAAATTATATATATTTTATCATTCTATAAATCTCATAGAGTTTAATTAAAGATGTTCTAACACTTCCCTATTTACATTAAATATTTTATTTTATATTACTTTTTAAGAAAATAATTAGTATTATAGTGTTGTAATAGTTTTATCTTGAAATTCAATAAGCACACACAATTTTACTTTATTTTCGTAATGTTATTTTTACATATTCATTCTTATAATTGTTAATATGAATCATCGGTGGCAGTGCAGATGGCAACGGCAGTTCGGTGGGCGACGACGGTGGTTTGGCGAGTTTGAAAAATTTCAGACGTTTTCGATTGTTGTCAATTTTTTGAGTTCAGAGGTCTTTTCTTTGGCCTTCGTGTAATACTGGAGATAATTATACATTTTTTTAATTAAACTATTTTTCTGAATAAAATAAAATATTTTTAGTTTTTATTTGAAAATAAAATAGAAAGAGAATAATGGATGATATTTTGGAGTAATGAAATTGAAATATTATTGAGAATGATGATTATATTTGGTGCCTTTTATTGGTGATATATGGTTCATACTAGGAACCTAATTTTGGTGAACAATTATGGGTGATTTATATTTTTTTGGGTGAACTATTTTGTCTGACTACTAGTATTTTCATGCATGCATACATATATATTGGAGTTAGGTGGGACTTCGGTCCATTTGGTGGCCTTAGATCTATTTGGTGGGATCGTGTTGGTCTAGTCGAGGGACCAGAGGCGGGTCTCAGATCTATTTGTTGGGGATCGTTGGTTCAGGTGAAGAACCGGAGACCATGGAAGAAATCAGTAACATACATCTGATATCCACAAAAACTTGGTACCACATGCATATAGGTGATGAAGTTGGTGCATTATAGAATTGCATATGTAAAGAATGATATGTGTGTTTATATTGGTGTATGTGTTATGTATTAATCTTATTGTTATATATGTTTGTCATCATGTTGTTAAATTCTACCATTACTACTCATAAGTGTATTCTCACCCCCTGTTTGTTGTTGTGGCGTCTGTGCTCTTCGGGAGTACAAAAAATTAGCTACTTAGCAGGAGTAGTTGCTTGTAAGTTGGAAGATGGCCATGGAGGTTGTCTTCTTTTATTTTATTTATCGTTTTTAGTTGGTATTTATCTGCTCTGATCTGTAACACTTGGGAAGGGCACATTATTTATTTTGGAGTTTCCTGCTGAAATTTATTTTCGTTATTGGTGACTGTCATACCCCAAATTTTACCCCTAGATTTCATAATTATTTACATAGAATTCTAGGTCAATCAATCATGCATAGCTAACCAATTATCAAGATTTTTTTTTGTTTTGTTCATATGTGAACTAGGGTTTGCCCTAAGAGGCTCAAGGGATTGATAAGTCAAAGTCTTGGATAGATCATCAACCAAACAAGCTCTCATACACTCAAGGGACTTCCCTCCATCAATAATCAAGTGCAATGTGGCTTCATTACAAGTTCTTCAAGATTCAATTTCATTTGACCAAGAATTAAGGTTTTCTCAATCAAAGTCAATTGCATCTTTGATTTTTTATCAAGACATGATCTCAAGCCATGGGACATGATTCAAGACATTCAAATACACCCTTGGAGTTTATCTATGGTGTTCAAATAGCCCAAGAGATTGATTTCATTGAAGATCAAGAAGTGAAGATTCATCTGATAAAAAAGTCAACTGTTCCTCCAAATCAAGGTTCGATTTTTGGGAAGTTTGGTCAACCATGGCTTCCTCAAGTCAAGGATGATGATAACATATGGTTTGGATCATGATCAATCAATGAAAAATCAAGGAATTGGAGGTTACTTGCAAAAAAGGAAACCGTGGAGAAATTGAGAATTTTTCTAAGTTATGGATGGTTAATGATTTTTACCCAACTTGCCAAGGTCATAACTCCTAATCTAGACATCCATTTTCAGTGATCCAAAGACCAATTTTAAGAGCTCATTCCCTACTACAACTTTGTCATTTAGGATGAATTCCCAAAAAGTGCATGGATTTCAAGTTATAAGGCCATGAAGTTGGTGTCCCATTCAAAAATGATTCCAACACACAAAATTTTTTTGAGACAGAATCTGCCTTGTAAAAGTAACCAACTTGTGAGCAAGTTTTCATCATGATCCATTTTGATTCAAGAAAAACTTAAAACATGAAAGATGTAGAGCATGTCTAGGGATTTCCAAAAAGTACAAGTACATATTTTTCCAATGCATGAGCTGAGAGTTTCGAAAATGGGAAGTTGGGGTTCCAAACTTGAATTTCAAGTCATCTTCATGATGAATTCTTGGAGAAAAACCATTCCAAACTTGCAAATCCCTTGATTGCAGGTCTGGTTAATTACAAATCTCACCCTAATCAGAGAATTACACAAACCCTTGGTGTATTACACAAGAAATTGAGCCATTAACCAAGTTTCAATTCCATTTATGGAGCATTTTGCAAAAAAACTCCATATCCATTTTGATAAAGCTCCATTTTTCCAACCATTCTTGCATTGAGCTCCTAACCTATTCCTTCTGCACACAAACATCTTTAGTGATTAGAAGCAACATCCAAAACCTCAGAAAAGCATGCCTAAGTTCCACAATTCACTCCACCACTTCATCATGACATTTATGCATTTTTGTGCAATTTGTAACCAAGTGATCAAACTAACATTCCACATGAACTAAATTTGTTTTCTGCAAGTTACTTGCAGCATGTATAGCCTCTATAAATAGAGGGCCAAGCCATAACACTCTACACACCAAGATTTGCACAAGAAAACCCCATTGTAGCAAGACTTCACTTTTCACAAAACTTGCCAAAACCTTCCACAATCACAAAACAATCAAACTACCTATCCACACACACACACACACACACACACACACACCACAAATCATCCCTCTCAACTATCCAAACCATTCATTTCATCAGAAAACATTCAAATCAAAAAGTCAACCTTCACTTGCTTATTAGTTGACTTTTGAGCCAAAACCTCATAAATCTTCATTCCAGCCATTTCCATTCAATCTAATCATTCAAACATCATCTGTAAACTTCATAGCAACTTTTAAAATCATTATTTTGCATCTGTAATAACCATATCATCAAGATAAAATTCTCACTTTTCTAATTTGCACTTGGATTTGGTGGGGATGTTTTAGAGCATTTCAAGGGCAACCAAGCATTGCAACACATTCCTGGGACATCACTGAAGGAGTAGGAATCATCAAATCATATCTGGAAGTGCTCTAAGGGGATTCATAATTTCTCATTTTTGGAGGTAAGTGGCCATTTCTGGAACTCCTATTTTAGAGAATCATTTTTCATCATTCTTGTTACCACATTGCTTGTCATAATGTAGTGAATAAAAGCCATAAGGTTGTGGCTCTTGGTTTTGCATAATAGGCATTTAATTTTAATTTGAAAAATTAGGGTTCTTAGAGCTTTTCCGAAAACTCGTGAGTTGGAATGTAAATAAATAAAACTAATGGTATATTCATATTCCTCATGAAATTCCCATCAAAATGGTATATTGGAACGTCAAATTTGGTTAACAAACGAGAAAGTTATGAAAAGTTGAAGTTGGAAAAATATGATAATGGAGGAATACGGGTTGGAGGAAGAAGATGATGAGCTGGCGCGAATTTCATATTTTAAAACCTGTTTTAATATTTATTTTAATGCTTTCATGTTATATGTTAAATAGGCATTGTACCACAATGGTTGAGGAGTGTGTTTGTAAGGCTTTGCATCCATGAGGTCTGAGTTTCAAATCCCCCTCACCCCAGACTTTTTGTGCTTTTATTATTTTTCTGAGTTTCATGTTGTTTTAATATATTATTCAATACATGCGCATTTTGTTAAGCTTAGTCAAGTGGCCCAGTGGCTAAATTTTGAGCCTGTAACCAAGAGGGAATGGGTTCAAGCCCTGTGTGTGATATTTCTATATTTTTTTATCACTTATTTTCATGTTTTCCTTCACAACTTCAAAAGCTCATAACTTTGTGCTCCCTTAACATTTTTAAGCCACTCTTTTTGCTATGTGTTTATAATCTTTTCTATTTTATGATGGTGTGAAGAAATTCCAGAATTGATTAATTTTTCATGCACTTATTCTTTTTCAAAGTAGGCATCTTTTTAGGTTTGTTTTAGGGTTTCAAATGCATTTCTTTGGTTGATTCTTTGATTTTTCTTGATCACCATGACTTGTATGAATGCTATACACCTTGTATGAACCTTGTTTGTTGTTGTTAACATGTACCTCTTGGTTTTTGTTTGAGTTTGACACACTTTAATACATGTGTACATGTTTATGTGCCTTTGAAATTTTGTGTGATTATACCATGAACTTTGGTTTAATTGCCTTTCCATGATGCATGATATGTTTGCCTATTATTTCATCTTGTTGAACATTCATATGTATACTAGTCCTTGTGCTTTCCTACCTTTGGACATGTGTTCATAAATGCCTTAACTTTGACAACATGCCTTAACATGATTCATAACTTGTATGTTTATCATGTTCAAGCCTTTGTGATGTTTTAACCTTTGAATATGATCACCATGAACCTTAACATGTACCTTAGTTGTTGCCTTGATATTTTGAACCATGCTTTCAATATCATCCATGTTTAAGTAATGTTTTGACTTATACATGTCTTGTTTGAATCTTGAATGTTTTCCATGTTTAAGTAATGCTTTGCCTTATTCATGTCTTGTTGATCTTATCCATGTTTAAGTAATACTTTGACTTATTCATGACTTATATAATTTTAGTGTGAACTTTAGTCTTGAATCCATGTTTAAGTAATGCTTTGACTTATACATGTTTTGTTTGAATTTGTGTCTTGAATCCATGATTAAGTAATGCTTTGACTTATACATGTTTTGTTTGAATTTGTGTCTTGAATCCATGATTAAGTAATGCTTTGACTTATACATGTTTTGTTTGAACTTTAAATTGTATTCATTAAGTAATGCTTTGACTTATTCATGTCTTCTTGAATTTTCTCCATGTTTAAGTAATGCTTTGACTTATTGATGTCTTGTGAACCTTCTTCATGTTTAAGTAATGCTTTGACTTATAAATGCTTGTTTGAATGTTACCTTTATTATTTGCAATTGGTATCATACTTGTTCATCTCATCCATGTTCACCCTTTTGCTCATGTGTACTTTGAACTTTATCCCCAAGTGATGTTAGCTTACTAGCATTCATCCTTCTTTATTCTCTTTTGTTTCCAAATCTAAAGGAAAGGTATTCTTGTTGACTTTAAGTCATAGGTAGCTTAGCCTTACCTCAATTTCCCTTTTGGACCTTGCTAGAGTCCTTCATCCCTTTCAAACTTAGACTTAGGATAGAGTTTTGTGAACTCTATTTAAGTGTCATTGCTATGGACACTTACCTCCCCTTGGAATCTTGACCACAGTCAAGAATTCTTCACCCTTATTTAGGTGAACTACGAATGCTCTGATTCTATCCTTGTTAGGATACGTAGGCACAAGATGCAATGTCTTGGCGAGCATACTTAGTAAATAAACCCCTAGGTCTTTACCTTAGCATATTTCCCTTAGCAAGCAAACAATATCATAACACAAATACTAACAAGAGGTTCATGTAGAGTACTACAGATACTTAGGATGCTAGCACCTTCCCTGGGTATAACCAACCCCCGAACCTTAGATTCTCTTAGCTTTGTTGTTACATAGTGCACTTAGCCTTTTCTTCGATCTTTACCCTTTCCTTTGGATAAATCAAAGCTCGGTGGTGAATCTTTAAAGATTTGTGATTCAAGTTAATCAATAGTTTGATATCCGATTCTCACCGCAACAGTGACTTATTATATTATTGATGCTATGAGGATTATTTGTTTTGCACAGTGAGTTTTAAACTATTTTCATGAAATAAATGATTTGTGTGAAGTAACATTCCTAAACATATACTATTTTCTATTTTATATTAAGAGTCGGGGGTTTAGGGTGTTACAGTTAGCCCATCCTACGAGCAAGTGTTTGTGCTTTGCGAGGTCGTCCTAATTTTTTGAGGTACGATATTTGGCAACTCTGCTGGGGACTTCTTCCCTAAGTGAATAAAGCATAGTTTTGTTTGTGTGTGTGTGTTTATGTTTGCTTACTTATGTGGCTTTTTTTCATCGTATTGTTTGTTATCCTCATTGTTGTATCGATATTTATGTTATTGGTTTTCTTGTATCGTTGGTACTTGGATACTTTGATTGCAAAAAAACTTGAGGGAAAGACTTTCTACCCGAATCTAGAGTGAAAATATGAGATAAGATGAGGTTGAGTAGTATGGGTTCCCGAGAAGCTTTTCTCGTAAGGGTTGACACGAGAACCTCACTTAGAGTAGATTCTTTTGAGAATATTGGTGACCGACAAGCCTTTTCCGTAAGCTTCAATGTTTTCATTGGGATTCATGAATCTAAGGACCTTTGCAGAATCTTGAACCTTTGGCCAATTAGGAATGATGGTCGCGTAATGCGGGTCCCCGAGAATCTTTTCTCGCGTGGGTCAGTACGAAGACGTCACACTGAATAAATTTCCTTAATGGAGTTGTCACATTGACATAAGTGGCAAAAAATTAAGGAAATCCATGACTCTGAGACCCTTGTCTAAATCCTGATGTCTATGGTCGCGTAGTGCGGGTCCCCAAGAAGTTTTTCTCGCGTGGTACAGTACGAAGATCTCACACATAGTAGATTTATTTGATGGAGTTATTGACCGACATGTATATGCCACAAGCGACAAACATTCATGTGAGTCCATGACTCTGGGGTCCCTTTTGCAAACCCTAGATCATACCCGGTGAGATCCCTATTTTAGAAAGCAACCAGTTTTATCCTCCATCCGTACCTCGGACTTATGCAACCCTATACCTGAAATTTCATGCATTTATTCATTCATTCATTCATTCATACCTCACAAAAAAATAAATCTCTTAGCATCCGTGTTTATTGCAGGAATATAAAGCACTCAGAATAAATCCTTCCAGAAAGAGAACCTTTTCATTCAAATACAAAGAGCCTCAGATTGACAGCTTGAAGACGTTAAGTTCGGAAATTCTGGTACCAGATATGTGATGTTACGTGTGATGTCACAGCAACACACTCTGCAATGGACAATGTAAACCAACAGAAGAGTACACAAAGAATTGTTCACCCAGTTCAGTTAAACAACTTACTCTGGGGGCTACCAAGCCAGGAAGGAATTTCACTATCAGTAGAATTAATTTACAGACTCAACAACCCAGTTGACATCTCCTAAACTTAATCTCTACCTAATGAACTTTCTACCTAAGAGACCACTTAGGTATGAGAACACTACTCACTTCCTAAAACACCTCAAAGATCACACTTTGAGAAACACCTTGATCCTGCTTACAAGCTTTGATCAAGTAACAACACTCTCTTGCTTCACAGCTCTAAGAGAGTACACCTTACAACTCACCAATTCAACCTAGAATGGTTTACAAAATACTCGTACAAAGACAATGATTGACACTCAGTCTATGCTCTCTATCTTCTGTACTTTCTTCAAAGGATTGATGCGCTTTATATGGCTATTTGAATTGGGCTTGGACCTGCTACAATATCTGACCTGATTTGTTATTTAAAACTGAATCTTCAAAACAGATTTTCTCTCTCAAAATCTTCTTAAATCTTCAGCCTTTAAACACTCCTACAAATCTGCATCAAATCTGTTTGCAACAGAAAATATCTCTTCCAAGATATTCGCATCCAATAACTCTAACAGCTCTCCCAAATTGCAGCTAATACGCTTAACCCTAAAAACATCTCAAACCTGATGTTTTAATGATCTGCATATCTGATGTCATGACATCGCATGTGACATCAGACTTCAAAACTTCAACAACTTAAACACTTAACATTATCCAATGTTAAGACTCAATGTTAAGACATCAGCAATATGACATCAACATTGAACAACTTTGTTTTACCAAAATTCTAGCCAATCCAAGAACTAACAATCTCCCCCTTTGGCTAATTTTGGCTAAAACAAACTCTGCAACATCAGAGACTTCAGCAGCGGATAAAAATTAAAAGCTCCTAGCAGCACTCCTTCAAAACAGCTCTTACTTCAAAATGCTGCACATACTTCATCAGCTCAGCAAAGGGCAAACTCCCCCTCAAAACATGAACCAGCATACAGCTGCACAAACATTCTCCCCCTCAACTTCTGCACCACCTCAGAAGCAGGATTCACAACCACACCTTGGCTTGGCTAACTCTCCCCATTTTTAGCCATAATTGGACAAACACCTACTAACTACCAGTTAGTCCTAAGCTAGCTCTCATTGTCAGTCTAAAGTCAGCATTCAAGACAAGACAAATCATAGAACAAAAACATAAAAAGTGCTTAAAACATAATATTCAGGTTACAAACCAAACACATCAGTGCAAAACAACAAAAGCAAAAAAAACTATTGTCTAGCAGAAACAACAAAAGAAACTTAATCTTCATCAGAGCTAGGCTCATCTTCATCACCCTCATCAGAATTGACACCTTCATGAACATCATCATTATCATCTTGTTCCAAGGACTGGATCAGCTTCTCAATCTCCTTCTTTCTAGTCATGCTGGTACTGATCACAACATCCAGATCCTTGCAAGTAGCCTTCAATCCTGCAAGCAAATCAGCCTTAGTACTTTTCTTCTTGTTACCAGCATCTGATGTTGAGACAATGTCTGGAACATGACTCCCAACAAACAATTTTGGATGCAGAGATAATGTAGACTCCCTCTTGCAGGCTGTGTCTGAACTTGTCAATATGCCAGGATGTTGTTTCAGAATTACTCCAAAAATGAGAGATGGAAATGCTATAGGCATTTTGATAGCATTAGTGATGGCATGTTTCACAGTCTGTTCAAAAATATATTATCCATAGTTAAATTTCTTCTTAGTGCCAACAGCATAAATGAACCTTCCTAATCCCACAGCTGTTGTGGTTTTATGATTAGTAGGCACCCAATTTGCTGCTCCAATTCTGTGCAAGATAGCATACTTAACACTAAGTTTGCTAGTTGACAATTTTCCTTTCAAGGTCCACACCTTTACTTGACCAGCAGTTATCTCCTTGCAGACATCATTATCAGTAACTTCTAATTCTGTAAACTCTTCTTCTTTTCTTCCTAGGTAATTGTTGATAACCTCAAGAGAGAACTCAATACATTTGCCTCTAACAAACACTTTCATGAAATCCACACTTCTTTTGTCAGAAATATTCATAGGAATGTTAACCATAAATTCCTTAACCAGACTGTCATAACACTTGGAGAACCCACACACAGTCTTCATCAATCCAGCAACCTTTATCACCTCTATAACTTCTTTAATTTCCATAGCCTCTTTGCCAATCTCTCTTTCAAGAGCAAGTCTTCTTTGACAAACAAATTTCCACATGGAAGCACTGCTTGCATAATGGAATGAAATGTTGTCAACAGGAACATCAGGTATCTTGTCAGCAATTCTCTTCAAGATTGACTTTCTCACAGGGGTGATGTCTTGAACATCATCCTCAACATCATACTCTGATTCAGATTCTTCCACTAGCTTCCTCTTTCTGGGATTCACATCAACTTTGCTCCATGTTTTTGTAGGACCAACAATAGAAGTCTTTTTCTTCTTTCCTTCAGCTGACTTCTTTGGAGAAGATTCCACATTCTTTCCTTTCCTTGTTTTCAGTCTCTTGGCAAGACTAGGAACATCATTTCCAATCACTTCATCATCAGACAGGTCAACAACATTTACCACATCTTCATTCTTCTTTCCACCAGGGCTAGTTTCAACATTCCTTTCAGGCGATGTTCTGACATTTGTTTCAACATCAGCTTCCTCATGAACCCCTTCTTCTTCACCACCTACTTCAGCATCTTCAATGACAAACATAGCCAGTGTGTGAAGATTTGTATCAGCACTTTGCATGTCCTCCTTTTCAGCAGGCATTTGTCTAAGGGGAACAGAAATTCCTTTTACAGACAAACCATTATCCAAAATTTTGGTGGCAATCTGATTAAGACTACGATTAACATCAAACTTCTCTTCAACAGCTTGAGATGTAGATGACCTAGATGCAGATTTATCGCTAAAAAGTACACTAGTGACTAGCCTCTTAGTTTCATTATCATTAAATTTAGTTGCAGCCCTTTTTGGTTGAAGTTTGGAAGGTCTTGACTTACCAGATTCAGGAACCATCATGGAGATGGGTGCTACATTCAAAGCTTCTTCTGCAGAGCCCTCTTCTGTAGAAACCCTAGCTTTTTCGCGCGATGAACTATATGAAGCAGATTTCTTAGATGGAGATGATATATGTTTTGACATTGTTCCTGTGAAGCACTTTAGATTCAGAGATGAATGGCAATTTCTGTTGAAGGAGAAGGAGATGAACAGATTAGGGATATGAAGTTTGATGAAGCGTGAGATGGCTATAATAGAAAATGATGGCCTAAAGTATGGAGCCTGATTTTGTGGATCACTTAAACGCCAATCAATGAGTTTCTCCCTCCAAAATAACTTTCCTTTTAAATTTTTAAAAGGATTCACACCATAAGTTATTAACCCTAATTGACCTTTCAACATGCTCAGACTTTCACACTTAATGTTACAGTCTGATGTCACAACATCAACCTTAACATCATTAGATGAGCTGACCTCTTGAGGTACCCATTGATAACAATTATCTCTGGATCTGACTCCCTTCATAACTACCTCATTCATCTCATTAGTCACCAAACACTCATCTTTAGTGTAGCTGACTTTGTATCCTTCATCACAAAGCTGACTTATGTTAATCAAATTAGCACTCAAACCTTTGACAAGAAGCACATTGTCAAGATCAGGTCTATCATGACACTTCACTTTTCCAACACCTTTTACCACCCCTTTCTCTCCATTTCCCAAAGTAACATCAATTGAGGAGCAAGAATTGACATCCACCAATTGGTGTTTGAATCCAGTCATGTGCTTTGAACAGCCACTATCAAAGTACCATCCATCCTTAGCAGAGTGTCTATCTGAAATGTGAGCCAATAGACATGTAACCTCAGCTTTAGGAACCCACTGTTTAACAACCTTGGGCATGTTATCCTTCTGTCTAGGTTGAGGGATAGACTTGGGATAACCATGAAGCTTGAAGCAAGAAAATTGCATATGACCAAATCTTCCACAATAGAAGCACCTTACTCTTTCTTCTCTGAAGTTGTTAAACTTCCTGCAACTTTAATGATGAAACTGTTGTGGCTGCCATCCATAGTACTGGTGTTGTTTTCTTCCATAGTTTGTCTGTCTCCTGTAGTGAGGATTCTGTCTCTTAGGCTGACTTCTATGGTGATGTGGCTTCCTTCTTCCATAATAATGAGGCACAGCATTATTATATTCAAAACCATACATATTCCCTTGATGTTGAGACATCTGATGAAACATGTTTTGTTTAAACCTAAAAGCCTGCATGCTCCTATGGTATTGAGGAGGCATATACTGCCTAGCTCCATAAGTATGTACCTTCCCTTGATGAGGACCATGAGTATACCTTTTCCCAACATTTTGAGGCTATTGGTGAGCAACCTGCTTAGGTTTAGGATTATGTCTCTTTTTGTTATGTTGAGACATTGGTTGAGACATGTCCTTTTTGGTTCCTGAAGTACTAGCTTCAGTAGAAACCTTCTCCTCAACAAATCCTAAGCCAGATTTGTCTCCTGCTACCTTTTCTGCCTGAAGGATCTTATCAAGAGTATCAGATCCACTGTTCAACATTCTAACAGATTTTGTCATTTGATCAAGTTGAGATTTAACCAACAAGACTTCATTTTCAAGATCAGCTTTAATAGTCTCAAGCTGAACAATTTGTTTCTTTTGTTTCTCACTTTCTTGACAAACCTCTGCACTCTTCAGACATAACTCTTGATAGGAGGCTGCTAACTCCTCAAAAGTCAGTTCCTCATCACTTGATTCTCCATCAGACACACATGTCCCTGTCAATTCTGACATGCTTGGCTGACTCTTCTTCACTTTCACTGTCAGTATCAGACTAGAAAACAGTCATGCCCTTCTTCTGCTTCTTAAGAAATGTAGGACATTCTTTCTTGACATGTCCATAACCTTCACACTCAAAGCATTGAATCCCTTTGTCTTGAGCAATCTTCTCTTCATCCTTCGCTTTTGACTTGCTGATGTCAGAGGAGATGTTCTTAACATTAGGTTTGTAGTTCTTATTCATCCTCTTGAAAACCTTGTTAAACTGTCTTCCCAGCATAGCAATGGCCTGAGACAGCTCCTCCTGAGATTCAACACCATTCCCTTTCTTCTCTTCTTGAGTATTGGATACCAAGGCTATACTCTTGATCTTCTTTTCAGGTTCCTCCTCATTCAGCCCTAACTCAAAAGTTTGAAGAGATCCAATAAGCTCATCAACCCTCATTTAGCTGATGTCTTGAGCTTCTTCAATTGCAGTCACCTTCATCTTATACCTCTTGGGAAGGGATCTAAGGATTTTCCTCACCAGCTTTTCTTCAGTCATCTTCTCTCCAAGAGCACTAGAGGCATTAGACAGCTCAAGAATACTCATATGCAAGTCATGAATAGTTTCATCTTCCTTCATCTTTAGACTTTCAAACTTTGATGTCAGAAGTTGAAGTCTTGACATCTTAACCTTTGAAGTTCCTTCATGAGTAGTCTTCAAGATGTCCCAAGCTTCCTTAGCAACTTCACAGGTATTGATCAACCTAAATATGTTCTTATTAACTCCATTGAAAATAGCATTTAAAGCTTTGGAATTTCCAAGGGCAAGCTCATCTTCTTCCTTGGTCCATTCTTCTTCAGGTTTCAGTTTTGAGCTGCCTTCTTTTTCTTTCCCAGCATCATCTTTCTCAACAACAACAGGTGCTTTCCATTCTTTTATGATAGCCTTCCAAGCCCTGCTATCCAAGGATTTCAAAAAGGTAATCATCCTTGGTTTCCAATAATCATAATTAGAGTCATCCAAAATAGGGGGTCTATTCACAAATCCACCAACTTCCTTGTCCATCTTACCAGAAAGTATCAGCCCTAGATCTCACCCCGATGCAGAGCAGGATGCCTGCTCTGATACCAATTGAAATTCTGGTACCAGATATGTGATGTTACGTGTGATGTCACAACAACACACTCTGCAATGGACAATGTAAACCAACAGAAGAGTACACAAAGAATTGTTCACCCAGTTCAGTTAAACAACTTACTCTGAGGGCTACCAAGCCAGGAAGGAATTTCACTATCAGTAGAATTAATTTACAGACTCAACAACCCAGTTGACATCTCCTAAACTTAATCTCTACCTAATGGAATTTCTACCTAAGAGACCACTTAGGTATGAGAACACTACTCACTTCCTAAAACACCTCAAAGATCACACTTTGAGAAACACCTTGATCCTGCTTACAAGCTTTGATCAAGTAACAACACTCTCTTGCTTCACAACTCTAAGAGAGTACACCTTACAACTCACCAATTCAACCTAGAATGGTTTACAAAATACTCGTACAAAGACAATGATTGACACTCAGTCTATGCTCTCTATCTTCTGTACTTTCTTCAAAGGATTGATGCGCTTTATATGGCTATTTGAATTGGGCTTGGACCTGCTACAATATCTGACCTGATTCGTTATTTAAAACTGAATCTTCAAAACAGATTTTCTCTCTCAAAATCTTCTTAAATCTTCAGCCTTTAAACACTCCTACAAATCTGCATCAAATCTGTTTGCAACAGAAAATATCTCTTCCAAGATATTCGCATCCAATAACTCTAACAGCTCTCCCAAATTCCAGCTAATATGCTTAACCCTAAAAACATCTCAAACCTGATGTTTTAATGATCTACATATCTGATGTCATGACATCGCATGTGACATCAGACTTCAAAACTTCAACAACTTAAACACTTAACATTATCCAATGTTAAGACTCAATGTTAAGACATCAGCAATATGACATCAACATTGAACAACTTTGTTTTACCAAAATTCTAGCCAATCCAAGAACTAACAAGTTCCAAAGTAACTCCACTCAAGCACAACAAATTCCAAATTGCCTATGGGAAGATTTTGGATCTGCTGACAGAAAAAGTGGAAAGAGGAGCCATTACCACTTTGGATCAATATTATGACATGCCCCTTCGTTGTTTCACATTCTCAGATTTACAAATAGCTCCTACCTTGGTGTCATACCCTAATTTTTGACGCTCAGATCCCACTTCCTTGTCCATCATCTTGCATAACATCTTTAGGTCATAGGTCTTGTGTGCGTGTCTATCATTGACTAATCAGTTTATGCAGGTGCAGTATTTTCAAGTGTAGATTCTTACAGTCAAGCATTTCAGGGTGTGACCATTGGATTCTGATTCAAAAAGTCCTAAAGTTTCTACTGGTCATTTCCTTCAAGGTTTCTTCAGTGTGTGCCCAAGAGATTTAGGGTTTTCCTGCTATTGATATTGAGCCTGGTCGTTTAAGGACTGGTTATGATTTTCGTGGCAAGTGATATTACAGGTTATATCTTCATGGTTTGCGTACCAGGTTCGTCATCATCCAAATCCTTCTTTGATGGTGCAAGAAACAAAATAAAGTTTGATCCAAGAAAGATTTTAGTCTTATTGATAAGGTGGAACCATAATTTGTTCTTTGGATTTCGAGAAAAAAGTTGGATTGGTGATTCGTGAGCAATATGTTTTGAAACGGTGAAATTTTGATAGATCTTAAATCGGGATTATAAAAATTCAAATTGATTCATTATTTTACACAGTTCAAGTCCATATTAAGTCAAGTTCAATACCAAATGTCATCCAAGTTCAAGCTATGATCCATCCAAGTTACTAAGTGGTGAGTTTCATTAATCATGAGGAGTACAAGTGCAAGATAAATATTTAAATCCAAATTCTTTCACAGAGTTGAATATTTACAAGATTGGTTACAAAGTCCAAGAATTGAAGACTTAAAGGCTTCTTACAAAATTCAAACTCAAATCCAAGAGGGCCATGGCCTATCAATATCAAGATACAATTAAAAAAAAAAGAGCTTGAAGGTTCAAAGGCTAATGCCCTATGTTACGTCACAGTTAGGATAGTAGATAATCACAGCCTTTATTATGATTTGAGCGGGCCCTCCAGTTTTTCAGAACACATCTCCCTCGGAGCACTTATTAGATGAAAATTTTAACTTATTGGCAAAGTTTTTCATCATGCTTCAATAGACAGGATTGAAAGTGGGCCCTTCACCTTGTCAAACGACTTATGGAGAATGAGTGGTGGGAATTCCAGTTATACAATGTGCCAGAATTATTTATTTTGTTTGTTCCAAAGAGCATTAGTGATGATGAAGTGTTTCAGGCTTGCAAATTCCACGCAAGATGCCGACTGCCTATAATTTCTTGGTGTCAGCGCCTTTAGTTGGTCTCATGAGGAATATGCGGAGCAACATGAAAAAAAACCTGTAATCGCAACTACAAGACGATGCGCTTCATCGAACGATAACTGCAAAAAACCATTGGGTTCCAAATATGAATAATTGGCTCGAATCATCATCAAATATTTCCAAAACACGGTCAAACAGGATCAAATGGAAATGGAAACCAAATCAGCAAGTGCAATAATGTTCACAATTTTGGCAAGAGTTAAGATTTAATTAGAATCAAACACCTTTATTACATTCCTAGAGCAGTCCTAAACATAATCGTGCGAAAATGGAAATCTGTTTATCACAAGATCAAACATGATCAACAGCTTGTAATTCTTTCCAAAACCGAAACCGACATCACAATCTCGGCATTCAAGTGGAAATCGGTAAAATTAAGCTATAAAAGCATAACGAAATCACAGCTGTGCCAGAAAAAAAAAACCTTCATAGACGAACCTCACAAAACATCAGCATACCAGAAAGATTCAAAACACACAAATTTGCAAAGAAAAATACATAGCAGTGGCAACCTTTCATACCAGAAAAATTCACCACAACCACAATCATAAGATTCTCAATCACACACGCATAGCAGGAAAAAGAGACATTCAGTCGTATTGCAAAGCACATCACTCACACAAAAAAATTCAGAATACACAGGCATTGCAGAGAGACGAAACAAACCATGTGAAGCATACTCACGCAGCATCAAAATACACACTGAGAAATCCACAAACACACCCCAAGTTCAGAAACAAACATCAATACACAAACAACATACGCACCAGAAGAAAGAAATTACATATCTATCGAAGCCAGAAAACTCAACGGAAGTCGTAGATCCAACTCGTTTATTTCGCAGTGCTGGGAATCTCATCTCCGGTTTTATCTTCAGACCTCTTGCAAGCGCCATCTGAAGGTATGACTCTCATTTTCCTTTGCTTATATTCTTGTCCATTCTTATCTATTTCTTGTGCTGCCATGGGTCAAGTCGTAATGTTTACTTCGTTGTTACGTTGTTGATGCGTGGGTTTAAGTTTCTTGAATATTTGACTGGGTTTGGGTGATTTAGTATGAATCTGAAAGTTTGAAGTGGAATTAGGGTAGAGGGTTTGAGCAAAACGAATAGTGAGAGGGAGTTGAGACGAGGGCGCAAACAGTGAGAGGGGGATGTTGGCCGTGAGTGAAGATGGCGGAACACCGGCGAGGGAGTGGTGCGTTTGCGAGAGACTGGTATGGAGAACAAGGAAGAAGGAAAGGAAATCAGTCGTGAGAGAAAGAAGGTCGTGTTGGAGGAAAGTTGCACTGTTGATTCAACATGGTATGCTGTTGATCTTGGGGAAAGATAACTCGGCCCGTTGTGTTCAAGCCCTTTTCCTTTATTTTTGGTCTGATACTCTTGGGTTCACTAGGAGCCCGTTGTTTTTTATTATTTAATATTTTTTTTTTACATATGTTTTTAGGAGTATGTTTGTTTTTATAGTTTAGTTTTAATTATAGAAAAAAATATTAATTAAGCTGTTAATTTCGGTTAAATTAATCGTGTTTTTTAGGTGTTAATTTATCTAGATTTGAACATTTGTGTTAATTCGTGATTAAGTACTTAATTTTGATCTTGATAAGTGTTGCGGTGAGAATAGGATGTCAAGTTATTATATTAACTTGAATCACAATTCTTTAAATGTTCACCACCGTCTTTGATTTATCCAAAGGAAAGGTTCAAGAACGAAAAAAACCTAAGAGATCTAAAGTTTGGGGTTGGTTACGCCTAGGGAAGATATTAGCATCCTAAACATCTGTAGTACTCTACAGGAACCTCTTGTTAGTACTTATGTTATCAATTACTCGCTTGCTAAGAGTGATATACTAAAGGCTGAAACTCTAGGGGTTAGTATCTAAGTATACTCGGCAAGATATCGCGTCTTGTGCCTACGTATCCTGACGGAAGTAGAATCAGAGTATTTGTAGTTCTTTTCAAAGAGGATGAGGAACTTCTTAACGGAGTCAAGGTTCCAAGGGGAGGTAATGTCTAAGACAAGACATTACATAGAGTACGATGCCTCTAGAGTTTAAGTTGGTTTAAAAGGGGTGGGATTGTAAATGTTCACAGAAAAGCATTTACGTGGAGTACGGATACTCCAATCCTAAAGCTAAGATAAAGGGACTAAGGTGTCTCTGGCGAGACGTGGAGTACGGATACTCCAATCCTAAGGCCAAGGGTACGAAAAGGTTCTAAGAAAATCATATGACATAGAGTCAATGTAAATGTAACCTTCCTTTGGAATGGTAAAGGGAATATTCTAATGTTAGTCCTATGACATGGCAGTCAATATAGTTATACCTTTCCTTTGGAATGAACAGCACGAGACTTAATATTAAGATAGGGGAATCATATTATAAGTTAACATGTAACATAGAGTTAATCCTAATGTCTATCTGATCCAAAATGATCAAGAATTAAATTGCGTCAAAATATTCTAAGGGAGTATATGAATTGAAACCATAACGGTGTATCAAAACACTTACAAGAAAATTGATAAGTAAACACCCATAGTTAACGTCGAAAATGATTAGATTTTAAATTAAAATAACTAGAAAAACTAATTAAGATAAAATCTGACTGAAAATTGATGAATGAAATTAAATCTAATTTAAATCTAAACAAATAGTTAAAAAACTAAATTCTAAAAAACTAGGAATAATTTCTAATTGAAATTAAATTACATAAAATCTAATCATCTATAATATAAGAAAACTATGTGTTCTGGTAAATACAAATTTAACCTTTGCTTAGCATCTGCCACATCACTTAATTAGGGGTAAAATGAGTCTAAATCTAACTATTTGCAACCAATGATGTCATCTTATTCAATTGCAACTAAATGTTTATACAATCAAGTCATGGTTTGTTTATTTGATGATGTCATATACTTCCATTTGGTTCCATTTTAACTTGATTCAATTCACTTTTTCTCTTTTCTCTTCCCCCAAAACAGATACTTTTCCTTTTCATTTTCTTCTTCTCTCTCTTCTCTCTCTTTGTTTATCGTTCAACTTCCTCTCTCTTCTCTCTCCTTCATCTTCCTCTCTGTCGTCTCTCTTCTCTCTCATCCTTCTTCATCTTCCTCTCTATCGTCTCTCTTTTCTCTCCTTGAAGCTACGCTGCTATGTTGATAGAGAGATGGATGTGAGCACTTCTCCTTTGGTGGATGACGGTGTTGTTGATGAGTGCTTAAGTGGTTTGTTTTGTGCTTTTGATCATCCAAGATGTATGTAGTGGTTTTTGTTTTATGGGTTTAGGGTTTATGTTGATTATTGTTGTTTGCAGAAAAGGAGATCTTTGTTTTATGGGTTTAGGGTTTATGTTGATTATTGTTGTTTGCAGAAAATGAGATATTTGTTTTATGGGTTTAGGGTTTATGTTGATTATTGTTGTTTGCAGAAAAGGAGATAAGGGTACGAAATTTCACCAAGGATGAGTATGCTGCGAATCATCTCGCCGGTAAAATCGGAAACAGCCTCATCTTTAAGGTTTGTATTTCTGTTTCCAGTGAGTTTTTCTGCTTTTGACCATAAGAGTTTGATTTTGATTTAGTGACAGTGTAAAATAAATCACAACCATTTTTTATTTTGATTTAGTTTGATTTTCATTTTGATTTTGATTTAGTTTGATTTTGATTTAGTTTGATTTTTATTTTGATATGAGCTAAAATAAATCACAACCACTTTTTATTTTGATTTAGTTTGATTTTCTATGCCAGAACCGGTGAAGCGTGACGACGTGAGCCAAGTAATTTTCTGGTTTCTTTTAGCTGCTCTTGATTTAGATATGAACTAAATTGTGTTTCTATGCCAGGTTTCTTCTGTAACGCCATCTTATGTTTTGATGGTCATATAGTTCCACCGTGCTAGAACAAATTCGAGCAAGACACAAAATTGCTACTACTAACAAGACCAAGAAGCAAGGTCGTGCATAAACCGCTTTGGCCTTTCGAAATTGCAATTAGTTTCTTCCCAGAATTCAGAAACTGGTGCAATGACAACCGACGATTCGAAAAGAAACAAACTGCGATAGCCATGTAAGCTGAAACCCCAAACGACGATGGCGACAACCAGGTTCAACAAAATTGTGGCCTACAAGCAACAGGTCTTCCTGCCTGAAGGAGAAATTCCACGTAGACGGGAGCCTTGAGTTGGCTAACGAAACATACTAGACGGGAGCCTTGATCAGTTGATGTTTTTTGCGAAGTGCATCCGACTTTGATTTTTTGGAGTGGCTGTCTCTGATTTGGCAGTGTGGTTTTTCAGTTCTGTTTCTGGTGGGTCTGCTGTGGTGCGGTCATCTCGCAGTGCTGGTGGGTCTGCTGTGGTGCGGTCATCTCGCGGTGTTGGTGGGTCTGGTATGCTAAATTTTCATCCTTTTTCTTATTGTAGCTAAATTCCAAAGTGGGTATGTTTTTGTTCTCTTTTGTTAATTTAGTTTAACAATGTTAATGAAACAGGTCCATTGATTAAGCATTTGTCTTCACTTATCAAATGGACAAGGTCTGCCACCAAGATGCCACAATCAGGTGATTGTTCATTCTCTGCTAATAGCTTTTCAAATCACATGGTTTGTTACAGCAAGCATTCTAGGGGCGCCTTGGATGACGTGGTAATGGGTGGAGTTAGTGAAAGTACTTTTCAAATTGATTCAAATGGTAGTGAAAATGGTGGACCAACTACGGTTTGTAAAGGTATGTATCGAATTCCTGCAAATTTGTGCAATTGTATGAGGTTAATAATCAAGTCAGACCTACTGGTTTCAGCTGTTAGTATTGAGCTATGTACAAGAAGCAGGAGTTACAGCTGTAAGTATTGAGTTAAAATGTCTTTCATGAAGTTTTTGTTATGCAGGAGGTGTTGTTTTTTGAAGCATCACTTGATATGAGACCGAAATCTTATTAGGAAGGTTTGGTTTAAGACGTGTTATTTAATGTTATGTGGTAATTATTTGGAATTTGGATTGCATACATGGAAAAGATTGTATTTCGAGAGGCACATTGAGTTGGGCTTTAGAGCAGGGTCTCTTGAAAGCTTTTTGAAAGGTTGTTCACGTAATGAATCACTAGAGGTTGGGGACTATATGCAAGACTCTGAAATTATTAATGGTGCAAGGTTTGATGACATTCATAGGTTCCTTTTTAAACTTGAAATGAATGTGTTTGTTAACTTAGTTGGTGTACATTATTGCATAACAAACATTGGGATTCAGGAATTCCATCGCTTTCACCCTCTTTTATTGAATTTTATTTGCAGTTTAACTAATGATACTCTTGCGTAGAAAAGTTGTTTTCAAAAACCTGCACTTTATGTTCACCTGCAAATTGGTCCCGATGTTTGCGCATAATGGATTTCGGTAAGGATTTTGATATTTTCAGTAGAATATAATGATTCTTATGTAAATGCTACTGAGATTGTGAAAAAAAATATAACTTTTTTAGTTGTTAATGTTTTTGAGATTGAATGCGTGTTTAAATTATAACTTTTTGCGCCATAATGTGAAATCTATATCAGGAGTGTAGTGATATCTCAGTTTTGACAAAGTGCTTCCACTGTGTCATCAGATTTTAAAATTCTGCAGAAACTATAATTTTAAAGGGGATGCCAAACATTCCAGGATTATTGGAACCAGTAGCCAAACTGTAAATGTACAGACACTTGCAGAGTTAGCAACCATTGAAGATAATTCTGGAGCTAGAATTTTCGTGTGCTTATTGACGCAACTCGCTGAGGAAGATGGGTTAATAACATGACATAATTTATGTTCTGAATCTAATAGCAATTATGATTCATATATGTCCAGCTGCTTCTAACCAACTATCTTTTCATGGAATAGGGACAACAATCAGGACTCAGTGCTTCTCGACAACAACCTTCATGCCCATCTTGATTTTAGATTTTAGCACTTTGAGTTCAATGCATCCAAAAACACTATCAACTGATCAAAGTTGGGTTTCGGTGACCACCAAGGTGAGTAACTGAATTTCATTTATGCATGTTACATCCCATTTTCATATACAAAAATGTTAATTTATTATACTAAGTTGTTAAGATTATAGAAATTTAATTAGTGTCATTAGATTCTTCCATATGCTGGACTCACTTTTCTTTTAGTGGCTTACTGGCATCTATATTTTTTATTTTGCTGAAGTACAGTGTACTTCTGCTTTTTCCAATTTACTCCTGCTTTAGAATTACTTCCCGGACTTTCTATTTGTGCCAATTTACTTGGGAATTTATCAGATTAAATGGGGTTTGTAACCCGACCATCTCTCTTTGACTAGGACTTTATTAAGTTTTGTTGATATGGATGTCATTTTCCCAATTTTAAATAATTGCAATCCGATAGAAACTGGCATTGAACATAAACAATTTGTATAAGTGGAATACTTTATTGATAATAATTCTGATGCAATTCAAAACCAGAATACTACACTTACACATCTTACAATAGCTATAAGGAAGTAATGCAGAATATTAGGACACACACCAAGATTGAGAGCTTGGTTCTCTTCCACCTAAGTGTCTAACAATCACAACTTCTGGATAATCAGAACATGGTTGTTCCTATTAATGTAACTGCTACTTGACATCATTTAGCATGCTTTATTTATACCACTGTAGAGATTCATAGTTCATATTGCCATTGTTTTTATTTTTTCATAAAGATGGTCACCATAAGCTACAACATTTTGATCATGTACAATAGTAGTAGTAGTCGTAGTAGTAATAACACGTAATTTTTGCTCATTGAAAGAATTTACATCATGAGTAATAACATCATGTTGAACACTTTTTTCAGGTCCACGCGTAAAAGATGTCCCAGTTTGTTAAGATTCATGAATCACAACAGAACAATTTTGATCATTGACATAAAAGGCTTGATCCAGAGCGGGTATAACATTAATATGGTTTTCAACAAAATGATTATTTTGAAAACATGCAACAACAGTGATAGTTTATGTTGCAGGAATCATAATTTCATTGGTTTTTTCTATGGAAATTCCTTATGAGGATGTTGTTGCATTTTTTCTCTTTCTCTTCCGTTAACATTGGTTACTCTCTGGAAATATTTCACTTTGTACCATATTTTTTCAAGGATAATGGACAGCAGCAACTGGTTTTTTAGGCGAAGAAGTTGTTGTTGAAGGATAGGGAGATGAACAATATTGATGTACATAAGGCTGCAAATAAGGGTGCTTTAATATTTCGGATGTCCGTGTATTACACAAATTAACGCTTTCAGGATAACTAATGATGCAAAACCTTTTTCACATTGGATATAATCTTACTTTTTAAGAGAGGCTTATTGTTGGGCGATGCTCAAGGTTTTTCCTCAGCATTCTTTTTATCAGTATTTTCCTTTTCCTGTAAGTATGAATTGACAATTTAACATTTCCAATATGTGGTATTTGTATGTGCTCTCTACAATTATAATTAACTTGACTTTTTTAAAGTTTGTCTCTTATTGATTATTCTCTTGATTAGTTGCAATGCAGATGCTGCAAAGTTATTGAAGAAGTCATATTTTAGTGGAGGGGAAATGCAAAAAGATATAGAGAGAAAGAAGATCCAGTAATTGAAAGAGTTTTTTTTAAGAAAGTATTCTATTATTTAATTTGATTTAAAAGCTTTTATTATTTTTAATGTTATTATTATCAACATTATTATTAAATTTCTATTTTAAACGGATTACTTCTCATAGATATCTTATATGAATTCATTATTATTATTATATTATTTAAAGATAAATGTATCGGATAAATTATCATATCCTATATAATTAAATTATTATTTATTAAAAAATAAGTATATTAATGGATGAGAATGGTCACTGCAAAACTATCATTAAAAAAAAGCAGTGAAAAAGCATGGTGATTGATTCTGAAAAATTATTAAATAATCTAACATTTCTTGAATATTGAAACTTTGTGTAAAGTAGTAACAAAACAAACAGCTCTGAAGCAACTTTGGAGTAGTTCTGATTCAACTGATAACATTTCTATCTACTTATGAAGCGGGTAGATCTCATGAAAATCTTCATGATATGACTAAGAAATTGAACCTACTTCGTACTCTAAAATGAAAAAAGCCTATAAACTTTTGCTTTTTTAAGGCTGAAAAACCTGTACTCTGCAATGTGAGGTACATGACGTGAGAAAAATGTAATATAATTAACGTTGCCAACATAAAATTTAAATACATTGATAAAAATGTTAAACCTTGAATTCAAATTTAGATCAAATTTTATATAATAGCAGAATCATATCATGTTTGAACGATATGTTGTACAATGTGTATTTGGCAATTAATTTTGTATGGTTTTTGCATAGGGAACTAAAGCGGAGGTTTGATTGAATGCAATACATTTTATTATTTGGCTATAACTTTGTTACTGATATGCCTCAAGCAGTTTCTCCGAGTTTTTGTGATGGACATGATTTCGTATGACCGGTCTATTTATGTCATGCATGTTGTGTCTGATTGCCTTTTTGAAAAGGTATTTTAGTAAATAGTTGTGTTATAATTGCTTCTCTGCAAGTTCAAGTTAGAGTATAATTCTTCAACAAAGCGAGTTATTCTTTTAAACAGAAACAACTTGATTGTTTTTCCAAATATTTTATAAACAATGCTAAAATAAAAATAATATTTATATACTGCACAAATTTATTTATGATCCAAATTTTTTTTTGCTTGTCTTTTTTCAATAAGTTATACTTATTACAATTTGAAAAAAATATCGTGTCATAAATTATATCCCCCAGAAACGTATCTCATGCGTCATAATTTTATTTATACAATTTCTGATATATTTTGTTTGAATAATTGTAATAAAAATAAAAATAATAACAATAATAATAATAATAATAATATGTTTGATTAAATATATATGATGTAATATTATTATAAAATTATATATATTAAGAAAACAGGAAAAGACCCTATATGTGTGGACTCTACATAGCTATGATATGTAATCTATTTTGTTTGGAACCACATTATTATTGTTTCAACTATTTAGTGTTTTATACAATCTAACGATTTAATTAGAATATTGCTTAATGTTCCTATTGTGTAAATAAAAAATAATTTTGTTTTTTTTCCTAATTTAGAAATTATATGAAATGGAGAAATCAAGTTATTAATCAAGAGATTAATTAGAATACACTATCAGTGTAAAACTACTTTACACTGACATCCAATAAGAATTAATCATTTTGACACATAATTATGAAATTAAAAAAAAAAAAAAATTATAATTAAACTATTTTAATAACTACTTCTTCCATGTTTTTCTCTTCTTATGTGTCAAAATAATTTATTCTAATTGGATGATAGTGTAAAGTGGTTTTACACTGACAGTGTATTCCAATTAATCTCATTAATCAAAATATTAAATGATAACGGGAACAACTTTAGTATTGATTCAAATTTTTTTATAAATAATTTCTAAACAAAAATAATATTTATATACATAAAAAAATACATTGTTAATTCAAAAAATTTTATATACAATAAAACACTATTGTTATAAACGGACACAATTTTACTTTTGATTCAAATATTTTTATATACAGATACAACTTTATCATTTTTTCTATTTTTTTATAAATAGTGTCAAAACAAAATTAATATTTATATACGGGAAAAAATACATTGTTGATTAAAATGTTTTTATATCGGGAAAAAAAATACTATTTTTATAAACGGAAACAACTTTACTATTGATTCAAATATATTTATAAATAATAGCAAAACAAATATAATTTTTTGATTTAAATATTTTTATAAACGGGAACAACTTTGCTATTCATTCAAATATATTTATAAATAATGTCAAAACAAAAATTATATTTATATACAGAAATAAATACATTGTTGATTAAAATATTTTCATATACGAAGACAAACACTATTGTGATAAACGGGATCAACTTTATTATTGATTCAAATTTTGAATAACAGAAATTTATCGATCATTGTATTATCTCTTATAACATAATTGTCTTATTTGTTAAAAAAACTTAAACATTTCATTTATCTAATACAAGTTTCAATGTTTTTGAAATCGTATTATTATACTAATTTATTTTTTAATATATAATTTTATTTATATATTTTATGGGACAATTTTTTGTCATTCATAAATTTTTAAAAATACTAAACAAATATTTTGTTGATTCAAATATTTTTATATAAATTCAAATATATAAATAATATCAAAACAAATTTAATATTTATATACGGGATCAAATTCGTTGTTGATTATAGGCACTAAATTATTATATTTTTTAAAAATAATAAAATTTTTTGTTGAAAATTTTAATTTATTTTTTATTTTTTCTTATAATTTGAAAAAAATGTGTGTACCATACCAGTACACGTGCGAATGCACGGGTCTCCCACTAGTTTAACCATAAAACAAATTTTAAATGATAAAATAATAATGAAAAAAAAGGAAAAGAAAAAAAACTGTGAGATATATATAATAATAACGTGACTTGAATTTAGAAGGATGGCAAATGATGGGTTAAGGTGGGTGATCCCATGCCGCGCGGGTCCGTGATACCAAGTATACCTCCACAGTCACGATCGTCTGATCAGGTGATCCGGCTTTATCCACCAATCTTGCGGTCACGGACTGAGGTGCACAGCAATCAACAAGGGGCAAGGCGCAGGGAATAGATAAAGGATGCTGATGTGAGCTGCGATGCTGACACGTGTCATCATCGATATCCCAAACACGATTCACGTGGTGACAAACAGGCAATGGTATTTATCATGGGATTACAAGGTTAAGGCAATAAAAGCCAAATCTGACAATCTAATCTCTGAGAATGAATCCTCTCCCATTTTTTTTATCATACATTTTTACATGTACAATTTCGAACCATTGATTTAATTCAACAATTAAAAATATAAAAAAGAAAATATAACATTTAAAGTAGAGAAAGAAATGCATATCTATTTTTATTTTCATTTATTTTTATCATTTTTATAATATTTTTTTGTATTATCCTTTTTATGTTTTATTATTATATCAATCATTTGATTGAAATTAAAAATAACAACAATTTGATTAAGGAAAAATTATTATACACATCGCAAGGCCGACCCAACACATTTTGACTTTTTAGAAAAAAAATTTAAAATTAAAATCTTTTTACCATAATAATAACATTTATATATATATATATATATATATATATATATATATATATATATATATATATATATATATTTTTTTTAAATTGTAATGAGTTTTAGAGATGTAAAAAAAATATTCAAATTTTTAGAATTGATTTTCCGTTAAAATTTATTTTTCATTGATAATAAAACCATCCTTCCTGTATAAGTAATCTTTGCAATATATTTTCAAAAATTATTTAAAAATGTATTGTTAAAATTTCAAAAAATAAAAATAATAAATATTAAGTTTCTTGTTATGTATTAAGTCTTGAGTTTTTTTATATCTATAAGAGTTATTTTTAAACTAACTAATACAAATTTTAAACAAATATTGTTATTTAATTATTATAATAATAATTTAAAAATAAGATTTTTTCTATAGAAACAATTAGGTTCTATTAAATAAATAAAAAAGTTGAGGCCCAAGATGGTGGTCTTGGTTGCCTACTCCTAAGACTCGACCTGTAGACAAGTGCATTTTTCATTTCCGATAACTACACGCGGTTGCAACAAGATGATCTTTGAATATGGCATCATGTTTAATAATACCGGTTGACGGGTTTTTATAGGGACAATGACATGATTTTTGATGGATTGAATTTGTTAAAAAAAAGCATACAATTTATTATTAATCATTTGACTATGGTTTATTCATTATGAAGTTTTTAATTTTTTATTTACGTTTGAGTGTTATTTTAATCAGGGCCGGCCCAACGCATCTCGAGGCCTGAGGCAAAATTTAAAATTAAATATTTTAAATATAATAAAAATATTTTTTGATAATTAATATATTTTAGATTTTTCAGGGTGTAAACCCATTGAATTAATATAATCAATTTTATTTATTATTTTATTTTAATTGATAATAAAATTAACTTATCTAAACACTCTTCTCGTTTTAAAAAAAAAAATCATAATTGAAAAACAATTTCAAAATTATAAAAAAAATTATTTAAATATCTAATCTTCTATTATGTTAAAAAACTCAAAAATTTATTATCTATACGTTTGATTTTTAAATTAAAAAATCAAACAATATACATTATAATTAATTATATATATATATATATATATATATATATATATATATATATATATATATAGAGAGAGAGAGAGAGAGAGAGAGAGAGAGAGGGAGAGAGAGAGAGAGAGAGAGATTAAAGGTAGTGCACTGTCAGTGTAAACTAGTTTTACACCATCATCCAATAGAATTATAATATTCTGCCATGTCATATCAGTATTTTAAAATTAAACGTATGGCTTGGCGGGATACACGGCCGTGATTAGTTGAAAGTGTAAAAATATTTTACACTGTCAGTGCATATTCTTTTTTCTCATATATATATATATATTGGAATATAACATACTATATTAACCAAAACAATGAGATACAATCGATCCCAATAGGATCCAGGTAAAGACAAGACCTGTTAGTTTAGAGTGCTACCATTAACATGATTCTTTAACAACCTATGAATAGTACATCTAATTTTCAAAATTATACTAGCGGGTTACCCGTGCTACGTTGCGAAAATCACTTGGTAATCATGTAATTTTTTTAAAGATTTTAAAATTTTTACAACATAATCAATCTAATAGATCGATAAATGTAACAACAATAATACGTATAAATTATAAAATACAAAATTAACACTTATTAGAGATATAAGATATAAACATTAAAATGACCAGTCTACAGCACGTGTCTTGTATGTATTTAAACGATATGTTGTGAAAAACACTTATCAATCGTTAAATTTTTGTGGTCTCAAAAACCTTAATAGTATATCTAATATAATAAATTTATTAATCCACTAAAAATTTTACATAAACATTACAAATTAAAAATGTCAAATGTAATAAATTACAACTCGTATCTCATAGATACGTTCACATCTACCCGTTTGTAGTCACACGCTATGTTGCAAAATATCACTTGTAAAATTTACCAACCTTTTTCAGACTCTAAAAATTTTACATAACCAACATAATGGGTTGATAAATCCAACAACAATATTTATATACACATGTAGACTTTTTACCGTTTAAAAAAATTATTGTAATTTATTTCTGTATATAAAAATATTTATATCAACATGTAGATTTTTTCCTGTTTATAAGCCCCTTGAATCTGTGAGCCAATATATAAAGAAAATTTTAATTTATTCATGTTAAAAACAATTATTTTAATACTTCAATTTTTCTATTTTATAAAAATAATTGTAACTTATTCCCGTTTATAAAAAAATGATTGTAACTTATTCCTGTTTATAAAAAATTGTGTTGATGATGTAAATTTTTTTCCGTTTATAAGTTTCTTGTACCCGTGTGTCCATTGTGTTGATGATGTAAACAATTGTTTTAATACTTCAATTTTTTTTATAAAAATATTTGTAACTTATTTCCTATTCCCTTTTATAAAAATAATTGTAACTTATTCCCGTTTATAAAATTATTATAACTTTTTTTCCCATTTATAAGTACCTTGAACCTTTGTGTCAATTTATAAAAATATTTGTAACTTATTATCAGTTATACAAATAATTGTATAAATAGTTGAATTTATTATGATTATAAAATTATTTGTAATTTATTCTCGTTTATAAAAACAATTGTAACTTATTCAGTTTATAAATAAATGTCGCCTATTAGTGATTAATATTGAATTTATTATTTTAATATCTAGTTAATTTTATTAAAGTAAAATAAATATTCTAACTAATTAAAATAAATATTTTATAGAAAAAAAAACAAACTTAAAAAGACAATTTTTAGAAGTTTTTTTTAATATAACATAGTATTTTCCTTCTGAGTCAAAAAATAATGGTAACCTATTCCCGTTTATAAAAAATGATTGTAACTTATTTCTGTTTATAAAAAATAATTGTGTTGATGATGTAAACTTTTTCCCGTTTATAAGTTTCTTATACCCGTGTGTCCATTGTGTTGATGATGTAAACAATTGTTTTAATACTTCAATTTTTTTCTTTATAAAAATATTTGTAACTTATTCCCTTTTATAAAAATTGATCGTGCCTGATCAGAAAGTTGATAGTGGCCAACGGCGTTTGGAACGGCAGCTCCTGTGATGGTGAGAGACGGCGGGGGGGGGGGGGGGGGGGGGGGTGTACCTGCAAGGTACTCCGACGCTCAAGTGAGAGAGTGTACAGAATATCAGCAAATACAGAAAGTGATTAAAAAGTGTCTAACCTGACCCTCTCAAGTGAGAGGGTATTTATAGAGAGCCCCCAACGCGGGGCCAACGGTTACTTGCAATGGGCTGGATCAGCTAGGCCCACTCCAGATAACTGCTAGGGCTTACGTGTAGTAGTGAAGACCAGCACGTGGTCTTCGCCCTAGAGTAACTGCTCCTAGATTTTCGGAAGTAGGGCAGACCGAATCCTTCGGAAGTGGGAGGTTACTTGGAACGTATCCACATGGTACGGATCGTTGGATACTCCTCGCGGGGAGGAGCCTTATGTGTCAAGGACCTATCAAGCCCGTAGAAGGGACATGGCCTCGCGGGGAGGAGCCATGTCCGTCGAGGAGCGATGCGTGGTATTCTCGCGGGGAGAAGCTATTGTGTCGGGGAGGCACATCTCCAGGGGATGTGCTGCTCTCCTTTCCTACGTGTCTCAGTGCCCGACGAGGGCTAAGTGGCCGACGCTGCCTTAGTGCCCGGCGAAGGCGTGGTTCGCACGTGGCAGTCGCGTGTCTTGCAGAAGGACTTTATTAGGCCTCCCCTGACAGTATGGGTTGGGCCTGCTCGACTGTTGGGCAGTCTCGGCCCAGTCCAGAACAGGAGCCCCCCAAGTCGTTGCTCTGAGATGTCAGAGTAATGACTTAAAGGTTACTGACATGTCGAGGATATGCTAGGAGAGGAACCGAGGAGGCCATTCTCGGGGTCGACGTCTATGTGGTCGCACCTAAGTCGGGCATCGGACAGCCGTGTCTGGTCGTTTACCCGGGGAGGTGAGGGGTTTGAGATTCGAAACGTTGGGGAAAACTGAAACGACACGCGTGGGAAGATGAGCGGCTGCATGCATGCCACGTGTTGCCTGTCATTATTACCTAGGGAGGCTAGGGCGGCTGGCTAGGGCAGTGCACTCGAGTGCCCTACGTCCCTCGAGTTCTGCGTGAACTGCTTATAAAAGCTTCTCCCCTCGTTCATTTCCCACTTTTCCGTTTCTCTCTCAACAATCTCGCCTCTTCCCTCTCTATCTCCCACAGCCGCATTCGCCACCGTCGACCGTCGGAACTCCGCGCCGGAACTCCGTCTCTCTCTGTCTACAGTAGCGTTCGCCACCGTCAAGTGCCGGGAACTCCGTGCCGGAAACCTAAACCGTCGCTTCTAAGGTATTTTCCTAAAACTGACCTTTTTCTTGCATTTCCTTTTAATTTCAACCGGTGCATAGCATCTCCTTGGCGAACTGATGAAGTTCCCATAAGAGACGAAAGGATTCCTGGCGAATACGGCGGGAATCTTTAGTTGTTGAGAAAGAGAGTGCGAAGAACTTCATCCGCTTTTGATGAATATTTCGGGGACCAGGGATGAACATCTCGGGGACGTGTTGAATGTCCCGGGGTCCCTAATAGTTGTTCTTTTCGCTAGCGCCACGGGGGCAGAATTTCCTGGGGAGTCGATGCGTTCCCCGGTGAACGTGTGGATCCTCGGCCGGTTATGTCGGGGAACCGAGAGAGCCTTGCCCCTTCCTCGCTCGTTCGCTTGAACCGCGGTGGAGGGGTGAATTTGATATGACCAATCGAATTCAACGTTTCCTTCTGCTTTTTAGGTAAATGAACGATTTGGCTGCGAAGGTGGCCGTAGGATACTTCGAAGAAGACGACCAACCCGAATCCCCCATGGCTCACATGGCTTTCGCGCAAGAGCGCGCGCCCGAGGAGTGGGTCTGTGACGAGGCCCTAGAGATGTCGTCCATCTTCGTTTACCCGGACGAAGATGACGCGATGTGCACCGTCGAGCACAGGTTAATCGGGTCCGACAAATCCTGGAAGGTTTTCCGCCCCGAGGAGCATCATCGGATATGTTCACCTTACCGGGGAATGCGCATCCCATTGTATGAGTTCATGTTCGACAAGGCGGGGTGGAGGCTGCCCTTCACTGACTTACAAGAGGGGATCTTCGCTTGGTTGCAGCTGGCGCCCTCTCAGATTCATCCGAACTCGCTGGCTTTTATTCGGGCCTTCGAGCTCGTTTGTAAATATTTAAAAATCGTGCCGACCGTGTCCCTCTTCTTCCGCATATTCCATCTCCAAAGGTCGTCGGCCGGTGGACGACACGGCTGGGTGCCTTTCAAGCAGAGCAAGGCTCTGTTCCACACGTACTTGGATTCCATCCGGGATTTCAAGTTCCGCTACTATTTCGTGAAGCCGGTCACCCTCGAGGCTATCCACTCGCTGTACCGGAAAGTCACCCGTAAGGTCGACAGTATCTCCGAGGAGGTTCTAGAGCTGAAGTTCCCCCTTTTCTGGACGGAGGAACACTTTAAAAAGGGGGTTGACAAATACAAGGTGAGACATAATCAGTTGGACGCCGACGACCGGGTAGCTTACGATAAGATCGTCGCGTTCGTCGAAAGCTTCAGTGCAAAACTCAGGACGGCAAGCCTATCAGGGGAGCAGACGGGCAGGTGAAGAAGCAGCGTCGCCTGATCAATACCCGTGTTCTGCTCGAGACCTTCTCCGACGAAGAAGCAGTCGAGCTGTTAGGTGGTAAAAATATCCTCGATCTAAGCCTTCCTCGTGCCTGCACATCTTACCTTACTAATGTTTTCTTTCTTTTTGCAGGGAAAATGGCTGGAGCAGAGGAGAGGTACAAGAAGTTGAAGGCGAAGAGGGCTCGGGAAGCACAGGCTCGGGCAGAGTCATCTCGCCCAAAGGATCAGGATGTCACTCCTTCCGGGGTCATGCCCGAGGGTACTCCCTCCGCGGGGATGCCCGAAGGTTCCAGCCAATCCCAGCCTGCGGTGATAGTGTCGGGGACCTTAGGTGGGCGCACTACTCCTGCTGGGAGCCAATCTCCGGTACTCAAGGGACGCCGAAATGGAAACGGGTTTCGGATGTTGATTTCGTCGACCTGGCCCACGAAGAAAGTCCCCCACCCCCTTCAGGCTTTGACTTCCCCCCATGCCATGTCAAGCCCCACTTCTTTTCCGAAGTCACCTATCCTCGTGTCCCTCCCTCTGAGATCCGAGCTGTGCTGGGGACTGCTACAGAAGCGAGGAGGAGGATGATCTTTGAGGACCTGTCAACCGTCATGTGCCTCTGCTCGACGGCTATCATCCTGAACGACGAGACTCGCCCTGCTGCTGAACTTGCCCGATTGCAGGAAAAGCTCGAGACCTTGGATGCTGAGCTGCTAGACCTGCGAAAAGAGTTAAAGGAATGCAGGGACCTTAACAAAGAACAAAACGAGCAGCAGCAGCGGGCGGAGGCAAAGCTGAAGGAAGCCGAGGAGTCGGAGAAAGGCCATCTTGCCCGGATCGCTGAGCTGGAGGCTGAGGAGAAGCGGCTTAACGAGAGGGTCGCCGAGCTGGAGGATGTTGTTCGGCCAACTGAAGGTGAAACTGAAGAAGACAAGCTCCTAACTACTCGAGCAGCGCTGGTGGCCCAACTCAGGAGAGTCGAGCAGGATCTCCGGGAAGCTGAGGATGACAGTCTTGAGACTGCGGAGATAGGGTTCCGGAATGCAGTGGCGCAGCTTCAGATCCTGAATCCTGGTCTCGTGACCGACGGGGCAGATGCTAACTTCGAGGTGGTCGATGGCCGGATAGTGACGCCCGGGCAAGAAGAAAATGCCGACGATGGAGGTGGGCCAGACGCTGCTGAGACTGCTGCCAAGTAGGATTATAGTTTACTTGGCCTGCGTGCCATTTAGTTGTTTTTGCCCGCATGTGGGTTTATTTGATGTAATGTTCATACAATGGTAGTTTTTGCCCAGCTTGTGGGCTCATTTATGTAACATTCGTACAATGGGCTTTGCCCGATTTTCATACTTCGCTATGCCTCTTTATTAATTTTGCTTGTGTGTGATATTTTATACATTACTTATTTTTGCCTAAGTAGTTGAGATCACCGGCGCCTTGGGAGTTTGCTCGACTCTGATTGTCCTCGACTGCGAAGAGAGCTAGTCGATTAGTCGGGGGCCGTACCCCGACCTTCAACGAGGCTAAGATGTCGGTCGAGATCTTAGCTTTGCGGCGTGAACTTCCCATCGCAAGCTGGGCGTTCTGCCTATTTGGTACGTCGACGACGAAGCTCGGTTGAGGCCTCCTATTCCGGGCCAAAAAGTCTCACGCACACACTTCGTGATTTTTGGCCGTCGTGTGTTATATAGAGGTGTCGCGCATGTACCGTTGCGCGCCCCCGTGGTCGCGACGTCGTACTGTCCCGGACAGTGTCTAACTGTAATATTGTTTGAGCTTCTCAGCATTCCATGGTCGAGCAAGTTGTTCACCGCAGAGGTTTTCGAGGTAATAGGCACCCGTCCCCGTCTTTGTAGTGACGCGGTACGGGCCCTCCCAGTTTGCGGCCAGCTTTCCTTCGCGTGAATCTTTCTGATTTCTCCGTAGGACGAGGCTGCCTACTTGGAAGTCTCGCTTGATGACTTTGTCATTATAGCGCAAAGTTATTTTTTGGTTTAAAGAGGCTTCTTGGAGGGAAGCACCGGTCCTTATCTCTTCGACAAAGTCGAGCTCCTCTCGCAGGGCTTCGTTGTTCGTTTCTTCGTCGAGGGGGGACTTCCGTCCTCCTCGAGGGTTCCTTGATCTCCACGGGAATAACTGCCTCGGTTCCGTACGTTAGGCGAAACGGGGTCTCCCCGGTCGTGGAGTGTGGGGTTGTTCGATACGCCCAGAGGACGCTGTGCAACTCCTCGACCCACCGCTGTTTGGCCTCGCCGAGTCATCGCTTCAGTCCTCGGAGTATCACTCTGTTCGCTGCCTCGGCCTGCCCGTTGGTTTGTGGGTGTTCGACCGACGTGAAGTGTTGTTTTGTGCCTAGCTTGGTGACGAAGTCTTGGAAGTTCCTGTCGGTGAACTGTGTCCCGTTGTCGGTGACAATGGCTTGGGGCACACCAAATCTGGCGAGGATGTTTCTCTTGTAGAAACGGAGTATGTTGAAGGCAGTGATTTTGGCCAGCGCCTCTGCCTCAATCCATTTCGTGAAGTAATCCACCCCGACGATGAGGTACTTGCTTTGGTACGACCCTATGACGAAAGGTCCGAGGATATCCATTCCCCACCACGCGAACGGCCACGGGGATGACAATGACTTAAGCTCGTTTGGAGGAGCGAGGTGCATGTCCCCGTTTTTTGACAGCGGCCACATTTCTTGATGCGTTCCTTTGCATCCTGTTGCATAATGAGCCAATAGTACCCCGCTCAGAGTGCTTTCCGGGCTAGGGATTTTCCGCCGAGGTGCTGGGCGCTGATCCCTTCGTAGATCTCTTGAAGGATCCCCGAAACTTTGCTTTCTTCGACGCACCAGAGCAAGGGAATGGAGAATCCTCGACGGTATAGCTTACCTTCGACGACGGTGTACGCACATGCCCGCCTTTTGACTATCCCCACTTCTATGGGATCGTCGGGTAGCTTGCCCATCATCAAGTACTCGTAAACCGGAGTCATCCAACAGTTTGTGTCCCCGATGGCGTTGACCTCCGTGGCCGGTGCGGGTTTGTTTATGCTCGGCTGGGAGAGTATCTCCTGGATAACCGATTTGTTCCCTCCTTTCTTCTTAGTGCTCGCAAGCTTGGAGAGTACGTCTGCTCGAGTGTTGTGCTCGCGCGGGATGTGAGCCACCTCCGCGGAGATGAATTTCTTCAACTTTTCTTGTACCAAGATTAGGTACTCAATGAGACTATCGTTTTTGGCCCGAAATTCTCCCCGAACCTGTGATGCCACGAGCTGAGAGTCTGTAAAGATTTTGACTTCTTTTGCGCCAAGGTCTTCCGCAAGTCGAAGTCCCGCGAGGAAGGCCTCGTATTCGGCTTGGTTATTCGATGTCTTGAAGGCCAGCTCGAGGGAGATTTCTATCAGGAGGCCCTGCTCGTTTTTGAGGATAATGCTCGCTCCGCTACCTTTTGCGCTGGAGGGTCCGTCGACGTAGATCGTCCACTTCTGAGAGCCGTTGGTCGAGGATTCCGGGGTGGTCATTTCTGCTACGAAGTCGGCCAGTACCTGAGCTTTCAAGGCTTTTCTTCCTTCGTATTGGATGTCGAACTCGGATAGCTCGAGAGACTACCAGAGCATTTTCCCCGCCATATCTGGCCGACTTAGGAGCTGTCTGATCGGCTGTTCCGTCCTTACCACGATTGTGTGGGCCAGGAAGTAGTGCCGTAATCTTCTGGCTGCGGATACGAGGGCTAAGGCGACCTTTTCAATCTGTTGGTACCTGAGCTCGGGACCCTGAAGGGCTCTGCTCGTGAAATAAATCGGTTTCTGTCCGTCGGGGGCCTCCCGTATGAGGACAGCACTCACTGCTTCGGCGGTGACGGCCAGGTACAAGAAAAGTGTTTCCCCGGTATCTGGTCGGGACAAGACCGGGGGTTGTGACAAGACTCGTTTTAGATGGAGGAGGGCTTGTTCGCATTCTTCGCTCCATTCAAAAGTTGCCTTCTGTCGGAGAAGCTTGAAGAAAGGGAGTGCGTACTGAGCGGATTTAGCGACGAAACGGGAGAGGGCAGTCAACATTCCGTTGAGCGACTGGATCGATTTCTTCGAGTTCGGGGTAGGGATTTCGGAGAACGCCCTACATTTGTCAGGGTTCGCCTCGATTCCCCTCTCCGTGAGGTAGAAGCCGAGGAACTTCCCTGCGCGAACACCGAAGGTGCACTTGTCGGGGTTGAACCTCATGTGACATTTCCTCGCCGTATCGAACACCTTTTTGAGATGAGCAGCATGGTCGACTTCCTCCGCAGACTTGACGATCATGTCGTCCATATAGACCTCGAGCACGTTGCCAATATCTTCCCGGAAGAATTTGTTCATCATCCGTTGGTAGGTGGCGCCGGCGTTCTTCAAGCCGAAGGGCATTACATTATAGTAATAATTGTCCGACTCGGTCATGAAAGCGGTGTGCTGCTTGTCGGCCTCGTCCATGGGGATTTGGTTGTACCCCGAGTAGGCGTCCATGAAGGACAGTAATTTGAATCCTGCAGAGTTATCGACCAACTGGTCGATGTTAGGTAAGGGATAAGAGTCTTTCGGGCATGCCCGATTAAGATCCGTGTAGTCAACGCACATCCTCCACTTTCCATTATTTTTCTTAACGAGTACAACATTTGAGAGCCAAGTTGTGTACTTGGCCTCGGAAATAAAGTTCGCCTCTAGGAGGTCTTTTACAAGATTTTCAGCAGCCTCCATTTTTTCTGGAGACTGCCTACGCCTACGTTGAGCTACAGCCCTAGCAGCCGGATCTATGGTCAGCTGATGACAAGCTACTTCGGGGTCCAGTCCGGGCATCTCCGCAACACTCCAGGCGAACAAATCTGCATTTTCTCAGAGGCATGCCTTCAGTTGCCTCTGCGCCAGGTCGGGGAGTCCACAGCCAATCTTCACACTTTGATCTGGGTTGTCTCCGAGGGGGACCAGCTCGAAATCTCCATCTGGGATGGGGCGCGTTGGGTGGAGAGGCTGCCCGTTGGCTTCAACTGGGAGGTCCTCGCCTGCAGCTTCTTCCTGTTCCCCGTGGAACCTGCTGTCAAGGTCGACCGCGCTGACCGGCGGGAGTGGAACCTGCACGACGTCTGGAGGTGTCTCAGCCTTAGTCTTGGGCTTGACGCCGCCGACGACGTTCAGACCCTTGATTGCTGCGTCGAAGCATCTTCTGGCCGCCTTGATGTCCCCGGGGAGAGTGACCACACGTCCACGCTTCGTGTAGTACTTCATCTTTAGGTGAACTGTTGATGGTACGGCCGTCAGCTCCGCCAACGTGGTCCTCCCCATGATGCAGTTGTAGAGGAACGGGCAGTCCACTACCAAGAAACGCGTCTTCACCTATCGGGCAGTTTCATCAATCCCGAAGGTGACCATCAACTCCACGAAGCCCCATGGTCTGGTGGTCGCGCCATTGAAGCCTTGTAGGTCTGATCCTACGTACGGGGACAGGTGTCTCTTGGTCAGCTGCAGGGTCTCGAAGAGGTGGACATACATGATATCCACCGAGCTCCCCTGATCCACCAAAATTCTGTGGACATCAAAATTGGCCATCTGAGCCCGGATCAGGAGGGGGATATTCGCGTTGGGTGCCCCGCCGGGGAGTTCCTCGAGGTAGAAGGTAATTGGACTTGATCTTCCTTTAAACCTGTCGAGGGTAGGGGTGTGGGGAGTTGTTGTTTTTAGCTCGTCGAATTTCCTCTTTATTGACCCCACGGTCAACCGGTCAGGGGCTCCGCCAGAGATGACCAGGGCTTGGGGGAAAGACTCCTAGGTACTGCGGGCACTTATCGAGTCCTCTGCTGGGAAGTTCATCCACATGTTTCGGGCAGCTTCAGGGCTGTCGAGTTCACCCAAAAAACTGAAGTCTTAAGGTCGCGTGATGCTCAACGCGACTTACAGCGATCCGTTGTTAGGGGAGGGAGTTGATTCCTCGACATTCTGTGCCTCCTGGCCGCTGGGGCGGGGGGCCTCTTGCTGCTTGGCGTACTTCTTCAGGTACCCTTCTTTAATCAGCGTTTCAATTGCGTCCTTGAGATGGACGCAATCTTCAATAACGTGCCCGTGACTGCGATGGAATCGGCAGTACTTGGAGTTGTCAGCATTTGGTTTGGAAGCCGTCGGTTTCGAGAAACGGATTCCCCCTTTGACGAACTCCGAATTGGCACAGTCGCTGAAAATGCGCGAGCGGGACACGTTTAGCGGTGTGTAGTCTTTGAAAAGGCCAGACGGTCCCCGTGATTCGCGGGGCTCTTTTGTCCGGGCTTCTTTTTTCCTTTCCCCGCCTCGCCTAGGTGGAGGGGAGTCTTCTCTTCTCCTGTCCCCACCTCGCCTGGGTGGGGGAGAGTCTTCTTCCTTGTTGCCGCGGGGGCCTTCTCTGTGCCTCGAATCGAGGGCAATTTGTGCAGCTTCAGCTTCCTCGAACTCAATATGTGACTGAGCCCTCTCGAGGAGGCCTTCAAAGCTGCGGGGACGGTGTAGTCCGACGGATTCTGCAAACTTGGACCCTATCCGTAAACCCTTGATAATGAGATACATTTTGATGTGATCGGTCACGTGGATTTCGACCGCTTCTTTGTTGAACCTCTCTATGTAGCTCCGTAGAGGTTCATCCTTCCCCTGAAAGATGGCTTCCAGGGAGGCTATCGTCTTCGGATGTCGACGAGAAGCCGTAAAGTGTTTTATGAATTGCTCCCTCAGGGCCCTCCACGACGTGATTGATTCAGATGCCAGGTTTTTCTACCAGGCCATGGCCCCTTTCCGAAGAGTCGTAGGGAATAACCGACACTTGATAGCGCCGGAGACATTCCTGAAGTCCAGCAGAGCTTCAAAACTCTCGACATGGTCATCGGGGTCAGATGTCCCGTCGTATGTCCCCAAGGATGGGGGTCTCTCCAGGCCCTTAGGAATAGGGGCGTCCATGATGTGCCTGGCCAGAGGGGTTCCGTAATCGTCATCCTCGCTGGCGCCCGGAGACACAGAGGGGGAGTGTTGTCCATGAACATAGTGACGCCTCGGGGAGTGGTCCTTTGGACGACTTCTGGGCTCCTCGGCGTTCGGCCTGCTCCTTTTATTCTTCGAGGAGGGAGCCGGCCCCTTTGGTGGCGGGGAGCGGTGGCGTTTCTGAGGATGTTCCAGATGAGTACGCTCTAAGCGTGGTCTGCGACCCCTGGGAACCGGGGAGGGGCTGGGAGATGCCTCTGGGGACCTCGAACGTCGTGGGTATGGGGGTGGTCGGTGCCTTCGCGGGGAAGACCGACCACGTCCTTTCTCCAGCGCCTCGATCCGGATGTTCTGGTTGAAGATTATCTGGTTGGTCTGATTGACCAAAGAAAACAGGGCAACAGTGCTCGGGTCCGCATTTGGGGGTGGATCCACGGGCTGGAAAACGGGCTGGAGGACTGTTTCGTTTCCGTCTTGGTGAGCTGTCTCGTACTCCACCTCCTCGGAAGATGGTGAGGCGGTGACTCCGTCTCTGATGTCGTTCTCCACGACAGGTTGGGCGGCGTTGTTGTCGCCGCGGTTGCCATTGTTGAGTTGGGCGATAACGTTGTCTAGAGCTTGATTCGCCGATGGGTTGGCCATGATGGTTGTTTGAACGGAGAAAGCTTTGGTTTATCGAGCAGAAAAACGGGGAAGCCTATAAATTTCCCACAGACGGCGCCACTGATCGTGCCTGATCAGAAAATTGATAGTGGCCAACGGCGTTTGGAACGGCAGCTCCGGTGATGGTGAGAGACGGCCGGGGGGGGGGGGTGTACCTGCAAGGTACTCCGACGCTCAAGTGAGAGAGTGTACAGAATATCAGCAAATACAGAAAGTGAGTAAGAAGTGTCTAACCTGACCCTCTCAAGTGAGAGGGTATTTATAGAGAGCCCCCAGCGCGGGGCCAACGGTTACCTGCAATGGGCTGGATCAGCTAGGCCCACTCCAGATAACTGCTAGGGCTTACGTGTAGTAGTGAAGACCAGCACGTGGTCTTCACCCTAGAGTAACTGCTCCTAGATTTCCGGAATTAGGGCAGACCGAATCCTTCGGAAGTGGGAGGTTACTTGGAACGTGTCCACGTGGTACGGACCGTTGGATACTCCTCGCGGGGAGGAGCCTTATGTGTCGAGGACCTATCAAGCCCGTAGAAGGGACATGGCCTCGCGGGGAGGAGCCATGTCCGTCGAGGAGCGATGCGTGGTATTCTCGCGGGGAGAAGCTATTGTGTCGGGGAGGCATATCCCCAGGGGATGTGCTGCTCTCCTTTCCTACGTGTCTCAGTGCCCGACGAGGGCTAAGTGGCTGACGCTGCCTTAGTGCCCGGCGAAGGTGTGGTTCGCACGTGGCAGTCACGTGTCTTGCAGAAGGACTTTATTGGGCCTCCCCCGACAGTATGGGTTGGGCCTGCTCGACTGTTGGGCAGTCTCGGCCCAGTCCAGAACAAAAATAATGGTAACTTATTCCCGTTTATAATATTATTGTAACTTTTTTTCCATTTATAAACACTTTGAATCCGTGTGTCCATTTATAAAAATATTTGTAACTTATTATCATTTATACAAATAATTGTATAAATAGTTGAATTTATTACGATTATAAAATTATTAGTAACTTATTCCCGTTTATAAAAACAATTGTAACTTATTCCGTTTATAAAAATAATTGTATCAATAAATTTTTAATTTTTATCATTCATTTTTTATGATTACCATTTATCATTAAATTTTCATGACTATCATTTAAATTTTTTTTATCATGATTACAATTATAAAGATTATTTGAAAAGATTCAGATAAGTTTTAGTTATTTTATAAGTTTAAAAAAATTACAAAATCTCAATTGATTTTGTTTTGTTTTATTAACCTTTTTATAAAAATCCAAATAATTTCAAAATATATTTTATTTCAAATAATGATCTAAATAATTACAAAATAATTTTTATTTTTAAAATGATAAACTAAATATGTTTATAAATAAATGTCGCCTATTAATGATTAATATTGAATTTATTATTTTAATGTCTAGTTAATTTGATTAAAGTAAAATAAATATTCTAACTAATTAAAATAAATATTATATAGAAAATAAAAACTTAAAAGACAATTTTTTTAAGTTTTTTTTAATATAACATAGTATTTTTCTTCTGAGTCAAAAAGTAATTATAACTTATTCCCGTTTATAAAAAATTGATTGTAACTTATTCCTGTTTATAAAAAATTATTCTTTTTAATTATTATTTCTACATCAATAAATTTTATATGACATATAATTTCAATTGACATTTTTAATCATAGTATTTTGTTTACTAATTTTTAAAGTCGATTTGCAACTACTGAAGTGGATAGAACAATTTTGAATATACCTAATTAGTGCTCTTGAGATGATTTACAAATATTTCAAGTTTGTCCCTCCATATAGCTGCAAAAGTCAATAAACAAACTTAGGTTTGAAACTGCAAAAATTTAGGTATTCCAGCTAGCTGAAGGAACCAAATAAAAATAGAACATGACAAACAGAAGAAAAATAGTTACCTCAAGAACCAAGGTTGTCACCATGACAGTACAAACATTCCCATCAATGTTAACTCTATGACGCCTAACTTTCTCAAGTAAATTGCTCCATGCACTATGTATGGTGAGCTATGTCAGCTTTAATGGTGCCCCAAAAGTTAAATTCCTGTTCCACTTCCTATTAGAAAAATGGTAATAGTGAATGAAATAGTGCAACATCATTTTAACTTGTTATTAAGATATGAGAGTCATAAAATATACATCTGCTGTGAGAATGTAAACAGGTTTAATTCATGAACAATCCCAAATCCCAAATTTAATTAAAGAAGAAGAAATTTAACTGGGGAATTACATCGAACACTTGGTGTGCGACGGTAAAAAGATAATTTTTCCACCATTTCACAAGCTGTAACTTGAGCATAAAATCAACAACAACAATCCATAGCATATGAAACAAATGAAACAGAATCACAAGCTAATCAAAATCGAAAAAACCCAGACCAAATCGAAGCTGAAGCTTACCGTAAAATTTTCTTCGTCAACCGCTCTTTCTGTTCTTTGAAATGTAACAACGATCTTCAACCTCAAATGCACGATGTCCAGTGTTCTCCTCCGCGTTCAGACGTGTGTACCAAATCCGTTAGGGTTTAGGGTTAGATATAAATTCAACTAAATCAAACAAAGAAGCATGGTATAATCAAAGCAAGTGAAGATGAGGAAAACGTAAATGGAAGACGAAAAAGAAGATGGATCTCTGCGATAAGTATGAGTAAGACAACATGGAAGATTAAAAACATACAGTGTGAAAGAAGATGGAAGAAGTTGTTGTGTGATATGCAGAGAATCCCATATATTTTAATCGTGTAATTGATTAGAAATATGGAAAATTGTGAGACTTTCCATTGCCCAAGTACTAATTAAGTCTGAATAGAAGTGTAATAGTCATTTTATTAGAATGACAATGACCCTACATATTCAAAGATATTTTTTTAATTGAAAAAGAAAATAAAAAAAACAATAGCATGCCACATCATCCGCATTAAATGTCAAATAACTAATATTGCACCAAGAGTGTTTAAAGTCGTTATTACTCTTTTTAATTAGTCTAATTAAGGAATTTAACAGAAGGGTAAAATGGATATTCAGCGAAGTAAGATTTTAATAGATAGTTATTAGATAGATTTTTCCAGTTGCTATCAGTATGGGTATTACAAAAGCTATCACCATATTTTATAGACAGTTTTTGCCAATGTCATTTTCAGAACTTTCCTTCTCCAGCCTTTTTATTTTTCTATATTTTAAATAGGTATAATTATTTAATGGGTATATAAGTAATTTAAAAATAATTAAAAAAAATTAGTTAAAATCATATAAATAAAAGTAAAAATGTGAGGCCCTAGCCTTGGTGGCCTACCCCTAGGGCCGGCCTTGATTTTAATCTTCTTTAATTAATTTTAAAATATATTTTTAATTATTTTTTAAAATATTTTTTTATTAATGTGATTTAACTGTCATAGCATTATTATAAGTAAAAAATATCACAAAAATTAAAGAAAAAACTGACAATTTTCGATGTAAATTTTTATTTTATTAAAAGTTGAATTAAAAAAAGGAAAATAAAAATATATATTTTTCTCTCTTTTTTAATGATTTAATTGTTATGTTTTCTTTTTCATATGTTTTAATAGTTAAATTAATTCAATGGTTCAAAATTGCATATGCGAGAAGGCATGAGAGAAAAAATTGGAGAGGAACCAATTTCCTAATCTCTATTCAACCATCTTCTTTCTCAACGACCCTTTTCCAAACTCGTTACCTCACTGTTCCGCCACCCTTCTTCTCTCTCAATCTTTCATCTCCCTCAATTTCCCTTTTTCTTCTCAAATTCGCCAGTGATTCTCCCTCACTCACACCTAGCTTTCTCCTTCATCCCCAAATTCACTCGCTCATATCTCTTTTGCTTCGTTGCGAATTCTCGATTACGACGTCAGAACGAACAACAACTCATACACGTTCGTCAATTCGAAACAACAACAGCAAAAAACAAGTTCGTGTTCGCAAATGGGTTTCTAGGTTTAACAGAGAGAAATGCGTACCTTCATAATGGTTTGACGTGGCGATTCGACGACGACGGCTTCGATGGGAAATATTCCCTCGTTTCTATTCCAATGCTGATGCGTATATGAGTCTTGGATTAGCTATCCTTTTGTGAATGCTTCTGGGATCGTTGAGTGTGTATGTTTGTGTGCTGACTTTGGTCGCTTCTGGTGCGGATATTGTTGAACTGCTGCGTGTTGTTGTAGAAGATAGTGTTGTTGTCGCGATGTGGTCTTATGACGTTTATGTAAACTCTTTTACAAGTCGGGCTTGAGTTCTTGTGTTTGTTCCTTTTTTCAAACCGTCTTTTTATTGATATGCATGTGTATGTAATGTTGGAGTGGCGTTGAATTTCTGGTATGTAGGATTTAGTTTACTAATGTGAATTGTTTCTGGCTTTATGAATGGTTTGTTGATGATTTCTGATTGTTAATGAAATGAATTGGTTTCAGGTTTGTGAATGTTTGGTGGTATGATGATTCTGATGTGTTTCTAGTGCAAGATGTTTGGTTGTTTCGGGTGAATTTTGTTGTTTTTCTCTTGCTGCGAGTGTGTATGTTTATATAGGCCAACAGAATGAAACAATATTGAATGCTCCTTATTGTGTTGGAAACATGTTTCACCACTTTAGGTAAGTGTGGAATTTGGATCGAACTCTAGAAGAAGCATGCCGTCGAAGTTGGATCACATGCTGCTGTCGAAAATAATGCATGATTGTAGTCGAAGATTGTTCTAACATGTATTAGTTAATATTGCTAGGTTTGTTAGCATATTGAATTGGGCCTTGCATTAAGGATCCAATTGGTTAAGCTAGCTTGTACCCTAAGTTAGCTTGTAATGGGTATTTTGTTAAAGGCCCATTAGTTTAGTGTGCTAGGTTTTATTATAAATAGCATACTAGTCTCTCATTCTAAGTGTGACAAAACCTAGAAAGAGTGAGAGTGGTTAGTTTGTTATTCTTGTATACTTGTAATCCTTGTTTTAAGGAGAAAGGAAAGAATAACAGTTTTATAACCAATCCTTGTTGTTACTCTTGTTTTCTTTGTTAACCCTAACCCTTGTGAGTTTCTTGACTGATCAAGGAACCAATTATACTCTGTTTCTAAGGTATCCGATTCACAACAAATTGGTACGGTGAGCGTGGAGGAGATGCCTTCAACAAAGTATGAGATCGAGAAGTTCACCGGAGTGAACGACTTCGGTCTGTGGCGCTTGAAGATGAAAGCCCTACTGGTTCAGCAGGGTTGTTTGGAAGCGTTGAAGGGAATGGCAGCCATGGATGCTGCGTTAAAGGAAAAAGAAAAGACTACCATGATCGAGAAAGCACACAGCGCAATATTGTTGAGCCTTGGTGATAAGGTTCTTCGACAGGTATCAAAAGAGACGACGGCGGCGGGATTATGGACGAAGCTGGAAAGTTTGTATATGACCAAATCCTTGGTGAATCGTCTTTACCTGAAGCAAGCCTTGTATTCGTTCAAGATGAATGAAGAAAAGGCTTTGGCTGAGCAGTTGGATTCTTTCAACAAACTGATTCTTGATCTTGAAAACATTGATGTGAAGATTGATGATGAAGATCAAGCATTGTTGTTGTTGTGTGCTTTGCCCAAATCGCATGCTCACTTCAAAGAAACTCTCTTGTATGGAAGAGAGTCCCTGACCTTTGAAGAAGTTCAAGCAGCCTTGTACTCTAAGGACCTGAACGAACGAAAGGAGCATAAACCTTCGACGGTTGGTGAAGGTTTGGCAGTTAAGGGAAAATTCTTGCGAAAGGATGGTAGGTTCGACAAGAAGAAAGGTAAAAGTCAGCAGAAGTCTTCTAGTGGCGAAACATCTAGTTTTCAATGTTATCACTGTAAGAAGGAGGGACACACAAGAAAAGTGTGCCCTGAACGCCTGAAAGATCATGGAGGTAAGGATAATGGCAATGCAGCCATTGTTCAAGATGACTTCGACTCATCTGATGCTCTTGTAGTTTCAAGCGGCGACTCAAGAAAAGAGTGGATTATGGATTCTGGATGTACTTGGCACATGACTCCAAACAAGAATGTGTTTGAAGAATTATGTGATCAAGATGGAGGATCAGTGCTGCTGGGAAACAACAAAGCTTGCAAAATTGCAGGTATTGGATCCATGAGATTCAAGCTCCATGATGAGTCAATAAGATTATTGACTGAAGTTAGGTATGTACCTGACTTGAAGAGAAATTTAATTTCTCTTGGTGAATTCGACAGAAAGGGATATGTTTTCAAAGGAGAGCAAGGTACCCTGAGAGTCATGAAAGGGTCGAAGGAAGTCTTGAGAGGCGTGAAAAACCAAGGCTTGTATACCCTGGAGGCTGAGGTTGTAAGTGATTCGACAAATGTTGTATCCACGAAACCTATGTCGAAGACAGAGTTATGGCACATGAGATTGGGCCATGTCAGCGAAAGAGGCCTAGTCGAATTGGGGAAGCAGAACCTGCTAGGTGGTGACAAAGTCAAAAAGTTGGAGTTTTGTGAATCTTGTGTATTTGGTAAATCCTGTAGGGCGAAGTTCAACAAAGGCAAGCAAAGAACACATGGATCCCTTGATTACATTCATGCTGATCTTTGGGGGCCTGCAAGGAATCCTTCACACTCAGGTGCAAGGTATTTTCTATCCATTGTTGATGACTATTCTAGAAAGCTATGGGTATTCATTCAGAAGACGAAGGATGAAACTTTTGAGAATTTCAAAAGTTGGAAGATTCTGGTCGAAACTCAAACTGGTAGAAAGGTTAAGAGGTTGAGAACTGACAATGGCCTTGAGTTCTGCAACAAAGCGTTCGACAGTTACTGTGTTGAGTCTGGGATTGCAAGGCATAAGACTGTAGCAGGTACTCCTCAACAAAATTGCTTAGCTGAGAGATTCAATCGAACAATCCTTGAAAGGGTTAGATACATGTTAGTTAGTGCTGGATTGAAGAAGGTGTTTTGGGCTGAAGCTGTTTCGACAGCTACATATCTGATAAATAGATGTCCTTCGACTGCATTAGATATGAAGACACCTGAAGAAGTTTGGTCGGGAAATCCACCTAGTCTCGACAGACTGAGAGTATTTGGCTGTGTGGCCTATGCTCACATTAGGCAAGACAAGGTCGAACCTAGAGCTCTGAAGTGCATGTTCATGGGATACCCTGAAGGAGTCAAAGCTTATAGGCTATGGTGCCTAGAGCCAGGTCACAGGAGGTGTATCACCAGTCGAGATGTAGTTTTCAATGAAGCTGAGATGGCTTTCAAGAAAATTGATGTTGCTGGCGAAGAGCTGGAACAGGGAGAGATTCCTGTTGAGGTGGAGCATGTTGATGCTGAAGTGCGTACCCCAGATGAAGTCGAAGATGAAACAGAAGATGTTGTCGAAGATGAGGAAACTGATAATGACTACCTGTTAGCAAGGGACAGGACGAGAAGAGTCATCAAGCCACCTCAGAGACTTGGGTATGCAGATCTTATAGCTTATGCCTTAATCTCTGCAAGTGAGGTTCTCGACGAAGAACCTAGAGACTATAAGGAAGTTATGAGGAGTCGAAAGAAGACTGAATGGCTGAAAGCCATGGATGACGAGATGAAATCTCTTCATGATAACTACACATGGGAACTGATAAAGAAACCTGCTGGACCCAGGTTAGTCAGCTGTAAATGGATTTTTAAAGTCAAGGAAGGAATCGAAGGAGTGGCGTCGAAAAGATACAAGGCAAGATTGGCTGCTAGGGGGTTCAATCAGAAAGAAGGTGTCGATTTCAATGATGTGTTCTCGCCTGTTGTGAAGCACAGGACCATTCGAATGTTGCTTGCCATGGTGGCACAGTTCGACCTTGAACTGGAACAGATGGATGTGAAGACTGCATTCTTGTATAGTGACCTAGATGAAACGATCCTGATGAGGCAACCTGAAGGGTATGTCGAAAAAGGGAAGGAAGATTATGTGTGCAAGCTGAAGAGATCTTTATATGGACTGAAACAATCTCCTCGACAGTGGAATAGGAGATTCGACAAGTTCATGGCACGCATAAGTTTCATCAGAAGTCAGTTCGACCACTGTGTTTACTTCAGATTTCGACCGGGTAATTCATTTGTTATTTTGTTGCTCTATATGGATGATATTCTAATAGCAAGCAACAATGTCGAAGAGGTAATGAGGGTGAAGGCTGAACTCAGTAAGGAGTTCGAAATGAAGGATCTGGGAGCTGCGTCCAGGATTCTTGGGATTGACATCCGAAGAGATAGAAAGCAGTCGAAATTATGCTTATCTCAAGAGGCATACCTACGGAAGATTCTTGAAAAGTATGGTATGTCGAATTCAAAGCCTGTTGTAACTCCGACAAACCCTCAATTCAAGCTGAGTATAGATCAGTGTCCCAGTACTGATGTCGAAAGAACTTATATGAATAGCATTCTATATGCTAATATAGTTGGTTCTTTGATGTATGCTATGGTCTGTACAAGACCTGACATAGCATATGCAGTAAGTCTTGTAAGCAGGTACATGGCGAATCCTGGAAAGGCTCATTGGCAAGCATTGAAGTGGATTTTAAGGTACATAAATGGGTCTCTGAACAGAGTCCTAATTTATGGTGGAGCCTTGGGTGAAGATAGTAAAGCAGCAGTCGAAGGATTTGTTGACTCTGATTATGCAGGTTGTATGGATTCCAGAAAGTCTATTTCTGGATATGTTTTCACAATGTTTGGCACAACAATAAGTTGGAAAGCGACGCTCCAGAAGGTTGTTGCCTTATCAACCACTGAAGCTGAATATATTGCCCTCACTGAAGCTGTGAAGGAAGCATTGTGGCTTGAAGGTTTTGCAAAGGAGCTGAAACTTCAAGGTCGAAGTATCACTGTTAAATGTGATAGTCAAAGTGCAATACACCTGTCGAAGAACTCAGCCTATCATGAGCGAACCAAGCACATTGATGTGAGGCTGAATTTCGTCAGAGGGGTAATCGAGCATGGAGAAGTCCAAGTGCTGAAGGTTTCGACAGATCATAATGCTGCTGATATGATCACCAAGACATTGCCAAGTTGCAAGTTTTTCCACTGTATGCAGTTGATAAATCTGCATGAAGAAAGCTAGTTTGTTTTCTTGTTGTTAGAGTTAGATCCAAGGTGGAGATTTGTGGAATTTGGATCGAACTCTAGAAGAAGCATGCCGTCGAAGTTGGATCACATGCTGCTGTCGAAAATAATGCATGATTGTAGTCGAAGATTGTTCTAACATGTATTAGTTAATTTTGCTAGGTTTGTTAGCATATTGAATTGGGCCTTGCGTTAAGGATCCAATTGGTTAAGCTAGCTTGTACCCTAAGTTAGCTTGTAATGGGTATTTTGTTAAAGGCCCATTAGTTTAGTGTGCTAGGTTTTATTATAAATAGCATACTAGTCTCTCATTCTAAGTGTGACAAAACCTAGAAAGAGTGAGAGTGGTTAGTTTGTTATTCTTGTATACTTGTAATCCTTGTTTTAAGGAGAAAGGAAAGAATAACAGTTTTATAACCAATCCTTGTTGTTACTCTTGTTTTCTTTGTTAACCCTAACCCTTGTGAGTTTCTTGACTGATCAAGGAACCAATTATACTCTGTTTCTAAGGTATCCGTTATTTGTCTTTAGAAAGTTTTTAAGTGTTGTCCAAACATGTTTTGTGATGATAATGCCATTTCCTTTTTGATTCAGACATGTCTAAACATGTGGCTTGCACAAATTAATCTCTCCTTGAATGTCTGAATTTGTTTGGAAACTTGCTTGATTTGGTTCTCATAATTAAACACATATCCTTCTGATTCTCTATGCGATTCAGCAGGTTCAAACATAATGATATTGGTCTGTCGAGAACTCACCACGCCATGCTTACAAAATGAAGTTTCTCGTCAATCATCAATATTCGTGTGCGGCCTATTTGTGTTGAAGATTCCTGTAGACACACTGCTTTTCAAACGTCAAAGTTGCAGCCACATGTTTCCCTTCATCATGGCAGCTGCGAATTGGGTTTATGAAAAGTGGTGTTGGGAAAGTTTTTCTGTGGAATCAAACATCAATTTCTTCACTCTACTTCATTACCAAAGAATGATTGGGAAGCTGTGGATGGTACGTTTCTTGTTTTGGAGTTTCTTAAAATGAGTCTTAAAAGGTACATAGTCAATTGCTTCCTTTTCGAAATTCGAGGTCAGAAACAAATTTATGCATCAAGCTCTTATCTTAGTAATGTTTTAGTTTTATTCAGGGATTATCCAGATATTGACCAAATCAACATTATGAAAGTCAAAGATTCATGCTTCTACAAATTCGATGCAGGGACGAATTACTCTTGCTTGGCTCACCGGATTCCCATGATTACGATACCGCGATAATCGGCAAGGCAAGCTAGCTCCAAGGAAATTCCAGCGACTTATGCAATGGTAGCTGCCATATTTTCACCTTGCGGACCTCATAGTTCCTGCTGCAGAACAATATGAAACTTGCGTCTTTAGGTAGCAAATTAGTTCTAGACGTGTTAAACTTTCAAACTCTCAAACTTGGTGTTGCTCGTTGTTAAGACATTGACACCTGACTGTACTTTAGTCATTTAATTGGAATATTCTTTTGAACACATATTATGAATCCTCATGTACACCAATGATGGTATCCCTGTTGGGAATTTGACATTTTTTTCAGGAAGGAAAATAAATATCTCTATTCTCTTGTTTCACACTTGTTACTACTTACTATTCATTTCACAAGTCTTTAAACCCTTATGCTAACTTAAATGCTACTTGTAGGTGATCTTCAATGGCAATTGATATTATTGCTTTGACAACATTAACATTTTTCTGTTTCATACCTCCAGAACAATGCCGATAGGTAAATTTGGCGATAGATGTAACAAAGCATCCCTTTTGAATCTACATGCCCATCACAGTGGTGTAGAGCATGTTGAAATCCCTGTGAGATCTGTGAGATTTGAGGAGTAGCTACCCTGTCATCACTCTGGTCAAGTGTTACATTGATTGCAGCCAGCATAGGACCCCATCATACTTCCACCATAAACCTTTGTATAGTCATGTCTGTGACAACATGATAAGCGGGTTTTGATCTTTGTGAGCTTGACTTGAACTTTGGTTTTTTTTTTTGGATGGCCTTTGAATTATAATGAATTCTTGAACACTTTCAGGACCTTTGGATTTTGCACTCGACTTCTTGAATTTGAATCTCTTGAATTCCTTAGAATAGAGTTTTGACTTAAAAATGTGAACATGTAACCTTGAATCTTAGAATGAAATAAAATGGGACTTTTTGCCTTAAACTTAGAATTTTGATCATTGAGATGGCACCTTGACCTTGAAATGAGCTTTTGTAATGAGAGTATTTTAACATGTGAAGCCTTTAAAAAACCTTGAATCCTAAAATCAAGCTTGATGCACAAAAATCTCCTATGGCATCAAACAAAGATGATCACCAAATTTGAATTTTTAATTCAAAGTACAGATGAGCTTGAACCACTTGCAACTCTTCTTGAAACTTCAAATTACACTTTAATTCCATTCCTCCGTCAAAGAAATAACATTTCAAAGTGCATGTTTTGCAAACTACCAAAAGTCCAAACTCTTCCACTTAACAACTAATGACTCAACTTTGCGAACAAGACCAAACTGTGCCATGAGAAATCCTTGAAAGTGAGGATACCACTCGTTATGCAAACCACCATAAAATTCTAACCAGTCCTCACATGGTCACACCCAACTGGACATAAACCCTAATCCTCCTTGAATCTCTGAGAAATCTTGAGAAAAGTTGACCTTGTAATGGCTAAAGGACCATAAGAATGAGGGCACGTTTATTTAAGAATTCAACACAACTTGCAAGGACTATAACTTCAATAAGCACACACATACAACCTCCATGACCTTTGAACCTTCTGCAGCAACACAAGTGAAAACAAAGAAAACCTAATAAAGTGGTTAGCCATGCATGGATGATTGACCTAAGATTATATGCAAGAGGTAAAGGAATCTAAGGAAAAAAATTGGGGTATAATAATAAGCTTTGTTTTGATGTCAATTGAATTTGGAACTAAGTTATGATATAACTTTGATTATTGTCCCTGCAATTTCTTGCGAAGCTCCTAATGACATTAAATAATTTTGACATGTGCTCCCTTTGATTTTGGTTTACTAACATTCTCTTAAGGAGTTCTTGGTTCAATTAGGTCCCAATTGATTAAATCGGATTAGATTTTAGGATTCAACTCATGACGGAGTTTGCCTTTTATTCTTAATTCCAAAGGAAAAGGCTCCTCCGTTGACTCTATATCATAATTAGGATGGCTTATCCTAGCTTTAGGACCTTACCCTTTATCCTAGCCTTAGGATTAGAGCTGTCATGCTCTATGTCTTGCTATAGACACTTCATTCACTTTATCCTAGCCTTAGGATCGGAGTCGCCGCACTCCATGTAAGTGTTCTGCCATGAATACTTACTTCCCTTTCAACTTAACCTTAACTTTGGAGTCGCTGCACTCCATGTAAGCGTATTGCCATGGATGCTTACTTTCCCCTGGAACCTTGGCTACAGTCAAGAGTTCCTCACCCTCTTTGAAGGGAACTACGAATGCTCTAATTCCATTCCCGTCAGGATACGTAGGCACGAGATGCGATGTCCTGGCGAGCATACTTAGAACTAACACCCTAGGTCTTTACCTTAGCAGATTTCCCTTATCAAGCAAACAATAAAATAACACAAATACTAACAAGAGGTTCCTGTAGAGTACTACAGATACTTAGGATGCTAACACCTTCCCTAGGTATAACCAACCCCCGAACCATAGATCTCTTAGTTGTGTTTTTACATAGTGCAATTAGGGTTTTCGACCTTTACCATTTCCTTTGGATAAATCAAAGTTCGGTGGTGAATTAAGATTTGTGATTCAAGTTAATTAATAGCTTGACATCCGATTCTCACCGCAACACTTGGAGAAGTTTGAGAGGATTTCTGATCGAACCATCAAGGATCATAACCCTTTTCCAAAGCTTGAAGAGGATGTTACTAAGCCCAAAATAACCTTAGCTTTAGGTCTTGATGTTGACGAAGTAATAGCAAACTAGGCACCTAAAGGAGCCTTCAAGGGGTTCACAAGGAAATTCTTAGAAGATCATGCATGAAAATTTATCAAAGCTGAAAAATGGGATGTATTTTATGCTATATTGGCACTCTTGGTCCATGGAATTGTAATTTTCCCAAATATTGACAATTTTGTGGATCACTTGGCGGTGGAGATTTTCTTATCCGGCAATCCAGTGCCCTTTCTTTTGTTGGACGTTTTCCAGACCATCCACACTCGACATGAGAATATGAGTGGAACTTTCTTCTGATGTGCTCCTCTCTTACACATTTGGATGAGGACCCATATGCCTTAAGAGGGTCCGTTTTGTGCTAAAGATCTCACATGGCCTCAGAGGTTTTCTTCACTCACTGTTAGCTCTATCAAACAGTACAAGGTTGCATCAACTACAAGCATGTGTTATGCATGAGATATTTCGGACATGCTATGAATGACCCTTCAGAGGGCAAAGATCTTGAGCCATTTGTCATTAATGATATCACACCAAGTAATCTTGCTGGGGGGAAAGTTAGAAAAGCTTGGACAAAGATTATCAGAAGTGGGCCAGATATAGGAAGGAAGAATGTCATTGTTAGAGAGCCATATGTTCAGTGGGTGAAAGAAAGAGCCTGGGTGGCCAAACTCCCCTTCTTTTTTTTATTCTTCAGCTTTCCCACCAACGGCTGAACCATATCTGATCTTTCTAGAAGATGTTGAAAAGCTTAACTCCATAATTAAGGAGCTTGAATTAGAGAAATCTTAGCTACAACTCCAATTCAATCAAGAAAAGCAAAAGAATGAAGACTTGGTTTTTGAATGCTTAACTTGGATGCCATTTGTATGTTTATGTGAATGTGTGTTCATTTGTTGTTTGATCCTTGATTGAGTGTGTGCTTGCATGTATTTGTTTTCTATTTAGTTGATTGCATGGATGATTGTATGTCTTATTTTGAATTGTATGATTTATTCTTGCATGATGACCTTTTATTGTTAAACAAAACATGAATGGCATAATAAAATCTATCTTTCAAAAATAAAAACACTTGGTCAAACGCCAAGTTCCATTTTCAAAAAATACTTGGTTAACACCAAGTAATCGTCATTCCCATTCCAAATCCATTTCAATATCATTTTAACTTTTCACCTTCAATCATTTTCAAACTCCCTTGAACCAGTTTGTCAAACCGCTTTCGTAAACGATAATCAAATGTTTGATCCAACGTCAAGCCTATTTTCCCAATCAAAATCAAAACACTTAATTCTTATTAAACATTATTCAATAAATTTGTAAAAGGAACTTGGTGCTTACCATGAGCTTCAGAAGTTAGGAATCAAGATGGTTACTCTCCCATCCAAGCTCTCGCCATCTATAATTTTTTTAATGCAACTTCCGTAAACCTTTTCTTAATCAAAACCTCAAAACATCTAACCATATTATTTTTTTTGCAAATAAGATGGAAAAGGAAAGTGGTGCTTACTACGAGCTCTAGAGGCTAGGATTCGAGATGCTTATCTCGCCCATCCAAGTTCTCGCCATAATTTAAAATACATCATACAAATCAAACTCTTTTTGGGTAAAACAATGTTTTCTTTCGAATGCGACATACTATCTTTAGCTAAAATCGACCAATAAACAAATATTTTCTACCAAGAACTACGTAACCTTGAATTATCTATTGCAATCGGAGATACGTAGGAGCGAGATTCAAAGTCTCGTCAGACACCCTAATAAAAAATAAACCTTTTTGTCCTTTTCTTTTCCCTTTCAATAACTCAAAGAGCCTAACATTTCAAAGTTAACACTAATACACACAACTAACCAAACAATTCCCGTTAAGTACAACGAACATGAGGGATTCTAGTAGCTTACCCTTGCATAATCGACTCTCGAACCCTGATTTGGTTGCGATGAATAATATCCTATATTTTCATTTAGGGGTTTTACCGATATTTTCCATCTCCCTCTTTGGGAATATATAAAGTTCAGCGGCAACACTGTTAGTTCATTTAGGCTCTTAGGAAGCTACAAATAGTCAATCTATTGTAGAAGCTGCATGTATAGGAAAAAGTAATTGTGGATTTATAGCTACAAAAGAAATGTTCAGTGTTCCACTTGGAGTAACAAATAGTACAACTAGATTAGCAATGCAGGTGACATGTTAAATCAACATTTTCTACAACTTAATTTAAAATTAAATGTTTAATTGTCAAAATTTAAATGATACATTAAAAATTTCACATTAATGCATATTGTAAGTTAAAATCATTTTTCTTTAGTTTAAACATTCATCTAGGTTGTGGTAACAATAAAAGTTATTTGGGAAACCACCCAATCTCTTTCAACCTTTCTACCATAAAAGTTGTATCATTCTTAGAGGGCAAAATGAACCATATAGTTACTACCTAGATGTTATACCTCAACAACATTAAAGTTTCTTTCGATTTTCATTGAAAATTAATAAAATTGTAGTGAAATGACTCAAAAACACCTATTTTTGCTTTAAAAATGTCATGTTTAAAGCTTGTTATTTCTTTATAATGTAAAACTTGCACCACACATTTTATTTTCCTTTTAAACAATAAATCATAGTGCGTCTTTTATTTCTTTTTCTTTTTTTGGGTACAAGTGTGTTTTGTAATTCTTATATGTTTATTTTTATATTGATATTTTTTTATATCAAATTTTATATATTTATTAGAATAATTATTTTTATGAAAGAGTTTATCACCACTGTGAAAGATATGAATGCATATTAGTGTATGTGAAATTTATTATTAGAATTCAATGTATACTTTCACTTATTTGATAAGTTATTAACTTTTGAAATTCATTAATTAGAAATACATATATTCTATATCAAATTTAGAACCAAAAATTAATTCTAATTCCGTTCATGTGACAATAGTAATTGATTGACTTTTGAAATTAATTAAAATAATAATTATAATATATTATTTAGATTTTGATTTCAAATTGTTAAACTCAATAATGTTTTACCTTTGAACCAATATTGATCCAGCACAAGCTTGTGTTTTAAATAGGGTTATAACTAATTTTCCCCCTGCTATATGGACGAGTTTTAAAAAAAAAAAACGTAAAAAACTTTTAGATTCTCACCCTAATATTTTAAGATCCCACTTATTCAACCCCTCTTGAAATCTAGTCAACAGAAATGATGACATGTCACCATTTTTTTTATTTTTTTTATTATTATTCTTAATTACGTGGATGACTTAGTTGACATTTTTTTATTATTTTAAATGACACGTTAGCATTTTATTTATTATTATTTTAAGTTTTGAAAATATAAAATAAGTAAAACTCTAAAATAATAAGGTAGGTGAGTATTGAACCAATTACCTGCCTTTCACATGCAAAAGGCACTAGCACTAGGCCAACTTTTTTGCTTTGATATATTAGTCTACTGAAATGTATATATCACATAATTGTATTCATATTTCATATTTTCATTATATATTTTTGTTTAAATTATTGTATATTGTATATTTAATATTTAACAATTTTATATTATTCTATAATATTATTAATAATTTCAGTTTATTAATTTATAATAGTACTTTATATTAATAATTTTTATTTAATAATTTTAGTTTTATAATTCTATAATTCTATAATTCTATAAAATAGTTAATTTAGTTTATATAAATAATTTTTATTTAATAATTTTAGTTTATTTTAATTTAGTCTATATTAATATTAGTTTATATTAGTTTTACAGAGTATTAATATTAGTTTAATTTATTTTATATTAGTATTAGTTTATAGTAGTTTATATTACTTTATTGCTAAATAAATATATAGTATTAACTAATATTGTTTTACTGTAAATATAAATAAATATATACTTAATAATATATACTTAATAAATATAAATAAATATATAATATATATACTTAATAATATAAATATAAAGAAATACTTAATAATATATACTTAATAAATATATAATATTAACTAATATTGTTTTACGGTAAATAATATATTTAGTATTATTAACTAAATAAATATATAACATTAACTAATATTGATTTACAATAAATAATGTATATTTAAATAAGAAATAAATATATTTACAGTAAAATAAATATAAACTAAATTATTAATAAAGTTTTAATAAACTTAATTAGTATTAAGGTTTTAATAAAATAAACTAAATTAATATTAACATTTTAACTAAACTAATATTAATCTAAACTAAATTAAACTAATATGAAATTATTAAATAAAAATAATTTATATAAACTAAATTAACTATTTTATAGAATTATAGAATTATTAAACTGAAATTATTAAATAAAATTTATTAATATAAATTATTAATATAAAATAATAAACTGAAATTATTAATAATATTATAGAATAATATAAAATTATTAAATATTAAATATACAATATACAATAGTTTAAGCAAAAAATATAATGGAAATATGAAATATGAATACAATTATGTGATATATACATTTCAGTAGAATAATATATCAAAACAAATAAGCTGATGTAGTTGTAGTGCCCCTTGCATGTGAAATTGAGGTCATGGGTTTAACATTCACCTTCCTCATTATTTTGGAGTTTTACATCTTTTACATTTTAAAACTTAAAATAATAATAAATAAAATGCCAACGTATTATATAAAATAATAAAAAACTACCAATTAAGTCATCTACATAATTAAGAATATTAATATAAAATTAAAAAAATGTTGTCATGTCATCATTTCTTTTGACTAGATTTCAAGAGGGGCTGAATGAGTAAAATCTTGAAATGTTCGGGTGGAAATTTAAAATTTTTTTATGGGATCTTTTTTTCTTTCAAAACTCTCTCTTTTAACATGAAGCAAATTAGTTATTAACCCTTTTAAATATATTACTTACATGTTTTTATTTGTTTTTTGTTTTTCATGATTTCCAATGTAAGTCTTTAGTAGCTCCCACAAATTTCTAAGCAATTGTATTATCAACATGACATGACTTATTAGTGGATGTTTTTATTAGTTAATAACCATTTATATTATAAAAGTTAAAATCATTTTTAGTTGTGTAAATATTCAATTATCTGGAAGGACATGCTTTTGAGGAATACCTAATCAAAAGTGAAATCATTTTTAAAACTTAAAGTTATTTGATTTATGTAATTAAAATGAGTATTAGGTTGAATTTAGTGTAGGGATTACAAATAAATGTGATGAATTAGAATGATAAAGTATAACTAAACTACCTCTCATTTAAAGACATAGAGCTTTATTTAAACTGCTCCAAAAAATAAGGACACCACATTATTCACCCATATTATAGTCTGTGTGATATTATTAACAAGTTTGCATCTCCAATAAAAAAATTGGTATGATACACTTTACAACCCATACCAACAAAGGAACTGAGTATCCAAAACCCTAACAAAATATAAAAATTGTCAACATAAACAAAACACCAATTTACAACATGTAAATAAATAAAACTACTCAGAGATGAGGGAGATATATTAATAAGAGCATTTCTTATCACACCACCATTGTTTCTTAGGCACCACCTGAATTTCCGGTTTTTCCCTCTAATTTCGGATGTGCACATCCGGACGCACCAATTTTTTAAAAAACGCTGATGCGTTCCGGAAGTGCAAATCCGGAAACGTTCCTGATCTACAGACCCGGAAAACAGCAGAACTTATTTTTTTTTAAAAAAATCAGTTTTGTTGCTTGGTCGCATATGTTAATATATCGTCGCAACTTAATATACATTTGACAACATCAATATATAAAATAAAATGATATATATATATATATATATATATATATATATATATATATATATATATATATATATATATAATAAACCTCTGTCAAAATACAGTGCATACATCTAATATTCAAAAAACTACTGCGTATGGCGAAGGATCTCTCCTGGCTCCCCTGCTCCTCTGCCCCTACCCGCCATTCTGGATCGATGTCTGCGGTACTGAAGTGCCCCCCGAGAAATCGCAATAATCCTGTCCACGGCAAGTCTGACACCAAAGCCCTCAGGGAGGTGACCGACCTCAATGGCCTGCTGCGCTATCTGCTCTATCTGACGACAGCGTGGTAGGACATCCTGAGTATGGTCCAGCTGAGACTGCCGCTCCTCTAATATCTCCTGATAAGCAGGTCTGGGTGGCAATCCCTCAGCAGTGGGCACCATGCATGTGTGTGAGACGGTGTAGAACCACACGATGTACTCGGCAACAACGCTCCAGTCTCTCTCCGCTCTGGTCGCCCGAGCCTCTTCCGGTACCAAGTGGGACTGGTAGTCAGCATATATCTCATCTATCTGCATGCGGGTCAAGCCTAGAGCAGCAGACTCATGAGGCATCCTGGGGATCGTCTGCGTGTAACCAAACTGACGCAAGACGCGCTCCGGCATGTATCGGGCAGTAACGGTCGAACTGCATGCCAACCATCCTGAGAACAAACAAACCTCATCGAACGGGCGCGTCACACGGTGCTCGGCATAGGGCTATACAAAACGTCCTCAGTAGCCATCCGATCAAGATACACTCTGAAGGGGTCCGGCACCTGGTTCCCTCTGAGCAGGACAAATGCAGCAGCACGTGGCATATCCTCAGTGTAATCGGCGACACTCCCCCAACCAGTAATGTTGGGAAAGTGCTGTAAAATCCACGCCTGAAATGGAAAACATAACATGGGTGTCAAATATTATAATGAATATAGAAAGAAAAGAAATGAAAAAATCACTTAGAATATTAGATTGTTACCATGTATAGCGTACAACTGCCTGCCACAGTCTTGGTTGCCCAGCAGCAACCATTAGAAAGCCTGGAATAGGTGTATGCCAGCGCAGCCGCCCCCCAGTTGTACCCGTGGATCTCTGTCTGATCCGAAAGTACCTGAGGTAGACGACATCAACATAATAGGCGCTGGTGTCCACAAACACCTGCGTGCCGAGCAAAAACAAGTAGTAGCATCTCAGGGTACACTGCCTGTGGATCTCCATCTCAGCTGGATCACCTGCTGCCTGTCCTGCCTCTGCAAGCGCCGCAGTAAATCTGCGTGTCAAAAAGCAGAACCGGACGTGTGCGCCTCTCAACTGTGTCACGTCCGCAAGTGCCTCCTCTGGGGTAGCCCTAAGCTCCTTAATCAGCATCTCCATCGCGTTCTCCTTCGACATCCTACCGTGACGGAGAAGGGTACCCGTGATCGGTAGATGTAAAAGGCACGAGATGTCGTCGAGTGTGATCGTGATCTCACCGTACGGTAGAGGGAATGAGGATGTCTCAGGGTGCCATCTCTCAACAAAGGCCATCAGCATACTGTAAATGATCTGGGGATACCCAATCCTAGACAGACCTCCAAGACCAGAGGTAGCAAGTGTAGACGTGAACCACTCATCCCCTGGCAGCACCGCAAGCATGTCCATAACCTTGCCCCCATGGTTATAGAACTTCTGTGAATCCTTCTCTTGAAAATTTCCAAATAAAACAATGTTACGAATGAACATATTTTCAACGAATACAATTCTATAAATAAATCGAGAAAGGTTACCTGTCCTAGCCAGACATATCTGGCAGTATGCTCAGAGTACCCCACGAGTAGGGATATATCAGACGGTCCCCTAGGGTAACCGCCCAGCTCATTGAAATCGTCATCAACATCAACACCCTCATGTGCTGGGTGATCACCCTCTGGAACAGGAACAAGAATAGGGGAACGAGGAGGAACATCTGATGGAGCTGGAGTCTCCCGACGACGTCTGCGTGCGGGCTGGGACCCTGATGAACTACCAGTAGAAACGCGACGCCTACGAGATGTAGAATCGGCGGCTGAAGGGGGAGTGACCTGTACCTGAGATGTGGAAGTGGCCTGAACCTGTGATGTGGATGGCTGTGGTGTAGGATGTGGTGTAGGATGTCCCTCAGCTGTAGGGTCTACCACAACTCCCTCTGCACCGGAAGCCTCGACTGTAGACTGCAACCGCTCACGTCGGACAGATGCGTGCTGAGCTGTCCGTCCATGTATGATACGATCGTGTCTGCCAGCCATCTAATCTGCAAAGCATAATAAATAAATTAGATTTTTTTTAAAAATAATTAAACAAAAATAAACAAACAAACAAAAAAAAAATAGTGTTCCGGTTGTGCACATCCAAAAGGACACGGAATTTTTAACGTTGGGTATTTCCGGATGTGCACATCCGGAAACACTCAGAATAATAAACGTTAAAATCTTTTCGGATCTTCACATCCGGTACGTTTTTTGAAGTTTAAAAATGGCAGCCATGGCCACTGTAACATGCAAAAGGGCATTTTAATGCCCTGATCGTCTGTTTGAAGCAGTAAAAATGACCTACATTGTCTCTAACCTATGTTATTCATACAACCTAACAATTTCTACACCTAAATATCTACTCTAAATCGATTACTCAAAAATTACTCCGAAACTCTAAAATTTGAAAACTTACTGATTAAAATGAGATACGGAGGATTTGGAGTCTCTTGATCGTTGTATATGTTGCTTTGTGCCGAACTCGAGAGGAAAAAAATCGAGATTTGAGGTGATTGAAAATTTGAGAGTTTGAGAGAGTTTGAGGGAGTTTGGAAATGAAAAAAGTGAAGAATGAGGGGGAGGAAGAAGGTCTGGCGCGAATTAATAAGAAATTCTTCTGAAAGTGCACATCAGAATGGTTTTCGGATATGCATATCAGGAACATTTCAGCGTTTTTTAAAAATTTGGTGCGTCCGGATGTGCACATCCGAAATCAGGGAGCAAAAAAATAATTTCACGTGGTGTCTAAGAAACTTGGGTGGTGTATTAAGAAATGCTTATTAATAAAGGGATAAACATTAAGATTTACTTGAGAAATAGTAAATTCCTATGCATAATATAAATTTTTTTACTATATATTTACTATTTCAACATATAATAATAAAATATTTTCGTTGGTATAACTAAAATATATAATTAAATGGTATAAGTTATGAATGGCAGGTCCATAATCTTTTAATAGTGGGGGCAGTAAAATAGTTTCTATTATGAATATTTAGAAAAATATAATAGGCATTTTAAAAAACAAAGCTTATCAATAACAACCATCCAAAATAGTCAATAATAAATAGTAAGGTATTTAATTTTTAATACAAGACACAATTTGCATCACTTTGCATGTTTAAGGTTAAGAGATTGATAAAAACTTTAGAAAAAAAAAATAACCTTAAATTTCAATTTTAACTTATTTTATTTATATAATGAATTCTCTTTAATAAAAATCATAATTTGATATAGGGAGGAAATATAAGTCATTTAAGAGAGTTATTTTCTTTGTAGAGGGTTAGATTCGATATTGTCATGTACATATCAAACTCATTTAGGCTGTATTTGGCGAGTTATTTTCTTTGTATATATATATATATATATATATATATATATATATATATATATATATATATATATATATATATATATATATATATATATATATATAATCCTAAACCATCAACTAACCTTGTAATTAATATATATAGGCTGTATTTGGCGAGTTCATACTCACTCCTTGGGTGTCTTTTTGTTTACCAACTCATGTAAGATACTTTTTTAAGAAGAAAAATCTAATTGAAAATATTGATTAGATAATTCAACACTATTTTTGGGGAACAACCAAACAACATTTTCCTATATAATTCATTCTCTCAATTATAATATTTCAATAACAAAGACGGGAGAATCATACATATTTAAAATGGGTTTGTTATCTTGTTATAGCATTCTCTTAATGAGTATAATTATGTTGCACTCATGTTTTGCCAGAGAGGTTACTTATGATTCAAAAGCTTTAATTATCAATGGAGAAAGACGTCTTATTTTTTCAGGTGCAATCCATTATCCAAGAAGCACCGTGGAGATGTGGGCTGACCTTATTCAAAAGGCCAAAGACGGTGGCCTTGATGCCATTGAAACTTATATATTTTGGGATCGTCACGAACCTGTTCAACGTGAATATAATTTCTCAGGAAATTTGGATTTTGTCAAATTTTTCAAGCTTATCCAAGAAGCTGGGCTATATGCTATTATGAGGATTGGTCCTTATGCATGTGCGGAATGGAACTACGGAGGATTCCCATTGTGGCTTCACAATATTCCTGGGATCGAGCTAAGAACAAATAATGAGGTTTACAAGAAAGAAATGCAAATTTTTACCACAAAGATCGTTAATGTGGCAAAAGAAGAAAATTTGTTTGCATCGCAAGGAGGTCCCATTCTTCTAGCTCAAATTGAGAATGAATATGGAGATATCATGTGGAATTACAAAGATGCAGGGAAGGAATACGTTAAATGGTGTGCTCAAATGGCTCTAGCACAAAATATTGGGGTTCCATGGATCATGTGTCAGCAAGGTGATGCTCCCCAACCTATCATTAATACTTGCAATGGATACTACTGTCATAATTTTAAACCTAATAACCCAAAAAGTCCTAAAATGTTCACTGAAAATTGGATTGGTTGGTTCCAAAAATGGGGTGAAAGGGTTCCCCATAGAAGTGCTGAAGATTCAGCTTTCTCAGTTGCACACTTTTTCCAAAATGGAGGTGTATTAAACAATTACTACATGTACCATGGGGGAACCAACTTTGGCCGCACATCAGGTGGACCATATATCACAACATCTTATGACTATGATGCACCGATTGATGAGTATGGGAATTTGAATCAACCAAAATGGGGACATCTTAAGCAACTTCATGAAGCAATTAAATTAGGTGAAAATGTTCTTACAAATTATATATCAGTAAACAACAAGGATCTTGGCAATGGAATCACACTTACAACATACGCCAATTCCACAGGTGCAAGATTTTGTTTCCTAAGCAATAACGACACTAACAAAGATGCAAATGTTGACTTACAAAATGATGGCAAATACTTTGTTCCTGCCTGGTCCGTCACCATTCTTAATGGATGCAACAATGAAATTTTCAATACGGCAAAAGTTAACAGTCAAACCTCAATAATGGTGAAAAAGAGTGGTGATAATAGTTCTAATGAACTCACTTGGGAATGGAAAATGGAGCCAAAGAAAGACACCATGAACGGAAAGGGAAATATTAAAGCACACCAACTTTTGGAGCAGAAGGAACTAACCTTGGATGCTAGTGACTATTTATGGTACATGACTAGTGTTGATATCAATGACACTTCAATTTGGAGCAATGCAACTCTCAGTGTGAACACTATGGGACATACACTTCATGGTTATGTTAATAGGAGGTATATAGGATACCAATTTAGCCAATGGGGAAATAAATTCACTTATGAAAAGAAAGTTTCTTTGAAGACTGGAACAAACATTATAACTTTGCTTAGTGCCACCGTTGGGCTTCCTAATTATGGTGCATGGTTTGACGAGATAAAAACGGGCATATCAGGTGGCCCTGTTCAATTGATTGGAAAAAATAATGTTACTATGGATTTGTCAACCAACCTTTGGTCTTATAAGGTTGGTTTGAATGGTGAGAGGAAACGTTTATATGATTTGCAACCACATGCCAGTGTATCATGGAACACTAATTCACCTCATATTCCTATTGGAAAACCTATGACTTGGTATAAGGCAGAGTTTAAAGCTCCTTCGGGAACAGATCCTATTGTGGTGGACTTCCAAGGCCTAGGTAAAGGACATGCTTGGGTGAATGGACATAGCATTGGTCGTTATTGGGCTTCTTGGGTTACATCTACAAATGGATGCAGTGACACGTGCAATTATCGGGGAAAATATGTAAAGGAAAAGTGTAACACCAATTGTGGAAGTCCATCACAAAGGTGGTATCATGTACCAAGGTCATTCTTGAATGATGACATGAACACATTGGTTTTATTTGAAGAAATAGGTGGTAATCCTCAAAGTGTTCAGTTCAAAACGGTGACAACGGGAACTATTTGTGCTAATGTATATGAAGGTGCAAATCTAGAACTATCATGCCAAAGTGGACAAGTAATTTCACAAATCCAATTTGTTAGCTTTGGGAATCCACGAGGCCAGTGTGGTTCTTTTAGCAAAGGCTCTTGGGAATCTACAACGAGTCAATCTGTTGTGGAAGCTGCATGCATAGGAAAAAGTAATTGTGGATTTATAGTTACAAAAAAAATGTTTAATGTTCCACATGGAGTAACAAATAGTACAGCTAGATTAGCAGTGCAGGTGACATGTTAAGTCAGCATTTTCTACAACTTAATTCAAAAATTAAATGTTCAATTGTCAAAATTTAAATAATACATTAAACACTCCACATTAATGCATATCGTCAGTTAAAATCATTTTTCTTTAGTTTAAACATTCATGTATGTTGTGGTTACAATGAAAGTTATTTGAGTAACCACCTAATCTCTTTTAACCTTTTTACCATGAAAAGTTGTATCATTCTTAGAGAGCAAAATGAACTATATAGTTGCAAACTAGATGTTATACCTCAACAACATTAGAGTTTCTTTCGATTTTCATTGAAAATTAATAAAATTGTAGTGAAACGACTCAAAAGCACATTTTTTCTTCAAAAATTTCCTGTTTAAAGCTTGTTATTTCTTTCTAATACAAAACTTGCACCACTCATTTTATTTTTCTTTTAAAAAATAATTTGTAGTTTTATGCGTCTTTTATTTCTTATTTCTTTTTTGAGTACAAATGTGTTTTTTTAATTCTTATATGTTTATTTTTATACTGGTATTATCTTAGATAAAATTTTATATATTTATTAGATAAATATATTTTTGAAAGATTTTATCCCAAGGGTGAAGGATATGAATGCATACTATTGAGTTCATGTGAAATTTATCATTGGAATTGAATGTATACTTTAACTGACGTGATAAGTTATTAACATTTAAAATTCATTAACAAGAAATAAATATATATATATATAAAATCAAGTTTAGCATTATAAATCAATGCCTAATTTCGTTCATGTGGTAATAGTAATTGATTAAATTTTGAAATTCATTAAAATATTAATTATAATATATTATTTAGATTTTGATTTTAAATTGTTAAACTCAATAATGTTTTAGCTTTGAACCAATATTGATCCAACACAAGCTTGTGTTTTGAATGTATTGCCTATAAGTTTTTATTTGTTTTTTTATTTTATTTTTTGTTTTCCATGATTCCCAATGTATGTTCTTAATAGTTTTCACAAATTTCTAAGCTATTGTATTCTCAACATGACTTGTAAGTGGAGGTTTTTATAAGTTACTCAACATTTATATTATAAAGTTAACATTATTTTTACTTGTTTAAATATTTAATTTTGTGGAAGGACATGCTTTTGTGACATACATAATTGAAAGCGAAATCATATTCAATACTTAAAGTTATTTGATTTATGTAACTAAAATGAGTATTAGGTTGAATGTAGTGTAGGGACTACAAATAACTGTGATGAATTAGAATGATAAAACATAAACAAACTACTGTATGAAAAAGTTTGTTATTTCATTTGGTGGAGGGCAATATTCCTTGGTATGATTTCCCGCGCAAAGCTCACACAAAAAAACAATTTTAGTGCGTAGTCATCTCCTTCATTTCTTTCTGAAAGCTTTGACCATTTTATTTCCTTTTATAAACAATTTTAAACATAACTATCCAACAACTACTAATATGTTATTCGAACTAAAAGGAAATATGCACAAATATATATATAATATTTAAAATGATAAAACTACTAAAATGTCTTTGAAAACTAACGCCACTCCCCGATAATGACGCCATTTTTGTTGTCGTGCAGATAGAAAGTGTATTTTTATTGTCTCCACATGAGCTGATTATTTTTCAAAGACCGTTCAATAGTTTAAGTGACTTTAACTTTGGTTTAATATAAGATTTATTGTTTGGTGAATATTTGAAAAGTAAAATAATAAAAAATAAGTGTTTGTTGTTTCAACAGTTAGAAAACTTTATCGGGCTTAGACTTTATTGAATTGTTCTTATGTAGCACGTCTAATTTATTTTAATATTTTAATTAAATAGTATGATATTTAATTTTACGTGTGGTGTGATTTATTTTGATTAACGGTGTTATTGTTGGTGATTTGGATGTTATAAGGATATTTTGGCAATTTACAATTACTGAATTAGTTGAGTTGAGAGCGTGAGAATTAAAAATTAGAATTATTGGAATTATTAGACATAATTAGTTAATTTCAAAATATTTATTTATGATAGAAATAATTGGAGTTTTAGGAATTAATTAAAATGTTTTAATTAAATACTTATTTAATTAAATTTTTTTAAAGTAAATATTGATTGTAACGTTATACTTATTTTTTATTTAAATTGGAATACATATTAAATTAGGATTATTTTTACTAATAATAAAAAGAATCATATTTTAACGATAAAAGTTTAACGGTAATACTTGGTGTGTGAGAGTAATTAGAAGGTGAAGTATCCAAATGGGATTTGGGATTATAAATTCTAAAATTAGTGTGATAGTGTCGCAACGCGAAAAACTATCGGCGGAAAACAGAGTCGCCACCGAACGTTATTTATCCCGAAGGGGGAAAGGAAACGATCGAAAAAACCTCAAAAAGGGAAAGGAACATGGTCTCGCAACCAAATCCTGGGTTCGAGAGTGGATTGCGCGAGAGGAAGGTATTAACACCCCGTCGCGTCCGTTATATTCAACGGGATCCACGCTTGTTGTTCTAATCAAAGGGTGTGTTTGTCTAAAGCCTACTTGCTAACGGAAACGACAGGGGGAAAACAAAAAGGAGACTCGATAGGACTTCGACATCCTATGCCTACGTATTACCTCGTGCAATGGGAAAGTCTGAGTCAACGTAGTTCAAAGGACTACGGGTGAAAGGGGGGAAGGTTGCTCGCCAAGACTTTGCTGTCTTGTGCCCACGTATCCTCATTCTACCAATTGTGAAGTATTTTTTTTATGAGCGATGCTAAGTTCGCGTTCCAGCAGTTAGGGTCGATGTCTGTTTGAGGTAGAACGAAAATAACACGCCCTTTCTGAAAATGGTTTGACGAAACATCCCGAAGGACAAAATGATTTGCAGTTTGTTTAAGAGTTTAAAAAATAAGTGAATTGAATTGGTTTGAGATTCGTATTACACTAAAGTCTTTGACATATGAGCGAATGCTTCGTAAGATTGACCCAAAATGGGACGTATACAAAGCACTCTAGACAAGGTAAGGAGATACTCCCGCTTATCATTTACCATATACTTAAGACTCTTGGTGCACAATACTCATCGTATTTATTAAGTGTTTTGATTTTTTTTTAGAAAGAGGAGAGAGACTCAAAGGATAAAGAGAAAACTTAAGGGAAACTCTCCTAGATGTTGTCATGCAATATTGCCATATAGTTTAGGATGGACAAGGAAAGGTCTACCTAATGTTATCATACAAATGATGAACCTAAGCTTGAGGTTAAAAGGGACTACCCTAATGTTGTCATGCAAAGGATTGAGAGTCTAATGTCTATCCTACTCCAAACTTAATCAGAAATTAAGTTGGATTAAGAGCCTTAAGGGAGCATGTGATCAAACACAAGTAAAAATTATACAACTCAATCTCAAACAACACATAGGAATCCTAAACTCAAAGGAGAAGAAAAGAGATGAAGAGAAGAAGGATGTCAAAGCAACACAAGGTAAGAAGCATCAACCATCAATTCACAAGTGTCACACATCAAGGCTAAAGTCAAAGCATGCTTATCATATGAATCAAAACATCAAAGATGGATAAAGCATACAATCAACCTACACATTCTCAATCACCATAAACCATGATCAAAGTGCTCACACATTCAAGTTCAAATAGATAAGCAAAGGCAATCAAAGAAGTGCACAAGCAAACATGTCTTAACTCCATAATCCACATCACTAATTAAAAGACAAGACAAAATGGATCAAGTAAGGTATGGATCAAATAAGCTCAGAACCTACATCATATCATGATTAACATAATTCAAGGATGGAAGAAGAAGCACACGAGCATTCAACATGAATCACATCAATGGCTAAGCATTTGTAAACAATTATCTCATAAGAAACAAAGCACAAAAGAGCAATCAATGAAATTAGAGAAAGTATCCAAGGAGGGACAGTAGCATGAACATGAACATCAATTTAAAATCAACTCAAGGATAGCAAGAAGAAACATCAAGGATAAAGTTCAAGACATGCCTCAAAACTAGGTAAGTATAATTCATTATCATCTTCAAAGGAAGGCAAACATCCATGTAAAGTATAAAGAACAAATGATCAAGTAATGAACACCAAAGCATAAATATCAGAAGCTCAAACATGTAAACCAAGGCATACAAGAGTCATTGGTATCAAAGGATAATACAAGAAAACAATAAAAGAAACTAGGTCAAAGGTATCCAGGCATCATGCTCAAAACAAAGATCCAATTGAAAATTCAATCAAAAATAGATAAAAGACCAAATAAATGTGGATCCAAATCTCTAATTCAATTTAAGACAATCAAGATTAATCATGAAAAAGATACCAAAATGATTGCATAAATGCATCACCAAATCAAGTCAAACAAACTCATGTAGGTCACTAATCGAGCATTCATCGAGGATCAATTAAAACCAATTGAAAAGCAACCAAAAATTCATCATCCAAGCATCAAAACAGTATCCAAAAATTTATAAAAGATGAATCAAAACATGGTAGAGAAACTAGTTCAAGAAAGCACACAAAAGGCATCAAAAGATCAAACCCTAATTCAAAGGGTAAACATGGAAACACCTTTACAAATTAAATCCAAATAAAATAGTAAAATTAAATGAGAAAATAAAATAAAAACCAAGAAAAATATCTCGAGATGTTAAAATGTCAGAAACATATTTTTAATCATTTTTAAAAATGTTTTATCAATTAAAATAAAAATGAAATTGAAAAATGTGGACAAAATAAAATAAAGAGAAGTGAACATGGTATGGGGATGCACTAGCAATTTCCAAAAACAACATGATTCATGCTACACGCGCTATGGGCCACAAATGAAGGGGTGGGAAAAGTAATGAAACACCAAGCCCAAACAAGACTCAGGCACAGTCAACCAGCCACGTAGCCTCATTAATTGAGGTGGCGCTGACTCACATATGAGAGAAAATAAGAAGGAAACACGCAATGTCATTTGAATTTGAATAAAGGTGCAAAATGACACCTCAGCTTCTTCAACCTTTAGATGCCGGAGCCCTAGCTCCGATCGTCTTCTCCGGCCATAAGGCCACCAAAGCAAGATGAAAAAACCCAGAAATGGACAACAAGGCCACTACTCCACTCAAAATTTCATGTAGATTTCTAATCCAACGTCTAATTTCATAAATAAGCACTCTAAGGTACTGAATCGAAGCAAAACAAAATACCCTAACAAACTGAAAATCTATCCATCAAGCTAAACAAATGCGCAAACATTGCCTACATGTTGTAGGGCTTCAGATGTACACAATATGCTCCTAATATAACATAGATCTAGCATGAAAGTGAGAGAATTCAGGTGTTACCTAGTGGAGTATGTCCACTGCACCTTGTTCTTGTGAGCCAAAATGAAGAGAAAATCAACCCCAAGCTTGTTTGGTGATGAAGAGAGTAATAAAGTGAAGGAAAAATGCAGAGAAAGTTTGCTTATAAGGAGAGAAAAAATTGAAGAATAGAGAGCCTCAAATATGGAACTTGGTGAATGAAGCTCAGGTTTGGAATGAAATGCTTATAAAGGATGTTTTTAGGGTTTGAATATGGCTTGGATATGAAGCAAGAGGATCAGAACTAGTTGCTTAGGCTTGGAGAGAAAAACGAATGTGAAATGGTGCACATATGGTATAGGCTCGGGTTCAGGTTTGGAAAAGCTGATTTTGTTGTTTTTGGAGTGATATGAGCATGAGGAGGTTGTGAAATGATTTGGAACGTGTGAAGAAGAAATGAGACAAGGTTTGTACAAGTTCTCTTTTTTCCAACTTTGGCAACAAAATTCAAAATGGTGCATGATGAAAAGCATGTGGTTTAGGCTTATTATGCAAACAAATTTAGTGGCCATGCGTGTGATATTGATGCTCAAAGATCATGCTACAAGAGACTATGCCAATATGCCAAGAAAACCAAAAGTAAAATGCCTTGAAACCTATTGAAACCCTCTACTTTACATGAGTATAATTTGATGAGTTTGGCTCCATTTGGTGCATTCTTGGGCTTACATGAAACTAGGGAATGATGTGAACAAAATTGGTGTTCAAAGCCTCTTGAGATGAGGCTCATAAGGTTGTGAAAAAATGCTTTGAAATCATGTCCATAAACTGACCCCAAATCTTCATGAAAAATTCTAAGTCACAAAGTCATTTTGCCAACTTGAAACAAGAAACTGTCTTGACTTTGGGAGGCCATAACTTGAGATGAACAAATACAATGAAGGAGTTCTTTACATCAAAATAAAACTTAGAAGAAGCTCTATAACTTTCATTTTGAAAGGATTTTGAATTGTAGCTTGGATCATGATGGAAAAGTCCCTTGAAGTTAGCTTCATGAAGTTGATCAAAAGACTTACTAAATTTGACAATTTGAAATCCCTAACTTTGGGAAACCATAACTTGAGTTATACACATCCAATTAGAGAGTTCTTGTTATCAAAAGAAAGCTTGGAGAATGAGGAACAACTTTTATGTTGGAGGAAAAGTGAGATGAGGCTTGGATCATCAAGAAAATAGCCTCTAAAAACTTGCCCTCCAAGCTGAAATTCCATACTTAAAAAAAATTCTAAGTGTTAAAAACATGAATCTTGATTTTTCTCAACTTTAAGCCACCATAAATTTTGATCTGTGAATCTTTTAGAGTTTCTTTCTTCTACAAACTTGTAGTATGTTATGTCCTTTTTAATTTGATTACAAGTTTGCCTTATTTGGATCAAGGATGAGAAACTTATGAATGTTGCAAGATAGCCCCATAAACACAAATTCTCCATACTTGGTGAAATTCAAGAAAAATCCTAATTTAGCAACTTCTCCTGATTTTATAATTTCTCTTGATTTCTCTTGATAAGACCTCATAATATCATGGACGATGACTTGAAATGCCCAAATATGACCCAAGAATTCAAGAGTTGACTTTTGTAGGGTATCAGTTGGCTTTTTGACTAGATGAATTCCTCCTCTATCCACTTAGGAACCTTCTGAAATGATTTGTGATGAACCATGAGACATGTAGATAACATTTGAGATGTATATTAAGCCATGGAGTCTTTATTAGCTCAAGAAAACAAACACAAGTAGTCCTTGCACAAAACCCTAGTTCAGAGCCTCTAGGAGCCTGATCAGATGAATCTCTTGAAATCCTTGAAACCCTAATCCTCAAATGATTGGGTGAGATTGTTGAGAATGCCTTGATGAATAAAAGGACATTATAGCTTGAGAATACCATGATGCCGATGCTATTTCCTTCCTCATTTCTTTGAGAACCATCTCCTTCTCTTGAGGACCACCACAGATACCTTGATCCCATATCTAGAACCAATGTTATGCACAAATGAAGATGCAGATGATGAAGCATAAGCCAAAAAGGTTAAAGAAATGAAGAGTAAATTTTGGGGTGTTACATATATCTAGGTCAAGATACAAAAAAAATCCCAACGAAAAGGGAGCTTTAGGAAGGGAGAGGGAGGAATGTCAAGAATATGTGAAAAAGCTTCGATTAAGGTAAGTGGGTAATTGTTACCGTAAGGTGTCTTTTAGGCAGCAGGATGATGAGGGTTTCCTTACTCTCTCATCAGCGCCAAACGGTTTTTGGTCTAGTAATGTTGTTTTCTTTATTGATCGTGTTTTTGTCAATGTTTTTGTATCTTGTGTTTTGGGAAAATGGGATTTTCTTAACCCCTTTGGTCATCAAATCTATGGTAATATCTCAAAAGTGTTATATATACATGTATGATTGTGAATTTTGGTGCAATATGTCACACATGTATGATTTGACTATTTTTTTGCATAGATCGTTATTACGATCTATGATGGGATTTGAGAAAATCCCATTTGGTGATTGATAAAATATATCGATAATTTGAGCGATCAAAAGAGATATGAGAAAATCTCATTTGATTACTGTAGAAATTACATGTAATATTTGAATTTTGTGAATTACTGTATAATTTCAAGTTTTTATCAAAAAGCGTAAGTGAAATTTCTACAATAACATTTCATATATATATTCAATGTATATATTTTACTGAAATGATATTAAAATATATAATTTCTAAATAATCCATGCTTTTTTATTCTTATTAAAAAAAAATTAGGATAAAATAATTTGTTTTAGTTATTTCAATAATTTCTTTGCTAATCATTGTATCGCATTACGATTTCTAAAAAAAAATTATGAATATTTTATCATTCTATAAATCTCATAGAGTTTAATTAAAGATTTTCTAATACTTTGCTATTTACATTAAATATTTTATTTTATATTACTCTTTAGAAAATAATTAGTATTATAGTGTTGTAATAGTTTTATCTTGAAATTCAATAAGAACACACAATTTTACTTTATTTTCGTAATGTTATTTTTACATATTCATTCTTATAATTATTAACATGATTCATCGGCGGCGGTGCAGATGGCAACGGCAGTTCGGTGGGCGACGGCGGTGGGTTGGAGAGTTCGAAAAGTTTCAGACGTTTTTCGATTGTTTTGTCAATTTTTTGAGTTCAGAGGTCTTTTCTTTGACCTTCGTGTAATACTGGAGATAATTATACATTTTTTAATTAATTTATTTTTCTGAATAAAATAAAATATTTTTAGGTTTTATTTGAAAATAAAATAGAAAGAGAATAATGGGTGATATTTTGGAGTAATGAAATTGAAATATTATTGAGAACGATGATTATATTTGGTGGCCTTTTATTGGTGATATATGGTTCATACTAGGAACCTAATTTTGGTGAATAATTATGGGTGATTTATATTTTTTTGGGTGAACTATTTTGTCTGACTACTAGTATTTTCACGCATGCATATATATATTGGAGTTAGGTGGGACTTCGGTCCATTTGGTGGCCTTAGATCTATTTGGTGGGATCGTTGGTCTAGTTGAGGGACCAGAGGCGGGTCTCAGATCTATTTGCTGGGGATCGTTGGTTCAGGTGAAGGACCGGAGACCGTGGAAGAAATAAGTAAGATACATCTGATATCCACAAAAACTTGGTACCACATGCATATAGGTGATGGATTTGGTGCATTATAGCATTGCATATGTTGAGAGTGATATGTGTGTTTATATTGGTGTATGTGTTGTGTATTAATATTATTGTTATATCCGTTTGTCATCCTGTTGCTAAATTTTACCATTACTACTCATAAGTGTATTCTCACCCTCTGTTTATTGTTGTGGCGTCTGTGCTCTTCGGGAGTATAGACAATCAGCTACTCAGCAGGAGTAGTTGCTTGTGAGTTGGAAGATGGCCATGGAGGTTGTCTTTGTTTATTTTATTTATCGTTTTTAGTTGGTATTTATCTGCTCTGATCTGTAACACTGGGGAAGGGCACGTTATTTATTTTAGAGTTTCCTACTGAAATTTATTTTCGTTAATTGGTGACTGTCATACCCCAAATTTTACCCCTAGATTTCATCATTATTTGCATAGCATTATAGGTCAATCAATCATGCATAGCTAACCAATTATCAAGATTTTGTTTTGTTTTGTTCATCTGTGAACTAGGGTTTGCCCTAAGAGGCTCAAGGGACTGATCAGTCAAATTCTTGGATATATCATCAGCCAAACAAGCTCTCATACACTCAAGGGACTTCCCTCCATCAATAATAAAGTGCAATGTGGCTTCATTACAAGTTCTTCAAGATTCAATTTCATCTGACCAAGAATTAGGGTTTTCTCAATCAAAGTCAACTGCATCTTTGATTTTTTATCAAGACATGATCTCAAGCCTTGGGACATGATTCAAGACATTCAAATACACCCTTGGAGTCTATCTACGGTGTTCAAATAGCCCAAGAGATTGATTTCATTGAAGATCAATAAGTGAAGATTCATCTGATAAAAAAGTCAAATATTCCTCCAAATCAAGGTTTGACTTTTGGGAATTTTGGTCAACCATGACTTCCTCAAGTCAAGGATGATGATAACATGTTGTTTGGATCATGATCAATCAATGAAAAATCAAGGAATTGGAGGTTACTTGCAAAAAAGGAAACCATGGAGAAATTGAGAATTTTTCTAAGTTATGGATGGTTAATGATTTTTACCCAACTTGCCAAGGTCATAACTCCTAATCTAGACATCCATTTTCAGTGATCCAAACACCAATTTTAAGAGCTCATTCCTTACTACAACTTTGTCATTTAGGATGAATTCCCAAAAAGTGCATGAATTTCAAGTTATAAGGCCATGAAGTTGGTGTCCAATTCAAAAATGATTCCAACACTTAGAAATTTTTGAGACAGAATCTATCTTGTAAAAGTAACCAACTTGTCAGCCAGTTTTCATCATGATCCATTTTGATTCAAGAAAAACTTAAAACATGAAAGTTGTAGAGCATGTCTGGGGCTTTCCAAAAAGTACATGTACATTTTTTTCCAATGCATGAGCGGAGAGTTTCGAAAATGGGAAGTTGGGGTTCCAAACTTGAATTTCAAGTCATCTTCATGATGAATTCTTGGAGCAAAACCATTCCAAACTTGCAAATCCCTTGATTGCAAGCCTGGTTACTTACAAATCTCACCCTAATCAGATAATTACAAAAACCCTTGTTGTATTGCACAAGAAATTGAGCCATTAACCTAGTTTCAATTCCATTTATGGAGCATTTTGCAACAAAAAAAAAAGCTCCATATCCATTTTGATAAAGCTCCACTTTTCCAACCATTCTTGCATTGAGCTCCTAACTTGTTCCTTCTGCACACAAACATCTTTAGTGATTAGAAGCAACATCCAACACCTCATAAAAGCATGCCTAAGTTCCACAATTCACTCCACCACTTCATCATGACATTTATGCATTTTTGTGCAATTTGTAACCAAGTGATCAAACTAACATTCCACATGAACTAAACTTGTTTTCTGCAAGTTACTTGAAGCATGTAGAGCATATATAAATAGAGGGCTAAGCCATAACACTCTACACACCAATATTTGCACAAGAAAACCCCATTGTAGCAAAACTTCACTTTTCACAAAACTTGACAAAACCTTCCACAATCACAAAACAATCAAACTACCTATCCACACACACCACAAATCATCCATCTCAACTGTCCAAACCATTCATTTCATCAGAAAACATTCAAATTAAAAAGTCAACCTTCACTTGCTTATTAGTTGACTTTTGAGCCAAAACCTCATAAATCTTCATTCCAGCCATTTCCATTCAATCTAATCATTCAAACATCATCTCTAAACTTCATAGCAACTTTTCATATCATTATTTTGCATCTATAACAACCATATCATCAATATAAAATTCCCACTTTTCTCATTTGCACTTGGATTTGATGGGGAAGTTTCAGAGCATTTCAAGGGAAACTAAGCATTGCAACACGTTCCTGGGACATCACTGAAGGTGTAGGAATCATCAAATCATATCTGGAAGTGCTCTAATGGGGATTCATAATTTCTCATTTTTGGAGGTAAATGGCCATTTCTGGAACTCCTGTTTTAGAGAATCATTTTTCATCATTCTTGTTACCACATTCCTTGTCATAATGTAGTGAATAAAAGCCCTAAGGTTGTGGCTCTTGGTTGTGCATTTTAGGCATTTAATTTTAATTTGAAAAATTAGGGTTCTTAGAGATTTTCCCAAAATTCGTGAGTTGGAATGTAAATAAATAAAAACCAATGGTATATTCATATTCCTCATGAAATTCCCATCAAAATGGTATATTGGAACGTCGAATTTGGTTTAAAAACGAGAAAGTTATGAAAAGTTGAAGTTGAAAAAATATGATAATGGATGAATACGGGTTGGAGGAAGAAGATGATGAGCTGGCACAAATTTCATATTTTAAAACTTGTTTTAATATTTATTTTATTGCTTCCATGTTATACTTGAATGGGCATTATGCCACAATGGTTGAGGAGTGTGTTTGTAAGGCTTTGCATCCATGAGGTTTGGGTTTCAAATCCCCCTCGCCCCAGACCTTTTGTGATTTTTTTATTTTTCTGAGTTTCATGTTGTTTTAATATATTATTCAATACATTTGCATGTTGTTAAGCATAGTAAAGTGGTCCAGTGTCTAAAATTTGAGCCTGTAACCGAGAGGGCATGGGTTTAAGCCCTATGTGTGACATTTCTATATTTTTTTTATCACTTATTTTCATGTTTTTCTTACAACTTCAAAAGCTCATAACTTTGTGCTCCCTTAACCTTTTTGAGCCACTATTTTTGCTATGTGTTCATAATCTTGTCTGTTTTATGATGATGTGAAGAAATTAGAGAATTGATTAAATTTTCATTAACTTATGCTTGTTCAAAGTAGGCACCTTTTGTTAGACGATGGCTATGGATCTAGAAAGGGGGGGGGGGGGGGGGGTTGAATAGATCCCTTGAGTTTTACACGCAAATGGTTTCGAAAATTTAGTTTTTAAAATTGTTTAACGGAAGCTACCACTGGATAGAACGTCTACAACGAACCTTCTACCAAAAGGATCGGATATGCACAAATATATCGAGATTGAGTATGGAAGAGAAAAATTCAGTTTGATTACTACACTTAAACACGCATTCAACAAAATATTGCTTGCTTGATGTTTAATCCAAACCAATGAGGAAAAATGATAAGCAACTAAAAGTAATGTGTTCGATTTTTGCATTGAAACATATTATCAAACACCTAGTGTGCGTAAACACACTAAGTGCAGAATTTCTATGGAATGTAATATAGAGCTGCTCCAAGATACAATTCAAGGAATTGTATCGATTTAACAAATAGTTTCTCAGCTCAAAATCACACTACGACAGAAATTTCGATAAATTGCGACTTCACAAATTTGAACAAGCTGAATTATAAAAGAGTTAAGGGAAAGAGAGAACAAACGAGATTTGATTAGGCAGTTCCCCAATCGTCCTCGCTTTGGGTACCTCTGCCCCCAATTCCACAATTGGAATTGAGATATATATATATATGTAGCTGTTGCAAATTGTTTATTACAAGAGAAAACTATGAACATCCAAACCCTCGAACGTCTTCGATCATTGATGCGGAATTTTCTCTTCCCTTGATTCAAGATGAATCAAGTCCTTCGAATATGGTTGATCTAATTATCGTCCCACGCTACTAAACCGAACAAAAACTCCGTTCTTCGGTTACCTTCACTCGATCAATTATAATCTACCAAACTTCGAACCCAAACCTCTCTTCTACGATCCTCCGATTACAGCTACTAAATCGAAAAATTGCTCCAATCGTCGGTTACCTTCGCCCAGATGAATCCCTGTAGAACGAAACGGTTTGTGCAAAAATCCCCAAAATCTTCCCGATTCTTGGAGGAGAAAACCTAGGGTTTTATTCAAGAAACACCTACCAAAAATCTCAACTCAGAAATGAAGATCACGCGCTTCCAAAATCTGAACGTTATCACCTTGAAACAATGAACAACTCAAACAAAGATTGTTATGTGTAATTGTTTGTTCACTCAATGTTGAAGATAAAGATGAAGAGAAATGGCATAAATTTTCACGTTTCTTGTTATTGTGTAAAAAATGAGCTGAAATGATATATATATTATCCTAGACAATACAATAGAAATAACAGAGTTTTGAAATGAATAACATAATAAAATTATGGTCACATTCAGCGAGAGGTCGACCTATACAGATAGTATAGTTGACCTGAGCAATCCCGCACGTTCACTGCGCAAAACTGCAGGTCATGCGTCGACCAAAGCAGGCTATGAGTCGACTCATTGCTCCCAGTTTTGGACAAACACAAATGCTGAATGAGTGAGTCGATCGGTAGGTCGACGCGAGCATTCCCGCTGATTATACTAACATATAACACATGTTTAGGTCGACCAATGCAGGGTTGTGAGTCGACTCACACCCTTGGAACATGCAAAAATCCATTTTTGACTTTCCTAAAAATGTTAAAGCATATCTAATAAACCTAAACCATTTACTAATCATGATCAAACACTCTTAGACCACTTAATAAGCATTTCATATGACGTTTATCACTTGAATCCCTATATTCTAATCATGATAGTTTTTGTTAATTCTTTGATTTTGTGTTGGCATTTATTTTGCTAAAACTATTCTAGCAGCAAGATGTTGAAACAAGATGTTCTAAATCTCTGCATTCAACATGTCGGATAAAGATGTCCCATACTGGCTCATAGGACATCGCGCATGATTCTGGTTTAAAAGGAAGATTCTGTTGCTGTTAATTGTTACTAAATATTCTGTGAATATTTGGTTATCCTATGTGGCATCCAAAGTATTTTTGGGTTGAGTTTTTTGTGTTGGTTTTCGGATTTTCAGCATTTTATAATTATGGAGACATATTAGGAAACTTTAGATTGAAGACCTATTTTATTGGAGTTTTTATTGCAGATTTGTGAGCAGTCTCTTTGCTGCGTTTTTGAAGCCCAATCCAGTCCATATTTAATGCTATATGTTGACTGATGTAAACCTAGTTTTGGTGTGGAACTTACGTGTGTTTTTGTTAAGGTTTTTGTGTGTCATTTGTGAGCCTAACCGGTATCATTCTGATAACAGTACAAGGACTGTTTTTTTGTGTTGTAAGTTCTGTCAGTTACTCATAAGCTTTTAAGCATTGAGTTTCTGTGTGTCAATTCTCATAAGCTTTGAAGTATTGAGAATTGCGTGTTTTGAAAGTGTGTCTTTCGTTTTTGTTTCTTGTGTTGAAAGGAACCAGTCACGGTGTGTGATTGAAGAGGGATTTGAGGAGGGCCTCATACCTAGGTGAGTCTTAGGTAGAAGTCATAGGTAGGGTAGTGATTAAGTGAGCAGATTATAACCGGGTGTGGTTGCTGTATGATCTGTGAATTGATACTATCGTATATTGGTTTCGTCTCTAGCTTGGTAGCCCCCAGAGTAGGTGTGTTAGACCGAACTGGGTAAACATATCACTGTGTTCTTTACTTTCTGCACTATTATTATTATTGTGAACTTGTTCATTGTGTTGGATATCCGTGTCTCAACATCTGTGTAGGACATCTGATATCTGTGCCAGAATTTCAATTGGCATCAAGAGCTTGCACCCTTGTTTGGTTCTGGGTGAGATTCAGGGAAGGTACTTTCTGGTAAAATGGACAAGGATGGAGGATTTTTGAACAAACCACCTCTGCTTGATGGTTCCAACTATGACTACTGGAAACCAAGGATGGTAGCATTCATCAAGTCCATGGATGATCAAGCATGGAAAGCTGTTATCAAAGGATGGGAACCCCCAAAGGTTAAAGATGGAGAAGGTAAACCTACTGATGTGGTGAAGGAAGAGGAAGACTGGGATGATGCAGACTACAAAGGGTCCTTGGGAAATTACAAAGCCATGAATGCACTGTTTAATGGTGTTAATAAGAATATCTTCAGGTTAATTGAACATTGCACCATTGCAAAAGAGGCGTGGGAGGTCTTGAAGGTTGCTCATGAAGGGACTTCAAAGGTGAAGATGTCAAAACTTCAGCTTCTCACTGCCAAGTTTGAGAATTTGAAGATGAAGGAAGATGAGAGCATTCATGATTTTCATATGAACATTATTGAGATAGCTAATGCTTCAAGTGCCCTAGGTGAAAAGATGTCTGATAACAAACTGGTCAGAAAAATCCTCAGATCTCTACCTAAGAGATTTGACATGAAAGTGACTGCTATAGAGGAAGCTCAGGACATAGATAAGATGAAAGTGGATGAACTTGTGGGATCACTTCAAACATTTGAATTGGGGATCAGTGAAAAGTCTGAAAAGAAGAAGAGTATAGCGTTTGTGTCAAATGCTAGTGATTCAGATGATGAAGGTAACCTGGTCAGAGATGAAGGGGTATCTAAAGATCTGGTATTACTTGGAAAACAATTTAACAAAGTATTGAAAAGGATGGAATGGAAGTCAAGAGCAAAATGTTCAGAACAAGTCACTCGACATCAGTAAAAACCAGGATGGAGGCAGAAGGTCTAGAACTGAAGAAGACTCCAACCAAGGGAAGAGGGTTCAGTGTTTTGAATGTCAGGGATTTGGGCACATAAAAACTGAGTGTCCCACGTACCTCAAAAGGCAGAAGAAGGGCTTATCTGTGTCTTGGTCAGAAGGAGAGTCTGAGAGTGATCTTGAGGAAGAATCAACAAAATTGGTGACAGCCTTGACTGGAATATGTAAGTATGATGGAGAAACAACTTGTGAGTCTGATTCTGACAAAGAATCTCATATTGGAGAACTCACCAAGCAAGAAGCTATCACTGGGCTCTCGGAGTTGTGTATCAAGAATGAAGAGAGGGGCCAGATAATATTAGAACAGGAGGTTCTGATAGCTCAACTGAAAGCTGAGAAGGAAGAACATCTATCAATCATTGCTGATCTTAAAGAGGAGGTTGTATGGCAAAAGTCAAAACTTGACAATATGACCAAGTTTATAAGGATGCTGAACAATGGTTCCACGCAGCTGGATGAGATTCTTCAGACTGGGAAAAATGCTGGAAATGTACAAGGTCTTGGTTTCAACAATCAAGCAGAGAACTACAAGAAGTCTGTATTAAAGTTTGTCCCTCAGAAAATAAGGCAAGAGGAGGAGATGTCAAATCGCATGTTTCAACATCAGATGAAACATCAGAAAATAGTATGTAGTGCAAAGTATAAACCATGGAGATGTCATTACTGTGGAAAGATTGGTCACTTAAAGTCCTTTTGCTACAATTTGCATGGTTATCCCAAAACTGGTCATCAACAGAATAAAGGACGGAATTGGGCTGAAGAAAAGAAAAGATGGAATCCTAGAAATATGATGACTGGTTTCATAGCACATACCTCTCTCAGAGCATCTGCAAGGGAAGATTGGTACTTTGACAGTGGGTGTTCAAGACACATGACTGGTGTGAAGAAATTCTTGTCAGATATCAAGCCTCACTCCACCAATTATGTCACTTTTGGGGATGGATCAAAAGGTGAAATAAAAGGTGTTGGAAAGCTGGACTTCACAGGACAACCAAATCTAGATCGTGTTCTATTTGTCAAAGGGCTGACTGCAAATTTAATCAGTATAAGCCAACTGTGTGATCTAGGACTCAAAGTAAATTTCACCAAATCTGAATGCCTCGTAACCAATGAGGAAAATGAAGTTGTAATGAAGGGAACCAGGTCTAAGGATAACTGCTATCTGTGGAATCCTCAAGAATCGGAAAGTTTGTCTACCTGTTTGATGTCAAAGGAAGATGAAACCAAACTGTGGCATCAGAAATTGGGTCACTTACATTTGAAAGGGACGAAGAAAGTTCTGTCAAGTGAGGCTGTTAGAGGTATTCCCAAGCTGAAGATTGATGAGGATAGAATATGTGGTGAATGTCAAGTTAGGAAGCAAACAAGGGTGTCACACAAAAGGCTTCAACATCTTACCACAACCTCTAGTGTTCTGGAGCTGCTTCACATGGACTTAATGGGACCTATGCAGGTTGAAAGTCTTGGTGGGAAGAAGTATGCCTATGTTGTCGTTGATGATTACTCCAGATTCACCTGGATAAGCTTTATCAGAGAAAAGTCTGAAGTATTTGCAGCCTTCAAAGAGTTGTGTCAAAGGATTCAACGGGAGAAGGATTGTGGTGTTGTTCGAATTAGAAGTGACTATGGGAAAGGATTCGAAAATGGCAGGTTTGAAGAGTTTTGTTATTCTGAAGGAATCCCTCATGAATTCTCATCACCAATCACTCCTCAGCAGAATGGTGTGGTGGAATGCAAGAATAGGACTATACAAGAGTGTGCAAGGGTCATGATTCATGCCAAAAAGCTTCCATATCATTTTTGGGCTGAAGCCATGAATACAGCTTGCTATATACACAATAGGGTGACTATCAGATCAGGTACTTCAGTTACTCTTTATGAGCTATGGAAAGGTAGAAAGCCAAATGTGAAGTATTTCCATGTTTTTGGGAGTAAGTGCCATATCTTGGCGGATCGTGAGCAGAGGCGAAAGATGGATCCTAAGAGTGAGGAAGGGATATTTTTGGGATACTCTACAAATAGTAAAGCATGTAGGGTATTTAATTCCAGAACTAAGGTGATGATGGAATCCATAAATGTGGTGGTTGATGACTCTAGCAAAGACGAAGATGTCCCAGATGATGTTGGAGCATGCTTTCCCATGAACAATGAAATCTCACAAGACACTGAGTCCGTAGAAGATAATGCTCAAGAGACCGACACTAGACCTGAGAATGAAGAGGTAGAGAATGCCAACAGGGGACCCTCTATAAGGGTTCAGAAGGATCACCCTAAGGAGTTGATTATTGGAAATCTGAATGAAGGTGTAAGAACCAGAACGAGGGAGGCTGTGTCAAATGCCTATTTTGTTTCAAAGCTTGAACCAAAGAATGTTAAAGAGGCATTGATAGATGAGTTCTGGATAAGTGCTATGCAGGATGAGCTTTGTCAATTCAAGAGGAATGAAGTCTGGGAACTGGTACCACGACCTGCAGGAACAAATGTGATTGGAACGAAGTGGGTTTATAAGAATAAGTCTGATGAACAAGGATTGTTACCAGAAACAAAGCCAGATTAGTTGCTCAAGGATACACACAGATTGAAGGAGTAGATTTCGATGAAACATTTGCTCCGGTGGCTCGATTGGAATCCATCAGATTGTTGCTAGGAGTGGCATGTTTTTTGAAATTCAAATTGTTTCAAATGGATGTCAAGAGTGCCTTTCTGAATAGCTATCTTAATGAGGAAGTTTATGTTGAGCTGCCTAAAGGGTTTGTGGATCCAAATTTTCCTGATCATGTCTTCAAGCTAAAGAAGGCTTTGTATGGTTTAAAATAAGCCCCACGAGCTTGGTATGAAAGGCTGACTGAGTTCTTAGTCAAACATGGATACAGGAAGGGTGGTATTGATAAAACACTTTTTGTCAAGGAGAAGGATGGGAAACTAATGATTGCTCAGATTTATGTAGATGATATTGTGTTTGGTGGGATGTCGGATGAAATGGTCCAACATTTTGTCAACCAAATGCAGTCTGAATTTGAAATGAGCTTGGTAGGTGAGTTGACTTACTTTCTTGGATTGCAAGTCAGGCAGATGGAAGATTCCATTTTTATCTGTCAGAGAAAATATGCAAGGAATATTGTGAAGAAGTTTGGATTGGATAATGCCAAGCATAAGAGAACTCCTGTTCCTACTCACTTGAAGTTATCCAAAGATGAAAAGGGAGTGAATGTTGAACAGAGTTTATATAGAAGCATGATTGGCAGTCTGCTGTATCTCACAGCGAGTAGGCCATACATAACCTTTGCTGTTGGTGTATGTGCAAGATACCAAGCAGAACCCAAGGTCAGTCACATCAATCAAGTTAAGAGAATTCTTAAGTATGTGAGTGGTACATGTGATTATGGGTTGTTGTACTCCCATGACTCAAGTTCCATTCTAGTAGGATACTGTGATGTTGATTGGGCTGGTTCCTCTGGAGGGTGTTTCTTTTTGGGAAATAATCTTATTTCATGGTTTAGTAAGAAGCAAAACTCTGTATCTCTTTCTACTGCTGAAGCTGAGTACATAGCAGCTGGAAGTAGTTGTGCTCAACTGGTGTGGATGAAGCAAATGCTATCTGAGTATAATGTCACACAAGATGTCATGACATTATTTTGTGACAACCTGAGTGCTATTAATATTTCGAAAAATCCTATACAACATAGCAGAACTAAGCACATTGATATCAGGCATCACTTCATCAGAGAACTTGTGGAGGACAAAGTCATAACTCTTGAGCACGTGTGCACAAAAAATTAGCTTGCTGACATATTTACCAAGGCTCTGGATGCAGTTCAGTTTGAAAACCTGAGGGGAAGACTTGGCGTTTGTATTCATGAAGAAGTATAGCAATTAATGGTCCTTTTGGCTGCCAGATTAAAAAGTATAAAGGTAATTCTGGTAGTTCAGCTGGTGCAGGTGTGTATGAAGGGACAGATGCTGAAGGTTGTGCATGACATTTGGTCATGTGATTGTGTGTGCATCCACTTTCTGATGCTGTTTATTCTGGTGTATGACTTGATCATTTCTCAAAGTTAATAACTGTTCTACTTGCTTTGTCATATTTATGGCTAAAAAGGGGGAGTAGTGTGCTTGTGCTGGTGCTGGTTACTGCAGTTGAGGGGGAGTCTTTTTGTTTGGTGTGTTACTGATGTGTTGCTGCAGTTGAGGGGGAGTTTTAATTTTTTTGCTGCTGTGTTGTGCGTTGGTATTATTGTGTGTTTTTAGCTATTGTCTCTGATTTGGATGTGTTTTGCTTGTGTTATCTTTGCAAGTTTTGTTTGGTGTGTAGTTTTAGCCAAAATAAGCCAAAGGAGGAGATTGTTAATTCTTTGATTTTGTGTTGGCATTTATTTTGCTAAAACTATTCTAGCAGCAAGATGTTGAAACAAGATGTTCTAACTCTCTGCATTCAACATGTCGGATAAAGATGTCCCATACTGGCTCATAGGACATTGCGCCTGATTCTGGTTTAAAAGGAAGATTCTGTTGTTGTTAATTGTTACTAAATATTTTGTGAATATTTGGTTATCCTATGTGGCATCCAAAGTATTTTTGGCTTGAGTTTTTTGTGTTGGTTTTCGGATTTTCAGCATTTTCTAATTATGGAGACATATTAGGAAACTTTAGATTGAAGACCTATTTTATTGGAGTTTTTATTGCAGATTTGTGAGCAGTCTCTTTGCTGCGTTTTTGAAGCCCAATCCAGTCCAGATTTAATGCTATATATTGACTGATGTAAACCTAGTTTAGGTGTGGAACTTACGTGTGTTTTTGTTAGGGTTTTTGTGTGTCATTTGTGAGCCTAACTGATATCATTCTGATAACAGTACAAGGACTATTTTTTTGTGTTGTAAGTTCTGTCAGTTACTCATAAGCTTTTAAGTATTGAGTTTCTGTGTGTCAATTCTAATAAGCTTTGAAGTATTGAGAATTGTGTGTTTTGAAAGTGTGTCTTTCATTTTTGTTTCTTGTGTTGAAAGGAACCAGTCACGGTGTGTGATTGAAGAGGGATTTGAGGAGGGCCTCATACCTAGGCGAGTCTTAGGTAGAAGTCATAGGAAGGGTAGTGATTAAGTGAACAGATTATAACCGGGTGTGGTTGCTGTATGATCTGTGAATTGATACTATCGTATATTGGTTTCGTCCCTGGCTTGGTAGCCCCCAGAGTAGGTGTGTTGGATCGAACTGGGTAAACATATCACTGTGTTCTTTACTTTCTGCACTATTATTATTATTGTGAACTTGTTCATTGTGTCGGATATCCGTGTCTCAACATCTGTGTATGACATCTAATATCTGTGCCAAAATTTTAGTTTTGACATCATTAAAATCAAGTACATAGAGAGAATCTTCCCTCACATACTCCCCCTTTTTGATGATGGTAAAACGGTCATATGTCCCCCCCTGACTTTATGCATCTACTATTGTTTGATCATCTCAATACCTGTTATGTCCTTGTTCTTCTCCCCCTTTGAAAACATCAAAAAGAGAGAAAGATGAAGGGTCAAGAATAGAAAAAAGAGAGAGCCGCATTTTGAACATAATTGCAACAGATACCATTAACACACATTCACATATAATGCAAGTTAATGAAAAGCTAAATAAGGTAAAAAAACACTTAAGAGGCACAAAATAGAGTAGTAGTGCATTGTTACTACATGGAACAACCATAAGGGATAATAAAGCAGTACGAAAATAAGACACACATAGCTAAAGTCAACATATTGGAGTCATAAACCCAAAACAGTGCAAGAAACAAAGCATGAAAAAAAATGATGCGAAATGTAGGATGATTCTCATGGTCTCCTCCCCCTAAATGAGTGGCCCCGCCCGCGAAACTGGTGAGGATGATGAGGTGGTGGAGGTTGCATATCCATTTGTTCAGTCAACTCCAACACGGATTGGTTCAGGATGTTAAAGCTGTTGGTGAGAGCATGGTGCTGAGTTGTAGAAGTCTCAGCCATGGTGTTAAACTTACCAATCACATTAGTAGCAAAGGCGTCAAAGTTGGTGGTGTGATTCTGAAACTCTTCATGCAAGGATTGAAACCTTTCCTCTTGAGCAGTGGAAAACCTCTGTTGATCAAGTTGCATAGTCCTCATAAGTTCAAGGATATCCTCATTGTTTTGTTGAGGACGCAGAGGTGAAGGAGGAGTACAATAGGACTCCTTATAGTCCAACCCTTGAGTTGCTGGCATATAGTTGGAACCAAGAGTGGTCCATCCATTATATTGCCATTGACCCCATCCTTGGTCAACTTTAGCTTCCATTGGAGATGATTGAGGCATATAACTACATGTATATTGCCATTGGTTCCATCGGGGGCTTCCTCCGACACCATAGCAGACGAGTTAGGCATCCAAGCACTATTGTCTTCAACACCAATATCCATTTGTTGTTGTTGATCATTATCCCCTTGTTCCTCTTCAACATCGCTTTGTTCGTCCTCACCTTCTTCCTCATCTTCGTCGTTCTCGTCTTCTTCTTCCTCATCACTTTCCTCAGATTCTTCTTCCAATACCGCAGTGTTTGCTTTCACCACATACTTGTACCTCTTGTCTTGGACATCCCACACATGACCCATCATAGTTAATGTTTTCTGACAAAATTCTTGATTGATAGTGATAGATTTGTACGAAATACCCGGAACAACTATTTGAGCATGGTTGAGTACCTTTTGAATAAATGATGCATAGGACAACGCAATGCCCCTGCCGGAGTCACGAAGAGAATACATTCTACTTGCAAAATAATAGGGCCAGCTAATCCTGATTTTATTCTTCAAAACATACATCAAATGAACCTCAGGTTGATCCGCCCTAGAGTAGCCTCCTATCTTTGGTCGAAGAATGTGAGAAATAATCCACTGTAAAATCCTTGCAGGAGGAGTCAGTTTCCCTGTTGTCATAGTTTTGGGAAAAAGACTGCTAGCCACAACCTGATCCGTGTATGGTCTCTTCAACATAGAGTTCAGTGCTTATTTAAAGTCATAGTCTTTAACATGATCAGTATCAGTTATATACTGAGTAGGTTGCTCATTGGTCACAGACATACGGAACAAATCTCTCCAAACAGTTTGATAAACAGCGACAGTCTTATCTCCTAGTTTGCAGTTAAACATGTAATCCTCGAACTTTCCAACTAAACCAGAGTAAAAAATTTGAACCAAATCTTCATTGTACTTAGTGTCACATGATAAAAACCCATGGAAATTCTGAAAATCCAATAATTCTAAGATATCTCCTATGCGCATGCGTTCAACAGTACCGCGATAGCAAATGAATTGCTTAACAACAGACCGTTTGCTCAATTTTTCTTCATATAAATCAGCATACTTATCAGAGAGAAGAGATTGAGTGTTACCGGTTGATTTGAGGGAGGTTGAAAAGTACCGGCTTGAGATGCAGACTCTCTTGTGAGTCTTTTTCGAGATGTTCTTCGAGAAGCCATTGTAGGAGAAGATGAACAGTGACGAATTTGTTCAATTTTTTTTTGTGAACCCCAAATTTTGTTTGAAGGAGAGTGAGATTAGGGTTTTTGTCGCGAGGAGTTAGAGGAGAGGAGGAGATGAGATTATGTGAGAATGTGTCCAAACAATGCATATGCCACATAGAAAATAAAAAACAATTAAAAAAAAATGCACAGTGACCAAGAGATGTTTTTCGCAGCTTTTTAGCGACCGGTCGACCTAAGGTTTGTGTGCATCGACGCACACTGCAGTGTTTCTGATAATTTTGAAAATTTGAGCTCTGCGTCGACCTATGGGTCGACCTGAGAATTCCCGACAATACATGTTAACAATACACCAAGAATGAGTAGACCAGAAACATTTGTGAGTCGACCCAAACAAAAAAAATCAGATTTTGTGACATTTAAGCTATGATATTGAATAAATATACAGGCAACACAAAATCTCAAACATCTAAATGGATAAGGTATGCTCAATATGTGCAACAAACATCAATGTAATCACTCAACATGGTACATTTAGTTAGAGAGAATCCTTGAGACGGAACGATATTACTTTGATCACTATTGACGATGAGAGCCCTCACATATAGCTTAATATCTCTTCGCATTGTTAGTTAAAAGAATAAACAAGCATGTGTGTATATATATATATATATATATATATATATATATATATATATATATATATATATATATATGTGAAGATCACTATCTTAAAAGAATATTAAGCACGATCCGAGATATCGAGAATGCCAAGTTCCCTACAAATGTGAAAGAAAGGCTATGTAGCTAATGGTTTTGTAAAAATATCAGCAAGTTGATTTTTAGTGTCAACGTGCTCAAAAATCACATCACCTTTCTCTACATGATCCCTAAGAAAATTATGGCGTATTTCGATATGCTTGGTGTGTGAATGCAATACGGGGTTCTTAGTTAGATTAATCTCACTAGTGTTATCGCACAAAATTGGAATACACTCAAGTTTTAAATTGAAATCAAGCAATTGTTGTTTAAGCCATAGGACTTGAGCACAACAACTACCGGCGGCAACGTATTCCGCCTCGGCTGTTGACAAAGCTACGAAAACCTGTTTCTTGCTATGCCAAGTCACCAAGGAATTTGCGAAAAAGTGACACGTGCCACTAGTACTTTTCCTATCCAACTTGCACCCGGCAAAGTCGGAATCGGAGTAGCCAACTAAGGAACAAACACTACCTTTGGAATACCACATCCCATACTTTGGAGTACCAGAGAGGTATCGAAGTATGCGCTTAACTGCCTTTAGGTGGGATTCCATGGGATGTGCCTGATACCTCGCACACATGCATACACTAAACATTATATCAGGATGTGATGCGGTAAGATAAAGAAGGGATCCTATCATACCTCTATACCTTTTTACCTCGACGTCTTTACCATTCTCGTCACGATCAAGGTTCGCACTGGTCGGCATTGGAGTATCTATTGCTTTGCAGTTTAGCATGTCGAAGCGTTTTAGAAGCTCAAGACAATATTTCGTTTGACTCACCAATGTGCCCTCTTCAAGTTGTTTGATTTGCAATCCGAGGAAATAGTTGAGCTCCCCCATCATGCTCATTTCAAACTCCCCCTGCATCAAACTAGAAAACTCCTTGACCAAGGTCATGTTAGTAGACCTAAAAATAATGTTGTCAACATAGATTTGTACCAAAATTAAGTGTTTTCCTTGACGTTTAATGAAGAGAGTTGTGTCAACCTTCCCTCTTGAATACCCTTGATCAAGTAGAAATTTGCTTAGACGTTCATACCAAGCCCTAGGGGCTTGTTTAAGTTCGTACAAAGCTCGTTTAAGTTTATAGACATGATCAGGATATTCGTGGGATTCAAAACCCAGAGGTTGGGCTACTTAGACCTCTTCATTTATGTATCCGTTAAGGAACACACTTTTAATATCCATTTGGAATAGTTTAAAGTTCTTTGTGCAAACATAGGCAAGTAGAAGACGTATGGCCTCGAGTCGAGCAACCGGCGCATAAGTTTCCTCATAGCTGATTCCTTCCTCTTGGTTATAGCCTTGTGCTACAAGCCTAGCTTTGTTACGTGTTATTACTCTATTTTCATCAAGTTTATTCCTAAACACCCATCGGGTGCCGATTACTCGATGATCTCGCGGAGGGGGAACAAGGTCCCAAACCTCATTTCTCCTGAATTGATTTAGTTCATCTTGCATTGATAGAAACCAATGCTCATCGAGTAACGCCTCCTTAGAGTTTTTAGGTTCAACTTGTGACACAAAAGCAGAGTAATAGCAAAAATTACTAAGTTTAGAGCGAGTAGTTACTCCCTTAGAGATATCACCGAGAATGTTGTCAATTGGATGGTCTTTTGAAGACTTCCAAGCTGGAGGAAGTTCAGCTTTATCAACATGATGATCATCCTCACTTTTCACTGGTTGGTGATCCTTTTCCTCCTCAATACGCACTGCTTCAAGCTGATCAATTCCCTTATCAGTGTTCTTGAGTATGTCTTCAGTAGGTACACCTACACCATGAAAAGAACTACCTTCTCCGACATTTCTCGGATAAGACTCGTCAAAGGTAACATGAACTGACTCTTCAACTACACGTAACCTCTTATTATAAATTCTATACGCTTTACTTGACTGAGTGTATCCAAGAAAAATACCCTCGTCGGCCTTGGCATCAAATTTACCAAGAGTCTATTTCCTATTGTTTAACACAAAGCATTTGCAACCAAATACATGAAGGTGAGAGATGTTTGGCTTACGCCCTTTTAAAAGCTCATACGGTGTCTTGTTTAGAATAGGCCGAATGAGCACCCTATTCAAAACATAGCAAGCCGTGCTTATGGCGTCGGCCCAAAAGTATTTTGGTAATCCACTATCATTGATCATAGTCTTTCCAAGTTCCTCCAAAACTCTATTTTTACGTTCCACTACCCCATTTTGTTGAGGGGTACGTGGTGCGGAAAAATTATGATCAATTCCGTTGGAATCACAAAATGCTTCAAATAAATGATTTTCAAACTCACCCCCATGGTCACTTCTAATTGACCCAATGTTTGTGTTTAACTTGTTCTGAGATAACTTAGCAAATCGTTCATAGGCCGAAAAGGTATCACTCTTATTTGCTAAGAAAATGGTCCAGCAAAACCTAGAAAAATCATCTACTATAACAAACCCATAATAGTTACCACCTAGACTTTTAACCCTAGATGGTCCAAAGAGGTCTATATGGAGGAGCTCATGGGTCTCATAGTTGAAACGATGTTTTTAGATTTGAATGAGATCCTTGTTTGCTTCCCCATTTGACACGCGTCACAAAGGTGATCCTTTGTGAATTTAATTTTGGGCAAGCCGATGACTAGGTCTTTAGAGACAATTTTGTTAAGCAAATCAAAGTTGATGTGAGCCAACTGTCTATGCCACAACCATGAATCTTCATTCATAGCGATTAGACACTTGTCTCCATTCAACGATACCTCATTTAAGTCTAGCATATAGACGTTGTTCACCCTCAAGCCCTTAAACACATTCTTTTTTCACTATCTTCAACTATGCAACAATCCTTTGAAAAAGATACTTTATAATTCTTGTCACATAGTTGACTAATGCTTAAAAGGTTGTGTCTAAGGCCTTCCACAAGAAGTACATAAGAGATAGTAGTAGATGAGGGGTTACCTATACTACCTTTACCAAGTATCTGTCCCTTGTTGTTATCTCCGTAGGTGATAAACCCCTTTTTCTTCGCCACAAAGTCGATAAAAAGAGATATGTCTCCAGTCATGTGTCTCGAGCAGCCACTATCCAGAACCCATCTTCTTTCGGTGGTCACAAGACTTTGTACCTACAAGAACAATTAAGGGAGATTAGGTACCCAATTATCATTGGTTCCTTTAAGGTGAGTGAAACCAAGACCGCACTTGGGCAACCATTGGTAGATGCCTTTCGGAACAAGAAACCTTCTGAAGCGGCATTTCGCAACAGTATGATCGGGCTTACAACAGTAATAACAATTACGGTTCATTTGGAATTTACTTTTGCTATCACTATCTCGAATCACATAGGTATACTTTTGATATGGATTATTCATGCTCTCATGAAAATGTGATCGATCAATAGCAAACGTAACTTTTGGCTTAAGTGCCTTGTCCAATTTGGCCTTGAGGGTTCTCACCTCTCGTTGCCAAATATGACAAGTGTCACAGCCCCAATTAAACCAAGAGGTAGGGTCCTCTTCAACCTTGGCTTTTGATGTGTCCACTATAGAGTTTTTGAGGGCTTCCAATTCCTTTTCAGAATCGGAAACCTTCTTCTCCAAATACGTGAAAATCCTTTTATTTGAGGCTAAACGTTGAAATGCTTCCTTAGCCTCATAGTGTAACATGTCAAAAGCCTTTCGTAACTCTAAATGCGACATAGTATTAACATGATCATATTTAGAATGCTTTACCTCTTTTTCTTTGTTGTGGCGTGCCATAAGACAAAAGTTAACGGATTCACTTTCGTCGCTTGATGAATCAGCTTTCTCCGACTCACTATCGCTTTCCCAAGCGATGTATGCTCGTCGAGACTTGTTGGACTTTTTGTTTGAGTGACTCTTGTCATTATCCTTATCTTTGTCTTTCTTTAGGGATGGACAATCCGGCTTGTAGTGGCCGGATTCTCCACAGTTGTAGCACGTCCCTTTTACCTTGCCATTTTTATTTCCTTCGCTTCTAGATTGCTTCCTAAACTTGACTAGATTTCTATCCGAGTGTTGAATATCGTTCTTATGAACATATCTAGTGTACCTCTTCACAAATAATCTCATATCATCACCGAATTCTTCATCTTTGTCATTATTGGTTTCATCATCACTTAGCTCTTGATGTGTGGACTTTGAACAAGAAGCCTTAAGAGCTATCGACTTCTTCTCCGTATCTTTTGCCTTCTCTTTCTTGATACTCTTTTCATGTTTATCCAAGCTAATGAACACTTGCTCATGCTCATCGAGTTTACCAAAGAGTGTTGTGAGGTCTAGTGTAGCAAGATCGTTGGCCTCCTTGATAGCGGTGACCTTCGGTTGCCATTCCCTGTTAAGACACCTCAGAATTTTGTTAGTAGAAACCTCATTTAGAATTGGTTTACCAAGAACATACAATTTGTTGATAATATGAGTAAATCGTTTTTGCATATCCGCAATGGTTTCCCCTTGCTTCATGTAAAACAAATCAAACTCTTGCGTTAGTGTATTAATACGAGCCATCTTAACATCATTAGTGCCTTCGTGGGCTACTTGTAAAGCATCCCACATGGCTTTGGCCGTTTCACAATGGGAGACTCGATAATACTCATCAACTCCCAAGGAGGAGATGATCATATTACGAGCCTTCCAATCATAGCTGTAATTTTTCTCGTCCTCCTCAGTCCATTGGTCTTCGGGTTTAGGAACGACAATGCCTTCCGCATTTGTCATAGTAATTTGCATGGGATCGTTTAAAATAACGTTCCAAACCTTCTGATCTAAGGAATTAATATAAACGCGCATACAATCCTTCCAGTAGCTGTAGTTTTCACCTGTAAAAACTGGAGCTCTATTATAAGCCCCCTTAGGTTCATTCGCCATTATCCAAGAAGTTTTACCGAAGCACCAGAATTAACCGGAGCTCGTGATACCACTTGTTAGACGATGGCTATGGATCTAGAAGAAGGGGGGGGGGGGGGGTTGAATAGATCCCTTGAGTTTTACACACAAATGGTTTCGAAAATTTAGTTTTTAAAATTGTTTAACGGAAGCTACCACTGGATAGTCTACAACGAACCTTCTACCAAAAGGATCAGATATGCACGAATATATCGAGATTGAGTACGGAAGAGAAAAATTCAGTTTGATTACTACACTTAAACACACATTCAACAAAATATTGCTTGCTTGATGTTTAATCCAAACCAATGAGGAAAAATGATAAGCAACTAAAATCAATGTGTTCGATTTTTGCGTTGAAACAAATTATCAAACACCTAGTGTGCGTAAACACACTAAGTGCAGAATTTCTATGGAATGTAATATAGAGTTGCTCCAAGATACAATTCAAGGAATTGTATCGATTTAACAAATAGTTTCTCAGCTCAAAATCACACTACGACAGAAATTTCGATAAATTGCGACTTCACAAATTCGAACAAGCTAAATTATAAAAGAGTTAAGGGAAAGAGAGAACAAACGAGATTTGATTAGGCAGTTCCCCGATCGTCCTCGCTTTGGGTACCTCTGCCCCCAATTCCACAATTGGAATTGAGATATATATATATATATATATATGTAGCTGTTGCAAATTGTTTATTACAAGAGAAAACTATGAACATCCAAACCCTCGAACGTCTTCGATTGTTGATGCAGAATTTTCTCTTCCCTTGATTCAAAATGAATCAAGTCCTTCGAATATGGTTGATCCAATTATCGTCCCACGCTACTAAACCGAACAAAAACTCCGTTCTTCGGTTACCTTCACTCGATCAATTGCAATCTACCAAACTTCGAACCCAAACCTCTCTTCTACGATCCTCCGATTACAGCTATTAAACCGAACAATTGCTCCAATCGTCGGTTACCTTCGCCCGGATGAATCCCTGTAGAACGAAACGGTTTGTGCAAAAACCCCCAAAATCTTCCCGATTCTTGGAGGAGAAAACCTAGGGTTTTATTCAAGAAACTCCTACCAAAAATCTCAACTCAGAAATGAAGATCACGCGCTTCCAAAATCTGAACGTTATCACCTTGAAACAATGAACAACTCAAACAAAGATTGTTATGTGTAATTGTTTGTTCACTCAATGTTGAAGATGAAGATGAAGAGAAATGGCATAAATTTTCACGTTTCTTGTTATTGTGTAAAAAATGAGCTGAAATGATATATATACTATCCTAGATAATACAATAGAAATAACAGAGTTTTGAAATGAATAACATAATAAAATTATGGTCACATTCAGCGAGAGTTCGACCTATACAGATAGTATAGTCGACCTGAGCAATCCCGCGCGTTCACTCCGCAAAACTGCAGGTCATGCGTCGACCAAAGCAGGCTATGAGTCGACTCATAGCTCCCAGTTTTGGGCAAACACAAATGTAGAATGAGTGAGTCGACCAGTAGGTCGACGCGAGCACTCCCGCTGATTATACTAACATATAACACATGTTTAGGTCGACCAATGCAGGGTTGTGAGTCGACTCACACCCTTGGAACATGCAAAAATCCATTTTTGACTTTCCTAAAAATGTTAAAGCATATCTAATGAACCTAGACCATTTACTAATCATGATCAAACACTCTTAGACCAATTAATGAGCATTTCATATGACGTTTATCACTTGAATCCCTATATTCTAATCATGATAGTTTTGACATCATTAAAATCAAGTACATAGAGAGAATCTTCCCTCACACCTTTTTAGGTTTATTTTAGGGTTTCAAATGCATTTCTTTGGTCGATTCTTTGATTTTTCTTGACCACCATGACTTGTATGAATGCTATACACCTTGTATGTATAAGAACAAGTTTTGGTTTTTCATCTTGTCTCTATGTTTTGATGATAACAATGAAGTATTTGTGTGAGAACAATTATGGTGTTCTAACGTTTGTTATTATGATGGTTTTAACAAACAGGTTCTAACTCTGATAAAGACCAGGTGCTACATCACTCTGATATTTTCTATGGTCACTTCTATGTGAAGAAGCAAGAATTGGTTCTAATATACTGTGCGTCTGAAAGATTTTGAGAAGACACTATGTTGCTGTTGTAATGTCTCTTGGATCTAATCTCTGGGCGTGACTCTGATGTTTTATTTCTGAAAGCCTGTAGTGCTTCTAAGGTCGTTAACTTTTGAAGACTAAGTGCTGAAGATTCTGAAGACAAGGTTCTGTTGAACGACGTTCTGAAGATTCCGAAGACTTAAGAATTCTGAAGATAAAAGGTTCTGAAGAGTAAGTGTTGAAGATTCTGAAGACAAGGTTCTGCTGACCGAAGTTCTGAAGACTCTGAAGACTTAAGTATTCCGATAACTAAGGGTTCTGAACTAGAAGTGCTGAAGACTCTAAAGACAAGGTTCGGCTAAACAAGTTCTGAAGACTCTGAAGACTCAAGACTCTGAAGACCCAATGATTCACTCTTATGATCATGCTTCAATCAAATCAATTAAGAAGCCTCTGATGAATAGAAGAAGATGAAACGTTTGCATGGGAAAATAGTACATAGTACAGATAAAGCATGTTCTTTTCCACTACCCTGATTTGGTGGTACAAAGGACAATTTCAGTGTACGATTTTCAACCCAGCATAACGACATTATTTCAAGTCACCAGTACTCTTATCTGATATTACTGATCTGCCCTTCAAAGAATCTTTTTCTGGCTATATATAGACTTGATCATTCAACGAATTCAAGGTGTGTGCATTCAGATGCGCGTGTAGGCGTATGTGAGTGAAAGTGTAAATGCATGCGAAAGCATGAAAATCTAAAGTGAGCAACAAACGATGTAATACTCAGTGTAAAAGAGGAAGTATCAGAAACAATGATGTATATGAAGAACTCAAGAAATGAAGAAACTTATGAGTGAGCAGTAAAGCACCACAATACAAAGAAGAAGAATGTCATTACTGTTGATTCTCTCTAAGTTAGATTGAGCTAAAATGTATGTTTACCCTGCTTGTGTAGAAGCATAGTTATTGTAAGCAAACCCTTGTAGTAAACAGTTGTTTGCGTTCCCTAAAGGACCAGTTGGGTCAGAATTTTTAGGGAGACTAAGGCAGTGTGTCTTAGGGTAGTTAGTCACTTGCAGTTGGCTTGTGCGTTGCATTCCTTAAGAGACCAGTTGGGTCAAAATTCTTAAGAAGTCTATGACTGGTGAGTCTTAGAGGTTGTTAGTCACCAACAGTTGGCTCGTGTAATTGTAATCAGTTTGGTTATAGTGGATTAAGTCCTTGTGTATAAGGCAAAATCACCTTGGCGGGTGGACTAGATTAGCTTGATAGTTTTCAAGTGAACCAGGATATATCCTGTGTCTTTCTATTGTTAGCTTATTTATGATCTTTGTTTGAGTTTCACAAAAGCTTTCAAAGTGGAAACCCAATTCAAACCCCCTATTTCTTGTGTTTTTCTCACACCTTCAATTGGTATCAGAGCTCCGGTTCTAATTGTGATAAACGTTTTATCAGCACTTAACAGTGTTCAGTACCGATCCAGTATTTGTGTGAGATAACATGGCAGTTAATGTTAATACCACTACTGAAGGGGAAGATCATTACAGTGTCAAACCACCAGTCGTTGATGGTGAAAAGTTTGACCATTGGAAAGACAAAATAGAAAAGTTCTTTCTTGGTTATGATGTAGATCTTTGGGATTTGGTAGTCGTTGACTACAATCACCAGTTGATGCTACATGTGCTAAAATATCCTAATGTGATATAACCAACCAACAGAAGAAATATCATAAAGTAATCATAAGGATGATTCATGAAGGAAATGCTCAAGTTAAGAAGACAAAGGCGCTTGCCTTAATCCAAAAATATGAGGCATTCAGTATGGAGAATGATGAAACAGTTGAGACCATGTGTTCAAGGTTTCAAATGCTAGTCGCAGAACTCAAAGTTCTGACAAAGGTCACTCAACTGCTGAACATGTGTTTGAAAGATCATCAGAAGTTCTCCCAAGAAATGATTACCTATGGTAACAGCTCTAAAGCTATCAATAGATCTCAACAACATAAGTCTTGAAGAGCGTGTTAGCTCTTTGAGAAATCATGAGATAGAGCTTGAAGAAGATGACATTAGAAGAATCAAAGTCCGATCTAAGTCATCATCTGGACAGAAGAAACATAACTATGGAAAGAAGGTTATCAACTACGAGTGTAAAGAGTCAAGAAGGACAAGAAGCCTAAGAAGAACTTCTCCAAAGCGAAGAAAGGTCTAATGACAACTTGGGACAACTCTGATTCTGAAGAAGAGGAATCTGATGAAGAATAAGAAAATGTTGCACTAGTAGCAACAACTGAAGATGAAGTTTCTGGAGAACCAGAAGACAGAAAATCATCAAACCCAGACTCAGACTCTTGTTCAGAGATATCCTTAGCAACTCAGTTGAAACACCAGTTATGGTAACTGAACAATAGTTGCTTATGACGTATGACGAGAAGAAGGCATATGTTTCAAAGTCTGAAACTTAATCCTGGAAGCTTCGTCAGTATCTGGGGAGATCAGAAAGAAGAAATCATTAGCTCTGGATTCAATTCTCAAAAAGTGTTTATTGTTAGGATATTCTGAACGCTATAAAAGCTACAGAATCTATAACTAAGAAACACAAATTATGGAGTGTAGCAAGCGATTTTGGACGTGGTTCTTAAGCACTGTCGCTCTCTTTGGGGTACTACAGGTCGATTCATTTTTTATCCTATTAAAGCTGACTAAGGAAGGGAAATAGATGTCTCCAATTAACCCTGCTTGCATAACGAGTTTAAACAGCGGTCTGTTAGGTTACAGATGCTATGTGGTAGTGGGGCCTTTCTCGTGCTTATTTTGACAAAATGACAAATTTCTGACGGGGAACAAGGATTAGGATGTTAGGACTGATGCTTTCAATTGATACGGGAGAGTATGGGATTTAGGGTTTTTGTTTAGTGTGCTCGCTAAGATCTTTTCTTTCGATCTTATGCCTACGTATTCCCGTTTACCGAAATAGGGAAATCAGAGCGTTCGTAGTTCATCCTATTCTATGGGAGGAAATTGGTGTTATGGTGTCTTGTTCAAAGCCCAAGACGTGAAGCGAAAGGTTGTTTGTATCTTGTTCAAAGCCCAAGATGTGAAGCTAAAAAGTCTCGACTTTAGAGAGAATTTGTCATCTCTAAAGAAGGGTTTGTCTATTTATAAAGGAGAATTACTTTAACCGGGATATGCGAATCCGACAATGCCATAATTTCCTTTATAGGGGATTTCAACCTGAAGGAGAATACTTTAACTCAGTGTAGAGCAATGCCATCTTTCCTTAGGAATTTCTCATGCTAAAAGAGGGACAGTGGCGTGGATGTAAATAATCCAGAGGCTTGCCGCTTACAGCGATTAGATGAAGGGGAAGGAGTTGTTGATGTTTGTTTACTGTGAACGAGGCACAACTTTGATGCTAAAAGGTTGATTGGATCAACCAGTGGTTTTCTTATACAAAGCCTAAGAGGAGGCTAATGTCCCAACAAGAGGGAGTTTTTATGTTTCTCCTACGAAGCCCGAGAGAGAGGCTAAAAGGGTTGACTCAACAGGAGAATCTTTTATACTCACCAAGAGAGTGATTTTGGTATCTCCTACAAAGCCCAAGATGGAGGCTAAACGTTATTTGGCTCAATAAGAACCTTTTTGTATCTCGTACAAAGCCCGAGATGAAGGCTAAAAGTTTGTTTGGCCCAACGAGGGAGTCTTTTGTGTGTCTCATACAAAGCCTGAGAGAGAGGCTAAAAGTTGTTTGACTCAACGAGGGAGTCTTTTGTATCTCGTACGAAGCCCAAGATGGAGGCTGAAAGGTTTGCTATCTCAGTTAAGTGACAGGTCCAGTATACTGATTAAGAGAAAATCAGTTCTTATATGAGTAACACTGTACTCATGGATTTGATCTGAGGATCGGGATTGTTCCCTGTTCTTTAAGGAAAGGGGAAATCCAAAGGGTATTGAGACTGTCTGAGTCCGCGGGTTTCTTCCTATTTTGAAAAAGGGGCTTGAGAATGTCTTTGAGACTCAAGGAAATTAGACTGTCCATGTCTAGGGTTTTATCTTTTGTACTATGCTTTGAGAAACAGTAGTAGACTCTTTGAAAGGTCTGTTCTATGAAGATGACTAATTTCTGTTCCTATACCTCTAGGAGGTCGTCGGGACAATTTGTACGAAGCCCAAGAGGAGGCTGGAAACTTTTAAGAAGCCGAGAGGTCCTTGTATGAAGCCCAAGAGGAGGCTATCATTCCCGAAGGAAGAAATCATTATACGAAGCCTAAGAGGAGGATGTGAATACTTCTAAGAAGCCGACGGGTCCTTGTACTAAGCCCAAGAGGAGGCGGGGATACTTTTAGGAAGCCTGTGGGTCCTTGTACAATTCCCAAGAGGAGGCCGATGCTTTTAAGAAGCCCGTGGGTCCCCAAACCCCGAGAAATTCAAGGCAAGCTCTTCACAAGGAATAGATCAAGTCAGGAAAGTTCGAGAATTTGGAAGAAACTCAAAGATGCCATTCACGGAGAATACATTCATCTTTGGGAGTAGAGTTTCTTGACAATTCCTAATGAGGACAGCCGAAGAGAAGACTGTATCTGGTGATCCTATTGGGGATCTAGCTGTCTATTTCTACGAATAAACGAAACGACTTTACCTAGTGCTAGACGTAGTTGTCGGGGAAAGTCTAAATATCTATACTATTATTACACAGTTGATATGAGTTTATGAAAGAAGACTTACAGCGAAACAGCCCCACAATACAGTTATAAGTATATGAAAGCAGTAAATGAAAGCGTATAAACACTTACTCGGTTGTAGAGCTTCCATGCTGTTTGGTTAGTTGTTCAACAAAGAAAGATTGAAAACAACAGTATATCAAAATCAAAGGAGAAAATGCTTTGAAAAAGAAATATTTGGGGTTTACAGCTCAAGGAGAGGCCCAGGGTTTTACTGTTGAATTTGTACAGAGGGACTTATACAAGTGACCGAGGCGCAAGAAAGGTTTTCTGTACAAAGGGATGGGTCTTACACTCTCTCAAGAGGCCCAAAAAGTTTTAAAGAAAAAGAGTAGGGCTTATAACACGAGGGTAGGCCCAGATGTTTTAAACGGATGACGGTCGTACCGTTTACTTGTACAGAGGGACTTATACAATAAGTGAGGCCCAAAATGGTTTTGGTTAAAAGGGGGATTGGGTCTTATACTCTCTCAAGAGGCCCAAATGAGTTTTAAGAAAAGAAATGGGTCTTACTACACGAGGGTAGGCCCAGATGTTTTAAACGGACGACGGTCGTACCGTTTACTTGTACAGAGGGACTTATACAATAAGTGAGGCCCAAAATGGTTTTTGTACAAGGGGGGTTGGGTCTTACACTCTCTCAAGAGGCCCAAAAAGGTTTTAGAAAATAAATGGGGCTTACAACACGAGGGGAGGCCCAATTTTTTAACGGGCGACGATCGCGCCGTAATTTTGAAATACAACGGGACTTATACAATAAGTGAGGCCCAAAATTAGGTTGTATTTACAAAGGGTTGGGTCTTACACTCTATTAGAGGCCCAAAAAGTTTTAAAGGAAAAGAGTGGGGCTTATAACATGAGGGTAGGTCCAATTTTGGTTTTTCAACGGATGATGATCGCGTCGAACTTTTTGAAATACAACGGGACTTATACAATAAGTGAGGCCCAAAATTAGGGTTGTATTTACAAAGGGTTGGGTCTTACACTCTATTAGAGGCCCAAAAAGTTTTGAAAATGATTTATGAGGGTTGAATTAATCCAAAACCCTAATTTGTTTTCAAAGTGTGTTTTAATTGAATAAAAATTCAATTAAAATGATCAAAATTGTTTAACATGTGGAAAACAAATTGTGATCTTTGATTAATGCTTCAAAAATTAAGTATTGACCTACAAAACAATTAGAAAGCATTAAAAATTGCAAAATCAAGGTGGGAAAAATATTTTAAATGCCAAAAACAATTAAAACATTAATTCTTTGCAAAAATATTAATTATACAAAATAAATAATATTTTTGGGACTTTTTAGGAAAATAAAATATTTTAACATTTTTGTGAATTATTAAAAAAAGAATCAACTCAAAATCATTAAAACTCAGAGAGAAATTAATTTTTGAATCAATTAAACAAAATCACAAAATTCAAATATTCAAATTTCTGAAAATGGCGCCAAGAACACACCAAGAACACGCGCGTTTTCAGTTTTGCCCAGATTTGCATTTTCCATCCAATCTCACTGAATACGTAATCATATCATGCAATCCACATACCAATCAACTCGTTTCAACCTCACGATCATGTCCATAGCATTTCATTTCATTTAAATTAAACATAAAACACAAAATCATGAAGAATCCTCAAGAACCCTAATTTCTGCATGAAGGCTAGGATTTTTGATACACGATTCAAACAATGCAATTAATTGAGGGAAAACATTCCATGCATGATTATGAACATATGGCCAAATTATTGTGCAGCAAAAATTGCATGAATCATAGAGTTAGAAGAGCTCATGCTTACCACTTGCAGCTGGTGATCGTGATTTGTGTAGGAGGTGTTACAGTTGTGTTATGATGATTTGAACAGCTTCCCTAGGTGCTATGGAGTGTGTTTGAATGGTTGGACTTGATTGAAATTGGCAAGATCACTTCATGGCATCTCAACTGCAACTTGGTTAAAACCTTGAGCAGTTGACTGGTGATTCTGAGAAATCAATGTTCCAGTTGTTGTTTAAGTGTTTGATCAGCTCATATGTGATGTATATGAGGTGTGTGTTTGTGATTGGTTTGATTGGAAAAGCCCCCAAACTCAAAACCCGATAGCTACCTTGCTAAGAAAGGCATTTTTGCCAAGAGAAAGAGATTTTGAGAAAGGCAAGTGTTGTAGACCTTTGGTGTACTTAAACTGACCACAATTGAGCTCTATTTATAGTAGAGCAAGTTTGTTTTGCAAGGAATAGTGAATGGCAACTGCAGCAGGTGTTTGTTCAATGTTGGCAAATGAAAATCCAAGTCTCCTCTAGCCATTGACTAGAGGTTAGGGCACAGAGCTTTGGTTCCCTTGGTCTTGGATAAGTCTTGACTGATTTCAGATGAGAATGGCTCAGTTCATGCCACCTTGATGCTTCCATTGAATGCTTCAATCCAAATTTGGAGTCTTGTCCCTATTTTGGCCATTCTAGGTTCAACATGCTATTTCTTGTTCCATGGACTTTTGAGGCTTGGCTTAGTGTTTGTCCCCTTTAGATTCAATCCTCAGAGGTGTCCAAGTGGATAGGAGCATTTGAATTTGGCTGATTTTGGTAAATCGAGCAAAATGCAAATTCTGCCTTGCCTTTGACAGATTTCAGCAAGGCAACTTGCCAATGTCATATCTCATGGTGTAAGTTGAATTTGGTAATGTTCTTGGCCATTTTGGAAAGCCCTTGCATGACACAACAACTGTTTGAACATGTTTGGTTTTGATCTCTTTTGAATCCAAGTGAAAAATCCTCCTACATTTGGCAAGATGTGAGGCAAAATCTGACCTAGTGAAATTTTCACTAAGTGTTGGAATAAAGTGACTTTTCTTGATTTTGATCACTCCATAACTCAAAATCCATGAGGAATTTGGACATAGGTCAGTATGAAGTTTTTGTAGAGGGTAATGAGATCTACAAATCAAGCTTTGAATGGGGCACAATGGCCTTGTGGTTTAGGAGTTATGGTCCTCCAAAGTTAGTGCATTAGTGGCACTTTTTCATGACTTAGAAAAATTTCTAAGTTTTATGGTTACCCCTTTTACAAGTTATCCAACTTTTCTTGATTTTTCTTGAAGAATGATGATTCAAATCATACATTAACATCATTTTAGGGTTAAAAATCCAATTTGGTGAAAAATCTCAAAAAGTCAAAGTTGACTTTTGTGCACAGTTGACTTTTTATCAGATGAATTCCAAACTGTGCAATTCTTCAGGAAATCATGTCCTTGACCTAAATCAAACTTGATGGACATGTTCCATGGGTGTCATAGGGTATATTGAATCATGTCTTAGGGTTTGGGAGCATGTCCTGGTGAAAAGTCAAAGCTACAGTTGACTTTTCCCACAAAACCCTAACTGTGGTACTGATGAAGTTGAGACTTGTTGCTCAAGCTTCTTGGATCAATCCATTGTTCCAAATGGATCAATATGGTATATTAGAGACCCTAAAATCATGTCTTGAGGTCTTGGTTCATGATTTGTCCCAAAAGTCAACTTAGGGGTGAATTAGGTCAAGAAACCCTAATTCCTGATTTTTGATGTATGCATCCCCTGAGGCCAAACTGACTTGATGATTGGGTCCATGAGGTTCCATGGAGTATATTAGGTTATGTTTTGGATCATTGGCTCATGCCTAGAGGAAAATTTCCAACTGGAGGCCCTGGTCGACCAAAACCCTAATTTGGTGACACTGTCGATCTTGAAGCTTGATCCACCTAGAAGCGAGCAGTCTTGTGCTTAATCCTTGAAGTGGGAGTCCTCTTGATCTATTGAGGATGTTTGAGAGGTTAGACAAGTTGAAGATCATGTCATTCCTTGATTGATCCTTTGTCTAAGAGCTCAGAGAGGGCTTGAAACCCTAATTCTGATAGTAGTGAATGCTCACCCATCTTTGGGGAGACTGATGAGGTATAAAGGTACATCCATATTGTGATGATGATTTGCACAATGATGGGAATCTTAGTGGTAAAAATTTGGGGTATGACAGATGCCCCTATTTAATCTTCTTGGACCCGAAGGTGTGAATGACGAAGGTATTCGGGCATTCAGGGTGCAAGAGGATTAAATATCGGAATACTCGAAATTTTGACGGTGTCTATGAATGGTAGCTTACGCATTCATGTTCTTTTGCCAAGCAATGATGCTTAGAAAAGGTAAACTTCCCCTCGATCCTGGTTTCCTACCAAGGAACTGGTCTTAGTTTCTGAAGTAAACTTCCCCTCATTCTCGGTTTCCTACCAAGGAACTGGTCTTAGTTTCCGAAGTAAACTTCCCCTCGTTCTCAGTTTCCTACCAAGGAACTGGTCTTAGTTTCCGAAATAAACTTCCCCTCGATCCTGGTTTCCTACCAAGGAACTGGTCTCAGTTTCTTTTGTCAATAAACTTTATTGATAAGGGACGCTACTCATAGCGGTTTTCCTCAAACTTCTCGCCGAATTTTCCTGGGGAGACGCCATTTGACGGAAAACGTTTTGATGTCAGACTTGCTGGGGAACCCATCGCCTGAGTTGTAGAGTTGCACAAACTTCTCTGTTTGGAGACGCCATTTGTTTCTACTGGGGAAAATAAGTCTCTTGAGAGATTGCTTTCGCTTGGGGTCTTACATCATACTTTTCTCGGGATCTTTCCGGAGAAATGCCATATGATGGGATCCAATTTTGAGGTGCTGATGACCTTTTCATCAGCGGTGTTTTTTCGGAGCGAAACTGCCGTACCACCGAATCTCTGATTGAGAGGCTTTCTATAAGGATTTTCCTTAATCCGGGAAAGCAAGGGTATCATCTTCAATGGCGAAGAGTGACATTTGTTAAAGGTTCTCTGGTCTTTCAGAGGTTCAAGTTATCAAAGTGGTCGATTGCCGACTCTGATCTAAAAGTACACTGGATATGAGTTTGTTCGAACATAATATTTCCTGACGAAGCAAGAACTGACAAACTCGATCGAGAGGACGGTTATCACGACAGGATAAGACCGACTCAAGTGATAGTAAATATGTATGTAAATTAACGATGCATGATGTATGTATGTATATGCTGACCAAACTGACACGACATACAAACTAAAAGATGAACATGACTGGATACTCGGCCATCGCGGGGCGTCGAAATATCGTTGGTCCAAAAGTAGCAATTCCACCTTGCTTAGGAGAAATAGTCCCTGCTGGGAGCTATGTTGGTCGGGCTTAGGAGATAAGAACTCGGCCGAAGGTATCATACGGGAAAACCGCATCTGACACAGTTGATCCTTCGTTCAGGCGTACTGGCTTAGAAGATGTTCTTTCGATGTTCAACAGTCAAAAGAAATTGCCATCTTTATTTTAAAAGCAGAAAAAGTTTTACAAGTAAATTCATTTTGTTTTATTTCAAGAATCGCTAATCAAGTTAAAAACGTCATTCTGTAAAGCTAAAACAAGTAAGAATTACAAACAAAAGCACAAGGGCTCAAATTTTATTGATAGGGTATAAATCAGCCAAACACGTGATTCCAAAGAGTATTTACAAAGTTAGAAAATGGTAATTTATAGGGAAAAGGGCTTCGTTGAAACATAACGACCACTATCCTTCTACCAACTTTGAATTCGGGGCATCTTGAGCTTCTGTCGAAGATGACCTTGACTGGAGTTTTCCTCCGATGGATGATGTAACTGCTGCTAAGGGACTTGCCTCTGTTGAACATAGTTACTTGCCATTATCCCTAATTTTTGCCTGGATTGTACTTTGAGATTTCCAATCCACCGGGATGATTTTTTTTCATGTCTCTAACTTTTGCCTGGACCGCCCTTTCGGGTTTTCAATCCACCGAGACGTTTTTTTTTCTTTTTTAGGCGAAGTATTTCTTGACTACATCAACATTCGTGGGGTAGGAAAATTCCTCTCCGTCCATGGTTGCAAGTCTCAAGGCGCCGCCTGAGAAAGCTTTCGTGACCACATAGGGGCCATCATAATTCGGGGTCCACTTACCCCGAGAATCAGTGAGAAAAGATTGTATCTTCTTGAGCACGAGGTCTCCTTTTCTGAAGACGCGAGGTCTGAACTTTTTGTCAAACGCCTTCTTCATTCTTTGCTGATAAAACTGACCGCGGCATAGTGCCATGATTCGCTTCTCTTCGATCAGGTTGAGTTCATCGTGTCGACTTTGACACCATTCAGCTTCAGTGAGCTTAGCTTCCGTCAATACCCGGATTGATGGAATCTCTACTTCAATGGGGAGCACTGCTTCCATGCCATACACTAGAGAGAAAGGGGTAGCCCCTGTTGAAGTGTGGACAGATGTGCGATAACCGTGAAGAGCAAAGGGTAGCATCTCGTGCCAGTCTCTGTAGGTTACAACCATCTTTTGAACAATCTTCTTGATGTTCTTGTTAGCCGCTTCTACCGCTCCGTTCATCTTGGGTCGGCAGGGAGATGAGTTATGGTGTTCGATCTTGAACTCTGCGCACAACTCTTTCATTATCTTATTGTTCAAGTTAGATCCATTATCCGTAATGATCTGGTTCGGAACACCATAACGGCAGATGATATTGTTTTTGATAAATTGGACCACCACTTGTCGGGTTACATTAGCGTACGACACTGCTTCGACCCACTTGGTGAAGTAATCAATGGCTACTAGAATGAACCGATGTCCGTTTGAAGCCTTAGGTTCGATCAAGCCAATTATGTCGATTCCCCATATGGAAAAAGGCCATGGGGAAGAAAGAACTTTGAGATGCGATGGCGGTACATGAATTTTGTCGGAGTATATCTGACATTTGTGACACCTCCTCATGTACTTGCAGCAGTCGGATTCCATGGTTAACCAGTAGTACCATGCTCTTAGAATTTTTCTTGCCATTGTATGTCCGTTGGCATAAGTGCCAAAGGATCCTTCATGAATTTCTTTCATCAGCATGTCTGCTTCTGGTCTGTCGACGCATCGGAGCAAAACCATGTCAAAATTTCTCTTATAGAGAGTATCACCGCTCAGGAAGAAGCTTCCTGCTAGTCTTCTGAGGGTTTTTCTGTCTTTCCTGGACACCCCAGGAGGATACTCTTATTTCTGAAGGAAGCATTTGATATCGTGATACCAAGGTTTGTCGTCTATGACTGCTTTAATCGTGAAGATGTAGGCGGGCCGTTCAAGGCGCATTACGTCAATCTTAGGTAAGTCATTCCATCGACCTACGCTAATCATGGAAGAGAGAGTGGCTAATGTATCAGCCATATGATTCTCACCATGAGGGATGTGACGAAACTCAACTCTGTTGAAGAAGGGTAACAACCTTCTCGCATAGTCTTTGTAAGGAATCAGTCCTGATTGGTATGTGTTCCAATCTCCTGTGATCTGATTGATAACCAAGGCTGAATCGCCGTATACGTCCAAGTTTTTGATCCTTAAATCAATCGCTTCTTCGAGACCCATAATACAAGCTTCGTATTCGGCCTCGTTGTTCGTACATTTGAACATAAGTCTGGAAGTGAAAGGAATGTGGGTACCCTGAGGGGTAACAATGATTGCCCCAATTCCGTTTCCATAATGATTAACTGCTCCGTCAAAGATAAGTCCCCATTGGGAACATGGTTCTGGCCCTTCACTGGGTAACGGTTCATCGCAATCTTTCATTTTTAGATACATGACATCTTAGTCTGGGAAGTCTAACATGATTGATTCTTGATCGTCAATCGGTTGATGAGCCAAATGATCGGCTAAAATACTTCCCTTAACGGCTTTTTGAGCGTGGTACTCTATGTCATATTCTGATAGTAACATCTGCCAACGGGCAATCCTTCCCGTAAGAGCAGGCTTTTAATAGACGTACTTGATTGGATCCATCTCGGAGACCAACCAAGTAGTGTGGCGAATCATGTACTGACGAAGACGTTTGGCTGCCCAAGCCAAAACGCAACAAGTTTTCTCGAGCATTGTATACCGAGTTTCACAGTCAGTGAATTTCTTGCTCAGATAGTAAATGACAGACTCTTTCCTTTTGGTTTCGTCTTGTTGGCCAAGTACACATCCCATCGTGTCCTCTAGGACTGTGAGGTAAATGATCAGTGGTCTTCCTTCCACTGGAGGTGATAGAATCAGTGGGTTCAACAGGTATTCCTTAATATTGTCGAAGGCAGTTTGGCAGTCTTCTGTCCAAACGCAGTCCTGGTTCTTTTTCAGTAACCTGAAAATCGGCGCACACGTGGCGGTCATGAGGAATATGAATCTGGAGATGTAGTTCAAACGTCCCAGGAATCCTCTGACTTGTTTTTCAATTTTCGGAGAAGGCATTTCTTGAATGGCCTTGACCTTGTCAGGATCAACTTCAATTCCTTTCTGGCTGACGATGAACCCTAAGAGTTTCCCCGAACGGATACCAAAGGTGCACTTGTTGGGATTCAAGCGGAGTTTATACTTTCTCAACCGCTCAAATAGTTTTGACAGGTGGGTCACATGCTCCTCTTCTGTCTTAGATTTTGCAATCATATCATCGACATATACCTCGATTTCTTTGTGTATCATGTCATGAAACAGAGTAGTCATGGCCCTTTGATAGGTTTCCCCGACGTTCTTCAAGCAGAACGACATTACCTTGTAATAAAAGGTACCCCATGGGGTGATGAACGAAGCTTTCTCCATGTCTTTCGGCACCATTTTGATTTGGTTATAGCCCAAGAATCCATCCATGAAGGAGAAAATTTTGAACTTTGCTGTACTGTCAACCAGCATGTCATTGTGTGGTAAAGGAAAGTCGTCCTTTGGACTTGCCTTGTTCAGATCTCTGTAGTCGACACACATTCTGACCTTTCCATCCTTTTTGGGAACAGGTACGATGTTAGCTAACCATTGAGGATATTCAGATGTAGCGAGGAAACCTGCGTCAATCTGTTTTCGTACTTCCTCTTTGATTTTGATGGCCATGTTCGGGTGAGTTCGTCTCAACCTCTGTTTTACTGGCGGACATTCCGATCTCAACGGTAAGTGATGTTCCACGATGCTGGTATCTAACCCTGGCATGTCCTGATAGGACCAAGCGAATACATCGGGGAATTCTTTGAGAAGCTTTATCAAACTCTCTTTAGCAGTTGGACTGAGCAGCGCCCCAATCTTGATCTCTTTTCTCTCTTTTTCCGAACCCAAGTTTATCGTTTCCAACGGCTCTTTGTGAGGTTCAATGGACCTTTCCTCTTGTCTGAGTAATCAGGAGATCTCTTCTGGAATTTCGTCGTCAACTTCTTCTTCAGCCCCAAATACCGGGAACTCAAAGTCGGGAGAAGGCATCGAATCGTATGTTTCAACGGGGTGTAAAACAAGCAATCTGCATGAAGTAATGATTGTGTTTAGAAGAGATAGAGAAAATGTAAAAGTGTGTGCAGTGTATATATTTTTTTTTACTGCTTGTTTTTATTATTGATTTGTTTTTTAGGATTACCATTTTCTGAGAAAAGCAAAAAGAGAAAACAACAATAACTGCAGAAATTACAGAACGACGTTATTTTATTAATGAACAAGTCGAATCTTGAAACTACAGCCCTATAAAACAAAACTCTGTCGCTTTGGGCGAAGCGAAGAGGGAAATTTACAGAAAGCGAGCCCTATCAAAACATCCGTTTCACCTGGGCAGGGTGAAAGGTTAAATATGGCAATTACTTTGACTGGTGAACAACCTTCGGAACATCGACAGCAACCCATTGGCGGCGAACTCCTCGGTGAATCACAAAGTCTGGCACCTTCCTTGATTTGTCTTCAGAAATAACGCTGATTTCTGGTGGAGCAGGATCATTGGAATCTGTCTCCCAGGCAGAGTTGTCGTAGGAGGATTCCTCTGTTGCATATTGCATAACATTTGTGCTCTCAGCTGTATCTCCCCATCCAGTTGGCTGGATGTCTTCGAGCCTGATACGAGAGCTTTCGGGAGCGGTGTACTTGACCATATAATCAAATTTTCAACTCGGTTGTCCCAAGGTGTCCCACACTTCTTTAGAACGGGAGGAGTCATCTCTCTCGATGGCGTTGACCTTGGGAAAAGCATAGTTGATGAATTCCAGTCCTGCAAATGCTGCAAATTCATCGTCGTGCTGAGTAGTTTCTGAATGACCTGTGTGTTGATCCCATGACATGGTGGGGACACAGGTATTCTGTTCAATGATGCTCAGCTGCTGATTTTCATTACTCGGCTGACTTTATGGCCCCAAGTCTCCTGGGTAAGGTTGCCACATCGGTAGACCATCCATCGGGCCATAATAGTTGTAGTCAAAATTGTCTTTCATCGGAGTGTCTTTTCTTGATTTTGATCACTCCATAACTCAAAATCCATGAGGAATTTGGACATAGGTCAGTATGAAGTTTTTGTAGAGGGTAATGAGATCTACAAATCAAGCTTTGAATGGGGCACAATGGCCTTGTGGTTTAGGAGTTATGGTCCTCCAAAGTTAGTGCATTAGTGGCACTTTTTCATGACTTAGAAAAATTTCTAAGTTTTATGGTTACCCCTTTTACAAGTTATCCCACTTTTCTTGATTTTTCTTGAAGAATGATGATTCAAATCATACATTAACATCATTTTAGGGTTAAAAATCCAATTTGGTGAAAAATCTCAAAAAGTCAAAGTTGACTTTTGTGCACAGTTGACTTTTTATCAGATGAATTCCAAACTGTGCAATTCTTCAGGAAATCATGTCCTTGACCTAAATCAAACTTGATGGACATGTTCCATGGGTGTCATAGGGTATATTGAATCATGTCTTAGGGTTTGGGAGCATGTCCTGGTCAAAAGTCAAAGCTACAGTTGACTTTTCCCACAAAACCCTAACTGTGGTACTAATGAAGTTGAGACTTGTTGCTCAAGCTTCTTGGATCAATCCATTGTTCCAAATGGATCAATATGTTATATTAGAGACCCTAAAATCATGTCTTGAGGTCTTGGTTCATGATTTGTCCCAAAAGTCAACTTAGGGGTGAATTAGGTCAAGAAACCCTAATTCCTGATTTTTGATGTATGCATCCCCTGAGGCCAAACTGACTTGATGATTGGGTCCATGAGGTTCCATGGAGTATATTAGGTTATGTTTTGGATCATTGGCTCATGCCCATAGGAAAATTTCCAACTGGAGGCCCTGGTCGACCAAAACCCTAATTTGGTGACACTGTCGATCTTGAAGCTTGATCCACCTAGAAGGGAGCAGCCTTGTGCTTAATCCTTGAAGTGAGAGTCCTCTTGATCTATTGAGGATGTTTGAGAGGTTAGACAAGTTGAAGATCATGTCATTCCTTGATTGATCCTTTGTCTAAGAGCTCAGAGAGGGCTTGAAACCCTAATTCTGATAGTAGTGAATGCTCACCCATCTTTGGGGAGACTGATGAGGTATAAAGGTACATCCATATTGTGATGATGATTTGCACAATGATGGGAATCTTAGTGGTCAAAATTTGGGGTATGACATGGAGGAATCAATTCATGTCAGAATCAATGATAAGTTTGACTCTGAAAAGTCAAAAGCTAGTTGGAAAGCTTGCAGATCTGAAGATCACGTCATCAGAATCTAAGAAGTAGAAGATTCAAGAGAAGCAGACAAAGATGCAAACTCTCTAGATTCAGATACAACCTTATCAGAAGCTGAGAACAACTCATCTCATCAGAAGAAGAATAGGTTAAAGACTTCTCATTTGGAAGAAATGACGTCTGGGATCTTGTTGAGAAACAAGTTAGATGAGAAAGGCTGAATTCGAAATGAATCTGATGGAAGAACTTAGATTCTTTCTGGGAATTCAAGTTGTTCAAGATCAAAAGGAACGTACATTCATCAGAGCAAAGTATGCAAAAGAACTTCTGAAGAAATTCAACATGATGGACTGTACACCAGCTAAAGACTCCAATGCATCCAACATGTATTCTGGAAAAAGAAGAATCTGATCTCATGGTAATCAACAATTGCTCTCTCAACAGCAGAAGCAGAATACATATCCGTGTCTCTATGAAGTACGCAGATGCTGTGAATGAAGAACCATCCAAAAGATCATCAGATAAATGAGAGTAACATTTCCATCCTTTATGATAATACTGCTGTTATTTGTTTTAAGTAAATTCTAAGACTAAGCACATAAAGATCATTTTGTTAGAGACTATGTTCTGAAGGGAATTTTATATTTAAAATCTATACAGACCATCAATGGCCTGAATTCTTTTAAAAACCCTTGGCCGAAGATAGAATTCTATTTATTCTGAAGCATCTGAAAATGGACTATTGTCCAAAGTAAGATTTCATCAGAATCAGATGTGTTTAGTCATAATCTAAAGATATATGATTTTATTTAAACTCAAAGGAATTTGTTTTTAATCTTAATCATCAGAAGATGCTTTGTCAGAAGTGTCTCTGATCAGAAGGAAACCTTTTGGTTTTCCAGACTCTGAGGATATTAAAGTGTGTCCAAAAGTCACCTCGAGCGTTGTGATTTTGTGTGACTAGGTTTTCAGTAATTATTACCTATTACGCATTAATATCATGTTTAACATTGGATTTGAAAATTTATTTCATAAGTGTGTAAATCTTTACGTCTTCCTTCCTCCTTAGGTATTCATAAAAATGTATGTAAGACAAAGATTTCTTGGAACTTAACACTTGTCTTCCCTCTTTTATTCTGTGTCAGACTATGCCCTCTCATCTTCAATTTATTTGTATTTATTGACTGATGTCATAATATCAATAACGTATACTATTCTATAATCTTTTGGAGACTGATACACTTCTTCATCATTCCCTACTCTTGTCTGTATTCCTTGTATCGGAAATGATGAATATCTCGTCTCAATTCATCTAGTCTTTATTGCTAATTATGGATATCACTCCTTGGTTGTCTTTATATACCACACTTCTACTTATAACTTCTCATTCGTTTCTACTTGCTTTTCACTTCTATCCCCATTGCTCTCACCATGTCTATCAAAACCTTCGCTGGAAACAAAGAAACCCTTGAGGTCATTAATGAAAAAAGACCGTGTTTCCCTAGACTGAAAGATGCAGGCATTTGCATTTCAACCAGCATACAAATCCAAGGATGGTTAGGATACTTTGCGAGTCTGCATGGGCCCATTTATCCTGAGATAGTAAAAGAGTTCTAGAAATATGCAAAGCTTGGTGAAGACAACAACTCTGTTTGGTCTTTCGTTTTCGGTGTTCCGGTCATAGTAACTCCTACCTCCATTGCCCAAGCCATTCAATACGTTCAATCAGGAGTAACTGTTGATTAATTCCATCTAAACTATTCATTTGTTGGAGATCTTATTAGGATTCATGTTGTGTCTCGAGACAAGTATGAACCCTATGATCTTGAAGGACTCCTCCCCGATGGAAAGTTGTGGTTTAAACTACTGCTAACCAGCTTTCGCCTTAGAGGAATGGCCAAAAGTACCTTGACTCATGATGATAGACTGTTTATCTATTTCATGATGTACAACTTCTGGGTGAATCTTCCACAAACCATCTTCAATCATCTGAAGAATTGTGTTGAAATCTCCAGAAATCAACATAAGTCCTTCATACCTTATGGAAGAATCCTGTCTGAGTTATTCTATAGGGCTGAAATTATCACTTTAGCCAGAATACTTGGACCAGAAGATGCTACTTCTGAAGAAAGGTGTGAAAGGGCTGATGAGGTGGAGGATTTCTGATAGCTGGTTGGTGGATGGCTCTCTTGGTCTTTTGGGTAGTTTGGTGTCCAGTCTTTCTTTCGTTTGTTATTACTACTCCTACTTGGTTGTTCTTGTCGCTATTTTTTTTTTGTTTATGAATCCGTGTCTGTAATGCACTTTTTCATTTTGTTATTTTGTTGACAATGAAGTAACTTTCTTTATTCCTTTTATCTAATCTTACTGCATCTCATAATGATTGTCATAAAAAGGAAGAAAATGACTAATGTTAACTTATCTAAATTCTTTCAAATCAAAATGATTTAGTTAAATCTTGATAATGTGTGAATGATAATGATAATAACTGTTTGGCACATTGAGTAACGTGAATCTCTTGAGAATAGGATAAAATCTTTACGGATTCCCCATGACTGTGCATTCATAAATGATAAGACTTATGTGAGTTAATATTTTCTTGGAAATAAGCTATACTCTCTTCTGTCTTTACTATGCGTCAGTTCTCAACTGCCACTTATAAGTATACATTTATTGACTATTGTTAGAACCTAAATATTGTATCCTTATTTGTGACCTTTCTGGATATCGGTTTTAAGAGACAACTACACTTCTTTCCTATTTATTGATATTTTTTGTCTTTTACTCTGTCACTGTGTCCTAGGCATATCTTTTACGTGATACACACCTTGACCTATGTCACTCTCTGAGTCAGTCACGTCTCCTACCCATATATATCTATACTTCATTCCCTCATTTCATGATTTGAATTGTTTGAGCCTACTAGTTCAAAATTATCCTCACTGTCTTAATCTTCTCATCATGTCTCTAGTTACTTTCCAAGGGGATGAGAACCTTCTTAAGGTCATATCAGAAGAACAAATCAATATTCTTCATCTTGGTAACAGAGAAATTGCTAGCAGTATCACCTCAATCATGCACTATCAAGAATGGGCAAAATACTTCATGATTCTGGATAAACCAGTATAATTAAATCTTGTCAAAGATTTTTGGAAACATGCCTACATTAATGATTAAGGTTGCTCAATTTCTTCTCGTGTTTTTGGTGTTCCCTTAAACATCACTCTTTTCACCATTGCTCTAGCAATTGGATGTGAGAACATTGGTTTTACTGTTGAACATGTTAAGTCTAGGTATCTTATTTATGAGGAACTAGCCTCTCTTCACAACACATCGTTCACATATGAACCTCTCAATCCTGAAAACCTTCTTCCCATTCCCAAAGCTTGGTTTAAGCTTTTGCTGACCAATTTTCGTCCTCGGGAAGAAAACAAAAATATTCTGTTTCATGATGATCGAGTCTTCATTGTTCTCCTTATCGCTCAGATGCGAGTTAATCTACCTCAGACTATCTTTAACTTTCTGCAAAAATCCATTGTTGATTCAAGAAATGGATATTTCATCAAGCCCTACATACCTTTTGGAAGAGTTCTATCTGAAATCTTCTTTAAAGAAGGAACTGTTGAACTTGTCCAGTCAGAAGGTCTAGCAAATGGTCTATTGAAGAAACATTTTGAAGTCTTTGATGGTTAACCTGTAGCATGTCGTATCTTGTATGTTCTGTCTTATTTTAGATTGCTCTGTGTTCAATCTATGTCAATGTATTTCAATCTATTATTAATGACAATGTCTTTGCTTTTGAGTGCTATGGCCTATCTTAGAAATCACTTTCTCACATATTTATCATAATATTGCACTGTTTATTGCATTATCTTTTTTATTATGACAAAAAGGGGGAGAAAGTTAAATGATTTTGATAGTACTTAATCTCAGAATCTCGAACTCAAACATTACATAATGTTATGCTTTTGCAACTAACTGTTTGTTTGATGTTTCAATTAAGGAACTCTGAAAAAGTTCACTTAGTATTCTAGACAGGTTGAATATAAAGATAGCTTACTTTTGCTTTTCGAGTTAAGTTAATCAATAACTTACACTCACGATTTTGCCGGTACAAAAAAGTGGCGATTCTGCTGGGGAGTGTAGTCCCTTGAGGGGTTTAGCCCACTTTGATTTATTTACTGCTTTTCGTTTGATTTGCTTGTTACTTGTTTGTTCTGTTTGGGAGTTCCTCTGTGTGTGTGAGATAGGTCCTATACCCGGACCAGAGTGTACTTTGAGATAGGAGGATGGTATAGTCAAGGGAGCTTTGAGGGAGTCGAATCCCAAAAAAGCAGAACTTGAGAATCTATCCACTCGGTGGTTGCTTATTTGGAATTACTGATGCCGATCGAGCGATCGTTGAAGGCATTACTTTTTCCATAGAAGCCTATAACACTGAGGACCGTAGTAACCCTTAACCCATCTTTGCCTTTTTAGGATCGTGGCGCGGAAGCTATGAGGATGCAAATCTGACTTAGCTGTTACACGATGCCACACTCAAGTTAGATTTTCTTGAAGATAACTACTAACCTCCGAGTAATCTGCGTGCTGGTGTGTCTGATAGTGGATTGTGGACCTTGGGCACTCTGTTAGAACCGCTGTTTTCTGCAGGTACAATAAAGACAAAACCTTAGTACATACCTTTGTGGGTTGGTTTCTTAACCTCGACTCCATGCTCGTGACTCGGACCTTTGAACCCGTGTGCTTTGAGTGATCTTGTTTGTGGTTGTTGCATCCATAAACATACATATGCATTTATCCATGTTGCCTCAGAAACTCATTTCAACTGTCTTCTTCTTCAGTTATCTGTTCACCGTTAAGCTGTTTCCTCGACACAACTACAAAACTAGAGTTACTGTCAGATTGAGAATGGAAAACCAAGAACAACACAACACCCAAGTCAGAATGGAAATTGATGAGTTGAAGTCCGGCATGACCAAACTCACAGAAATGATGCAAGTTCTGATTGCTAGAGGGGAACCACCTCAGAGGACTGTGATCTCTGAAATCTTACCTGCTGCTGTTGACCCCCCACTGACTCAGCAACCAGCTTCTACTTGGCCAGAATTTGGGTTACCTCCGAATTACTCGCCACCCTTTGCAACTACTCCTGTGTTTGTCCTGTATGTACAGCCAGTATCTTCAGTTCCATTGTTCACTGAACCTCAAGCTGTTGTGCATTTTGTTGCTCAAGTTATTCCTGAGAATCCTCCTTTCGTGTACTATGCTGCTGGTCCACAATCTGAAAGTCAGGGAGAACCTGGATACATTGAAGAAGTTAGAGAGCAATGGCAAACTCTAGACAAGAGGATAAAAGCCGTGGAAGGAAGTGATGTCTTTAGTGCTGCCACAATGGACATGTGCTTGGTTTCAGACTTGGTTATGCCTGCAAAATTCAAAACTCCTGATTTTGAGAAATACAAGGGGCACACCTATCCCAGAAGCCACTTGGTGATGTACTGCCGCAAATGGCTGCTTATACCAAAAATGACAAACTGCTCATTCATTGTTTCCAAGACAGCTTGAGTGGGGCTTCAATGAAATGGTATATGGGACTCGAGAAGAACCGTATCCAAAGCTAGAAAGACTTGGCTGATGCTTTCTTAAAGCAATATAAGTACAATTTGGACATGACACCTGATCGCCGTCAATTGCAAAATATGTCTCAGAAAGAAAAAGACTCCTTTAAAGAGTACGCTCAACGCTGGAGAGAGCTAGCTGCTCAGGTGGAGCCACCCTTGGCAGAAAAGGAATTGAATGGTTTGTTCATGGATACTCTTCAGCCACTCTTTTGGGAAAAGATGATAGGCAGTGTATCATCTGGTTTTGCTGACCTAGTCACTATTGGAGAAAGACTAGAAGAGGGTATCAAGAAAGGAAAGATTACTAATGCTGAAGCCTCTAGTGGTGCTAAAAAGTATGCTGGGAATTTTCAAAAGAAAAAGGATGGTGATACCCATGCTATTTCAGATGAACGTAAACCTCGTCGCAGACAACAACAATATGTAGTTGTAGTTGCTCCTGTTGTCAATGCTCAACCAGTTCAAGCTCTTCATCAGGCTGTTAGACAAAATCAGAATCGTAATAGGGTTAACTTTGATCCTATCCCGATGTCCTACACTGAGCTGTATCAATGTCTTGTAATGAAAGGTTTGATTACAACGAGGGATCTACCTCCTCCTCCAAATCCTCTCCCAGCCGGCTATAGGACTGATCTTCACTGTGAGTTCCATCGAGGTGGGGCAGGCCATAACTTGGAAGGTTGCTATGCATTGAAAGCTAGTGTACAAGAATTGGTGAACTCAAAGATTCTGACCTTTCTTGATGACAATCCCAATGTTGTCAACAATCCTTTGCCAGAGCATGCCAAGTGAAGTTTGATTTAGTTCAGACAGATCATCTCCTAAAGCCAGTGTTTCAGACAGTGCAACTCATCCTTGTTGATGATTAGTCACTAGGCCTTGTTTCTTTCTGTTTGCATTTTTCTTTGATTGTATTGTTTGTTTTCTTTCGAACTTTATTTGTACTTTCATGGTATTTTCAATGAAAAGAGCATTGCAATGTTTTGATTCAATTCACTTATATCCAATATGTGCATCTTTATGCTTTCTTTTTCACAAAACAAAAATATCTCTCCTGTTCACTTTCTTTATCAAGCTTTTGTTTATGCAAAGATTGAAGGGAGGATGATGAAAATGAAATACCTAAAATTGCTAAACTGTATGCTTTCAATTTAAAACTTGGCTGATGATACACAGGCATTGTTTCAATTCCCAAACACTGGAGAAATAAGGAAGTTAATCCTTTTTCAACCCCTTCGAGCCTAGAAGTTAGAGTTTCTTTCTGTATGAAAAAACCCGCAATTTTAACCTGGGGATGGATAGTTCTCAGTTAATTTGGCTGTGTATTTAAACACAGGAGAATCATTGCAATCAAAAGCTTTCCTTCGCACACAAAAAAAAAGTCGAAGATGCCTTTCAAATCGAAAGCCAATGATGGTTCACTGTAATCATTAAGCCAGGTGGTCACTATCTTTAAAAAAAATATATAAAAAAAATAATGAAAAAAATCAAATGAAAAGCCCGCTAAGTCAAAACCTATGAATGAGACTCAGGCAAACAATTGGGGCATCCCGCTGACTGTAAACTCAAATGACACAGTTCAGGCAAAAGTTAGGGATAACAAAAGAAAAATCAACCGAGAGGTTACCAAAATCCTCAAAAACACAAAACGAGTTGACTGAGGTCCTCATCAAAAACAACAAAATGTTGTAAGAAAAAGTGATTGCCATCTCAAAAAACCCTTGAGCCATCATCACGACATGTGTTGCAATTCCAAAATCTCCTGGAACCTGAATGCATAGTTTGAATTAACTGAGCATAGGACTGAAGATCATCATGAATAATGGGTTAGGTACAAATAAACTTTGAGCCTATATCCTTTGTTTCAAAAACCGTGAACCAGACCATGTTACAATCTTCAAAAGACCTAATTGAAGTCAGGTTTCTTTTGAAAGCATACTACAGCAAGCTTGCGTAAATTGACTCATATGTTTGTTGCCAATCATTTGCTTTGACGTCTTACCTTTGCTTTCTCTTTCATTTTGTATGTCTAAACCGCCGTGTTTTGACAAGTGATTCATTTTGCTTTGCATCAATAATATCATTCCAAAAATGATTTTTGATTTCAAAATTGCATGAGCTTTGCATTAAAATTACCATGTTTGTTTGAATAATCCTATTTGCAGGCAAACGTTCCTCATCAAGAAATTTCGAACAGTTGAGAAACTTGGTCAATGATTCTATCAGGGGTACATTACTTCCAGATCTTGTTCAAGATTTGTTGCTCAGTGCAAGATATTCTCAGAATTGGTTAACCAGAAGATTTCTTTCAAGACCCATACTGAATTTAGCCTTCTCAACATTTGTTTCAAGAACTGAAGCCATGATCAGTCCATCCCCAGCAACTGAAGCCATGATCAGTTTATTCTCAATAATCATTTCAAGAATTGAAGCCATGATCAGTTCATTCTTTCCCTGCAGCAGTCAAATTAAAGCTATGATCAGTTTATCCTCATCAGTCAATCAATCTGGGGCAGTCTTCTTCGAGAATCCTCAAGATGTCTTTCCTCAAAAGACCATCATCCTGATACAATTCATAAGTGTGACAGAGATATGTTCAACATCTTATCTCCAAGCAGAGTTGGCAGTGTTCCCTGTGTTGAGGAATCAGATTTCCATTCTTCCCTCACAAAAGAGTCTATCTCAGTTGTCCCAATCATCTGCATTGCATACATAAATCATTCATCTATCATGCATAGAAAGATTTTCATAGCTCGAAGCGTGTTTCGTGCTCATATGCATTTCCCGATGTCCTGTTGTTTTCAACATCTTACCTTATGGTCAAAGTCCAGCTTACTTGGCACCTACCAAAACCGTCACTTGTCTTTTTATTCAGTGCCATTCCTGGATGTTGTCGTTTCCCTGTGCATCTATTGTTGTTGTTAGATCTTTGTCTTCTTTCATTCCAGTGATATTCCTGGATCTTTATATTCTTTCACTCCAGTGCCATTCCTGGACGTCTGTCTTTTTTAATCTCCGGTGCCATTCCTGGATACCTTATTCCTCTTGTTTCTCCCAATACTATTCCTGGAAGTCTTTTCTTTCTTCTGTAATCACTATCATATTTGCTTGGATATAATTCAGTGCCATTCCTGAAAGTTTTATCTGTTCATTCAGTGCCATTCCTGAATGAGTTTTCTCCTTTGCATTTAGTGTCATTCCTGGATGTTTTTTCTCGCTATCATTCAATGTCATTCTTGAATGTAGTGATTTACCTTTACTTTTCAGTGCCATTCCTGAAAGCTCTTTCTCACTTTATTCAATGCCAGTCTTGGATATTGTGACCTCCTTTTGTCCAATGCCATTCTTGGATACTTCTGATATATTTTTCCAGAACTTTTCTCACTTCATCCAATGCCATTCTTGGATGTTGAGATTCTTCTATCCAATGCCATTCTTGGACACCTTTTCCCCCGCCACATCCAATGCCATTCTTGGATATCTTTTCCTCAGCTGAGTCCAATGCTACTCTTGGATGTTTCTAATGCTTGTTATTGCCCCATTCAATGCCATTCTTGAATGTTATAGTTCCTTTCATCCAATGACATTCTTGGATATCTTATCCCCAATAGAATGCTTTTCACCTCCATCCAATGTTATTCTTAGATGACGCTGTGTTTTTTACCAGAAACTTTCTTGTTGTTGTCCAATGCCATTCTGGGACATCTATTGGCTTACTTTTGTCTCGTTCGTAATATCCATCCAATGCCATTCTTGGATGTCACTACTCCTTTTCTCAGGGTCTTGTACCTCTCTTTCCAACTATTGATGGATACTTCTTATCACCTTGACAGATCTCCAGAAATAGCTTGTATTCCCCGGCGTGTCTTTTCACGTCATCTCTCTCAATTTACCGTAACCTTCTTGTTTCAAGCTTCCCCACAGGGTGTCTTATCCTTTGCATTCATATCATTCTTGTGGCATCTTAGGGCAAAAAAATTTGGTTTTCTGTATTTAAGTATCTTCAATCTCGTCGAGACGAAGCCTTTAAACTTCACATCTCCTGATAAAAGAAACTTAAATAGGGACAGCTGTAATACCCTAATTTTTACCCTTAAGATCCCACGTGTCCTTTTTGCATCTCATACCACAAACAAGATCACAAGCTTTGGTTCTTTTGCCCTCCTCTGAAAGTTTGTTCTTGAGTGAGATTGCCAAGCACCCCTGTTCTCTTGTTTGTTAGATGTTTGTATTTGTTTTTATTTACTAACCATTAATTAAAATCTAAAAATATGCTTGCTTTTCCTTTACTAACTTTTTCAGGAAGAATTTGGATCAAGGATATCAAAATCAGTCCCTCGGCTCGAATGAATTTCATCTAAACAAAGTCAAAGTTGATCTGCAATTAATTCAAAAAATTATCTGATTAAGAGTTTCCAAGATTTAATTGGTTATTATTCAAGAGACTCCAAGGTTCATGTGTTTATTTCCATGTCTTCTTTGACGAGCAAAAGAATCGAGTCGAACCACATTAGTGTACTAAAAAGGGCATTTTTTTTTCTAAATTTACACTGAGTAACCGGTTACCCTATGGTGAGTAACCGGTTACCCTCGTGAAAAATGGAAACAAATTCAAAATCAGCAATTGGTACCAATTTGCATCATTTTGATCACATGTGGAATATTCTAGACCATCTCATTTTAATTCCCCTACATCATCATAATTAATTCCTACCATACACCTCCACTAATCGCCACTCTTTTGATAATTTCCCTCCAAATTCAAATTCCAAGCCTAATTTTCATTTCCAAACCAAATTCCAAACCACCAATTTTTCCAAGCCTAAATTCTATAAATAGAGGCCTCATTTCATTCATTTCATAAGCTTTTGATAGCCAACAAACCTCTTGCAAATTCTCTTCCCAACCATAAATTTCACTAAAGCTCACTTTTCTTCTTTTGAAAGTTAACAAGAATTCACATTGAATCTTGTTCAACTTTGAGCTAAATCTTCATCCAAACTTGTTTTCTTCATCAATTCTCATAGATCAAGGCTTTGATGTTTGGATCTTGAAGCAATTTGAAGGAATTTTCAGATTTGAAGTGGTAATTCATCTTTCACCATTGTTGAAGCTTCATCTTCGTCTTCCATAATGTAGATCTTTGGAGATCTTTGTTACTTGATCCTTTGGATCTTGTAATTGTGTTTAATTGCTGGTTTTTGCTGTTGTTTTACTTAAAATTTCGTGCAATTTTAGTTCCATGATCATAAGGTGTTTGTAAAAAGGTTTGAAAGATGATCATGCTGAATTTTGCACATATTTTTGGCTCTGTGCGCAGAGTAACCGGTTATCATCTGGTGAGTAACGGGTTACTCTGAGTTAGAATGCAGTTTTTGCCTTGTTTTTGGGGCTGTTTTGGTTATTCTTCCTCCTTCTTCCCCTTTCTTCTTGTTTTAGCCTTGGAATGCATGTCATACCCCAAATTTTGACCACTAAGATTTCCCATCATTGGGAAAATCATCATCACAATATGGGTAAACCATTATGCCTCATTAGTCTCCCCAAAGATGGGTGAGCATCCACTACAATCAAAATTAGGGTTTCAAGCTCTCTCAGAGCTCTTAGACAAAGGATCAATCAAGGAAGGATATGATTTTTAACTTGTCTAAACCTCTCAAATATCCCCAAAGGATCAAGAGGACTCCCACAGCAAGAATCAAACACAAGGTTGCAATCTTCCAAGTGGATTAAGCCTCAAAATCGCCAGTGTCACCAAATTAGGGTTCTGGTCGACCAGGGCCTCCAGATGGAAATTTTCCTCTAGGCATGAGCCAATGCTTCAAAGCATAACCTAAAATACTCCAAGGGACCTTATGGACCCAATCATCAAGTCAATTTAGCCTCAGGGGATGCATCCATCAAAAATCAGGAATTAGGGTTTCTTGACCTAATTCACCCCTAAGTTGACTTTTGGGACAAAACATGAGCCAAGACCTCAAGACATGATTTGAGGGTCTCTAACACACTACATTGATCCATTTGCAACAATGGATTGATCCATGAAGCTTGATGCACAAGTTTCATTTTCATCTGGACCATAATTAGGGTTTTGAGGAAAAAGTCAACTGTACCTTTGACTTTTGACCAAGACATGCTCCCAAACCTTGGGACATGATTCAATACACCCTATAACACCTATGAAATCAATCCATCAAATTTGATTTAGGTCAAGGACTTGATTTCATAAAGGATCGCACAGTTTGGAATTCATCTGACAAAAAGTCAACTGTGCACAAAAGTCAACTTTGACTTTTTGAGATTTTTCACAGTTATGGTTCCCTAACCCTAAAATGATGTTAATCTGTGATTGGAATCAACATTCATCAAGAAAAATCAAGAAAAGTGGGATAACTTGTAAAAGGGGTAACCATAAAAACTTAGAAATTTTTCTAAGTTATGGAATAAAGTGGCAAGGGTACCAACTTTGGAGGATCATAACTCCTAAACCACAAGGCCATTTTTCCCCATCCAAAGCAGGATTTGTAGCTCTCATTACCCTCTACAAAAGCTTCAACTACACCTCACTCCAATTCATCATGGATTTTGAGTTATGATTGGGTCAAAATGGTTGAAAACATGAAATTTCATTTTTTCCAACACTTAGTGAAATTTTCACTAAGTCAGAATCTGCCTTCACTTTTTTCCAAATGTAGGGGAATTTTTAACTTGGATCTAAAAGGTATCAAAACCAACTATGATCAGACAGTTGTTGTATCATATGAGGGCTTTCCAAAATGTCCAAGAACTTCATCAAATTCCACTTGAGCCATGAGATATGACAGTGGAAATATGCCTTGCTGAAAACTGTCAAGGCAAGGCAGATTTGTGCAGTTTGCTCGATTTGCCCAAATTTTACAAAGGGCAAGCAACTCTATCCATCTGAACACCTCAAGGGGGGACCAAGGAGGAACCAACTCTGATCCCAAGCATCCCAAGTCTTTGGATCCAAAAATAGCATGCCAAACCTAGAAATCCCTAAAAGAGGGACAAGACACCAATTTTGGATTGGAGTATTCAATGCATACACCAAGGTGGCATGGACTGAGCCATTCCCTACAGAATTCAGTTAAGACTTATCCAAGACCAAAGGAACCAGCAGCCTGTGCCCTAACCTCTAGTCAATGGTTAGAGGAGACTTGGATTCCCATTGATCAACATTGGCCAAACCTATGCAGCAGTTACCATTCACTATTCCTTGCAAAACAAACTTGCTCTACTATAAATAGAGCTCATTTGTGATCAGTTTGAGTACACCAAAGCCATCAAACAGATACTTTCCTCAAAGTCTCTTCTTTCACTCCAAATTTGCCTTCCAAAGCAAGTCACTATCGGGTTTTGAGTTTGAGAGCTATTCCAATCAAACCAATCACACACACATCTCATAAACATCATATAGAAGTGATCCAAACACTCACATAACATCTGGAACACCAAAATCACAAAATCACCAGCCAATTGCTCAAGCCTTTGACATATTTGTAGTTGGGGTACCATCTTAAGTTCCAGATCATTTCAATCCACTCCAAGCATCCAGATACACTCCATGGCATCTAGGGAAGCTATCCAGATCATTGGAACCTACCTGTAACACCTCTAACCCAAAACACGATCACCAGCTGCATGAGGTGAGCATGAGCTCTTCTAACTCTATGATCCATGCATTTTTTGCTGCACAATAATTTGGACATATGTTCATAATCATGCATAGAGTGTTTTCCCTCAATCAATTGCATTATTTGAATCGTGTGTGGAATTTTTGAACCTTCATGCAGAATTTAGGGTTCTTGAGGTTTCTCTTTGATTTCTTATTCCATGCTTAAAATAAATGAAATTAAAGACCATAGACATGATCGTGAGGTTGAAACGAGTAGATTGATATGTAGATTGCATGATATAATCAAGTATTCAGTGAGATTGGATAGAAAACGCAAATCTGCAAAAACAGAGGAAGGGCCCGTGTTCTTGCCATGTTCTTGGCGCCCTTTTTCAAATATTTGAATATTTGAATTTTGTGATTTTATTTAATTGATTCAAAAATTAATTTCTCTCTGAGTTTTAATGATTTTGAGTTGATTCTTTTTCTAATAATTCACAAAAATGTTAAAATATTTTATTTTACCAAAAAATCCCAAAAATATTATTTATTTCATATAATTGATTTTTTTTGCCAAGAATTAATATTTTAATTGTTTTTGACATTTAAAATATTTTTTCCTTCTTGATTTTGCAAATTTTAATGATTTCTAATCATTTTGTAGGTCAAAACATGATTTTTGGAACATTAATCCAAGATCACAATTTGTTTTCCACATGTTAAACAATTTTGATCATTTTAATTGAATTTTTTATTCAATTAAAATACATTTTGGAAACAAATTAGGGTTTTGATTAATTCAACCCTTATCAAACCTTTTAAAAAAAGTTTGGGCCTCTAAAAGAGTGTAAGACCCAATCATTTGTAAGTACAAACCTTTTTTTTGGGCCTCAAATGTTGTATAAGTCCCGTTGTATTTCAAAAGTTCGGCGCGATCGTCGCCAGTTCAAGATAAAACCTTGGGCCTCTCCTTAAGCTGTAAGCCCCACCATTTGTACAAAAATAAACCTTTTGGGCCTCTAATAGAGTGTAAGACCCAATCCCCCTTTGTACCTAAAACATTTTGGGCCTCAGTCATTGTATAAGTCCCGGTACAGAATTCAAAATAACGGTGCGATCATCTGGGCCTCTCCCTGAGGTGTAAGCCCCATCTCTTGTATAAAGCAAACCTTTTGGGCCTCTAATGGAGTGTAAGACCCAAACCCCCTTTTAACCAAAACCATCTTGGACCTCAGATATCATATAAGTCCCTCTGCGTTAAAAGAAAAGTTCGGCGCGATCGTCGCCAGTTCAAGATAAAACCTTGGGCCTCTCCTTAAGCTGTAAGCCCCACCATTTGTACAAAAATAAACCTGTTGGGCCTCTAATAGAGTGTAAGACCCAATCCCCCTTTGTACCTAAAACATTTTGGGCCTCAGTCATTGTATAAGTCCCGGTACAGAATTCAAAATAACGGTGCGATCATCTGGGCCTATCCCTGAGTTGTAAGCCCCATCTCTTGTATAAAGCAAACCTTTTGGGCCTCTAATGGAGTGTAAGACCCAAACCCCCTTTTAACCAAATCTCTTTTATACAACATACTGGACCTGTCATTCAACTGAAACAGTCACAATCTTCCTTTTAGCCTCTATCTCGGGCTTCGTACGAGATACAAAACACTCTCTTGTTGAGTCAATCACCTTTTAACCTCCATCTCTGGCTTTGTACGAGATACAAAAATACTCTCTTATTGAGTATAAAAGACTCTCCTGTTGAGTCAACCCTTTTTAGCCTCCATCTCGGGCTTTGTACGAGATACAAAAACACTCTCTTGTTGAGTATAAAAGACTCTCTTGTTGAGTCAACCCTCTTTAGCCTCTATCTCGGGCTTCGTACGAGACACATAAAAACACTCTCTTGTTGAGTATAAAAGACTCTCTTGTTGAGTTAACTCTTTTTAGCCTCCATCTCGGGCTTTGTACGAGATACAAAAACACTCTCTTGTTGAGTATAAAGGACTCTCTTGTTGAGTCAAACCCTTTAGCCTCCATCTCGGGCTTCGTACGAGATACCAAAATGACTCTTTTGTTGAGTCAGCCCCTTTTACCCTCCATCTCGGGCTTCGTACGAGATACAAATCACTCTCTTGTTGAGTATAAAAGACTCCCCTGTTGAGTCAATCACCTGGTCAAGACTCTCTTGTTGGGTTGATCACAAACCTCTTTAGCCTCCATCTCAGGCTTCGTACGAGATACCAAAACACTCTCTTGTTGAGTATAAAAGATCCTCTTGTTGGGTCAACACAACCTTTTGGCCTCCTCTTGGGCTTTATACAATGATTTTCCCCACACTCCCTTGTTGAGTATAAAAGACTCTCTTGTTGAGTCAAACCCCTCTTTTAGCCTCTGTCTTAGGCTTCGTATAAGACAGATAAGAACACTCTCTTGTTGAGTATAAAAAGACTCTCTCATTGAGTCAAACAACCTCCAGACTCTCTTGTTGAGTCAAAACCCTTTAGCCTCTATCTCGGGCTTCGTACGAGACACATAAAAACACCGTCTTTGTTGGGTCAATAGCCTCCTCTTAGGCTTTGTATAAGGAAAACCCCGGTTGAGTCGATCAACCTTTTAACATCAAAGCTGTGCCTCGCCACAGTATACAAACATCAACAACTCCTCTTTAGAGATGAAAAATTTTCTCTCAGTCAAAACCTTTTAGCTTCACATCTTGGGCTTTGAACAAGATACAAATAGACCCTTCAGCTTGACGTCTTGGGCTTTGAACAAGATACATATACTCCCTTTAGCTTCCCGTCTTGGGCTTTGAACAAGACACCAAAAACAACCATTTTCCTCCCATAGAATAGGAGGAACTACGATCGCTCTGATTTCCCTGTTTCGTCAAACGGGAATACGTAGGCATAAGATTGAAAAAAAATCTTAGCGAGCACACTAATCAAAAACCTAAAATCCCATACCTTCACACATTAATCGAAAAGCATCAGTCCTAACACCCTACCAAATAGCATGATCCCGTCACACTATGTTCTTAGCAAAATAAGCAGAGAGAGGCCCACGATCTAAACCGCATCTGTAACCGAACAGATCGCTGTTCAAACTCAGTATGCAAGCAGGGTTAATTGGAGACATCTATTTCCCTTCCTTCATCAGCTTCAATAGGATAAAAAATGAATCGACCTGTAGTACCCCAGAGCGGCAGTGCTTAAGAACCACGTCAAAAATCGCTCACTATAGAAAAATGGCGTCCACCGTGGGGCTCGTCAAGGTTTTCTTGTCCCTCTTATCCCTCTGGTTGAAGCTCTAAATTCGTATCACAGAAATGGCAACTCTGCTGGGGAGCCATTGTCTGTTAGGATCATAAGACTAGAGGTCTAGAATGATTAAGACAAATATATATACTACTTTTCCTAATTGGTATCTCTGTTTATTTTTCTGCTACTGGGAATGCGTGTGATGCCGCATGTGGAAAGATTGAGTATACACCTAATATAGGTGATGGCAATGCGGGTAATCTTACTGGGAGTGAATTCCAGTTAAGAGCCCCCGATCGACCATCAAACTCAGCGGAGACTCCCTTTGCAGATACATTGCCTATACGACTTCGGTTGTTGAAAGTAGTGTGGTCTACTGGGTTATCTGAGAAGCTGAGGTTTTTAGCAGACTTAAGCCATTTTGTAGTGCGGAAGCTATCAGAAATAGTTGTCACGCGATACTACCCTCATCTGAGATCACTCCAGGATACATCAGCTCGCTGGCGATCCGCTTGCTGTTGTCATCCCAGAGGGGTCAATGATTTTGCGGACAGGTACAAAAAATCACCAGTATAAACCTTTGGGGGGGAGGGTAGAGCCTTGACTTCATGACACCGACCCTTTGACCCCATGTTTTTTCTATGTTTTTGTGTGCTGCATTCATGCATTCATCTAAAAAACATTAAAACAAGAAAAAAAATATTCTCTTCTAGTCTCTCTTTTTCAAATTAAACTAAGACAATGATTGCAAATGTCAGAAAAGGAGATCGCGCTAATGGATTTCGGTAGAAGGAAAACTCATAAGTACACCTTCAAGGTTCCAAAGTTAGAGGATTTAAGAGGTTTGGCGAGAATGATCACCAACCCTGGGGCTTTCAGAGCCAAGTATGGAGGACTGTTGTCCTTGTTAAGGGTCCACGTAATTGAAGGAATCCTGTCCACGCTAATCCAATTCTACGATCCGGTTTATCACTGTTTCACATTCCCAAATTATCAGCTAGCACTAACACTGGAGGAGTATTCTCACTTAACTGATCTGCATATCACTGATCAGTCTCCCTTTTCTGGATTGGAAGAAATTCCAAAGGATCAAACCATTGCAAGAGCGATTCATTTGGACGAGTCAGAAGTCAGGACTCACATGACCACTAAGGGTGGCATCCAAGGTTTGCCAGCCCAATTCTTGATAAAGAAGGCTCTATACTTTGCTAGTATAGGGAACGTGTCCGCTTTCGAGAGCATCTTTGTTTTGCTCACCTACGGGTTATTTTTGTTTCCCAACATTGATAACTTCGTAGATATCAACGCCATTAAGATTTTCTTGATTAGAAACCCTGTACTGACCTTACTCGCAGACGCGTATCATTCGGTACACTTAAGGAATTTATACAGTGGAGGAATGATCACGTGCTGTGTACCCTTACTTTACAAATGGTTCACTTCCCATTTGCCCAAGTCTGCTGCATTTTGGGATCAAAAGAGTACTTTACGTTGGTCGCAGAGAGTCATGTCTCTTACCAACTCTAACATCAATTGGTACAATCGAATCTACGACGGGATTAGGATCATTAACCGTTGTGGAAATTTCCCAAATGTACCCCTTATAGGAACTAAGGGAGGAATCAACTATCATCCAATTCTCGTTCGTCGTCAATTTGGATACCCGATGAGGCATGTCCCACAGAATGCTCATCTGGAAGGTCTTTTCTTCAAGGAAGGAGAAAATGACAGGGCATTAAAGATGGAAATAGTGCACGCTTGGAAACACGTTCATAGGAAAGGACGAGAGTCTCTAGGAAAACCAGACTGTGTCTCGATGGAGCCTTATCTCCATTGGGTACAAACTAGAGCTCTCAAGCTGAGGATGCCTTACCCTCGTCAGGAAGTTCTTCCATTAAGGGACTCTGCACTTTATTTTATGTCTGAGACGGAAAAACTTTAGGTTACTCTCAGCAAAATTCAGCAGGAGAAGAGGTCTTGGAGGAACAAGTACCGTATTCTCAATGTAGAGTGCAAGAAAATACCACAGCTGTTATGAGAAAAAGATGCTCTGATTGAGATTTTAGAGCAACATGTTGTGGAGAATCAGGATGACCAAAGGAATTTGCTCGCTCCTTTCACTTGGCAAAGGAATGACAACCCGACAATGGCTGAAGAGCCCCGGTCAAAGAAAAGGAAAGCACCAGAACCAACACCTGAGCTCTTCTCAGAGAGGACTCAAGATCCATTAGTTTAGGTTTCCTTTTTCAGCACTTTGTAATCTACTGTATTTCCATTTCCGCAATCCTTTGAATTCAATAAAACGGGGTTTCCCCACTGTTTGATATTTGCAATCTAATTGTTGAAGTTTACTTTGAATAAACAAAAACATACAATTAATATAATCATTACAAATCATTCATCATTCTCGCGTAAACGCATTCTTCTTACCTACGAATCTCACGTTTGTGTCTTGGTTCTAGAGTCAAACTGTCTCATTCGTACAATACTCGGGCCAATCGTCAGAAAAAGATGGATGATCTCGAGGAAGAGAATAGAGAGTTGAGGGAAGGGATCGACACTCTGAAAGGGGATCTGAGAAAGCTTCATAACGACATGCAAGCTCTGGTAGAAGCTCAGATGCAACAATAATGGACTGTGATCTCGAAGACCACATCTACGCCCATAGTGGAGAAGTATGATCCTAGGTACAAAATGCCTAAAGATCGTCCCTGGGGCATGCCACTTAACTATATCCCGGAAGGATATGTTCCGCCGATCGCTGAGAATCAGGGAACCGCAGCAGGAACCGCTGGGCCTGAAGGTTACAAACTTCGGGAAAGCGAAGATGCCAGGGGCATGACAACAACTCCTGAAGGTTACAAACTTTGGGAGGAACCGAGAGTCTCGGCCATAATGACTATACCACCGCCCGTGGTACATACTGTCCCGGAAGGACAGATTCCCCAGATACCTTCTAGTGGAAACGAAAGCATGTTCGACAGAATGAATGAGTTCCAGGAACAGTTCCTGGAAATTCAGAAAGAACTGCAAGCCCTTCGCGGTCAGGATTTATTTGGAAAGGACGCCGCGGACCTCTGCTTGGTCCCCAATGTGAAAGTTCCGCACAAGTTCCAAGTGCCCGACTTTGAAAAATACAAGGGTAACTCTTGTCCTCAGAGCCATTTGGCGACGTACGCTCGGCGAATGTCAGCTTAGACAAAGAATCAGGATCTGCTCATTCACTACTTTCAGGATAGTTTAACCGGTGCCGCCTTAAAATGGTACATGGGTTTAAACCGCGCCACGATCGGCACATTCAGAGATCTTTGTGCTGCCTTCGTTCAGCAATACAAATATAATCTGGACATGGCACCGGAAGGGATCAACTCAAATCAATGTCACAAAAGGACAAGGAAACCTTTAAGGAATACGCTCAGAGATGGCGTGAAATCGCCACTCAGATTTGTTCACCTCTCGAGGAAAAAGAGATGACAAAGATTTTCTTGAAAACCTTAAGCTCATTTTACTACGACAGAATGGTCGCCAGTGCGCCCAGTGACTTCACCGAGATGGTGAGCATGGGAGTTCGTCTTGAGGAAGCCATCCGAGAAGGACGTTTAGTAAAAGACGTTGGATCATCAAGTAGTACAAAAAGATACGGTAGTGCTCTCCCTAAGAAAAAAGAGCAGGATATTGGGAATATCTCTCTCGGAAAGCAAAGGCGACGATATCAACCAGTAGCAGCTGTAACTCCTGCTATCAACCCTGCGCCTGTTCCTACGTATCAACCTCAGGTTGCACAAAGCCAACCTAATTAACAACAATATCAGCAAAGGACACAGCATCCTCTTCAGCAGGCTCGTCCTCCATACAACAATAACCGTACTACACGACCATCAGGGTTTGACCCTATACCTGTGTTGTACGCAGAGCTATTTCCATTATTACTGGTCAAGGGGCACGTCCAGACTAAGTCTCCTCTTACAGTACCGGAAAATCCGCCCTTTTGGTTCAAAGTGGATCAGACTTGTCCTTACCATCAAGGAGGACCAGGGCACAACATAGAAAATTGTCTCAGATTCAAATCCGATGTGCAAAAGCTTGTTAGGAGCGGGGTATTATCTTTCAAAGATACGAATCCAAATGTTCTCACAAACCCGCTGCCTCAACACGAGAAAGCTGCAGTCAATTTGATAGAGGGAGAGTCTAGCGACAACTATCAAATTCATGATGTACTCTTATTAAGGGCCAACTTGGTCAAGATGCATTGTAGACAGAGTGGATATGGCCATGTGCCACCTCATAATTGTCACCAGTGTGATATCTGCTCTAAAAATAATCAAGGATGTTCTGTGGTGCAATAAGCTCTACAGGAACAATTGGATCTCGGATGGATCCAACAACACCGAATTCGCGGAGTCAACATGACCTATACGAATTCCAACATCATTCAGAACCACGACATCCGTGCGATGAATGTCAACCTGGTCGCAATGCACTCAAGGCAAAGCCAGTATCATAATCTGCCGTGGCATGATTACAATTCCTATCTGACTTACTCGGTAAACAAACAGGGATGCTCTTTTGTACAAGAGGCCCTTCAGTGTCAGATAGATCTTGGGTGGATCCAGGACAACCATGATAGAAATCCTTATCAGATCAACATGATCCAAATCTTTGATATTCGCTTGATGAATACCATCTTGGTGGAGTTACACGCCAGGCAGGTTCAACTTGGTTTTCTCACTTTTCACAATTATCCGAACTGTAAAAAATGCAGTGAGAGTAACCAAGCGTGCGCTCTCGTTCAAAGAACTTTACAACACTTGTTAAACCACTGGTGACTTTCGATCTATCTGGATGAAGATACGCAACAAATCAATGTGCTTAATGGAAACCCTACTCGGCGTCAAAGTCAGGATGTCCGATCTATTGGAACTGACCTGGTGAGGTTACACTGTATTCAAAGCGGGTGTGGCCAGGTGCCACCACACAACTATGAACGTTGTAGCGTCTGCTCAGGAAATAACCAAGGATGCTACCTTGTACGGGCAACTCTTCAGGGTCAGGTGGATCATAGAGAGATTCGCCCATGTCCGGGTTTTGAGCCAATCGACTGGACGCCGGACTACTTCGCTGATTAAATCAGAGACTTTGTCATAATCTCTGATCATCAACAGAACAAGGATGTTTGTACCATCATCCCTCTACTAGACGAATCAAAGGTTCCTAGCCAGGAACTGATTGAAGTTACCTAAGACAGTCAGAAAAATCAGAAGGCTCCTGTATTTATCTATCTGCTAGGACCGTTACCGTATGAATCAGCTAAGGCGATCCCTTACAAATACGGTGCGACAATAATCGAGAATGGAAAGGAAATTCCATTACCCTCTGTCGTGACTATTGCAGACATCAGTCGAGTAACACGGAGCGGTCGAATCTTCAACCGAGGAGTTGGAGAACCTAACAAAGAAAAGGAACTTCCAACAGAAGCTCCTGATCCACCAGTCGGCCAATCCAATAATCCCGACCTTTCAAAAAACAATGATGAGATGCTGAAGCTCATCCAAAGGAGTGAATACAACATTGTTGACCAGCTGTTACAAACTCCTTCGAAGATCTCAGTGCTATCGCTTTTACTCAGTTCCGAAGCCCACAGGAAGGCTCTACAGAAAGTCTTAGAGCAGGCCTTTGTGGAACAAGATGTGTCAATACGACAGTTCGATAGCATCATCTCTAACATCACTTCCTGCAACAACTTAGGATTCAGTGATGAGGACTTGCCAGAGGGAGGCAAAAGTCACAACATGGCGCTCAATATCACAGTTAACTGCCAGGACGATGCTTTGGCCAGCGTACTGGTAGACACAGGATCGGCCATCAACGTTATGCCGAAGTCCACTTTAATGCGATTATCATTCAAAGGATCCCCAATGAGGGGCAGTGAGGTTATCGTCAAAGCCTTTGACGGATCTCGGAAAGCAGTTATTGGCGAAGTCGACCTTCCCATAACTATCGGTCCTCATACTTTCCTAATCACTTTCCAGGTTATGGACGTCCGGGCAGCGTACAGTTGCTTATTAGGAAGACCTTGGATACATCAGGCTGGGGCAGTCACTTCGACCCTGCACCAGAAACTGAAGTTCGTCAAGAACGATCAACTCGTCACAGTTTATGGATAATAGGCCTTGCTCGTGAGTAATCTGTCATTATCTACTTGTATAGACCCTGAGGAGGTTGTTGGAACTCAGTTCCAAGCACTTTCGGTGAGCAATGTGAATCAATCAGAGAAAGGAACCTCGATTTCCTCGTACAGAGATGCTCTTGAAGTGATCGCAAATAACAATGCGAAAGGATGGGGACAACTTGTCATTTCCACCGATAACAAAACAAAGAAGGGTCTTCGGCTTTTCTGCAACCTGCACCCAGATCGCTGCTAACGATGAAAGTTTTCACCCCATTCAGGATTTCTTCCACAGTGGAGGTTTCCTTCACCCAGTGCCTCAAACAGTCCATACTATTAATGAGGAGGATTCCTCCGATATGGATGAGGAATGGAAGTCCTATCTTAACGAGGATGGTTATATGTCTCAGGAAGAGGTGCCTACGCCATTTTGCTATCCCGCACAGAGTCCGAGATTTATACCCAGGTTAGACGTTGAAATGATCTACGGAGATTGTGATCTGGAAGGATGCCGTGCTCCACCAAATTCTTTAGAGGAGGACACTCTAATGAAAGACAACTTTGACCGCGATTATTATGGCCCAATGGATGAACTGCCTATCTGGAAGCCGTACCCAGGAGACTTGGGGCAAGAAAATCAGCCGAACAATGAAAATCAGCTGAGCATCATTAAACAGAATACATGCGTCCCCACCATGTCATGGGATCATTACTCAGGTCATTCAGAAAATATTCATCATGACGATGAATTAGCAAAGCTTGCCGGACTAGAATTCATCAACTATGATTTTCCTGAGGTCAACGTCATTAAAAGGGATGACTCCTCCAGTTCCAAAGAAGTGTGGGACACCTTAGGACAACCAAGTGGAAAATACGACTATATGGTCAAGTACACTGCTCCTGAGAGCTCTCGTATCAGGCTCAAAGACATCTAGCCAACTAGATGGGGAGATTTACCTGAGAGCACAAATACTATGCAAAATACAACTGAGGAATCCTCCTACGACAACTCTGCCTGGGAGACAGATTCCAATGATCATGCTCTGCCAGAAATCAGTGTTATTTCTGAAGACAAATCAAGGAAGGTACCAGAATTTGTTATTCACTGAGGAGTTCGCCGCCAATGGGTTGATGTCGATGTTCCGAAGATCGTTCATGAGTCAAAGTAATTGTCATCTTTACTTTAACCTTTCACCCTGCCCAGGTGAAATGGATGTTTTGATAGGACTCGCTTTCTGTAAATTTCCCTCTTCGCTTCATCCAAAGCGACAGAGTTTTGTTTTATAGGGCTGTAGTTTCAAGATTCGACTTGTTCATAAATAAAATAACGTCGTTCTGTAATTTCTGCAATAATTGCTATTTTTTCTTTTTGCTTTTTCAGAAAATGGTAATCCTAATAAACAAATCAATAATAAAAACAAGCAGTAAACAAAAAAAATACAGTGCACACACTTGCATTCTCTCTACCTCTTCTAAACACAAATCATCACGTCATACAGATTGCTTGTTTTAAACCCCATTGAAACATACGATCCGATGCCTTCTCCCAACTTTGAGTTCCCGATATTTGGGGCTGAAGAAGAAGTTGACGACGAAATTCCAGAAGAGATCTCCCGACTACTCAGACAAGAGGAAAGGTCCATTGAACCTCACAAAGAGCCGTTGGAAACGGTAAACTTGGGTTCGGAAAAAGAGAAAAAAATCAGGATTGGGGCACTGCTCAGTCCAACTGCCAAAGAGAGTTTAACAAAGCTTCTCAGAGAGTTTCCTGATGTATTCGCTTGGTCCTATCAGGACATGTCAGGGTTGGATACCAGCATCGTGGAACATCATCTACCGTTAAGATCGGAATGTCCGCCAGTAAAACAGAGGTTGAGATGGACTCACTTGGATATGGCCATCAAAATCAAAGAGGAGGTACAGAAACAGATTGATGCAGGCTTCCACGCCACATCAGAATATCCTCAATGGTTAGCCAACATCGTACCCGTTCCAAAAAAAGACGGAAAGGTCAGAATGTGCGTCTATTACAGGGATCTAAACAAGGCTAGTCCAAAGGACGACTTTCCTTTACCGCACATTGATATGCTGGTAGACAGTACATCAAAGTTCAAAGTTTTCTCCTTCATGGATGGATTCTCGGGCTATAATCAAATCAAAATGGCGCCGAAAGACATGGAGAAAACTTCGTTCATTACCCCATGGGGAACCTTTTGTTACAAGGTAATGCCGTTCGGTTTGAAGAACGCCGGGGCAACCTATCAAAGGGCCATGACTACTCTGTTTCATGACATGATACATAAAGAAATCGAGGTATATGTCGATGATATGATTGCCAAATCTAGAACAGAAGAGGAGCATGTGACCCACCTGTCAAAATTATTCGAGCGGTTGAGAAAGTACAAACTCCGCTTGAATCCCAACAAGTGCACCTTCGGTGTCCGTTCAGGGAAACTGCTAGGGTTCATCGTCATCCAGAAAGGAATTGAGGTTGATCCTGACAAGGTCAAGGCCATTCAAGAAATGCCTTCTCCGAAAACTAAAAAACAAGTCAGAGGATTCCTGGGACGTTTGAATTATATCTCCAGATTCATATTCCTCATGACCGCGACATGCGCGCCGATTTTCAAATTACTTAAAGAGAACCAGGACTGCGTTTGGATGAAAGATTGTCAAACCACCTTCGACAGTATCAAGGAATACCTGTTGAACCCTCCAATTCTATCACCTCCAGTGGAAGGAAGGCCACTGATCATCTACCTCACCGTCCTAGAGGACTCAATGGGTTGTGTACTTGGCCAACAAGACGAAACCAAAAGGAAAGAGTCTGCCATCTACTATTTAAGCAAGAAGTTCACCGACTGCAAGACTCGGTACACTATGCTTGAAAAAACTTGCTGCGCTTTGGCTTGGGCAGCCAAACGTCTTTGCCAGTACATGATTCGTCACATTACTTGGTTAATCTCCGAAATGGATCCAATCAAGTATGTCTTTGAAAAACCTACTCTCACGGGAAGGATTTCCCGTTGGCAGATGTTGTTATCAGAATATGACATCGAGTACCACGCTCAGAAAGCCGTTTAAGGGAGTATTTTAGCCGATCATTTGGCTCATCAACCGATTGACGATCAAGAATCAATCGGGTTTGACTTCCCAGAAGAAGATGTCATGTATCTAAAAATGAAATATTGCGATGAACCGCTACCCAGTGAAGGGCCAGAACCAGGTTCCCAATGGGGACTAATCTTTGACAGAGCTATGAATCATTATGGAAATGGAATTGGGGCAATCATCATAACACCTCCGGGCACCCACATTCCTTTCACTTCCAGACTTACGTTCAAGTGCACAAACAACGAGGCCGAATACGAAGCTTGTATCATGGGTATTGAGGAAGCGATCGACTTAAGGATCAAGAACTTGGACGTATATGGCTATTTAGCCCTGGTTATCAATCAGATCAAAGGAGATTGGAACACATACCAATCAGGACTGATTCCTTACAAAGATTACGCAAGAAGGTTGTTACCCTTCTTCAACAAAATCGAGTTTCATCACATCCCTCGTGACGAGAATCACATGGCTGATGCATTAGCCACTCTCTCTTCCATGATTAGTGTAGGTCAATGGAACGACATACCTAATATTGACATAATGCGCCTTGAATGGCCCGCTTACATCTTCACGATTGAAGCAGTCATAGACGATAAACCTTGGTATCATGATATCAAATGCTTCCTTCAGATACAAGAGTACCCACCTGGGGCACTAAGGAAGGAAAGACAAACCCTTAGAAGACTGAGCGGTGATACACTCTATAAGAGGAACTTTGACATGGTCTTGCTCCGATGCGTAGACAGACCAGAGGCAGACATGCTGATGAAAGAAATTCATGAAGGATCCTTTGGCACTCATGCAAACAGACACGCAATGGCGAGAAAAATTCTCAGAGCAGGGTACTACTGGTTGACCATGGAATGCGACTGCTACAAGTACATGAGGAAGTGTCACAAGTGTCAGATATACTCCGACAAAATCCATGTACCTCCTACACATCTCAAAGTTCTCCATTCCCCGTGGCCTTTTCCCATATGGGGAATCGTCATGATTGGGATGATTGAGCCCAAGGCTTCAAACGAACATCGGTTCATCCTGGTAGCCATTGACTACTTCGCCAAGTGGGTTGAAGCGACATCATACACCAATGTTACCCGACAAGTGGCGGTCCGATTTATCAAAAACAATATCATATGCCGTTATGGTGTTCCGAGCCAGATCATTACGGATAATGGATCTAACTTGAACAATAAGATGATGAAAGAGTTGTGTGCTGAATTCAAGATCGAACACCATAACTCATCTCCCTACCGACCCAAGATGAACGGAGCGGTAGAAGCGGCTAACAAGAACATCAAGAAGATCATTCAAAAGATGGTTGTAACCAACAAAGATTGGCACGAGATGCTACCATTTTCTCTTCACGATTATCGCACATCTGTCCGCACTTCAACAGGGGCAAACCCTTTCTCTCTAGTATATGGCATGGAAGCAGTGCTTCCCATAGAAGTAGAGATCCCATCAATCCGGGTATTGATGGAAGCTAAGCTTACAGAAGCTGAATGGTGTCAAAGTTGACACGACGAACTGAATCTGATCGAAGAAAAGAGAATAACGACACTATGCCACGATCAGTTGTATCAGCAAAGAATGAAGAAGGCGTTCGACAAAAAGGTCCGACCTCGCGTCTTCAGGAAAGGAGACATTATGCTCAAAAAGATACAATCATTTCTCACTGACTCTCGGGGGCAAATGGACCCCGAATTATGACGACTCCTATGTGGTTAAGAAAGCTTTCTCAGGCGGCGCCCTGAGACTTGTAACAATGGATGGAGAAGAATTTGCCTACCCCACGAATGTTGACGTAGTCAAGAAATACTTCGCCTAAACTAAAAAAAAACGTCTCGGTGGATTGAAAACCCGAAAGGGCGGTCCAGGAAAAAATTTGAGACATGATCAAAAATCTTCCCGGTGGATTGGAAATCTCAAAGTACAATCCAAGCAAAAGTTAGGGATACTGGCAAGTAACTACGTCCCACAGAGGCAAGTCCCTCAGCAACAGTTACACCATCCATCAGAAAAACTCCAGTCAAGGTCATCTTCGACAGAAGCTCAGGATGTCCAGAATTCAAAGTTGGTAGAAGGATAGCGGTCGCTATGTTTCAATGTAGCCCTTTTTAATTACCATTTTCTAAACTTTGCAAATACTCTATGGAATCACGCATTTGGCTGATTTCCATCCTATCAATAAAATTTGAGCCCTTGTGCTTTTGTTTGCAATTCTTATTTGTTTCAGACTTACAGAACGACGTTTTAACATGATCAACGATTCTTGAAATAAAACAAAAAAGAATTTGCTTGTAAAAACTTTTTCTGCTTTTAAAATAAAGATGGCAATTCTTTTGACTGTTGAACATCGAAAGAACATCGATCGCTTCTCCAAAAGTAATCGAGCTCCAAAGGCAGAATCAAAGTAATCCTTCTAAACCAGCACGCCTGAACGAAGGATCGATTGTGTCAGAGACCCTGTTTCATCTGACACCCCCGGCAGAGTTCTTATCTCCTAAGGCCGACCAACATAGCTCCCACCAGGGACTATCTCTCCTAAGCAAGGCAGAATTGCTACTCGTGAACCAACGGTATTTCTTTGTGCCCCACTGTGGCCGAGTATTCAGTCGTGTTCATCTACTAGTCTGTATGTCGCGTCAGTTTCGTCAGCATAAGCATACATACATCATGCATTATTGATTTACATTCGCATTCATATTGTATCACTATCACTTTAGTTGGTCTTGTTCCCTGGTGATAAACGTCCTCTCAATCGAGTTGTCAGTTCTCTCCTCGTCAGGAAATGTTGTGTCGGAACAATCTCTCCTCCAGTTTATTTTTGGATTAGAAATGGCCCTTGACCACTTTGATAACTTGAACCTCTGAAGAACCAGATAACCCTCGACAAACATCACTCTTCGCCATTGAAGATGATATCTTTGCTTTCCTAGATTAAGGAAAATCTCCAGAGAAAGCCTCTTAATCAGAAATTCAACAATACAGCAGTTTTTCTCCGAAAAATCCGTTGACGAAAAGGTCATCGGCACCTCAAAATTGGATCACATCATATGGCATTTCTTCGAGAAGATCCCAAGAAAAGTATGATGCAATATCCCCAAGCAAGAAACAGTCTCTCAAGAGACTCGTTTTCCCTAGTAGGGTCGACAAATGGCGTCTCAAGCGGAGAAGTTTGTGAACCTCTACTACTCAGACGACTGGGTTCTCCAGCAACTCTGACATCAAAAATCTTTTCCATCAAATGGCATCTCCCCAGGAAAATTCGGCGAGAAGTTTGAGGAAAACCGCTACGAATAACGTCCCTTGTCAAGAAGTTTATTGACAAAAGAAACTGAGACCAGTTCCTTGGTAGGAAACCAGGATTGAGGGGAAGTTTATGTCAGAAACTGAGACCAGTTCCTTGGTAGGAAACCAGGATCGAGGGGAAGTTCATTTCAAAAACTAAGACCAGTTCCTTGGTAGGAAACCAGGATCGAGGGGAAGTTTATTTCAGCAACTGAGACCAGTTCCTTGGTAGGAAACCAGGATCAAGGGGAAGCTTATTTCAGCAACTGAGACCAGTTCCTTGGCTGGAAACCAGGATCGAGGGGAAGTTTACATCATAAACTTAGACCAGTTCCTTGGTAGGAAACCAGGATCGAGGGGAAGTTTATTTCAGCAACTAAGACCAGTTCCTTGGGAAGAAACCAGGATCGAGGGGGAGTTTACCTTTTCTAAGATTCATTGCTTAGCAAAAGAAGATGGATGAGCAAACTGCCATTCATAACCACCATCAAAATTTCGGGTATTCCGATATTTTATCCTCTTGCACCCCGAAATCCCGAATACCTTCGCCATTCACACCTTAGGGTCCAAGAAGATTAAATAGGGGCATCTGTCATACCCCAAATTTTGACCTCTAAGATTTCCCATCATTGGGCAAATCATCATCACAATATGGGTAAACCATTATGCCTCATTAGTCTCCCCAAAGATGGGTGAGCATCCACTACAATCAAAATTAGGGTTTCAAGCCCTCTCAGAGCTCTTAGACAAAGGATCAATCATGGAAGGACATGATTTTTAACTTGTCTAAACCTCTCAAATATCCCCAAAGGATCAAGAGGACTCCCACAGCAAGAATCAAACACAAGGTTGCAACCTTCCAAGTGGATGAAGCCTCAAAATCGCCAGTGTCACCAAATTAGGGTTTTGGTCGACCAGGGCCTCCAGATGGAAATTTTCCTCTGGGCATGAGCCAATGCTTCAAAGCATAACCTAAAATACTCCAAGGGACCTTATGGACCCAATCATCAAGTCAATTTAGCCTTAGGGGATGCATCCATCAAAAATCAAGAATTAGGGTTTCTTGACCTAATTCAGCCCTAAGTTGACTTTTGGGACAAAACATGAGCCAAGACCTCAAGACATGATTTTAGGGTCTTTAACACACTACATTGATACATTTTCAATAATGGATTGATCCATGAAGCTTGATGCACAAGTTTCATTTTCATCTGGACCACAATTAGGGTTTTGAGGAAAAAGTCAACTGTACCTTTGACTTTTGACCAAGACATGCTCCCAAACCTTGGGACATGATTCAATACACCCTATAACACCTATGAAATCAATCCATCAAATTTGATTTAGGTCAAGGACTTAATTTCATAAAGGATCGCACAGTTTGGAATTCATTTGACAAAAAGTCAACTGTGCACAAAAGTCAACTTTGACTTTTTGAGAATTTTCACAATTATGGTTCCCTAACCCTAAAATGATGTTAATGTGTGATTGGAATCAACATTCATCAAGAAAAATCAAGAAAAGTAGGATAACTTGTAAAAGGGGTAACCATAAAAACTTAGAAATTTTTCTAAGTATGGAATAAATTGGCAAGGGTACCAACTTTGGAGGATTATAACTCCTAAACCACAAGGCCATTTTTCCCCATACAAAGCTGGATTTGTAGCTCTCATTACCCTCTACAAAAGCTTCAACTACACCTTACTCTAATTCATCATGGATTTTGAGTTATGATTGGGTCAAAATGGCTGAAAACATGAAATGTCATTTTTTCCAACACTTAGTGAAATTTTCACTAAGTCAGAATCTGCCTTCACTTTTTTTCAAATGTAGGGACATTTTTCACTTGGATCCAAAAGGTATCAAAACAAACTATGATCAGATAGTTGTTGTATCATACGAGGGCTTTCCAAAATGTCCAAGAACTTCATCAAATTCCACTTGAGCCATGAGATATGACAATGGCAATATGCCTTGCTAAAAACTTTCAAGGCAAGGCAGATTTGTGCATTTTGCTCGATTTGCCCAAATTTTACAAAGGGCAAGCAACTCTATCCATCTGAACACCTCAAGGAGGGACCAAGGAGGAACCAACTCTGATCCCAAGCCTCCCAAGTCTTTGGAACCAAAAATAGCATGCCAAACCTAGAAATCCCTAAAAGAGAGACAAGACTCCAATTTTGGATTGGAGCATTCAATGCATACACCAAGGTGGCATGGACTGAGCCATTCCCAACTGAATTCGGTCAAGACTTATCCAACACCAAGGGAACCAGCAGCCTGTGCCCTAACCTCTAGTCGGAGACTTGGATTCCCATTGATCAACATTGGCCAAACCTATGCAGCAGTTGCCATTAACTATTCCTTGCAAAAAGAACTTGCTCTACTATAAATAGAGCTCATTTGTGATCAGTTTGAGTACACCAAAGCCATCAAACAGATGTTTTCCTCAAAATCTCTTCTTTCACTCCAAATTTACCTTCCAAAGCAAGTCACTCTCGGGTTTTGAGTTTGAGAGCTATTCCAATCAAACCAATCACACACATACCTCATTAACATCATATAGAAGTGATCCAAACACTCACATAACATCAGGAACACCAAAATAACAAAATCACCAGCCAATTGCTCAAGCTTTTGACAGATTTGCAGTTGGGGTACCATCTCAAGTTCTAGATCATTTCAATACACTCCAAGCATCCAGACACACTCCATGGCACCTAGGGAAGATATCCAGATCATTGGAACCTAGCTGTAACACCTCTAACCCAAAACCCGATCACCAGCTACAAGAGGTGAGCATGAGCTCTTCTAACTCTATGATCCATGCATTTTTTGCTGCATAATAATTTGGCCATATGTTCATAATTATGCATAGGGTGTTTTTCCTCAATCAATTGCATTGTTTAAATCGTGTGTGGAATTTCTGAACCTTCATGCAGAATTTAGGGTTCTTGAGGTTTCTCTTTGATTTCTTATTCCATGCTTAAAATAAATGAAATTAAAGACCATAGACATGATCGTGAGATTGAAATGAGTAGATTGATATGTAGATTGCATGATATAATCAAGTATTCAATGAGATTGGATAGAAAACGCAAATCTGCAGAAACAGAGGAAGGGCGCGTGTTCTTGCCATGTTCTTGGCGCCCTTTTTCAAATATTTGAATATTTGAATTTTGTGATTTTATTTAATTGATTCAAAAATTAATTTCTCTCAGAGTTTTAATGATTTTGAGTTGATTATTTTTCTAATAATTCACAAAAATGTTAAAATATTTTATTTTACCAAAAAATCCCAAAAATATTATTTATTTCATATAATTGATATTTTTGCCAAGAATTAATATTTTAATTGTTTTTGACATTTAAAATATTTTTTCCTTCTTGATTTTACAAATTTTAATGATTTCTAATCATTTTGTAGGTCAAAACATGATTTTTGGAACATTAATCCAAGATCACAATTTGTTTTCCACATGTTAAACAATTTTGATCATTTTAATTGAATTTTTTATTCAATTAAAATACATTTTGGAAACAAATTAGGGTTTTGATTAATTCAACCCTCATCAAACCTTTTAAAAACACCCCGGGCCTCTAATAGAGTGTAAGACCCAATCCTTTGTAAGTAAAAACCTTTTTTTTAGGGTTCAAATGTTGTATAAGTCCCGTTGTATTTCAAAAGTTCGGCGCGATCGTCGCCAATTCAAGATAAAACCTTGGGCCTCTCCTTGAGCTGTAAGCCCCACCATTTGTACAAAAATAAACCTTTTGGGCCTCTAATAGAGTGTAAGACCCAATCCCCTTTGTACCTAAAACATTTTGGGCCTCAGTCATTGTATAAGTCCCGGTACAGTCTTTAAAATAACGGTACGATCATCTGGGTCTCTCCCTGAGTTGTAAGCCCCATCTCTTGTATAAAGCAAACCTTTTGGGCCTCTAATGGAGTGTAAGACCCAAACCCCCTTTTAACCAAAACCATTTTGGGCCTCAGATATCATATAAGTCCCTCTGCGTTAAAAGAAAATCTCGGCGCGATCGCCAGTTCAAAATTAAACCCTGGGCCTCTCCTTGAGCTGTAAGCCCCACCACTTGTATATAAAAATACTTTTGGGCCTCTTGAGAGAGTGTAAGACCCATCACTTTATACAAAAGACCTTTTTGGGCCCCAGTCACTTGTATAAGTCCTTCTGTACAAATTCAAAACAACAGTGCAATCACTGATAAAACCTTGGGCCTCTCCTTGAGCTGTAAGCCCCAACAATCTTTTCCAAGCACTTTCTCCTTTGATTTTGTATATAATATTGTTATCAAAGCTTTCTTTGTTGAACAAACTAACAAAACAGCATGGAAGCTCTACAACCGAGTAAGTGTTTACCCGCTTTCTTTATCCGCTTTCATATATATATATAACTGTATTGTGGGGCTGCTCACTGTAAGTCTTCTTTCACATACTTTATATACCGTGTAATAATAGTATAGCTATTTAGAGTTTTCCCCGGCAACAACGTCTAGCACTAGGTAAAGCCCCGCTGATCACTCTTAAAAATAGACAAAACTAGATCCCCAATAGGAGCACCAAATACAGTCTTCTCTTCGGCTGTCCTCCTTAGAAATTGTCAAAGAAACTCTAATTCCCCAGAGATGGTCTTTTCTCCATGAATGGCATCTCTTGAGTTTCTTCCAAATTCTCGAACTTTCTTGGCTTGATCTATTATCTGTGAATAACCTGTCTTGAACTTCTCGGGATTTGGGGGACCCACAGGCTTCTTAAAAGCATCCCCGTCTCCTCTTGGGCGTTGTACAAGGACCCATCGGCTTCTTAGAAGTTTTCACAACCTCCTCTTAGGCTTTGTATAATGATTCTTCCTCAACGAAGATAGCCTTCTCTTGGGCTTCGTACAAATTGTCCCTGCGGCTTCTTAAAAGTTTTTCTGCCTTCTCTTGGGCTTTGTACAAATTATCCCGACGGCCTCTTAAAGGTATAGGAACAGAAACTAGTCCTCTTAATAGAACAGTCTTTCAAAAGAGTCTAGACCTTCATCCCTTAACCTTCCAGCCTTCATTCAGGCATCATACAACATGCCTTCGCTATCTGAGATTCTACTTCTCAAAAGAGTCTACTTCTTGAATGGTCTCAATACCCTTTGGATTTCTCATTTCCTTAAAGAACAGGAAATAACCCTGATCTTTTGATCAGTACCAAAGTACAACCTCACCTGGAATCGGTCTCTTTATAAGAACTGATTTTCTCTTTTATACAACATACTGGACCTGTCACTCAACTGAAACAGTCACAATCTTCCTTTTAGCCTCTATCTCGGGCTTTGTACAAGATACAAAACACTCTCTTGTTGAGTATAAAAGACTCTCTTGTTGAGTCAATAACCTTTTAGCCTCCATCTCGGGCTTTGTACGAGATACAAAAATACTCCCTTGTTGAGTATAAAATACTCTCCTGTTGAGTCAACCCTTTTCAGCCTCTATCTCGGGCTTTGTACGAGATACAAAAACACTCTCTTGTTTAGTATAAAAGACTCTTTTGTTGAGTCAAACCTCTTTAGCCTCTATCTCGGGCTGCGTACGAGACACATAAAAACACTCTCTTATTGAGTATAAAAGACTCTCTTGTTGAGTCAACCCTTTTTAGCCTCCATCTCGGGCTTTGTACGAGATACAAAAACACTCTCTTGTTGAGTATAAAGGATTCTCTTGTTGAGTCAAACCCTTTTTCCTCCATCTCGGGCTTCGTACAAGATACCAAAATGACTCTCTTGTTGAGTCAGCCCCTTTCAGCCTCCATCCCGGGCTTCGTACGAGATACAAATCACTCTCTTGTTGAGTATAAAAGACTCCTCGGTTGAGTCAATCACCTGGTCAAGACTCTCTTGTTGGGTCGATCACAAACCTCTTTAGCCTCCATCTCGGGCTTCGTACGAGATACCAAAACACTCTCTTGTTGAGTATAAAAGATCCTCTTGTTGGGTCAACACAACCTTTTGGCCTCCTCGTGGGCTTTGTATAATGATTCTCCCCACACTCTCTTGTTGAGTATAAAAGACTCTCTTATTGAGTAAAACCCCTCTTTTAGCCTCCGTCTTAGGCTTCTTATAAGACAGATAAGAACACTCTCTTGTTGAGTATAAAAAGACTCTCTCATTGAGTCAAACAACCTCCAGACTCTCTTGTTGAGCCAAGACTCTCTTGTTGAGTCAAAACCCATTAGCCTCTATCTCGAGCTTCGTACGAGACACATAAAAAACCGTCTTTGTTGGGTCAATAGCCTTCTCTTAGGCTTTGTATAAGGAAAACCCCGGTTAAGTCGATCAACCTTTTAACATCAAAGCTGTGCCTCGCCACAGTATACAAACATCAACAACTCCTCTTTAGAGATGACAAATTCTCTCTCAGTCAAAACCTTTTAGCTTCACATCTAGGGCTTTGAACAAGATACAAATAGACCCTTCAGCTTCACGTCTTTGGCTTTGAACAAGATACATATACTCCCTTTAGCTTCCCGTCTTGGGCTTTGAACAAGACACCAAAAACAACCATTTTGCTCCCATAGAATAGGAGGAACTACGATCGCTCTGATTTCCATGTTTCGTCAAACGGGAATACGTAGGCATAAGATTGAAAAAAAATCTTAGCGAGCAAACTAATCAAAAACCCAAAATCCCATACCTTCACACATCAATCGAAAAGCATAAGTCCTAACACCCTACCAAATAGCATGATCCCGTCACACTATGTTCTGAGCAAAATAAGCAGAGAGAGGCCCACGATCTAAACCGCATCTGTAACCGAACAGACCGCTGTTCAAACTCAGTATGCAAGCAGGGTTAATTGGAGACATCTATTTTCCTTCCTTCATCAGTTTCAATAGGATAAAAAATGAATCGACCTGTAGTACCCCAGAGCGGCAGTGCTTAAGAACCACGTCCAAAATCGCTCGCTACAATGCATTGTTGAGATTAATTTCTCTTCAATTTCAATGGACTTTGGATATGGTTGAAGTAATTAAACATTCATTAGTTCAAATCTATCTTTTAATGAATCGTTGAATTCATTTGAGGTGCTTTGAATTAGTGATATGTTTTCACACTTAAACTTATCAATTAAAGGTGATTGAACTTGAAGATGAAAGGATCTTGAAAGTGTAATTCAATTTGGCTTTCTCTTCATCTAATTCTTTTTATTTTGATCGATGAAAGTCTTATAGATCTTAGAATTTCTTTGTTGAATTCTTGATCAAGACTAGATCGTTACCTATTTTCTTTTCGTGCGGTATTGCTTTCGGATGACGATTTACATATCTTTCATCTAGCATGCATTAGAAAATATATCATTTTGACCGGCGTCATTGTAGGGTAATTACTACGTAAATTACTCGGTGATTGCTTAACATAGCCCTACATTTGTCCCTTCTTTATCCAATTTGGAACTTGATCTTTTGTGGCCCGAACCTTTCAGTTGCGTAAGCCCAATGTTGGTTGATCTTTTGTATTAGGTTCAAAATATTTGAAGCTTGTTGTTGTAGAGGCTTTGATTCTATCAATATTCTAACAAGTCTTCATTAACCTCGACCTAAGTACATTGTTTAATCACTATAGTTCAAGACGCGAAACGAAATATTCGGTGAAGGCTTATGGCACTAGAGCCCTTGTGCTACTAATTACTAACTTCTAACTTTATGTTCCTTCTCGCTCCCTATCTCTCTTTATTTGTTTTTATGCTTTTATATTATCATATATCATATCATGTTTATGCTTCCGTCATTTTCATTTTGTCCGTTGGACACATGTTTATGCTTCCGCAATTTTTCCTTTATGCTTATGCTTTTTTCTCTTTGTCCACTTGTACCAAAACCATTAATAAAGGCCAAAACCTCTAAAAAACTTGTGTTTCTAATCTTGGACTATGGTTACTATCCTTTGCAATGGACATGGAGTTTCGCACCTAGACCTTGGACTTTAATGTTATTCTTGGATCCTTAGACTTAGAACTAGGACCTTTTCCATTTGCTTTGGAATTAGGGTTCAAAGACTTTGAAGCCTTGTGCTTTTGCTTGGTTTATGGTGAAGATAGCTACATTTGTGGTTAGATATTTCTTTTCCTTAGCTTTTACTTTATGCTTTAGGATAGCCACTTCTTCTCTACCCATTCTTCAATTTTCAAAACTCTTTCCCTTTTTTCAAAATCTTCTTGATTTTAAACTATCACCTTTTTCATAATCAAACCTTGACTTTGTCAAGTGATTTTACTCTTTTCTTTTCATTTCTTAATAAATACTAAACTACATAAGAATATTGACACATTTTTCAAAAGACTTTAAAAAACACCAAACTCATCAAACTTTTTTCGTGCCTTATGAACTTTTTTCCCTTTAAAACTTTTTCATAAGTTTAGACATGATTCATTTCTTTAAGCGGAATTATTCGTTAGGAAATGACGACTTGTCTTTACATTTAAAATCAACCAAAACAAACAAATTTCATTCTTTGTACCACGAACTACGAGGTTTTGATCTTACATTGCACTTCGTGGGTACGTAGGCATGAGACGACAAGTCTCTCCAAACACAAAAATCTTAAAAAACAATTTCTCTTCTCATCTCCTCAATCTCTTTTCAAACAAACCTTTTCAGATCAAAAGCGTAAATATTTCAAAGGGTTCCTATAGAGTACTATAGACGTTTTGGGTGCTAACACCTTCCCTTAACGTAACCAACCCCCTTACCCATACTCTGTTCACTTGTTCTTGTTTTAGAGCTTGTATAGGTTTTTGTTTGCTCTTTTCCCTTTCCTTTTGGATAAAATAAAAGTGCGGTGGCGACTCTTGCTTTTCGAGTTAAGTTAATCAATAGCTTACACACACGATTTTTCCGCTACATAATCCTAAGGGTGAATCCAATCTAAATGGAGTTTTCAGAACTGTTGAGGTAAATAGGATTCGTTCAGAGAGAATCTTAGTTACTTTAGTCAAGGGTGGCAGCCTTGGTATCTCAACAATTTGTTGTCAAAGAAGATACTTGCAAAAGATTGAATACTTAATAAGTGTTCATGAAGTGATCTGGTGGAGTGTAGCTTTAACAGTGAAACAGGATTATTAAACAAGGATTTAAGATCAATTGCTATTTGTGTTACTCACAAGCATTTAATTGATTATCCTTGTATGTGGAGTTCAAGATTGCTGATGTTCAAAATGATGTTGGAACATCTCTTCATCTAGTTTGTGCAGAATTATGGGAGGGGTACTACATAAGCTTTTGGATCTATTCATCTTAGGTGGTCACCTAAGAATCTGCTTCAGTTGGTGTGGCAGAAGCATCTGATCTCTGGAAAGTTTCTGACAAGAAACTGGTCTAGAAAATGGTGATGTGGAAGATGAAGAAGAAGACATCATAATCTTGATGGATAGTTCTTGGATCAGTTTATTTCTGATCTAGGAGTATTGGAGTGCAGCAGGTGTGTTCAAGTTGTTACTAGAAGCATCTGGTGTTTATCTGGAAAGTGTCCTGGCAAGAGACTTGTCCAGAATGGAGTGCTGGTGACGGCACAACTTGGATTAGTTTATTTCTGGTCTAGGTACTTAGGAGAATGAGATCTTGCTCATCTTGTAGGTCAAGGTTAAGTGGAAGTTATCTCTGACTTTCTACAGTCTGCTTTACTAAGGAAAGTGGCATTCTTTGGTATGGCTATAGTGTAGTGTAGGACTAATTTATCTTCTGAAGATTCAGACATGGCAGGTGTGAAGTCTTTGGAGTTTCAAAGCAGATATTCTTCAAGGTGTGAGCTTGTATGAAGTACCTGTGATAAGTTTAAGCAGGATGGAGGTTGTCTACTCAAACTTGGTTGTTGAATTAAGTCTATGAGAGCATAGAACTCTTGTTCTGTTAAAAGGAGGAGGTTCTTCTAAGTGGAAAAAGGAGGAGCTGAATTCAGCAGCTGGATGTCGTATTAGAATGTTCTGACATCTAGCTTAACATCAAGATCTCAGTTGGTGTTGTGGTACATCAGCTTAAGATAAGGTGATCTACAGGAGAATGAAAGTTATGGATGCTTCAAAAAGGTCTATCTCATGCAGTTTGCGGGAGCTGTGGATGGAGAAGATGTTACATGTCTAAGGCTTGGTGGATCCAAGATGTCTTGCTATGGAGCAAGTAGTTCATGTAACTTGAAAAAAGGGATCAATGGAGCTTTGGTCTCAATCCAAGAGTTTGCTAGTTATGGTACAAGGATGCGTTCCTGGTACTCTCACTATATGATCATGAAGTTGTCATGGGATATCATGTGGTGATTTTGGGTGGTTCTTGCTGAAGAAGCATCTGTTGAGAAATATAAAGGGAGAGCTTCTGTCTGATTAATGTACTGGTGTGGTACATGGTTTGCTTGAGGGTCAAGCAGTAGGTGAATGCGTTCAGCAGGTGTGTTGAATAGAGGGTGCGCTCTTGAAGACATGAAGATGCGTCTTATGTTTTCTATTCATTTAGGGTGCTCTTCTGGCAAAGGAGAACTGGTTATCTACGAAAAGGGGAGTTAGAATTCTGTACTGGATATATGGCTGCAGTGGTGCAGATTGGTTATCAGGATTGTTTGATGTTTCAAGCAGTTTATGATAGATTGCCTCAGCCGAGGTTGATATGTCAGACGAGATGTCGTGATATTGGTATATTGGTATGAGTTCTGAGTGAACTTATCAGGTTGTCCTGATTTTGTCATTGGGTGTCAATGGACTGAATTAGAAGTGGTACAAGTATCTTGGGAAATTCTGTTGCTGTTTGGAAGAAATCAGTTTCCTGCTAATGGAAAGATAAATGAACAAATTATACTGTAATCAAGTTTGCTAAATTTGGATTAAGAAAGTCCTATCTGTGGGGACCATAAGCCTGACAAAATCAGGTTAGGTATCAGGACACTGTTTAGAAGCAGTTTCGAGGATAAGTAAGAAAAGGTGGAATCTTTCGAAACTAACTTGACCAGTAGTTATTGCACTCATTGACTAATCTTTTGCTTGGATTTGCTCTACCTACATAACTTCTTAATATTTAAGGAAGATCGAGATAGAACATCTTTCTTAGGTTAATATCAAATGAGTTTTTTCCGTGTGTGGGTAAGCATTATTTGGGTTTGGGTTTGCATGGGTCTCTTTGCCATCTTTTGGCTAAAAAGGGGGAGAATGGCTATGTTGTTGCTATGGACTGGTTGTATGCATTTGAGTTGCTGATCTGCAAAAATGTCTCAAAGGATGTTCTAACGTTCTGGGTTCTAACAACTTGGGTAGGTTGTGTTTTGTGATCAGAGTTAGGAAGCAAGTTGTGTTTTGTGATCTGAGTTATATTATCTATGTACTCAGTATCACAAGGCGAATGAGGAGGGGAACTTGAAATTATCGTCTCTCTCCCTCATGAATGAGAAGAGGGTCTAGAGATTATCTTCTCCCTCTTTCTTGACACTTGCTTCAGATTTTCCCACCGCATGCACCATCAAACTGAAGAATGTTTTAGCCAAAATTTGTCAAAAAGGGGAGATTGAAAGCTCCAAGAGTTTGGCTAAATTTTGGTAAAACATAATGTTGTGAAAGATGTTCCAACATGAAGGTTTCTGCCCCAGACTGAAGATGTCGAATGAAATATCCCAGCATAAAGACTCGACATCATGACTATCACAACAGGCTTGTTTTAAATCTGTTCCAAGATTTAAGGTGCGATTGGCAGTGGATCAAGGATCAAAGAAGACCATAAAAGAAGACCAAGACCTAGGCAGAAAGTGAGAGTCGTTGGCTCTCCAGGTTTGGAAGTCTCCCTTTGTATCGATTGATGCGATGTGGTAGACATAGGTATCGCACATATCCATAAGCCTTTAGGTATTGGATTGTGTATTGTTCTTGGATGAAGCTTTTAAGCAAATCCAAGTTAACGTGTTGGTCAAGTATGCTTGACATAATTCTGTATTGACAGGGATGATGTAGATATCACAGTTTGTGATTAGGTGAAGTGGGTGGGGATTCTCATATCAAAGAGGGTGTTCTTTGGTAAGGATTTCATTGGGTAGTATTTAGGAGATAAAGTTGTAAATGAGGGAGTTTACCTTTATAAGTTTACTACAAATAGTGGAGTCTTCTTCCAGGATTGGTATCCCCCAGATGTAGGTGAATTGCACTGAACTGGGTTAACAATTATTGTGTCTTTTATGAATCTGCAGATTTACATATTCTGTTATTAGTCTTGATAAACATGTTGGAACAGATGTCGAAACATCTGTGCTTCTGCAGTTCTGATATTCAAGGTATCAGTATGCTGTTATGGTTCTTTGTTTAAATGTTTATGCAGAATAATGTCTTGACATATGTTAGGACATCTGCTGTCTACCATGAAAAGTTGTATCATTCTTAGAGGGCAAAATGAACCATATAGTTATAAACTAGATGTTATACCTCAACAACATTAGAGTTTCTTTCGATTTTCATTGAAAATTAATAAAATTGTAGTGAAATGACTGAAAAACACATATTTTTGTTTCAAAAATGTCATGTTTAAAGATTGTTATTTCTTTCTAATATAAAACTTGCACCACCCATTTTATTTTCTTGTTAAACAATAAATCATAGTGCGTCTTTTATTTCTTTTCCTTTTTTAAGGTACAAGTGTGTTTTGTAATTCTTATATGTTCATTTTTGTATTGATATTTTCTTAGATCAAATTTTATATATTTATTAGAATAATTATTTTTATGAAAGATTTTATCACAAGTTTGAAAGATATGAATGCATATTAGTGCATGTGAAGTTAATCATTAGAATTCAATGTATACTTTAACTTATGTGATAAGTTATTAACTTTTGAAATTCATTAATTAGAAATACATATATTATTTATTAAGTTTAGAACCAAAAATTAATTCTAATTCCGTTCATGTGACAATAGTAATTGATTGACTTTTGAAATTCATTAAAATAGTAATTATGATATATTATTTAGATTTTGATTTCAAATTGTTAAACTCAATAATGTTTTAGCTTTGAAGCAATATTGATCCAGCACAAGCTTGTGTTTTAAATAGGGTTATAACTAATTTGCCCCCTGCTATATGGCCGAGTTTTGAAAAACACCCGTAAATTTTTTTTTAGATTCTCACCCTAATATTTCAAAATCCCACTGATTCAATCCCTCTTGAAATCTAGTCAGCAGAAATGATGACATGTCACCATTTTTTTAATTTTTTATTATTATTCTTAATTACGTGGATGACTTAGTTGACATTTTTTATTATTTTAAATGACACGTTGACATTTTATTTATTATTATTTTAAATTTTGAAAATATAAAATAAGTAAAAATCTAAAATAAAAAGGTAGGTGAGTATTGAACCAATTACCTACCTTTCAGGTGCAAGAGGCACTACCACTAGGCCAACTTTTTTGCTTTGATATATTATTCTATTGAAATGTATATATCACATAATTGTATTCATATTTTATATTTCCCTTATATTTTTTGTTTAAACTATTGTATATTGTATATTTAATATTTAATATTTTTATATTATTCTATAATATTATTAATAATTTCAGTTTATTAATTTATAATAATAATTTATTTTAATAATATATATTTAATAATTTCAGTTTAATAATTCTATAATTCTATAAAATAGTTAATTTAGTTTATATAAATAATTTTTATTTAATAATTTTAGTTTAGTTTAATTTAGTTTATATTAATATTAGTTTATATTAGTTTTACAAGGTATTAATATTAGTTTAATTTATTTTATATTAGTAATAGTTTATATTAGTTTTTAGCACTTTATTGCTAAATAAATATATACTATTAACTAATATTGTTTTACAGTAAATATAAATAAATATATACTTAATAATATATACTTAATAAATATATAATATATATACTTAATAATATAAATATAAATAAATACTTAATAATATATACTTCATAAATAAATATAATTAAATATATATTATTATGTAAATAATATATACTCAATAAATATATAATATTAAATAATATTGTTTTTCGGTAAATAATATATTTAGTATTATTAACTAAGTAAATATATAATATTAACTAATATTGTTTTACAATAAATATTATATACTTAAATAAGAAATAAATATATTTACAGTAAAATATATTTAATATTGAATTGAATGTAAATATAAACTAAATTATTAATAAATTTTTAATAAACTTAATTAGTATTAACATTTTAATAAAATAAACTAAATTAATATTAAGATTTTAACTAAACTAATATTAATATAAACTAAATTATACATATGAAATTATTAAATAAAAATTGCTTTGGACTGAGCCTAAGGCTGGCCCATAACGAGTTTAAACAGCGGTCTGTTAGGTTACGGATGCTATGTGGTGGTGGGGCCTTTCTCATGTTATTTTGAAGGGAAATAGATGAATGAAGGGAAATAGATGTCTCCAATTAACCCTGCTTGCATAACGAGTTTAAACAGCGGTCTGTTAGGTTACGGATGCTATGTGGTGGTGGGGTCTTTCTCATGTTATTTTGACAGAATGAAAAATTTCTGGCGGGGAACAAGGATTAGGATGTTAGGACTGATGCTTTTTGATTGATATGGGATTTAGGAGTTTTTATTTAGTGTGCTCGCTAAGATTTTTCTTTCAATCTTATGCCTACGTATTCCCGTTTACCGAAACAGGGAAATCAGAGCGTTCGTAGTTCCTCCTATTCTATGTGAGGAAATTGGTGTTTTGGTGTCTTATTCAAAGCCCAAGACGTGAAGCGAAAGGTGGTTTGTATCTTGTTCAAAGCCCAAGATGTGAAGCTGAAAATATGTTTTTCTTTAGAGAGAACTTGTCATCTCTAAAGGGGTTTGTTTGTCACAACTGTTGGGTGACTGGTTATAAAGGAGAATTAGTTTAACCGGGATGTGCGAATCCTAGCAATGCCATAATTTCCTTTATAGGGGATTTTAACCTGAAGGAGAAGACTTTAACTCAGTGTAGAGCAATGCTATCTTTCCTTAGGAATTTCTCATGCTAAAAGAGGGACAGTGGCGTAGATGTAAATAATCCAGAGGCTTGCCGCTTATAGCGATTAGATGAAGGGGAAGGAGTTGTTGATGTTTGTGTACTGTGAATGAGGCACAACTTTGATGCTAAAAGGTTGATTGGATCAACCAGTGGTTTTCTTATACAAAGCCTAAGAGGAGGCTAATGGTCCAACAAGAGGGAGTTTTTTTGTGTCTCGTACGAAGCCCGAGAGAGAGGCTAAAAGGGTTGACTCAATAGGAGAAAGAACCTTTTTGTATCTCGTATAAAGCCCGAGATGGAGGCTAAAGATTTGTTTGACCCAACGAGGGAGTCTTTTGTGTGTCTCATACAAAGCCTGAGAGAAAGGCTAAAATTTGTTTGACTCAACGAGGGAGTCTTTGTATCTCGTATGAAGCCCGAGATGGAGGCTAAAGGGTTTGCGATCTCAGTTAAGTGACAGGTCCATTATACTGATTTTAAAGAGAAAATCAGTTCTTATATGAGTGACACTGTACTCATGGATTTGATCTGAGGATCGAGATTGTTCCCTGTTCTTTAAGGAAACGGGGAATCCAAAGGGTATTTGAGACTGTCCGAGTCTGCGAGTTTTCTTCCTATTTTGGAAAGGGGCTTGAGAATGTCTTTGAGACTCAAGGAAATTAGACTGTCCAAGTCTAGAGTTTCATCTTTTGTACTATGCTTTGAGAAACAGTAGTAGCCTCTTTGAAAGGACTGATCTATTAAGATGACTAATTTCTGTTCCTATACCTCTAGGAGGCCGTCGGGACAATTTGTACGAAGCCCAAGAGGAGGCTGGAAACTTTTAAGAAGCCGAGAGGTCCTTGTATGAAGCCCAAGAGGAGGCTATCATTCCCGGAGGAAGAATCATTATACGAAGCCTAAGAGGAGGCTGTGAATACTTCTAAGAAGCCGACGGGTCCTTGTACTAAGCCCAAGAGGAGGCGGGGTTGCTTTTAGGAAGCCTGTGGGTTCTTGTACAATGCCCAAGAGGAGGCCGATGCTTTTAAGAAGCCCGTGGGTCCCCAAACCGCGAGAAATTCAAGGCAAGCTATTCACAAGGAATATATCAAGTCAGGAAAGTTTGAGAATTTGGAAGAAACTCAGAGATGCCATTCACGGAGAATACATTCATCTCTGGGAGTAGAGTTTCTTGACAATTCCTAATGAGGACAACCGAAGAGAAGACTGTATCTGGTGATCCTATTGGGGATCTAGCTGTCTATTTCTACGAATAAACGAAACGACTTTTCCTAGTGCTAGACGTAGTTGCCGGGGAAAATCTAAATATCTATACTATTATTACACAGTTGATATGAGTTTATGAAAGAAGACTTACAGCGAAACAGCCCCACAATACAGTTATATGTATATGAAAGCAGTAAATGAAAGCGTATAAACACTTACTCGGTTGTAGAGCTTCCATGCTGTTTGGTTAGTTATTCAACAAAGAAAGATTGAAAGCAACAGTATATTTCAAAATCAAAGGAGAAAGAGCTTTGAAAAAGAAAGATTTGGGGCTTACAGCTCAAGGAGAGGCCCAGGGTTTTACCTGTGATTGTACTGTTGAATTTGTACAAAGGGACTTATACAAGTGACTGAGGCCCAAGAAAGGTTTTCTGTACAAAGGGATGGGTCTTACACTCTCTCAAGAGGCCCAAAAAGTTTTAAATAAAAAGAGTGGGGCTTATGACACGAGGGTAGGCCCAATTTTTTAAACGGACGGCGGTCGTACCGTTTACTTGTACAGAGGGACTTATACAATAGGTGAGGCCCAAAAAGTTTTCTGTACAAAGGGATGGGTCTTACACTCTCTCAAGAGGCCCATGAGTGATGCTAGGTTTTAAAAATGATTTTGTTTGGAAAATCAGAAAAGAGAAAGAGGTATGGGACTTACACTCCTAGCAGAGGCCCAAAAAGGTTTTAAACTGGCGACGATCGCGCGTTTATTTGAAAATGTACAGAGGGACTTATACAATGAATGAGGCCCAAAATTGTTTTAACAAAAAGGCTTGGGTCTTACACTCTATTAGAGGCCCAAAGTGTTTGAAAATGATTTGTGAGAGTTGAATTAATCCAAAAACCCTAATTTGTTTTCAAAATGTGTTTTAATTGAATAAAAATTCAATTAAAATGATCAAAATTGTTTAACATATGGAAAACAAATTGTGATCTTGGATTAATGCTTCAAAAATTAAGTATTGACCTACAAAATAATTAGAAAGCATTAAAAGTTGCAAAATCAAGGTGGAAAAAATATTTTAAATGTCAAAAACAATTAAAACATTAATTCTTTGCAAAAATATCAATTATACAAAATAAATAATATTTTTGGGATTTTTTGGGAAAATAAAATATTTTAACATTTTTGTGAATTATTAAAAAAAGAATCAACTCAAAATCATTAAAACTCAGAGAGAAATTAATTTTTGAATCAATTAAATAAAATCACAAAATTCAAATATTTGAATTTGAGAGAAATGGCGCCAAGAACAGTTGAAGAACACGCGCGTTTTTCAGTTTTGCCCAGATTTGCATTTTCTATCCAATCTCACTAAATACTTGATTATATCATGCAATCCACATACCAATCAACTCGTTTCAACCTCACGATCATGTTTATGACAATTAATTTAATTTAAATTAAGCATAAAACAAGAAATCACGAAAAATCCTCAAGAACCCTAATTTCTGCATGAAGGCTAGGATTTTTGATATACGATTCAAACAATGAAATTAATTGAGGGGAAACATTCCATGCATGATTATGAACATATGGCTAAATTATTGTGCAGCAAAAATTACATGGATCATAGAGTTAGAAGAGCTCATGCTTACCACTTGCAGCTGGTGATCCTGATTTGTGTTGGAGGTGTTACAGCTAGGTTCCAATGATCTGGATAGCTTCCCTAGGTGCCATGGAGTGTGTACGAATGCTTGGAATGGATTGATATGATCTGGAACTTGAGATGGTACCCCAACTGCAAATCTGTCAAGAACTTGAGCAATTGGCTGGTGATTTTGTGAAATCTGTGTTCCAGATTTTATGTGAGTGTTTGGATCACTTCTATATGATGTATATGAGGTGTGTGTGTGATTGGTTTGAGTGGAATTGCCCTCTAGCTCAAAACCCGATAGCTACCTTGTTAAGAAAGACATTTTTTCCAAGAGAAAGAGATTTTGAGAAAGGCAAGTGTTGTAGGCCTTTGGTGTACTTAAACTGATCATAATTGAGCTCTATTTATAGTAGATCAAGTTTATTTTGCAAGGAATAGTGAATGGCAACTGCTGAGTAGGTTTGGCCAATGTTGGCAAATGAAAATCCAAGTCTCCTCTAGCCATTGACTAGAGGTTAGGGCACAGGCTGCTGGTCCCCTTGGTCTTGGATAAGTCTTGACTGAATTCAGTTGAGAATGGCTCATTCCATGCCACCTTGGTGCTTCCATTGAATGCTCCAATCCAAAATTGGAGTCTTGTCCCTATTTTAGGCAATTCTAGGTTCAACATGCTATTTCTTGTTCCAAGGATTTTGGAGGCTTGGCTCAGTGATTGTCCCCTTTGGATTCAATCCTCAGATGTGTCCAAGTGGATAGGAGTGTTTGGATTTGCACAATTTTGGCAAATCGAGCAAAAGTGCAAAATCTGCCTTGCCTTGACAGATTTCAACAAGGCAACTTGCCAATGTTGTATCTCATGGCCCAAGTTGAATTTGGTGATGTTCTTGGCCATTTTGGAAAGCCCTTACATGATACAACAACTGTTTGAACATGTTTGGTTTTGATCTCTTTTGAATCCAAGTGAAAAATCCCCCGACATTTGGAAAAAAGTAAAGGCAGATTCTGACTTAGTGAAATTTTCACTACGTGTTGGAACAAAGTGACTTTTCTTGATTTTGATCACTCCATAACTCAAAATCCATGAGGAATTTGGACATAGGTCAGTATGAAGTTTTTGTAGAGGGCAATGTGATCTACAAATCAAGCATTGAATGGGGAACTATGGCCTTATGGTTTAGGAGTTATGGTCCTCCAAAGTTGGTGCATTAGTGTCACTTTTTCCATAACTTAGAAAAATTTCTAAGTTTTATGGATACCCCTTTTACAAGTTATCCCACTTTCTTTGATTTTTCTTGATGAATGATGATTTAAATCATACATTAACATCATTTTAGGGTTAAAAATCAATTTTGGTGAAAAATCTCAAAAAGTCAAAGTTGACTTTTGTGCACAGTTGACTTTTTATCAGATGAATTCCAAACTGTGCAATTCTTCAGGAAATCATGTCCTTAACCTAAATCAAACTTGATGGACATGTTCCATGAGTGTCATAGGATATATTGAATCATGTCCTAGAGTTTGGTAGCATGTTCTGGTCAAAAGTCAAAGTTACAGTTGACTTTTCTCACAAAACCCTAACTGTGGTACTGATGAAGTTGAGACTTGTTGCTCAAGCTTCTTGGATTAATCCATTGTTGGAAATGGATCAATATTGTATATTAGAGACCCTCAAATCACGTCTTGAGGTCTTGGTTCATGATTTGTCCTAAAAGTCAACTTAGGGGTGAATTAGGTCAAGAAACCCTAATTCCTGATTTTTGTTGAATGCATTCCTTGAAGCAAAATTGACTTGATGGTTGGGCCCATGAGGTTCCATGGAGTATATTAGGTTATGTTTTGGATCATTGGCTCATGCCCAGAGGAAAATTCCACCTGGAGGCCCTGGTTGACCAAAACCATAATCTAGTGACACTATCGATCTTGAAGCTTGATCCACCTGAAAGGGAGCAACCTTGTGCTTAATCCTTGAAGTGGGAATCCTCTTGATCCTTTGTAGAATGTTTGAGAGGTTTATATAAGTTGAAGATCATGTCATTCCTTGATTGATCCTTTGTCTAAGAGCTCAGAGAGGGCTTGAAACCCTAATTTTGATTGTAGTGAATGCTCACCCATCTTTGGGGAGACTGATGAGGCACAAAGGTACATCCATATTGTGATGATGTTTTGCACAATGATGGGAATCTAAGTGCTAAAAATTTGGGGTATGACAGATGCCCCTATTTAATCTTCTTGGACCCGAAGGTGTGAATGATGAAGGTATTCGGGCATTCGGGGTGCAAGAGGGTTAAATATCGGAATATCCGAAATTTTGACGGTGTCTATGAATGGTAGCTTACGCATTAATCTTCTTTTGCTAAGCAATGATGCTTAGAAAAGGTAAACTTCCCCTCGATCTTGGTCTTCAGCCAAGGAACTGGTCTTAGTTTCTGATTTGTGAACTTCCCCTCGATCTTGGTTTCCTACCAAGGAACTGGTCTTATTTTCTGAAGTAAACTTCCCCTCGATCCTGGTTTCCAACCAAGGAACTGGTCTTAGTTTCTTTTGTCAACTTCCCTTCGATCCTGGTTTCCTACCAAGGAACTGGTCTTAGTTTCTGAAGTAAACTTCCCATCGATCCTGGTTTCCTACCAAGGGACGCTACTCGTAGCGGTTTTCCTCAAACTTCTCGCCGAATTTTCCTGGGGAGATGCCATTTGACGGAAAAGGTTTTGATGTCAGACTTGCTGGGTAACCCATCTGTCTGAGTTGTAGAGGTGTACAAACTTCTCTGTTGGAGACGCCATTTGTCGATCCTACTGGAGAAAGCGAGTCTCTTGGGAGACCACTTCCGCTTGGGAGTCTTACATCATACTTTTCTCGGGATCTTCTCGGAGAAATGCCATATGATGTGATCCAATTTTGAGGTGCTGATGACCTTTTCATCAGTGGGTTTTTCAGAGAAAAACTGATGTACCACCAAATCTCTGATTAGGAGGCTTTCTCTCGGGATTTTCTTTAATCCGGGAAAGCAAGGATGTCATCTTCAATGGCGAAGAGTGACATTTATTGAAGGCTCTCTGGTCTTTCAGAGGTTCAAGTTATCAAAGTGGTCGAGGAACCAACTTGTATCCAGAAATAAACTGGAGGCGAGATTGTTCCGACGCAGCGTTTCCTGACGAGGAAAAACCGACAACTTTATTGAGAGAATGGTTATCACTAGGGGATAAGACCGACTAGAGTGAAAGTGATGCAATATGAATGCGAATGTAAATCAATAATGCATGATGTATGTATGTTTATGCTGACAAAACTGACGTAACATACAGACTAAAGGATGAACACGATTGGATACTCGGCCACTGTGGGGATGAAAAGTATCAATGATTCACGATAGCAATTCCACCTTGCTTAGGAGAAATAGTCCATACTGGGAGCTATGTTGGTCGGGCTTAGGAGATAAGAACTCGGCCGAAGGTATCAGATGGGAAAACCGCATCTGATACAGCTGATCATTCGTTCAGGCGCACTGGCTTAGAAGGAGTACTTTGATTCTGCACTTTGAGGCTCGAACGCCTTTGGGATACGCAATCGAGGTTCTTTCGATGTTCAACAGTCAAAACCAATTGCCATCTTTAATTTTAAAGCAGAAAAGTTTAACAAGTAAATTCGTTTTGTTTTAATTCAAGAATCGTTAATCATATTTAACAACGTCATTCTGTAAAGCTAAAATAAATGAGAATTACAAACAAAAGCACAAGGGCTCAAATTTTATTGATAGGATAGAGATCATCCAAACGCGTGATTCCAAAGAGTATTTACAAAGTTTAGAAAATGGTAATTTACAGGGAAAAGGGCTACGTTGAAACATAACGACCACTATCCTTCTACCAACTTTGAATTCGGGGCATCCTGAGCTTCTGTCGAAGATGACCTTGACTGGAGCTTTCCTCCAATGGATGATGTAACTATTGCTACGGGACTTACCTCTGTTGAACATAATTACTTGCCATTATCCCTAACTTTTGCCTGGATTGTACTTTGATGTTTCCAATCCACCGGGATGATTTTTTCGTGTCTCTAACTTTTGCTTGGATCGCCCTTTCGGGTTTTCAATCCACCGAGACATTTTTTTTCTTTTTTTAGGCGAAGTATTTCTTGACTACATCAACATTCATGGGGTAGGCAAATTCCTCTCCGTCCATGGTTGCAAGTCTCAAGGCGCCGCCTGAGAAAGCTTTCGTGACCACATAGGGGCCATCATAATTCGGGGTCCACTTGCCCCAAGAATCAGTGAGAAATGATTGTATCTTCTTGAGCACGAGGTCTCCTTTTCTGAAGACGCGAGGTCTGACCTTTTTGTCAAAGGCTTTCTTCATCCTTTACTGATACAACTGACTGTGGCATAGTGTCGTGATTCGTTTCTCTTCTATCAGGTTGAGTTCATCGTGTCGACTTTGACACCATTCGGCTTCCGTTAGCTTAGCTTCCATCAATACCCGAATTGATGGGATCTCTACTTCTATGGGGAGCACTGCTTCCATGCCATAAACTAGAGAGAAAGGGGTAGCCCCTGTTGAAGTGCGGACAGATGTACGATAACCGTGAAGAGCAAAGGGTAGCATCTCGTGCCAATCTTTGTAGGTTACAACCATCTTTTAAACGATCTTCTTGATGTTCTTGTTAGCCGCTTCTACCGCTCCGTTCATCTTAGGTCGATAGGGAGATGAGTTATGGTGTTCAATCTTGAACTCTACGCACAACTCTTTCATCATCTTATTGTTCAAGTTAGATCCATTATCAGTAATGATCTGGCTTAGAACACCATAACGGCAGATGAGATTGTTTTTGATAAAACGGACCACAACTTGTCGCGTTACATTAGCGTACAACGCTGCTTCGACCCACTTGGTGAAGTAATCAATGGCTACCAGGATGAACCGATGTCCGTTTGAAGCCTTAGGTTCAATCATGCCAATCATGTCGATTCCCCATATGGAAAAAGGCCATGGGGAAGAAAGAACTTTGAGATGCGTTGGCGATACATGAATTTTGTCGGAGTATATCTGACATTTATGACACCTCCTCATGTACTTGTAGCACTCGGATTCCATTGTCAACCAGTAGTTCCCTGCTCTTAGAATTTTTCTCGCCATTGTATGTCCGTTGGCATGAGTGCCAAAGGATCCTTCATGAATTTCTTTTATCAGCATGTCTGCTTCTGGTCTGTCGACGCATCGGAGCAAGACCATGTCAAAGTTCCTCTTATAGAGTGTATCACCGCTCAGGAAGAAGCTGCCTGCTAGCCTTCTGATGGTCTTTCTGTCCTTCCTTAGTGTCCCAGGTGGGTATTCCTGTTTCTGAAGGAAGCATTTGATATCATGATACCAAGGTTTGTTGTCTATGACTACTTCGATCTCGAAGATATAAGCGGGCCGTTCAAGGCGCATTACGTCAATCTTAGGTAAGTCATTCCATCGACCTACGCTAATCATGGAAGAAAGAGTGGCTAAAGCATCAGCCATGTGATTCTCACCACGAGGGATGTGATGAAACTCAACTCTGTTGAAGAAGGGTAACAACCTTCTTGCATAGTCTTTGTAAGGAATCAATCCTGATTGGTATATGTTCCAATCTCCTGTGATCTGATTGATAACCAAGGCTGAATCTCCATATACGTCCAAGTTCTTGATCCTTAAATCAATCGGTTCTTCGAGACCCATAATACAAGCTTCGTATTCGGCCTCGTTGTTCGTACATTTGAACGCAAGTCTGGCAGTGAAAGGAATGTGGGTACCCTGAGGGGTAATAATGATTGCCCCAATTCCATTTCCATAATGATTAACTGCTCCGTCAAAGATTAGTCCCCACTGGGAACCTGGTTCTGGCCCTTCACTGGGTAGCGGTTCATCGCAATCTTTCATTTTGATATACATGACATCTTCGTCTGGGAAGTCAAACCCGATTAATTCTTGATCGTCAATCGGTTGATGAGCCAAATGATCGGCTAAAATACTTCCTTTAACGGCTTTCTGAGTGTGATACTCTATGTCATATTCTGATAACAACATCTGCCAACGGGCAATCCTTCCCGTTAGAGCAGGCTTTTCAAAGACGTACTTGATTGGATCCATCTCGGAGACCAACCAAGTAGTGTGACGAATCATGTACTGGCGAAGACGTTTGGCTGCCCAAGCCAAAGCCCAACAATTTTTCTCGAGCATCGTGTACCGAGTTTCACAGTCGGTGAATTTCTTGCTCAGATAGTAAATGGCAGACTCTTTCCTTTTGGTTTCGTCCTGTTGGCCAAGTACACATCCCATTGAGTCCTCTAGGACCGTGAGGTAAATGATTAGTGGTCTTCCTTCCACTGGAGGTGATAGAATCGGTGGATTCAACAGATATTCCTTAATACTGTCGAAGGCAGTTTGGCAGTCTTCTGTCCAAATGCAGTCTTGGTTCTTTTTCAGTAACCTGAAAATCGGCGCACACGTGGCGGTCATAAGGAATATGAATCTGGAGATGTAGTTAAAACGTCCCAGGAATCCTCTGACTTGTTTTTCAGTTTTCGGAGAAGGCATTTCTTGAATGGCCTTGACCTTGTCAGGATCAACTTCAATTCCTTTCTGGCTGACGATGAACCCTAAGAGTTTCCCCGAACGGGCACCGAAGGTGCACTTGTTGGGATTCAAGCGGAGTTTGTACTTTCTCAAACGCTCGAATAATTTTGACAGGTGGGTCACATGCTCCTCTTCTGTCTTAGATTTGGCAATCATATCATCGACATATACCTCAATTTCTTTGTGTATCATGTCATGAAACAGAGTAGTCATGGCCCTTTGATAGGTTGCCCCGACGTTCTTCAAACCGAATGGCATTACCTTTAACAAAAGGTACCCCATGGAGTAATGAACGAAGTTTTCTCCATGTCTTTCGGCGCCATTTTTATCTGGTTATAGCCCGAGAATCCATCCATGAAGGAGAAAACTTTGAACTTTGCCGTACTGTCAACTAGCATGTCAATGTGTGGCAAAGGAAAGTCGTCCTTTGGACTTGCCTTGTTCAGATCCCTGTAATCAACACACATTCTGACCTTTCCGTCCTTTTTGGGAACAGGTACAATGTTGGCTAACCATTGAGGATATTCAGATGTAGCGAGGAAACCTGCGTCAATCTGTTTCTGTACCTCCTCTTTGATTTTGATGGCCATGTCCGGGTGAGTTCGTCTCAACCTCTGTTTAACTGGCGGACATTCCGATCTCAACGGTAAGTGATGTTATAAGATGCTGGTATCCAACCCTGGCATGTCCTGATAGGACCAAGCGAACACATCGGGGAATTCTTTGAGAAGCTTTATCAAACTCTCTTTAGCAGTTGGACTGAGCAGTGCCCCAATCCTGATTTCTTTTCTCTCTTTTTCCGAACCCAAGTTTACCGTTTCCAACGGCTCTTTGTGAGGTTCAATGGACCTTTCCTCTTGTCTGAGTAATCAGGAGATCTCTTCTGGAATTTCGTCGTCAACTTCTTCTTCAGCCCCTAATACCGGGAACTCAAAGTCGGGAGAAGGCATCGGATCGTATGTTTCAACGGGGTTTAAAACAAGCAATCTGCATGACGTGATGATTTGTGTTTAGAAGAGATAGAGAAAATGTAAAAGTGTGTGCAGTGTATTTTCTTTTACTGCTTGTTTTTATTATTTGGATTTGTTTTTTAGGATTACCATTTTCTGAAAAAAGCAAAAAGAGAAAACAGCAATAAATGCGGAAATTACAGAACGACGTTATTTTATTAATGAACAAGTCGAATCTTGAAACTACAACCCTATAAAACAAAACTCTGTCGCTTTGGGCAAAGCGAAGAGGGAAATTTACAGAAAGTGAGCCCTATCAAAACATCCGTTTCACCTGGGCAGGGTGAAAGGTTAAAGACGGCAATTACTTTGACTGGTGAACGACCTTCGGAACATCGACAGAAACCCACTGGCGGCGAACTCCTCGGTGAATCACAAAGTCTGGCACCTTCCTCGATTTGTCTTCAGAAATAACGCTAATTTCTGGTGGAGCATGATCATTGGAATCTGTCTCCCAGGCAGAATTGTCGTAGGAGGATTCCTCTATTGTATTTTGCAGAGTATTTGTGCTCTCAGCTGTATCTCCCCATCCAGTTGGCTGAATGTCTTTGAGCTTGATACGAGAGCTTTCGGGAGCGGTGTACTTGACCATATAGTCGTATTTTCCACTTGGTTGTCCCAGGGTGTCCCACACTGTGGAACTGGAGGAGTCATCTCTCTCGATGACGTTGACCTCAGGAAAAGCATAGTTGATGAATTCTAGTCCTGCAAATGTTGCAAATTCATCGTCGTGCTGAGTAGTTTTTGAATGACCTGTGTGTTGATCCCATGACATGGTGGGGACACAGGTATTCTGTTCAATGATGCTCAGCTGATTTTCATTGTTCGGCTGACTTTCTGGCCCCAGGTCTCCTGGGTAAGGCTGCCACATTGGCAAACCATCCATCGGGCCATAGTAGGCATGGTCAAAGTTGTCTTTCATCAGAGTGTCTTCCTCTAATGAATTTGGTTGAGCACGGCATCCTTCTGGATCACAACCTCCATATATCATTTCAATGTCTGACCTGGGTATAAATCTTGGACTCTGTGCAGGATAGCAAAATGGAGTTTGCGTTTCGTCCTGGGACATATAACCGTCCTCGTTAAGATAGGACTTCCATTCCTCATCTGTGTCAAAGGGATCCTCTTCATTGATAGCATGGACTGCTTGAGTCACTGGTTGGAGGAAGCCTCCACTATGGAAGAAGGTCTGAATGGGATGAATACTTTCATCATTGACAGTTGTCTGGGTGCAGGTTGCAGAAAAACCAAGACCCTTCTTTATTTTGTTATCAGTAGGAATGACAAGTTGTCCCCATCCTGTGGTATCGGTACTCTCGACCGCTTTGATAGCATCTTTGTATGAGGAAATCTAGGTTCCTCCTTCAGATTGATTGTCCTTGCTCACCGACAATGCTTGGAACTGCGTCCCAATAACCTCCTCGGGTTCTACACAAGTAGATGATGATAAGTTACTCACGAGCAAGGCCTGTTCCCCACAGACTGTGATAAGTTGGCCGTTCTGGACGAACTTTAGCTTTTGGTGGAGAGTCGAAGTGACCGTTCCAGCCTGATGTATCCAAGGTCTTCCTAATAAACAACTGTACGTTGCCCGGATGTCCATGACCTGGAAAGTGACTTGGAAAGTGTGAGGACCGATAGTTATGGGAAGATCAACTTCGCTGATAACTGCTTTTCTGGATCCGTCGAATTCTTTGACGACGACCTCACTGATTCTCATCGGAGGGCCTTTGAATGATAATTTCATCAAAGTGGACTTCGGCATAACATTCAGGGATGACCCTGTGTCTACTAGTACGCTGGCTAAAGCATCGTCCTGGCAGTTAACTGTGATATTGATAGCCATGTTATGACGGCGACCCTCTTCGGGTAATTCCTCATCACTAAATCCCAAATTATTGTAGGAAGTGATGTTAGAGACAATGCTATCGAACTGTCTGATTGTTACATCCTGTTCCACAAAGGCTTTCTCCAAGACTTTCTGTAGAGCTTCCCTGTGCGCTTCTGAACTGAGTAAAAGTGATAGCACTGAGATCTTTGAAAGAGTCTGTAACAGTTGATCAGCAATGTTGAATTCACTCCTTTGGATGAGCTTCAGCATCTCATCATTGTCTTTTGAAAGGTCAGTATCACTGGACTGACCGACTGGTAGATTGGGAACTTCCGCCTGAGGTCCCTTTTCTTTGCTAAGTTCTCCAACTCCTCGGTTGAAGATTCGACTGCTCCGTGTTACTCGACTAATGTCTGCAATATTCACGATGGAGGGTAATGGAATTTTCTTTCCATTCTCGATTATTGCTGCACCGTATTTGTAAGGGACCGCCTTAGCCGATTCATACGGTAGTGGTCCCGGTAGATAGATGACTATGGAAACCTTCTGATTTTTTTTACCATCGTATGCAATCTTGATCCGTTCCCAGTTGGGAATTTTAGATTCGTCAAGCAGAGGGGTGATGGTACAAACATCTCTAGTCCTCTAATGATCAGAGATGACGACAACGTCCTCAATTTGATCGGGAAGGTAATTCGGCGTCCAACTGATGGGTCTGGAACCCGGATATGGACGAATTTCTCCACGATCCACTTGACCCTGAAGAGCTGCTCTCACAAGGTAGCATCCTTGGTTACTTTCTGAACAGACCCTACACTGGTCATAATTGTGTGGTGACACCTGGCCACGCCCACTTTGAATACAATGTAACCTCACTATGTTAGTTTCCACAGATCGGACATCCTGACTCTGACGTCGAGTAGGATTCCTGTTATTGATACTAATTTGCTGAGTATCTTCATCCATATAGATTGGCATCCACCAGTGATTTAACAAGTGCTGAAGTGCCTCCTGGACAAGGGTATAACCTCGATCATTTTTGCAACCCGCTTTACAGCTTTGATAATCATGTGATATTAGGAATCTGAGTCGGACCTGCTCAGCATGTAACTCTACCAGGTTGGTATTCATCACGGGAATATCAAAAATCTGAATCATGTTGATCTGATAAGGGTTCCTATCATGGTAGTCTTGGATCCATCCAAGATCCATCTGACGCTGGAGGGCCTCTGGTACAAAAGAGCATCCCTGTTTGTTTACCGAGCAAGTCAGACAGGAACTGTAATCGTGCCGCGGCAGATTATGGTATTGGCTTTGCCTTGAGTGCATCGCCACCAAGTTAACATTCATCGCACGGATGTCGTGGTTCTGAGTGACGTTGGAATTCGTGTAGACCAAGTTAACTCCACGAACTCGGTGCTCTTGGATCCATTCGAGTTCCATCTGTTCCTGTAGGGCTAATTACACTACCGAACATCCTTGATTACTTTTAGAGCAGACATCACATTGGTGATAATTATGAGATGGCACATGGCCATATCCACTCTGTCTACAATGCATCCTGACCAGATTGGTCCTCAACAAGAGTACATCGTGACTTTGATAGACGTTGTTAGATTCTTTCTCAATCAGGTTGACTGCAGCTTTCTCGTGTTGAGGCAGCGGGTTCATGAGAACATTAGGATTCGTATCTTTGAAAGATAAGAGCCCACTCCTAACAAGCTTTTGCATGTCGGATTTGAAATTGAGACAGTTTTCAATGTTATGCCCCGATCCTCCTTGATGATAAGGGCATGTCTGATCCACCTTAAACCAAAAAGGCAGATTTTCCGGTACTGTAAGAGGAGACTTAGTCTGGATGTGCCCCTTAGCCAGTAGTAACGGAAATAGTTCTGCGTACGATACGGGTATAGGATCAAATCCTTGTGGCCACGTTGTACGGTTGTTGTTGTACGGAGGACGAGCCTGCTGAAGAAGCTGTTGAGTCCTTTGCTGATTAGGTTGGCTCTGCACAACCTGAGGTTGATACGTAGGAATAGGCGCGGGGTTGATAGCAGGAGTTACAGCTGCTACCGGCTGATAACGTCGCCTTTGCTTCCCGAGAGAGATATTCCCAATATCTTGCTCTTAGGGAGAGCACTACCGTATCGTTCTGTACTACTTCATGATCCAGCGTCTTTTGCCAAACGTCCTTCTCGGACGGCTTCCTCAAGACGAACTCCCATGCCTACCATCTCGGTGAAGTCACTGGGTGCACTGGCAACCATTCTGTCATAATAAAATGAGCTTAAGGTCTTTAAGAAGATCTTTGTCATCTCTTTTTCCTCAAGAGGTGGACAAATCTGAGCGGCAATTTCACGCCATCTCTGAGCGTATTCCTTAAAGGTTTCCTTGTCCTTTTATGACATTGATCTGAGTTAATCTCTGTCTGGTTCCATGTCCAAATTGTATTTGTATCGTTGGACGAAGGCAGTGCCAAGATCTCTGAATGTGCCGATCGTGGCACAGTTTAACCCCATGTACCATTTTAATGCGGCACCGGTTAAACTATCCTGAAAGTAGTGAATCAGTAGGTCCTAATTCTCTGTCTGAGCTGACATTCGCCGAGCGTACATCACCAAATGACTTTGAGGGCAAGAATTACCCTTGTATTTTTCAAAGTCGGGCACTTGGAATTTGTGCGGAACTTTCACATTGGGGACCAGACAAAGGTCTGCGGCGTCCTTTCCAAATAGATCCTGACCGCGAATGGCTTGCAGTTCCTTTTGCATTTCCAAGAACTGTTCCTAGAATTCATCCATTCGGTCAAACATAGTTTCCTTTTTACCAGAAGGGATCTGTGGAATCTGTCCTTTCGGGACAGTGTGCACCACAGGGGGTGGTACCGTAACTACGGCAGTGAATCTTGGCGTTTCCCGAAGTTTGTAACCTTCAGGAGTCTTCAATATGCCTCTGGCATCTTCGCTTTCTCGAAGTCTGTAACCTTCAGGACCAGCGGTATCTATTGTGATTCCCTGATCTTCAGCGATCGGCGGAACATATCCTTCCGGGATATAGTTAGCAGGCATGCCCCAGGGACGATCTTTCAGCATCTGATACCTAGGATCAAACTTCTCCACTATGGGCGCTGAGGTGATCTCTGAGATCACAGTTCTTTGTAGCTGAGCTTCTGCCATGAGTTGCATGTCGTTACGAAGCTTTCTCATACCTCTCTCAGAGCGTCGATCTCTTCTTTCAACTCTCTGTTCTCTTCCTCAAGATCATCCATCTTTTTCTGACGATTGGCCCGAGTATTGTACGAATGAGATAGTTTGACTCTAGAACCGAGACACAAACGTGAGATTCGTAGGTAAATATTAATTGTTTTTTTTTGGTTTAATCAAAATAAACTTCGACAATTAGATTGCAAATATCAAACAGTGGGGAAACCCCTTTTTATTGAATTCAAGGATTACAGAAATGGAAATACAGTAGATTACAAGGTGCAGAAACAGAAACCTAAGCTAATGGGTCCCGAGAGAACTCGGGTGCTGATTCTGGTACATCCTTTTCTTTTACCGGGGCTCTTGAGCCGTTGCCGGGTTGTCATTCCTTTGCCAGATGAAAGGAGCGAGCAAATTCCTTTGGTCATATTGGTTCTCTACAGCATGTTGCTCTAAAATCTCAATCAGAGCATCTTTCTCTTTCAGTAATTGCTGTATTTTGGTACACTTCACATTGAGGGTGCGGTACTTGTTTTCCCAAGACCTCCTCTCCCGCTGAACTTTGTTGAGAGTAACCTGAAGCTTTTCAGTTTCCGTCATGAAGTACATGACAGATTCCCTTGGCGGAAGAATTCCGTGACGAGGATATGACATCTTTAGCTTGAGAGGTCTAGTTTGTACCCAGTGGAGATAAGGCTCCACCGAGACACAGTCCGGTTTTCCTAGAGACTCCTGTCCTTTCTTATGAACATGTTTCCAAGCGTGCACTATTTCCATCTTTAGTGCTCTGTCATTTTATCCTTCCTTGAAGAAAAGACCTTCCAGATGAGCATTCCGTGGGACATGCCTCATCGGGTATCCAAATTGACGACGAACCAATACCGGATGATAGTTGATTCCTCCTTTAGTTCCTATAAGGGGTACGTTGGGGAAGTTTCCACAATGATCAATGATCCTTATTCCATCATAAATCCTATTACACCAATCAATGTCAGAGTTGGTGAGAGACATGATTTTCTGCGACCAGCGTAAGGCACTCTTATGATCCCAAAAAGCAGCGGACTTAGGCAAATGGGAGATAAACCATTTGTAAAGCAGAGGTACACAACACGCGATCTCCCCTCTGCTGTACAAATTCCCTAAGTGTACAGAATGATATGCATCCGCGAGCAAAGTCGGCACAGGGTTTCCAATGAGAAAAACCTTAATGGCATTGATATCGACGAAGTTATTAATGTTGGGCAACAGAAATAATCCGTAGGTGAGTAAAACAAAGATGCTTTCAAAAGCAGTCCCGTTCCCTATACTAGCAAAGTACAGAGCTTTCTTTGTTAAGAACTGGGCTGGCAAACCTTGGATGCCACCCTTAGTAGTCATGTGAGTCTTGACCTCTGTCTCATCCAAATGAATTGCTCTTGCAATGGTCTGATCCTTTGGAATTTCTTCCAATCCAGAAAATGGAGCTTGATCAGTAAGGTATAGATTGATTAGATGAGAATATTCCTCCAGTGTTGGTGCTAGCTGGTAATCCGGGAATGTGAAACAGTGATAAACCGGATCGTAAAACTGAACGAGTACATCCATGATTCCTTCAATCACATGGACTCTTAGCAGAGGTAGCAGACCTCCGTACTTGGCTCTGAAGGCCTCCTGGTTTGTGATCATTCTCGCCAAACCTCTCAGATCCTCTAGTTTTGGAGCCTTGAAGGTATACTTATGAGTTCTCCTTCTACCGAAATCCATTAGCGTAATCCTTTTCTCTGATATTTGCAATCACAGTTTTAGTCTAATTTGAAAAACAGAGAGACTAGAAGAGAAAATTTTCTTTGTTTTAATGTTTTTTAAATGAATGCATGAATGCAGCACACAAAAACATAGAAAAAACATGGGGTCAAAGGGTCGTTGTCATGGAGTCAAGGCACTACCCATCCCAAAGGTTTACTAATGACTTTTGTACCTGTCTCTCTTCATCATCAACTCTTGTCAAGAAAACACCAGCGGGCCGGGAACCGTGCTAGGTGATGTTTTTTGAAGAGTCCTCAGAAGAAGGTGGCATCGCATGACAACTATTTCTGATAGCCTCTGCACCACTAAAGGGGTTTTTCCTAGGTGTATACTTAATCTTTCCACATGCGGCATCACACGCATTCCCATTAGCAGAAAAATAAACACATATATCAATTAGGAAAAGCAGTGTATATATTTGTCCTAAAGTCCTAGACTTTTAAAAGCTATGAAACCTATGTTCCTGACAGAAATGGCTCCCCGGCTGAGTCACCATTATGTGGTTTCTACAAGAGATGAAAAGAAAAGCCCCACGGTGGGCACCATTTTTCTGTGGAAAATGGAGACGACCGTGACTAGATCTTACTGAGGATGGCCCCACGGTGGGCGCCATTTTTCTGTAGCGAGCGATTTTGGATGTGGTTCTTAAGCACTGTCGCTCTCTTTGGGGTACTACAGGTCGATTCATTTTTTATCCTATTAAAGCTGATGAAGGAAGGGAAATAGATGTCTCCAATTAACCCTGCTTGCATAACGAGTTTAAACAGCGGTCTGTTAGGTTACGGATGCTATGTGGTGGTGGGGCCTTTCTCATGTTATTTTGACAGAATGACAAATTTCTGGTGGGGAACAAGGATTAGGATGTTAGGACTGATGCTTTTTGAATGATATGGATTTAGAAGTTTTTGTTTAGTGTGCTCGCTAAGATTTTTCTTTCAATCTTATGCCTACGTATTCCCGTTTACCGAAACATGGAAATCAGAGCGTTCGTAGTTCCTCCTATTCTATGGGAGGAAATTGGTGTTTTGGTGTCTTGTTCAAAGCCCAAGACGTGAAGCGAAAGGTGGTTTGTATCTTGTTCAAAGCCCAAGATGTGAAGCTGAAAAGATGTTTTTCTTTAGAGAGAACTTGTCATCTCTAAAGGGGTTTGTTTGTCACAACTGTTGGGTGACTGGTTATAAAGGAGAATTACTTTAACCGGGATGTGCGAATCCTAGCAATGCCATAATTACCTTTATAGGGTATTTTAACCTGAAGGAGAAGACTTTAACTCAGTGTAGAGCAATGCTATCTTTCCTTAGGAATTTCTCATGCTAAAAGAGGGACAGTGGCATGGATGTAAATAATCTAGAGGCTTGCCGCTTACAGCGATTAGATGAAGGGGAAGGAGTTGTTGATGTTTGTGTACTGTGAACGAGGCACAACTTTGATGCTAAATGGTTGATTGGATCAACCAGTGGTTTTCTTATACAAAGCCTAAGAGGAGGCTAATGGTCCAACAAGAGGGAGTTTTTTTGTGTCTCGTACGAAGCCCGAGAGAGAGGCTAAAAGGGTTGACTCAACAGGAGAATCTTTTATACTCAACAAGAGAGTGTTTTTATATCTCGTACAAAGCCCGAGATGGAGGCTAAAATTTGTTTGGCTCAATAAGAACCTTTTTGTATCTCGTATAAAGCCCGAGATGGAGGCTAAAGATTTGTTTGACCCAACGAGGGAGTCTTTTGTGTGTCTCATACAAAGCCTGAGAGAGAGGCTAAAAGTTGTTTGACTCAACGAGGGAGTCTTTGTATCTCGTATGAATCCCGAGATGGAGGCTAAAGGGTTTGCGATCTCAGTTAAGTGACAGGTCCAGTATACTGATTTTAAAGAGAAAATCAGTTCTTATATGAGTGACATTGTACTCATGGATTTGATCTGAGGATCGAGATTGTTCTCTGTTCTTTAAGGAAACGCGGAATCCAAAGGGTATTTGAGACTGTCCGAGTCTGCGGATTTTCTTCCTATTTTGGAAAGGGGCTTGAGAATGTCTTTGAGACTCAAGGAAATTAGACTGTCCAAGTCTAGAGTTTCATCTTTTGTACTATGCTTTGAGAAACAGTAGTAGACTCTTTGAAAGGACTGATCTATTAAGATGACTAATTTCTATTCCTATACCTCTAGGAGGTCTTCAGGACAATTTGTACGAAGCCCAAGAGGAGGTTGGAAACTTTTAAGAAGCCGAGAGGTCCTTGTATGAAGCCCAAGAGGAGGCTATCATACCTGGAGGAAGAATCATTATACGAAGCCTAAGAGGAGTCTGTGAATACTTCTAACAAGCCGACGGGTCCTTGTACTAAGCCCAAGAGGAGGCGGGGTTGCTTTTAGGAAGCCTGTGGGTTCTTGTACAATGCCCAAGAGGAGGCCGATGCTTTTAAGAAGCCCGTGGGTCCCCAAACCCCGAGAAATTCAAGGCAAGCTATTCACAAGGAATAGATCAAGTCAGGAAAGTTCGAGAATTTGGAAGAAACTTAGAGATGCCATTCACGGAGGATACATTCATCTCTGGGAGTAGAGTTTCATGACAATTCCTAATGAGGACAGCCGAAGAGAAGACTGTATCTGGTGATCCTATTGGGGATGTAGCTGTCTATTTCTACGAATAAACGAAACGACTTTTCCTAGTGCTAGACATAGTTGCCGGGGAAACTCTAAATATCTATACTATTATTACACAGTTTATATGAGTTTATGAAAGAAGACTTACAGCGAAACAGCCCCACAATACAGTTATATGTATATGAAAGCAGTAAATGAAAGCGTATAAACACTTACTCGGTTGTAGAGCTTCCATGCTGTTTGGTTAGTTGTTCAACAAAGAAAGATTGAAAACAACAGTATATTTCAAAATCAAAAGAGAAAGTGCTTTGAAAAAGAAATATTTGGGGCTTACAGCTCAAGGAGAGGCCCAAGGTTTTACCAGTGATTGTACTGTTGAATTTGTACATAGGGAGTTATACAAGTGACTGAGGCCCAAGAAAGGTTTTCTGTACAAAGGGATGGGTCTTACACTCTCTCAAGAAGCCCAAAAAGTTTTAAAGAAAAAGAGTAGGGCTTATAACACGAGGGTAGGCCCAATTTTTTAAACGTACGACGATCGTACCGTTTACTTGTACAGAGGGACTTATACAATAGGTGAGGCCCAAAAAGTTTCCTGTACAAAGGGATGGGTCTTACACTCTCTCAAGAGGCCCATGAGTGATGCTAGGTTTTAAAAATGATTTTGTTTGGAAAATCAGAAAAGAGAAAGAGGTATGGGACTTACACTCCTAGCAGAGGCCCAAAAAGGTTTTAAACTGGCGACGATCGCGCCATTTATTTGAAAATGTACAGAGGGACTTATACAATGAATGAGGCCCAAAATTGTTTTAACAAAAAGGCTTAGGTCTTACACTCTATTAGAGGCCCAAAGTGTTTGAAAATGATTTGTGAGGGTTGAATTCATCCAAAAACCCTAATTTGTTTTCAAAATGTGTTTTAATTGAATAAAAATTCAATTAAAATGATCAAAATTATTTAACATATGGAAAACAAATTGTGATCTTGGATTAATGCTTCAAAAATTAAGTATTGACCTACAAAATAATTAGAAAGCATTAAAAATTGCAAAATCAAGGTGGAAAAAATATTTTAAATGTCAAAAACAATTAAAACATTAATTCTTTGCAAAAATATCAATTATACAAAATAAATAATATTTTTGGGATTTTTTGGGAAAATAAAATATTTTAACATTTTTGTGAATTATTAAAAAAAGAATCAACTCAAAATCATTAAAACTTAGAGAGAAATTAACTTTTGAATCAATTAAATAAAATCACAAAATTCAAATATTTGAATTTGAGAGAAATAGCGCCAAGAACAGCTGAAGAACACGCGCGTTTTTCAGTTTTGCCCAGATTTGCATTTTCTATCCAATCTCACTGAATACTTGATTATATCATGCAATCCACATACCAATCAACTCGTTTCAACCTCACGATCATGTTTATGACAATTAATTTCATTTAAATTAAGCATAAAACAAGAAATCACGAAAAATCCTCAAGAACCCTAATTTCTGCATGAAGGCTAGGATTTTTGATATACGATTCAAAAAATGCAATTAATTGAGGGGAAACATTCCATGCATGATTATGAACATATGGCCAAATTATTGTGCAGCAAAAATTGCATGGATCATAGAGTTAGAAGAGCTCATGCTTACCACTTGCAGCTGGTGATCGTGATTTGTGTTGGAGGTGTTACAACTAGGTTCCAATGATCTGGATAGCTTCCCTAGGTGCCATGGAGTGTGTACGAATGCTTGGAATAGATTGAAATGATCTGGAACTTGAGATGGTACCCCAACTGCAAATCTGTCAAGAACTTGAGGAATTGGCTGGTGATTTTGTGAAATCTGTATTCCAGATGTTATGTGAGTGTTTGGATCACTTCTATATGATGTATATGAGGTGTGTGTGTGTGATTGGTTTGAGTGGAATTGCCCTCTAGCTCAAAACCCGATAGCTACCTTTCTAAGAAAGGCATTTTTGCCAAGAGAAAGAGATTTTGAGAAAGGCAAGTGTTGTAGGCCTTTGGTGTACTTAAACTGATCACAATTGAGCTCTATTTATAGTAGAGCAAGTTTGTTTTCCAAGGAATAGTGAATGGCAACTGCTGATTAGGTTTGGCCAATGTTGGCAAATGAAAATCTAAGTCTCCTCTAGCCATTGACTAGAGGTTAGGGCACAGGCTGCTGGTCCCCTTGGTCTTGGATAAGTCTTGACTGAATTCAGTTGAGAATGGCTCAGTCCATGCCACCTTGGTGCTTCAATTGAATGCTCCAATCCAAAATTGGAGTCTTGTCCCTATTTTAGGCAATTCTAGGTTCAACATGTTATTTCTTGTTCCAAGGACTTTGGAGGCTTGGCTCAGTGATTGTCCCCTTTGGATTCAATCCTCAGATGTGTCCAAGTGGATAGGAGTGTTTGGATTTGCACAATTTTGGCAAATCGAGCAAAAGTGCAAAATCTGCCTTGCCTTGACAGATTTCAACAAGGCAACTTGCCAATGTTGTATCTCATGGCCCAAGTTGAATTTGGTGATGTTATTGGCCATTTTGGAAAGCCCTTACATGATACAACAACTGTTTGAAAATGTTTGGTTTTGATCTCTTTTGAATCCAAGTGAAAAATCCCCCTACATTTGGAAAAAAGTAAAGGCAGATTCTGACTTAGTGAAATTTTCACTAAGTGTTGGAACAAAGTGACTTTTCTTGATTTTGATCACTCCATAACTCAAAATCCATGAGGAATTTGGACATAGGTCAGTATGAAGTTTTTGTAGAGGGCAATGTGATCTACAAATCAAGCTTTGAATGGGGAACAATGGCATTATGGTTTAGGAGTTATGGTCCTCCAAAGTTGGTGCATTAGTGTCACTTTTTCCATAACTTAGAAAAATTTCTAAGTTTTATGGTTACCCCTTTTACAAGTTATCCCACTTTCTTTGATTTTTCTTGATGAATGATGATTCAAATCATACATTAACATCATTTTAGGGTTAAAAATCCATTTTGGTGAAAAATCTCAAAAAGTCAAAATTGACTTTTGTGCACAGTTGACTTTTATCAGATGAATTCCAAATTGTGCAATTCTTCAGGAAATCATGTCCTTGACCTAAATCAAACTTGATGGACATGTTCCATGGGTGTCATAGGATATATTGAATCATTTCCTAGGGTTTGGGAGCATGTTCTGTTCAAAAGTCAAAGTTACAGTTGACTTTTCTCACAAAACCCTAACTGTGGTACTGATGAAGTTGAGACTTGTTGCTCAAGCTTCTTGGATTAATCCATTGTTGTAAATGGATCAATATGGTATATTAGAGACCCTCAAATCATTTCTTGAGGTCTTGGTTCATGATTTGTCCCAAAAGTCAACTTAGGGGTGAATTAGGTCAAGAAACCCTAATTCCTGATTTTTGTTGAATGCATTCCTTGAAGCAAAATTGACTTGATGGTTGGGCCCATGAGGTTCCATGGAGTATATCAGGTTATGTTTTGGATCATTGACTCATGCCCAGAGGAAAATTTCCACCTGGAGGCCCTGGTTGACCAAAACCCTAATCTGGTGACACTGTCGATATTGAAGCTTGATCCACCTGAAAGGGAGCAACCTTGTGCTTAATCCTTGAAGTGGGAGTCCTCTTGATCCTTTGTAGAATGTTTGAGAGGTTTAGACAAGTTTAAGATCATGTCATTCCTTGATTGATCCTTTGTCTAAGAGCTCAGAGAGGGCTTGAAACCCTAATTTTGATTATAGTGAATGCTCACCCATCTTTGGGGAGACTGATGAGGCACAAAGGTACATCCATATTATGATGATGTTTTGCACAATGATGGGAATCTAAGTGGTCAAAATTTGGGGTATGACACCCTCCTTATCCAAGCACAAATGGCAAACTTTGACGTCCGCCGTATCCTGGTCGACTAAGGGAGCTTAGTAGACATAATGTATGCCCACCTGATCATGACCCTCCAGCTCGACGAGACACATCTGACCCCGTACATCGGCTCAGATCTGCAGGGTTTCAATGGCACCACCACAAGACTGTGGGGCTACGTCGAGCTAATGGTCACATTCGGGAACGATGATACTTCCCGAAAAGTTAAGCTCCGCTTCCTGGTAGTAAAGTGCCCCTCTCTATACCATTACATCCTGGGGAGGCCGACCCTATCCGAGCTCACAGCTGTGCCATCTACAGCCCACCTGAAGATGAAGTACTACAAGACTAGGGGCCGTGTCGTCACCATCCACGGGGACATTGAAGTTGCCATGAGATGTTTCGTGGCTGCAACCAAGGGTTTGAACTCGATCAACATCAAGTCCAAGACCGCGGGTAAATCATCCTCGGATGAAGAGCAGAAGCCACTCCCGCACGTTAATGCGGTCGACCTCGACAGTCGCTTTCCCAGCAAGAAGGAGCAGAATGAGGTAGCAGATCACACCCCTCCAGCTGAAGGCAACATGCAGCCTCTTCACCCCATGCGCCCTATTCCAGATGGAGCCTTCGAGCTCATCACCCTCAGGGATGACCCAGACAAGAGCGTGAAGATTGGCACGGGCCTCCCCGACCTGGTGAGGAAACAGCTGAAGGTATGCCATAGGGAGAATACTGACCTTTTTGTGTGGAGCGCAACAGAGATGCCCGACCTCGACCCAGATGTGGCCTGCCACCAACTCACAATAGATCCGACCTCTAGGGTTGTAGTACAACGTAGGCGTAGGCAGTCTCCCAAGAAAGCAGAGGCTGCTGAAAAGGCTGTAAAAGACCTCTTAGAGGTGAACTTTATTTCGGAAGCCAATTACACAACCTGATATCCAATGTTGTACTTGTTAAAAAGAATAATGGAAAGTGGAGAATGTGCATTGATTACACCGATCTTAACCGGGCATGCTCGAAAGATGCATACCCATTGCCTAACATCGACAAACTGGTCGACAATTCTGTAGGTTTTAAATTGCTGTCGTTCTTGGACACGTACTCGGGATACAATCAAAACCCCATGGTGAAAGCCGACAAACAGTACACGGCCTTCATGACGGAGTCGGGCAACTATTACTACAATATAATTCCCTTCGGCCTGAAGAACGCAGGCGCGACCTACCAACGGATGATGAACAAAGTCTTTCACGGCGAGATCGAAGACATTCTCGAGGTCTACATGGAGGACATAATTGTAAAATCATGAGAAGAGGTGGATCACACTGCCCATCTCAGAAGAGTCTTCGACACGACGAGGAGATGCAAGATGAGATTCAAGGAATCGAGGCAAACCCAGATAAGTGCAGGGCGTTCTCCGAGTTCCCAACACTGAACTCGAAGAAATCGATCCAATCGCTAAATGGGATGCTCACCTCGCTGTCCCGCTTCTTGGCCAAATCGACGCAACACGCACTTCTATTTTTCAAACTCCTACGTAAAGAGGCCACATTCGAGTGGACTGAGGAGTGCAAAAAAGAACTCCTCCACCTTAAACAAGTCCTCTCGCAGCCCCTGGTCCTCTCACGACTAGAAAACGGGGAGGTGTTTTACTTATACCTCACCGTCACAACCGAGGCGGTTAGCGTGGCTCTTATCAAGGAAACCCCTGAAGGACAGAAGCCGATATACTTCACCAGTAAAGCCCTCCAAGGCCCCGAGCTTAGGTACCAACATATCGAAAAGGTCGCTCTAGCCCTCGTCACTACATCCAGAAGGTTGCTGCACTGCTTCTTGGCCCACACGATCGTGGTAAGGACAGACCAACCAGTGAGGCAACTCCTCGGCCGACCCAAAATGGTGGGCATGATGCTTAAATGGTCGTTAGAGCTCTCCGAGTTTGACGTCCAATACGAGGGTAGGAATGCCCTAAAGGGTCAAGTACTTTCCGACTTCGTCGCGAAGATGACCATCCCGGAACCCTCGACCGATGGATCCCAGAAGTGGATGATCTACGTCGATGGGGCATCCAGTTAGACGGGAAGAGGAGCACGCATCATCCTTGAAAACGAGGAAGGCATCTTGATCGAGGTCTCTCTCACATTATCCTTCCGACATCAAACAACCAGGCTGAATATGAGGCATTCCTCGCCGGACTGCGCCTGGCCGAGGACCTCGGTGCGAAAAAGGTAAAAATATTTACCGACTCCCAGCTCGTGGCCTCCCAGGTGCGGGGAGAGTACCAGACTAAGAACGACAGCCTCATCGAATACTTGGCCCTAGTAAAAAAGAGGATGAAAAAAATTTTCTCGGCGGAAGTAAGTCACGTCCCGCGCGAAACAATACCCGGGCAGACATCCTGTCTAAGCTGGAGAGCACGAAGAAAAAAGACGGGAACAAATCCGTCATCCAAGAAGTGCTTCCACGACCAAGTATATAGAAATCCACCTCGATCACCGACGTGAACTCCATCGGCGACGGTCAACTGCCCGACGACCCCAAGGATGCTAGCGTAGTCAGGCGACGTGCCTGCTTGTATGCTATCGTCGAGGACAAGTTATACTGACGGGGTATCTCCATTCCCCTCCTTAAATGCGTCGAGGAGTCTAAAGTCCCCAACATACTCCAGGAGATCAACGAAGGGATCAACGCGCAACACCTCGGCGGACGGTCCCTAGCTCGTAAAGCATTGTGGGCTGGGTACTACTGGCCCACCATGCAGCAAGACACCAAAGAGCATGTCAAGAAGTGCGACAAATGCCAGCGACACTGGGACATGCACCTGGCCCCACCCAATGGACTCAAAACACTCTCATCCCCGTGGCCATTTACCTTGTGGGGAATGAACATCCTCGGGCCATTTACCATAGGGTCATACCAAAACAAGTACTTGATAGTCGTCGTCGACAACTTCACTTAGTGGATAGAGGCCGAAGCCTTAGCCAAAATCACGGTCCACAACATACTCCGTTTCTACAAAAGGATTATACTTGCCCGGTTCGGCGTACCCCAAGCTATCATCTCCGACAACGGGACCTAGTTCACCGACAAGAACTTCCAGGACTTCGTTGCTAAGCTGGGCACGAAGCAACACTTCACACCGGTCGAGCACCCGTAAACAAACGGGCGGGACGAAGCCGCGAACAGAGTGATCATGCGAGGCCTGAAACGAAGGTTGGGCGACGCCAAGAAAAGGTGGTTTGAGGAGTTGTACAATGTGCTCTGGGCCTACACAACGACACCATACTCAGACATAAGGGATACCCCGTTCTGACTGACCTATGGAACCGAGGCAGTGATCCGGGTAGAAATAAGGGAACCCTCGAGGAGGACTGAGGCCCCCCTCGACGAGGAGACCAACGACGAGGCCCTAAGGGAGGAGCTCGACCTAGTTGAAGAGTTCTGGTCTGGGCATCCCTCCATGAAGCCTTGCTTAAATAGAAGATAACTTTGCGACATGACAGCAAAGTCATGAAACGCGAATTTCAGATAGGCACCCTAGATACGCGAAGGAACCAAAAAGATCCGCATGAAGGCAAGCTCACCGCAAACTAGGAGGGCCCCTATCGCGTCCTCGCGAAAACGAGGACTAGAGCCTACTACCTAGAAAACTTGCACGGGGAGAAACTTGCTCGACCATGGAACGCTGAAAAGCTTAAACAGTACTACAGTTAAACACTGCCCGCGACCTATTCGTATCACGATCACGGGAGAGCACTAAGGTACAAGCGCGACTCCTAAACTCGAAACAAGAAGACAAGGGCCCGCTCTTGTGTGTGCGAGCGAACTCTTAATCCGATTGGGGACACCACCACCGAGCTCAACCGTTGTCGTACTAACTAGGCGAAATGACCAGAACGCGATGGGAATTTCAAGCCTCGGAGCAAAGACCTCGATCGAGCTCTTAGCTTCGTCGAAGGTCGGAATTCGACTCCGACCACTTGACCAGTTCCCTACACTATCAAGGACCAACAATGTCAAGCAAAGGCCCCAAATACTTAGCAAAAACATAAAAATATAAAATACGTATTCGACATATAAGCAGCACACACACACAATATAAACATATCAAAATACAGAACAAAATGCATTATATCGGGCAAACCCCATGTTCAAAAATTACAAAGTTAAAGCCCCTGGCACGGAGGCTGGGAAAAGTCGACTACCCAACTACGGCATGCAGGCCGAGCAAAACAATTCAAATGGTGCGCAGGCCAACCGACTAAAAGAGAAATCAAGCAGCGGCTTGCTCCTCGGACCAGGGTCCCCCATCACATCCTTCCTCAACGGACTCCTCGGGGACGACCACCCTGCCATCAACCACTTGGTGGAAAGGATTAATCCCCTTGAGGACAAGTGGAGCCCGCAGATTCACGATCTGGACCTGCTCCAAAGCATTGTTGAAGCCCACCTTGAAAGCCTCCAAGCAGTCCTGCTCGAGCTCCCGGATCCGGGCGACCAGTGCACCACGGGCAGCGAGGGGCCTCTCCTCCTCCGTCTCGTCCTCGACAGTCTTGGTGGCAGCCTTCAGCTTGGCGACCTTGGTCCGAAGGCGATCCCGTTCCTCCTTGGTTCCCTTCAGCTCTTCCTGCATCTCATTCATATCACTGAGGAGGTGCATCTGGGCTTCGTACCTCGTCTGAGCCTCTTGCAGATTGCTCTCCGCCTTATTTTTCTCCGCCTCAAGGACGACGTTCTCGTCTCGCAGCTTTTTAGCTCAGAGGCCGGGCTGGTTTCATCATTGAGGACCAAGGCTGTCTCGAAGATCCTCATCATGGCGGCCATATCCTCGGTCAACTCCTTCCTTCTGGCCACCATGTCGACCCCAATGTTCGCCTTGGTTTCAGCCTCTGCCACAGTCGGGGAGTTGGCCCCGGAAAAGAAATCCTGATGTAGGTGGCAGGGGGCAGCACGAACTTCTCTACAGGCGTATTCTCCTCGAGGTCGAAGAGAATGGGCTCCTCGGTGTGTGGTCTCTTAGAAGGGGTCTCCTGCAGGGGAGGAGACTGGCTACATTGGGGGGAGGAAGAGCCGATTGCCCCGTCGCCGGGCTTCACCATCTGTTGGACCTGGTGTCATACCCAAAGTTTTGACCACCAAGATTTCCCATCATTGTGCTAATCATCATCACAATATGGGTATACCATCATGCCTCATCAATCTCCTCAAAGATAGTTGAGCATTCACTACAATCAAGAGTTAGGTTTTACATCCCTCTCTGATCATTTGGACAAAAGATCAATCAAGTAATGACATGATCTTCAACTTGTCTAACCCCTCAAACATCCATGAAGGATCAAGGGGTCTCCCATATCAAGAATCATGCATAATTATGCAACATCCCAAGAGGATCAAGCCTCAGGATCATCAGTGTCACCAAATTAGGGTTTTGATCGACCAGGGCCTCCAGATGAAAGTTTTCATCTGGGAATGAGCTAATACTTCAATATATGGTCCAATAAGCTCAAAATAATCTCAAGAGCCCATCCACAATGGCAAAGTCACCTTGAAGGACCATCCATAAAAAAAACAGGAATTAAGGTTTTGACTTAATTCAACCCTTGAGCTAACTGGTGAAGCAAGACATGACTTGAAGCTTCGGGATGAACTTCAAAGACCTCAAATACATCACATTGACATGTCTAAAGATTTTATTAACTCAAAGAGCTCAAATCATAAGCCACAAGAACTCAATTCCATCTGATCACAAACTAGGGTTTCTGATGGAAAAGTCAACCCTATCCTTGACTGGTGACCTACCCTTGATCTCAAACCTTGGGGAAGGGTCCAAGACATATCTAAATACCCCTTAAAGGCCATCCATGAAGTTTAATTAGGCCTAAGGAATGATTTCACAAAAGAATCACAAAGTCAAAGTTTCATCTGATGAAAAGTCAACTGTGCAAAAATCCAAGTTTGACTTTTTGAAATTTTGGTCAACCAAGGTTTCCTTAACCCTAAATGATGTTAATGTATGATTTGAATCATCATTCATCAAGAAAAAGCAAAGAAAATGAGATAACTTGTAAAAGGGGTCATCTTAGAAACTTGGAATTTTTATAAGTTATGGAACAAAGTGGCTAGGGTACCAACTTTGCAAGGCCATATCTCCTAAACCACAAGGCCTTTTTCTCCCATTCAAAGCTCAGATTGTAGTCCATCTTACATACTTCAATTGCTTCAACTACAAGGAATTCCAAATCTTCATGTATTTTGAGGTATGGACTGATAAAAATCACAAAAACATGAAAATCACACTTTTTCCAACACTTAGTGAAATTTTCACTAAGTCAGAATTTGTCTTACTTTTTTCAAAATGAGGAGGCATTTTTCAACCAAATGCAAGATGTTTCAAAACCAAAGTTGGACATCACATTAAAGTAGGATACATCAGCTTTCCAAATTATCCAAGAACACCCTCAAACTCCCTCTGAGATAGGAATTGTGAACCTCACAAGTTGCCTTGCTACAGACAGTTTTCATGGCAGCATTAGGCAAATTTTGCACATTTCTTGTGTCGCACGAGTTCTTTGTCCAATTTTGTCATTGCCAAGCCTTGTTATCTTCAAGGATCAGATTGAAGTAAAGATCTCTGAGCCACCAGGCTTCAAGTCCAAAATATCATCATTGGCATGTGACATTCAAAGTCCAAAAATCCAAAACTTTCAAGTTTGTCATGAGGCATTTAAAGGATGCATAGAGCTGGCATGTATCAGTCCATGATCAACCAAATGAGTCAAGCCTTATCCCTGCAACAGAAGACCATAAGCCTGTGCTTTAATCTCAAGTCAATGGCTAGAGGAGATTTGAGATTCCCTTTGATCCACATTGGTCATAGCCCTGTACAAGTTGCCATTCACTATTGCAGCTAAAACAAACTTGCTCTACTATAAATAGAGCTCATTTGTGATCAGTTCAAGCACACTAAAGCCCCCAAACTAAGGCATTATTCAAAATTACACTTTCACTCCAAAAATACCTTCTAATGCAAGTTACCATCGGGTTTTGAGTTAGAGTGTGTTTCCAACTAAACCAATCACACACACACCTCACAAACATTATATGTGAGCTTATCAAACACTAAAACAACATCTGGAACACCAAATTCACAAAATCACCATCCATTTGCTCAAGCTTTTAGCAGAGTTGCAGTTAGGGTGCCACAACTGGTTCCAGCCCATTTCAAATCAATCCAAGCATTCAAACACTTCCTTTGAGGTACAAGGAATATATCCAAATAATTGGAACTCATCTGTAACACCTCCAAACCAGAATTTCGATTCTCACTTGCAGAGGTAAAGCTTGAACTCTCAAACTCAATGAGTCACGCATCATAAACATGTTTTCTTGTTACCATTGTGTTTCTGAATGTTTGTAGATCATTTACCCTCAATCAATTGTTCTTTACAGTTCATGTATAGGATTTTATTAAGTTCATGCCAATTTTAGGGTTCTTCAGGTTGTATCATGATATGTTCTGATTCAATTAATTTCAATAAAATTGGGTATTGCCATTGTGTTCCTCATCTGAAAACGCACGATTTTCATATTTGGATCATGTGAAATGGTTGAGAGATGAGTGAGATATGAGCCTTCACGTATCTGAGCTTGAGGTTGCAGATGGCCATGGCGCCATGCTTCAAAAATCCAACTTGTTTTACTATATAATTTTCAATTGCCATATTATTCTTGAATTGGCATTGCGCCCCAGTGGTTGATCAACTGGTTTGTGTGTATTGGCGAGCGAGAGGTCTGGGGTTCGAATCCCCCTCGCCCCAAACCTCTTTTTTATCACTTGTTTTTAATTTATTTTTCATATTATTTTATTTAATGATTTGAAAAATTAATTTCTTATTCAATTTTTAATCACTTTTGATTGGTTCTTTTTCTAAAAAATCACAAAAATATTAAATTATTTTATTCTATGAAAAAATCAGGTTTATATTATTTATTTAATATAGTTAGTATTTTTGTGAATAAATTCACTTTTGTTGTTTTTTAAACATTTAAAAAGTGAATTCTTATCTTGAAAATCAAAATAAAATGAATTCTAAATCATCTTGTGATTAAAACTTCATTTTTCAAACCTTAACCAAAAATCACAAGTAGTTTATTTAAACTTATTTGGTGTTTTTATCATTTTTTATTAATTTTCTTTAAAAGGATTACTTTTAAAAAGTGAAATTAGGGTTTCTTTGATTTCTGATCCTTATCAAACATTTCAAACTCTTTGGGCCTCTTGATAGAGTGTAAGTCTCATCCCTTTGTAAATAAACCACTTTTGGGCCTCACACATTGTATAAGTCCCTCTGTACATTTTCAAAACAACGGCGCGATCGTCGCCCTTTTTTGAAAAAATCCACTGGGCTTCTCCTTGAGCTATAAGTCCCATCTTTATTCATTTTCAAACTCTTTGGGCCTCTAATAGAGTGTAAGACCCAATCCCTTTTCAACCAAAATCATTTTGGGCCTCACTCAATGTATAAGTCCCACTGTATTTTCAAAAACCTCGGCGCGATCGCCAGTTCAAAATCAAATAACTTAGGCCTCTCCTTGAGCTATAAGACCCATATCTTTTCTTTTCAAACTCTTTGGGCCTCTAATAGAGTGAAAGACCCAACCCCCTTTGTACATAAATAATTATTGGGCCTCAGTTATTGTATAAGACCCGATACAGTTTCCAAAATGACAGTACGATCATTCTTTTCATCTAGGCCACTCTTTGAGTTGTAAGTCCCATATCTTGTACCAAAATAATCTTTGGGCTCTCTCTTAGAGTCTAAGACCCTACTCTCTTTGTAAATACTATGTTAATAATATAATCTGTATTCAAATAATCATCAGGGCATCTCTTGTTGAATAAGCCCCAACTTTTCTGTTTTGAAATAACTGTTATCAAAACTTGTTTCAATTTCTTTGAACAACTAACATTACAGCATGGAAGCTTGCTCACCTGTAAGTTTTTATCTTCTTTCATTTACATGCTTTTCATATATATATATATATATATATATATATAACTGTATTGTGGGAAGCTGCTCACCTGTAAGTCCTTCTTTCATATCCTTTTAAATACTTGCCATATATCTACTGTATATATACTTGTATATCTGTTTAGAGTTTTCCCCGAAAACTAAGTCTAGAATTAGGTAAAGCCAGTTGTTTACTCTCTCAATACAGTCAAACATAGATCCCCCGTAGGATTCCAGATACAGTCTTGCCTTCTTTTGGGCTTAAACAATATGGAACAAAGAGAAAGGCAGTATTCTCGGTGAACCTTTTCTCAGACTGTCACTTTAGAAATGGTCAAAGAAATTCAATTCCCACAGAGAGGATTAATTCCCGATGAAACTTCTCTTGAATTTCTTCAAAGTCTAGAACTGTTCATTACAGGAAGGATTAATTCCTGGTGAAACCTTTCTTGAACATTCTTAAGTTTGGTCCCACAGGCTTCCTAAAAGCATTCCCAGCCTCCTCTTGGGCTTTGTACAAGGACCCTCAGGCTTCCTAGAAGTTCTCAGCCTCCTCTTGGGCTTAGTACAAGGACCCAGAGATCTCCTATAGGTATAAGATAGAACCTAGTCATCATTTTCTAGAGCAGTCTTTCTGAGTCAAAACATCAGACCAATTAAGGGTTGACCTTCATCCCTTTACATACCAGCCTTCTCTTGGGCATCATACAAAGATCATTCATGATCTGAGAATCATTTTCTCAACACCATTAGACTTGGATAGTCTCATACCCTTTGGATTTCCTAGAAACTCTTTTCCTTAAAGAACAGGAAATAACCCTGATCCTCTGATCAATCCCAAAGCAGAGTTAAAACCAACAGTTTTCACAACTCAACTCTCAATCCTTACACCTTTAATTTTCCCCATCATTGGGTCAATTACTGTAAACTCACCAAAAACCTTCATCAAAGGAAAGAATTCTCAACTATCACATTTTCAGTTAAATCCCCAGCATGGGTCGTTTCACTGTCACAATCCTCATCAGAACCTCAAGGTCTCTGATATCTTAACTCTTCTGTAAACCCCAGCAAGAGTTAATCACCAATATGGACCTGTCTCTGGATTTCAATAATCCTAAGTAGAAGATAGCCTCCTCTTAGGCTTTGTATAAAGATTTCTTTCTTTGTCTTCCCCCAGCAAAGATAGCCTCCTCTTAGGCTTTGTATAATGATTTTTCCCTGCAGAACTAGCCTCCTCTTAGGCTTTGTATAATGATCATCCCTCAGCAGTCAACCTCCTCTTAGGCTTTGTATAATGACAAACACCTCAGCTGAGTACCCACTTTTAGCCTCAATCTTGGGCTTTGTACAAGACACCCCCTAAAATACCTCTCTAGTAGAGTCACCCTTCCAGCCTCAATCTTGGGTTTTGTACAAGACATCATATAAAATCCTACGGCAGAGTCAGTCAGGATATTTTAGCCTCAATTTTGGGCTTTGTACAAGACACATATAACTATCTCCCCAGTGGAGTCATCAAATCTTCTTAGCCTCAATCTTGGGCTTTGTACAAGACAGATAAAACCTTTTCCCCAAATAGTTAATCTCTTTCAGCCTCCATCTTGGGCTTTGTACAAGACACAAAATAAACACTCTCTTGTTGAGTCAGTCAATTCTCCAGCCTCCTCTTAGGCTTTGTGTAATGATTTTCCCCAATGGAATCCAATCAACCTCTTAGCTTCAACCTTGGGCTTCAATCAAGGCACACAAAAATCAACATCCCCTCAGAGGAAATCAAAATCTCTGCAGGAAGATATCTTTCTCTGTCTAATCACATACCTAAATAGTCAATCAAAATAAAACCCTCAATTCCAGATAACTACTGTAAGTGGCACACTTGTTGATATAAACATCCAAGCTGTCTATCCATCATTATCCTGGTTAAAACGTCATCTAATTGTTGTAAATGGCAAGCCTCTGGATACAAATATCCATGCCCATGTCCTTCTTTTAGCATGAATTCCTAAGGAAAAATGACATTGCTCACACTGAGTTAAAGTTTTCTCCTTTAGGACAAATCACCCTGTAAAGGCAATTATGGCATTGCTGGTCTCCATGCATTCCGGTTAAAGTATTTCACATTTATAATCAAACCAGTTACCCAAACAACTGTGATTAACAGATGAGATATCTCTCTTTAGAGATGACAAATTCTCTCTCAGTCAAAACCTTTTAGCTTCAATCTTGGGCTTTGAAGAAGACACAAACAAACAACCCTTTAGCTTCAATCTTGGGCTTTGAACAAGACACCAGACATCTGTTTCTTCCTTAGAATAGGAGGAACTACGATTGCTCTGATTTCCCTATACTCCCTAACAGGGAATACATAGGCATAAGATTGCGAAATCTTAGCGAGCACACTAAACAAAAAACATTAGGTCCCTGACCTTACCAAAAACATCGGAAAACCCGAAAAACAACAAATCTCTCTCTCAGACATCCCACCAAGAGAAACTTATCCCATTTCACAGACAAACACAATCAAGTACCAAAGCTGATCCTAAAACTATCATCTCATGGATAACCATGTATAGGATGGGTAATTGACAACTCCCCATTGTATAACCTGACCCCGGACTCCCCAATTTCTGTCAAGCGTTTGTTCAGTTAAACAGATGCGTGCAAGGTTCGTTTTAGATAAATTTCCCTTTCCCTTTCAGCTTCACGGGATAAATAAGTAATCAGAAAGTAGCACCCAACATTTCTCCCACTGAGGTGAGGAATCCCAAATTTCAGCGATAAGGTGGTCGCGTCACCGACAAAAATTGCTAGCTACAGAAAAATGGCGACTCTGCTGGGGAGCCATTGACTGTCTAAGGTATAGAACTAGCTCTTAAGAGGTCTAGGATGTTAGTTTTAGGATCAATACTATATATATCGCTTTCCTACTTAATATTCGTGTTTATTTTTCTGTCAATGGGACTGCGAGTGATGTCTCATATGGTAAGTTTGAGAGAAACCTAAGATAAGTGATGGCATAGACGGGGGGTCTTATAGGGAGCGAGTCCCAAATAAGCGAACCTGGTAGACCATCTAATCAGTGGAGGTACCCGTTTGTTACTATGCTGAACGACATATAGTTGTGAAAGCAGACGATTTCATAGTGCAGTGACCCGGGAACCTGGGGATTTAGTAGACTTTTAAAACTGTGTCCTTTTGGTAGTGCGGTGGCTATCGGGAATAGTCGATACGCGATAACTACACTCAATCTGAGATTTCTTCTGGGATACTATAGCTCGCTCGGGTGAACCGGCTTGCTGTTGTATTGTCCAGATTAAATCAGTGATTTTTGAGACCTTACCCGTTCTACCGGTACAAAAATCACCAAATAGATCAACCTTTTGGGGATGGGTAGAGCCATGACTCCATGCTCATGACGCTGAACCCTTGAGCCCATGTTTTTTCTATGTTTTTGTGTGCTGCATTCATGCATTCATCTAAAAAACTTTTAAACAAGAAAAAATCATTTCTCTTCTTATCCCTCTCTTTTCTCAAAATTAAACTGAACGATAATTTGCAAATTTCAGAAGGATTGCGTTATGGATTTCGGTAGGAGAAAGACGCACAAGTTCACCTTTAAGGTTCCAAAATTGGAGGATTTAAGAAAGTTGGCAAGGATGATTACCAACCCGGAGGCTTTCAGAGCCAAGCACGGAGGACTATTATCTTTATTAAGGGTCCATGTAGTTGAAGGAATTCTGTCCACACTAATTCAGTTTTACGACCCGGTCTATCACTGTTTCACCTTCCTGGATTACCAACTTACACCAACCCTAGAGGAGTACTCTCACCTGATCAATTTACTGATTATTGACCAAACTCCCTTTTTTGGACTGGAAGAAATTCCAGAGGAACAAATCATTGCAAGAGCAATCTATTTCGACGAGTCGGAGGTCAGGACTCATTTAACCATTAAAGGAAGAATCTAGGGCTTACCAACTAAGTTCCTGATGGAGAAAGCCCTATACTTTGCCAGTGTAGGAAACCTAACCACATTCGAGGATATCTTTGTCCTACTCACCTACGAATTATTCCTCTTTCCCAACATCGATAACTTCGTCGATGTCAATGCCATTAAGATATTCTTGATTGGAAACCCTGTACCTACCCTGCTCGCAGATGCTTATCATTCCGTACACTTAAGGAATTTGTACGCTGGAGGAATGATCACATGTTGTGTATCCTTGCTGTACAATTGGTTCGTTTCCCATCTACCCAAGTCTGCTGCATTTTAGGATCATAAGAACACTTTACGTTGGTCGCAGAGAATCATGTCTCTTACCAACTCTGACATAGACTGGTCAAATAGGATTTATGAGGGTGTAGAAATCATCGATCGCTGTGGAAACTTCCCAAATGTACCCCTCATAGGAACTAAAGGTGGAATTAACTATCATCCAGTCTTAGCCCGTCGTCAATTCGGATACCCGATGAGACATATCCCGCGGAATGTTCATCTGGAAGGTATTTTTTTCAAACAAGGAGAAAATGACAGAGCACTTAAGAAGAAGATAGTACATGCCTGGAAACACATTCACAGGAAAGGACCAGAGTCTCTAGGAAAACCGGACTGTATCTCTTTGGAGCCTTATCTCCACTGGGTGCAAACTAGAGCTTTCAAGCTGAGGATGCCTTACCCTCGTCAAGAAGTTTTTCCGTTACAGGAGTCTGTCCTGTATTTTATGTCTAATACGGAAAAACTCCAGGCCGCTTTTAACAAAATTCAGTGAGAGAGGAACTCTTGGAAAAACAAGTACAGGACTCTCCGCGTGGAGTGTGTCAAACTCCAGGAACTGTTAAAAGAAAAGAATGCTCTAATCGAAATATTAGAGCAACACGTTAAGGAGAGTCGGGAAGATCAAAAGAATCTACTCACTCCTTTCATCTGGCAAAGAACTGATAACCCGACAATGGTTGAACAACCTCGATCGAAGAAAAGGAAACTACCAGAACCTGCTTCTGAGCTCTCTTCAGAGAGGACTCGGAACCCTTAAGCTTAGATTTTCCTTTTACCAGCACTTTGTAAAATACTGTACTTTATCGCAATCCTTCAAATTCAATAAAACGGGGTTCTCCCCTTCCTGTATGATATTTGTAATTTATTCAAAGTTTCTTTTGATTAAAGCTTAAAAAACCAAAAAAATAATCATTGTATTCATCATTCTAACATAACGCATTCTTCTCTCTCTCTCTCTCTCTCTCTCTCTCGAGTCTCACGTCTACATCTCGATTCTAGAATCAAACTGTCTCACTCGTACAATACTCGGGCGAATCGGCAAAAGAAAATGGACGATCTCGAGGAAGAGAATAGAGAGCTGAGACAACAAATCGACGCTCTAAAGGACGATCTAAAGAAACTGCATAGTGATATGCAATCACTGACAGCAGCTCAGGAGCAACGTCAAAGGATTGTGATTTCAGAAATCATCTCTACACCGATAGTGGAGAAGCCACTTGAGGTACATTCGCGGTACAACATGCCTACGGGTCGGCCCTGGGGCATGCCGCATAACTTTATTCCTGAAGGATACATTTCGCCGGTCTCGGACGACCCGGACACTGTAGCAGGAGCCACTGGGCCTGAAGGTTATAAACTTCAGGAAAGTGAGGACGCGAGATTTACGACAGGAATTCCTGAAGGTTACAAACTTCAGGGCTCTGACGAACCTAGAGTCACAGCTGTAATGACCATACCACAAGCAGTGGTACACACTGTCCCGGGAGGACAGATTCCACAGACGATCTCTATTGGAAATGAGGAGATGTATGAAAAGATGAACGTGTTCCAGGAACAGTTCTTAGAGATGCAAAAGGAATTGCATGTTATTCGCGGTCAGGATTAATTTGGAAAGGATGCCGCCGACCTTTGCTTGGTCCTTAATGTCAAAATTCTGCACAAATTTAAGGTGCCCGACTTTGAGAAGTACTAAGGAAACTCTTGCCCTCAAAGTCACTTGGTGATGTATACTCGCACAATGGCAACTCAGACAGAAAATCAACAACTACTGATCCATTATTTTCAGGATAGTTTAATCGGTGCTGCTCTTAGATGGTACATGGGTTTAAACTGGACTAAGATCAACACTGTCAGAGATCTTGGCGCCGCCTTCGTCCAACAGTACAAATATAACTTGGACATGGCACCTGATAGAGATCAACTCAGAGCGATGTCTCAAAAGGATAAAGAGACGTTTAAGGAATACGCTCAAAGATGGCGTGAAATTTCCGCCCGAATTTGTCCACCTCTTGAGGAAAAAGAGATGACAAAGATTTTTCTGAAAACCTTAAGCTCATTCTACTACGACCAGATGGTCGCCAGTACGCCCAGTGATTTGACCGAGATGGTAAACATGGGAGTACGCCCCGAAGAGGCAGTTCGCGAAGGACGGTTAGCCAAAGAGGCTGAACCCTCCAGCAGTACCAAAAGGTAAGGTACTGCTTTTCAGAAAAAGAAGGAACAGGAGATCAGTAATATCTCCCAAGGAAAACAAAGGCGACAGTATCAACCAGTAGCGGCGGTAACTCCTGCTATTAACCCTGCTCCAGTTCCTACTTACCAACCTCAGGTTGCTCAAAATCAGCCTAATCAACAACAGTACCAGCAAAGGACTCAACAGCCTCTTCAGCAGGCTCGTCCTCAGTACAACAACAACAATCGCGCAACGCAATTACCGGGGTTTGACCCTATACCCATGTTGTACGTGGAACTTTTTCCACTGTTACTCACCAAGGGGCACGTCCAGACCAGGCCTCCTCTTGCAGTACCGGAAAATCCGCCCTTTTGGTTTAAAGCGGACCAAACTTTCCCTTACCATCAAGGAGGATCGGGGCACAATATCGAAAACTATCTCAGTTTCAAATCTGACGTACAGAGACTTGTCAGGAACTTGGTCTTATATTTTAAAGATACTAATCCGAATGTTCAGACGAACCCGTGGCCACAACATGACAAGGCTGCAGTAAATTTGATTGAAGAGGAATTTAGCCGCAGTTATCAGATTCGCGATGTACTCCAGTTGGGGACCAATCTGGTCAGAATGCATTGCATGCAGAGTGGGTACGGTCACATACCGCCTTACAACTATCACCAGTGTGATATCTGCTCTAAGAATAATTAAGGATGTTCGGTAGTGCAGTTGGCTCTACAGGAACAGATGAATCTCGGATGGATTCAAGACCACAGAATCCGAGAAGTCAACATGGCTCATGCTAATCCCAACATTGTTCAGAATCAAAATATTCTTGCAATGAATGTCAATTTGGTAGCCATGCACTCTAGGAAAAGTCAATATCATAATCTGCCGCGACACAATTATGATGCCTGCCTGATCTGCTTAATAAGCAATCAGGGATGCTCTTTCATACAAGAGGCCCTCCAACGTCAGATGGATCTCGGATGGATCCAGGACTATCGGGAAAGAAATACTCATCAAGTCAATATGGTTCAGATATTCGACATACGCTTGATGAACACCAGTCTGGTAGAACTTCATGCTAAGCAAGTCAGGCTCGGGTTTCTGGCTTCACATGATTATCAGGACTGTGAAGAGTGTCAAGAGATCAAGGTTGTGCCCTTGTCTAGAGAACACTTCAACATTTATTGGACCACTGGTGGCTTCCAATTTACACGGACGAAGCTACGCAGAAAATCAGTATGACTGACGGAAATCCTAGTAGGTATCAGAGTCAGAATGTCCGTTTGATGGAAACAGATCTGGTCAAAATGCATTATATACAAAGCGGACGTGGCCGGGTGCCACCGCATAACTATGAACGCTGTAGGGTTTGTTCTGAGAACAACCAAGGCTGTTATCTTGTGCGGTCAGCTCTTCAAAATCAGTTGGACCGAAAAGAGATCCTACCATGTTCAAGTGTCGGGTCTATCAACATGATACAAGACTATCTTCCTGATCCAAGTGAAGATGTTGTCATCATTTCCAATCATGAAATGGCCAAAGACGTTTGCGTCATAATCCCTCTGCTCAACGAGTTGAAAACTCCTCTTGATAGTAGGAAGATTCTCAACCTCAAACCAATTGAGGCTGAGTATGATGGTTAGAAAAATCAAAAGGCTCCAGTGGTGATTTACTTACCAGGACCATTACCGTACGAGTCATCTAAGGCGATCCCTTATATGTACGGTGCAACAACAATTGAAAATGGAAAGGAAACTCCATTACCCTCCGTCGTAAACATTGCCGACATCAGTCGGGTCACATGGAGTGGCCGAATCTTCAACTGAGGAGTTGGAGAACCTGCCAAAGAGAAAGAAACTCAGGCAGAAGTTCCGAATCAGCAAATCAGGCAGTCTAGTAGTCCCAAACTTTCAAAGAACAACGATGAGATGCTGAAACTCATCCAAAAGAGCGAGTACAATATTGTAGACCAATTATTGCAAACTCCGTCCAGAATCTCTGTTTTATCTCTCCTACTCAGTTCCGAAGCTCATAGGGTAGCTCTGCAAAAAATTTTAGAGCAAGCCTACGTGGAACAGGATGTAAATGTAGGACGGTTCGACAATATCATTTCAAACATCACTTCCTGCAACAATTTAGGATTCAGTGATGAGGAATTGCCAGAAGAAGGCAAGAACCATAACATGGCGCTTAACATTACAGTCAACTCTCAAGACGATGCTTTAGCCAGCGTACTGGTTGACACAAAATCATCTCTGAATGTTATGCCAAAGTCAACTCTGATGCGACTATCATTTCAAGGAGCCACGATGAGGGGCAGTGAGATCATCGTCAAAGCCTTTGACGGATCCAGTAAAACAGTTATCGACGAAGTAGATCTTCCCATAACCATCGGTCCCCACACTTTTCAGGTCACTTTCCAGGTCATGGACATCCGGACAGCTTACAACTGTTTATTAGGAAGACCTTGGATACACGACACTGGGGCAGTCACTTTGACACTTCACCAGAAGCTGAAGTTCGTCAAGAATGACAAACTCGTTACAGTCTATGGAGAGCAAGCTTTGATAGTAAACAACTTATCATATTTCTCCTGTGTAGAACTAGAGGAGGTAGTTGGAAATCAGTTCCAAGCTCTTTCGGTGAGCAATGAGAATCGACCTGAGAAAGGAACGTCGATTTCCTCTTACAAATACGCTCTTGAAGTAATTAAGAGTAACAACGCAAAAGGCTGGGGACAACTTGTGATTCCTACAGATAACAAGAAAAGGAAAGGATTAGGATTCTCCTCGACCTGTGCCCAGACTGCTAAGAAAGACGAAAGTTTTCGTTCCATTAAGGATTTCTTCCTCAGCGGAGGATTCCTTCACCTAGTGTCTCAAGAAGTACACACTATCAATGAGAGTAACTCCTCCGATATGGATGAAGAGTGGAAATCATATCTCAACGAGGATGGTTATTTGTCTCAGGGAGAGACACCTACACCATTTTGCTTTCCCACACAGAGTCCGAGATATATACCCAGATCAGACGTCAAGATGATGTACGGAGATTGTGATCCTGAGGGATGTCGTGCTCCACCTAACTCATTGGAAGATGATATGATGAAAGATAACTTTGACTACGACTATTTTGACCCAATGGATGACTTTCCAATCTGGAAGCCGTACCCGGAGGCATATCAATTGAGCAACATTGAGTAGAATACTTGTGTCCCTACCCAATCGTGGGATCATTACTCAGGCTATTCTGAAAACGCTCATCACAATGATGAACCTGCACGGACTGCAGGACAAGAGTTCATCAATTACGCTTTTCCAGAGGTCAACGTCATCGAGGAGGATGACTCCTCTTTCCCCACAAAAGTGTGGGACACTTTAGGATAGCCAAGCGGCAAGTACGACTTCTTAGTCAAGTATACTGCTCCTGAAAGCTCTCGTATCATACTCGAAGATATCCAACCGACTGGATGGGGAGACTCCCCTGAGAACGAGGAAACTATGGAAAATACAATAGAAGAGTTTGTTTACAACAACTCTGCCTGGGAAGAGGATTCCAATAATCCTGATCCGCTAGAAATTAGCGTCATTTCTGAGGACAAACCAAGAAAAAAGGTTCCTGACTTTGTGATTCATCGAGGAGTTCGTTGCCAATGGGTTGCTGTCAATGTTCCGAAAGTCGTCCATAAGTCTAAGTAATTGCCTTCTTTATTTTGACCTTTCACCCTGCCCAGGTGAAACAGATGTTTTATAGGGCTCGCTTTTCTGTTAATATCCCTCTTCGCTTCGTCCAAAGCGACAGAGTTTTGTTTTATAGGGCTGTAATTTCAAGAATCGACAAATCATGAATAAATAAAATGTCATTCTGTAATTTTCGCATTTTATTGCTGTTTTCTCTTTTCGCTTTTCAGAAAATGGTAATCCTAAAACAAACTCAATTAAATAAAAACAAATGTTTTTCAATACACTGCACACACACTTGCATTCTTTCTATCCCTTCTAAAAATAAATCATCACGCCTTGCAGATTGCTTGTTTTAAACCCCGTTGAAACATACGATCCCATGCCTTCTCCCAACTTTGAATTCCCGGTATTTGAAGCTGAAGAAGAAGAGGACGCAAAAATTCCAGAAGAGATCGCCCGATTACTCAGACAAGAAGAGAGGTCTATTAAGCCTCACAAGGAGCCGTTGGAAACGGTAAATTTGGGTTCAGTGGAAGAGAGAAAATAAGTCAAGATTGGGGCACTGCTCGATCCAACAGCCAAAGAAGACTTGATCAAAATTCTCAAACAGGTTCCCGATGTATTTGCTTGGTCCTATCAGGACATGCCAGGGTTGGATACCAGCATCGTGGAACATCATTTACCGTTAAAGTCAGAATGTCCGCCAGTAAAGCAAAGGTTGAGAAGGACTCAACCGGACATGGCTATCAAAATCATAAAGGAAGTACAGAAACAGATCGACGCTGGTTTCCTTGCCACCTCAGAATATCCTCAATGGTTAGCTAACATAGTGCCAGTTACGAAAAAGGACGGAAAACTCAGAATGTGTGTATATTACAGAGATTTGAACAGGGCTAGTCCAAAGGACGACTTCCCCTTACCACACATTGACATGCTGGTAGACAGTACAGCCAAATTCAAAGTATTCTCCTTTATGGATGGATTCTCGGGCTATAATCAGATCAAAATGGTGCCGAAAGACATGGAGAAAAGTTCCTTTGTTACCCAATGGCGCACCTTTTGTTACAAGGTAATGCCGTTCGGTTTAAAGAATGTCGGGGCAACCTATCAAAGGGCCATGACAACTCTGTTTCATGACATCATGCACAAGGAAATCGAGGTGTATGTCGATGATATGATTTCCAAATCAAAAACAGAGGATGAGCACGTTGAACATTTGTCAAAATTGTTCGAACGTCTAAGAAAATACAAACTGTACTTGAATCCTAACAAGTGTACATTCGGTGTTCGCTCAGGAAAGCTCCTAGGGTTCATCGTCAGCCAGAAAGGGATTGAAGTCGATCCTGACAAGGTCAAGGCCATTCAAGAGATGCCTTCACCTAAAACAGAAAAACAAGTCAGAGGATTTTTAGGACGTCTAAATTACATCTCGAGGTTCATATCCCTCATGACCGCGACTTGCGTGCCAATCTTCAAGCTACTCAGAAAGAATCAAAGCTGTGAGTGGATGGAAGATTGTCAAAAAGCTTTCGACAGTATCAAGGAATATCTGTTGAACCCACCAATTTTATCACCTCCAGTGGAAGAAAGACCACTGATCATTTACCTAACAGTCTTGGAAGACTCGATGGGTTGTGTACTTGGCCAACAAGATGAAACCAAAAGGAAAGAGTCTGCAATTTACTATCTAAGCAAGAAATTTACCGACTGTGAAACTCGGTACACTATGCTTGAGAAAACTTGTTACGCTTTAGCTTGGGCAGGTAAACGTCTTCGACAGTACATGATTTGCCACACTACTTGGTTGGTCTCCGAGATGGATCCAATCAAGTATATCTTTGAGAAACCTGCTCTCACGGGAAGGATTTCCCGTTGGCAGATGTAACTATCGGAATACGACATCGAGTACCACGCTCAGAAAGCCGTTAAAGGAAGTATTTTAGCCGATCATTTGGCTCATCAACCGATTGACGATCAGGAATCACTCAGGTTTGACTTCCCAAACGAGGATGTCATGTATCTGAAAATGAAAGATTGCGATGAACCGCTACCCAGTGAGGGACCAGAACCAGGATCCCAATGGGGATTAATTTTTGACGGAGCAGTTAACGCTTACCGAAACGGAATTGGGGCAATCATTGTTACCCCTCAGGGTACCCACATTCCTTTCACCACTAGATTAACATTCAAGTGTATGGACGAGGCCGAATACGAAGCATGTATCATGGGTCTCGAAGAAGCGATTGATTTAAGGATAAAAAACTTGGATGTTTACGGCGACTCAGCCCTGGTTATCAATCAGATCAAAGGAGATTGGAACACATAACAGTCTGGGCTGATTCCTTACAAAGATTACACAAGAAGGTTGTTACCATTCTTCAACAGAATCGAGTTTCACCATATCCCTCGTGAAGAAAATCACATGGCTGATGCATTAGCCATACTCTCTTCCATGATTAGTGTAGGTCAATGGAACGACGTACCTAAGATTGACGTAATGCGCCTAGAAAGGCCCGCTTACATTTTCACAATCGAAGCCGTCATAGACGACAAACCTTGGTACCACGATATCAAGTGCTTTCTTCAGACACAGGAATACCCACCTGGGGCATTGAGAAAAGACAGGAAAACTCTCAAGAAATTGTCTGGAAACTTCTTTCTGAACGGTGATACCCTCTATAAGAGAAACTTCGACATGGTTCTGCTTCGATGCGTAGACAAACCAGAAGCAAACATGTTGATGAAAGAGATTCACGAAGGATCCTTTGGCACTCATGCCAATGGACATACAATGGTGAGAAAAATCCTAAGAGCAGGGTACTATTGGTTGACAATGGAATCCAACTGCTATAAGTACATGCGAAAGTGTCACAAGTGTCAGATATACGCTGACAAAATCCATGTACCGCCAACGCATCTCAAAGTTATTTCTTCTCCGTGGCCTTTTTCCATATGGGGAATCGACGTGATTGGCATGATTGAACCAAAGGCTTCAAATGGACATCGGTTCATCCTAGTCGCCATTGACTATTTTACCAAATGGTTCGAAGCAGCGTCATACGCCAATGTAACCCGACAGGTGGTAGTTCGCTTTATAAAAAACAATCTCATATGCCGTTATGGTGTTCCAAGCCAGATCATTACGGATAATGGATCGAACTTGAACAATAAGATCATGAAAGAGTTGTGCGCAGAGTTCAAGATCGAGCACCATAACTCGTCTCCCTACCGACCTAAGATGAACGGAGCGGTAGAAGCAGCTAACAAAAACATTAAGAAAATCGTTCAGAAGATGGTTGTAACATACAAAGACTGGAACAAAATGCTCCCCTTTCCTCTTCACGGTTATCGCACATCTGTCCGCACTTCAACAGGGGCAACCCCTTTCTCTCTAGTATATGGCATGGAGGCAGTGCTCCCTATAGAAGTAGAGATCCCGTCAATCAGGGTGTTGATGGAATCTAAGCTAACAGAAGCTGAGTGGTGCCAAAGTAGGCACAACGAACTGAACCTGATCGAAGAAAAACGAATAACGGCTCTATGCCACGGTCAGTTGTTTCAACAGAGAATGAAAAAGGCGTTTGACAAAAAGGTCTGACCCCGCGTCTTCAGAGAAGGAGACCTCATGCTAAAAAAGATACAATCATTTCTTACTAATTCTCGGGGCAAGTGGACTCCGAATTATGACGGCCTCTATGTGGTCAAGAAAGCTTTCTCAGGCGGTGCCTTGAGACTCGCAACCATGGACGGAGAGGAATTTTCCTACCCCACGAATGTTGATGTAGTCAAGAAATACTTTGCCTAAACTAAAAAAAAATAAATAAAAAATATCTCGGGGGATTGAAAACCCGAAAGGGCGGTCCATGCAAAAATTAGAGACATAAACGAAAATCATCCCGGTGGATTGGAAATCTCAAAGTACAATTCAGGCAAAAATTAAGGATTCACGGCAAGTAACTACATCCAACACGGGTAAATTCCCATGAAGTGATTTAAGTTCAAAGTACAGAATCAAAGTACTCCTTCTCAACCAGTTCACCTGACTGAAGGATCAACTATTTCAAACATCAGGTTCCACCTGATACACCCGGCAGAGTGCTTACCTCCTAAGACCGATCAACAATCTCTTGCTCCTCCGCGGAGTCTACTTCTCCTAAGCAAGGCAGCATTGCTATCTTGAACCATTGGTACCTTTCATTCCCCACAGCGGTCGAATATCCAATCCAGATCGTTCACCAGTCTGTATGTCACGTCTGTTTTGTCGGCATAAACATACATACATCATGCATTATTAATTCATGCTCATATTCATATTGCATCACTATCACTCTGGTCAGTTTCACTTCCAAGTGATAAAATCTTCTCGTCGGTTGAGTCGTCAGTACTTTCCTCGTCAGGAAATGTTTTGCCTGAACTCTCTCTCCAGTTTACTTATAGACTGAAACCGTCCTCGACCACTTTGATAACTTGAACCTCTAAAGGAAAGGGAAACTTCTAACAGACATCCTTTGGAACATCACTCTTCACCTTTGAAGATGATACCTATGCTTTCCCGGATTAAGGAAAATCCCCAAAGAAAGTCTCTCAACCAATGACTCTCGACATTACATCGGTCTTTCTCCAAGAAAACTCGATGTTAATGAAGTCATCTGCATCTCAAAAGTGGACCGTGTTACATGGCGTTTATTCGTGAGAATCCTGGAGAAAAGTGTGATATCCCCAAGAAAAAAGCAGTCTCTCAGAAGACTCATTTTCCCCAGTAGAGTCAAAAAATGGCATCTCCAACAGAGAAGTTTGCACACCTCTATAGCTCAGGCCAAAGGGTTTTCCCCAGCAAGTCTGACATCAAATTTTACATCAAATGGCATCTCCCTGTAGAACTCAGCGAGAAGTTTGATAAAAAATTGCTATGGATAGCATCCCTTGTCAAGAGAAAGAAACTCGACAAGAAGAAACTGAGACCAGTTCCTTGGTAGGAAACCAGGATCGCGGGGAAGTTTATTTCAGAAACTGGGACCCGTTCTTTGGTAGGAAACCAGGATCGAGGGGAAGCTTATTGACAAAAGAAACTAAGACTAGTTCCTTGGTAGGAAACCAAGATCGCGGGGAAGTTTATTTCAGAAACTGAAACCAGTTCCTTGGTAGGAAACCAGGATCGAGGGGAAGTTTTTACCTTTTCTAAGTATCAACGCTTAGCAAAAGAAGATGAATGAGTAAACTACCATTCATAGACACCATCAAAATTTCGGGTATTCCGATATTTAATCCTCTTGCACCCTGAATGTCCAAATATCTTCGCCATTCACACCTTCGGGTCCAAGAAGATTAAATAGGGGCATATGTCATCCCCCAAATTTTGACCACCAAGATTTCCCATCATTGTGCTAATCATCATCACAATATGGGTATACCATCATGCCTCATCAATCTCCTCAAAGATAGTTGAGCATTCACTACAATCAAGAGTTAGGGCTTACATCCCTCTCTGATCATTTGGACAAAAGATCAATCAAGTAATGACATGATCTTCAACTTGTCTAACCCCTCAAACATCCATGAAGGATCAAGGGGTCTCCCATATCAAGAATCATGCATAATTATGCAACATCCCAAGAGGATCAAGCCTCGGGATCGCAAGTGTCACCAAATTAGGGTTTTGATCGACCAAGGCCTCCAGATGAAAGTTTTCATCTGGGCATGAGCCAATACTTCAATATATGGTCCAATAAGCTCAAAATAATCTCAAGAGCCCATCCACAACGGCAAAGTCACCATGAAGGACCATCCATCAAAAAATCAGGAATTAGGGTTTTGACCTAATTCAACCCTTGAGCTAACTGGTGAAGCAAGACATGACTTGAAGCTTCAGGATGAACTTCAAAGACCTGAAATACATCACATTGATATGTCTATCAGATTTTATTTACTCAAAGAGCTCAAATCATAATCCATAAGAACTCAATGCCATCTGATCACAAACTAGGGTTTGTGATAGAAAAGTCAACCCTATCCTTGACTGGTAACCTACCCTTGATCTCAAACCTTGGGGAAGGGTCCAAGACATCTCTAAATACCCCTTAGAGGTCATCCATGAAGTTTAATTAGGCCTAAGGAATGATTTCACAAAATAATCACAAAGTCAAAGTTTCATCTGATGAAAAGACAACTGTGCAAAAATCCAAGTTTGACTTTTTGAAATTTTGGTCAACCAAGGTTTCCTTAACCCTAAATGATGTCAATGTGTGATTTGAATCATCATTTATTAAGAAAAATCAAAGAAAATGAGATAACTTGTAAAAAGGGTCATCTTAGAAACTTATAATTTTTCTAAGTTATGGAACAAAGTGGCTAGGGTACCAACTTGGCAAGGCCATATCTCCTAAACCACAAGGCCTTTTTCTCCCATTCAAAGCTCAGAGTGTAGTCCATCATACATAATTCAATTGCTTCAACTATAAGGAATTCCAAATCTTCATGTATTTTGAGTTATGGACTGATCAAAATCACAAAAACATAAAAATCACACTGTTTCCAACACTTAGTGAAATTTTCACTAAGTCAGAATTTGTCTTACTTTTTTCAAAATGAGAAAGCATTTTTTAACCAAATGAAAGATGTTTCAAAACCAAAGTTAGACATCACATTAAAGTAGGATACATCAGTTTTCCAAATTATCCAAGAACACCCTCAAACTCCCTCTGAGCTAGGAATTGTGAACCTCACAAGTTGCCTTGCTACAGACTATTTTCATGGCAGCATTAGGCATATTTTGCACATTTCTTGTGCCACATGAGTTCTTTGTCCAATTTTCTCATCTTGCCAAGCCTTGTCATCTTCAAGGATCAGATTGAAGCAAAGATCTCTGAGCCACCAGGCTTGCAAGTCCAAAATATCATCATTGGCATGTGACATTCAAAGTCCAAAAATCCAAAACTTTCAAGTTTGTCATGAGGCATTTAAAGGATGCATAGAGCTGGCATGTATCAGTCCATGATCAACCAAATGAGTCAGGCCTTATCCCTGCAACAGAAGACCATAGGCCTGTGCTCTAATCTCAAGTCAATGGCTAGAGGAGATTTGAGATTCCCTTTGATCCACATTGGTCACGACCCTGTACAAGTTGCCATTCACTATTGCAGCCAAAACAAACTTGCTCTACTATAAATAGAGCTCATTTGTGATCAGTTCAAGCATACCAAAGCCCCCAAACTAAGGCTTTATTCAAAATTACACTTTCACTCCAAAAATACCTTCTAATGCAAGTTACCATCGGGTTCTGAGTTAGAGTGTGTTTCCAACCAAACCAATCACACACACACCTCACAAACATCATATGTGAGCTGATCAAAAACTAAAACAACATCTGGAACACCAAATTCACAAAATCACCATCCATTTGCTCAAGCTTTTAGCAGAGTTGCAGTTAGGGTGCCACAACCGGTTCCAACTCATTTTAAATCAATCCAAGCATTCAAACACTTCCTTTGAGGTACAAGGAAGCTGCCCAAATAATTGGAAATCATCTGTAACACCTCCAAACCAGAATTCGATTCTCACTTGCAGAGGTAAAACTTGAACTCTCAAACTCAATGAATCAAGCATCATAAACATGTTTTCTTGTTACCATTTTGTTTCTGAATGTTTGTAGATCATTTACCCTCAATCAATTATTGTTTACAGTTCGTGTAAAGGTTTTCATTAAGTTCATGCCAATTTTAGGGTTCTTCAGGTTGTATCATGATATGTTCTGATTCAATTAATTTCAATAAAATTGGGTATTGTCATTGTGTTCCTCATCTGAAAAATGCACGATTTTCATATTTGGATCATGTGAAATGGTTGAGAGATTAGTGAGATATGAGCCTTCACGTATCTGAGCTTGAGGTTGAAAATGGCCATGGCGCCATGCTTCAAAAATCCAACTTGTTTTACTATATAATTTTCACTTGCCATATTATTCTTGAATTGGCATTGCGCCCCAATGGTTGATCAACTGGTTTGTGTGTATTAGCGAGCGAGAGGTCTGGGGTTTGAATCCCCCTCGCCCCAAACCTCTTTTTTATCACTTGTTTTTTTATTTATTTTTCATATTATTTTATTTAATGATTTGAAAAATTAATTTCTTATTCAATTTTAATCACTTTTGATTGGTTCTTTTTCTAAAAAATCACAAAAATATTAAAGTATTCTATCCTACAAAAAAACCAGGTTTATATTATTTATTTAATATAGTTGGTATTTTTGTGAATAAATTCACTTTTGTTGTTTTTTAAACATTTAAAAAGTGAATTCTTATCTTGAAAATCAAAATTAAATGAATTCTAAATCATCTTGTGATTAAAACTTCATTTTTCAAACCTTAACCAAAAATCACAAGTAGTTTATTTAAACTTATTTGGTGTTTTTATCATTTTTTATTAATTTTCTTTTAAAAGGATTCCTTTTAAAAAATGAAATTAGGGTTTCTTTGATTTTTTTATCCTTATCAAACATTTCAAACTCTTTGGGCCTCTTGATAGAGTGTAAGTCCCATCCCTTTGTAAATAAACCACTTTTGGGCCTCACACATTGTATAAGTCCCTCTGTACATTTTCAAACCAACGGTGGGATCGTCGCCCTTTTTAAAAAAAATCCAATGGGCTTTTCCTTGAGCTATAAGTCCCATATTTATTCATTTTCAAACTCTTTGGGCCTCTAATAAAGTGTAAGACCCAATCCCTTTTCAACCAAAATCATTTTGGGCCTCACTCACTGTATAAGTCCCACTGTATTTTCAAAAACCTCGGCGCGATCGCCAGTTCAAAATCAAATAACTTGGGCCTCTCCTTGAGCTATAAGACCCATATCTTTTCTTTTCAAACTCTTTGGGCCTCTAATAGAGTGTAAGACCTAACCCCCATTTTTACATAAATAATTATTGGGCCTTAGTCGTTGTATAAGACCCGATACAGATTTCAAAATGACAGTACGATCATTGTTTTCATCTGGGTCACTCTTTGAGTTGTAAGTCCCATACCTTGTACAAAAATAATCTTTGGGCTCTCTCTTAGAGTATAAGACCCAACTCTCTTTGTAAATACTCTGTTAATAATACAGTCTGTATTCAAATAATCATCAGGGCATCTCTTGTTGAATAAGCCCAACTTTTCTGTTTTGAAATAACTGTTATCAAAACTTGTTTCAATTTCTTTGAACAACTAACATTACAGCATGGAAGCTTGCTCACCTGTAAGTTTTTATCGGCTTTCATTTACATGCTTTTCATATATATAACTGTATTGTGGGAAGCTGCTCACCTGTAAGTCCTTCATTCATATCCTTTTAAATACTTGTCATATATCCACTGTATATATACTTGTATATCTGTTTAGAGTTTTCCCCGGCAACTAAGTCTAGAATTAGGTAAAGCCAGTTGTTTACTCTCTCAATACAGTTAAACATAGATCCCCCGTAGGATTCCAGATACAGTCTTGCCTTCTCTTGGGCTTAAACAATATGGAACAAAGAGAAAGGCAGTATTCTCGGTGAACCTTTTCTCAGACTGTCACTTTAGAAATTGTCAAAGAAATTCAATTCCAACAGAGTGGATTAATTTCCAGTGAAACTTCTCTTGAATTTCTTTAAACTCTAGAACTGTTCATTACAGAAATGATTAATTCTCGGTGAAACCTTTCTTGAACATTCTTAAGTTTGATCCCACAGGTTTCCTAAAAGCATTCCCAGCCTCCTCTTGGGCTTTGTACAAGGACCCTCAGGCTTCCTAGAAGTTCTCAGCCTCCACTTGGGCTTAGTACAAGGACCCTGAGACCTCCTACCGGTATAGGATAGAACCTAGTCATCATTTGCTAGAGCAGTCTTTCTGAGTCAAAACATCAGACCAGTTAAGGGTTGACCTTCATCCCTTAACATACCAGCCTTCTCTTGGGCATCATAAAAAGATCATTCATCATCTGAGAATTAGTTTCTCAACACCAGGAGACTTGGATAGTCTCATACCCTTTGGATTTCATAGAAACTCTTTTCCTTAAAGAACAGGAAATAACCCTGATCTTCTAATCAATCCCAAAGCAGAGTTAAAACCAACAGTTTTCACAACTTATCTCTCAATCCTTACACCTTTAATTTTCCCCATCATTGGGTCAATTAGTGTAAACTCACCAAAAACCCTCATCAAAGGAAAGAATTCTCAACTGTCACATTTTCAGTTAAATCCCTAGCATGGGAATGTCGCATCTGTGAAAAAACAACCGGCGAGAAAACTAGAACAGAAGAGTCGCCACCGAATGTTATTTATCCCAACACAGTGAAAGGAAACTATCAGAGAAACCTGAAGAAAGGGAAAGACATGGTCATCGTAACCATAGTCCGGGTTCGGGAGTCGGTTACGCGAGGGGAAGGTATTAACACCCCCATACGTCCATCGTACTCGATGGGATCCACGCTTGTTGTCTAAACAGAGGGTGAGTTATCCAAGAGTCTACGGCTAAACAGAAAAAACGGGGAGGGGAGAGACTAAGACGGACTCGCAGGGATTTATTCGAAATCCAATGCCTACGTATCTTTGTGGACGAGCGAAGAATCAGAGTCAACGTAGTTTCACGGACGGGTCGAAAGGGGGAGGTTGCTCATCGAGATATCGCATCTTGTGCCTACGTATCCTCAATAGGACTAGAGAGAGGAATCAGAGGAAACGTAGTTCGACCTAACGAGGTCGGTAAGTGTTTTTTACGTGAGCGACGAGCTTTTTTCTGAAAACGGTTTGGAACTCAGCAATCCCGAAGGATAAAAAAGGTTTGGATTTGTTTTGTGTTTTTTAGAAAGAAGTGGATTGGAGTTAGTTCGTAACTTGCATTGCACCGAAGTCTATGACATAGGAACGAATGCATAGCAAATCGTCCCAAGACAGGACGTCCGCTAAACACTCTAGAAATATGAGAGGAAACCCCTCATCCCTCATTTCCCAAATACAAGGCTCATGCACAATACACGTTGTTACGGTGAGAATCGGATAACAAGCTATTAATTAACTTGCATCACATTTCTTTGAATTCACCACCGACTTTGATTTATCCAAAGGAAAGGTTCAAGATCGAGAAAACCTAAAAGGGGGAGATCTAAGGTTCGGGGGTTGGTTATACTAAGGGAAGGTATTAGCACCCTTAATATCTGTAGTACTCTACAGGAACCTCTTGTTTATGTTGTGCTATGTTATGTTTCCTTGCTAAAGGTGCTATGCTAAAGGCTGGAACCCTAGGGGTTAGTATCTAAGTATACTCGACAAGGTATCGTGCCTTGCGCCTACGTATCCTGACGGGAGTGGAATCAGAGTATCCGTAGTTCACCTAACTAAGGGTGAATGAGGAACCATTGACTATGGCCAAAGTTCCAAGGGGAAATGAGTGTGAGCTCACTTTAGAGTTCACGATAACTCTCTAAATCTAAGTTATAGGGGGAAAGTGAGTTCTCGTGATGGTGAGAATCACATAGAGTCCAAAACTCTAACCTATTGCTAAGTTATGATTTCATGGCTCTCATGAGGCCAAGAAATGGGATAAGCTCTTATGAGGCTAAGGTAGGGTGGTTTGTTTAGTGACTCATGAGTCAAATTAGGAGGCCTTTCCTTTGGAATGGGGGAAGATAATAGTTTTAAAATTACTATGAAATAAAGAGTTATATGAATTTAATATGATGATGTAGAAAGACATGAACAAGATATTAGGATGAAACAAAGTTTATAACATCATGTAAAGTTGAAATTAAATACATTAAACATTGCTTAAACAAAATAAACAAGGATAACATAATAAAATAGTGCAATAAAAATCCTAAAAGAGAATTTCCAACTTCAACATGAATAAAAGCCATCAAGATTAAATATTTTCAACCATTTCTTTTTATATTCAACAAGTGAAATCAATTAGAAACAATTAGCAAAAAGAATGGAAGAAAAAGGATCGAAAACAAATAAGTTGTGAAGGTTTTAAAATAAAGTGTAAACTAAAAGAAAATGAGGCACATGTTATAAAAAAAACAAGGAAAGGTCCCCATGGGTGTAGAACCCAGGACCCTACGCATCCAGTCCAAAACCAATACCAAACCAGCTATGTGCGTGCTCTTAACATATAATGGCAGCAATGATATATATGTGAAGTGAAGTAAATTGGAAAAATAAAATAAAAGGACTGGGGCGAGGGGGATTCGAACCCCAGTCCTAAGGGTCAAAGGCGAGTGTGCATGTGTGTGTTTGCCACTGGGGTGGCTGTTACATCCGGTATAAAACATAACTTAATAAATACATAACCCTTCGCGCGTGCATAAACCAGAAGAAACAAAACAAACAAACCTAAATAGCAGTCAGCTCATATAGAAACAACACGCCATGCCCTTAATCTCAACAGATTGTAGAACGCATATTAACAGTAAAGGAGGGAAGCATTTGATTAAACACTCAATGATATATGAATTTTGAACATAGGAAATACCAAGCAATGCCAAGACCGCGCAAACCAAACATCCACGTAAGCACTTACTTTGTGTAATGAAAACATATAACCAAAATGATGAGACAGTTCTGAACATAGGTGATAACAAGTTTATACATTGGTTTTGCACAAAAGGGTTCAACAATCTCATTACACATTCATTGGAAATCATAAAAAGACATGTCTTGGATGCAATTAACCAAACATTCATATGGATTAAGGATTCAAAACAGCATGGTATTAGGGTGATTTCATGAATATCAAAAGTTAAATACTTAACATGTTGAATGAAAGAAAGCAAAGCTGTTTTAGGATCAAATTACATATATCCATATGGTTAATTGACAAAGGGGCAAGAAATGCAATGGAACAAGGTAGCAGCATCATTCACTCAAAGTAATAGCATGGTGATACATTGGCAAATACATGGTCAGACATGATGCATATAGTTTTAATAGCATGATTTCTATGTTCAACAGCAACTCAATCATGTCAGCAGAACAGAGCATGTTATTTCAGGTATTGAAACTTAACAATATCAACATACAATATGGAAGTTCAGAGTAAGCATGACTCCAGCAATACATCAAAGAAAAGACAACACAGGGAATACAAACCATGAGAGATTTAGCAAAGTTCAAAGCATTGGCCTTTGGAAGATATCAACATACCAAATTGGTTCAGATTAAGCATGACATTTAGAAAGAAACCAAGGGAAATGGCATCAAACAAGGAGTTCAGTAGATTCACAAATCTGTCTAAGGTTGTTGGTCCTAGAAGCAACTAATTAAAGCATGGCATGGCATGAAAACTCAGCAAAGCAACAACACCTAAGCTAACTGTTAGTTGATAGGGCAGAGCAACATCTATTTCACACACAAGTAATTATTGGGAATGTTATTCCATTGCTTTTGAACATAATAGTTTATACATGAAGTTTGCACGTATACTTAATGATATGATAATGCAGTAACTTGAACAATTTTGGATACATGGCAGACAAGCAGATCAGCAATCAACACATATCCTACTTGAACACTTAAAGCTTGTACATATATTGGAGACACCATGTACATCATACTAATAATAGTGGCATATGGACAATACAAGTTTCAAACATAGCAAGACATACCTAACATGGATTCTAGGCCTACAAACTGGTCACAAAGCACAATAACAACAATATAAACATGGCATATGATGTACCAAAAGACTGGTGGAACAAAGATGAACATGCTTGGAAGAAGATTCTTAAACTTATCATAGCAGCAAGTTGTACACATCAAGTAAACATTCAGCATGCATCTAGCTACTTAATTCTAACAAGACAGCAGTTTAGATGTATCAATTTTAGGCATACAAACAGATAGCCAAGTCATAATATGGTACACAAATTCAACCAAGTGGTGAAGTGTTTATAAGTACATGGTTAGAGCAACAAAACTTAACTTAAAAGCTAGCAACAGGTCTCAAGTTAAACAAGTCAACACCAAACATTTTAGCAATTCAAACACCAAACATCAAGCACATAAGTCAACAAATATCATGCCATGGCAGAGTTGTGCATATCAAAACGTAAACCAATTCATGAATACCAAAAGTGTCAACACTTAAATACAACAAACATCAACAATAACAAAGTTTGGAAAACAAGGCCGTGATTTTAAATATGCAAAATGATCATCCATTGATGATGACAGAAAAAGAAAACCAGTGGCATTTTAATGAAAGTAATTTAGCAACATTCAATCAAACATTACACATACCAACAAAAGTGATAGATAGGTTCATCCACCATAAAACTCATGAGCATATCAGAAATAAGTATGGAACTAAAATTCAAGGATCTCAACTCATCCAAACATCAAAACACATATAGGTAAGTTAGCACTTCTGTCCATCTAAATTTGACAGTACAATACCAAAATGAAACCTCACATGCTTGCAGCCAGTTAATGAACAAAACCAATGCATTATAATTATAATGATATCTCAGGCATAATAACTTAGAACATAAGACAACATCATGTCTATCTAAATACATTAGCAAAGAAAACAAAACCAAACTTACTTCATAATATCAAGCCATGGACAAACAGTTAAGCAGATTCAAATACACATTAGCAAGTTATAGATGTATGAAAAAAACAACATAAAGCACATTACAACAATTATGATTGAGACATGATATGATGATATCAGTTGAGCATGGATATTGAAAGGAAAAAAGTAGTTACCAAGTGGAGTAATGTCCATTGCACCTTCAAATGGTGTGCTGAATACTCTCCTTTCTGAACTAGTAAGAGAACTCCAAAGCAACCCTTCTCCTTTCTTGCTCGTGAAACTTAAGACTTAGAGATTTTTGGAGTGCTTTGTGAGAATTGTCGGTGAGTTTCAAGTGTTGAGGTGACCTCCTTTTATAGGCTGAGCAGGTTGGCTTTGGTTCTTTGAGACCAATGGACAAACACATGGTATGCTGAGTAAGTGATTAGGGTTTGCAACGGTCTCCTTTCAAATTCAAATCCGGTCAGTCCTTGGAGACAAACACGCTTCCCCTGCTGCACAAGAACCTCAGAGATGCAGGGAAAATTTCATAATTTTGTGTATTGCTTGAAAACTCCTTCTTTGTTGTCCTAAGAGTGGGTATCAAATGAGGTAATGGTTGAGATTGCACCAAGATGTCTGCAGGCGAGGGCAGTCCTTATGCTGAATCAAGTAAATCTTCAGAGCAACTTTTAATGAACCCAAGCATGAAAGCTTAAAAGGGAAATGATTTGGAGATTTCAAAAAATGAAAAGCGCGCCACGGATTATGAGCTGTAGTAATGGCTTGCGTTGAACCAGATACGATTTGTCTTGGAATGAATTTTCTTCTTCTTCTCTATTGAAACACGAAGACATGAAGGAGAAGAGGAAACTGTTTCCAATATTTTGCTCCATCCCAAGCCACGCAGCATCCTTTCATTGGTAAAAGGAAATGAGTTGAAAAGTCAAAGATGTAGTGCGCGAATCCTATTGGTCATCAGCAAATGATCTTTCTCATTTCACTTATAATTTTGTAACATTAATGTTATTGTAGCACCAAATGGGCTTATGATGATGGGCTTGGGAACAAAAATTTTTATGGTTTGGTTTTCTCTTCTTTTTAGTTAGCAAGATAAAAAGAAATGGTTTAGAAAAGAAAATAAATAATAGGTGAATTTTGGTAGGTGAAATGGTTATGGTTTAGGAAAATTGATATTGAAAAATAGAAATGAAATTGGATAAAAATTTGGTTAAAAGATGACTATTTGAAATTGGTTTGGAATTAAAAATGACAATTGAGGGTGGATAAGGTGGATAAAAAATTGTTATGGAGAAAGTCATGGAGATATCTCTTTGAACATGAGAAACTTGCTTGATTCAATGCTCCATCCAAAATTTTGACTGATCAACCCTTGAATCCTCTTGAAATAAAACCTGATTCATAAATGAACCAAAAAACAAACAAAACCTGAAAAAAAAGGGTTAGCTATGCAATATGATTGACCTAAGATGACATACAAAAGATCAATGGATCTAAGTGTAAAATTTGGGGTATGACACACGTTACCTTTATTAAGTGTTTTAGAATCGTTAAGAGATGAGAAGAGAAGACTCAAGTCGAAAAGAAAACGCTACGGGAATTCTATCCTAATGTTGTCATGCAAAAGATGGCCCTAAGGTTGAGTTCAAAGGGGAAACATCTACCTACGTTAGCATGCATGGTTCGAACCTAATGTCTATCCTACTCTGAGCTTAATAAAAAATTAAGTCGGACTAGGAGCCTAAGGGAGCAAGCAAAAGCAAGGCAAACCAAAGCGATAAAAAAAACAGCGGCTACAACAGCGCTCCAGCACCTGCACAGCGGTAAATTCCAGCCAATACACCAAACAGCATTTAACAGCTCAAGTTCAGCACAAAAGGAGGTGTAAAAAGGCAAGCAGCAGCACATACAACAACACATATGCACCAAGACAGCAATAGAAACAGGGCAGCAAGTGATGCATTTCAAAACGATTCAATCATGGCATAACGAACACGCATCAAACATTACACATTAATCAATCAAACATGATCACAATCACACCACATACCATGGTAAACAACTCTTGAAAACGTCATGAAAGAATGCACATTATTTGTCACTTGATCAAATTAATTCAAACATGCATTTCATGGAATTAAAAGCAAACAAGCATATGCAACACAACTCCAGCACACCAGCAATAATCCACAATCGCCAATGCTCAGGAAGTGTGTGCAAAGTGTTCATCACATCAAGAAAACAAAAAATTCAACCATGAACATTCATCGATGAAAACCAAGAATCGCGTGTCGGAAAATCGTGCTCATACAATGGTGTGAGGTGCAACATCATCAAAATAGTCCACAAACATATGTCATATCAATCCATGAAGATTAAAAGCGAAACGAGATCGAATCATGCTAAAAAAATGCGTAAGAACCACACCCTGCACCTGTGTTAATCGATTAACCAATTGCAGTTCATTTTGGTTAATCGATTAACAGCTCTCATTACGCAAATTTTACACTGGTTAATCGATTAACCTAATTGCACTGTAATTGGTTAATCGATTAACCCTGTACCAGCAGCAGAAAATCAGTTTGAAAAATCACTTTCAGCAGCAAAAGCACTTATGCAATCATTTCCAATGATCATGTAATCAACAATGCACGAAAATTAAGTTCAATCACAGCATTCAAACATCACTTAGATCCAATAATCATCAACCTCAAGAATCAAATTCAAGAAAATGGGTCAAATCACAACAATCAAAGATCTACATTGTATAAGTTGAAATTAAGCTAAATCAAGCATAGATCTAGGAAAAACCAACCTACAAAGCTGAGAATTGCTTTGGTAAATGTTGCAAACGAAAATTGATGAATCAAAGCGAGAAATCCAGAGATCTATGAAGCTTTATCAATAACACTTGAAGATCCAAGCAATAATCCACAAATAAGCAAAAGCTCTCCAAGAGGTGATTCCAAAATCTTGAATCTAGATCCAAATAAGTTGCTACTGTAGAATTGAACCAAGAATGAGGATGTGATGGAGGTTTAGCTCAAGAATTCACAAATTCCAATGAAGAATTTGTGAATCTATGAATATGGAGCTTTGGTGAAAGGTTGAAGATGGAAATGGAGAATGAAAAAGTGAGAGAGAATTGAGAGAATTCTGAAAATTGAGAGTGAAAAATGATCAAGGTTCTTTGAGAGGTTTGGAGTTGATTAGATTAAATAACCCCTAGGTTAGGAATTAAGTTTGGGTTTGGAGTGAGGTTTAATGGGTGGAATTTGGGGTGAAAAATGAGTTAGGAAAGGGACTGTGGAATTGGAGTGGAAAGAATTTGAATTTTGGATGGAAAATGATGAAAATAGACCAGTTTTAGATCCTTCCCACACATGCATAAGCCAAGCACATGATCACAGATGATCAAAAATTCTGCAGTGCTGAAAATTGCCATATTTGGGCAAATTCTGCCTTGGTTAATCGATTAACCAATTTTAGTACAAATTGTGTTAATCGATTAACACAAGGAAAATTTGAATTTGGCGCCTTTTGGAGGGAAACTTGGAGAAATGCCTGTTTTCACTTGTTCTAATCCATGTTAGACCTCTGAAACTTGCCATTTGATATTAACACTGAAACACGCTTTAAATATGTTGTGAATTCCATTTCTTGCTCGGAATACTGCTAAAAATAATCGTCTGGTGCTAAATCCCTGATCAAAAAATGACTGCCAGAGCTTCTGATTATCAAATCATCTAATGAGAAAAATGAAAGCTCAAAAGACCTTGAAAGCTATCTGCTTGGCTCTGAATACTGTTGGAATGATACTGGAACCGGTGACGCCATGAGCTGCTGGAAAATACCTTGATCCCATGCCCAAAAGAACCATGCAAATGCAGAAATGACGATACAAATGAAATGAAATATAATCCAGTTAGAGTTAGAAACAAGAGGGCAAATTTTGAGGTGTTACAGCTGCCCCTATTCAAACTTCTTGTATCCGAGGGTATGGAAGCAAATGCTTCCAGACAATCGGGATACATGGAGATTGAATACCAAAAATAACCACACAAATTTGCATCTTGCAAAAGGAGAGACGACTCCGCTGGGGAACAAGTAATAAAAGATGTAAGATCATAACACAGACGAGTGTCATAAATCAATATGGACGAAGTATTGAAATAGATTGAAACAAACACGGACGAGTGTTGACTGAGCTGGGGGTAAACACGGACGAGTGCCAAAAAGGTTTACACACAGACGGGTGCTGAAAGAACATGGACGGGTGTCTCAAAGGTTTAAACACGGACGGGTGCTGAAAGAACATGGACGGGTGTCTAAAAGGTTCAAACACGGACGTGTGATGAAAGAACACGGACGGGAGTTTAAAAGGTTCAAACACGGACGGGTGATGAAAGAACACGGACGGGTGTCTAAAAGGTTCAAACACTGAAGGGTGATGAAAGAACACAGACAGGTGTCTAAAAGGTTCAAACACGGACGGGTGCTGAAAGAACACGGACGGGTGTCAAAAGGTTCAAACACGGACGGGTGATGAAAGAGCACGGACGGGCGTCTCAAAGGTTCAAACACGGACGGGTGCTGAAAGAACACGGACGGGTGTCTAAAAGGTTCAAACACAGACGGGTGCTGAAAGAACACGAACGGGTGTCTCAAAGGTTCAAACACAGACGAGTGATGAAAGAACACAGACGGGTGTCTCAAAGGTTCAAACACGGACGGGTGATGAAAGAACACGGACGGGTGTCTAAGGTTCAAACACGGACGGGTGCTGAAAGAACACGGATGGGTGTCAAAAGGTTTAAACACGGGCGGGTACTAAAAGAACACGGATGGGTGTCAAAAGTCAATACGGACGGGTATTGGCTAAAAAGTTCAAACACGGACGGGTGCTGAAAGAACATAGATGGGTGTCAAAGGTCAATACGGACGGGTATTGAAATAAAAGTATAAGGCGACCTCACTGGGGTTTGAAATGCTAAACCGAACACGAACGGGTGTTAAAGGTCAATACGGACGAAGTATTGAGGAAACGAGAAAGAACACGGACGAGTGTAACGCTAACAACTTTGAAGGGATAAATCAAATAGTCTCTCCAAATGACCAAGTCCACCGCTTGGGGAATAAAGTTGGACGATATCTCCTGAATTACGACTTCCTGTCGGGAAACGCCTGGCAAACGAGAACATCAAACCTGGCTTATGCTTCGAATACATATGTTTGAATTTTTCTATGGCGTAATGCTCCATACAAAATGGAAATGCTACGCGTTTGGGAGGATGCCATGCAAAAATGGTCATGCAATGCAAAAGAAACGCTCCAGCAAAATAAATGCTGAAGACAAAGGCAACTGCACCGGGGATGACAAACTAAATTGTCCTCGAGAACAACACCTTGCTGAGGAAAGACACACTGTACAACTTTCCTGATCACAACCTCTGCTGAAAAAATAAAACCCAAAGAGAACTCCCACTCTGTTGGGGATTACCAATAACAACTACTGAAGATGGAACCCAGAGATCTGCTACGGAAAGGTGCCAATAACCATTGGACTTAAAACCTGCTGGGGATGTCAACCACCATTGAACAAACGGCTACGAAGATTACCACTAACTCTGCTTGGGGATATCGCTGAACTTAACCTGCTGCTGGGGGGAAATGACTTTACCCTTACCCTGCTGGGGATTAGAGCATACTGCTGTCGACGAGACCATACTTCCTGACTGACTGAGGAAAGCAGACACCAAAGCTTTGTGGGGAAGATAACATCTTCGCCCGCGAAGATATTCCACCAGTCTTCTGCTGGGGATACAACAACGTCCACCCTGGAGCAATCAACTTTTGAATGCTTGCTGGGGAATAATAATCTGAACACAACTTCGGCTAGAGAAATAATCCTCTGTACTCTGGCTGGGGAGAGCAACAATCTGCTGAGGATGATGAAATCTCAACGCTGGGGAGAGTAACTCTACTGGGGAGAAACCTTGCTACCCTACACACAATAACAACAGAATATCCTATATACAAAAATGGCTACCTCGATTACCATCCACAATGTCCGTTGCCTAAGCAATTTCTATTGTTTTCTGATATGCTCCGCAAAGCTTAACATTTTCGCATGCAATGTTTATCAAAATATCGGACGTTTTCGCAAACAAAATAGTAAAAGTAAAAACACAAATGGAAAGCTTTTTGAGTGAAAGCGAGAATTTTATTGAATGAGTTGGCCTGTAAATAGGCATTTACATTTGGAAGCAATTCCTGAAAAGAGGTAATTGCGCAAAAGCAAAAAGAAAATACACATGTCGGCAATGTGGAAACAGATATCCACCATGATTCAATTCAGCTATGACTCATATGCCTTGTTTATCCAAAAATGCTTTGACATTCGAAGAGACTGACTGGACTGATTCTTTTCCTTCGAAATTCCTAAGTATCAAAAGTGCTCACAGATCAAACGCTGATCGTAGCCTCTTGCTTTCAAATCCCTAACTTTTGCCTGGATCGCCCTTTTCGGGTTTTCAATCCACCGGGATACCTCTTTTTGCCAAAGTTTCCTTCTTCAGGTTTTCAACCTTGCGGGTTCATTCTCTTTTTTCTTTCTTTTCATCCCTAACTTTTGCCCGAACCTTCTCTTTTTATGGTTTGTCGGGATGCCCTTTTTTTCCTGGATCTTCTTTTTATTTCCAGCGGGTCGCTTTTATGCAAAGTATTTTTTAACTACGTCTGCGTTCACAGGTGATGTAAAATCTTCGCCATCCATTGTTGAGAGTAATAAGGCTCCACCAGAGAAAACCTTTCTTACTACATATGGCCCTTCGTAGTTTGGAGTCCATATGCCCTTGTGATATGTCTGAGGAAGAAGGATCCTTTTCAAAACCAACTCGCATGTCTGAAAACACCGAGGACGCACTTTCTGATCAAAGGCTTTCTTCATCCTGCTCTGATACAACCGGACATGTGCAATGACTTCCAATCTCTTCTCTTCAATAAGGTTCAACTGATTCAACCGGGAACACACCCATTCAGCTTCATCAAGCTTCACATCTGTCAGAATTCTCAAAGAAGGAATCTCAACCTCTAATGGTAGAACCGCTTCCATACCATATACCAATGAGAAAGGAGTTGCCCCAGTTGACGTACGTACCGAAGTACGATAACCGTGTAGGGCATAAGGCAACATCTCATGCCAGTCTTTGTATGTTACCACCATTTTCTGCACAATCTTCTTGATATTCTTATTTGCTGCTTCAACAGCCCCATTCATCTTCGGATGATAGGGAGAAGAACTGTGATGTTCAATCTTAAAGTTCTGACATAGCTCCTTCATCATCTTGTTATTTATATTTGAACCGTTATCGGTAATGATTCTCTCTGGGATCCCATAACGACAGATGATGTCCTTCTTTATAAACCGGGCTACCACTTGCTTGGTAACGTTGGCATATGAGGCTGCTTCCACCCACTTCGTGAAGTAATCAATGGCAACCAGAATGAAACGATGCCCATTCGACGCAGTCAACTCAATCCTTCCAATCATATCAATGCCCCACATGGCAAACGGCCAAGGCGATGACAATACATTCAAAGGAGAAGGCGGTATGCGCACCTTATCAGCATAAATCTGGCATTTATGACATTTCCCAGCGTATTTGAAACAATCAGACTCCATAGTCATCCAGTAATACCCGCCCTTAATAGCTTTTTAGCCATAGCATGCCCATTGGCATGGTGTAGCGAGCGATTTTGGACGTGGTTCTTAAGCATTATCGTTCTTTGGGGTGACTATAGGTCGGTTCATTTTTTATCCTATTGTGAGCTGAATAAGGAAGGGAAATAGATGTCTCCAATTAACCCTGCTTGCATACTGAGTTTAAACAGCGGTCTGTTAGGTTACGAATGCTACAATGTGGGGGGCCTTTGTACTGGTTATTTGTATTTTCGCCAATACTGATTTCTCTTTGACAGGGAACTAGGATTAGGATGTTAGGACTGATGCTTTTTGATAGATATGTGAGAGTATGGGATTTAAGGTTTTTGTTTAGTGTGCTCGCTAAGATTTTTCTTTCAATCTTATGCCTACGTATTCCCGTTTACCAAAACAGGGAAATCAGAGCGTTCGTAGTTCCTCCTATTCTATGGTAGGAAATGGGTGTTTTGCTGTCTTGTTCAAAGCCTAAGACGTGAAGCGAAAGGTTGTTTGTATCTTATTCAAAGCCCAAGATGTGAAGCTGAAAAGTCTCGACTTTAGAGAGAATTTGTCATCTCTAAAGAAGGGTTTGTCTGTTTATAAAGGAGAATTACTTTAACCGGGATATGTGAATCCGACAATGCCATAATTTCCTTTATAGGGGATTTTAACCTGAAGGAGAAGACTTTAACTCAGTGTAGAGCAATGCCATCTTTCCTTAGGAATTTCTCATGCTAAAAGAGGGACAGTGGCATGGATGTAAATAATCCATAGGTTTGCCGCTTACAACGATTAGATGAAGGGGAAGGAGTTGTTGATGTTTGTGTACTGTGAACGAGGCACAGCTTTGATACTAAAAGGTTTATTGGATCAACTAGTGGTTTTCTTATACAAAGCCTAAAAGGAGGTTAATGGCCCAACAAGAGGGGAGTTTTTATGTGTTTCTCGTATGAAGCCCGAGAGAGGCTAAAAGGGTTCGACTCAACGAGGGAGTCTTTTATACTCAACAAGAGAGTGCTTTTGTATCTCGTACGAAGCCCGAGATGGAGGCTGAAAGTTTTATTTGGCTCAATAAGAACCTTTTTTCTATCTCGTACAAAGCCCGAGATGGAGGCTAAAGATTTTGTTTAGCTCAATAAGAGCCTTTTGGTGTGTCTCATACAAAGCCTGAGAGAGAGGCTAAAAGTTGTTTGACTCAACGAGGGAGTCTTTGTATCTCGTACGAAGCCCGAGATGGAGGCTAAAAGGCTGGCTATCTCAGTTAAGTGACAGGTCCAGTATACTGATTAAGAGAAAATCAGTTCTTATATGAGTAACACTGTACTCATGGATTTGATCTGAGGATTGGGATTGTTTCCTATTCTTTAAGGAAACAAGGAAATCCGAAGGATATTGAGATTGTCCGAGTCTACGGGTTTTCTTCCTATTTTTGAAAGGGGCTTGAGAATATCTTTGAGACTCAAGGAAAATAGACTGTCCAAGTCTAGAGTTTCATCTTTTGTACTATGCTTTGAGAAACAGTAGTAGACTCTTTGAAAGGATTGTTCTATGAAGATGACTAAGTTCTGTTCCTATACCTCTAAGAGGTCGTCGGGACAATTTGTACGAAGCCCAAGAGGAGGTTGGAAACTTTTAAGAAGTCGCGGGGTCCTTGTATGAAGCCCAAGAGGAGGCTATCATTCCTGGAGGAAGAGATCATTATACAAAGCCTAAGAGGAGGCTGTGAATACTTCTAAGAAGCCGACGGGTCCTTGTACTAAGCCCAAGAGGAGGCGGGGTTGCTTTTAGGAAGCCTGTGGGTCCTTGTACAATGCCCAAGAGGAGGCTGATGCTTTTAAGAAGCCTGTGGGTCCCCAAACCCCGAGAAATTCAAGGCAAGCTATTCACAAGGAATAGATCAAGTCAGGAAAGTTCGAGAATTTGGAAGAAACTCAAAGATGCCATTCACAGAGAATACATTCATCTTTGGGAGTAGAATTTCTTGACAATTCCTAATGAGGACAGCCGAAGAGAAGACTGTATCTGGTGATCCTATTGGGGATCTAGCTGTCTATTTCTACGACTAAACAAAACAGCTTTTCCTAGTTCTAGACGTAGTTGCCGAGGAAACTCTAAATATCTATACTATTATTACACAGTTGATATGAGTTTATGAAAGAAGACTTACAGGGAAACAGCCCCACAATACAGTTATATGGATAGGAAAGCAGTAAATGAAAGCGTATAAACACTTACTCGGTTGTAGAGCTTCCATGCTGTTTGGTTAGTTGTTCAACAAAGAAAGATTGAAAATAACAGTATATTCAAAATCAAAGGAGAAAGTGCTTTGAAAAAGAAAGATTTGGGGCTTACAGCTCAAGGAGAGGCCCAGGGTTTTACCGTTGAATTGTACTGAGGGACTTATACAAGTGACTGTGGCCCAAAAAGGTTTTCTGTACAAAGGGATGGGTCTTACACTCTCTCAAGAGGCCCAAAAAGTTTTAAAGGAAATGAGTGGGGCTTATAACATGAGGGTAGGCCCAGATGATTTTTTGTTTAAAATGGCGATCGCGCCGAGGTTTTCTTTTAACACAGAGGGACTTATACAATAAGTGAGGCCCAAAATAGTTTTGGTTAAAAGGGGGATTGGGTCTTACACTCTAATAGAGGCCCAAAAGTTTTGAATGGGTCTTATAGCTCGAGGAGAGGCCCAGTTTGGTTTTTCAACGGACGATGATCGCGTCGAACTTTTTTGAAATACAACGGGACTGATACAATAAGTGAGGCCAAAAATGGGTTTTCAAAAAAGGGGGTTGGGTCTTACACTCTCTCAAGAGGCCCAAATGGTTTTAAGAAAAGAAATGGGTCTTACTACACGAGGGTAGGCCCAGTTTTTTAAATGGACGACGGTCGTACCGTTTACTTCTACAGAGGGACTTATACAATAAGTGAGGCCCCAAAAGTTTTTGTACAAGGGGGGTTGGGTCTTACACTCTCTCAAGAGGCCCAAAAAGTTTTAGAAAAGAAATGGGTCTTACTACTCGAGGGTAGGCCCAATTTTTTAACAGACGACGATCGCGCCGAAATTTTGAAATACAACGGGACTTATACAATAACTGAGGCCCAAAATGGTTGTATTTACAAAGGGTTGGGTCTTACACTCTATTAGAGGCCCAAAGTGTTTTGAAAAATGATTTGTGAGGGTTGAATTAATCCAAAACCCTAATTTGTTTTCAAAATGTGTTTTAATTGAATAAAAATTCAATTAAAATGATCAAAATTGTTTAACATGTGGAAAACAAATTGTGATCTTGGATTAATGCTTCAAAAAATTAGTATTGACCTACAAAATAATTAGAAAGCATTAAAAGTTGCAAAATCAAGGTGGAAAAATATTTTAAATGTCATAAACAATTAAAACATTAATTCTTTGTAAAAATATCAATTATACAAAATAAATAATATTTTTGGGATTTTTTAGGAAAATCAAATATTTTAACATTTTTGTGAATTATTAAAAAAAGAATCAACTCAAAATCATTAAAACTCAGAGAGAAATTAATTTTTGAATCAATTAAATAAAATCACAAAATTCAAATCTTCAAATATTAAAAAAAAGGCGCCAAGAACACACCAAGAACACGCGCGTGTTCTGGGATTGGATGATTTGCATTTTCTCCTCAATCTCACTGAATACTTGATTATATCATGCAATCCACATATCATTATGCTCGTCTCATTCTCACGATCATGTCTATGTAAATTAATTTCATTTAAATTAAACATATAACAAGAAATCACGCAAAATCCTCAAGAACCCTAGATTTTGCATGAAGGTTCAGAAATTCCACACACTATTCAAATAATGCAATTTATTGAGGGAAAACATTCCATGCATGATTATGAACATATGGCCAAATTATTGTGCAGCAAAAATTGCATGGATCATAGAGTTAGAAGAGCTCATGCTTACCACTTGCAGCTGGTGATCGTGATTTGTGTAGGAGGTGTTACAGCTTGGTTCCAATGATGTGGATAGCTTCCCTAGGTGCCAAGTGATGTGTCTGAATGCTTGGAATGGATTGAAATGGTTTGGAATTGAGGATGGTACCTCAACTGCAAAACTGTCAAGAACTTGAGTAATTGGCTAGAGATTTTGTGAAATCAGTGTTACAGATGTGATGTGAGTGTTTGGATCACTTCTATATGATGTATGTGAGGTGTGTGAGTGATTGGTTTGATTGGAAAAGCTCTCAAACTCAAAACCCGATAGTGACTTGCCTTAGAAGGTAAAATTGGAGTGAAAGAAGAGATTTTGAGGAAAGCATCTATTTGATGGCTTTGGTGTACTCAAAATGATCACAATTAAGCTCTATTTATAGTAGAGCAAGTTTTTTTTGGGATCCACAGTGAATGGCAACTGCAGCAGGTGTTTGTCCAATGTTGGCCAATGGAAATGCAAGTCTCCTCTAGCCATTGATTAGAGGTTAGGGCACAGAGCTGTGGTTCCCTTGGTCTTGGATAAGTCTTGACTGATTTTAGATGAGAATGGCTCAGTCCATGCCACCTTGATGCTTCCATTGAATGCTTCAATCCATATTTGGAGTCTTGTCCCTATTTTGGCCATTCTAGGTTCAACATGCTATTTCTTGTTCCATGGACTTTGGAGGCTTGGCTCAGTGATTGTCCCCTTTAGATTCAATCCTCAGATGTGTCCAAGTGGATAGGAGCATTTGAATTTGGCTGATTTTGGAAAATCGACCAAAATGCAAATTCTGCCTTGCCTTTGACAGATTTCAGCAAGGCAACTTGCCAATGTCATATCTCATGGTGTAAATTGAATTTGGTAATGTTCTTGACCATTTTGGAAAGCCCTTACATGATACAACAACTGTTTGAACATGTTTGGTTTTGATCTCTTTTGAATCCAAGTGAAAAATCCTCCTACTTTTGGCAAAAAGTGAGGTCAAATCTGACTTAGTGAAATTTTCACTAAGTGTTGGAACAAAGTGACTTTTCTTGATTTTGATCACTCCATAACTCAAAATCCATGAGGAATTTGGACATAGGTCAGTATGAAGTTTTTGTAGAGGGTAATGAGATCTACAAATCAAGCTTTGAATGGGGGTACAATGGCCTTGTGGTTTAGGAGTTATGGTTCTTCAAAGTTGGTGCATTAGTGGCACTTTTTCCATAACTTAGAAATTTTTCTAAGTTTTATGGTTACCCCTTTTACAAGTTATCCCACTTTCTTTGATTTTTCTTGATGAATGATGATTCAAATCATACATTAACATCATTTTAGGGTTAAAAATCCATTTTGGTGAAAAATCTCAAAAAGTCAAAGTTGACTTTTGTGCACAGTTGACTTTTTATCAGATGAATTCCAAACTGTGCAATTCTTCAGGAAATCATGTCCTTGACCTAAATCAAACTTGATGGACATGTTCCATGGGTATCATAGGGTATATTGAATCATGTCCTAGGGTTTGGGAGCATGTCCTGGTCAAAAGTCAAAGTTACAGTTGACTTTTCTCGCAAAACCCTAACTGTGGTTCAGATGAAATTGAAACTTGTTGCTCAAGCTTCTTGGATCAATCCATTGTTCCAAATGGATCAATATGGTGCATTAGAGACCCCCAAATCATGTCTTGAGGTCTTGGTTCATGATTTGTCCCAAAAGTTAACTTAGGGGTGAATTAGGTCAAGAAACCCTAATTCCTGATTTTTGATGTATGCATCCCCTGAGGCCAAACTGACTTGAGGATTGGGTCCATGAGGTTCCATGGAGTATATTAGGTTATGTTTTGGATCATTGGCTTGTGCCCAGAGGAAAATTCCATCTGGAGGCCCTGGTCGACCAAAATCCTAATTTGGTGACACTGTCGAACTTGAAGCTTGATCCACCTAGAAGGGAGCAGCCTTGTGCTTAATCCTTGAAGTGGGAGTCCTATTGATCCTTTGTAGATGTTTGAGAGGTTAGACAAGTTTAAGATCAAGTCATCCCTTGATTGATCCTTTGTCTAAGAGCTCAGAGAGGGCCTGAAACCCTAATTTCTGATAGCAGTGAATGCTCACCCATCTTTGGGGAGACTGATGAGGTATGATGGTTCCTCCATATTGTGATGATGACTTGCACAATGATGGGAATCTAAGTGGTCAAAATTTGGGGTATGAAAGATGCCCCTATTTAATCTTCTTGGACCTGAAGGTGTGAATGACGAAGGTATTCGGGCATTCGGGGTGCAAGAGGATTAAATATCGGAATACCCGAAATTTTGATGGCTATGAATGGTAGCTTACGCATTCATCTTCTTTAGCTAAGCGATGATGCTTAGAAAAGGTAAACTTCCCTTCGATCCTGGTCTTCAGCCAAGGAACTGGTCTTAGTTTCTGGTTTAAACTTCCCCTCGATCCTGGTTTCCTACCAAGGAACTGGTCTAAGTTTCTGATTTAAACTTCCCCTCGATCCTGGTTTCCTACCAAGGAATTGGTCTAAGTTTCTGATGTAAACTTCCCCTCGATCCTGGTTTCCTACCAAGGAACTGGTCTCAGTTTCTTTTGTATACTTCCCCTCGATCCTGGTTTCCTACCAAGGAACTGGTCTCAGTTTCTTTTGTCAATAAAATTTATTGACAAGGGATACTACTCGTAGCGGTTTTCCTCAAACTTCTCGCCGAATTTTCCTAGGGAGACGCCATTTGACGGGAAAAAGTTTTGATGTCAGACTTGCTGGGGAACCCAATCGTCTGAGTTGTAGAGTTGCACAAACTTCTCTGTTGGAGACGCCATTTGTTTCTACTGGGGAAAACGAGTCTCTTGAGAGACTGCTTTCGCTTGGGGTCTTACATCATACTTTTCTCGGGATCTTTCCGGAGAAATGCCATATGATGGGATCCAATTTTGAGGTGCCGATGACCTTTTCATCAGCGGTTTTTTGGAGGAAAAAAGGTTGTACCACCGAATCTCTGATTAAGAGGCTTTCTCTCGGGATTTTCTTTAATCCAGAAAATCAAGGATATCATCTTCAATGGCGAAGAGTGAAATTTGTTGAAGGTTCTCTGGTCTTTCAGAGGTTCAAGTTATCAAAGTGGTCGATTGCCGACTCTGATCTAAAAGTACACTGGAGACGAGTTCGCTTGACTATAACATTTCCTGACGAAGCAAGAACTGACAAACTCGATCGAGAGGACGGTTATCACGGCAGGATAAGACTGACTCAAGTGATAGTGAATGCAATATGAAATGTGAATGCAAATCAATAATGCATGATGTATGTATGTATATGCTGACAAAACTGACACAACATACAAACTAAAAGATGAACATGACTGGATACTCGGCCATCGCGGGGCGTCGAAATATCGTTGGCCCAAAAGTAGCAATTCCACCTTGCTTAGGAGAGATAGTCCCTGCTGGGAGCTATGTTGATCGGGCTTAGGAGATGAGAACTCGGCCGAAGGTATCAGATGGGAAAACCGCATCTGACACAGCTGGTCCTTCATTCAGACGCACTGGCTTAGAAGGAGTACTTTGATTTTACACTTTGAGGCTCGAACGCCTTTGGAGAAGCGACCGATGTTCTTCTGATGTTCAACAGTCAAAAGAAATTGCCATCTTTAATTTTAAAGCAGAAAAGTTTAACAAGTAAATTCGTTTTGTTTTATTTCAAGAATCGTTAATCATGTTAACAACGTCATTTTGTAAAGCTAAAACAAGTCAGAATTATAAACAAAAGCACAAGGGCTCAAATTTTATTGATAAGATGGAAATCAGCCAAGCGCGTGATTCCATAGAGTATTTACAAAGTTCAAAAAATGGTAATTTACAGGGAAAAGGGCTACGTTGAAACATAACGACCATTATCCTTCTACCAACTTTGAATTCGGGGCATCCTGAGCTTCTGTCGAAGATGACCTTGACTGGAGCTTTCCTCCGATAGGTGATGTAACTGTTGCTAGGGGACTTGCCTCTGTTGAACATAGTTACTTTCCATTATCCCTAACTTTTTCCTGGATTGTACTTTGATGTTTCCAATCCACCGGGATGATTTTTTTTCATGTGTCTAACTTTTGCCTGGATCGCCCTTTCGGGTTTTCAATCCACCGAGACGTTTTTTTTCTTTTTTAGGCGAAGTATTTCTTGACTACATCAACATTCGTGGGGTAGGCAAATTCCTCTCCGTCCATGGTTGCAAGTCTCAAGGCGCCGCCTGAGAAAGCTTTCGTGACCACATAGGGGCCATCATAATTCGGAGTCCACTTGCCCCGAGAATCAGCGAGAAAAGATTGTATCTTTTTGAGCACGAGGTCTCCTTTCCTGAAGATGCGAGGTCTGACCTTTTTGTCAAACACCTTCATCATTCTTTGCTGATATAATTGACCGTGGCATAGTGTCGTAATTCGTTTCTCTTCGATCAGATTCAGTTCGTCGTGTCGACTTTGACACCATTCAGCTTCGGTAAGCTTAGCTTCCATCAATACCCGGATTGATGGGATCTCTACTTCTATGGGGAGCAATGCTTCCATGCCATACACTAGAGAGAAAGGGGTAGCCCCTGTTGAAGTGCGGACATATGTTCGATAACCGTGAAGAGCAAAGGGTAGCATCTCGTGCCAGTCTTTGTAAGTTACAACCATCTTTTGAACGATATCCTTGATGTTCTTGTTAGCCGCTTCTACCGCTCCGTTCATCTTAGGTCGGTAGGGAGATGAGTTATGGTGTTCAATCTTGAACTCTGCGCACAACTCTTTCATCATCTTATTGTTCAAGTTAGATCCATTATCAGTAATGATCTGGCTTGGAACACCATAACGGCAGATGATATTGTTTTTAATAAAACAGACCACCACTTATCGGGTTACGTTAGCGTACGACGCTGCTTTGACCCACTTGGTGAAGTAATCAATGGCTACTAGGATGAACCGATGTTCGTTTGAAGCCTTAGGTTCAATCAAGCTAATCATGTCGATTCCCCATATGGAAAAAGGCCATGGGGAAGAAATAACTTTGAGATGCGTTGGCGGTACATGAATTTTGTCGGAGTATATCTGACACTTGTGACACCTCCTCATGTACTTGTAGCAGTCGGATTCCATGGTTAACCAGTAGTACCCTGCTCTGAGAATTTTTCTCGCCATTGTATGTCTGTTGGCATGAGTGCCAAAGGATCCTTCATGAATTTCTTTTATCAGCATGTCTGCTTCTGGTCTATCGACGCATCGGAGCAAGACCATGTCAAAGTTCCTCTTATAGAGTGTATCACCGCTCAGGAAGAAACTGCCTGCTAGTCTTCTGAGGGTTTTTCTGTCTTTCCTGGATGCCCCAGGTGGGTATTCCTGTTTCTGAAGGAAGCATTTGATATCGTGATACCAAGGTCTGTCGTCTATGACTGCTTCGATCGCGAAGATGTAGGCGGGCCGTTCAAGGCGTATAACGTCAATCTTAGGTAGGTCATTCCATCGACCTACGCTAATCATGGAAGAAAGAGTGACTAAAGCATTAGCCATGTGATTCTCACCACGAGGGATGTGATGAAACTCAACTCTGTTGAAGAAGGGTAGCAACCTTCTTGCATAGTCTTTGTAGGGAATCAATCCTGATTGGTATGTGTTCCAATCTCCTGTGATCTGATTGATAACCAGGGCTGAATCGCCGTATATGTCCAAGTTCGTGATCCTTAAATCAATTGCTTCTTCGAGACCCATAATACAAGCTTCGTATTCGGTCTCATTGTTCATACATTTGAACATAAGTCTGGCAGTGAAAGGAATGTGGGTACCCTGAGGAGTAACAATGATTGCCCCAATCCCGTTTCCATAATGATTAACTACTCCGTCAAAGATTAGCCCCCATTGGGAACCTGGTTCTGGCCCTTCATTGGGTAACAGTTCATCGCAATCTTTCATTTTTAGATACATGACATCTTCGTTTGGGAAGTCAAACCCGATTGATTCTTGATTGTCAATCGGTTGATGAGCCAAATGATCAGCCAAAATACTTCCTTTAACGGCTTTCTGAGCGTGGTACTCTATGTCATATTCTGATAGTAACATCTGCCAACGGGCAATCCTTCCCGTGAGAGCAGGTTTTTCGAAAATGTACTTGATTGGATCCATCTCGGAGACCAACCAAGTAGTGTGACGAATCATATACTGACGAAGACGTTTGGCTGCCCAAGCCAAAGCACAACAAGTTTTCTCGAGCATCGTATACCGAGTTTCACAGTCAGTGAATTTCTTGCTCAGATAGTAAATGGCAGACTCTTTCCTTTTGGTTTCGTCTTATTGGCCAAGTACACATCCCATCGAGTCCTCTAGGACTGTGAGGTAAATGATTAGTGGTCTTCCTTCCATTGAAGGTGATAGAATCAGAGGATTCAACAGATATCCCTTAATACTGTCGAAGGCAGTTTGGCAGTCTTCTGTCCAAACGCAGTCCTGGTTCTTTTTCAGTAACCTGAAAATCGGCGCACACGTGGCGGTCATAAGGAATATGAATCTGGAGATGTAGTTCAATCGTCCCAGGAATCCTCTGACTTGTTTTTCAGTTTTCGGAGAAGGCATTTCTTGAATGGCCTTGACCTTGTTAGGATCAACTTCGATTCTTTTCTGGCTGACGATGAACCCTAAGAGTTTCCCTGAATGGACACCGAAGGTGCACTTGTTGGGATTCAAGCAGAGTTTATACTTTCTCAACCGCTCGAATAGTTTTGACAGGTGGGTTACATGCTCCTCTTCTGTCTTAGATTTTGCAATCATATCATCGACATATACCTCGATTTCTTTGTGTATCATGTCATGAAACAGAGTAGTCATGGCCCTTTGATAGGTTTCCCCGGCATTCTTCAAACCGAACGGCATTACCCTGTAACAAAAGGTACCCCATAGGGTAATTAACGAAGTTTTCTCCATGTCTTTCGGCGCCATTTTTATCTGGTTATAGCCTGAGAATCCATCCATGAAGGAGAAAACTTTGAACTTTGTTGTACTGTCAACCAGCATGTCAATGTGTGGTAAAGGAAAGTCGTCCTTTGGACTTGCCTTGTTCAGATCTTGGTAGTCGACACACATTCTGACCTTTCCGTCCTTTTTGGGAATAGGTACGATGTTGGCTAACCATTGAGGATATTCAGATGTAGCGAGGAAACCTGCGTCAATTTGTTTTCGTACCTCCTCTTTGATTTTGATGGCCATGTCCGGGTGAGTCCGTCTCAACCTCTGTTTAACTGGCGGACATTCCGATCTCAACGGTAAGTGATGTTCCATGATGTTGGAATCCAACCCTGGCATATCCTGATAGGACCAAGCGAATACATCGGGAAATTCTTTGAGAAGCTTTATCAAACTCTCTTTAGCAGTTGGACTGAGCAGTGCCCCAATCCAGACTTCTTTTCTCTCTTTTTCCAAACCCAAGTTCACCGTTTCCAACGGCTCTTTGTGAGGTTCAATGGACCTTTCCTCTTGTCTGAGTTATCGGGAGATCTCTTCTGGAATTTCGTTGTCAACTTCTTCTTCAGCCCCAAATACCGGGAACTCAAAGTCGGGAGAAGGCATTGGATCGTATGTTTAAACGGGGTGTAAAACAAACAATTCGGTATGACGTAATGATTCGTGTTTAGAAGAGATAGAGAAAATGCGAAAGTGTGTGCAGTGTATTAATTTTACTGCTTGTTTTTATTATTGATTTGTTTTTTAGGATTACCATTTTCTGAAAAACGAAAAGAGAAAAAAAAATAAATGCGGAAATTACAGAACGACGTTATTTTATTAATGAACAAGTCGAATCTTGAAACTACAGCCCTATAAAACAAAACTCTATCGCTTTGGGCAAAGCGAAGAGGGAAAATTTACAGAAAGCCAACCCTATCAAAACATCTGTTTCACCTGGGCAGGGTGAAAGGTTAAAGATGGCAATTACTTTGACTGATGAACGACCTTCGGAACCTCAACGGCAACCCACTGGCGGCGAACTCCTCGGTGAATCACAAAGTCTGGCACCTTCCTTGATTTGTCTTCAGAAATAACGCTGATTTCTGGTGGAGCAGGATCATTGGAATCTGTCTCCCAGGAAGAATTGTCATAGGAGGATTCCTCTGTTGCATTTTGCATAGCACTTGTGCTCTCAGCTGTATCTCCCCGTCCAGTTGGCTGGATATCTTCGAGCCTGATACGAGAGCTTTCGGGAGCGGTGTACTTGACCATGAAGTCAAATTTTCCACTCGGTTGTCCCAAGGTGTCCCATACTTCTTTAGAATTGGAGGAGTCATCCCTCTCGATGGCGTTGACCTCGGGAAAAGCATATTTGATGAATTCAAGTCCTGCAAACGCTGGAAATTCATCGTCGTGCTGAGTAGTTTCTGAATGACCTGAGTGTTGATCCCATGACATGGTGGGGACACAGTTATTCTGTTCAATGATGCTCAGCTGAGTTTCATTACTCAGCTGACTTTCTGGCCTCAAGTCTCCTGGGTAAGGTTGCCACATCGGCAGACTATCCATCGGGCCATAGTAGGTGTGGTCAAAGTTGTCTTTCATCGGAGTGTCCTCCTCTAATGAATTTGGTGGAGCACGGCATCCTTCCGGATCACAACCTCCATATATCATTTCGACATCTGACCTCGGTATAAATCTCGGGCTCTGTGCAGGAAAGCAAAATGGAGTTTGCGTTTCGTCCTGAGACATATAACCGTCCTGGTTAAGATAGGACTTCCATTCCTCATCTGTGTCATAGGGATCCTCTTCATTGATAGCATGGACTGCTTGAGTCACTGGTTGGAGGAAGCCTCCACTATGGAAGAATTTCTGAATTGGATGGAGACTTTCATCGCTAGCAGCAGCCTGGGTGCAGGTCGCGGAAAAACCAAGACCCTTCTTTGCTTTATTGTTAGTAGGAATGACAAGCTATCCCCATCCTATGGTATCGGTACTCTTGACCGCTTTGATAGCATCTTTGTATGAGAAAATCGAGGTTCCTTCTTTTGATTGATTCTCATTGCTCACCGACAGAGCTTGGAACTGCGTCCCAATAACCTCCTCGGGGTCTACACAAGTAGATGATGATAAGTTACTCACGAGCAAAGCCTGTTCCCCACAGACTGTGATGAGTTGGCCGTTCTGGACGAACTTTAGCTTTTGGTGGAGAGTCGAAGTGACCGCTCCAGCCTGATGTATCCAAGGTCTTCCTAATAAACAACTGTACGTTGCCCGGATGTCCATGACCTGGAAAGTGACTTGAAAAGTGTGAGGACCAATAGTTATGGGAAGATCAACTTCGCCGATAACCGCTTTTCTGGATCCGTCGAATGCTTTGACGACAACCTCGCTGATTCTCATCGGAGGTCCTTTGAATGATAATTGCATCAAAGTGGACTTCGGCATAACATTCAGGGCTGACCCTGTGTCTACCAGTACACTGGCTAGAGCATCATCCTGGCAGTTGACTGTAATATTGAGTGCCATGTTATGACGGCGACCCTCTTCAGGTAATTCCTCATCACTAAATCCAAAATTGTTGCAGGAAGTGATGTTAGAGACAATGCTATCGAACTGTCTGATTATTACATCCTGTTCCACAAAGGCTAGCTCCAAGACTTTCTGTAGAGCCTCCCTGTGGGCTTCTGAACTGAGTAACAGTGATAATGCCGAGATTTTTGAAGGAGTCTGTAACAGTTGATCAACAATGTTGAATTCACTCCTTTGGATGAGCTTCAGCATCTCATCTTTTTCTTTTGAAAGGTCGGTATCACTGGATTGACCGACTGGTGGATTAGGAACTTCTGTCTGAGGTTCCTTTTCTTTGTTAAGTTCTCCAACTCCTCGGTTGAAGATTCGACCGCTCCGTGTTACTCGACTAATGTTTGCAATATTCACGACGGAGGGTAATAGAATTTCCTTTCCATTCTCGATTATTGTTGCACCATATTTATAAGGGATCGCCTTAGCTGATTCATACGGTAGTGGTCCCGGTAGATAGATGACTATCGGAACCTTCTGATTTTTCTGACCATCATAAGTAATCTCGATCCGTTCCCGGTTGGGAATTTTAGATTCGTCAAGCAGAGGGATGATGGCACAAACATTTCTAGTCCTCTGATGATCAGAGATGACGACAACGTCCTTAATTTGATCGACAAGGTAATTCGACGTCCAACTGATGGGTCCAGAACCTGGATATGGACGAATCTCTCCTCGATCCACTTGACCCTGAAGTGCTGCTCTCACAAGGTAGCATCCTTGGTTACTTTCTGAACAGACTCCACAACGATCATAATTGTGTGGTGGCACCTGGCCATGCCCACTTTGAATACAATGTAACCTCACTAGGTTAGCTTTCATAGATCGGACATCCTGACTTTGACGTCGAGTATGATTCCTATTATTGATACTAATTTGCTGAGTATCTTCGTTCATATAGATCGGCATCCACCAGTGATTTAACAAGTGCTGAAGTGCCTCCTGGACAAGGGTACAACCTCGATCATTTTCGCAACCCGCTTTACAGCTTTGGTAATCATGTGATATTAGGAATCCGAGTTGGACCTGCTCAGCATGTAACTCTACCAGGTTGGTATTCATCACGCGAATATCAAAAATCTGAACCATGTTGATCTGATAGGGGTTCCATTTATGGTAGTCCTGGATCCATCCAAGATCCATCTGACGCTGGAGGGCCTCCTGTATGAAAGAGCATCCCTGTTTGTTTACCGAGCAAGTCAGACAGGAACTGTAATCGGGCCGCAGCAGATTATGGTATTGGTTTTGCCTTGAGTGCATCACCACCAAGTTGACATTCATCGCACGGATGTCGTGGTTTTGAATGACATTAGAATTCGTATAGACCATGTTAACTTCACGAACTCGGTGCTCTTGGATCCATCCAAGATTCATCTGTTCCTGTAGGGCTGATTGCACCACCGAACATCCTTGATTACTTTTAGAGCAGATATCACACTGGTGATAATCATGAGGTGGCACATGGCCATATCCACTCTGTCTACAATGCATCTTGACCAAGTTGGTCCTCAACAATAGTACATCATGAATTTGATAGACATTGTTAGTCTCTTTCTCAATCAGGTTGACTGCAGCTTTCTCGTGTTGAGGCAGCGGGTTCGTGAGAACATTGGGATTCGTATCCTTGAAAGATAAGAGCCCGCTCCTAACAAGCTTTTGCACATCAGATTTGAAATTGAGGCAATTCTCTATGTTATGCCCCGATCCTCCTTGATGATAAGGGCATGTCTGATCCACCTTAAACCAAAAAGGCAGATTTTCCGGTACTGTAAGAGGAGACTTAGTCTGGATGTGCCCCTTAGCCAGTAGTAACGGAAATAGTTCTGCGTACGATACGGGTATTGGATCAAATCCTTGTGGCCGAAATGTACGGTTGTTGTATTAAGGACGAGCCTGCTGAAGAGGCTGTTGTGTCCTTTGCTGATTAGGTTGGCTCTGCGCAACCTGAGGTTGATACGTAGAAATAGGCGCAGGATTGATAGCAAGAATTACAGCTGCTACCGTTTGATGATGTCGCCTTTGCTTTCCGAGAGAGATATTCCCAATATCCTGCTCTTTTTTCTTAGGGAGAGCACTACCGTATCGTTTTGTACTACTTGATGATCCAGCATCTTTTGTCAAACGTCCTTCTCGGACGGCTTCCTCAAGACGAACCCCCATGCCTACCATCTCGGTGAAGTCACTGGGCGCACTGGCGACCATTCTGTCGTAGTAAAATGAGCTTAAGGTCTTTAAGAAGATCTTTGTCATCTCTTTTTCCTCAAGAGGTGGACAAATCTGAGCGGCAATTTCACGCCATCTTTGAGCGTACTCCTTAAAGGTTTCCTTGTCCTTTTGTGACATTGATCTGAGTTGATCTCTGTCCGGTGCCATGCCCAAATTGTATTTGTATTGTTGGACGAAGGCAGTGCCAAGATCTCTGAATGTGCTGATCGTGGCACGATTTAACCCCATGTACCATTTTAAGGCGGCACCGGTTAAACTGTACTGAAAGTAGTGAATCAGTAGGTCCTGATTCTCCGTCTGAGCTGACATTCACCGAGCGTACATCACCAAGTGACTTTGAGGGCAAGAGTTACCCTTGTATTTTTCAAAGTCGGGCACTTGGAACTTGTGCGGTACTTTCACACTTGGGACCAGACAAAGGTCTGAGGCGTCCTTTCCAAATAGATCCTGGCCGCGAATGGCTTGCAGTTCCTTCTGCATTTCCAAGAACTGTTCCTGGAATTCCTCCATTCGGTCAAACATTGTTTCCCTTTCTACCAGAAGGTATCTGTGGAATCTGTCCTTCCGGGACAGTGTGCACCACAGGGGGTGGTACCGTAACTACGGCAGTGAATCTTGGCGCTTCCCGAAGTTTGTAACCTTCAGGAGTCTTCAATATGCCTCTGGCATCTTCGCTTTCCCGAAGTCTGTAACCTTCAGGACCAACGGCATCTGTTGTGATTCCCTGATCTTCAACGATCGGCGGAACATATCCTTCCGGGATATAGTTAGCAGGCATGCCCCAGGGACGATCTTTCTGCATTTGATACCTAGGATCAAACTTCTCCACTATGGGCGCTGAGGTGATCTCTGAGATCACAGTTCTTTGTAGCTGAGCTTCTTCCATGGCTTGCATGTCGTTATGAAGCTTTCTCATATCCTCTCTCAGAGCGTCGATCTCTTCTTTCAACTCTATGTTCTCTTCCTCAAGATCATCCATCTTTTTCTGACGATTGGCCCGAGTATTGTACGAATGAGACAGTTTGACTCTAGAACCGAGACACAAACGTGAGATTGGTAGGTAAGGAGAATACGCGATGTGAGAATGATGAATGCAATGATTATATTAATTGTTTTTTGGTTTAATCAAAATAAACTTCGACAATTAGATTGCAAATATTAAACAGTGGGGAAACCCCTTTTTATTTGAAATTCAAGGATTACAGAAGTGGAAATACAGTAGATTACAAGGTGCGGAAACAGAAACCTAAGCTAATGGGTCCCGAGAGAACTCGGGTACTGATTCTGGTATCTCCTTTTCTTTGACCGGGGCTCTTGAGCCGTTGTCGGGTTGTCATTCCTTTGCCAGATGAAAGGAGCGAGCAAATTCCTTTGGTCATCTTGATTATCCATAGCATGTTGCTCTAAAATCTCAATCAGAGCATCTTTCTCTTTCAGTAATTGTTGTATTTGGATACACTCCACATTGAGGGTGCGGTACTTGTTCTTCCAAGACCTCCTCTCCCGTTGAACTTTGTTGAGAGTAACCTAAAGCCTTTCCGTTTCAGTCATGAAGTACATGACAGATTCCCTTGGCGGAAGAATTCCGTGACGAGGATAAGGCATTTTTAGCTTGAGAGCTCTAGTTTGTACCCAATGGAGATAAGGCACCACTGAGACACAGTCCGGTTTTCCTAGAGACTCCCGTCCTTTCTTATGAACATGCTTCCAAGCGTGCACTATTTCCATCTTTAGTGCTCTGACACTCTCTCCTTGTTTGAAGAAAAGACCTTCCAGATGAGCGTTGCGCGGAACAAGCCTCATCGGGTATCCAAATTGACGACGAACCAATATCGGATGATAGTTGATTCCTCCCTTAGTTCCTATAAGGGGTACGTTGGGGAAGTTTCCACAATGATCAATAATCCTGATTCCATCATAAATCTTATTACACCAATCAATGTCAGAGTTGGTAAGAGACATGATTTTCTGCGACTAGCGTAAGACATTCATATCATCCCAAAAAGCGGCAGTTTTAGGTAAATGAGAGATAAACCATTTGTAAAGCAAAGGTACATAACACGTGATCTCCCCTCCGTTGTACAAATTCCCTAAGTGTACAGAATGATACCCATCTGCGAGCAAAGTCGGCACAGGGTTTCCAATGAGAAAAATCTTAATGGCGTTGATATCGATGAAGTTATTAATGTTGGGCAACAGAAATAATCCGTGGGTGAGTAAAACAAAGATGCTTTCAAAAGCAGTCCCGTTCCCTATACTAGCAAAGTACAGAGCTTTCTTTGTTAAGAACTGGGCTGGCAAACCTTGGATGCCACCCTTGGTAGTCATGTGAGTCTTGTCCTCTGACTCGTCCAAATAAATTGCTCTTGCAATGGTCTGGTCTTTTGGAATTTCTTCCAGTCTAGAAAATGGAGCTTGATCAGTAATGTGTAGATCGATCAGATGAGAGTACTCCTCCAGCGTTGGTGCTAGCTGGTAATCCGGGAATGTAAAACAGTGATAAACCGGATCGTAAAACTGAACGAGTACATCCATGATTCCCTCAATCACATGGATTCTTAACAGAGGTAGCAGACCTCCGTACTTGGCTCTGAAGGCCTCTTGGTTTGTGATCATTCTCGCCAAACCTCTCAGATACTCTAGTTTTGGAGCCTTGAAGGTATACTTGTGAGTTCTCCTTCTACCGAAATCCATTAGCGTAATACTTTTCTCTGATATTTTCAATCACAGTCTTAGTTTAATTTGAAAAACAGAGAGACTAGAAGAGAAATTTTTTTGAATGTTTTAATGTTTTTTAAATGAATGTATGAATGCAGCACACAAAAACATAGAAAAAACATGGGGTCAAAGGGTCGTTGTCATGAAGTCAAGGCTCTACCCATCCCCAAAGGTTTATACTAGGGTGATTTTTGTACCTGTACTCATTATCATCAGCTCCTCCCAGGAAGGCAGACAGCAAGCGGATCGCCAACGCGCTGTGTGCAATCTTAGAGTAAGTGCTATTCACCGAGAATAAATCACCAGCCTCAAATGAGGGTAGTATCGCGTGACAACTATTTCCGATAGTTTCCGCACTACAAAAGGGTTTGGCTCCTCAGCTTCTCAGGCATCACAACCGATCCATTGTTTAGGTGAGAGAATGGTTACATTAGGATGCCTCCACAGAGGTTGATGGTCGACCCCGTCGCCATCACTTATCTTAAGTGTATACTCAATCTCACCACATGCGGCATCACACGCATTCTCATTAGCAGAAAAATAAAGACATATTCAATTAGGAAAAGCAGTATATATATTTGTCCTAATATCCTAGACTTTAAAGCTATGAATCCTATGTTCCTGACAGAAATGGCTTCCCGGCGGAGTCACCATCCTGTGGTTTCTACAAGAGAAAGGTTATGACCTAAGATCTTAGTGAAGTCAACGGAGGGCCCCACGGTGGGCACCACTTTTCTGTAGCGAGCGATTTTGGACGTGGTTCTTAAGCACTATCATTCTTTGGGGTGACTACAGATCGATTTATTTTTTATCCTATTGTGAGATGAATAAGGAAGGGAAATAGATGTCTCCAATTAACCCTGCTTGCATACTGAGTTTAAACAGCGGTCTGTTTGGTTACGGATGCTACAATGTAGGGGGTCTTTGTACTGGTTATTTGTATTTTTGCCAATACTGATTTCTCTCTGACGGGGAACTAGGATTAGGATGTTAGGACTGATGCTTTTTGATAGATATGGAGTATGGGATTTAGGGTTTTTGTTTAGTGTGCTCGCTAAGATTTTTCTTTCAATCTTATGCCTACGTATTCCCATTTACCGAAACAGGGAAATCAGAGCGTTCGTAGTTCCTCCTATTCTATGGGAGGAAATGGGTGTTTTGGTGTCTTGTTCAAAGCCCAAGACGTGAAGCGAAAGGTTGTTTGTATCTTGTTCAAAGCCCAAGATGTGAAGCTGGAAAGTCTCGACTTTAGAGAGAATTTGTCATCTCTAAAGAAGGGTATGTCTGTTTATAAAGGAGAATTACTTTAACCGGGATATGTGAATCCGGCAATGCCATAATTTCCTTTATAGGGGATTTTAACCTGAAGGAGAAGACTTTAACTCAGTGTAGAGCAATGCCATCTTTCTTTAGGAATTTCTCATGCTAAAAGAGGGACAGTGGCATGGATGTAAATAATCCAGAGGCTTGCCGCTTACAGCGATTAGATGAAGGGGAAGGAGTTGTTGATATTTGTTTACTGTGAACGAGGCACAGCTTTGATGCTAAAAGGTTGATTGGATCAAACAGTGGTTTTCTTATACAAAGCCTAAAAGGAGGCTAATGGCCCAACAAGAGGGGAGTTTTTATGTGTTTCTCGTACGAAGCCCGAGAGAGAGGCTAAAGGGGTTCGACTCAACGAGGGAGTCTTTTATACTCAACAAGAGAGTGTTTTTGTATCCCGTACGAAGCCCGAGATGGAGGCTGAAAGTTTTGTTTGGCTCAATAAGAACCTTTTTTGTATCTCGTAGAAAGCCCGAGATGGAGGCTAAAGATTTTGTTTAGCTCAATAAGAGCCTTTTGGTGTGTCTCATACAAAGCCTGAGAGAGAGGCTAAAAGTTGTTTGACTCAACGAGGGAGTCTTTGTATCTCGTACGAAGCGCGAGATGGAGGCTAAAAGGTTGGCTATCTCAGTTAAGTGACAGGTCCAGTATACTGATTAAGAGAAAATTAGTTCTTATATGAGTAACACTGTACTCATGGATTTGATCTGAGGATTGGGATTGTTTTCTATTCTTTAAGGAAACGAGGAAATCCGAAGGGTATTGAGATTGTCCGAGTCTACGGGTTTTCTTCCTATTTTTGAAAGGGGCTTGAGAATATCTTTGAGACTCAAGGAAAATAGACTGTCCAAGTCTAAAGTTTCATCTTTTGTACTATGCTTTGAGAAACAGTAGTAGACTCTTTGAAAGGACTGTTCTATGAAGATGACTAAGTTCTGTTCCTATACCTCTAGGAGGTCGTCGGGACAATTTGTACGAAGCACAAGAGGAGGCTGGAAACTTTTAAGAAGCTGCGGGGTCCTTGTATGAAGCCCAAGAGGAGGCTATCATTCCCGGAGGAAGAGATCATTATACGAAACCTAAGAGGAGACTGTGAATACTTCTAAGAAGCTAACGGGTCCTTGTACTAAGCCCAAGAGGAGGCGGGGTTGCTTTTAGGAAGCCTGTGGGTCCTTGTACAATGCCCAAGAGGAGGCCGATGCTTTTAAGAAGCCTGTGGGTCCCCAAACCCCGAGAAATTCAAGGCAAGCTATTCACAAGGAATAGATCAAGTCAGGAAAGTTCGAGAATTTGGAAGAAACCCAAAGATGCCATTCACAGAGAATACATTCATCTTTGGGAGTAGAGTTTCTTGACAATTCCTAATGAGGACAGCCGAACAGAAGACTGTATCTGGTGATCCTATTGGGGATCTAGCTGTCTATTTCTACGACTAAACAAAACGGCTTTTCCTAGTTCTAGACGTAGTTGCCGAGGAAACTCCAAATATCTATACTATTATTACACAGTTGATATGAGTTTATGAAAGAAGACTTACAGCGAAACAGCCCCACAATACAGTTATATGTATAGGAAAGCAGTAAATGAAAGCGTATAAACACTTACTCGGTTGTAGAGCTTCCATGCTGTTTGGTTAGTTGTTCAACAAATAAATATTAAAAACAACAGTATATTCAAAATCAAATGAGAAAGTGCTTTGAAAAATAAATATTTGGGGCTTACAGCTCAAGGAGAGGCCCAGGGTTTTACCGTTGAATTATACTGAGGGACTTATACAAGTGACTGTGGCCCAAAAAGGTTTTCTGTACAAAGGGATGGGTCTTACACTCTCTCAAGAGGCCCAAAAAGTTTTAAAGGAAAAGAGTGGGGCTTATAACACGAGGGTAGGCCTAGATGATTTTTCGTTTAAAATGGCGATCGCGCCGAGGTTTTCTTTTAACACAGAGGAACTTATACAATAAGTGAGGCCCAAAATGGTTTTGGTTAAAAGGGGGATTGGGTTTTACACTCTAATAGAGGCCCAAAAGTTTTGAATGGGTCTTATAGCTCGAGGAGAGGACCAGTTTGGTTTTTCAACGGACGATGATCGCGTCGAACTTTTTTGAAATACAACGGGACTTATACAATAAGTGAGGCCAAAAATGGGTTTTCAAAAAAGGGGGTTGGGTCTTACACTCTCTCAAGAGGCCCAAATGGTTTTAAGAAAAGAAATGGGTCTTACTACACGAGGGTAGGCCCAGTTTTTTAAACGGACGACGGTCGTACCGTTTACTTGTACAGAGGTACTTATACAATAAGTGAGGCCCCAAAAGTTTTTGTACAAGGGGGGTTGGGTCTTACACTCTCTCAAGAGGCCCAAAAAGTTTTAGAAAAGAAATGGGTCTTACTACTCGAGGGTAGGCCCAAAATGTCTTAATACAACGGGACTTATACAATAAGTGAAGCCCAAAATGGTTGTATTTACAAAGGGTTGGGTCTTACACTCTATTAGAGGCCCAAAGTGTTTTGAAAAATGATTTGTGATGGTTGAATTAATCCAAAACCCTAATTTGTTTTCAAAATGTGTTTTAATTAAATAAAAATTCAATTAAAATGATCAAAATTGTTTAACATGTGGAAAACAAATTGTGATCTTGGATTAATGCTTCAAAAAATTAGTATTGACCTACAAAATAATTAGAAAGCATTAAAAGTTGCAAAATCAAGGTGGAAAAATATTTTAAATGTCATAAACAATTAAAACATTAATTCTTTGTAAAAATATCAATTATACAAAATAAATAATATTTTTGGGATTTTTTAGGAAAATCAAATATTTTAACATTTTTGTGAATTATTAAAACAATAATCAACTCAAAATCATTAAAACTCAGAGAGAAATTAATTTTTGAATCAATTAAATAAAATCACAAAATTCAAATATTCAAATATTCAAAAAAAGGCGCCAAGAACACACCAAGAACACGTGCGTGTTCTGGGTTTGGCTGATTTGCATTTTCTCCTCAATCTCACTGAATACTTGATTATATCATGCAATCCACATATCATTATGCTCGTCTCATTCTCACGATCATGTCTATGTAAATTAATTTCATTTAAATTAAACATATAACAAGAAATCACGCAAAATCCTCAAGAACCCTAGATTTTGCATGAAGGTTCAGAAATTCCACACACGATTCAAACAATGCAATTTATTGAGGGAAAACATTCCATGCATGATTATGAACATATGGCCAAATTATTGTGCAGCAAAAATTGCATGGATCATAGAGTTAGAAGAGCTCATGCTTACCACTTGCAGCTGGTGATCGTGATTTGTGTAGGAGGTGTTACAGCTTGGTTCCAATGATGTGGATAGCTTCCCTTGGTGACAAGTGATGTGTCTGAATGCTTGGAATGGATTGAAATGGTTTGGAATTGAGGATGGCACCTCAACTGCAAAACTGTCAAGAACTTGAGTAATTGGCTAGTGATTTTGTGAAATCAGTGTTACAGATGTGATGTGTGTGTTTGGATCACTTCTCTATGATGTATGTGAGGTGTGTGAGTGATTGGTTTGACTGGAAAAGCTCTCAAACTCAAAACCCGATAGTGACTTGCCTTAGAAGGCAAAATTGGAGTGAAAGAAGAGATTTTGAGGAAAGCATTTGTTTGATGGCTTTGGTGTACTCAAACTGATCACAATTGAGCTCTATTTATAGTAGAGCAAGTTTGTTTTGGGATCCACAATGAATGGCAACTGCAGCAGGTGTTTGTCCAATGTTGGCCAATGGAAATGCAAGTCTCCTCTAGCCATTGACTAGAGGTTAGGGCACAAAGTTGTGGTTCCCTTGGTCTTGGATAAGTCTTGACTGATTTCAGATGAGAATGGCTTAGTCCATGCCACCTTGATGCTTCCATTGAATGCTTCAATCCAAATTTGGAGTCTTGTCCCTATTTTGGCCATTCTAGGTTCAACATGCTATTTCTTGTTCCATGGACTTTGGAGGCTTGGCTCAGTGATTGTCCCCTTTAGATTCAATCCTCAGATGTGTCCAAGTGGATAGGAGAATTTGAATTCGGCTGATTTTGGCAAATCGACCAAAATACAAATTCTGCCTTGCCTTTGACAGATTTCAGCAAGGCAACTTGCCAATGTCATATCTCATGGTGTAAATTGAATTTGATAATGTTCTTGACCATTTTGGAAAGCCCTTACATGATACAACAACTGTTTGAACATGTTTGGTTTTGATCTCGTTTGAATCCAAGTAAAAAATCCTCCTACTTTTGGCAAAAAGTGAGGTCAAATCTGACTTAGTGAAATTTTCACTAAGTGTTGGAACAAAGTGACTTTTCTTGATTTTGATCACTCCATAACTCAAAATCCATGATGAATTTGGACATAGGTCAGTATGAAGTTTTTGTAGAGGGTAATGAGATCTACAAATAAAGCTTTGAATGGGGCACAATGGCCTTGTGGTTTAGGAGTTATGGTCCTCCAAAGTTGGTGCATTAGTAGCACTTTTTCCATAACTTCGAAATTTTTCTAAGTTTTATGGTTACCCTTTTACAAGTTATCCCACTTTCTTTGATTTTTCTTGATGAATGATGATTCAAATCATACATTAACATCATTTTAGGGTTAAAAATCTATTTTGGTGAAAAATCTCAAAAAGTCAAAGTTGACTTTTGTGCACAGTTGACTTTTTATCAGATGAATTCCAAACTGTGCAATTCTTCAGGAAATCATGTCCTTGACCTAAATCAAACTTGATGGACATGTTCCATGGGTGTCATAGGGTATATTGAATCATGTCCTTGGGTTTGGGAGCATGTCCTGGTCAAAAGTCAAAGTTACAGTTGACTTTTCTCGCAAAACCCTAACTGTGGTTCAGATGAAATTGAAACTTGTTGCTCAAGCTTCTTGGATCAATCCATTGTTCCAAATGGATCAATATGGTACATTAGAGACCCCCAAATCATGTCTTGAGGTCTTGGTTCATGATTTGTCCCAAAAGTCAACTTAGGGGTGAATTAGGTCAAGAAACCCTAATTCCTGATTTTTTATGTATGCATCCCCTGAGGCCAAACTGACTTGAGGATTGGGTCCATGAGGTTCCATGGAATATATTAGGTTATGTTTTGGATCATTGGCTTGTGCCCAGAGGAAAATTCCATCTGGAGGCCCTGGTCGACCAAAACCCTAATTTGGTGACACTATCGATCTTGAAGCTTGATCCACCTAGAAGGGAGCAGCCTTGTGCTTAATCCTTGAAGTGGGAGTCCTATTGATCCTTTGTGGATGTTTGAGAGGTTAGAAAATTTGAAGATCAAGTCATTCCTTGATTGATCCTTTGTCTAAGAGCTCAGAGAGGGCCTGAAACCCTAATTTCTGATAGCAGTGAATGCTCACCCATCTTTGGGGAGACTGATAAGGTATGATGGTTCCTCCATATTGTGATGATGACTTGCACAATGATGGGAATCTAAGTGGTCAAAATTTGGGGTATGACACATGGGTACCGAAAGATCCCTCGTGAACTTCCTCCATTAACAGGCCTGCCTCGTGTTCATCAACACAACGTAGCAGGACCATGTCAAAGTTCCTCTTGTACAACACATCATCTTCATTCAGAAAGAATTTTCCTGCCAACCTCCTCAGAGTTTTCTTATCCTTGGTAGATGCCCCAGCTGGGTACTCCTGACTCTTGAGAAAACACTTGATGTCATGGTACCAAGGTTTGCCATCTGATACATCTTCAATTGCAAACACAAAAGCTGGTCTATCCAGACGCATAACTCTGATTGAGGGAGTTTCATTCCAACGATTCACCTGATACATCGAAGACAATGTTGCCAACGCATCTACCATCTGATTCTCCACTCGGGGTATATGATGGAAGTCAACTCTGTCAAAGAAAGGTAACAACCTTCTGGCATAGTTGTTATAAGGCACCAGATTTGCCTGACAAGTTTCCCATTCTCCCTTAATCTGATTGACTACCAACGCAGAATCACCATAAACATCGAGGTTCTTGATTCTCAAATCAATTGCTTCTTCTAACCCCATGATGCATGCTTCATACTCGGCCTCATTGTTGGTGCATATGAACGCTAATTGGGCCGTGAAGGGTATGTGAGAACCCCTTGGAGTTGTAATGATTGCCCCGATTCCGTTACCATATGAGATGACGACTCCATCAAAGACTAGCTTCCATTGAGATCCAATGTCAGGTCCTTCATCAGGCAAAGGCTCTTCACAATATTTCATCTTCAGAAACATAATATGCTCATCTGGAAATTCAAACTTCATCGGTTGATAATCCTCGATCGGTTGATCGGCAAGGTATTCTGACAAAACACTTCCCTTAATGGCTTTTTAGGAAACATATTGAATATCGTATTCTGTCAAGACCATCTGCCAATGGGCTATTCTCCCAGAGAGTGCTTGCTTCTCAAACACGTACTTAATCGGATCCATCTTCGAAATCAACAGGGTTGTGTGGTTTAACATATACTGCCTTAAATGCTTAGCTACCCAAGCAAGTGTACAACATGTTTTTTCCAGCATGGAGTACCTCGACTCACAATCAGTAAACTTTTTACTCAGGTAGTAGATGGCATGCTCTTTCCTACCTGTCTCGTCGTGTTGAACGAGCACACACCCATTAAGTTCTCTAGAACTGTAAGATACATAATCAATGGCCTTCCTGGCACTGGCGGCATAAGGACCGGAGGTTCCTACAAATACTCTTTTATCTTTTCAAACGCCTTTTGACAATTTTTATTCCACCTGACCTCTTGAACTTTTCTTAACAATTGGAATATCGGTTCACACGTGGCTGTGAGATGAGATATGAATCTAGCAATGTATTTCAACCTCCCTAGGAAACCACGAACCTCTTTTTATGTTCTCGGCTCAGCCATTTCCTGTATGGCTTTTACTTTAGCAGGATCGACTTCGATACCTCTTTCTATAACAATAAACCCCAGAAATTTTCCAGATCTCACCCCGAAGGCACTTGTTCGGATTCAACCTCAGCTTGAACTTCCTCAACCTCTCAAATAGCTTCTGAATATTTACCAGATGTTCTTCCTCCATTTGTGACTTCGCAATCATGTCATCAACATAGACTTCGATCTCTTTGTGAATCATATCATGAAAGAGAGTCACCATTGCCCGCTGATAGGTTGCCCCAGCATTTTTCAATCCAAAGGGCATCACCTTGTAGCCAAACGTTCCCCACGGTGTTATGAACATAGTCTTCTCCATGTCCTCTGGGGCCATCTTGATTTGGTTATACCCAGAGAAGCCATCCATGAAGGAAAATACAGAGTATTGAGCAGTGTTGTCCACTAACACGTCAATGTGGGGGAGCGGGAAATCATCTTTCGGGCTTGCTCTATTCAAGTCTCTGTAGTCAACACACATCTTGGCCTTTCCATCTTTCTTAGGTACAGGCACAATATTAGCAACCCACGGAGGATAATTTGTCACAGCGAGAAACCCAGCGTCCAACTATTTCTGAACTTCTTCCTTGATTTTGACAGCCATATCCGGTTTCGTCCTTCTCAGTTTCTGCTTAACCGGAGTACAACCTTCTTTGAGCGGCAGCCGGTGTACCACAATATCAGTGTCAAGCCCGGGCATGTCTTGGTAAGACCAGGCGAAGATATCCACATAATCTCGAAGCATTTCAATCATTCTTCCCTTGACAGTGTCTTCCAAAGCAGCCCCAATCCTTACATCCTTTCTTGCGTCCTCGGTTCCCAGATTAACTGTCTCGATTTCCTCCTGATGAGGTAGAATGACCCTTTCCTCCTGTTTCAGCAATCTGGCCACTTCTTCCGGTAAGTCATAATCTTCGTCAGTCTATTCTTCAGCCTGATAGATAGGATTATCGAAGTCATACCGAGCCATAGCTGAATCATTATTGGTGGCATCTGAACGAAGAAACCTGCATGATTGATGATATATGTTTATTATGAATGCAACAAACAAGAAAACACATTGCCCTTTTGATGTGAATTAATGCAAAAAGTAAAAACAGAAAAACAGGGATCAAAATATTTGAATGTGAAAACGTCCTTTATTGATGATAAAGTAAGCAAACGAAAACATCAAAGCCCTACAGACAAGCATCACTACGTCTTGGGCAGCACGTAGGACTTAACACAAACAGAAAACAAAGGCAATTACTCTTGACGGGTCACTTGGATGACTTTCTCAGACGACCAATTGCATAGACTTTGACCGGGAGTGCAGGCAATCACTATCCCCCTCATCCTCAATGGCATTAACCTGATTAAAGAAGACACCGGCACTTGTGAACTGGACTGGACCATAAAACTTAGGAGGCTCTTGAGCTCGTCTGGGTGGCTTATATCCCAGTCCATAAGTATTCTGCTTCACCTGAATGTCAATGACTTGGCCCCACTTCTGGGAACCACCAGCTTCAACTACAGCGCGTGCATCTTTGAAAGAAGACATTGAAACTTCTGGCTGATTCACCACTTTGGGTTGATTAACCACCTCAGGCGTACTGATTACTCTTGGAGGTTCCTCAGGAATTTTCACGGCTTCAAAGGCTTGGCACAAGGTCTCATGTATCTCACCATCACCCTCCACATACTTGAAGGTTGATAGGTGACTCACCATGATGTCTTCCTCACCACAGACTGTCACAACATGTCCATCCACCATGTACTCCAGCTTTTGATGCAGTGTGGACGTCACTCCCACAGCCGCATGTATCCACGGACAACCCAATAAACAACTATAGGCAGTTTGAATGTCCATGATATAGAAAGTGGCATCAAAAACTTAAGGACCAACTTTGATCGGCAATACAATTTCACCAAAAACAGACCTCTTAGAACCATCGAAAGCACACACCACCAAGTCACTTGGCGTGCAGATCAGCCCACGGGTATCTAACTTCATCAGAGCCTTCTTTGGCAACACATTTAAGGATGACCCAGTATCAACTAGCACATGTGACATTAAGGAGCCTCGGCATTCCACTGAAATATGTAGAGCGTTGTTGTGATTCCTCTCGGCTGGAGTCAGATCTAGGTCTGTGAACCCTAAGCCATTACCAGCATTCACGTGAGCTACGACCTCTTCTAACTGATTAACAGATATTTCTTGAGGTACGTAGGCTGTGTTCAAGACCTTCAGCAACGCATTCTGATGCACCTCAGAGGACAACAGCAGAGATAAGATGGATATTTTGGACGGCGTATGATGCAACTGATCAACAATCTTGCAATCGCTCTTCCTGATTAATCTCATAAATTCTTCCGCATTTTCCGAGAAGGAAGTGCCCACTTGTTTCGTTGCGGAACCATTTACGACCTGCTTTTGTAGAGAATCATCCATCACTTATTTCCCTTTATCTTGCTTGGAAACGCCGACCTGATTATCAGATGGAACAAAGACTCTACCACTCCTGGTGATAGCCCCTGCGTCAATAGAATTGTCAACCTCTGAACCCACAGTTGATGTTCCTACCAATTCCTGCTTCTTTCCATGAACAAACACCTCATCCCCATAGTTCCACGGGATGACCTTGGTACTTTCATACGGGATAGGCCCAGGAACTGTAATGATGACCGGCGCTGGCCTTGCCAGTGCTGATATGGTTATTGTTTTGAAAAGGATTGTTACTGTGGAAACATCATTCTCTTTGTCAGTAATTTTTCTCTGCTTATCACATCTGTCGAACTGTAACCGTCCTTCATTAATCAATCTCTGAATTCCTGATCTCAATAAATCACAACCGTTGGATTGAAACCCACATTCAGAACAACCTTTATCACAACCAGGGAACACCCCTCCTTTCAGCAACCTTTCCTTCACCACAAGCAAAGGAGTCTTCAATTCATTTACATCTAAAACCAAATTCAAAGGCTCATTATCTTTAATGATGGCATTAACCCTTGGCCCACCGTGATCAGGCATTGGGTTCTGAATGACATTTGGCACGACATTAGAGAAGTTGATGGCTTTGGAGTCTACCAAATCTTGTACTTTATGATGGAACATCCTACACCCTTCAACTGTATGCCCTGGAGCACCGAAGTGAAAATCATAATGTGCGTTAGCATCATAGCCCGGCGGTAGCCTCCCAGTGGGCGGAGCCAATGTGCGGAGCTAACTAGACGCAACTTTAACAAGTGTTGCAACAATTGAGCATATGACATGGTCGGCTGATCAAAATGCCTTTCAGCATTCCTTTGTCTGTTTTGATACTGGCCGGGCTGCCTATTTTGGTACTGATTAGGATTATTCCTCTACTGCTGACGTGCAGCCAGAATAGCTGTAGCCGGAATAGTTACAAAGGTAACTTGTTGATTGCAATTTTGTCGTGCTCTTCCCCTACCATTGTATGAGGAAACAGATTTTGTATCTCCTTCTTTCCTTTTGGAGTTTGCATACGGTTTCTTCCCTCCTCCAGATGAGGACCCTTCACTACCAGAGATCCTTCCAGCTTTGATCCCGCTTTCTACGATTTCTCCGACTAAGATCAAGTCGGCAAACTTTATGGGCATACAAGGTACCAGCTTTTCATAATAGTGACCCTGCAGGGTAGCCATAAACATATTTATCATCTCCCTTTCTAACATGGGAGGCTGTACCCTTGCTGCCAATTCTCACCACCTCTGGGCATACTCCTTAAAGCTCTCATTGTTTTTCTGCGCCAGATTTTGTAACTGTGTCCTATTAGGAGCCATATCAGTATTGTATTGATACTGCTTAACAAAAGCTTCCACCAACTCCCTCCAGTTGCGAACATGGGACCTCTCTAAGTGCATGTACCATTCCAAAGACGCCCCAGACAAGCTATCTTGGAAGAAATGCATCAATAACTTTTCATCATTAGAATAAGCTGCCATTTTCCTAGCATAGGCACGGACGTGAGTCTTTGGGCAAGTAACACCATTATACTTCTCGAAAGTAGGCACCTGAAACTTGTACGGAATCTTGACGCTAGGGACCATTCCAAAATCCTCCATATCCACCCAGGCAATTCTAATTCATAACCCCTTTCAACTGCTCTTCAATCATCCTGATTCTCTGATCATTATCAAGTCGAGGGTTAGCATCCCCACCCGGCATAAAAAATATATCATCCTGTTGATCATCATAGCGACGACCGTGCACCGCGCAGACACTGTTGCCTCCTCCTACTATAGAAGGAATCACATTCTCTCCTCCGCCCGGAGGGGTAACAACACCAGCAATGGGACCACCTTGAACATCATTACCAACAATACCTCCGCCCGGAGGAACAACATCGTTATGAAGGCCACCATGAAGAACACCGTCTTCGTCAACTCTTGCAACCAAAGGCTGGACTAGAGTCCTCAGCTGCTCTTGCCCTTGTGGAACGCCTTGCATTAACTCCATAAACTGAGCCATGCAAGTCTGCATCGCAATCATCTCAGTTCGCATTTGTTCCATGGCTTTCTTTTGATTTTGTCTGGTAGAGTAGCGGTGAACGTGTTGGTCAACAATCATGTCTGAAGAAAAGGAACAAGATAAGAGAACCGGAGATAAACCTGCTATGCAACAATGATTATGCAAATGCTAATGAAAATGAACATGTTTGAATATTTGCAGGGCGATCCACCCCTTGATTCCAGTTTAATAACAAGATAGAACGGAACTTCTGCTCATATATTAAGAAACCAGAGGGTAATCATCTGTCAACAACTACAACCCAAGATACAGATAGAGGTCCAAAAACAATAATCACAGATCCCAACCAACAAGCCATGCGGTGATCCAAACACAATAAAAGAGAAAAAGCAAACTACAGCAGGTCACCAAAATCCACAAGTGCTAGTCCTCCCCACCCATTATGCTCTTTGCTCCAGTCTTGTGCTTCTCTGAACAGCTTCTTGGTATCAGGATGCCTCAGTCTCTGGATCAACTCTTGAATAAGGACATCTCTTATGTGTAGGATCCCTTTCAGGTATCGGCAGTGTAACTCTCAGGCATCTTCTTCAAAAACACCATCCATACTGGGACCCTCATTTCTAGGCCTCTTCACTTCAGCTTGAATCTTCAACTCTTCTATGGTAGCTGTGGCCTCATTGAGTCTGTCTTCGACTGCTCTTCTCTCGCATATCCCTGATAGGATCTCTTTATTTTTCTTTTTGAGTTCCAATTTCAGACCCACAATCTGCTTCACAAATTTATCTTCTTTCTGCTTGTTGACGGTGATTGCTATGCTTCGGTAAGAGTTTAACTTGTGAATTTTTACCAAAGCCTTGGCCAAGTCTTCCTTCGTAGACTTGAGAACCCTACTAACACCCTTTAGAGCTTGCCCTACCTTCTGTCTGGCCGTGACCTCGTCTGCTAGTTCTTTTTCCTTCTTAGCGAGAAGCTCTGTCTTCATCTTGGCAGCATACATAGCTTCACCCCGCTCGTGCTTCAGCTGGCTAATTTCTCTACTCAATTCCCGATTCTCTTCTCGCAGATTCTCTATCTCAGCCCACAGTTTATTATACCTCTCTCTATCCACTATGGTAGGTGGCTCAATCATCAGAGGGTACAAGGGTGGCTCCACTGGGAAAGGAATGAGCTCCTCTTTTGATCTTTTCTGGATCCAATCCACATACGGAGAAAAAGCCTTGTTGTTACACTTCCCAAAGAAGGTCTTTCCTCTCTTAACAACTTGCTTCCAAGCACTCACAGCTTTCCTTAACATCTCTTGGTCTTCAGTGCCATTGAAAAACAGGGACTCCGTGATATCTTGATCTTCAGGGGGAACTCTCAATGCATACCCAAACTTCCTGATAGTGAGGGAAGAGTTATAATTAATTCCGCCTTTCCGTCCTACTAAAGGTACATTTGGGAATTCTCCAAAGTTGAAAATGAGCTCTATTCCCAGCAAACTATGATTGAACCAAACAATATTATCAGCAGTCAATCCCATCAACCTCTTAGACCACTTCAACAGGAAGCCCTTAAATCCTTGCTTGTCAACAATGTAATCACTCAGAATGGATTCTCCTATGTGAAGAGCAACAACGAACTCTTCCAAATCTGGGCGTTCTTCAGAAAAGAAAGGTATATCTTGCTTGATGGGAATTCCCAAAATAAATGAGAACTCTTCCAATGTTGGAGCCAAGATGTAATATGGGAAAGTAAAGCAACGTAACGGAGGGTCGTAGAACTGTAAGAGTGTGTGGATGGCATCATGCTCGTACTTGGAGATGTTACGGACAAACTTCAGTAACCTCCCATACTCATCACTAAACTCAGCGCGAACCCCAGGGTCAGTCATACCAATCATCCTGTGAATTAATTTCAGAGTTGGGTCTGGGAACGTGTAAGCTACAGTCTTCTTCCTCTGAGCATCCATAACAAGAAAACCTCAGCAACTGGAATCAAGGGTAAGATGCAAGCCCTGAAAAATGTCACACATGTTAGAATGCAAGGAATGATTCAAATGCAAACATGGGATTAAGGTATCACTGCTCTGGACATCTGCTGTGTTGTAAACTAATCAAAGACCTCAAACCCAGAAACCCAGAATATCAGAACGTCAGATCACTGAGATAACCAGAAAACCAGGTAGATAACTACACACTGACGAGAAATCCAGAAAACCAGGTAGGTTGAAGGTTTCGGTTACCTGCAGACCTGCAAACACCCATCCCCTATCACATATGGATTCTAGAAAATTGGATCCTCAGCGTCAGATTCTCGATTTGAGAAGCAATAGTACATTCATCCCTCGGGGTACAATACCATCGCCAAACAAAGAGGTCGTCCACTGATTCCCCCAAAAATAAGGTCATCATATGCAAGTTCCCAGCTCCAGGTCCTCGGATCAAGAAGTATAATGGGTTTGCCATTTCTGGTCTTCCATTACTACCTCTTGGGAGGAGTGCCTCAAGTGAGTCCTCGGGGAAACGGTCGCCAGAGTCGACAGCTCTCTAGATCAACACCCTGAAATGCGTAAGACACGCACGTCAGAATATCTCCTAAGATAGCCTCGTCTGGAAGTGAATTTCGTGAACACCAAACCTACGAAGACGGCGTGTAGGTCCCGCTACTTTCCACTCTAGTCCTAAGTGTATACTCAAGCCTGTGTATTGGGCTTATCTCTCATAACCCCAACCCGCCAAACAGAGAAACCAGTACAGCACAGCACAGTCCAGCATATGATAACAAAGAAATGCAATAAAATGCAGTAAAAATACAGTAATACAGTAATTTACAACATAATAAAGCACAACAGTAAACACCCAATGAAAAAAACACAAACAAGCGCTAGGATCAACTCACATAGAGGATGGACCAGCAAGAGGCCAACCTGTCCCCAGCAGAGTCGCCAGCTGTCGCATCTGCGAAAAAACAACCGGCGAGAAAACTAAAACAGAAGAGTCGCCACCGAATGTTATTTATCCCAACACTGGGAAAGGAAACGATCAAAGAAACCTGAAGAAAGGGAAAGACATGGTCATCGCAACCATAGTCCGGGTTCGGGAGTCGGTTACGCGAGGGGAAGGTATTAGCACCCCCACGCGTCCATCGTACTCGATGGGATCCACGCTTCTTGTCTAAACAGAGGGTGAGTTATCCTAGAGTCTACGGCTAAATAGAAAAAACAGGGAGGGGAGAGACTAAGACGGACTCGTAGGGATTTATTCGAAATCCAATACCTATGTATCTTCGTGGACGAGCGAAGAATCAGAGTCAATGTAGTTCGACGGACGGGTCGAAAGGGGGAGGTTGCTCGTCAAGATATCGCATCTCGTGCCTACGTATCCTCAATCGGACGAGAGAGACGAATCAAAGCAAACGTAGTTCGACCTAACGAGGTCGGTAAGTGTTTTTTACGTGAGCGACGAGCTCTTTTCTGAAAACGGTTTAGAACTCAGCAATCCCGAAGGATAAAAAAGGTTTGGATTTGTTTTGTGTTTTTTAGACAGAAGTGGATTGAAGTTAGTTCGTAACTTGCATTGCACCGAAGTCTATGACGTAGGAACGAATACATAGCAAATCGTCCCAAGACAGTACGTCCGCTAAACACTCTAGAAAGATGAGAGGAAACCCCTCATCCCTCATTTCTCACATACAAGGCTCATGCGCAATACACGTTACCTTTATTAAGTGTTTTAGAATCGTTAAGAGATGAGAAGAGAAGACTCAAGTAGAAAAGAAAACGCTACGAGAATTCTATCCTAATGTTGTCATGCAAAAGATGGCCCTAAGGTTGAGTTCAAAGGGGAAACATCTACCTACGTTAGCATGCATGGTTCGAACCTAATGTCTATCCTACTCCGAGCTTAATCAAAAATTAAGTCAGACTAGGAGCCTAAGGGAGCAAGCAAAAGCAAGGCAAACCAAAGCGATAAAAAAAACAGCGGCTACAACAGCGCTCCAGCACCTGTACAGCGGTAAATTCCAGTCAATACACCAAATAACATTTAACAGCTCAAGTTCAGCACAAAAGGAGGTGTAAAAAGGCAAGCAGCAGCACATACAACAGCACATATGCACCAAGACAGCAGTAGAAACAGGGCAGCAAGTGATGCATTTCAAAATGATTTAATCATGGCATAACGAACACGCATCGAACATTACACATTAATCAATCAAACATGATCACAATCACACCATATACCATGGTAAGCAACTCTTGAAAACGTCATGAAAGAATGCACATTATTTGTTACTTGATCAAATTAATTCAAACATGCATTTCATGGAATTAAAAGCAAACAAGCATAGGCAACACAACTCCAGCACACCAGCAATAATCCATAATCGACAATGCTCAGGAAGTGTGTGCAAAGTGTTCATCACATCAAGAAAACAAAAAATGCAACCATGAACATTCATCGATGAAAACCAAGAATCGTGTGTCAGAAAATCGTGTTCATACAATGGTGTGAGGTGCAACATCATCAAAACAGTCCACAAACATGTGTCATATCAATCCATGAAGATTAAAAGTGAAACGAGATCGAATCATGCTAAAAAAATGCACAAGAACCACACCCTGCACCAGTGTTAATCGATTAACCAATTGCAGTTCATTTTGGTTAATCGATTAACAACTTTCATTACGCAAATTTTACACTGGTTAATCGATTAACCTAATTGCACTGCAATTGGTTAATCGATTAACCCTGTACCAGCAGCAGAAAATCAGTTTGAAAAATCACTTTCAGCAGCAAAAGCACTTATGCAATCATTTCCAATGATCATGTAATCAACAAGCACGAAAATTAAGTTCAATCACAGCATTCAAACATCACTTAGATCCAATAATCATCAACATCAAGAATCAAATTCAAGCAAATGGATCAAATCACAACAATCAAAGATCTACATTGTATAAGTTGAAATTAAGCTAAATCAAGCATAGATCTAGGAAAAACCAACCTACAAAGCTGAGAATTGCTTTGGTAAGTGTTGCAAAAGAAAATTGATGAATCAAAGCGAGAAATCCAGAGATCTATGAAGCTTTATCAAGAACACTTGAAGATCCAAGCAATAATCCACAAATAAGCAAAAGCTCTCCAAGACGTGATTCCAAAATCTTGAATCTAGATCCAAATAAGTTGCTACTGCAGAATTGAACCAAGAATGAGGATGTGATGGAGGTTTAGCTCAAGAATTCACAAATTCCAATGAAGAATTTGTGAATCTATGAATATGGAGCTTTGGTGAAAGGTTGAAGATGGAAATGGAGAATGAAAAAGTGAGAGAGAATTGAGAGAATTCTGAAAATTGAGAGTGAAAAATGATCAAGTTTCTTTGAGAGGTTTGGAGTTGATTAGATTAAATAACCCCCCTAGGTTAGGAATTAAGTTTGGGTTTGGAGTGAGGTTTAGTGGGTGGAATTTGGGGTGAAAAATGAGTTAGGAAAGGGAATGTGGAATTGGAGTGGAAAGAATTTGAATTTTGGATTGAAAATGATGAAAATAGATCAGTTTTAGATCCTTCCCACACATGCACAAGCCAAGCACATGATCACAAATGATCAAAAATTCTGCAGTGCTGAAAATTGCCATATTTGGGTAAATTCTGCCTTGGTTAATCGATTAACCAATTTTAGTACAAATTGTGTTAATCGATTAACATAAGGAAAATTTGAATTTGGGGCCTTTTGGAGGGAAACTTTGAGAAATGCTTGTTTTCACTTGTTCTAATCCATGTTAGACCTCTGAAACTTTCCATTTGATATTAACACTGAAACACACTTGAAATATGCTGTGAACTCCGTTTCGTGCTCGGAATACTGTTGAAAATAATCGTCTGGTGCTGAATCACTGATCAAAAAATGACTGCCAGAGCTTCTGATTATCAAATCATCTAATGAGCAAAATAAAAGCTCAAAAGACCTTGAAAGTTATCTGCTTGGCTCTGAATACTGTTGGAATGATACTGGAATCGGTGACGCCATGAGCTGCTAGAAAATACCTTGATCCCATGCCCAAAAGAACCATACAAATGCACAAATGACGATGCAAATGAAATGAAACATAATCCAGTTAGAGTTAGAAATAAGAGGGCAAATTTTGAGGTGTTACAGGGTCGTTTCACTGTCACAATCCTCATCAGAACCTCAAGGTCTCTGATATCTTAACTCTTCTGTAAACCCCGGCAAGAGTTAATCACCAATATGGATCTGTCTCCGGATTTCAATAATCCTCAGCAGAAGATAGTCTCCTCTTAGGCTTTGTATAAAGATTTCTTTCTTTGTCTACCCACAACAAAGATAGCCTCTTCTTAGGCTTTGTATAATGATTTTTCCCTGCAGAACTAGCCTCCTCTTAGGCTATATATAATGATCATCCCTCAACAGTCAGCCTCCTCTTAGGCTTTGTATAATGACAAACACCTCAGCCGAGTCCCCACTTTTAGCTTCAATCTTGGGCTTTGTACAAGAAACCCCCTAAAATACCTCTCAAGTAGAGTCACCCTTCCAGCCTCAATCTTGGGCTTTGTACAAGACACCATATAAAATCCTACAGCAGAGTCAGTCGGGATATTTTAGCCTCAATCTTGTGCTTTGTACAAGACGCATATAAATATCTCTCCAGTGGAGTCATGAAATCTTTTTAGCCTCAATCTTGGGCTTTGTACAAGACAGATAAAACCTTTTCCCCAAAGAGTTAATCTCTTTCAGCCTCCATCTTGGGCTTTGTACAAGACATAAAATAAACATTCTCTTATTGAGTCAGTCAAATCTCCAGCCTCCTCTTAGGCTTTGTATAATGATTTTCCCTAGTGGAATCCAATCAACCTCTTAGCTTCAACCTTGGGCTTCAATCAAGGCACACAAAAATCAACATCCCCTCAGAGGAAATCAAAATCTTTACAGGAGGATATCTTTCTCTGTCTAATCATATACCAAAACAGTCAATCAAAACAAAACCCTTAATTCCAGGTAACTGCTGCAAGTGGCACACTTGTTGATATAAACATCCAAGTTGTCTGTCCATCACTATCCTGGTTAAAACCTCATCTAATTAATGTAAGTGGCAAGCCTCTGGATACAAACATCCATGCCCATGTCCTTCTTTTAGCATGAATTCCTAAGGAAAAATGGCATTGCTCACACTGAGTTAAAGTTTTCTCCTTTAGGACAAATCACCCTGTAAAGGAAATTATGGCATTGTTGGTCTCCATGCATTCCAGTTAAAGTAATTCACCTTTATAATCAAACCAGTTACCCAAACAACTGTGATTAAGAGATGAGATATCTCTCTTTAGAGATGACAAATTCTCTCTCAGTCAAAACCTTTTAGCTTTAATCTTGGGCTTTGAACAAGACACAAACAAACAACCCTTTAACTTCAATCTTGGGTTTTGAACAAGACACCAGACATCTGTTTCTTCCTTAGAATAGGAGGAACTACGATTGCTCTAATTTCCCTATACTCCATAATAGGGAATACGTAGGCATAAGATTGCAAATCTTAGCGAGCACACTAAACAAAAAACATTAGGTCCCTGACCTTACCAAAAACATCGGAAAACCCGAAAAACAACAAATCTCTCTCTCAGACATCCCACCAAGACAAACTTTTCCAATTCACAGACAAACACAATCAAGTACCAAAGCTGATCCTAAAACTATCATCTCATGGATAACCATGTATAGGATGGGTAATTGACAACTCCCCATTGTATAACCTGGCCCCGGACTCCCCAATCTCTGTCAAGCGTTTGTTCAGTTAAACAGATGCGTGCAAGGTTCGTTTTAGATAACTTTCCCTTTCCCTTTCAGCTTCACGGGATTAATAAGTAATCAGAAAGTAGCACGCAACGTTTCTCCCACTGAGGTGAGGAATCCCAAATTTCAGCGATAAGGTGGTCGCGTCACCGATAAAAGTCGCTAGCTACACCTGGGCGACTCTACCTTTGGTTTTCTTCGCACCCTTGGTGGCCGCAAGCTTCATGATGCGTTCATGCACATTCGACATCTGACTTGCGACAGTGAACAGAGGAAACGAGTCAGTAGAAACAAAAAGAGAAAATGGGCGGACGCCCGAGCAAAGCAAACGATCGCTACCTAAGAACCTCAAGACTTCCTCGTGGGACTCGCACTCGAGGAGGGCTTTAGTGTTTATAAATCGAGCCTCACGACAAACTTCCCTGCCATCGACGAGGATGAAACTCCCATCCTTGTTAATACATTTGGCGGGAGTGAATTTCGGAGACAAAGTCGACCATCATTTTGTAGGACTCCTGGTCGTCAACGTCCAGGTCGCCATGCTTCACGATGTAGCTTTTCGTGCCCTTCTTGAAGTGTTCTTCCTCCCACTCGAGGGGACACTTCGACACCAATGTTTCCTCGCCTTCGTCGTTGACCACAAGGTTGTATAGGGAGTCGACGGCCGCGTACGAGACAAGCTTGGCGACGTAGAACCTATCCTTGAAGGTGTAGATAGAATCCAGGTACGCCCGAAACAGTTTCCTCGGCTGCTTCAGGGATACCTAGCTATGCCGACCATTAACTGACGCCCGTTCTAGATGAAAGGTGCGGAAGAACAAAGGAATTGTGGCCCCAATACGGAGGTGTTCGCACACAAGCTCGAACGCCCGCACGAATGCTATCGCGTTGGGGTGAAGCTGTAAAGGCGCCAGACGCAACCGGTGGAACACCCCCCTCTGAAAATCACTGAAGGGGAGACCGATGCCCGCGTCCCGAAACAAGAACTCATACATCGGGAACCTCATTCCCTGGAATCTCGAGCAGATGTGATGTTTTTCTTTGGGCTTATAGACCATCCAGTTTGGAGAAGAACCCACGGCGAGATCCTCGACAGTCGCGAAGGTGTCTGTGTTGTCTTTCACAAAGCGCGACCCGATATTAAGTGGTTCATGCCCGACCCAATCTGCATGCGTCCGGGCTCGTTCGGCTCTGACTTGCTGTCTGGGTGTGTCGAGTTCGAGCTCATCATCGATATGAATGACACCCTTAATTCTTACGACCAATTTACCTGAAAAGCAGAGGAAAATGGTGAATTTGACTTCCGAGATCATATCCACCCTTCCATCGCAAATCAAGTCAAAGGGCAAAGAGAGGGACGAGGAGCCCCAGACAAATTCTCCCCGACATAGAATTGCGAGCCCCTCCTCGACGGAGAAACTCATCCACGGAGAAATCCCCGTTGACATGACGCGATGAACGTCCTCGACAGGAAGGCTCCCTGCGCGAGAAGACCCCTATAAACGCGGGGGACTCTTTGACAGAGACCCCCTCGCAATGCTCGTACACTCGCGGGGAGCAAGCCTCCCCGAGACCTTCATATCAGCTTCCCGAGACCTTCACGACAGGTCCTCGGGGCATTCATCAGGAACTTCATGAAGTTCCCAGAATCCTCATGAACTTCCCGACGTCTTGACTGGAAACTTCATGAGCACAACCGGAAAACTCATCTTTCCTCCAGAAACTTCATGAAATTCGCCGTAAAATTCATACATCCCCCATAAAATCCTACGTGCTCCCCAGAAAATCAACGGTAAATTCATAATACTGGAGATAGGAGACGAAAACTTACTTGATGAAAGAAGATCTGGACGACAGCGGAGCCGGCGGCGGTAACGGTGGACGCGGTCTTGAGACTTGGAGAGAACTCTGAGAACAATGAAGGGGAAGCGTGAAAATGAAGCAAGCTTTTCCCCTATTTATATTCCTAGCATGGGAAGCGACGCAGCCCTAGGCACTCAAGTTCCCCTACGCGTAGCCACCCTAAGCATTAATCACACGTGACATGTGGCGCTGAAAGACACCATGTACGTCCTCTAAGCTTCCCCTCGTGCCCGCAGACCGAGCAATACCCATTCCTTTCATTTTCCCCACCAAATGGGGACATGCCTAGAGGGGGAAGAAGGGCTAGTTGAACGTCTAATGGACAGACCTCCTCGTGAAATCCTGTCCCGTCGAGCATCTCCTACTCCTGGCCATACGCATCACCCACCTGCTCGGTGGTTCGGACACGCTGGCACCCCTCTGGACGGGTCCCCGACGATTGGGATGACTCTTAAGTCATTACTCCTCTACTTCGAAGCAACGACTTAAGGGGCTCCTGATTTGGACTGGGCCTAAGGCTGGCCCACCGTCGGGCACGGGCAAACCCAAGTCTTCGTCGAGGAGGGCCCAATTAAGGTCCAGCCCATCTGCATGCCCGGGGAGCTCTCACATGTCTCCCCCACAGACTCCACGTGCCCCCCACGCAGGGACACGTCATCAAGCAACTACCCACTTTCGAAAGAGCTGGTCAGCCCACCTTCCGAAGACCACTGGGCAGTTGATTAAGGGCGAAGACCATGTGCTGATCTTCCGAACGCCACGTAAGTCCTGACAGTTACTTGCATTGGGCCTTGCGATCCAATCCAATGCAAAGTAACCGTTTGCCCTGCGCTGGGGACACATTATAAATACCCTCTCTCACTAGAGGGTCATGTATTCTATTCTTTACACCTTTTTCTCTGTACTTGCGCTGATTACTCCATCTATGACTTTAGCATCGGAGTACCTTGCAGGTACACCCCTACATCTTCACCACCATCGGCGAATAAAGGAGCTCATGACCTGTTACTGGCTGATGATCCATTTCTGATCCGGTAATATAAAAAATTATTTATATAAACTAAATTAACTATTTTATAGAATTATAGAATTATAGAATTATTAAACTGAAATTATTAAATAAAAATTATTAATATAAATTATTAATATAAAATAATAAACTGAAATTATTACTAATATTATAGAATAATATAAAATTATTAAATATTAAATATACAATAGACAATCGTTTAAACAAAAAATATAATGAAAATATATATGAAATATGAATACAATTATGTGATATATACATTTCAGTAGAATAATATATCAAAACAAATAAGCGGGTGTAGTTGTAACACCCCTTGCATGTGAAATGGAGGTCATGGGTTCAACATTTACCTTCCTTATTATTTTGGAATTCTACATCTTTTACATTTTTAAAACTTAAAATAATAATAAATGAAATGCCAACGTGTTATATAAAATAATAAAAAAATATCAATTAAGCTATCCACATAATTAAGAATTTTAATAAAAAAATAAAAAAATATTAGTCATGTCATTATTTCTTTTGACTAGATTTCAAAAGGTATTGAATCAATAAAATCTTGAAATGTTAGGGTGAAAATTTAAATATTTTTATGGGATTTTTTTTCTTTCAAAATTCTCCCTTTTAGCGTAAGGCAAATTAGTTATTAACCATTTTAAATATATTACTTACATGTTTTTATTTGTTTTTGGTTTTCCATTCCCAATGTAAGTCTTTAGTAGCTCCCACAAATTTCTAAGCAATTGCATTATCAACATGACTTGTAAGTGATTGTTTTTATAAGTTAATAACCATTTATATTATAAATGTTAAAATCATTTTTAGTTGTGTAAATATTTAATTATCTGAAAGGACATGCTTTTGAGGAATACCTAATCAAAAGTGAAATCATATTTAAAACTTAAAGTTATTTGATTTATGTAATTAAAAAGAGTATTAGGGTTGAATTTAGTGTAGGGACTACAAATAAATGTGATGAATTGGAATGATAAAGTATAACTAAACTACCTCTCATTTAAAGACATAGAGCTTTATTTAAACCGCTCCAAAAAATAAAGGCCCCACATTATTCACCCCTAATATAGTCTCTGTGATATTATTAACAAGTTTGCATCTCCTATAAAGAAATTAGTATGTTACACTTTACAACTCATTCCAACAAAGAAACTGAGTATCCAAAACCCTAACAAAATATAAAAATTGCCCACATAAACAAAACACCAATTTACAACATGTAAATAACTAAAACTACTCAGAGATGAGTGAGATATATTAATAAAGGGATAAACATTAAGATTTACTTGAGAAATAGTAAATTCCTATGCATAATATAATTTTTTTACTATATATTTACTATTTCAACATATAATTTAAAATATATAATAATAAAATATTTTTGTTGGTATAACTAAAGTATATAATTAAATGGTATAAGTTATGAATGGCAGGTCCATAATCTTTTAATAGTGGGGGCAGTAAAATAGTTTCTATTATGAATATTTAGAAAAATATAATAGCCATTTTAAAAAACACAGTTTATCAATAACAGCCTTCCAAAATAGTCTATAATAAATAGTAAGGTATTTAATTTTTAATATAAGACACAATTTGCATCACTTTGCATGTTTAATGTTAAGAGATTGATAAAAACTTTAGAAAATAAAAATAATATTTTCAATTTTAACTTATTTTATTTATATAATTAAATCTCTTTAATAAAAATCATAATTTGATATAGGGAGGAAATTATAAGTCATCTTAAGAGAGTTATTTTCTTTGTAGAGGGTTAGATTTGATATTGTCATGTACATATCAAACTCATATATATATATATATATATATATATATATATATATATATATATATATATATATATATATATATATATATATATATATATATATATATATATATATATATATATATATATATATATATATATATATATATATATATATATATATATATATATATTATCCTAAACCATCAACTAACCTTGTAATCAATATTTTGGAATTACATATCCTTTATTATAGATAAATCATTATAATAGCAAATTTAAATATGCTAATTTAGATATATGCCACGAGTATAATTTTGTTTATTACACTTTGGTACAAGATTCGTTTTGTCATTCATTATTTAAATTAGAAATTAATAATTGTATCCGGATAAACAAGGTTAAATGTTTTGAAGATTTCTAAGACATATAGGCTGTATTTGGCAAGTTCTTACTCATTCCTTGGGTGTCTTTTTTTTACCAACTCATGTAAGATACTTTTTTAAGAAGAAAAATCTAATTTAGAATATTGATTAGATAATTCAACACTATTTTTGGGGAACAACCAAACTACATTTTCCAATATAATTCATTCTCCCAATTATAATATTTTAATAACAAAGACGGGAGAATCATACATATTTAAAATGGGGTTGTTATCTTTTTATAGCATTCTCTTAATGAGTATAATTATGTCGCACTCATGTTTTGCCAGAGAGGTTACTTATGATTCAAAAGCTTTAATTATCAATGGAGAAAGACGTATTATTTTTTCAGGTGCAATCCATTATCCAAGAAGCACCGTGGAGATGTGGCCTGACCTTATTCAAAAGGCCAAAGATGGTGGCCTTGATGCCATTGAAACTTATATATTTTGGGATCGTCACGAACCTGTTCAACGTGAATATAATTTCTCAGGAAATTTGGATTTTGTCAAATTTTTCAAGCTTATCCAAGAAGCTGGGCTATATGCTATTATGAGGATTGGTCCTTATGCATGTGCGAAATGGAACTACGGAGGATTCCCATTGTGGCTTCACAATATTCCTGGGATCGAGCTAAGAACAAATAATGAGGTTTACAAGAAAGAAATGCAAATTTTTACCACAAAGATCGTGAATGTGGCAAAAGAAGCAAATTTGTTTGCATCACAAGGAGGTCTCATTCTTCTAGCTCAAATTGAGAATGAATATGGAGATATCATGTGGAATTACAAAGATGCAGGGAAGGGATACGTTAAATGGTGTGCTCAAATGGCTCTAGCATAAAATATTGGGGTTCCATGGATCATGTGTCAGCAAGGTGATGCTCCCTAACCTATCATCAATACTTGCAATGGATACTACTGTCATAATTTAAAACCTAATAACCCAAAAAGTCCTAAAATGTTCACTGAAAATTGGATTGGTTGGTTCCAAAAATGGGGTGAAAGGGTTCCCCATAGAAGTGCTGAAGACTCAGCTTTCTCAGTTGCACGCTTTTTCCAAAATGGAGGTGTATTAAACAATTACTACATGTACCATGGAGGAACCAACTTTGGCCGCACATCAGGTGGACCATATATCACAACATCTTATGACTATGATGCACCGATTGATGAGTATGGGAATTTGAATCAACCAAAATGGGGACATCTTAAGCAACTTCATGCAGCAATTAAATTAGGTGAAAATGTTCTTACAAATTATATATCAGTAAACAACAAGGATCTTGGCAATGGAATCACACTTACAACATACGCCAATTCCACAGGCGCAAGATTTTGTTTCCTAAGCAATAACGACACTAACAAAGATGCAAATGTTGACTTACAAAATGATGGTAAGTACTTTGTTCCTGCCTGGTCCGTCACCATTCTTAATGGATGCGACAATGAAATTTTTAATACGGCAAAAGTTAACAGTCAAACCTCAATAATGGTGAAAAAGAGCGGTGATAATAGTTCTAATGAACTCACTTGGGAATGGAAAATGGAGACAAAGAAAGACACCATGAATGGAAAGGGAAATATTAAAGCACACCAACTTTTGGAGCAGAAGGAACTAATCTTGGATGCTAGTGACTATTTATGGTACATGACTAGTGTTGATATCAATGACACATCAATTTGGAGCAATGCAACTCTCAGTGTGAACACTATGGGACATACACGTCATGGTTATATTAATAGGAGGTATATAGGATACCAATTTAGCCAATGGGGAAATAAATTCACTTATGAAAAGAAAGTTTCTTTGAAGACTGGAACAAACATTATAACTTTTCTTAGTGCCACTGTCGGGCTTCCAAATTATGGTGCATGGTTTGACGAGATAAAAACGGGCATATCAGGTGGCCCTGTTCAATTGATTGGAAAAAATAATGTTACTATGGATTTGTCAACCAACCTTTTGTCTTATAAGGTTGGTTTGAATGGTGAGAGGAAACGTTTATATGATTTGCAACCACATGCTAGTGTATCATGGAACACTAATTCACCTCATATTCCTATTGGAAAACCTATGACTTGGTATAAGGCAGAGTTTAAAGCTCCTTCGGGAACAGATCCTATCGTGGTGGACTTCCAAGGCCTAGATAAAGGACATGCTTGGGTGAATGGACATAGCATTGGTCGTTATTGGGCTTCTTGGGTTACATCTACAAATGGATGCAGTGACACGTGCGATTATCGGGGAAAATATGTAAAGGAAAAATGCAACACCAATTGTGGAAGTCCATCACAAAGGTGGTATCATGTACCAAGGTCATTCTTGAATGATGACATGAACACATTGGTTTTATTTGAAGAAATAGGTGGTAATCCTCAAAGTGTTCAGTTCAAAATTGTGACAACAGGAACTATTTGTGCTAATGTATATGAAGGTGCAAATCTAGAACTATCATGCCAAAGTGGACAAGTAATTTCACAAATCCAATTTGCTAGCTTTGGGAATCCACAAGGCCAGTGTGGTTCTTTTAGCAAAGGCTCTTGGGAATCTACAAAGAGTCAATCTGTTGTGGAAGCTGCATGCATAGGAAAAAGTAATTGTGGATTTATAGTTACAAAAAAATGTTTAATGTTCCACTTGGAGTAACAAATAGTACGGCTAGATTAGCAGTGCAGGTGACATGTTAAGTCAGCATTTTCTACAACATAATTTAATAATTAAATGTTCAATTGTCAAAGTTTAAATAATACATTAAACACTTCACATTAATGCATATCGTAAGTTAAAATCATTTTTCTTTAGTTTAAACATTCATGTAAGTCGTGGTTACAATGAAAGTTATTTGAGTAACCACCCAATCTCTTTTAACCTTTTTACCATGAAAAGTTGTATCATTCTTAGAGAGCAAAATGAACTATATAGTTGCAAACTAGATGTTATACCCCAACAACATTAGAATTTCTTTCGATTTTCATTGAAAATTAATAAAATTGTAGTGAACCGACTCAAAAACACATTTTTTATGCTTAAAAAATTTTCATGTTTAAAGCTTGTTATTTCATTCTAATACAAAACTTGCACCACACATTTTATTTTTCTTTTAAAAAATAATCCGTAATTTTATGCGTCTTTTATTTCTTATTCCTTTTTTAAGTACAAATGTGTTTTGCAATTCTTATATGTTCATTTTTATATTGATATTATCTTAGATAAAATTTTATATATTTATTAGGATAAATATATTTTTGAAAGATTTTATCCCAAGGGTGAAGGATATGAATGCATACTATTGAGTTCATGTGAAATTTATCATTGAAATTGAATGTATACTTTAACTGATGTGATAAGCTATTAACATTTGAAATTCATTAACAAGAATATATATATATATATATATATATATATATATATATATATATATATATATATATATATATAATCAAGTTTAGCATTATAAATCAATGTCTAATTTCGTTCATGTGGTAATAGTAATTGATTAAATTTTGAAATTCATTAAAATATTAATTATAATATATTATTTAGATTTTGATTTCGAATTGTTAAACTCAATAATGTTTTAGCTTTGAACCAATATTGATCCAACACAAGCTTGTGTTTTGAATGTATTGCCTATAAGTTTTTATTTGTTTTTTTATTTATTTTTTGTTTTCCATGATTCTCAATGTATGTTCTTAATAGTTTTCACAAATTTCTAAGCTATTGTATTCTCAACATGACTTGTAAGTGGAGGTTTTTATAAGTTACTCAACATTTATATTATAAAAGTTAACATTATTTTTACTTGTTTAAATATTTAATTTTTTGGAAGGACATGCTTTTGTGACATACATAATTGAAAGCGAAATCATATTCAATACTTAAAATTATTTGATTTATGTAACTAAAATGAGTATTAGGTTGAATGTAGTGTAGGGACTACAAATAACTGTGATGAATTAGAATGATAAAGCATAAACAAACTACTGCATGAAAAAGTTTGTTATTTCATTTGGTGGAGGGCAATATCCCTTGGGATGATTTCCTGCTCAAATCTCACACAAAACAACATTTTTAGTGCGTAGTCATCTCCTTCATTTCTTTGTGAAAGCTTTGACCGTTTTATTTCCTTTTATAAACAGTTTTAAACAGAGTTTTCCAACAACTATTAATATGTTATTCAAACTAAAAGGAAATATGCACAAATATAAACATAATACTTAAAATGATAAAACTACTAAAATGTCTTCGAAAACTAACGCCACTCCCCGGCAATGACGCCATTTTTGTTGTCGTGCAGATAGAAAGTGTATTTTTATTGTCTCCACATGAGCTGATTATTTTTCAAAGCCTGTTCAATAGTTTATGAGATTTTAACTTTGGTTTAATATAAGATTTATTGTTTGGTGAATATTTGAAAAGTAAAATAATAAAAAATAAGTGTTTGTTGTTTCAACAGTTAGAAAACTTTATCGGGCTTAGACTTTATTGAATTGTTCTTATGTAGCACCCCTAATTTATTTTAATATTTTAATTAAATATCAGGATATTTAATTTTACGTGTGGTGTTATTTATTTTGATTAACGGTGTTATTTTTGGTGATTTGGATGTTATAAGGATATTTTGGCAATTTACAATTACTGAATTAGTTGAGTTGAGAGCGTGGGAATTAAAAATTAGAATTATTGGAATTATTAGAAATAATTAGTTAGTTTTAAAATATTTATTTATGATAGAAATAATTGGAGTTTTAGGAATTAATTAAAAAATTTTAATTAAATACTTATTTAATTAAAATTTTTTAAAATAAATATTGACGGTAACGTTATATTTATTTTTTATTTAAATTGGAATAAATATTAAATTAGGATTATTTTTACTAATAATAAAAAGAATCATATTTTAACGATAAAAGTTTAACGGTAATACTTGGGGGTGTGAGAGTAATTAGAAGGTGAAGTATCCAAATGGGATTTGGGATTATAAATTCTAAAATTAGTGTGATAGTGTCGCAACGCGAAAAACTATCGGCGGAAAACAGAATCGCCACCGAACGTTATTTATCCCGACGGGGGAAAGGAAACGATCGAAGAAACCTCAAAAAGGGAAAGGAACATGGTCTCGCAACCAAATCCTGGGTTCGGGAGTGGATTGCGCGAGAGGAAGGTATTAGCACCCCCTCGCGTCCGTTATACTCAACGGGATCAACAGTTGTTGTTCTAATCAAAGGGTGTGTTTGTCTAAAGCTTACTTGCTAACGGAAACAACAGGGGAAAAAAGAAAAAGGAGACTCTATAGGACTTCGAAGTCCTATGCCTACGTATTACCTCGTGCAATGGGAAAGTCAGAGTCAGCGTAGTTCGAATGACTACGAGTGAAAGGGGGAAGGTTGCTCGCCAAGACATCGTAGTCTTGTGCCTACGTATCCTCATTCTCGTCCGAATGAGGAAATCAGAGTATTCGTAGTCTGGCCTACCAATTATTATGTATTTTTTTATGAGCGATGCTAAGTTCGCGTTCCAGCAGTTAGGGTCGATGCATGTTTGCGGTAGAACGAAAATAACACGCCCTTTCTGAAAATGGTTTGACGAAACATTCTGAAGGACAAAATGATTTGCAGTTTGTTTAAGAGTTTGAAAAATAAGTGAATTGAATTGGTTTGAGATTCTTATTGCACTAAAGTCTATGACATAGGAGCGAGTGCTTCGTAAGATCGTCCCAAGACGGGACGCATACAAAGCACTCTAGACAAGGTAAGGAGAGACTCCCGCTTACCATTTCCCATATACTTAAGGCTGGTGGCACACAATACTCATCGTATTTATTAAGTGTTTTGATTTTTTTAGAAAGAGAAAAGAGACTCAAAGGGTAAAGAGAAAACCTAAGGGAAACTCACCTAGATGTTGTCATGCAATATGACCATAAGTTGAAGATGAACAAGGGAAGGTCTACCTAATGTTATCATACAAATGATGGACCTAAGCTTGAGGTTAAAAGGGACTACCCTAATGTTTTCATGCAAAGGATTGAGAGCCTAATGTCTATCCTACTCCAAACTTAATCAGAAATTAAGTTGGACTAGGAGCCTTAAGGGAGCATGTGATCAAACACAAGTAAACATTATACAACTCAATCTCAAACAACACATAGGAATCCTAAACTCAAAGGAGAAGAAAAGAGATGAAGAGAAGAAGGATGTCAAAGCAACACAAGGTAAGAAGAATCAACCATCAATTCACAAGTGTCACACATCAACGCTAAAGTCAAAGCATGCTTATCATATGAATCCAAACATCAAAGATGGATAAAGCACACAATCAACATACACATTCTTAATCACCACAAACTATGATCAAAGTGCTCACACATTCAAGTTCAAATAGATAAGAAAAGGCAATAAAAGAAGTGCACAAGCAAACATGTCTTAAATCCATAATCCACACCGCTAATTAAAAGACAATACAAAAGGGATCAAGTTAGGTATGGATCAAATAAGGTCAGAACCTACATCATATCATGATTAACACAGTTCAAGGATGAAAAAAGAAGCACAAGAGCATTCAACATCAATCACATCAATTGCTAAGCATTTGTAAAGTATTATCTCATAAGAAACAAAGCACAAAATATCAATCAATGATATTAGAGCAAGTATCCAAGGAGGGGAAGTAGTGTAACACCCCCTTCTATACCCCCAAATAAACACATATTAATCATTTAGGCATATATTAAAAATTTCATCAGAGTGTAATTACAAAGCATGGCATAAAAGAAGCATGTCACATTATACTTGAAATTAAAACAATCAACACCTGCTCAACAGAGATATGCAACAGTGGGGTAACTTGCACAGAGGAACTTCGTCCTTACACCCACATCTCAATATCTAGAATAAAAGCGGAAAATCTAGACATTGAATAACTTCAAACATATATACATATATATCATCAAGTATTTATCCACCAACATAATTCATGTTTACTTAAACATTCATCCATAGATACATGTACAATGTATCCCAAAAGAATCATATACATCCTAGCTACCCGGTGCTACATATCAGAGCCGACCGACCAAAAGAATGAAGTCCTAAGCTTCACAAAAAGACCTCCAGCACTAATCTGCAATGCCTCATAGAGCATTATAAAACAGCAGAAGGGTGAGAAACACAATTATAATATAAATGCATATAATTATATATACCAACATAAAAATACACATATCAAGTATTCTCACCACAATTATCAAATACCAACACATAAAACATATACCGATTATATTCACATAATCACCTATTCTCATACAATGCATACGTTCATACACAAAACATATCAATTACAATTCACTACATCCAACACCATTGCACAACAATTTCCCAAGGCTTATCATAAGCTCAATCATAAAATCAACCATTTATTAATGCATATCAAACATACACAATACATTTATCATAAATGTACATCACCATTTTCCACACAGATAATCAATCATGACTTTCCGCATATAACAATGCAATCATAATTCATGCAGATGCAAAGAGACCGACACAACGACTCTCTATGCAAATGCAAATGCAAATGCGGTACCGACTCCAGGATTCCATATCCCATCACTAGTTCACTTAGGAACTCTGCTGGAACCATCGCTCGTTACTGAGGATCACTCAAGTAACACCCCGTCGGGCCTACGATGTTCACCCGTCGCTTTAGGTCTCCACATGAGCACACGACGTTATGAATTGCTTTAGGTCCCCACATGGTCACACAACCCGATCGCTTTAGGTCCCCACCTGGGCACACGATCCGATCGCTTTAGGTCCCCACCTGGGTACACGATCCGATCGCTTTAAGTCCCCACCTGGGCACACGATCATCTATAACCATCGCTTTAGGTCCTCACATAGGCACACAATGTCATAGCGGAATTCTCTTTGAATCCCTCAACATAAGAATGCAATCATTATGCTTCACATACAAAATGATTCATGACATTCTTATAATGCATACATGTATACAAACATTGCCATGCATTCATCTCTTACAATCACATACAATTCATCAATATGAATTATTTCACCATCTTTATTCATGCATTATAAATCAATCCAACAATGCATTTTTTTCTTGCCATACGGCCACCAATTAACATACATTGAACTTCACGTAAGCAATGCATTTTCACCCATACATGTAATCATAAACATGCATATGAAACCAATTACAACATATCATATTCATTTGCCTTTCGGCCACACTTCATCATCACAACATGTCATCACATGCACTATCATTACACCACATCATACAAGGCATACACATTAATATCAATGCCACATTGTATGTTACACAACCAATATACACATTTAAAACGACAAAAGTCGGTAAATGACACTATTCCCAAATTTTCGATTTTATTTAATCGGCTAACAATTTCAAAATTATCATCATAAGAAAGTACATTTCATAAGCTTTCCAACGATATAAAGAACGTCCCGATCCGAGTTACGGATCAAAAGTTATGATTTTTAAAGAAAAGAATTTAGTGAGAAACAGCCAGATTCGCCTGGCCACTTCAGAATTCGCCTGGCCAAACCTCTTTCGCCAGCACTTCGCCTGGCCAATCACCATTCGCCAGCACTTCACCAGCACTTCGCCTGGCGAATCACCGTTCGCCAGCAGTTCGCCTGGCGAGCTAGTGGCGAGTCACCAAATTAGAAAAACCCCAAGAGTTACAGAAGCTACCCCATTTCTGTCATTCCAAATTCGCCTGGCGACTTACAATTTCGCCTGGCGAATCACCCTTCGCCAGCACTTCTCCTGGAAAACGAGTGGCGAGTCCTAATTCGCCTGGCGAATTCCCAATTCGCCTGGCGAATCGCACCAGGACCAGAAAAATGCTGTTACGGGTTACACTATTCCAAAACCCCCAAAAACCTTATTTTTCATTCCAAATCAATTCCAACAGCAAAACAATTACCAACAATGATTCATAAACACATGGTAATCATACAACGCAAATTATATCGATTTCCGACCGTAAAAACATCGATTCCTAATCATTTTATCGTTTTCGACCTAAACCTCAAAAACCATGGAAAGGCAAGAAACATCCAAGAAAACACATACATAATCATACACAATCATACAATAATCGAGTTTCGCACCCTTACCCGATTAAATCGATTCCTAGAAGTTGTTTTTCTTTGATTTCCAAGCTTTTTCTTCTTTTCTCTCTTTTTCCCTTCTCTTCTCTTTCCTTCTTCCTATCTCTTTCTCTTTATTTTCTCTCTTCCCCTTATATTTCTATTTTCTTTCTTTTCTAACTTAGTAAATTATTAGGAAAAGACTAAAATACCCTTACTCTCAATTGTCCCGCAAACGTTCCCAAAACGCGATAAAATATAATAACAATGCAAAACAGCATATTATCACACCAAATCATAAGTAAAAATAATATAATACTCAAAATAATTAAATCGACTCGATTAAATAAAATGATCAAAACTGGGGCGTTACAACTCTCCCCCACTTGGAAATTTTCATCCTCGAAAATATAACCGATCCCAACAACTCCAAACACGACCCTCGCATCCTACCAAACAAACATAGACCGATGAAAGGCACACCATGAATAACACAACTGACAAACCACCTAGCTAACAGCAACAACCATGAAAACACGACCACGACTTACAGGTTCACTCTTGAACCGAAACATAACAAGATCGTTACCATCGCCGTAGGTAACACAACACTAATTCCTCACACAGGAATTAACCACTCGCACTCGAACCAATTCAATGGAGACGAGGCAACAACACAAACAAGGACCGAAAGTTCCATGACACAACATCGTTCACGAACTCCTACATAACCACAAGACCAACCTCCTTGTTCACATATCTATGCTACGATTCACCAATCGAACATATCACCAACACATCCATCTACATTGTAGTCTACGAAATAAATTTAAACATTTTACCTACCACTTCCATTCCGGAACGTCCAATAATTTCATCATTCCAACATGTCTCCAATGTCTAACTTACGTACTCTTACAAGTATCACACATTCATACAAAATGGATCACATCACGCTTCCACTGCGCACTCTGATTTCTCAAAACTATCGAGTCCATCAATCTCGCTTCCAAAGTCTAACCCTTTCTCACTAGGTACAAGTCTCTGAACTGCTCAACGATTCTAGCTCTCTTGCCATCAAAACCGACATACATAAAGATTTTCGACTTACACACCAGGCCTAACAACTGCCTTTTCCAAGACCAAACCAAATTCATAACTCGCCATGAATCTTAATCGTCTTTGTTGTCTCATACTCTATTCCTTCGGACCAAACAAGTACTCAATACTCTCGAAATCACTAAACACTTCGAATTTCAAAATTATAAAGATAATACTTCCAATACTCCAACACTACACAACCGTAACCAATTCCAACCTCACAATAGCATTAATCCTTCATTAATTCTGAACAATGTATTCCATTTCACTATTAAAGCCGAAAAGATACGTCTATCCCATCCAACACAATTCCCGTCTGCTATTAACAATAGATTAAGGGTGATCAGTTCCTCAATTTGTCAATAGACAGCCGACAACCACATTGGGGTACAAACCATCTTCACTAAACTATAATAGCCTTTCTTGCATCCCGTGCACAAAACTACCTAAGGCACAAATCCTTAGTCGACATAAATTTTACCTCTGTATCCTTCCTGAAATCGGAAACTACTCTGTCCAAATAACACTTACGATCTCACAATCCACAACACACCAACTTAACGCCCCACACCCGAGGAAACACGGAGAAGTACCAGCTTCTCCCCCACTTATCTCATCCTAACACCTGCTGACCACCGAACAGGAAAACCAAAAAGTACTGACGGTGTTTCACACACCCATCAGGTACTAAGGAACAAACAACAAATTCAAACGCTTCACTCACTCATGTGAAATAAACAAATGAGTCACTCCGATAATAACAATAGCAACTAACGGCCTACCATTAATAAGACAAGTACCTGAAGTCTAACGATCCGCATCAGTAGTATCCGTGCCCGCCAATGCAAACACTTTTCCGCCCGCTTGAGCTTGTTTCGGCTTAGCACAATTAGTACTAATGTGACCCGATTCCCCGCAATTGTAACACTTCACCCTATTCCTTCTACAATCGGCGACAGCATGCCCCAAGCCTCCACAGTTGGAACACTTCTCAAGAGTCTTCCTACATTCCAATGATTTATGACCAATCTCTCCACATTTGAAACATTTCGGAGTACTAGAACCCCCTCTACTCGACTTCTTCTCAAAGTTACTCTTATGCTTGTCCTTATCAACGGGTGTCACATAAGGACCACCACGAGCTTGTTGTTTTCCTTTTCTCTCATTCATACTCTTGTAGTGAGCAGAACGAGCTTTGCTATCTTCCTCGAAGATTCTACTACATTCCACCAAGTCGGGAAACCTTCTTATCCTCTGATAACCAATGGCTTGCTTAATCTCAGGGCGTAGACCATTCTCGTACTTCACACATCTGGAAAACTCAGCTGTAATCGCCGCATAGTGAGGATGAAATTGTACCAATTCCACAAACTTCGCAGTATAGTCCACAACGGACATACTACCTTGCTTTAGTTCTAGAAATTCCATCTCCTTCTTTCCCTTAACATGTTCAGGGTAATACTTCCTTAGAAACTCAGTACGAAACAAATCCCAAGTAATTCCCTCCTCATCAATCTCAAGAATTTGACGCATACCGACCCACCAATCGTCGGCTTCTTCCTTCAGCATGTGAGTTCCTAACCTTACCTTGTTCTCTTCCGCACAGCCCATAACTCGGAAAATCCTTTCAATTTCCTTCAACCATATCTGAGCACCATCCGGATCAAATCTTCCCTTGAAGACCGGCGGTTGATTCTTTCTAAACTCATCGTTCGCATTCACGTTCGCTGTACCTTGCACAGCTCTAGCCATAGACTCCATAGCAGCAGCAATAACATTGTCGTTCCTACCAGCCATATTCTGATCATTCTCAACAACGACAACACGGTTAAACAATAGTTCAACCAACAACAACAACAAGACAGACACAAACTGACTCAACACTGGCTTTGATACCACTTAATGTAACACCCCCTTCTATACCCCCAAATAAACACATATTAATCATTTAGGCATATATTAAAAATTTCATCAGAGTGTAATTACAAAGCATGGCATAAAAGAAGCATGTCACATTATACTTGAAATTAAAACAATCAACACCTGCTCAACAGAGATATGCAACAGTGGGGTAACTTGCACAGAGGAACTTCGTCCTTACACCCACATCTCAATATCTAGAATAAAAGCGGAAAATCTAGACATTGAATAACTTCAAACATATATACATATATATCATCAAGTATTATCCACCAACATAATTCATGTTTACTTAAACATTCATCCATAGATACATGTACAATGTATCCCAAAAGAATCATATACATCCTAGCTACCCGGTGCTACATATCAGAGCCGACCGACCAAAAGAATGAAGTCCTAAGCTTCACAAAAAGACCTCCAGCACTAATCTGCAATGCCTCATAGAGCATTATAAAACAGCAGAAGGGTGAGAAACACAATTATAATATAAATGCATATAATTATATATACCAACATAAAAATACACATATCAAGTATTCTCACCAAAATTATCAAATACCAACACATAAAACATATACCGATTATATTCACATAATCACCTATTCTCATACAATGCATACGTTCATACACAAAACATATCAATTACAATTCACTATATCCAACACCATTGCACAACAATTTCCCAAGGCTTATCATAAGCTCAATCATAAAATCAACCATTTATTAATGCATATCAAACATACACAATACATTTATCATAAATGTACATCACCATTTTCCACACAGATAATCAATCATGACTTTCCGCATATAACTATGCAATCATAATTCATGCAGATGCAAAGAGACCGACACAACAACTCTCTATGCAAATGCAAATGCAAATGCGGTACCGACTCCAGGATTCCATATCCCATCACTAGTTCACTCAGGAACTTTGCTGGAACCATCGCTCGTTACTGAGGATCACTCAAGTAACACCCCGTCGGGCCTACGATGTTCACCCGTCGCTTTAGGTCTCCACATGAGCACACGACGTTATGGATTGCTTTAGGTCCCCACATGGGCACACAACCCGATCGCTTTAGGTCCCCACCTGGGCACACGATCCGATCGCTTTAGGTCCCCACCTGGGCACACGATCCGATCGCTTTAAGTCCCCACCTGGGCACACGATCATCTATAACCATCGCTTTAGGTCCTCACATAGGCACACAATGTCATAGCGGAATTCTCTTTGAATCCCTCAACATAAGAATGCAATCATTATGCTTCACATACAAAATGATTCATGACATTCTTATAATGCATACATGTATACAAACATTGCCATGCATTCATCTCTTACAATCACATACAATTCATCAATATGAATTATTTCACCATCTTTATTCATGCATTATAAATCAATCCAACAATGCATTTTTTTCTTGCCATACGGCCACCAATTAACATACATTGAACTTCACGTAAGCAATGCATTTTCACCCATACATGTAATCATAAACGTGCATATGAAACCAATTACAACATATCATATTCATTTGCATTTCGGCCACACTTCATCATCACAACATGTCATCACATGCACTATCATTACACCACATCATACAAGGCATACACATTAATATCAATGCCACATTGTATGTTACACAACCAATATATACATTTAAAACGACAAAAGTCGGTAAATGACACTATTCCCAAATTCTCGACTTTATTTAATCGGCTAACAATTTCACAATTATCATCATAAGAAAGTACATTTCATAAGCTTTCCAACGATATAAAGAACGTCCCGATCCGAGTTACGGATCAAAAGTTATGCATTTTTAAAGAAAAGAATTTAGTGAGAAACAGCCAGATTCGCCTGGCCACTTCAGAATTCTCCTGGCCAAACCTCTTTCGCCAGCACTTCGCCTGGCCAATCACCATTCGCCAGCACTTCGCTAGCACTTCGCCTGGCGAATCACCATTCGCCAGCAGTTCGCCTGGCGAGCTAGTGGCGAGTCACCAAATTAGAAAAACCCCAAGAGTTACAGAAGCTACCCCATTTCTGTCATTCCAAATTCGCCTGGCGACTTACAATTTCGCCTGGCGAATCACCCTTCGCCAGCACTTCGCCTGGCAAACGAGTGGCGAGTCCTAATTCGCCTGGCGAATTCCCAATCCGCCTGGCGAATCGCACCAGGACCAGAAAAATGCTGTTACGGGTTACACTATTCCAAAACCCCCAAAAACCTTATTTTTCATTCCAAATCAATTCCAACAGCAAAACAATTACCAACAATGATTCATAAACACATGGTAATCATACAACGCAAATTATATCGATTTCCAACAGTAAAAACATCGATTCCTAATCATTTTATCGTTTTCGACCTAAACCTCAAAAACCATGGAAAGGCAAGAAACATCCAAGCAAACACATACATAATCATACACAATCATACAATAATCGAGTTTCGCACCCTTACCCGATTAAATCGATTCCTAGAAGTTGTTTTTCTTTGATTTCCAAGCTTTTTCTTCTTTTCTCTCTTTTTCTCTTCTCTTCTCTTTCCTTCTTCCTATCTCTTTCTCTCTATTTTCTCTCTTCCCCTTATATTTCTATTTTCTTTCTTTTCTAACTTAGTAAATTATTAGGAAAAGACTAAAATACCCTTACTCTCAATTGTCCCGCAAACGTTCCCAAAACGCGATAAAATATAATAACAATGCAAAATAGCATATTATCACACCAAATCATAAGTAAAAATAATATAATACTCAAAATAATTAAATCGACTCGATTAAATAAAATGATCAAAACTGGGGCGTTACAAGTAGCATGAACATTAACATCAATTTAAAATCAAGTCAAGGATAGCAAGAAGAAACATCAAGGATCAAGTTCAAGACATGCCTCAAAACTAGGTAAGCATCATTCATTATCATCTTCAAAGGAAGGCAAACATCCATGTAAAGTATAAAAAACAAATGATCAAGTAATGAACACCAAATCATGAAGATCAGAAGTTCAAACATGTAAAACAAGGGATACAAGAGTCATTGGCATCAAAGGATCATACAAGAAAACAATCTCAAGAAACTAGGTCAAAGGTATCCAAGCATCATGCTCAAAACAAAGTTCCAATTGAAAATTCAATAAAAAATAGATAAATGACCAAATAAATGTGGATCCAAAGCTCTAAATAAATTTAAGACAATCAAGATTAATCATGAAAAAGATCCCAAAAGGATTGCATAAATGCATCACCAAATCAAGTCAAACAAACTCATGTAGGTCAATAATCGAGCATTCATCGAGGTTCAATTTAAACCAATTGAAAAGAAACCAAAAATTCATCATCCAAGGATCAAAAATAGTATCCAAAAATTTATCAAATATGTATCAAAACATGGTAGAGAAACTAGTTCAACAAAGCACACAAAAGGCATCAAAAGATCAAACCCTAATTCAAAGGTTAAACATGGAAACACCTTTACAAATTAAATCCAAATAAAATAGTAAAATTAAATGAAAAAATAAAATAAAAATCAAGAAAAATATCTTGAGATGTTAAAATGTCAAAAACATATTTTTAATCATTTTTAAAAATGTTTTATCAATTAAAATAAAATTGAAATTAAAAAATGTGGACAAAATAAAATAAAGAGAATTGAACATGGTATGGGGGTGCACTAGCAATTTCCAAAAACAACATGATTTAGCCTACACGCGGTATGGGTCACAAATGAAAGGGGTGGGAAAAGCAATGAAACACCAAGCCCAAACAAGACTCAGGCACAGTTAACCAGCCACGTAGCCTCATTAATTGAGGTGCGCTGACTCACACATGAGAGCAAATAAGAAGGAAACACGCAATGTCATTTGAATTTAAATAAAGGCACCAAATGACACCTCAACTTCTTCAACTTTCAGACACCGGAGCCCTAGCTCCGATCATCTTCTCAGGCCACCAGAGCAAGATGAAAAAACCCAGAAATGGACAACAAGGCCACTACTCCACTCAAAATTTCATGTAGATTTCAAATCCAGCGTCCAATTTCACAAATAAACACTCTAAGGAACTGAATCGAAGCAAACCGAAATACCCTAACAAACTGAAAATCCATCCATCAAGCTAAACAAATGCGCAAACATTGCCTACATGTTATAGGGCTTCAGATGTACACAGTATGCTCCTAATATAACATAGATCTAGCATGAAAGTGAGAGAATTCAGGTGTTACCTAGTGGAGTATGTCTACTGCACCTTGTTCTTGTGAGCCAAAATGATGATAAAATTAACCTCCAAGCTTGTTTGGTGATGAAGAGAGTAATAAAGTGAAGCAAAAATGCAGAGAAAGTTTGCTTCAAAGGAGAGAAAAATTTGAAGAATAAAGAGCCTCAGATCTAGAACTTGGTGAATGAAGCTCAGGTTTGGAGTGAAATGCTTATAAAGGATGTTTTTAGGGTTGGAATATGGCATGTCAATGAAGCAAGAGGATCAGAATTAGTTGCTTAGGCTTGGAGAGAAAAATGAATAAGAAATGGTGCACATGTGGTATAGGCTCGGGTTCAGGTTTGAGAGAGGTGGTTTTGTTGTTTTTGGAGTGAAATGAGCATGAGGAGGTTGTGAAATGAGTTGGCACATGTGGAGAACAAATGAGGCAAGGTTTGTAAAAGTTCTCTTTTTTCCAACTTTGGCAACAAAATTCAAAATGGTGCATGATGAAAAGCATGTGGTTTAGGCTTATTTGGAAAACAAATTTAGTGGTCATGCATGTGATATTGATGCTCAAAGATCATGCTACAAGAGACTATACCAATATTCCAAGAAAACCAAAAGTAAAATTCCTTGAAATCTATTGAAACCCTCTACTTTACATGAGTATAATTTGGTGAGTTTGGCTCCATTTGGTGCATTCTTGAGCTTGCATGAAACTAGGGAATGATGTGAACACAATTAGTGTTCAAAGCCTCTTGAGATGAGGCTCACGAGGTCGTGAAAAAATGCTTTGAAATCATGTTCACAAACCGACCCCAAATCTTCATGAAAAATTCTGAGTCACAAAGTCATTTTGCCAACTTGAAACAAGAAAATGTCTTGACTTTGGGAGGCCATAACTTGAGATGTATAAATCCAATGGAGGAGTTATTAACATCAAAAGAAAACTAAGAAGAAGCTCTACAACTTTCATGTTGAAAGGATTTTTAATTGAAGCTTGGATCATGATGGAAATTTCCCTTGAAGTTAGCTTCATGAAGTTGATCAAAGACTTACTAAATTTGACAATTTGAAATCCCTAACTTTGGGACACCATAATTTGATTTATACACACCCAATTAGATAGTTCTTATTATCAAAAGAAAGCTTGGAGTATTAGGAACAACTTTTATGTTGGAGGAAAAGTGAGATGAAGCTTGGATCATCAAGAAAATAGCCTCTGAAAACATGCCCTCCAAGCTGAAATTCTAAACTTAGAAAAAATTCTAAGTGTTAAAAACATGAATCTTGATTTTTCTCAACTTTAAGCCACCATAACTTTTTATCTATGAACATTTTGAAGCTTGTAGTATGTGATGCCCTCATTAATTTGATTACAATTTTTCCTTATTTGGATCAAGGATGAGAATGTTATGAATGTTTCAAGATAGCCCCATAAACACAAATTCTCCATACTTAGTGAAATTCAAGAAAAACCCTAATTTAGCAACTTCTCCTGATTTTATGGTTTCTCTTGATCAAACCTCATGATATCATGGATGATGACTTGAAATGCCTAAATATGACGCAAGAACTCAAGAGTTGACTTTTGTAGGATATCAGTTGACTTTTTGACCATATGAATTCAATTCCTCCTCTATCCACTTAGGAACCTTCTGAAATGATTTGTGATGAACCATGAGACATGCAGATAACATTTGAGATGTATATTAAGCCATGGAATCTTGATTAGCTCAAGAAAAAAAACACAAATAGTCCTTGCATAAAACCCTAGTTCAGAGACACTATGAGCCAAATCAGATGAATCTCTTGAAATCCTTGAAACCATAATCCTCAGATGATTGGGTGATATTGTTGAGAATGCCTTGATGAATAAAATTACTTTGTAGCTTGAGAATACCATGATGCGGAGCCTATTTCCTTGTTCATTGCTTTGAGAACCATCTCCTCCTCTTGAGGACCACCATAGATACATTGATCCCATATCTAGAACCAATGCTATGCATAAATGAAGATGCAGATGAAATGAAGCATAAGCTAAAAAGGTTAAAGAAATGAAGAGCAAATTTTGGGGTGTTACAGATGCCCCTATTCAATCTAATTGGACCTGAAGGTATGAAAGACAACGACATTCAGACATTCAAGGTAGAAGAGGATTGAATACAAAACGAACCATGAAATTTGCATTCTGTGGGGAGAGAAAAGGTAATTGAATAAGGTGTCAGCCGAAGGTGGAGTTAAAAAGGTTTTATCGGCTGAAGGCGGACTTTAAAAGGTTTTGTCGGCCGAAGGAGGACTTACACAAAGGTACCAGCCGAAGGCGGATTTAGAACAAGAAAGGGTTTGCCGACCGAAAGCGGACTCACAACCAAGGATGCCAGCCGAAGGTGGACTTTAAGAGAGAATGCCTGCCGAAGGAGGACTTACCACAAAGATTCCTGTTGAAGGTGGACTTAAGAATAAGTATGTCTGCAGAAGGAGGACATACAAAGAGAGGATGCCTGCTGAAGGAGGACTTACCACAAAGATGCCAGCCGAAGGTGGACTTTAAAAGGAGGGTGCCTGCCGCAGGAGGACTTACAAAGGTTTGCCAACCAAAGGCAGACTCACAACCGAGGGTGCCAGCCGAAGGTGGACTTAAGAAGAAGTATGTCTGCCAAAGAAGGATTTACAAAAAGAGGGTTTGCAAGTTGAGAAAGAGAATGTCGGCCGAAGGCAAACTTAAAATAAGGATGCCAACCGAAGGTGGACGTCAAAAAGGGAATGCCTATCGAAGGAGGACTTACAAAAAAGAAACTACATTAAGTAGAATTATCGGACCTACGACCTGAAACCAATAAAAGATGACTCCGTCGGGTAAAAGAGAAATCTTATAAATACAACTCTGTCGGGGAACACGAGATAACTCCTCTGGAAGGAAATGCGGATAGGATGAATAAATCCATTGCTTGGGGTTTAAAGTTAAATAATATCTCCTGAGTAATGCCACTTTCTACTGAGTTATATGGCGTAATGCTCCATGCGAAATGAAAATGCTACGCATTTTGAGGATGTAATGCAGTTATGCTTATGATATGCAAAAGGACACTCCACCAGATGAAGCGCTGAAAAACCGGAAACAATTCCGTCGGGGAAGACAAACTGAACTGCCTTCCTGGTTGTAACCGCTGTTGGAGAAATCCAAATGAAATTCCATTCTTCTAGGAAGTAGGAAGAACAGACGTCTGCTGGGATAAAAAATACTAGAATGCCGATGAACGAAAATGCCAATGATAATTGGGCTTTGACCTGCTAGGGAATACCGACCATCACCATTTTCTAATTGCTGAAGGGACAACTAAATCTTCTTAGGGAACGATGGTTGATGATATCAACTCTGCTAGGGGATTGTATTGAGCTTACTCCTCTATTAGAGAACTGCCTTCTACCCTTACTCTGCTTTGGGGATACGGAAACATCCTTGCTGCAAACATGCTCGGGAAGCACAGACAAAACGCTCTTATCCTGTATGGGAATATGAACTCTTGCTGGAGGTCAATAAACCGAAAACAAATCTGGATAGAAGTAGCAATCTTCTGGACTCTCGCTGAGGAGAACAAACTTGAAATTTGTAATGCTCTGCTAATGGCGATAAGAACTTTAAGGTTCTCTGCCAGGGAGATAAACTCTACTGGGGAAGAAAGGTTAAACAATCCTGCAAACATAAGACACACAAAAGAATGTCCCAGGTGTAGCATGGAAACCTCGGTTACCACCCATAACACTCACAATTTAAGAAATTTCCATTATTTTTAACATGCTCTGCAAAGCTTCAATGTTTTTACTTGTAATGTTTACCAAAATATCAGACATTTTTGCAAATAAAACAGTAAAAGTAAAAACAAAATGGACAACTTAGGAATGAAAGGAAATTTTATTGATTGAAATAGGCATATAAATAGGCATTTACATAAGGAGGCAATTCCTTGAAAGAGTTAATTGTGCAAAACAAAAGGAAATACGAGAATTGGCAATGTGGAAATAGATTTCCATCAAGTTCTGATTCATCTATAACTCGGATGTCTTTGACATTCTCAAATACTTTGCCTTCTAAAGGGACTGACTGGACCAATTTCTATCCTTCGGAATTCCCATGTGTTAAGATAAGCTCATAGATCGAACGCAGATCACTGTCTCTCGCTTTCAAATCCCTAACTTTTGCCTGGATCGCCCTTTTGGGTTTTCAATCCACCGGGATACCCATTTTTGCCAAAGTTGCCTTTTCAAGTTTTCAACTTTGCGGGTTTATTCAATTATTTTCCTTTATTTTATCCCCAATTTTTGCCTGAACCTTTTCTTTTTGTGGTTCGCCGAGATGCCCATTTTTTTTCCTAGACCTTTTCTTTTTGTGGTCCAGCTGGTCTCTTTTTATGCGAAGTATATTTTGACTGCGTCCACGTTTATAGGGGAGGTAAAATATTCACCATCCATAATTTAGAGCAACAAGGCTCCTCCAGAGAAAATCTATCTCACAACATATGGTCCTTCACAATTCGGAGTCCACTTGCCCTTGTAATCTGTTTGGGGAGGAAGGATCCTTTTCAATACCAAGTCACCTGTCTGGAAGCACCGAGGACGCACTTTCTGATCAAAGGACTTTTTCATCCTGCTCTGGTATAACCGACTATGTGCAATGGTGTCATACCCTAAATTTTGAACACAAGATTCCACATCATTGTGTAAATCATCTCCACAATATGGAGGTATCTGCATACCTCATCAATCCTCTCAAAGATTTTTGAGCATTCACCTCAATCAAGAATTAGGGTTTTGAGCCCTCTCAGAGCACTCAGGCAAAGGATCAATCAAGAATTGACATGATCTTCAACTTGTCAAGCCTCTAAAATATCCATGAAGGATCAAGAGGTCTCCCGCATCAAGAATCAAGCATAGGAATGCAATATTTCAAGTTGATCAAGCCTTAAAATCATCAGTGTCACCAAATTAGAGTTTTGGTCAACCAAGGCCTCCAGATGGAAATTTTCATCTGGGCATGAGCTAATACTATAAAACATGATTCAAGAAGCTTAAAGGGACCTCATGGATCTAATCATAAGTTCAAAATAGCCTCAGGGGATGCATTCATCAAAAATCAGGAATTAGGGTTTCTTGACCTAATTCACCCATAAGTTGACTATTGAAGCAAGGCATGAGCCAAGACCTCAAAAAATGTTTTGAAGACCTCAAATATCTTATATTGATCCTCTCACAAGTTTAAATTGACACAAAGAACTTGATTCATGATCAATATAAAGATTCAAATTCATCTGGACCATAAACTAGGGTTTCTGAGAAAAAGTCAACCATACCTTTGAATTTTGACCAAGACATGATCTCAAACCTTGGGGAATGATTCAATACACTCTAAAACACCTATGGAATCCATCCATTAGGTTTATTTAGCCCAAGGACTTGATTTTATAAAGGATAAAAAAGTTTGAAATTCATCTGATAAAAAGTCAACTGTGCCCAAAACCAAGTTTGACTTTTGAGATTTTTGGATAAATATGGCTTCTTTTAGTCAAAAACAATATTAACTTATGGTTCGAATCATCATAAATCAAGAAAAATCAAGAAAAGTGAGGTTACTTGCAAAATGGGTAATCTTAAGAAACTTAAAATTTTACTAAGTTATGGAAAAAATTATTTTTAGCCAACTTTGCAAGACCATAACTTATGATCCAAGCAACCATTTCTTCCATCCAAAGATCAAATGAAAGCTCTCATTACATACTACAAAAGTGTCCTATTGGTCCATAGTCGAAAGATGCATGGATTTTGAGTTATAAAGCCATGAAGTTAGGGTTTCATGAGATTTCCACTTTTAACACTTAGTGAAATTTTGGGACAGAATCTATTTGTGTTTTAGCCAACTTTGAGGTCATTTTTCTCCATGATCCACAATGATCCAAGACCAAAGGTAAACATCAAAGTTGAAGTATGATGTGCTAACTTTCCAAAGAGTACAAGAACATCATCAAACTCTATTTGAGCAAAGAGATATGAAGTGATCAACATGCCTTGCTACAAACAGTTTTACAAAAATCAGATTGATCATTTCTTGTGGTACACGATTTTCTTGTCAGGTGTAATGGTCAATGCCACTCACATTCAATGCATAATAGAAGAAATCATAGCAAACCTGCAAATTTAAGTCAAAGGGTCAAGAGATACTTCAACTTGAATTAATGGCTTTTGTCACATTATGCCTTGAATTCAAAGGCATTTATGTCCAATAGTTCACATTCAAAGATGCCACCCTTTTCAGTCAAGATGCTCACATAAACAATAATAAAAATGACTGAGGAATGTGGAATTGGTCAATTGGTAGCTGGGCTATTTGGAAGCATTGGTGTACCTTGCATTAGGGGTAATGATACATCTTGCCAAAACCATTGAATCAAAGCCAATCCACCAAGCCATTACTATTCAGCCAAGAAAAACTCATTCACCTATAAATATAGGTCACATTGCTTTATTCAGATCACACCAAAACAACCACAATGCTTGTTTTCTCACAAATTCTTCCTCTTGGAAAATTCAAAGTTCTCAAAGAGTGAAAACTTGTAATTCTCAAATCAGTCCAATTCCAATCAAACAAAGCATCCAAACACTTCACATAAGCATCATAGAAGTGATCCATAACCTCAAAACACTTATGTAACATCAGAATCACCAAGTCACTATCCTTTTGCTCAATTTTTCCTCAAAGTTATAGATAGGGTCGAGCCAAGTGATCCAGAAGGTTTCAACCCATTTTAATCATTGGAACACCATCCTTGGGGGTCAAGGAAACTATCTAGATCATCATCTTGCATTTGTAACACCTACATTGCATAATTCGACTCTCACTTGCAAGGTAAGCTTCCTCAAATCTGAACTCTATGAATCATGCATCATAAATATATTTTCAAGTTACCAACATGTTTCTGCACTTATGTAGAGTGTTTCCCCTCAATTAATTACTTTGTATCTATCGTGTATGGAATTTCATAGTGTTCTTGCAAAAATTAGGGTTCATTTGTTCTTCACATGATTTCTCATTCTACACTTAAAAGAAATGCAATTAATTGGTATCATTGAAATCCTTGTTCAAAAACACACAACTTTTAAGTTTGAATTGTGCAAAATCACTACGTATTGAGAGAGATATGAGAGATTTTGTAAATCGTCCATGGCGGTTACGAGCGAGGAAGAAGAAGATGGCATTGGCGCCATTTTTTGAATTTTTGAATTTTTAAATATTTTTAATATGTTCAATTATTTTCAAAAAATCATATCTCTCTCATTTTTAATCTTTTTCAAATGATTTTTTAAACATAAATCATTTATACATTTTAATATTTTATTCCACACAAAAATCAAAAACTTATTTTATATTTGATATATTTTTGAATTTTTTAAAGAATTTCCTTTTAATTGTTTTAAACCTTTTAAAATAAATTCTTTCTCTTGATTTTTCAAAACCACTTGAATTTCAAACCATCATGTGAATAAAACATCTATTTTCAAACATTTATCAAAGTTCATAACATGTTTATTAAATATATTTGATATTTTTGTATCATTTTTATTTCATTTTTCTTTGAAAAAAGACATTTTTGTTAAAAATTAGGGTTTCCTAGATTTTAAATCTTCAAACCTTCTTTCAATCAACACTTGGGCCTCTAATAGAGTGTAAGACCTAACCCGTTTTTGTAAATAAAAAATTTCTTGGGCCTCTGTTGTAGTATAAATCCCAGTGCGATTTTGAAAATAACGGTGCAGACACTATTTTCATCTGGGCCTCTCCTTGAGTATAAACCCCACTTTTCTTTCTTTAAACAATCATTTTGGGCTTCTAATAGAGTATAATACCTAACCCCTTTGTACATAAATAAATTTTGGGTATCTGTTGTATTATAAGTCCCACAACGTCTTTCGGTATCGCAGTGTGATCACTGTTTTCAAAATAAGTCATCTGGGTCTCTCCTTGAGTATATATAAGCCCTAATCTTTTGTACATAAACTTTGTTTTAAACAATAAACAACTTCCATGGGCCTCTCCTTGAGTTGTAAGCCCCATATCTCTGTTTTCAAAATCATCTGTCTTTTTTTTTAACTGGTGCTAAGAAGAGCATTATTCCCGGTGAAACTGCTTTTAGACCACTTGGGCCTCTCTTTGAGTAATAAGCCCCAAACATTTCTTTTCATCTAAACAACAACTTTCTTTTGATTCAAATTCAAATTCAAAGTTTTCTCAAAACTTTCTTCAATTTCCCATAACCCTAATCATACAGTCATCATTAATACAACCAATCACAATACACTTAGGCCTCTTTTCAGAGTGTAAGACCCAACATCTTGTCAATTCAATGCATACTTGTTTATATAACTGTTAATTCACTCATTTGTATATACTTGTGCATATCTGTTTAGAGTTTCCCCAGCAGTTAAGTCATCCTTAGGTCAAACAATAAGATACTTCTAACTTAGTTAATAACTAGTTCCCTCATAGGAAATTTCCCTCAATATAGTCTACCTCCTCTTGGGATTTATTCAATATGGAAATAAGAAAGGCATTATTCCCGGTGAAATTTTTCTTAAGACTATCAAAACTTAGAAACATATAAAAGAAATTCATTTCCCCAGAGAGGATTAATTCCCGGTGAAACCTCTTTTGAATTTCTTCACACCTTGGAATTGTTCAATAAAGAAAGGATTATTCCCGGTGAAACCTTTCTTGAACTTATCTTAGGCTTGGACCAACAGGCTTCTTAAAAGTTCCCCTAGCCTCCTCTTGGGCTTAGTACAAGGACCACCAGGCTTCTTAAAAGTTCCCTTAGCCTCCTCCCGGGCTTAGTAAAAGGACCCAAAGGCTTCCTAAAAGCATAGGATAGAATTCAGTCATCTCTACTAGTTTAATTCTCAGGAAAGTCCAAAACTCCAGAACATCCAGTCATTCAAGGGTTGATCTTCATCCCTAGATCCCACAGCCTCTTCTTGGGCATCATACAAAAATATCTCTCCAACCAGAGTCTATCTCTTCTTAATGAGACTTGGGTAGTCTCAGCCTCCTCTTAGGTTACATACAAGTAGACTTGGAAAGTCTCACCCTTATAGTCTCCTATTGGGATTAACACAAGGACCCACAGGCTTCCTAAAAGCATATGATAAATCCTGATCATCTTTACCCATACACCAGTCCCCAGAAGAGCTAAAACTTATAAGGCATTCAAACTCATCTTTAAATCCCTTCTAACCCCTAGCAAGGCTTAACTTTCATCTTTAAAATCCCCAGCCAGGGTCAGGTTACCATCAACAAATCCCCAAAAGAATCAAAGCCCCATGGCATTTGATAAATCAACTCTGCTCAAATCAACAGCAAGAGTTAGTTTCCCTTTGGATTCCCTAATACAATTTAGACCTTCTCTTGGATTTCAATAATCCTCAACAAGAGTCATCCTTCTCTTAGACTTTATATAATGATTTTCCCAGACAACCTCAACCTTGGGCTTTGTACAAGACATATATGACACTCTCTAGAGGAGTCATTTTTTTTAGCTTCAACCTTGGGCTTTGATCAAGGGACACAAAAATCAACATCCCCACAGATGAGACCATGAGTCCTCTTTCTAGGAAGATGCCTCTTCTATACATCACATATCAAAACAAACAATCAAAACCTTTTTCCAGATCATTGTTGTAAGTGGCACACTTGTTGATTCAAAATCCAAGTTGGAGTCCTTCCCTTATGCTGGCTAAAATTTCTCTTTCATCTAACTGATATAAGTGAAAAGCCTCTAGATTCTACACATCCAAGCCAATGTCCCTCTCTTAGCATGAAAGATTCATAGAGGAAAAAGTGGCATTGCTCTACACTGAGTTAAAGCTTCTTCCTTCATGACATTTCTCTTATAAAGGAAATTATTGCATTGCTGGATCCCATATCCCGGTTAAAGTAATTTCCCTTATAACCAATTACTCAACATCTGTGATGAATAGGTGAGATTTCTCCCTTTAGAGATGACAAATTCTCTCTCAGTCACCCTTTTAGCTTCAATCTTGGGCTTTAAACAAGACACAAATACTCTGCTAGCTTCAATTTTGGGCTTTGAACAAGACACCCATATTTTTCCTCCCATAGAATAGGAGGAACTACGATTGCTCTGATTTCCCAAATCTCTTTACGGGAATACGTAGGCATAACATTGTGAAATCTTAGTGAGAACACAAATAAAAAATTCTAGGTCCAGGTACCTTCCCAAAAACAATAGAAAACTTGAAAACAACAAAAACATTCTCTTAACCCTCCCAAAGGAGAAACTTTCCCAATCAATAGCAGATAAACACTAGAAAGCATTTTAAACAGTAGAAATACATGCAAAAGAAGGTTCCTTTAGATTACTATAAATACTCTGGGTGTTAATAGCTTCCCTTTGTATAACCAAATCCCGATCCCGGATCTCTTAGTATTTGTTAAAGAAAACACTTGTGTGCGGGGTTAGTTTAAGATATCTTCCTTTCCTTTCAAGCTTCATAGGATAAATACACAAATTAGAAAGTAGCGCCAAACAGCGGTAGGTGGTCGCGTCACCAAAAAACCGACGCTACAGAAAAATGGCAACTCTGCTGGGGACTTTTAGGATTTCCTAAGAGGTTTAGGCCTTGTTTTGCATTTTTTTCTGCTATTTTACTTGCTTTCTCATATTTTATATATCATATGTTGTCAAATTATTTGATATATTTGTTTAAATTACCGTTATCTGGGTATGCGATTAATACACATGTGGTGAGTCCGAGAGAACATTAAGATAAGTGGTGGCATATTCAGGAAGGCTTATAGGGAGTAAGTCCCGACCAAGCTAACTTGAGAGTCTGTCGAATCAGTGGAGGTACCCTTTGGAATTACTGTTGTTGAACGAGCAAGTCGTGAAAACATTACTTTTTTCGTTGGGCACCCTTAAAACTGAGGTTTAGTTGACATTTAACCCTTAACCATTGTTAGGTAGTGCGGTGACTATCGGGAATAGTTGATATACGATACTACACTCAAAGGAGATTCATCTTAGGGATATTACAACTCTCATGAGTCAGTCGGTTTGCTGGTAATATTCTTGAGAAGGGTCAACGATTTTGGGAACCTTTGTTAGAACCCGTTATACAGGTACAAAAATTAGACCCTAGTACACACCTTGGGGATGGGTATATCCATGACTCCATGCTCGTGACGATGAACCCCTAAACCCATGTTTTCAAATGTTTTTGTTTGCTGTATTCATGCATCCATGCATTTCATTCATTAAAAAAACCCTTTTTTAACAAAAAAAAATCTTTTTTAAAAAAGAACTAAAACAATAATTGCAAATATCAGAAGTTGCGTTATGGATTTCGGTAGAAGAAAAACACACAAGTACACCTTCAAAGTTCCAAAACTGGAAGACTTAAGGAAATTGGGAAAGATGATTACTAATCCTGAGGATTTCAGAGCTAAGGACGGAGGATTGTTGTCTCTTTTGAAGGTCAACATGGTAGAAGGAGTCATGTCTACATTAGTTCAGCTCTATGATCCAGTATACCACTGCTTCACATTTCCAGATTATTAGCTCACACCGACACTGGAAGAGTACTCTCATCTGATTGATTTACTTATCACGGATCAAAATCCATTTTCTGTACTGGAAGAAATTCCAAAAGATCAAGCCATTGCAAGAGCTGCCTCTTTGGATGAGTCAGATATCAAAACTCACATGACCACTAAGGGAGGAATCCAGGGTTTAAAAGCTAAATTCCTGATGGAGAAAGACCTATACTTTGCCAGTATAGGAAATGTAACTGCTTTCGAGAATGTCTTTGTCCTACTCATATATGGGTTATTCCTCTTTCCCAACATCGACAACTTTGTCGATGTTAATGCTTTCAAGATATTCTTAATTGGGAACCCAGTCCCAACCTTGCTCGTAGATGCTTATCATTCTGTACATTTAAGGAATTTGTACAGTGGAGGGATGATCACATGCTGTGTACCATTACTCTACAGATGGTTTATTTCCCACTTACCCAAGTCTGCAACTTTTTGGGATCACAAAAGTGGTCTGCGATGGTCGCAAAAGATTATGTCTCTTACCAATTCTGACATAGATTGGTACAATCGGATCTATGACGGAATAAAAATCATTGACAAATGTGGAAGTTTCCCCAATGTGCCCCTCATTGGTACTAAAGGAGGGATCAACTACTGTCCAATTTTAGCTCGCCGTCAACTTGGATACCCGATGAAGAATGTACCACATAATATTCATCTGGAAGGTGTTTTCTTCAAGGAATAAGAAAATGACAGGGCACTAAAGAAAGAAATAGTGCATGACTGGAAACATGTTCATAGGAAGGGGAGAAAGTCCCTAGGAAGGCCGAATTGTATCTCTGTAGAGCCTTACCTCTGTTGGGTACAAACTAGAGCCATCAAACTGAAGATTCCTTACCCTCATCAAGAAGTTTTTCCCTTAAAATAATTTGTCCTTTATTTCATGTCAGATGCGGAAAAACTCCAGATCACTCTTAACAAAGTCCAACGCGAGAAGAACTCTTGGAAGAACAAGTACCAGATTATTAATTTGGAGTGCACAAAGATCCAAGAACTGTTGAAGGAAGAGGATGCTCTAATTGAGATATTAGAGCAGCATGATATAGAAAGTCAAGAGGAGCGTATAAGTCTACTCTCTCCTTTCACTTGGAAAAGGATCATCGACCCGACAACGGTTGAAGGGGCCCGATCAAAGAAAAGAAAAATTCAGGAACTAGCATCTAAGCTTTCCTCAGTGAAAACTCAGGATCCATAGGCCTAATTTTCCTTCTTGCACTTTGTAAAATACTATACTTTTCCCTGTAAAATACTGCAATCTTTTGATTTCAATAAAAGGTTTCCACCACTGTATGATATTTGCAACATAATTGTTAAAAGTTCTTTTGAAAACAAATACTAAAAACTAAAAAAAGATCATTCTCATTCTCTACATATCATTCATCATTCTCACATAACACATCTTTGTCATTGAGTCTCACACATGTGTCGCACTCTAGAGTCAAATTGTCTCATTCGTACAACACTCGGGCAAATCGGTAAAAGAAAATGGACGATCTCGAAGAAGAGAACAGAGAGCTGAGAGAAGATATCAACGCTCTAAAGGAGAGTTTGGAGAAACTCCACAACATGATTGAATCCCTGGTAGCAGCTCAGGATCAACCACATCAAAGGACTGCAATCTCAGAGATTATGTCTACACCAGCGTTTGAGACATTTGGCAGTCATCCTCAATACAATATGCCCAAAGGTTTTCCCTGGGTTATGCCTTTCAATTTCATACCTGAAGGATATATACCTCCGGTCACTGAAGACCCAGAAGCTATAGTAGGAACCTCCAAACCTGAAGGTTACAAACTTCAGGTAAATGAAGATGCAAGGGTTACAACAGAAACTCCTGAAGGTTACAAGCTTCAGGTCACTGAAGCGCCAAGAGTTACCGACGTAATGTCTATACCACAACAAGTGGTACACACTATCCCAGAGGAACAGATTCTACAGGCCACTTCTGGAAGAAACGAAGAAGTATACGAAAGGATGAATGAATTCCAGGAACAGTTCTTGGAAATGCAGAAGGAACTGCACGCCATTCGTGGACATGACTTGTTTGGTAAGGACACCGTTGACCTTTGTTTGGTCCCTAATGTAAAGATACCACACAAATTCATGGTACCTGACTTTGAAAAATACAAAGGCAACTCTTGCCCTCAAAGTCATTTGATAATGTACGCTCGGAAGATGTCTACCCAGACAGAAAACTAACAGCTACTAATCCATTTCTTCCAAAACAATTTAACCGGTGTCACACTTAAATGGTACATGGGTTTAAACCTTCGGAGATCTTGGGGCAGCTTTTGTTCAGCAGTTTAAATACAATTTGGACATGGCGCCAGATAGGGACAACCTCAGAGAAATGTCCCAGAAAGATAAAGAAACCTTCAAGGAGTATGCTGAGAGATGGCGTGAAATCGCCGCCCAGATCTGTCCTCCCCTCGAGGAAAAAGAATGACGAAAATCTTCCTCAAAACATTAAGCTCGTTTTATTATGACCGAATGGTCGCTAGTGCACCTAGTGACTTCACTGAAATGGTGAACATGGGGGTTCGCCTTGAGGAGGCAGTCCGAGAAGGACGATTGCTCAAAGATGCAGAGCCATCTAGCAGTACTAAAAGATACGGTAGTGCTTTCCAAAAGAAGAAAGAGCAAGATATCAGTAATATCTCTCTGGGAAAGCAAAGGTGAAGGTATCAACCTCGACAGGTAGCAACAGTAACTCCCGTTATCAACCCAGCGCCAGCTCCGACATATCAACCTCAGGTGGCTCAAAGCCAGCCAAATCAACAACAGTATCAACAAAGGCATCAACAACCTCTTCAGCAGGCTCGCCCACAGTACAACAATAACAATCGTATTACGCGGTCCCCAGGGTTTGACCCTATACCAATGTTATATGCAGAATTGTTTCAACTCCTGCTAGCCAAAGGGCACGTTCAAACCAGGACTCCTCTCACAGTACCAGACAACCCGCCTTTTTAGTTCAAAGTCGATCAAACTTGCCCATACCATGAAGGAGGATCAGGACATAACATTAAGAATTACCTCAGCTTCAAATCTGATGTACAAAGGCTCGTCAGAAATGGAATTTTATCTTTCAAAGATACTAATCTGAATGTTCAAACGACCCCATTACCGCAACATGAAAATACTACGGTGAACTTAATAGAAGGAGAACCCGACAATAATTATCAAATTCACGTGGTCCATGCAATGTAGGCAGAGCGGGTACGAACATGTGCCATCTCATAACTATCATCAATGTGATATATGTTCTAAAAACAATCAAGGATGTGTTATCGTACAAGCAGCTCTTCAAGAACAAATGGATCTAGGCTGGATTTAGGATCACAGGATTCGTGAAGTAAACATGGCCCATGCACATCCAAACATTGTTCAAAATCAAGACATCAGTGCAATGAATGTCAATCTGGTGGCAATACATTCAAGACAAAGTCAGTACTACAACTTGTTGCTGCACGACTACGACGCTTGCCCGATTTACTCAAAAGACAATCAGGGATGCGCTTTTATACAAGAGGCCTTCCAGCGTCTAATGGATCTTGGATGGATCCAAGACTACAATGAAAGGAATGATCATCAAGTCAATATGGTTCAGATTTTTGATATTCGTTTAATGAATACCAGCTTGGTAGAATTGCATGCCAAGCAAGTCAGACTCGATTTTCTGTCCTCACACAATTATCAGGACTGTGGGGATTGCTCCGAAAACGATCAAGGTTGTGCGTTTGTACAAAGAGCTCTTCAACATCTGTTGGACCACTGGTGGCTTCCAATCTACCAGGATGAAGACACACATTTAGTTAGTATAACTAATGGAAACCCTGATAGACATCAAAGTTGTGATATCCGCTTCCCATTGCGATACAGCTTCAACCTTCGATGGATCAACCGAAATACCTCTACTAGAAATCACATAGCCAAGGAAACTCATTTCCTTCAACCAAAACTCGCACTTAGGAAGTTTAGCATACAACCGCTTCTCTTTCAACACTGATAACACAATCTTTAGATGTTTAGCATGATCTTATTCACTCTTCGAATAGATTAAAATATCACCAATGAATACAACCACAAACTTGTCCAAATAAGGATGGAAAATCCTGTTCATCTACTCCATAAATACACCTGGTGCATTAGTTACACCAAATGGCATCACAGAATACTCATAATGTCCATACCTCGTTCTAAAAGCAGTCTTCTGGATATCTTCAGCCTTCACACGAATCTGATGATACCTAGATCTCAAATCTATCTTACTGAAAACACTTGCACCAACCAACTGATCCATCAAATCATCAATCCTCAGAAGTGGATACTTATTCTTAATTGTCACATTGTTCAATTGTCTGTAATCCATACAGAGCCTCATAGAATCTTCTTTCTTCTTAACCAACAAAACTGGTGACACACTCGGACGAATAAACCTCTTCTCAAGCAGATCTTCAAGTTGACTCTTTAACTCTTTCAATTCCGATGCGGACATATGATATGGAGCCATCGATACCAGACTAGTTCGAGGAACTAAGTTGATTGTAAACTCCACCTCACGTTCCGACGGTAAATCACTTATCTCATCAGGAAAACTTCCAGAAAATCACAAACAATCAGTAAAACACCCACTGCTCCACTTCCACTAATACTCAAAGTTGCCATCAATATAAACATCTCGAAACCATCTTGCACCGACTCATTCACTTGCTTAGCAGACATAAACAAGTCTTCTTCATTCTCAGGTTCAAGAAAAATAATCGGCTTATCACAAAAATCTGTAAGCACTTGGCTTAAATCCAAATAATTCATTGCACACACCATCTAAGCTCGCAAGACATGTCTATACCATCCAACAGGATCCCGTCTACTATTAACAAGAAATTAAGGGTGTTCAGTTCCTCAATTTGTCAATAGACTGCCGACAATCATGATGGGGGCATAAACCATCTTTACCAAACTATAATAGCGTTCAACGACACACTGAGCCACCACTCCACACTTGAACCATCTTGGAGAAGCACAAGCTTCTCCCCCACTTATTTTAATCTCACTCCTGTAGACAAAGGTTAGAAAAACAAATGTGTACCGACAGTGTTTTCACACACATGTCGATAAAAGGGAGCAAAAAACATTAGACAACCTGGCCGGATGAACCGACCTGCTCTGATACCACTAATGTAACACCCTTCTAAACCCCGCAGAAAATATATAAATAAATCAGAGTAAATATCATACATTTCACAAAAGGGTGTCACATGTATTTTCAAAACATCACAAACACCTGTCATGCTCATTAACACTTAAATGATTTCATGATTTTCAAAAACTTTCACTTAGCATGTAGCAACAGATTTAAGTTAATCATGATAGACATAAAGAAAGTCTCATGCTCATCTCATTCATAATCAATACTTAGGCATAAAAGCCGATACTTCCTACAATTCAAATAAACATAAAAGCATAAAGTAGAGTACATAATGTATCTCTAAAGCATAAACCGAAACGATCCCAATGTTACATGATCAGAGCATGACTCATCACAACATAAATAAAGAAACTAATCAGCTACTCCAACGGCTACCTCGCGCTACGAGCAACTCTACTCCTCGGTACCTGAGCGATGTCGTATAAAACATCATTCCAACAGAAGGGTGAGAATTCACATAATTATTGAAATCATAAGATAATAATTAATTTGAAGCATATAAACATAATTACAATTATTCTCACACTTCAAAGTTTCATCAATAAAGTATTACTCAAGTAACCATACCATTCACAAGTATATTCACAATCCACAATTTCACCAATTCAACAATTCACATAAATACACATAATCTCATATCACAAACATATACACAACGAGACTCAATGCAACTCATGCCATGTGGTACCAACACTTGTTATTATTTTTTGGTTTTTACACTTAAATCGGGTCTCACTACGCCAAAAATATGATTAGACAGCACCAAAAAGACAACGCTTTTATGCAAAAGCGCTGCTAAAAAGAATAAAAAAATTTCGCTAAAAAAAAGCGCCTTAAAAGAAAGGCTTTAGAAAGCGCTTTCCAAAAAGCGCTGTAAAAGAATGTAAAAGAGTGCCACCTTAGACAGCGCTTTCCAAAAAGCGCTGCTATAGGTATCACTTTAGAGAGCGCTTTTAAAAAGCGCTGTCTAAAGGCCACCTTAGAAAGCGCTTTCAGAAAGCGCTCTAATAGGGCTCAATTTCTTTTCACTTTAGAAAGCGCTTTCTAAGGAAAAGCGCCCTCTAAAGTCATTTACTAATTATACTGAAAAACATCAAGAATCACAAAAAATGGCAAAAGGGGGGGTCGAACCCACGCCCTTTAGGTAGGGAAAGGAATTTTAAATTATATTAATATATCAAATTATATTTAATATATTTAAATTATATATTTTAACTTATTTAAATTATATTTAATATATATAAATTATATTAATATATAATTTAAAATATATTAATTTAAAATATACTTTAAATTATATTAATATATCAAATTATATTTAATATATTTAAATTATATTAAATTATATTTTAATTTATTTTAAATTATACTTTAAATTATTCAAATAATATATTTAAATATATATGTTTTAAATACAAATATTTTAACTTATTTAAATTATATTTAATATATATATAAATTATATTAATATATAATTTAAAATATATTAATTTAAAATATACTTTAAATTATATTAATATATCAAATTATATTTAATATATTTAAATTATTTTTTAATTTATTTTAAATTATATTTTAAATTATTCAAATAATATATTTAAATATATATGTTTTAAATACAAACATTTTAACGTATTTAAATTATATTTAATATATATAAATTATATTAATATATAATTTAAAATATACTTTAAATTATATTAATATATCAAATTATATTTAATATATTTAAATTATATTAAATTATATTTTAATTTATTTTAAATTATATTTTAAATTATTCAAATAATATATTTAAATATATATGTTTTAAATACAAACATTTTAACTTATTTAAATTATATTTAATATATATAAATTATATTAATATATAATTTAAAATATACTTTAAATTATATTAATATATCAAATTATATTTAATATATTTAAATTATATTAAATTATATATTAATTTATTTTAAATTATATTTAAAATTATTCAAATAATATATTTAAATATATATGTTGACACCTTATTTTATATATTTATGGAGTGAGTATAAACAATGGATGAGGGCGTAGTACCGCTGGTCAAGGAGGTTTGTGTGTTTGTTTGCCATGCTTTGAGTCTGGGGTTCGAATCCCCCTCGCCCCAGACTCATTTTTATATTTTTTGACATTTTCAGGTAAACCTTAGAAAGCGCTTTCCAAAAAGCGCTGCTATAGGTGTCACTTTAGAGAGCGCTTCTGAAAAGCGCTCTCTAAAGGCCACCTTAGAAAGCGCTCTCTAAAGGTCACCTTAGAAAGCGCTTTTAGAAAGCGCTCTTATAGGCCTCTAATTATTTTCACTTTAGAAAGCGCTTTCTAAGGAAAAGCGCCCTCTAAAGTCCTTTACTAATTAAAATATAAAACAATTCTAAACATTTTCAGAGACACTTTTATTCATTTTCTCTCTCTCTCTCTCTCGACCGTTTCTCTAAACCCTCGTCGTCGTTCTTGCCATTGCCATTGCCATTGCCGTTCGTGAAAACGTTGTTGTTGTTGTTGTTCTTATTCTCTTATCATTCATTTCTCTTTTATTATTCATTTCTCAAATCGTTCTGAAAACGAAAACGAATAAGGTACTCTTTTATTTTTCATTTCTCTTTTATTATTCATTTCGCTGTTACTATTCATTTCTCTGAAAACGAAAACGAAAAAGTTTTCACGATGAGGATAAAAGCTTCCTCTTTTATTGTTGCAGAATCTTTTTTCTTTTTTTTTTTTCATGTATATTTTTACGAAAAAGTATTTTTTTTTATAATAAGCTCATTGTGTTATGCATTCATGATACAATCTAGTTTTGTGGAAGGTATTTTCATAAGGAAGTTAATATTAAAGTATCTTCACAACTATTATTGAAATTGTGAAGGTTATTTCATGACTATTAAATATTTTCTACTGTATATTTGGCAAAGTTGATTAGTTAAACAACCTAGTATTGATTGAAATTGTATTTCGCTAGTTGTGTTGTGTTTGGTCTATCCTTTTTTTCCAAGTTCATTTCTTTTATTTTCTAGAACTTGTGACTTTTTGTTATAAGTTTATTGTCTACTTTATACTTATGTAGGTGTTTACCTCTAATTGTTGCTTGTTTGTGATTACATGTTGCCACTTATCAAGTTATGACTCATAATTGGTCAATTAATGATATTTCATTTTATGATACGTGTATAGGGGTTACTTGTGTTCAAAGTGTGAAAGTCGGATCGTTTCCCTACAGGTATAACATTTTTTCTTTTTGTTTTTGTTTAGTTTAATTAGTATAACTATGGATAAGAAATGGATGTCTTCAAGTCGATTGTCGAAAGAGTACGACAATGGGGTATCGGAATTCGTTAAGTTTGCTGTTGCGCACGCCAAAGACCCCAGTCGAATGATATGTCCTTGCTTGGGTTGCTGTTTTGGGAGTCGGGTTGACGCGGTTCAGTTGGCATCGCATTTATTAAGGAGTGGAATTGATAGAAGTTATACATGTTGGAATTTGCATGGTGAGAAAATTCACGGGAATGTTGAATCGGGGGATAATACGACCTACGCTTCATACGACAATGGCACAGATACATACGATTCTGATCGAGTCGAAGAGATTGCAGAAGCACTTGAAGAAGATCTTAAGGATTGTCCCAAAATGTTTGAGAGGTTGGTAAGCGATGCAAAGAAACCGTTGTATAATGGTTGCACCAAATTTACAAGATTGTCTGCGGTATTAAAGTTGTACTACTTAAAGGCGGGCAATGGATGGTCGGATAAAAGTTTCACAGAATTATTGGCCCTTATGAAAGTTATGCTTCCAGAGGATAATGTTCTTCCCAATCGAACATATGAGTCCAAAAAGATGTTGTGCTCTATTGGCATGAGCTATGATAAGATACATGCATGTCCAAACGATTGCGTATTGTTTCGAAATGAGTATGCATCGTTAAATAAGTGTCCTAAATGTGGTGTCTCTCGATATAAGAAAAAGTTGTCTCCAGCAAAAGTCTTATGGTATTTTCCTATAATTCCGAGATTTAGACGCATGTTTCGTAGTGAGACCGATTCAAGACACTTGACTTGGCATGCCGATGAAAGAATTATTGATGGAAAGTTTCGACATCCGGCAGATTCACCACAGTGGATGAAAATTGATGATGATTATCCTGAATTTGGAAAAGAAGCAAGAAACCTTCGCTTGGCATTATCTACTGATGGAATGAACCCACATAGTATTCAAAGTATCTCACATAGCACTTGGCCTGTGATCATAATGATTTATAACCTACCTCCATGGCTATGTATGAAGCGTAAGTACATGATGTTATCTATGTTAATTTCTGGGCCTAGACAACCAGGGAATGACATAGACGTATACTTGGCACCCTTAATCGAAGATTTAAAATTTTTGTGGGAGAACGGTGTGGAGGTTTATGATGGGTATAGGAAAGAAAGTTTCAACCTGAGGGCGATGTTGTTTGGCACAATTAATGATTTTCCAGCATACGGAAATCTATCAGGGTACAGCATAAAAGGTCAATGTGCGTGTCTTATTTGTGAAGATAAAATAGATTGGACGTGATTGGAGTTTGGTCAGAAGAATGTCTTTCTCGGTCATCGTAGATTCTTAAATTCTAATCATCACTATCGTGGGTGAAGAAAAGCATTCAATGGAGAGCCAGAACATGGTAGAGCTCCAGCTATATTGACAGGTGATCAAATTTTTTAAAAGGTGAAAGATGTGACAACTCAGTTTGGAAAGCCTTTTGCACATACACTTGTCAAGAGTGGGTGGAAGAAGAGGTCAATTTTTTTTGAACTGCCATATTGGAAGTCGTTGTATGTAAGACATTTTCTCGATGTTATGCATATTGAAAAAAATGTATTTGACAGTGTTATTGGTACGTTACTCAATATACCAGGAAAGTCTAAGGATGGACTTAAAGCAAGAAAGGACTTGGTACATATGGGGATAAGAACTGAATTAGGACCCTTGAAGAAAGGAAAACGAACATATCTACCACCTGCTGCGTATACTCTATCTAAAAAGGAGAAAAAAGTATTGTGTAAGTTTCTAAGTGAAGTTAAAGTTCCAGAAGGATACTCTTCAGATATTAGAAGACTTGTTTCTATGAAAGACCTCAAGTTAAAGAGTTTAAAGACGCATGACTGCCATGTTATAATGGAACGTTTTCTACCAATAGGTATACGTTCTATTCTGCCAGAAAAAGTAAGAAGCGCAATAACTAAATTGTGTTTTTTCTTCAAGTCAATTTGCAGTAAGGTGATCGATCCTGCGATCTTACCAACATTGCAAAAAGAACTAGTTATTACTTTGTGTGATCTTGAAATGTATTTTCCTCCCTCGTTTTTTGACATAATGGTTCATCTAGTTGTTTATCTAGTGAAAGAGACACAATTGTGTGGACCGGCTTATATGAGATGGATGTACCCTGCTGAACGTTATATGAAAATATTAAAAGGGTATGTGAAAAACCGAAGTCAACCAGAGGGTTGTATTGCCGAACGATACATTGTTGAAGAAGCGGTTGAGTTTTGTACTGAATATCTGTCCAATGTACAATCAATTGGACTCCCCAAATCTCATATTGTCGAAAAAAAAGAAGGAAAAAAGTTAATTGGAAATGAAGTTGTGACAGTATCAAGGGTCGAACGGGATCAAGTGCATTTGTATATTCTGTACAATGAGAATGAGGTTGAGCCATATGTTGAAATGCACAAGGATGTTCTCCGAGGTTTAAATCCGAATAGAAATGAGAATTGGATAGTACGAGAGCACAATCGAAGTTTCATACCTTGGTTTAAGGATCATATTTATTCAAAGTATTATTCAGACCGCGATTCAATAACAGAAAGGTTGAGATGTTTAGCATATGGTCCAAGTATGGTCGTGTTTTCTTATAGCGCATACGCAATTAATGGATACACATTTTATACCAAAGAACAAGATGATAAAAGTACTATGCAAAATAGTGGTGTCACCTTGGTAGCTGAAGCAATGCACATTTCAAGTGTGAAAGACTTAAACCCCAAATTTGCAAATCTGTCATATTTTGGGGTTATCGAGCGCATTTGGGTGTTTGATTATGAGAAGTTTCAGATTCCTATATTTCGTTGCAAGTGGGTTGAAAATAATAATGGCGTACGAATGGATAAGTCAGGATTTTTGCAAGTGGATCTTAATAGGGTGGGGTACAAAGATGAGCCTTTTATTCTAGCCTCTCAAGCTAAACAAGTGTTCTATGTCACTGATCCGACAAGTACAAAATGGTCTATAGTGCTTTTATCTAACAAAGTAATTGATGAAAACGTTGGAGATCAAGGTGATATTGATGTTGATATTGAATCATTTACTAGAAATGATCAAGATGAAAATATTATAGCGAATGAATCATATACTAGAAATGATCATAATGAGGGTATTTGGATCAATCCAACCGTCCGTGTTGTTAAGAGACGGGTAGAACATACTCCAAACAAGAAAAGAAAGAGACGTTAGTGAAAAATGTATTAGTTGTAAAATTATAGCTTATATCATTCAATATAGCTTATATCATTCAATAGATTAGGATTATGGATTTTTATATTTGTCATTTAATTTCTGTTTTTTTCTTTCTTACAGGTCAAATGTCTAGTAACCAGGAAGATACGCACGAGTAGCACGGGCTAGAGCAACCAATATTACAAGGGTCAAAGTGGAGATTCCTTCAAATGGGACAATTGGTGATTTCTATCACGGTATGCAAGGTTTTATAACTTAGGATTTATTTTAATATTTATCGGATATGTCATATATATAATTTATTACTTTTAACTAAATAATGCGTATTTTGTTTTGTTATGTAGTATTTCGATGATATGTCGTGTCCTTATTACACGAGGAAACAATTGCAAGATACTAAGGAGGAATTGTGCAAATTTTTTATTGCAAGAAGAATTCTTTCTTGATTGTATAGTTTGGTGAATGTAAATTCTAGTTTATTGAAATGTAAATTCTATACAGGTTTGAAACCATACAATAGAAATGTATATCCATACTAGTTTGTGCGAATTCTGCATGTAAATTCTAATTTATTGAAATGTACAAATTCTAGTTTATAGAATTTGTGCGAATTCGGCATTAATGTAAATTCTAGTTTTGAAATAGAATTTGTTGATGGAAATGCATATCCATACTGGTTTATTGAAATGTGAATTATACAGGTTTATGGAAATGTGAATTATACAGGTTTCTGCATAAAAAAATGGTTAAAATGGGATTTTTTAAAAAAATCTTCAAAATTTTACGTAGACAAAAGACAGCGCTTTTAATAAAAAAGCGCTGTCTAAGGTTATACATTAGACAACGCTTTCAAAAGCGCTGTCTAAAGTCCAACTTTAGAGAGCGCTTTTAATGAAAAAGCGCTCTCTAAAAGTATATAAAAAAATCAATATACGTATACATTAGACAGCGCTTTCTAAACCGCTGTCTAAAAGCACCTTTAGAGAGCGCTTTTGAATGAAAAAGCGCTTTCTAAAGTTTATAAAAAAAAAAATTTAAATTTTTAACGTATACTTTAGACAGCGCTTTTAAAAGCGCTGTCTAAAGTCCCCTTTTAGAGAGCACTTTTTCATAAATAAAAAAGCGCTGTCTTTACCTACGACAGCGCTGGCTTAGACAGCGCTTTTAAGCGCTGTCATAGGCCAAAAAAAGCGCCCTCTTTTCTCTTGTTTGGCGTAGTGTCTGATCCCTAGACTAATAACAAACAAAAGCTCGTTCCCTAAGCTTTTAAACTCCGCTCTAGGTTTGGGACAAGTCACTAGCTTCCACGGAACTAGCAAGCATTGCCTCTTGACACAAATGATGTGTATGCAATCCACAATCATATGCAATTAAGACCATTCCCTAATCTTAATATCATGCATATCTCCAATAATTCATCACACTTGAATTACCACATATTGCACACAAAATCACATCTCAAAAGCATAGCATTTTTATTTCAAACATCATCACCACAATTAGCAAGTAATACGCAAGTATCAACTCGATTCAATTGCAACTCACAAAACACACGATACCGATTAAATATAGAATAATTAATCCATCACCCATAATTGAATCCAATATTCAATAAAATTTCACTATTCAATGAATAATAAATATCTAAATAAATAATCAATATTTAATTAAATGATCAATATTTAAATAAATAGTTAATATCTAAATAAATAATCAACTTAATATTCAATAAATAATTAATATTTTAATAAACTACCAATATTTCAATAAATAATTCAAAATTCAATAAACAATTCTATACTTAATAAGTAATTCAATATTTTAATAATTATTCAGCAATTAATAAATATTCAATAATTTTTCCATATTCAATCAATAATCAATATTTTAACCAAAAATAATTATTTTAATAAATAATCAATATTTTAATAAATAATTACTATTTGAATAAATAATCATTATTCAAAGGAATCATTAATATTTAACTAAAATAACCAACACCTAATTAAATAATTAATAATTTGATTAACTAATCAATATTTTAATTATTTATTAAATATTTAATAAAATATTAGTAATTTAATAAATATTTCAATTTATAATGACATAAATAATACAACATAAGAAGTAATTTAAATGAATTTATCTCACAATAAATCCCAGAATTCAACATCACTGTATGCAGATGCCATGTACTACACTCAAACCATTGTATGTAATTAGTTGTTAGCATGGCATTAGAAAAATGGTCTACAAAAGTTACTTTATACATATAAGCCTCCAAACATAAAATCAATGAATATATTGGCAGAGAGATATAGAATACTAAGCATGAATCAATAATCTCCTCAGTCTATATTAATGCCTACTTGCCTTAAGATATCCTAAAGTAGATGAAAGATAACATGTAGGAAACGGGGAGGTGTGTCAAGAAATTCACAATTCAAACTACAAATTGTATTCTAGCAAGCTCCACACACTGTACATAAGTAGTTTTGGCTTCAACAGAATCATGATTTATTTAGGACTTATGTGATAAAGAAAATTAGCAACTTCATATGCCAAGAATGTTCAAATGTTTATGATTTGGAGAAAATTTTGCACAGAATTTCAACACGCTGTCCAATTACTTAATATTGTCGCTACAGGAAAAGGTGGTATACAAAAGCCACTTGTTTCTCTCAATCAATTTCTATCTCGCTACAGTAATGAACAAATATACATATTCCAAGTTTCTAATTCCAATGGTTACTCTAAATATTAAATGGGTCTCTATATTATACCAAATATCAATTCCAAAACACCCAAAAATTAACACATTTCAAAGATTAATGTTAACCTAACAATTTCTAATCTCATAGAAAATTTTGGGGGTTTTAATCTAAATTTATTTCTACCTACTAATTATCATCAAATAATCTCAATAAATGAGTGAAAACCCACCCTTACCTTGATTTTTTGGATGAATTTCTTGAGTTTTTCTCTTCTCTTCTTCTCCACTCTTCTCCTTTTCTACTCCTGTCTCTATTCCTTTTGTCCCAACTTTTCTCTCTTACTATCTTTCTATTCTCTTTTATTAAACCCTAAAATTGTCTTAAAACAAATAAGGCCTATCTCCACCCATTCTCACTTACTATTCACACACCACATAAATCCCAACTAATAATTCTAGCAAATCTACATTATTCTACCAAATAGAATAAATCAATAAATTACTTAGTTCAAATAATCCAAATAAATCAAGTAATTAAATAAATCAATTATTTCAAATAAATCCAAACAAGTCAATTATTTCAAATAATTCAATAAATCACATATTTCAATTAAATCAATTAAATCAATTAAATCAATTAACTCATATAAATTAAATACATAAATTAATCTATATAAATCCAATAATTCATATAAATCAAACAATTCATATAAATTCAATAAATCAAATAATTTATTTAATTCAAATAATTTAAATAAATCAAATAAATCACTTAATTCAAATAAATCAAATAAATCAATTAATTCATATAAACCCAATAAATCAATTAATTCACTTAATTCATAAAACCACTCAATTAATTAATATAAATAAATAATTACTAAAATTGGGGTGTTACACGGGGTAGTCACTTCGACACTTCGCCAAAAGCTGAAGTTTGTCAAAAACGACAAATTGGGCACAGTATGCGGAGAACAAGCTTTAATCGTGAGCAACCTATCATCATTCTCCTATTTAAAACCATAGGAGGTTGTTGGAACTCAATTTCAAGCACTCTCGATGAGCAATGAGAATCACCAAGAAAAAGGAACGTCAATTACCTCGTACAAAGACGCTCTCCAAATAATGGGAAGTGGTAACATAAAAGGATGAGGACAGGTTGTAATCCCTGCTGATAACAAGACAAGAAAGTGTCTTGGTTTTTCTCCAACATGTACCCAGACTACAAAGAATGATGAAAGCTTTCGTCTCATTCAGGATTTCTTCCACAGTGGAGGTTTCCTCCACCCGATTTCTCAGGAAGTCCACACCACCAAGGAAAACAACTCTTCTGATATAGATGATGTGTGGAAATCTTATCTCAATGATGAATGTTATATATCTCAGGGAGAAACATACATGGTATTCTGCTCTCCAAAGGAAAGTCCCAGATATATACCAAGATCAGACGTCAGAATGATCTACGGAGATTGCGATCCCGAAGGATGTCGTGCTCCACCCAACTCATTAGAGGAAGATACTCTAATGAAGGACAACTTTGACTACGATTCTTATGATCCCCTGGATGATTTTCCTATCTGGGAGCCTTACATGGAAGACTCGGGGCAAAAGAGTCAGCCAGATAATGCATATCTGCTGAATGACCTCGAGAAAAATACACCTGTTCTTCTAGAGTCATGGAATCCTTACCCATGTTGATGAATTTACAAAGATCGCATGACAAGAATTTGTTAACTTTGCATTTCCTGAGGTCAACGTCATTGAAGAAGATGACTCATCTATTCCCACAGAAACTTGGGATACTTTGGGGCAGCCAAGTGGCAAGTACGACTTTCTAGTCAAATACACTGCTCCTAAAAGCTCTCGCATCATATACGAGGATATCCAGCCAACTGGATGGGGAGATTCTCTTGAGGATGAAAGTACTGTCAAAGATATAACTGAAGAGTCCTCCTATGATAACTCTGCATGGGAAGAAGACTCCAGTGATCTAAATCTGCCCGAAATCAGTGTTATTACTGAAGTTAAACCTGGAAGAAAGATACCAGACTTTGTGATCCATAGAGGAGTTCATCGCCATTGGGTTGCGGTCGATGTCCCGAATATCGTTCATAAATCAAAGTAATTGCCGCATCTTTGTTTTGACCATTCACTTTGCCCAGGTGAAAAGGGTGTTTTATAGGGCTTGCTTTTCTGTAAATGTCCCTCTTCGCTTCGCCCAAAGCGACAAAGTTTTGTTTTATAGGGTTGTATTTCAAGAATCGACAAATCATGAATAAATAATGTCATTCTGAATTCCTGCATTTAATGCTATTTTCACTTTTCGCTTTTTCAGAAAATGGTAATCCTGAAAAGCAACCCAAAATAAAAACAAGCATTTTCAAAAAATACACTGCACACACTTTTGCATTCTCTCTGCCTTTTCTAAAAGGGAATCATCACGTCGTGCAGATTACTTATTTCATTGAAACATATGATCCAATGCCCTCTCCCAACTTTGAATTCCCGGTATTTGAAGCCAAAGAAGAAGAGGACAAAGAAATTCTAGAAGAAATCTGTCGACTACTCAGAAAAGAGAAAAGGTCCATTGAACCTTACAAAGAGTCGTTGGAAACAGTCAATTTGAGTTCAGAAGAAGAAAGGAAAGAAGTTAAGATTGGAGCACTGCTCAACCCAACTGTCAAAGAAGGCCTGATAGGACTGCTCAAAGAGTTTCTAGGTGTGTTTGCTTGGTCCTACCAAGATATGCCAGGGTTGTATACCAACGTCGTGGAACATCGCTTACCCCTGAAACCAGAATGTCCGCCAGTCAAACAAAAACTAAAAGGACTCATCCAGATATGGCCATCAAAATTAAGGACGAAGTGCAGAAACAGATTGACGCAGGTTTCCTTTCCACAAATGAATATCCTCTATGGCTGGCCAACATAGTGTCGGTTCCCAAGAAAGACGGAAAAGTCAGAATGTGTGTAGATTACAAATATTTAAACAAAGCAAGTCCAAAGGATGATTTCCCCTACCACACATTGACATGCTAGTTGACAACACAACAAAATTCAAAGTATTCCCTTTCATGGATGGATTCTCGGGCTATAATCAAATCAGAATGGCTCCGGAAGACATGGAGAAAACTTCAGTCATCACCCCATGGGGCACCTTTTGCTACAAAGTAATGTCGTTTGGTCTAAAGAACACAGGAGCAACTTATCAAAGGGCTATGACAACTCTCTTTCACGACATGATGCACAAAGAAATTAAAGTGTACGTCGATGACATTGTAGCGCGAATTTTTGTGTGGTTGCGAAGCACTATCGCTTTGGGGTACTACAGTTCAATTCATTTTTTATCCTATTGAAGCTGATGAAGGAAGGGAAATAGAAGTCTCCAATTAACCCTGCTTGCAAACTGAGTTTAAACAGATGACTGTTGGTTTACAGATGCTATTAAGATTGTGGGTCTCTCTTAGGTTATTTTGTTAAGAATACAGGGTCTAGGATATTGGTAGGATGTTAGGATTGATGTTTTTCGATTGATGTATGAAGGTACGAGATTTTGGTTTTTTGATTAGTATGCTCGCTAATATTTTTCCAATCTTATGCCTACGTATTCCCGTTTAACGAAACAGGGAAATCAGAGCGATCGTAGTTCCTCCTATTCTATGGGAGGAAAAAAGGTCGTTTTGGTGTTTTGTTCAAGGCCCAAGACGTGAAGCTGAAGGTGATTTGTATCTTGTTCAAAGCCCAAGATGTGAAGCTGAAGGGTCTACTTGTATCTTGTTCGAAGGCCAAGATGTGAAGCTAAAGGGTTTTGACTTTGTCATCTCTTAAAGAGGGGTATTTGGTCTATTTGTCACAACTGTTGCGTGACTGGTTATAAAGGAGAATTACTTTAACTGGGATATGTGAATCCAGCAATGCCATAATTCCCTTTATGGGAGTTTTTAACCTGAAGGAGAAGACTTTAACTCAGTTTAGAGCAATGCCATCTTTCCTTAGGAATTTCTCATGCTAAAAGAGGGACAATGGCGTGGATGTAAATAATCCAAAGGCTTGCCGCTTACAGCAATTAGATGGGGGAAAAGGAGTTGTTGATGTTTATATACTGTGAGCAAGGCACATATTTTGATGCTAAAAGGTTAATTGACTCGACCGGGGTTTTCTTATATGAAGCCTAAGAGGAGGCTATTGACCCAACCAGAGGGTGTTTTTATGTGTCTCGTATGAAGCCCGAGAGAAAGGCTAAAAGGGTTGACTCAACAAGAGAGTGCTTTTATGTATCTCGTACGAAGCCCGAGAGAGAGGCTAAAAGGTGGATTGACTCAACAAGAGAGTCTTTTATAATCAATAAGAGAGTGTTTTTGTATCTCGTACGAAGCCCGAGATGGAGGCTAAAAGGTGTGACTCAACAAGAGAGTCTTTTATACTCAACAAGAGAGTGTTTATGTATCTCGTACAAAGCCCGAGATGGAGGATGAAAGGTGTGACTCAACAAGAGAGTCTTTTATACTCAACAAGAGAGTGTTTTTGTATCTCGTACGAAGCCCGAGATGGAGGCTGAAAGGTGATTGACTCAACAAGAGAGTCTTTTATACTCAACAAGAGAGTGTGAAAAGGTTAGCTCCACTGGGGAGAATCATTGTACAAAGCCCAAGAGGAGGCTAAAAGAAAATTGTCTCAACAAGAGAGTCTTTTAGTATCTCGTACAAAGCCTGAGATGGAGGCTACTTATGCTGGTGACTGTTTCAGTTTAGTCACAGGTCCAGTATGTTGGATAAAAGAGAAAATCAGTTCTTATGAAGGGAATAATTAAAGGTAAGGTTGTGCTTTAGGATTGATTAGAGGATCAGGGTTATTTCCTGTTCTTTAAGGAAATGGGAAATCCAAAGGGTATTGAGACTGTCCAAGCCTACTGGTGTTTTGAGAAATCGATTCTCAGGTGGTGAAAGATCTTTGTATGATGCCCAAGAGAAGGTTGGTATGTTAAGGGATGAAGGTCAACCCATTAACTGGTCTAACCCTTGACTCAGAAGGGCAGCTATAGCAAATTGATGACTAGGTTCTATTCCTATACCTGTAGAGGTCTCTGGGTCCTTGTACTAAGCCCAAGAGAAGGCATGAGAGCTTTTAAGAAGCCGAAGGGTCCTTGTACAATGCCCAAGAGGAGGCGGGGATGCTTTTAAGAAGCCTATGGGTCTCCAAACCCCGAGAAGTTCAAGATATGCCATTCACCGAGAATAGATCAAGCCAGGAAAGTCCAAGAATTTGGAAGAAACTCAAGAGATGCCATTCACGGAGAAAAGATCATCTCTGGGGAGTAGAGTTTCTTTGACAATGTCTAAGGGTGACAGTCTGAGAAAGGGTTCACTCAGAATGCTGTCTTTCACGTCTCCATATTGTTTAACCCCAAGAGGAGGGAAGACTGTGTCTGGTAATCCTATGGGGATCTAGTTTTGTTTTTATTTAAGAGTGACCAACAGGGCTTTACCTAGTGCTAGACGTAGTTGCTGGGGAAAACTCTAAATAACTATACTAGTATTACACAGTGGATATATGACGAGTATATAAAAGTTTGTGAAAGAAGACTTATAGTGAGCAGCCCCACAATACAGTTATATATATATATATATATATATATGAAAGCGGATAAAGAAAGCGGGTAAACACTTACTCGGTTGTAGAGCTTCCATGCTGTTTTGTAAGTTGTTCAACAAAGAAAGCTTTGATAACAATTTTATATTCAAAATCAAAGGAGAAAGTGCTTTGAAAAGATTGTTGGGGCTTACAGCTCAAGGAGAGGCCCAAGGTTTTATCAGTGATTGCACTGTGGTTTTGAATTTGTACAGGGACTTATACAAGTGACTGAGGCCCAAAACGGTTTTCTGTACAAAGGGATGGGTCTTATACTCTCTCAAGAGGCCCAAAGGTTTATTTTTATACAAGTGGTGGGGCTTACAGCTCAAGGAGAGGCCCGTGGTTTTATTTTGATCTGGCGATCATGCCGAGGTTTTTCTTCTTTTAACACAGAGGGACTTATACAATATCTGAGGCTCAAAATTGTTTTGGTTAAAAGGGGATTAGGTCTTACACTCTATTAGAGGCCCATAAGGTTTTTGTACAAGTGATGGGGCTTACAGCTCAAGGAGAGGCCCAATTGATTATTTTTGAAAAGGCGATTGCGCCAAGATCTTTGAAAATACCGTGGGTCTTATACAATGACTGAGGCCCAAAATTATTTTGGTTTTCAAAAAAGGGTTGGGTCTTACACTCCATTAGAGACCCATAAGTGTTTGAAAAAGATTTGTTAGGGTGAAAATCAAAGAAACCCCAATTTCATTTTTTAAAGGCATTTTTCAATGAAAAATCAAGTAAAAAATGATAAAAATATCAAATAAAATCATTAATCATGTTATAAACAATGATTAAGGTTTATGAAAAAGTATTTTATCCACATGAATATTTAAAATTATTTTGGTTTTAAAAATCAAGAAAAAGAAATCATTTTAAAAGCATTTAAAACAATTTAAAACAATATTTTTGAATATATTAAAAATATATAAAAAAAATAATATTTTTTGTGATTTTTTTGTGGATTAAAATATTATGGAGTATGAATAAGAAGTGTGTAAAACAAAATTGGAAAATGATGATTTTTTCAATGTGAGAGAATTGGTTGAGTTTTGAAAATAAAGTAAGAAAAAGAGTAAAAATGTCACAACATCACATTCGACATCTCTTTTAGTTTTCAACATCTTTTTTATCAAACGTCCAACACTCATAACTCTCTCAATTTTTAACGAAATTAAAATCCGTAAGAACCTATCTTGATCGATTTTTCGCAAGGAATCCAATGGTACTACTCATACATACTGAAACTTAATGTACAAAATGCACGAAGCAAAAAACCAGAACTGCACATGGATTTTAAAATAACATAAACTCCACATATAAACATGTTAAAGTGCAAACAGTAGGAGGATCATAACATACACATTAAGGACTACATTTTTTCTTCAAGAATTGTTCAATATGATGCATGTATGTGGACATCAAAGGAACGCATGATTCAAAGAAATCAAGTTGTGAAGCTTACCTCTTTTTTGGAGATTTTGTGCAACCTACCAAGTGCTTTGTTCCAGAAATAATTTGATGCTTTGGACACCCTAAAATGACCTCTTAGAAGCTTTTAGGATGGTTGGAATCAGCTGGAAACCTCTGGAGCAAGTTTGAGCTCTTTCTTGCAAAATGGGCAAAAGTGGCCAAAATGCCAACTCTCACAAATGGTGTTCCTGATGGGGGAGACCATTTGGGCCATTTCAAGGATGATATTTGGAGTGTGTTTGAGGCTTTATCTGGTTTGGAAAGTGGCTGAATCAAGACATGGCTTGAAAAATGCAAAAAAGTCCAATTTTGAGGTTTTGAGATGTGACTTTGTGATTTTGGTGTTACAGGTCACTTATGAGAGTTTGGACAGCTTAGATATGACATATTGGATGTGTTTGAATCACGAGCTGTGGTGGAAATGCTCTCTAACTCAAAAACTCAGAATTACCTTGCTAAAGAAGGCATTTTGGAGTGAAAGAAGTGATTTTGAGGAAAGCATTTGTTTGATGGCTTTGGTGTACTCAAACTGAGCACAAATGAGCTCTATTTATAGTAGAGCAAGTTTGTTTTGCAAGAAATAGTGAATGGTAACTGCAGCAGAGGTTTGGCAAATGTTGATAAATGAGAATCCAAGTCTCCTCTAGCCATTGACTAGAGGTTAGGGCACAGGCTGCTGGTTCCCTTGTTGTTGGATGAAACTTGACTGAATTCAGTTGGAGGAAGCTCAGTTCATGCCACCTCAAAGCATCCATTAAATGCTTCAAACCAAAATTGGAGTCTTGTCCCTCTTTTAGGGTTTTTTTAGGTTTGGCATGCTACTTTTGGTTCCAAGGACTTTGGAGGCTTGGAAATCAGATCATCCCCCTTGGATTTGATCCTCAGATGTGTCTAAAATGATGACAAGGCTTAAAAATTCGTGTGGCACAAGAAATGTGCAAATCTGTCCTGAAGCCTGTCTTAAAAATCAGCTGCAGCAAGCCTTGTTGTAAAATCCATAACTTCTTGCTCAAGAATGATAAATGGTTGTTCCAGGACTTTATGGAAAGCTAAGATGACATACTTCAACTTTGATGTTTGACCCTAGACTTGTTTCAACTTGGATCATGGAGAAAAACATCCTTGAAGTTGGGACATTCTTGCTGGAAAAATATTAATGATGTTCTATGAAATGTTGAAACATTTGACAACTTTGAACATTAACAATTCCAAACTCTATTCACTTATATCTTTTAATCCACTATGATATTTTGAGTTGAAGTTAATTGCACCTTTGATGCTTGTCCTGCATGGTGACAAAGCTTGAAAATTGTGTGGCACAAGAAAAAGTGCACAAAATCTGTCCTAAAAAACAGCTGCAGCAAGCCTGACTGTAAAGTCCATAACTTCCTGCTCGATTATGATAAATGGACGTTCTACAACTTTTTGGAAAGCTGAGATAATGTACTTCAACTTTTATGTTCAAGGTTTGTGAAGATAAGACTTGTAAAGTTGTCAAAAATGACCTTGAACTTGTGTTATAAAATCTGTCCTAAAAGCTGTCATGAAAATTCTGTTTTATCAATGCCTTTTCCAGAGACCATAACTTTCTGCTCGAGAATGATAAATGAGCTTTCTAGGACTTTCAGGAAAGGTGAGATTACATACTCCAACTTTGATGTTCAAGGTTTGGCTTGAATCAACTTGGATCATGGAGAAAAACATCCTTGAAGTTGGGACATTCTTGCTGGAAAAATATTAATGATGTCCTATGAAATGTCGGAACATTTGACATTAAGAATTCCCTACTTTGATCACTTATATCTTTCAATCCTTATGATATTTTGAGTTGATTCCTTCTACAATGTTGAAGTATCATATACCCTCTTTAAAAGTAGCTCTTAAGCAAAATCAATAGATGCTTGGGTCAATAGTTACAAACTTGAAAAGTTGTGCACTTGAACATGATTTTAACTTAAAAAAAATTTCTAAGTTTCTTTCAATTTGATCAATTTTACAATTTTGCATGATTTCTTGATTTAAATTTGATCAAATTAAATCATCCATCATATTTTCTTGAGTAATGGCTTGTGAAGCTCATAGTTGACCAAAAGTCAAACTTTGACTTTCTGCGTTAGTTGACTTTGTATTAGATGAACTTGAGGCTTGATCCACTTGAAATATGGCACTCTTGTGCTTAATTCTTGATGTGGGAGACCTCTTGATCCTTTGTGGATTTTTGAGAGGTTAGACAAGTTAAAGATCATGTCATTCCTTGATTGATCCTTTGTCTAAATGCTCTGAGAGGGCTTGGAACCCTAATTCTTTAAGTGTAGAGAATGCTCACCCATCTTTGGGGAGACTAATGAGTATGAAAGTTCATCCATATTGTGATGATGATTTGCACAATGATGGGAATCTTAGTGGTCAAAATTTGGGGTATGACATATGCCCCTATTTAATCTTCTTGGACCCGAAGGTGTGAATGGCGAAGGTATTCGGGGTGCAAGAGGATTAAATATCGGAATACCCAAAATTTTGATGGTGGTTATGAACGGTAGTTCACACATCCTTCTTCTTTTGCTAAGCAATGATGCTTAGAAAAGGTAAAAACTTCACCTCGATCCTGGTCTTCAGCCAAGGAACTGGTCTCAGGTTTCTTAAATAAACTTCCCTTCGATCCTGGTTTCCTACCAAGGAACTGGTCTAAGTTTCTGATGTAAACTTCCCCTCGATCCTGGTTTCTTACCAAGGAACTGGTCTAAGTTTCTGATGTAAACTTCCCCTCGATCCCGGTTTCCTACCAAGAAACTAATCTAAGTTTCTGATGTAAACTTCCCCTCGATCCTGGTTTCCTACCAAGGAACTGGTCTAAGTTTCTGATGTAAACTTCCCCTCGATCCTGGTTTCCTACCAAGGAACTGGTCTAAGTTTCTGATGTAAACTTCCCCTTAATCCGGGAAAGCGGAGATATCATCTTCACTGGCGAAGAGTGATGTTTGTCGAAGGTTCTCTGGTTCTTCAGAGGTTCAAGTTATCAAAGTGGTCAAGGGCCAATTCTAATCCAGAAATAAACTGGAGGAGAGATTGTTCAGCCCCACCGTTTCCTGACGAGGAAAGAACTGACAACTCGATTGAGAGGACGGTTATCACGACGGGACAAGACCGACTAGAGTGATAGTGATGCAATATGAATGCGAATGTAAATCAATAATGCATGATGTATGTATGTTTATGCTGACAAAACTGATGCGACATACAAACTGACGGATGAACACGACTGGATACTCGGCCACTGTGGGGGATGAAAAGTATCAATGGTTCACGATAGCAATTCTGCCTTGCTTAGGAGAGATAGTCCCTGCGGGGACAACCGTTGGTCGGGCTTAGGAGATAAGGACTCTGTCGGGGATGTCAGATGGAGTATCCGCATCTGACATAATTGATCCTTCATTCAGGCGCACTGGTTTAGAATGAGTACTTTGATTCTGCACTTTGAAGCTCGCTTACTTCTAGAGAAGCGATTGATGTTCTTTCGATGTTCAACAGTCAAAAGAATTGCCATTTTTATTTTAAAAGCAGAAAAAGTTTAACAAGTAAATTCATTTTTGTTTTATTTCAAGAATCGTTAATCATGTTAAAAACGTCGTTCTGTAAAGGTAAAACAAATAAGAACTGCAAACAAAAGCACAAGGGCTCAAATTTTATTGAGAGGATGGAAATCAGCCAAACGCGTGATCCCATAGAGTATTTGCAAAGTTAGAAAATGGTAATTTAAGGGAAAAGGGCTACATTGAAACATGACGGCCACTATCCTTCTACCAACTTTGAATTTTGGACATCCTGAGCTTTTGTCGAAGATGACCTTGACTGGAGTTTTCTGATGGATGACATTACTGCTACTGGGGATTTGCCCCTGTTGGACGTAGTTACTTGCTAATATCCCTAACTTTTGCCTGGATTGTACTTTGTGATTTCCAATCCACCGGGATGATTTTTGATTATGTCTCTAATTTTGGCCTGGACTGCCCTTTCGGGTTTTCAATCCACCGCGACGTTTTTTTTTTAGTTTAGGCGAAGTATTTCTTGACTACATCAATATTTGTGGTGTAGGCAAATTCCTCTCCGTCCATGGTTGTAAGTCTCAAGGCACCGCCTGAGAAAGCTTTCTTGACCACATAGGGGCCGTCATAATTTGGAGTCCACTTGCCCCGAGAGTCAGTGAGAAATGATTGTATCTTTTTGAGCACAAGGTCTCCTTTCCTGAAGACGCGAGGTCGGACCTTTTTTGTCAAACGCCCTCTTCATTCTTTGCTGATACAACTGACTGTGGCATAATGCCATTATTAGCTTTTCTTTGATCAGATTGAGTTCGTCGTGTCGACTTTGACACCATTCAGCTTCTGTAAGCTTAGCTTCCATCAATACCCGGATTGATGGGATCTCTACTTCTATGGGGAGCACTGCTTCCATGCCATATACTATAGAGAAAGGGGTTGCCCCTGTTGAAGTACGGACAGATGTGCGATAACCGTGAAGAGCAAAGGGTAGCATCTCGTGCCAGTATTTATAGGTTACAACCATCTTCTGAACAATCCCCTTGATGTTCTTGTTAGCCGCTTCTACCGCCCCGTTCATCTTGGGTCGGTAGGGAGATGAGTTATGGTGTTCGATCTTGAACTCTGCGCACAACTCTTTCATCATCTTATTGTTTAAATTAGATCCATTATCCATAATGATCTGGCTCGGAACACCATAACGGTAGATGATATTGTTTTTGATAAATCGGACCACCACTTGTCAGGTTACATTAGCGTATGACGCTGCTTCGACCCACTTGGTGAAATAGTCAATGGCTACCAGGATTAACCGATGTCCGTTTGAAGCCTTGGGTTCAATCATGCCAATCATGTCGATTCCCCATATGGAAAAAGGCCTTGGGGAAGAGAGAACTTTGAGATGTGTTGCCGGTACATGGATCTTGTCGGAGTATATCTGACACTTGTGACACTTCCTCATGTACTTGTAGCAGTCGGATTCCATGGTCAACCAGTAGTACCCTGCTCTTAGAATTTTTCTCGCCATTGCATGTCCATTGGTATGAGTGCCAAAGGATCCTTCATGAATCTCTTTTATCAGCATGTCTGCTTCTGGTCTGTCTACACATCGGAGCAAGACCATGTCAAAGTTTCTCTTATAAAGTGTATCACCGCTCAGGAAGAAGTTTCCTGCCAATCTTCTGAGGGTTTTTCTGTCCTTCCTTAGTGCCCCAGGTGGGTACTCTTGTTTTTTAAGGAAGCATTTGATATCGTGATACCAAGGTTTTCTATGACTGCTTCAATCTTGAAGATGTAAGCGGGCTGTTCAAGGCGCATTATGTCGATCTTAGGTAGGTCATTCCATTGACCTACACTAATCATGGAAGAGGGGGTGGCTAATGCATCAGCCATGTGATTCTCATCACGAGGGATGTGATGAAACTCAATTCTGTTGAAGAAAGGTAACAACCTTCTTGCATAATCTTTGTAAGGAATCAGTCCTGATTGGTACGTGTTCCAATCTCCTTTGATCTGATTGATAACCAGGGCTGAGTCGCCATATACATCCAAGTTCTTGATCCTCAAATCAATCGCTTCTTCGAGACCCATAATACAAGCTTCGTATTCGGCCTCGTTGTTTGTACACTTAAATGTAAGTCTGGAGGTGAAAGGAATGTGGGTACCCTGGGGTGTTATGATGATTGTCCCAATTCCATTTCCGTAATGATTGACAGCTCCTTCAAAGATTAGTCCCCATTGGGAACCTGGTTCTGGCCCTTCACTGGGTAGTGGTTCATCGTAATCTTTCATTTTTAGATACATGACATCTTCGTCTGGGAAGTCAAACCCGATTGATTCTTGATCGTCAATCGGTTGATGAGCCAAATGATCGGCTAAAATACTCCCTTTAACGGCTTTTTGAGTGTGGTATTCGATGTCGTATTCTGATAACAACATCTGCCAACGGGCAATCCTTCCCGTTAGAGCAGGCTTTTTAAAGACGTACTTGATTGGATCCATTTCTGAGATTAACCAAGTAGTGTGTCGAATCATGTACTGGCGAAGACGTTTGGCTGCCCAAGCCAAAGTACAGCAAGTTTTCTCAAGCATAGTGTACTGAGTCTCGCAGTCGGTGAATTTCTTGCTCAAATTGTATATGGCAGACTCTTTCCTTTTGGTTTCGTCTTGTTGGCCAAGTACACAACCCATTGAGTCGTCCAAGACTGTTAGATAGATAATCAGTGGTCTTCCCTCCACTGGAGGTGATAGAATCGGCGGGTTCAATAGGTATTCCTTGATACTGTCGAAGGCAGTTTGACAGTCCTCTGTCCAAACGCAGTCCTGGTTCTTTTTAAGTAATTTGAAAATCGGCGCACACGTCGCGCTCATGAGGAATATGAATCTGGAGATGTAGTTCAAACGTCCCAGGAATCCTCTGACTTGTTTTTTAGTTTTTGTAGAAGGCATTTCTTGAATGGCCTTGACCTTGTCAGGATCAACCTCAATTCCTTTCTGGCTGACGATGAACCCTAAGAGTTTCCCTGAACGGACACCGAAGGTGCATTTGTTGGGATTTAAGCGGAGTTTGTACTTTCTCATTCGCTCTAATAATTTTGACAGGTGGGTCACATGCTCCTCTGCTGTTCTAGATTTGGCAATTATATCATCGACACATACCTCGATTTCCTTGTGTATCATGTCATGAAATAGAGTAGTCATGGCCCTTTGATAGGTTATCCCGACGTTCTTCAAACCGAACGACATTACCTTGTAACAAAAGGTACCCCATGGGGTAATGAACGAAGTTTTCTCCATGTCTTACGGCGCCATTTTGATCTGGTTATAGCCCGAGAATCCATCCATGAAGGAGAAAACCTTGAACTTTGATGTACTGTCTACCAGCATGTCAATGTGTGGTAAAGGAAAGTCATCCTTCGGACTAGCCTTGTTTAGATCTCTGTAGTCTACGCACATTCTGACCGTTCCGTCCTTTTTTGGAACGGGTACGATGTTGGCTAACCATTGAGGATATTCAGACGTAGCGAGGAAACCCGCGTCAATCTGTTTTTGTACCTCCTCTTTGATTTTGATGGCCATGTCCGGGTGAGTCCGTCTCAACCTTTGTTTTACTGGCGGACACTCTGATTTCAATGGTAAATGATGCTCCATGATGCTGGTATCCAACCCTGGCATGTCCTGGTAGGACCAAGCAAACACATCGGGAAACTCTTTGAGAAGCTTTATCAAACTTTCTTTGACAATTGGACTGAGTAGTGCCCCAATCTTGACCTTTTTTCTCTCTTCTTCTGAACCCAAGTTGACCATTTCCAACGGCTCTTTGTGAGGTTCAATGGACCTTTCCTCTTGTCTGAGTAGTCGGGAGATCTCTTCTGGAATTTCTTTGTCATTTTCTTCTTCAGCCTCGAATACCGGGAATTCAAAGTTGGGAGAAGGCATTTAATTGTGTGTTTCAATGGGGTTTAAAATAAGCAGTCTGCAAGACGTGATGATTTGTGTTTAGAAGAGATAGAGAGAATGCAAGAGTGTGTGCAATGTATTTTTTTTTGAAAAATTGCTTGTTTATTATTATTTGTTTTTTAGGATTACCATTTTCTGAGAAAATCAAAAAGAGAAAACAACAATTAATGCGAAAATTACAGAACGACGTTATTTTATTTATGAACAAGTCAATTCTTGAAACTACAGCCCTATAAAACAAAACTCTGTCGCTTTGGGCGAAGCGAAGAGGGATAATTTACAGAAAGCGAGCCCTATCAAAACATCCGTTTCACCTGGGTAGGGTGAAAGGTTAAAGTAAAGACGACAATTACTTAGACTTATGAACGATCTTCGGAACATCGACTGCGACCCATTGGCGGCGAACTCCTCGGTGAATCACAAATTCTGGTACCTTCCTTGGTTTGTCTTCAGAAATAACGCTGATTTCTGGCGAAGCAGGATCATTGGAATCTGTCTCCCAGGCAGAGTTGTCGTAGGAGGATTCCTCTGTTGTATTTTGCATAGTATTTGTTCTCTCAGGTAAATCTCCCCACCCAGTTAGCTGGATGTCTTCGAGCCTGATACGAGAGCTTTCAGGAGCGGTGTACTTGACCATATAGTTGTATTTTCCACTTGGTTTTCCTAAGGTGTCCCACACTTCTTTGGAACTAGAGGGGTCATCTCTCTCGATGACGTTGACCTCAGGAAAAGCATAGTTGATAAATTCTAGTTAGGCAAGCTTTGCCAATTCATCGTCGTATTGGATAGGTTCTGAATGACCTGAATGTTGATCCCATGACATGGTGGGGACACAGGTATTCTGTTCAATGATGCTCAGCTGATTTTCATAGTTCGGCTAATTTTCTTGCCCCAAGTCTCCTGGATACAGCTGCCAGATAGGCAGGCCATCCATTGAGCCGTAGTAGTCGTGGTCAAAGTTGTCTTTCATCAGAGTTTCCTCCTCTAATGAGTTTGGTGGAGCACAGCATCCTTCCGGATCACAATCTCCATATATCATTTCGACGTCTGACCTGGGTATAAATCTCGGACTCTGTGCGGGATAGCAAAATGATGTAGGAACCTCTTCCTGAGACATATAACCGTCCTCGTTGAGATAGGACTTCCATTCCTCATCCGTATCAGAGGGATCTACCTTGTTGATAGTATGGACTGTTTGAGGCACTGGGTGAAGGAAACCTCCACTGTGGAAGAAGTCCTGAATGGGATGAAGACTTTCATCGTTAGCAGCTGTCTGGGTGCAGGTTGCAGAAAAACAGGGACCCTTCTTTGTTTTCTTATTAGTATGAATGACGAGTTGTCCCCATCCTTTCGTATTATTACTTTCAATTGCCTCGAGAGCATCTCTGTATGAAGAAATTGAGGTTCCCTTCTCTGACTGATTCTCCGTGTTTACCGAAAGTGCCTGGAACTGAGTTCCAACAACCTCCTCGGGTTCTACACAAGTAGATAATGACAGGTTACTCACGATCAAGGCTTGTTCTCCACAGACCATGATGAGTTGATCGTTCTTGACGAACTTCAGTTTTTGGTGCAGCATCGAAGTGACTACCCCAGCCTGGTGTATCCAAGGTCTTCCTAATAAACAGTTGTACGCTGCCCGGACGTCCATGACCTGGAAAGTGATTAGGAAAGTGTGAGGACCGATAGTTATGGAAAGGTCGACTTTGCCGATAACTGCTTTCCGAGATCCGTCAAAGGCTTTGACGATGACCTCACTGCCCCTCATCGAGGATCCTTTGAATGATAGTCGCATTAAAGTGGACTTTGGCATAACGTTGATGGGCGGTCCTGTGTCTACCAGTACGCTGGCTAACGCATCGTCCTGGCAGTTAACTGTGATATTGAGTGCCATGTTGTGGCTTTTCCCCCCTCCGACAAATCCTCATCACTGAATCCTAAGTTGTTGCATGAAGTGATGTTAGAGATGATGCTATCGAACTGTCGTATTGACACATCCTGTTCCACAAAGGCTTGCTCTAAGACTTTGTGTAGAGCCTCTCTGTGGGCTTCGGAACTGAGTAAAAGTAATAGCACTGAGATCTTTGAAGGAGTTTGTAACAACTGATCAACAATGTTGTATTCACTCCTTTGGATGAGCTTCGGCATCTCATCATTGTTCTTTGAAAGGTCGGGATTACTGGATTGACCGACTGGTGGATCAGGAGATTCTGTCGGAAATTCCTTTTCTCTGTTAGGTTCTCCAACCCCTCGGTTGAAGATTCGACCGCTCCGTGTTACTCAACTGATGTCTGCAATATTCACGACGGAGGGTAATGGAATTTCCTTTCCATTCTCAATTATTGTTGCACCGTATTTGTAAGGGATCGCCTTAGCTGTTTCATACGGTAACGGTCCCGATAGATAAATAACTACAAGAGCCTTATGATTTTTCTGACTTTCGTAGGTAACTTCAATTAGTTCCTAGCTAAGAACCTTTGATTCGTCCAGTAGAGGGATGATGGTACAAACATCCTTGTTCCGTTGATGATCAGAGATTATGGCAACGTCTCTGATTTGATCAGCGAAGTAGTCCGGCGTCCAGTTGATTGGCTCGGGACTCGGACACGGGTGAATCTCTTTACGATCCAACTGGCCTTGAAGAGCTTCCCGCACAAGGTAGCATCCTTGGTTACTCTCCGAGCAGACTCTACAACGTTCATAGTTGTATGGTGGCACCTGGCCATGCCCACTTTGAATGCAGTGCAACCTTACCAGGTTTGTTTCCATAGATCGGACATCCTAACTTTGACGCCAAGTAGGGTTTCCATTAAGCACGCTGATTTGTTGCGTGTCTTTATCCAGATAGATTGGAAGCCACCAGTGGTTTAACAAGTGTTGTAAAGTTCTCTGAACGAGAGCGCACCCTTGGTTACTCTCACTGCATCCTTTACAGTTCAGATAATCGTGAGAAGTGAGAAAACTAAGTTGAACCGGCTTGGCGTGTAACTCCACCAAGCTGGTATTCATCAGACGAATATCAAAGATTTGAATCATGTTGATCTGATAAGGATTTCTATCATGGTAGTCCTGGATCCACCCAAGATCCATCTGACGCTGGAGGGCCTCTTGTACAAAAGAGCATCCCTGTTTGTTTACCGAGCAAGTCAGACAGGAATTGTAATCATGTCGCAGCAGATTATGGTACTGGCTTTGCCTTGAGTGCATCGCCACCAAGTTGACATTCATTGCACGGATGTCGTGGTTCTGAATGATGTTGGAATTCGTATAGCTCATGTTGACTCCACGAACTCGATGCTCTTGGATCCACCCGAGATCCAATTATTCCTGTAGAGCTAATTGCACCACAGAACATCCTTGATTGTTTTTAGAGCAGATATCACACTAGTGATAATTATGAGGTGGTACATGGCCATATCCGCTCTGTCTACAGTGCATCTTGACCAAGTTGGCCCTTAACAAGAGTACATCATGAATTTGATAGCTGTCGTTAGACTCTCCTTCTATCAAGTTGACTGCAGCTTTTTCGTGTTGAGGCAGCGGATTTGTGAGAACATTAGGATTCGTATCTTTGAAAGATAAGACCCCGCTCCTAACAAGCTTTTGTATGTCGGATTTGAAACTAAGATAGTTCTCTATGTTATGCCCTGGTCCTCCTTGATGGTAAGGATAAGTCTGATCTGCTTTGAACCAGAAATGAGGATTTTCCGGTATTGTAAGAGGAGACTTGGTTTGGACATGCCCCTTGACCAGTAATAGTGGAAGCAATTCCGCGTACAACATGGGTATAGGGTCGAACCCTGATGGTCGTGTTGCACGATTGTTGTTATATGGAGGACGGGCCTTCTGAAGAGGTTGATGTGTCCTTTGCTGATATTGTTGTTGATTAGGTTGGCTCAGCATAACCTGAGGTTGATACATAGGAACAAGAACCGGGTTAATAGCAGGAGTTACAGCTGCTACTGGTTGGTAACGTCGCCTTTGCTTCCCGAGAGAGATATTCCCAATAGCCTGCTCTTTTTTCTTAGGGAGAGCACTACCGTATCATTTTGTACTACTTGATGATCCAACATCTTTAACTAGGCATCCTTCTCAGACAGCTTCCTCAAGACGAACTCCCATGCCCACCATCTCGATGAAGTCACTGGGCGCACTGGCAACCATTCTGTTGTAGTAAAATGAGCTTAAGGTTTTTAAGAAGATCTTTGTCATCTCTTTTTCCTCCAGAGGTGGACAAATCTGAGCGGCAATTTCACGCCATCTCTGAGCGTATTCTTTAAAGGTTTCCTTGTCCTTTTGTGACATCGATCTGAGCTGATCTCTGTCCGGTACCATGTCCAGATTATATTTGTACTGCTAAACGAAGGCAGCACCCAGATCTCTGAATGTGCCGATCGTGGAGCGGTTTAACCCCATGTACCATTTTAATGCGGCACCGGTTAAACTATCCTGAAAGTAGTGAATTAGTAGCTCTTGGTTCTTTGTCTGAGCTGACATTCGCCGAGCGTACATCACTAAATGGCTCTGAGGGCAAGAGTTACCCTTGTACTTTTCAAAGTCGGGTACCAGGAACTTGTGTGGAACTTTCACAATGGGGACTAAGCATAGGTCCGCATCGTCCTTTCCAAATAGATCCTGACCGCGAAGGGCTTGCAGTTCTTTCTGCATTTCCAGGAACTGTTCCTGGAATTCATTCATTCTATCGAACATGCTGTCATTTCCACCATAAGGTATCTGGGGAATCTGTCCTTCCGGGACAGTGTGTACCACGGGCGGTGGTATAGTCACAATGGCCGAGACTCTCGGTGTCTCCCGAAGTTTGTAACCTTCAGGAGTTGCTGTCATGCCCCTGACATCTTCGCTTTCCCGAAGTCTGTAACCTTCAGGCCCAACGGTTCTTGCTGCATTTTTGGATCTACTATGATCGGAGGAATATATCCTTCCGGGATATAGTTGAGTGGCATGCCCCAGGGATGATCTTTCGGCATTTTGTACCTAGGATCATACTTTTCCACTATGGGCATTGATGTGATCTCCGAGATCACAGTCCTTTGTTGCTGCATTTGAGCTTCTGCTAGAACTTGCATGTCGTTATGAAGCTTTCTCAGATCCTCTTTCAGATTGTCGATCTCTTCTCTCAACTCTCTGTTCTCTTCCTCGAGATCATCCATCTTTTTCTGACGATTGGCCCGAGTATTGTACGAATGAGACAGTTTGACTCTAGAACCGAGACACAAACGTGAGATTCGTAGGTAAGTAGAATGCATTTATGAGAATGATGAATGCAATGATTATTAATTATTTTTGTTTATTCAAAGTAAACTTCGACAATTAGATTTCCAATATCAAACAGTGGGGAAACCCCGTTTTATTGAATTCAAAAGATTGCGGAAATGGAAATACAGTAGATTACAAAGTGCTGAAAAAGGAAACCTAAACTAATGGATCCTGAGTCCTCTCTGAGGAGAGCTCAAGTGCTGGTTCTGGTACTTTCCTCTTCTTTGACCGGGGATCTTGGGCCGTTGTCGGGTTGTCATTCCTTTTCCAAGTGAAAGGAGCGAGCAAATTCCTTTGGTCAACCTGATTCTCTACAGCATGTTGCTCTAAAATCTCAATCAGAGCATCCTTTTCTTTTAATAGCTGCTGTATTTTCTTACACTCCACATTGAGAATACTGTACTTGTTCTTCCAAGACCTATTTTTCTGCTGAACTTTGTTGAGAGTAACCTAAAGCTTTTCCGTCTCAGACATAAAATAAAGGGCAGAGTCCCTTAATGGAAGAACTTCCTGACAAGGGTAAGGCATCCTCAGTTTGAGAGCTCTAGTTTATGCCCAGTGGAGATAGGGCTCCACCAAGACACAGTCTGGTTTTCCTAGAGACTCTCGTCCTTTTCTGTGAACATGTTTCCAAGCATGCACTATTTCTGTCTTTAGTGCCCTATCATTTTCTCCTTCCTTGAAGAAAAGACCTTCCAGATGAGCATTACGCAGGACATGCCTCATCGGGTATCCAAATTGACGACGAACGAGAATTGGATTATAGTTGATTCCTCCCTTAGTTCCTATAAGGGGTACATTTGGGAAATTTCCACAACGGTCAATGATTATGATCCCGTCATAGATTCGATTGTACCAATCGATGTCAGATTTGGTAAGAGACATGACTCTCTGCGACCAACGTAAAGTATTCTTTTGATCCCAAAATGTAGCAGACTTGGGCAAATGGGAAGTGAACCATTTGTAAAGCAAGGGTACACAGCACGTGATCATTCCTCCGCTGTATAAATTCCTTAAGTGTACCGAATGATACGCATCTGCGAGTAAGGTCGGTACAGGGTTTCCAATCAGACAAATCTTAATGGCATTGATGTCTACGAAGTTATCAATGTTGGGAAACAAAAATAACCCGTAGGTGAGCAAAACAAATATGCTCTCGAAAGCGGCCACATTCCCTATACTAGCAAAGTATAGAGCCTTTTTTGTTAAGAACTGGGCTGGCAAACCTTGGATGCCACCCTTAGTGGTCATGTGAGTCCTGACTTCTGACTCGTCCAAATAAATTGCTCGTGCAATGGTTTGATCCTTTGGAATTTCTTCCAGTCCAGAAAAGGGAGCTTGATCAGTAATGTGTAGATCAGTCAAGTGAGAATACTCCTCCAGTGTTGGTGCTAGATGATAATCTGGGAATGTGAAACAGTGATAAACCGGATCGTAGAACTGGATTAGCGTGAACAGGATTCCTTCGATTACATGGACCCTTAACAAGGACAGCAATCCTCCATACTTGGCTCTGAAAGCCTTGTGGTTGGTGATCATTCTCGCCAAACCTCTCAAATCCTCCAACTTTGGAACCTTGGAGGTGTACTTATGAGTTTTCCTTCTACCAAAATCCATTAGCGCAATCTCTTTTCTCTCTGACATTTGTAATTAGTGTCTTAGTTTATTTTGAAAAAGAGAGATTAGAAGAGAAGATTTTTTGAATGTTTTAATGTTTTTTAAATGGATGCATGAATGCAGCACACAAAAACATAGAAAAAACATGGGGTCAAAGGGTCGGTGTCATGAAGTCAAGGCTCTACGCCCCCCCCCCCCCCTCCCAAAGGTTTATACTGGTGATTTTTTGTACCTGTCCGCAAAATCATTGACCCCTCTGGGATAACAACAACAAGCGGATTGCCAGCGAGCTGATGTATCCTAGAGTGATCTCAGATGAGGGTAGTATCGTATGACAACTATTTTCGATAGCTTCCGCACTACAAAATGGCTTAAGTCTACTAAAAACCTCAGCTTCTCAGATAAACCAGTCCACCACACTACTTTCAACAACCGAAGTCATATAGGCAATGTATCTGCAAAGGGAGTCTCCACTGAGTTTGATGGTCGATCGGGGGCTCTTAACTGGAATTCACTCCCAGTAAGATTACCCGCATTGCCATCACCTATCTTAGGTGTATACTCAATCTTTCCACATGCGGCATCACACACATTCGCATTAGCAGAAAAATAAACACAACTGTCATTTAGGAAAAGCAGTATATATATTTGTCTTAATCATCCTAGACCTCTAGTCTTATGTTCCTATACAGACAATGACTCCCCAGCAGAGTCGCCATTTCTGTGACGTGAATGTGAACTCAAGGTTTCTACCTAAGAGATGGGAAGAGAACAAGATCTCTACAGGACTGTCCCCAGTGAAGTCGCCATTTCTCTGTAGCGCGAATTTTTGTGTGGTTGCAAAGCACTATCGCTTTGGTGTACTACAGTTCGATTCATTTTATATCCTATTGAAGCTGATGAAGGAAGGGAAATAGAAGTCTCCAATTAACCCTGCTTGCAAACTGAGTTTAAACAGATGACTGTTGGTTTACAGATGCTATTAAGATTGTGGGTCTCTCTTATGTTATTTTGATAAAACACAGGGTCTAGGCTATTGGTAGGATGTTAGGAATGATGCTTTTCGATGATGTATGAAGGTACGGGATTTTGGGATTTTGATTAGTGTGCTCGCTAAGATTTTTCCAATCTTATGCCAACGTATTCCCATTTAACGAAACAAGGAAATCAGAGCGATCGTAGTTCCTCCTATTATATGGGAGGAAAAAAGGTCGTTTTGGTGTTTTGTTCAAAGCCCAAGACGTGAAGCTGAAGGTGATTTGTATCTTGTTCAAAGCCCAAGATGTGAAGCTGAAGGGTCTATTTGTATCTTGTTCGAAGGCCAAGATGTGAAGCTAAAGGGTTTTGACTTTGTCATCTCTTAAAGAGGGGTATTTGGTCTGTTTGTCACAACTGTTATGTGACTGGTTATAAAGGAGAATTACTTTAACTGGGATATGTGAATCCAGCAATGCCATAATTTCCTTTATAGGAGTTTTTAACCTGAAGTAGAAGACTTTAACTCAGTTTAGAGCAATGTCATCTTTCCTTAGGAATTTCTCATGCTAAAAGAGGGACAGTGGCGTGGATGTAAATAATCCAGAGGCTTACCGCTTACAGCAATTAGATGGGGAAAAGGAGTTGTTGATGTTTGTATACTGTGAGCAAGGCACATATTTTGATGCTAAAAGGTTGATTGACTCGACCGGGGTTTTCTTATACGAAGCCTAAGAGGAGGCTATTGACCCAACCAGAGGGTGTTTTTATGTGTCTCGTATGAAGCCCGAGAGAGAGGCTAAAAGGGTTGACTCAACAAGAGAGTGATTTTATGTATCTCATACGAAGCCCGAGAGAGAGAGGCTAAAAGGTGGGTTGACTCAACAAGAGAGTCTTTTATACTCAACAAGAGAGTGTTTTTGTATCTTGTACGAAGCCCGAGATGGAGGCTAAAAGGTGTGACTCAACAAGAGAGTCTTTTATACTCAACAAGAGAGTGTTTTTGTATCTCGTACGAAGCCCGAGATGGAGGCTGAAAGGTGTGACTCAACAAGAGAGTCTTTTATACTCAACAAGAGAGTGTTTTTGTATCTCATATGAAACCCGAGATAGAGGTTGAAAGGTGATTGACTCAACAAGAGAGTTTTTTATACTCAACAAGAGAGTGTGAAAAGGTTAGCTCCGCTGGGGAGAATCATTGTACAAAGCCCAAGAGGAGGCTAAAAGAAAATTGTCTCAACAAGAGAGTCTTTTAGTATCTCGTACAAAGCCTGAGATGGAGGCTACTTATGCTGGTGACTGTTTCAGTTTAGTCACAGGTCCAGTATGTTGGATAAAAGAGAAAATCAGTTCTTATGAAGGGAACGATTAAAGGTAAGGTTGTGCTTTAGGATTGATCAGAGGATCAGGGTTATTTCCTCTTCTTTAAGGAAATGGGAAATCCAAAGGGTATTGAGACTGTCCAAGCCTACTGGTGTTTTGAGAAATCGATTCTCAGGTAGTGAAAGATCTTTGTATGATGCCCAAGAGAAGGCTGGTATGTTAAGGGATGAAGGTCAACCCATTAACTGGTCTGACCCTTGACTCAGAAGGACAGCTCTAGAAAATTGATGACTAGGTTTTGTTCCTATACCTGTAGAGGTCTCTGGGTCCTTGTACTAAGCCCAAGAGAAGGCATGAGAGCTTTTAAGAAGCCGAAGGGTCCTTGTACAACGCCCAAGAGGAGGCGGGGATGCTTTTAAGAAGCCTGTGGGTCCCAAAACCTTGATAAGTTCAAGACTTGCCATTCACCGAGAATAGATCAAGCCAAGAAAGTCCGAGAATTTGGAAGAAACTCAAGAGATGCCATTCACGGAGAAAAGATCATCTCTGGGGAGTAGAGTTTCTTTGACAATGTCTAAGGGTGACAGTCTGAGAAAGGGTTCACTAAGAATGCTGCCTTTCACGTCTCCATATTGTTTAACCCCAAGAGGAGGGAAGACTGTGTCTGGTAATCCTATGGGGATCTAGTTTTGTTTGTATTTAAGAGTGACAAACAGGGCTTTACCTAGTGCTAGACGTAGTTTCCGGGGAAAACTCTAAATAACTATACTAGTATTACACAGTGGATATATGACGAGTATATAAAAGTTTGTGAAAGAAGGCTTACAGTGAGCAGCCCCACAATACAGTTATATATATATATATATATATATATATATATGAAAACGGATAAAGAAAGCGGGTAAACACTTACTCGGTTGTAGAGCTTCCATGTTGTTTTGTTAGTTGTTCAACAAAAAAAGCTTTGATAACAATATTATATTCAAAATCAAAGGAGAAAGTGCTTTGAAAAGATTGTTGGGGCTTACAACTCAAGGAGAGGCCCAAGGTTTTATCAGTAATTGCACTGTGGTTTTGAATTTGTACAGGGACTTATACAAGTGACTGAGGCCCAAAAAGGTTTTCTGTACAAAGGGATGGGTCTTATACTCTTTCAAGAGGCGCAAAGGTTTATTTTTATACAAGTGGTGGGGCTTACAACTCAAGGAGAGGCCCAGGGTTTTATTTTGAACTGGCGATCATGCCGAGGTTTTTCTTCTTTTAACACAGAGGGACTTATACAATATCTGAGGCCCAAAATTGTTTTGGTTAAAAGGGGATTGGGTCTTACACTCTATTAGAGGCCCATAAGGTTTTTGTACAAGTGATGGGGCTTACAACTCAAGGAGAGGCCCAATTGATTATTTTTGAAAAGGCGATTGCGCCAAGATCTTTGAAAACACCGTGGGTCTTATACAATGACTGAGGCCCAAAATTATTTTGGTTTCAAAAAAAGGGTTGGGTCTTACACTCTATTAGAGGCCATAAGTGTTTGAAAAATATTTGTTAGGGTGAAAGTCAAAGAAACCCCAATTGCATTTTTTAAAGGCATTTTTCAAAGAAAAATCAAGTAAAAAATGATAAAAATATCAAATAAAATCATTAATCATGTTATAAACAATGATTAAGGTTTATGAAAAAGTATTTTATCCACATGAATATTTAAAATCATTTTGGTTTTAAAAATCAAGAAAAAGAAATCATTTTAAAAGCATCTAAAACAATTTAAAACAATATTTTTGAATATATTAAAAATATATCAAAAAATAATATTTTTTGTGATTTTTGTGTGGATTAAAATATTATGGAGTATGAATAAGAAGTGTGTAAAACAAAATTGGAACATGGTGATTTTTGCTATGTGAGAGAATTGGTTGAGTTTTGAAAATAAAGTAAGAAAAAGAGGAAAGATGTCACAACATCACATTCGACATCTCTTTTAGTTTTCAACATCTTTTTTATCAAACTTCCAACACTCATAACTCTCAATTTTTAAGGAAATTAAAATCCGTAAGAACCTATTTTGACCGATTTTTCGCAGGTAATCCAATGGTACTACTCATACATACTGAAACTTAATGTACAGAATGCACGAAGCAAAAAACCAGAACTACACATGGATTTTAAAACAACATAAACTCCACATATAAACATGTTAAAGTGCAAACAGTAGGAGCATCACAACATACACATTAAGGACTACATTTTTGCTTCAAGAATTATTCAATATGATGTATGTATGTGGACATCAAAGGAAAGCATGATTCAAAGAAATCAAGTTGTGAAGCTTACCTCTTTTTTGGAGATTTTGTGCAACCTACCAAGTGCTTTGTTCCAGAAATGATTTGATGCTTTGGACACCCTCAAATGACCTCTTAGAAGCTTTTAGGATGGTTGGAATCAGCTGGAAACCTCTGGAGCAAGTTTGAGCTCTTTCTTGCAAAATGGGCAAAAGTGGCCAAAAAGCCAACTCTCTCAAATGGTGTTCCAGAAGGGGGGACCATTAGGGACAGTTCAAGGATGATATTTGGAGTGTGTTTGAGGATTTATCTGGTTTGAAAAGTGACTGAATCAAGACATGGCTTGAAAAATGCAAAAAAGTCCAATTTTAAGGTTTTGAGAGGTGACTTTGTGATTTTGGTGTTACAGGTCATTTATGAGAGTTTGGACAGCTTAGATATGACATATTGGATGTGTTTGGATCATGAGCTATGGTGGAAATGCTTTTTAACTCAAAAACTCAGAATTACCTTGCTAAAGAAGGCATTTTGGAGTGAAAGAAGTGATTTTGAGGAAAGCATCTAGTTGATGGCTTTGGTGTACTCAAGCTGAGCACAAATGAGCTCTATTTTTAGTAGAGCAAGTTTGTTTTGCAAGCAATAGTGAATGGCAACTGCAGCAGAGGTTTGGCAAATGTTGATCAATGAGAATCTAAGTCTCCTCTAGCCATTGACTAGAGGTTAGGGCACAGGCTGCCGGTTCCCTTGTTGTTGGATGAATCTTGACTGAATTCAGTTGGAGGAAGCTCAGTTTGTGCCACCTCTAAGCATCCATTAAATGCTCCAAACCAAAATTGGAGTCTTGTCCCTCTTTTAGGGTTTTTTAGGTTTGGCATGCTACTTTTGGTTCCAAGGACTTTAGAGGCTTGGAGATCAGATCATCCCCCTTGGATTTGATCCTCAGATGTATCCAAAATGATGACAAGGCTTAAAAATTCGTGTGGCACAAGAAATGTGCAAATCTGTCCTGAAACTTGTCTTAAAAATCAGCTGCAGCAAGTCTTGTTGTAAAATTCATAACTTCTTGTTCAAGAATGATAAATTGTTGTTCCAGGACTTTATGGAAAGCTGAGATGACATACTTCAACTTTGATGTTTGACCCTAGACTTGGTTCAACTTGGATCATGGAGAAAAACATCCTTGAAGTTGGGACATTCTTGCTGGAAAAATATTAATGATGTCCTATGAAATGTTGAAACATTTGACAACTTTGAACATTAACAATTCCAAACTCTAATCACTTATATCTTTTAATCCACTATGATATTTTGTGTTGAAGTGAATTGCACCTTGGATGCTTGTCCTGCACGGTGACAAAGCTTGAAAATTGTGTGGCACAAGAAAAAGTGCACAAAATCTGTCCTAAAAAACAGCTGCAGCAAGCATTACTGTAAAGTCCATAACTTCCTGCTCGAGTATGATAAATGGACGTTCTACAACTTTCTGGAAAGCTGAGATAATGTACTTCAACTTTGATGCTCAAGGTTTATGAAGATAAGACTTGTAACGTTGTCAAAAATGACCTTGAACTTGTGTGATCAAATCTGTCCTAAAAGCTGTCATGAAAATTCTGTTTTATCAATGCCTTTTGCAGAGACCATAACTTTCTGCTCGAGAATGATAAATGAGCTTTCTAGGATTTTCTGGAAAGGTGAGATTACGTACTTCAACTTTGATGTTCAAGGTTTGGCTTGAATCAACTTGGATCATGGAGAAAAACATCCTTGAAGTTGGGACATTCTTGCTGGAAAAATATTAATGATGTCCTATGAAATGTCGGAACATTTGACATTAAGAATTCCCTACTTTGATCACTTATATCTTTCAATCCTTATGATATTTTGAGTTGATTCCTTCTACTATGTTGAAGTATCATATACCCTCTTTAAAAGTAGCTCTTAAGCAAATCAATGGATGCTTGGATCAATAGTTACAACCTTGAAAAGTTGTGCACTTGAACATGATTTTAACTTAGAAAAAATTTCTAAGTTTCCTTCAATTTGATCAATTTTGAAATTTTGCATGATTTCTTGATTTAAATTTGATCAAATTAAATCATCCATCATATTTTCTTGAGTAATGGCTTGTGAAGCTCATAGTTGACCAAAAGTCAAACTTTGACTTTCTGCGTCAGTTGACTTTGTATTAGATGAACTTGAGGCTTGATCCACTTGAAATGTTGCACTCTTGTGCTTAATTCTTGATGTGGGAGACCTCTTGATCCTTTGTGGATATTTGAGAGGTTAGACAAGTTGAAGATCATGTCATTCCTTGATTGATCCTTTGTCTAAATACTCTGAGAGGGCTTGAAACCCTAATTCTTTGAGTGTAGAGAATGCTCACCCATCTTTGGGGAGACTAATGAGTATGAAAGTTCATCCATATTGTGATGATGATTTGTACAATGATGGGAATCTTAGTGGTCAAAATTTGGGGTATGACAGACATGATTGCCAAATCTAAAACAGAGGAAGAGCACATGGAACACCAATCAAAGCTAATCCAGCGTCTGAGAAAATACAAACTCCGCTTGAATCCCAACAAGTGTACATTCAGTGTTCGTTCAGGAAAACTCTTGGGATTCATTGCCAGCCAAAAAGGAATTGAGGTTGATCCCGAAAAAGTCAAGGTCATTCAAGAAATGCCTGCTCCAAAGACTGAAAAACAAGTAAGAGGATTTTTGGGACGTTTGAATTACATCTCAAGATTTATATTCCTCATGACTGCGACATGCGCGCCAATCTTCAAGCTACTCAGAAAGAGTCAAAACTGTATATGGACAGAAGATTGCCAAAGGGCTTTCGAAAACATCAAAGAATATCTACTGAAACCACCTATTCTATCTTCTCCAGTGGAAGAAAGACCACTGATAATCTACTTAAAAGTTATGGAAGATTCCATGGGTTGTGTGCTTGGCCAACAAGACGAGACGAAAAGAAAAGAGTCTGCCATTTATTACTTAAGCAAGAAGTTCACAGACTGTGAAACTCGATACACTATGCTCGAGAAAACTTGCTGCGCTCTAGCTTGGGCAGCTAAACGTCTTTGCAATTACATGATTTGTCACACTACTTGGTTAATCTCCGAAATGGACCCGATCAAGTACGTCTTTGAAAAGCCTGCCTTAACAAGAAGGATTTCCCGTTGGCAGATGTTGCTATCAGAATAGGACATCGAGTACCATGCTCAGAAAGCCGTCAAAGGAAGTATTATGGCCGATCATTTGGCTCATCAACCGATTGACAATCAAGAATCAATCAAATTTGACTTCCCAGACGAAGATGTGATGAACTTGAAGATGAAAGATTGTGATGAACCGCTACCGAACGAAGGGCCAGAGCCAGGATCCCAATGGGGACTAATTTTTTACGGAACTATCAACGCTTATGGAAATGGGATTGGGACAATCATCGTTACACCTCAAGATACCCATATTCCTTTCACTGCCAGATTTACATATAAGTGTACAAACAATGAGGCCGAATACAAAGCTTGTATCATGGGCCTCGAAGAAGCAATTAACTTAAGGATAAAGAACTTGGATGTGTATGAAGACTCAAAATTGAAGTAGTCAGACAAGAAGTAGTGCCTTGATAGGCCTGCTTACATATTTGCAATTGAAGTAGTCATAGATGACAAACCATGGTATCACGATATCAAATGCTTCCTTCAAAGACAAGAATACCCGCCTGGGGCATTGAGAAAAGATAGGAAGACTCTCAGAAGAATGGCTGGAAACTTCTTCCTGAACAATGATACACTCTATAAAAGAAACTTCGACATGATTTTGCTCAGATGCGTGACAGACAAGAAGCAAACATGCTAATGAAAGAAATTCATGAAGGCTCCTTTAGAACTCATGCCAATGGACACACAATGGCAAGAAAAATTCTGAGATCAGGATATTATTGGCTGACAATGGAATCGGATTGTTACAAGTACATAAGGAAGTGTCACAAGTGTCAGATATACGCCGACAAAATCCATGTACTATTAACACATCTCAAAGTTCTTTCTTCTCTGTTGCCTTTTTCTATATGGGGGATCGACATGATTGCCATGATCGAACCCAAAGCTTCAAAGGGACATCGGTTCATCCTGGTAGCCATTGATTACTTCACCAAGTGGGTCGAAGCAGTATCATACACCAATGTGACCAGACAAGTGGTGGTCCAATTTATCAAGAACAATTTCATCTGTCGTTATGGTGTTCCAAGCCAGATCATTACTGATAATGGATCTAACCTGAACAACAAGATGATGAAAGAGTTGTGTGTTGAGTTCAAGATTGGACACCATAACTCATCTCCCTACTGGCCTAAGATGAATGGAGCGGTAGAAGAAGCTAACAAAAAAATCAAGAAGATCATTTAGAAGATGGTTATAACCTACAAGGATTGGAATAAGATGCTACCATTTGCTCTTGACGGTTATCGTACATCTGTCCGCACCTCAACTAGGGCAACCACTTTCTCTCTAGTATATGGCATGGAAGCAGTACTCCCTATAGAAGTAGAGATCCCGTCAATGAGAGTATTGATAGAAGCCAAGTTAACAGAAGCTGCATGGTGTCAGAGTAGATACGATGAACTAAATCTAATCGAAGAGAAGAGAATGACAGATTTATGCCATGGTCAGTTATATCAACAAAGGATGAAGAAAATGTTCGACAAAAAAGTCTGACCCCGTGTCTTCAGAGAAGGAGACCTCATGCTCAAGAAGATACAATCATTTCTCACTGATTCCAGGGGCAAATGGACTCCGAATTACGATGGCCCTTATGTTGTTAAGAAAGCCTTCTCAGGCGGTGCCTTTAGACTTGCAACCATGGATGGAGAAGAGTTTACTTATACCACAAATGCTGATGTAGTCAAGAAATACTTCGTCTAAATGAAAAAAAAAATGTCTCGTTGGATAGAAAACCCGAAAGGGTGGTTCAGGAAAAAAATAGACACATAAACAATGATCATCCCGATGGATTGAAAACCCGAGAGGGCAATCTAGGCAAAAGTTAGGGATTCATGGCAAGTAACTGCATCCGACAAGATTAGCTCCTCAGCGGCAACGTCCTCTGTCAAGAAATTCTCAATCAAGGTCATCTTCGACAAAAGCTCAAAAATACCCAGAATTCAAAGTTGGTTGAAGAATAGCGGTCGTTATGTTTCAATGTAGCCCCTTTTCCTTTAAATTACCATTTTTAAAAATTTGTAATGCTCCATGGGATCATGCGTTTGGATGATTACCATTCTATCAATAAAAATTTGAGCCCTAGTGCCTTTTGTTTGCAATTCTCAGTCATTATGCTTTGCAAATGACATGTTTATTTAATTAACATTCTTGAAACAAAAAAAATTACTTTTGCTTTCAAACTTCAAAATACAAAATTAAAATACTACATGTAATCAGCACACCCTGAATGAAGGATAAATTATTTCAGATGGAATGTCCTATCTGTCACACTCAGTAGAGTTTTTACCTCTAAGAACCATGTTTGGTTTTTCTCCCCAATAGAGTCTACCCTTGATAAGCAAGAATGGGTTTCTATCCCTAGCAGGTTTATACCTTCGGAAACCAAAACAAACGCATGAATCCCCGTTCCCAAATAAAAGTACAACTTTTAAAATCTCCAGTGATACCCCCATCTCCCAGAGTGGCCGAGTATCCAATTGTGTTCATCACCAGTCTGTATGTCATGTCTGTCTTGTCAGCATTCCATACATACACCATGCATAATTAATTCATATTCATATTCATATTCTTATTGCATTACTATCACTTTAGTCATACTCATCCCCAAGTGATAAATGACCCCTCTCCTATAGAGTTGTCAGTCTTTCTTTCTACGTCAGATAGGACAAAATCCCGGTTTGAGTTCTTTCCTCATCAGAAAATGTATCGTCTAAACAATCTCTCTCCAGTTTATTCCTGGATTGAAGTCGGTCTTTGACCACCTTGATAACTTGAACCTCTGAAAGACAAGAAGCCATTTGGTTATACACCTTTGGAACTTCACTCTTCACCAATGAAGATGGTATTTTGCTTTCTTAGATTAAAGAAAATCCCCAGAGGAATCCTCTCAACAGAAGACTCTTGGCAATATGGCAGTTTCTCCCCAAGAAATGTGCTTTCAATGGAGTCATCAGCACCTCAAAATTGGATTACATCACATGGCATCTCTCCGGAAAGAGGAAGTATGATGTAATTTCCCCAGAAAATGGCATCTCCCACGAGAGAAGTTTGCACACCTATGCAATTCAGATAAATGGTCCCCACCAACAAGTCTGACGTCAAAACTTTACTCATCTTATGGCATCCCACCGAAGAAATCTCGAAGAGAAATATGATGAACCAGTTTTTTCCATCAAATGGAATCTCCCCAGCGAGAAGTTTTGTGAAAACCCTCACAGATAGCATTCCTTGTCAAGAGAAGAACTTGATAAGAAGAAACTAAGATCAGTTCCATGGCTGAAGACCAGGATCGAGGGGAAGTTTATTATAAGAAGAAACTAAGACCAGTTCTGTGGCTGAAGACATGGATCGGGGGAAGTTTATTTCAAAAGAAACTGAGACCAGTTCCATGGCTAAAGACCAGGATCGAGGGGAAGTTTATTTCAAAAGAAAACTAAGACTAGTTCCGTGGCTAAAGAATATGATCAAGGGGAAGTTTTACCCTTTTCTAAGTAGCATTACTTAGCAAGAGAAGATGGACGAGAAAATCAGCTACCATTCACAACAACAATCAAAATTTCGGGTATTCCGATATTTAATCCTCTTTTACCTTGCATGTCCGAACGTCTTCGCCATTCACACCTTCAGGTCGAAGAAGATTAAATAGGGGCATCTTTCATACCCTAAATTTTGACCACAAGATTCCACATCATTGTGCAAATCATCACCACAATATGGAGGTATCTTAATACCTCATCAATCCTCTCAAAGATTGTTGAGTATTCACCTCAATCAAGAATTAGGGTTTTAAGCCCTCTCATAGCACTCAGGCAAAGGATCAATCAATAATTGACATGATCTTCCACTTTTCAAGCCTCTCAAACATCCATGAAGGATCAAGAGGTCTTCCACATCAATAATCAAGCATAGGAATGCAACATTTCAAGTTGATCAAGCCTCAAGATCATCAATGCTACTAAATTAGGGTTTTGGTTAACCAAGGCCTCCAAAGGGAAATTTTCATCTGGCCATGAGCCAATACTCCAAAACATGATTCAAGAAGCTCAAAGGGACCTCATGGATCCAATCATAAGTTGAAAATAGCCCCCGGGGATGCATTCATCCAAAATCAGCAAATAGGGTTTCTTGACCTAATTCACCCCTAAGTTGACTTTTGAAGCAAGGCATGAGCCAAGACCTCAAGAAATGTTTTGAAGACCTCAAATATCTTATATTGATCCTCTCACAAGTTTAAATTGACACAGAACTTGATTCATGAGCAATATAAAGATTCAAATTCATCTGGACCATAAACTAGGGTTTTTAAGAAAAAGTCAACCATACCTTTGACTTTTGACCAAGACATGATCTCAAACCTTGGGGAATGATTCAATACACTCTAAAACACATATGGAATCCATACATTAGGTTTGATTTAGCCCAAGGACTTGATTTTATAAAGGATCACAAAGTTTGAAAATCATCTGATAAAAAGTCAACTGTGCCCAAAACCAAGTTTGACTTTTGAGATTTTTTGACAAATATGGCTTCTTTAAGTCAAAAACAATATTAACTTAAGGTTTGGATCATCATCAATCAAGAAAAATCAAGAAAAGTGAGGTTACTTGCAAAAGGGGTAATCTTAAGAAACTTAAAATTTTACTAAGTTATGGAAAAAAGATGATTTTTACCCAACTTTGCAAGACCATAACTTATGATCCAAGCAACCATTTTCTTCCATCCAAAGCTCAAATGAAATCTCTCATTACATACTAAAAAAGTGTCCTACTGGGCCATAGTCAAAAGATGCATGGATTTTGAGTTATAAAGCCATGAAGTTAGGGTTTCATGGGATTTCCACTTTTGACAGTTAGTGAAATTTTGGGACAGAATCTGTTTGTGTTTTAGCCAACTTTGAGGTCAATTTTCTCCATGATCCACAATGATCCAAGATCAAAGGTAAACATCAAAGTTGAAGTATGATGTGCAAGCTTTTAAAAGAGCACAAGAACATCATCAAACTTCATTTGAGCAAAGAGATATGAAGTGATCAACATGCCTTGCTACAAACTATTTTTCAAAAATCAGATTGATCATTTCTTGTGGTACACGATTTTCTTGTCAAGGGTAATGATCAATGCCACTCACATTCAATGCATAACAGAAGAAATCATAGCAAACCTGCAAATTTGAGTCAAAGGGTCAAGAGATACTTCAACTTGGATTAATGACTTTTGTCACATTATGCCTTGAATTCAAAGGCATTTATGTCCAATAGTGCACATTCAAAGATGCCACCTTTTTCAGTCAAGATGCTCACATAAACAACAATAAAAATGACTGAGGAATGTGGAATTGGTCAATTGGTAGCTGAGCTATTTGGAAGCATTGGTGTACCTTGCATTAGGGGTAATGATACATCTTGCCAAAACCATTGAATCAAAGCCAATCCACCAAGCCATTACTATTCAGCCAAGAAAAACTCATTCACCTATAAATAGAGGTCACGTTACTTTATTCATATCACACCAAAATAACCACAACACTTGTTTTCTCACAAATTCTTCCTCTTGCAAAATTCAAAGTTCTCAAAGAGTGAAAACTTGGAATTCTCAAACCAGTCCAATTCCACTCAAACAAAGCATCCAAACACTTCACATAAGCATCATAGAAGTGATCCATAACCTCAAAACACTTCTGTAACATCAGAATCACCAAGTCACTATCCTTTTGCTCAAATTTTCCTCAAAACTGCAGATAGGGTCGAGCCAAGTGATCCAGAAGGTTTCAATCCATTCTAATCATTGGAACACCATCCTTGGGGGTCAAGGAAACTATCTAGATCATCATCTTGCATTTGTAACACCTACATTGCATAATTAGATTCTCACTCTACACTTAAAAGAAATGCATATAATTGGTATCATTGAAATCCTTGTTCAAAAACACACAACTTTCATGGTTGAATCATGCAAAATCATTACGTATTGAGAGAGATATGAGAGGTTTTACTAATTCTCCATGGCGGGTACGAGCGAGGAAGAAGAAGATGGCCTTGGCGCCATTTTTTGAATTTTTGAATTTTAATATATTTTTAATATTTTCAATTATTTCAAAAATTCATATCTCTCTCATTTTTAATCTTTTTCAAATAATTTTTTAAACATAAATCATTATATATTTTAATATTTTATTCCATAAAAAAATCAATAAAATATTTTATATTTGATATATTTTTGAATTTTTTAAAGAATTTATTTTTAATTGTTTTAAACTTTTTAAAATAAATTCTTTCTCTTGATTTTTCAAAACCACTTGAATTTCAAACCATAATTTGAATAAAACATCTATTTTGAAACATTTATCAAAGTTCATAACATGTCTATTAAATATATTTGATATTTTTGTATCATTTTTATTTAATTTTTCTTTGAAAAAAATACATTTTTGTTAAAAATTAGGGTTTCCTTGATTTTAAATCTTCAAACTTTCTTCCAATCAACAGTTGGGCCTCTGATAGAGTGGAAGATTCAACCCCTTTTTGTAAATAAATAATTTCTTGGGTCTCTGTTGTAGTATACGTCCCAGTGCGATTTTCAAAATAACGGTGCGTCCACAATTTTCATCTAGCCCTCTCCTTGAGTATAAGCCCCACTTTTCTTTCTTTCAACAATCATTTTGGGCCTCTAATAGAGTATAAGACCCAACCCCTTTGTACATAAATAAATTTTGGGCCTCAGTTGTAGTATAAGTCCCACAACGTCTTTCGGTATCGCAGTGCGATCAATGTTTTAAAAATAAGTCATTTGGGCCTCTCCTTGAGTATAAGCCTCAATCTTTTGTACATAAACTTTGTTTTAAACAATAAACAACTTCCATGGGCCTCTCCTTGAGTTATAAGCCCCATATCTCTGTTTTCAAAATCATCTGTCTTTTTTTAACTGGTACTAAGAGGAGCATTATTCCCGTTGAAACTGCTTTTAGACCACTTGGGCCTCTTTTTAAGTTATAAGCCCCAAACATTTCTTTTCATTCAAACAAAAACTTTCTTTTGATTCAAACTCAAATTCAAAGTTTTCTCAAAACTTTCTTCAATTTCTCAAAACCCTAATCATACAGTCATCATCAATACAACCAATCACAATACACTTGGGCCTCTTTTCAGAGTGTAAGACCCAACATCTTTTCAATTCAATGTATACTTGTTTATATACCTATTAATTCACTCATTTGTATATACATGTGCATATCTGTTTAGAGTTTCCCCAGCAGTTAAGTCATCCTTAGGTCAAACAATAGGATACTTCTAACTTAGTCAATAACTAGTTCCCTCATAGGAAATTTCCCTCAATACAGTCTGCCTCCTCTTGGGCTTTATTCAATATGGAAATAAGAAAGCATTATTCCCGATGAAACTTTTCTTAAGACTGTCAAAACTTAGGAACATATAAAAGAAATTCATTTCCCCAGAGAGGATTAATTCCGGGTGAAACCTCTTTTGAATTTCTTCAAACCTTGGAACTATTCAACAGAGAAAGGATTATTCCCGGTGAAACCTTTCTTGAACTTTTCTTAGGCTTGGACCAACAGGCTTCTTAAAAGTTCCCCTAGCCTCCTCTTAGGCTTAGTACAAGGACCACCACGCTTCTTAAAAGTTCCCTTAGCCTCCTCTTGGGCTTTGTACAAGGACCCAAAGGATTCCGAAAAGCATAGGATAGAATTCAGTCATATCTACTAGTTCAGTCCTCAGGAAATTCAAAAACTCCAGAACATTCAGTCATTCAAGGGTTGATCTTCATCCCTAGAACCCACAACCTCCTCTTGGGCATCATACAAAGATATCTCTCTAACCAGATTCTATCTCTTCTTAATGAGACTTGGGTAGTCTCAGCCTCCTCTTGGGTTTCATACAAGTAGACTTGGAAAGTCTCACCCTCATAGTCTCCTCTTGGGTTTAACACAAGGACCCACAGGCTTCCTAAAAGCATAGGATAAATCCTAATCATCTTTACCCATACACCAGTCCTCAAAAGAGTTAAAACTTCTAAGGAATTCAAACTCATCTTTATATCCCTTCTGACCCCCAACAAGGCTTAACTTTCATCTTTAAAATCCCAAGCCAGGGTCAGGTTACCATCAACAAATCCTAAAAAGAATTAGAGCCCCATAGCATCTGATAAATCAACTCTGCTCAAATCAACAACAAGAGTTAGTTTCCCTTTAGATTCCCCAATACAATTTAGACCTTCTCCTGGATTTCAATAATCCTCAGCAAGAGTCAGCCTCCTCTTAGGCTTTATATAATGATTTTCCCAGACAACCTAAACCTTGGGCTTTGTACAAGACAGATATAACACTCCCCAGAGGAGTCACTTTTTTCAGCTTCAACCTTAGGCTTTGATCAAGGCACACACAAATCAACATCCCCACAGATGAGACCATGAGTCCTCTCTATAGGAAGATGCCTTCTATACATCACATATCAAAATAAACAATCAAAACCTTTTTCCAAATAATTACTGTAAGTGGCACACTTGTTGATTCAAAATCCAAGCTGGAGTCCTTCCCTTATCCTGGCTAAAATTTATGTTTCATCTAACTGATATACGTGGCAAGCCTCTGGATTCTACACATCCAAGCCAATGTCCCTCTCTTAGCATGAAAGATTCATAGAGGAAAAAGTGGCATTGCTCTACACTGATTTAAATCTTCTTCCTTCATGACATTTCTCTTATAAAGGAATATATTGCATTGCTGGATCCCATATCCCAGTTAAAGTAATTTCTCTTATAACCAATTACTCAACATTTGTGATTAATAGGTGAGATTTCTCCCTTTAGAGATGACAAATTCTCTCCCAGTCACCCTTTTGGCTTCAATCTTGAGCTTTAAACAAGACACAAATACTCTGCTAGCTTCAATCTTGGGCTTTGAACAAGACACCCATATTTTTCCTCCCATAGAATAGGAGGAACTACAATTGCTCTGATTTCCCAAATCTCTTTACGGGAATACGTAGGAATAAGATTGTGAAATCTTAGCGAGCACACAAATAAAAAATTCTAGGCCTAGGTGCCTTCTCAAAAACAATAGAAAACCCGAAAACAACAAAAACATTCTCTTAACCCTCCCAAAGGAGAAACTTTCCCAATCAATAGCAGATAAACACCAAAAAGCATTCTAAACAGTAGAAATACATGCAAAAGAAGGTTCCTATAGATTACTATAGATACTATGGGTGTTAATAGCTTCCCTTTGTATAACCAAACCCCGATCCCCGATCACTTAGCATTTGTTAAAGAAAACACTTGCGTGCAGGGTTAGTTTAAGATATATTCCCCTTCCTTTCAAGCTTCATAGGATAAATACAGAAATCAGAAAGTAGCACCAAACAGCGGTAGGTGGTCGCGTCACCAAAAAACCGACGCTACAAATGGCCGCCAGTCTTTTCTCATCAATGAAGTTCAGCTGATTCAACCTGCTCTGTACCCACTCAGCTTCATCAAGCTTCACATCCGCCAAAATCCTTAAAGAAGGAATCTCAACTTCCAATGATAGGATGCTTCCAGACAATACACTAGTGAGAAAGGGGTTGCCCCGGTCGACGTGCGCACCGAAGTATCATAACCATGCAAGGCAAACAACAACATCTTATGCCAATCTTTATACATCACAACTAGGGATGGCAAAAATATCCATACCCGTGGATATCCGTGGATAAAATCTGTCACAGATATGGGACGGATAACTTAATGGATATCCACAGATAAAATAAATGGATATTTAAATATCTGTTTGTTAATGGATATGGATATGGGTTTAATGATATCTATACCCGCAGATATCCATATCTGTTAATAAATTATAAAAATTATTTAAATATCGTTAGTTTATTATACCTTATCTTTTCATCTTCTAAAATAAACAGTCTTATTATATTTCTTTCTTTTTTAAAATTTTCTTTGAAGAAAACCTTTCACATTTCATTCAAATTCTATTAGCCATTTCATATTTAAACTCTTCAATTCTTCATACCCCACTTTAACAATTTCACAGTCCAACCAACTAGTGTTGTCATTCCTCTATCGAACCAGTGTCTCTCTCCCTACTCCTCTGTCATTCGCTATTCCATCATAACTCACAATCACAATATCTTTTATTTGTTTGGTTAAAATTAAATGTATGGATATTATGTTTGGATCTAATTATATTTTGGTGAATAAGAGGAAAATTAATGTGATGAAATTTTATTGTTAAATTAAAAGCGAATTATATGGATGTTATATGATAATAATTTTTTGTGTCTTTAAAAGAAGTTAAAAGTATATTTTAAAAAAATAATTTTCATAAAAAAATATTATCCATGGATATCTGTAAATATCCACGGATACCGTAAAACTCGTGGATTACCCGCTAACGGATATCCACATGGATATGGGGCGGATATGGATATCATATTTATCCAACGGGCGGATACGGATATCATAGTATCTGTCCCCATGGATATCCATTTGCATCCCTAATCACAACTATCTTCTGCACAATCGTATAATATTCTTATTTGCTGCCTCAACAACACCATTCATCTTCGGACAATATGGAGAAGAACTGTGATGCTCAATCTTAAAGTTCTGGCACAACTCCTTCATCATCTTGTTATTCAAATTCGAACTATTATCAGTAATGATTCTCTCAGGAATACCATAACGGCAAATGATGTCCTTCTTTATGAACCGGGCGACCACCTGCTTGGTAACATTGGCAAACGAGGCCGCTTCCACCCACTTTGTGAAGTAATCAATGGCAACCAGAATAAAATGATGCCCATTGAAGGTAGTCGGCTCAATCTTTCCAATCATATCAATGCCCTACATAGCGAAGGGCCAAGGAGATGCGAATACATTCAGAGGAGTCGGTGGTACATGTACTTTGTTTCCATAATCTGGCATTTATGACATTTTCTGGAGTATTTAAAACAGTCGAACTCCATGGTGATCCAATAATAACCTGCTCTCAACAATTTTCTAGCCATGGCATGCCCATTGGCATTGGTACCAAAATAATCCTCATGAACATCCTCCACCAACAGGCCTGCCTCGTGTTCATCAACACAACACCGCAGGACCATGTCAAAGTTCCTCTTATATAGCACATCGTCCTCATTCAGAAAGAAATTACCAGCTAGTCTCCTCAGAGTCTTTTTGTCTTTGTTGGATGCCTCATGTGGGTATTCTTGACTCTTGAGGAAGCACTTGATATCATAAAACCACGGCTTACCATCTGACACTTCTTCCATTGCAAAAATAAAAGCATTCCTATCGAGGTGCATAATTCTGATTGTCGGGACCTCATTCCACTGATTTACCTTATACATCGACGCTAACATTGCCAACACGTCTGCCATCTGATTTTCAGCCCGGGGTATATGATGAAACTCGACCCTGTTAAAGAAAGGTAACAACCTTCTAGCATAATTCTTGTAAGGTATCAGATTGGCCTGACGAGTCTCCCATTCACCTTTAATCTGATTAATTACCAGAGCGGAATCACCTTACACATCAAGATTCTTGATCCTTAAATCAATGTCCTCCTCCAACTCCATGATGCACGCTTTATACTCTGCTTCATTATTGATACAGATGAACGTCAATCGGGCAGTGAAATGGATATGAGAACCATTAAAAGTAGTAATGATTGCCCTTATTTCGTTTCCATACAGATTAACAGCTCCATAAAAAATTAACCCCCATTGGGATCCAATTTCAGGTCCTCCATCGGGCAATGGCTCGTCACAATCTTTGACTTTCAGTTACATAATGTCCTCGTCAGGAAATTCAAACTTCATTAGTTGATAGTCCTCAATTTGTTGTTGAGCAAGATATTCTGACAGAACACTTCCCTTGATGGCCTTCTGGGAAACATATTGGATATTGTACTCTGTCAAAACCATTTGCCAATGGGCAATCCTTCCAGTGAGTGCTTACTTCTCGAACACATACTTGATCGGATCTATCTTCGATATCAACAGGGTTGTGTGGTTTAACATATACTGCCTCAAACGCTTGGCTACCCAAGTGAGTACACAACATGTTTTTTTTCAGCATTGAGTACCTTGACTCACAATTAGTAAATTTCTTACTCAGGTAGTATATGGCATGCTTTTTTCTACCTGTCTCATCGTGTTGACCGAGCACACACCCCATTGAATTCTCAAGAATCGTCAGATATATTATTAGAGGTCATCCTGCTACCGAAGGCATGAGAATCAGAGGCTCCTGCAAATATTCTTTTATTCTTTCAAAAATTCTTTGATAATTTTCATTCCACCTAACTGCTTAATCTTTTCTTAACAAATTGAATATTGGTATGCACGTGGCTGTGAGATGAGAGATGAATCTAGCTATGTAGTTAAACCTCCCCAAGAAACTACGAACCTCTTTTCTATTCTCGGCTCAAGCATTTCTTATAGTTCTCTTATTTTAGCAGGATCAACCTCGATACCTCGTTCGCTGACAATAAAGCCCGACAATTTACCAGACCTCACCCCGAAGGTTCAATTTTTCGGATTCAACCTTAGCTTGAATTTCCTAAATCTTTCAAACAACTTCTACATATTTACCAGATGCTCTTCCTCTGTTTGGGACTTCGCAATCATGTCATCAACATAGACTTCGATCTCTTTGTGAATCATATCATGAAAGAGAGTCACCATTGCCCGCTGATAAGTTGCCCTAACATTTTTTTATCCAAAGGGCATCACTTTGTAAAAGAACGTTCCCCACGGTGTTATGAAAGTTGTTTTCTCCATGTCTTCTAGGGCCATCTTGATTTGGTTATACCCAGAGAAGTCATCCATGAAGGAAAACACAAAATATTGAGCAGTATTATCCACTAACACGTCAATGTGAGGGAGCGGGAAGTCATCCTTTGGGCTTGCTCTATTCAAATCACGGTAGTCAACACACATCCTAACCTTACCATCCTTCTTAGGTACAGGAACGATATTAGAAACCCACGGAGGATAACTAGTTAAAGCAAGGAACCCGATGTCCAACTGTTTCTGAACCTCTTCTTTAATCTTGACATCCATATCTGGTCTTGTTCTACTCAGCTTCTGCTTGACCGGAGGAAAACCCTCTTTGAGTGGGAAACGGTGCACAACAATGTCCGTATCAAGCCCATGCATATTCTGGAAAAACCAAGTGAAGATGTCGACGTACTCTTGTAGCATTTCAACTAATCTTCTCTTAACAATGTCTTCCAAGGCGGCCCCAATTCTGATTTCTTTCTTGGTATCCTCGGTACCCAGATTAACAATCTGAATATCCTCTTGATGAGGTTGAATGACCCTTTCCTCTTATTTCAAAAGTCTAGCCAGTTCTTCCAGAAGTTCACAGTCTTCATCAATCTCTTCTTCGGCTTGGTAAATTCGGTTGTCAAAACCATACTGAGCCATAGCAGAATCATTATTGATGGGATCTAAGATGATTAATCTGCATGATTGATGTTTTATGCTTTATTAAGATTAAGAAAACAAACAAGACACAAAAACACATTGCCATTTATAAAAATTAAAAGCAAAATGAAAAACAGGGGGCGAAATATTTGAATGCAAAAAACGTAATTTTATTTATGATAAACATTGGAAGCAAAAACATGTGGCCCTAAAAACAAGTCACTACGTCTTGGGTAGAATGTAGTGACATGAACGATTTCCTCAGAAGACCAGTTGGAAAACTCTTGCCTGGAATGCAGAGGCGGATCCAGCTATCCATACCGCAGTCGCTGTCAACTTCGTCTTCCCCTATGGCATTAACTTGGTCAAAAATGACCCCAACACTTAAAAATTTGACAGGACCTATGAACCTTGGAGGAGCTTGTGAAGGCTTGTACCCAAAAACGAACTTGTCTTACTTTATTGGTACTTCGAGAACTTGGTCGCGGCCTTGGGAACTATTGGCTTTAACCACGACACGAGCTTCCTTCAATGAAGACATAGAAACTTCAAGCTTTTTATCCAGGAGCGGAGGCTCTTTCTGAATCTAAACTGCTTCAAACGCTTGACATAGAGTTTCATGTATTTCACCATCAACCTCGACATATTTGAACATCGTCAAATGACTGGCCATATTATCCTCCTTCCCGCAGACCGTAACCATCTTACCTTCGATCATATACTTGAGCTTCTGATGTAAGGTAGAGGTTACTGCCCCTGCAGCGTGAATCCAAGGACGACCCAAAAGACAACTGTAGGACGGTTGGATATCCATGATAAAGAAGGTCGTATCAAAAACCTCGGGACCAACTTTAATGGGCAATACCACCTCACCGAACACAAGCCTCTTTGATCCATCGAAAGCTCGGACAACCAGATCACTGGGTCTACATATCACCCCCTGTGTATTCAACTTCATAAGGGATTTCTTCGGTAATACGTTCAAAGAAGACCCAATGTCTACCAAAACGTGGGTCAACAAGGAACCCCTACATTTCATAGAAATATGCAGGGCATTGTTGTGGTTCCTCCTAGCTGGAGTCAAGTCAAAGTCAGTGAACCCCAAACCATTATCTACATTGACATGGGCCACCTCCCCTTCTAAATGATTCGAATAAATATCCTGTGGTACATATGCATCATTTAGAATCCTCAGCTCCGAACACAACAACAAAGACAAAATGGAGATTTTTGAGGGAGTCTGATTCAACTGGTCTACAATTTTATAATCACTCTTCTTGGTTATTCTCATAAATTCCTCAACGTCCTTTGAAAAGGAAGCTTCACTAGACTATTTATGTGCAGAATCTTCCACAACCTGCTTACCTTTGCCTTTATCACAATTATCAACATTAACATCCTGCGCTACCGGTGGAGCGAAAACCCGACCACTGCGCAAGATGCCTCTAGCGCCAACAATATTATCCATATTAGAACCAGCATCTGAGGGACCCACCAGGTCTTGTTTTTTAGCATTATAAAATACCTTGGCTCCGTAATTCCACAGAATAACTTTGGTACTTTCATATGGTACTGGTCCCGGTGTGGTAATAATGACAGGTGCTTGCCACACGGATGCCTATATACGAATAATATTGTACGGAATGGAAATGGTTGCAACATCTTTATCATCATTAACATTATCCACAAAAGGAATTTTATCAAACTGAAGTTGTCCTTCATCTATCAACTTTTGTATACCTTCCTTTAACAAATCACAGCCCTCTGGCTGTACTGCACATTCTTGACAATCAGACACACAACCTAGGAATACATCCCCCTTGAGCAGACGTTCTTTTATGAACAACGGCGGAGTCTTCAACATATTGACATCGGTCACAAGATTCAACCCGCCCCCTCTTTAATAACATTTACCCTTACACCGCCATGAGGTGGCATATGATTTTGTATCACATTGGGCCCATTATTTGTGAATTCAATGGATTTTGAATCAAGCAAGTTCTAAACCTTGTGCTTGAACACTTTACAATTGTCGAGGTGATGCCCTGGTGCTCTAGAATGGAATTCACAATTAGTGTTGGCGTCATAGCCAGGTGGAGGATTGTCGGTGAGCGGAGCCAAGGTTCTCTTCTGAATCACTTGCAATTGAAGCAAATTTTGTCACAATTGAGTGTACGACATAGGAGGAGTGTCAAATTGCCTATCAGTCATCCTCGGTCTTCTTTGAAATTGACGGGGAGCATAAGGTTGTTGTTGAGGTGCAGCCGGGATGGCTACAATAGCAACCTGTTGTGAAGAGTTTTGACTTGTTCTTCCCTTACCTCTGTAGGACGATACAACATTTGTTTCCCCTCCCTCTTCTTGGGGGGCCCATCATATGGTTTCTTTCCTCCTCCAGACGAGGAGCCATTACCACTCTGAATCTTTCCCATCTTTATCTCGCTTTCAACTCGTTCACCCGCCATAACCAAATCTGAGAATCTTTCAGAAGTGCAACCAACCAGTCTGTCATAGTATGGACCCTGAAATGTGCCCATGAACATATCCACTAGTTCCCTCTCCATCATAGGAGGTTGAACTTGTGAAGCCAGTTCACGCCACCTTTGGGCGTACTCTTTAAATCTCTCATTCGCCTTTTGAGTAAGATTCTGCAGATGTGTTCGGTTAGGAGCCATATCACTATTATATTGATAGTGCTTGATGAAGGACTCCGCTAAATCCCTCAAGCTTCTAATATATGTCCTTTCCAACCCTATGTACCACTCCAGGGATGCCCCAGCTAGGTTGTCCTGGAAGAAGTGCATGAGCAGCTTCTCATCGTCAAAATAGGCAGACATTTTCCTGTAGTATACTCTGATATGGATTTTGGGACAGGTTATCCCCTTATATTTGTCAAAATTAGGGGCCTTGAACTTATGTGGGATCCTCACACCAGGAACCAGACCTATATCACTCTTATCAATTCCCAAATCATTTTGATTTGTGTAGGCCCGCATCCTCTCCTTGATCATCTTAAACTTCTTTTCAGCCTCCGTTGGGAGACCGGTTTCAGAATCATGCATAGAAAATGCGTCTTCTTGTTGGTCAACCTCCCAATGACGGTTATGACTTCCAACAACTCCATGAACATCGCAAACACTACCTCCACCAACACCGCCTCCACCGGGAGGATTAGCACCACCACCAGCACCTCCTCCAAGAGGAATAACAATGCCAGCACCTCCGCTGGGAGGAATAACAACACCAACACCACCTCCGCCAGGAGGATTGGCACCACCAGCAACGCCTCCTCCAGGAGGAACAACACCATCGTCTTCAACTCTCGGAGGATCAATAAGGGGTTGAACTAGAGTTCTCAACTGCTCTTGACCCTGAGCCATATTTTGCATCATCTCCATGAACTGATTCATACGGGTTCGTACTTCAAGTATTTCTTCCTGAATTTGTTCCATTGCTCATTTCTGATTTCCCAATGTACTGTACCTGTGAATACGAGAGTCCGCTATCCTGCTGAAGAAAACCAGGTAGAGATAAGAAAACCAACCAAGAACACCTATCATGCATATGATTATGAGAATGCAATACAAATGTCATGATGAAGTATTCCTAGGGCGATCCACACATTGATTAAAGTTTAACATCAATAAACACGAGAAATGGATAGAACAGTGGAAAAAACCACTCATAGATTAGCTGAACCGGGATCAATAAGAGTCAATACATACAGCCTATATATAACAGATACAATCAAATACAAAACAAATGATCCCAATCAACAGGTTTGATGGAGATCACAAATTAAAGGAAAAAGCAACTAAGGTGTATCCTCCATCTCCACCAAAGTCAATCCTCCCCAACCACTATGCTATCTGCACCAGGCTTGAACCTCCTTAAATAGCTCCTTAATGTCGGGATGTTTTGGCCTCTAAATTAGCTCTTGAATGAGAACATCTCACCTATGCATGATCCCCTCCAAGTAGCGACAGTGCAATTCCCAAACATCCTCTCCAAAAGCATCTTTAAGTCAGGGCTTCTTCACCTCTGCTTGAACTTTGAGATCCTCCATGGCTGATAAGGTTTCCCTAAGTTGCTGATCACTTCTGAGCCTGTGAAACAATTCTTCTCTGATCTGCCTCTCTTTTTCCTCAAGTTGCTGCTTCAAGTTTTCAATTTGGACTCCAGGCTCATCTTTTTTCTTCTTATGAGAAGTCACAGTGGTATTCCATTGGCAGCTGAACTTGGAAATTTCCATATAGGCTTTGTCTAGTTCCCTTTTATTTTGCTGGAGAAGGCTATTGGCACTCCTCAAATCCTTACCAATCCTTTCTCGGCTCTTGACTTCTTCTTCCAGCTCTTTCTATCTCTTGGCTATAAGCTCTGTCTTCACCTTGGCTATATATGCTGATTCATTCTTAGCATGACCCAACTGGTAGATTTCCATCTCCAGCTCTTCGTTTTCTTTGCGAAGCTCTTCTTTCTCGGCCCAGAGCTTGTTGTACCTCTCTACATCCACAGTAGTGGGCTATTCAATCATTAATGGATACAATGGAGCCTATATAGAAAAAGGCAAAAACACCTCTTCAACTCTCTTTTAGATCTACGTAAGGAGAATAGGCTCTGCAGTTATTCTTCCCCAAGGAAGTCTTCCCCCTTTCTGTGAATGTTTCCCAAGCACCTACAGCTTTCTTGAGCAACTCCTGATCTTCTATACCATGAAAGAATAGAGATTCTTCAACATCTTGATCCATCGGAGGCCCTCTCAAAGCATACCCGAACCGTCTGATAGCAAGGGAATGGTTATAATTAATACCACATTTCCTTCCCACCAGAGGTACATTTGGGAAATCTCTGCAGCTGAAGATGATCTCCGTACCCAGTAGTCTCTGATCAAACCATTCAATATTCTCAAAAGTTAACCTCATTAACCTTTTAGACCACTTCAAGGAATCTTTTGTATCAACAAAGGCACCAGACTGAGGCAGATGATTCATAAACCATTTGCATAAGAGTGGCACACAACAATTTACAAGCCATCCTCTCCTTTTCTCATTCTTGAAGTGCACGGAGTCGTATAGATCACCAAGAAGATTTGGCACCAAATTCTTCATGATAAAGATACGAATAATGTTCATATCAACAAAGTCAGCCACGTTCGGGAATAAAACAATTCCATAGACACATAAAACCAGAACAGAATTGAAAATAGTCCAAGTGTTAGCTTTAGCAAACCTTTGAGCTTGTCCCACCAAGAAACTCAGATGGAATCCTTGAAAACCTCCTTTGATAGCTATATTACCTACTAAATCAGACTTGCTCAAATAAAGAGTAGTAGTAATATTGCCAAGCTAGGGATTCTCCTTAGAACTGGAGAAATGTGCCCTATCCTTGATTGGGACTCCCAGAATAAGCGCGAACTCCTCCAGCGTTGGAACCAACTGATAATCCGGAAAGGTAAAACACCTCAGGGGAGGGTTATAGAATTGCATAAGTGTATGGATGGCATCATGTTCATACTTGGTGATGGTATGAAGAACACTCAATATCTTCCCATAGTCATTTCTGAAGCCCTCCAGCATGCTAGAATTTTCCAGAGCGACTAACTCATGAAGAGAACTCAAAAATGTTGTTGGACAATCTTGAAGAACACTCAATATCTTCCCATAGTCCTTTCTGAAGCCCTCCAGCATGCTAAAATTTGCCAGAGCCACATTCTTCTTCCGATCAGTGTCCATCTCTACAAATCTTGAACAATTAGAATCAAGGATAAGATGCAAACCCTGGAAATAAACAAACATGAATGTTAGGATGTAGATATGATGTTATGCAAAGGCAGACATGGGATCAAGGTTTCCATATGTTCTGAATAACTGTTGTACTGCTGACTGAATAGATTCAAAAGTCCACTCTGACGAGAAAACCAGAATACCAGAATAACCAGAATGCCAGGTTCATAAGTCCATACTGATAAGAAAACCAGAAATCCAGGTAGGTTGAAGGACAAAGTTTCCTGTAAAACCCATCCCCTCTCACATGTGGGTTCTAGTCTTGGACAAGACATCCTAGCAGGTCCTTAGTCTCATGGGCTCTCAGGTTGAGAAATTATAATACGTTTACCATTTTTGGTTTGGCATTATCACCTCTCAAGGAGGCCTCCACCGATTTCCCATAAACGGTCTCCAGAGTCATAAGCTCTCTATGGGAACACCCTGTCATATGCACAAGGTGCACATAACAGATTACCTTCCAAGAAAACCTAGTCTGAATGTGGGTCTCGTGTCAACTAAATGTAACAAGACGCTACGCAAGACACATAACTATCCACTCTAATCCTATGTATGTACTCAAACCTGGGTAGTGGGCTTATCTCTCATGGAACCAACCCCCCAACAGCAACAGAACAATATGATAACAGTAATAAAATGCCATAAATGCAAGAAAATGCAGTAATATACAGCAGATAAAGCCAATAAATGCACAAAGATAAACATCCAATTCAAAGAAACAGACAAGCACTAGGATTGACTCACATAGGGAACCAGAGCCCCCAGCAGAGTCGTCAGCTGTCGCAATGCGAAAAGCAACCGGCGGAAAACAAAGTCGCCACCGAACGTTATTTATCCCGACGGGGGAAAGGAAACGATCGAAGAAACCTCAAAAAGGGAAAGGAACATGGTCTTGCAACCAAATCCTGGGTTCGGGAGTCGATTACGCGAGAGGAAGGCATTAACACCCCATCCCGTCCGTTGTACTCAATGGGATCCACGCTTGTTGTTATAATCAAAGGGTGTGTTTGTCTAAAGCCTACTTGCTAATGAAAACGACAGGGGAAAAAACAAAAAGGAGACTCGATAGGACTTCTCCGTCCTATGCCTACATATTCCCTCGTGCAATGGAAAGTCAGAGTGAACGTAGTTCGAAGGACTACGGGTGAAAGGGGGGAAGGTTGCTCGCCAAGACTTCGCCATCTTGTGCCTATGTATCCTCATTCAGACAAGAGTGAGGAAATCAGAGCGTTCGTAGTTCGGCCTACCAATTGTTAAGTATTTTTTTATGAGTGATGTTAAGTTCACGTTCCAGCAGTTAGGGTCGATGCCTGTTTGCGGTAGAACACAAATAACACGCCCTTTCTGAAAATGGTTTGACGAAATATCCCGAAGAACAAAATGATTTGCAGTTTTTTTAAGAGTTTGAAAAAGAAATGAATTGAATTGGTTTGAGATTCGTATTGCACTAAAGTCTATGACATAGAAGTGAATGCTTCGTAAGATCGACCCAAGACGGGACGTATACGAAGCACTCTAGACAAGGTAATGAGAGAATACCGCTTATCATTTCCCATATACTTAAGGCTCGTGGCGCATAATGCTCATCGTATTTATTAAGTGTTTTGATTATATTTTGAGAAAGAGGAGAGAGACTCAAAGGGTAAAGAGAAAACCTAAGGGAAACTCACCTAGATATTGTCATGCAATACAACCTTATAGTTGAGGATGAACAAGGGAAGGTCTACCTAATGTTATCATACAAACGATGGACCAAAGGTTGAGTTTAAAAGGGACTACCCTAATGTTGTCATGCAAAGGATTGAGAGCCTAATGTCTATCCTACTCCAAACTTAATCAGAAATTAAGTTGGACTAGGAGCATTAAGGGAGCATGTGATCAAACACAAGTAAACATTATACAACTCAATATCAAACAACACATAGGAATCATATACTCAAAGGGGAAGAAAAGAGATAAAGAGAAGAAGGATGTCAAAGCAACACAAGGTAAGAAGAATCGACCATCAATTCACAAGTGTCACACATCAAGGCTAAAGTCAAAGCATGCTTATCATATGAATCAAAACATCAAAGATAGATACACATTCTCAATCACCATAAACCATGATCAGAGTGCTCACACATTCAAGTTCAAATAGATAAGCAAAGGCAATGAAAGAAGTGCACAAGCAAACATGTCTTAAATCCATAATCCACATCACTAATCAAACGACAAGACAAAAGGGATCAAGTAAGGTATGGATCAAATAAGATCAAAACCTACATCATATCATGATTAACACAATTCAAGGATGAAATAAGAAGCACAAGAGCATTCAACATGAATCACATCAATGGCTAAGCATTTGTAAACAATTATCTCATAGGAAACAAAGCACAAGAGATCAATCAATCAAATTAGAGAAAGTATCCAAGCAGAGGCTGTAGCATGAACATGAAAATAAATTTAAAATCAACTCAAGGATAGAAATAAGAAACATCAAGGATCAAGTTCAAGACATGCCTCAAAACTAGGTAAGCATCATTCATTATCATCTTCAAAGGAAGGCAAACATCCATGTAAAGTATAAAGAACAAATGATCAAGAAATGAACACCCAATCATGAAGATCAAAAGCTCAAACATGTTAACCAAGGCATACAAGAGTAATTGGCATCAAAATATCATACAAGAAAACAATCTCAAAAAACTAGGTCAAAGGTATCCAAGCATCATGCTCAAAACAAAGATCCAATTGAAAATTCAATCAAAAATAGATAAATTAACAAATAAATGTGGATCCAAAGCTCTAATTCAATTTAAGACAAAAAATATTAATCATGAAAAATATCCCAAAAGGATTGCATAAATGCATCACCAAATCAAGTCAAACAAACACATGTAGGTCACTAATCGAGCATTCATCGAGGATCAATTAAAACAAATTGAAAAGCAACCAAAAATTCATCATACAAGCATCAAAAAAGAATCCAAACATTCATCAAAGATGTATCAAAACATGGTAAAGAAATTAGTTCAAGAAAGCACACCAAAGGCATCAAAAGATCAAACTCTAATTCAAAGGGTAAACAAGGAAACACCTTTACAAATTAAATCCAAATAAAATAGTAAAATTAAATGAGAAAATAAAATAAAAATTAAGAAAAATATCTTGAGATGTTAAAATGTCAAAAACATATTTTTAATCATTTTTAAAAATGTTTTATCAATTAAAATAAAAATGAAATTGAAAAATGTGGAGAAAATAAAATAAAGAGAAGTGAACATGGTATGGGGGTGCACTAGCAATTTCCAAAAAACAACATGATTCAGGCTACACGCGCTATGGGCCACAAATAAAGGGGTGGGAAAAGCAATAAAACACCAAGCCCAAACGAGACTCAGGCACAGTCAACCAGCCACGTAGCCTCATTAATTGAGGTGGCGTTGATTCATACATGAGAGCAAATAAGAAGGAAACACGCAATGTCATTTGAATTTGAATAAAGGCGCCAAATGACACCTCGACTTCTTCAATCTTCAGACACCGAATCCCTAGCTCCGTCGTCTTATCCGGCCACCAGGCCACCAGAGCAAGATGAAAAAACCCAAAAATGGACAGCAAGGCCACTACTCCACTCAAAATTTCATGTATATTTCAAATCCAACGTCCAATTTCACAAATAAGCACTCTAAGGGACTGAATCGAAGCAAAACGAAAAACCCTAACAAACTCAAAATCCATCCATCAAGCTAAACAAATGCACAAAAATTGCCTACATGTTGTAGGGCTTCTGATGTACACAATATGCTCGTAATATAACATAGATCTAGCATGAAAGTGAGAGAATTCAGGTGTTACCTAGTGGAGTATGTCCACTGCACCATGTTCCTGTGAGCCAAAATGAAGATAAAATCAACCTCAAGCTTGTTTGGTGATGAAGAGAGTAATAAAGTGAAGCAAAAATGCAGAGAAAGTTTGCTTCTAAGGAGAAAAAAAATTGAAGAATAGAGAACCTCAGATCTGGAACTTGGTGTATGAAGCTCAGGTTTGGAATGAAATGCTTATAAAGGATGTTTTTAGGATTGGAATATGGGTTGGATATGAAGCAAGAGGATCAGAACTAGTTGCTTAGGCTTGGAGAGAAAATGAATGTGAAATGGTGCACATGTGGTATAGGCACAGGTTCTAGTTTAGGAGAGGTGGTTTTGTTGTTTTTGGAGTGAAATAAGCAGCGGGAGGTTGCGAAATGAGTTGGCACGTGTGGAGAAGAAATGAGGCAAGGTTTGTACAAGTTCTCTTTTTTCCAACTTTGGCAACAAAATTCAAAATGGTGCATGATGAAAAGCATGTGGTTTAGGCTTATTTTGCAAACAAATTTAGTTGTCATGCGTGTGATATTGATGCTCAAAGTTCATGCTACAAAAGACTATGCCAATATGCCAAGAAAACCAAAAGTAAAATGCCTTGAAACCTATTGAAACCCTCTACTTTACATGAGTTTAATCTGATGATTTTGGCTCTATTTGGTGCATTTTTGGGCTTATATGATACTAGGGAATGATGTGAACAAAATTGGTGTTCAAAGCCTCTTGAGATGAGGCTCACAAGGTTGTGAAAAAATGCTTTGAAATCATGTCCATAAACCGACCCCAAATCTTCAAGAAAAATTCTAAGTCACAAAGTCATTTTGCCAACTTGAAACAAGAAAATGTATTGACTTTGGGAGGCCATATCTTGAGATGTACAAATCCAATGGAGGAGTTCTTTACATCAAAACAAAACTTAGAAGAAGCTTTACAACTTTCATGTTGAAAGGATTTTGAATTGAAGCTTGGATCATGATGGAAATTGCCCTTGAAGTTAGCTTCATGAAGTTGATCAAAGACTTACTAAATTTGACAATTTGAAATCCCTAACTTTGGGACACCATAACTTGAGTTATACACATCTAATTGGAGAGTTCATGTTATCAAAAGAAAGCTTGGAGAATGAGGAACAACTTTTATGTTGGAGGAAAAGTGAGATGAGGCTTGGATCATCAAGAAAATAGCCTCTGAAAACATGCCCTCAAAGCTGAAATTCCATAGTTAAAAAAAAATTCTAAGTGTTAAAAACATGAATCTTGATTTTTCTCAACTTTAAGCCACCATAACTTTTGATCTATGAATCTTTTAGAGTTGCTTTCTTCAACAAACTTGTACTATGTTATGTCCTCTTTAATTTGGTTACAAGTTGGCCTTATTTGGATCAAGGATGAGAAAGTTATGAATGTTGCAAGATAGCCCCATAAACACAAATTCTCCATACTTGGTGAAATTCAAGAAAAAACCCTAATTTAGCAACTTCTCCTGATTTTATGATTTCTCTTGATTTCTCTTGATTTATCTTGATCAAACCTCATAATATCAAGGATGATGACTTGAAATGCCCAAATATGACCCCAAGAATTCAAGAGTTGACTTTTGTAGGGTATCAGTTGACTTTTTGACCAATTGAATTCCTCCTCTATCCACTTAGGAACCTTCTGAAATGATTTGTGATGAACCATGAGACATGTAGATAACATTTGAGATGTATATTAATCCATTGAGTCTTTATTAGCACAAGAAAATAAACACAAGTAGTCCTTGCACAAAACCTTAGTTCAGAGCCACTAGGAGCCTGATCAGATGAATCTCTTGAAATCCTTGAAACCGTAATCCTCAGATGATTGGGTGAGATTGTTGAGAATTCCTTAATGAATAAAAGGACTTTATAATAGCTTGAGAATACCATGATGCCGATGCTATTTCCTTCCTCATTTCTTTGAGAACCATCTCCTCCTCTTGAGGACCACCACAGATATCTTGATCTCATATCTAGAACCAATGTTATGCACAAATGAAGATGCAGATGAAATGAAGCATAAGCCAAAAAGGTTAAAGAAATGAAGAGCAAATTTTGGGGTGTTACAGATAGCTAGGTCAATATAGAAAAAAATTCCCAACGAAAAGGGAGCTTTGGGAAGGGAGAGGGAGGTATGTCAAGAATATGTGAAAAAGCTTCGATTAAGGTAAGTGGGTAATTGTTACCGTAAGGTGACTTTTAGGCAGCAGGATGATGAGGGGTTCCTTACTCTCTCATCAGCGCTAAACATTTTTTGGTCTAGTAATCCTATTTTCTTTATTGATCGTGTTTTTGTCAATGTTTTTGTATCCTGTGTTTTGGGAAAATGGGGGTTTCCTTAACCCCTTTGGTCATCGAATCTATGGTAATATATTTTACTGTAATGATATTAGAATATATAATTTCTAAATAATCAATGCTTTTTTATTCTTATTGAAAAAAAATTTATGATAAAATAATTTATTTTAGTTATTTCAATAATTTCTTTGCTAATCATTGTATCACATTACAATTTCTAAAAAAAATTATGAATATTTTATCATTCTATAAATCTCATAGAGTTTAATTAAAGATGTTCTAATAGTTCGCTATTTACATTAAATATTTTATTTTATATTACTTTTTAGAAAATAATTAGTATTATAGTGTTGTAATAGTTTTATCTTGAAATTCAATAGAACACAAAATTTTAATTTATTTTTGTAATGTTATTTTTACATATTCATTCTTATAATTGTTAGCATTATTCATCGGCAGCGGTGCAGATGGCAACGACAATTCGGTGGGCAACGACGGTGGTTTGGCGAGTTTGAAAAATTTCAGACATTTTTCGATTGTTTTGTCATTTTTTTTAGTTCAGAGGTCTTTTCTTTGACCTTCGTGTAATACTGGAGATAATTATACATTTTTTTAATTAAATTATTTTTTTGAATAAAATAAAATATTTTTAGTTTTTATTTGAAAATAAATTAGAAAGAGAATAATGGGTGATATTTTTGAGTAATGAAATTGAAATATTATTGAGAACGATGATTATATTTGGTGGCCTTTTATTGGTGATATATGGTTCATACTAGAAACCTAATTTTGGTGAATAATTATGGGTGATTTATATTTTTTTGGGTGAACTATTTTTTCTGACTACTAGTATTTTCACGCATGCATATATATTGGAGGTAGGTGGGACTTCGGTCCATTTGGTGACCTTAGATCTATTTGGTGGGATAGTTGGTCTAGTTGAGGGACCAGAGGCGAGTCTCAGATCTATTTGTTGGGGATCGTTGGTTCAGGTGAAGGACCGGAGACCGTGGAAGAAATCAGTAACATACATCTGATATCCACAAAAACTTGGTACCACATGCATATAGGTGATGGAGTTGGTGCATTATAGCACTGCATATGTTGAGAATGATATGTGTGTTTATATTGGTGTATGTGTTGTGTATTAATCTTCTTTTTATATCTGTTTGTCATCTTGTTGCTAAATTTTACCAGTAGTACTCATAAGTGTATTCTCACCCCCTGTTTGTTGTTGTGGCGTCTATGCTCTTCGGGAGTACAGACAATCAGCTACTCAGCAGGAGTAGTTGTTTGTGAGTTTGAAGATGTCCATGGAGGTTGTCTTCGTTTATTTTATTTATCGTTTTTAGTTGGTATTTATCTACTTTGATCTGTAACACTAGAGAAGGGCACCCTATTTATTTTGGAGTTTCCTGCTGAAATTTATTTTCGTTATTTGGTGACTGTCATACTCCAAATTTTACCCCTAGATTTCATCATTATTTGAATAGCATTCTAGGTTAATCAATGATGCATAGCTAACCAATTATCAAGATTTTGTTTTGTTTTGTTCATCTGTGAACTAGGGTTTGCCCTAAGAGGCTCAAGGGACTGATCAGTCAAAGTGTTAGATAGATCATCAGCAAAACAAGCTCTCATATACTCAAGGGACTTCCCTCCATCAATAATCAAGTGCAATGTGGCTTCATTACAAGTTCTTCAAGATTCAATTTCATCTGACCAAGAGTTAGGGTTTTCTCAATCAAAGTCAACTGCATATTTGATTTTTAATCAAAACATGATCTCAAGCCTTAGGACATTATTCAAGACATTCAAATACTCCCTTGGAGTCTATCTATGGTGTTCAAATAGCCCAAGAGATTGATTTCATTGAAGATCAAAAAGTGAAGATTCATCTAATAAAAAATTCAACTGTTCCTCCTAATCAAGGTTTGACTTATGGGAGTTTTCGTCAACCATAGCTTCCTCAAGTCAAGGATGATGATAACATGTGGTTTGGATCATGATCAATCAATGAAAAATCAAGGAATTGGAGGTTACATGCAAAAAAGGCAACCATGGAGAAATTGAAAATTTTTCTATATTATGGTTGGTTACTGATTTTTACCCAACTTCCCAAGGTCATAACTCCTAATCTAGACATCTATTTTCAGTGATCCAAAGACCCATTTTAAGAGCCCATTCCCTACTACAACTTTGTCATTTAGGATGAATTCCCAAAAAGTGCATGGATTTCAAGTTATAAGGCCATGAAGTTGGTGTCCCATTCAAAAATGATTCCAACACTTAGAAATTTTTTGAGACAGATTATGCCTTGTAAAAGTAACCAACTTGTGAGCCAGTTTTCATCATGATCCATTTTGATTCAAGAAAAACTTAAAACATGAAAGTTGTAGAGCAGGTCTGGGGCTTTCCAAAAAGTACAAGTACATTTTTTTTCCAATGCATGATCTGAGAGTTTCAAAAATGGGAAATTGGGGTTCCAAACTTGAATTTCAAGTCATCTTCATGATGAATTCTTGGAGCAAAACCATTCCAAACTTGCAAACCCCTTGATTGCAGGTCTGGTTACTTGCAAATCTCACCCTAATCAGAGAATTACACAAACCCTTGGTGTATTACACAAGAAGTTGAGCTATTAACCAAGTTTCAATTCCATTTATGGAGCATTTTGCAAAAAAAGCTCCATATCCATTTTGATAAAGCTCCACTTTTCCAACGACACTTGCATTGAGCTCCTAACCTATTCCTTCAGCACACAAACATCTTTAGTGATTAGAAGCATTATTCAAAACCTCAGAAAAGCATGCCTAAGTTCCACAATTCACTCCACCACTTCATCATGACATTTATGCATTTTTGTGCAATTTGTAACCAAGTGATCAAACTAACATTCCACATGAACTAAGCTTTTTTTCTGCAAGTTACTTGAAGCATGTAGAGCCTCTATAAATAGAGGTCCAAGCCATAACACTCCAAACACCAATATTTGCATAAGAAAACCCCATTGTAGTAAAACTTCACTTTTCACAAAACTTGCCGAAACCTTCCACGATCACAAAACAATCAAACTACCTATCCAGACACACCACAAATCATCCCTCTCAACTGTCCAAACCATTCATTTCATCAGAAAATATTCAAATCAAAAAGTCAACCTTCACTTGCTTATTAGTTCACTTTTGAGCCAAAACCTCATAAATCTTCATTCCTGCCATTTCCATTCAATCGAATCATTCAAACATCATCTCTAAACTTCATAGCAACTTTTCAAATCATTATTTTGCATCTGTAACAACCACATCATCAAGATCAAATTCCCACTTTTCTCATTTGCACTTGGATTTGGTGGGGACATTTCAGAGCATTTCAAGGGCAACCAAGCATTGCAACACGTTCCTGGGACATCACTGAAGGTGTAGGAATCATCAAATCATATTTGGAAGTGCTCTAAGGGGATTCATAATTTCTCATTTTTGGAGGTAAGTGGCCATTTCTGGAACTCGTATTTTAGAGAATCATTTTTCATCATTCTTGTTACCACATTTCTTGTCATAATGTAGTGAATAAAAGCCCAAAGTTTGTGGCTCTTGGTTGTGCATAATAGGCATTTAATTTTAATTTGAAAAATTAGGGTTCTTAGAGATTTTCCCAAAATTCGTGAGTTGGAATGTAAATAAATCAAAAGCAATGGTATATTCATATTCCTCATGAAATTCCCATCAAAATGGTATATTGGAACGTCGAATTTGGTTAAAAAACGAGAAAGTTATGAAAAGTTGAAGTTGGAAAAATATGATAATGGAGGAATATGGGTTGGAGGAAGAAGATGATGAGCTGGCGCGAATTTCATATTTTAAAACCTGTTTTAATATTTATTTTTTTGCTTCCATGTTATATGTTGAATGGGCATTGTGCCACAATGGTTGAGGAGTGTGTTTGTAAGGCTTTGCATCCATGAGGTCAGGGTTTCAAACCCCATAGCCCCAGACCTTTTGTGTTTTTTTTCATTTTTCTGAGTTTCATGTTGTTTTAATATATTATTCAATACACGCGCATTTTGTTAAGCTTAGTCAAGTGGCCCAGTGGCTAAATTTTGAGCTTGTAACCAAGAGGGCATGGGTTTCAGCCCTATGTGTGACATTTCTATATTTTTTTTATCACTTATTTTCATGTTTTTCTTCACAACTTCAAAAGCTCATAATTTGTGCTCCTTTAACCTTTTTGAGCCACTCTTTTTGCTATGTATTCATAATCTTGCCTATTTTATAATGGTGTGAAGAAATTCCTGAATTGATTAATTTTTCATGCACTTATGATTGTTCAAAGTAGCTAGGCACCTTTTTATGTTTATTTTAGGGTTTCAAATGCATTTCTTTGGTTGATTCTTTGATTTTTCTTGATCACCATGACTTGTATTAATGATATACACCTTGTTTGAACCTTGTTTGTTGTTGTTAACATGTACCTCTTGGTTTTGGTTTGAGTTTGACACACTTTAATACATGTGTACATGTTTATGTGCCTTTGAAATTTTGTGTGATTATACCATGAACTTTGGTTTGATTGCCTTGCCATGATGCATTATATGCTTCCCTATTCTTTCATCTTGTTGAACATTCGTATGTATACAAGTCCTTGTGCTTTCCTACCTTTGGCCATGTGTTCATAAATGCCTTAACTTTAACAACATGCCTTAACATGATTCATAACTTGTATGTTTATCATGTTCAAGCCTTTGTGATGTTTTAACCTTTGAATATGATCACCATGAACCTTAACATGTACCTTGGTTGTTTCCTTGATGTTTTGAATCATGCTTTAAATGTCATCCATGTTTAAGTAATGTTTTGACTTATACATGTCTTGTTTGAATCTTGAATGTTATCCATGTTTAAGTAATGCTTTGACTTATTCATGTCTTGTTGATCTTATCCATGTTTAGGGATGGCAAAAAAATCCGTACCCGCGGATATCCGCGGATAAAATTCGTCACGGATATGGGGCGGGTAGCTTATTGGATATCCACGGATAAAATAAATGGATATTTAAATATTGGTTTGTTAATGGATATGGATACGGGTTTAATGATATCCATGCCCGCAGATATCCATATTCGTTAATAAATTATAAAAATCATTTAAATATCATTAGTTTATTATACCTTATCTTTTCATCTTCTAAAAAAATTAGTCTTCTTATATTTCTTTTTTTTTTAATTTTCTTTGAAAAAAACCTTTCACATTTCATTTAAATTCTATTAGGCAATTCATATTTAAACTCTTTAATACTTCATACCTCACTTCAACAATTTCATAGTCCAACCAACTAGTGTCGTCATTCCTCTGTCAAACCAGTGTCTCCCTGCCTACTCTTTTGTCGTTCCCTCTTCCATCATAACTCACAATCACATTATCTTTTATTTGTTTGGTTAAAAATTAAATCTATGTATATTATGTTTGGATCTAATTATGTTTTGGTGAATAAGAAAAAAATAATAATTTTGGTGAATAAGAAAAAAATTAATGTGATGAAATTTTATTGTTAAATTAAGAGCGAATTGTATGGTTGTTATGTGATAATGACTTTTTGTGTCTTTAAATGAAGTTAAAAATATTTTTTCAAAAAAATAATTTTTATAAAAAATATTATCCATGGATATCTGTAAATATCCACGGATATCGTAAAACCCGCGGATTACCCGCTTAACGGATATCTGTATGGATATGGGGCGGATATGGATATCATATTTATCTAGGGGTGGCAAACGGGCATGCCCGCCCCGTTTAGACCCGCCCCGCAAAAGCCCGCAAAAAAACGGGGCGGGGCGGGGCGGTCAAAGGTAGAGATGCGGGCTCATTTTCTAGGCCCGCCCCATTTAATGACGGGCCCGCGGGCATGGCCGCTATTCTCTTAAAAAAAAAATTTTTTTTATTCATTATATAATTTAAAAAAAAAATTCATTAATCCTAATACTACCAGTAAAAAAACACTATCATTATCCTACATAAAATAATTAAATTCAACAAACCTTAAATTTTACAAATTTAATTTAATTTCCTAAATTTTATTCCTAAATTTTATGGGCCATAAGACATCATAAAATAAAATCAATTTTATTTGTTCCTAAATTTTTCTTATGTAAGAGTTTGGTCTTTTCTTTTTAGTTTGTTTTAGTTGGTGCTGCTGGACCCTAGGGGTCACTTGGCTTTGTAGTTGGTTTTTTGAATATATATATATATATATATATATATATATACACACACACATATATATATATATATATATATATATATATATATATATATATATATATTCTCTTTTTTCAAAAAAAAAAATTTACCCGCGGGCATACTCGTGACCGCCCCACGCCCGCCCCTCTTTTTTGCGGGGCGGGGCGGGTGGGCATACTTAAATATGCGGGTTCAAAATTCAGGTCCACCCCGCAAAAAATGACGGGTAAAACGGGCTTTCCCCGCGGGCCAGGCCCGTTTTGCCACCCCTATATTTATCCAACGGGGCGGATACAGATATCATAGTATCTGTCCCCATGGATATCCATTTACATCCCTATCCATGTTTAAGTAATGCTTTGACTTATTCATGAGTTATATAATTTTAGTGTGAACTTTGTGTCTTGAATCCATGTTTAAGTAATGCTTTAACTTATACATGTTTTGTTTGAATTTGTGTCTTGAATCCATGATTAAGTAATGCTTTGACTTATACATGTTTTGTTTGAATTTGTGTCTTGAATCCATGATTAAGTAATGCTTTGACTTATACATGTTTTGTTTGAACTTTAAATTGTATTCATTAAGTAATGCTTTGACTTATTCATGTCTTCTTGAATTTTGTCCATGTTTAAGTAATGCTTTGATTTATTCATGTATTGTGAACCTTCTCCATGTTTAAGTAATGCTTTGACTTATATATGCTTGTTTGAATGTTACCTTTATTATTTGCAATTGGTATCATACTTGTTCATCTCATCCATGTTCACTCTTTTGTTCATGTGTACTTTGAACTTTATCCCCAAGTGATGTTAGCTTACTAGCCTTCATCCTTCTTTATTCTCTTTTGTTTCCAAATCCAAAGGAAAAATATTCTTGTGGACTTTAAGTCATAGTAGCTTAGCCTTACCTCAATTTCCCTTTTGGACCTTGCTAGAGTCCTTCCTCCCTTTAAAACTTAGACTTAGGATAGAGTTTTGTGAACTCTATGTAAGTGTCATTGCTATGGACGCTTACCTCCCCTTGGAATCTTGACCACAGTCAAGAATTCTTCACCCTTATTTAGGTGAACTACAAATGCTCTAATTTCATCCTTGTTAGGATATGTAGGCACAAGATGCGATGTCTTGGCGAGCATACTTTGTAAATAAACCCCTAGGTCTTTACCTTAACATATTTCCCTTAGCAAGCAAACAATATCATAACACAAATACTAACAAGAGGTTCCTGTAGAGTACTACAGACACTTAGGATGCTATCACCTTCCCTAAACATAACCAACCTTCGAACCTTAGATTCTCTTAGCTTTGTTGTTACATAGCGCACTTAGGGTTTTCTTCGATCTTTACCCTTTCCTTTGGATAAATCAAAGCCCGGTGGTGAATATTTAAAGATTTGTGATTCAAGTTAATCAATAGTTTGATATCCGATTCTCACCGCAATAGTGACTAATGATGCTATGAGGATTATTTGTTTTCCACAACGAGTTTGAAACTATTTTCATGAATTAAATGATTTGTGTGAAGTAACATTCCTAAACATGTATTATTTTCTATTTTATATTAAGAGTCGGGGTTTAGGGTGTTACAGTTAGCCCATCCTGCGAGCGTGTGTTTGCGCTTTGCGAGGTCGTCCTACTTTTTTGAGGTATGATATTTGGCATCTCTGCTGGGGACTTCTTCCCTAAGTGAATCAAGCATAGTTTGGTTTGTGTGTGTGTTTATGTTTTCTTACTTATGTGGCCTTTTTACATCTTTTTGTTTGTTATCCTCATTGTTGTATTGATATTTATGTTATTGGTTTTCTTGTATCGTTGGTACTTAGATACTTTGATTGAAAAAAAAACTTGAGGGAAAGACTCTCTACCCGAGGCTAGAGTGAAAATATGAGATAAGACGAGGTTGAGTAGTGTGGGTTCCTGAGAAGCCTTTCTCGTAAGGGTTGACACGAGAACCTCACTTATAGTAGATTCTTTTGAGAATATTGGTGACCAACAAGCTTTTTCCGTTAGCTTCAATGTTTTCATTGGGAATCATGAATCTAAGGACCTTTTTGGAACCTTGAACCTTTGGCCAATTAGGAATGATGGTCGCGTAGTGCGGGTCCCCGAAAATCTTTTCTCGTATGGGTCAGTACGAAGACGTCACACTTAATAAATTTCCTTAATGGAGTTGTCACTTGGCAAGTAAATTAACATAAGTGGCAAAAAAATCAAGGAAATCTACGACTCTGAGACCCTTGTCTAAATCCTGATGTCGATGGTCGTGTAGTGCGGGTCCCCGAGAAGCTTTTCTTGCGTGGGTCACTACGAAGATCTCACACAGAGTAGATTCATTTGATGGAGTTGTTGACCGATATGTATATGCCACAAGCGACAAACATTCATGTGAGTCCATGACTCTGGGGTCCCATTTGCAAACCCTATATCACACCCGGTGAGATCCCTGTTTTAGAAAGCAATCAGTTTTATCCTCCACCCGTACTTCGGACTTATGAAACCTTATACCTGAAATTTCATGCATTCATTCATTCATACCTCACAAAAAATAAATCTCTTAGCATCCTTGTTTATTGCAGGAATATAAAGCACTTAGAATAAATCCTTCCAGAAAGAGCACCTTTTCATTCAAATACAAAGAGCCTCAGATTGACAGCATGAAGACGTTAAGTTCTAAAGTAACACCACTCAAGCACAAAAAAATCCAGATTGCCTATGGGAACATTTTGGATCTGCTGATAGAACAAGTGGACAGAGGAGCCATTACCACTTTGGATCAATAGTATGACATTCCCCTTCGTTGTTTCACATTCTCAGGTTTACAGATAGCTCCTACCTTGGAGAAGTTTGAGAGGATTTCTGATCGAACCATCAAGGATCATAACCCTTTTCCAAAGCTTGAAGAGGATGTTACTAAGCCCAAAATAGCCTTAGCTTTAGGTCTTGATGTTGACAAAGTAATAGCCAACGGGGTACCTAAAGGAGCCTTCAAGGGGTTCACAAGGAAATTCTTAGAATATCATGCATGGAAATTTATCAGAGCTGAAAAGTGGGATGTATTTTATGCTATATTGGCACTCTTGTCCATGGAATTGTAATTTTCCCAAATATTGACAATTTTGTGGATCACATGGAGGTGGAGAATTTCTTATCCTACAATCCAGTGCCTTTCCTTTTGGCGGACGTTTTCCAGACCATCCACACTTGACATGAGAAGATGAGTGGAACTTTCCTCTGTTGTGCTCCTCTCTTACACATTTGGATGAGGACCCATATGCCTCAAGAGGGTCTGTTTTTTTGTTAAAGATCTCAATGGCCTCAGTTGTTTACTTCACTCAATGCTAGCTTTATCAAACAGTACAAGAGGAAATGGGAGACTAACAACATCATACTTCGCTATGGAGAGTTCTCCAATGTACCGCTCATGGGGACACAAGGTTGCATCAACTACAAGAACGTGTTATGCATGAGATATTTTGGACATGCTATGAATGGCCCTTTGAAGGACAAAGATCTTGAGTCGTTTGTCATTAATGATATCACACCAAGTAATCTTGCTGAGGGGGAAAGTTAGAAAAGCTTGGACAAAGATTATCAGAAGTGGGCCAGATATAGGACGAAAGAATGTCATTGTTAGAGAGCCTTATGTCCAGTGGGTGAAAGAAAGAGCCTGGGTGGCCAAACTCCCTTTCTTCTTTGATTCTTAAGCTTTCCCACCAAAGCCTAAACCAGATCTAGTCTTTCCAGAAGATTTTGAAAAGCTTAATTCTAGAATTAAGGAGCTTGAATTAGAGAACTCTTAGCTACAACTCCAATTCAATCAAGAAAAGAAAAAGAATGAAGACTTGGTTTTTGAATGCTTAACTTAGATGTCATTTGTATGTTTACGTGAATGTGTCTTCATTTGTTGTTTGATCCTTGATTGAGTGTGTGCTTGCATGTATTTGTTTTCTATTTAGTTGATTGCATGGATGATTGTTTGTCTTATTTTGAATTGTGTGATTCATTCTTGCATGTTGACCTTTGATTCTTAAACAAAACATGAATGGAATAATAAAATATATCTTTCAAAAATAAAAACACTTGGTCAAACGCCAAGTTCCATTTTCAAAAACTACTTGGTCAACACCAAGTTATCATCATTCCCACTCCAAATCCATTTCACTGTCATTTTAAATTTTCACCTTCAATCATTTTCAAACTGCCTTGAACCATTTTGTAAAATCGCTTTCGTAAACGATTATCAAATGCTTGATCCAACGTCAAGCCTATTTTCCCAATCAAAATCAAAACACTTAATTCTTATTAAACATTTTTTAATAAAGATGTAAAAGGAACGTGATGCTTACCACGACCTCCAGAATTAAGCAATCAAGATGATTATCTCTCCCACCCAAGCTCTGGCCATCTATAAAATTTTTAATGTGACTTCCGTAAACCTTTTCTCAATCAAAACCTCAAAACATCTAACCATATTAATTTTTTGGGTTATTTATATGAAACCCCCCTGCCATATGAGCGTGTTTCATTTTACCCCCCCACTGTTGCCATAGGCAGGTTTAGGCAACGCTTTTTTTGAAAAAACCGTTGCCAAAAGGCATGAAGGGGGGGAAAGCAAAATTCGCTAACATTACAGGGGTGAAATTCACTATTAACCCTATTTTTTTTTGCAAATAAGATGGAAAAGGAACGTGGTGCTTACAACGAGTTCTAGAGGCTAGGATTTTAGATGCTTATCTCGCCCATCCAAGTTCTCGCCATCATTCAAAATACATCAAACAAATCAAACTCTTTATTTTTTCTCGCCGACGCGCGATCTTTCAAACTTTTTCATAAACATAAGATATTGTGTCTTGAGACAACACAATAAATTGCTTCGTCGACAACTATTTGAGTTGAGATAAGTGATGTTTTTTTTCGTGAATGTTGATATGTGGAAATCTATTCAATATGATGCAAACGTCATCTCCTCGCATGTTTTGGGTAAAACAATGTTTTCTGTCGAATGTGACACAATATCTTTCCCTAAAATTGACAAATGAATAAACATTTTATACCAAAAACTACGTAGCCTTGAATTCTCTATTGCACTTGGAGATACGTAGGAGCAAGATTCAAAGTCTCATTAGACACCCTAATAAAAAAATAAACTTTTTGTCCTTTTCTTTTCCCTTTCAATAACTCGAAAAGCCCAACATTTCAAAGCTAACACTAATACGCATGATCGCGACTTTATGAGTCTATCAGATTGTCTAACTGCAAGTATACACTTCATCGCGTAGTTTTAAAAGATATCGAACCCACAAGGACTAATAATTAATCTAATGTTATTCAATTGGTACTATGTAAAGCTAAGGCTGATGATTACTATGTTTGGACGGAAATAAAACATAAAATAAATTAAAGATTGAGGAATGCATCAATAAAGAGAGGCCGAAATATAGATTATGTGTACCTCAGGGACTCTATAAGTCATTGGCATTAATTTATGATTAAATTGCATTCTGTAGAAAATACTAGTTTAAAGAGTCTATCTCACACTCTCGCACTATTGATTATAGCCACGCTTCCTAACCATGAGATTTTGATCTCGCTCACCCATTTTAATTAAGAAGCATATTTTGAAAACTAATTATATCCTAATTGATACCTAAAGCGCTCTCGCTGTATTTAGGATCAATGCCTAGTTCCCACTATCCGGTCCAATTCTCACACTTTCGCGCTATCGACTCAGAACTTTATTTTCTCTTTACTCTCATCACAAAACATTAGGAATTAAACTTGGAAACTAAAGTCAAAACAGAATTTAATAAAGTTTTACACCAAATTTCATTACTAAGTCCCATCAGAAACGACGGTCCTCACATACCTGACTCAAATGCGTTTAGCTAGACATGCGATTGAACTTAAACAAACTAAACATGGCAATAGCAGATAAAAACAACATGGTAAATAATACAATAAACAACAACAAATAAATAACATGTAAAAAACCTGTGGAACTTGAATTAAAGACAGAAAGACTTGAAATAACACGAACGGAACATAAATCTTGATTATGCCGGTAGGCTTGCGATCCAAGAATACAGAAACTTAATACTAAAGTTTGTGATAATCTCTCAATGTGAGCGATTATCACTTTGAAATGCAAATTTATGCTAAAATCTAAAAACGGTAGAGCTTCCGCACAGTACTTGGATGCTCCGAACTGAGAAAACTACCCTTTATATAGATGTCTGGTGCTTCAAAAACGTCTCCCAACGTGCATAATCAGTTGAGAAAAAGTTGGGAAGTGGGGAAGAGTCAGTCACAATGGGCTTCCACGTTTTCTGCTTCTGGGACTGAATGACGACCATTATTATGCTTATGGAAACTGCCATGAACTTTAAGTGAGCTAGTGACGTGGCAAGGTGCAATGGCGGATGCCATGCCCCAAAAAGTAGGATTTTTCTGCATTTTCCTCCTCTTCTTGCTTTTTTCCCGATTTCTTTGCATAGACGCTCCATAATTGATAGTTCCTGAAGTACAAACAGAACAAGACATAATACTAACAAAAAAAGAAAAAATGACATAAAATAACACGGGAATTATGTCAAAATACATGATACGTTTTCACGTTATCAACGCGCAACTAACCAAATGATTCCCGTTAAATACGACGAACATGAGGGGTTCTAATACCTTCCCCTTGCATAATCGGCTCTCGAACCCTGGTTTGGTTGCGATGACCAATACCCTCTCCTTTCATTTAGGAGTTTTACCTATATTTTCCCTTTCCTTCTTTGGGAATAAATAAAGTTTTGTGGCGACTCTGTTAGTCCATCCCGCGAGCGTGCGATTGTATTTTGCAAGGTTGTTCTCATTTTTCGAGATACGACACTAGGTAAAGGACATGCTTGGGTGAATGGACATAGCATTGGTTGTTATTGGGATTCTTGGGTTACAACTACAAATGGATGCAGTGACACACGCGATTATCGGGGAAAATATGTAAAGGAAAAGTGCAACACAAATTGTGGAAGTCCATCACAAAGGTGGTATGATGTACCAAGGTAATCTTGAATGATGACATGAACACATTGGTTTTATTTGAAGAAATAGGTGGTAATCCTCAAAATATTCAGTTTCAAATTGTGACAACATGAATTATTTATGATAATGTATATGAAGGTTCACATCTAGAACTATCATGCCAAAGTGGACAAGTAATTTCACAAATCCAATTTGTTAGCTTTGGGAATCCATAAGGCTAATGTGGTTCTTTTAACAAAGGCTATTGGGAAGATACAAATAGTCAATCTGTTGTAGAAGCTTCATGCATAGGAAAAAGTAATTGTGGATTTATGGTTACAAAAGAAATGTCCAGTGTTCCATGTAACACCCCATTTCTACCCGGTAATTATATTAAAATCAGAGTTATAAAACTTTCAACATAAAACGGGATATCACATTTTCAACTTTAAAATCAATCACATATTAGTTAATCATGAAAGATACATAACGATTCAAGGGAACATAAACCAACAAATAATCTTCAAGTTATAATCAACTTTGTCAAATGCAACGCAGCGGATTCATAGAAAAATTAGTAGCATCTTTATCCAACATAAAACAAACTCAATTAAACAACAAAGTGGTTTTCGGCAATTTCACTAAAAATTCAGCATGTAGACAATTAAACAAAAGACACGCGTCATCCCCCCGAGTGCTACGTATCAGAGCGACAAACACCGACATCGAACTAAGGTAACCGGCTACTCCTCTTGATTACATGCACGTTGCCAACATAGGGACAACATTCAAACAGAAGGGGTGAGATATCGAATATTATAAACGGAGTATGATAAATAATACATAGGTAGGAATCATACAATTAATCACCACTTCACATCAACAACCAACAAATAAAAATCAACAACAACTTAAGAAAAATGCAACTTTAATGCGACACGACTATGATATGCATGTGGTACCATCGGAGTAAAACTCCCAACTTAAAATGCCAGTTTATCGAGGCATCAAGGCATAAGCCTTCAACTTTCAACTTTCAACTTGTGCCAATCCAGGCCAACGTGGTGTGAGCAACGACTCCGACATAAAATGCAATGTATGCGTTATGACATGCACAACTCAACAACGTAAACAACACAACAACGCCAACAACGTAAGCAACTTATACGACATGAGCAACTTAGTCAACTTTGGCTATTACGCCTTCCTCTTAAAATTCGTCCGTATATCGGAACGTAACAACACAATCAGCTGTACCTGCAAATCAACTTTTGCGACAGAATTTCAACAAAACAATTCAACAAAATTCACCTACTAATTCACCCGACTTACCCCGACAATTTTCGTTAAATTCCGGGCAACTAAATTTTCCGCCTAAACCGGCTAAACCGACTAAAACTGCACTATTTTTAACTTCTGTTATTAATACCAGTTTATTAGACAATTCTGTAACTTTTCTGGTTTTGATACAATACCCTGCTATAGTTTAAAATCATCTGTCATGAAATTTTCACATCATTCTGTTTCTGCAGAAAACCAGTTTGTTCCTATTAAAACTCGATATACCGATATAACACTTCATATCACCAGTGTTAGTTCATTACAAATTTAATTAATCCTAAGCATTTCATAAAGAAACTTGGTAGTTGTTTAGTATCACATTATATTAAAAATAAAAGAGAGTGATTATCAGTAATTTGGATTAATTGGAAAACATATAAAAAGGTATAAAATTTAAAGAGTATTTCCCCAGGAACCAGGTGGCTTGCGCCACCTTAGTACCCTGTGGCTTGCGCCACACCTTTTTCTCATAGGTGGTGGTGGCTTGCGCCACCCTTAGATGAAGTGGCTTGCACCACATGTTCTTCTTTCTAGTTTTGGGTGGCCTGCGCCACCCCTATCTGTGTGATGGGTGGCCTGCGCCACCCCTAATTGCAGTTTCGTCCCAACTAAAATTTTTCAGAAAATTAACAAGTTCACTGCAACATTCATAAAATCATCCAGCAACAATTTTCACAACAAATCGACAACTTAACATTTTCACAGAATCAATCAATTTCACTGCAAGGTTCACAAAATCAATCATTGCACAACAGAGTCACAATTTAACAACATCGACATTAATTTCCCCACAAACAACAACACCTATCAAAATCAATGAAAGAAAACTCATATAATCCCCAACCCTTATATCATTCATCATAACCCAGTTATAATAGTCGAACCCACCCTTACCTTGGATTGAAGGCAGCTCGACAATCGATCGGATTCCGGGAATTTGGCACCGGTAGCGGTTTCTCTCGCAACTTCTTCTCTCACGTTCTTCCTCTTCTTCTCTAACTGATACTCCAAAATCTCACTAATCTTTTCTATTTCTTTTATTTTATTAAAATAATAATATTCTAATATAATATCTAATGGGCCTAAAACATACACCCCTTAATTTACTAATTCCGACACGAATCCAAGCCCACTTATTCGAACATACTCCAACCACGATAATATTACTACTACTATTATTCCACGACTATAATATTATTTCTAATATTATTTCTACGACTTACCAACTTAAAAATTCCGACTTAACGACTAAATTCATCGCCACACCAAAATCAACCGAATAATTCACAAACAATTAATTAAATATTCAATTAAATAAATAATTAAATATTTGGGCGTTACAACTCTCCCCCACTTAGAATATTTTCGTCCTCGAAAATTTACCTGATTCAAACAGCTCGGGATAGGAGTCTCGCATCTTGCTCTCCAATTCCCACGTCATGCTTTCTCCCGTAGCTCCTAACCAGACAACTTTCACCAACAAGATCTCTTTCCCTCGCAAAGTCTTCATTTCACGATCCGCGATTCGCACAGGCTTCGTCTCCACCGTGAGATTGTCTCGTACTTGCACATCATCCATATTAACCACATGAGACGGATCTGGAATGTACTTCCGAAGCTGCGACACATGAAACACATCATGCAAATTTGAAAGATTTGGCGGTAACGCCACTCGATAAGTAACTTTTCCAACTCAGTCCAGAATCTTGTACTGCCCGATAAAATGAGGAGTGAGCTTCTTAGACTTCAAAGCTCTCCCCACACCAGTCACAGGCGTGACTCTCACAAACACATGATCACCCGCTTGGAATTCCAAATCCTTCTTCCGCTTGTCATGGTAACTTTTCAGTCTACTTTGAGAAGCTTTCATTTTCTCTCGAATCAACTTCACTTTCTCGGTAGTTTCTCGAACTAATTCTGGTCCAAGTACTACACTTTCACCAGATTCATGCCAACACAACGGAGTTCTACACCTCCGACCATACAGCGCTTCAAAAGGTGCCATTCCGATACTAGAATGGTGACTATTATTATAAGTGAACTCGATCAATGGAAGATAACTATCCCACGAACCTCCCTGCTCAAGAACACAAGCTCTCAACAAATCCTCCAACGATTGAATAGTCCTCTCAGTTTGACCATCCTTCTGAGGATGATACGCCGAACTCAACCTCAACTTAGAACCCAATGCTTCTTGTAGGCTCTTCCAAAACTCCGACGTAAACCTCGGATCTCTATCCGACACAATACACAAAGGAACACCATGCAACTTCACAATTACTCGGATATAAATCTCTGCCAACTTTGCAATTGGATATGTGATGTTAATAGGTATAAAATGAGCCGACTTCGTAATCCTATCAACAATCACCCAAATTGAATCATGTCTTCTTGAAGTAATAGGCAACTCTGTCACAAAGTCCATAGAAATGCTATCCCATTTCCATTCTGGAATTTCTAACGGTTGCATCAACCCAGCAGGCTTCTGATGCTCAACTTTCGACTTCTGACAAGTCAAACATGCATACACAAATCGTGCCACATCTTCTTTCATTCCGGACCACCAAAATATCTTCTTCAAGTCTTGATACATTTTAGTAGCTCCCGGATGAATACTCAGATTACTTCTATGAACCTCTTCAAGAATCTTCTTTTTCATATCTGCATCATCTGGTATACAAATTCGATCATGCAGTCTCAACACACCTCGTGCATCAATATTAAAGTCACTCTTATCCGATTGACCACAATCATTCATGATGTCCACTAGTTTCACATCCAGCTTCTGAGCCTCTCGAATAGTGTCCAGAAAATCATTGTTAATCTTCAACATACCCAGCATAACACTCTGCGGTGTCACTTCGCAAACCAAACTCATATCTCGAAATTGCTCAATTAATTCCAATTCCTTAATCATCATTGCTGACATATGCAAGGTCTTTCGGCTTAAAGCATCAGCCACAACATTAGCTTTGCCCGGATGATAATTCAAACCGAAATCATAATCTTTCAGCAATTCTAACCACCTTCGCTGTCTCATATTTAACTCTTTCTGATCAAACAAATACTTTAAGCTCTTATGATCACTATAAACTTCAAATCTAGAACCATAGAGATAATGCCTCCAAATCTTCGGTTCAAAAACCACTGCAGCAAGTTCCAAATCATGCGTAGGATAATTCCTTTCATAAGTTCTCAACTGTCGAGACACATAAGCAATTACCTTATTATTCTACATAAGCACGCCTCCTAAACCCATCAACGAAGCATCACAATAAACCACAAACGGTTCTCCTGGATTCGGTAATGTCAAAACCGGAGTCAACGTCAACCTCTTCTTCAATTCTGTAAAACTTTCTTCGCACTGAACATCCCATACAAAAGCTTTACTTTTACAAGTCAATCTAGTTAACGGAAGTGCCAACTTAGAAAACCCTTCAATAAACCTTCTATAATAACCAGCTAGTCCCAGAAAACTTCTAATCTCAGTAGCCGACCTTGGAGTTTCCCATTGCAACACAGCATCTACTTTAGAAGGATCCACGGCAATACCACTACCTGAAATTACATGACCAAGAAAACTAACTTCTTTCAACCAGAACTCGCACTTGGACAGCTTCGCATACAGCTTCTTGTCTTTCAAAACTTCTAACACTGTTCTCAAATGTTCCTTATGCTTTTATTTTGACTTAGAATAAATTAGAATATCATCAATGAATACAACCACAAAACGATCCAGATAAGTATGAAAAATGTGGTTCATGTATTCCATGAATACTCCCGGCGCATTAGTAACACCGAAAGGCATCACTGAATACTCGTAATGTCCATACCATGTTCTGAACGCCGTCTTCTGAATATCCTCATCCTTCACTTTAATCTGATGATAACCCGATCTCAAATCAATCTTGCTAAACACACGAGCACCCACCAACTGATCCATCAAATCATCTATCCTCGGAAGTGGATACTTGTTCTTGATTGTTACTTTATTCAGCTGTCTATAATCAACACAAAGTCTCATACTTCCATCTTTCTTCTTTACTGAAATTCTGGTGCATGTGCAGAATTCAGATGTCCTAGAATATGTCGTTCGACATCTGGTCTGACATGATCATAAATGGCAAGGTATAATCCAATAAACATGGTACTGAAAAGAAATAAGAGCAAGACACACAGAATTGTTAACCCAGTTCGGATCTAACTATCCTACATCTGGGGGCTACCAAGCCAGGGATGAAGTCCACTATTAGTAGTATCAATTCAAAGCTAAACAACCCGTTTACAACTTATCACTTAATCACTACCCAATGACCCTTCTACCTAGATCCTCTCTAGATATGAGAAACCCTTCTCACTCCCAATCATCACAATGATGTCTAGCAGTTGACAATCTGCCACTACATCAACGGCTCTTTACCTACACAACAATTCAGCACAGAAGACACCCTTCCAACACACAACTTAGAGTTACTTAAAAGCTTCCTCCAAGAACAATACTCCTCTTACTTAACAGTTTCGAGGATCACACTAACAAACTGTCCAACTCACAGGTCGAGTGGTACAGGAACCAACCCTAATGATAGAACTTTACATCTTTGGTTCGTTGCCCAATTAGGTTACAAAACATCTATTTATAACCTATTCCCAACTGGATTTGGGCCTTTAATCATAGCTTCAGCAGCTGTTACAAATCAGCAGAAACTTCTGCTACAAATCAGGTCTTCAAATCACTAACTTCCTAAAATATCTCCATATTTAGAAAGTCTCGGTTCTTCAATATTTTCTCTCTATCTTGAATCTTCAGACCTAAAATTCAGCGCCTCATGATTGCATAATGTTCCAGAATATTCTGCATTAGTTAAAACCTAACAGAATTAACAAACCACTTCAGTTCTGGCGCGATGTCGAATGGACCTGCATGGGACATCTTCTTCGACATGTTGTTCCAGTAGTTGAATAACTTCAACACAACATGTTCCATTGCACAATAGGACTTCTTGTTGTACCTGTTCTTTCATGATGATCTTAGCAAGTTTATTCATCCTATTTTACATTACTATTATTATTTGTTTTACAAAATTAATGCCAACCCTCAAAATTAAAGAACTAACATTCTCCCCCTTTGGGAAATTTTGGCTAAAACAAATACATAAACATTACAACTCAGATTACAGCAGCAATTACAACCCTACACTATTGTCAGTAGCCATCAGTAGCTACAGTGTAAAACAACCATGGATAATCATCTTCTTGAACAACTTGAATGATGTTAGAACATCATGTTTGACAACTTTTTCAGCACAACACCTTCAGGCAGCACAGCAGGACTTAAGAAGTAGAAAGTCCCGAAGTTATTTGGTGCACATGAGGAAGAAAATATCTTACTCCCCCTTAATACAACACATTTCTTTTTCCTTTCAACACAATCTTCGAACACTTGAAGAAGACTCCTCCAGAAAAGAAATGTCTGTCTAGACATCGAAGACCAATGGTGGCATGAGAGATTTCAGAACACCTTAATTGATCAGACGCCCCTAGTCGACCTGTGGCATAAGATGAAACTTAAGAAGTATCGATCTATCAACCCAGGTAACTCAGAACACAAGTCACAACTGTGTTCATAACTTAGGACACAAGTCACAAAGACTTAACACTCAATACCAACTTCCCTTTTTGACCATTCTAAAACACATTTGGAATTGTACACTCCAGACACAGCATCTGCGCTCCCCATTTAACAGACCCTTTCTCCCCCTTTTTAGCCAAAAATTGGCAAAGAGAGCCCTCACAGAACCAGACCCAAGACGTGTTCACCCAAATACAAACAAACGCCATAAGATTTAAGAAACAAGAACACTCACTTAGCTGAAGGAGAAGAGAACAACCCCTATAAATAGCTGACCGGTTATTTTGGAATTTACGAGCTTTGAATATGTCAAGGTTCTCAGTCAAAGAAACGCTATTTTAGGAAAAAGAAACTCCATCCAAATTCAATGTCTTCCGTCCAAAACTGTCTTGACCATTTTTATGGTTTCCTAACTGATTTTTACCATAAATTGTGCCAAAACAGATCCATGCACAGTCGAAGCCACGTGTTTTACCTTATCCCGTCACCACCGTCCAAAGTAATTCCTTGTTTAACTCAAGCAAAACATGTCCTGTACCATGTTCTGACATCTTATCACAAAAAAATCTGCTCAATGTGAAACTCCTCCTCGAGATAGGAACCAGCTGTTCAAGCTAGTACACTCCCCCTCAATCCATCAGTCAACACACAGACCCTTCTAGATTCCTTCATCAGAGAGAAAAATGAATTCTCCCAGAAACGACACTTCTGCACCCTTGAGGAAATAGTCCATAGACATCAGCCTTAGCTCCCCAACCAATGATAGCACAATGATGTTACCACATTTTCAACATGAAGAACTGCCTCTTCTTGAAATTTTGAGCATAATCTCATCATGTTTAAACATGGTCTTCCAAATCCAATATAAAAGCCCACCTGATTTGGAATTTCTCACATATTCCATACCAAATGTCTTTAGATTACTTCCAACTCAAGATAAGGACTGCCACCACCTTTACCACTGACAACACCCTTCTGTCCTTACATTCACAAGCTCCTAATGAAGTCTTCATTATGAAAGTAGTCATGTATTGCCAGAACAAACTACTTATCATCAAGATCAGAATCTGCCCATTCTAATCCACATTATGCCAGAACTGCCACTTCAGACAATAATGCTGCTTCTTCCAACTCCATAAGTATGGTACACAACAAACAATAATGTTGTAACAAAATGTAGGACATCAGCACGAGACCAAAGACCACATCACTTGATCACAACCAGCAACCAGCAGACAGCCAGACAAGACCTAGGCTCATCCTACTAGGGCGGCCTCTACCAAGGCACCAGACACGAAGTTCTGGTATCCAATGTGCCAAAAAAAACTCTCAATAACACAAATTCCCATGCCAAAGGCAGCTTTGACCGGTCAGGAGATACAACCAAGGTCTCTTCATCCATTATAAATACCAAGCCTCCTTGCTCCTACCAGTACACCAAGCATGAGTCAGTCTAACAAGAGTGCAGGAAAGAGACACATGCAGGAGGACAAGAAGCCAGATCCTCAGAAGTTGAGGGACACAACACTCTCCACAGCTGGAGCATCTTCAGGAGCAACACGAACCTGAAAGGCATCAGAAACAAGGATGAAGACCATCAAGAAAACTCAAGTGCAACTTCAAGCTTCTGATGACGAATCGGACGAAGATTGGAAGGTTTTTCTTGATTCGAGGGGTTGGGAAAACCTTTAGACCCTTTGTATGGTGTTTTCACAAATCTTGTATGCTTTCAGAAAATATGTAATAAAATTCTGTTTTAATTCTGTTCCATACTACATCCTTATGTCTCCAAATTCTTAATCTGCTGCACAATACGCGCTAACATATTTATCAATCTCCCCCTTAACATCACACGTCCAGCTGCATAGAATTGTAACACTCTCCCCCTATCATGTGCTTCTTAGTACATTGAAGAATGGAAAACACAAGACTCATCTTCATGTTTTCAAGAGCTCACTCTTTGTTCAACTCACAAGTTGACCACAATCATCACTTGTACCAACACTCACATGATCTCAATTTGATCAACTTTTCTCTATATAAGACTACCTGTACTCCTTTGCAAGAATAATGCCTTAAATGAATGGAGAACATGAGACTCATCTTCATGTTTTCAAGAGAACACTCTCTGTTCAACACTCCTGCTGAACACATTCACCTACTGCTTAACTCTTACATCAGTCCATAAGTCAAGTAGAGACATGTGATCTCTGGAGACGCACACCACAGCATTCTGTTCTGTCAACAAATGTTAAGACATCAGTCTTGACATCATGAAAAGAAAGAAAAACACCCCATTTTACAACCAGAATCTCCAAACATCCCTTTTTAAGCCTTGGGACCAGCCATCTCATCACAGAAGCGTGAGAGTAGTAATATTTCATCCAACTCTCATCATCCAGACAGCTTGAGACATGTCTTCAAGGACTTCCAAAACATTCTTCCCTTTAATAGCAGCACAGACTGTGATTAGATCCTTAAGTGCACGCAGTCAATACAAATCTAGCTTCACAAGATCATTCAAAACATGCCTCCAAAAAGAACATGACCTTGATCTTTGGCCTTCATGTTCAAGAAGTCTGCTAGAGATAATACTTCTTGAATCTCAGGTTCTCCACTCCTGCAGCAAGGACCAGAAATAAACTGACCTCAGGAGTAAATAACATGTTGATCACACCTTGATCAACTTACACATCTAAGATAAGTTTCAAGGCCAGAAACTTCTTAGACATACCACCCAGATGCCTCCTCTTCCAGATCAGGAGTAGGTTCCAAACTCATGTGATCAAACCACATTAGTTTAGCACCCAGAGCATCTGCTATGCTATCCCTATAGACATCAAAATTCTTCACAATTCTGACGTGATGTTCTAACACAAGATAGGACATCATTCCAAGGAACACAACAAGAGATCAAGGACTGGAGATTAGTCCTCTTAGGAGTAGAAGCAAAAGTAAATTACTTCTCTTCCTCACACCTTCACTTATCAATGCCTTTATGAGTGGACTTGAACAATAATCTTCAAGTATCGTTGACACTGTAAGTTGAAGCAGTCTTGCATAAATCCCATCACCATAGGATATACATTCAGAGAGGAACAACCTTCTCAGTTACAACCTTAGGAGTTTTCAGATAGATTCGCAGCGGATCAAGATACAAACCCCTCAACGCCTTCAGGTGTCATATATTAGCCCTAGCATCATAATTCAGGTGACACCACAATACCACAGGTTTGAAAATAAATCAAACCTGACATAATCACAACACAGCAGCTATTCAGCCAAAAGCTCCAACAGCGCATGCCACTGCCTGTCACGAACAGTCCATCCTCCACTTCTAGGGACCATTCTCACAACTATATGAACTACTCCAAGTTCAAACATCTTTTCAGTAGAAAGCTTATACCTTGCCCATGAACCAGAAAGTATCTTCCCTGGGATCTCATCCAGATACAGAACAGAATGACCTGCTCTGATACCAATTGAAATTTTGGTGCATGTGCAGAATTCAGATGTCCTAGAATATGCCGTTCGACATCTGGTCTGACATGATCATAAATGGCAAGGTATAATCCAATAAACATGGAACTGAAAAGAAATAAGAGCAAGACACACAGAATTGTTAACCCAGTTCGGATCTAACTATCCTACATCTCGGGGCTACCAAGCCAGGGATGAAGTCCACTATTAGTAGTATCAATTCAAAGCTAAACAACCCGTTTACAACTTATCACTTAATCACTACCCAATGACCCTTCTACCTAGATCCTCTCTAGATATGAGAAACCCTTCTCACTCTCAATCATCGCAATGATGTCTAGCAGTTGACAATCCGCCACTGCATCAACGGCTCTTTACCTACACAACAATTCAGCACGGAAGACACCCTTCCAACACACAACTTAGAGTTACTTAAAAGCTTCCTCCAAGAACAATACTCCTCTTACTTAACAGTTTCGAGGATCACACTAACAAACTGTCCAACTCACAGGTCGAGTGGTACAGGAACCAACCCTAATGATAGAACTTTACATCTTTGGTTCGTTGCCCAATTAGGTTACAAAACATCTATTTATAACCTATTCCCAACTGGATTTGGGCCTTTAATCACAGCTTCAGCAGCTGTTACAAATCAGCAGAAACTTCTGCTACAAATCAGGTCTTCAAATCACTAACTTCCTAAAATATCTCCATATTTAGAAAGTCTCGGTTCTTCAATATTTTCTCTCTATCTTGAATCTTCAGACCTAAAATTCAGCGCCTCATGATTGCATAATGTTCCAGAATATTCTGCATTAGTTAAAACCTAACAGAATTAACAAACCACTTCAGTTCTGGCGCGATGTCGAATGGACCTGCATGGGACATCTTCTTCGACATGTTGTTCCAGTAGTTGAATAACTTCAACACAACATGTTCCATTGCACAATAGGACTTCTTGCTGTACCTGTTCTTTCATGATGATCTTAGCAAGTTTATTCATCCTATTTTACATTACTATTATTATTTGTTTTACAAAATTAATGCCAACCCTCAAAATTAAAGAACTAACATTTACTAACAACACTGGAGCTCCCCACGGCGATACACTTGGTCTTATAAACTTCTTCTCAAGTAACTCTTCCAGCTGCTTCTTTAATTCAGACAACTCAGACGCCGACATTCTGTATGGTGCCATCGAAACAGGTCTAGTACCAGGTACAAGATCAATTGCAAATTCAACCTCTCTCTCTGGCGGCACATGAGGAATTTCATCAGGGAAAACTTCAGGAAATTCATCCACCACTTGCAATTCTTCAATCTTAGCTTTGCTCTCAATAGACAACGTTGCCATCAACGAAAACATCTGAGCTTCTTCTTTCATCAATTGCTGTAACTCTCTGAAAGATAACAACCCAACTCCTTCCTCTTCGGGAGTAGAAAACCTCACCGACTTACGATAACAATTTATATGAACGTAGTTATACTCTAATCAGTTCATACCTAGGATTACATCCATTCCAGTCAGCGGCAAACCAACCAAATCAACATAAAAGTCTTTATCGAAGATCGATAAAGGACACCTTAAACACACAAGAGAAGTAGTCACCGATCCCTTAGCTGGAATCTCGACGATTAATTCTCCATTCATAGCAGATAACTTAAGACCCAATCTTTTAACACAGTCAGCAGAAACAAAACAATGAGTAGCACCAGTGTCAATAATAGTAATTAAAGGAGTGCTATTAATGAAACATGTACCTCTGATAAGTCTGTCCTCGTTAGATGTCTGAGTTCCTGCTAACGCGAACAGTTTTCCTGTCTGAGCTTTCTTTGGCTTCTGACATTGATTACCAATATGCCCCTCTTCACCACAATTAAAACAGATCATCTCCTTGTGCTTGCAATCAGATATTGCATGTCCAATCTTACAACATCTGAAACACCTCTCCGCCTCAGCAGTACACACAGTACTCTTATGACCAGATTTTCCACATTTGAAACAAGTTATGCCAGCAGAAGCATCTCCCCTACTAGTCTTCTTGCCCTCAGTCGCCCTTTGTTTGCCCTTTCCAGCTGGAGCATCATAAGGCTTGCCACGGTTCTGTTGTTGCTTGCCTCTTCTATCACTAACAATTTTGTAGTGAGCATTGTTGTCCTCTTCATATATTCTGCAACTGTCAACCAAATCAGAGAAGACATGAATCTTCTGATACCCAACAGCTTTCTTGATTTCAGAGCGCAACCCGCTCTCAAACTTGATGCATTTAGAGAACTCAGCATCATCCCCGGTATAGTACGGATAAAACTTAGCCAGCTCAACAAACTTCGCAGCATAATCAGTAACCGACATAGTTCCTTACTTCAGCTCAAGAAACTCAATCTGCTTCTTGCCACGAACATCCTCTGGATAATACTTCCTCATAAATTCCTTTCGGAACACGTCCCAAGTGATAACTTCACCTGTAGTCTCCAACCTCTGACGAGTCTCTAGCCACCAGTCATCAGCTTCGACTGCTAGCATATGAGTCCCATAACAAACCTTCTACGCTGGAGTGCAATCCATCACACGAAAGATCCTCTCAATCTCTTTCAACCAATCCAACGCTCCATCAGGATCATACTTGCCCTTGAAGGTAGGCGGATTTTCCCTCTGAAAAGTCGCCAGACTACGAGATCCATCATTCTCGCCAGCGTTCGGTAAATTCTGCACAGCCTGAGCCATTGCTTGCATTGCAGCAGCCATTGCAACATCGTTCATTCCTGCCATCTCAACTTATCACTACAACACAAACAAAAGTTAGAACCAAATAACAATACTCGATTGTTAAAAACTACGACTCGACACTTGGCTGGACGGACCGACCTGCTCTGATACCACTAATGTAACACCCCATTTCTACCCGGTAATTATATTAAAATCAGAGTTATAAAACTTTCAACATAAAACGGGATATCACATTTTCAACTTTAAAATCAATCACATAATAGTTAATCATGAAAGATACATAACAATTCAAGGGAACATAAACCAACAAATAATCTTCAACTTATAATCAACTTTGTCAAATGCAACGCAGCGGATTCATAGAAAAATTAGTAGCATCTTTATACAACATAAAACAAACTCAATTAAACAACAAAGTGGTTTTCGGCAATTTCACTAAAAATTCAGTATGTAGACAATTAAACAAAAGACACGCTTCATCCCCCCGAGTGCTACGTATCAGAGCAACAAACACTGACATCGAACTAAGCTAATCGGCTACTCCTCTTGATTACCTGCACGTTGCCAACATAGGGATAACATTCAAACAGAAGGGGTGAGATATCGAATATTATAAACGGAGTATGATAAATAATACATAGGTAGGAATCATACAATTAATCACCATTTCACATCAACAACCAACAAATAAAAATCAACAACAACTTAAGAAAAATGCAACTTTAATGCGACACGACTATGATATGCATGTGGTACCATCGGAGTAAAACTCTCAACTTAAAATTTCCAGTTTATCGAGGCATCAAGGCATAAGCCTTCAACTTTCAACTTTCAACTTGTGCCAATCCAGGCCAACGTGGTGTGAGCAACGGCTCCGACATAAAATGCAATGTATGCGTTATGACATGCACAACTCAACAACGTAAACAACACAACAACGCCAACAACGTAAGCAACTTATACGACATGAGCAACTTAGTCAACTTTGGCTATTACGCCTTCCTCTTAAAATTCGTCCGTGTATCGGAACAAAACAACACAATCAGCTGTACCTGCAAATCAACTTTTCCGACAGAATTTCAACAAAACAATTCAACAAAATTCACCTACTAATTCACCCGACTTACCCCGACAATTTTCGTTAAATTCCGGGCAACTAAATTTTCCGCCTAAACCGGCTAAACCGACTAAAACTGCACTGTTTTTAACTTCTGTTATTAATACCAGTTTATTAGACAATTCTGTAACTTTTCTGGTTTTGATACAATACCCTGCTATAGTTTAAAATCATCTGTCATGAAATTTTCACATCATTCTGTTTCTGCAGAAAACCAGTTTGTTCCTATTAAAACTCGATATACCGATATAACACTTCATATCACCAGTGTTAGTTCATTACAAATTTAATTAATCCTAAGCATTTCATAAAGAAACTTGGTAGTTGTTTAGTATCACATTATATTAAAAATAAAAGAGAGTGATTATCAGTAATTTGGATTAATTGGAAAACATATAAAAAGGTATAAAATTTAAAGAGTATTTCCCCAGGAACCAGGTGGCTTGCGCCACCTTAGTACCCTGTGGCTTGCGCCACACCTTGTTCTCATAGGTGGTGGTGGCTTGCGCCACCCTTAGATGAAGTGGCTTGCGCCACATGTTCTTCTTTCTAGTTTTGGGTGGCCTGCGCCACCCCTATCTGTGTGATGGGTGACCTGCGCCACCCCTAATTGCAGTTTCGTCCCAACTAAAATTTTTTCAGAAAATTAACAAGTTCACTGCAACATTCATAAAATCATCCAGCAACAATTTTCACAACAAATCGACAACTTAACATTTTCACAGAATCAATCAATTTCACTGCAAGGTTCACAAAATCAATCATTACACAGCAGAGTCACAATTTAACAACATCGACATTAATTTCCCCACAGACAACAACACCTATCGAAATCAATGGAAGAAAACTCATATAATCCCCAACCCTTATATCATTCATCATAACCCAGTTATAATAGTCGAACTCACCCTTACCTTGGATTGAAAGCAGCTCGACAATCGATCGGATTCCGGGAATTTGGCACCGGTAGCGGTTTCTCTCGCAACTTCTTCTCTCAGGTTCTTCCTCTTCTTCTCTAATTGATACTCCAAAACCTCACTAATCTTTTCTATTTCTTTTATTTTATTAAAATAATAATATTCTAATATAATATCTAACTAGATTGAAACCCGCGCGATGCGCGGGGTTGAGATGAGTTTTTAAAGTAATATTATATAAATTAAAATTTATTTTATCATTAATTTTTAACATTTACAATTGATTTAATTCAATTGAATTACCCTTTCGATTTCAATTATTTACAATTTAATAATATATTATAGGACATTTTTATATAATGAGTTATAAACTATAGCTGAAAATAAATGGTTTAATTTTGTAATATGTGTATGAAATTATAATTTAAAAATAATATATTAAAAACAATTTGAAAGATTTGTTTGTTTATTTGAAAATTATAAGTTAAATTTGAAAAAATTGTTTGATAATTGTTTTTAACATTATAATGAGATTTAATATTTGAAGTTAAATTTTGTAACATAGAACCACATTCATAAATAAGAATTATAATTTAAAAAGAATATTGAAGTATTCTTTTTTTGCCTATTTAGAAGTATTGTTTGTCCATTTTATTTAATTCAATTGATTTAATTCAATTGAATTACCCTTTCGATTTCAATTATTTACAATTTAATAATATATTATAGGACATTGTTATATAATGAGTTATAAACTATAGCTGAAAATATATGGTTTAATTTTGTAATATGTATATGTAAATATAATTTAAAAATAATATATTAAAAGCAATTTGAAAGATTGATTTTTAGTTAGAGAAATAGAAGGGGATAAGTCATGAAATATTTAAAATAGAAGTGTTTTAATTAAAAGAATTTATAAATGAAACGTTACATTTTTTCATAAATAAATTAAAAAAAAAGTTTTGGAATGTTGTGTTTAAGTTTTGGAATTATGTGTTAAGAAGAATGTCACATAAGTTTTGGAGTTATGTGTTAAGAAGAATGCCACATCACCATTTTTAATGATGTGGCGAGTAATTGAATGATTTGTCAATAAAATAGTGTGAGTGCGCGATGCGCGGGACTTAGATGGATTTTTTTTGATAATATTATAAAAATATAGAATTTAATTTATTATTAATTTGTAATATTTATAATTGATTTAATTTAATTGAATTATCTATTCAATATCAATTATTTATAATTTAACAATTTATTATAGGACAATGTTATATAATGAATTATAAATTATATTTATAAAAGAATGGTTTAATTTTGTAATATGTATCTGCAATTATTATTCAAAATAATATATTAGAAAGAATTTAAAATATTTTTAATACTATTTAAAAATTATACCATAAATTTGAAAGAATTGTTTGATAACTTTTTTAGCATTGTAATGAGATTTTATATTTGAAGATAAATTTTTGAATATATAACCGCATTTATAATTAAGAATTATATTTTTTAAAAAATTATTGAAATAATTGTTTGCCTATTTAAAAGTATTGTTTGACCACTTTATTTAAAACATTGTAATGTGGTTTTTTCGTTGTTATTATGGTTTTAAAATTGATACAAGAAAAATGATTTTTTCCTATAAAACTATTTTACGCATATTTTTTTATGGAGTAAAATATTATATAATGTATTTTTTAGAAATATTGATAGAGACAAAAAAAGATAGATATGAAAAAAAAATTAGTATAAGAAAAATAAAATAAATTGTATCTTTATAATTGTTATTACGAAATTGTTTATCTCTTTTTTGTTAGTGAATTAAGTAGTGATAATATTAACATTTATTAAGAGACAAAAACTTGTTTTCATTTTTATAGAAATTAAATTAGTTCTCATAATTTTTTTGTCTTATTTGAAAATTGATTAATTTAATTTTTGTAAGAATTGAATCAACTCTTATAATTTTTGTTGAATTATTTAAAAACTAATTGATTTAATTTTTTTTATAAGAAATTAATGTGCGCGATAGAAAATAAAATGAAATTTTAATAGTTTGAGTTTTGATGTATGACGGATATATAATTTATACATGTATGTAACTTTTAATAATATGTGTTTCGATATATTGTGGATGTATAATTTCTAAATGTTTATAACATTATATATGGAATGGAGAAGAAAAAAAATAAATCAATGAGTATATATGATTTTTAGTTAGAGTAATAGAAGGGGATAAGTAATGGATTATGAAAATAGAAGTGTTTTAATTAAATGAAATTTATAAATGAAACGTTACACTTTTTTTCTTAAATAAATAGTAGATGTTTTGTAATGTTGTATTTTGAAGAGTGCCACATCAGATTTTTGATGATGTGGCGATTAAGAGAATGAATTGTCAACATAATAGTGTGAGGCTTAGTTTTAATATATTATAAGTTAAATTTGAAAAAATTGTTTGATAATTGTTTTTAACATTATAATGAGATTTAATATTTGAAGTTAAATTTTGTAACATAGAACCACATTCATAAATAAGAATTATAATTTAAAAAGAATATTGAAGTATTCTTTTTTTGCCTATTTAGAAGTATTGTTTGTCAATTTTATTTAATTCAATTGAATTACCCTTTCGATTTCAATTATTTACAATTTAATAATATATTATAGGACATTGTTATATAATGAGTTATAAACTATAGCTGAAAATATATGGTTTAATTTTGTAATATGTATATGTAATTATAATTTAAAAATAATATATTAAAAGCAATTTGAAAGATTGATTTTTAGTTAGAGAAATAGAAGGGGATAAGTCATGAAATATTTAAAATAGAAGTGTTTTAATTAAAAGAATTTATAAATGAAACGTTACATTTTTTCATAAATAAATTAAAAAAAAGTTTTGGAATGTTGTGTTTAAGTTTTAGAATTATGTGTTAAGAAGAATGTCACATAAGTTTTGGAGTTATGTGTTAAGAAGAATGCCACATCACCATTTTTAATGATGTGGCGAGTAATTGAATGATTTGTCAATAAAATAGTGTGAGTGCGCGATGCGCGGGACTTAGATGGATTTTTTTTTATAATATTATAAAAATATAGAATTTAATTTATTATTAATTTGTAATATTTATAATTGATTTAATTTAATTGAATTATCTATTCAATATCAATTATTTATAATTTAACAATTTATTATAGGACAATGTTATATAATGAATTATAAATTATATTTATAAAAGAATGGTTTAATTTTGTAATATGTATCTGCAATTATTATTCAAAATAAAATATTAGAAAGAATTTAAAATATTTTTAATACTATTTAAAAATTATACCATAAATTTGAAAGAATTGTTTGATAACTTTTTTAGCATTGTAATGAGATTTTATATTTGAAGATAAATTTTTGAATATATAACCGCATTTATAATTAAGAATTATATTTTTTTAAAAATTATTGAAATAATTTTTTGCCTATTTAAAAGTATTGTTTGACCACTTTATTTAAAACATTGTAATGTGGTTTTTTCGTTGTTATTATGGTTTTAAAATTGATACAAGAAAAATGATTTTTTCCTATAAAACTATTTTACGCATATTTTTTTATGGAGTAAAATATTATATAATGTATTTTTTAGAAATATTGATAGAGACAAAAAAAGATAGATATGAAAAAAAAATTAGTATAAGAAAAATAAAATAAATTGTATCTTTATAATTGTTATTACGAAATTGTTTATCTCTTTTTTGTTAGTGAATTAAGTAGTGATAATATTAACATTTATTAAGAGACAAAAACTTGTTTTCATTTTTATAGAAATTAAATTAGTTCTCATAATTTTTTTGTCTTATTTGAAAATTGATTAATTTAATTTTTGTAAGAATTGAATCAACTCTTATAATTTTTGTTGAATTATTTAAAAACTAATTGATTTAATTTTTTTTATAAGAAATTAATGTGCGCGATAGAAAATAAAATGAAATTTTAATAGTTTGAGTTTTGATGTATGACGGATATATAATTTATACATGTATGTAACTTTTAATAATATGTGTTTCGATATATTGTGGATGTATAATTTCTAAATGTTTATAACATTATATATGGAATGGAGAAGAAAAAAAATAAATCAATGAGTATATATGATTTTTAGTTAGAGTAATAGAAGGGGATAAGTAATGGATTATGAAAATAGAAGTGTTTTAATTAAATGAAATTTATAAATGAAACGTTACACTTTTTTTCTTAAATAAATAGTAGATGTTTTGTAATGTTGTATTTTGAAGAGTGCCACATCAGATTTTTGATGATGTGGCGATTAAGAGAATGAATTGTCAACATAATAGTGTGAGGCTTAGTTTTAATATATTACAAGTTAAATTTGAAAAAATTGTTTGATAATTGTTTTTAACATTATAATGAGATTTAATATTTGAAGTTAAATTTTGTAACATAGAACCACATTCATAAATAAGAATTATAATTTAAAAAGAATATTGAAGTATTCTTTTTTTGCCTATTTAGAAGTATTGTTTGTCAATTTTATTTAATTCAATTGAATTACCCTTTCGATTTCAATTATTTACAATTTAATAATATATTATAGGACATTGTTATATAATGAGTTATAAACTATAGCTGAAAATATATGGTTTAATTTTGTAATAGGTATATGTAATTATAATTTAAAAATAATATATTAAAAGCAATTTGAAAGATTGATTTTTAGTTAGAGAAATAGAAGGGGATAAGTCATGAAATATTTAAAATAGAAGTGTTTTAATTAAAAGAATTTATAAATGAAATGTTACATTTTTTCATAAATAAATAAATAAAAGTTTTGGAATGTTGTGTTTAAGTTTTGGAATTATGTGTTAAGAAGAATGTCACATAAGTTTTGGAGTTATGTGTTAAGAAGAATGCCACATCACCATTTTTAATGATGTGGCGAGTAATTGAATGATTTGTCAATAAAATAGTGTGAGTGCGCGATGCGCGGGACTTAGATGGATTTTTTTTAATAATATTATAAAAATATAGAATTTAATTTATTATTAATTTGTAATATTTATAATTGATTTAATTTAATTGAATTATCTATTCAATATCAATTATTTATAATTTAACAATTTATTATAGGACAATGTTATATAATGAATTATAAATTATATTTATAAAAGAATGGTTTAATTTTGTAATATGTATCTGCAATTATTATTCAAAATAATATATTAGAAAGAATTTAAAATATTTTTAATACTATTTAAAAATTATACCATAAATTTGAAAGAATTGTTTGATAACTTTTTTAGCATTGTAATGAGATTTTATATTTGAAGATAAATTTTTGAATATATAACCGCATTTATAATTAAGAATTATATTTTTTTAAAAATTATTGAAATAATTTTTTGCCTATTTAAAAGTATTGTTTGACCACTTTATTTAAAACATTGTAATGTGGTTTTTTCGTTGTTATTATGGTTTTAAAATTGATACAAGAAAAATGATTTTTTCCTATAAAACTATTTTACGCATATTTTTTTATGGAGTAAAATATTATATAATGTATTTTTTAGAAATATTGATAGAGACAAAAAAAGATAGATATGAAAAAAAAATTAGTATAAGAAAAATAAAATAAATTGTATCTTTATAATTGTTATTACGAAATTGTTTATCTCTTTTTTGTTAGTGAATTAAGTAGTGATAATATTAACATTTATTAAGAGACAAAAACTTGTTTTCATTTTTATAGAAATTAAATTAGTTCTCATAATTTTTTTGTCTTATTTGAAAATTGATTAATTTAATTTTTGTAAGAATTGAATCAACTCTTATAATTTTTGTTGAATTATTTAAAAACTAATTGATTTAATTTTTTTTATAAGAAATTAATATGCGCAATAGAAAATAAAATGAAATTTTAATAGTTTGAGTTTTGATGTATGACGGATATATAATTTATACATGTATGTAACTTTTAATAATATGTGTTTCGATATATTGTGGATGTATAATTTCTAAATGTTTATAACATTATATATGGAATGAAGAAGAAAAAAAATAAATCAATGAGTATATATGATTTTTAGTTAGAGTAACAGAAGGGGATAAGTAATGGATTATGAAAATAGAAGTGTTTTAATTAAATGAAACGTTACACTTTTTTTCTTAAATAAATAGTAGATGTTTTGTAATGTTGTATTTTGAAGAGTGCCACATCAGATTTTTGATGATGTGGCGATTAAGAGAATGAATTGTCAACATAATAGTGTGAGGCTTAGTTTTAATATATTATAATAGATAATAGATAATAGATGGGCATAAAACATACACCCCTTAATTTACTAATTCCGACACGAATCCAAGCCCATTTAATCGAACACACTCCAACCACGATAATATTACTACTACTATTATTCCACGACTATAATATTATTTCTAATATTATTTCTACGACTTACCAACTTAAAAATTCCGACTTAACGACTAAATTCATCGCCACACCAAAATCAACCGAATAATTCACAAACAATTAATTAAATATTCAATTAAATAAATAATTAAATATTTGGACGTTACATTCCACATGGGGTAACAAATAGTATAGCTAGATTAGCAGTGTAGGTGACATGTTAAGTCAATATTTTCTACAATTTAATTTAAAATTTAAATGTTCAATTGTCAAAATTTAAATAATACATTAAAAATTTCACATTAATGCATATTGTAAGTTAAAATCAGTTTTCTTTAGTTTAAGCATTTATGTAGGTTGTGGTAACAATAAAAGTTATTTGAGAAACCACCCAATCTATTTCAAACTTTCTACCATGAAAAGATGTATCATTCTTAGAGGGCAAAATGAACTATATAGTTGCAAACTAGATGTTATACCTCAACAACATTAGAGTTAGTTTCGATTTTCATTGAAAATTAATAAAAGTGTAGTGAAATGACTCAAAAACACATTTCTTTGCTTCAAAAATGTCATATTTAAAGCTTGTTATTTCTTTCTAATACAAAACTTGCACCACACATTTTATTTTTATTATAAGCAATAAATTGTATTTTTATGTGTCTTTTATTTCTTTTTCTTTTGTTTAGGTTCAAGTGTGTTTTGTAATTCTTATATGTTCATTTTTATACTAATATTTTCTTAGATCAAATTTTATATATTTATTAGGATAATTATTTTTATGATAGATTTTATCACAAGTGTGAAAGATATGAATGCATATTAGTGCATGTGAAGTTTATCATTAGAATTCAATGTATACTTTAACTTATGTGATAAGTTGTTAACTTTTGAAATTCATTTACTAGAAATACATATATTATTTATCAAGTTTAGCACCAAAAATTAATGTCTAGTTCTGTTTATGTGATAATAGTAATTGATTGACTTTTGAAATTTATTAAAATAGTAATTATGATATATTATTAAGATTTTGATTTCAAATTGTTAAGTCAAATAATTTTTTAGATTTGAACCAATATTGATCCAACACAAGCTTGTGTTTTAAATATATTACTTACATTTTTTTTCCATGATTCCCAATGTAAGTTCTTTGTAGCTCCCACAAATTTCTAAGTCATTGTATTATCAACATGACTTGTAAGTGGATGTTTTTATAAGTAAATAAATATTTATAATATAAAATCTAAAATCATTTTTAGTTGAGTACATATTTAATTTTTTGGAAGGACGTGCTTTTGAGGCATACCTAATTGAAAGTGAAATCGTATTCAAAACTTAAAGTTATTTGATTTATGCAACTAAAAAGAGTAATAGGTTGAATGTAGTGTAGGGACTACAAATAAATGTGATGAATTAAAATGTTAAAATATAACTAAACTACCTCTAATGGAAAGACATAGAGCTTTATTTAAACGGCTCCAAAAAATAAAGGCACCAATATTCGCATTATTCACCCTAATATAGTCACGTGATTGTTAACAAGTTTGCATCTCGAGTAAAGAAATTGGTATGGTACACTTTACAACTCATCCCAGCAAAGAATTAGGCATAGTTCTTGGTTGTGGTTATTGTCGCGGTGAGAATCAGATATCAAGCTATTATATTAACTTGAATCACAAAACATTGAATGTTCACCACCGAGCTTTAATTTAACCAAATTAAAGGGAAAAGATCAAATAAAACCCTAATTGTGCAATGTAACAACAATGCAAAGAGATCTAAGGTTCGGGGGTTGATTATACTAAGGGAAGGTATTAGCACCCTAAGTATCTATAGTATCATATAGGAACCTCGTGAAAGTATTTGTGTTATGGTAATTTGCTTTCTAATGTTTGGAAATGTTCTATTTTTGGGTTTTATGAGAAAGGTAACCTAAGGAAGTTTAATGCTAGTGTGCTCACCAAGACTTCGCAGTCTTATGCATACGTATCCTAACAAGGATGAAATCAGAGCAATTGTAGTTCACCTTACTATGGGTGAAGAACACTTGATAGTGATCAAGGTTCCAAAGGGGGAAGTAAGTGTTTATAACAATAACACTTACATGACTTAACAAAGTCAAAGAGTTTACAAACTCTAACCTGAGACTATGTTGAAAGGTTAATGACTTAACAAAGTCAAAAGGGGTAGTTGAGGCAATGTTATACTACCTATGACATAAATTCAACAAAATAAATCTTTCCCTTGCATTTAGGCAACAAAAGAAAAAGAGAAGAAAGAGAGCTAACAACTAACATCACTAAGGGAAGACCTGTCAAAGTCAAAATAAACATGAATATGTGGGTGATAATGGATGAGATGAACAAGAATGATATTCAAACATGATATCATGACAAAGGATGACATTCAAACATGATATCAACTAAAGTGGATAAAGAGTGACAAAGATGATGTTCAAACATGACATCAATCAAGGTAAATAACAAATGATAAAGATGGTGTTCAAACATGACATCCAACAAAGACACACAACTCATGGTAAAGATGACATTTAAACACGATGTTAATCAAATGATCACATGAGATGAAATGAGATATAACAAAGTCAAATGAACATGGTAACAACAAACACATGAAGGTAGATGTGAAAACATCTAAGACAAGACTTAATAATGTGATAAATAATCATGGTAACAACCAAGGATGAACACCTAAACATGGATGATGCATAGTTAAAGCATACATGAGACTTAGTTCTAACAAGATCAAACTAACAACACAATTATGGCATATCATAACATGTTCATAACAATAATATATGAGCTTGGAATATAAACACATAAGTAATAACATATGAGCATGGACATGAATGTAACAACATCAACAACATCATCATGAACATGAAGGATATAACAATATGAATCATAAAGGGATGATATAACAATATCAAGGTCATGGAAACAAATATCAACATATAGGTCATGGATATAAAAATATCAAACAAAGGTTCGTGGATATAACAATATCAAACAAAGGTTCATGGATATGACAATATCAAACAAAGGTTCATGGATATAACAATATCAAACAAAGGTTCAAATCAACATGAGAATCAGGGATGAAAAGTTAAAGTATGAACAATTAGAGTAAACAAGAACTAAGGTCAAGATTGTGACATGGTTTATCGTTGACACTAATACCACTTAATCATAAATACAAGTTTCGATTTCAAACAATCATGGACAAGTTTAAGATACCACTTAATAATGAAAATAAGCTAGACATGGTTCAATGCATAAGGGTAACAACCAAGGGTTCATTATTGAATGCAAGACAAGAAGCATGTTTAATAAGGTGGATGTTTATGAGGGAGATGTTGGAAGCAAAGAACATCATGTTATACCCCAAATTTTACCCCTTAGATGTCATGACATCTTGCATTTGCATTAGGGATCAATCATCTATGCATTGTCAACTAACCATCATATTTTGCTAGCTTGTTCCTCTATTGAAATCTAGGGTTTGGCACAAGGAGAGGGAAAGGGCAACAAGTCAAGTTCTCACACTTTTCAAGGCTTCCTAAGACACTTCTTGGCTCAATACATCCACCCCTAGTGCTCACTAGGTGGTCAAGAAAGGTGTTTGAATTCATCTGGTCAAGAAAGTCAACGGAGGCTCCAAAAGTTCAATCTTTGGTCTTGAGGGTTAATCATGAGGTTTTCAAGTCATATTCCATGGTCTCATGTGATTGGATCAAGAGGGATCAAAGAAGAACCATAAAATCCGGAGGTGTGAAAATTAGGGTTTTGACCTAAGGAATTACAAGGGAATCTTGGTGTGATCAGTCAATGTCTTGATTGGTTCATCAACCAATTGAGTTTACATACATTTAATAGACCTCATTCATCAAGAAATCAAGAGTAGTTGGCTCCCATCACAAGTGCAATAAGCCTCAAGTTCATCTGGCCCCAGATTAGGGTTTTGTCAGGAAAAGTCAACCATGCCTTTGACTTTTGACCAAGGCATGATCCCAAGTCTTGGGACATGATTCCATTTGTTAATATACATCCTTGGAAGTCATCTATGATGTTTGGGAAGTTTGAAAAATCAAGATCACCAAGGATCACACAATTGAATTCATGAAGAAATTAGGGTTTCATTTGAAAAGTCAAACCTTTGACTTTTGGTATTTTGGGTCCAAGATGAAGTATTCAAGCCATATTCCATCAAGACATTTTTAATCTTTGAATTGGAGCATGAGAAATCAAGGTTTAAGAGGTTCCTTGCAAAAAGGGCAATGTTTGGTTTTTGAAATTTTCTAAGTGTGAAAAAACCTAGTCCTTATGTGAACTTTGAAGAGTCATAACTTTCAATCCACACATTCATTTTTTGTGATCCAAAGCTCAATTTTAAGCCCTCATTATGAACTTTAAAAGTGTATTAGAGGATCATACCCCAAAAGAGGCTTAATTTTTGAGTTATGAGACTTGGAAGTTTAGGGCAAGTTTAGGACTTAGTGAAATTTCACATTTTTTCTCAATTTGCAGCCAATTTCAAAATAATTTTTCAGCTTGATCCCTTTGGATTCAGAACTTGGAGTGAACATGAACATTGTAGAGCATACTTGGGGCTTTCTAAAAAGTACAAGAACTCCCAAATCCAAGTGTGAGCTATGAGTTTCGAAGCCATGTAGTTAGGATGTTGAAACTTGATTTTTCATGTTTTCCACTTGATACACTTGAAGCAAAACCATTCCAATGCAGCAAATCTTTGCATTTCAGATGAGATTACTTGTAAATATTCATTTTCTCAGAAGATTACACGAGTTTAAAAGTATTATCCATCAAGTTTGAACATTAACCAAGTGATCTTCTTTCCAAGCCCTTGAAATAGCCAATGTTGTCATGTTGGACATTGAAGAGCCGGTGGTCCCGAGTAATCCATCTTTTGTTTCATTCAAGAGTATGTAATCTTCCCTGAAAGAAGGTGTTCCCGCAGGCCGGGGCAAGGTTATTGAAATTCAAGAAAGGAAGAAGTATCAAGGGTTGGGTTACAAACCAACTCGTGGCAAAGCATCTACTTCTACAACAATGCGACCAAAGACAATCCAGGAAGTGTTCGTCAGCAAAGGATATCATGTCAATGTCGTGATAGAAGACGAGGAAGATGAAGATGTCAGCCATTTGGTGTTTCAGTGTGACGCTGCACTAGATAATTGGGAAGCTATTGAGATCCCTGTGTTGTTCCCTGCGTCAGAGTAATATGTTTGTTTTTGTTGTTTGTTTTTAGTTCCATAGCCGTTCCCAAGGCTATCAGACTATTTTGTATGGGCCACCACTTTCAACTTTTATTAATCAATGAAGATGTTTTGTTAAACTCTTTTGTTTTCATTTACCGTTTTTGCTTTTAAGGGAAAATGGCAATCTTTTTCAAAATTACCAAAAATATTCTTCTTGCATTTAATTTTGTGCATTTTAATAAAATAAGTCCCTCCACCATGCAGAATAATCCACAAACCTGTTGTATTCGATGAACCTACTTTCACAATTGACTTTGACTAACCCATCTACCAAGCTGAAGATGAGGGAGAAAAAGACTATGAAGTCCTAGATGAGTTGGCAAAAATGTGTGAGTACGAGTACACGGATCTTCAGCCACACGAGGACAAGTTGACACCATCAATCTTGGTACCGATGAGGACAAGAAAGAATTCAAGATTGGGGCAACGCTAGGGACAGAGATCAGACCACGATTGGTAAAGCTTCTTGAAGAGTATGTGGATGTGTTTGCATGGTCCTATCAGGACATCCCTGGTTTGGATACAGACATAGTAGTTTATAAACTACCACTCAAGCCCGAGTGCCTGCCAGTGAAACAGAAGCTCCGAAGAATTAGATATGACATGGCTCTCAAGATCAGGGATGAGGTCAAAAGACAACTTGATGTAGGATTCCTGGCAGTCTCAAAATACCCTGAATGGGTGGCCAACATTGTGCCCGTGATGAAAAAGAATGGCAAAGTGCGAATGTGTTAGGATTATAGGGATCTTAACAAGGCCAGTACAAAATACAATTTCCCTCTGCCGCATATCGACACTCTTGTGGATAATATGGCCCGTTATGCAGTTTTCTCCTTTATGGATGGTTTCTCTGGTTACAACCAGATTAGAATGGATCATGCCGATATGGGCAAAACCATGTTCATCACTCCTTGGGGAACTTATTGCTACAAGGTCATGCCCTTTGGTTTGAAAAATGCAGGGGCAACATATCAAAGAGCTATGGTGACTCTTTTCCACGATATGATACATAAAGAGATTGAGGTGTATGTTGATGATATGATTGTTAAATCCCAGAATGAGGAGGACCATTTAGATCACCTTCTGAAACTGTTCAAAAGACTACGGAAATATCAATTGAGGTTGAACCCTGCCAAATGTACCTTCGGTGTTAGATCAGGAAAGTTGCTCGATTTTATCGTTAGTCAACGAGGAATTGAAGTGGACCCTGACAAAGTGCGAGCTATTTAAGAGATACCAGCTCCGTAAACTGAGTCTCAAGTAAGAGGTTTACTTGGTCGTTTGAATTACATCTCCAGGTTTATCGCCAATATGACTCCCACTTGTGAGCCGATCTTCAAGCTGCTTCGCAAAGACCAAACTATAGAGTGCAACTCCGATTTCCAGCAGGCCTTTGACAAAATAAAGAGTTATTTGCAAGAACCACCAATCTTGGTCCCACCTGTTCCAGGGAGACCCCCTCTTCATGTATCTGACTGTATTAGAAGGATCAATGGGTTGTGTTTTGGGCCAAGATAATGAATCTGGGCGTAACGAGCATGCCATTTACTACTTGAGCAAGAAGTTTACTAATTGCGAAAGTCGATATTCACTTTTGGAAAAGACTTGTTGTGCTTTAGCATGGGCCTCTAGGCGTTTGAGGCAATACCTGATATGTCATACTACCTTATTGATCTCAATAATGGATCCAATAAAGTATATCTTTGAAAAGCCTGCTCAAACTAGAAGACTTGCCCGTTGGCACATGCTCCTATCAGAGTATGATATTCTGTATGTCACTCAGAAGTCTATCAAGGGGAGTGTCTTATCAGATTACCTCACAGATCAGCCTGTGGAAGACTATGAACCCCTCAAGTTTGATTTCCCAGATGAAGACATTATATTGATAAAGAAAGATTGTGAAGAGCCAGGTCCCGATGAAGGTCCTGAACCTGGTTCCCGTTGGAAAATAATGTTTGACGGTTCTTCTAAATACAATGGGCATGGTGTAGGTGTTGTGTTGATGAACCCTGATGGTGGTTATACCCCGTTTACAACAAGGTTAGATTTTGAATGTACGAACAACATTGCAGAATATGAAGCGTGCATTCTAGGGTTGGAAGCAGCTATTGACCTCAGAATCAAGATCTTGGAGGTCGGTGGAGATTCTGATCTGGTTGTCTATCAAGTCAAAGGTGAATGGGAAACTAGAGACGAGAAGTTGGTCCCGTATCGTGCTTATATTGTGGAGATGATCCAATACTTTAATGAGATCACTTTCCGTCATGTTCCGCGATCAAAAAATCACATAGCTGATGCTTTAGCCATGTTAGCTTCAATGTGGAAGGTCAAATTTGTTAATGAGGCTCCACTAATCAGGATTGGGCGCAAGACTGTACCAGCCTATTTCTAGTTGGTTGAAGAAGAAGTGGACGGGAAACCATGGTTTCATGTCATCAGAAATTATCTGAAGAACCAAAAGTATCCTGCTAATGCTTCAACTCTAGACAAGAAGACTTTGAGGAGGTTGTCATCCAAGTTTTTCCTCAGTAATGATGTACTATACAAAAGGAATCATGACACGGTTTTGCTAAGATGTGTTGAAAAACAAGAAGCAGACCTGTTAATTCAAGACATTCATGAAGGAGCATTTGGCACTCACGCCAATGGGCATGCCATGTCTAAGAAGATCTTGAGGGCTGGATATTATTGGTTAACTATGGAGACCGATTGCATCCAATATGCCAGAAAATGCCACAAATGTCAAATTTATGCTGACAAGGTCCATGTACCTCCAACATTGTTGAATGTGTTGTCCTCACCTTGGCCGTTCTCCATGCGGGGCATTGACATGATTGGGGTGATTGAGCCAAAAGCTTCTAATGTTCATCGGTTCATCTTAGTGGATATTGACTACTTCACAAAGTGGGTTGAGGCTGCCTTCTACACCAACGTGACCAAGCAAGTGGTTACCTGCTTCATCAATAACCAAATTATCTGTCGTTATGGAATTCCAAATAGGATCATAACAGATAATGGAACAAATTTGAACAAAAAGACAATGAAGGAGTTGAGTGATAGCTTCAAGATTGAACATCATAACTCTTCACCTTACCGTCCCAAGATGAATGGAGCTGTCGAAGCTGCTAACAAAAATATCAAAAAGATCCTGCAGAAAATGGTTAAGACTTATAAGGATTGGCATGAGATGTTACCTTTTGCCTTGCATAGGTATAGAACTTCAGTTCGGACTTCGACAAGGGCAACCCCTTTTTCTTTGGTGTATGGGATGGATGTTGTTCTTCCCATTGAAGTAGAGATACCATCTTTGAGAATTCTGATGGAGACCAAGCTTGATGAAGCGGAGTGGGTCCAGGAAATATATGATCAGATGAACCTCATCGATGAGAAATGTTTGACTGCGATGTGTCATGGTCATTTGTATCTGAAGAAAACAAAAAGGGCATTTGATAAGAAGGTCTGTGTTCGTGAATTCCAAGAAGGGGAACTCGTACTCAAAAAGATCTTGCCATCTCAAAGGGATGTACGTGGAAAATGGGCGCCTAATTATGAAGGCCCATTTGTGGTAAAGATTGTATTCTCAGAAGGTTCCCTAATTCTTACGACAATGGATGGTGAACAACTCTCACACCCTGTAAATGCTGACGCAGTAAGAAAATATTACGCCTAAATAGCCCGCTAAGTCAAAAACCAGAAATGGCGACTTAGGCAAGAAAAGGGTATCCTGGTGGGTCATAACCTATGAAGGAGACTCAGGCAAAAGTTATTGATTAAATAAAAAAGAAAGAGCTCGCTAGGTTGAAAACCCGAAAGGGCGACCTAGGCAAAAATGAGCGTCCGGGTGGATTAAAAACCCGAAAGGGCGATCCAGGAAAAAGTTAGGGACAAAAGGCGTTTCACTTTGTCAGAAGGATTGTCACCAATACCAAGAAATTCTAGCAGAAGTTCAAGCTCATTCGCTCTTATCAGCAACAAGGCTTTGGAAGATTCTTAGTCATTAGGGATAGTAGTGGTCATTTAATACAATGTAACCTTTTTCTTATTGCCATTTCCTAATTGTAATGTTCCATGGAACTTTGCCATTTGTAAGTTACCATTCTAATAAAATCATATTTTTTAACCATTCATTGTTTGATATTTATCATTTCTTTACTCTTCTCTTGTTATGCAAAACTTCATTTTTTTATTAATAATGGTTTTGAAAGCGAAAAATTTTGAAATAAAAAAACAAATCTTTTGTGAAGACACAATGAAAACATAATCTACTTTGGCTCTTGGGACGATTTAGTAAAATCATATGCTCCCCCAATGATTCTTGTTGTGACGAAAGCACTGTTAAACCATCTGGCATGTAATTCCCCAATGAAGAAAGTTTAGCCGGTGATGCCTCTTGGACTGAACACTTCAGTAATGATTGATTACCATGATACAAAGGACTTCTCCCCAGTATCATCCACAGATGTTTTTTTAATGTGTAAAGTCTTTACCTCCTCAGGTGAAGGAATAATATTTCCTATTAGACCCTTGAGCGTCTGTTCTCTTCAAATCCAGTATGGCTCGTTGAATGGGATATGTTATCCATTTTCCTCTTCCCCAGTCTCTTAGCCTCTCGTCAGAGTTGACTCTTGCATATCATGGACTATTCGCATCATACCATATCATGTTCATTTTAGCATTTGGTGTGTTTCTTTTAGTTTTTTTACCTCTTTTACCCCAGGCTGTTCAGGGTAAGTATCTCTTTTACGTTCGTGGATCATCGTACGTGTCCTTCTTGTGTCCGGTTGTCACAAACATGCGTCCCATTTGATTATTATCCTCATTCCCTAGGAATCTTAGTCATCACTATGCAACCCCGGTAATGTCCCATTCATTGATTAACCTCTGTCTTTAGGCCAATCATTATTGGTATTATAAAGTCCGGTGTTTACTGGCATGTTTTAATATTGATCATCATCGGTATCGTTAAGTCCAGTGTTTACTGGCATGTTTTAAATCCAATCATTATTGGTATTCTAAAGTCCAGTGTTTACTGGCATTGTCTAAAGACCTGTTTCTTCGGTACTCTAAGTCCAATGTTCACTGGCATTACCTCAAAAATTAATTGTTATTGATTTCTCAAGTCCAGTAATTACTGGCATGGATTAAAATCCAATCTTAATTGGCCAGTCATAACTGCACGTCTCTTTGTTCAAGAGCCAATCATTATTGATTTCTCAAGTCCAATAATTACTGACATGTTTTAAAATCCAATCTTAATTGGCCAGTTATAACTGTACGTCTCTTTGTTCAAGAGCCAATCATTATTGTTGTCTCAAGTCCAGTAATCACTGCACTGTTGTAATATCGATCTTTATTGGTATCGTGTAAGTCCAGTGTTCACTGGCATGTTTTATCCTATCGTTGTTAAAGTCCAGTAATTATTGGCATGCTTTTCAAAAGACCAATCATTATTGGCATCTTACAACCTTATCCCCAGCAGAGGCTTGGTCATTACCAATATCCCCATAAAAGTCCAGTGTTTACTGGCATTTGTGGAAGGTCTGATCATTATCAGTATCCTAAGTCCAGTAATTACTGGCATGTTTTCTAAGCCCAATCATTATTGGCATCTTGAGATTGGTCATTACCAGTATCCTTTGAAGTCCATGTGGTTATCATCATTTGGCGCATGCAGAGTTTGTGTTTGTCTCTGTCTTTTCTGGTTTTTCTTGAAGATACCGTTTGAACTCTTCAATATAAGAAATCCCCAGAAAATATTTTGTTGGGTGTCTATCCTTCTGTTTCAAATTGATCCCTAGTGGAGATCACGTCTTCTTTCTGGTTTCATCCCCAGTAAAGAGTTTTGTTTACCTTTTTCTGCTGTCCCCGGAGTCGTTCGGTCATATCTGAACCTATCATTCATCTCCCTGGATCTTTCCCCAGTAGAGATCACCTATCTAGTTTCCACCTCCAGTGAGGATCTTTGGAGTTCCCCTTTAGTTTTTTATTTTCCCCAGTGACTTCTCAATCATTCCCCAGTAAGCCTCACATGTTGGTTGTTGCCCTTCATCCCCAATAAATCTTATCTATGGGTGTTTAACATTTATCCTTTTTGTCTTGTTTGGCTGCATTTTTGCACCATCATGCCATCATATCGTCATATTAGAAGTTCATGACATGTCAGCATTTGCATGTTTTTGCCTGTCCTTAGCATATGCACTGCATCTAATGGCAAACTTTTTTATTTGCTATATTTAAATACCTTTCACCTTGATTTCACGAGGATTATCATCACTCGTGCCATCCAGTGAAGCTATTTAAATAGGGGCAACTGTTATACCCCAAATTTTACCCCTTAGATGTCATGACATCTTGCATTTGCATTAGGGATCAATCATTTATGCATTTTCAACTAACCATCATATTTTGCTAGCTTGTTCCTCTAGTGAAAGCTAGGGTTTGGCACAAGGAGAGGGCAAGGGCAACAAGCCAAGTTCTTACACTTTTCAAGGCTTCCTAAGACACTTCTTGGCTCAATACATCCACCCCTAGTGCTCACTAGGTGGTCAAGAAAGATGTTTGAATTCATCTGTTCAAGAAAGTCAACTGAGGCTCCAAAAGTTCAATCTTTGGTCTTGAGGGTTAATCATGTGGTTTTCAAGTCATATTTCGTGGTCTCATGTGATTAGAAAATCAGGAGGTGTGAAAATTAGGGTTTTGACCTAAGGAATTACAAGGGAATCTTGGTGTGATCAATCAATGTATTGATTGGTTCATCAACCAATTGAGTTTACATACATTCAAGAGACATCATTCATCAAGAAATCAAGAGTAGTTGGCTCCCATCACAAGTGCAATAAGCCTCAAGTTCATCTGGCCCCAGATTAGGGTTTTGTCAGGAAAAGTCAACCATGCCTTTGACTTTTGACCAAGGCATAATCCTAAGTCTTGGGACATGATTCCATGTGTTCATATACATACTTGGAGGTCATCTATGATGTTTGGGAAGTTTGAAAAAGCAAGATCATCAAGGATCGCACAGTTGAATTCATGAAGAAATTAGGGTTTCATCTAAAAAGTCAAACCTTTGACTTTTGGTATTTTGGGTCCAAGATGAAGTATTAAAGCCCTATTCCATCAAGAAATGTTTAATCTTTGAATTGTAGCATGAGAAATCAAGGTTTAAGAGGTTTCTTGCAAAAAGGGCAAAGTTTGGTTTTTGAAATTTTCTAAGTGTGAAAAAACCTAGTCCTTATGTGAACTTTGAAGAGTCATAACTTTCAATCCACACATTCATTTTATGTGATTCAAAGCTCAATTTGAAGCCCTCATTATGAAATTTAAAAGTGTATTAGAGGATCATACCCCAAAAGTGGCTTAATTTTTGAGTTATGAGACTTGGAAGTTTAGGGCAAGTTTAGGACTTAGTGAAATTTCACATTTTTTCTCAATTTGCAGCCAACTTCAACCAAATTTTTCACCTTGATCCCTTTGGATTCAGAACTTGGAGTGAACATTAACATTGTAGACCATACTTGGGGCTTTCTAAAAAGTACAATAACTCCCAAATCCAATGTGTGAGCTGTGAGTTTCAAAGCCATGAAGTTAGGATGTTGAAACTTTATTTTTCATGTTTTCCACTTGATACACTTGAAGCAAAACCATTCCAATGCAGCAAATCTTTGCATTTCAGATGAGATTACTTGTAAATCTTCATTTTCTCAGAAGATTACACGAGTTTAGAAGTATTATCCATCAAGTTTGAACATTAACCAAGTGATCTTGCTATTTATGGCATAAAGACATGGCTTCCATTTTGGAAAAAGTCACTTTATGCATAAAGTCAGCTCATTGAGCTACCAACTTGTCTCTCTTATACTCCAACCTTTTGTACCTCAGAAGCAAAGTCTCAAAAGTGCTCAACCACCCTAGAAAGTCTATGCACCAATGCCTTGGAAATTTGGAAACACCTTTGCAAATCCACTCTCATTTCAACTAAGTTTCATCCAAACCAAAACCATATCATTTGCATTTCTGCAATCTGACCTCTCTCACCCTTTTGCCTATATATAAGGCACCTCAATACATTTCTAAACACACAAGAACTCAGAGCAAAAACACTCAGTAAACCATCCAAAACCAGTTCTTGCACCAAGTCACCCCTTATGCCAAGAAACCACCCTTTGCACAAACTTGTCCAAAACCAGTTCCAACCACAAAACCACTCAACTAACCCCTCTAACACATCACAAAACATGTGTTAAAGCTACTCGAATCATCACCACCACCAAAAATCTCACAGAACCAAAAGTCAACTCTCAAACCTAAAGAAAGTTGACTTTCTGCACTTTTCAAGACCAGTCTTGATTCCTTCCATTTCCAATCATCCTAACACTTCAAACACCCTCCATAAATCATCATTCAACTGTTCAAAGCTTGGATTTGCAACTGTAACTTCATTTCTTGACGTTTCACTTTTGGTTATTTTCCATTTCTTGCAAAAGGGAGCCTCCATTCTGTTCCACTTGTTTTCTTGGAGTATACGCATTGAACCAGGACCTTTGAAGCATATTGGAAGTGTCCAAGGCCTTGTCTCAGTTCTGTAACATCTATTGAAAGTTTTTCAAGATTGACTACAAGATGTAAGTTTATTTCAAAACCCAACTCATTGAAGCATGATGATGTTTGATGTACACTGAATTTGATTAGCTTAAATAGGTTGTATATGATGTGTTTGACTCATTGAACATAACTTAGCATGACAATGTTGGACTGTGTATTAGAAAATACAAGAATGGACATTTTTTAGGACCCCTATCATGTTTTGAGTTAGGCACACTTTTTGCCAAAACTAACTGGACCACTAGATTCCTCTTGAAAAAATACGCAATTTTGGTCTTTACAATTTCCATTTTCATGAAGTCTTTAGGGAGTTGGAGTTGCTTTTGCAACTGGTCTTCTTCTAGGTCACAACCAGGTCTGAACCATGGCCATGGTGCCATTCTGACCTGGAAACTAGGTTTGCTATATTACATTTTAGGGTGAGTTACATGAACGGATGTAACGGCCACCCCAGTGGCGCAATACTTGCCTTGCCTTTGCCTTGTACCTCTCATGACCTGGGTTCGATCCCTGCCATCAACCTTTTTGCCAACGCGCGTGTTTTCTGAATTTTTACCTGGAATCTTCTCTTTTATTTTTCTGAAAGCATATGTTAACAAGTCACACAACCAGCGCAGCTGGTTAAATGTTTTGACATGAAGCCAAGGGTGTGGGTTCAAACCCCATTGGGACACTTTTCTTAATTTTTAGCACTTAGTTTTTATTTTCTTTCACAAAATTTGAAAATCCATAACTTCTTCATTTTTAGGGTTTTTCAACCCATTCTTTTTGCATTCTTTCACTCTTTTTGTCAATTTTATTTTGACATTATAAGTTTCCTAAAAAATATTTATTTTTAAGGCTTTGGTTCCTATGAAAAGTGTAGGTTTATTTTAGGGTTTACTTAGGAGAATTTGTTACTTCCATGGTTATACCACTTGGTTTCCCTTGCATTTTTGAGACTTTTACAACTTACCTTAACATGTTTAGACCCTTGAACCATGACTTGAACTTGCACCTTTATATAGTTTGATTTAAGTACACTTTCAAGTATATGTTTATATGTTAGGAAGCATGTAAACTTTTTTCATCCCCTTTTGAGTTTTAACTAGGTCTTTACCTTCACTTAGAACTCTTTACACATGTTTTATAACATCCTAAAGTATATAAACTTTCAACTTAGGTCACACCATGTACATATGTGCCTAAAACATTAACTTCCCCTTTCTTAAAAGTGGACTTCAAATACAAGTTAGGTGTTTCTCCCCCCTTGTGTGAAGTTTATGTCTAACCATAGCACCATGTTAGGTTATCACCTAATTGTTTAACATGTATAAACTTGTATCATGATCCCTTTTGTTTTTTACCTTGTTCATTAATGAATGATCCTTGTGAGTTAACTTGCCACTTGTATACTTTCTTAAGTACTTACCTTGAATGTCATCACATTCACCATCATCAGCCATGTGCTAGGTTTAAATGTTTATCAACATCATTGAATTCATGTGTAAATATCATTTGTCATCTTTATTTTTCCAACTTTATTAAGTTTTTCCCCTTAAGTGAGTATAGTTTGTTAGCTTTTCTCCTTAACCCTCTTTGTTCCCCTCCTTCCAAAGGAAAGTCTCACTATTGACTTTAATGTCATAGATAGCTCATTACCTCTTGGCCTCATTAGAGCCATCATCTACCCTTGGCCTCATTAGAGCCATCCCTTTCCCTTGACCTTATTAGTATCAATCGTTTGGCCTCATTAGAGCCACTCCCCTTTACCTAGTTTAGGATCCTCTCCCCTTTTGTAAACACTATCATCATAGATGCTTATTTCTCCTTTGGCCTTATGAGAGTCATATGCCTTATAACTTAGAATTAGGATAGAGTTCTTAAACTCTATGTGATTCTCATCATAATGAGTATTCACTTCCCTTTGACTTTGATCAAAGTCAACCTCTTAGACTTACCTTTTCAACTTAGACTTAGAGAGTTCTTTAACTCTATATGAGTATCATACTCATTACCCTTGGAACTTTGACCATAGTCAATGGTTCCTCACCCTTAGTGAGGTGAACTATGAATACTCTGATTCCATCCTTATTAGGTTACCTAGGCACGATATGCGACGTCTTGGCGAGCATACTTAGTGTATATACCCTTAGGTCTTTATCTTTAGCACCTTGGTCTTTAGCACATTGGTCTTTACCATAGGTCTTTATCTTACCTTAGAAGGTTCCTTAGTAAGCAAACATAGCATGACACAAATACTAGCAAGAGGTTCCTGTAGAGTACTACAGATATCTAGGATGCTAACACCTTCCCTAGGTATAACCAACCCCCGAACCTTAGATCTCTTAGTTGTATCTTCATATAGCACAATTAGGGTTTTCTTTGATCTTTACCCTTTCTTTTGAATAAATCAAAGCTCGGTGGTGAGTTTCAAAGATGTGTGATTCAAGTTAATTAATAGGTTGGTATCCGATTCTCACTGCAACACATCACAAAACATAAGTCATGGTATACAAACATAAACAACAATTACAAAGATCATAAGTACACAGGTGGACAAAACACTTAACCCTAATGGGAAAAATCATGCATACAAGATGAGAAAACAAAGTCATGGCAAGCAAAAAGTCAATCCTAAACATAGAAGACATAAGCATACTTTGACAAATAAATTCATAAAAGAAAGTACTTGAACATGGTGACAAAGTGGCATATTTAATCAAGGTAGGCAACAAAGGCACAACATTTTTACATGGTATAAGACATAACAAAAGTCACACAAACATTTATGGGTCATTGGGTTGAGGAACAACTCAAAATAAATATGAAGAAGTCCTAAAAACTACATAAAATGGACATGTTTTCAAAATAATAAAAGTGGGTAAAATAAATGATATTTTTGGAATTTTTCACATGTTCATAAAATAGGCATAACAAATAATGGGTGTGCAAAAAATCAGCTCTAAATAATAAATAGATTGAGATATATGATTGAAAGAAAATTGAAAAAATCATGAAACCTACAAGTGATAAAAAAAGAAGGGAAATGGTCCACATGAGGCTTGAACCTATCGTAACCCGAAATTTGACCTCCCTTTTTGCCTTTTGCATGAGCATGTGCATTCGCATCGTTGGCATACGCATTCGCACTTTTTCTCTGTGATTTTTGGTTGCAAGAATATTTCAGGTTTTCTAAGCCCGATTAATCACATCCTCACAAGGTCATCACATTATAAAAACAAGCACAAAACAAGGGTCACTATGCCTATTCATCAAATCAAGAGGTTGAAAAACAGATCCGTGGCCGCATCACCATTTTTCAAGAAAAACTGGGCATTTTTTGGCATGGTTAAACGATTAACCATTTGCAGTGCAAATGTGTTAATCGATTAACACGTGCAAAATAGGCATAATTTGTTGCTTTTTCAGGACATCAACTTTTCCTCCACAATTTGGGATTCTACATGGTTCTAGTAGCATGTGGAATATTCTAGACTCTTCAAGTAATTAATTGGCATTTGCTACAATGCATCCTTTCCATTCAAGACTACCATACACCTCATTTTCCTAAGATGTGAACCTTTGGATTTGAAGCTTACATTGGGATGTTCCCACCAAGTTAACTTCCTAACCAACCGAGTTAACCGCTTGACTCGGTGAGTCAAGTGTAACTAACTCCTAGCCTAATTCCAAAACACCCAAAGCTAACTCCTAGCCTAACTCCAAACCTCTCACACTCCAAACCAAAACTCTATATAAACAAACCTTCAATCATTTTTCAAGGGATCAACCATTTCACACAAATTTCACACACTTCACTCTCAATTCTCTCTCATTCTCTCTGAATTTTTCTGCAACTTCTTCATCTTCATCTACATTTTCTTCCCAAACCTCTCCATAGCTCTTCACCATTGAAGAATAATCACTTCTACATTGGAAGTGATTATTTCTTGAGCTCAACCATCATCATCTTGCAATTGTACTTGATTTTCTAGAGTTTTATTAGCTTTTGGATTCATCTCAAGTGTTTGCTTCAAGATTCTACGGTTTGAATTCGTATTTCGGAGTTTCGTCGCAATTTTCTCGGTTTCGATACGATTCGGATATATTTGAAGATTCCTATGGTTTTCTTTGATTATCTTCATCAAGAATCCTTTGTAACAATCACCAAGGCACATCTCAGCCTTGTAGGTTGGTAGCTCTCATTCATTTTACTGTTTCAAATGTTTTCGTATCATTCGCGATGTAGTTTCGATGCTTTTTGTGTGTGAATTGATTATGCCATTGCTTGATCCATGATCTTGATGAATTAATTGATTCCATTGCTGATTATTTGCTGTTGTTAAACTTGATTTCCGTGCATAATTGTTTTCCCTAGCATTGGAGTGATTGCACAATCAATAAGTGGCCAAAAGCACTTTTGAAAACTGTTTTTTCTGCCCCTGCTCCAGTGTTAATCGATTAACACTTTGTAGTGCAAAAGTGTTAATTGATTAACCAGTGCAATTTTTCTGTTTTTCAAGTGTTAATCGATTAACACTTTGCAGTGCCAAAGTGTTAATCGATTAACACTGAACCAGAATGCCATTTTTATGCTTTTTCAAGTGTGTTTGCCTTGCTTTCTTCCTCTAACTTCCATGGATTGATATGCTTGATTTTTATGGATGTTTTAAGTGTCATTCAACTTCTGTTTGAAGCATATTCATGAACTTTCGATGCACAATTTTGATTATTTAATTTGTTCATATTCTTGGTATTGTGTGAACATGATCATTCTCGCACTTTCTTTGATCACATGATACATGATTTGTGAAGCATACTAAATGTCATTTGGTTCTGTTTTGTGCTTTCCATTCATGTTGAATTAATTTTGTTCTTCAGGGAATAAGCTTAATCTTGTATAATCAATAATGCAACCTTTGCTTTGATAATTTTTCAATTCATTTTGGAAGATTATTAGCATTTCCCTCCCTTTTGATTAATCAATCGAAACTTCATTTCGATTATTGATCTTCCCTTTGGCGCTTCTCTTTAGGCTTCCTTTAGAGCTTTCTCCCCCCCCCCCCCCCCGGGCGAAGTCGGAATTTTGCGCAACACTAGAGCACTATATAACTTGGAGCTATTACGCTGTCCGTTTTAACTTCTGCACTACACCTTGTGTGTTAGGGAAGGAATGAGAATGGAGAATTCCTACTCTCATTCTGACTACTTCAGGTAGGGGACGAATGACCCTGTGCCTGACTTAGTCACCTCTATCCTGAAGCAGTAGCGTACCCGCTTCCCCAGTCGAGTCGATCCTTGGTCACTCCCGCTCTTTTCCAATCTCCCTTCCCCAAAAGTTCGCAACCTTCTTTTGGTTCTTCTCCCTTTACTTAGTTAACCACTGCCTATTAGTTAAAACACCAATTTGCACTTTCTTAGTTAACCACAATCTTTCTGTTAACACACTGAGTTCTTCTTGGGTTAATCATCTTCTCTTGGTAAATCACCCATTTTTCAGTTAACCATAACCTGTCTGTTAAAATACTGAGCCCCTTTTCGAGTTAATCACCTTCTCTTGGTTAATAACTCGTTTTCTTTTTGGTTAATTATAGTTTCTTTGTTAACACCGAATCCTCAGCGGTTGGTAACCTTTTTAGGTTCAATACCCCTTTTTGTTGGTCAAGTATTGTTTGTTCAGTCAGTACTAACATCCCATGTGAGTCACGACCTTCGCTTGGTCCTACACCCGTTCTTTGGGTCACAATCTTCGTTTGGTTCTACACCTGTTTTTCTGGTTGTTCACAGTCTATCTGTTAAAACTTTTCTCCCCGCACGGTTGCAATCTTCTCTCTTCGGTTAACCACTGCCAGTCAGTTAATATACCGAACCCCTTTTCTCTTGGTTTCAACACCACCCCTTTTCTCACTCCCCAGTGGAGTCTCTATTATTCTTTTTGCTCATTTACCTTCTTGGTTTAAACACCACTCTTGCATGTTATCCTCAGCTGTTACTGTCTTTCTTTTGCACTTCTTTCTTGGTCTTGACACCATTTCTTGGTAATCCCTAGCGGAGTTTCCTTCTTTCCTTTTTTCTTGGTTTTGACACCACTTTCTTTCCTTTTCCTTTTCCGTTTTAGTTCCCCGAACTACGGAAGCTCTGATTCTGCATTCGTTCGAATGTATGATACATAGGCACGAGATTGCGATGATCTTGGCGAGCACATTTCCACCCTTCCTCCTTATTCCTCCCTTTCTTTTCCCTGGTTTCCTGAACTATGGCGCTCTGATTTCCTCATTGCACGATGAGGGTACATAGGCACGAGGGTCCTAATCCTCCGCGAGCACTTTCCTTATTTCTTACTTACTTTCTTTCTTTCTTTTTCTTTCTTTTCTCTCTCCTCTTCTTTTAGCTAGAAGCCTTCAGATAAATAACCCATCCAAGCCCAGAAGCAAGCGAAATGGTTCTTGTCGACTACGACGGATACGTAAGGTGCTAGTACCTTCCTTTCGCATAACCGACCCCCGTTCCCGTTTCTTTTCCCCTTGGGTTTTATCGATATTTTCCCTGTCCTTTGGGACTAAATAAAGTTCGGTGGCGACTCTGTTGTATCTTTGAGTGTGTGATTCACTCAGGTATAAACCAGCCATCTTCAGCTGGAGACACTGCTGGGGAGTCCTTGCGCTTGCAAGTTGGGGTCTCGCCTAGTTTTGTTTGCTTTCTTGCTTGTTTGGGTGTTTATATTTCATACTTTACTCGCTTTATCTTTACGCTTTATTTAGCTTCATGTTTATTTACTGCATTTCTTTACTGTTTTAAATATTCATATGCTGTATATTCTGGATATCTGCTATTTTCTGCTGTTGTTGGGATGGGTAGATATTATTGGAGAGAAAAGTCCTAACACTGGGCTTAGCATATACAGAGGCTAGAACGTGGATAGTCGTGAGGCATGCATTTTGCGTGTTGGCTTACCACGAGAGCCACATCCCAGATCGTGATTCGCTTGAGAATACTTCTGTCCTGCAAGAATTCGCTACGGCGGGGGCTTTTCACTCTGAGTCCTATGGTTTGGGCGACCTTTCTAGGAACCACCTTGTTGTGTCTAGATCACACCTATGAGGGGATGGGTTTTTGCAGGAAACCAAGCCACTTCATACCTTTGTTCTCTCACACACATCAGATTATTTTGCACCAACATAGAATTATATGCAGATATCCAGATTGTTCAGATTTGATTATTCAGACAGTGCTGGCTTGTTCTTGTGTTGCATTTCATTTCATCATGTAAATTAATTTTTGCATGTGCATTTCCAGGGTATTCGAAGGCTTATTCTTTGTTGACATCATCATAGAGATGAGTACTGGTTGCCGAGGCATCTTTAGCTATAAGTTTGTGGAGCCTAAGCTGAATGCTTTGAGAGGTTTTGTATCCCGTGTGGTTGAAGATAACATAGGGGTTTTCAAAGATAGTTATGGTAATCTGTTGACCATCCTAAACACTGAAGTCAACATCACTGCCATTCATACACTGGTTCAGTTCTATGACCTGCCACTTAGGTGCTTCACATTTCAGGATTATCAGCTAGCACCTACACTTGAGAAATATGCTTATATTTTGGGGGTTGAGATCAAGAAGCAGGTTCCCTTTGTCTACACCAGCGGTTATCCGAAGTTTCCCCTTATTGCTGATGTTCTTTGCATTAGTAAGAAGGATGTGGAAGCTAATCTCAAGACCAAAGGGAAGGGTATTCGAGGGTTTGCTTCGAAGTTTCTGGTTGACAAGGCCACTTCCTTTGCTGCAGATGGAAACTGGAAGGCTTTCAACACCATTCTTGCTTTGCTGATATATGGGATTGTCTTGTTTACGAACATGGAGGATTTCGTAGATCAGGCCGCCATCAGTATCTTCTTGTCTAAGAACCTTGTTTCGACGCTTCTTGCTGATACCTATCATTCTATTCATTCGAGGAATGAAAAGAAGAAGGGAACCATTGTCTGTTGTGCTTCTCAGCTGTACCGATGGTTCATGTCTCACCTTCCACAGAAGGGTCCCTTTGTGGAGAATAAGGGTAATCTCAAGTGGTCTCAACGAATCATGTCTCTTACTGCCGATGACATCTCTTGGTATTCTCGAGACTTCGACGATACTAAGATCATTCTTCATTATGGGAAATTCTCCAATGTGCCTCTCCTGGGTACAAAAGGTGAAATTAACTACAATCCGAGACTTGCCTTCCGTCAGTTGGGATATCCTATGGTTGCCAAGCCAGATCCTGAGGTAGTGGAAGAATTCATCTTTCATGAAGGGGTTGATGACATGGGATTACTGAAGAGGTTTAGTGCCGCTTGGACTCAGATTCACTTTGAAAGAAGAGCCGATTTGGGTAAGAAGAATTGCATAGCCAAGGAAGCTTACACACTTTGGGTCAAAGAAAGCGTCAAAGAGATTTTGTTGCTATTTTCTTTCGAGCCTTCCATGAATGCCAAGCTTCCTGAATTTGCCATTGTTCCTCCATCTGAAGTCGATCAACTCAAGCTGACTATTGAGATGTTAAAGAAGGAGAATATTGATCTTCGTCTCAACCTTGATAGAGTCACATCCGAGAAGGATAGCCTGCAGATTGAGCTCCATCAAAAGCGCGAGCGCATGCTCAAAGAGGTGGAGGTTGAACAGAACAAGTGAAGGAAAGTGGGTGATGCTTTGAATAGTACCTATGATGGACTTGCTTTAAAGAAGAGACAACTCGCCGATACTTAGTATCAAGCCTACAAGGATGAGTTGAGCTACAAGAAGCAACTTGAAGAGCTTCGAAGGAAGTTATCCGAGTACAAGACAAAGTGGAAAAGTGAGCAAGACCATGCTAACCAGTTGGCAAAGGACTTTTCTCAGTGTGAATCCAAGCTCGACAAAATCTTCGGTGAGATTCAAAAGCTGCAAGATCAAGCACATCAGAGCCGAGAGAAGATCAGTCAGCTCAACATGGAGAGTACTTATTGGGAGTAACAAAGCCGTCATCTACAAAATCTCTTGGATCAAAAAGAATCCTTTCTTCAGGATATGCTTCAGGGACCTAACCATTCTTTGCTGTGCAACCTCATGAAGGATGCGAAGTATTGGAGTGAGAGGCATGGCCGTCTAGCTAGATTTGCTGAGCACGCATTGGAAGACTTTCTTGGGTTGTTGAGGGATGCATAAGCTGATGTGTTGCCGCATAAGACTCATTGGGCTGTTTTCCACTTTTTCTCTGTTTATAGGATGGTTTTTGATAGGATCCATGCTGATCTTGTTGTAGCCCAAAAGGCAGATATTTGATTTGTACTTGACTTGTGCTTCTTTCCTTTATGGTTGAATGAATGGATTTTCTTGCCCGCTTTATATTTGCACCTTTACTTGTATGCTTTATGATTTCTATCAACAAAGATAAGTTTAAGAATTCCTGGAATTTAAAACTTTGTTTTTTCATGCATACCATACATTTATTTGCACACATATGCACGTCCCTTCATCCGAAAAACCTTTTCTTACACTGTCCGTCTCCGCTTGTAGCAAGACGACGAATCGACATCGCTATTTCACTCGCTCAAGAAAATCCAGAATCATGACTGACTTCAAAGCTGAGAACGCTGACTATAAGGAAACTCTGGCTCAATTCCAAGGTCGGGTGGATCAGTTTCAGACTAACATGGATGTTATCATGGAGCTTCTTTGTGCTTAGAAGGATGATGCTGCTGCTGCCACTATTGTCGCAACTGTCATTGATGCCACCGTTGTCACTCCTGTTGTGACTATGTCTCCTATTGTTACCACTACTCTTGTTGTTGTTCCTTCTCCTGTTACGGTTGAAGTGCCAATTAAGCCTGTGATTCAGCCCGTTATTCATCCATCAAATTCTCAGTCTGGTTTGAACAAGATGCATGCTGCTTTTCCTTGGGGCATGCCTCTGAATTGCACTCCTCAGTTTTCAAATAATGGTGCCTTCATACCATATCATCCCTTTGTTGTGCCCATGTCTAATGGGAATGCTGCTGCATATCTGTGGGGTATGCCTACTCCGGTTCCACCTCCAATGGTGAATGATAATCATGAGATTCTCCAGGGTCAGACTCGTCAGACTCCTGGGTTGGCTGGCATTGAAACTCCTGATGAAGAAGAGCATGTGTTTAGGGGTCCTCCTATTCATGTTCCGATTTCATCTTAGGCTGCTCAAACTGTTGTTCAAAATGTTCCTTCTGGGATGCCCTACCCTGGGGAATTTTCATCTACTGTGGTACCTCCTCCGAATTATCCGTTTGGTGTTCAGTTGGGTCAGAATGTTGGTCAGATGGTTAATCAGGGATTGGTATATCCTTCTTAGTTTGCTACTCCACAAGTACACGCTCCGGCCGCATCTCAGCTGCCAAATCCTCAGATTCTTGTCAGGCCTGCTAATCAAGATAGACCTACTGGTTACAAGTTGTTGGAAGACCGTATCAGAGCTATTGAAGGGTTTTCTACTTTTGGCTTGGAGGCAAAAGATCTATGTTTGGTTCCAAATGTGGTACTGCCGCAGAAATTCTGTAAGAACAAGAGTTGTCTCTGCAAGTCATCTCTATGTTTTGATGATAACAATGAGTATTTGTGAAAGAACAATTTTATGTTCTAATGTTTGTTTTTATGCAGATCATAATTATTGATGATATTAGATCAAACAAACATGTGCAAAGATGTGCGTAAAATATTACATGCGAGTTACTATGTGTAACACAAGTCGCAAGAAGCAAGTTTGCTTCTGTATCTGGAAACAAGCATAAAGATCCAAGGATGCCGATATTGCTGTTACAATGCTCTTATGGTTTCTGTTCTAAAGGTGCTTCAGATTCTGAAGATAAGCAAAGCTCCTGAAGAGATAATCTTCTTAAGAACCAAGTGTTGAAGACTTTAATGACTTGAAGTTCTGAAGGATGAAGGCTCTGAAGACCAAGTGCAGAAAGACTCTGAAGACTGAAGTGTTCTGAAGATTAAGATTCAATTGATCAAGTGCTGAAGACTCTGAAGACAGTGTTCTCAATGAACAAGGTTCTGAAGACTCTGAAGACTTGGAGCTATGAAGATAAAGGGTTTCAAAGACAAGTGCTGAAGTTCTGAAGACAAGACTCGGAATGAGCAAGTACTGAAGACTGAAGAATTAAGATTCTGAAGACCCAACTAAAGTCTCTACTCATGCTTCAACTAAATACCATCAGAAGCCTCTGAAGATTTGAAGACAAATGTTACCGTTAGCAATAATTGTACACCGTACTAAAAAGATCTATCCCATCACTTCTTAAACAGTAAAAAGAAAATATGGCAGTACAACTTTCATCATTGCATAACGAATCTTTTCAAATAGCCAACAACTCTTTAACGACTCTATTTTTCACTTGGCTATATAAAGGAAAGAAAGAAGTACTTCAAAAAGCAAGTCGTGTGGTCGTCGTCAAGTTTTGAAGTCGATCAAGATCACCATCGTCAAACACAGCTGTTGCTGTTAAAATAAAAACACGACCATTGTTGTTGAAACACTAAGAATCATCTATTAACACAACAACAATCAGAAAGTACAGAAATTGATGAACCAAGATATTTTTGAAAACAATCAAGTCATCAACCACTTCATCATCTGAGCTACATTGAAGATCAGAAGCAAGGAGTTATTGCTCGAAGCTTGCTAAATGAAGAAAATGAAGAAGATCTACAAGATGTCATCAACTGTCAAATCAACATACATCTTTGTAGAATCTGAAGATAGCAAGGAGTTGTTGCTCATATCTTGCTAGAACACTCTTGTGTTCATATGTACTTAAACTTAGGAGTTTATCAGCTTATTTAGAAGCAATTAATGTATTCTCCAGAACAACTAATTCTATGTGAATTAGGATTCCTCAAGTGATTAGTGTGATCAGAGACTTGAGAGGACAATGGTTGTGTGTCATTGTGGAAATCCTGAAATATGGTCAATGATAGTCATATCTCAAAGAGGACCAATTGTGAGTCAGACTCTTGTGAGATCACTGATGGAAATCATTGAAAATCCTGGAAGAATGGTCAGTAAACGATATATTCGTTAACTCGGATCACTGAACGTTTAGCTGTGAAAATCCTGATAGGAGATCTTACGAGATTGGATTCTATTAGGTCAATGTTCATTATATTCATTAATTTGGATCATTGAACGGTTCATTGTGGGTTAGTCACAGCTGTGGTTGTACAGGTTGTTAGTCACCGGCGTTAGCCCGTGCATCTGTAATCGGTTTTGATTATAGTGGATTAAGTCCTTGTGTTCAAGGCGAAATCATTTTGGAAGGGTGGACTAGACTAGCTTGAGAGTTGCTCAGGTGAATCAGGATATATCGTGTGTTCTTTACTCTTGCTTATGCTTTGATTTATTATTTATGTTTCTGTATCAATTATTAGAACCTTGCATAGCAAGTCAGAACCTTGCAACTAAACTCTGATAAGCTTCCGCATTGCAAGTCTGAATCATGCATAGTTATTTCAGATTCTCCTGGTTGCTTATACTTCATGCATCGCACAATCTGAATGACGCATCGCAAGTCAGAGTCTCTCAGCGTAACTCTGATATTCTCTCAGCGCATTAACGATAAGAGGCAAAAAGTTATTAAGAGTTAAAACACAATTCAAACCCCCCCCCCCCTTTCTTGTGTCTTTCTCACACCTTCAATTGGTATCAGAGCTCCGGTTCTGTTATTGATGGATATCAAACACTTAACAGTGTCAGAAAAAGATCCAGATATGGTGTGTAGAAATACTCTGATCCCTTTCTTTTGTAGTGATCAACAACAGAATCTTCTACATTAAAGCTTAGGAGAAGATTAAAGAATCAACTGATAAGATAGATTCATCAGATAAGAAGTAGTATATGTTAAATACCTATCTTAGAAATACAATTGGATAAACAACGTATTTGCTCAAGATTAGATCATCAGAAAACAAGAAATCTTGTTTGCTGAAGATTATTTCTTTATGAGTTATGAGATGTTTTCAAGAAACAAATTAGTCCACCCTTGACTTTCTCAATTTAGAGGTCATTAAGAATTTCTTCATGTAAAGAAGAAAAATTGTTTGACTATTATTTTGAACATCATAATGAAGTCTGCAGAAGAAACCAGAAAACTGAAGAATTCAAATTCTTAGAAGTGATTCAACATCTGAAGCTTAACTGATCAAGCAGTTAAAAGATTCAACTAAGAATTGAATATTGTTTCCTTGAGAAGCTTTGCAGAAAACTGAAGAATATTCAGAAAGAGGAAATCTAGTGATTCATCAAGAATCTGATTCAGGATGATTTCGAAGTATTGATTGAAATAACTTAGACGATTGAGTCCTGTTAACTTGAGATTCTATCTCAGTTGAACCAACTGTAATTGGTCAGAATTTTATCTGATATTTCTCTCAGAAATTCATGTTGCATAAATCCGGGAATCAGAAGATGCTCGACTAGATGCAAAGACATAAGTCATCTAATCGAAGCCAAAAAGGATTTAAGTCACTGATGTTTTTATTTTAATGAAGAAATAAGTAGACATTCCTTTCAGAAGTAGATATGTTGCCAATCCTTTGATGGATTAACTCTAATCAAGTTAGATCAGCATTGCAAGAACAAGATTGCCATGCAAACTATGTCATGTATTACACACATGTTTGATGATACTTGTATCTGAATAAGCTCTGCTTCTGTTCAATGAAGCAAAGTTAGAAGATGTTATGAGATGTCAATCGATTCTCTCAAGCACATAACCTCTCAACGGTTTATGTTTAAGTTAAGAAATTAATGACCATCTGAAAACAAGGAAGCTTGATGAAAGATAGACGTTCTGATAATAAAGATCAGAATCTCTGAAGGTTGCTCTCAGAAGTCAGATGAATATTTCTGAACAGGAAAAAGGAAAAGATAATCTGAAGCGAAGATTGATTCTAGTTCTCAAACTAGAGATTAGAGTTTAGAAGACACCGATATTCTTCAACGTCAGAATACAGAGAATTTCTGAATAATGCGGGAATCAGCAAATTTTCGATACATCACTCTGAAGGAAGCAGAAGCTGAAAGATGATGATCAGAGGCTCGGAGTCAGAATGGAAAGCTCTAAGATTGGGAATTACTGTGAAGTATTCAGAATCTTAAAGGTACGATCTTCCCTATTTGTGTGTAATCCTCTAATAAAAACACTCTCACTAGTTAAATGTTGTCTTAATCAAACACATAATTCATTAATAAGAGTAATCCTGAGATCATGTGATATTAAACTGTGACTCTTGTCATAATCACTGATCATGCGCAATCATGCACTGACACATTAAGTTTCGTAAAGATAGGTTAGAAATATATATATATATATATATATAAGTATTAAGATTTCTACGTTTTTCTTTGTATGCATCTGCTTATGACTGACAAATAGTAAGATTGAATCATTCTCGAAAATAAGCTTGTCTCCATCATGTCAATCACTCTGTGTCGGCCACTTCTTGCCGCTCATAAGAATACTTTAATAAGTATTCTTACTTGATCTGACCTTCCTCTCTGTCGCGGTGAAAATTGGATACCATAGTTATTTGTTAACTAGGATCGCATTTTCAATGTCACCACCGGTCTTTGATTTTATCCAAGGGAAGGGAGAAAAACCGAATTCCCACAATGCAATGCAAATGCACTAAGATTCTAAGTTTGGGGGTTGGTTATACCTAGGGAAGGTGTTAGCATCCTAGATATATGTAGTACTCTTCAGGAACCTCTTGATTCATTTTTATATTATCTGTTATTTGTTTTGCTAAGGGTTTAAGGGTAGGTGATTTATTATTATTTTTTTATCCCTAAGTGTGCTCAACAAGATATCGCATCTTGTGCCTACATATCCTGTCAGGAGGGAATCAGAGCACTTGTAGTTCCTTATTAAGGATACTAAAATGTTTTAAAGGTTTAGGAGAGAAGATGAGTCATCATCTGAAGAAAACCACCACAGTTTTTGAAAATGTTTGTATTTTGTGGGGTATGGGATTGTATGTCCCTTTCTTTGAGATGATTAACATCTAATTCTCTTGTGTGGAGAATTAGGTGGGCTAAACTTTGATTTTTAAATCAAAATTAAGGGGGGGACTAATCTAGGAAATCTATCCTAAGTTATCTAATTGACTTATCTTAAGGTGTCGATTATGAATGCAAATGATATGCACCATGCACAATAACATGGTTATCATGCATGGGATTTTCCCTTGGATATTTATGCGATTAAATTATTATTATTTAGGCGAGGGTGCTAGCAAAGTGATGCTAGACTTGTGTCTAGTGACCGGTAGGTTGAATGCGATGCTTAAAGGCAATCGACTTACATGGGTAGAAAATGGGCTCGACGTTGGATCGAGATTTTTATAAGTTTGAAAAGGTTTAGACATACAAAGCATACATTCAAATAGAGACATAGTGAACGGATAAACATGCAAGCATACACTCGGGCGCGAGAGATTCTAAATGAGTTTGATTATAGGAAAAGAGTTTGATCTAAAAAAAACGGTTTATTTTTATTTGAGAATTATGTTTTAAGGATTATTTTAAATTGAAAAAGTTAAAGGTTTCTTATTAATAGAAGTTTTAATTTAAAAAGAGAAAAAAGTTTTAATATTTAACTTAAAGTTTATTAACAGAGCAAAAGTTTATTAAAAGAGTTTTTATTATTAATTTCGAAAAGACTTAATAAAAGGTTTTAATATTATTATTTTTAGAGTTATTACCAAAGGTTGTTATTAATTTAAAAAAAGTTAAAGGTTTTTTTTTTAATAATTAAAAGGATTAATTTTAATATTTTGAGTTTTTATATTTAAAAAAAAAGGGTTACACTAATTTAAAAAAGTTTTATCAAAGTTATAATTAATTCTTTAAATATAAAAGAAGTTATACCTTTTATAAAAAGAAATTCTATATACTTATTTTAAGAAAGATTGGTTATGTTTTTTTAAAAAAATCAACTTTTAGTTATTTTAAAAAAATAAAACATTAGGAATTTATTTATTGAAAAAAGTTAAATTAATTAAAAACAGGTTTAGGTTAAAAACGGAGGGATCAGGTGTGGTCATGGAGAGAGAGTCCATGATGGACTCTGTAATCTCTACCGTGTGATGTGTGTGCATTATAATCTAACGGACGATAAGTGAGGGTGCACGAAGGTGTGATGTGCGCGCGTGTATATGATCAAACGCGAAACAAAAACAAGAGCAAATGAACGAATCTCACTCTCCTCTCTCGTTCTATCTTATTTTCGTCTTCTCTCAACCTCCTTGTTCTCTCAATTAGGGTTCCAAACCTTAAACGCCGCCGTCATGCTTTGCTCCCTCTCATCTCTCTCGCTCTCCCTAAAACAAACATCAACAACCATAAAACCCTAACCCCAGCAAGCCCAATACCCCATTTCAATATTTCTCCAAGTATTACAAGTACAAAGATTGCTCAAAGAAAATGCGAAAATGTAAAAAAGGAAAAAAAAAAGGTCGTCGGTTGTTGATGGTGAGGAGAAGCGATCAAGCCCTCGAGCGAAACCTTTGTCGAAGATAAGTCCTCTTCATTTCCTCCCTTTCTGCGCTTTTGCGTGTTGTTGTTGACGTTATGCTCTGCTATGCGTGTGTGGGTTTGTGAATCTGATGTTGTGCGAATTTTTCTCTCTTTTCTGAATGTATGTGTATGATTTAGAACTCCGTATGATTCCTGGTTTGAAATTCTGGTGCAAATTGGTTTGTTTTTCTGGTTTTGTGAATGATGAGTTGACTGGTTTCTGATAAATATATGATAAGCTTGGTTTTTGTTCTTTTGAGTTGTATGTATGGTATTATGTATGTGAATGGTTTGATATTTGGTGGTGTACTAAGATTCGTGTTTGTGATTCTTGAATTTCTGGTGAGTTTGTGTAAGATCTGAATTGTTCTCCCCTCCCTCTGTAGTTGCGTGTGCCTTTTATAGGCTAGAAAACTCACCAAAAGAAAATCTGCTTTTGAATGTCTTTAAAATGGTGTCTGAACATGTCTGTCTGATTTAGGTAAGTTTTTGAAAAGTGTATGAGACATGTTTCCTCTATTTAGGAAAGTTAGAAATTCTGTCTTCAGCTATTGCTTGATTTTGGGAAGTTTTTTTGAAAAATGTTTTTTTTCTCATTTGGAAGGTACTTATTGTTATCTAATATGTTGTTTTTGTGTTGTTTTGGTACGTTGGAACTTTCATGCTTTTCTATCCTTTGGGTAGCTTTGGAAATTATTGATTGATTATTTTCAATGAGTCATTTCAAACTTTATGTTCAATCCCACATTTCCTTAATCGTGTCATTCTCTTTCTGGCAGGTTTTGGAGTACTTCAATCAGTAAGATGAATTTGATTGAAGAAATTTGCTTAGGATGGTTGCCAAATGAGATCGGATTATAAGTTATGGGTATTGAGTTGTCGTTGTTCCACATTTGAATTCCTTTCGAATTTTGTCTGATAAAGTTTTATAACTGATGCAGGTTTAATACATGAGCTTCTAATGGATTCAAAGACGACACAATGCTGATTTTCTTGTCTTATTCCAAGACGGATTGGAATGTCATCATTCTCAACAGTAACGCAAAGAAATCCTAGAACTACTTTGTAATTTAATCTCCTAACTTGGTATACATGTGCGCTTTGAATTTGTGATTCCTAAATTGATAACGGTTTGATTGCTTTATGAACAAAGTGTTGAACTGGTGACAGGTCCGACAAAAGGCTGCTGAGCTTGGAATTGTGAAGAGCTTGGAGCAAGGTGATACGTTTACATCGTCAATCCGTATGTAGCTAGGATGCTTTTAGAATCAGGTTTCCAATAGGAGTAGGCCTCAAATTTGGTTAATATATCAAAGGATGTAAATAAATTGAACGATGGATCAAAATTCTCACAAACACTTGTTTAGTCTTGCCTTGTAATGCCTTATCAAAAAAAACCAACTTGTAATGATTGATTGGTATTTGAAAGTTGTAAGTTTGAAATCAAGTATGACACTTATTGTGTAAAGGAACTTGAGCTTTGCGTTGAATTTCAAAGTCTATAATTGAATTGTACTTTGAGTTTGATAAAGAAATTGATCTTCTTATAGCTCTTTCCAAAATTAATGTTATGTCATGAAATTTCCTTGGATCACGAAATACTCAGGAATCTTCTTGAATAGAATGAAATTTAGAGTTTGCCCAACAAAACTCATGGCTTCATTTAGCCTTGAACTCTTTGCACTTTTGGAATTTTCAAATAGAATTTGAAACTTGTATGCTTTGGAAATTGATCTCAACTTAGGAATTATATTTTGATGATATGCTCCAAATGAAGGCCTTGAAGAAAACTCTGATCATAACTCAAATAAAAAGCTTGTTTATTTTAAAGTGAACATATACATTCCTTGATATAAAACAAATGCCAGTCGTAGATATTGTCCTTGATTGATCCTTTCCTTTCAACAATGAGCTGGTATTTTGACGTTTCGGACCTTGAATTTGGAAATTCACCCTTGGAGAAATGAGTTTCGTATGCAAAACCTATATATTTCCCATGAGTTTTGGAAAGTATAAAAACTAACTCTTATAAAAGCCTGATGCAATATGATGAGCTAAAATTTTCCAGCCAAGCATGATTTAGGGAAACCAATTCTTCATTACCAAAGATAACCAACAAGACTTAAAGGTTTGAGGATTCTAAATCCTTTACCAATGGTCAAAACATCTTGAACATTTTAATTTCCAAAGGTCTTCAAATTTGCTTGAAGAACGCGTGACGGATTCAAGAATATACATATTCTCCTTGAAATAGAGGGAGTGAACCAAAAGTGAATTAGAATATGGAGATGATGTAGGAATTCAAACTTGATCTTGTTGATTTCGACAACAACAGATTTGAGTTTGCGTTTCGCAAACAAACTTCTGCTTCTTCCAAATTGAACTTTCCTTGATAAACCAAAACTTAAGAACATAGAGCAAGCCCACTTCTTGAACCTGGGAAATTTACAGAGGGGGAGAGATGCCATCTTGTAGCCAAAACTGCCATCCAACCAGTGATCAGTCTTGAGGGACCATCCAAAATCAGTGGGTATAAAGACCAAAGTAACTGTGGGGAGACTTTAGAGATCTGAGGGTAAAAAAACTTTGGCAGGGGCTTAGGGACCAAAAGGATGAGGGTATGAATCTCACAGGAATCCACACACATCTTGCAAGGACCAGGGAACCTCCACAAACACACACAAACACAGTCTTCAAGACCTTGAACTTTCTGTAGCAACACCTGTGTTCATAAATGAAGCAAACAGACAGAAACTAGCTATAGCGGTTAGTTATGCGTGAATGATTGGCCTAGGATGTTATGAAAGGAACAAAGCGGGGATCATAGGGTCAAAAATTAGGGTGCGACAGATGCCCTTATTTAAGTTTCTCCTATTCGGAGATATGGAGATTGAAATCTTCGTCTCGACGAGATAGGAGGGACTTAAATACAAACATGCACAATTTTTGGCCCTAAGATGCCGCCGAATGCACATGATATGGTATGAAATGCAAGGCCAGGGTCCTGTGAGGAATAAAGTCACAGGGGATAACCGATGTTAGAGCACAAAAGAAAGAAAGACCCGACAAGGACGACCTAGCAAAACGAGACTCCACGGGGAAAGATCTAACTCCTCCGGGGAAAGAGACTACCAATCTGACGATCACAAGGTACTTTGAGCAGTTGGGTGTCTTCCAGTGAAAGTAACAAGTGTACATTGCAAATATGATAAGCATAACACGCTTCTCGGTATGGTTCAATTTATTGTGCAAAGTCTTGAATTAAAGCGCTACGAGATTGTCGACCTCGAGCAAAATCTTGGGACACTCGTTATGAGGTCGTCTGCCTCGAACCAAAATCTTAAATGAAAGACACGAGGTTGTCTGCCTCGAACAACAAAGTTTGAAATTGAACACTACGAGGTTGTCTGCCTCGAACCAAAATCTCGAAATGAATACGACGAGGTTGTCTGCCTCGAACAAAGTCTGGAATAAATGTTGCGAGGTTGTCTGCCTCGAACCAAAATCTTAAATGAAAGCCACAAGGTTGTCTGCCTTGAACAACAAAGTTTGAAATTGAACACTACGAGGTTGTCTGCCTCGAACCAAAATCTCAAAATGAATACGACGAGGTTGTCTGCCTCGAACAAAGTCTGGAATAAATGTTGCGAGGTTGTCTGCCTCGAGCAAACTCTTGAAATAAATGGTGCGAGGTTGTCTGCCTCGAACAAAGTCTTGAATGAAAGCTACGAGGTTGTCTGCCTCGAATGACAAACCTTGAAATTGAATACTACAAGGTTGTCTGCCACGAACCAAAAATCTAAAATTAAATGCTATGAGGTTATCTGCCTCGAGTAAAGTCTTGAAAGCTGCGAGGTTGTCTGCCTCGAACACAGTCTTGAAATAAGTGTTGCGAGATTGTCTGTCTCGAACAAAGTCTTGAAAACCAAATGCTACGAGGTTGTCTGCCTCAAACAACAACATTTGAAAATGAGTACTACAAGGTTGTCTGCCTCGAGCCAAAAGTCTGAAATTGGATGCTATTCGAACAAAGTCTTGAAATGAATGCGACGAGGTTGTCTGCCTCGAACAAAGTCTTGAAATAAGTGTTGCGAGATTGTCTGTCTCGAACAAAGTCTTGAAATAAGTGTTGCGAGGTTGTCTGTCTCGAACAAAGTCTTGAAATAAGTGTTGCGAGATTGTCTTTCTCGAACAAAAATCTGAAATTGAATACTATGGGGTTGTCTGCCTCGCATGCATCTTGAAATAAACTGCTACGAGGTTGTCTGCCTCTTAGCACAATCTTGAAATAAAACGCTACTAGGTTGTCTGTCTCGAGCAAAAGTCTTGAATTCCTCCTGGAAAGGTAACTTCACAGGGGGTTGGGATTTTACTGGAGATCTTGTGACTTCAGCTATAATCCATAACTTGTTGGAGATTTGGAAATTTCAACCGGGGATCTTCAAAAGAGATGCAGGTCGGCTGACTTGTAGAATATGTCTTCTCAAATAAAAGAGAAAGATCATCTGAGTCTTCATCAAACTTCTCGAAGAGATGCAACTTGATGGAAGCAATTGAATCGTGGGCTCACTGGGGAGAATGCCACTGAGAAGTAAAATCATAGTAGCTGAAAACAACGTTGAAGCTAGTAAGATTCTTGCAATAGGGATTCTCAAATAAAGAGAATAATTGTAATGTCTTCAACAACTTTCTTTGGAGAATAAGCTGATAATCTTGACAACTTCGCCGGGGATAGACAAACTGTCCTGAGGAGACATTTGTCATCCAGATAGAAAACTAAGCTCAAATAAAGAGCTACCACTTGTTGTTTGGTACGTATTCCAAGGAAATGTAGTAATAACTGCTGGAGAAAGAATTTATGTCTTCCATAGAGACCTTCAAGTAAATCCTTCCTGGGGAGACAAAAGTACAAAATAAATGTACGCTTAGTCCGGGCTTAACATCTCAGAGATGTTCGAAATTTGTGATTGTCAGGGACCAAAGTTAAATCCAGGAAATAATTGGAAAGAAACGGTCAAACAAGACTCCATCCATTGAGGACTAAACTCAACGGGGTTTATCTTTATCCAAAAATGGAAAAGAAAACTAAACCAAACATCTTCCACGAGGATCGAATTCAGTGGGGAATTAGAAAGGATGTGCTTTTTCTTCCTCGGGCTGACAACTCTACTTGGAGGGAGCAGACAAATCCGATCACTTGGAGATAAACGCAACCAAAGTTAAAGAACAAAACAAACAAAACAAAAAACACAAGATGCAAAAATGCCACATGCCATGAATCTACATGAAAGAATGCCATGCTATGCTTATGCTCATGCTGACAAAACAACGACAAGAAGCAAACTGGGGATGAAAACAAGCATCTCGATACGGATACTCGGGCAATCTTCGCAAGGTAGAAGAATCACTGGGGATGAAAGGAAAGCCATATATAGAAACAAGTCCCACTTCACAGCTTCAAACTTCTCTGTGGAAAAGAGATCACTCCACTTGGGGATGAACATCGTGACTTCATTTAGGATTATCAAGATGAACTTTGTGATTTTGTTGGGGATGAGAAAGATTCACTGGGAACGAATCGAACTCATGATCGAAAAGACTTCATGGGGGATAAAATAAATATCCGCTGCGAACTAAAATAGTCTGAGTGAAAGTTGTAGCTGGATAAAATAAATATCCACTTCGTCGGGGAAGTTTGAATCAATAGTAGTTGAAGATATCAGAGATAACATTTCGAGGGGATGAAATAAACATCCGCTTTCGTTGGAGAAGATTGAGGTAGTGAGAAAATCCGTTGAGGAGTGAAATAAATACTCGCTTCGCTGGGGAAGGTTGAAACCAAAGAAGTTCACTGAGGATTCTTAGGTTGTCGACTGTGGAAATCTTGCGTCAAACGTGCCATAAATTCTTGAAGTAGAGGTTCACGGGGGGATAGTCGTGACTATTTGTAGCGAAGACTTACTGGGGAGTCATCACATTACCTGGGATAGAAACTCTTCAAGGTATGAGTGAATAATGTCGTGAGACTGGTGTAACTCTGCATTGATAAATTGTGTGGTAGTCGCCATTTTGATTAACAGTTGTTGTGAATGGATAAAAGTAATCTTCACTTCTTAAAATGCCCCAGATCACATGGTTTATGAGGAGGAGTCATCTCAAGAGGATTTTACAGAAAGCTTGGCATCCAATTGTTCCAATGTTTTCCAACTCTTTGAGAGATTTGTCGAATCTCGACATAACTGGCCCAGATTGACTGCGTTCTGTAAAATAGAGCCATCGAACTTATTCTTCAGACTGTGGAGAGATTTACCAAATCTCGACGTAACTGCCCCAGATTGACGGTGTCCTTAGTATTCGAACTTGCCCCCTAATCAGTAGAGTAATAGCTGAGAAACAACTTACCCCTGCTCAGCAAGGTCTTCAGGTGACGTGCCCCTGGATACTATCATCTCCTTGAAACAGTACTAAATTTTAGCTCATCAATGTCACACGTATGTTAATTTCTACGATGTCAAGCGATGTTGGCAAGTAGAAAATGTTAATTCTGAAACAGATAATGCAATGTATGTTTGTCTTGAAGTTTTATTAAAAATATTTTTCTGATTGAATTATTGATTTTATAATGCCAACACGAATTTGAGCATAGCTCAAGGGAGTCAGGAAACGATGTCTCAATGAGTATGCTTTTGAAATAAACCCTGCTTCAATTAGGACTTTTAAGGGTTGTATTATGGATTGGTTCACGGTTTAAGAAACAAAGGATATAAAGCCCAAAGTTTGTTTGTGCCCACCCAATCTTCGTGATATTTTACTCCATATTTTTTACTGAAAATTACCCTGCCCCAGGTTAAGAACGAGGGTTTTTGATTCGGAAGAAGAAAACTCCTACTTCAAAGGCTCAAAAAGGGTTAACGAGGGTCTATCTCCCTTATATCTCCGGTGTTTGTGGATTTGAAACAATGCCTTACATCACTAGAAGAGTTTTATTCAAAAGCATACAACAGGAGAGATTGCACTTGATTTCGTCATCCTCCACTCAATTCTCTGCCAAGGCAAGAGATTGGGCAACATTGGCATTATAAAATAAAAAACATTTTAAAAAGAGTGAAATGAATGGATTTCTTCATGACAAACATGTTTATTGCATTAATTATTCAAAATAACAAGTTCTTGCATGCAAAATAAACTTTTACAATCAAAGAAATAGTCATAAGAGCAAGCAAATAAATGAACAGCCTGATGAGCTCGGGAACATGCTCTTCTCTTGATTTCGCCGGCTTGGACCTTCTCTAGTCTTCACCTGCAGGGCATTCTTGTATCATGTTCACATTGACTCCCCATGTTGTGGCTAAGGATTGTTCTGCACATTTGGGTTTGAATCTTTGAAAGTTAGGATTCCACTTTCAACCAATCTCTGGACATCGGCTTTCATCCCATAACAACTTTCAATATTATGACCTGGCGCCCCTTGATGATAAGGGCAGAATAAGTCAGCTCTATACCAGAAAGGAGGGTTCTTAGGCACCGCTGGTGGGGACTTAGTCTGGATATGGCCCTTGCGTAACAATACTGGGAAAAGTTCTGCATATGACATAGGAATCGGGTCAAAGTTTGGTTTCCTCAGTGCACGACTTGGGTTGTTGAACGATTGTCGGGCTTGTTAAGGAGGTTTTTGATTTTGCTGATGATACCGCTGTTGTGGTGAAGCAGGTGGAGTTTGAGGTGGTTGTGCAAATTGTGGTCGGTAAGCTGGAGTATTGATAGTTGGGATGACAGCAGCAACATATGGGCGTGGATGAAACCTTCCTTTTGATCGTCCTTGATACACAACACTAACTTCTTGTTCCTTTTTCTTTCCAAAATTACTTCCATACTTTTTGACATTGTTGGAAGTATTCCCTTCCTTAGCTAGTCTTCCTTCGCGGACGCCCTCTTCTAAGCGCATCCCCATATTCACCATCTCGGTGAAATCACTTGGAGCGCTTGCCACCATTCTCTCATAGAAAAACGGGCTCAGTGTTTTCAGGAAAATTCTAGTCATCTCCTTCTCCTCTAGAGGTGGAGTAACTTGAGCAGCAAGTTCACGCCAACGTTGGGCGTACTCTTTAAAATTTTCTCCTTCTTTCTGGGCCATGGCTCTCAGCTGATCTCTATCTGGTGCCATGTCGACATTATATTTGTATTGCTTAATAAAAGCATCACAGAGGTCATTAAAACTGCGGACTTTTAAACTATCTAGTCCCATATACCACTTGAGGGTTGCGCCAGTCAAACTATCCTGGAAATAATGTATCAATAGTGGGTCATCATCCTTATGAGCGGACATTTTTCGGGCATACATGACTATGTGACTATGTGGGCAAGAATTTCCTTTATACTTCTCCAAATCAGGGAGTTTGAACTTTGGAGGAACCTTAACATTAGGGACCAAGCACAGCTCAGAGTCACTCTTCCCAAACAGCTCTTTCCCCCGAAGGGCCTTGATTTCTTTCTTCATTTCTAGAAACTGGTCTCGGAAATCATCTATTTGTTCTTCCATCCCAATACCTTCACTAGGGTCGGCATGAAACACAGGTTCTTCAAAATGGAAAGGAACAGCATTTACCACAGGTGGTGGCACAGTCATTACAGCAGTCGTGGCAATAACTTGAGAAACCGGTGGGCGGTATCCGGCTAGAGTAAAGTTATGAGGCATACCCCACGGATAACCAGGGGGCATAGAATACTGAACTTCACTTGTAGTGGGCACCACTGGGATCGGTGCTGATATCATCTCAGAGATAACAGTGTTGTGTGATGTCGTACTATGTGATGACTGGTTCTGAGCGGCCATCAGTGCTTCCATCATCCCATTAATCTTCTCCAGACTTTTCTTCAGTGTTGAAACCTCTTCCCGGAGTGCTCTGTTTTCCTGCTCGAGTTGATCCATTCTTTTCTTGCGACCGGCTCGAGTATTGTATCGATGATTCAGCTTGACTGAGAAGAGAAACACGAATGAGAACCTGGAATGCAAGGGAATGCAAATGCAAATGCGAAGGATGCGTATGATGCAACAAGATTCATGGAACTCGACTATTTATAATCATCATGGAATATCAAGAGACTCGGTTTAAATAAAAAAAATCATTAAAAACGGTTACGATAATCAATATCCAAAATATTAAACCATATTTATTAATAACGCATCGGTACACTTTCCAAAAGTCATAACGGAAAAGCTAAATAAAAGCTAATAATGATAGATCTAAGGAGACTCTTCCAACGGTTTTCGTTTGACTTCTTCTTCCAATTGAGCCTCCAAGGTATTGATTAAGGATAGCCTTTTTAAAGAATTTCTCCTTTTGTAGTCATGTCGGCTTGAATATTAACCAGATATGAGAAATGACTATTGGTATTGAATTAGTAACTCCGTCAGCTGAGGAAAATTTTCAAGGATAGGTACCAATTGATAATCAAGGAAACAGTAGTAGAATGGCGATAATAACTTCCCATATCTAGTCTCGAATCTTTCTTTATATGTCAGCAAAGTCACCAGTCCCCTTAGATCGTCCAGGTTATGACTCTTGTAAGTGTACTTCAACGTTTTCTTTCTTTTTCGTAGTTTATGGTATCCCTACGATGTTTACAAATAAGACTGAGTTCCATGAATCTTTATGATATGATGCTAATGAATGCAGGGATGCAAACACACAAAGCACAAAGCACAAAGCACACACAAGCAATCAAACAGACAAGGGTCCTAGGTTCAAAGGAGCGTGAACGGAGTCAAGGTCTACCCATCCCATAAGGTAGTATGGTTTCAACTGTACCTGCCGAACGGGTTCTAAAAGTTCCCAGAGTCTACGACCCATCTTTCGGATATTATTGACTTCCCAAATCACTTGGTATTCAATAATATTCTCAAGAGGATCTCGTCTGAGTGTAGTATCGCGTAACAACTATTTGGAAATAGACTCCCACATAGTCACCGCACTACATTCTAAAAGGCCAAGTGGGGTTAAAGGTGCTACGGTCCTCAATCTTAAGGGTTCTTGGTCGAAATTAATATCATTTTCACAAATGAACTCGTTCAAACAATATTAAGTTCAAAAGACCTAAACTGAGCGATGATTTTCTCAATTCAACTTTTCAGGAATCGACTCCGTCAAAGTACCCTTGACCATATCATCTCCTACAATTATACTCAAGTCCGGGTCTAGGACTCCTCACCACTCAAGAATCCCTCCAAACAGCATAACAAATATATAACAGATAAATTAAAAGATCAAGTTAGGGGGAACCCTCTTATGAGCCTCCCCAGTGAAGTCGCCATTTCTGTCGCGGTGAAAATTGGATACCATAGTTATTTGTTAACTAGGATCGCATTTTTAATGTCACCACCGGTCTTTGATTTTATCCAAGGGAAGGGAGAAAAACCGAATTCCCACAATGCAATGCAAATGCACTAAGATTCTAAGTTCGGGGGTTGGTTATACCTAGGGAAGGTGTTAGCATCCTAGATATTTGTAGTACTCTACAGGAATCTCTTTATTCATTTTTATATTATCTATTATTTGTTTTGCTAAGGGTTTAAGGGTAGGTGATTTATTTATTTATTTTTATCCCTAAGTGTGTTCGACAAGATATCGCATCTTGTGCCTACATATCCTGTCAGGAGGGAATCAGAGCACTTGTAGTTCCTTATTAAGGATACTAAAATGTTTTAAAGGTTTAGGAGAGAAGATGAGTCATCATCTTAAGAAAACCACCACCGTTTTTGAAAATGTTTGTATTTTGTGGGGTATGGGATTGTATGTCCCTTTCTTTGAGATGATTAACATCTAATTCTCTTGTGTGGAGAATTAGGTGGGCTAAAGTTTGATTTTTAAATCAACATTAAGGGGGGACTAATCTAGGAAATCTATCCTAAGTTATCTAATTGCCTTATCTTAAGGTGTCGATTATGAATGCAAATGATATGCACCATGCACAATAACATGGTTATCATGCATGGGATTTTCCCTTGGATATTTATGCGATTAAATTATTATTATTTAGGCGAGGGTGCTAGCAAAATGATGTTAGACTTGTGTCTAGTGACCGGTAGGTTGAATGCGATGCCTAAAGGCAATCGACTTACATGGGTAGAAAATGGGCTCGACGTTGGATCGAGATTTTTATAAGTTTGAAAAGGTTTAGACATACAAAGCATACATTCAAATAGAGGCATAGTAAACGGATAAACATGCAAGCGTACACTCGGGCGCGAGAGATTCTAAATGAGTTTGATTATAGGAAAAGAGTTTGATCTAAAAAAAAGGGGTTTATTTTTATTTGAGAATTATGTTTTAAGGATTATTTTAAATTGAAAAAGTTAAAGGTTTCTTATTAATAGAAGTTTTAATTTAAAAAGAGAAAAAAGTTTTAATATTTAACTTAAAGTTTATTAACAGAGCAAAAGTTTATTAAAAGAGTTTTTATTATTAATTTCGAAAAGACTTAATAAAAGGTTTTAATATTATTATTTTTAGAGTTATTACCAAAGGTTGTTATTAATTTAAAAAAAGTTAAAGGTTTTTTTTAATAATTAAAAGGATTAATTTTAATATTTTGAGTTTTTATATTTAAAAAAAAAGGGTTGCACTAATTTAAAAAAGTTTTATCAAAGTTATAATTAATTCTTTAAATATAAAAGAAGTTATACCTTTTATAAAAAGAAATTCTATATACTTATTTTAAGAAAGATTGGTTATGTTTTTTTAAAAAAACCAACTTTTAGTTATTTTAAAAAAATAAAACATTAGGAATTTATTTATTGAAAAATGTTAAATTAATTAAAAACAGGTTTAGGTTAAAAACGGAGGGATCAGGTGTGGTCATGGAGAGAGAGTCCATGATGGACTCTGTAATCTCTACCGTGTGATGTGTGTGCATTGTAATCTAACGGACGATAAGTAAGGGTGCACGAAGGTGTGATGTGCGCGCGTGTATACGATCAAACGCGAAACAAAAACAAGAGCAAATGAACGAATCTCACTCTCCTCTCTCGTTCTATCTTATTTTCGTCTTCTCTCAACCTCCTTGTTCTCTGAATTAGGGTTCCAAACCTTAAACGCCGCCGTCATGCTTTGCTCCCTCTCGTCTCTCTCGCTCTCCCTAAAACAAACATCAACAACCATAAAACCCTAACCCCAGCAAGCCCAATACCCCATTTCAATATTTCTCCAAGTATTACAAGTACAAAGATTGCTCAAAGAAAATGCGAAAATGTAAAAAAGGAAAAAAAAAAGGTCGTCGGTTGTTGATGGTGAGGAGAAGCGATCAAGCCCTCGAGCGAAACCTTTGTCGAAGATAAGTCCTCTTCCTTTCCTCCCTTTCTGCGCTTTTGCGTGTTGTTGTTGACGTTATGCTCTGCTATGCGTGTGTGGGTTTGTGAATCTGATGTTGTGCGAATTTTTCTCTCCTTTCTGAATATATGTGTATGATTTAGAACTCCGTATGATTCCTGGTTTGAAATTCTGGTGCAAATTGGTTTGTTTTTCTGGTTTTGTGAATGATGAGTTGACTGGTTTCTGATAAATATATGATAAGCTTGGTTTTTGTTCTTTTGAGTTGTATGTATGGTATTATGTATGTGAATGGTTTGATATTTGGTGGTGTACTGAGATTCGTGTTTGTGATTCTTGAATTTCTGGTGAGTTTGTGTAAGATCTGAATTGTTCTCCCCTCCCTCTGTAGTTGCGTGTGCCTTTTATAGGCTAGAAAACTCACCAAAAGAAAATCTGCTTTTGAATGTCTTTAAAATGGTGTCTGAACATGTCTGTCTGATTTAGGTAAGTTTTTGAAAAGTGTATGAGACATGTTTCCTCTATTTAGGAAAGTTAGAAATTCTGTCTTCAGCTATTGCTTGATTTTGGGAAGTTTTTTTGAAAAATGTTTTTTTTCTCATTTGGAAAGTACTTATTGTTATCTAATATGTTGTTTTTGTGTTGTTTTGGTACGTTGGAACTTTCATGCTTTTCTATCCTTTGGGTAGCTTTGGAAATTATTGATTGATTTTTTTCAATGAGTCATTTCAAACTTTATGTTCAATCCCACATTTCCTTAATCGTGTCATTCTCTTTCTGGCAGGTTTTGGAGTACTTCAATCAGTAAGATGAATAGGATTGAAGAAATTTGCTTAGGATGGTTGCCAAATGAGATCGGATTGTAAGTTATGGGTATTGAGTTGTCGTTGTTCCACATTTGAATTCCTTTCGAATTTTGTCTGATAAAGTTTTATAACTGATGCAGGTTTAATACATGAGCTTCTAATGGATTCAAAGACGACACAATGCTGATTTGCTTGTCTTATTCCAAGACGGATTGGAATGTCATCATTCTCAACGGTAACGCAAAGAAATCCTGGAACTACTTTGTAATTTAATCTCCTGACTTGGTATATATGTGCGCTTTGAATTTGTGATTCCTAAATTGATAACGGTTTGATTGCTTTATGAACAAAGTGTTGAACTGGTGACAGGTCCCACAAAAGGCTGCTGAGCTTGGAATTGTGAAGAGCTTGGAGCAAGGTGATACGTTTACATCGTCAATCCGTATGTAGCTAGGATGCTTTTAGAATCAGGTTTCCAATAGGAGTAGGCCTCAAATTTGGTTAATATATCAAAGGATGTAAATAAATTGAACGATGGATCAAAATTCTCACAAACACTTGTTTAGTCTTGCCTTGTAATGCCTTATCAAAAAAAACCAACTTGTAATGATTGATTGGTATTTGAAAGTTGTAAGTTTGAAATCAAGTATGACACTTATTGTGTAAAGGAACTTGAGCTTTGCGTTGAATTTCAAAGTCTATAATTGAATTGTACTTTGAGTTTGATAAAGAAATTGATCTTCTTGTAGCTCTTTCCAAAATTAATGTTATGTCATGAAATTTCCTTGGATCACGAAATACTCAGGAATCTTCTTGAATAGAATGAAATTTAGAGTTTGCCCAACAAAACTCATGGCTTCATTTAGCCTTGAACTCTTTGCACTTTTGGAATTTTCAAATAGAATTTGAAACTTGTATGCTTTGGAAATTGATCTCAACTTAGGAATTATATTTTGATGATATGCTCCAAATGAAGGCCTTGAAGAAAACTCTGATCATAACTCAAATAAAAAGCTTGTTTATTTTAAAGTGAACATATACATTCCTTGATATAAAACAAATGCCAGTCGTAGATATTGTCCTTGATTGATCCTTTCCTTTCAACAATGAACTGGTATTTTGACGTTTCGGACCTTGAATTTGGAAATTCACCCTTGGAGAAATGAGTTTCGTATGCAAAACCTATATATTTCCCATGAGTTTTGGAAAGTATAAAAACTAACTCTTATAAAAGCCTGATGCAATATGATGAGCTAAAATTTTCCAGCCAAGCATGATTTAGGCAAACCAATTCTTCATTACCAAAGATAACCAACAAGACTTAAAGGTTTGAGGATTCTAAATCCTTTACCAATGGTCAAAACATCTTGAACATTTTAATTTCCAAAGGTCTTCAAATTTGCTTGAAGAACGCGTGACGGATTCAAGAATATACATATTCTCCTTGAAATAGAGGGAGTGAACCAAAAGTGAATTAGAATATGGAGATGATGTAGGAATTCAAACTTGATCTTGTTGATTTCGACAACAACAGACTTGAGTTTGCGTTTCGCAAACAAACTTCTGCTTCTTCCAAATTGAACTTTCCTTTATAAACCAAAACTTAAGAACATAGAGCAAGCCCACTTCTTGAACCTGGGAAATTTACAGAGGGGGAGAGATGCCATCTTGTATCCAAAACTGCCATCCAACCAGTGACCAGTCTTGAGGGACCATTCAAAATCAGTGGGTATAAAGACCAAAGTAACTGTGGGGAGACTTTAGAGATCTGAGGGAAAAAAACTTTGGTAGGGGCTTAGGGACCAAAAGGATGAGGGTATGAATCTCACAGGAATCCACACACATCTTGCAAGGACCAGGGAACCTCCACAAACACACACACACAACACAGCCTTCAAAACCTTGAACTTTCTGTAGCAACTCTTGTGTTCATAAATGAAGCAAACAGACAGAAACTAGCTATAGCGGTTAGTTATGCGCGAATGATTGGCCTAGGATGTTATGAAAGGAACAAAGCGGGGATCTTAGGGTCAAAAATTAGGGTGCGACACTCTCATAGAGCCTATCACACCTAGTTTTGTCAGCCTTGGAAATGATGATTTCTGGTTGTCTCAACTCATCAAACGTTATTGCTCATGAGTCATCTCACTTCCTCTATGTAGATAGGAGAACCTACTCCCAACAGTCTCAAATCTGAAAAACCCTTCTTCTATACTCAATAATTCCTCAGCTCCTTCAAGTCTCCTCGAAATACGCCTATGAGTAAGACTTGTTCGTGTACTTGAGTACGAATATGGAAAATGTGCTATTCTGTCTATAATAGCTTGTCACCTAGTCATGATCATACCTACTACTATGACCTAAGCCATCAGTTTTGAGGATGGCGGTGTGACCATGGAAAGAAACATCAACATGTCATCAACTCTGAAGATTGATTAAAACGTATAATAGTGATTTTACATCAAATCCTACAACTATTAACCATGCAGAGTTATGAACTGTCTAACTAAAAATAGCAACGTATCTGCTCAACCCTGTATCTGTGCACACTCTCATAAGCAATATGTTCTCTGTTGTCACTTCACGCCAGTAATCAAGTACCACTCACAAGTATGTATTTATTGTGAGTTTTTGACTTCAGTCAAAAAGTAAATAAAGAAATCGTATGCGCGATCCCTTGGTTTTCCCTAGATTAAAAGACTGTTATACTTTGTGTTTGTCTTTGTCTCTTACACTATCCATACCTACTTTAGTGTCTAGGTAATAATGAATCGGTCTTTTCAAATCACTCTCAGTTATTAACCCATTCACTTTAGTCTCTCCCTTTGCCTATTTAAAGTCATATCTTATTCCTATAGTTATTCACTATCTTTTGTTCAAAACTTTCTTAGAATCCTAAAACACCAAGAATGACTCCAAGAACCTTTCATGGCAACGATGATCTCTTAGAAGTCATCATTGAAAAATAACCAACAAATCTAGGGGGTGTTGGTCGAGACTTTCACCCTGGGATTCATTTTCAAAATTGGAATGGATACCTGTCTATGTTAAGAGGTTCAATATATACAAACATCATAAAATCCTTTTGGATCAATGCATATGTCAATAGTAATGGTCTGTCTATTTCTTCAAACATCTATGGTCTTCCAGTTTCCTTCAACTCTACAAACATTGCTGAAGCCATTGACTGTCCCAAAAAGGGTATCACAACCAATCACGACTCCATTCGATGCACTTCTAATGCTGAAATGCATTACATGTTTGATAAAGGCTCTTCTTTTAAACCCATAAATCCAGAAAAACTTCTGCCTACTGCAAAAGGTTGGTTTAAGTTCATTTTGACAAATCTTCGTCCTCGCAATATTAACAAAGATTTTCTGTATCATGAGGATAAGCTTCTCATCATGTGTCTTCTTAAGCCAACTCCTATAGATTTGTCTCAAGTAATCTTTGAACACCTTAAAGAGTCAATTCTTCTATCAAGAACTATGAACAAATCGTTCATTCCTTATGGAAGAGTCTTATCAGAAGTCCTCTTCAGAGCAGGAATCGTGCAAACGATTTGTAGAGTTCGAGGCGGTCCAGACACTGCTCTTGAAAGAAAATTTTGTGAAACCTTCGACAGCAGATGGTTCTCATAAAATAAGATGATTGTTTATTAGAACTAGGCTAAGTTATCACTTTGTAATGGTTTATTGAGTTCATGTATCTGTGTTGTTCATGCCTTGTACTTACGTTTTAATTAATGAAAATGTGTTGCCTTCTGTTCTATTTTTTATACCCATACCTACACTGCTCTATCGCTTGGCATGAATGAAATATGCATTGAATGCTTTATTTATACAATTTGAGATTCATTATCATATTAATCATATGTATCATGTAAAATGCTTAACATGCTCTAACTTTTTGATGATGTCAAAAAGGGGGGAAATAGAATATGATTTTGATATATGTTAAAAAGAATGCTAAACATCAACTCTGATATAAAATGCGTTTACCACTAACGTTTGATGTTTGATGCTTAACCAAGGAACTCTGAACAAGTTCACTAGGCATTCTTAAGATAGGTTACACTGAAAGAACTCTGTTAAAGTTCTTACGAACTGTTTGTTCATATAATCAAAGTTGTACACTTCGTGAACATATGTTCAGAATCAGATTGACCCAGTACTGTTCAGAAGTTGAGAACTTTCTGAAAGTCAAAGTTATCGTGATTCTTGTTTCATATTGTTCAGAAGTTGTAAGCTGTCTGAAAATGTGATATTCAGTACATAAGAATCTGAAGCAGAAGTCTTACTGAAAGCAGTCAAGACAAAGCCTACATTCAGAGATGCTTTTTAGAAGAATTGAGGAAATCAGAAGTTGAAGACTGACTGAAGAACTAGATAGAAGATTCAAGAAGAAAAAGTTCTGATTAACCAATAATTGATCAGACTAAGTCTACAAATGGTATCAGACTCAGTCTACAATGATATCAATCAGAATTAAGCTGTGAACTGTTCTCAAATACCTTCATTAGTATCAAACTCAACATACTATGGTATCATACTAAGAATCAAGATTACGTTGGTATCAGATTCAGAATCAAGATTCGATTGATCACAAAATTATGCTTCAATCAGATCAAGAATCAAGTTGTGATCCTCCATCGAGTTCTGATAGAAACATGGTTCTGAGATGAAGGTATGTTGTCTATTCAAACTCTGAAATGTCATGATCTTAATTGGTGATCAAAATTGGTATATCTGAATTATGATTCTGAAGATCCCAATATCTGACGTATAGCAATCAAGGGGAGACTACCCAGAAGATTCACGTGTTAAAATCTATAATCTTCACCAAGTCTGAAACTCAAGGGGAGTTTCTTATAAGACAATGTCTGTTTCTGATAAATAGCGTGGCTAAGTTATTAGAAGAAAACTATTCTATCTCTGTGCTATATTGATTCTGCTGAAAAGTAGAAATTGCTTCAGAAGACTCTGAAGTTATAAGGCTCTGAAATGATGTCTAAAGGAAACAAGTTCTAAAGATCTGAAGACAAGAAGTTCTGATGAACAAGTCCAGATGCTGAAGACTTATGTCCTTCTAGATGATAGGGAAGAAATCCTTCTCTATTCTATGTTCTGACAACTCAAAATTGTTATTCTGTGAGTTTTTGGATCAGATAAGATTCCAGACGATCACAAATAAAATTTTGGAGTTAACACATTCAGGGGGAGCTGTTGTTCCAGACTCTGAATATGTTTAGTTTGGTGATTACCTTGTATGAAATGTTCTATCAAAATACATGGTTTTGTCATCATCAAAAAGAGGGAGATTGTAAGAACAAGAGTTGTCTCTGCAAGTCATCTCTATGTTTTGATGATATTAATGAGTATTTATGAAAGAACTATTTTATGTTCTAATGTTTGTTTCTGTGCAGATCATAATTATTGATGATATTAGATCAAACAAACATGTGCAAAGATGTGCGTAAAAGATTACATGCGAGTTACTATGTGTAACACAAGTCGCAAGAAGTAAGTTTGCTTCTGTATCTGGAAACAAGCAGAAAGATCCAAGGATGTCGATATTGCTGTTGCAATGCTCTTGTGGATTCTGTTCTGAAGGTGTTTCAGATTCTGAAGATAAGCAAAGCTCCTGGAGAGATAATATTCTTAAGAACCAAGTGCTGAAGACTCTAATGACTTGAAGTTCTGAAGGCTGAAGGCTCTGAAGACCAAGTGCAGAAAGACTCTGAAGACTGAAGTGTTCTGAAGATTAAGATTCAATTGATCAAGTGCTGAAGACTCTGAAGACAGCGTTCTGAGTGAACAAGATTCTGAAGACTCTGAAGACTTGGAGCTATGAAGATAAAGGGTTTCAAAGACAAGTGCTGAAGTTCTGAAGACAAGACTCGGAATGAGCAAGTACTGAAGACTGAAGACTTAAGATTCTGAAGACCCAACTAAAGTCTCTACTCATGCTTCAACTAAATACCATCAGAAGCCTCTGAAGATTTGAAGATAAATTTTACTGTTAGCAATAACTGTACACCGTACTAAAAAGATCTATCCCATCACTTCTTAAACAGTAAAAAGAAGATATGGCAGTACAACTTTCATCATTGCATAACGAATCTTTTCAAATAGCCAACGACTCTTTAAAGACTCTATTTTCACTTGGCTATATAAAGGAAAGAAAGAAGTACTTCAAAAATCAAGTCGTGTGGTCATCGTCAAGTGTTGAAATCTATCAAGATCACCATCGTCAAACACAGCTGTTGCTGTTAAAATGGAAACACGAGCATTGTTGTTAAAACACTAAGAATCATTTATCAACACAACAACAATCAGAAAGTACGGAAGTTGGTGAACCAAGACATTTTTGAAAATAATCAAGTCATCAACCACTTCATCATTTAAGCTACATTGAAGATCAAAAGAAAGGAGTTGTTGCTCGAAGCTTGCTCAACGAAGAAGATGAAGAAGATCTACAAGATGTCATCAACTGTCAAATCAACATACATCTTCTTAGAATCTGAAGATAGCAAGGAGTTGTTGCTCATATCTTGCTAGAACACTCTTGTGTTCATATGTACTTAAACTTAGGAGTTTATCAGCTTATTCAGAAGCAATTAATGTAATCTCCAGAACAACTAATTCTATGTGAATTAGGATTCCTCAAGTGATTAGTGTGATCAGAGACTTGAGAGGACAATGGCTATGTGTCATTGTGGAAATCCTGAAATATGGTCAATGATAGTCATATCTCAAAGAGGACAAATTGTGAGTCAGACTCTTGTGAGATCACTGATGGAACTCATTGAAAATCCTGGAAGAATGGTCAGTTAACTTTATATTCGTTAACTCGGATCACTGAACATTTAGCTATGAAAATCCTGATAGGAGATCTTGCGAGATTGGATTCTATTAGGTCAATGTTCGTTATATTCATTAATTTGGATCACTAAACGGTTCATTGTGGGTTAGTCACAGCTGCGGTTGTGCAGGTTGAAAGTCACCGGCGTTAGCCCGTGCGTCTGTAATCGGTTTTGATTATAGTGGATTAAGTCCTTGTGTTCAAGGCGAAATCACCTTGGAAGGGTGGACTGGACTAGCTTGAGAGTTGCTTAGGTGAACCAAGATATATCGTGTGTTCTTTACTCTTGCTTATGCTTTGATTTATTGTTTATGTTTCTGTATCAATTATCAGAACCTTGCATAGAAAGTCAGAACCTTACAACTAAACTCTGATAAGCTTCCGCATTTCAAGTCTGAATCATGCATAATTATTTCAGATTCTCCTGGTTGCTTATGCTTCATCCATCGCACAATCTGAATGACGCATCGCAAGTCAGCGTCTCTCAGCGCAACTCTGATATTCTCTTAGCGCATTAACGATAAAAGGCGAAAAGTTATTAAGAGTTAAAACTCAATTCAAACCCCCCTTTCTTTTGTCTTTCTCACACCTTCAAATTCAAGATACCTGAGCTTCTAAAGTATAAAGGCTTGAGTTGTCCACGTAGTCACATCACTATGTACTGCTGGAAGATGGCATCCTATATTGATAATGATGAATTGCTAGTTCATTGTTTTCAAGATAGCTTGTCTGGTGCTTCAATGGATTGGTACATGGGCCTAGAACGCAGCAAAATCCGCACCTAGAGGGATCTATCTGAAACATTCTTGAAGCAATACAAATACAATATTGATCTGACACCTACCAGGTTGCACTCAGCTGAAACATTTAAAGAGTATGCAAAAAGATGGCGCGAGATGGCATCTCGTGTGCGACTTGCTCTCTCTGACAATGAGTTGGTTGATATCTTTATGGGTACATTGTAGGGATCCTACTATGAGAAAATGGTGGGTAGTTCTTCATCGAACTTTGCTGATGTTGTAACCATCGGTGAACAGATTGAGAATGGGTTAAAGACTGGAAAAATTTCTGGAGCTGTTTCCCAGCAGCCGGCCAACAGAGGGTGAAACCAACGTTGTGACTGCTCAAGTTTCTCCTCAGTATCAAGCTCCCATGGCTCATATGCCATATTATCCATATCCGTACATTGTTGCTGCATAATATCAACAACCTCTATACCAGTATCATCCGCAACAGCCGGTTCAGAATGCTCAGAATCAGCAACAACCACAACATCAGCAACAGACTCAATAGAAAAACAAAAATCAGCATAATCAAAGTCGGCAAAACAACAACAATCAAGGAAATCATAAGCGTCCGAATTTTGACAGAATTTTGGTGCCCTACACTGAATTATTTCCTTACTTGATTCACCAAGGGGCAATTGTTCCCAAGGAGATCGCGCCTACAATTCCTCCATTCAACCCGAAGCATAATCCGAATGCGTCTTGTGCTTATCACGTTGGATACATAGGACATGCGACAGAGGATTGTATTGTTTTCAAAACCAAGGTTCAAGAGCTCATTGACCGGAAGATTTTGACTTTTGTTGAAGAAGGTCCTAACATTCAGCATAATCTATTGCCCAATCACGGTGGACCTGCGGTGAACATGATTGAGGATAGTCCAAGGGTTGAGTTGATTATGGATGTTGAAGAAGTAAAGACCCCGATGACTGTGGTTTCAATAAATTGAATGAACATGGGCTGTTGAAAGGGCTGCATGGTAAGTGTCAGATTTGTGACGGTAATCCCAACCAGTGTCGAAGGCTGAAGGGTTGTGTCCAAATTCTGATGAACTGAGGTGACTTTCAATTTGCCAGATCTAAGCCCGTTGAAGAAGTTGCTACTATGGAGCCATTCACCATTGTCTATAGAAAGGTTCCTGTTGAATCCCCTAAGCAGAAGAAGATACAACCTATTGTTGTTTGCCCGCCAAAACCGTTTCCGTATCAGAATTCTAAGGAGGTACCTTGGAGGTATGGATCTACTGTGTTTTCAGGAGGTCAAGATATAAGGTTTGCTGAGTTTGAGATTGTGAATGTTACAGTCGCTGGAGGTATGACTCGTAGTGGACGGGTGTTCGCTCCGAAAGTCACTACAAAGCCGGTACAAGTTCCAAGTGTTGTTCCTCCCAAGGAAAAGCCTGCATCTACAATCCCTGTTGTTCAACAAGGGGCATCTACTACACTATAAGTGCCAACAATTCCGTCTGAGGATGTTTCAAAGAGCAAAGAGACGCTCGGCGATCAAGAGTTCCTTAAGCTGATCAAGAAAAGTGACTTTAAAATTGTGGATCAGCTGGGGCAGACGCCCTCAAGGATCTCGATTTTGTCCTTACTGATGAGCTCACCCGCCCACAGATCAGCTTTGTTGAAAGTCCTGAACACAGGCCACGTGATGCACGATATATCTGTTGTCAAGTTAGATGATGCAGTGGCCAACATAACAGCAAGCAGATACTTGGACTTTAATGAATCAGAATTACCTCCCAAGGGAGCTGCCCACAATCAAGCATTGCACATATATGTAACTTGCACAGACATCATGTTATCTCGTGTTCTGGTGGACACCGGTTCTTCTCTCAATGTGATTCCTAAGGGCACATTGAGTCAATTACTGGTAGAAGGGAGCGAGATGAGACCGAGCGCCTTAGTTGTCAGAGCCTTTGATGGTTCTCGGAGGCAAGTCATTGGAGAGGTGGATTTACCCATTAAGGTTGGACCGCATTTATTCACCATTATTTTCCAAGTGATGGATATCAATCCCGCGTACAGTTGCCTATTGGGTCGCCCGTGGATTCACGCCGCAGGGGCAGTTACTTCCACTTTACATCAGAAATTGAAATTCATGTTCGACGATCAGCTAGTCATTGTCTGTGGTGAAGAAGATCTGATTGTCATCTTTTCGATACGTCGAGACAGAGGAAGACATAGCTGAGGTACTGTTGCAGTGTCTCGAGTTCGAAGATGTCAGCTTTGCTTCATCTAGTCAAAGTAAATCACCTCAAATGACTTTAGTATCCGCCAAGAGTGCTAAAGAGACCGTCGAGAAAGGTGCCTTGCCAGACTGGGGCCATGTGATTGATGTGGTTAAAAAACATAATCGATTCGGATTGGGTTATCATCCTGGTCGACAATCTAGCCCACATGGTCAGAAGCAATGCAACTTGATCAAGTTCAGTAGTGCGGGTTTTCAAAAGGGTGACATCGTGGCAGCCATTGATGATGATGGTCTTAGCAATCAGAGTGCAAACCTTGTACGCAAGTGCCCGCCTGGCTTCAAGCTAAATAATTGGACATCTACCGCGATTCCTGTGGTTTTTCCAACAAACATGTAATGCATTTTGCTTTCTCATTCCATCATCCTTGCGTGAGACGGGTGGATAGCTTGTAAAGGGCCTCACGCTTTTGCAATATTATGTGATCAATAAATAAAAGTTTTTTGCATTCAAAGTCATGCTCTATTTTCTTTCTTTGTTTTATTTTTCACAAACAAATGGAAAAAGTTTCTTTTACTTTTCACTTTTCAAAATAGCTCATTCTAAACATATTCATAAACATGCAGAACTAATAAATGTATTGATAACAACATGGAAAACATCCATTGTGATTCTGGAGTTCCAATTAACCAAGTTGAAGAAGATGGTGAGGAAGATTGTGAATTACCTGCTGAACTAGCAAGGCTCCTTGAGCACGAGCATAAAGAGATTCAGCCACACAAAGAGCCAGTGGAAATTGTCAATCTTGGTACTGATGAGGTCAGAAGAGAGGTCAAGGTTGGTGCATCCCTCGCTAATCATGTACACTCCGAGTTGGTCAAGTTAATGAAAGAGTATGTTGATATCTTCGCCTGGTCTCATCAAGATATGCTTGGGTTGGATACCAACATCGTTGAGCATCACTTGCCACTCAAGCTCGGATGTCCTCCTGTCAAGCAAAAACTCAGGAAGACTAGACCTGACATGGCACTTAAAATCAGAGAAGAGGTAAAAAAGCAGCTTGACTCTGGGTTGTCGCAACTGCGAAAAAATAATCGGCGGAAACAGAACAAAAGAGTCGCCACCGAACTTTATTTATCCCGACGCAAGGAAAGGAAACGATCGAAGAAAACCTGAAGAAAGGGAAAGACATGGTCATCGCAACCATAGTCCGGGTTCAGGAGTCGGTTACGCGAGAGGAAGGTATTAGCACCCCCTCGCGTCCATCGTACTCGATGGGATCCACTCTTGTTGTCTAATTAAAGGGTGTGTTTATCTAAAACTCTACTGCTAAACGACAGGGAGAAAAACCAAAGGAGACTCGATAGGACTTCGCCGTCCTATGCCTACGTATTCCCTCGTGCAATGGGAAAGTCATAGTCAATGTAGTTCGGAGGACTACAGGTGGATGGGGGGATTGTGCTCGCCAAGACTTGGCTGTCTTGGGCATACGTATCCTCATTCGGGCGAGAATGAAGAAGTCAGAGCAATCGTAGTTCGACCTACCACGGTGTGTTGAGTATCTTTTATGAGCGATGCTAAGCTCACGGAGGTAACATGCCCATTATAAAAAGTTTAGACCAACGATCCCGAAGGATAAAAAGGTTTGCACTTTGTTTGTGTTTTTTTAGACAGAAGTAGATTAAGTTAGTTTGAAACTTGTATTGTACTAAAGTCTATGACATAGGAGCGAATGCGTTGCATGGTTGCCCCCAATGGGATGTATGCTAAACACTCTAGAAAAGTGAAGGGAGATCACTCACTCTTCATTTCCTATGTACTTAAGGCTCATGGCGCACAATGCTCGTTGCATTTATTAAGTGTTTTAGACTTGTTATTGAGACGAGAAGAGAAGACTCAAAGTTGAAAGAAAAACACTAAGGGAACTCTATCTTAATGTTATCATGCAATGGTGGCTATAAGGTTGAGGTAAGAATGGGAAATTCTACCTAATGTTATCATACAAAAGATTGAACTAAAGTTAGGCTGAAGGGGGTAAGATCCATATACAATATTAACATCACACATCAAATGAATCAAGACGTAAAATGAAAAGAAAAGTGCACAGATTGAAATCATGACGCAAATACGCGAATCAAGGTCGCGTACGCGAAAACGTGCAAAGGCTACCACAAAAAATTAGATTCGATCTAAGATAACGACATTGAATCATTGAAAAAATGTCAATTTGAAATAGCAAATTTCTACCGCATTAGCGGTCACCGCAAATCGAATCAGGACACAACAACGTAATAAAAAATCACAAACTGTAAATCGAGATGCGAATCGATAAGCGCAAAAAATGGATTGTCACTACGCTAAACCGTCGGACGCGTGTAAAATTGAAATACAATGATAAATAAATATAGCACATCGCACGTGAATCGATAACAACCACCACTAGCTTGCTACACTTAACGTGATCATCGCAAGAGGGACCAAAAATGGTGCGGAAAAAGTAAAACAAAAGAAATTTTAAAAGTGTTAATAAAATAAAAAATCAACAATATCGCTAACGCAAAAATGCGATCATCGCAACCGGATCTAAATTTATCAAAAAGAAACACAAAGAAAAAATAATTTTAAAATGTTTTAAAACAATAATGTTGCTAACGCAAAAATGCGATCATCGTAACCGGATCGAACTAAACACAAATATCACGTATTATGCACACAAAAATGCGAATAGCATATCGACACAATTCAACCCGAAAAATCTAATAATAATAAAAAAATTAACAATATATATATATATATATATATATATATAACAATGTTAGTAACAAAAATAAATAAAAAATGAAAATTCTACGCTATATAAATTAAAATTAAAAAAAAAAGAATTAACGAAATATATATATATATATATATATATATATATATATATATATATTAAAATAACATGAGAGTTATTATAACATCAAAGTAATGGGTTTGTAGCATATATAATATGGTTGGCTCCTATTTGTAAACAAAATGTATGCTCATGAAACAAATCATTGGCTACTGTTACGGGTAACATGCGGTTTCGGCAAAACATATCATGATATATAGTAACTCGTTGGTTACTGCGTAACATATTAATTTTTAATATATAATATATAAGTTATTAGTAACTTGTTACAAAATAGCGATGACACAATGAGCGGTAGTTACTGTACCTGCGGTGAACTTCAATTGGTTTACTCCGTAACAGTAAGCGGCGATCCTCCGCAATTTTTTCTGGTCTCCTCTTTTTTCTTTTCATTCTACAATACTAATAATTAGGGCTGACAATGAACCGAACCAACATGAAAATAGTTCGAAATTCGATTCGACAATTAATTCGTTGAATTTGGTTCATGAACCTAATGAGCTGAATATGAGCGAAAAAGTAAGTTCGTTAACTAAATAAGTTGAACTTGAACTATGCATAGTTCGACTCGTTAAGTTCATGAGTCAACTCGATTATATATAAGAAGAATTATATTGTCTTTAAGAATAGGTTTAAAGATTTAATATAAATTTTAACCTTATATTTTATTTTAATCTAATGGTTTTAATTAATAATTTATATTATCAAGTGACAAAATATTTCTAAAAATAATTATACAATTAAAATTAGCATCATATAAATTAATTAATTTTTGAATTAAGATTTATAAGCGATAGTTAAATTTCAATTTAATGAATGTTATTTTGTTTCGATACTTTCTTTTTAAAATAATATTAATTTAAAATGTCAAATATATATAAAATAGACTTTAAAAATGATTTTTAAGTCCGTGAAACAAGCAAGCTGAACCTAACGCGTCGAATCGAGTTGTTCGTGAATTTATAACGAGCTGAGTTTGAGCTTAAAAAAAAATTCGTGTCGAACTCGAACCGATATTTGAGCTGAACCAATTCTTAACGAGTCGAGTCTAGCTGAGGCGAGTTCGACTCGACTCGGCTTATTTCTAACACTACCAATAATAAATTCGGGACCAAATTAGAGTTCGACTCGACTCGGCTCATTTCCTATTTAGTTACTATAGATATTTAGATAAAAACTGTAAAAATAAAAAGACCTCAAATAAATAAAAGTCGGACGTCCAAGTGTTCAAAAAAATAAACTGAGTACACCACAATGATCAGCGTGAAATATAGGACTCAGAAAAATACAGCGTTTGGTCAGAATTTAAAATAAATTTTGACCCATTAAAACGCTCAAACTAATCAAAATGCGACGGAAAATGGTCAAAAAATTTAAAACGAACACATCAGGTTAAACTACGCTAAACGTAGATCAATATAATTGACGTTTGCAAGCTCGCTCTTAAAATTTTCCGTCCACCGATTTTACGCATCATAATCCGAGAAATTATTTCGGGTGACATTTTAGGCACTCTGCGAGATAAAAAAATACTTTATTCTATTTAGATGATGCAGAGTGGAAATACAGTCAGATGAAAATATTAAAAATGCCTGGAATAAACTGTGAACTCTCAAAATACCCTGCTGGAAAAAGAATGATCTGGTACCAAATTACTGAGCAAAATAAATGTTGGGGCACTCTGATGCTTGCTGCTTAGAATAAGAGAAGGCCTTAGCCACAAGGATACCGTGATCCCATGTCTCGAGAGCTTAATGCAATGCATGATTAATTGTTATAAACAAATGGAAATTCATAGCGAAAGCCAGTTAAGGTTAGGAAAAGAGAGGGCAAATTTTGGGGGTGTTACAGTTGTCCCTATTCAATCAACTTGGACCTGAACGGCTGATAGTGACGTCTTTCAGACATTCAAGGTAAAAGGGGATTGAATACAAAAATAACCATAAAATTTGCAAATGGCAGGGGGAGAGACGACTCCGCTGGGGAATATGAAATAAACGGTATGATTAAAGTGTGTCGTAAGATGGGGCCAACATAGACGAGTGATGACTTCACGGACGAGTGTTAAGAACTAAACACGACGAGTGTTGAGACCAATGCAGACGAGTGAACATAGACGAGTGTCAACCGCGTTGGGGGATGAACACAGACGAGTGTCAATATCAATACAGATGAGTACTGAGAAAGTGGTTAAACACGGCCGAGTGTCGATGATCAATACGGACGAGTATTCAGAAAGTGGATAAACACGGACGAGTGTTGAGGATCAACACGGACGAGTGTTGAAAAGAAATAAAACGAACACGGGTGACTGTTTAGGTCAATACGAATGGGTATTGAAAAGAATAAACGCGGACGAGTGTTATGATCAATACGGACGAGTGTTTAGGTCAATACGGACGGGTATCGCAAAAGATAAGCACAGAAGGGTGCTTAAATCAATACGGACGAGTACTAAAGAGAATAAACATGGACGAGTGCTTAAATCAACACATGGACACAGACGGGTGTCGAAAGAACACGGACGAGTGCCAAACATCAATACGGATGAAGTATTGACGGAAAGAAACAAATACAGACAGGTAACTGGGACTAATACAAACAAGTATCGAAAATCGTAAGGTGAACACGGACGAGTGTCAACTACGCTGGGGATAAACACGGACGAGTGTCTAAAATTAATACGGATGGGTATTGAAGAAAAGGTTCAAACACGAACGGGTGTCTAAGGTCAATACGGACGGGTATTGAAGAAAAGGTTCAAACACGGACGGGTGCTGAAAGAACACGGACGAGTGTATTGAAGAAATGGTTCAAACACGGACAGGTGCTAAAAGAACAAGAACGAGTTTCTAAGGTCAATATGGGCGGGTATTGAAGAAAAAGGTTGGCGACCTCACTGGGGATTGAAATTCTAAATCGGACATGGACGAGTGTCAAAAGAACACGGACGAGTGTCAAAAGAACACAGACGAGTGTCTAAGAAGTCAATACGGACGAAGTATTGATGCAAAAGATTCAAACACGAACGGGTGTCTAAGATCAATACGGACAAAGTATTGATGGAATTAAATCAAACACAGACAGGTGTCGGACTAACGTTAAACCACTTTGAGGGGATAATCCACTAGACCACCTGGACAAAGAGGTGAAAAGGAAAGAAACCACAGACTAACGCTCCTGAAAAACAACTCTGCATGGGGGTACCAGATGGTCTCTCCGGATGACCAAATCCATTGTTGGTAATAAAGTTGATCGATATCACCTGAGTTACTGTGCTTCCTGATGGAAACGTCTGGAAAAAAGGAACTCAAACCTGGCTTATGCTTCGAATGCATATGTGTGAATTTTTCTATGGCGTAATGCTTCATACGAAATGGAAATTCTACGCTTTTGGGGGGATGCAATGCAAATGATGCTTATGCTATGCACAAAAGGACACTTCAGCGAAATAAACGCTAAAAAAGAAGGCAACTCCACCGGGGAAGACAAACTAAATTATTTCCTGAGTCATAAACCCTGCTTTAGAAGTCACACTGAACGACTTTCCTGAACACAACCTCTGCTGAAGATGAAACCCAAAGAGAACTTCCCTTCCGCTGGGGATTACAAATAGCCTTTTTTGAAGATAGAACCCAAAATTTGATACTGAAGAGTGCCAATAACAACTGGACTTAAAACTAGTCGGGGATGTCAGCCACCGTTGAAAAAATCATTATAAGGATTAACACCAAACTATACTTGGGGAGAAAAGTCAATAATACCAAACCTGCCGGGAGATCTCACTGCTTAACCTGCTGCTGGAGAACTGACTTTACCCTGCTATGGATAAAACATATTGTTGTCGACGAGACTACACCTCCTGATCTGAAGAGGACAATAGATACCCAGATTCTGTGGGGAAGATATCCAACAAGTCTTCTGCTGGAGATATGACAACATCCACCTTGGAGCAACCAACTTTTGAATGCTTATTGGGGAGTAATAATCAAAACCTGACTTCGACTGGGGAAATAATCCTCTGCACTCTTGTTGGGGAGAGTATGCTCTGTTAAGGATGATGAAATTTCAGTGCTGGGGAGAGAAACTCTACTGGGGAGAAATAAATCATGCCAACCCGCAGCCATACAGTAAACTGAACTGTTTCTATGCCCCAGGGCTCTGCGGAAGGGAAATACCAATGACAATTGGCCTCTTACCTGCTGAGGAAAGCTAACCACCACCCACAAGTCTGCTTGGGGAATGATAATTAATAATATCTGCTCTGCTAGGGGACGATATTCTACCATTACTCCGTTGGGGAGACGGAAACCACCTTACCACAAACTCGAGAAACACCGACCCAACACTATGAATTCGTGCTAAAAAGCAATAAACTTCAAACTTCTAAACTCTAGCTGAGGAGGATAGTCAGAATTTTCATAATGCTCTGCCATGGATGATAGAACTTCAACGAATGGCGATTCAAACGCCTCCCTCACTGGGAAAATGTGTCTTTTGGCACCTTGCTGAGGAAGAGAAATTCCATACTGGGAACTACTTTGGTGCTTCATGCTTCTGTTGATCGACTGCGTTCTGATTCTCATACGTGACCAACGGCCCTTTGAACTCTCCACTTGTCCCAGACCACAAGGTCTAACGGAAGAAATCGCCTCAAGAGGATTTTACAGAAAACCTGGCTTTCAACATGCCCCGGGTCTTCAAACTCTTAGAGATTTATCACATCTCGATATAACTGCCCCAGACTGCATAATCTATGAAATAATTTGCCTTGAAAGGGTTTGTAATGACTTGAAATATTCTGCCCCGGTATTTTGAACCTTGAAGAGGTGCTTTCAATTAACCGTCTTCAGGAGTGGATAACTTCTCGTGCTCTTGAGCTGGCCTTGCCCAATAAAAGCCTTGACGTGAATTTGCCTCTGACCGACTGGTCTTCGAGAGATTTGCCGAATCTCGACGTGATTGCCCCCGTTTGGCTGTTTTTAGGGAGAGCTTTCAATGTGACGGCTCCAGATTGACTACATCTTTTCACCACTCACCGGGAACACCCAGCGCACAGTCTCTTGGCCACATGCCCCTTGACACGACTGTCCTTCAGAGTTTTTGAGCATCTCAACATGGTAGGATCAATCTTCTCGAATGACGTTTATTGTGTAAGCTTCCTTGATGTTTAAGCACATGTATACAAGCAGAAAATGTTTATTATGAGAATGATAATTCTAATGCAACACGTATATTAACCTTGATGTTTTTTTATTGAAAATATGTCGCAAAACCTTGTGAACGAGTCACTATTTACGACCTTGATTTTTGAATGGAAAACAATACGCACATGCAATACCAACAAAAATATTATTAGCACAACTCATGGGAGTCAGGAACGCTATCTCGTTGAAGAATACCTTCGGAATAAACCCTGTTTCAATTAGGACTTTTAAGGGTTGTAACATGGCCTGGTTCACAGTTTGAGAAAAAAGGATTTATGGCTCAAAGTTTGTCTGTACCCACCCATTCTCCATGATGTCTTTCGGTCCTATGTTCAGTTAATCCGGCACGAGCGCTCACCTACCAAAAGGTTATGACATTCCATTGATGACAATTAAGGAGCCTGCAAGGGTTTCAGAGTGGTAGTCGCTCCTTTCCTCTTTGGTGTCTGTAGTCACACGATGTGTTTTTGCTCGAGGGTTTTCCCTTTTGTAAGCCTTTTCGCTTTTTCTATTGGCTCTTTCTTCATTTATTTCCCTGATTTTGCCTGAACTGAATTCTTTTGTATTTTTTTTTCGATTTTGAGGTCCAGCGGGATGCCCTAACTTTTGCCTAAGTCATTTGTTTTTAAACTTTCAACTTAGCGGGCTTTCTTTCTCTTTTTTTTTTCTTTTTTTTTCTTCTTGAACAAATCGTGTGACACTGGCTGTCTTGACTTCTTTGAAAAGATTGTGACTGCTTCACTCCTTGCGGTGAGGGGTAACCATTGTGATTAAACGCCCCTTAACCTCCTGATATGTGAGGAAAGAAAGGTAATGGATCCTCAGATGCGCATTCCTTTTGAAAGTTGAATGTTCGGTAAAATCAACTGACAACTACCCTACCCCTGGGTTAGATGTGAGGTTTTTTTCAAATGAAAGAAAACTCCTACTTCGAGGCTCGATGGGGTTGACAAGGGTCTATCTCCCTTATATCTCCGGTGTTTGGGGATTTGAAGCAATGCATGTACCTCATCAACAGGGTTTTATCCGAAAGTATACAACTAAAGATTTTGCATTTTTCACTTCATCATCCTCCGTCAAGAGTTTAAGTAAGAAAGTTGGTATTGCAGTGCATACAAACATTTAAATGAATACACGAATAGAACACTTCAAGAAAAACATATTCATTGCATTAAAATCATCATTCAAAACACACAAAAAAATTTACATGCAAACACTGTACTAACAAACAATGAAAAATTACACATAAAAATGCAGTAAAGAAGCTGAAGATTGCCATTGTTGAGGAAGCTTGACTCCGTCTGGACTTATTGCTTCTGATGACGCTCTTACGATCTGGTGCTCACTCTGACAAGGAGGCATTAACTCATGGGGGTACCATCTGGGGTGATGACCCTTGAGTCGATCAAATCTTGCACCTTGTGTTTGAATGCGTTACAGTCATTAATTGTATGCCCAAACGTTCCTGAGTAGAACTCGCACCTAGCATTCATGTCATAGTCCAGAGGAATAGGGTATGGCACTGGCGTGGTATTCCTTAGCTGAATCAGAGAGATTTTGAGCAGGCGAGCAAACAACTGACTATAAGGAATAGGAATAGGATCAAATATCCTCTTGGGCCTTCTTGGTCTGAGTTGCCCCTGCTGCTGATGATTCTGCTGTTGATGCTAATTCGGGCACCCAATCTGCCCATGTAATTTCCTTTCCACATTCGGTTGAGGCACAAACAAGGGTTGCTGACGAAGAGCTTCTGAAGCATAAGGTTGTGGAAGAGATCCATGACATGAGGTGGATCCTACAGAAAGGGAAGGAGTCTCCACTTCCTTTGCAATAATTGGAGTAAAATCGCCTTGTTTACCAGTGCCGACTGGCGCTAACTCGATTGCCCCTAAATCAATGAGCTCTTGGACCTTATACTTGAACCTTATACAATCTTCAACATTGTGACCAGGTGCACCAAAATGGAAGTCACGCCTAGCATTGATATTGACGCCCAAAGGAAACCTTGTTGGAGATGGTCCTAAAGTGATAAGCTCGACTAGTTTAAGCTCGAGCAAATGAGGAAGCAATTGCGCATACGACATTGGAATGGGATTAAACTTCTTCTTAGGCCTCTCTGGCCTAGGATCCTCTTGGGGAGCAGGAAGTGATTGCTGATGTGAAAGCTCTGAAACTTCAGATTGTGGAGGGGATTCACGAGGCAATCCATGATCTAGAGAAGAGCCCAAAGAGATGGAAGGATTAAGGACTTCTGCTGCAGAGGCGAGCACATGATTGTTTTCCTTCTTTAAAGTCGTATTTAAGATCTCCATAACCAGGCTCATCTGAGTCTTCATCTGGTTGACTTCCTCTCTTAGCAGTTTCTGACCTTGGGACATGGCCTGCATATCCACCATGAACTGCCTCATCTGAATCTTCATTTCAGTCACTTCTGCATGGAACTGTTCCATGGCTATCCTCCGGTTATCACAGGTTGAGTAGTGGGGACAGGTCAAGCCGGCAATTCTGAAGATAATACCAAGTCAGAATGAGAAATCCGCTCCTGAGCACCTGTTATGCATATGAGTATGAGAATGTAAATGTCATGTGATGAAAATGCAAAGACACAGGATCAAGGTACCCATAAGTTCTGAACAACTGTTGTGTTATTGGCCCCATATTCCACTCTGACCAGAATACCAGAAATCCAGAAATCAAGAATAACGGACCAATCAGAATACCAGGATACCAGGATGATAAGTCCATACTTATAAGAAGACTAGAATACCAGGTAGGTTGAAGGTCAAAGTTTCCTGCAAACCTGTAAACACCTAGCCCCTCTCACATGTGGGTTCCAGAAAAACTGAGGATCCTCAGCTTCACGGGCACTCAGGTCGAGAAATGATGATACGGTCACCATTTCTGGTTTGGCATCATCATCAATCGAGGAGGCCTCAACTGATTCCCCTTAAAAAGGTCGCCCTATGATAAGTTCCCAGCTTCGGGTCCTCGGGTCAAGAAGCATAATGGGTTTGCCATTTCTGGTATGCCATTACTACCTCTTGGGAGGAGTGCCTCAACTAATTTCTCGGGAAATGGTCGCCATAGTCGACAACTCTCTATGTTACATTCTATCATCTGCCCCAATGCGCAGGATAAAACATTACCAAAGAAAACCTCGTCTGGATGTGAAATTTTCGTGTATACTAAGTCTGGCCAAATGCCACACAAGTCACTGTAATACCCCGTAAATTATTTTACTCTAGATAATATTAGTTGTGATTAGGGTAACTGTTGAGCTTAGAGTAAATCCAATTAATATTATCTGACTCTGAGATATTTAAGTATTTGAACTTTAGAGACTTTTTGGACAATTAGTAGTATTGCTAATTGATGATATTTTCCCTATATCATTTCTTTCCTTTCATTTTCCAAAGAAAAAGATAGAAAGGATTTTGGAGAGAAAGAAAAGAGAAGGAAAGGAAGAGAAAAAGAGGAAAAAGTCCAAGAGCAAAATCATCAAGAACATCATCAAATCTTCATCAAATCATCTTCCAATCTTCACCATCTTCATCTATTCAAGGTGGGTTCTAGATAGAAACTTAAGTTCTAGAGTTAGAAATGATTTTTTTTTATTAAGTTAGGTTTATGAGAAATTGGTTAAATTGGTAATCGATGAAATTTAACGGTTGAAATGTGTTAAAAACTGAGTAGCATAAGTTATATGAGTGTAGAACCATCTATATTTGATTGTGGGATGTTTGGATATGTTTTGGTGAAGTTTTGGACTCATGGGACTCAGCTGTTACGTTGCAGAACTTCTGAAATTTCCCAGATTTGCACTGCGAATCCCCCAGCGAAGGGGGAAATCGTGCACTCGCTGGCTGTTCGCACGGCGAAGGCGAAGGCGAGCATTCGCCAGATGTTCGCACTGCGAACTTTACCTTGGTTATGCTACTGACTTGGTTCGCCAGATGTTCGCATTGCGAATGGTGCAGCGAACAAGTGTTGGCTAGGCGTTCGCTGGACGCTTCGTACTGCGAATAAAGTAGCGAGCATTCGCTGGCTCCTTCGCAATGCGAACATGACAGATCATCAAACTTGTTTCTTTCTTAACTTTTGACTCGTTTATTTGTTGTGAGTGTTCTTGGTATCGTTGTGAAGCTAGGAACATATTCTAGCTAATGGAAGTGAGAAAGATCTGTTTATTGCCCGATTAAATAAATCGGAGGGAACCGTAAATTGGTGTAATGTGTGATATGTTGCATTATGTGCTTCCATTATGTGATTGATGAATATATGCCTATGCTCTTATTGTTAAACATGTTTGAATATGTATGCATGTTAAAATATGAATAGGTAGAGTGAGGAACATTACCGTACATGATGTCGAAAGTGTGAAAATGACATAGTGACAACGCTCGTGCATGAGGGGCCGAGGCGTGTGTCTAGTAATCATAACTAGTTTATGGTACGGTGTAGTTTCATGAGACTCGAGCACCTCCTCTGAAACGTATGCACAATTACTTGGCAGGTTTGATTCCCGCGTATAGTACGATTGAAGCCTATATGGTAAAGAGACTTGTGATGGTTAACAGGCCATGAGAAGTGACGGTTCACGGTTAACAGGCCGATGATCCCGAATCCAATTCGTATGCCAAGTAAATACAAGGATCCATGACTTGGATCGTCTTCTAGACGTAGAAGCGGATGGGAACAGGGGATGCCTTGGTACGGTTATTGATTAGCGAGATTCTTGAGTTAACAGGATCAGGACTTACTTTGGCACTAGTGTGAGTTAACAGGCTCACGAGTGTGAATCCATGTATGGCGTGTGTGTACTCAAAGTCACTTCCCTTCCCTTTTGACTTGAGTTAGGATGTTAGAACCTTGTAAAGCCGAGAGGACTATAAGATAGCGAACTCACTGAGATTTGATGTATCTCACCCCACTGTTGTTGTTTACATCACAGGTTCTGCAGGTTCAGCGAAGGGTAAGGATAAAGTGGTTTGACTTTTCCTTACGGATCATAGCTTTTGAGATGGCATGGCTTCCGCTATGGCGTTTTGTTTGAGATCATTGTATTGATCTAGTTCTTAGTGCATTCTTGGGACATCTTGTATATGTTATGCCGTAGGCTTTAGACTTTGTATTTAGGGCATTTAATGTATATAATGTGTTAACTAGGAACTTATGGTATTTCAGTACCAAATACTTGGATTCATGTATAATATATATGCTTTGATGTATGTATTTATATGTGGGCATTATAGTTGGTATCAGAGCAGGTCGTATCCTCGACCTAGCCATGAAATAGTATAAGTGTTTCTTTCCGTTTCATATGTGTTGTGTCGCCATTGGTCTTACGTGTTATATTTATGGTATTGAGCCTGATCAACTTAATCCTATCTGTATGACATTTAGGAACATGGCCGACGGGCGCAGAAACAACTGTGGTAGACCGAGAACTACTCCAGCAGGGACAAATCCGCCAGGGGACGAAGGGAATGCTCCTTTGTATCAATTTATGCAACAGATGCAGCAACAACAGAATCAGTTTGTGCAACAAATGGTACAACAAATGGCTGGTGGTGTGCATCCTCCAGTGGTTGTTCCTGAAGCTGTAGGGGGAACCTTTAGGGATTTCATTCGTATGAATCCTCCAGAGTTTCAGGGAGGGTTAGATCCAGTAAAGGCTCATGAATGGATATCCGGTATGGAGCGGATTTTCTTGATAGTTCAGTGTAGTGAAGAAAATAAGGTTGTTTTCGCTTCTCACTTGTTAAAGGGTCCTGCCATGAGATTGTGGGAAAGCGCTTCAGCCTTAATGACAATTCAAGAGGTACCGAAAGTATGGGAGCAGTTTAAGATAACTTTTATGGAGAAGTATTTCCCAAGTTCCTTGAGGTCTCAAAAGGAATTCGAGTTTCAGCAGTTGAGACAAGGTAACTTGACTGTGGCTTCTTATGCGGAAAAGTTCGAGGTTATGGCTGCTTATTCTAGGCAGACTATGTATGCTCCGGACGAGAGATGGAAGATCGATCAGTTTCTGTTCGGGTTGAGGGCTGAAATTTCACATAGTGTGTCTCAGAGAGAATTTACTAGCTATGCTGAATTGTTACGACAGTGTTATGTGGCGGAGCATAGTTTAAAGAAGGTGCAAGCAGAAGGAGAGTTAAGTAGGGTGAACCAAAGTGATCGTGGGAGATCGAATCAACAATTTAGACCGAGACAACAATCTTTCAAAGGGAAGCAAGTTCAGAGTTCCAGGACTAGTGCGCCTCCGGTATGCCGTACTTGTGGAAAGAACCATTTTGGTAGGTGTAGTTGGGAACGAATAAGGTGTTATCAGTGTAATAAGGTGGGCCATTTATCGAGGGATTGTCCTCAGAGGAGGAATCAGACGCAAGAAAAGAATATCGAGCGAGTGTATACCTTGGATGCGAAGAAAGCAAAGGGTGACAACTCTTTGATTGCTGGTACGTGTTTTGTGAATGGAAATCCTTGTTTTGTGTTATTTGATTGTGGAGCAACACATTCTTTTGTATCGATACAATGTAAGAAGCGACTGGGGTTGCAAGCGGTTCCGTTGTCTCCACCCATGGTGGTTACTACTGCCATGGATGAGATGGTTGAAACACCTTTAATGTGTGAAAGTTGTGTTTTATCGGTGAATGAAAGAGTTTTCCAGATTGATTTGATTTGCTTACAGCTTAATAAAGTGGATGTTGTTTTGGGAATGGATTAGCTTTCAGCTAATTCGGTATTTATCGGGTGTGAAGAAAAACTAATCATTATTCCATCTACTGAAGCTACTCCGAAGGATGTATTAACTACTATTTTGGAAGGTACGGTTGGAATGATTAATTTCTTATTTGAGAAGGAAAAATCCGTTCTTTTGATTCTTACTAAGGAGGAGGGTAGTAACCGTCAAGTTTTGAGTATTCCAGTAGTTTGTGACTTTTCTGAAGTTTTCCCCGAGGATATCACTTCTCTTCCCCCAGAGCGGGAAGTGGAATTCTCTATTGACCTGATACTAGGAACGGCTCCAATATCTGTTTCTCCGTATCGGATGGCACCACTTGAATTAAGAGAATTAAAGGATCAATTGGAAGAGTTGTTGACTAAGCATTTTGTTCGACCCAGTGTTTCAACCTGGGGAGCTCCTGTGTTGTTGGTAAACAAAAACGATGGTGGAATGCGGTTGTGTATTGATTACCGTCAGTTGAATAAGGTCACCATCAAGAACAAATACCCATTACCAAGGATAGACAATTTGTTAGATCAATTGAAAGGAGCCTGTGTGTTCTCGAAGATTGATTTACGGTCGGGTTATCATCAGATTCGGGTGAAGAGTTCAGATGTACCAAAGACGGCGTTTAGAACCCGTTATGGTCATTACGAATTTTTGGTGATACCTTTTGGTGTGACGAATGTTTCGGCAGTTTTCATGGATTATATGAATCGGTTATTTCAACCTTATTTGGACCAATTTGTGGTGATTTTCATTGATGACATTCTTATCTATTCTCGTGACCCTCAAGAGCACGGAGAACACCTAAGGAATGTTTTATCTATCTTACAAGAGAGACAACTTTTTGCCAAGCTAAGTAAGTGTGAATTTTGGATGTCGGAGGTTAATTTTCTTGGACATGTCATATCTCAGGGAGGTGTAGCGGTTGATCCATCAAAAGTCGAAGCAGTGATAAATTGGGAGAGACCGAAGAATGTGTCTGAAGTTAGAAGCTTCTTGGGACTAGCAGGTTATTTTAGAAGGTTTATTAAAGGCTTTTCCCAACTGGCTTTACCGATGATGAGACTTAATCGGAAGGATTATTCGTATGAATGGGATTCGGCTTGTGAGCAAAGTTTTATGAGCTTGAAAGAGAGATTGACGACCGCTCCTGTTTTGGTTATTCCTGATCCTAGCAAGTCGTATGAGGTATATTGTGATGCATCGAAGATGGGATTAGGAGGTGTGTTAATGCAAGATGGACATGTAGTGGCTTATGCTTCACGACAGTTAAAAGTCCATGAAGAAAATTATCCAACGCATGATTTAGAATTAGCGGCCGTTGTATTTACCTTGAAGGTGTGGCGTCACTATTTGTATGGGTTACGTTTTGAGATGTTTAGTGACCACAAGAGCTTGAAGTACTTCTTTGATTAGAAGGAGTTGAACATGCGTCAAAGGAGGTGGATGGAATATTTGAAAGATTACGACTTGGAGTTAAAATACCATCCGGGTAAAGCGAATAAAGTGGCGGATGCATTGAGTAGGAAGGTGTTGCATAATGCCGAGTTGATGATGCTAGAGCATACTTTATTGGAAAAATTTCGAGATCTAAATCTTCAATTTGGTTGGACCCCCAATGGTGTGATTATGGGAAATTTGAATATCACTTCTACTCTTCGGGAAGAAATCCAACAAGAGCAAGGATTAGATGAGAAGTTACAAGAAGTGTTATTGCAACCGGGTTTTGTGCGAGCTACCGACGGAGTTATTGTATTTAACCGAAGGATTTGTGTTCCGGATAACACGGAGTTAAAAAGGAGGATTTTGGAAGAAGCGCATAAGGGTGCTTTTACTATACATCCAGGATCTTCAAAGATGTATCAAGACTTAAAGAGGGACTATTGGTGGTCCGGAATGAAAAGAGACATTGTGGTGTATGTGTCGGAATGTGCGGTGTGCCAACAAGTGAAGATCGAGCACCAAAGACCGGGTGGCTTGTTGCAACCTTTAGAAATTCCGGTGTGGAAATGGGAGAGTATTTTGATGGACTTCGCGGTAGGATTACCCCGTGCGCAAGGCGGTTATGATTCAATTTGGGTAATTGTAGATCGGTTAACGAAGTCTGCTCATTTCTTGGCCGTAAAGACTACCTACAAGGCGAGTCATCTCGCAAAGTTGTTCATTTCGAAAATAGTGAGGTTGCATGGTATTCCCACTACTATCGTTTCGGATAGGGATCCATAGTTCACTTCGAGATTTTGGAGAGCTTTTCAACAAGCAATGGGAACGAAGCTATGTTTGAGTACGTCGAATCATCCGCAAACGGACGGTCAGACGGAACAGACAATACAAACCATGGAAGACATGTTGAGAGCTTGTGTACTTGAAAGTGGGGGAAATTGGATAGAACTTTTGCCGTTGATTGAGTTCTCTTATAATAACAGTTATCATGCCAGTATTGGTATGGCACCATATGAGACGTTGTATAGAAGGAAGTGTAGGACACCGTTGTGGTGGGCAGAAGTTAGTGAAGATAGGATGTTGGGACCCGAGATTGTTCACGAAACTACGGAGAAGATTAGGATGATCCGTGAAAAAGTTAAGCAAGCACAGGATCGTCAGAAGAGTTATGCGGATAACCGAAGAAGACCTTTAGAATTTGAAGAAGGCGATCACGTGTTTTTGAAGGTTACTCCGAGATTGCGGTTGAAGGGACCGTTTCGGTCACGGAAGTTAAGTCCGAGGTACGTGGGACCATATCAGATTTTGGAAAGAATTGGTGAAGTAGCCTACAGATTAGCCTTACCGCCTTCTCTGTCAGATATGCACGACGTTTTTCATGTGTCTCAGCTCCGGAAATTTGTCCCAGATCCTCTTCAGCCAATTTTACCAGATACAATTGAGATAGAAGCATATTTGACATTTGAGCCTCAACCGAGTCGTATCACCGGAAGAGAAACCAAAGTGTTAAGGAATAAAGAGATTTCTCTTGTTAAGGTCCAGTGGGATGTGACGCATCCGAGTGATGCAATTGGGAATTGGAATCGGAGATGCGGGAGGTCTATCCTCATCTTTTCAGGTAATTGTTTTTAAATTCGTGGGCGAATTTCTATTTAAGGGGGGGGGGGGGGAGGATGTAATACCCCGTAAATCATTTTACTCTGGATAATATTAGTTGTGATCAACTGAGTCCCAGTGTGCTCTGAGAAATTATCTGCAGAGATAATTAGGGTAACTGTTGAGCTTAGAGTAAATCCAATTAATATTATCTGACTCTGAGATATTTAAGTATTTGAACTTTAGAGACTTTTTGGACAATTAGTAGTATTGCTATTTGATGATATTTTTCCTATATCATTTCTTTCCTTTCATTTTCCAAAGAAAAAGATAGAAAGGATTTTGGAGAGAAAGAAAAGAGAAGGAAAGGAAGAGAAAAAGAGGAAAAAGTCCAAGAGCAAAATCATCAAGAACATCATCAAATCTTCATCAAATCATCTTCCAATCTTCACCATCTTCATCTATTCAAGGTGGGTTCTAGATAGAAACTTAAGTTCTAGAGTTAGAAATGATTTTTTTTTATTAAGTTAGGTTTATGCGAAATTGCTTAAATTGGTAATCGATGAAATTTAACGGTTGAAATGTGTTAAAAACTGAGTAGCATAAGTTATATGAGTGTAGAACCATCTATATTTGATTGTGGGATGTTTGGATATGTTTTGGTGAAGTTTTGGACTCATGGGAACTCAGCTGTTATGCTGCAGAACTTCTGAAATTTCCCAGATTCGCACTGCGAATCCCCCAACGAAGGGGAAAATCGTGCACTCGCTGGCTGTTCGCAATGCGAAGGCGAAGGCGAGCATTCCCCAGATGTTCGCACTGCGAACTTTACCTTGGTTTTGCTACTGACTTGGTTCGCCAGATGTTCGCACTGCGAATGGTGCAGCGAACAAGTGTTGGCTAGGCGTTCGTTGGACGCTTCGCACTGCGAATGAAGTAGCGAGCATTCGCTGGCTCCTTCGCAATGCGAACATGACAGATCATCCAACTTGTTTCTTTCTTAACTTTTGACTCGTTTATCCGTAGCGAGTGTTCTTGGTATCGTTGTGTAGCTAGGAACATATTCTAGCTAATGGAAGTGAGAAAGATCTGTTTATTGGCCGATTAAATAAATTGGAGGGAACCGTAAATTGGTGTAATGTGTGATATGTTGCATTATGTGCTTCCATTATGTGATTGATGAATATATGCCTATGCTCTTATTGTTAAACATGTTTGAATATGTATGCATGTTAAAATACGAATAGGTAGAGTGAGGAACATTACCGTACATGATGTCGAAAGTGTGAAAATGACATAGTGACAACGCTCATGCATGAGGGGCCGAGGCGCGTGTCTAGTAATTATAACCAGTTTATCTTACGGTGTAGTTTCATGAGACTCGAGCACCTCCTCTGAAACGTATGCACAATTACTTGGCAGGTTTGATTCCCACGTATAGTACGATTGGAGCCTATATGGTAAAGAGACTTGTGATGGTTAATAGGCCATGAGAAGTGACAGTTCACGGTTAACAGGCCGATGATCCTGAATCCAATTCGTATGCCAAGTAAATACAAGGATCCATGACTCGGATCGTCTTCTAGACGTAGAAGCGGATGGGAACAGGGGATGCCTTGGTACGGTTATTGATTAGCGAGATTCTTGAGTTAACAGGCTCAGGACTTACTTTGGCACTAGTGTGTGTTAACAGGCTCACGAGTGTGAATCCATGTATGGCGTGTGTGTACTCAAAGTCACTTCCCTTCCCTTTTGACTTGAGTTAGGATGTTAGAACCTTGTAAAGCCGAGAGGACTATAAGATAGCGAACTCACTGAGATTTGATGTATCTGACCCCACTGTTGTTGTTTACATCACAGGTTCTGCAGGTTCGGCGAAGGGTAAGGATAAAGTGGTTTGACTTTTCCTTACGGATCGTAGCTTTTGAGATGGCATGGCTTCCGCTATGGCGTTTTGTTTGAGATCATTGTATTGATCTAGTTCTTAGTGCATTCTTGGGACATCTTGTATATGTTATGCCGTAGGCTTTAGACTTTGTATTTAGGACATTTAATGTATATAATGTGTTAACTAGGAACTTATGGTATTTCAGTACCAAATACTTGGATTCATGTATAATATATATGCTTTGATGTATGTATTTATATGTGGGCATTATAAGTCACACTACTTTCCACTCTAATCTTAGGTGTATACTCAAGCCTGGGTATTGGGCTTTTCTCTCATGGAACCAACCCACCCAACAGCAGAGCAATATGATAACAATAATCAAATGCGATAACTGCAGTAAAATACAATAATATACAACAAATAATGCACAAAAATAAACACCCAATAAAAAAACAAGCATTAGGGTTGACTCGCATAGGGAACCAGAATCCCCAGCAGAGTCGCCAGTTGTCGCAACTGCAAAAAAACAACCGGCAGAAACAGAACAGAAGAGTCTCCACCGAACGTTATTTATCCCGACGCAAGGAAAGGATACTATCGAAGAAAACCTGAAGAAAGGGAAAGACATGGTTATCACAACCATAGTCCGGGTTCGGGAGTCGATTACATGAGAGGAAGGTATTAGCACCCCCTCGCGTCCATCGTACTCGATGGGATTCACTCTTGTTGTCTAATTAAAGGGTGTGTTTATATCAAACTCTACTGCTAAACGACATGGAGAAAAACTAAAGGAGACTCGATAGGACTTCGTCGTCCTATGCCTACGTATTCCCGCGTGCAATGGGAAAGTCAGAGTCAATGTAGATCGGAGGACTACGGGTGGATGAGGGGATTGTGCTCGCCAAGACTTCGTTGTCTTGTGCCTACGTATCCTCATTCAGACGAGAATGAAGAAGTCAGAGCAATCGTAGTTCGACCTACCACGGTGTGTTGAGTATCTTTTATGAGCGATGCTAAGCTCACGGAGGTAACATGCCCATTATAAAAAGTTTAGACCAACGATCCCGAAGGATAAAAAGGCTTGCACTTTGTTTGTGTTTTTTTAGACAGAAGTAGATTAAGTTAGTTTGAAACTTGTATTGTACTAAAGTCTATGACATAGGAGCGAATGCGTTGCATGGTCGCCCCCAATGGGATGTATGCTAAACACTCTAGAAAAGTGAAGGGAGATCACTCACTCTTCATTTCCTATGTACTTAAGGCTCATGGCGCACAATGCTCGTTGCATTTATTAAGTGTTTTAGACTTGTTATTGAGACGAGAAGAGAAGACTCAAAGTTGAAAGAAAAACACTAAGGGAACTCTATCTTAATGTTATCATGCAATGGTGGCTATAAGGTTGAGGTAAGAATGGGAAATTCTACCTAATGTTATCATACAAAAGATTGAACTAAAGTTAGGCTGAAGGGGGTAAGATCCATATACAATATTAACATCACACATCAAATGAATCAAGACGTAAAATGAAAAGAAAAGTGCACGGATTGAAATCATGACGCAAATACGCAAATCAAGGTCGCGTACGCGAAAACGTGCAAAGGCTACCACAAAAAATTAGATTCGATCTAAGATAACGACATTGAATCATTGAAAAAATGTCAATTTGAAATAGCAAATTTCTACCGCATTAGCGGTCACCGCAAATCGAATCAGGACACAACAACGTAATAAAAAAATCATAAACAGCAAATTGAGATGCGAATCGATAAGCGCAAAAAATGGATTGTCACTACGCTAAACCGTCGGACGCGTGTAAAATTGAAATACAATGATAAATAAATATAGCGCATCGCACGTAAATTGATAACAACCACCACTAGCTTGCTACACTTAACGTGATCATCGCAAGAGGGACCAAAAATGGTGCGGAAAAAGTAAAACAAACGGAATTTTAAAAGTGCTAATAAAATAAAAAATCAACAATATCGCTAACGCAAAAATGCGATCATCGCAACTGGATATAAATTTATCAAAAAGAAACGCAAAGAAAAAATAATTTTAAAATGTTTTAAAACAATAATGTTGCTAACACAAAAATGCGATCATCGCAACCGGATAGAACTAAACACAAATATCACACATTATGCACACAAAAATGCGAATAGCATATCGACACAATTCAACCTGAAAAATCTAATAATAATAAAGGAAATTAACAAAATATACATATATATATATATATATATATATATATATATATATATATATATATATATATATATATATAGAGAGAGAGAGAGAGAGAGAGAGAGAGACAGAGAGACAGAGAGAGAGAGAGAGAGAAAATGGGTGATGCACTGACAGTGTAAAAAAATTTTACACTGTCAACCAATCACGACCATGAATCCCGCCAAGTCAGACTGTAATTTTAAAAAAATTTATATGACATGGCAAAACGTTATGTTTTTATTGGATGACAGTGTAAAGCTTTTTTACACTGTCAGTGCACTACCATTAAACCCATATATATGAGATTAATTGGAATACACTGTCAGTGTAAAACTACTTTATACTGTCATCCAATTAGAATTAGTTATTTTGACACATATTTATTGAATTAAAAATAAAAAAAATTAAATTATAAATAAATCATTTAAATAATCACTTCTTCCATGTTTTTCTCTTCTTATGTGTCAAAATAACTAATTCTAATTGGATGCCAGTGTAAAATAATTTTATACTGACAGTGTATTCTAATTAATCTCTCTCTCTCTCTCTCTCTATATATATATATATATAACAATGTTAGTAACAAAAGTAAATTAAAATTAAAATTAAAAAAAGAAAAAAAGAATTAACGAAATATATATATTAAAATAACATGAGAGTTATTATAACATATCAAAGCAATGGGTTTGTAGCATATATAATATCGTTGGCTCCTATTTGTAAACAAAATGTATGCCTCATGAAATAAATCATTGGCTACTGTTAGGGTAGCTTGCGGTTTCGGCAAAACATATCATGATATATAGTAACTCGGCTCAGGCTATGGTGAGAGACCATGATAGGTCTCTCACGTGCATGACCTTTTTTTTTTTTTTTAAATCAATATGGATCATTAGATGAAGATCAAACACACTATAATCATATATACCTCACACACATAATAACTATCACTTTTTATTAAATTATATATTTTGGAATAAATTAATTAAATCAAATATATTTTCACTGTAGCGAATTATATTTTTTTAACTGTAGCGAATAAATTTTTTTTATTGTAGCATAATTAAATCAATTTTTTTTACTGTGGAGTAATATATACATTTTTACTGTAGCGTTTTATTTTTTATAATTTTTTTTACTGTAGCGTAATTAATTTTTTTAGTGTAATATTTTTTTTATTTTTTTTATTATATCTTTTAAAATTATTTTTTACCATTAATTGGACGAAATTTTTAAATATTATTTTTAAAATTATATATTTTTAATTTAAAATATATTGGTTTTATTTCACAAATTATATTTGACATTAAGTTTTTTAATTTGAAATTATTTTTTTAATTTGAAATTAATTGGATATATTTGTGAAATTATATATTTGACATGAAGTTATATATTTTGATTTAAATTAATTTCATTATAGTATATATTTTGATTTAAATTAATTTCATTAAATTTATTTTACTGTAGCGCAATAAATTTATTTTTACTGTAGCGTACTAATTTTTTTTAATTATGTTGATGTTTTTTATTTTTTAAATTATATTGACGTTTTTTATTTCATTAAATTATATTGACGTTTTTAAATTTTTTTTTAAATTATATATTTTAAAAGTATTTTTTAACATTAAATTGGAACAAAATTTCTAAATATTATTTATAAATTTATAAATTTTAAATTTGAAATATATTGGTTTTATTTCACAAATTATATTTAACAGAGATGCATAGAGGATGATCAACTATGTGTGAACCATTGAAGACAGTTAACAGATGATGTGTGAAGCATGTCAGGGATGCATATAGGATGGTCAAGGATGTGTGAACCATGGAAGACAGTCAAGAGATGATGTGTGAACCATGTCAGGGATACACTGCTGATGGTCTACTATGTGTGAACCATGTCAGGGATGCACTGATGATGGTATACTATGTGTGAACCATGTCAGGGATGCACTAATGATGGTCTACTATGTGTGAACCATGTCAGGGATGCACTGATGATGGTCTACTATGTGTGAACCATGTCAGACAGTCAATTGATGATGGTCTACTATGTGTGAACCATGTCAGGGATGCACTGATGATGGTCTACTATGTGTGAACCATGTCAGGGATGCACTGATGATGGTCTACTATGTGTGAACCATGTCAGACAATCAACTAATGATGGTCTACTATGTGTGAACCATGTTAGGGATGCACTGATGATGGTGAACTATGTGTGAACCATGTCAGGGATGCACTGATGATGGTCTACTATGTGTGAACCATGTCAGGGATGCACTGATGATGGTCTACTATGTGTGAACCATGTCAGGGATGCACTGATGATGGTCTACTATGTGTGAACCATGTCAGGGATGCACTGATGATGGTCTACTATGTGTGAACCATGTCAGGGATGCACTGATGATGGTCTACTATGTGTGAACCATGTCAGGGATGCACTGATGATGGCCTACTATGTGTGAACCATGTCAGGGATGCACTGATGATGGTGAACTATGTGTGAACCATGTCAGGGATGCACTGATGATGGTTTACTATGTGTGAACCATGTCAGGGATGCACTGATGATGGTTTACTATGTGTTAAACATTTCAGGGATGCACTGATGATGGTGAACTATGTGTGAACCATGTCAGGGATGCATTGATGATGGTCTACTATGTGTGAACCATGTCAGGGATGCACTGATGATGGTCTACTATGTGTGAACCATGTCAGGGATGCACTGATGATGGTCTACTATGTGTGAACCATGTCAGACAGTCAACTGATGATGGTCTACTATGTGTAAACCATGTCAGGGATGCACTGATGATGGTCTACTATGTGTGAACCATGTCAGGGATGCACTGATGGTGGTGAACTATGTGTGAACCATGTCAAGGATGCACTGATGATGGTCTACTATGTGTGAACCATGTCAGGGATGCACTGATGATGGTCTACTATGCGTGAACCATGTCAGGGATGCACTGATGATGGTCTTCTATGTGTGAACCATGTCAAGGATGCACTGATGATGATCTACTATGTGTGAACCATGTCAGAAAATCAACTGATGATGGTCTACTATGTGTGAACCATGTCAGGGATACACTGATGATGGTGAACTATGTGTAAACCATGTCAGGGATGCACTGATGATGGTCTACTATGTGTGAACCATGTCAGGGATGCACTGATGATGGTCTACTATGTGTGAACCATGTCAGGGATGCACTGATGATGGTATACTATGTGTGAACCATGTCAGACAGTCAACTGATGATGGTCTACTATGTGTGAACCATGTCAGGGATGCACTGATGATGATGAACTATGTGTGAACCATGTCAGGGATGCACTGATGATGGTCTACTATGTGTGAACCATGTCAGGGATGCACTGATGATGGTCTACTATGTGTGAACCATGTCAGGGATGCATATAGGATGATCACGCATGTGTGAACCATGGAAGATAGTCAGGAGATGATGCGTGAAGCATGTCAGGGATGCATATAGGATGGTCACGCATGTGTGAACCATGGAAGATAGTCAGGAGATGATGCGTGAACCATGTCAGGGATGCATAGAGGATGGTCAGGCATGTGTGAACCATGGAAGGTAGTCAGAAGATGATGCTTGAACCATGTCAGGGATGCATAGAGGATGGTCAGGGATTTGTGAACCATGGAAGGTAGTCAGGAGAATTAATTTTTTTTAATTTAATTTTTTTTAAGTTTTAATTTTTTTTTAATTCACACATTTAATTTTTTTTTAAGTTTTAAGTTTTAGTTTTTTTTTAGTTTTAATTTTTTTTAATTCACACATTTTTTTTTAAGTTTTAAAATTTCACTTTCTCTAGTTTATTTTACTATTTTTGTAGGAAATAAATTAAAAAATATATATATTTGTTGAATTAATTTATTATTTTAAAATATATTTTTAAATTAAACTTATTAATGAAAATATATATATATATATATATATATATATATATATATATATATGGCTTTGACTACAAACCCTAAAATCAGAATGCTCCAACATTTCCCTCTATTGAAACCCCAAAATTTTCATCTTTCCCTCTTTAATTTCACCAAATCCTAAAATGGCTTTGGCTATCACTTTCGCTTTCACCAATTTTACTACCAGTTGTGCATCTTCCTCACATTTCGTTGATTTTGGTTCTGATCAAATTCATAAGCAGAGTTCTAAAAAACCATCGGTGTTAGAGAGCATCGACGACCGTGATTTTCTTCCCCGTGGATCATGTACTTTACCGTCACCGATTTACCCGTTCATTTCATCTTTCGTATACATATTCTGTTTTGTTGCTGATAATTGAGAAAACTGTGGAAATTGAAAGCCTGTTAGGTTTTTTTTTTTGGAATTGTTGGGAGGAAAATGAATATTTATGAATGTTTTGAATTATGAAAGAAAAGAAACGGTTGGCGGAGATGATCTGTGATTGAATGGTGACAACAAGTGTATGCTATGTACTCTTGAAGAGAAAAGGGCAAGATGTGGCCGTAACCGGAGATGGAACAAATGATGCACAATCAGTACATGAGGTTAGTACAACGTTTCGTGTAGATCTTGTTAGAAATATATAAATTAAGCTATGCTATATGATGTCTCTATCTCACATTTCGTGTATTCCTATATGAATGCCTTCAAAACAGGACCATGTGATCATTAATGATGGCTTGATCTAATTGGTTTGTTTACAGGGCATATATTTCATGACTGCTTGATCTAATTGAAATCATGCATATATTTTGTAATTGATTAATCTATTTGTCGACTTTTCCTTTTTCTGATGTTTTGACTTTGAGGATAAGTTAGACCTCTATTTGATGAATCATTACATCAGTATCGCTCAACAAGAATGGGCCAGATGCTACTTCAGATGACTTGTTTCATGATGTTGGTCTTTGGTTATCTCTGAAAATTAAGGTAAGGATTCTCAAAGTTTTCCCTTATTTTTATGGCCAGTGTGTTTTACATTAGTTTGTAACATTAAAAGTGTCGTTCATTGATAGTTTTCCATTAGTTTTAGTGTGTTTTACATTACTTTTTACTATCTAACATTAAAAGTTTTCCCTGATAGTTAATATCTCAAGAGTTTGTGCAGATTATAGGTCATTGATGCTTCTTTATCTAAAGCACCCCTTCATACTGCACTTATTATATGACAAGCTGTTGTTTAAATTGTATTACATGATCAGTTTTTCCATTTCTAAACTTGTGTTTTTCCATTTTTAATATATTGGGTCTTGCTTCTTGTATTCAGCGATAATTATAGAATTCTGGTGTTATTCTCTTGAAAGAGACATATCATCTCTTCAGATTAGGTATCCAAAACGCAACTGGGTATCCAAAATGGCCAGTAATTCTGACTTTTGATGATACATAGGTTAAGTAAGTTTTCTACTTCCAATTTTTTTCCCTACACAAGCCATAATGAGGAGATGTCAGTCACAATGCATTGGATGAATAGGTTACATTTTTCAGTGTATTATATTTTGTAGATACAATTCTCTTAGACGTTATGAATTTGCTGACATTTGTAAGCTCTATATTTTGTAGATACAATGTTCTCAGGGATAATTATAGAAGACTGGTGCTATTCTCTTGGTACAGAAACTACACGTTGAAGTTCTTTCATAGGATGCACATTATTTTAATAGCAGGTTTTCTTTATAATTTTCAAAACATTAGGAGCACATAGTAAAAACTAACCATTCTTTTTTATTGATTGCTTGACTTATTATTGAATTGCTTGACTTATTATTGAATTGCTTAGAATTCTGCAGAAACTACAATTTGGAAGGGGATGTCAATCATGCCATTCCAATGTAGGGGAAGCTGCAGAGTCACACGCCTCCCAATATTCCAACTTTACACCTTCAAAACTATTAATGCTTTTCCATTTCCAATGTAGGGGGAAGCTGCACAGTCACACGCCTCATTATTTAATCCTCCCTCCTATTATCTACAACAGACACCAAACTTCAGAAACGCACAAGCATCTCTATGGCATCCAACAAAATTCCCCATGCGCCAGAGCTTACTGACGTCTAGACTGCACTTGACATACAACCTTCTCTGGAATCGCAACGACCTGCCGGTCTCCATCATCCTGTCGAGTCCCAACAAACTATTCAGGTTCAGCACATACATTTAGTGCTGCATATTTTACTCACAAAAAAGATGTCTCCCTTTTTCTTTAATTGTGTTTAAATATTATAATTTTTTTAACATCAACAGACGCAACAAAATGAAGAAGCTGCTGTCTAGGTACAACCTGCCACTGACAACCAACCACGTACGGAGGTTCAACCACCTCCTGAGTTCGAGCGCCGTCAACCCCACCAACAGGGTCCCCACTCTCAACCACCTCTGCAGCCTCCCCCGGTACGATTTCGTTTTCCCTCAATATTTTAGCCCTTTCTTATATTGCAGCTCCAATAATTTTTTTATCTCAGGCTCTGTTTATTTTTTCTGTTGCTGTTAAATGGTTTTCTTCTACAGGTCCGTGAAGCTCCTGCACTTCGACAAAGAAGAAAGAGGAAAAGAAAAACAACATCATCAAGATTCGTGAGGAGGGTAAAAATTTATGATTCAGATGATGAGGAAGAAGCAGACTACGATCCGGTTGATTATGATGATGACGACGAACAGGACTATAGGTGGGACAACTATTTGTCTGGAAGGAGATTTAGATTTAGTGATTAACTAGGCAATATTTCTTTCGATTTCTTTTCAGTCATTTCCTATGTATTTTTGTCTTTGCAATGTTTCTTGAACTCAACTTTTTATCTTCTTCAACTTGCATTGCTTTATTACATTTTGTTTTTACGCTGTCTTCTTCAATTTTAATTTACAATTTGCAGTGTTTATAATTAAAATGTCGTTTATAAATAAAATGTTTAAAAATTAAGTTAAAAAATAATTTTATTAAGCTACAGTTAAAATAAATTTAATTAAACTAATTTAAATCACAATATATAAAATACATAATGTCTGAGAACATTATTATGATAATTAATTTAAATCACACTAATTTAATTAAAATTATTTTATATAGCGTAAAATTTATTTTAATCAAAATTTATTTTAATTAAAATAATTTTATTATGCTACAGTAAAAATAATTATCATAATTAGCGTAATAATTATCATAATTAATTTAAAATAACTTTAATTAATTTTACACTAAGTTACATTTTAATAATTATCACAATTTTACTACGCCATTTTCATATTTAAAGTTATAATTAAATTTAAGTTAATATGAACTATCAAGTTAAAATTTAAAATCATATTAATTTATTTTTACTATGTGTTAGGTATAGTATATGTTCATATTAATTTAATTTCTTTTTAAAATGTTAATATTTTTTTTTAATTTGTTTTTTAACATTATTATTTTATATTAATTAATTTATATTAATTATTACAGTATATGTTTACATTAAATTTATTTCATATTAATTTAAAATTTAATTATAACATAGTTCACATTAATTTAAAACAAAAATCATACTTAAATTTTAAATTTATTTTTACTATGTGTGAGATACAACTTCCATGAATCTATGCATGAAATTAATTTAAATCAAAATATATAATATAATAAAATTAATTTAAATCAAAATACATAACTTAATGTCAAATATATAATTTGTCAAATATAACCAATTAATTTCAAATTAAAAAAATTAATGTCAAATTAATAAAATTAAATTCAAATTAAAAAAATTAATGTCAAATATATTTTGTGAAATAAAACCAATTAATTTCAAATTAAAAATATATAATTTAAAAATAATATTTAGAAATTTTGTTCCAATTAATGTTAAAAATAATTTTAAAATATATAATTTTAAAAAAAATTAAAAAACGTCAATATAATTTAGTGAAATAAAAAACGTCATAATTTAAAAAATTATTTTTTTATACAGTAAAAATAAATTTATTAATATTAATTTAAATCAAATATTTAATTTAATGAAATTAATTTAAATCAAAATATATAATTTAATGTCAAATATATAATATAATGTCAAATATATTCAATTAAAGTCAAATTAAAAAAATTAATGTCGAATTAAGTAAATTAAAGACAAATTAAAAAATGTCCTAATTTAAAAAATTATTTTTTTTCTACAGTAAAAATAAATTTAAGGAAATTAATTTAAATCATATATATAATTTAATGAAATTTATTTAAATCAAAATATACAAATTAATGTCAAATATATAATATAATGTCAAATATATTCAATTAAAGTCAAATTAAAAAAATTAAAGTCAAATAAAAAAATGTCATAATTTAAAAAATTATTTTTTTCCTACAGTTAAAAAAATTTACGGAAATTAATTTTAATCAAATATATAATTTAATGAAATTAATTTAAACCAAAATATATAATTTAATGTCAAATATATAATTTAATGTCAAATATAATTTGTGAAATAAAACTAATTAATTTTAAATTAAAAAATTATTCAATTAAAGGTGATATTTATTAGGTGTGTGATAGTGCATTGAAGATAGTATAGGTACTCAATCCGATCTATTAGACATTCAATTCAATGGTTGGTATTCAATAAAAAAAAAGCCTCTCATGTAAGAGACCTATGCATGTTTAAAAAAAAAAATTATATTTTTTTAAAAAAATAAGTTTTTTTTTTAATTTTTTTTTTGAAATTGAAATATATATATAGGGTTCATATCTTATGAGAATGCCATTTTTATGTAAGAACATGAGAATGAATCTGAATCACTAGATTTTAAAATAAATGGTGAAGATTATGTGTGATTTTTATTTTTCTCTCTCCTCCATTATTAAAATAAATGATGGAGGAGAGAGAAAAAAATTGACACATAATCTCTACCATTTATTTTAAAATCTAATGGTTCAGATTCATTCTCATGTTCTTACATAAAAATGACATTCTCATACGATACGTTTCCTATATATATATATATATATATTTGAAAATAAATTTATTTTTTTTTTTGAAAAAAAAAATATATTTTTTTCAAAAATTAAAGAAAAACTATTTTTTATTTTTGAAAATAAATATTTTTTCTTAAAAAAATATTATTTTTTGAAAAACAAATTCTTAAAAAAATCAATTTTAAAATAAAATTAAATCAAAACTAATTATAAAATTGGTTATGGATATGGATTATTTATGGTTATGGATTGATTATGGATTATTTAAAATAAAATAAAATCAAAACTAATTATGACAATTGGTTATAATAACCGGTTATAACATATGAATTATTTATAGTTATGGATTGGTTATGGAAATTAACCGTTCATGAGCATCCCTAGTTAACTCTAAAGTGTCAATAATGTCCCTAATACCTATTTTAAAGCCCAATTTAAATAATATTAATTAAAACTAAATAAAATTTAAACAATTAAAATAATTAAAATAAACTTAAATAAAAAACTAATAATCCTATTTATTTACTATAAATATTTAGACAAAAACTGTAAAAATAAAAAGATCTCAAATAAATAAAAGTCGGACGCCCAAGTGTTCAAAAAAATAAACCAAGTATACCAAAAAGATCAGCGGGAAATATAGGACTCAGAAAAATACAGCGTTTGGTCAGATTTTAAAATTAATTTTGACCCGTTAAAACGCTCAAACTAATCAAAATGCAACGAAAAATGGTCAAAAAATTTAAAACGAACACGTCGGGTTAAACTGCGCGAAACGTAGATCAATATAATTGACGTCTGCTAGCCCGCTCTTAAAATTTTTCGTCCACCGATTTTACGTATCATTGAGATTTAGTTTGACCGGTCTGTCCGAATATCCGAGAAATTATTCCAGGTGACATTTTAGTCATTATGCGAGATAAAAAAATACTTTATGTAATGTAGATGATGCAGAGTGGAAATACAATCAGATGAAAATATTAAAAATGCCTAGAATAAGCTGTGAACTCTCAAAATACCCTGCTGGAAAAAGAATGATCTGGTACCAAATTACCGAGCAAAATAAATGCTGGGGCACTCTGATGCTTGCTGCTTAGAATAAGAGAAGTCCTTAGCCACAAGGATACCGTGATCCCATGTCTCGAGAGCTCAATGCAATGCATGATTAATTGTTATTAGCAAATGGAAATTCATAGCGAAAGCCATTTAAAGTTAGATATCCTGAATGGATTGCCAACATCGTCCCAGTTCCTAAGAAAGACGGGAAAGTCAGAATGTGTGTGGATTATAGAGATCTCAATAAGGCAATCCCGAAAGATGATTTTCCTTTGCCTCATATTCATATCTTGGTAGACAACACGGCGCAGTTCTCTGTCTTTTCCTTCATGGACGATTTTTCAGAATATAATCAGATCAAAATGTCCCCAGTTGATATGGAGAATACTACTTTCATTACGCCATGGGGTACATATTGCTACAAAGTCATGCCATTCGGTCTGGAAAATGTCGGGGCAACATACCAACGTGCCATGACAACCCTCTTTCACGATATGATTCATAAAGAGATTGAGATTTACGATATGATTGCCAAATCCAAAACCGAAATGATCATCTGGTTCATCTGAAGAAACTGTTTAACAGACTCCAGAAGTTTAGACTGCGGTTGAATCCTGCGAAGTGTACCTTCGGAGTTCGATCTGGTAAATTGTTAGGCTTTATTGTGAGTCAGAAGGGCATTGAAGTTGATCCCGACAAGGTTCGAGCAATTCAGAACATGCTGCCTCCCAAAACAGAAAAAGAAGTCCGTGGCTTTCTGGGCAGACTTAATTACGTCTCAAGGTTCATTTCTCACTTGACAGCTACTTGTGAACCAATGTTTAAATTACTAAGAAAAAATCAATCGGTCGAATGGAACAATGATTGTCAAGAAGCATTTGACAAAATAAAACAATACTTGCAAGAACCACCGATCTTAGTACCGCCGGTTCCTGGTAGGCCTCTAATCATGTATCTCACCGTCCTCGATGAATTTATGGGATGTGTATTGGGTCAACATGACGACACTGGCAAAAAAGAACATGCAATTTACTATCTGAGCAAGAAGTTCACTGATGGTGAGACCAGATACTCACTCTTGGAGAAAACTTGTTGTGCTCTGGTCTGGGATGCTCGAAGTCTAAGACAATACATGATTTGCCATAATACTTTGTTGATATCCAAAATGGATCTGATAAAGTACATATTTGAAAAGCCTGCTGTCTCTGGAAGGATTGCTCGGTGGCAGATGCTATTAACTGAGTATGATATCCAACATGTTACCCAGAAAGCAATAAAAGGGAGCGTCTTGTCTGACTACCTTGCTCATCGACCTATAGAGGGTTATCAACAAATGAAGTTTGAATTTCCCAATGAGGATGTCTGTTTATCAGAGACTATGAGACTCCAGATCCGGATATAGGACCCGGACCAGGGGCGCGATGGACGCTCGTGTTCGATGGTGCCTCCAATTCTAAAGGTCGTGGAATTGGTGCTATTCTCATCTCTCCAATAGGTTTTCACCTTCCCTTCACTGCCAGATTATGCTTTGCATGCACCAACAATATCGCTGAATACGAAGCATGTATCTACGGTATTGAAGCGGCAATTGACATGAGAATCAAGATTCTTGAGGTCTATGGAGATTTTGCTTTGGTCATTGGCCAAGTCAGAGGGAACTTTGTGACTCGGGATTCCAAGCTGGTTCCGTACCAAAAACACATAGCGAAATTGATTCCCTACTTTAATAAAATCTCTTTTCATCATATTCCTAGAGAGGAAAATCAACTGGCTGATGCACTTGCCACCCTGGCATCCATGTTCAAGGTCAAGTGGAAGAATGAAGCTCCTTCTATCCGCATTGATCATTTGAACGAACCAGCACACTGTTTAGCAATCGAGGATGAGTCTGATGACAAACCTTGGTTCTACGACTTTAAGAGATATCTGGAAAAACAGGAATATCCTGAGGGTATTACTATCACTGACAAGAAAGATCTTAAACGGCTCTGCGCCAAATTTTTCTCAAGTGGTGGTATACTGTACAAGAGGAATTATGATTCCATGTTGCTCAGATGCGTGGATAAACATGAAGCAAACACGATCATTAGGTCTATACATGAGGGTTGCGAGGGTGTACATGCTAAAGGTCCTGCTATGGCCAAGAAGATCCTTCGAGCTGGGTATTATTGGACAACAATGGAGGTAGATTGTTACAACTTTGCCAAAAGATGTCACAAGTGCCAAATCTATGGAGACAAGATCTATGGGCCTCCTACCCCCCCTGAATGTTTTGACTTCGCCTTGGTCGTTCTCTATGTGGGGTATTGATATGATTGGAATGATCGAGCCGAAGGCTTCTAACGGTCATCGATTCATTCTAGTTGCTATTGATTACTTTACCAAGTGGGTTGAAGCTGCTTCTTATGCAAATGTTACACGAAAAGTGGTTGCCAGGTTTATCAAGAAAGAGACAATCTGTCGCTATGACATTCCTAGCAACATTATCACTGACAATGCAAGCAACCTAAACATCAAGATGATGAAAGAGTTGTGTCAAGAATTCAAGATCGAGCACCACAACTCTTCACCATATCGGCTCAAGATGAATGGCGCCGTCGAAGCAACAAACGAAAACATCAAGAGGATTGTCCAGAAAATAGTCAAGACATATAAGGATTGGCATGAAATGCTTCCCTTTGCACTACATGGCAACAAAACTTCAGTCCGAACTTCTATTGGGGCAACTCTGTATTCACTTGTGTATGGTATGGAGGTTGTTCTACCCATTGAAGTCGAAAACCCTTCGCACAGAGTCATCATGGAAGCAGGTCTTGATTAAGCCGAATGGGTTCAATCCAGATACGACCAACTGAATCTCATCGAAGAGAAGCACCTTACAGCCGTTTGTCATGGTCAATTGTATCAGAGACGCCTCAAGCGAGCTTTTGACAAGAAATTTCTCCCTCGAGCGTTCCATGAAGGAGAACTCGCGCTCAAGAGGTATTCACCTGTTCACTCGGATCCACGCGGCAAGTGGACTCCCAATTACAAAGGACCCTTTGTTGTCAAGAAGACCTTCTCAGGCGGAGCCCTGATCCTCACCACCAAGGATAGGGAGGAGTCTAGCCACTGGGCCAGTTGGTTGGGCTTGACATCAGAACGCGCGTTGTAAATAAAATATGAAGGTTGAAACATGAAAATGGTTAAAAATAAAATGCAAAAGGTCTGGGGCGAGTGGGATTCGAACTCCAGACCTAAGCCTCACACACAGACACACTTACCACCATGGCGCAATGCCCAAGTCAATAATACTATGGAAACAAAAAACAAGTAGTAAAACAAGTTCAAATGCTGAAATATGGCGCCATGGCTATCATCATCTTCATCCACCATTTTCTAATTTTTCAAATTCGTATCTCACTCAATTCTCAATGAAATGCAAAATTATAAACATTAAAATTGCTTTGATTTTCATGAGGAACATGATGATGTCAATTAATTTCATTTATTTTTAACACACAACAAATAATCGAACCAAAACCAGTAATAACCCTAATATGGAAAACCAAATGGAAATCACATATGGAACATATTCAAATCAATTAACAATGGGTAAATGACCTCTATATCATGGCAAACATGTTTGTAATCAAAATTCTTGAAAATAGTGTCAAGATCACATACTTGCAGAGGCTATGAACTTACCTATTAGAGTATGTCCAATGCCTCTTCAATCCAACTTCCAGAAGGTAATTGATGATCCAAACTGTTGTGAGCCTCCAAGATACTTTTGGAATGCTTGAATTGTATTGAAACAACTTAAAACTCTCTGCACGAATCCTCTTGCTAAGGTGAAAAATACAAACTTGGTCTTCAAGGAAATGGTGTTACAATTGTGGAATGGCACTTGGAACAGTTCAAGACATATTTATGGTTGATGTTTGAAGGCTTGGTCTGATTGGAAAAAGTCAGAATGAGGGTTTGGGATGTTTTATGCAAAAAGTCAACCAAATGGAGGTTGAAGGCTGAATTTCTGAACTTGGGGATTTCTAATGAAGATAATGGTTGGAACACCTTTGTTAGGTGTTTTATGTTGTGTGTGTGTGTGTGGATGGTTGGTTTGAGGTTTTTGTGGCTATGGAATTTTTTTTGCAAGTTATGTGTAAATGGAGGTTTGAAAATGGTATGATTCTGGTGCAGAGGTGTTTCCTATGCTTTGAGGTCTTTTTTGTGTGTGTTATGGACTGAGGAAGTGTCCTCTATTTATAGGAAAAGGTTGAGAGATTGAGGATTATGCAGAGCCAAGTTTGGTGCAAATGGCTTGGTTAGATTCAAATGGTAGTTTCATGAGTTCTCATGGTTACAAGACATAGTACCATGCCTTTCTAGAGTTGTTGAAAAGTTTACAGGTGTTTCTTCTCTACCAAGAAGGGTTTGTGTGTAGAAGAAACAAAGTATAGGCTCAATACAAGTTTACTTCTTCATTAAAGCCACTTTATGCAAATGGCAATGTGAAATTTCTTGCAAAACAATCCATATATGGCATTACAACTTGGTTAATGGCTCAAATCTTTGGTCAATACATCACAAACATGTGTAAATTTCTGACTAGAAGAAGATTTGCAAGTAACATGATCTGAAAAGCACGATCATGTAGGTTTGGCTAGGTTTTGCAACAAGCACTTGACATGAACATGACTTGAAATTCAGCTTGGAGGAGCCAACTTCCCTTCTTTGAAACTCCTAGCTCAAATATGATAAAATTGTGTTCTTGGACTTTTTGCAAAGCTTGAAACATCCTCTACAACTCTCATGTTTACATATTTTCTTGAATCAAAAGGGATCATGGTGAAAAATGGCCAACAAGTGAGCTCCAAGACAAGGCAGATTTTGTTGAAAAAAGTTCTAAGTGTTTTGGTTCAAAAAGTATTGAATCATCCACTTCATGGCCTCATATCTCTCAATCCATGCATTTTTTTTGGGAAATCCTCCTCTAGGACAAAGTTGTAGTATGGAACAAGCTCTTCTATTTGGTCTTTGGATCAAAGAAAATGGTTACTTGATGAGGAAGTTGTGAGCTTGGCATGTTGGGAAAAAATCATAGAATTCCATAACTTAGAAAACTTAAGGAAACCCTAAGTTTCCCAAATCATGATATTTGAATATTTTCTTTGATTTTATTGATTGATCATGATCCAAATAAAAAATTTCCATGATCCTTGACTTGAGGAGTCCATGTTTGACCAAAAGAGTCAAAAGTCAAACTTGACTTTGATCAGTGGTTGACTTTTGTATCAGATGAAATACAAATTGCACACTTTTATGAAATCAAACTCTTGTGTTATTTGAACACTATGGATGGAATCCAACTGTTCTTTGAGTGTCTTGAGTCATGCCCTAAGGCTTGGGATCATGTCTTGGTTAAAAGTCAAAGGTGTAGTTGACTTTGGCTCAGAAACCCTAATTTGTGGACCAGATGAATTTGAAACTTGATAAACTTGTAATGAGGCCAAAATACACTTGAATGTTGATGTAGGGAAACTCTTGATCATGAGAACTTGAGATATTGATAACAATCCAAGACTTTGACTGATCAACCAATAATCTCCTTGATGCAAACCCTAATTCACAAACAAAGCAAAGTAATACAATAGTTTGATAATTTTGAGCGTTAGCTATGCATGAATGACATGAAGGTGTGAGAAAGACACAAGAAAGGGGGGTTTGAATTGTGTTTTGACTCTTAATAAATTTTCTCGTCTCTTATCGTTAATGTGCTAAGAGAATATCAGAGTTGTATTGGAGCTTACTTAATGAACCATTCAGGGATTCAACTTAATGAATATAATGAACATTGACCTAATAGGTTCCAATCTCGCAAGATCTACTATCAGGATTTCATAGCTAAACATTCAGGGATCCGACTTAACGAATATAACATTTACTGACCATTCTTCCATGATTTTTCAATGAGTTCCATCAGTAATCTCACAAGAGCCTGACCCACAATTGGTCCACTTTGAGATATAACTATCATTGACCATATTTCAGGATTTCCACAATGACACAAAGCCATTGTTTTCTCAAGTCTCCGATCACACTAATCACTTGAGGAATCCTAATTCACATAGAATTAGTTGTTCTGGAGATTACATTAAATGCTTCTAAAATAAACAGATAAACTCCTAAGTTTAAGTACAAATGAACACACAGTGTTCTAGCAAGATATGAGCAACAACTCCTTGCTTTCTTCAGATTCTACAAAGATATATGTTGATTTGACACTTGATGACATCTTGTAGATCTTCTTCTTCATCTTCTTTGTTGAGCAAGCTTCGAGCAATAACTCCTTGCTTCAGATCTTCAGTATTGCCCAGATGATGAAGTTGGTTGATGACTTGACTGATTTGGAATGTTGTCTTGTTCATCAAAAACTTCTATTCCAATTGATTGTTGTTGTGTTGAATGATGATCTTGAAGGTACGAGAAAGACACAAGAAAGGGGGGGGGGTTTGAATTGTGTATTCACTCTTTCAATTCTTTTCGCTTCTTGTAGATGAACCACTTAGGATTACATCAGAGTTTTTTGAGAGACTCTGACTGGCGAAGTTACATTCGGACTTGCTATGCGTGAAGCATCAGAAATAACAAGAGTTTGAACGTAAGATACACTTCTCAGAACTTGCAGTACGGAAGCTTATCAGAGTTAAGCTGCAAGGTTCTGACTTGCTTATGAAAGGTTCTGATACTCAATATAGAAAGATAAACTAAGACATTAAGCATAAGAGTAAGGAACACACGATATATCCTGGTTCACCACAAAGGCTAATCCAGTCCACCCTCCTCAGGTGATTTCGCCTTGAACACAAGGACTTAATCCACTATAATCATTCTTGATTACACATGCACGGGCAACATCCGGTGAATAACAACCTGCACAGCCGCACTGTGACTAACTCACAATGACTTATACCATTTTCATCTCAAGTACCCAGATCATCACATGATCCCTTGAGGAATCTCTCTCAGTGAACCGTTTAGGGATCCAATCAGGATATAACGTTCACTTGAGGAATCACAATGAGTTCCATCAGGGATCCCATAAGAGTCTGATCAATATATGATCCTCTTTGAGATATGACTATCATTGATCCAACGTTCCAAGATCTTCCTAGATCTCTAGCCAGGATTTCACGATGACTAGCATCCACCGTCTCCCCAAGTATTCCGATCAACCCTTGACCTACTTGAGGCTTTCATCAACAGTGACCCGTTCAGGGATCCAATCAGGATATAACGTCCACTGGAGGAATCTCAATTATTAAGTCTAATTGGCAGACTGGAGATGAGTGAGTTGCTTCCTTGTAAGCTGATTTTCCTCTATTTGAGTACAAAGTAACTCCTCAGAGTTATAGCAAGATATGAGCAGCAGCTCCTTGCAAACTACATGATTCTAAGATGTACAAGATATTATAATTAAATTACATCTTCAGAATTCTTCATCTTCTAAGTTGAGCGAGCTTCAAATAACAACTCCCTTGCTTCTTGACGTTGATCTTCAGAGATGATGTAGTTGGGGTTGATTGATGATTTCTTGATTTCTTCGTCTTCTTCGAGTTCTTCAGTATCTGGTTGTTGTAGATTGATAATCTTGATGTTGCAACTCGAACTCGAACTCTCAGGTTGTTGTGTTTGTTAATTTATGATCTTTTCATGTTTGATCAACAACTGAGATATCAACACTTTGATTGTTGTTGTTTTGGATAATTATATCTTTTTCGTTCCAACAACAATGGCCATGTGTGAATTGATGACATCTTTGGGTATTCTAAGTGTTACAACGAGAACTCATCGTTGTTGCTATCTTCACATAATGACATGATCAATTCATCTTTTATGGAATCAATCGATACTTTCAGAAGTGAATACTCTTTCCTTTAAATAGCCCAGTAGAAATATAGCAGTTTGAAATACCTTTGGCTGTTGGAAAAGAAATGTTGCATAATAACTAGCGGTACTGACACATCTCCTTTTTGCTGTGGGAGAAGTGATAGAATATATCTTTCTTGGGCAATGTGTACAGTCGTTCACAACGGTAACATTTGACTTCCAAACTTCAGAGGCTTCTGATGGTAAACTGATGAAGCATGAGTAGAGTCTTCTTAACAGGATATCTGATACGTCAAGTCTTCAGTCATTTGAAGAAGTCCATTAGGAATCAGTCTTCAGCACTTATCTTTAAGAACATTATCCTTTACATCTTCAAGTCTTCAGAAACTTCAGAACTTGTCCATTAGGAATCTGTCTTCGGAGTCTTCAGCACTTGACCTTTGGAACCGTAATCTTCAGAACACGTAAGTCTTCAGAGTCTTTCTGCACTTGGTCTTCAGAGCCTTCCGCCTTCAGAACTTCAAGTCATGAGAGTCTTCAGCACTTCGGTTCTCTTCTTCAGAAGCTTCGCAATCTTCATAATCTCGACCACTTTCAGAGAGCATCCACAAGAGCATTGCATCAGCAATATCGGCATCCTTGGATCTGACTGATGACGATCAAATACAGAAGCGTTCTTACTTCTTGCGACTTGTGTCACACATAGTAACTTCACATATTATCAATTATGCTCATCTGGATGGTGCTTGTTGGATCTGATATCTACTATAATTATGATCTGCACATAACACACGTTAGAACATAAAATGGTTCTTTCACAAATACGTATTGTTATCATCAAAACACATATCGACTTGTAGAGACAATTCTTGCTCTCACAATCCCCCCCTTTTTGATGATGACAAAACCAAGTATTTTGATTGAACATTTTATACAAGGTAATCACCAAACAGAACATATTCAGAGTTTGGAACAATAGCTCCCCCTGAATGTGTTATCCTCAAAGTTTTATCTGTGATCATCTAGAATCTGTTAGACGATGGCTATGGATCTAGAAGGAGGGGGGGGGGGGGGGTTGAATAGATCCCTTGAGTTTTACACGCAAATGGTTTCCAAAAATTTGGTTTTAAAAAATGTTTAACGGAAGCTACCACTGGATAGAATGTCTACAACGAACCTTCTACCAAAAGGATCAGATATGCACGAATATATCGAGAATGAGTATGGAAGAGAAAAATTCAGTTTGATTACTACACTTAAAAATGCAGTCAACAAAATATCACTTGCTTGATGTTTAATCCAAACCAATGAGGTGAAATGATAAGCAATGCGTTCCATTTTTGCTTTGAAACAAATTATCAAACACCTAGTGTGCGTAAACACACTAAGTGCAGAATTTATATGCAATGTAATATAGAGCTGCTCCAAGATACAATTCAAGGAATTGTATCAATTTAACAAATAGTTTCTCAGCTCAAAATTACACTACAACAGAGATTTCGATAAATTGCGACTTCACAAATTCGAACAAACTGAAATGTAAAAGAGTTAAGGGAAAGAGAGAACAAACGAGATTTGATTAGGCAGTTCCCCAATCGTCCTCGCTTTGGGTACGTCTGCCCCCAACTCCACAAACGGAATTGAGATATATGTATATATGTAGCTGTTGCAAATTGTTTATTACAAGAGAAAACTATGAACATCCAAACCCTCGAACGTCTTCGATCGTTGATGCAGAATTTTCTCTCCCCTTGATTCAAGATGAATCAAGTGCTTCGAATATGGTTGATCCAATTACCGTATCACGCTACTAAACCGAAAGAAACCACCGTTCTTCGGTTACCTTCACTCGATCAATTGCGATCTACCAAAAATTCAAACCCAAACCTCTCTTCTACGATCCTCTGATTACAGCTACTAAACTGAACAATTGCGCCGATTTCTGGTTACCTTCTCCCAGCCGAATCCCTGTAGAACGAAACGGTTTATCCAAAAACCCCCAAAATCTATCCGATTCTTGGAGGACAAAACCAACTGGTTTGATTCAAGAAACACCTGCCAAACTCTCTACCCAGAAGATGAAGATCACACTTCCTAAATTCTGAACGTTATCACTTCGAACAATGGGCGACACAAACAAAGATGATTATGTGTGATTGTTTGTTTACTCAATGAAGAAGATGAAGATGAAGAGAGAAATGGCATAAATTTTCACGTTTCTTGTTATGTGAATAATGAGATGACCAAACTATTTATAGGAAAATAAAATGACCCACACAAAATAATAACAGAAGTAACAAAAGAAAAAATTAAGTGAAAAACACTGATTCAGGAAATCATGCGTCGACCTACAACCCCCATGCGTCGATGCACATATGTAAATTTTTGTGTCATTTAAAGTTATGCGCTTTCCCGCAGGATTTTCTAGGTTAGCGCATGAACTGGGAGGTTAGCGCATGAACTGGGAGGGTTAGCGCATGAACTGCATTTTTTCAAGAAATTCAATTTTCTGCGCATTTTCACCTGACAAAGTTCAGAAACACATACTAGACACTACTAAAATGATAATGGACATTTATTTATGGGAAAGACAAGGTCCTATGCATCTAGACACATGAACGATAATGATTAGACGCAATATGCCCGACACGTGAAGTGATACCGCTCAAATTACCATCTAATTTCTCACATATTTGTTGACATCATTAAAACAAAGTAGATAGAAGAATAAACCTCACATACTCCCCATTTTTGATGATGGCAACACTTTCTTAGCTGTCATGAGATTTGTAATTTGAGAGTGAACAAAGTGAACAAAGCTCCCCCTGTCTTTAACACTTGGTTAATCCCTGTTAAAATTTCTGCTTGTTGTTATTCTTCTCCCCCTTTGACAACATCAAAAAAAGAAAAAGAAAAGAAGGTGGTCAAAATAAAACACTATAATACGTAAGGGATCATCACAGATTTGCAACATACAAATATTAACACGCATCCACATATGATACAACTAATGTAAAATTAGGAATGGATAAATATGGAACAAACTGAAGCAAAAGTCAAAGTTAAACAATAGTAGAAAAACATGAAAAACCAAACCACAAAACATAAATGCAAGCACAAATGAAATATGATGCCCTAAAATCTATGGCCTTCTCCCCCTAAATGGATGACCTCTTCCTCTATAGTGTTGGCTTGGTGGTGGCAAATCCTCTAGATGTAGGTTGAGTTCAATCAACGTGCTGTTTAGGGTGCCAAGACTATTTGCCAGGTTCTGGTTTTGTTGAGTCAAGTTGGCGTTCATCTAATTGAAACGATTCATAGCGGCGTTAGCAAAATTGTTGAAGTTGGTAATGTGAGATGAAACTTGATTAGACAGATTGGTGAACCGTTCTTCCTGAGCAGTGTAGCGAGTATTTTACAAAGCTTGGAATTCTTGATGTTGAAGAGTCAATTCGTTCAACCTAGCTAGAATTTCTTCAGAAGCCTGTGGATCATGCTGAGACGGTGGAGTTGGAGGAGTAGAATTGTCAGGTTGCTGCCATTCATAGTCCTCACCATAGGTTGGAGGAACATAGGCGTTTCCAAAAACAGTCCAGTAATTTTGTTGCCACTGACCCCATCCCTGATTTTCAGAAGGTTCTTCAGGTTGATAGCCCATCCATGCCTTATTATCCTCTTCTTGCATAACCACATCTGCATCATTAACATCTTGATTAGCATTTTCTGGAACATCCTCATCATCATTTCCTTCAAGGTGAACAGGTTCATCAGGTTCAGGATGGATGGATCGAGGTCGATAAGTAAACTTGTTCTCACGTGGATCCCAAAAGTAACCCATCATGGTAAGGTTTTCGCAAGAAATTGTTGTTCAGCTGTAATATGAATGTGGCAAATCTTTGGAACAGGAATATCAAAGTGATTCAAAATGTTTGCAACAACGGATGCATAACCAAGTGCCATAAGTTTGCTAGAGCTGCGAGTATCGAACATCCTATAAGAAAAATAGTATGGCCAGTTGATTTTGATCCGATTCTTTAGGATATAGATGAGATGAACCTCTGCATGCTCAACTCTTAAGTACCCTCCTTTCTTAGGCCTCAAGATGCGAGCAACAATCCATTGAAGAATTTGGTCTTCAAATTTCAAATGGCCGGTAGTGACATTTTTCGAAAATAATCCACTTGCCACAACATCATCTGGATATGGTTCCCGTAACATCGAATTCAGAGCAGTTTTGAACTCATAGTTCTGAACAAAAGTTTTATCAGTGACCTTTGGGAGAGTGTCATCAGTGTCCAATACAAACAGTGTAGACCATACATCATTGGTCACTTCATATTGTGCATTATTCATAGAAAATTTAAATTCAGCCCCCTGAAAATTACCCTTGATTCCACAGTAGAACAACCGAGTCAAATCTTCACTATACCTATCATCACATTCTAGAAATTCACTAAGATTTTGAAAATTCAGAAGTTCAGAAATCTCAGGAATGTGAAAATCTGGACCCATCAGAGGATACAAACCATGTTGTCTTATAACCGCACGGTTACAGAACAATGTCTCAAAAGGATTAGCTAGCCTTTCAGAAATTAAAGACTTAAAGGTTACCCGTTGTGAAGATAATGTTCTGGTTGTTGCTGGTTGTGAAGATGAACCTCTTGTTCCCCTTCTACTAGGATTTCTTCTTGAAGCCATGGTTGATGAAGAGTTGAAAGAAGATGATGAACACTTGATTTTTGCAGAAAGTGAAGAGGAGATATGTGCAGCCCTTAGAAACCCTTGTATTAGTAATATAGAGAATTCACTCTGTAGCGAGCGATTTTGGACGCGGTTCTTAAGCGCTGGTCGCTCTCTGCGATTGAGCTTAAACTACAGGTCGATTCATTTTTTATCCTATTAAAGTTGATGAAGGAAAGGAAATAGATGTCTCCAATTAACCCTGCTTGCATACTGAGTTTAAACAACGGTCTGTTAAGTTACGAATGCTACAATGTGGGGGGCCTTTGTACTGGTTATTTGTATTTTCGCCAATACGGTTTTCTTTCTTTTTATCTTGGTAGAAGGTTTCTGGCGGGGAACAAGGGTTAGGATGTTAGGACTGATGCTTTTTTGATTGATATGTGAGAGTATGGGATTTTGGGTTTTTGTTTAGTATGCTCGCTAAGATCTTTTCTTTCGATCTTATGCCTACGTATTCCCGTTTACCGAAACAAGGAAATAAGAGCGTTCGTAGTTCCTCCTATAGAATGGTTTTTGGTGTCTTGTTCAAAGCCCAAGACGTGAAGCGAAAGGTGATTTGTATCTTGTTCAAAGCCCAAGGTGTGAAGCTGAAAAGTCTATTTGTATCTTGTTCAAAGCCCAAGATATGAAGCTAAAAGGTCTCGGCTTTAGAGAGAGTTTGTCATCTCTAAAGAGGGGTAAAGGAGAATTACTTTAACCGGGATACGCGGATCCTAGCAATGCCATAATTTCCTAAGAAAGGGTTTTAACCTGAAGGAGAAGACTTTAACTCAGTGTAGAGCAATGCCATCTTTCCTTAGGAATTTCTCATGCTAAAAGAGGGACAGTGGCATGGATATAGATGATCTAGAGGCTTGCCGCTTACAGCGATTAGATGAAAGGGAAGGAGTTGTTGATGTTTGTGTATTGTGAACGAGGCACAGATTTGATGCTAAAAGGTTGATTGGATCAACCAGTGGTTTTCTTATACAAAGCCTAAGAGGAGGCTAATATGTGTCTCGTACAAAGCCCGAGAGAGAGGCTAAAAGGTTTTGACCCGACGATGGAGTCGTTTGGTATCTCGTATAAAGCCCGAGATGAAGGCTATTTGACTCAACAAGAGAGTTTTTTTGTATCTCGTACAAAGCCCGAGATGGAGGCTGTTGTTTGTTTGGCTCAATTAAGAACCTTTTTGTATCTCGTACAAAGCCCGAGATGGAGGCGAAAAGGGGGATTGCCTCAACTATGGAATCTTTATGTATCTCATACAAGGCCTGAGAGAGAGGTTGAAAGCTTTTGTTTGACTTAACGAGGGAGTCTTTTATATCTCGTACGAAGCCCGAGATGGAGGCGAAAAGGTTTGCTCCGTTGGGGAGAATCATTTGTACAAAGCCCAAGAGGAGGCTATCTGCTGGTGACTGTTTTAGTTGAGTGACAGGTCCAGTATACTGATTAAGAGAAAATTAGTTCTTATATGAGCAACACTGTACTCATGGGTTTGATCTGAGGATCGGGATGGTTCCCTGTTCTTTAAGGAAACGGGGAAATCCAAAGGGTATTGAGACTATCCGAGTCTACGGGTTTCTTCCTATTTTGAAGGGGTGCTTGAGAATGTCTTTGAGACTCAAGGAAAATAGACTGTCCAAGTCTAGAGTTTCATCTTTTGTACTATGCTTTGAGAAAACAGTAGTAGACTCTATGAAAGGATTGATCTATGAAGATGATTAAGTTCTATTCCTATACCTCTAGGAGGTCGTCGGGACAATTTGTACGAAGCCCAAGAGGAGGCTGGAAACTTCTAAGAAGCCGATCGGTCCTTGTACGAAGCCCAAGAGAAGGCTATCATTCCCGGAGGAAGAGATCATTATACGAAGCCTAAGAGGAGGCTGTGAATACTTCTAAGAAGCCGTAGGGTCCTTGTATTAAGCCCAAGAGGAGGCAGGGTTGCTTTTAGGAAGCCTGTGGGTCCTTGTACAATGCCCAAGAGGAGGCCGATGCTTTTAAGAAGCCCGTGGGTCCCCAAACCCCGAGAAATTCAAGGCAAGCTATTCACAAGGAATAGATCAAGTCAGGAAAGTTCGAGAATTTGGAAGAAACTCAAAGATGCCATTCACGGAGAATACATTCATCCTTGGGAGTAGAGTTTCTTGACAATTCCTAATGAGGACAGCCGAAGAGAAGACTGTATCTGGTGATCCTATTGGGGATCTAGCTGTCTATTTCTACGAACAAACGAAACGGCTTTACCTAGTGCTAGACGTAGTTGCCAGGGAAACTCTAAATATCTATACTATTATTACACAGTTGATATGAGTTTATGAAAGAAGACTTACAGCGAAACAGCCCCACAATACAGTTATATGTATAGTAAAGCAGTAAATGAAAGTGATAACCACTTACTCGGTTGTAGAGCTTCCATGCTGTTTGGTTAGTTGTTCAACAAAGAAAGATTGAAAACAACAATATATTCAAAATCAAAGGAGAAAGTGCTTTGAAAAAGAAAGATTTGGGGCTTACAGCTCAAGGAGAGGCCCAGGGTTTTTGAATTTGTACAGAGGGACTTATATAAGTGACTGTGGCCCAAAAAGGTTTTCTGTACAAAGGGATGGGTCTTACACTCTCTCAAGAGGCCCAACAAGTTTTAAAGGAAAAGAGTAGGGCTTATAACACGAGGGTAGGCCCAGATGGTTTTTCGTTTAAAATGGCGATCGCACCGAGGTTTTCTTTTAACGCAGAGGGACTTATACAATAAGTGAGGCCCAAAATGATTTTGGTTAAAAGGGGGATTGGGTCTTACACTCTATTAGAGGCCCAAAAATATTTTAGAAAAGAAATGGGGCTTACAACACGAGGGGAGGCCCAGAGTTTATTTTAAAAAGGTGACGATCGCATCGTTCGTTTTTGACAGTATCGGGACTTATACAATACACTGAGGCCCAAAAATGATTTGGTAAAAAAAAAAAAGGATTGGGTCTTACACTCTATTAGAGGCCCATGAGTGTTTGAAAAAGTTTGTGAGGGTGAGAATTGATTCAAAACCCTAATTTGTTTTCAAAATGTATTTTTAATTGAACAAAAATTCAATTAAAATGATTAATATTTGTAAAATACATGAAAATAAATTATGATCTTGGACCAATGTTCCAAAAAATCAGGTTTCTTCCTACAAAATGATTGAAGTCAAATTAGGGTTAGAAAATGAAAAGAAAAGAAACATTTTAAATGCTAAAAACTCATAAAACATTAATTCTTTTCAAAAATATCAAATATAGGAAATAAATAATATTTTTGGGATTTTTTGGTAGAATCAAATATTTAAACATTTTTGTGAATTATTGCAAAAAGAAGCAATCAAAAATGATAAAAATTGAAGGAGTTATTAATTTTTCAAATCATTAAAAATAATAATATGAAAAATAACAAAATAAACAAGTGGTAAAAAAGAAGTCTGGGGCGAGGGGGATTCGAACCCCAGACCTCTCGCTTGCCAATACACACAAAACCAGCTGATGAACCGCTGGGGCGCAATGCCAATTCATTTAATATATGGCAAGGGAAAAACATATAGCAAACTTGGTTGGGTTTTCTGAAAATGGCGCCATGGCCATCTTCCTCCTCGAGCTCGTGCATGAAGCACCCTATCTCCCTCATCTCTCCACCATTGGACATGATTCAAACACCAAACCCGTGTGTTTTTTCACAAGGAACAAGATGGCAATGCCCAATTTTATTCATTTTCAGTGTGGAGTAAAATAATCATGATGAACACAGATGAACCCTAACTTGCAAAAGCAATCGTGCAGGCATGGTTATGAGGTCTTGATGCAAGCTGAAATGGAACTTTGCCCAGATGGTGTTCCAGTCGTGAATTGATGATCCCTACAGCTTCAATGGATGTTATGGAGTGTGTTTCAAGCTTTGGAACACTTTGAAATTCTCTGGATCAAGCTGGAGACCTCCACCTGCAAAATTGAAGCATAATGGCTTGGTTGAAGAGTGATTTTGAGCTGGGGGTGTTACAGATGGTGTTTAAGCATTTGGACACCTCAAATACATCATATGTGATGTGTTTGAGCAATTGGAATTGATTTCTTATGGCTGCAACTCAAAACCCGATAGTGGTTTCTCAAAAACAAGAAAACTTGAAGTTCAAGAAAGAATGAGAGAAAGCAGTGCTGTAACTGGCTTTGGTGTGAGTTGAATGATCCATTGAGACCTCTATTTATAGGTGATCAACTCTTGTCTTGGAGGAATAGTGAATGGCTGCTGGATCAGATCATATTTGCATGGATTGGCTTGGCATAAATGCCTCTTGAACTAGGCATAACAGCTTCTCCAAATAGATCAGCTATGCCTTGACTGAAATCACATTCTTCAGATGTTTTTAATGTTGTTTAATCAGAGAACTTGACTGAGGAGAGTGAGAATCTTGACAATGCACTATTCCACATTAATGCACTTTGAATTCAAGGCAAAATGTGCCAAAATGGATGAATTTCAAGTTGGAAGGTTCTTTGGCTTTTTGACTCAGATTTATCAGTTGGATCAGATGCAATGTGATTGGTTTAAACACAGGTGGCATGCTGATTCTCAGTCTTTGGCTCAAAATCGTGTGAGATAAGCAAACATGCAAACTGATTTTTCCAAAATAGCTTGCAGCAGCATGACTTTGGGCATGGATTTCTCTTGGCTCAAGTTGAATCAATTCATGCTGTTAAGCTCTTTGAATTCTTAGCAACATATGCAACAATATTGATGTTTAACTTAGGACTTGATTCAGCTTGCAACTATGTGAAAAGATCTCACAAGTTTTGGTGTTTCAACAAAATCTGTCTTGGACAGAATTTTTCTAAGTGTTGGAAAATGGCATCCTTTCATGTTTTCAGCCACTTTGGCTCACTCATAGCTCAAAACCCATAATGAATTGGAGTGACTTGTAGTTGAAGTTTTTGTAGAGGATAATGAGGTCTAAAAATCAAGCCTTGGATGGAAAAAAATGGCTTTATGGTTTAGGAGTTATGACCCTCCAAAGTTGGTACCCTTGTCACTTTATTTTTAACTTAGAAAAATTTTCTAAGTTTTTATGGTTACCCCTTTTACAAGTTATCCAACTTTTCTTGATTTTTCTTGATGAATGATGATTCAAATCATACATTAACATCATTTTAGGGTTAAACATCCATTTTAGTGAAAAATCTCAAAAAGTCAAAGTTGACTTTTGTGCACAGTTGACTTTTTGTCAGATGAATTCCAAACTGTGCAATTCTTCAGGAAATCATGTCCTTGACCTAAATCAAACTTGATGGACATGTTCCATGGGTGTCATAGGGTATATTGATTCATGTCTTAAGGCTTGGGAGCATGTCCAGGTCAAAAGTCAAAGTTACAGTTGACTTTTCTCGCGAAACCCTAACTGAGGTTCAGATGAAGTTGAGACTTGTTGCTCAAGCTTCCTGGATTAATCCATTGTTCCAAATGGATCAATATGGTATATTAGAGAACCCCAAATCATGTCTTGAGGTCTTGGTTCATGATTTGTCCCAAAAGTCAACTTAGGGGTGAATTAGGTCAAGGAACCCTAATTCCTGATTTTTGATGTATGCATCCCCTGAGGCAAAATTGACTTGATACTTGGGTTTATGAAGTTACATGGAGCATTTTAGGACATGTTTTGAAGTATTGGCTCATGCCCAGAGGAAAATTTCCAACTGGAGGCCCTGGTCGACCAAAACCCTAATTTGGTGACACTGGCGATCTTGAAGCTTAATCCACCTAGAAGGGAGCAGCCTTGTGCTTAATCCTTGAAGTGGGAGTCCTCTTGATCCATTGTAGATTCTTGGGAGGTTAGACAAGTTGAAGATCAAGTCATTCCTTGATTAATCCTTTGTCTAAGGCTCAGAGAGGGCTTGAAACCCTAATCTTAATAGTAGTGAATGCTCAACAACCCTTGAGGAGATTGATGAGGCATAAAGGTCCATCCATATTGTGATGATGATTTGCACAATGATGGGAATCTAAGTGGTCAAAATTTGGGGTATGACAGATGCCCCTATTTATTCTTCTTGGACACGAAGGTGTGAATGGCGAAGGTATTCGGGCATTCGGGGTGCAAGAGGATTAAATATCGGAATATCCGAAATTTTGACAGCGTCTATGAATGGTAGCGTACGCATTCATATTCTTTAGCTAAGCAATGATGCTTAGAAAAGGTGAAACGTCCCCTCGATCCTGGTTTCCTACCAAGGAACTGGTCTCAGTTGCTGAAATAAACTTCCCCTCGATCCTGGTTTCCTACCAAGGAACTGGTCTTAGTTTCTTTTGTGAACTTCCCCTCGATCCTGGTTTCCTACCAAGGAACTGGTCTTAGTTTCTGAAGTGAACTTCCCCTCGATCCTGGTTTCCAACCAAGGAACTGGTCTCAGTTGCTTTTGTAAACTTCCCCTCGATCCTGGTTTCCTACCAAAGAACTGGTCTCAGTTGCTGAAATAAACTTCCCCTCGATCCTGGTTTCCTACCAAGGAACTGGTCTCAGTTTCTTTTGTCAATAAACTTTATTGACAAGGGACGCTATTCGTAGCGGTTTTCCTCAAACTTCTCGCCGAATTTTCCTGGGGAGATGCCATTTGAGTGGAAAAAGTTTTGATGTCAGACTTACTGGGGAACCCATCGTCTGAGTTGTAGAGTTGCACAAACTTCTCTGTTGGAGACGCCATTTGTTTCTACTGGGGAAAGTGAGTTTCTTGAGAAACTGTTTCCACTTGGGGAATTACATCATACTTTTCTCGGGATCTTCCCGGCGAAATGCCATATGATGGGACCCAACTTTGAGGTGCCGATGACCTTTTCATCAGCGGTTTTTCAGAGAGACGTTGTTGCTGCCGAATCTTTGCTTAAGAGGCTTTCTCTGGGGATTTCCTTAATCTGGGAAAGCAAGGATATCATCTTCAATGGCGAAGAGTGACATCTGTTGAAGGTTCTCTGGTCTTTCAGAGGTTCAAGTTATCAAAGTGGCAAATTGCCAACTTTGATCTAACAATACACTGGAGACGAGTTTGATCAGACACAACACTTCCTGATGAAGCAAGAACTGACAAACTCGATTGAGAGGACGGTTATCACGGCAGGATAAGACCGACTCAAGTGATAGCGATGCAATATGAAATGTGAATGCAAATAAAAAATGCATGATGTATGTATGTTTATGCTGACAAAACTGACGCGACAAACAAACTAAAAGATGAACATGACTGGATACTCGGCCATCGTGGGGCGAAGAAGTACCGTTGGTTCAGAATAGCAATTCCACCTTGCTTAGGAGAGATAGTCCCTGTTGGGAGCTATGTTGGTCGGGCTTAGGAGATGAGAACTCGGCCGAAGGTATCAGACGGGAAAACCACATCTGATACAGTTAATCCTTCATTCGGACGCACTGGCTTAGAAGGAGTACTTTGATTCTGCACTTTGAAATTCGCTTACTTCTGGAGAAGCGATCGATGTTTTTCTGATGTTCAACAGTCAAAAGAAATTGCCATCTTTATTTAAAAGCAGAAAAAGTTTTAACAAGTAAATTCATTTTGTTTCATTTCAAGAATCGTTAATTAAGTTAAACAACGTCATTCTGTAAAGCTAAAACAAATAAGAATTACAAACAAAAGCACAAGGGCTCAAATTTTATTGATAGGATGGAGATCAGCCAAACGCGTGATTCCAAAGAGTATTTACAAAGTTCAGAAAATGGTAATTTACATGGAAAAGGGCTACGTTGAAACATAACGACCACTATCCTTCCACCAACTTTGAATCCGGGGCATCCTGAGCTTCTGTCGAAGATGACCTTGACTAGAGTTTTCCTCCGATGGGTGATGTAACTGCTGCTAAGGGACTTGCCTCTGTTGAACATAGTTACTTGCCATTCTCCCTAATTTTTGCCTGGATTGTACTTTGATGTCTCCAATCCACCGGGATGATTTTTTTTTTCATGTCTCTAACTTTTGCCTGGACTGCCCTTTCGGGTTTTCAATCCACCGAGACGTTTTTTTTTTTTTTTTTTTTTTTTTTTTTTTTTTTTTAGTTTAGGCGAAGTATTTCTTGACTACATCAACATTTGTGGGGTAGGCAAATTCCTCTCCGTCCATGGTTGCAAGTCTCAAGGCGCCGCCTGAGAAAGCTTTCGTGACCACATAGGGGCCATCATAATTTGGGGTCCACTTGCCCCGAGAGTCAGTGAGAAACGATTGTATCTTCTTGAGCACGAGGTCCCCTTTCCTGAAGACACGAGGTTTAACCTTTTTGTTAAACGCCTTCTTCATTTTTTGCTGATACAACTGACCGTGGCATAGTGCCGTGATTCACTTCTCTTCGATCAAATTGAGTTCGTCGTGTCGACTTTGACACCACTCAGCTTCGGTGAGCTTGGCTTCCATTAATACCCGGATTGATGGGATCTCTACTTCTATGGGGAGCACTGCTTCCATGCCATACACTAGAGAGAAAGAGGTAGCCCCTGTTGAAGTGCGGACAGATGTTCGATAACCGTGAAGAGCAAAGGGAAGCATCTCGTGCCAATCTTTGTAGGTTATAACCATCTTTTGAACGATCCTCTTGATGTTCTTGTTAGCCGCTTCTACCGCTCCGTTCATCTTGGGTCGGTAGGGAGATGAGTTACGGTGTTCGATTTTGAACTCTGCGCACAACTCTTTCATCATCTTATTGTTCAAGTTAGATCCATTATCTGTAATGATCTGGCTTGGAATACCATAACCGCAGATGAGATTGTTTTTGATAAATCGAACCACTACTTGTCGGGTAACATTAGCATACGACGCTGCTTCGACCCACTTGGTGAAGTAATCAATGGCTACCAGAATGAATCGATGCCCGTTTGAAGCCTTAGGTTCAATCAAGCCAATTACGTCTATTCCCCATATGGAAAAAGGCCACGGGGAAGAGAGAACTTTGAGATGCGTTGGCAGTACATGAATTTTGTCGGAGTATATCTGACACTTGTGACACTTCCTCATGTACTTGTAGCAGTCGGATTCCATGGTTAACCAGTAGTACCCTGCTCTGAGAATTTTTCTCGCCATTGTGTGTCCGTTGGCATGAGTGCCAAAGGATCCTTCATGAATTTCTTTCATCAGCATGTCTGCTTCTGGTCTGTCAACGCATCGGAGCAAGACCATGTCAAAATTCCTCTTATAGAGAGTATCGCCGCTCAGGAAGAAGCTGCCTGCTAGCCTCCTAAGGGTCTTTCTGTCTTTCCTGGATGCCCCAGGTGGGTAATCTCGTTTCTGAAGGAAGCATTTGATATCGTGATACCAAGGTTTTTCGTCTATGACTGCTTCAATCGCAAAGATGTAGGCGGGCCGTTCAAGGCGCATAACGTCAATCTTAGGTAGGTCATTCCATCGACCTACGCTAATCATGGAAGAAAGAGTGGCTAAAGCATCAGCCATGTGATTCTCACCACGAGGGATGTGATGAAACTCAACTCTGTTGAAGAAGGGTAACAACCTTCTTGCATAGTCTTTGTAAGGAATCAATCCTGATTGGTATGTGTTCCAATCTCCTGTGATCTGATTGATAACCAAGGCTGAATCGCCGTATACGTCTAAGTTCTTGATCCTTAAATCAATCGCTTATTCGAGACCCATAATACAAGCTTCGTATTCGGCCTCGTTGTTCGTACATTTGAACATAAGTCTGGAAGTGAAAGGAATGTGGGTACCCTGAGGGGTAACAATGATCGCCCCAATTCCGTTTCCATAATGATTAACTGCTCCGTCAAAGATAAGTCCCCATTGGGAACCTGGTTCCGGCCCTTCACTGGGTAGCGGTTCATCGTAATCTTTCATTTTTAGATACATGACATCTTCGTCTGGGAAGTCAAACCCGATTGATTCCTGATCGTCAATCGGTTGATGAGCCAAATGATCGGCTAAAATACTTCCTTTAACGGCTTTCTGAGCATGGTACTCTATGTCATATTCTGATAGTAGCATCTGCCAACGGGCAATCCTTCCCGTGAGAGCAGGCTTTTCAAAGACGTACTTGATTGGATCCATCTCGGAGACCAACCAAGTAGTGTGGCGAATCATGTACTGACGAAGACGTTTGGCTGCCCAAGCCAAAGCGCAACAAGTTTTCTCGAGCATCGTATACCGAGTTTCACAGTCGGTGAATTTCTTGCTTAGATAGTAGATGGCAGACTCTTTCCTCTTTGTTTCGTCTTGTTGGCCAAGTACACATCCCATTGAGTCCTCTAGGACCGTGAGGTAAATGATTAGTGGTCTTCCTTCCACTGGAGGTGATAGAATCGGAGGATTCAAAAGATATTCCTTAATACTGTCGAAGGTAGTTTGGCAGTCTTCTGACCAAACGCAGTCCTGGTTCTTTTTCAGTAACCTAAAAATCGGCGCACACGTGGCGGTCATAAGGAATATGAATCTGGAGATGTAGTTCAAACGTCCCAGGAATCCTCTGACTTATTTTTCAGTTTTCGGAGAAGGCATTTCTTGAATGGCCTTGACCTTGTCAGGATCAACTTCAATTCCTTTATGGCTGACGATGAACCCTAAGAGTTTTCCTGAACGGACACCGAAGGTGCACTTGTTGGGATTCAAGCGGAGTTTGTACTTTCTTAATCGCTCGAATAATTTTGACAGATGGGTCACATGCTCCTCTTCTGTTTTAGATTTGGTAATCATATCATCGACATATACCTCGATTTCTTTGTGTATCATGTCATGAAACAGAGTAGTCATGGCCCTTTGATAGGTTGCCCCGACGTTCTTTAAGCCGAACGGCATTACCTTGTAACAAAAGGTACCCCATGGGGTAATGAACGAAGTTTTCTCCATGTCTTTCGGCGCCATTTTGATCTGATTATAGTCCGAGAATCCATCCATGAAGGAGAAAACTTTGAACTTTGCTGTACTGTCAACCAGCATGTCAATGTGTGGTAAAGGAAAGTCGTCCTTTGGACTTGCCTTGTTTAGATCTCTGTAATCTACACACATTCTGACCTTTCCGTCCTTTTTGGGAACAGGTACGATGTTGGCTAACCATTGAGGATATTCAGATGTAGCGAGGAAACCCGCGCTAATCTGTTTCTGTACCTCCTCTTTGATTTTGATGGCCATGTCCCGGTGAGTCCGTCTCAACCTTTGCTTTACTGGCGGACATTCCGATCTCAATGGTAAATGATGTTCCACGATGCTGGTATCCAACCCTGGCATATCCTGATAGGACCAAGCGAATACATCGGGGAATTCTTTGAGAAGCTTTGTCAAACTCTCCTTAGCAGCTGGACTGAGCAGTGTCCCAATCCTAATTTCTTTTCTCTCTTTTTCCGAACCCAAGTTTACCGTTTCCAACGGCTCTTTGTGAGGTTCAATGGACATTTCCTCTTGTCTGAGTAATCGGGAGATCTCTTCTGGAATTTCATCGTCAACTTCTTCTTCAGCCCCAAATACCGGGAACTCAAAGTCGGGAGAAGGCATCAGATCGTATGTTTCAACGGGGTGTAAAACAAGCAATCTGCATGACGGTATGATTTGTGTTTAGAAGAGATAGAGAAAATGCAAGTGTGTGCAGTGTTTTGATTTTACTGCTTGTTTTTTATTATTGAATTGTTTTTTAGGATTACCATTTTTTGAGAAAAGCAAAAAGAGAAAACAACAATTAATGCGGAAATTACAGAACAACGTTATTTTATTAATGCACAAGTCGAACCTTGAAACTACAGCCCTATAAAACAAAACTCTGTCGCTTTGGGCAAAGCGAAGAGGGAAATTTATAGAAAGCGAGCCCTATCAAAACATCCGTTTCACCTGGGCAGGGTGAAAGGTTAAAGATGGCAATTACTTTGACTGATGAACGACCTTCAGAACCTCGATGGCAACCCATTGGCGGCGAACTCCTCGGTGAATCACAAAGTCTGGCACGTTCCTTGATTTGTCTTCAGAAATAACGCTGATTTCTGGTGGAGCAGGATCGTTGGAATCTGTCTCCCAGGCAGAGTTGTCGTAGGAGGATTCCTCTGTTGCATTTTGCAGAGTATTTGTGCTCTCGGCTGTATCTCCCCATCCAGTTGGCTGGATATCTTCGAGTCTGATACGAGAGCTTTCGGGAGCGGTGTACTTGACCATATAATCAAATTTTCCACTTGGTTATCCCAAGGTGTCCCAAACTTCTTTGGAACGGGAGGAGTCATCCCTCTCGATGACGTTGACCTCGGGAAAAGCATAGTTGATGAATTCCAGTCCTGCGAACGTTGCGAATTCATCTTCATGTTGAGTAGTTTCTGAATGACCTGAGTGTTGATCCCATGACATGGTGGGGACACAGGTATTCTGTTCAATGATGCTCAGTTGAGTGTCATTGTTCGGCTGACTTTTTGGCCCCAAGTCTCCTGGGTAAGGTTACCACATTGGCAGACCATCCATCAGGCCATAGTAGGTAGAGTCAAAGTTGTCTTTCATTAGAGTGTCCTCCTCTAATGAGTTTGGTGGAGCACGACATCCTTCCGGATCACAATCTCCATATATCAGTTCGACGTCTGACCTGGGTATAAATCTAGGACTCTCTGTGGGAAAGCAAAATGGAGTTTGCATTTCGTTCTGCGACATATAACCGTCCTCGTTAAGATAGGACTTCCATTCCTCATCTATGTCAAAGGGATCCTCTTCATTGATAGCATGGACTACTTGAGTCACTGGTTGGAGGAAGCCTCCACTATGGAAGAAGTTCTGAATGGGATGAAGACTTTCATCGTTGACAGATGTCTGGGAACAGGTTGCAGAGAAACCAAGACCCTTCTTTGTTTTATTATCAGTAGGAATGACAAGCTGTCCCCATCCTGTGGTATCGGTACTCTCGACCGCTTTGATAGCATCTTTGTACGAGGAAATCGAGGTTCCTCCTTTAGATTGATTCTCATTGTTCACTGACAATGCTTGGAACTGCGTCCCAATAACCTCCTCAGGTTCTACACAAGTAGAAGATGTTAGGTTACTCACGAGCAAGGCTTGTTCCCCACAAACCGTGATGAGTTGATCGTCCTTGACGAACTTTAGATTTTGGTGGAGAGTCGAAGTGACCGCTCCAACCTGATGTATCCAAGGTCTTCCTAATAAACAACTGTACGTTGCCCGGATGTCCATGACCTGGAATGTGACTTGGAAAGTGTGAGGACCAATAGTTATGGGAAGATCAACTTCGCCGATAACCGCTTTTCTGGATCCATCGAATGCTTTGACGACGACCTCGCTAATTCTCATCGGAGGGCCCTTGAATGATAATTTCATCAAAGTGGACTTCGGCATAACATTCAGGGCTGACCCTGTGTCTACCAGTACGCTGGCTAAAGCATCATTCTGGCAGTTAACTGTGATATTGAGCGCCATGTTATGACGGCGACCCTCTTCGGGTAATTCCTCATCACTAAATCCCAAATTATTGCAGGAAGTGATGTTAGAGACAATGCTATCGAACTGTCTGATTGTTACATCCTGTTCCACAAAGGCTTGCTCTAAGACTTTCTGTAGAGCCTCCCTGTGGGCTTCTGAACTGAGTAACAGTGATAATACCGAGATCTTTGAAAGAGTCTGTAACAGTTGATCAACAATGTTGAATTCACTCCTTTGGATGAGCTTCAGTATCTCATCTTTGTCTTTTAAAATGTCGGGATTACTGGATTGACCGACTGGTGGATTAGGAACTTCTGTCTGAAATTCCTTTTCTTTGTTAAGTTCTCCAACTCCTCGGTTGAAGATTCGGCCGCTCCGTGTTACACGACTGATGTCTGCAATATTCATGACGGAGGGTAATGGAATTTCCTTTCCATTCTCGATGGTTGTTGCACCATATTTGTAAGGGATAGCCTTAGCTGATTCATATGGTAGTGGTCCCGACAAATAGACGACTATGGGAACCTTCTGATTTTTCTGACCATCGTAAGTAATCTCGCTCCGTTCCCGGTTGGGAACTCTGGATTCATCAAGCAAAGGAATGATAGCAAAAATATCCCCAACTTGATCGGCAAGGTAGTCCGGCATCTTGTTGATAGGTCCGGAATCTGGGTATGGGCGAATCTCTCCATGATCCACCTGACCCTGAAGAACTGCTATCACAAGGTAACATCCTTGGTTACTTTCTGAACAGACACTACAACTGTCATAATTGTGTGGTGGCACCTGGCCACGCCCGCTTTGAATACAATGTAACCTCACTAGGTTAGTTTCCACAGATCGAACATCCTGACTCTGACGGCGAGTAGGATTCTGGTTACTGATACTAATTTGCTGAGTATCTTCATCCATATAGATTGGCATCCACCAGTGATTTAACAAGTGCTGAAGTGCCTCCTGGACAAGGGTACAACCTCGATCATTTTCGCAACCCGCTTTACAGCTTTGATAGTCATGTGATATTAAGAATCCGAGTCAGACCTGCTCAGCATGTAACTCTACCAGGTTGGTATTCATCACACGAATATCGAAAATCTGAACCATATTGATCTGATAGGGATTCCTATCATGGTAGTCCTGGATCCATCCAAGATCCATCTGATGCTGGAGGGCCCCTTGTATGAAAGAGCATCCCTGTTTGTTTACCGAGCAAATCAGACAAGAACTGTAATCGTGCCGTGGCAGATTATGGTACTGGCTTTGCCTTGAGTGCATTGCCACCAAGTTAACATTCATCGCACGGATATCGTGGTTTTGAATGACGTTGGAGTTCGTATAGACCATGTTAATTTCCCGAACTCGGTGCTCTTGGATCCATCTGAGATCCATCTGTTCCTGTAGAGCTGATTGCACTACCGAACATCCTTGATTACTTTTAGAGCAGATATCACACTGGTGATAATTATTAGATGGCACATGGCCATATCCACTCTGTCTACAATGCATCTTGACCAGATTGGTTTTCAACAAGAGTACATCGTGAATCTGATAGACATTGTTAGTCTCTTTCTCAATCAGGTTGACTGCAGCTTTCTCGTGTTGAGGCAGCGGGTTCGTGAGAACATTAGGATTCGTATCTTTGAAAGATAAGAGCCCGCTCCTAACAAGCTTTTACACATCAGATTTGAAATTGAGGCAGTTCTCTATGTTATGCCCCGATCCTCCTTGATGATAAGGGCATGTCTGATCCGCTTTGAACCAAAAAGGCGGATTTTCCGGTACTGTAAGAGGAGACTTAGTCTGGATGTGCCCCTTATCCAATAGTAATGGAAATAGTTCTGCGTACGATACGGGTATAGGATCAAATCCTTGTGGCCGCGTTGTACGGTTGTTGTTGTACAGAGGACGAGCCTACTGAAGAGGCTGTTGTGTCCTTTGCTGATTAGGTTGGCTCTGCGCAACCTGAGGTTGATACGTAGAAACAGGCGCGGGATTGATAGCAGGAGTTACCGCTGCTACTGATTGATAACGTTGCCTTTGCTTTCCGAGAGAGATATTCCCAATATCCTGCTCTTTTTTCATAGGGAGAGCACTACCATATCGTTTTGTACTACTTGATGGTCCAGCGTCTTTTGCCAAACGTCCTTCTCGGACGGCTTCCTCAAGACGAACTCCCATACCGACCATTTCGGTGAAGTCACTGGGTGCACTGGCGACCACTCTGTCGTAGTAAAATGAGCTCAAGGTCTTTAAGAAGATCTTTGTCATCTCTTTTTCCTCAAGAGGTGGACAAATCTGAGCGGCAATTTCACGCCATCTTTGAGCATACTCCTTAAAGGTTTCCTTGTCCTTTTGTGACATTGATCTGAGTTGATCTCTGTCTGGTGCCATGTCCAAATTGTATTTGTAATGTTGAACGAAGGCTTTGCCAAGATCTCTGAATGTGCTGATCGGGGCGCGGTTTAAACCCATGTACCATTTTAAGGCGGCACCGGTTAAACTATCCTGAAAGTAGTGAATCAGTAGGTCCTGATTTTCCGTTTGAGCTGACATTCGTCGAGCGTACATTGTCAAGTGACTTTGAGGGCAAGAGTTACCCTTGTATTTTTCAAAGTCGGGCACTTGGAATTTGTGCGGAACTTTCACATTGGGGACCAGACAAAGGTCTGCGGCGTCCTTTCCAAATAGATCCTGACCGCGAATGGCTTGCAGTTCCTTCTGCATTTCTAAGAACTGTTCCTGGAATTCATCCATTCGATCGAACATAGTTTCCCTTCTATCAGAAGGTATCTATGGAATCTGTCCTTCCGGGACAGAGTGCACCACAGGGGGTGGTACCGTAACTACGGCGTTGAATCTTGGCGTTTCCCGAAGTTTGTAACCTTTAGGGGTCTTCAATATGCCTCTGGCATCTTCGCTTTCCCGAAGTTTGTAACCTTCAGGACCAGCGGCTCCTGCAGAAGTTCCCTAATCTTCAACGATCGGCGGAACATATCCTTCCGGGATATAGTTAGCAGGCATGCCCCAGGGACGATCTTTCGGCATCTGATACCTAGGATCGAACTTTTCTACTATGGGCGCTGAGGTGATCTCCGAGATCACAGTTCTTTATAGCTGAGCTTCTGCCATGGCTTGCATGTCGTTACGAAGCTTTCTCATATCCTCTCTCAGAGTGTCGATCTCTTCTCTCAACTCTCTGTTTTCTTCCTCAAGATCATCCATCTTTTTCTGACGATTAGCCCGAGTATTGTACGAATGAGACAGTTTGACTCTAGAATCAAGACACAAACGTGAGATTCGTAGGTAAGGAGAATACGCGATGTGAGAATGATAAAATGCAATGATTATATTAATTGTTTTTTGGTTATTCAAAATAAACTTCGACAATTAGATTGCAAATATCAAACAGTGGAGAAACCCCTTTTTATCGAAATTCAAAGGATTACAGAAATGGAAATACAGTAGATTACAAGGTGCGGAAACAAAAACCTAAGCTAATGGATCCTGGTACTTCCTTTTCTTTGACCGGGGCTCTTGAGCCGTTGTCGGGTTGTCATTCCTTTGCCAGACGAAAGGAGCGAGCAAATTCCCTTGGTCATCTTGGTTATCCACAGCATGTTGCTCTAAAATCTCAATCAGAGCATCTTTTTCTCTCAGTAATTGCTGTATTTGGGTACACTCCACATTGAGGACACGATACTTGTTCTTCCAAGACCTCCTTTCCCGTTGAACTTTGTTGAGAGTAACCTGAAGCTTTTCAGTTTCCGTCATGAAGTACATGACAGATTCCCTCGGCGGAAGAATTCCGTAACGAGGATAAGGCATCTTTAGCTTGAGAGCTCTAGTTTGTACCCAATGGAGATAAGGCTCCACCGAGACACAGTCTGGTTTTCCTAGAGACTCTCGTCCTTTCTTATGAACATGCTTCCAAGCGTGCACTATTTCCATCTTCAGTGCTCTGTCGTTTTCTCCTTCCTTGAAGAAAAAAGACCTTCCAGATGAGCGTTGCACGGAACAAGCCTCATCGGGTATCCAAACTGACGTCGAACCAATATCGGATAATAGTTGATTCCTCCTTTAGTTCCTATAAGGGGTACGTTGGGGAAGTCTCCACAACGATCAATGATCCTCATTCCATCATAAATCCTATTACACCAATCAATGTCAGAGTTGGTGAGAGACATGATTTTCTGCGACCAGCGTAAGACACTCCTATCATCCCAAAACACAGCAGATTTGGGAAAATGAGAGATAAACCATTTGTAAAGCAAAGGTACACAACATGTGATCTCCCCTCCGCTGTACAAATTTCCTAAGTGTACAGAGTCATACGCATCTGCGAGCAAGGTCGGCACAGGGTTTCCAATGAGAAAAACCTTAACGGCGTTGATATCGACGAAGTTATTGATGTTGGGAAACAAAAATAACCTGTAGGTGAGTAAAACAAAGATGCTTTCAAAAGCAGTCCCGTTCCCTATACTAGCAAAGTACATAGCTTTCTTTGTTAAGAACTGGGCTGGAAAACCCTGTATGCCACCCTTGGTAGTCATGTGAGTCTTGACCTCTGACTCATCCAAATGAATTGCTCTTGCAATGGTCTGATCCTTTGGAATTTCTTCCAGTCCAGAAAATGGAGCTTGATCAGTAATGTGTAGATCGATCAGATGAGAGTACTCCTCCAACGTTGGTGCTAGCTGGTAATCCGGGAATGTGAAACAGTGATAAACCGGATCGTAGAACTGAACGAGTACATCCATGATTCCCTCAATCACATGGATTCTTAACAGAGGTAGCAGACCTCCGTACTTGGCTCTGAAAGCCTCCTGGTTTGTGATTATTCTCGCCAAACCTCTCAGATCCTCTAGTTTTGGAGCCTTGAAGGTATACTTATGAGTTCTCCTTCTACCGAAATCCATTAGCGTAATCCTTTTCTCTGATATTTGCAATCACAGTCTTAGTTTAATTTGAAAAACAGAGAGACTAGAAGAGAAATTTTTTTGAATGTTTTAATGTTTTTTTTAAATGAATGCATGAACGCAGCACACAAAAACATAGAAAAAACATGGGGTCAAAGGGTCGTTGTCATGAAGTCAAGACTCTACCCATCCCCAAAGGTTTATACTAGGGTGTTTTTTGTACCTGTACTCATTATCATTAGCTTCTCCCAGGAAGGCAGACAACAAGCGGATCGCCAGGGAGTTGTGTGCAATCTTAGAGTAAGTGCTATTCACCGAGAATAGATCACCAGCCTCAAATGAGGGTAGTATCGTGTGACAACTATTTCCGATAGTTTCCGCACTACAAAAAGGGTTGGCTTTTCCTAAGTGTATACTCAGTCTCACCACATGCGGCATCACACGCATTCCCAGTAGCAGAAAAATAAACACATATTCAATTAGGAAAAGCAGTATATAAATTTGTCCTAATATCCTAGACTTTTAAAAGCTATGAATCCTATGTTCCTGACAAAAAATGGGTTCCCGGCGGAAGCCCCAATCTGTGGTTTCTACAAAAGGAAAAAAGAAAGACGAGCCCCACGGTGGGCGCCATTTTTCTATAGCGAGCGATTTTGGACGCGGTTCTTAAGCGCTGGTCGCTCTCTGCGGTTGAGCTTAAACTACAGGTCGATTAATTTTTTATCCTATTAAAGCTGATGAAGGAAGGGAAATAGATGTCTCCAATTAACCCTGCTTACATACTGAGTTTAAACAGCGGTCTGTTAAGTTACGAATGCTACAATGTGGGGGGCCTTTGTACTGGTTATTTGTATTTTCGCCAATACGGTTTTCTTTCTTTTTATCTTGGTAGAAGGTTTCTGGCGGGGAACAAGGGTTAGGATGTTAGGACTGATGTTTTTTGATTGATATGTGAGAGTATGGGATTTTGGGTTTTTGTTTAGTGTGCTCGCTAAGATCTTTTCTTTCGATCTTATGCCTACGTATTCCCGTTTACCGAAACAGGGAAATCAGAGCGTTCGTAGTTCCTCCTATTCTATGGGAGGAAATGGTTTTTGGTGTCTTGTTCAAAGCCCAAGACGTGAAGCGAAAGGTGATTTGTATCTTGTTTAAAGCCCAAGGTGTGAAGCTGAAAAGTCTATTTGTATCTTGTTCAAAGCCCAAGATATGAAGCTAAAAGGCCTCGGCTTTAGAGAGAGTTTGTCATCTCTAAAGAGGGGTAAAGGAGAATTACTTTAACCGGGATACGCGGATCCTAGCAATGCCATAATTTCCTAAGAAAGGGTTTTAACCTGAAGGAGAAGACTTTAACTCAGTGTAGAGCAATGCCATCTTTCCTTAGGAATTTCTCATGCTAAAAGAGGGACAGTGGCATGGATATAGATGATCCAGAGGCTTGCCGCTTACAGCGATTAGATGAAAGGGAAGGAGTTGTTGATGTTTGTGTACTGTGAACGAGGCACAGATTTGATGCTAAAAGGTTGATTGGATCAACCAGTGGTTTTCTTATACAAAGCCTAAGAGGAGGCTAATATGTGTCTCGTACAAAGCCCGAGAGAGAGACTAAAAGGTTTTGACCCGACGATGGAGTCGTTTGGTATGTCGTATAAAGCCCGAGATGAAGGCTATTTGACTCAACAAGAGAGTTTTTTTGTATCTCGTACGAAGCCCGAGATGGAGGCTGTTGTTTGTTTGGCTCAATTAAGAACCTTTTTGTATCTCGTACAAAGCTCGAGATGGAGGCGAAAAGGGGGATTGACTCAACTATGGAATCTTTATGTATCTCATACAAGGCCTGAGAGAGAGGCTGAAAGCTTTTGTTTGACTTAACGAGGGAGTCTTTTATATCTCGTACGAAGCCCGAGATGGAGGCGAAAAGGTTTGCTCCGTTGGGGAGAATCATTTGTACAAAGCCCAAGAGGAGGCTATCTGCTGGTGACTGTTTTAGTTGAGTGACAGGTCCAGTATACTGATTAAGAGAAAATCAGTTCTTATATGAGCAACACTGTACTCATGGGTTTGATCTGAGGATCGGGATGGTTCCCTGTTCTTTAAGGAAACGGGGAAATCCAAAGGGTATTAAGACTATCCGAGTCTACGGGTTTCTTCCTATTTTGAAGGGGTGCTTGAGAATGTCTTTGAGACTCAAGGAAAATAGACTGTCCAAGTCTAGAGTTTCATCTTTTGTACTATGATTTGAGAAAACAGTAGTAGACTCTATGATGGACTGATCTATGAATATGATTAAGTTCTGTTCCTATACCTCTAGGAGGTCGTCGGGACAATTTGTACGAAGCCCAAGAGGAGGCTGGAAACTTCTAAGAAGCCGATCGGTCCTTGTACGAAGCCCAAGAGAAGGCTATCATTCCTGGAGGAAGAGATCATTATACGAAGCCTAAGAGGAGGCTGTGAATACTTCTAAGAAGCCGTAGGGTCCTTGTATTAAGCCCAAGAGGAGGCGGGGTTGCTTTTAGGAAGCCTGTGGGTCCTTGTACAATGCCCAAGAGGAGGCCGATGCTTTTAAGAAGCCCGTGGGTCCCCAAACCCCGAGAAATTCAAGGCAAGCTATTCACAAGGAATAGATCAAGTCAGAAAAGTTTGAGAATTTGGAAGAAACTCAAAGATGCCATTCACGGAGAATACATTCATCCTTGGGAGTAGAGTTTCTTGACAATTCCTAATGAGGACAGCCGAAGAGAAGACTGTATCTGGTGATCCTATTGGGGATCTAGCTATCTATTTCTACGAACAAACGAAACGGCTTTACCTAGTGCTAGACGTAGTTGCCGGGGAAACTCTGAATATCTATACTATTATTACACAGTTGATATGAGTTTATGAAAGAAGACTTACAGCGAAACAGCCCCACAATACAGTTATATGTATAGTAAAGCAGTAAATGAAAGCGATAACCACTTACTCGGTTGTAGAGCTTCCATGCTGTTTGGTTAGTTGTTCAACAAAGAAAGATTGAAAACAACAATATATTCAAAATCAAAGGAGAAAGTGCTTTGAAAAAGAAAGATTTGGGGCTTACAGCTCAAGGAGAGGCCCAGGGTTTTTGAATTTGTACAGAGGGACTTATATAAGTGACTGTGGCCCAAAAAGGTTTTCTGTACAAAGGGATGGGTCTTACACTCTCTCAAGAGGCCCAAAAAGTTTTAAAGGAAAAGAGTGGGGCTTATAACACGAGGGTAGGCCCAGATGGTTTTTCGTTTAAAATGGCGATCGCGCCGAGGTTTTCTTTTAACGCAGAGGGACTTATACAATAAGTGAGGCCCAAAATGATTTTGGTTAAAAGGGGGATTGGGTCTTACACTCTATTAGAGGCCCAAAAAGATTTTAGAAAAGAAATGGGGCTTACAACACGAGGGGAGGCCCAGAGTTTATTTTAAAAAGGTGACGATCGCACCGTTCGTTTTTTACAGTATCGGGACTTATACAATACACTGAGGCCAAAAAATGATTTGGTAAAAAAAAAGGATTGGGTCTTACACTCTATTAGAGGCCCATGAGTGTTTGAAAAAGTTTATGAGGGTGAGAATTGATTCAAAACCCTAATTTGTTTTCAAAATGTATTTTTAATTGAACAAAAATTCAATTAAAATGATTAATATTTGTAAAATACATGAAAACAAATTATGATCTTGGACCAATGTTCCAAAAAATCAGGTTTCTTCCTACAAAATGATTGAAGTCAAATTAGGGTTAGAAAATGAAAAGAAAAGAAACATTTTAAATGCTAAAAACACATAAAACATTAATTCTTTTCAAAAATATCAAATATAGGAAATAAATAATATTTTTGGGATTTTTTGGTAGAATCAAATATTTAAACATTTTTGTGAATTATTGCAAAAAGAAGCAATAAAAAATGATAAAAATTGAAGGAGTTATTAATTTTTCAAATCATTAAAAATAATAATATGAAAAATAACAAAATAAACAAGTGGTAAAAAAGAAGTCTGGGGCGAGGGGGATTCGAACCCCAGACCTCTCGCTTGCCAATACACACAAAACCAGCTGATGAACCGCTGGGGCGCAATGCCAATTCATTTAATATATGGCAAGGGAAAAACATATAGCAAACTTGGTTGGGTTTTCTGAAAATGGCGCCATGGCCATCTTCCTCCTCGAGCTCGTGCATGAAGCACCCTATCTCCCTCATCTCTCCACCATTGGACATGATTCAAACACCAAACCCGTGTGTTTTTTCACAAGGAACAAGATGGCAATGCCCAATTTTATTCATTTTCAGTGTGGAGTAAAATAATCATGATGAACACAGATGAACCCTAACTTGCAAAAGCAATCGTGCAGGCATGGTTATGAGGTCTTGATGCAAGCTGAAATGGAACTTTGCCCAGATGGTGTTCCAGTCGTGAATTGATGATCCCTACAGCTTCAATGGATGTTATGGAGTGTGTTTCAAGCTTTGGAACACTTTGAAATTCTCTGGATCAAGCTGGAGACCTCCACCTGCAAAATTGAAGCATAATGGCTTGGTTGAAGAGTGATTTTGAGCTGGGGGTGTTACAGATGGTGTTTAAGCATTTGGACACCTCAAATACATCATATGTGATGTGTTTGAGCAATTGGAATTGATTGCTTATGGCTGCAACTCAAAACCCGATAGTGGTTTCTCAAAAACAAGAAAACTTGAAGTTCAAGAAAGAATGAGAGAAAGCAGTGCTGTAACTGGCTTTGGTGTGAGTTGAATGATCCATTGAGACCTCTATTTATAGGTGATCAACTCTTGTCTTGGAGGAATAGTGAATGGTTGCTAGATCAGATCACATTTGCATGGATTGGCTTGGCATAAATGCCTCTTGAACTAGGCATAACAGCTGCTCCAAATAGATCAGCTATGCCTTGACTGAAATCACATTCTTCAGATGTTTTTAATGTTGTTTAATCAGAGAACTTGACTGAGGAGAGTGAGAATCTTGACAATGCACTATTCCACATTAATGCACTTTGAATTCAAGGCAAAATATGCCAAAATGGATGAATCTCAAGTTGGAAGGTTCTTTGGCTTTTTGACTCAGATTTATCAGTTGGATCAGATGCAATGTGATTGGTTTGAACACAGGTGGCATGCTGATTCTCAGTCTTTGGCTCAAAATCGTGTGAGATAAGCAAACATGCAAACTGATTTTTCCAAAACAGCTTGCAGCGGCATGACTTTGGGCATGGATTTCTCTTGGCTCAAGTTGAATCAATTCATGCTGTTAAGCTCTTTGAATTCTTAGCAACATATGCAACAATATTGATGTTTAACTTAGGACTTGATTCAGCTTGCAACTATGTGAAAAGATCTCACAAGTTTTGGTGTTTCAACAAAATCTGTCTTGGATAGAATTTTTCTAAGTGTTGGAAAATGGCATCCTTTCATGTTTTCAGCCACTTTGGCTCACTCATAGCTCAAAACCCATAATGAATTGGAGTGACTTGTAGTTGAAGTTTTTGTAGAGGATAATGAGGTCTACAAATCAAGCCTTGGATGGAAAAAAATGGCTTTATGGTTTAGGAGTTATGACCCTCCAAAGTTGGTACCCTTGTCACTTTATTTTTAATTTAGAAAAATTTTCTAAGTTTTTATGGTTACCCCTTTTACAAGTTATCCAACTTTTCTTGATTTTTCTTGATGAATGATGATTCAAATCATACATTAACATCATTTTAGGGTTAAAAATCCATTTTAGTGACAAATCTCAAAAAGTCAAAGTTGACTTTTGTGCACAGTTGACTTTTTGTCAGATGAATTCCAAACTGTGCAATTCTTCAGGAAATCATGTCCTTGACCTAAATCAAACTTGATGGACATGTTCCATGAGTGTCATAGGGTATATTGATTCATGTCTTAGGGCTTGGGAGCATATCCAGGTCAAAAGTCAAAGTTACAGTTGACTTTTCTCGCGAAACCCTAACTGTGATTCAGATGAAGTTGAGACTTGTTGCTCAAGCTTCCTGGATTAATCCATTGTTCCAAATGGATCAATATGGTATATTAGAGAACCCCAAATCATGTCTTGAGGTCTTGGTTCATGATTTGTCCCAAAAGTCAACTTAGGGGTGAATTAGGTCAAGGAACCCTAATTCCTGATTTTTGATGTATGCATCCCCTGAGGCAAAATTGACTTGATGCTTGGGTTTATGAAGTTCCATGGAGAATTTTAGGACATGTTTTGAAGTATTGGCTCATGCCCAGAGGAAAATTTCCAACTGGAGGCCCTGGTCGACCAAAACCCTAATTTGGTGACACTGGCGATCTTGAAGCTTAATCCACCTAGAAGGGAGCAGCCTTGTGCTTAATCCTTGAAGTGGGAGTCCTTTTGATCCATTGTAGATTCTTGGGAGGTCAGACAAGTTGAAGATCAAGTCATTCCTTGATTGATCCTTTGTCTAAGGCTCAGAGAGGGCTTGAAACCCTAATCTTAATAGTAGTGAATGCTCAACAACCCTTGAGGAGATTGATGAGGCATAAAGGTCCATCCATATTGTGATGATGATTTGCACAATGATGGGAATCTAAGTGGTCAAAATTTGGGGTATGACACACTCTTGGTGGGTTTTTGATTTTTAGGGTTTTTGATGAGGATTTAATGGAGAATAATGGGTATTTATGAGGTTTAATGGAGGAAGATAAGGAGAGACAGACCACAAAATCTGATGAGATGACATGCAATGAACATACATCAATGTGCAATGAAAATATGTAGTGAAAATAGGCAGCACTAGGTCGGCGCACGCTTTCCAATAAAGCAGAGATTCTGAATTCTGCATTTATGCGTCGACCTATTGACCGCGTGCGTCGGCGCATGATTCATGAATTTTCTTAAAAAATTTGAACATTTGGGTATGCGCTATCCCGAAAGTTTTTACTAGGTCAGCGCATAAATCATGCGTCGACGCATGCGTATGCAAACTTGAACCAGAAATGAAATTTTTGCAATTTAAGTTCCAAAAGATAAATAAACATGCACATATATAGAACAAAAGATCCACATGAACTATATGTGCTCAAAATACAATAAACATCAAGATTAGGGTACTTAATATGGTACAAAACATGATAAACATCTATAAATCGGAACGATATTACCTTGATCACCATGACGATAAGTGCCCTCACATATAGCTAAATATCTCTTTGCATTGTTAGTTAAGGAATAAACAAGCATGTATATATGTGAAGATCACTACCTAAAAAGATTATTAAGCACGATCCGAGATATCGAGAATGCCAAGTTCCCTACGGATGTGAAAGAAAGGCTCTGTAGCTAATGGTTTTGTAAAAATATCAGCAAGTTGATTTTTAGTGTCAACGTGCTCAAAAATCACATCACCTTTCTCTACATGATCCCTAAGAAAATGATGGCGTATTTCGATATGCTTGGTGCGTGAATGCAATACGGGGTTCTTAGTTAGATTAATCGCACTAGTTTTATCGCACAAAATTGGAATACACTCAAGTTTTAAATTGAAATCAAGCAATTGTTGTTTAAGCCATAGGACTTGAGCACAACAGCTACCGACTGCAACGTATTCCGCCTCGGCAGTTGACAAAGAAACAGAAACCTGTTTCTTGCTATGCCAACTCACCAAGGAATTTGCGAAAAGGTGACACGTGCCACTAGTACTTTTCCTATCCAACTTGCACCCGGCAAAGTCAGAATCGGAGTAGCCAACTAAGCAACAAACACTACCTTTGGAATACCACAACCCATACTTTGGAGTACCGGAAAGGTATCGAAGTATACGCTTAATAGCTTTTAAGTGGGATTCCTTGGGATGTGCCTGATACCTCGCACACATGCATACACTAAACATTATATCGGGACGTGATGCGGTAAGATAAAGAAGATATCCTATCGAACCTCGATACTTCTTTACCTCAACATCCTTACCCTTTTCGTCACAATCAAGATTGGCACTTGTAGGCATAGGAATGTCTATTGCTTTGCAGTTTAGCATATCAAAACGTTTAAGTAACTCAAGACAATATTTCGTTTGACTCACGAATGTGCCCTCTTCAAGTTGTTTGATTTGCAATATGAGGAAATAGTTGAGCTCCCCCATCATGCTCATTTCAAACTCCCCCTGCATTAAACTAGAAAACTCCTTAACCAAGGTCATGTTAGTAGACCTAAGTATAATATCGTCAACATAAATTTGTACCAAAATTAAGTGTTTTCCTTGACGTTTAATAAAGAGGGTTGTGTCAACCTTTCCTCTTGAATACCCTTGATCAAGTAGAAATTTGTTTAGACGTTCATACCAAGCCCTAGGGGCTTGTTTAAGTCCGTACAAAGCGCGTTTAAGTTTATAAACATGATCAGGATATTCGTGGGATTCAAAACCCAGAGGTTAGGCTACATAAACCTCTTCATTTATGTATCCGTTAAGGAATGCACTTTTAATATCCATTTGGAATAATTTGAAGTTCTTTGTGCAAGCATAGGCAAGTAGAAGGCGTATAGCCTCGAGTCGGGCAACCAGCGCATAAGTTTCATCATAGTCGATTCCTTCCTCTTGGTTATAGCCTTGCGCTACAAGCCGTGCTTTGTTACGTGTTATTACTCCATTTTCATCAAGTTTGTTCCTAAACACCCATCGGGTGCCGATTACTCGATGATCTCGCAGAGGGGGGACAAAGTCCCAAACCTCATTTCTCCTGAATTGATTTAGTTCATCTTGCATTGATAGAAACCAATGCTCATCGAGTAACGCCTCCTTAGCGTTTTTAGGTTCAACTTGTGACATAAACGTAGAGTAATAGAAAAAATTACTAAGTTTAGAGCGAGTGGTTACTCCCTTAGAGATATCACCGAGAATGTTGTCAATTGGATGGTCTTTTGAAGACTTCCAAGATGGAGGAAGTTCATCTTTATCAGAATGATGATCATCCTCACTTTTCACTGGTTGGTGATCCTTTTCCCCCTCAATACGCACTGCTTCAGGCTGATCAATTCCCTTATCAGTGTCCTTGAGTATGTCTTCAGTAGGTACACCTGCACCATGAAAAGAACTACCTTCTCCGACATTTCTCGGATAAGACTCATCAAAGGTAACATGAACTGATTCTTCAACTACACGTAACCTCTTATTATAAATTCTATACGCTTTACTTGACTGAGAGTATCCAAGGAAAATACCCTCGTCGGCCTTGGCATCAAATTTACCAAGAGTCTCTTTCCCATTGTTTAACACAAAGCATTTGCAACCAAATACATGAAGGTGAGAGATATTTGGCTTACGCCCTTTTAAAAGCTCATACGGTGTCTTGTTTAGAATAGGCCGGATGAGCACCCTATTCAAAACATAACAAGCCGTACTTATGGCGTCGCCCCAAAAGTAATTTGGTAATCCACCATCATTGATCATAGTCCTTCCAAGTTCCTCCAAAACTCTATTTTTACGTTCCACTACCCCATTTTGTTGAGGGGTGCGCGGTGCGGAAAAATTATGATCAATTCTGTTGGAATCACAAAATGCTTCAAACAAATGATTTTCAAACTCCCCGATGGTCACTTCTAATTGACCCAATGTTTGTGTTTAACTTGTTCTGAGATAACTTAGCAAATCGTTCAAAGGCCGAAAAGGTATCACTCTTATTTGCTAAGAAAATGGTCCAGCAAAACCTAGAAAAATCATCGACTATAACAAACCCATAATAGTTACCACCTAGACTTTTAACCCCATTTGACACGCATCACAAAGGTGATCCTTTGTGAATTTAATTTTGGACAACCCGATGACTAGGTCTTTAGAGACTATTTTGTTAAGCAAATCAAAGTTGATGTGAGCCAACCGTCTATGCCACAACCATGAATCTTCATTCATAGCGACTAGAGACTTGTCTCCATTCAACGATACCTCATTTAAGTCTAGCATATAGACGTTGTTCACCCTCAAGCCCTTAAACACATTCTTTTTGTCGCTATCTTCAACTATGCAACAATCCTTTGAAAAAGATACTTTATAATTCTTGTCACATAGTTGACTAATGCTTAAAAGGTTGTGTCTAAGGCCTTCCACAAGTAGCACATCAGAGATAGTAGTAGATGAGGGGTTACCTACACTACCTTTGTCGAGAATCTGTCCCTTATTGTTATCTCCGTAGGTGACAAACCCCTTTTTCTTCGCCACAAAGTCGATGAAAAGAGATATGTCGACAGTCATATGTCTCGAGCAGCCACTATCCAGAACCCATCTTCTTTCGGTGGTCTCAAGACTTTGTACCTACAAAAGCAATCAAGGGAGAGTAGGTACCCAATTCTCATTGGGTCCTTTAAGGTGAGTGAAACCAGGACTGCACTTGGGCAACCATTGGTAGATGCCTTTCGGAACAAGAAACCTTCTGAAGCGGAATTTTGCAATAGTATGACCAGGCTTACAACGGTAAAGACAATTACGGTTCATTTGGAATTTACCTTTTCTATCACTATCTCGAATCACATAGGTATACTTTTGATATGGATTATTCATGCTCTCACGAAAATGTGCTCGATCGATAGCAAACGTAACTTTTGGCTTAAGAGCCTTGTCCAATTTGGCCTTGAGGGTTCTCACCTCTCGTTGCCAAATATGACAAGTGTCACAGCCCCAATTGAACCAAGGGGTAGGGTCCTCTTCAACCTTGGCTTTTGATGTGTCCACTATAGAGTTTTTGAGGGCTTCCAATTCCTTTTCGGAATCGGAAACCTTCTTCTCCAAATACGTGAAATTCCTTTTATTTGAGGCTAAACATTGAAATGCTTCCTTAGCCTCATAGTGTAACATGTCAAAAGCCTTTTGTAACTCTAAATACGACATAGTATTAACATGATCATATTTATAATGCTTTACCTCTTTTGCTTTGTTGTGGCGTGCCATAAGACAAAAGTTAACAGATTCACTTTCGTCACTTGAGGAATCATCTTTCTCCGACTCACTATCGCTTTCCCAAGCGATGTATGCTCGTCGAGACTTGTTGGAATTTTTGTTTGAGCGAATCTTGTCATTATCCTTATCTTTGTCTTTCTTTAGAGATGGACAATTCGGCTTGTAGTGCCCGGATTTACCACAGTTGTAGCACGTCCCTCTTACCTTGCCATTTTTATTTCCTTCGCTTCTAGATTGCTTCCTAAACTTGACTAGATTTCTATCCGAGTGTTGAATATCGTTCTTACGAACATATCTATTGTACCTCTTCACAAATAAGTCCATATCATCACCGAATTCTTCATCTTTGTCATTATTGGCTTCATCATCACTTAGCTCTTGATGTGTGTGCTTTGATTAAGAAGCCTTAAGAGCTATGGACTTCTTCTCCGTATCTTTTGCCTTCTCTTTCTTGATACTCTTTTCATGTTTATCTAAGCTAATGAGCACTTGCTCATGCTCATCGAGTTTACCAAAGAGTGTTGCGAGGTCTAGTGTAGCAAGATCGTTGGCCTCCTTGATAGCGGTGACCTTCGGTAGCCATTCCCTGTTAAGACACCTCAGAATTTTGTTAGTAGCAACCTCATTTGGAATTGGTTTACCAAGAACATGCAATTTGTTGATAATGTGAGTAAATCATTTTTACATATCCGCAATGGTTTCCCCTTGCTTCATGTAAAACAAATCAAACTCTTGCGTTAGTGTATTAATACGAGTCATCTTAACATCATTAGTGCCTTCGTGGGCTACTTGTAAAGCATCCCACATGGCTTTCGCCGTTTCACAATGGGAGACTCGATAACACTCATCAACTCCAAGGAGGAGATGACCATATTACGAGCCTTCCAATCATAGATGTACTTTTTCTCGTCCTCCACAGTGAGCTTCAGGTTTAGGAACGACAACACCTTCCGTGTTAGTCATAGTAATTTCCATAGGACCGTTTAAAATAACGTTCCAAACCTTCCAATCTATGGAATTAATATGGACGCGCATACAATCCTTCCAGTAGCTGTAATTTTCACCTGTAAAAACTGGAGCTCTATTATAAGCCCCTTTAGGTTCGTTTGTCATGATCCAAGAAGTTTTACCGAAGCACCGGAATTAACCGGAGCTCGTGATACCACTTGTTAGACGATGGCTATATATCTAGAAAGGGGGGGGGGTTGAATAGATCCCTTGAGTTTTACACGCAAATGGTTTCCAAAAATTTGGTTTTAAAAAATGTTTAACGGAAGCTACCACTGGATAGAACGTCTACAATGAACCTTCTACCAAAAGATCGGATATGCACGAATATATCGAGAATGAGTATGGAAGAGAAAAATTCAGTTTGATTACTACACTTAAAAACGCAGTCAACAAAATATCACTTGCTTGATATTTAATCCAAACCAATGAGGTGAAATGATAAGCAATGCGTTCGATTTTTGCTTTGAAACAAATTATCAAACACCTAGTGTGCGTAAACACACTAAGTGAAGAATTTCTATGGAATATAATATAGAGCTGCTCCAAGATACAATTCAAGGAATTGTATCAATTTAACAAATAGTTTCTCAGCTCAAAATTACACTACAACAGAGATTTCGATAAATTGCGACTTCACAAATTCGAACAAACTGAAATGTAAAAGAGTTAAGGGAAAGAGAGAAAAAACGAGATTTGATTAGGCAGTTCCTCAATCGTCCTCGCTTTGGGTACGTCTGCCCCCAACTCCACAAACGGAATTGAGATATATGTATATATGTAGCTGTTGCAAATTGTTTATTACAAGAGAAAACTATGAACATCCAAACCCTCGAACGTCTTCGATCGTTGATGCCGAATTTTCTCTCCCCTTGATTCAAGATGAATCAAGTGCTTCGAATATGGTTGATCTAATTACCGTCTCACGTTACTAAACCGAAAGAACCCACCGTTCTTCGGTTACCTTCACTCGATCAATTGCGATCTACCAAAAATTCGAACCCAAACCTCTCTTTTACGATCCTCTGATTATAGCTACTAAACCGAACAATTGTGTCTATTTCCGGTTACCTTCGCCCAGCCGAATCCCTGTAGAATGAAACGGTTTGTGCAAAAACCCCCAAAATCTATCCGATTCTTGGAGGACAAAACCAACTGGTTTGATTCAAGAAACACCTGCCAAACTCTCAACCCAGAAGATGAAGATCACACTTCCTAAATTCTGAACATTATCACTTCGAACAATGGGCGACACAAACAAAGATGATTATGGGTGATTGTTTGTTTACTCAATGAATCTAAGATGTACAAAGTAACTCCTCAGAGTTATAGCAAGATATGAGCAGCAGCTCCTTGCAAACTACATGATTCTAAGATGTACAGGATATTATAATTAAATTACATCTTCAGAATTCTTCATCTTCTAAGTTGAGCGAGCTTCAAACAACAGCTCCCTTGCTTCTTGACGTTGATCTTCAGAGATGATGTAGTTGGGGTTGATTGATGATTTGTTGATTTCTTCGTCTTCTTCGAGTTCTTCAATATCTGGTTGTTGTAGATTGATAATCTTGAAGTTGCAACTCGAACTCGAACTCTCAGGTTGTTGTGTTTGTTGATTTATGATCTTTTCATGTTTGATCAACAACTGAGATATCAACACTTTGATTGTTGTTGTTTTGGATGATTATATATTTTTCGTTCCAACAACAATGGCCATGTGTGAATTGATGATAGCTTTGGATATTCTAAGTGTTACAACGAGAACTCATCGTTGTTGCTATCTTCACATAATGACTTGATCAATTCACCTTTTATGGAATCAATCGATACTTTCAGCAGCGAATACTCTTTCCTTTATAGCCGTTTAAAATATCGTTGGCTGTTGGAAAAGAGACTTTGCGTAATAACTAGCTGTACTGACACATCTCCTTTTTGCTGTGGGAGAAGTGATAAAATATATCTTTCTTGGGCAGTTTGTATAGTCGTTCACAACGGTAACATTTGACTTCCAAACTTCAGAGGCTTCTGATGGTAAATTGATGAAGCATGAGTAGAGTCTTCTTAACAGGATATCTGATACGTCAAGTCTTCAGTCATTTGAAGAAGTCCATTAGGAATCAGTCTTCAGAACTTCAGCACTTGTCTTTAAGAACATTATCCTTTACATCTTCAAGTCTTCAGAAACTTCAAAACTTGTCCATTAGGAATCTATCTTCGGAGTCTTCAGCACTTGACCTTTTGAATCGTAATCTTCAGAACACATAAGTCTTCAGAGTCTTTCTGCACTTGGTATTCAGAGCCTTCCGCCTTCAGAACTTCAATTCATGAGAGTCTTCAGCACTTCGGTTCTCTTCTTCAGAAGCTTCGCAATCTTCAGAATCTCGACCACTTTCAGAGAGCATCCACAAGAGCATTGCATCAGCAATATCGGCATCCTTGGATCTGACTGATCACGATCAGATACAGAAGCGTTCTTGCTTCTTGCGACTTGTTTTACACACAACAACTTCGCATATTATCAATTACGCTCATCTGGCTGGTGCTTGTTGGATCTGATATCTTCTATAATTATGATCTGCACACAACACACGTTAGAACATAAAATGGTTCTTTCACAAATACGTATTGTTATCATCAAAACATAGATCGACTTGTAGAGACAATTCTTGCTCTCACAGATCTTTGAGCTTCAACAACAATGGTCGTGTGTTAATGGTGATAGCTTTGAATGTTAAGTGTAACAACGAAAACTGATAGTTGCGACTATCATCACATCGACACCTTCAGAAGCGCATACTCCTTTCCTTTAAATATCCAAGTAAAATATAGCCGTTGAAGAGCTGTTGGCTATTTGAAAAGAGTCGTTGTGCAATGATGAAAGTTGTACTGCATATCTTATTTTTACTGTAGAAGAAGTGACGGGATAGATCTTTTTAGTACAGTGTACAGTCATTGCCAACGGTAACATTTGTCTTCAAATCTTCAGAGGCTTATGATGGTAATTAATTGAAGCATGAGTAGAGACTTTATAACTGGGTCTTCAGAATCTTCAAGTCTCCAGTCTTCAGAACTTGTCCATTAGGAATCTGTCTTCAGAGCTTTAGCACTTGTCTTGAAACCCGTTATCTTCACTGCTTCAAGTCTTCAGAGTCTTCAGAACTTGTCCATTAGGAATCTGTCTTCAAAGTCTTCAGCACTTGACTTTTAGGACCATAATCTTCAGAACTCATAAGTCTTCAGAATCTTTCTGCACTTGGTCTTCAGAGCCTTCATTCTTCAGAACTTCAAGTCATTAGAATCTTCAGCACTTCGGTTCTCCACAAGATTATATCTTTAGAAGCTTCGCTATCTTCAGAATCATAATCACTTTCAGAACAACATCCACAAGAGCATTGCAACAACAATATCAGCATCCTTGGATCTTTCTGATTATGATCAGATACAGAAGCATACTTGCTTCTTACGACTTGTGTTACACATAGTAACTCGCATATGATCATTTACGTACATCTTGCTGGTGTTTGTTGGATCTGATATCTTCTATGATTATGATCTGCACACAACACACATTAGAACATAAAATAGTTCTTTCACAAATACTCATTGTTATCATCAAAACATAGAGATGACTTGCAGAGACAACTCTTGCTCTTACATGACACACCTAAAATGTGTTGGATGCTATGCAAATGATGATGGAATTTAGGGGTAAAATTTGGGGTATGACAACTTGCCTTTTTAAATAACTTTACCGGATGACATGTGTGACGCCCCCAATCTATACCCCCAAATAAGTATAAAACAATAAACACTTAATAAAATTTCGTCAGAGTATATTTAAAAACACGGCACAGACAAGGAAATCACATCAATTTGATACAAAACATACAACACCTGCTCATAAAGATATGCAACAGTGGGGTAGCATACATACAGAGGAACTCAGTTCCTTACACCCACATTTCAAAGTTTTTAGAATAAAAGCGGAAAATCTAAAAACTGAATATCATATATATATCAATGAAAAGTTGGTCATACATCAGTTATACAAGTACAAACCTAAAGATATAAATATACACAATACACCAAAATCACAAACGGCCTCCTTAACTACCCGGTGTCACATATCAGAGCCGACCGACAAAAGAATGAAGATACAATCTTCACAAAAGACCTCCAGCAACTCTAATCTGCAATGCCTCATAGAGCATTATAAAACGAGCAGAAGGGTGAGAAAAACAACCATAATATAAATGCATATAATTATATATATCAACATAAAAATGCACATATCAAATATTCTCACCACAATGATCACATGCCTACACATAAAGCATATACAGATTATATTCACATAATCCCATATTCACACATCATGCATATGTTTATATACAAAACATATCAGTCATAATTCAATGCATTTAACACAAATGCACAACAGTTCACAATTGCTATCACAAGCTCAATCACACAATGTCTCACACATAATCACCAAATCATGATTTCCCACATATAACCAATGTAATCATAATTCATGCAGATGCAAAGGGACCGACACAACGACTCTCTATGCAAATGCATATGCGGTACCGACTCCAAGATTTCATATCTCATCACTAGTTCACTCAGGAACTCTGCTGGAACCATCGCTCGTTACATCACTGCAACTCCCCGTCGGGCCTACGATGTTCACCCACCGCTCACACCACCACAAAAGGGGCACACGGTGTTTATGGATCGCTCACACCACCACAAAAGGGGCACACGACCCGATCGCTCACACCACCACACGAGGGGCACACGATCGTCTATAACCATCGCTCACACCACCACAAAAGGGGCACACGATGTTATAGCTGATTCCCCACCCGAACCGCCGTCCCTCAGGACGCAACAACAATGCATATCATGATGCTTGACACACAAGAACTCATGACAACCATGCATTTTCACACATATATGCAACCATAAACATGCATATATAATCAAATACCACATATTGCATTTATTTGCCTTTCGGCCACAATTCATCACCACAACATGTCATCACATGCATTCACATCATACAACGCCATACAAGTTATACGATCTCCATATCAAAAGCACATAGCATAATACACATCATTTACACACCATTAAAACGGCAAAAGTCGACAAAACGACACTATTCACATTTCCCGACATATTTTAATCGGCTAACAATCTCAAAATTATCATCATAAGAAAGTGCATTTTATAAGCTTTCCAACGATATAAATATCACTTAAATCGGAAATACGGTTTGAAAGATATGAATTTCTTAAAAAAAGACAAGAAAATTAAACAAAACTCCCAACCGCCCGGCGAAGCATGCCCACCGCCCGGCGAAACACGCTTCGCCTCTGCTTCGCCTGACGAAGCACAGGCGACATCAATTCCCCCAAAATGACTCAAAGAGTCAGTAACTTGGCACCTCCACGCCTCTCAAAACCACCCGACGAAAGCACGCATCGCCCGGCGAAACGATCCCACCGCCCGGCGCTTCGCACCAGAAGCAGAATTTTCTGCTTGCGTTTACACTGTTCACTACCCCCAAAATTTCCATTTTCTTCCCCCAAATCACTTCCATCAGCAAAACAATTAATAGCAATAGTTCATACACATATAGAGATCATATAACACAAATTATATCGAATTTCGTCCGTGAAAACATCGATTTCTACTCATTTTATCATTTTCGACCTAAAACTCACATATAACTCAAAACTTTACCAAACATAATTTTTCCACCACAACAATCATACATAATCACACACATGTATAGAATAATCGAGTTTCAAACCCTTACCCGGATTCCAAACGATCTAGCTCTTGTTCTTGATGATTTCCACTCTTTTCTTCTCTTTTTCCCCTCTTCCTCTTTCTTTCTCTTCTTTTTCTTTCTATTTCTCCTTTTTCTCTTTCTCTCCTATTTCCTTCCTCTTATTCCTATTTCTTTTCTTTTATTTTCTTTTTCTCTCATTTCTATTTTACCACCTAATTCTATTTCTCTCCCAATTCTCTTATTTTCTATGTCTACTCAATATTTCCTCTACAAATTACTTCTTTAATTTTCTCTTCCTCATTAATTGTTATAAAATGACCAAAATGCCCTTAAGCCCAAAATTCCCGAAAACGCTCTCAAACGAGATAATACATCATAACATAGCATAAAAGCATATTATCACACCAAAGTCATAAATAGAATAATTTAACATTCCAAATAATTAAATCGACTCGATTAAATAAAATGATCAAAACTGGGGCGTTACAACATGAGTGATGACAATCCTCATGAAATCAGGGTGAAAGGTATTTAAATATAGAAAAACCGGAAATTTTGCCCCTAGATGCAATGACATTATATGCTATGGACAAATGAACTCTCTCTGTACATGTTGGGGACAATGTTGTGAAATGCAATAAACTTTAGTATGGTGATTTATGATGAATGATAAATATGAGATACGGAGAATGATGAAAGCAAAGGATAATGTCAACGACAATGGGTAACAACTCACTGGGGATGACATGCACTGGGGAGACAAAAACAAACTGGGGGATTAGGAAGAGGAAATTCCCTCTCGCTTAAACCCTAAAAACGAAGAGGCACTTTCCCAAACTCTCATTTTCCCAATCTCTCAAATAAAGAATTAGATGGCGAATCCAAGGAAGAACCAAAGGAAAAAAGACTTCTCATTTGTGACTTTCTCGATCATTATCAATGTATCCACTCTCACTGAATCTGCAGAACCAAGGTATATTCCTAATCTTCACCAAATCCCTATGTCCAAGCTAAATCTTGAGCTCGACTCTTTGTGGTTCCAAATCTAGGGTTTGACAAATCATTTCTATTTCATACATTGAGAATATTTCAACACTGGATTATAAGCTATTTTCATTTTTTTCAAGAAAAATCTTTAGAGTATGAGCTCAAAACGTGTCTTCTATCAGTATTTGACTCAAAACCAATGTGTCTTCTTTTTGTTCTTATTAACTTATTCTTATATAACTGTTTGGTTTTAACACAGTGAACTCTTGTTGCAGGGTTGTTAGTCAGATTTAATATCCCTCCCTAGTTGATCTGAGGGGGCTTCTTCTAAACTTAGTTACTTAACTCTTGGATGTTTTATCTCGTATCAGGTATCTGATTTCGCATTGAATTGTACTTGACACTAATTCCTTAAGTTAGATTTAAAGGTTGCATCATCATTTTAATCAAATTCATTTGTTTTTTATGCTTTTGCAGATTTTTTTTTCGTGATTTTTGAATTCGAGACGAACTGTAAATTGAACTGTTCTGATTTTAAACATTTATTTTTATTATGTAGTTTTCTTACAATTTTACACAGAAGTGAGAGAGTCTATTAGAACGAGGAGGGATAAAAACAACAAAATGTGGACTGGTGCCATGTCATGAATTAGTCGGTAGATTTGAGAATTGAGGGTGGACGTGAGAGCTAGAGTGTATGCAGGATTAGGAGAACAGTTCCAATGGGAATGGTAAATTTGGTATAGATTGTGGGTTGCCTTTGTCTTAGGTTAGAAAAAACGAGTTGTATTCTTAAATTCTAAAGTTCTGATGTCATGTGACATTATTCATGTTTTCTCTCTATCCTTATAGATTAAGGGAAAGTGAATGAAAGTATAGGAAAAAGAGAGAATGATAAACCAGAGGCCAAATCATAAGAGTCTCTGTTGTGTGAAATTGATGAAATGATTCACTTAAAATTTCAGTAAGGTACACTATTAAATGTTTAGTTTACTATGTTACTAGGAATTGTTTGTTTGAATGAATTGGAAGCTTCTTGATATTTTGTACTTGTAGCCAAATGCAAATTAAACATCATGATTTAGACAAAATTCAACCTCTTTTGTTTTCTTTGTTTACTTTACGTTCTTATTTTGTTTGAATATATTAGTTACTGATACTATTAGTGTAAGTAAATACGTGTTTCTATCAAGGTTTCATAGTCCAATGTTCTATTTCCTATATTAGTAATCTGGGTTATTTATGCAGCTTGCAAAATTAGCACATAATATTGTGGTCGTAACTTGTGGAGGTGGGGCAAAAGCAAAGCTTCAAAAAGAGTTGGGAGTCAACAGAGTCACAGACTATAATAGTGAAGATATAAAAACGATATTTTTTTAATCCTTTGATTTGTTTGTGGTTCTACTAATAGTAACTATGGTATATTATTAGATATTATCACATTTTTTATTGTGTATTTTTAAATAATTATGGAGAACATCTTTTGTAGCTCTGGAACACTAATTAATTGTGCTTATTAGAGATAAGGTTTATACTAAACTAGATAAATGCTACAGAGAAGAGCGAGTTGCCGCCTAGATTACAAATTGAAATTTGTTGAGGTATTTTTCCTATCTTGTATCCATTTCCGTTGTGACAGCTTATAGAAATAATCATGATATTTTTCCTATCAACAAAATTTGGTTCTCTCAATGAAGTGTCAATAATGTTGCTCAATTATTGTCTTTACCTTTTTCCATTATCATGATATTCCTTTTCGTCGAGTGGGATTATGTAATACATGTGTTTCTCCTTGAATTTTAATTAGTTTATAAGTGAATGTCGTCAAAATAATTGGAATTCAACCTTTAATCATATTAGATTTAGTCTCATGTGAGAGGCTAATACAAACTTCAAGTAAAAAATTGTGTTCCTACTGAATCGGTAGACAATAGAAAAGTATAGGATTGCAAACTAAGTGTTGATTGTGTGCTTCATTAATATCTTTCATCATTTGTACTTATTCTACAAACTTGTATTTTATAGAAATACTAGTAGAAGACCCGTGCGTCCGCACGGGTAAGTTGATTTCTAGCTTAAATCATTCGATAAAAAGTTTAAATGTTTGTGGCTCTTTTTAAATACATCTTTACATATATTAACAATAATTGATAAAATTTAAATTAAAAAAATATCAAGACTAATCATCTCAAAAATAGTTATTTGGGTATAGTAATGATTCAACATACATGTGTATTCGAAACTAATTTGTTTTGTCCCGTACCACTTCATAAAATTACATGAGAGACAAGTACAAATGAGTGATGACCCAATACCTTTAAAATAAAAACAAAATATATAGAAAGAATTGGTGTTTCAATCATATAACCGTGAAATGATTTGAATACATAATAATTAAAATTTCAGATCTAATTGATTGTCTCGTGTCTAAATATTAATACAAATAGATTATAAATTAATTTAAAAAAATATAAAGGACCAGCTTTAAGATTTTTACAAACTTTCATGTTTCTCTTTGATGAAAAATAAATTCTCTACTTACGTTTTTTGAAAAACTTTCTTGTAACACTTAGCTATCAAATATGTTTTCCTTTATTGAAAATAATGATATACTTTAACAGCTCATTTGTATCTCTACGGAAGAGATCATATGTACCATATCATAAATGTTTTAATCTAAGGGACCCCACAAGTTATATGAAAAAAATACTACATACAAATGTTGAAGAGTCTATTAACATTCAACACGTCTCAGGATCTCAATTGATGGTGAATTTGTTGCAGGAAGTAGTGGCGAAATGGTCATAATATGCAACACGATGCAGAATAACTGCCCAAAATTCTGGTTTGAATAGTGACATGTTATTTGATAATGTACCAAATAAATGCATATACATTAGTAGTTAAGAAATAGTTCACTTCTAGCATTAGTAATCAAAATGTACTATACACAATAATTTCAATTATTAAAATGTCATGCAGAACAATTTCTATCTGTAGTTAATAGAAATTGTGAATGGATTATGGGAAAATAATTAATATGCCATTGAGTTTAATTAAATCTCCAAAATAGTTATATACTCATTCTTCTTCATTTGAATTTGCTTGCAACACTTCAACAAAATTCTTGTCAAAATAAGAGACATTGCTACATGTGTTTGAAATCTATCATCTTGTCAAAATTCTTGTCTAAATAATTCTTCTATAGACATCTGAGTAAGTTAGTAATGTCAGTGCCAAGATCAACACCTTAAACATCTTATTGTTTGTAAAGCAGTTTCAGAAAAGGTCTTCTTGCTCATAACTTTGTATTTATACTCATGTAGCGTTAGAACTTCACGCACAAGCACTTTCTAGAATTACTATGTCTTTTGCATACCATAGTTGACCAAATTCTTGATAGACAAGACCTTAGGAAATCACAAGAAAAGGACATCAAAGTTCAATAAGAACTTTCAAAAATATAATGTACTGCATGATAAAATATTCACTGCACTAAAACGACACAAACAAACATAAATTAGGTATATAGTTTAAAAGTATGAATAGAATCATGAATTGAGTATATGGTATAAAAAATGTTCTATTCACAAATAAAGTCAATGCAGATTTTCCTTTGCTTCAAAAATCCTTCCCTGTTTCATTAAACAAATTCCTAAATTGCACATCTTGTTGTTGTCCAGAGCTAGCGTAAGCGCGCGGCGATCGGCTTCTTCTGCTTCAATGTAGTTGTTTTGTTGCATCAGTGCCCATCCCAAGTCTCACAATAGAAAGAAGATGAGCTGCAAGAACTGTCTGGCAGCTTCTCCTAGTATAACTTGTTGATCCACTGAAAAAATCGGCATAAAGACATGATATTTTTAGACAAAACAGAAACACAAATATGTAAAGCAACCAATATTAATATCTTGTGCTGCCATACAAATGCCAAGATGTGCATATCAAAACCTAAATATTTGTCCATAATTGTATTTGCAAATGCACTATGGATGGTATAAATGATTCAAAAGAGAGAAACGTACCCAACATATAGTTCATAATTCTCTCTCTCTATATTTCAGCATTTATGAATTGCATAAATCTTCATCTTTAGGAATTCTAATTGAATGGAAGACAACACTCAACAAAAAGAATAGAGGAATAAGAGCAGGTTGTGAATAGGGTCAAGCTAGTATTAGAGAAATTATGGTACCAGCAGATAAAGATCAAGCATCTTTGGGTACAGATGACGGGCAATTAACAATTAGGGTATAGATTAAAACTACTTACACATGATCAACAAGCTTAGAAAAAAGCAAGAAGGGAGAGAATGCAAACAATATGCTGTTATACCTGGACATATTGGTGATTAAGCTGTTCTAGCCAATCAGTTTTTATGGACACGTTATTGTCGTGAAAAACATAGCTGCTACATTTCAGGATTGCTGCAATTGTATACCCCAACGCCATCAGCCCTCCAAGCAGACGCACACTGACCTCAAAAGTAATTCTAGGTGATATAATGAATGGACTATCTGTAACAAATGTGATAGGCATTGCATTTCATATTTTGATCGCTCTTTTAAGTGATTAAGTAGCAATTTGTTTATTTAATCAGTTTTATATGTTCCATGAAAAATTGATGCTACATTTCAGTTACTTGACTAAATTATCTGCTAAGAAACAAAGAAAGTAGGTTGTTTAATACTCTTGGTTGGAAAAGTTGTGCTTATAACTCTTTCATGAATGAGAGTATACCTCAAGAATCTTTTCCCAGAATTCAATTTCTTCAACAGAAAGAGTAAGCCATCTTTCATTCAAAGTTGGGCATCTTGATTCAAATACATATTCAGCAAAGGAACCACATTCGGTTGTGTACTGAAATGGAAGATTCTGCCACACATCCTCAGCTAAATGGGGCAATATTGGTGCTATTACTTTCACAATAGGAAGATCATGAGCTGCAAGAACTGTTTGGCAGCTTCTCAAAGTATAACTTGTTGATCCACTGAAAAAATCGGCATAAAGACATGATATTTTTAGACAAAACAGAAACACAAATATGTAAAGCAACCAATATTAATATCTTGTGCTGCCATACAAATGCCAAGATGTGCATATCAAAACCTAAATATTTGTCCATAATTGTATTTGCAAATGCACTATGGATGGTATAAATGATTCAAAAGAGAGAAACGTACGCATCATATAGTCGATCTTTGGCAACATCAAACTAGAAATTTGAAAGGTCAACAATGACAAACACTCAAGAGTGCAGAACATTGCAATGCATTGTCACCTATAGCAGCAATGGGAAGTTTCAAATGAAAAAGAGAAAAGCATGGAAATGATACCATCAAGAATTTATGACAGCAGTAGTTTCCACTACCTGCAAACAATGAATTTGGTTCAGTACCATTTTCAAAACAATTCAAGTATTTGGTTTTCCAATTTGTTTCAAGTTCAAAAACAATTCAAACCATTTCAAGTTTTTACTATCAGGACCATCATCTTTGGACTCGCAAGAATCATGAATGTTTTGATGGGCATGGATTGGTGTTGTTGTTGCTGCTGCTGTTGTTGTTCGAATTGGTGGCAAACTTATGTTGATGTGATCCTTACAATGCTGAGGTTGCCAAATTGATGAAGAACCAAGAAAAGCTTCAAAGAGCCTGCTTTGTTCAAGCCTATCAACTCCTCCTTTGGTCATCATTCCGGATTCGAGATCTTTGAGCATTTGTTACGCTGTTTCATAGGCTTTCAGATGAGAATCTGAACCTAATGACCTTTGTAAATAAAGGTTCATTTGTTGAGCTGTCCAATCTTCGCTTATGCTGTTCATATCCCAGGCCAACCGTTCTTGCAAAAGATGAATAAGCACTGACCTGAAATTGTATGTACCCCATAAGCAATAAAATTAAAATCAAGACCAAAAATGAAGGATGAAGAACACAGTTACAACAGTATCATTAACCTATTAGGTAAGCAATTACCAAAATCATACATACCAATACTACATTTTGTGAAAACTTGTACAAAGTTACCATGGTTCACAAGCCTATTACTATACAAACAACATACCAGAGCAGAAACTTGCATATATAGTCCTTGTCTTTCCATAGCCTCGTTCAAACAAACAACCACATCTCTTCCTACCTGTATGAAAAGCTTGAATTCTGTTACTAAATAGTGAGTAACTACTGTCAAAACAAGAACATAACTACTGATGAGATAACTAATAACTTGATTGTCCTGCTTATTTTACAACAGTTCTAGTCAGTAGTGAAGTTTTGTACTCAATAAACTACGGAAATATGTGTATCAACTATATGAAGCAATATATACACCAATGATAATGAAATATTGAAATTTAAAAGGGGAGTCCAACCAAAAGCACCGATGAAATAAACAAGCAAAATGATGCATATTTAAACAAAAACCTCACAAACCCTTCACAGAATAATGAATCTGGTGTAGATGTAGTTTCATCAACAAGCAAAATGATGCACATGTAAACAAAAACCTCACAAACCCTTCACAGAATAATGAACCTGGTGTAGATGTATGGTTGCATAAAGTAATGGATAATTTTACATCTCAGCCACTAAATTATTGTTTTGACTTTGTGAGGGTTTTGTTTGTGCGTGCACAATTTCTAAATCAACAAAGCCTCCAAAATCTCATAGTATTTGAAAGTGAATGTCTTTTAAACAGAATGAGTGGCAAATAATTCTGAAGCATCCAATTGGACAATCATATACAAACAAATTAGAAGCCTAAGTAGTAAGTACTGCAATGATTTCAGTTTTTGGAATTTAGCAAAATAGTCACCAGTTTATAATTTTAATCAAAAGCCGCCACATAAACATCCAAAATTACAACGAATATGAAAGAAGCAATTACAAGGAGAAGCAATTACCACGAGAAGCTAGAGAAGCTTTTAGAAGATCTGAATTGACGCACTCTGAATAGGGATCCCTGAGAAGGGAAAGAACACGTATACCTTATTCCTCAATATATCCAAAACTCATATGGAAAAAACCAAAACGGCAGATAATACAAAACATTAACGAAAAATAATTTCAATATCAGAATTTTGAGGTACGAAGAAAGAAGAATACTTTGTTATAGGTGCAGATGGATTATCACAACAATTGCATAGGAATGCAGTTCCAGGTTCCTTGTTTGTATTTTTACAGCTAGGACAAACTTCTTAGTACCAACCAAATTTACTTGTCTTGAACCTTTTGGTTGTCCCAAGTGTGTTGACGAAAGAATGCTAAAGACAGTAAAATCTTACATGTTGAAGAGAAATCATATCCCCTATGGTTTTGACATCTTTCATAAATGAGAAAGAGTTGTCTGCAAATGACCCTTGGGAAGCAGAAGATTGGGAAAGGGACTGTGAGTTGTCTTTCTTCGGTACTGTTTCTCCTAATCTAAGGCTCAAAGTAATAACATGTGAGTGGAAAAAAATCATTTAGAACACAAGAAACTATTATGTGTTAGTAATAAAATGTAAGTATGGAAAAGGAGATAGACGGCGTGATAAACCTTGCTACGAATTCAGTGAATTGAGGATGATTGTAATTGACAACAATTTAGATCCATTCCATGCATTGGAGAGGTTTAGCTTTCCAGTGACTATAAAAAACCCAAAGTATATGTAGTAATTATTAGGATATAATGGGAAATAAATTACAAATCCGGATTTGCAGCTGAAGAAACCTGAACTTAGTCGGACCGAAGCATGAGTCAGAATGACAATTGTTGGTCTAGATGAATGCTTATCGTTATCCCGAGTGTATCCCTGAAATTGGTTTGCATAGGAATCCCATTGTGTAACTCCTAAATCATTTCCACTGTTTAAAAATAAGGAGGATATGTGTTAATGACAAAAACAATGGAGATCAATGAAAAAGAAATGTTAAGAATCATACGATGCAAAAATGCAGTTACACATTTCAAATAATTGTTATCTACAACAAATTACTTATTACACTTCTATGAACGACATAAAAGATAGATGAACTGCAGGGTGCATAGCTTCTTTCCTTCGCTTAAAACAGTACTAACACAAGTATGTAAATTTTTTTTAGAAGAGACTTGTGAACTTAAAACAAAAATAGTAGCAATTACTGAAGCATAAGCTGTCTATACACACACCTTGGGACACTTAACCTTATAAGGCAATAGTTTCCCATAAGTTGCTCCTGATGCAACAATAACAAACCTATAATAAAGGTTAGGGGCAACTCGAATGAATAGCAAGTGAAGTAGAATTAAAAAAGACAGCATTCAACTCACACGTCTAAATGAATATAAAAATTGCATAGATGATATCACTTACTTTGAATACATCCACAACCTTTTGACCAATTTAAAGGTTTGAGATATGTTAAAACACATTTGTGCAACTGGACCTTCATATCTCCTAATGCACTTTTCTAGTAGTTGAAATTCTTCGACACGGATAAGTAACTCTGCCTTCGTCGGGTCACCATAAAATTCCAACAAAGGCCCTTGAATGCAACATTATATGCATTACAGGCCATACAACTTGACAGACTTTTAAGGTCTGAAGGAGCAGAATAGTGCATGCCTACATGTATATAAAGGAATAAATAAACCTTTTTTTAAGTATAAAATATGTTACAACATCTCAACACCTACAAGCTTTTCATAATGTAGAAGTTAGTTATTTGAATTATGCCTACTTGTAAAAGAACAGTGTAACTGAAAGCCATGAACAACCAAATAAACTATTGAAAATGCAATACAATTTACTTATATTTTCAAATTACAAGTACTTATAGGTCACAACCTGCCATTCCTGCTTGTCTTTCCCTATCCCATACGAATAGATGAGCCAAGATGAACACAGCTTGTAAAAATAGAAAAATACAATTCAAATGATAATAATTATAATAATAACTAATAACATGGGATAGAGAATAAATTGATCTAATTTTAATTTGTAATTAAGGCCATTCGCATAAAATGGTTCTGAATCTATATTGGCATTTTGCCTTAATTACTGTAAAATCATAGACTTTTCAAATAGACATTACTGTAAAATCAAAGGTTTTCCCTAGATAAGAATAACCACCAATATTGGGATTTCATTAGCAGTAAAGATTATGATTTTTTCAATTGAAAACTTAAAACATACACAATAAATACTAATTGACATGATTTATTAATTCTAATTCTAATTCGTGATTCTAATCCAGATAATTAATATATGAATTTGATTTATTGATTCAAAAACTCTCCTCAAGCTAAAATATGTTACAACATCTCAACACCTACAAGCTTTTCATAATGTAGAAGTTAGTTATTTGAATTATGCCTACTTGTAAAAGAACAGTGTAACTGAAAGCCATGAACAACCAAATAAACTATTGAAAATGCAATACAATTTACTTATATTTTCAAATTACAAGTACTTATAGGTCACAACCTGCCATTCCCGCTTGTCTTTCCCTATCCCATACGAATAGATGAGCCAAGATGAACACAGCTTGTAAAAATAGAAAAATACAATTCAAATGATAATAATTATAATAATAACTAATAACATGGGATAGAGAATAAATTGATCTAATTTTAATTTGTAATTAAGGCCATTCGCATAAAATGGTTCTGAATCTATATTGGCATTTTGCCTTAATTACTGTAAAATCATAGACTTTTCAAATAGACATTACTGTAAAATCAAAGGTTTTCCCTAGATAAGAATAACCACCAATATTGGGATTTCATTAGCAGTAAAGATTATGATTTTTTCAATTGAAAACTTAAAACATACACAATAAATACTAATTGACATGATTTATTAATTCTAATTCTAATTCGTGATTCTAATCCAGATAATTAATATATGAATTTGATTTATTGATTCAAAAACTCTCCTTAAGCTAAAATCTACTAAAGTTTAAGAAGTCACAACAGAACCAACTAAGAACTTATCCTTCTAGAGGAGAAAGAAAATGTGTCAAGAAAGGGTTGTTGGCACACGAAACTATATCGCAATATTTTGGAAGACAAAAACAAATCTGAATCTAGAACCAAACTCTGGAGGTGACCTACACAAATTAAACGTCGCTGAAAGCTCAACTAACGCGCTGACACGCACCAATGAGGGTGACAGCCGGAATTGGTAGACGCAAATGGGAGCGTGTGATATGGATTCTGAACCTGCAATTTCAGGTTTCAGAGATCAACAGATTCCACTCAGAGAGGATTCTCTCCCAAAAACTCCCTAGATAAGTGTTTTGATAGCGACTGTGGTGTTCCATTAAAATTTGTAACTAAGATAACCATTAGATGTTTCAAATGCTACTTACTTCCTTCCCATTAAGATTTCTCATGACAACACCATCAACGACACGGGACTTACTTGCTTCAGCATGAGCTTATTTAGGACCAACTGTATACACCTACAGTTATTTGTCAAACATCAGAAAAACAGTTCTAATACCGTTGAAGGTATTCAGAAAAATGTCAGAAAATTGAGGATTTGTGACTATATCTTGTTGTTAATGTGTGATCCATTTCTATAAAACCACACACCATCTCACCTTATCCACGGAATCATCTTTGGCCTTATTAACTTCTTGTCTTGGAAGTTCCTTTAAAATAGAAACCGTTACCCCTGCAGCAATTTCCGAAGGCTTGAATTTCAAGAAGTTAAAGCCTGTTTAAAAAATAAGGAGGATATGTGTTAATGACAAAAACAATGGAGATCAATGAAAAAGAAATGTTAAGAATCATACGATTCATTGGACAAGGCAATGTTAATGAAAGCATTTTTGCTTCCGCCTGCAGTTTGTGTTTTGACGACATCACGAAGAACTCCAATGACATCTGTATAATGTATAAAACTGATAAATGAACGACAAAAACAACAAACTCCTAAAGCGAGACGTAATACACATAAGTACGATGAAGCAAAATGATGCACAAACTCTTGCAATGGACTCGGGAGGAAGAGTACCGAGCAAATCCGTCATGAGATCCAATTGGTGCACCACATTTTTTCCAGGAAACAATGGCCTCCCAATAAGCACTTCTGCAAATATGCATCCAATGCTCCAAATATCAAATCCAGGGGTATACTGCATAGAAAAATCATTATATCATTAATAGAAAAATCAAACTCAAAGATTGAAAAAAATCAACAGAAAAATCATTATCTCAACCACTGAATGAAGAGTTAAAACAACAATATATCATAATACCAACACATTTCCCTACACATTTCCATATAAAAAAAATCAAACCTAATACCAAAACCATCAAAACCAGAACTCAGAACTAAAACCAGAACTCAGAACTAAAACCAGATATCATAACACATTCAAATCAAAACCTCCATCCAAACCAAAACAAAATCAGAATGATTAAGAAATTAAGAGAGCAGATAAAATCAGAACAGCATGGTAAAATACAACTTTAAATTAGATCATACATAACACGCCCAAACTTAGATATCAGACGAAATAAAACAAAAATGGAACCAAATATAGTAGAGGCAAACCGTGAAAGGATATGAAGAAAGGATAAACCCACAAATCCTTGAGCAGCACAACCGATTTGTGAAACCGTTTAGGGTTTTGGTTGAAAGAGAGAACACGGAGAGAGAAAGGGGTGGTGGTAGGCGTGGATATGGCGGAAAAGGGGACGACGGAGAAAGGGGTGGTGGAGATGTTAGGGTTTGAAGGGAAAAGGGGGAAAAGAGAGGGGAGACGAGAGAATACGAATGAGAGAGAGACTGAGAGTGAAATGAGAAGAGAAAAAAAGAGAGGGAATGTGATGTTTGAGTTGAAACAAGCCACGTGGCCAAATGAGCTATTTTCATTGGACAATGAGTTTTCATTTAGTAAATGACGTTTAAGGACATGTATTAATAGGTTAATTTGAAATTAAGGAAAGGGCATTAGAGGTGGTTTGGTAGCATATTTCATTTATATGTAGTTAGTTGATTTGCATAAAATGCACACTATATGCACGATTAGAAGCTTATGTTATTAGTTGGTGATTGATATTGAATAAATGGTATGAGGGCACCAAAGTATGGTTTGAAAGGGATAACTGACTCTTTAGTTAGAGTGAAGGTTCCATTTAGAAATTATAAACTATAGGAGAAAATCTGATATGTAATATATTTTACAAATTCATAGCACATGTCTTATTTTAGAATTGAATATGCACTCATTTGTTTTGGTTACTTACATTTGGAAATTTTTGCTTGAAATTAATGGTTTAAATCATCAATGTGTTGATAATAGAGATTAATGTTATGTTTACTTCCACTATAGGATCACATTTGAAGTAAAAAAAAACATTCGTTGAGTTGACATTATTTGCTTATAACAGGTGTTGGTGCTCTAACAGATCATGACACTGTTGCAGACATCCATGCACTACTACGAAAAACCCATTTAACAACGGTTGGAAATGACATATAATGACGGGGGCGAAGGCGTTGCTATGTAGAGTGTTGTTGTATATGAGGTACGTACAATGATAGTCATGGGACCGTTGTTGTATTCCAGTATGCGCGCACCATTTTACAACGGTTAGTTTACTCAACCGTTGTGATATAACTAAAGGTGATCTGGTTCGATTCTCAGCAACAACATTTTTTATTTATATTATTCTGGTCAGCGTTTGACATACAACTACGGTTAGGTTTTATAACCGCTGCCAAAAATAGCCTGTTTTAAATATAAAAATTATCTGCTTATCAAATTCTTCCTATATTTTATCCTGTCAAAACAGCTTCTGTTTACATACAAACACAATATGTGCATCAAACACAATTATTCCTATATTTTATCCTTATAAATGAATTAGAGAATTTACATCAAAAGAAATTTACATCAAAAGCTAAATGAATCAGAGATTTAAACTGCTAACATTATATGTGCATCAAAAAGCAAATTCTTCCTATATTATTGATTTCATTATGTGCATCAAAAGCCAAAACTATTGTTCACATTATGTGCATCAAAAGCCAAAAATATGTGCATAAAAAAATGTTGCTGATATATCAAACAACAGGAGCACCCTTAAGCGCATTGTGGATATACGCCCAACGTTTACGAAGATCCACAAAGTCCTCAACGGGGAATGGGGTTTCGTCGTTAAACATCTACATAAGAAAGAGCAAAAAATTGAAGATCATATGCATGATAATAATTCAATAGTCAACTTATATATTAATATATGTAAACATTTTATGGCATACATACCGTATCCCATGAATCAACAGTGCCGGCAAGGACAATGTTTAACATGTGTTTCATGACATAATACCCACACTCGTAAGTCCCGGGTTGTTTCCTCTTCTACAAATTACATGAATATAAAAACATGAATACAAACACACATGCATGAATGTAAATGAAATAAATAGGTAATCGGGTCACTTACTTTAGGAGCAAGGTATGTGGGCTTTTTTCTAACATTATTCATTATATTAACTTGCTCCACAATACTGCACATTGAAAATTGAATTAAACATATTACATGATAAACTAATTACAATTAATGCCTAAGAAAATGATATTAAGCAAAGACACTTACGTTAATACAAGATCTTTCATTGGTTTGTGGAGTGGATCGTGCAAGGAACACAGTAATGTCACCGTATTTGTCCTAAACGATATTATGATCAATTGCCAATGACCACTGAATGAACACAAGAATATATATATATATATATATATATATATATATATATATATATATATATATATATATATATATTATTAGTTGTTACTAAAACAAAACTAAATATAGAATATAGAAATAAATTACAACAATACTAACCTACAGAGGAATGGTGCAAGGTAACATTCTTTTCCTCCGCTATTTAGTCGGTCTTTCAAGTACTTTTCTCTGATATTTTTATCATTATACGCCCAAGAAATAAAACTTGGCTCCAAGATTCCATATGTACTTGATTTATTCAATTCTATACAAACACGGTGAATGTACCTAAATGGTCAAAGAAAATGAATAAATTAAGGGAAAAAATACAAAAAATTATAATGTTCTATAATGACATGTATATTCGACTATATACTTACGTGCACCAAACTTGTAAAATAAATATGTCAAGCCAATTATATCCTGCGAGAAAATCCCTCACATCTTCAGGACTATAATACACTAAATCCAATTTCGGGCAATGTTCTAGAGGGAGAGCTTGCGCAAGGTCTGTTGATGCAGTGGACAAGTATAAACTTGTTATTTCATTTGGACTAGGGTCCAATATCCCATTGCGGTTATCTACAGGGGGGAGGGGCTGTACAATTACTTCCTTTAGTAGAAGCGTGATTTACGACACTTCTACTTGGAGTTTGATCATCACCAACGCAACGTTGATCTTCATTAGTTCGTTGTTCGAGGTTTTCACTTAATCTCTACATTATAACATTCAATTAGAACATAAAACAAAATTAAGCACAATATATTCAATTAGAACATACAATATATATCATACAAAAATAAGCGCGAATTACGACACATACCGACTACAACTCTTGTAACTTTTCCACTTCTTTCTCCATTTTTTCCCTCTCCTCTTCAAACAACCTCCTTTGCTCTGCCAATTGCTTCTCAACATTCTCAATCTTTTGTCGTTGAGCAAGAAATTCAGCGGTTTCGGTGCTTCTTCTTTGAGATCCAAAGTATGACCTCAAGCCGACACCATCTCCAACACCACAGACATGACCTCCATGCTCAGCTGTTCCGATAGCTTCGACTAATATGTCATGTTGTGCTTCCGGAACAAATGTGCCTTCACGGGCCGCCACAACCAAATTATCCTACACAACATGAGCAACTTACATAAGCAAACGAATTTAAATAACAACTCATGAGCAACTTACATAAGCAAACGCATTTAAACAAAACATATACTTACAATTTTCTTAGCAACTACTCTTGAAGCCTCAGAGGTGTACTCTCCATTAGGTCTTAATCGAGCCCTCTTCCATTTCTCATGTCTTGAAGGTGGGGATGGGATGTCACCATCTCCTCCTTCTTGTTGTTTTTCCTGCATTATCCTCTTCTCAAGTTTCCTGTAACCCCTACGAGACAATCTATGGGGGTACATGTTTTTCGCCTTGTTCTGAATTCCTACTTCGCTTTTAGCCTGTTATTAACATAGTGAAAAATGTGTATGATTAGTATCTATAACTCATTAGCATAACATTATAGGTTACATAAGACTAGTACTAACCTTGAATTCCTCAGAACGACGTTTCTTCGCAAACTTGTGCCACACCTTCTTCGATAAAAAACTATACCGAATCCATGGAGGTTGAAGACCATTCTTAGGCTTCGTAATGTAGTCAGCCGTCAGCCGTGCCTTAAATCCCCTCCAACGAACACTGGCATAAGTTATCCACTTTCTTTTCAATTTTGAGTCATCGGTAAACTCAAAATTCAACTACATTAAATCAATATATAAGTATGAATTAGAAACTATAGGTAGTGATATAAAATATATGAAAATTATAGTATGAAATACCTTAACGTATTTCCATATGCTGTCTTTGACATTAACATCCACTTCTCTCCAATCATCAATCACTATACTGACTTTGCTACGTGGAAGGAACACAACATAACTCCTAAAAGTAGCGTAATGTGGACAATCCACTAATCTATAGTGCGAATCAAACTCGATCGGAATTTTTACACCTGATGAGTTGCAGACTGATGTGAATTGGGGCATCATTGTGACACCTCTTTGTGATATTTTTGATTGAGTATCAATCGTTTGAGTTGTATTCGTAGAACACTCAATCGTTTGAGCATCTTCGCTGCTTCCTGATGTAGAACTCGACAAGGTCGACATCTATGTTCAAAAACAACAACAACAACAACAACAACAACAACAACAACATGAACAACAAGAACATAAACAACAACAACAACAACAACAAGAACAAGAACATGAACAACAACAACATGAACAACAAGAACATGAACAACAAGAACATAAACAACAACAACATGAATAACAATGGCAAATGAGTTTACTGTAGATGCATGGGGAGTGTACCCTAAACGTGACGAATAAGTAAATGATGTTGGTGTTGGTGTTGTTGTTGTCTTCCTTCCTTACGACAATGACGATGTTGTCGTTATCTTCCTTCTCGATGGTGACGATGATGACGACGGTGTTGGTAGGTGCATAATCTTCCTTCCGTAACGATCGTGACGATGATGACGAAAATGAAAACAACACGGTGAAGAATGGATACTGATGATGCAAGCTTTGGTTGAAATCGTGTATTGTTTCACAGTATTGAACGTTAGGGTTTAGGGTTGAAATCGTGTATCGTTTCGTCTAGTTTCTATTTTCAATGGAAAAAAGGATACTGAAGAGACAATGAAACTAGCTAGCTTGGAGTATATTGAAAGGCTACTACGACGGTCAACACCACAAAACCGTTATGATATATTACTTTCATAATGAAATTTCATATTAAAGTGCCAGAGTTATATTTAGAATTAAAAATTAAAAAAACATACAAAATATATCACAACGGTGTAAATAAACCACCATAGTCATAACTTTTATTTTTTTATATTTAAAAGTAAATAAAAAAGAAAAGGCGCGCCTTAACATAAAAGGAATAATATATATGAATGCGTTGAGGTTCGAACACATGAAAGCTTGATGGTATCACCACGGTTGGTTTATCAACCGTTGTTATATATAGATAATCACCACGGTTGGTTTATCAACCGTTGTTATATACAGATAATTTTTATTCAATAAACAAATAAAATACAACCGCCCCTTAGTTTAGATATGTCACAACGGTGTAGGGATGAACCGTTGTGAGCATGGCGTCGTTGTTTACGCGTTTTGTAGTAGTGATGAGGCTGTAGAATCAGCTCGTAAATATGGCATAAAGATAATCCTAGGTGTTGAAATTAATACAATATATTCTCTTAGGTAATTTTTTAATTCTAGATTCTTGATACTTGTTAATTGGATTGGCACTTAAATATTTGTAGTATGACTGATCTATTTTATTAACATTTTCATGGCATAGATGGAATTCTCTCAATTGAAGCGATAAACTTTTAAAACATGGGGGCTATTTTGTCTGGACTTCACTGGTTATAAATGCCCGTAACAAAGACAATCAGTAAAGGTGGAAGTTCAAACATGAGTTTACAGAAAATCTTTGCAGGGACATGCTATCACAACAAGATGTAACTGTCGTATGGAAGAAAACTAGTAAATTAAAATGTTATAACTCAAGGTAATCCTGTTGTGGTGTGCAATTTACATGACTTTTTGTGAAAAACTAGGTCAACAAAATTAGGGAATTTCCACGAAATTCTAAAATAGCGGCTACTCACACAGACAACCCTGATGTCTTCAAAGTTTTCCTTGTTTTGTTTTTATTCTTCAGAACTGGCATGTTTCCTAACTATTTTGTTTCTTATTTGGTTCTCTTCAATCAACAGGTTCTCATTTGGGTTGTTGAAAATCAACCTAATCGTTACGGTGTCCTCTGAGCTACAAACTCTCGTCCAGATTTGGAATGCCTATTTGACTGGGCAGTGGGCACTAATTATCCATGACATTCGTCCATCTAGAAAATTTCAAAACAATTTGTAACACATGATTAAAATCACATAATGAAGCAGATGAATATTCTTTTTTCAACTCAGGTGATTGATAACCTTATGTAATACAATCCTAGTTCATTTTATCATATATTGTTGCATAAATATATGTTTGTAATTTGCACTATTAGTTGAATATGAATCAACTTATATGTGAGTTTTTAGTTCGGCATGGTTATTAAAGTCATTTTATCAACCTCCTGACTCTAATAAAAGAATGGACAATGCTTCGATTCGGAAGGGATTGGAGAGTTGACCATTTTTAAAGTTTGAGAACCAAAGTGTGCATGTCACTAAGTTGGAGGGGGAGTTTTAGACTTTTTTTCTTTCTTATAATAATGCCAACTATATATATGGCCTTGAATTTGAACAAAGTTGTTGTCATCCATTGTTGCTCAAACATTGTAGTAATAGAGTTAGAATTTATTTTTTTATTTTTTATTTTGTTTTAGAATTTATTTTTTATTTTGTTTTTTTTTATAATAGTGCTAAAAAATTGAGGGTAGAATTTAATTTTTTTTAAAATATTTACAATTTGCGGCGGTTCAAACCGCCACAATTTACCATCGCAATCAACAATAAAAACAAAAATCAAAACAAAATTCCCGATGGTTGGTAACCGTCGCAATAATAAAGTTACGTCAGTTCCCTAACTGCCGTGAAAGAGAACGCCGGTTGGTGTGATGGTTTTGATAATCGTCGCAATATAATCTCGCGACACACGTTTCTGGGATGGAGATGCAACCGTCGTAATATGAAAATTGCGGCATTTCTAACCATCGTAAACTGCCAAATTGTTATTGTTGTTGTTGAATGTGCATATGATAATAGATGAAAGAGTTTGTTGTTGTTGTTGTTGTTGTTTTTGAAAATAGATGTTGACTTCATCGTATTCTTCATCTAGTGGCAAGGAAACTATGACAAGTGATACTCAAGTAAAAAAGAAAAGATCACAAAGAGGTGCCACTATGCTAACCAAAGTAACAAAATTCCATAAATCTGGTATCAAATTGCCTATCGTGTTTGATTCATATAATAAAGTAGTTGATTGTGAATACTCTTCTCTTTTTAAGAGTTATGATGCGTTCTTTGGACGTAGCAAAGTTTTTATATTGGTAGATGATTGGAAACAAGCGCCACATGAGGTCAAAGATAACATATGGACAGATGTTAAGGTATTAGTTTTAATTTTCATCATTTCGATATGGCTTTCTATAATTTGTAATACATTCTTATTAATTTAAATGTAGTTGACATTTGAGTTTATAGATGGCGATAAGCACTTAAAAAAAGTGGTTAAGTCATGCTGGTACGTGTTGCAGGGGCTTTAAGTCACGGCTTACGCATGACTACATTAGGAATCCTAAGATTGGTCTTGAGCATCCATGGGCGAGGTATAGTTTTCTCTTGAAGAACGCTTGGAAAACATTTGCACAGGGTCGTCGTTCTGAGAAATTCCTAGTTAGTACTAGTCTTATTTAACTTGATAATTTGATGCTAATGATTTATAGATACTAATCATATTTTCACTATGTTTATAACAGACTAAAAGTCAATCAAGAATACAAAATAAAGCGAAAAACATTTACCCCCATAGATTGTCTCGTGGAGGTTACAGAAAACTGGAGAAAAATGATGGAGAAAAAAAACAAGTGGGAGATGAGGACTCCATTAGTCGTGATCGCAACATATCTCCATCGTCAAGGAATGAGAAGTGGAAGAGGGCTCGACTAAGACCAAATGGAGAGTACACCTCAGATGCGTCAAGAGCAGTTGCTGATAAAATTGTAAGTATGATTTGTTGTTCGTATGTTATGTGTTATTTAAATGTTATGGTAATTACAATATTATTATTATCATGCATGTTGTGTAGGATGTGATGGTTGAGGAGGCCAGTGGAGGCTCATTTGTTCCAGAACTACGACATGATATATTAATCGAGGCTCTTGGAATAGATGAGCATGGTGGGCGCGTTCGTGGTGTTGGAGAAGACGTCGACCTTAGATTATTCTTTGGTCCAACAAAAAAAAGTGCCGATAATGCCAAACTACAAGAGCGAAGAGAAAATCTTACTCTTGTTGAGAATGAGTTAGAAGAGCAGAGGAATATGTTAGATGCCGAGTGGGAAAATCGGAAGAAAGACATAGAAAAGTTAGAAGAGTTATATGCGGTAAGTGTTTTATATGAAATGTGTGATATATTGTGTTTAATCTGAAAAGTTAGAAAAGATAGAAATGTGTTAATTATGTATTGATATATTGTCGCAGAGAATAAGTGGATCCTTACCACAACGCAAGGATGAAAATAATGATAATAATGTTGATGATCAAGTTTCCCAAACACATGGTGTACATTATGTTAGCACCAACGGAAGCAATTGTTCAGCCGCCCCTGCTAAGAGGTCAATGAGTTATTGGATCCTTCCACAAATGAAATCGTCGTGTTATACGTTTTGATTGCGAAAAATGATGAACCATATCCTCTTTCTTTAGAGCATTGTCCATCGGTAGAGCTCTTCTATGTTTGTCCTAATGACATATGAGATTTTCTCTATGGTGTTAATTGGTTGGACGTGGGGATATTGCAAATATGGTGCACGTAAGTATATATTTGAACATGCATGTCATTGTAGTGTATTATTATTTTTGTATTTCCTTACTTATTTTTTGAATTTTTTTAACCATTTAGGTACATTCATCGTGTATTTATAGAGTTAAATAAATCCAATATTAATGGCATATTGGATCCGTTTAGTATTCGATGGACAAATAATAAGCCAAAAGATATTGAGACCTACATTTCGGAATGGTTAGGTCAAGGGGGAAAAGAATGTTACTTCACATCATTTCTCAATGCGTAAGTAATTTGGAAATTGTGGTTTATCTTTTATAGTTAGTTTTGTTTTAGAAAATACTAATTATATATATGCTCGTGTTTATTCAGTGATCATTGGCAATTGATCATCATATCGCTTAAGACGAATACGATAACGACATTATGTTCATTACATCAACCACTCAAACATAAAATAAGGAAAATTATTAAAGGGTAAGTTTATGTTTATATGAAATTTTTAGTAATACATATTTTCTTTCACTTTGTAATTTGTTCAATTGGTTTAACTCGTAAAATATTTTCAATGTACAATGTTGTGCAGCGACACAATATGTTGAACAATGTTAGGAAAAAGCCAACATTTATCTTGCCTAATGTAAGTGGCTATATTACTTGTGAGATTCATTTATATATATTGTTACATTCATATGTCTTCGCCGACATTGTTGACAAATGGGATCAGGTATATATTATATATGTAATGAATTATTTACAATGCACATATGGGTCCTCAATAATGAGCTTAATCTGATATATTTTATGCAGACTTTTAATGATTAAACACCATTCTCATGCAAAAACTTTTTAGAGATTTGTAAACGTTGGGTGTACATGTTTGATGTACATTTGAGTTTAAGTGTTGTAAATAACATTTTTTATTTGATGAAATAAATAAGTATTTGAGTTTGAGTGTTTTAATATACATCTTCAATTGTTGTTTTTGTTCTGTTACAGTTTGATGTACATTGGAGTTTGAGTGTTGTAAATAACATTTATGATTTGATGAAATAAATAAGTATTTGAGATTGAGTGTTTTAGTATGCATCTTCAATTGATGTTTCTGTTCTGTTACAATTTAAAAAATACATGTTATAAAATGGAAAATTTTCAAAATGCAGAAATTTATTTTTTTAAAAGCATATAATTTAACGACGATTTTTAATTATGACCTTGGTTGTATAGTGGAGAATATATAATATAATCACGGTTGTTATAGAAGACCGTGTTTATATACTTAAAATGCGCTGAAAATTGAACCTGTAACCTTTTATATATGACAACGGTTTGGTTATTAACCGTGACAATATATCGCACGCGTTCAGGTTTTCAACAACGGTCATAAGATTGTGATTGTATATAGCGCATATACAACCACACCCTACGTAACAACGGCAGGTCATGCGTGATGTTATCCCTTTTCCAACCGTTATTGTATATGTTTTCTGTAGTAGGACATCCTTGAACATAATTTGATTCTGCAATAACCAAATACACAAACATGATATGAACTAGATTATGCAAGCGTTAGACTTAACACATTTTCCTAACATTGCAAAAGCCTATTCGAACAAATGAAGGTAACACTCCTGCTCCACAAGACTAGGAACATCAACCCAAGCTACTATTTTCTTCCATACCAGGGTAATTTTAGGATAAATAAAAGAACAAGTGGTTATTAGTTTCCTCGCTACGAAAACAAAAGACAATTGACTCTGCATTCTTTTATAATTTAAAGAATATGACTTGTTCAATTGAGAGTGAAATTTTTATGGTATTGTGATAAACAAGTTGGGTTTTGTATAATGAAATTTTAATAAATAAATATATAAATATATATATATATATATATATATATATATATATATATATATATATATATATATATATATATATATATATATATATATATAATTTTGTGTCTTAATAATGTATTCTACGTATAAAGTAGATGAAATTGCTATAAAGTGTCTTGATTGTCGTGTCATATTGTATAAGATGAAATGTGAGGATGATAAAAACACTCTCACACTCACAAAAGAATCATTACTCTCTCTCTCTCTCTCTCTATATATATATATATATATATATAATTTTGTGTCTTAATAATGTATTCTACATATAAAGTAGATGAAATTGCTATAAAGTGTCTTGTTTGTCGTGTTATGTTGTACAAGATGAAATGCGAGGATAATAAAAACGCTTTCATACTCACAAATTAATCACTACTCTCTCTCCATATATATATATATATTCTTATTAAAAGGCAATTATTCATATTTAGAACAACTTAGTAGATAATTATTTATTTTTTTGAGCATTTCTTAATACACCCCTTATTCATATTTTTTTAAAAAACGTTGATTTGTTCCGGATGTATAAATATGGAAGAAATTCTTATAACTTCGCGCCAGAGCTTTCTTCCCCCTCATTCTTAACTTCTGCCTAACTTCTTTTCGGATATACAGATACGTAAAAACCCTATAAATATTGGTGCCAGATTTGTATATCCGTAACTTTCCCGTATCTCCAAATCAAAATATGTTACTGATACATTTTTCAATCAGAATTGACTATGTTATGCAACCAATTGCAATGCTTTCATTGGAATAAAATTCATAAGTGCATTAAAAAGGCATATGGATAAAAATTCAATATATTTCACTTCAAAAATGTACATTTTGTCGTTCGATTATACAAAAGAGTTATAACAAAAGTCTCCGTCTAAATCTATTAGAGCTTGACCTTTGGACTTTTCCGCATCTCTGGCACGAAGTTATAAGAATGTCTTCCGGATGTGCACATTAGGAAACATTCTGGATTTGCACATCCGGAACAAATTAACCTTTTTAAAAAAAAATGGTGCGTCCGGATATATACATCCAGAATCAGAGAGCAAAAAAGAAATTTCGCGCGGTACCTAAGAAGCCTATGGATGTATTAAGAAATGCTCTTTTTTTCCTTCTGTATGTACCTCAATCTACGGTATCTCTACACTAAGATTTTTGCTATATCAGATAATGCTTTCTTTAATGCAATGTCCTTCAATTTCCGCACGTGGTTTACTGGATATCAACCATTTGTTATTGCATCCTATATACTTTTTAAGCACCATGAAAAATTCTAAAAATTTTCCCAATTTTCAGAGGTACATCTCCAAACGCATCCTAATATATATATATATTTCATTCGTTTTTGAGTCAAATCTTAATTTTATAAATGAATGTATTTCAGAAATATATCTCCGAAAAATTTCCGAAAATATATTTCCAGAATCGTTTAATGTTAACTTTTTACATGCACTTGCATTGCATTAGCCTAGCCTATGTTAACTAAATAACATTTTATTAATTAATTACTTAGTATTTATATTAATTTAATATGAAATAATAGTTATAAAAAATTTCTAATTACTTAGTATTTAAGTTAATATGAAATCATAGTTATATTAATTACTTAGTATTTAATTACTTTGCATAAAAATTTACAATGACTTAAGTAAAATTATTTTAAATATTAAGTTACACTAACTTATTGCACCCTATTAAGTTATTTGTATGAAATATTAATTTTAAATAAAATTATTTTAAATAAATAAAAAAACTTGTTTAATATACAATAACTTAATAATTAAATGACATTTTATTTAATTAATATATTTTTATTTAAATTTTTTATAATATAAAATTATTTATTAAGTTAATGAACTTAATTTTATTCAATATTTGTTTTAATCAATATAGTTGTATAACTATTATTTCATATTAAATCAATATAAATACTAAATAATTAATTAATAAAATATTATTTAGTAAACATAGAATGATGGAATGCAACTGTATCTAAAAAGTTAACATTAAATGTTTTCGGAAATTTTTTAGAGATATATTTTCAGAATAAATACATTAATAAAATTTAGGTTTGACTAAAAAATGAATGAAATGCATGTATTATGATGTATTCGAAAATGTATCCTCAAAAATTAAAAACATTTTTAAAATTTTATATGGCATCTAAGAAATATAGAAAATGCAAGAAGAAAAGGTCATATTTTATTTCATTCTTTAGATTTAAGACCCAAGCACAAACAAATTTATTCAGAAATTTAAAAATATTCTCCTACCAAAAACATTACAAAACATGTTAAAGCTATAACCATATATTATTATGATCGAAACAACTAGGCGAACTACTCACCTCTGTGTGATGAGGTTCTTTATCATCGAGTCTCCTTGATTCTAGGTAATTCAAAACATACACCCCCACAGTCATTGGTTGGGCAATGATAAAGTTACTAAAATGAGTTTTTTTAACTACTCATCCATTTTCCGGTCTTACTTAAACGTTATTGAGAATATAATTCTTTGTGTTGGAGCATATTGCTAGACAGAAACAAGGAGATGTTGAAATGTCGAAGTGTATTTCGACAGAATTTAGATCTAACTTTATTTGTTTGTTTTATCTTAGTTACTTAGGTTAGTTAGGGATTATTTGGTATATAAGCAACCTTGGCCTACAAATAGGGAGTAATTCTATCATTGATGTAATGCAGTTGCATGACAAAAAGTGAACAGGATTTCAGTGTGAAAAGCAGAGAAGTTCCTTTGCAGAATTATTTTCTTCTTCTTCTTCTTCCTATTTTCTAAACCCTAATTTCCTTTCTTCTCCAACTCACTTTTCTTTCTTCTCTCTTTATTGATTGTGCAGCAGAATCATCTTGTAACCAAGGTTAGTTGTTTCACTCGAGTGAAGAACAAGAGGAGTAATCATTAAAAAAGATTGATTTTTGTTCATCAAGATTGATTTAGAATTCTCCATAGGTTTGGTGTCATTTTTAATAGCAGATATCTAGAGCACTGGTTGTGTGATTCTTGGGAAGCATATTGCGATTAATAATTCGAACATGAATTTTTCAGCAAGTCTCCCAATTCTGAAGAATCAAAATTACGAGAATTGGTGCAACCATATAAATAATGTTTTTTTCTATCAAGATCTTTGGAATCTAGTGAAGGAATGAGTAACATCACTTGTATAAAACGCGCCAGATGAAGAAAATGTTGCATATCAAGAATTCAATAAGAAAGGTTATAAAACTCATTTTATAATTCATCAATGTGTTGATGCAAACAATTTTAAAAAGGTTAGTGATGTAGAATCAACGAAGGAAGCATGAAAAATATTAAAGAAATTGTTTGGAGGCTTCAAGGGACACTTGAATCTCATGAACAAAGAATGGATGAAATAGCTGCAAGCAAGTTGAAGAGTGATATGGCTTTGTAGGCAAAGTCAACAAGAGAAAAAAAAAGGCAAAGGAAAATGGTTCGACAACAAAGGTAGAGGAGGTTACAATAATTTAAATATTTCATTATCAATTTTTAATATTCAAAATGCTTTTATAACGTCATTTAGGTTTCACGTGGATCATTAATGGGAGTGTCTTGAGCTTTGATACTCATTAAATGGATGACAGATTTTTTTAAAGACGGTGAATAAACTCAATAAAAGCGCTTATATTTTTCCTCAGTTATTACTCAAAACTGAGGTAAAATGTGTTTCTTTTCAAATAAAAAATACAATAAAATATTTTCCATCCCATGCGCTACATGGCTCTCGATTTCTTTAAAAAAACAAGTGGAGTAAGTTTTTTTTAAATTACTTTGTTTACATAAAATATTAAAATAAATTGTTTAAGCAAATCCAAATTTTGACAATTGATTCTTAGAGAACAACAAATATTTTCAAATTATTCTTCGAGAACAACAAATCTTTGTTGTTATCTAGATTTTGTTGAATACCCTTTGTGCGCATTCTTTTCATGTTCAATAGATTGCACACATCCAATTTCTAATAAGTTATTTGTTTCAAACATAGGAAATATTTTTTCTACACTTGGAATCCATCCTAGAGATTTGTTCAAAGATTTCATTATCTTGAACAAATTGTTTCATTGAAAATACTTTCAAAAGAAATAGAATAAGATTCATGTGCTTGCAATTTACAACATGTTTAGGAATAAATTTCTTAAATTTGTCAATCGAGAAAAGTAATAAATTATAGAGTATTTTCTTTGATTGACAACATAAGAAGGTTATTCCAAAAATACAAGAAAAACATCAACACAATTATGTTGGGATAGATTGCAAGAGTAGAAAAATATTTTGTTAAAGATTAAAGAACTTTGAAGATTTGTTCTGTCTTGCAATCCATTCTAAAGTATGATGCATACAAGTTTGAAGCATCTACATATAAGTTGAGTTTAGGGTATAATCTGATTAACGAATGATTTTATAGTAAAATATTATTTTCTAATCTCTCGGTTATTAAAGAAATAGATAATTAGTTTAAAAATATAAAATAAAATAAAAAGAAATACACCACTTTTAAAGCAATGAAAACATAAACTGTTGTTGTTTGGATTCGAAACATGTCCTGGATTATTTTTTCCCTCGATTATATTTAGAAACCAAGGGAATGTGTGATATTTATTTAAAAATAATAATAAAATATGGCACGCCTTGGCATTATACCTCAGTTTTTTGTTGGATGAGGTGAAAACTTTGTCATGAAATGTATTATTTATAGTATTGTAGAAAGAGAGTTTATGGTTGCCAACAGTGGAGTTATATGTAGTGAAACCTAGGTTAGTGTCATTGATGACTTTACTGTAACTTTTGAATTCGCCAGATTCGGATGTGCATATATATCATTACAATAGCATGGATAAAGAGTTTGTTTGTTTTAGCTTGTTTTAAAAATGATTTTTATAGTGTAACATAATTTTGTGAAAAAAATTTACAAAGAATTTTTTCATAGAAGCTTAAAATGAAAATTTGATTTGAATAATTATGCTTAAAATATTATTTTAGATATTTCATCATTATATTGAAACTTTTTTTAGATATCAAAATTTCAAAAAAAAAATCACTTAATTTTGAAACTATTTCAAATAGCTTTTCATAAAAATCATTTTAGAGATACAACGTTTTGAAAAAAAATTACAATTTCGACTATTTTTTCTGCTCTTGCAATCTATCTCAACATAATGGTGTTGATGTTGCTGTTGTATTTTTGGGATAACATTCCTATGTTGTCAATCAAAGAAAACAATCATAATTTATTGCTTTCCTCGGTTTACAATATTGAAAAATTTATTCTTAAACATGCTGTGAATTACAAGCACATGTATTTTGTTCTCTTGTGAAATCATTTTCCATGAAAACATTTCCTCAAGATAACGAAATTTTTGGATAGATCTCTAGGATGGATTGCAAATGCAGAAAAAAAATTCATATGGTATGAACAAATACATTATAAGAAGTTAGATGCATGCAATTCGTTGAACTTGAAAAGAATGCACAGAAAGGGTATATAACAAAATCTCGATAATACCAAAGATTTTTTGTTCTCCAAGAAAAATTTGAAAAAATTTGTTGTTTTCCAAGAATTAATTGTCAAAATCTGGATTTGTTTAAACAATTTATTTTTATATTCTGCGTAAACAATGTAATTAAAACAACACTTTTCTCGATTTTTACAGAAACTGAGAGGTATGTGACACTTGGAATGAAACATATTTTATTATATTTTTTATTTAAAAATAAACATATTTTACCTCAGTTTTGAGTAATACTCTGAGGAAAAATATAAATGTATATATTGAGTATCTTCACCGTATTTAAACAAATCTTTGTTGTTAATTTAATGAGTATCAACACTCAAGACACTGTCATAAGTGATTCGTGTAAAACCTAAAAGATATTATAAAAGCATCCTGAATATTAAAAATTGACAATGAAACATTTGAGATGCAAACTTTGAGGCTTAAAGAACAGTTTATTTTATTTGAGAAAAATTCTCTAGCACTACGGGAAAAGAGGGAAAAGAGGGCGCTTTTTTTGCCCTATAAAAGCGCTGTCTAAGTCTGCGCTGTCGTAGGTAAAGACGACGCTTTTTTATTTATGAAAAAGCGCTCTCTAAAAGAGACCTTTAGACAGCGCTTTTAAAAGCGCTGTCTAAAGTATACGTTTAAAATTTAAAATTTTTTTTATAAACTTTAGAAAGCGCTTTTTCCTTCAAAAGCGCTCTCTAAAGGTACTTTTAGACAGCGCTTTTGAAAGCGCTGTCTAATGTATACTGAAAATGATTTTTTTATATACCTTTGGAGAGCGCTTTTCCCTGAAAGCGCTCTCTAAAATGGACTTTAGAGAGCCCTTTTTCCTTAAAAGAGCTCTCTAAAGTATACCTATAATTTTATTGATTTTTTATGCGTATAAAAAATCCCATTTTAGCCTTTTTTTTTATGCAGAAACCTGCATAGTTTCAAACCAGCCTTTCTTATATAATTTCTTGCAGCAACAGAATTCTTATACATTTCAAGAAATAGAATTCTTGCAACAACAGAATTCATATATACATTTCAATAAAATTAACATTCACAAAACTTACAACAGAATTCACAAAATTTACAAAATTCACAAAATTCTTGCAACAAGAGAATTCATATACATTAACACAATTCACAAAATTTACAACAGAATTCTTCTTTCAACAGAATTTTCTTATATTCACAAAACTAAAATTTACATTCCCAAAACTATACATTCAAAAAAATTTTTTTAGAAGAAAGAATTCGCACAATTCTTCCGTAATATAATTCAATTGTTTCCTTGTGTAAGAAGAACACGCCATATCTTCGAAATACTACATAACAAAACAAAATACGCATTATTTAGTTAAAAATAATAAATTATATGACATATCCGATAAATATTAAAATAAATCCTAAGTTATAAAACCATGCATACCCTAATAGGAATCTCCAATTGTTCCATTTGAATGATTTCTCTCATGAACCTCAAAACGAAGTACCCGCAGTCTATGCCATTACGCTGACGAGGGCACTACACATAGACAAATAAATAAGAAATAATATATAGATGTTTTCAACATACCTCATCACCTATGGAAATGAGGTCTAACGGCCATGCAACAAACGAACCTATTGCATCCCGCAGCAATGTAACCTCTGAAACCGAGTCTGGTATCGATAGTAACGCATCCGTCTCTAAAGCGATATCAACCGACACTTTCAGATAACCTTGTGGGAGCGGATGATGGTGAAGTAACGCTCCCGCAAAGTTATGCACTTTTCCCTTGCCAACCATGCTATAAGTCAGAAACGACAAATACAGCTGGCAAGATGAAATGCCCTGAAGCAATAATAAATATGTAACTGTTAATATGTATAAAGGTCAAATAAAATAAATGTGTTAATTATGTACTAATTACCTCGGGAATTTTAATTGGAGAATTGATACTAGCTTTGTCACTAGCATCTTTCAAACCGGAACCGCGCCTTTCCGCCTCATATCTCTCTTTATCCTGCTGCAATGCTTGGACTTGCGCTTGTAGTGCCATCACAGTTTGCATGATTTCTTGGGTGGTGGGATTTTTTTTCTTTGATTGCTTATACAAGGATGATGGAGTCACACCAAATCCTTTACCTCTCACCCGACCGGGATACTCAGGAGCATTTAGTACTTGACTAAGAATGCTCCTGCAATCATCCTCATCTGCGGGTATGGATTTAGATAGATTCTCCTGAAATGCATTGACATATCGAAAATAATTAGTGGGGATTAAAAATTAATTATAATTTAATAAAATTTCAATTAACTTTGAGACATAATGTTATACTTACACATTCTTCATAAACATGCTGAACATCTTCTGTAACAGCTCCACCCTTACCCACGCGAGCTTCCTTCCACAAAACATGGTCCGGAAGTGATGATTCTTCACTTTTAGACTCTTCTAACTACACATTTAGTTAAATAATAAGTTCATCAATTATAACACAATAATACAATTAATAAAGTCATAGCATTAATATATATACTTACCAATTTTTGTTGTAACCGTGCATATCCCAAACACCTTTTTTTGCATGGATACGCGGGCTTTGATGCTCTTTCGCGGTTAATGGCACTCAATTTCTGGATAAACAAGTTTAAGTCATATCAAAACAAACTAATGAAACAAATATATAACACAATCAATAGACATGACAAGATAACATTACATTGAATTCTTCGGTTTTCCGTTTGTCTACAAAAAGGCTCCATTCTTCCGGTGTAATCAAATCCGCATACAACGGTGGAAGTTCTCCTTCAACAAAATTTTTGTCTTCATCCCTAAGATACTTGTTTGATAACAAGGCTCTAAACCCTCTGTGTCTCTTTCCGGCCAATTGAAGACAATACTTTTTCCGGCTTTCTTCAATATTAAAGGACCTCTACAAAAAAAACATACACATATAAAAATAAAGTGTGTTAGTATAAGTAAATTAAAGACTTAATCGTCAACAGAAATCTAATAACATCAATCATATTTGGTAAGTACCTCTATCTCGGTCCATATCTTTTCTTTACCGGCATCCAACGCTTTACTCCTCCAATTATCACAAGTGATTGGAATATGCTGACGGACGAGTGAACCAATGTATGAAGCCAACATTGAACCGTTAGGCTCAACTAGTTGGTTCTGTTTACTCCAATGTACATCAAATCTCATCCCCTTATCCCTAGCACGGATGATGCTCTTCATAATGGTTTTTCCTCTTTTTATTTCATGTTCTACATTCGAAGCTTCATTCTGAGCTTCCTCTGAATCATGTGTCTCGTGGGTGTCTTCCTGGTTATTAGACATTTTACCTGTAAGAAAGAAATAACAGCCAAATACCAACATTTAAAAGAAACAAAAGAATAAGTTCACTAACTCTCTAGTATGAATTTAACCTACTTCACTAACTTTATCATCAACAGTCTAGTTTTTTTAATTCTTCACATTGCAACAATTCATTTTCCAAACAGTCCAAACTTCACACCAAAACAATCTTACATAGCATTCAAAATCATTATGCATCACAACATGTCAACATCTTGATTAATTAAGCATATGCAATTCAAGTTGACAAACTAGCACAAGGCCAACATCTTTCAAATAATTAACAGTTCCTAATTCTTTTTAGTATAATTAACCACTCCTAACATTAGCTTAGTTGCAATTCAATAACATCAATCACATTTCCATTATGCAAACAAATCCATTTCAACCACTAACAGTTCTGTTTCAAATTACAAGCATGCCATAGCTCAATTAAGTCACCACATTATCATTCTAATATCATTTCCACTAACCTAATGCATCCAAGCATAACTAACACCAAAATCCACGCAATACCAGTTCAATACTACAACAATCATTTAAATTCATATCACTTCAAACCAACCTACATTTCAATCAGTTTTACCTAATTCTTGTTAATGAATACTTACAACAAGAACAACGAACAACGAACAATAATAGTTTAAACATCAACAAAAATAGTTTAAAAAAAAGAAGAAGTTGCAGTAGAAGTAACAACGAACAACGAACAGCAACAACGAACAATGTACCTCTTCTTCGTCACGACGGCAGTAAAACGACGGCAGCAGTGGTCACGACAATGAACGACGGCAGCAGAACGACGGAAAATCAAGCTCTTGAACGACAATGGCAAAGGGTTTCAGCAGAGAAGAAAGAGAGCAAGGGTCGAGAGAAGAAAATGATTAGAAGCAGTTTCAGACAATTAAATAAAATGTGTTTTATATTTTAATTAATAAATGACCTTAGAGGGCCCTTTCCTTAAAAAATGCTTTCTAAAGTGAGGAGACTTAAAGACCTTAGAGGGCGCTTTTCTTAAAGCGCTTTCTAAGGTGAGGTGACTAGAAAGCGCTTTTCAAAAGCGCTTTCTAAAGGCTATTTTTAGAAGGCTTATAACAGCGCTTTATAGTTAGAAAGCGCTGTCTAAGGTTTACCTGAAAATGTCAAAAAATCTAAAAATGAGTCTGGGGCGAGGGGGATTCGAACCCCAGACTCAAAGCATGGCAAACACATACACAAACCTCCTTGACCAGCGGTACTACGCCCTCATCCATTGTTTATTCTCACTCCATAAATATATATTTTAAATAAGTTAAAATGTTTGTATTTAAAATAAATTAAAATATAATTTAAATATATTAAATATAATTTGATATATTAATATAATTTAAAGTACATTTTAAATTATATATTAATATAATTTATATATATTAAATATAATTTAAATATATTAAATATAATTTGATATATTAATATAATTTAAAGTATATTTTAAATTATATATTAATATAATTTATATATATTAAATATAATTTCAATAAGTTAAAATGTTTGTATTTAAAACATATATATTTAAATATATTATTTGAATAATTTTAAATATAATTTAAAATAAATTAAAATATAATTTAACATAATTTAAATATATTAAATATAATTTGATATATTAATATAATTTAAAGTATATTTTAAATTATATATTAATATAATTTATATGTATTTAATATAATTTAAATAAGTTAAAATGTTTGTATTTAAAACATATATATTTAAATATTTTATTTGAATAATTTTAAATATAATTTAAAATAATTTAAAATATAATTTAATATAATTTAAATATATTAAATATAATTTGATATATTAATATAATTTAAAGTATATTTTAAATTAATATATTTTAAATTATATATTAATATAATTTATATACATTAAATATAATTTAAATAAGTTAAAATATATAATTTAAATATATTAAATATAATTTGATATGTTAATATAATTTAATATTAATTTCCCTACCTAAGGGCGCTTTTCATTAGAAATCGCTTTCTAAAGTGAAAAGAAATTGAGCCCTATTAGTGCGCTTTCTAAAAGCGCTGTCTAAGGTGATCCCTATAGCAGCGCTTTTGAAAAGCGCTCTCTAAAGTGATACATATAGCAGCGCTTTTTGGAAAGCGCTGTCTAAGGTGGCACTCTTTTGCATTCGTTTACAGCGCTTTTGAAAAGCGCTTTCTAAAGCCTATCTTTTACTGCGCTTTTTTTAAGCGAAATTTTTTTATTCTTTTTAGCAGCGCTTTTTTATAAAAGCACTGTCATTTTGGTGCTGTCTATTCCTATTTTTGGCGTAGTGTAGGATAGATTGCAAGAGAATAAAATTATTTAAGTTCAAAGTTTGTTTTCTTAAATAATCATATAACTGACTATTTATTTTATTTATCTAAATTTTTATTTTTGTTTTATATTAGAAACAAATATATATATATATATATATATATATATATATATATATATATATATATATATATATATATATATATATATATATATATATATATATTATGTTATATTATATAAAAAAAATTTAATATTTATATAACTATATATCTTAAATAATCATATAATTGTATATCCAAAAAGAAGTATATAAAAAAACTTATGAATAATAATTGACATTTATTACTAGGTTTACAAAATAAAATGATTCACATGTTTTGAAAATAAATATTTATTTATTACAACGGTATAAAGTATTAGGGTAGTATAAAAATCGTTGGTGTAACTTTTAAAGAAGAAATTTAGGGATATGGATCCTGTCCTGTTGATGTCTTGATGTCTGCTACCTTTCATTCTTTTCATCCTGCTACCTTTCATCCCTGTGGTTGAATGTCTTGGAGTCTAGGTATGGCAACATTAAAATCGCAGCTATGGGAGGAGAAGGGAAAGCTCCTTTCAAGTCCTCTTCTAATTGGTGGAAGGATTTAAAGAGTCTGAACGGAAGGGACTTATCTTCGGATGCGGTATTCACGAACAACGTTAAGGTATCAGTTGGGGATGGTAAGCATGTTCCATTTTGGAAGGGGCAGTGGGCGGGAGATTTCGAGATGAGGGACAGATTCCCTTCCTGTTATCAGTACTGTTCGAAGAAAGACATTGCTATTGCTAATGCGGGCTCGTGGGATGACGACAGCTGGACGTGGGGAAACTTGGCTGTGGATCAGAACCTGGGTGGAGAAATTGCTGCAGAGTTTCACAGTTTAAAAGATTTGCTGGTTTTACACAGGCCTTGCGAGGACGCAGATAATTCTTTCTGTTGACTGAAAGACCCTTATATTGGCTATACGGTTGGTTCTGGGTACGCGTGTTTGAGGAACGATGGTGTTTCCTTCTCGTTCGATGGTCTCAAGGCTAAGGCGTGTGTGATGCTGTGGAAAGCGCAGGCCCCGCTGAAAGTCAGGGCTTTTGCGTGGAGGTCCTGCCTTAATGGAATTCCGACGGTCGACCAGTTTATTAAGAGAGGTATTGCTACCAACTTTAATAACTCTCTCTGTTCCTTTTGCTCGAAGGTGGTCGAAGACTCCTTTCACCTGTTTTTCGGCTGCAGTTGTTCTGTTGTTGTGTGGAGTAAGATCAAGGAGTGGACGGGGGTGTCGGTTTTGGCCAAAGATAACTTTTGGGAAAATTACTTGGAATGGATCAAGAACTTTCCTACTAACTCTCTGTCAAAAAGAAGGAGTAGTACCATTTGGCTGGCTGTTGTTTGGGGTATTTGGATTTGTCGGAACCAAGTTATTTTCAAGGGTGCTTCTCTCAATTTATCGGATCTTGTTTGGGACATTAAAGCTTTAGCTTGGAAGTGGTGTATAGCTTCTGAAAATTCTCGATCCAACTGTAATTTTCTAGCTTTCTGTCAAAATCCTATAGATGATTAGGTCTGTCTTTTGTTGTTAGTTGGTGTGGATTTTTTGGTTTGCTTTGTCCTTTTGGAGCGATTGTAATTGGGTTTGAGTACCCCTAGTACTCTATAAATTCCAATCTTGCTTATCAAAAAAAAAAAATGAAAAAAAAAAAAATATAAAAAAATAAAACTATTCATGTCAAACTCAACGACCAATACAGGAGACATGCCAAAATTGAAATTGTTGGAGGAGATATGTTTCCGAAATTTAGATATGAGTCTATTAAAACGATTTCAAATAAACAACGTCATAGCATATAACAGGTGTTCCCTAAAACACCTCAATTGCAATCGTTTTAATCTCAAAATGGAGTGTTGTTGGAAACCATTCTCTAAAAAAAACCTAAAACAACGGTTCTCAATAAGACATTGACATTAAATACGAACACTCTTGCAAAAGAATAAAGCAACGCCTCAATTGACACAATATAAAAACTATTCTCATAAGCAAAGACAACGGTTGTTTTTGGGATTTTTCAACAGTTTTCTTGCGTTTTGTAGTGCAACGTATTATATTTCTCTACCTATCATCTATTTTAAAATAAAAACTATGCGTTTTTATATTTTTTAAAACATGAATACAAATATCAATATATTATATTTCTCTATGTATCATCTATTTTGAAATAATTTTTGTTTTTTCATTTTTAACAATATCAAATATGTTCTTAGGTATACAAACAATCATTTACAAATACCCCCTCTCATACCAGCAAATAATTAAACTCATATTACTGAGTAGTTGCTTCTTCATAAATAAAATTACTCAATGATTTGGATGCAAGACTTACATTTTAACAGTATAAAATATAAAAATATTCTATATCTTATAAAAATTACTTCTCAAAACTATTCATTCAATTATTGTAAAATCTTAAATCTGTATTTCTAATCATTTTTATATTCCCTAACAAATATATTTAGGACACAAATTAATAAAAATCAACAAAAATAAATAACTATGTAACTAGGGCAGTTGCACCCAATTACATGAATCGAGAAAAATTTGTGTAGGAACGAACTTAAATCCTTGATGTTACAAACAACAAATAAAAAAGAGAAAAAATATTAAATTTATTTAAAATTTAATTTATTTTTAAATTGAATTTATGGGTGGTTGTGATTATGAAAGAGAGAGAATATTTTTTTATTTTTATTTTTTAATTAATTAAAAAAAATATGATTGATTGTTTCTAAAACATGGTGTTATGTTTGTTTCTAAGTTTTTTCCACATGAATCACTTTATAGTGTTCTTCAGTTTAGTTCAAACTTGTCTCTCATTCTATAACATGCATTGAACGTGTTAATGGGCACATTCTTACTTTATTTGTAACTAGTTTCACATACATGATTGATGTCTACCACCATGGTCGTTACTTTCAAGCATCCTTCAATACAAATATTAGTCATTGAATTTGAACCTAACCCAATATATGAATTCACGATGCATATTTGAAGACATGTGTTATGTGTATTTGTGGCCGACAAATATATATAGCAACACTAGAATGAGGCTACGTTAAGTCAATAAAAGAGACTTATGTATGCATGCATAATATACACGGTGCTTAAGTTACAAAGAAATATTCTTATTCTAGAAGTTGTTTTGAGAGGATGTGTCTAAAAGTAATATAAAAAGTTACGTGCTGAAATTTAACAACGTTCATAAAAGTCATAATATCATTGAAGAAAATGACATTAAAATGTTTAGAGGCGCCGCTATATGATTATATCAACTTATATTGGCATGTTGCCAACCCCTATTTATAGAGTTATTAAGATTCTACGACCATTAGTTGTATTACATGTCTAAAACATAATGAACGTGGGTAATTATGTGTAGGGACAAGATTTGCTCACCACTTTGAAAAAGGTTAGGTTCCACCAAATTTTGATATTGTTTAAGGTTATATATATATATATATATATATATATATATATATATATATATATATATATATATATATATATATATATATATATATAAATTATTTATTGAAAATTTGAACATGTTGATTTTCATAACATATTTTTTAAATAAGCCATGATATTAATAGAGCACGAAAAGTACTCAAAGGAACAATACAGCAAAAGCCGTTACAAGCAAACGAGTGGCGCCGTAAACCACTCCTGAAAAGAACAAGCCGACATTTCTACAACAACGTATTTTATCCAACACCATGATGACCGTTTAATGCTAAAGAGAACATTCTCTAAGTTGAAAGGTATATTCCTAAAAATAAAATCGTTCCTACTCTTCCATATTGCCCAAACCGCGAAGGCCCACACAACAGATCCAACAGCGACGCCCGAAGATGATATCAACTGCTTGGAGCAGCTCAAAAAGAAATCCTCAATATTTCTCTTCATCACTAGTTCTATCCCGAACCATTTCTCAATACTACTCCAAACCCGTCCTGCGAAGCGGCACTCCATGAAGGTGTGTCGTGCAGTTTCAACGACGTCACCGCAACAAGAGCACAGCGGATCAAAAGCTTCAGCCACAATTCCCCTCCTCAACAAATTATCCTTTGTTCCCAGCTTGTCCCATAAAAGCCTCCAAATAAGCACCTTAATCTTAGAAGGCAAGGGAGCAGCCCACATAACCTTCATTGCAGGAACAACTGTACCATCCCAGACGTAACAAGAATCATCCTGAAGCAGAACGGAATATGCAGATGCAACTGTGAAAACGCCGTCATCACTTGGAATCCACAAAAAAGAATCTCTCTTAGTATTATCCAGGCACAAATAGTTCACGAGGGAGGATAACTCCAATGGAACACCATCCCGAAACAGCCCCAGATCACTACCCGTGCTGCTCAGATCGTGTGTACCAGGAGACTGCTGACAGAGTCTCACCATGTCTGCCACAGTAGAATTATGACAGGCAGTAGCAGACCTAAAATACTCCTCGAAAATCTCCTTCAACGGGCTGTCGACAATGCTTTGAACGTGCCAAAATGGGACTGTTTGTTCGTTCCCCACAACACCTTTAATTGAATCGACAAACGAGTCGGTTAGAAGCTGCTTGTCATATCCGTTTAACAGAACGTCCCTCCACCATATGGAATCCGTCTTGGAGCCTCTGTTGCCATCGTTACAAAGGATAGCCATACCAAGGTCTGAAAACTTATGAGCATACCTAACCTCCAATATTCCTTTCCACAGGGCTTTATCTTCCGAAATCAACCGCCATTTCCATTTCAAAAGAAGGGCTCTATTAAAACTCTCTGAATTTTTTATGCCTAAGCCACCTAACTCTTTAGGAAGACAAACCTTACTCCAGCTCATCCAATTTATGCTTCTACGGTTCGGCATACCGCTCCAAAGAAAATTCGCTTGAATTCCAGAAATGGTCCTCAGAATTTGAGCAGGGGCTTTAAAGAACGAGAAGGTGTGAATTGGTAAAGAATTCAACACAGAGTTGAGAAGCGTAACTCTTCCTCCTATACTTAGGTTGTTACTCTTCCAGGCCGCAAGTTTTCTTCTGAACATATCCACCACGTGACGCTACATACGGATTCTACGAGGGTTATCCCCCACATAGATTCCCAGAAATTTAAAGGGGAAGGTTCCCACTTCACAGTTCAGAAATGCTGCTGCAGAATCAATGAATTCAGGGCTGCAATTAGAATCGTAAAGGCAACTTTTGAAGAAGTTAACTTTAAGTCCCGAAACCAGTTCGAAACCTCTCAGAACTACTTTCAAGCACCACAAATTCTCCGGATCACCGTCTCCTAATATCACCGTATCATCAGCGAATTGAATTATATAGTGAGACACTTCACTAGAGACCTTGTACTCATTAAATAAATTCTGACCGACAGCTTTCTTCATGAGTAAGTTTAACCCTTCCATTGCTAGAATAAATAAGAGGGGAGACAAAAGGTCTCCTTGTCTTAAGCCTTTACAGACCTTAAAGTCCTTCGTCGCACTTCTGTTTACGATAACAGACATAGTTCCGTTAAAAACCAGTGCCTCCATCCACCTTTTCCATATTGGGCCAAAGTTCATAGAATCCAAAATGAATCTTAGGTAGTCTCAGCTTACACTATCATAGGCCCTCTCGAAGTCGACTTTCAGGGCCAAGCAATCGTGATTGCTTCTCTTTACCAAATCTAGGATTTCGTTTAGGACAACGACACCGTCGAGCATGTTTCTGCCAGATATAAACGCAGACTGTTCCAGAGAGACAAGGTCACCCACAACAGACTTCAACCTGTTAGCGAGAAGTTTGGAGAGGATTTTCTGAAAAGTGTTGACCAGGAAGATGGGACGGTAGTTCTTTAACATCTACGAATCGTCCACCTTCGGCACTAGCGTCATAAAAGATGCAGATGCTGCCTTAGTTAACCTGCTATTAGAGTAAAACTGCAAAACAAAATCACAAACGTCAGATTTTACAATCTCCCAGCATTTCTGAAAGAAGAGGAAAGAAAAGTCGTCCGGCCCCGAACTCTTAGACCCTTCACATTGCCAAACCGCGTTTTTAATTTCATCCTCTGTGAACCAGCTGCCTACTTTCCACAACGGTAAGCTTATTAAAGCCTTCACCATCCATAATTGGCCTAGAAACAATTTTCTCATCAAAGTTGTCCTTGAAGAATTCCTAAACCTCATTTTTCACCTCCTTGGCTCCCTTAATCCTACCAGCTTCATTTTACACAAATGAGATATGGTTTCTCCTTTGCCTGGCCCTTAGAACCCTGTGAAAATATCTGGTATTTCTATCCCCCTCCGACAGCCACAACGCTTTGGATTTCTGCCTTAGCATCCTCTCGTTAAGTTTCAGGTTGTCCCACATAATCTTATTAGCGCACTCCCTCTTCTCGGTAAACAACACCTGATCCTCCTCTTTAACGAACTCAACCTCATTATCCATTTCGTTTATCTCAGAAACGGCTTTGTCAATCTTCAGGTTCACCCAGCCGAAAACTTCATCGTTCCACCGCTTAAGACTGCTTTTAAGCAGCCTAAGTTTTTCTTTAAGGACATAGTCGCCTCTGCCAGACACAACGAAACTGCTCCACTCCTGTTTCACGAAGGCATAGAAGTCCTTGTGAGAGATCCAACAGTTGTTAAATATGAACTGCTTAGGCCCCCAATCAGTCGAGCAAGATTTCAACCAAATAGGGGAGTGGTCCGACACATCTCTAGTGCCAATACACTGACCAAACAACTCCCATTTATCCGCAAGCGAATCCGTCATCAAAAACCTGTCGATGCGACTCATGGCGGAACCAGAAGAATTGAACCAAGAGTATTTGCCTCCCGAAACGGGTAAGTCAATACAATTGATCTCAACAATAAACTTACAGAATTCTTCCGACTCTCCTGATCTAAACCGGTCACTCGAACCACTCCTCTCAGCCTTAGAGGTAACTGCGTTGAAATCACCACCTATGAGCCACTCCCCTACATCGAATCTCTTTTTCACCTCAACCGACTCCCTCCATAACTCTCTTTTAAGGCGAAGGTTACAGGGAGAGTAGACGTTGACAAGAAAAATGTCCTGGACTTTATACTCACCTCTAACCCCCAGATACCCATAGCCTCTGAAGCTTATAGATAAGTTGAAGAGATTTTTCCTCCACATAATCAGCATTCCACCTGCTTTTCCTAACGCCCCCGCTTCCGTCCACTCGACATCTTCGTTTCCCCAGAAAGCCGCGACGTCACTCATTCCTAACAAGTTCAACTTTGTTTCTTGGAGGAAACAAATATCCACCTTCCTGGCCTGAATCAAATGCGCTACCCTTTTCCTTTTGATCACAGAACCTCCCCCTTTGATATTATAAGATAGGATTATCATAATTTGACAACAATAGATTTTGCCCTCTTACCTTGTTCCACCTTATCTCTATTTTCCATCTTCTTAATCTGATCCTTATAAATTGCCTTGTCGCCTTCCCCAGAGATGCCCAGCGAAGACATAATCTCCCAAACTTTGTCGGACACTTTAGACTCCATCTCCTTCCAAAATCTGCAGTTCCCTTGCTGGACCTCAGAGTCCGTCACAGAAAAGCATCTACTCTCCTCAGCTCTAAATAATTGAGTGTCCAACGAAATCTCTCTGGCCCTTGCTCCAACCTCGGCGTTCTTCGAGTATTGATCAGATAACTTCTTCTTCTTCTTTGTGGAGTAACAGTGGTTGGATGAAGAAATCCTGTCTTGAGAAAACTCGTTGATGCTGTCTGAGGCTTGCGAAGTGTGCTTCTCAAGGGAACACCCAACTTTCAGATTGGGCTTGCGAAACAATACCACTTTAGGATTCTTCAAGTGGGCCTTAGCATCATGGGCCTTGACACAATTATCAAGTCTACCCTCCTTACTATCAACACACCCCACAGAGTTAGAGTCCTTCACTATATTCTCAGGAGAGACAGACAAAAGCGCCTTTTCTGCAAATGGTACTTCTTGGCACGAAGCACTGGGACCTAGGCTAGGCACGACGCTATCAGACACAACAGTCTCTGACCCCACGGTAGCCTTTTTGACAGGGTACGTACTAGGCAAAGAGGAATGAGGAAAGTCAGCCTTAAACACCATAGTCGTATCGCCTCCCTTAACCTTAAAAAACTCATGAGCCGTCACATCAACTTCGTCAGACCTTTCCACACAATTCTCGACTTCCACACCAACACCGTCGGAACCAACTCCGTCGACATCGTCCTCTCCCTCCCACCGTGAACCCTCCAACTGGGAGATAGATTCGTCTTCAGAGCTTGGAACTTCAACACCAGGCTTGACGGTCTTAACAGAAGGTCCCAGAGTCTCTTCTACCATTCTAATCTTGAATGACTTACCGTTGATTCTCACCTAAACGACCTCATTAATAAACGTTCCAACTGCTGTCCTCACCGTGAAACTGGCAACGTCCACCTTCGAAAAATCACTAGTATATTCTTCACTACACACATACTTCCCGACCAGTTTAGCCAAGAACATGAAAAACTCCACCGACCAAGCGTGGCATGGAATTCCATAAACCCGCAACCACGTTAGACGTTCCACATCCACCACTCCTTCTTCCCATCTAACCACCTCGGAAAACCACTGACCTAACCAGTCTTTGGCTCCTACAATTAAGTCCTCCAGCTCACCTACTTCTTCCTCCTCCAGGAGACATAAGTTGGCTCCCAAGGGAGTCACCTTAAGGAAGAAGTATCCCTCAGAGTGCAGTTGTCTTTGAATATTGTACGTAGAACCCGGATTAACCACCTTGCCCACATACGCCCTCTTGAACCTTTCCATGCCCCCGGAAGCAACCTTCAAACACAGCTCCTTGGAACTACCATTCCTCTTAGACTCTTACCTAGTAACTTCAGCATACGATCTACCTCTAGGCACCTTGTTAACCTACTAAACTGAGGAATGGAGCGGCTGTTGTGACCAACTTGCACAAAGGGAGAATCAGACTTCCCACCCCTGGAGTGCTTAGGGTCATTAACAGAACCGAACACTCTATCGACGGTTCTCGAAAATCTTGGGAGATTAGCATACAACTTCTCCCCTTCGATCACCAAGTTGTCCATCTTCAAAACAAGACTTCTCACATCCTTAATATCGAAAAATCTCACAAACCCATACTTGCGCCCTCTCTTGTCCTTCTTCGGAGGTATCACGACTTCATCAATCTTCCCCAGCACCACAAATAGAGCATAGAGGTCATTTGCTTTGAAATGATCCGGAAACTGAGTAATGAACACAGTCGTTGGCTCCGCCGATCTTCTTCCTGTATTCTTCCTCACAGAGTCCCATCTATGTTTGAGACCAAAAGGTTTCCGCCGCTTGACTGTTGACCAACCTTCACCATCCATCACGTACCAACCAATGTATGGACTAGTCCCAAGTTATGATCAATAGCTGAATAATTGAAAATGGTAGGTATGTTTTGAAAAATTCAAACTCTTTGCAATTGATCATACATAAATCAAGGACATTTTTCATGAAAAAGTCATTTTCTGATATCCATATTAGAACACAGAATTTCAGTTCTAATGTTGATTTTCCATATATTTTCAAGAACATATTATTTTGAACATGTATATTTTCATAACATATTTGAACATAGTATTTTAGTAATCCCAATCATTTAGAAAGTATTTGTACTTTACTTTATCGATTAGGGACTTAATCTAATTGATTAGAGTAAGAAAAAAGACTACTTAATTGATTAAGAACAACTCTAGTAGATCATTTGTAGGGTTTTTGTTTAAGTATTAGAATCACTGTATATTTAAAACCTCTAATCGATTAACTCATATGACTTAATCGATTATATCAATTAAAGGCACGTGAATCATTTTTGTTTTTGATCTATATTTTTCTCCTATAAATAGAGAGATTCTTTTCATTTCAAAACACACCAAAAAATAAATTTCTATAATACTTTGTCACTTTCTATTCTCTCCATTTCATTTATTATTTATTCACGAAATTGCATTAGTTATTTGAGAGTGAAAACTACCAGTGAGGCTTTTATTGTTCCGTTGTTGTAGGAATTTTGTAAGTTACTCAACAAGGTTTTTCTCTTGTGTAATATCTTTGAAAGAAGTTGCTGTTTAGTTCTTGAGCTAAAATAGTTATAAAATTATGTTCGGTCCGCGAGCTTAGTCCATCAAAAGCTCATGTTTGGCTATTGAGTTTAGTTGTCAAAAAATTTGTTTGGTTCATAAGCTCAGTCTGGTGTAAAAGCTCTTTTAGGTTAAGAGATTATCCTAATACAAAATCTCTTATTTGGTTTGGGGATTAGGCAATGTAAAATCTTTTGTTTAGCTGTAAGAAAGTTCATGGGCATAACATATGAAAAGCTCACATTTGATATAATGAAAACTCTCAAAAAGAAAATTTTGGGGACAAGAGTAGGGAAAATGGTCAGGTTGAAACTGTATAAATTGTTGATGCATTTCTCTCTTCCCTTGTGTCTTTACATTTCAATTCTTTATTTCTTTCCATATGGAAGAGTTTTGAAAAAAACCGCGTAAAAAAATTTAGATTTTCACCCTATCATATAAAGAACCCATGACCCCACTTCACCAACAAAGATACGCTACCACTAAGCCATCTAGTTTATATGATATGTTTTGCTACTGAATTGTAGATAATACATAATTATTTTCCTACAAATTTGTGAGGTCAATAATGTCAAAGAAAGTTTCTTAGTGGAAATTATGTCGTCCAAATTAGGCTTTTGTTCTACTCTTTCTCTTCCCACAATTAAGTTAATTAATTGAGTTGTCTGGAAGAAGAAGTTGTATATGTTCTTGTTGAAGTCCACAATAGCATATACGGACAGCACTCAAGAGGAAGAGACCTTGCCAAAACAAAAAATTTGCTGAGAGCTTTTAACAAATGATTCCACTCACCATGAGAACTACGGATTAACTTGGTGAACTAAAAATCTAAACTTGGATGGTTTGGTTTAAAGTCCTAATCTTAGGATTAGGGACCTTCCTCCCTCTAGGTGGTTTTTTCTCCCTTGTTTGTTCATCTTGTTTTGAGTGTGAAGTGTCGTTACATCTCCTAACAAGTTTGGTGAATGGTTTACTTTGATGTTTTAACAATTGTTGTTCCATAGTAAGAGGATATTTTCAGAGTCTGAAATAGGGGATGGATGAAAACAGATGGATAGCAGTCAAGAAAAAAAACATGGAAATCTAAAACTGAGAGGTTCATCCTGGATGGATAGAAGAGGTACGGCATTGGAGGAAAATGAAGAAATCACGTCATTCTTCTTCACGGAGTTCCTAGAAGAGTTTGGTGCAAAGAGATGTTCGATGTGTTTGAAGCATATGGTTTAGTTTGGGAGGTATATCTACTGGGAATAAGATATGTGAGAGGAAAAAGGTTTGGGTTTGTCAGATTTAGGAAGATTGAGGACGTAAGAATCACGGCTGCAAGATTGGATAATATACAAATTAATGACAAGAAGATTTTTGTTAACCTGCCTCGATTCACCAAAAGAGAATCAGTGAAGCGTTCTGGCATTGTGGAACCTAACAAGGTCTGTGGAACAAGATTCAACGGGGTCAAATGGGCTGAAGAATACAAAGGAAGAACATATGCAAGCGTTGTCTGTGGTCCGAAGCAGAGGGTATTGCCTGAGGTAAAGCCATATTTTTCGCATCTTAAGTTCAATATTGCATAAGCAGAAATGGAACGTTTCAAAAAGGCATATGTGGGAGTCGTTTAGAAAATTTAGTAATACCTAAAATATACACGAGGCTTTGAATGTGGAAGGTTACTTTACGATTAAAGCAACCCATATGGGGGCAAATTTGTGCTTGTTGGAAGAGGATAACTCAGCTGACATAGCTGAACTGGTTAGAAAGGATAAGGAGTGGGTTGGAAAATGGTTTGATAACATTCATCCATGGTCGCCTGAGGATATTGATAAGGAGAGGCTTACATTGTTAAAATGTTTTGGATTACCCTGCCATGCTTGGAATCCAAAGTTTTTTAAATTTCTGTGTGGAAGATTGGGAGAATATATAGCATCTCATAAAGATACTGATAAACATAAAAGGTTGGATGTTGCAAGAATTATGATCAAAACAAAATTCGCTATTGATCTTAATGAGGTGTTCAATGTGGAGATTAATAACAACGTTTATCGTATCAAAGTCATGGAAGATTTTCACGGACCTAACCAATCAACTATTAATATGGACGAGGAAGAATCAAGTTTTTTTGGTAATGAAGATGAAGAAGAAGAAGATAATTTAGATGAGGATCAGTATGCGTCTGAGACAGCTTCATCAAGGGGAGAAAATGATGAAGTTTCATCCATGAACGAAAAGCAAGAAACTAGACATGAGGGGGGGGGGGGGGGGGGCGAACTGCTCATAAATCATCATGAGTTATCTAGGGAACGTGCGCAACAGTCTGGACATATGGGGAAGAAAAAGGCTGTTGAAAAGAGGATTTACGAGGTAAGTCATAATGAATGTTCAAAAGTGATAGAAAGTAAAAAGGTGACAGTTGTTGGTTTGCATAGAGCAAATGAAGTTGGTGGGGCCCTTGATCAGAGTAACCATAACGTTGGAAAGGAACTAGTTCTGACTGAAAACATTAATCATGTGGTGGAGTCTTGTATTGAACCTTGTTTAAGACCTGTTGACTTGGGCCTAGAGGTGCAAAGTCCACTAAGAAATTTCTCTGGCGAGGATCCAATAGTAAGTGATTCACCCAGGGCAGATAGATTGGAGTTGGGGTCAAGAAGAAGGAAAAAAACAAAACCCCTGAAGAACATTTATGAAAACCTCAAAATACCATTTGCCACATCTTACTTATCAGCTTTAATTAATGCAAGTTAAAAGAAGGTGAATGAACAGGTGGATGGGGTAATGTCTGAGTCAAAATAGTGTGGGGAAACATTCAGTAGTGATAATAGTTCTAGATACACTGGTGGTTCAGTATTATGATGCGAATCTCTTAGTGATGGAGATATATTTTAAGGAAATTCTAGTGCTAAGAAGTCCATGGAGGATGTTTCATCAAGGGTCTGGTAGATGATAAAGGAAATGGGGGTGGAAGGAGAAGAGGATGATGCTCTATTTGAAGGAATAGTGAGAAAACTTGAAGGTAGGGACATAAGATGTTTTGATGAAAGTAGGAAGATACAAATAGTGGTTCCATGAATATTATGTCACTGAATTGCAGGGGGTGTGGATCTTCCATCAAAAAGAGAAGAATATGTAAGATGATAACTAAGGGAAATGTGGATGCTTGTTTTCTTCAAGAAACAAAAATTCAGATTATGGAAGATCATATGGTAAGAAGAATTTGGGGAAATGAAAATTATGGTTGGTCGACCTCTAACTCTATAGGAATGTCAGGAGGTATACTTTCTATTTGGAATTATGATAAAATATGTATATAAAGCAGTTTTAGGGGAAGTGAATTTTTAGGAATTGTGTGTACTTGGAAGGAGTCTCTATGCTACCTGGTAAACATATACTCACCATGTAGATTAGTTGAGAAGAGAAGACTGAAGAGTGAATTAATTAGGGTGCAGAATACATTTCCTCAAGGAGAATGGATACTTGCAGGAGACATTAATGCAGTGAGGGTAAAAGAAGAAAGGAAAGGAAATAGGTTTGATAGTGAGGTGGATAGGAATGATTTTTCAGCTTTTATTGATGCAACGAACCTAATTGATCCACCTGCAGTTGGAAACAAATACACATGGAGCAGTGTTGTGGGAAGGTGTAGAAGTAGATTGGACATGTTTCTAGTAATTGAGGGACTGATCCATAGGTGGAAGATAGTGGCACAACATGTAGGATTGCGTGACATTTCATACCATAGACCTATATGGATGAAATTCAATCATAAAAAATAGGGTCCAAAGCCATTTAAAATGTTCTCATGTTGGTATGACCACCCTGATTTCATTAATTATGTGAAACAACATTGGCAGTATGACAAGGGATTTGGAAGCAAGAGTAATAAGTTGGTGTATAAACTAAGACATCTTAGGCAGAAAATTAGGTGGTGGAACACAAATGTGTTTGGCTGGGTAGATTTAAATATAGAGGCTGCAGTGAAGTCCTTAAATGAAATTGAAGACAGTTGGCAGAATGATGATGATGAGTTGCAGGACAATAATATGCTGCTAATTAAGAAAAGAAGCATTGTCAACTATATGGAGTAACCTTAGAATCAAGGAAAGCGTGATTTAGCAAAAATCTAGATCAAGGTGGATAAAGGAGGGTGATGCTAATTCAAGATATTTCCATACAGTTTTGAAGACAAGAAGGAGGAGGAATCACATTTCCTTAATCAAAGTAAGGTTAGATTGTGTAGAAGAAGTGGATGATGTCAAGGTAGCAATCAAAGATGCATTTACTGCAAGATTTAAAAAGGACAGAAGTAGAAGACCTACATTGAATTTTGGAGAATTTCATATGCTATCTGATGTGGATAAAAGATGGTTGTAGGAAGATCTTTCTGATGAGGAAATCTATGAAGCAGTTTGTTGTGGTCATTGACTCAAAAGCCCTGGTCCAGATGGCTTCAATTTAAATTGCTTCAAAAGGTGATGGGACATTGTAGGGCCTGATGTAAGGGATTACATCCAAGAGTTTCATAAAACAACTTCATTGCCTAAAGCGATTCTATCATCATTTATTGCCCTTTTCCCCAAAGTGGTGAATCCTCAAACTATAGAATAATATCGCCCAATAAGTTTAGTTGGAAGAATTTACAAGATAATCTCCAAGATGTTGGCATAAAGGCTAAGCAAGGTTATAGGGAAATTGATATCCAAATGGCAAACAACTTTTGTACCTGGAAGGCAACTATTAGATGGTGTGCTGGTTAAGAAGGAAGTAATAGATCTTGCCACAAGGAAAAACCACTCATGTCTTATATTTAAAGTGGATTTTGCACAAGCTTATGACTGTGTAGATTGGGAATTTTTATTGGATGTGATGGCAGCTATGAATTTTGGTTCTAAGTGGGTGGATTGGATTCGTGGAGGGGTGCTTCAAAACTTTTCCTCAGTTCTTGTAAATGGAGGCACTACAGCAGAATTTAGAGGTTCAAAAGGGTTAAGGCAGGGTGATCCCTTGTCACCCTTCTTCTTCACAATAGTGGCTGAAGGCTTATCTTGCCTTGTGAGAAGGGCAATCAATGATGGACTATACAAGGGGTATTTAATTACGAATCAAGTGGAGGTGAACATAATATAGTTTGCTGATGACACAATGCTGTTTTGTGAGGCTGAATGGAAAAACCTGTGGGGTATCAAGGCTATATTAAGGGAGTTTGAAATGATATCAGGGTTACGTATAAACTTTTTTAAGAGTCGCATTTTTGGTGTTGGTGTGCATAACAGTTTCTTGCAGGCGGCAACACAGTTTTTGGCTTGCAAATGTGGACTCTTGCCAATTCATTTTTTGGGATTGCAGGTGGGAGGTAACCATAGAAGACTAGGTTTTTGGAAACCTGTATTGGACTGTCTGAAGGCCAGATTAACATCGTGGCAAGGCAAACTTTTGTCAATTGGAGCTCGTGTAACATTGATAAATTATGTCCTTACTAGCATGCCAATCCACCACCTGTCTTTCTTTAAGGCCCCAGTTAGCTTGCTAAATGAAATTAAGACAATGCAGATAAGGTTTTTATGAGGAGGATGTACTGATAAGAAAACTGTGAACTGGATTAGTTGGAAAAAGATTTGCAAGCCCAAGGAATTATGTGGATTAGGGTCAAAGATATTACCTTGTTCAATGAAGCTCTTGTGTGCAAGTGGATTTGGAGAATAATCCATGATGATGAGGAAATTTGGAAACCATTATTAACCCATAAATATGGAAACTATGATGAAATATTTTTGTTGATGCAGGTACCATCTCAACCAAAACATCAATCTCTATGGTGGAGAGATTTGGTAAAATTGGGACATTCACCAAAGGCTGACTCCTTCTTGAATCAAGTTAATTGTAAACTGGGTAATGGAAATCGTATTCTGTTCTGGCATTCGAGGTGGCTTACAACAACACCCATGGCTATCTTGTTTCCAGACTTGTATCAATGCACAACAAGGATAAATGATTATGTAGCTGAGCATGGTGTGTGGAGTGATGTTGATTGGATCTAGTTGTTAGGAGTTAAGGTTCAGAATGTGGGGGAGATTGTAGCACAACAACTTGATAAATTGTAGATGCGGTTAAATGATGTCAAGCCAACAGCAGATGTGCAGGATACATTACTATGGGCAGCATCAAATGATAACTGCTTTTCTGTCAAATCATTCTATTCACAAGCTATTAAAGTCAATAGTGTCGAAGAGATAGATATTATTTCCAAGGCATCCCTTGATATTGTGTGGCATTCATCGATCCCGCTGAAAGTAAATCTGTTTGCGTGGCGTCTGATTTTGAATGGATTGCCAACAAAAGCAAATCTTGCTGCCAGGGAGGTAATATCCAATCCCAATGATACTGTGTGTGTGTTTTGTTCTTTGGAAATAGAATCTTTAGACCATGTTTTCTTCAACTGTGCAATAACTACTCTGGTGTGGGATCACATTTGTGATTGGGTAAGGACGGACATGTTGGCACGAATAAATTGTAACGAGCACCTATTGAAATGGTTTGTCACTATGAAAGGAAGAACATCGAAAAAAACGACAAATATAATCTGGTTCTGCACATGTTGGAATATTTGGTGGATGCAAAATCAAATATGTTTTAATGGCCAACCTTTTGGTGTGGAGGAGGTTGTTGACAGAAGCAAATTCTTTTCATGGTTGTGGACGGCTAACTCTTGTACTAATCCGTTTTTCTCTACCTATTATAACTGGTTGAAGCATCCAACCGATTTTTTGTAAAGATGGAAGGTAATGTCTAGGGGGAAATAGAAAAGCTCTCATTGTGAGATCTTTTGATTTTGTTGTATGTGATTAATATTGTATATTTCTTTCATTATGATTAATGCAATTTGTCTGATTATAAAAAAACATAATTATTTGCCTTATTTCATATTTCTATTATATTTGCCTCATTTCATATTTTTTATTTATTATTTAAATGCTAAATAGTTTATTATTTATTTCTGAATTTAAATGCTAATTTATTTATTTATTTCTGAATTTAAATGCTAAATAATTTATTAATTTATTTCTAAATTTAAATGCTATATAATTTATTTATTTATTTATATAGTATTTAATTATTTATGAGTTAATAGCTAATTTACGTTTAATAGTTTTTTAATAATAGTTTCAATTTATTATTAATTAATAATTTAATTTATTAATTTAAATTAATAATTTCATTTTAAGAATTTAATAATTTTCCTTAATTAATTAATTTCAGTTTACTATTAATAATTAATTTCAGTTTATTAATAATTTATATTAATAATTTATATTAATTAATTAATTTCAGTTTAAAAATTTAAAATTTAAAATTTATTCATTTATATTATTAATTTCACTTTATTTTTAATTATTTAATTTCAGTTTATTAATTAATAATTTCAGTTTATTATTAATTAATAATTTTAGTTTATTAATTTATATTAATAATAATTTCAGTTTAATAATTTATTAATAGTTAATTTCAGTTTATTATTGTAAATATTTTAGTATTAAAATGCTAAATAATTTATTATTAATATTTAAATGCTAAATAATTTACTAAAAATATTTTACTATATTTAAATAGTAATATATTTTTCTATTAATCAATAAAACATATTAATATTAATATTAAAATATATTTACTATTCTCAATTTTTCTTAAATAAATGTATTTTATTATATAATATTAATTATTAATAATAAATAACTATAAAAATTCAAATAATATAACATTAATAATTAACAATAACTAACAATATATAACATTAATATTAATTAACTAACAATAATTCAAATAATATAACATTAATAATTAACGTTAACTAATGTTTACAGTATATAATTGTTCGCCGGCGCGAACAACCGCTGGCCTTCCGTCGCAGGTTCGCTCGCGGGATCGGCCACACAAATCCCAAAACAAGGAATTGGAAGCGTATGTTTGTGCTGCGTTTCAGTTTCTCAGTTTTTTAGTGTAAGTTGTCACGCTGAAGTGACCTGGGTGACGCAAAGAGTTTCCTAACGGTTGCGAGTTGGGTGCAAAAGTAAAGAAGTAAAAGGAAAGGCTGGGCCAAAACAAGAAAAAACAATGACTTAAATTAAATGCTGGAAATAGATTGCATTAAGTAAATTTGGACGCAAGTGTACATTTTCTGCGGGAGTGAACTCGTTTCTCTCTAAGCTTGGTACTTTGATTATTTTCCCTTTACAATGTGAAAAAATGTGACCTCTGAAAATGAAAAGTACAGCGCCTTATATAGGCCTAAAATGTAACTGTTTGTCTACCCAAATGTCTTCTGAAGCTGAGACGTGGCACCCCACTTTCTTTTCAACTTCCCATAGTCTTGGAAGTTTTAAACTTTTCCCGCCTAAGCATTTGTCCTTCGAATTGAAATTAGCTCGTCGCCTCATTTTCCTCCGACGCAAGGCTTGTCGCCGTTTCTCCGACGCGCCTTCTGCTGGTGTCGACTCGACACCTTGACTTACCCTTCGCGTCGACGTGCCATTGGAACCTTCGGATCCCACCATCAGTCGAAATCCCGTGTCAACAAATTGTCCCCCCAAAAGGCCAGTTTCGACTAAAGACTGTGTCGATGGAGAAATCTGGCTTTTTGGTTTCTTGCAGGATTTCGACGGCTTTTCTTTTGGCACTTTTGCCAATCGTTTTGTCTTCTTTCTCAACACGTGGCAAGCGCCGTCTAACATGATGATGGCAATCTCATCCCACGATTTCCAAGAAAAACGCCATGATGGCTAGTCTCGTCCAAGTCATGGGCCTTGAAACCAAACCCCACTTACTCTCAGAAGTTGAAAAGTTTTGATCTTTCATTTTTCTGCATGCACCCTATAAATAGTCCTCCTCAGGAACCCTTACCACTTTTCAAAGCTCCTTCTTCACGAAACTGTTATTCGCTCTGAAACCTAGACTTTGATTTCCACTTCCTAAAGCCTTTACTGCCTCAGAGCACCTTTTGCATTTCTTTCTTCCAATGGCTTCATCAAGAAACACTACAACTCACTTTCCTCAAACCACTGGTAACAACCCGGTCGCGTACGTACTCTCTGAAACGGAAACAAATCATCCTCTTCCTCAACCAACCTCCGCTGATGAGACGGTGGTGGCCAACTGGTACCGCCAAATGGTTATCCCATTCGCAGTGGAGAACAAGCTGTGTGGTTTCCACGGTCCCCTTCCATACAACAAACCTACCCCACAAGAACTCCAGAAGTTCTTTCCTTGCTTCGACCAAACGATCCCACCTACTTTCGAGAAAGGGGGCACCTTAGACCTCAAATACATGGCACCCAAATCTCGAGTTTTCAGATCCATGCCTACTCCAGGCAACAAAGACTACCTCGCCTGGCTCGACAAAGTCGAAGGGCAACGCCAAACGCAATGGAAGGAATACGGTATCTTCGACGCCATCCAACTCTCCAGAACCGCTCACAGGGTTAACCCTTGTTTGCTGCTGGCGTCGATGTATTTTTGGGAAGGATCGACAAACATGTTCCACCTTCCTTGTGGAATGTTCACGCCAACGCTTTTCGATGTGGCGGCTATCACTGGCCTTTCGCCAATGGGTGAGACGTTCGACCCGACTTTGGAGACGGACAACGCCTTCGACTTCGAGCGTGCTAGCTTCCAAAACTACATCGAAGATCACCATGACAAATGCTCTAGAGAAGTCTCTGATGAAGAACATATTGCCTTCTTGACCCTCTGGCTGTCATATTATATGTTTTTCCCTGGCTCCTTGCAGATAGCCAAAAGCTTCATCAGTCTGGCCATTCAGATCCACGAAGGCTGACAGATATCTCTGGGCAAACTTCTGTTGGCCTCTCTCTACCATTCTCTTGGCCTGTCGGCCATGAGACTGAAACTCCTCCACCAAACCACCAAAGCCTTAAACATCCCAAGGCCTATGTGGTTGTTGCAACATTGGCTCAACGCCACTTTTAAGCACAAATTAGGATATCCAGCCTCTGCAACGATGGAGCGTCTAAACAAAGCACGTTCTGTCGAGGGAATGCGACTGGCCTTGATGACCACCCAAGAAACTCCAAGACATGCCCTCTTAATGAGGTATCTCATTATGTTCGTGGAAACCAACTCTTTCGTCCCTGACATGGCTCCATTTGTGGAGCGTAAGTTTGGGCCTAACTAGTTCAAAAACCCATTCCCTGGAGTCTCACCTAAAGCTGTTGTGCAGTCGAATGCTATATGGCGGGCGTTTCTCACTCCCACCATGATTTCTTTCCGCATTGAAACGGGGAACAATGGATATGGTTTCATGAACTACTGTCCAAATTTGGTGGCCCGACAATTTGGCCTGAGCCAGATGTTGCCAAAGCCCTTAGTGAGACATCCTGATGATATAGTACGGTCCGGCCGATGCTTGACTCACGTAGGTCACAAAGCTTGCATGAGGTTTGTCAGATCCTCACAACACCTGGAGCTACCGGTTTTCTCCTTCCGTCCTTCCTTTTTCACTACTCAGGAATTTGAAGCTTGGTGGTTGGAATATCAAACTCAAGTTTTCACTCCAAATCTTTTCCGGGCGAATGTGGTCGACGCTTTTGCCTCTACAGCAGGTATCCCTAAACCATCGACTATAGCCCCTGTTATAGATGTCGACCCTGTGGAGGATACTTCGACAAAGGTAGACTCTGGACTCTTGATTTCGTTTGCCCATAGGTCTGGACTAACTAGTTTCAGCTTTGCTTTCAGGGGCGCAAACGAGAAACGAATGCTGCGTCGACTTCCACCAGACCTGCCAAAAAACCTAGGGCCAACCTTCTACAGGTATTTTTTATTTTCCTGCTCTGCGTCCTTATCTCTCCTTTGTTCTCACATCATTTCTGCGTAGGCTTCTGAGAAAGTACCTTCCCCATAAAGGACTGAATCGAATGAGAGTACTCACTCTCGAGTCTTCACTGCAGCAGCTCTAGCGTCTTCTCCATCTACCCCCTTGGTGAGGAAGAAAAAGGCTATAACGCGAAGGACCCCTTCAAAACCCAGCGCCTCGACGGTGGCCCCAGTCGTCTCAAGAAATTTTTAAAGCGTTTTCGAACCAATTCCTTATGTCGCCCTCCCTGAGACAATAACTCCTGCGCAGGTATTTTAACTTTATTTGTGTCCAAGACGACCTTGGGGGTGACGAAGCTCACTGGCATTTTGTTTTTTGCAGGAAAATGTGGTTACTTCGATCACTGTTGGTGAGGGTGATACTGAATCGGCCGCAGACGCCCCTACTGCTAGCGTCGCCATTACACCAAGTCCTCAAAAGATTGATGAATTTCACCCACTCATGCCCGAGGAAAACTTGGAGAAGACACCTCCCGCTTCAAAAGACAACATCGAGCCTGATGATGCATTCCCTGGGGTGACTATCAATCCTTCCCCTGCCGTGGACACTGACGTCGGAGAGAACCTCCAAATCCCTGAACCCTAACTAGAGAAGGCTTCACCTGTTGTCGAGGAATCTCTTACTCCAGAGGCACTCTTAACAGCCAAGGCCACAAATCCAGCAGCGACTCTGAGAGCGCTACACAAACTTCGCCAGGCAGCCGAAGAGATTCGATCCACCAATTCGACCGCAATCCCAACTCCAGAAGTGGATGCTTCTTTCAATCTTAAACTTCAGCAGTTGCGTTCTTATCTTTTTGAAGACCAGTTTCTGGCGGTCGTCGTCGAAGAGTCCGACATAGCCAATGACGTCTTCAACCTTCTGAATGAGCTCTCTGAATTCCAACTCCCTGCCCCCATGTCCACATACCTGATCGAGTTTGAAGCCTTCTTCACTCAAATGGCCAAGGACCTCACTATGGATCATCAGGCCGACGCCCAAATTCGGTTCCGCCACGACGACATGAAACATGAGTGGCATCTTAGCTCCGTCTATGAACAGAAACTTGGGGACTATGAAGCCAAAAAACAAGAGCACTCCAACAAACGCCAAGCTTTCGACCAACAGATATCTGAGTATCAAGCCCAGATAACGGAGCTGACAAAAAAGATTGTTGAGGTCGAACACCAAAAAGCCTCTTTAGACTCAGCTGAGCCCCTGCCTTCTCAAGAAACCATCGACCATGAGGTAGCTCAAGGACTTGTTCACGTCGAAGCGGCTATGAAGATTAAAGATGCTATCAGCCGCATGCAGCGACGAAAAGTTCTTCTTGAGAGCAAGATAGTTCATGAGAAGATCCTCTTTGATGATTTTAAGGCTAGATTTCCTGAATTTCCTTAGTTTGTATGTTGGCATAATGTAATGAAACCTATTTTGTAAGCCATTCTTGGCCTTAAATTAATGGAAACTATGTTTTGATGTGAACCTCTTGCAGCATGGGTCTGTACTTTCTCAAATATTTCCCATTCACTCTTAAGATTCGTTGGTCCGCTCCCAACTCCTGCACTTCGTATGCGTTGTTATTAAATACTCGTGTCACCTGAAATGGTCCCTCCCAGTTGGGCGACCATTTTCCCATCGTTCGATCTCGTCGATCCATGGGCAACACTGCTTTCCAAACATAGTCGTTTGCGGCAAAGGTTTTCCCTTGGACTTTCTTATTGTATGCCCTGGCGACTCGGGCCTTTTGGCGCAGCAACACATTTAAAGCCACCATTCTTTCCTCGTCTAAGTCTACGAGTTCGTCTAACATCATTTTCCAGTATTGATCCGACAGAATCTCATATTGTCGTTGCACTCTAACGGACTGGAAGCATACTTCTGCGGGTAGCACAGCGTCATGTCCGTAGGTTAGACGGAATAGAGTAGAGTTGGTCGACTCTTTGGGTGATGTCCGACACGCCCACAACACTTGACCCAACGTCTTATGCCAGTTCTTTGGCTTTTTCGCAACGTGCTTTTTTATTAAACCAATTATTATCTTGTTGGCTGCTTCAACCTGACCATTCGCCTGAGCATAGTATGGCGTCGAAGTAACCAACTTGAAACCTATTTCTGTCGCAAACTCTTGCATCTTCTGCCCCACAAACACAGAACCTTGATCCGTCGTGATTGTCTCAGGTATCCCAAATCTATACAAGATATGATTCTGGATGAAGTCTATCACGGCCACTTGATCCACTTTCACCAATGGCACAACCTCTATCCATTTAGTGAAATAGTCTATTCCTACGAGGATGAATCTTTGCTGCTTTGACGAAGCTGGCCGAATCTCTTCTATTACATCCAAAGCCCATCCTTGAAAAGGCAGTGGTTTGACAATCACATGTAATTCGCTGGCTGGGACATGCTGAATGTTCGCGTGCTTCTGGCAATCCCGACATCCTTTCGCGAAGTCTATACAATCCTTAAGCATGCTGGCCCAGTAGAAACCTTGTCGAAACAAAAACCATTTCATTTTTTGGCCAACCTGGTGAGCCCCACAAGCCCCACTATGAACCTCATAAATTGCCAAATACGCATCAGTGTCTCCTAGACACTTGAGCAATACCCCTTCAGGAGTTTTCTTCAACAACTCATTTCCTACCAAGACATAACTCATTGCTCTGTACTTAGTCTTTTGATCGGTGCTGCCGAACGGGTTTTCCAGATACTCTATAATTGACCTTCGCCAGTCTGTTGGTGGCATATCGTTAACAAAAACCTCACAACTTTCTAAACCTTCGACCAAGCTCATCGAGACTTTGGATATCGACCAACTTGATGGTGCATGTACGTCCGACACCATCTTCTTCCTAGTTTCGACGAAGCCTTTCAACTTACCTTCCGACACTTTATAACCAGAGGCAATTTGTGCCAGTTCATTAGCTTTATGGTTTTCTATCCTTGGAACATGCGAGATGTTGACAATTTTGAAATGTTCCAACAAACGCTTCGCCAACGAAAAGTAACTTAAAAGATGCTCCTTTACACTCTTATACTCCCTCGTGATTTGTTTAATCACCAATTCTGAGTCTCCTTTTATCTCAAGCTCTTTGGCTCCCAAATCCTTGAGTATCTTAGGACCAGTAATTAAGGTTTCGTACTCTGCCTCGTTATTTGAGCACTTGCCATCGACTTTGCATTTAAAGGTAGTTGGGATTCCTTGTGGGGATATTATTAGGATTCCAACACCTGCCCCATTTTTATGGGTCGTACCGTCAAAGTACAATTTCCACGGGGCGACGTCGATGCTATGTATCGACGTTTCGACAACAACATGGTCGACAATGAAGTCTGCCACTATTTGACCCTTCATCGCCCTCAAAGGGACGTATGTCAGGGAGAATTCAGTTAGCGCTAGTGCCCATTTCTCAATTTGACTATGCAAAATAGGTTTGGACAACATATGCTTAATGACATTAAAATGCGACGAAACATAAACATTAACTGGTTTGATATATTGCTTTAATTTCATACATGAAAAGTACAAACATAGGCACAACTTTTCAATCATAGTGTACCTAGTCTCAGTATCTATCAATATCCTGCTAAGGTAATAGATGGGTCTTTCGACGCCACCATCATCCTCTTGTGCTAACATACTGCCTATGGTCGTATCCGACGCTGCAATGTACAACTTCATGCTTTTATTTATACTAGGTGGTAATAGGATTGGAGGCTTCGTAAGGTATTCCTTGATTGCGTCGAAAGCCTCCTGTTGTTCTTGCCCCTAGCGGAACTCATTTTCCTTCTTAGTCTTGAGCAGTGGTGAAAACACTTTCGTCTTGCCACTTAGGTTTGAGATGAACCTCCTCAAGAAATTTATCTTCCCCAACAAAGACTGGAGCTGTTTCTTTGTGGTTGGAGCCTTGAGATCTAGGATTGCCTTTGTTTTGTTCTGGTTGATCTCGATGCCTCGTTTGTGGACTACGAATCCCCGGAAATCCCCTGCACGAACACCAAAAGTACATTTTAGTGGATTCATTTTTAATCCATATTTTCTCATTCGCTCGAATGAGCGACGGAGGTGGTCAAGATGACCATCCTCTGATGACAATTTTATGACTATGTCATCGATGTATACCTGCATAAAATTCTCAATAAAATCATGGAATATAGCATTCATAGCCCTCTGGTAGGTTGCCCCAGCGTTTTTCAACCCAAAAGGCATCACCACCCATTCATATGTCCCCAAAGCTCCAGGGAATCGAAATGCGGTTTTGGGGACATCCTCCTCGGCTATGAGAATCTGATTGTAACCTGAGTAGCCGTCGAGCATGCTTAAGTACTCGAAATCCGCGGCTGAGTCAACTAACATCTCTGCCACGGGCATCGAATATTCGTCTTTAGGGGTGGCGTTGTTCAAATCCCTAAAGTCGATGCAAACTCAAAGGGTCCCATTTTTCTTAATAACAGGTACTATGTTTGCTATCCACTCGACATACCTTGCAGTTCTGATGAACCGACTTTTGAGCAGTCTTTCAATCTCCTGCTTGATCTTCGATGTCACTTCTGGGATGAAACGTCGAGGGTGTCGCTTTACTGGCCTTTTGCCTGGCTGGATTGGGAGCCGATGCTCAACTGCGCTCCGACTCAAACCAGGCATTTCGCCATAATCCTAGACAAAACAATCCTTGTATTCTTTCAACACTTTAACCAATTTGGCTTTCATCGTTGGTCCTACCTTGGCACTCACGTAGGTGGGCCTTTTGGTTGTTCCATCCCCTAAGTCGATTTCCTCAAGCGGGTCCTGGGCTTTCATTCTCTGCAGTTCATGATCTGGGCCTTTTTCGAACCCTAAAGGCTCTTCATCATAAATACCGTCAAGCCTCTGATTCTCTACAGCTTCATTTTGGCCTTGTGAGCCATTGGCTTTTTTGTCACGGTCGACTCCCTTAGCTATCTGGAGAGTTTCGTCCTTTTCAAGTGCCGACATCTTTCTGTTTTCAGCCAGATATGCCGAAATCCGAGTCATGCTTTCTGACTCAGCAGTCATTTTCACCAGTAGTGGGCCACCGCATTGGTGGCATTTCCATTGGCTCCATACCTTTGTCGGAAGCGTCCCAGATGAACCCATAGTCGGGGTCCAGGTTCAGAACACGACCCGTGTCGACAGAGGTGTAAGTCCCTGATCCATCATCACAAGGAGCCACATTTGCTAAGTGTTGGTCAAAAGACTTCTTGGTACCCTTGGCCTCGTCGACTTTGTAATAGCTTTGGTCTGCCTCGATATTTTCGATGATGTCATCCTTCCTCCAAATTATCAATCTCTGGTGCATTGTTGACGGTACTGCCCCAATGCCATGGATTCACTCCCGTCCTAACAGCAGATTGAAGTTTGCTTTCGATTTGATGACCATGAAGAGTGTCAGCCTATTGGTTGTACCCACTGCCAAGTCCACTTGGACAACCCCTAGGATGTTACTGGTCTTGCCTTCATAGTTAGACAAAACCATGTTGTGCTGTCAGAGGTCAGCCTCCGTTTTCCCAATTTTCTTAAACAGATTGTGAGGCATTAGGTTCACAGTTGCCCCACCATCCACAAACACCTTGTTGACAAATACCCCATCAACTTTCGCCTTTATGAATAACGGCTTCAAATGGTACATCATTCCAGGGCTAGGACGTTCAAACATAGTCGTTTGTTCTTCTACCACACCACTGTTCATTACATAGTAACATAGCGGCTTGTCATCCGCATTTTCACCAGAAACGAAATCTTCTTCAGTCTCAGATATTTCAGACACCACGTCATACTCAGCTGGTAGGACCGACACGATACCACAGTTTACCATGAAGTCTTCACCATAGGTGTCATCGTTGGTATCGTCGTACATGTCTTCGTCGAAATCTCCCTCAGGTGATGGATCATATTCTTCGTCTGACTGAGGGAAGTATTTTGGCTCTTCTTCATCCGACTGAGGAGTATACTCTGGCTCTTTCTTGCTCTCCGTCAGCGAAGTGCACTTTGAACTCTGGGTCGACACCACTTCCTTTTCTCCTGAAGTGTTCACCGTTACTGCCATGGTCTGGTTTGTCGCCACCTTGTTCTTTTCTACCCATCTTCCTCTTGGGTATTGGCGCTTCTGTCCAGACGTTCCGACAGGCTTCACTTTTGAAGTCGTAGCCTCCCTTTCAGCCTTCTTACTGCGCTGATAGCGCCTCCACTGGGTCCTAGTCATAGGGTTTTCCCTTTGTAGTTGGGGGACACCCTATATCCTACTGGTTCGACCCCTTTATCGGCGACATTCGCCTCCTTTTCCAAATCAAGGGCCTTCCACTTTGGTCTTTTGCTTCCTTTCTGACTTACTGGTGCCATCCACCTTTCCCGTGGGGAGTCTAATGGGGGTACGAAAGTTTTAGGCCTTGCCCCTTAGAATAGCTTTCTGTACTCCTCATTTCGACGAGGGACCCCGCTCCCGTCGAACACAAACCTGGGGACAGACGGCTTGCTTTCTGGCAGCACCTCTCTCTTGCTTGCCTCATACCTCTCAGCAGCATTCTCATCAAACACAGCATTGCATCTGGGGCATAGTGCGGCTTTCGAGCCGCTTATCCTGCACTTCTCTTGAAAATCTTCCAAACTTTCGCCAGCCTGGGGATACACTGCTTCAAGTTTGTCCTCTGCTCTCTTGTCGGAACCTTCAGTAGTTTTGACCATCATGCACTCTACCACTTCAGCCATTGGTGGCTTGTCGAGGCCTTCAGCAGCTTCGACCATCAAACAATCGTACACTTCTGAATACAAAGCCTCTTTAACCTTCAGTGGGTCAGTGTCAACCTTCATCTTCGGCTTCTCGCCAAATTGGAGCCGACCCTCCTTCAAAGCCTTCTGCACCAAATCCCTGAAAAGAACACATTGAGCTGTTTTATGACCAAGGAAATTATGAAACTTACAAAATCCCCTCTTTTTATTTTGTTCTAGAGGGGATCTTTCAAACCAGGTGGAATAATTATTTGACCATCTTTAACCAGTAAATCAAATATTTCATCACATTTGGAAACGTCAAAAGTATAAGTTTTAGCGACGTATTTATCCGTCTTGTTAGTTTTGGCAGGATTTTTCCCATTTGATGGTTTCAAAAGCTTGCATGCATAGGGAGGTCCTGGGTTAAGTTCAGCCACGTGGATCTCACTTTCATCGACGAATTCTTCATCGTCGGACGAGTATTCGTCAGCAGCCACATATGATAGTTTTTCTTTCTTACGATATCTATTAGACTGGGCTTTTTCAGCTTTCAATCGTTCGACCTGGCGAACCCGGTCAGCCAGCTGCGCCATATCTCTAAGATATTGTGTGTCCAACTTCTTCCTGATCGAATAGTCCAGGCCGCCAGCAGCCATTTCGACTAACTTGTGTTCAGGGACTTGAGTAAAGCACCGTGCTTTCAAAAGTCTAAACCTATTCAAGTACTGGTCTACTGACTCCGTGGCCTTGCGTTTGACGCTTGCCAATTCTTTCAAACTTATTTTCGACTGTCCCCTATAAAATTGTTCGTGAAATAGCCTCTCCAATTGTGCCCATGTGTGAATGGACTGAGGGGGCAATGTGGTAAACCACGTGAACGCATTCTTTGTGAGGGAACTTGGGAAATATTTCATTTTCAAGTCCTCATTGTTCGCTATGTTTCCTGCTTCGGTTTGATACCTAGCAACGTGTTCGATGGTGGACTCTTCTGTCTCCCCAGCGAACTTGGTAAATTTTGGCACTTTCCACCCCCTAGGTAATTCTGTTTGAAAGACAAAGTCTGGTAATGGGGATGTATATGTTGGCCGTCGAAGGCCAGGGTTCGCCCCATTACGGACCATGATACGTTCGACCACAGCTTCCAAGTTATGTTCTCCAGCCAAGGCGTCCTGTCGAACCTGTTGGACAACAAAATCCGGATCTTGGTTCCTATGGACAATCACCGGAGGCCTTTGAACCCTCCTAGGAATCTCTTCAAACTCAAGGGGTTGCTCTATAGTTTCGTCGAAGACTTCATCCTGACGAAGGGGCATCACCGGACGCGGCGGTGGGGTCTGTCGACCCTGAGCCCTAGGGGCACCTAGGAAGTCACCAATTCGTGTCATCTGAGTCGCCAGTTGTTGGTAACTCTGTGTTGACTCTTGTATCAGTGGTCTTAATATCGTACCCATCTGTTGAGTCAACATGTGGACCATCTCATGATTACTCTCGTCCATCTGTTGCCTCATGACCGCGACGGAACTAGAGGTAAAGTTCGGTATAGATTGGGAGAAAAGGTTGAATCCTGAGGGTCGAACCATCTGGTTCGACAAGTGTCCTGTCCCCTGATAAGTTGAAAATACTGGGGACGAACTTTCCCCAAATAAAGGGCCGCTAGAATGCAAACTTAACATAAACTCTGGTGGCATTCCATACGATTTAGGTATAGGCATGGTGATACTAGGCATATATTGCCCCGTAGTCCCTGCCATTGTCGATCTCGGGTCGTTTCGATGTGGCGTTGCAATTGGTCCGCTAGGAACGGTTGATACCGCTGATACGGTACCGGAGCCACCATCAGTTGTCTGTGTTCCCACCGTACTTTCCGTCGGAGACGGTTCTTCATTCGGTCGTGGTATTACCATCTTACTACTACACAAAAACATATACTCAATTCACACGGGTCCCACCGGGTGTTCCACTTTGTTCGCCGGCGCGAACAACCGCTGGCCTTCCGTCGCAGGTTCGCTCGCGGGATCGGCCACACAAATCCCAGAACAAGGAATTGGAAGCGTATGTTTGTGCTGCGTTTCAGTTTCTCAGTTTTTTAGTGGAAGTTGTCACGTTGAAGTGACCTGGGTGACACAAAGAGTTTCCTAACGGTTGCGAGTTGGGTGCAAAAGCAAAGAAGTAAAAGGAAAGGCTGAGCCAAAACAAGAAAAAACAATGACTTAAATTAAATGCTGGAAATAGATTGCATTAAGTAAATTTGGACGCAAGTGTACATTTTCTGCGGGAATGAACTCGTTTCTCTCTAAGCTTGGTACTTTGAGTATTTTCCCTTTACAATGTGAAAAAATACAACCTCTGAAAATGAAAAGTACAACGCCTTATATAGGCCTAAAATGTAACTGTTTGTCTACCCAAATGTCTTCTGAAGCTGACACGTGGCACCCCACTTTCTTTTCAACTTCCCATAGTCTTGGAAGTTTCAAACTTTTCCCGCCTAAGCATTTGTCCTTCGAAGTTGAAATCAGCTCGTCGCCTCATTTTCCTCCGACGCCAAGGCTTGTCGCCGTTTCTCCGACGCGCCTTCTGCTGGTGTCGACTCGACACCTTGACTTACCCTTCGCGTCGACGCGCCATTGGAACCTTCGGATCCCACCGTCAGTCGTAATCCCGTGTCAACAATAATATTAATTTTCAAATAATATAATATTAATAATTATAACATTAACATTTTATTTATAATTAATGTTAACTAACATTATATAATTTTGATGCAAATTATTGAATTAAAGAAGTGTGTAACCTTGTGGTAAGGTGTGGTTGCTGGATGTCAAATGTCATAGGTTCAACACCTCTGTGGGCTGTAATGTCAACTAAGTCATTCACATAATTAAAAATAATAATAATAAATTAAAAAAATGTTGTCATGTCAAAAATTCTGCTAACTAGATTTCAAGAGAGGTCAAAATAATGAAATCTTTAAATGTTAAGGTGGGAATCTTTTTTTTTTTTTACGAGAGTTTTTTTGAAAACTTGCCTATATGGCACGAGGCGAATTAGCTATTAACCAATGTTTTAATTATTTTAAATGTTTTTATAAATCAAGATTTTTATAATAGGATATCGTTTTTAAACCCGCACAATTCAACCCCCTCCCCCCTCCATTTTGTGTTTGAACTCTCTTGTCTTATAAGTGAAATCAGAGTCTAACTCCACTTATAAGAATAATTGTTTCATAGGGATGAATAATGACTACAAACACTTCTTATATTTTTAACAAATGTCTTTTAATTAATACACCTCCACCATTTGACGGTGAAAGGTTTGGCCTATGAAAAGCAATAATGAAATTTTTATTGTAGCTAATGATTTTGAAATGTGGAATTTTATTATCAATGGTTAGTTTATTCCTTTTAATTACTTTAATAATACAATAATGAATAAACTAAAAAAAAATATTTGGAGCGAAGAGGATATGAGAAAAATATAACTTGGTTTTAAATCTAAGTACTTGATGATGAGTGCTCTAAGAAGGAGAGATTATCTTTCTGGTTTTAATTATAATTTGGACAAAGAAGTATGAGACATTTTTGAAATGATCCATGGAGATTTTCCCAAGATTGAACAAGAGAGAATGAAATACATATTCAAGAAGATGATTCATCATGTGAAGGTGAAAATGCTCTTCAGAGACGGTTTTCAAACATTGGAATTCTTGGGAGTTCCTTTAAAAAAATTATATCCAACAAATATATATGACTTAAAAATTGGCATTGTAAATATGATCCAATAATTGATTCAAAAGATAGAAATGTTTTTGTTAAATTTTAAGAGAAATCCATAAAGGAAGAAATTATTTGGAAACTCAAATATGTGATTTAGCTTCTAGAAGATGAAGAAATTTCAAAATTTTTTGAAGAATCTTCATCATTATCATCAAAAGGAATACTTAAGTAAGTAATTGAATAATCAACACCAGATGTCGCATTTGAAAGAACGATTACAGTAAATCAAAGATTCTCCAAAGAATCAATATCTGAAAGAAGTTTTGAAGAATCATTATCCATGAATTTTTAAGAGATTTATTATATAAAACATTTCCTAGAAAAGAGGAATCAAAGAGAGAAGTATTAAAGACTCGTGTAGATAATCATACAAATATGTATTTAGAGATATACCTAGGAACACACTCGAAATTTTCCAAGAAGTATCCCTTAAAAGAAAGGAGTTTGATAGAGACGAACACATGTGCTTCAAAATCACAAAAGAAGACTATTAGAAATAATAATTTATATTTTAATTTATATTCACAAACTTAGTCATTAAGTTTGTTAGAAGGTATTTTAGTATTTTATTTGTTGCTTTTGTAGCCCTAGTTTTAGCTTATAAATAGACTAGTGGTAGTTGGTGATTTTGTAATCCTTTGTAGCCGTCATTCTATTATAATATATTCTTCTCTTTTCATCATTATTCACCTTGTACACCAACAATTGGTATCTAGAGATCCGGTTCGGATCCACGGGAAACACGGCAAACACGAGTGAAACGTGAGGCTTTGTGTGATTGATTTTTGGTTCTTGGATTCTTGTTGAATCTTGAACAAAAATCTGAACAGAATCATATTTTCTGATTCTGTGGGTTGGGAAACACTGTGTTTGGTAAGTTCTGAGTGTACTGTACAAGGTTGAAGATGATGAACGGCAACGGCGGCCTGAACACCAAGCTTCCAGTATTTGATGGCAAAAACTGGACTCGTTGGATGATTCCGATGCGTGTACTGTTCGGTGCTCAAGATGTTCTGGATCTTGTCACTGAAGGTTATGTTTCGGTAGCAGCAGATGCGACGGAGGAACAGAAGAACGCGCAGAAGGATACAAGGAAGAAAGATCAGAAATCATTGTTTTACATCCATCAGTGTGTGGATGCAAATGTGTTTGAGAAAATCGTCGATTCAACGACGGCAAAGGCTGCGTGGGACACACTGGTCAGATGTTACGGTGGTGACGCATCAGTGAAGAAGGTGAAGCTTCAGTCTCTACGTAAGAAGTATGAGAATCTCAACATGAAGAACAATGAGAAAGTTTCTGAGTACATCTCCAGAGTGATTCTGATCACTAATGAGATGAAGGCGTGTGGAGAAACTCTTTCTGAACAAGTAATCATTGAGAAGGTATTGAGATCCCTTACTCCTCAGTTTGATTACATTGTGGTAGCAATAGAACATTCTAAAAATCTGAGCACCATGAGAATTGAAGAGCTCCAAAGCAGTCTAGAAGCGCAAGAGTTGCGTCTGACTGAGAGAACTTCTGAAAGGGAAGTAGAGCAGTAGGCTCTAAAAGCAGTTGCTGATAAGAAGCATCAGAAGCAGTCGTGGTCAGAAGCCAGGAGAAGATCTGATGGTGGTCAGAAGTCAGAAACCTTAACTTTTGATAGGCAAAAGAATGCTCAGAAGGGAAAAGAGAAGTATGACTAGAAGAAGATCCAATGTTACTGTTGCAAGAAGTTTGGTCACTTTGCTAGAGATTGTTGGTCAAACAAAGAAAGGAAGTCAAAAGAAGCAAATATAGCCAGAAGTTCTGATGATGAATCTGTGCTACTGATGGCTTCTGAATCTGATGATACGAATTTGACAGACTGGTGGTATATGGACACTGGCTGCTCAAATCATCTTACTGGAAATAAGAAATGGCTGGTTGATTTTGATTCTGAGAAGAAGACAAAGATCAGATGTTCTGATGACAAATATCTTAACGCTGAAGGTATGGGAAATGTCAGAGTCGTTCTGAACAATGGGAAAACAGCATTGATTCAGAAAGTGTGGTATGTACCTGGCATAAAAAGCAATCTGATGAGCGTGGGACAATTGATTGAGAAAGGTTTTTCAGTTACCATGAAGGATAATCTTCTGAAACTGTATGACTGTAATCAGAAGCTGATTATAGAGTCAGAACAGGGAAGGAATAGAACATTCAAGGTGAACGTCAGAACTTCTAACTCTGAATGCCTCAGTGCAACAAGTGTTGTGGAGGAAAGTGAGCTGTGGCACAGAAGATTTGGTCATCTGAATTTCAGAAGCTTAGAACATCTGAATTCAAAGAAGCTGGTACATGGAATTCCTACAATTAAGAAGCCTAATAAGTCATGCAAAGTGTGCATGGAAGGAAAGCAACCAAGACTACCATTTGCGTCAGAAGTTGCTCCAAGAGCAAAACATGCCTTGGGAGTAGTGCATTCTGATGTGTGTGGTCCATTTCCAGTAGCATCGATCGGAGGGAATAAATACTTCGTGTCATTTGTTGATGAATTCACGAGAATGACATGGGTATCCCTTATTAAGTTCAAACACGAGGTGTTTGCTGAATTCAGAAGTTCCGAATGAAGGTTCTGAATCAGAGTGGTTAGACTCTGAAGATTCTCAGAACCGATGGTGGGGGTGAGTATAACTCCAAAGAGTTTCAGAAGTTCGGTGAGGAGAATGGAATTGAGCATGAGGTTACTGCTCCTTATACTCCTCAACATAATGGTCTTGCTGAAAGAAGAAATCGTACTTTGCTTGATATGACGAGAAGCATGCTGAAGGAGAAGAAGCTTCCTCACAACTTGTGGGGAAAAGCTGTTGCCACCGCAGCATATGTGCTCAATAGATGTCCAACGAAGAAGCTGAAGGAAATAGTTCCTATTCAGAAGTGGACGGGAGAAAAGCAAAGTGTTAGTCATTTGAAGGTTTTTGGTTCTGTGTGTTACAAACATGTTCCAGAGGCCAGAAGATAGAAGTTGGATGATAGAAGCAAAGTAATGTTACTGGTGGGGTACCACAGTACAGGTGCGTACAAGCTTTATTGTCCAGAAACTAATAAAGTTGAGTTCAGCAGAGACGTTATTGTGAAGGAATCAGAAGTTTGGAATTGGGATAAGTCTCAATCTGATTCTGATGTGAGAACTTCTGAAGAAAGGTCAAAAATAAGAGTTTCTGAAACCGATGGTGATTCTGATTCTGAAGGAGACTCAGAAGATGAAGGTGACTCTGATGATCCAGATTCTGATGATGATCCAGATTCTGGTGATGATTCAGACTCTGGGAATATGCAAAACTCTGAAGATAGTCAAGGTTCTGGAGGAAGTCAACCTTCTAAAGCAAGAGCTTCTGAAGGAGAAACTTCTGAAGGAGAAATTTCTGGGGTTCAAGCATCTGAAGAAGATTCTGAACAAGGTCAGAGGCCACAAAGAATCAGAAGCATTCCGAGAAGATTTGCAGAGTTTGACATATTGCAAGACACTGAAGTAGATTCTGAGGGAGAAATTATTCAGTGTGCCATGCTAGTAGACTTTGAACCCGTGAGTACAGAAGAGGCTCTTAAGCAGAAAGTCTGGCTGAAGGCCATGAAAGAAGAAGTTGATGCTATAGAGAGAAACAAGACTTGGAAGCTGACAGAACTTCCAAAGGACAAGAAAGCCATCAACGTCAGATTGGTTTTCAAGCTGAAGCTAAAGCCAGATGGATCAATTGGCAAACACAAAGCGAGGTTGGTAGCAAGAGGATTTCTGCAGAAACCTGGGCTGGATTATTCTGAAGTGTTTGCACCTGTAGCAAGACATGAAACAATCAGACTGGTGATTGCAATAGCTGCTAACAGGAATTGGCCTCTGATGCATTTAGATGTGAAATTTGCATTTCTGAATGGTCCATTAGAAGAAGAAGTTTACGTGTCACAACCTCCTCGATTTGTGAAAAGGAATCAGGAAGGGATGGTGTACAGATTACATAAAGCTTTGTATGGATTGAACCAAGCACCCAGAGCTTGGAATCAGAAGATTGATTCATTTTTCAAGAAACAGGGTTTTCAGAAATGTGAGATGGAATACGGTGTTTATGTTCAGCATATTTCCGAAGGCAATATGATTCTGGTGTGTTTGTACGTTGATGACATACTGCTGATCGGAAGTTCTGAACAAGAATTAGCTAAGTTCAAGAAGGTGCTGATGAATGAGTTTGAAATGACTGATCTTGGAAAAATGACATACTTTCTAGGGATGGAGTTCAGATATTCTGAGAAAGGTATCATTTTGCATCAGCTGAAGTATGAACGAGAACTTCTGAAGAGATTTAAGCTGCAGAATTGTAAGGCTGCTATCACACCTGCAAATACAAATCAGAAACTGGATTCTGATTCTGATGGTGAGGATGTGGATGCTACAACCTTCAAACAGTTGGCTGGTTCTCTGAGGTATTTGTGTAATACCAGACCTGATATTTGTTATGCAGTTGGAATGGTTAGCAGATTCATGAGTAAACCCAAGTGGTCCCATTACCAAGCTGCTGTCAGGATTCTGAGGTATATCAAGGGAACTCTGAAGTATGGAGTGTTATTTCCTTATGGTAGAAAGATGGAATCAGAACTTCTGAGTTATTCAGATTCTGATTGGTGTGGAGACAGAGTTGACAGAAGAAGTACTTCTGGATACTTGTTCAAGTTTCTGGGAGGCCCTATTTCTTGGTGTTCTAAGAAGCAACCAGTTATTGCGTTGTCAATCTGTGAAGCTGAATATATTGCAGGTGCTGTTACTGCATGCCAAGCTGTGTGGATTCTGAATTTGCTGCAGGATCTGAAGATCAAAGTTGACAAGCCTCTGAAGCTGATGATTGATAACAAGTCTGCAATCAATCTTGCCAGAAACCCAATGTTGCATGGGAGAAGCAAGCATATTGAGACCAAGTATCATTTTCTGAGAAATCAGGTTCAAAGTGGAGTGTTAGAAGTTGTGCACTGTAGCACTTAGAAATAGTTGGCAGATGTTCTGACGAAGGCTATCAAGACTGATCAATTTCTTCGCTTAAGGGATGGAATTGGTGTTGTTAGTTTTGAGGAAATATAAATTAAGGGATGATATTATAAATAATAATTTATATTTTAATTTATATTCACAAACTTTGTCATTAAGTTTGTTATAGGGTATTTTAGTATTTTATTTGTTGCTTTTGTAGCCCTAATTTTAGCTTATAAATAGACTAGTGGTAGTTGGTGATTTTGTAATCCTTTTGTAATCCTTTGTAGCCGTCATTCTATTATAATATATTCTTCTCTTTTCATCATTATTCACCTTGTACACCAACAAAGACGACGTAATTGACGTAACATCTCTAACATGTAAGAAAATATTTAAATCAAGTGTCAATCTATGTAAATAGAATGAGAAATTAGAAATAAGCATAGTATAGTTTAAAGACTATATTGACTTTTTGTTAAAATAGTAATAAAATTCTTGAGGAAGAAATAGCTAATATTAAAAATATATCCTTTAAACATGATAACTTAGATATATGTATTTTGTTAAAGAAAAAAGTAGATGATTTGCATGAAATCCTAGGAAAATTTGGTAAAGGTTAAGAAAAGTTAAATTTAATTTTGTCTAATCAAAGGGCTTTATATAATAAGAATGTATTAGGGTATCAACCAAATGAATCTTGAATTAACATTTGTCATGATAGAAAGAAATCAAACCACCCCCTATTTAAATATAAGTATTACAATAAGTTTGCCCATTTTGAAGTTTTCCATTATTCTAAATTGCATGATTTAAGATGGAAAAAGTTAAAATTTTCAAGACCCATTAAATCCACTAACATTCAAGAACTCAACTAGATTTTAGTACAAAAGGTGAAAACCTAATTTATTTAGTAGGTATGCTTTGCCACTTCAAGGGCTTAATTGTAAATTAAGAAAAGATGTGCAAGGCATAAGTTTGAGGGTTTCGCCGGAAGTTGGTTTTGATGGTGGTCGTGTAACTCTTTGAAAGTTTTTGTAATAAAAGTTTCTTGAGAAACTTATCATTCTTGGAGATGTGTGAACCAAATTTCCTATCAAAAGACTTAGTCAAATAGAAAATCGACGGTGTAATGTCATTTTCTTCAACTATGGAGTTCTCAAAGGTTCTTAAGAACTTAAAGTAAAACAGTTGATAGAGAATAAAAATTGGAAAGCTTTGGTTAATCCTCTAGCAAGTGGTTATTTATGTGCTTGGTAAATTTATTTTATTATTACTAAAATTTTGGTTTAAGAGAAATATAAGTTTAAGCAAAGGATGTCAAGTCAAAATGAATAATTAAGAAAAATGTGCATAATTGGTAAGAAATGGGGTGCAGAAAGAAGAAGAAACTAAGCCGAAAAGTTTATCGTAATTAATTAGTTGATCGTAGGAATGCTGCTTCTATCAACAAATCATAAGAATTAATGGAATTAATTGTTTTAATAGATTATAATTTCATCTAATAAATTCGGATGAGCTTATATAAGGTAATTAACTCCCCATGCTCTTCATATCATCTCATTCTCTATTCTTCACTTGTTTCCTTTACGTTTTATTATTCTTTGAAAGTTTGTGAGCACTAGTCAAGTGTGTCAATTTATCATCACTATGAAACCTAATAGAATTAGAACTACAAGAAGTCCCTCCGTTCCAGCCAGCTTCTCTGAAGACTTCTCATCTCAAGAGCAAGAAAATAGGTATAATATGGATTATGTTGCCCAAAAATATATTGCCATTTTACTACTTCAATGTTAATGTGTTTAAAGACTATTGTAGCTCGGTTTTTGTAACGCGACCACTACCGCATTTAGTGCTACTTTTTTATTTTTATATTTATCCTATGAAGCTTAAAAGGAAGGGGAAGATATCTCAAACTAACCCTGCGTGCAAATGTTTTCCTTAACAAATGCTAAGAGATCAGGGATCGGGGGTGGGTTATACAAAGGGAAGCTGTTAACACCCAGAGTATCTATAGTATTCTATAGGAACCTTTATTTGCATATGTTTCTACTGTTGTATTGCTTGGTTGCTTAAAACCATTTCTTGTGGAATAGGGAAAGTTTCTCCTTTGTGAAGTTTGAGGAAATGTTTTTGTTGTTTTTACGTTTCTATTATTTTTGAGAAGGTACTGGACCTAAGGTTTTTAATTAGCGTGCTCGCTAAGATTTCACAATCTTATGCCTATGTATTCCCTTAAAAAGACTTGGGAAATCAAAGCATTCGTAGTTCCTCCTATTCTATGGGAGGAAAAAAATATTTGGTGTCTTGTTCAAAGCCCAAGATTGCAGCTAAAAAAGTGTTTGTGTCTTGTTCAAAGCTGTTAGGTGTTAAGAAGTGCTTATTTTCATAATTTATTTTGATGCCTTTAAGCTCTTTTAATCACTTTAATTGGGAAATGACTTATTAATTAAGCGATTCTTGCCTTTTGTGAGTATTAGGTATTTTGATATGTTTGTGAATTTTTGTAGCAATATAGGTGAAAAGATCGCTGCTCGATTCGCAAGGAAACGCTAAAAATTGGAAAGCTGCGTGTCAGAATTTAGGCCCCTGCATCGCCCGGCCCTGCTAAGGCGCAGGAAGGCTACACCGCCCGGCGCTGCTAAGGTGCAGGATGTGCAAACTTTGTTCAACTTCCAGAATTGTTCCTTGATGCACCTCTTCAGGCTTCGCCTAACTGTGGACGCATCGCTCGGCGCTATGATTGCTTCGCCCGGCGCTTGAAGATATTTTCTAAGTTCCAGGTGACACTATAGCTGTAACGTGAACTAACTTTTGACTATCGCCCGACGCTGCTTTCTGGGTTGTTTTTGTACTTAAATAGATTTGGTTGATATTTTGGCCATACCATCACTTTTCATTGTCCTCTTTTGTAACCTAGAACCTTGTTTGAAGAGAAAAACTTCATTGTTACTCTTTTTCTTAGTTTCAAAGCATTTATGCTTCAATCCTTGAATCTTTGAAGATTGATGCTCCAAAAGTTTTGCAACATTACTTGTTGATCAAGCTACCATGACAATGGGTAGCTAAGCAACTCTAGTGTCAAGATTAGTGGAGGTAATCCATCATTTTGTATGTATTGATCTTGTATTAAGTTTGTGAACTCTGTTAATGATAAATATAGAGAAAAAACTTTGTTTATATGGTTTATATTTTGTTTTGATTCATGATCGAGAGATATGTGTTAAAACTTGACCTAAGTTTCAATCCATCAATACTCATGAGGCTAGAGATAGTTTTGAATGTTGATGTTCATAAATATTGTTCTTAAATGTTATCATATTGATAGTTTGTGTGAGAGATCAACAAAGGATCAATATGATAAATGCCACAACAAGTGTTCGAGAGAAACTTGTTGAGAGGATATGTGAGTTGAATTATCGTTAGCAAGTTCACACGCTTTTTCGAGTGTATACGTATGAAACGGATTACCGGATACTAATCTTGGCATGTTTTTACAAATCTTTAAAACTAATCTTTTTACCGTTGGTTTCTAAAATTCGAATGCAAACGATCCGATTGAAAATTACTTAAAACCTTTGTTACCTTTAAAGTTTGAAACCCTTTTAACTATCGAACGGCGGCAATATACACAATCTCTGTGGATACGATAAAACACCCCCTAAATACTTTTCAACAAATTGGCGCCGTTGTCGGGGATTGTTGTTATATTGCGAGCATTGCAATAGTTACTGAGTTTTAAACTTCTTTAACTTTATCTTGTGCTTGTTGATTTGTTTGGTTTAGTGTACAGACTCCGTTTTATACGAGGGAAGTTACCCGCGGACCAACTTCTGTTCGATCCTGAGATTGAAAGAACCGCGCGTAAAATCAATAGCAAACCAAGCGGAGGAGGCAACTTGCTAGGTAAAGACAGGAGCGAGAGGGAAGTTCAACTTCGACACCAATACCACCAATTCCACAGTTACCGCCAACTATAGCTGATAATCCACCACCACCACCACCAGCTTCAGTTCCTTGTACTAATAGTCCGAGACATACTGTACAGTTTGTACGTAATGCTTACAACGACCAACATTCAGAAATTAAGACGGGTATTCTCGCGCTTCTATATCAGAATCCTTTTACTGGTATAGATCACGAGGATCCTTTTACACATTTGATGAAGTTTTATGAGATTGCGAGCGCGACTGGTGCACCCGATGCTGAAGAGGAGTCATTGTTTAAGAGGTTATTCCCGCATTCCCTCATTGGGAAGGCCAAGGAATGGTATCTTGACCAATCTACGGCTATCATGACGGATTGGAACATGCTTGAGGAAAAGTTCTTGGAACGATTTTTTCCTCACAATCGTTTCATGGATGCCAAAACGGCAATTGCAGTTTTCGCTCAAGGTGGAAATGAGTCTCTCAACGAAGCTTGAGAGAGATTCAAGTCCATGTTGAGAAAGTGTAAAGGGCACGGTTTCGATGAGCTTTCTCAAATTCATATTTTCCGGAATGGTCTTCAGATAGTGCATAAAACATTGTTGGATGCCACCGTGGGTGGATCTTTAATGAGCAAAAGTGATGAAGAAGCCATTTCCATCATTGATAAGATGGCTCTAAATGACCATCAGGGGAACCATAACCGTGGCTCTTCTCAAAAGACACCGGGAATTCTTGAGTTGGGAACCAATGATTCCATACTTGCTTAAAACAAGTTATTATTTCAAAAGGTTGAGTTGCTTACGCAACAAATGTCAAAGTTGTCTCAACAAATCAAAGAGATGCATGAAAAAGAGAGCAAAAATGTGCAAGTAGCGGTTTGTGAGCTATGTAGAGGTGATCACCCAACCGGATATTGTCCTCCTTGTCCTCCGGTGGAAGAAGAAGCGAATTATATGAACAACCAAAATCAGCAAGGTTATCAAAGACAACAACAACAACCCTTCTAAAATCAACAGGGGTACCAAAATCAACAACCAAGAGGAAACTATCAAAACCAACAAGGGTATCAACAAAATCGACAAAATCCGTATCAACCACAAGGTGGGAGTTCCAAGCTTGAAGAAACTCTCAACCAATTCATTCAAATGTCAATGTCAAATCAAAAGACGAATGAAGCGTCCATCAAAAACCTTGAGAATCAAGTTGGGAAACTTGCAAAACAAGTGGCCGAGCAACAAGCGGGACCTTCTTTTTCCGCCAATACTCAAACCAACCCAAAGGAGCATTGTAAAGCTATTGTTACTAGAAGTGGGAGAGAGTTGGGAGAAGGAGAAAAAAATGAAAAAATTGATGATGTGAGTTTAGATGTGGTTGTGGAGGAGGAAAAAGTTGATGATGTTGTAGTTGAAAAGAATGATAAGGAGGAAGTTGAAAAAGAAAATGAGAAGTTAGTTGAAAAAGATAACCTTGAAAAAGAAAAGAAAAGAAGAGTGAAAAAGGACAAGGAGGTGGACATCGCCCAAATAATTGCTTATGAGATGAAAAATTTTGTTGACAACACATAGAGGCTTAGAGTTCATGATGATGCTCCAATAATTTTTCCTTGCCTGGTTCAAGCTTTGATTTATCAAACTGATATTATCATTTCGGGTGTGGTTAATGAGAAGCTGAAATATCTGGTTAATGATAACTATTTGGATCATTTTTGCAAGTCCAAAGAAGAGAGACAGAAGAAGAAAAGAGCTGAAATAGGTAGTAGCTCAGAAGGTCAAAGAAGTGGGCAGGCGGACGATAGTGAGTCATCCGTTTTCGACATGAAAGAGGAATTTAATTATACTTGGGATATGGGTGAGTCACTGCACAGGTCTAATCAATTTAATTTTGAGTGTATGCAGCAACTATATCATTATCAGACGCATCCGGCGAAGTTCACTCCTTTTCCTACATGGGAGTCGTTCGATGCTTATGCTAATTGCCCTGGGGACAGGCGCCCTTTCTTTCCGGAGTGGGCAAGCACCGGTGTTGGTGTTAATGCTGATGATACTGATGATGTTGATGTTGATGTTAATGTGGATGATGATGATGATGATGATGATGATGATGATGATAGTGATGAGATGGAAGATGATCTTAATGACATGATTAATTAAAGGAGCTACAAAGTGAAGGATTTTTATTTTGTTTTGTTATTTATTTCATGTAGTTTATTTTTAGTTTTTTTCTTAATGATAGTAGGTACTTTTGGATCGCTTCGGCGAGTACAATTTTGGTGTTTTTACACCATAGTTTATAATATTTCCAGTTTGGTTAAATTTTGTTTTAGTTAAATTTTGTTTTTATTTTATGATGTGTTTACGCAATGAAAATGATGGTTGTCCTTAAATTTTTTGAACATTTTGGTGTTAGCACAAGAAGAGAAAATAGTACTTTGTTGACCTTAAACATTGATGGTGATGATAAAATTCTTGATTGTGTGCACAATCAAGGTATGGAATTGAGTTTGTAGAATCATAATTTGAATGTGAAATTTTTACTTTTTGAAAAATTGGTCAATGCAACGTTTGGTAAACTCTTGTTCATTTTGAATCAATTAGGACATTACCACAAATGTGAGTTGCCTCCATTGTTCACAAATTCTTGAGGGATTCAAGTAGTTATTGCTTACTCAAATAGTTTATGTTTAATCTTGCTTGTTGTTTTGAAATTGTGGAAACATAGAAATGATCAAGGCAATGTTTGTGCAGTTTGAGTATAACCACCATTCAAAAAACACTTCAAGTCACCTTGTGAGTGTGTGCGTATTTGAAACCTCTTTTGAGCCGAAAAGAAAATTTTTGTTTGAATCATGAACCCGTTTTGAAGAGGATTTAAGCTAAGCTTATGGCAATGTTGAAGTTGGAGAGATTGATTTATTTTGAAAAGAGAAAAAGGATTTGGTGATACAATGCATTATAAGACAAAGAAATCGAAAAAAGAAAGAAAGAAAAAGATCAAAAAGAACAAAAAAGAAAAGAAAATCAAAAGAAGAGAATGCATTGTGAAAGAAAGAAATAAGGATTGGACAAGATTGGAATTTTGAAAAAATGCTCTTCATAGTTTTTACCCTTTCTTGTTTTAATAGCCGTGTATATATGTCCCTTGTTTTTAACCCCGGCCAAGTTACAACCGATAAAAGTCCTTTTGTGATCTTTGTTTCCATAGTTTTCATGAGTAGTAAGATGATTGCATAAATTGTTTTGGATGTGGCACGATTACTTATGAGTGTGTTTTGTCCCGTGTAAATAATGCATGTGAGTATTTAGGTGATTCAATTCGAGATTGAGGGTACTTGGTGTTGCATTGTTTAATTTTGTGATTAGGATTTGAGTCATATTCATGTTTTGATCCTATGAGTGATTAGAAATACTTTGTGCATGTATTTGTCGAGTTTGAACCATTGATAATTTTCGGTCGATTTGGTGTTTTGAAATCTTGCTTGTGATTTTTGAAAATTTCTTTGATTGAGGGCAAACAAAGATGCAAGTTGGGGAGAGTTTGTTAGGTGTCAAGAAGTGCTTATTTTCATAATTTATTTTGATGCCTTTAAGATCTTTTAATCGCTTTAATCGGGAAATGACTTATTAATTAAGCGATTCTTGCATTTTTGTGAATAATAGGTATTTTGATATGTTTGTGAATTTTTGTAGCAATATAGGTGAAAAGATCGCAGCTCAATTTGCATGGAAAAGCTAAAAATTGGAAAGCTGCGTGTTGAAATTTAGGCCCCTGCATCGCCCGGCCCTGCTAAGGCGCAGGAAGGCTGCACCACCAGGCGCTGCTAAGGCGCAGGATGTGCAAACTTTGTTCAACTTCCAAAATTGTTCCTTGCTGCGCCTCTTCAGGCTTCGCCCGACCGTGGACCCATCGCCCGACGCTATGATTGCTTCGCCTGACGCTTGAAGATATTTTCTGAGTTCCAGCTGGCACTGTAGCTGTCACATGAACTAACTTTTGGCCATCGCTCGACGCTAAAAAGAACCGCCCGACGCTGCTTTCTGGGCTGATTTTGTACTTAAATAGATTTGGTTGATATTTTGGCCATACCTTCACTTTTCATTGTCCTCTTTTGTAACCTAGAACCTTGTTTGAAGAGAAAAACCCCATTGTTACTTTTTTTCTTAGTTTCAAAGCTTTTATGCTTCAATCCTTGAATCTTTGAAGATTGATGCTACAAAAGCTTTGCAACATTACTTGTTGATCAAGCTACCATGACAATGGGTAGCTAAGCAACTCTAGTGTCAAGATTAGTGGAGGTAATCCATCATTTTGTATGTATTGATCTTGTATTAAGTTTGTGAACTTTGTTAATGATAAATATAGAGAAAAAACTTTGTTTATATGGTTTATATTTGTTTTTTATTCATGATCGAGAGATATGTGTTAAAACTTGACCTAAGTTTCAATCCATCAATATTCATGAGGCTAGAGATAGTTTTGAATGTTGATGTTCATAAATATTGTTTTTAAATGTTATCATATTGATAGTTTGTGTGAGAGATCAATAAAGGATCAATATGATAAATCCCACAACAAGTGTTTGAGACAAACATGTTGAGAGGATATGTGAGTTTATTTATCGTTAGCAAGTTCACACGCTTTTTCGAGTGTATACGTACGAAACGGATTACCGGATACTAATCTTGGCATGTTTTTACAAATCTTTAAAACTAATATTTTTACCGTTGATTTCTAAAATTAGAATGCAAACGATCCGATTGAAAATTACCCAAAACCTTTGTTACCATTAAAGTTTGAAACCCTTTTAACTATCGAACGACGACAATATACACACTCTTTGTGGATACGACAAAACACCCCCTAAATACTTTTCAACAAAAGCCCTAGATTGAAGCTAAAGGAGTATTCCTGTCTTGTTCAAAGCCGAAGATTGAAGTTAAAGGTTTGACTAAGAAAGAATTTATCATTTCTAAAGGGAGATATCTCACCTATTCATCACAAACATTGAAGAGTTGATTTATAAAGGGAAGTTGCTTTAACTGGGATGTGTGGAATCCAACAATGCCACATCTTCCTTTATAGGAGAATTGAAATGCCATGAAGGAAGAAGCTTTAACTCAGTGTAGAGTGACACCAATTTTTCCTTTATGAATCTTTTTATGCTAAGAGAGGGACATTGACTTGGATGTGTAGAATCTAGAGGTTTGCCACTTACATCACTTAAGAGAACTTTAGCCATGATAAATGAGGGACTCTAGCTTGGATTTTGAATCAACAAGTGTGCTACTTACACCAATTATCTGGAAAGGGTTTTAATTGTCTATTTTGAAATGTGATGTTTAGAGGAAATATCCTCCTACAGAGAGGACCCATGGTCTCATCTGTGGGGATGATGGATTTTTGTGTCTTGATCAAAGCCCAAGGTTGAAGCTAAAAAAATGAAAACTAAATCAACTAGGGGAGTAATATATCTGTCTTGTACAAAGCCCAAGATTGAGGCTGACTGGGAAAATCATTATATGAAGCCTAAGAGGAGGCTGACTCTTGTTGAGGATTTATTCAAATCTAGGAGAAGGTCTAAACCATTTTGAGGAATCAAAAGGGAAACTAACCTTTGTTGAGGATTAGAGAAGAGTTGAATTATTAGATGCCATAAGGCTTTGATTCTTTTGGGGATTTGTTGATGGTAACATGGTTCTGGCTGGGGATTTTAAACTGAAAGCCAAACTTTGTTGAGGATCATAAGAGACTTAAAAGAATAAGCTTGAATGCCTTAGAGGCTTTGACTCTCCTAGGGACTGGTGTACTGTTAAAGATGACTAGGATCTATCATATGCTTTTAGGAAGCCTGAGGGTCCTTGTATGAAGCCCAAGAGGAGGCTGGGGATGCTTCTAAAAAGCCTGTGGGTCCTTGTATGAATCCCAATAGGAGGCTAACTATTGTGACTTTCCAAGTCTAGGAAGAGGTCAAAAAAGGTTTCACCGAGAAATAATCATTTCTTTACGGAACTGTTCCAGGGTTTAAGGGATTAAAGAAGAGGTTTCATCGGGAAATAATTCTCTCTTTATTGTATTGTTTCAAGGTTGAATAAATTGAACAAAGTCCAAGAGGAGGTTGATTGTATTCCTTTGTACAAGGGGAACTAGTTGTTTGAACTAAGTTATACTGATTGAAAGGATCCTATTTTTTTAACTAGTCTAAACTAAGGATGATTTAAATGCTAAGAGGAACTTAACAAGATATGCAGAAGTGTATATACAGACATACAAATAAGTATATAAACAAGTATGAATTGAATTAAAAAAGGTGGTAGGTCTTATTCTCTAGATGGAAGCCCAAGTGTATTATGATTGATCGGATGTTTTCTTTAAGACTGAATTAGTGTTTCTAAGAAATTGAAGAAAGTTTTGACTTTTGAAGATGACTTGATCTTTAGTAAGAGAGAAGCAAAGGTGTTGGGTCTTACACTCTAAATAGAGGTCCAGATGGTTCTTTGTATCCTGTACAAAGCCCATGATGAATGAGGCTAAAAGATTTTCTATTTACAAAAGAGGGTGTTAGGTCTTACACTTTAATAGAGGCCCAAGTGATTGTTTAAAACAAAGTTTATGTACAAAAGGATGAGACTTACACTCCTAACAGAGGCCCATGGTGTGGTTTATTTAGAAAGGGGATTGGGTCTTATACTCTAATAGAGGCCCATGAGTGTTGAAATGAAGTTTGAAAGATTGAATCAAAACAAAACCCTAATTTCATTTTTTAAAGGTATTTTTCAAAGAAATTCAATCAAAAATGATGAAAATGTCAAATGAAAACTTTTAAAGCATGTTATGAACAATGATTAAAGTTTATAAAATGATGTCTTATTTACATGAATATTTGAAATCAAACTGGTTTGAGAAAAATCAAGAAAATAAATTATTTTAACATGTTTAAAACAATTTAAAATAAAATTCTTTAAAATATTCAAAAATATATCAAATAAAAATATTTCTGTGATTTTTTTGGTGAATAAAATATTTAAATATGTGAGTGATATTTGTTTAAAAAATTATTCAAAAATAAATAAAATTGAATATAGAAATCAATTATTGAAAATAATTAAGAAATATATTAAATATAATGAAAAAGAGGGAAAATGGAAAAAATGACATGGGGGGGGGGGGGGGTTGAACCCAAGTCCTCTCCCTCCAACTCACAAAACACGCCCTTGCCAACTGAGCCAGCGTGTGCTAGTGATAACCAAACCAAACCAACACATAATATATAAAAAATGTGTGGCAAATTCAAATTTCGCGCCAGAGTTCATCTTCTTCCTCGAGCAAACTTCTGATTTTGCAAAACCGATGATATCTCTCTCAATACACAACCATTTGCCACGATGTAAACACCAAAGTTATGTGTTTTTTAACAAGGAATTGAATGGTTCTTTTTAATTTCATTTATTTTAAGTGTATCAGAAGATATCATGTTATAATTAGATGAACCCTAAAAAATGAAAAAACTATATGAAATCCCATACATGCAAGATAAATAACAATTGATTGAAGGTTAACATTCTATGAACATCCAGAAACATGTTGGTAACTTGAAACAACATTTATGATGCATGATTCATGGAGTTTGAGAAGTTTAGGCTTACCTGTGCAAGAGGAATTCGAATCCTCGGTTGTAGGTGTTACAAATGTGAAATGATGATCCAAACAGCTTCCTTGGACCTCAAGGATTGTGTTGAGATGCTTAGAACAAGTTGAAACCTCCTGGATTGCTTGACTCGAATCCAACTGCAGCTGGCTTTGAGTGTGATGTGATCTTGATGAATTTTATGTTACATGTGTTGTTTAAGTATTTGGATCACTCATATATGATGTATGTGAGGTGTTTGTATCATTGGTTTGGATTGAATTGCTCTCTATTTGAAAATTCGATTCTCAGCTCTTAAGGTTTTGGAATTTTGAAGTGAAGAGTGAAATGAGAGAAAACATAAGTTGTGATGTTTTGGGGTGGTTTAAACAATTATAAATGACTCTTATTTATAGGAGGAGAAGTTTGTTTTGGGAGGAATAGTGAATGGATAAGGGAGCATGCTATTATCCAATGGATTTTGTCATGTAGCATGTCTTGAAGTCTAAGGTATTATAAGTCTCCTCTAGCATAGCTATATCTTGACTCAATTCAATTTTTGCAGGTTTGAACACTCATGGCTTTGGACTGAGTCTTGGCTGGTTTGTGCTTGCTTTATACTAATTCAATGCATCACATTAATGCAACTTGCCAAAACTTAAGTTCCATGGCTTGTCATCATGATTCTCACATGCCAAAGGATAAGATTCTTGACTTAGGGCCCAAGTTTGCAGGTTCTTCATGATTGACTGAGATTCTTGTTGAATTAGATGAGGATAAATCTTTCATAGTCATCAAGTTTGGACTTAAAATTGTGGGATGCAAGTTATGTACCCTAATGCTGTCAAAAAACAGTTGTGTCAAGGCATGTTGTGAGGTTCATAACTTCTTGCTCAAGTTGAATAAATGGAAGTTCTTGTAGTCTTTGGAAAAGTTGTATATCATACTTCAACTTTGATGTTTACATTTGGTCTTGATTCATCTTGGATCATAATGGAAAATGCCTCCAAAGTTGGACAAAACATGAGGCAGATTCTGCCTAAAAAATTCAAAGTGTCAAAGTTCAAAGTCTCATGATACCCTAACTTTAATGCTTCATATCTTAAAATCTATGCATTTTTTGGGGTACTTATGCTTTGCAATCTTGTTGTAAGTAAGAAGATCTATCATTTGAGTTTAGGATGGGAAAAAATGGTTGCTTGGATCACAAGTTATGGCCTTGCAAAGTTGGGTAAAAACCATGTTCCTTCCATAACTTAGTGAAAATTTTAAGTTTCTCAAGGTTACCCTTTTTGCAAGTAACCTCACTTTTCTTGATTTTTATTTATTGTTCATGATCCAAATCATAAGTTAACATTATTTTTTTACTTAAAGAGACCATGTTTGCCAAAAAATTCCAAAAGTCAAACTTGGTTTTGATCACAGTTGACTTTTTATATTAGATGAAACTTGAACTTTGTGATCCTTTATGAAATCAAGTCCTTGGGCTAAATTGAACCTAATGGATGGATTCCAAAGGTGTTTTTGAGTGTCTTGAATCATTTCCCAAGGTTTGAGATCATGCTTTGTTCAAAAGTCAAAGGTATGGTTGACTTTTTCTCAAAAACCCTAGTTTGTGGTCCAGGTGAATTTGAATCCTTTTATTGCTTATGAATCAAGCTCTTTGAATAAATCCAATCTTGTGAATGGGTCAATATGATGTATTTGAGGTCCTTAAAGCATATCTTGAAGTTTTAGATCATGTCTTGCTCCAATAGTCAACTTAGGGACTGAATTAGGTCAAAACCCTAATTCTTGATTTTTGATAGATGCATCCCCTGAGGCTATTTTGAACTTATGAATGGACTCATGAGGTTCTTTTGAGCTTCTTGAATCATATATTAAAGTATTTACTCATGCCCAAGTGAAATTTTCTCTCTGGAGGCCTTGGTCGACCAAAACCCTAATTTGGTGACACTGATGATCTTAAGACTTCATCAACTTGAAATGTTGCAATCTTGTGCTTGATTCTTGGTGAAGGAAACCTCTTGATCCTTCATGGATGTTTGAGAGGTTTGACAAGTTGAAGATCATGTCAATTCTTGATTGATCCTTTTCCTGAATGCTCTGAGAGGGATTGAAACCCTAATCCTTGGTTAAGGTGGATACTCAACAATCTTTTAGAGGATTAGGTAAATCCAAATTGTGGTGATGGCTTTCACAATGATGTGAATTCTTATGGTCAAAATTTAGGGTATGACAGATGCCCATTGAAATTCTGGTATCATATGTGTGATGTTAAGTGTGATATCACAACAACACAATCTGCTATATGACACAAGGCAATAAAATAACAGTAAATCAACACAATGAATTGTTCACCCAGTTCGGCCTACCTACCTACGTCTGGGGGCTACCAAGTCAGGGAGGAAATTCACTATTAGTAGTATTAAATTACAGACTCAACAATCCCAGTTGACAATCCACTAACTTAATCACTATCCAATGACACTTCTACCTAAGATACACTTAGATATGAGAAACCACTCACTCCCCCTAAATCACCACAATGATACAATTCAAGATTACAAAGCAAAGAAGAACAATTCTTCAACGAACACACCTTGATCTTACTTAACAGCTTTGATCAAGAACAATACACTCTTGCTTAAAAGCTTTAGAGTGGACAAATTACAATTCAAACAATCACACCAATTCAAGCATCAATGATGAATGAATGGATTACAAAACACAGACGAAAACACACTTGACACTCAGTCTTTAATCTCTTGTCTTCGTCACTTCCAAGTAGGGTTGTGGCTGCTTTAAATAGAAACTCAGACTTGGGCTTGGACTCGTTGAAAATCTCCGATTTGATTTGAAATTAAAAACAGATTTTATCACTCAAATCTTTTCATATCATTCAGTCCTAAAAATAGCAACAAGATCTGCTCCATATCTGATTGCAACAGAAAGAATCTAATCCAAGATCTTCGTCTGCAATCTCTCAATCAGATCTCTCAAAACAGTAAAAACACGCGCAGCCCTAATAACACATCAGACTGATGTTCCGATGTTCTGCCAACGGATGTCAAGACATCATGTTTAACATCAGCACACAAAACTGCAACCCTAAACAACTTAACATAAACTGAATGTTAAGAACTCATGTTAAGACATCAGACATATGACATCTTCAACAACAACATTGTTTTACCAAAATTCTAGCCAATAACAAGAAACAACAACATTGTTTTACCAAAATTCATGCCCAAATGAAATTTTCTCTCTAGAGGCCTTGGTCGACCAAAACCTTAATTTGGTGACACTGATGATCTTGAGGCTTCATCAACTTGAAATGTTGCAATCTTGTGCTTGATTCTTGGTGAAGGAAACCTCTTGATCCTTCATGGATGTTTGAGAGGTTTGACAAGTTGAAAATCATGTCAATTCTTGATTGATCCTTTGCCTGAATGCTCTGAGAGGGATTGAAACCCTAATCCTTGGTTAAGGTGGATACTCAACAATCTTTTAGAGGATTAGGTAAATCCAAATTGTGGTGATGGCTTTCACAATGATGTGAATTCTTATGGTCAAAATTTAGGGTATGACAGATGCCCATATTTAATCTTCTTGGACCTGAAGGTGTGAATGACGAAGATATTCAGACGTTCATGGTAAAAGAGGATTAAATATCATAATACCCGAAATTTTGATTGTGGATGTGAATGGTAGCTGATTTTCTCATCCATCTTCTTTTACTAAGTAATTCCACTTAGAAAAAGGTGTGATTCCCCCCTCGATCCTGGTCTTCAGCCACAGAGCTGGTCTCAGTCTCTTTTGAAATTAACCTCCCCTTAATCCTAGTCTTCAGCCATGGAATTGGTCTTATTTTCTTTTAAAATAAACCTCCCCTCGATCACGGTCTTCAGCCATGGAACTAGTCTCAGTTTCTATTGAAATAAACCTCCCCCCGATCTTGGTCTTCAGCCATGGAACTGGTCTTAGTTTCTTCTTGTCGAGTTGTTCTCTTGACAAGGAATTCTATTTGGCGATGTAATTTGATTTTGAGGTGCCGATGACTTCCTTGAAAGTAGGACAAACTTCTCGGGGAGATACTATCATTTTTCGACTTATCGAGAATTTATGGGGCAAAGACAGGCTTCTTTGTTTTCCAATTAGTAGAGATTTCTGGGATGACGTGATGTCTATATTGCCAAGAGTCGTTTGTTGAGAAGCTTCTACGGGGGATTTTCTTTAATTCGGGAAAGAAAAATATCATCTCCAATGGCAAAGAGTGAAGTTCCAAAGGTGTATAACCAAATGTCTTTTTGCCTTTCAGAGGTTCAAGTTAACAAAGTGTTCGAGGACCGATTTCAATCCAGGAATAAACTGGAGAGAGATTGTTTAGACGAGACAATTCCCGATGAGGAAAGAACTCAAACCGGGATTTTATCCTATTCGATTGTGGAAAGGAAAACTGGAAACTGTAATGGAGGGAGAACATTTATGGCTTGGGGATAAACGTGACCAAAGTGATCGAAATATGGTATGCAATATGAATATGAATATGAATCAATTATGCATGATGTATGTATGAAATGCTTATGTTGAAAAAACTGACATGACATACGGACTGACGATTAGTACAACTGGATACTCGGCCACTCTGGGGGGAGAAAAAGTACCGTTAATCCATTGAAGGAACAAATTCCTGCTGCTGAAATTTTCATATTCTCGCTAGTAACAAAACGCGGCTCCTGGGGAGTGATAAGTGGGATACTCCATCTTATCAATCTGAAGTAATTGATCCTCCACTCGGGATATACTGATCACAAAGAATATTTTGATTCTGCATTTTGAAGTTTGATTGCTTTCGGAGAAGCTGTCGATGCTCCTCTTGTGTTCATTAATCAAAAGGAAATTGCCATATTTATTTTTAAAAAGGAGAAGTAAATTTGAAATTTCCATTTTGAAAACAAAAGTAAATTCATTTTTTTCTGTTTCAAGAATGTTAATCATATCGAAATGTCATTTTGCAAAGCAGAATAAATGAGAATTGCAAACAAAAGGCACAAGGCTCAAATTTTTATTGATAGAATGGTAATAAGCCTAATACGTGATTCCATTGAGCATTTACAAAGTTTAGAAAATGGTAATTTAAAGGGAAAGGGGTTACGTTGAAACATAATGACCACTATTCTTCTACTAACTTTGAATTCTGAGTATCCTTAAGCTTCTGTTGAAGGTGACTCCTGATTGAGGATTTCTTGACAGATGACGTTATTTCTGATGATCCAATCTTAGTCGAATGCAGTTAATTGCCATAAATCCCTAACTTTTGGCTAGATTGCCTTTTCAGGTTTTCAATCCATCGAGATGATTATTGTTTATGTCTCTAATTTTGGCCTGGACCGCCCTTTCGAGTTTTCAGTCCAATGAGACGTTTTTTTATATTTCATTTAGGCGAAGTATTTCTTGACTGCATCAACATTTGTGGGGTAAGTAAATTCTTCTCCATCCATGGTTGCGAGTCTCAAGGCACAGCCTGAAAAGGCTTTCTTCACAACATAGGGGCCATCATACTTTGGAGTCCATTTACCCCTGGAATCAGTGACAAATGATTGGATCTTTTTGAGCACGAGGTTGCCTTTTCTGAATACCCAAGGTCGGACCTTTTGTCGAATGCTTTATTCATTCTTTGCTGATATAACTGACCATGGCATAAAGTCGTCATCCGCTTTTCTTCGATTAGATTCAGTTCATCGTATCTGCTTTGACACCATTCAGCTTCTGTTAGCTTGGCTTCCATTAATACTCTTATTGACGGGATCTCTACTTCTATGAGGATCACTGCTTCCATGTCGTAAACTAAAGATAAAGGGGTTGCCCCTGTTGAAGTGCAGACGGATGTACGATAACCGTGAAGAGCAAATGGTAGCATCTCGTGCCAATCCTTGTAAGTCATGACCATCTTCTGAATGATCTTCTTGATATTTTTGTTAGTTGTTTCTACCGTTCCATTCATCTTGGGCCGGTAGGGAGATAAGTTATGGTGTTTAATTTTGAACTCAGCACATAATTCTTTCATCATCTTATTGCTCAAGTTCGATCCATTATCAGTAATGATCTGGCTTGGAACACGATAACAACAGATGGGATTATTCTTGATAAATGGGACCACCACTTGTTTGGTCACATTGGTGTATGATGCTGCTTCGACCCATTTGGTGAAGTAATCAATGGCTACCAGGATAAACCGATGTCTGTTTGAGGCTTTGGGTTCAATCATGCCAATAATGTCGATCCCCCATATGGAAAAAGGCCATGGAAAAGAGAGAACTTTGAGACGCCTTGGCGGTACATGAATTTTTTTGGCGTATATCTGACACTTGTGACACCTTCTCATGTACTTGTAACAATCAGATTCCATTGTCAGCCAAGAATATCCTTCTCTTATAATTTTTCTTGCCATTCTATGCCCATTGGCATGAGTGCCAAAGGAGCCTTCATGAATCTCTTTCATTAGCATTTTTGCTTTGTGTCTGTCCACGCATCTGAGCAAAACCATGTCGAATTTTCTTTTGTAGAGCACATCATTGTTCAGGAAGAAGTTGCCAACTAGTCTTCTGAGAGTCTTCCTATATTTTCTTGATGCCCCAAGCGTGTATTTCTATCTTTGAAGGAAGTATCTGATATCATGATACCATGGTTTATCATCTATGACCGCTTTAACTGCAAATATGTGAGCGGGCCTATCAAGGCGCATTATGTCAATCTTGGGTACGGCATTCCATCGATTCACGCTAATCATGGTGGATAGGGTAGCTAGTGCATCAGCCATGTGGTTTTCTTCATGAGGGATGTGATAAAAATCAATCTTTTTGAAGAAGGGTAACAACCTTCTTGCGTAGTCTTTGTAAGGAATCAGTCCTAATTAATATGTGTTCCACTCTCCTTTGATCTGATTTATAACCAAGGGTTGAGTCTCCATATACATCCAAGTTCTTTATCCTTAAGTCGATAGCTTCTTCGAGACCCATTATGCAAGCTTCATATTCGACCTCATTGTTTGTACACTTGAATGCCAATCTGGCGGTGAAACGAATATGGGTAATCTGAGGTGTAACAATGATTCCCCCAATTCCATTTCCATAAGCGTTGACAGCTCCGTTGAATATTAGTCCCCATTGGGATCCTGGTTCCGACCCTTAATTTGGTAGCAGTTCATCACAATCTTTCATTTTTAGGTACATTACATCTTCGTCTGGGAAGTCGAATTTGATTGATTCCTGATCGTCAATTAGTTGGTGAGCCAGATGATCGGCTAAAACACTTCCTTTGACGACTTTCTGAGTGTGGTACTCGATGTCGTATTCTAATAACAACATCTGTCAGTGGGCAATCCTTCCCATTAAAGTAGGCTTTTCAAATACGGACTTGATCGTATCCATTTCGGAGATTAACCAAGTAGTGTGACGAATCATGTATTGGCGAAGATGTTTAGCTACCCAAGCTAGAGCGCAACAAGTGTTCTCGAGCATAGTGTATCGAGTTTCACTGTCCGTGAACTTCTTGCTTAAGTAATAAATGACAGACTCTTTTCTTTTTATTTCGTCTTGTTGGCGAAGCACACAGCCCATGGAGTCTTCCAAGACTGTTAAGTAGATGATCAGTGGTCTTCCTTCTACTGGAGGAGACATAATAGGTGGTTTTAGCAGATATTCTTTTATGATGTCAAAAGCTTTTTGGCAATCTTCTGTCCATATACAGCTTTGGTTCTTTCTGAGTAGTTTGAAAATTGGCGTGCATGTCGCGATCATGAGGAATATGAATCTCGAGATGTAATTCAAACGTCCCAAAAATCCTCTTACTTCTTTTTCAGTCTTTGGAGCAGGCATTTCTTGAATGGCCATGACTTTGTCGGGATCAACCTCAATTCCTTTTTGGCTGACGATGAATCCCAAGAGCTTTCCTGAACGAACATCGAATGTGCATTTACTAGGATTCAAGCGGAGTTTGTATTTTCTCAGACGCTGGAATAACTTTGATAGGTGTTCCATATGTTCTTCTTCTGTTTTAGATTTGGAAATCATGTCATCAACGTACACTTCAATTTCTTTGTGTATCATGTCGTGAAACAGAGTTGTCATAGCCCTTTGATAAGTTTCTCCTGCGTTCTTCAGACCGAACGACATGACTTTGTAACAAAAGGTGCCCCATGGGGTGATGAACAAAGTTTTCTCCATGTCTCCTGGCACCATTCTAATTTTATTATAGCCCTAGAATCCATCCATGAAGGAGAATACTTTGAATTTTGTTGTGTTGTCAACTAGCATGTCAATGTGTGGTAGGGGAAAATCATCCTTTGGACTTACTTTGTTTAAATCCCTGTAGTCTACACACATTCTGACTTTTTCGTCTTTCTTGGGAACTGGCACTATGTTAGCTAGCCATTGAGGATATTCTGAGGTGGCAAGGAAACCTTTGTCGATTTGTTTCTGCACTTCTTCCTTAATTTTGATGGCCATATCAGGGCGAGTCCTTCTCAATTTTTGTTTGACCGAAGGACATTTTGGTTTCAGTGGTAATGTGTTGTTCCACGATAATGGTATCCAACCTTGGCATGTCTTAGTAGGACCAAGCAAACACATCTGAAAATTCTTTGAGCAGTTCTATCAAGCCTTCTTTGACAGTTGGACTGAGTAGTGCTCTGATTTCAACTTCTTTTCTCTCTTCTTCTGAACCCCAATTGATCGTTTCCAATGGTTCTTTGTAAGGTTGAATGGATTTCTCCTCATTTTTGAGTAATCGAGAGATCTCTTCTGGAATTTCTTCGTCCCCTTCTTCTTCGGGTTCAAATACCGGGAACTCAAAGTTGGGATAAGGCATTAGATCATATGTTTCAATGGGGTTTAAAACAAATAATATCCATAACGCGATGATTCCTTTTTAGAAAATATAGAGAGAATGCAAAAGTGTGTGTAGTGTATTTTGAAAAATGCTTATGTTTATTTTATTTTGGGTTGTTTTTTAGGATTACCGTTTTCTGGAAAAGCAAAAAGTGAAAATAGCAATAAATGCAAGAATTCAGAACACCATTCTTATTTATGATTTGTCGATTCTTGAAACATAAACCCTATAAAACAAAACTCTTTCTCTTTGGGCGAAGCGAAGAGGGACATTTACAGAAAACCAAGCCCTATAAAACATCCTTTTCACTCGGGCAAAGTGAAAGGTCAAAACAAAGATGAGGCAATTACTTTGATTTATGAACGATATTCGGGACATTGACCGCGACCCAATTGCGAAGAACTCCTCTGTGGATCACAAAGTTCGGTATTTTTCTTCCAGGATTATCTTCAGTAATGACACTGATTTCTGGTGAAGTTGGATCACTAGAGTCTTCTTCCTATGCAACGTTATCATAAGAGGACTCTTCTATTCTATCTTCAACAGTATTTTCATTTTCAAGAGGATCTTCCCACCCTGTTGGCTTGATGTCTTCATATCTGATGCAAGAAATTTCGGGATCAATGTACTTCACTAGAAAGTCGTACTTGCTGCTTGGTTGTCCCAAAGTATCCAAAGTTTCTGAGGGGATAGATGAGTCGTCTTCTTCAATGGCATTGACCTCGGGAAATGCAAAGTTGATAAATTCTTGTCCCGCGATCCTTGCAACTTCATCAACATGATGTTTGACATTTTCAGAATTTTCCTGGTAAGGTTTCCGTGACTCTGGGAGAACAGGTTGATTTTTCTCAAGGTCATTCAGCAGATATGCATTCTCTGGCTGACTCTCATGCCCTGAATCTTCCATGTAAGGTTTCCAAATGGGCAAATCATCCATGGGATCATATGAGATGTAATCAAAGTTGTCTTTCATCAGAGTATCTTCTTCCAATGAGTTGGGTGGAGCACGACATCCCTCAGGATCGCAATCTCCATAGATAATTCAGAAGCTTGATCTTGGTATATATCTGGGACTTTGTTTTGGAGAGAAAAATGGCATGTATGTTTCTTCCTGAGATATATATCCTTCATCGTTGAAATAGGATTTCCACTCTTCATCTGTATCATGAGAGTTATTCTCCTCGATGGTATGAACTTCTTGATAAATTGGGTGGAGGAAGCCTCCACTGTGGAAGAAATATTGAATAGGTCGAGTGGCTTCATCCTTTTTGTAGTCTTGGTAAGTGCTAGAGAAAAACCAAGACCTTTTCTTGTATTGTTATCAACAGGAATCACAACTTTCCCCCATCCTTTTATGTAACTGCTTCCCATTATTTGGAGAGCATCTTTGTACGAGGAAATTGACGTTCCATTTTCTTGATGATTCTCATTGCTCACATAGAGGGCTTGAAATTGAGTTCCAACGACTTCTTCTGGCTCTAAATACGAGAATGATGATAGGGTTCTCACAATTAAAACTTGTTCTCCTCATACTGTGACCAACTTGTCGTTCTTGACAAACTTCAGCTTTTGGTGAAATGTCGAACTGACTGCCCCTACTTCATGTATCCAAGGTCGTCCCAAAGAACAGCTATATGCTACTCGGATGTCCATGACTTGGAAAGTGTGGGGACCAATGGTTATAGGAAGGTCGACTTTGCCGATAACTATCTTTCTGGATCTGTCAAAAGCTTTGACTATGATCTTACTGCCTCTCATGAAGTACCTTGAAAAGATAGTCGTACCAAAGTTGACCTTGGCATGACGTTCAAGGATGAACCTGTGTCTACCAGTACGTTGGCTAAAGAATCGTTCTGGCAATTGACTGTGATATTGAGTGCCATGTTATGACTTTTGCCTTCCTGTAGAAGTTCTTCATCACTGAAACCTAAATTTTGCAAGAAGTGATGTTGGAAAAATTTTGTCGAACTGAACCACTGTCACATCTTGTTCTACAAAGTCCTATTCCAAGAATTTTTGTAAAGCTTCCCTGTGAGCTTATGAACTGAGCAGGAGAGATAACACGGATATCCGAGAAGGAGTTTGTAATAGTTGATCCACAATGTTGTATTCACTTCTCTGGATGAGTTTTAACATTTCATCGTTATTTTTCACTGGCTCTGCGCTGCTGGATTGACCAATTTGTTGATTAGGAACTTCACCTTGAGGTTCCTTTTCTTTTGCAAGTTCCTCAACTCCTCTGTTAAAGATTCGGCCGCTTCGGGTGACTCGACTGATATCAGCAATGTTGACAACAGATGGTAGTGGAACTTCTTTTCCATTTTTTATTATGGTCGCACTGTATTTGTACGGAATAGCTTTCTCTGATTCGTATGGCACCGACCCTGGCAGGTAGATAACCAAAGGGGTTATTCGGGTCTTTCAAATGTCAAAAGTAACCTCAATTGGTTCTAGCTTGGGACTGTTGGAAATTTTTCCACTGCCGAAAGGGATTCCCGAGTGCTTTGGCTCGTTGAGCAGAGGGGTTATGGTGAAAACATCCTCGTCAATTCCATAATTAACAGGCTCTCTTTCATTGAAAACCGTGATGGTTCTTTTGTCCAATAACTCTTGAATCTCATTTTGGACAAGAAGGCAACCATGTCGAATTTTGCGACATTTTCTACAAGTCGAATGATCGTGGTGATTCGGAACAAAATAATCAAGTTTGCACTGGGGTTTGTGAAATTTGACCAATGATGTTTCAATGTTTTTAATGTCGTAAACTGCGTGCTACCCTGGGCAACCTTGCACCATATTGGTGTACTGAGAATTTAGGCATAGTTTGGTTTCCCCCTGGTCCACTTGATTCTGGAGAGCTGCTCGCACGATGTAGCACTCTTGGCTATTCTATGAACATATTCGACAGCGTTCATAATTGTGAGGTGGCACTCGGCCGTACCCACTCTGTATGCAGTGCATCTTTACCAAATTCGTTTCTAGTAAGCGGATGTCACAGCTTTGGTGTATGTCTGGATTTCCATTGATTATGCTAACTTGATGTGTGTTTTCATCCTGGTAGACTGGGAGCCACCAATGGTCCAACATATGTTGAAGAGTTCTTTGAACAAGCACGCAACCTTGATCGTTTTCAGAGCAATCTTTGTAGTCCTGATAATTATGGGTTGACAGATAACCGAGCCTGACTTGCTTGACGTGTAATTCAACCAAGCTAGTATTCATTAAACAAATGTCAAAAATCTGAACCATGTTGACCTGTTGATTATTCCTTCCATGGTAGTATTGGATCCATCCAAGATCCATTTGACGCTGAAGTGCTTTTTGTACAAAAGAACATCCTTGATTGTCTTTTGAACAAATTGGGAAAGCGTTGTAGTCGTGTAGGGGCAACTTGTGATACTGACTTTGTCTTGAGTGCATTGTTACTATATTGACTATCATTGTGCGGATGTCATGATTTTGAACAATTTCTGGATGTTGATAGGCCATAGTTATTTCATGAATTCTGAGATCTTGGATCCAGCCTAGATCCATCTGCTCTTGCAGAGCTGCTTGTGCAATAATGCACCCTTGATTGTTCTTGGAACAAATGTCGCATTGATGATAGTTATGAGATGGAACGTGGCCATACCTGCTTTGCTTGCAATGCATTTTTACCATATTTGTTCCTAGTAGGCGTACATCGTGAATTTGATAACTGCCATTGGGCCCTTCATCTATCAAGTTTACTGAAGCTTTTTCATGTTGTGGCAACAGGTTTGTTTTAACATTCGGATTCGTATCTTTGAAAGATAAAACTCCGTTTTTGACGAGCCTTTGTACGTCAGATTTGAAGTTGAGGTTGTTCTCAATGTTATGCCCTGGCCCTCCTTGATGATAAGGGAAAAATTGATCAGCTTTGAACCAATAAGGGGATTGTCCGGCACTGTGAGAGGAGTTCTGGTTTAAACGTTCCCCTTGGATAGCAAAAGTTGGAATAGTTCGGCATTAACATCGGTATGGGGTCAAACCCTAGCCGTTGTGGAAAACAATTATTGTTATTGTATTGCGGGCGAGCCTGCTGAAGAGGATGTTGCTGCCCTTGCTGATACGGTTGTTGATTTGGCTGCCTCTGAGCAACCTGTGGTTGATATGCCGGGATCAGCGCGGGACTGAGAACAGGAGATACCATTGCTACCTGTCGAGGTTGATACCTTCACCTTTTCTTACTCTGCGAGATATTACTGATATCCTAATCTTTCTTCTTCTGGAAAGCACTCCCGTATCTTCTACTACTGGATGGTTCTGAGTTTTTAACCAATCGACCTTCTCGGAGTGCTTCTTCAAGGCATACCCCCATGTTTACCATCTCGGTAAAATCACTAGGTCCGTTGGCGACCATTCCGTCATAATCAAATGAGCTTAATATTTTCAAGAAGATTTTCGTCATTTCTTTCTCCTTAAGAAGAGGATAAATCTGGGCGGAGATTTCACGCCACCTTTGGGCGTACTCCTTGAAGGTTTCTTTATCCTTTTGGGACATAGCTCTGAGTTGATCTCTGTCGGGTGTCATATCCAAATTGTACTTGTACTGCTGAATAAAAGCTCCCCCAAGATCTCTGAAAGTATTGGTCTTGGTACGGTTTAAAATCATGTACCATTTGTGCGCGACACCGGTTAAACTTTCTTAAAAGTAGTGGATTAGTAGCTGTTGGTTTTCTGTCTGGGTAGACATCTTCCGAGCATACATTACCAAGTGACTTTGAGGGAAAAAGTTGCCTTTGTATTTTTCAAAGTCGGGAACCTTAAATTTGTGCGGTATTTTGATGTTTGGGACCAAACAAAGGTCAGCGGCATCTTTACCAAATAAGTCGTGTCTGCGAATGGCATGCAGTTCTTTCTACATTTCCAAAAACCGTTCTTGGAATTCATTCATTCTTTCGTAAACTTCCTCATCCTTGCCAGGGGTGGCATGTAGGATCTTTTCCTCTAGGATAGTATGTATCACAGGTTGTGGTATAGACATTACTGTAGTAACTCTTGGCGCTTCGGTGACCTGAAGTTTGTAACCTTCAGGTACATGAGTCTCTGTCGTAGCCCTTACATCTTTGTTCACCTAAAGTTTGTAACCTTCAGGTCTGGTGGTTCTGGCTGTGGCCCCTAGGTCTTCAGTGACCGGTGGTATATATCCCTTAGGTATAAAATTGAAAGGCATGCCCCAGGGAAAACCTTTAGGTGTGTTGTACTGCGGAAGATTGACGGGTATCTCAAATGTTGGTGTAGACACAATTTCTGAGATTGCAGTCTTTTGAGGTGGTTGATCCTGAGCTGCTGCCAGGGATTCAATCATGTTGTTGAGTCTTTCTAGACTTTCCTTTAGGGTGTTAACTTCCTCTCTTAGCTCTCTTTTTCCTCCTCAAGATCGTCCATTTTCTTTTTCCGATTGGCCCGAGTATTGTAAGAATGAGACAGTTTGACTCTAAAGTGCGACACATGTGTGAGACTTTGTGACAAAGAGGTATAATGCAAGAATGATGAATGATATGCAAAGAATGAGAATGATTTTTTTCAAAAGAACTTTTAACAATGGTATTACAAATATCATACAGCGGTGGAAACCATTGTATTACAAATATCGTACAGGGAAAAGTACATTATTTTACAAAGTGCAGGAAGGAAAACCAGACCTATGAATCCTAAGGAATCTCTGAGAAAGGTTCAGATGCTGGATGCTGATCCGCTTTTCTCTTCTTTGATAGGGTCTCCTCAACCGTTGTCAGGTCGATGATCTTTTGCCATGTAAAAGGAGAGAGTAAACTCCTCTGTTCTTCTTGACTTTCTACATCATGCTGCTCTAGTATTACAATCAGAGCATCTTTCTCCTTTAGTAACTCTTGAATCTTTGCGCACTCCAAACTGACAATATGATACTTGTTCTTCCAAGAGCTCTTTTCACGTTGAGTTTTGTTAAAAGCGACCCGCAGTTTCTCTCTGTCAATCATGAAGTAGAGGATATATTCTTTTAAGGGAAATACTTCTTGACGAGGGTAAGGTATTTTTAACTTGAGGGCCCTAGTTTGTACCCATTGGAGATAAGGCTCTGCAGAGATGCAGTTTGGTTTTCCCAGATATTCTCTTCCTTTCTTATGAACATGATGCCAGGCATGCATAATTTCCTCCTTGAATGCTCTGTCATTTTCTCCTTCCTTGAAGAAAAGACCTTCTAGATGAATGTTGTAAGGTACATCCTTCATCGGGTATCCAAGCTGACGACGAGCTAAAATTGGGTGATAATTGATCCCTTGTTTAGCACCATTGAGGGGTAAATTGAGGAAACTTTCACATTTGTCAATGATCTTTATTCCATCATAGACCCAATTGTACCAATCTATGTAGGAGTGGGTGAGAGACATAATCTTTTGCGACCATCGCATACCATTTTTGAGATCCCAAAAAGCAGCAGATTTGGGTAAGTGAGAAATAAACCATTTATAGAGCAATGGTACACAACATGTAATCATCCCTCCACTGTACAAGTTCCTTAAATGCACTGAGTGGTAAGCATCTGCTAACAGAGTTGGGACTGGGTTCCCAATTAAGAATATCTTGATACTGTTTATATCGACGAAATTGTCAATGTTAGGGAAAAGGAATGATCCATAAGTGAGTAGAACAAAGTTATCCTCAAAAGAGACTATGTTTCCTATGCTGGTAAAGTACGGGGCTTTTTCCAACAGAAACCTAGCTGGTAGACCTTGAATTCCTTCCTTGGTAGTCATGTGGGTTTTGATATCTGATATTTCCAAAGAGGTGACTCTTGCAATGATTTGATCTTTAGGAATTTCTTCCAGTCTAGAGAATGGATCATGATCAATGATGGGTATATCAATCAAATGAGAGTGCTTTTCCAATGTTAGTGTGAGCTGATAATCACGAAACGTAAAGCAGTGGTACTCCGGATCATAGAACTGAACTAATGTAGATAGGACTCCTTCCACCATGTTAACCTTTAAAAGAGACAAAAGTCCTCTGTACTTAGCTCTGAAAGCTTTTGGATTAGTAATCAACCTTCCCAATCTTCTAAGATCTTCAAGTTTTTGATTTCTGAAGGTGTACTTTTGAGTTTTTCTTCTACCAAATCCATAACGCGGTTTCTGACATTTGCAAAACCCCGTTTTTTTAGTTCTTTTGAAAAAAAATTTAGGGTTGTATGAATGCATGAATGCAACAAACAAAAATATTTGAAAACATGGGATTTAAGGGTTTATCGTCACGAGCATGAGGCCATGGGTCTACCCATCCCAAAGGTATGTACTAGGGGTTCATTTTTGCACCTGTAGAACGGGTTCTAACAAGGTTCCCAAAATCGTTGACCCCTCTTAAGAATATTACCAGCAAACTGACTGACTCATGAGAGCTGTAATATCCCTAAGATGAATCTCATTCGAGCGTAGTATCGGGTATCAACTATTTCCGATAGTCACCGCACTACCTCCTAAAAATGGCCAAGGTTAAATGTTTACTAATCCTCAGTTTCACGGGTGCCCAGTGGAAAAGTAATGTTTTCACGACTTGCTCGTTTAACATCAGTAATTCCAAAAGGGTACCTCTACTGATTTGTTGGACTTTCAAGTTAGCTTGGTCAGGATTCACTCCCTATAAGCCTTCTTGAGTCTACCACCTCCTCTCTTAAAATATGCTCTCAAGCCCACTGAGGACTTTTTGACTCACCACATGTGTATTAATCACATTCCCAGATAACAGTAAATTAAACAAGCATGGAAGATAAGCAGATAGTATGATGGAAAACAGTAAATGACATCAAATGAGAAAGCAAATAAAACAGCAAAAAACATGAAATGCCAGGCTTAACCCTCCTAGAAAGAGATAAGATGTCTCCAGCAGAGTCGCCATTTTCCTGTAGCTCGGTTTTTGTGACGCGACCACTACCGCATTTAGTGCTACTTTCTGATTACTATATTTATCCTATGAAGCTTAAAGGAAGGGGAAGATATCTCAAACTAACCCTGTGTGCAAATTTTTTTCTTAACAAATGCTAAGAGGTCGAGGATTGGGGGTTGGTTATACAAAGGAAAACCGTTAAAACCCAGAGTATATATAGTAATCTATAGGAACCTTTATTTGCATATGTTTCTATTATTGTATTGCTTGGTTGCTTAAATCCATTTGATGTTGAATAGGGAAAGTTTCTCCTTTGTGAAGGTTGAGGAAATGTTTTTGTTGTTTTTGGTTTTTTTGAGAAGGTACTGGACCTAAGGTTTTTTATTAGTGCACTGGCTAAGATTTCGCAATCTTATGCCTATGTATTCCTTTAAAAAGACTTGGAAAATATGAGCATTCGTAGTTCCTCCTATTCTATGGGAGGAAAAAAATATTTGGTGTCTTGTTCAAAACCCAAGATTGAAGCTAAAAGATTGTTTGTGTCTTGTTCAAGGCCCAAGATTGAAGCTAGAGGAGTATTTATGTCTTGTTCAAAGCCCAATATTAAAGCTAAAGATTTGACTGAGAGAGAATTTGTCATCTCTAAAGGGAGATATATCACCTATTCATCACAAACATTGAAGAATTGATTTATAAAGGGAAGTTGCTTTAACTGGGATGTATGGAATCCAACAATGCCATATCTTCCTTTATAGGATAATTGAAATGTCATGAAGGAATAAGCTTTAACTCAGTGTAGAGGAATGCCGCTTTTTCCTTTATGAATCTTTTCATGCTAAGAGAGGGACATTGACTTAGATGTGTAGAATCCAGAGGTTTGCCACTTACATCACTTAGATGAAAGAAAACTTTAGCCATGATAAAGGAAGGACTTCAACTTGGATTTTGAATCAACAAGTGTGCCACTTACACCAATTATCTGGAAAGGGTTTTAATTGCCTGTTTTGAAATGTGATGTATAGAGGAAATATCCTCCTACAGAGAGGACTCATGGTCACATCTGTGGGGATGATGGATTTTGTGCCTTGATCAAAGCCCAAGGTTGAAGCTAAAAAAAATGAAAACTGACTCAACTGGGGGAGTAATATATTTGTCTTGTACAAAGCCCAAGATTGAGGTTGACTAGGAAAATCATTATATGAAGCCTAAGAGGAGGCTGACTCTTGCTGAGGATTTATTCAAATCCAGGAGAAGGTTTAAACCATTTTGAGGAATCAAAAGGGAAACTAACCCTTGTTGGGGATTAGAGAAGAGTTGAATTATTAGATGCCATAAGGCTTTGATTCTTTTGGGGATTTGTTGATGGTAACATGGTCCTGGCTAGGGATTTTAAAGTGAAAACCAATCTTTGTTGAGGATTATAAGATACTTAAAAGGATAAGCTTGAATGCCTTATAGGCTTTGAATCTCCTGGAGACTGGTGTGCTGTTAAAGATGACTAGGATATATCCTATGCTTTTAGGAAGCCTGAGGGTCCTTGTATGAAGCTCAAGAGGAGGTTGGGGATGCTTCTAAGAAGCCTGTGGGTCCTTGTATGAAACCCAAGAGGAGGCTAACTATTGAGACTTTCCAAGTCTATAAAGAGTTCAAGAAAGGTTTCACCGGGAAATAATCCTCTCTTTATTGAACTGTTTCAAGGTTGAATAAATTGAACAAAGTCCAAGAGGAGGCTGACTGTATTCCTTTATACAGGGGGAACTAGTTGTTTGAACTAAGTTATACTGATTGAAAGGATCCTATTGTTTAAACTAGTCTAAACTAAGGATTATTTAAATGCTAAGAGGAACTTAACAAGATATGCACAAGTGTATATACAGACATATGAACAAGTATATAAACAAGTATGAATTGAATTGAAAAAGGTGGTGGGTCATATTCTCTGGATAGAAGTCCAAGTGTATTGTGATTGATCAGATGTTTTCTTTAAGATTGAATTAGTCTTTTGAAGAAATTGAAGAAAGTTTTGACTTTTGAAGATGACTTGATCTTAAGTAAGAGAGAAGCAAAGGTGTTGGGTCTTACACACTATCCCAGAAGAACAGATTCTACAGGCTACTGCTGGCAGAAACAAAGAAGTATACGAAAGGATGAATGAGTTCCATGAACAATTCTTGGAAATGCAATAGGAAATGGTGAACATAGGAGTACGCCTTAAAGAAGAAGTCTGAGAATAACAATTGGTCAAAGATACAGAGCCATCTGGAAATACTAAAAGATACGGTAGTGCTTTCCAAAAGAAGAAAGATCAAGATATCAGTAATATCTCTCAGGGAAAGCAAAGGCGAAGGTATCAACCAGTAGCAGTGGTAACTCCTGCTATCAACCCAGCGCCAGCTCCGACACATCAACCTTAGGTTGCTCAGAGCCAAACAAATCAACAACAGTATCAGCAAAGGCCGCAATAACCTCTTTAGCAAGCTCGCCCGCAGTACAATAATAACAATCGTACTACACGACCATCAGGATTCAACCCTATACCGATGTTGTTCGCAGAATTATTTCCACTTCTACTGGCCAAGGGGAACGTTCAAACCAGGACTCCTTTTACAATACCAGAAAATCCACCTTTTTGGTTCAAAGGAGATCAAACTTGCCCTTACCATCAAGGAGGATCGGGACACAACATTGGGAATTATCTCAGTTTCAAGTCTGATGTACAGAAGCTCGTCAGGAACAAGGTTTTATCTTTCAAAGATACTAATCCAAATGTCCAGACGAACCCATTACCACAACATGAAAAGACTACGGTGAATTTGATAGAAGGAGAACCTGGCAGCAGTTATCAAATTCACAATATACGCTTACTAGGAACCAACCTGGTAAAGATTCATTGCAGACAGAGCGAGTACGGTCATGTACCATCTCACAACTATCATCACTGTGATATCTGCTCCGTGGAGAATCAAGGGTGTGCCATAGTACAAGTAGCTCTACAAAAACAAATGGATAAGGGCTGGATTCAGGATCATAGGATTCATGAAGTAAACATGGCCCATGCACATCCCAACATTGTTCAGAGCCACGAAATTCGTGCAATGAACATCAATTTGGTGGCTATGCATTCAAGACAAAGTCAGTATTACAATATGCTGCAGCATGATTACAGAGCTTGCCCAATCTACTCGAAAGACAATCAAGGATGCTCTTTTGTACAAGAGGTCCTTCAACGTCAAATGGATCTCGGGTGGATCCAAGACTACCATGAAAGAAGTGATCATCAAGTCAATATGGTTCAGATCTTTGACATCCTCTTAATGAATACCAGTCTAGTGGAGTTACATGCCAAACAGGTCAGACTTGGTTTTCTGCCTCACACGATTATCAAGACTGTAAAGAATGCTACGAAAACGACCAAGGGTGTGCACTTGTGCAAAGGAATCTTTAACATCTGTTGGACCACTGGTGGCTTCCGATCTACCTGGATGAAGACACACAACAAGTTAGCATGACTGATGGGAATCCTGGTAGACACCAAAGTTGTGATGTCCGCTCATTAGAAACAGATCTAGTAAGGATGCACTACATATGGTCGAGTACCACCTCACAATTATGAACATTGTGGAATATGCTCAGAAAATAACCAAGGATGTTATCTCGTGCGAGCAACTCTCCAACATCAGTTAGATCAAAAGGAGATCCAACCATGCTTGAATCCTGAATCAATCAACATGATACAAGATTTCCTCCCTGTTCAAAACAAAAACACTGTCACAGTCTCTAATCATGGAATAACCAAGGATGTTTATGCCATAATTCCTCTGCTCAATGAGTCCAAAATCTCTCTGGACAATAGGAAAATTCCAAACATAGAGCTGATCGAGGTTGCCTAGGACAGTCAAAAGGCCCAAAAAGCCCCTGTGGTCATCTACCCTCTAGGCCCGATACCATACAAGTCAGAAAAGGCTATCCCATACAAGTACGGTTCAACGACCATAGAAAATGGAAAAGAAACTCCATTAACCTCCGTTGTAAACATTGCCGACATAGTCGAGATACCCGGAGCGGTCGAATCTTCAACAGAGGAGTTGGAGAGCCTACCAAAGAAAAGGAACCTCAAGTCGAAGTTCCTAACCAACAAGTCAATGTGGAACCTATGAAGAACAATGATGAAATGCTGAAGCTCATTCAGAAAATCGAGTACAACATTGTGGATCAATTGTTGCAAACTCTGTCTCGAATTCCTGTGTTATCTCTCCTGCTTAGTTCATAAGGTCACAGAGAAGCCCTACAGAGAGTATTGGAATAGGCCTTTGTAGAACAAGATGTGACTGTGGGTCAATTTGACAGCATCATATCCAACATCACTTCCTGCAACAACTTGGGATTCAGTGATGAAGAACATCCAAAGGAAGGCAAGAACCATAATATGGCACTCAATATCACAGTGAATTTCCAGGACGATGCTTTAGCCAGCGTACTGGTAGCTACAGTTTCATCCTTAAATGTCATGCCAAGGTCAACTTTGGTTCGACTATCTTTTCAAGGTACTCCCATGAGAGGCAGTGAGATCATCGTCAAAGCCTTTGACGGATCCAGAAAAACAGTTATCGGCGAAGTAGATTTTCCCATAACCATTGGTCCTCACACTTTCCAAGTCACTTTCCAGGACATGGACATCCGAGCAGCATACAATTGTTCATTAGGAAGACCTTGGATACACGAAGCTGGGGCAGTCACTTCACACTTCATCAAAAGCTGAAGTTTGTCAAGAATGACAAATTAGTCACGGTATGCGAGGAACAAGCTTTAATCGTGAGCAACTTATCATCATTCTCCTGTGCAAAACCAGAGGAGATTGTTGGAACTCAATTTCAAGCACTCTCGGTGAGCAATGAGAATCACCAAGAAAAAAGAGCATCGATTTCCTCATATAAGGACGCTCTCAAAGTAATGGGGAGTAGTGACATAAAAGGATGGGGACAGATTGTAATTCCTACTTATAACAAAACAAGAAAAGGTTTTGGTTTCTATCAGACCTATACCGAGACTATGAAGAGGGATGAAAGTTTTCGTCCCATTCGGGATTTCTTCCACACTGGAGGTTTCCTCCACCCAGTATCTCAAGAAGTCCACACCATCGATGGGAACAACTCTTTTGATACAGATGGGGAGTGGAAGTCCTATCTCAACGATAAAGTTTATATATCTCAGGGAGAAATGCACATTTCATTCTACTCTCTAAAGCAAAGCCCAAGATATATACCAAGATCAGACGTCAGAATGATCTACGAAGATTGTGATCCCGAAGGATGTCGTGCTCCACCCAATTCATTAGACGAAGGCAATCTGATGAAAGACAACTTTGACTATGATTCTTATGATCTCCTGGATGACTTGCTTATCTAGAAGCCATACATGGAAGACTCAGGGCAAAAGAGTCAGCCAGACAATGACTATCAGCTAAGTAATCTTGGAAAGAACACATATGTTCCCACAGAGTCAAGGAATTCTTACTCAGAACATTCCGAAAATGTCCAACACCATGGTGATGAATTTGCAAAAATTTCAAGACAAGAATTCATAAACAATGCATTTCCTGAGGTCAACGTCATTGAGGAAGATGACACATCTATTCCCACAGAAACCTGGGATACCTTGGGACAGCCAAGCGGCAAGTACGACTTTCTAGTCAAATACATCGCTTCTGAAAGCTCTCACATCAGATACGAGGACATCCAACCAACTGGATGGGGAGATCCTCTCGAGAGTGAAAACATTATGGAAGATACAACATAAGAGTCCTCTTATGATAACACTGCAAGGGAAGAAGACTCCAATGATCCTACTCCGCCAGAAATCAATGCCATTCAGAAAACAAACCAAGAAGGAAAGTACTAGACTTTATGATTCACAGATAAGTTCGTCGCCATTGGGTTGCGGTCGATGTCCCGAAAGTCATTCATATGTCTAAGTAATTGCCACATCTTTGTTTTAACCTTTCACCTCTCCCGGGTGAAATGGATGTTTTATAGGGCTTACTTTTCTGTAAATGTCCCTCTCCGCTTCGCCCAAAGCGGTAGAGTTTTGTTTTATAGGGTTGTGTTTCAAGAATCGACAAATCATGAATAAATAATGTCATTCTGAATTGCCGCATTTATTGTTGTTTTCACTTTTCATTTTTTTTCTTCAGAAAATGGTAATTCTAAAAAACAACCCAAAATATAAAAACAAGCATTTTAAGAAAATGCACTGCACACACTTTTGCATTCTTTCTGTCTTTTCTAAAAAGGAATCATCATGTCGTGCATATTACTTGTTTTAAACCCCATTGAAACATACGATCCAATGCCCTCTCCCAACTTTGAATTCCCGGTATTTGAAGCTGAAGAAGAAGAGGACGAAGAAATTCCAAAAGAGATCTCCTAACTACTCAAGCAAGAGGAAAGGTCCATTGAGCCTCACAAAGAACTGTTGGAAACAGCCAATTTGGGTTCAGAAGAAGAAAGGAAAGAAGTTAAGATTGGAGCACTGCTCAACCCCACTGTCAAAGAAGGTTTGATAAAACTTCTCAAAGAATTTCCAAATGTGTTTGCTTCGTCCTACCAGGGCATGCAAGGGTTGGATACTAGCATCATGGAACATCACTTACCACTGAAAACAGAATGTCCTCCGGTTAAACAAAGACTGAGAAGGACTCACCATGATATGGCCATCAAAATTAAGGAGGAAGTGCAAAACCAAATCGACGCATGTTTTCTTGCTACCTCAGAATATCCTCAATGGCTAACCAACATAGTGCCAGTTCCTAAAAAGGACGGAAAAGTTAGAATGTGTGTAGACTACAGGGGTTTGAACAAAGCAATTCCAAAGGATGACTTCCCCCGACCACACATTGACATGTTGTTAGACGTCACAACAAAATTCAAAGTCTTCTCCTTAATGGATGGATTCTCAGGCTATAATCAAATTAAAATGGCGCCAGAAGATATGGAGAAAACTTCATTCATCACCCCATGGGGCACCTTTTGTTATAAGGTGATGCCGTTCAGTCTAAAGAACGCAGGGGAAACCTATCAAAGGGTCATGACAACTTTGTTTCACGACATGATGCATAAAGAGATTGAAGTGTATGTCAATGACATGATTGCCAAATCTAAAACTGAAGAGAACATGTGGAAAACCTGTCAAAGTTATTCGAGCGTCTGAGAAAATACAAACTCCGCTTGAATCCCAATAAATGCACATTCGGTGTTCGCTCGGGAAAACTCTTAGGATTCATCGCCAGCCATAAAGGAATTGAGGTTGATCCTGACAAAGTCAATGTCATTCAAGAAATGCCTTCTCCAAGGACTGAAAACCAAGTGAGATGATTTTTGGGACGTCTGAATTTCATCTCAAGATTCATATCCCTCATGACCACGACATGCGCACCAATCTTCAAACTACTCAGAAAGAACCAAAGCTGTGTACGAACAGAAGATTGCCAAAAAGCTTTCGACAACATCAAAGAATATCTGTTGAATCCACCTATTTTGTCTCCTCCACTGGAAGGAAGACCATTGATAATCTATTTAACAGTCTTGTAAGACTCCATGGGTTGTGTGCTTGGACAACAAGACGAGACAAAAAGAAAAGAGTCCGCCATTTACTACTTAAGAAAGAAGTTCACGGACTGTGAAACTCGATACACTATGCTCGAGAAAACTTGCTACGCTCTGGCTTGGGCAGCCAAACGTCTTCTCCAATACATGATTTGTCGCACTACTTGGTTAATCTCCGAAATAGATTCGATCAAGTATGTCTTTGGAAAGCTTGCTCTCACAAGAAGGATTGCCCGTTGGCAAATGTTGTTATCATAATACGACATCGAGTACGATGCTCAAAAAACCGTCAAAGGAAGTATTTTATCCGATCATTTGGCTCATCAACTGATTGACGATCAGGAATCAGTCAAATTTGACTTCCCAGACAAAGATGTCATGTACCTAAAAATGAAAGATAGCGATGAATCGCTACCAAGCGAAGGGCCAGATCCAGGTTCCCAATGGAGACTAATATTCAACGGAGTTGTCAACACTTATGGAAACGGAATTGGGGCAATCATCGTCACACCTCAGGGGACCCATATCCCTTTTACTTCCAGATTGACATTCAAATGCACAAACAATGAGGCCGGATATGAAGCTTGTATCATGGGTCTCGAAGAAGCCATTGACTTAAGGATAAAGAATTTGGATGTGTATGGAGACTAAGCCCTGGTTATAAATCAGATCAATGGAGATTGAAACACATATCAATCAGGATTGATTCCTTACAAAGACTACGTAAGAAGGTTGTTACCAATATTCAACAAGATTTAGTTTCATCAAATTCCTCGTGAAGAAAATCACATGGCTGATGCACTAGACACTCTATCCTCCATGATTAGTGTGAGTCGATGGAACGACGTACCCAGGATTGACATAATGCGCCTTGAAATGCCCACTTATATCTTCGCGATTGAAGCAATCATAGACGACAAACCCTGATATCACGATATCAAATGCTTCCTTCAAAGACAGGAATACCCGCCTGGGGCATCAAGAAAAGATAGGAAGACTCTCAGAAGACTGGCTAGCAACTTCTTCCTAAATAGTGATATATTCTACAAGAGAAACTTAGACATGGTCTTACTCAGATACGTAGATAGACAAGAAGCAAACATGTTAATGAAAGAGATTCATGAAGGATCCTTTGGCACTCATGCCAATGGACACGCAATGGCAAGAAAAATTCTGAGAGCTGGATATTAATGGCTGACAATGGAATCCGACTACTACAAGTATATGAGGAAATGTCACAAGTGTCAGATATGCGCCGACAAAATTTATGTACCGCCAACGCATCTCAAAGTTCTTTCTTCTCCGTGGCCCTGTTCTATATGGGGAATCAACATGATTGGCATGATTGAACCCAAGGCTTCAAACGGACATCGGTTCACCCTAGTAGCCATTGATTACTTCACCAAATAGGTCGAAGCAGTATCATACACCAATGTAACCCCGATAAGTGGTGGTCCGATTTATCAAGAAAAATCTCATCTGCCGTTATGGTGTTCCAAGCCAGGTCATTACAGATAATGGGTCTAAGTTGAACAACAAGATGATGAAAGACTTATGTGCCGAGTTCAAGATCGAACACCATAACTCATCTCCCTATCGACATAAAATGAATGGAGTGGTAGAAGAGGCTAACAAGAATATCAAGAAAATCATTCAGAAGATGCTTCTTCCAAATTACTTTCCAAGTAATGGATACTCATCCTGCTTATAGTTGTCTGTTTGGCCGACCCTAGATACGATTCTGAGACAGAGGATGCATATGTGCCCTTTTATTCCCCTCAGAAGAGGTTTAAGGAACCTGAATATGAAGTCAGTGCCATCATTGAAGATGATGAAGATGAAGAACTTCCCAATTTCCTGACACATGGACAGATCTGCCAGAATTGGATAGCTGTTGATGTTCCCACTGTTGTTCATATTTCAAAGTAATTTGTTTTTGTTTCTTTCAAAAATCCTTTCACTCTGCCCAAGGTGAAAGTGAATTTGTGAGGGCTTTGTTTCAAATTTTATCATCATCAATAAAATGTTATTTTGTTTGTCCATATTTTGTTTTCCCCGTTTTGCTTTATTTCTGAAAAATGGTAACATAAAAAAACATAAAATAATAATAATGTGATAATCATTTTTATCTGCATAATACTTGCACTTCTTATTCATATTCTAAAATCAAGCATAAATCATTGTGCATATTAATTGTTAAACCCATTGAAAACAATGACCCTATGCCCTCTCCCAACTTTGATTTCCCTGTGTTTGGAGTTGAAGAAGAGGATATTGAGGAGATTCCAGATGAAATTTCTCGGTTGTTTGAGCACGAGGAAAAAGCCATTCAGCCTCATGAAGAGCCAGTAGAATTGGTTAATTTGGGTTCAGATGATAATAAGAAAGAAGTCAAGATTGGGGCACTGCTTCAGTCAGATGTTAAGAACAGGATTGTGGAGCTTCTTAGAGAATATATTGATGTGTTTTCTTGGTCCTATCAAGACATGCCTGGTCTTGATACTGATATTGTGGAGCACCATTTGCCATTGAAGCCTGAATGTCCACCTGTGAAGCAGAAATTGAGAAGAACTCATCCCGACATGGCTGTGAAGATCAAAGAGGAGGTTCAAAAGCCAATTGATGCTGGTTTTCTTGTGACTTATGAGTATCCTCAATGGGTGAACAATATTGTGCATGTTCCAAAGAAATACGGAAAAGTCCGAATGTGCGTTGACTATAGAGATTTGAATAAAGCGAGTTTGAAAGATGATTTTCCACTACCACACATTGATATGTTGGTAGATAATACTGCTAAATTCAGTATCTTTTCATTTATGGATGGATTTTTCGGTTATAATCAAATAAAGATGGCACCTGAGGACATGGAAAAAAACAACATCCATTACACCCTGGGGAACATTCTGTTACAGAGTGATGCCCTTCGGTTTGAAAAATGCTGGTGCAACGTACCAGAGAGCTATGACTACTTTGTTCCATGATATGATGCATAAAGAAATTGAGGTCTATGTGGATGATATGATTTGTAAGTCAAAGACCGAAGAAGATCATATTGAGTACTTATTGAAGTTGTTTCAACATTTGAGAAAGTTTAAGCTCCGTTTGAATCCTAATAAATGCACTTTTGGTGTCCTTTCTGGAAAGTTGTTGGGCTTTATTGTCAGCCAAAAAGGCATTGAAGTTGATCCTGGTAAAGTTAAAGCCATTCAGGAAATGCCTACCCCCAAAACAGAGAAACAAGTAAGAGGATTCTTGGAGCGTTTGAATTATATCTCCTGATTTATATCCAATATGACTGCCACATGTGCGCCGATCTTCAAGCTTCTTCGTAAAGATCAGGGTTATGTCTGGACAGACGATTATCAGAAAGCTTTTGAAATAATTAAAGAGTATCTTCTTGAACCTCCGGTCTTGTCTCAGCCTGTGGAAGGAAGACATTTGATCATGTATTTGACTATGCTAGAAGAGTCTATGGGTTGTGTCCTGGGACAACAAGATGAATCTGGTAGAAAAGAGTTTGCCATTTATTATATGAGCAAGAAGTTCACCAATTGTGAGTCTCGGTACTTAATGCTTGAAAAGACGTGTTATGCTTTAGCTTGGGCTGCCAAGTGCCTCCGCCGGTATATGCTGAATCATACCACTTGGTTAATATCCAAAATGGATCCAATCAAGTATATATTTGAAAGGCCCGCTTTAATTGGGAGGATTGCTCGTTGGCAAATGTTGTTGTCAGAATATGATATCGAGTACTGAACTCAAAAAGCGTTAAAAGGAAGTGTTTTGGCTGACCATTTGGCACACCAGCCAACTGATGATTATCAGCCTATCAGGTTTGATTTTCCTGATGAGGATGTAATGTATCTAAAGGTTAAAGAAGGTGAAGAACCATTACCTGATGAAGGGCCTGAGCCTGGATCCCGTTGGGGTTTGATTTTTGACGGAGTTGTTAATGAGTATGGCAATGGTATTGGGGCAATAATTGTTACTCCTCATGGTTCTCATATTCCTTTCACTGCAAGGTTGATGTTCACTTGCAAAAATAATGCGGCAGAGTATGAGGCATGTATTATGGGCTGGGAAGAAGCTATTGATTTAAGAATCAAGATTCTTGATGTATACGGAGATTCAACCCTAGTGATTAATTAGATTAAAGGGGAGTGGGAGACACGTCAACCTGATTTGATTCCTTATCGTGATTATGCAAGAAGGTTGTCAACTTTCTTCAATAAGGTTGAGTTTCACCATATACCTTGAGTAGAGAATCGAATGGCGGATGCTTTAGCCACTATATCCTCCATGATTGTGGTGAATCGGTGGAATGATGTGCCAAAAATCAACGTTATGCATCTTGATAGACCAGCTCATGTGTTTGAGGTTGAAGAGGTTGTTAATGATAAACCATGGTATTATGATATTAAATGCTTTCTTCATAATCAAGAGTACCCACTTGGGGCATCCAAGAAAGATAAGAAGACTTTGAGAAGATTGGCTGGTAGTTTCTTCTTGAATGATGATGTGATGTATAAAAGAAATTATGACATGATCTTGCTCAGATGCGTGGATAGACACGAAGCAGACATGTTGATGAAAAAAAATCATGAAGGATCTTTTGGTACCCATGCCAATGGGCATGCAATGGCTAAGAAGATGTTAAGGGCAGGTTATTATTGGCTGACAATGGAATTTGACTGCTGCAAATTTATGAAGAAGTGCCATAAGTGTCAGGTTTATGCTGACAAAATTCATGTGCCCCCAACTCCTCTCAATATTATATCTTCTCCATGGCCTTTCTCCATGTGGGGCATTGATATGATTAGAATGATTGAGCCTAAAGCGTCGAACGGACACCATTTCATATTGGTGGCTATTGACTATTTTACCAAGTGGGTTGAAGCGGCATCATATGCCAATGTGACCAAGCAAGTAGTGGTCCAGTTTATCAAGAACCAAATTATCTGTCGATATGGTGTCCCGAGCAATATTATCACTGATAATGGGTCAAATTTGAATAATAGGATGATGAAGGAATTATGTGATGAGTTTAAGATTGAGCATCATAATTCTTCTCCTTACAGACCTAAGATGAATGGGGTTGTTGAAGCTGCTAATAAGAATATCAAGAAGATTGTTCAGAAGATGGTTGTTACATACAAGGATTGGCATGAGATGCTCCCTTTTGCTTTGCATGGGTATCGTACATCCGTCCGCACTTCAACAGGGGCAACCCCTTTCTCTCTTGTTTATGGTATGGAAGCAGTGCTCCCGGTAGAAATTAAAATCCCTTCTATGAGAGTTTTGATGGAAGCCGAATTGTCTGAGGCTGAATGGTGCCAAAGCATATATGATCAGTTGAATTTGATTGAAGAGAAAAAAATGACGGCCTTGTGTCATGGCCAATTATATCAACAGAGAATGAAGAAAGCTTTTGATAAGAAGGTTCGACCTTGTGTTTTCAGAGAAGGCGACCTCGTGCTCAAAAGGATCTCGACTTTTACCAATGATTCTAGGGGAAAGTGGACTCCTAATTATGAAGGCCCATATGCTGTTAAGAGAGCCTTCTCTGGCGGTGCATTACTTCTTACAACTATGGATGGTGAAGAGTTCACTCGTCCTGTGAATGCTGATGCAGTCAAGAAATACTTCGCCTAAAAATAAAAGAACAGCTCACAAAGTTGAAAACCTTAAAGGGCGGCTTAGGCATAAATGAGCATCTTGGTGGGCTGAAAACTCGAAAGGGCGGTTCAGGAAAAAATTAGAGACAAAAACAGAAATAATCATCCCGGAAGATTGAAAACCTGAGAGGGCAATCTAGGCAAAAGTTAGGGATTATGGCAAGTAACTACATCTGGCCAGTCTTGATCGTTGAAAGCAACATTGTCTATCAAGGATTCTGCTTCAATCATCCTCAGCTGAAGTTTTGAGCACAGTGGAATTCAAAGTTGTTAGGGAGAGCAGTGGTCATTGTATTTCAATGTAACCCTTTCCATGTATTTACCATTTTTCAAACCTTGTAATGATCCATGGAGTTACGCCATTTGCGGACTTCCATTCTATTAATAAATTTTGGGCCTTTGTCTCTTTGATTGCAATTCTACTTTGTTTCTGTTGACAAAATTTCATTTATTTTTTATGATGATTTTTGAAACAAAATGTGAATAATTGATTTAAACTTCTTTTTTAAAAATTATAAAAACATTTTCCTTTAATTTATGAATGCTTAAAGGAATGTCCACGGTTATTCCAAGGATGGTATGATCGATATTTTCCTCAGCAAGGTTTGTTCTTACTCTTCTAGCAGAATTTATTGACAGCTCCTTGGTAGAGGTCATTGATATTTCCCCAGTAGAGTTTGTTGATTTTTCCCATCCAGGTCGTTGTTGCTTCCTCATTAGAATTTGTTCATGTAACCAGTTATTGACAAGTGGATGGTATACCGGTCTGAGTTTTTCACCAGACGAGTGATGTTCGGTTTTTCCCCAGCTATTTCTCGACCCTGTTTTCCTCCAGCTGATTATGTTATGGTCGGGCAGTTGAGCAGTTTTGAAGACCATCTCTCATTGGTGTTAATCCTCACGCAGAGATTCAATCTTTGGTTGTCCCCAGCAAAGATCATATGAGGAGTCATCACTCAGAGTTTTACCCTTTAGAGGTGTTGTTGTTACTTTGGATATCCCCAAGCGGAGAGCAGCGTTATTTTCCTCTAAGAAGCAGTGATATAATGGCCGCTTGTCAGATTTTATCTTGCCTTGTGGATGTATTTCTCTCCGGGTTGATTTATCCTTGCTGATTCCCCAACCGAGGTAGTACATTATTGTTTCGATTGTTCCCTAAGCATAGAGCAGTGATGTTAACTTCTTATTTTCCCCGGCAAGTCCAAGATATACTTCTCTCCGGATTGTTTTTTTCAGATATTTATCCTCCTAGTGAAGATTGTGCATCACTAATGCGGCTTTTCCTCGGTGAAGTCGCTGATGATATCTCTATGTTGATATATTAGTCACCTGTTGGGTTTTCTCCCATTTATGATGAGTGTTGATAAAAAAATCCCCCACAGCTTGACCTTTGGCTGTTTTCCTCAGCAAGTCCAAGATGCTTTGCTCAGAATTGGTTAAAATCCCTGAGAGTGTTCTCGTATCTCCAGCAGATCTGCCTTGTTTTCCCAGTGGATTTTGCGTAGATGTCTACAATCCCCAGCGAATTCATTTATTTTTCCGCAGTAGATCTCCTCATCTTATTGAAGTGGAAGTTCCTGTGGATTTTTGTATCCCCAGGAAGATTCTGAAATATTTGGGTTGTATGATTCCTCGACAGCTTTCCTGCCATACTCAAAGCAGAGTTTATGCTGTTATTCCCTTTGTGGATCATTGATGTTAGAAGATTAATATTTAGGAGTGTCTTCTTTTCTCCAGCAAGATTTGAGCCTTGTAGTAGGATTTATTTTCCTTTGATGGCTTTTGTTTATCTCTTGCAGGATTTCTTCAGCTAAATGCCTAGCATAGTTGCTAATGATTTCTCCATCTTGTTGAGATTAGCCGAGTATTCAGTGGTGTTATGATGTTTGTTCACCCTTTTCTTTTCTTTATGTCTGTTTTGTCAACATATTCATACTCATACGCATCGCATGCACATTCATTTGTTGTGCATAGCATGTTGTTGTTGCATTGTGCATTTTGCGTTTGTGTTGGTGCTTCTTTGCTCTCTGGTGTTGTTATCCCCGCAGAGCATATGTGTCCTCTCTCCATTTAGAGTGTCGACCCGTAAGCAGAAAATGCCTATCTTTGTTAATTCCCCACTGAATTTGTTCCTCGTGGATGATTATTGATTCAGTTTCCTCCCCAGTGTGTTGTCTGGATGAAATTAATCCCCAGTTGAGATATATCCTCCTTGGGATGAGTCTTATTTGACCGTTTCTCTCCAGCTTGTTCTTGGATTGAACTTTGGTCCCGTGCAACATTTGTTTGGATCTCTAGGTTGTGAAACCTAGATTGAGAGTGCATTTATTTTGCACCTTTGAGGATTCTGTGCCCTTCAACTGAAATCTGCGTATGATTCCCCTATTAGAAGGTTCAATACTGTTTCGTGGCATTCCTTTATTTGAGAAGCCTGAGGCGATGCAGTTAATACCTTTTGTTACTCCAATGAATGGTAAGTCTCTTCGGTTAGACGGGACAGTTCGCTATTGAGATTTGGTTACTCCAATGAATGGTCAGTCTCTTTGGTTAGACGAGACAGTTTGTTGTTGAGATTTTGTTACTGCAATGAATGGTAAGTCTCTTCGGTTAGACGGGACAGTTCGTTGTTGAGATTTTGTTACTCCGATGAATGGTAAGTCTCTTCGGTTAGATGGGACAGTTTGTTGTTGAGATTTTGTTACTCCGATGAATGGTAAGTCTCTTCGGTTAGACGGGGCAGTTCATTGTTGAGATTTTTTTACTCTGATGAATGGTAAGTCTCTTCGGTTAGACGGGACAGTTCGTTGTTGAGGTTTTCTACTCCAATGGATGGTTAGTCTCTTCGGTATGCTAGAGATAGTTCATTGTTGAGGTATTGATTTTCCCCAGTGGAGCCTTGTTGTGCTAAGTCTTCCCTGTTGAGCTATATCCTTGTTGTGTTGTGGTTTATTTCCATATACAGTTATCCCTAGTTTGTCCTCCCTTGTTGGGATGTGTTTTCCCCTGCGGAGTCTTTTCTCTTTTCTTTTGCTCCCCAGCTTTTGTTTATATCCTGTGGCATATTCTCCCCACAGTGGTCTTGTGTCTACATATCATTTGAATGATTATATCATTTAGTGGTCTCTTAGGGCCAAAAATTGGGTTTCTTGTTATATTTAAGTCTCTTCTATCTCGTCGAGATAAAGATGCCCATCTTCATATCTCCGGATAGAAGAAACTTAAAAAGGGGATGTTGTAATACCCTAATTTTTACCCCTAAGATCCCACATGTCTTTTTTCATTTCATACCGCAAACAAGATCACACATTGGTTTGTTCTTTTATAGGATTGTGCCTTGCAGGGATCTTTGAGTATGTGTGTGTTTGTTAGTTGTTTTATTGCTTAATTTGTTTATATTTACTAACCATTAATTAAAATCCAAAAATATTTTGGTTTCTTTCACTAACATTTTCAGGGGAAGAACAGGTTAAAAATACCAAAATTAGTTTCTCAGCTCGAATGAATTTCATCTGAACAAAGTCAAAGTTGATCTGCAATTAATACAAAAATTATCTGATCAAGAGTTTCCAAGATTTAATTGATTATTATTCAAGAGACTCCAAGGTTCATGTGTTTATTTCCATGCCTTCTTTGACGAGCAAAAGAATCGATCTAAACCACATCAGTGCATTCAAAAGGGGCATTTTTTTTCAAAATTTACACTGAGTAACCGGTTACCCTATGGTGAGTAACCGGTTACCCTCGTGAAAATTTGAAAAATGGCAGCAAATTCAAATTCAGCAATTGTGACCAATTTTCATCATTTTGATCACGTGTGGAATATTCTAGACCATCCCATTTTAATTCCCTACATCATCATAATTAATTCCTATCATACACCTCCACTTATCACCACTCTTTTGATAATTTCCCTCCAAATTCAAATTCCAAGCCTAATTTTCATTTCCAAACCAAATTGCAAACCACCAATTTTTCCAAGCCTAAATTCTATAAATAGAGGCTTCATTTCATTCATTTCACAAGCTTTTGATAGACAACAAACCTCTTGCAAATTCTCTCTCCAACCACAAATTTCACTAAAGCTCACTTTTCTTCTTTTGAAAATTAACAAGAATTCACATTGAATCTTGTTCAACTTTGAGCTTAACCTTCATCCAAACTTGTTTTCTTCATCAATTCTCATAGATCAAGGCTTTGGTGTTTGGATCTTGAAGCAATTTGAAGGAATTTTCATATTTGAAGTGGTAATTCATCTTTCACCATTGTTGAAGCTTCATCTTCATCTTCCATAATGTAGATCTTTGGAGATCTTTGTTACTTGATCTTTTGGATCTTGTAATTGTGTTTAATTGCTGGTTTTTGCTGTTGTTTTACTTAAAATTTCGTGCAATTTCAGTTCCATGATCACAAGGTGTTTGTAAAAAGTTTTGAAAGTGGATCATGCTGAATTTTGCACAAATTTCTACATTCTGGTGCAGAGTAACCGGTTACCCTCTAGTGAGTAACGGGTTACTCTGTGTTAATTTTGTAAAACTGCGCTTATTTTGAACTAAGTAACCGGTTATCATCTGGTGAGTAACCGGTTACTTCGAAACAGAATGCATATTTTGCCTTGTTTTTTGGGCTATTTTGGTTTTCCTTCCTCCTTCTTCCTATTTCTTCTTGTTTTAGCCTTGAAATGCATTGTTGAGATTAATTTCTCTTCAATTTCAACGGACTTTGGATATGGTTAAAGTAATTAAACATTCATTAGTTCAAATCTATCTTTTAATGAATTGTTGAATTCATTTGAGGTGCTTTGAATTAGTGATATGTTTTCACATTTAAACTTATCATTTAAAGGTGATTGAACTTGAAGATGAAAGGATCTTGAAAGTGTAATTCAATTTGCCTTTCTCTTCATCTATTTCTTTTTATTCTGATCGATGAAAGTCTTATTGATCTTAGAATTTCTTTGTTGAATTCTTGATCAAGACTAGATCGTTACATATTTTCTTTTCGTGCGGTATTGCTTTCTGATGACGATTTACATAGCGTTCATCTAGCATGCATTAGCACAAAGATCACTATTGACCGGCCTCATTGTAGGGCAATTACTTCGTAAATTACTCGGCGATTGCTTAACATAGCGCTACATTTGTCCCTCTTTATCCAATTCGGAATTTGAACTTTCGTGGTCCGGATCTTGATTGGTCGCGTCAATCCAATGTTGGTTAATTTTTTGTATTAGGTCCATAACCTTTGAAACTTGGCGTTGTAGAGGCTTTTGTTCTACCGATCTTCTGTCAAGTTCATTAACCTTAGCCTAAGTGCATTGTTTAATCACTATAGTTCAAAACACGAAACGAAATAATCGGTGAAGGCTTATGGCACTAGAGCCTTGTGCTACTAATTACTAACTTCTAACTTTTTTTATGTTTCCTTCTGGCTCCCTATCTCTCTTTATTTTTATTGCTTATTATCATATATCATATCATGTTTATGTTTATGTCATTTTTCTTTTGTCCACTTGGACCATATTATCTTGTGCTTTTATTTTTCTTTCGTCCATTTTGGGCTCAAAAACATTAATAAAGGATTAAACCACTAAAAGACTTGTGCTCTTAATTGTTGGACTATGGCCACTATCCCTTGCATTGGAGGATCTTCTTGGCTCGTTTATGGACTTATGGACTTAGAGTTTGAATTCTCTCCCTTATGCTTTGGACAATTATGGAGTTTGGTATCATAGCCTTTATTTGGCTTGCTTATTGGCTCAAGAGGATGGAATTCTTTTCTTATCATGCTTTGAAGAGTGTCTCCATGTGGTTAGATCTTTCTTACCCTAGCTTTTATTTTATGCACTAGGATAGTCACTTCTTCTCCACCCCTTCTTCAATTTTCAAAACCTTCTCCCTTTTTTTCAAAACTTTCTTGTTTCCAAACTTAAAACCGCTTTCATAATAAAACCTTGACTTCGGTCAAGCGATTTTTAAACTTTCTTTTCTTTAATAAATGTCAATCCATGTTAATCATATTTTGACCATTTCAAAAAGACTTTAACAAACACCAAACTCATCAATCTTTTTTTTTTTTGCTTTATGCACTTTTCCTTTAAAACTTTTTCATAAGTTTAGAATTGATTCATTTCTTTAAGCGGAATTATTCGCTTGGGAATGACGACTTGTCTTTACATTTAAAATCAACCAAAACAAACAAATTTCATTCTTTGTACCATGAACTACGAGGTTTTGATCCTACATTGCACTTCGTGGGTACGTAGGCATGAGGCGATAAGTCTCTCCAAACACAAAAATATTAAAAAAAAAATTCTCTTCTCATCTCCTCAATCTCTTTTCAAGCAAACCTTTTCAAACCAAAAGCGATAGATAGTTCAAAAGGTTCCTATAGGGTACTATAGACGTTTTGGGTGCTAACATCTTCCCATTGCGTAACCAACCCCCCTTAACCATTCTCTGTTTGTTCTTGTTTTTTTAGAACTCTTTAGGTTTTGTTCGCTCTTTTTCCTTTCCTTTTTTGGGATAAAATAAAATTGCGGTGGCGACTCTTGTTTTTTTTAGTTAAGTTAATCAATAGCTTACACTCACAAATTTCCCCGCTACATACTCCAACTCTTCCCAGATTCCCAGCAAGAGTAAATCCTTTTGGATTCCCCAATACAATTTGGACCTGCTCCTGGATTTCAATAAATCCTCGGCAAGAGATAGCCTCCTCTTAGGCTTCATATAAGAATTTCCCCAGTCAGCCTCAATCTTGGGCTTTGTACAAGACAGATAAAACCCTCCCCAGTGGAGTCAGTTTCCTTTAACTTTAACCTTGGGCTTTGATCAAGGCACACAAAACCCAACATCCCCTCAGATGAGACCACGAGTCCTCTCTACAGGAAGATATATCCTCTGTACATCACATATCAAAACAAACAATCAAAACCTTTCCAGATATTTGCTATAAGTGACACACTTGTTGATTCAAAATCCAAGCTGGAGTCCTTCCCTTATCCTGGCTAAAATTCATCTTTCATCTAACAGCTATAAGTGGCAATCATCTAGATTCTATACATCCAAGCTAATGTCCTTCTCTTATCATGAAAAATTCATAAGGAAAAAGTGGCATTGCCCTACACTGAGTTAAAGCTTTCTTCCTTCATGACATCTCTCTTATAAAGGAAATTATGGCATTGTTGGATTCAATGTATCCCAGTTAAAGTAATTTCTTCTATAATCTATTACTCAACATTTGTGATGAATAAGTGAGATATCTCCCTTTAGAGATGACAAATTCTCTATCTCAGTCATCCTTCAGCTTCAATCTTGGGCTTTAAATAAGACACAAATACTCTGATAGCTTCACTCTTGGGCTTTAAACAAGACACCAAACATTTTTCCTCCCATAGAAATAGGAGGAACTGCGATTGCTCTGATTTCCCTAATCTCTTTAAGGGAATACGTAGGCATAAGATTGTGAAATCTTAGCGAGCACACAAATAAAAAACTTTAGGTTCAGTACCTTCCCAAAATCAACAGAAAACCCGAAAACCAAAAAAAACATCCTCTCAATTCTCCCAAGGAGAAACTTTCCCAAGCCACAACAGATAAACGCAAGAAAGCATTTTAAGTTAACAGAAATACATGAAAAAGAAGGTTCCTATGGATTACCATAGATACACTGGGTGCTAATAGCTTCCCTTTGTATAACCAGATCCCGTTCCCCGATCTCTTCGCATTTTTTAAAGAAAACATTTGTGTGCAGGGTTAGTTTAAGATATCTTCCCCTTCCTTAACTAGCTTCATAGGATAAATAAAGAAATCAGAAAGTAGCACCCAAACCCAAACTATCGCGGTAAGGTGGTCGCGTCACGGACAAAAATCGCACGCAACAGTCAGTTTGTGTGCCAATGTTCAAGCTCATTTTTGAGTGGCTTCCAATCGTTATTTGGAAATCATGTTCAAATCAAAGTTGTAGAGGGATCTTCCACCTTTCCAACCATATAAAGAATGCCTCATTTGGATTTGTCAATCAAAAGTTATGGTGTTCTAAACATCAAGACATGTAAGTTGTTCAAGTTGAGAAAAACTTAGAATTTTTCTAAGTTCAAAGGACAGTTTTGCACCCATGACTTCAAGGTCGTCTTACATAAGGTTTTAGGTTCCCATTCAAGTTACATCCAACACAAGAATTCTTGTATCAAATCTCCTCTTCAATTTGATACCAAGATTGGATAATTTGGCTTCATATTCATCAAGTTATGCAACCTCAAAGTCACCCTCATGAACATGTTCCTCAATTGTTCCAAATCATGATATTTCACTCCAAATTCAAAACAAAGCATCTCATTGTTGTTGTACTATGGCATGCAAATAAGGTCATTACAATTACCCCATTTGGCCATGCAAAACATAACATGTCATACACACCATTACCTTTACCTCACATATCAAAAATGAAAGGAAACTTACCAAACAAGTTGTTGTTCTGATTTGTACCAGCTCACATCAATACCATCATCATCATGTTGTAGTGTACACAACAATAACCATGCACCTCACACACATGAGACCAAACCCGTGCCAAGCTCTCACTAAACCACCCTCTCATTTTTTCAATTTTCATTAACCAAGCTTCTAACTGTTTTAACTAAGATTAACCACTAACCACGCATTAACCACCCATATAAGGGCTTTTAGAACCTCTAACAACTTTCAGTTACATCACATTTTGAGAAATCAGAGAAAAAACCACATTTCATTCTCTTATCTTCAAGCTTTCGAAACTGATTCATTTTGAGAGTTTTCCTCAAGATTTCTTCACCATCTTCATCACTACTCTTCCCTCTTGCTTATGTTTGCAACCATTATCATCTGGGAGCACCACATCATCACCTACAGATTCACCTTCTTTCACCATAAAACTTGCATTTTCATTCAAGATTTGAAGAAGCTGAGCATTTATTTTGCTCCGAAGGAGATTACAAGATCATTGCAAGAAATTTTATGGGTTTCTAATACACTTGAATCTCAACTCTGGCCATGTCAGTTTCTTGAATCTTTCAGCATCATTCTAGAGCAATGTATGAGGATTAGAAGCATGTAGATAGTTGCATCTGAAGTCCTTGCATTGAAGGCTCTGTTTGTGGTTAGAATATGGTGAAATGTAGCATTCTTGATTTTTAGGGCTTAAGTTATTTGACTTTTTTTGCATGATAAAGGCATCCAATGAGAATTCCAAGGCTGGATTTGAAATCAGCGCGAGAAACCGAGTAGGAGAGTGGTATCTTTTTTTATTTCTGGAAATTTTAGCCACCGTTGACAATGGAGGTCCACCGGAGAAGACGACCGGAGCCCTAGCTCTGGCGTCTGTGTTTTCTCTAGTCTCTTGGTCAAACGTGTTCGTGTCAGGCGCTAAGTGTCCAGCGTGTAATTCTTTAATCCCACATGTATATTACATTGTCAGCGCATTAATGAGTTTCTAATCCCGCGTGCTCTATTTTTTTCCTTTGATTCTGAATAAATCATTTTAATAAAAATAAAATAAAATAATAAAAAATGGTTATTGTGAGTGGAGTTGGGCCCTGCGCAGGATTGATATCCCCACCCCCAGTTCTGGCCCAGTGTGAATATGAACATAGGAATTGCTAGTGGCACACCCCTTGCCCTTTAGTTCTTATTTTCTTTTTCTTTTTGATATACATTGCACTTTGCTTTATAAAAAATACTTATCTTCATCTAAAAATTCTAAAAAAATTCATGGATGATCTTTAGGGTTTGACTTAATTTTTCATAATTTTTAATTCCATTTTGGATTAATTTTCGTATTTGTTTTGGATTTTTTATTCAAAGGTGTACAAATTGGCATATCTTGCATACCATGGATTGAAATTGATTTTTCTCACCTAGTCTTGATCTTAAATTTTGTATGCACTTAGTTACATGATTATAGGACATGTTAATGATCATTTGGAATTTTCACCATAATTTTTTGGTCACTTTTGAGTTCCTTTTTTGAAGCTTGTTTTGAATGGTCCTTGCTTTGTAACTTGTCACATGTTTGATATTGTTTAAGCATCTTTTACACATAAGTTTAGGAAAATTTTTAGGACACTTTGATCCTATGACTTCACTTTGATATGCCTAATTTATCATGATTTTTCCATGCTCATAACCTTTTTTTTTATGTGTGCCTCAATTTATGCCTCTTTACATAAACCCTTGTGTTGATTCTTGAAATGTTTAGGAGGTACTTGTGCCATTAGAGGTCATATTTCTAATTTGTGTATACTTGATATAGAATGAGGTAAAGCCTTATAATCCCATTTTATAGGTCCTTTTGGTGAGCTTTAATTGGTGTAAAACTTGCACAAACTTGAACATGATTAAGCATCAAACTTTGACAACTTTTGCTTGAGCCTTTTGTGTGCTTCCTTTGCCCAATGTTTGTAAGGTCTAAATGTGAAACTTTATAGGTCATTTGCTACTGATTTTCAGGCTTAGATACTCACTTGACATGACCTTTTCATTTTTTTACATGATTAAAACTTCACATGCTTTTAAAGGAAGATTAGGGTTGAATTTGATCATTACTTGTTCTCACTTCTAAGAGCGCTTTGACATGAAACTTTTGCAATGTTTTGAGGTTACTTTTAAGCATTAAATCCATGAGTTAGCTTATGACTTGGGTTATTTACAAGTCAACTTCATGCTTACTTGTTCATTGTGTGGTCATTAGTGAATGATGCATCATAAAAGTGACATGTTTGTGTAGAATTGCCTAATTTCTTGAACATGACTTGGTGTGAGTTTCATAATCATTTCTCAACATCTCAAACCTCATTTTTCTATGATCATAATATGTGTTCTACTTACCCAACTTGTATGAGTATCTTAACTTCACTTGTGTAGCTTTGTAAGGTGTGTTTTGCATGACTTTTTGATTGACAATTGTTTGTGTGCTAACTTGAGACATCACTTGAATTCTTTTACACTTCTTAGGACAACCACATGAATGTGATATAATAGGACATAGATACTGCCCCACTAGGGTTCTCACCCTTTTAGTACCCATTTCATTTTGTTTAATGATTGATAATACTTCTTGCATAGTCTTAGGTCATTTGCGTATGTATTGGTGCATTGTTTTGCCTTAGTTACCTCAACTTATAATCTTTGAATTTAGTTGACATACATGAACACTTGTATCACTTTACATTTACATCAATACTTAGCTGACTCCACTTTACCTCATTTCTTCTTTATTACTTCTTTGAATGGTGATTGAATTGTTTAATGTTTACTTGTGTATGATCACATGTTCCCTTAAGGTTCCTATATTGAATCTAATTTTGGATTAGGTTCAAAGTAGGATAGACATTAGGTTATCAATCCAAGCATGCTAACATAGGTAGAGATTGATTTTCCTTATTTCAACTATAGGATCAATCATTGCATGACAACTTCTAAGATGGAGATCCCCTTAGATTTTTCTTTTAACCATTTGAGTCTCTCTTCTCCCTCTAAGAAAAAAGGCTAAAACACTTAACAAATATTGTATGTGCAGTGCGCCAGGAGCCTTAAGCACATAGGAAAGGATTAGTGAAGGTCTCCTTTACTCTTCTAGGGTGCTTTACAAACGTCCCGTTGGGGGCGACCTTGTCAAAGTATTCGCTCCTATGTCATGGTCTTTAGCACGATACATATTGCAAACAAAACAAATCAAAACACTTCCTCTAAAAGACATAAAAAAATCAATCGTCTTCCTTCGGGATTCTCTTCTCATCTCACTCCCTCTAATTGTAAAGACACACTATTTCCGTTCTACCGCAACTAGGTAAATGTTTAAGTCTCCACACAACGAGCGACAACACCTAAACTACTAGAACACGAACGTTAGCGTCGTCCACCTAAAAACATCAAACAAACAAGGTCACGCGTAGTGATCCAAACTACGACTGCTCTAACTTCCTTTCTCTTGTCCGATTGAGGATACGTAGGCACAAGATGACGGTGTCTTGGCGTACACAATCCCGATTTCCACTCAGAACTGCGTCGACTCTGATTCTCATTCCAGATGAGATACGTAGGCATGGGATGCGAGATCCTATTGAGTCACCTTTCGTGCTTTTTCCCCTCTTCTTTGTTTCTCATTCTATTCCTTTCCAGTTAGCAATGGAGCTTCAGATATCTACACTTTTTTTATCATAACAACAAGCGTGGATCCCATCGATTACGATGGATGCGAAGGGGTTCTAATCCTTCTCTTCGCGTAAACGACTCCCGAACCCCGATCTTGGTTGCGATGACCATTTCTTTCCCTTCTTCAGGTTTCTTCGATCGTTTCCTCTGCCCCGTCGGGATAAAAAACATTCGGTGGCGACTCTTCTATTTCCCGCCGGTTGTTTTTCGCGTTGCGACAAAAAGGATATGTCTTTAAAAGAGAGCAAGATATCTTGAAAGTCATGAAGGGGTCGAAGGAAGTCTTGAGAGGCGTGAAGAAGCAAGACTTGTATACCCTTGAGGCTGAGGTTGTAAGTGGTTTGACAGAGTTTGTGTCCACAAAACTTGTGTCAAAGACAAAATTATGGCACATTAGATTGGGCCATGTCAACTAAACAAGCCTGGTCAAATTGGGAAAACAGAACCTACTAGGTGGTGACAAAGTTGAGAAGTTAGAGTTTTGTGAGCCTTGTGTATTTGAAAAATCCTGTAGGGTGAAGTTTAAAAAAGCTAAACAAATAACACATGGATCCCTTGATTACATTCATGCTGATCTTTGGGGGGCTGCAAGGAATCCTTCACATTCAGGTGTGAGGTATTTTCCATCCATAGTTTGTGACTATTCCACAAAGTTATGGGTATTCATTCAGAAGACTAAGGATGAAACTTTAGAGAATTTCAAAAGTTGGGAAACTCAAACTGGCAGAAAGGTTAAGAGGTTGAGAACTGAAAAATGACCTTGATTTCTGCAATGAAGCTTTCGACAGTTACTGTGCCGAGTTTGGGATTGCAGGGCATGAGACTATATCAGGTACTCCTCAACAAAATGGCTTATCTAAGAGATTCAATCGAACAATCCTTGAAAGGTTTAGACGCATGTTGTTTAGTACTGGATTGAAGAAGGTGTTTTGGGCAAAGGCTGTTTCGACAACAACTTATCTGATAAATAGATGTCCATCGACTGTCTTGGGAATGAAGACACCTGAAGAAGTTTGGTCGGGTCAACCACCAGATCTCGACAAACTGAGAGTATTTGGCTGTTTAACCTATGCTCATGTTTGGCAAGACAAGGTCGAACCTAGAGCTCTGAGATGCATGCTCCTTGGATATCCTAAGGGAGTCAAAGGCTATAGGCTATGGTGCCTAGAACCAGGTCACAGAAGATGTATCACAAGTCATGATGTAGTTTTCAATGATGTCGAGATGTCGCTCAAGAAAACTGGTGATGTTGGTCGAAGTACAGAAATCTCTGAGAGGAGCTGGAACAGGTAGAGATTCCTGTTGAGGTGGAGCATAGTGATGCTAATGTGCATAACCCAGATGAAGTCAAGAAGAGCAAGATGCTGAAGAGACTGAGAAAACTGTGGATGACTACCTATTGGAAAGAGATAGGTCGAGAAGAGTCATCAAGTCAACTCAAAGACTTGGTTATGCAGATATTATAGCTTTTGCCTTAATCTCTGCAAGTGAGGTACTTGAGGAAGACGATAGAGATTACAAGGAAGCTATGAGGAGTCGAAATAAGACTGAATGGCAAAAATCCATGAATGACGAGATGAAATCTTTTCATGATAGTAACACTTGGGAGCTAATCGAAAAACTTGCAGGACGTAGGTTAGTCAGCTGTAAGTGGATTATCAAGGTCAAGGAAGGAATCAAAGGAGTGATGACGAAGCGCTTTAAGGCAATATTGGTTGCTACGGGGTTCACTCAGAAAGAAGGTGTCAACTTCAATGATGTGTTCTCGCTTGTTGTAAAGCATAGATCGATTAGAATGTTGTTAGCCATGGTGGAAAAGTTCGACCTGGAACTTGAGCAAATGGATGTGAAGACAACATTTCTGTATGGTGACCTAGACAAAACGATCCTGATGCGTCAACTTGAAGGGTATGCAGAAAAGGATAAGGAAGATTATGTGTGCAAGGTGAATAGGTCTTTCTATGACCTAAAAAATCTCATTGACAGTGGAACAGGAGATTCAACAAGTTCATGGCACAAATTGGTTTCACTAGGAGCCATTTCGACCACTGTGTTCACTTCAGATTTCGACCTGGAAACTCACTTGTTATTTTGTTGCTTTATGTGTATGATATCCTCATAGCTAGCAACAATATCGAGGATGTAATGAAGGTGAAGGCTGAACTCAGTAAGGAGTTCGAAATAAAGGATCTGGGAGCTTCCACTAGGATTCTTGGGATTTATATCCAGAGAGATAGAAACCAGTCAAAGTTGTGCTTATCTCAAGAGACATACCAATGAAAGCTTCACGACAAGTTTGGTATGTCGAATTCAAAGCCTGTTGTGACTCCAAAAAATCCTCAGTTTAAGCTTAGTACTACTTAAAGTCTGAGTACAGAAGGTGAAAGAATCTATATGAGTAGCATTACATATGCTAGTGTAGTGGGTTCTTTGATGTATGCTATGGTCTGTACAAGGCCAAACATAGCATATGGAGTGAGCCTTGTAAGCAGGTATATGGAAAAGTTAAGAGATTAAACTCGATCAACAATTTGTCACCCAAGTTATGAGATTAGTCTAGCCATCATTGTATCACATCTTTGTTTTCTTTTCTTTTTTCCATCTGGAGTTTGAGATTCATTAGTACGAGAATAAATTGTATGAGTATCATTTGTATGAGTTTTGTTACGAGATGAATAGTCCATCTATGTTAAAAAACAACAACAAAATATTAAATCAATCTTAACAAAAACATACAAACAACAACAACAACAACAATGTGTCTAATACACATTCAACAACAATAACATATATAAACAACAACAACAACAACAATAACAACAACAACAACAACATCAACAACAACTTTCAACAACATTCAACATTCATCATCAACAACAAAATAAACAACAACATCAACATTCTACAACATCATTAAACATAAACAAAATTCAACAACAATATTCAACAACAACAGTCAAGTTCAACAACAACAACAACAACATAAACATGAACAACAACAACAACATAAACATCACAACAAGAACATAATTGTATTGTAAATGCATGGTGAATAATTTACGTACCAGAAACATGATGAATAAGTAAAAGAATTTTGTCCTCGTTTCTTCATCTTCCTACTCTGACTTTGTCTTACATTGTTTTAGAAAGGGGAAACCCAAGAACGAGCTATGAGATTTTGGATCGAACTCTACCTCTGTCGAGGGATAGCTTTCATGTGTTTCGCCAAGAGACAAGCATGAAGTCGAAGATGGTTTGCATTCTAATGTCGAAGAGTTACATATTGTAGTCGAAGTCAGTTCTAATATGTATTGTCGAAATGTTATGTCGAATTGGGCCTTGTGTTATGGATCCAATTGTTTAGTTAACTTATAATATAAGTTAGCTAGTTAGTCTATAAATAGGCTAGATCACTCAGGTTGTTGAGTGAGACCAATTGTGTTATTCACTTGTAATCATTTGTAACATTGAGTAAGTGAATAGAAAACTGTTTTCCCAAGAATCCTATTCTCCTTCTTTCTTATTTATCATTTATTCTCTCTCTTTGTTCTAACCGTTTTATTGTTCACCCAAGAAACTTTGTTTCTCATTCAAGAAAGTGTTGAAAGGTATCGTTTGTGATCACAACACGAATAATAGTGATAGTTATTTTTGTTGTTTTGTAAGAGGGAAATTGTAACGCCCCGATTTGTTCAATTCTATTTATTTATTTCATTTATGTGAATTTTGTGAAATGTGTGAATTTATTGTATTTTACCTGCTAATTGAGTTAATTAGTTAATTTCCCTGATAGGTAAAATATTTGCAATAAATTATAATTTCTTTTCAACTTTTATTTCCCGAAATATATTTCATCGGTATGTTTATGTTTTATCGCATTTTGAGAGCGTTTGGGAGATATTTGAGATGAGGGGTATTTTGGTCTTTTGCTTGGGTAAGTTTTATGTTTTTATATAAATAGAAAGAAAAGAGAGAAAAAATAGTAAGGAAGAGAAAAAGAGAAAGAGAAGAGAAAAAGAGAAAGAAGAAGAAAGAAAGGGAGAAGAGGAAAAGAGAAGGAAAATCAGGAATTCATCCGTTTAAAGCGCGAATAATCGGGTAAGGGTGAGAAGTTTCGATTATATCTTGCTTGTATATGTATATGTGTATGTTTTCTTGGATTGTTTTGGTTATTTTCTCTAGTTTTCCATTTAGGTTGAAAATGAGAAAAATGAATAGAAATCGATGTTTTCACGGTTAGAATTTGGAATAAGTTGTGTAGTATAGTCGGGTAAGGATAGGAAGTAATCGGAAATGGTTATTTGTGTGTTTTCGAGTGGTTTTGAGCGAGTTTGGAGTTGGGATAAACTGATAAAACTATGTTTCAAAATATTTCAAAAATGAAAAATGTGTTGGATGGCTTTTTAATGGTGAAAATATTGTAGTATGTTGAATTCTGAGATCGCAGCTTTTTACGGAATCGAAATCGGAGGTCCGGAAGGCATTTAACGATCGAAAACTGAATTTTTAGCAAAATCTGCGCATTCGTGCGCTAACCCCCGGAATCATGCGCTAACCTCAAGATTCATGCGCTGACCCGGGCGAAATACAAATGTTCATGCGCTGACCCCCATGCTTCATGCGTCGGCGCATGGTCACCAATTTTCCAAAATGTCCGATTTTGTTTTCTTCATAACATTTGAACCGTAAGTCCGTTTTGACCCCCATTTGAAGCGTTGGAAAGCTAATGAAAAGTTCTTTCTATTAAAAATGGTTTGGAGGTCATTATATGATTTAATTAATTCGTGTTTTTGGAAAATAGTCGGGTTGTCGGGTTTTTATCGCGTACAATGTGTGCGATTGATGTGTTATCATGCTATATGTTTTTGTTATGTACCGTGTAGCTTGTGTGCTGTTATATGATGTGAATATACATGATGGAATGTTGTGATGATGGTTTGTGGCCTTATGGCAAATAGGTGCATTGTTTATGTGAAATTCAATGTATGTTGTGTGGTGGCCTTTATGGTTTGAAATGTATTGTTTGAATTGATTTGCAATGCATAAGTGTGATAATGTTGATTAATTCATATGGTTGAATTGTGAATGTATGGAATTGATGAGTTGAAATATATGCATGATTATGGTTGCATATATGTGTGAAGATGCATTTGATGTCATGGGTCATTGTATGCCAAGCATCATGATATGCATTCTTGTGATGTCCTGAGGAACGGTTTGGTTCCAGAGGGAATCTGATATAACATCGTGTGCCCATGTGGGGACCGAAAGCGATGATTATAGACGATCGTGTGCCCATGTGGGGATCGAAAGCGATCGGATTGTGTGCCTTATACCAAGAGGACCGAAAGCATTCCATAAACGTCGTGCGCCTTATACCAAGAGGACCGAAAGCGACGAGTGAACATCGTATGCCCGACGGGGAGTTACACTAAGTAACGAGCGATGGTTCCAGCAGAGTTCCTGAGTAAACTAGTGATGAGAAATGTTGGAAGTCGGTACCGCATGGCATTTGCATAGAGTCGTTGTGTCGGTCTCTGTGCATTTGCATAAATCATGGATTGATTATGTGTGATAATTGTGAATGGATGCATTATGTGTGGAAAATCATGATTTGATTGATTATGTGTGGAAATTGTGCATTGATTTGTGATGTGTTGAGATTGTGATAGCACTGGTAATTTGATGTGCATACGTGATAAATGCATTGGTTGTGGGCAATATGTTTATACGTAGACATATGTTATGTGATGTGGTGATGTGATTCTTTATGTCATAACTTTGGTGTGCATTATGTGTGAATATGTGATTATGTCGGTATAATTGATATATGCTATATTTTGTGGTGATGTGGTGGTGTGGTTCCATATGTCATAATTGTGTTTGGATTATGTGTGATATGTTTTGTATTTGTGGCATGCTATATGTGTTAGTATGTGAGGGTATGGGTGAGATGATTTATACATGTGTTTGAATGTGTGTTGCATATTATTATGCAATCTTGATTTAGTTGTTATTTCTCACCCTTCTGCTGTTTTATAATGCTCTATGAGGCATTGCAGATTAGAGTTGCTGGAGGTCTTTTTGTGGAGATTAGCCCTCCGTTCTGTTGTCGGTCTTCGTGTCTGCTCTGATACGTAACACGGGAGTCGGGGAACGATTATATATATATATATATATATATATATATATATATATATATATATATATATATATATATATATATATATGTGTGTGTGTGTGTGTGTGTGTGTACATTTGTTGAATGTATTTGGTAGTACTTTTGTATATATAGTAGAGGTTCTAAAATGATTTATTTTGTAAAACAAGTCAGTTATGGATCTTTCCGCTTTATTCCATAATTGACCTTTCCCTTTAGATGGAAAAAGTTTCCCGTTAATGATTTTCTCTATTATGTGTTATGTATCAAATAATTGAGCAGGGATTGTATTTTCTTTCTTTAAATGTGGCATCCTTGTTTCTGTCGGAAAAATAAATTTTTATGTACTCTGATTTATTTATGTATTATTTATTCGCGATGGGAATTGGGGTGTTACAGAAATCCAAGAACGAACGATAGTGATGGCTTTCTACGTTAACAATGAATGAAAGATAGTGATTGCATGTTTTGTTTCGTTAATAAAGATGAAAAAATGGGTTCAACTTGCTCTGAATGTGTTAGGGTTCAATGGTTTCTCATCGATGATAATGAAAAAATGGCAAGTGAATAGACAAGCTAAGTAGTGTTTCATGTTTTTTAGATAACACATTTCACCGTGGTTGTTTAAACTAACCATAGTGGTATATGATTTATTTAATTAGTTTTTTACCATTAAAATTTAAAAATAAAGAGAAAATATATCACAATGGTTGGTAAAAACAACCGCAGTGAAATGTAGAATATTTTCAAATTAAAATAAATAAAAATAAATGATGTCACTTTGAAAATAAAAATAAAACGAGATAACTGATATCACCCCGGTTCTACTAAACAACAGTAGTGAAATTACCTTTAATTTTAATTTAAAAATAAATAAAAAAGAAGGCGCAACTATAATTTTAAAGAAATTACAAAAATACTGTCGCTAAGATTTAGACCATGTAATTTAAGAGCTTTCACGACCGTTGTATTATGTAACTGTGGTATTATGTAAACTATTTTAATTTAAAAAATAAATAAAAACGAATGCGCCTGATTTTATAGATGTCACCACAGTCCCTCAAAGAACTGTGGTAAAATGAGTGTCATCATATATCCTTTTTGTAGTAGTGTTATGTACTCTATCTTATGTACCTGATGTAAATAAGTATAGTTTTTTATTTGATCGTGTAGCCTTTTGAATATATGATACAAATTTGTGTACCCGATGTAAATGTCAATGGTTTTTGTTTTGATAGTGTATCCATTTAAATATATAGTAAAGTGTGTGTCATTTAGATTTTGTTTTAATAATATACATGTTATAACCAAAAATATATAAAAAAAATTATATTTTCAAAATACAAGGGATTTCACATTAGTTACGCTTCAAATCAGATGTGAAAAGCCATCCCTTACCCATTATCCTCCTAATTACCCACCAGGCCGAAGCGAAAAGCAAAGGCTATACCCTCGGTTAACAAACTGCCTGATGTAAAAAGCAATGGCTATCTCATCAACTACACTTGATAAACGAGGTGAAAACCTTAGAGCATCTCCAATGGTGCTATTTATATTTGGGTTCTCTGTGGGACCTATTGAGCCACGTCATCTTAAAACAACTCATTCAATTTTCACTCCAATGGTGCAATCCTAAAGAACTTATATTGGGTCTCACAACTCTAATTTATATATTAATATTTTATTTATATTAAATAATTTAATTTAAATTAATAAAAATATATAATAATAAATAAATTAAATTAAACTTAAAATTCAAAATAATAATTAAAATTAAATTAAATTAACATTTACAAAAAATAATTTGTTTATAAAATTGTTAATATAAAATAAAAATTAATATTTAAATCATTTATAAGTGAATAAATTAAAAATAAAAAGAAGAAGAAGAAAGAAAACATATTTGATATTTGTTTTATTATTAGTTTATTATTTGTTATTTTTTGAGGAAAGTTGCATTGGAGTGCAACGGTTGGCCACGATGGCCAACTCCAATGGAATTTTTTTTTAATGCAACCAATGCCAGGTGGAGAACTGGAGAAAAAACTCCCCATTGGAGATGCTCTTAAATATCCATTAAGTTTCACTTACTGACCAACCATGTGATAAGCTGTTTTTCACATTGGTAAGCCACCCATTGTGAAATATGTCAGACTTACCATAACACTTTATATTTCCTCTGAATGTCAACCGATATGAAAATGATATTTCATACGATGTGAAATGTATTTTAAGTAGCAGTAAACTAACAAACATCATAAAATACATATCTATTATCTATTATTAAAACTGAGTCTCACACCATTTTATTGACAACTCATTCACTTACTCGCCACATCACTAAAAATCTGATGTGTCATTCTTCTAAAGACAACATTCCAAAACTTCTTCTATTTATTTAAGAAAAAATGTAATGTTTCGTTTATAAATTATTTTAATTAAAACACTTCCATTTTAGTTATATATTTCATGACTTATTCCCTTATATTCCTCTAACTAAAAATCATGTATACATATTGATTTATTTCTATTGCTTTTCCATTTCATAGCTAATGTTATATACTTATGGGAACAATACATCCATACCATAATTTAATTCCTATAAAAATGAAAACAATGTTTGGTCTCTTAATAAAATGATAACATTGTCACTACTTAAATCATAAAAAAAAATAGATAATCAATTTCGTAACCACAATTATAAAGATATAGATATTTTATTTTTCTTATACTAATCATAATTTTTATTTTTTCGTATCTATCTTTTTTGTCTCTATCATAATTTGTCAAAAAAATACATTATATAATATTTTACTCCATAAAAAATTGTGCATAAAATAGTTTTATAAAAAAAATCATTCGCTTGTATCAATTTGAAAACTATAATAACAACGAAAAAAAATCACATTACAATGTTTAAAATTAAATAAAGTGGTCAAACAATACTTCTAACTAGGCAAACAAATACTTCAATATTCTTTTAAAATTGTAATTCTTATTTATAAATGTTGTTATATGTTATAAAATTTAACTTCAAATATTAAATATTATTATAATGCTAAAAAAGTTATCAAACAACTCTTTAAAATTTAACTTATAATTTTCAAATAAACAAATTATTTAAATTCTTTTTGGGTTTAATGGTAGTGCACTGTCAGTGTAAGACAGTTTTGCACATGCAACCAATTAAAACTCTTATATTTGCCATGTCATTTCAGTATTTTAAAAATAAAATTGGAATTTATTCTGATACATGTCTCTTATTGGTTGACAGTGTAAAAAATTTTACACAGTCAGTGCATTTCCTTTTTTCGCATTGTTTTTAATATAATATTTTGAATTATAATTGCATATACATATTATAAAATTAAACCATACATTTTAGTTAGAGTTTATAAGTCATTATAACAATGTCCTATAATGTGTTATTAAATTATAAAATTGAATTTGAAAGGGTAATTCAATTGTAAATGTTGAAAGAATAATTCCAGACACATATTGCAAAATTAAACTATAATTTCCAACTATAATTTATAATTCATTATATAACAATGTCCTATAATATATTATTAAATTATAAATAATTGAAATTGAAAGGATAATTCAATTGAATTAAATTAATTGTAAATGTTGAAAGATAATGATAAAATAAGATCTAAATCATAAAATATTACTTAAAAAATTCATCTAAGTTGCGCATCGTGTCTCAATAAACAAAACAAAATTCCATATAAAACACACCCCATATGTCTCAATAAACAAAACAAAATTCCATATAAAAACAAAGTAGTAAAAGAAGCAAAATATTAAACTTACCATACATGACAAAAACTAAAATAAAAAAACCACGACAAAAACCAACAAAAACAACAGATTAACAAAGTGAAAAGGAACTTAAAACATCGAACAACATACAATCTCGCGTACAAAATATACATAAAAGCTATGGAATAAGCGATTCTTCATGGAGAGTAAGCTTTGAAGAAGAATAAGAATATTTTAGGTTTCAATTTCTAACATGCGCAGTCAAATTCTATCATTCTAATGAATAGGAATTTTACCTTAGGAATCAAAGCTACTCACAATCATTTTTTAGGAATGAAGTTACTAATATGGATCAAATTTAGTAGGCCATATATTTATAGGTATTTATAGGTCTAAACACATATTTAACCGTTAAATTTATAAATGTTACCTTTTATTACATTGCCCAACAAAGGGAGTTTTAGGTGTAGGTTTCTCATCTATTATTTAAGAGGAACAACTTTTGGAGTTTTTTAGAGGCTTATCTCTGTGGTTGTGAGATTCGGTCAAGATGACATTTAGATTTAGAAACTGGACTTGGTATGTGGCTTCTCTGTGAGAGATGTCTACGATTTTCTTGTTTACCTTATAGGGGTGTTAGATAATATGTTTGAGTTGGTGCTTAGGGGGGTGGATATGGTTTGGAAGAGTTGAGTGTCTTCTAAAGTTGTTAGATTCTCTTGGCTACTGTTCTAGAATAGATTTTCGACTAGACAAAATCTCATGAGGTTGCGAATCGTTCCTAGTAGTAGTGATGTGGCGTGCGCTGCGTGTGTTGGCTTGATGGAGTCGGTAGATCACCTCTTTGTGTTATGCGAGGTTGCCTAAACTATTTGGTGTGTGGCGTTTAGGTGGTTCAGGAGGCTTGGACCTTTTCTACAGTCGATTTTAAGTGTGTTTGATTTATTTTGGGTCTAAGGAAGGGAAATGTAGTGTCTTTAGATTTTCTTTCGATCTGGCATTTTAATGTTTGGACTATTTAAAAATTAAAGAATAATTTTATTTTTAAATAAGAATGTCGACTGATAACCTCTGATTATCAAGGATTATTAGTCTAACCTAGAAGTGAGTACATGACATGGTACGAGTTTCGACATTACTTATTAGACGATGAGCGGGACCCATTTAAGTGGCTGAATATTTAGGATTGAGCTAGCTGACCAACTGTTCTACTTTTGTTTTTTTTGCAAGCGTTCGGGTCTTCATTCCTTTAGATTGCACACTCCAAATGTCTGATGTGTTTGGGGTTTTAGTATAGATCAACTATGTTGTTTGTTGGTTACGTCGTAGTGATTTTATGAATTGTTTCTTTTCTCCTTTTTATCCTGTAATTATTAGTTTTTCCATTTCAAAAGTTATTTTTGGAATTTGTTGTTTCTGATTTTATTGCACTTTTGATGCTCTTGACTTTTATATAAACATTATTCTCTATGTTTTTACTTTTACTTTTATACACACAATATCCAACATTAAATATACAAATGTTCTTTATCCTGACATTCAAATTTTGATTAATCCTAAAGAATTTTTTTAATGTATTTTACCATAGTCTAATGTGTTTTTTCTTATAATTTTAATTGTTTAAAAATGTGTTTTTTTGCTCAAAAATTATAAATATGACTTTGGTTACAAAGTTAAACTCTTATTAAAGGATTTATTTTATGTATGTATAGTTCCTATAATTTTGATAATTTAAGACCTTTGTTAAAACGCCTTATGAATGACAATTTTATATATTCAAAACAAGGATCGTTTTTTATTGAAAAAATATTTATTCTATAGTTTTTAAAGGCGTGAAGAAATTTAATTAAAAATTAAGGTGTCAAATAAGTTTAATAAATAGTTTAAGGTAAACCTTTATTAGTACACAATGAATTATATAAAGATTAATCTAGCATATTCTTTTAAAAAACTTTTCAAAGGTCTACTTTTATTATTTAAAATAAAAATATATTTTATGATAATAAAAAAGAAAAAATAGAATATTTTATTAAAATTTACTATAAATATTAAGGTACACCAATAGAGTAGATTTATATCAGAGGCCCATTTTAAATTATAGAAAAATAATGAACAAATATACTGTTATATTACATAAACTTTTCAAAAATTATTCAAAAGTTGACTATTATTATTTTTAATAAAACAATAAATTTTATAATATTAAAAAAATAAAACGTATACTATTTTAAGAAAATTTGCTAAATATAATAAGGCCCACAATTGCACTTGCTCCTTATAGAACCGCATTTTATATTATAGAAAAATGAAAAAACAAATATACTATTATATTAAATTTTATATGAAGAAAAAAAACACATTCAATTTTTTCCCACATAAACTACAAAATCATGTTTTTGTTTGTTTTTCCTACAGCAAGACTTCGTCTTTTTTTTTTTTTTTGTTTTAGACTAACACAAAATTATATATGAAATGTTATTTTCATGGCAATTGTCAGAGTCTGATGTGTTTTTCCTTATAATTTTAATTGTCTTAAAAATGTTTTTAATGCTTAAATATTATAAAGAAATTAATTGTTATATCTGACAGTGTAAAAATATTTTACATTTTTAATAAGATATATGTATAATTCCTATAATTTTAATAATTTAATACCGTTGTTAACACGCCACATGCTTATGATTGACATTTTTATATATTCAAAACAAGGATTGATTTTTATTTAAAAAACATTTATTTATAGTTTTTTAAGGTATGTAGAATTTTAGATAAAAATAAAGGTGTGTCAAATAAGTTTAAAAAATAGTTTAAGGTAAAAGTTTACTATTTTAGTATTTTATGAATTATATAACGGTTAATTTGGCATAAACATTTAAAGAATTGTTCAAATATTGAATTTTATTATTTAAATAAAAAATTAATTTTATAATACTAAAATAGAAAAAATAGAATATTTTATTAATATATACTAAAAATAATAAGGTCCACCATTAGACTTGATTTATATTAAAGACCCATTTTATATTATAGAAACATAATGAACAAATATACTATTACATTAAAATCTAACGTAAACTTTTAAAATATAATTCAAAACTTGATTATTATTATTATTATTATTATTATTATTATTATTATTAATAAATAATTTTTTTTTCTTGTAAAAAAAAAAAAAAAATAAATAATTTTTTTTAATAATTAAAAATAAAATATATAATATATTCTGAAAGTTTTCTATAAATAATAAGGTCAACAATTGGACTTGATCCATATGGAAACCTATTTAAAATTATAGAAATATGAAAACAAATACACTATTATATTAAAACTATGGAAGATTTAACTAACCCAATAAATAACCATACGCATTATCCAGTTTAAATAATAATGTACAAACTTAATCGGTGCAATGTCCCTCCTCACATCGTTTCAAATTTTTCAACCATTAAATATCTGTCTTAATTGGAATTCAAAAATGCACAAATGAATGGGTGCAATATACATCCCCTAACAGCAAAATATGAATCAGATATCTCTTTCCTTATTCAAAGATATGTGAATTAATGCAGATATTAATTTTTTTTAATAAATAACTCCTCTTATAAGTCACTCTTATCATCAAATCGAAAATCAACATAAGGTATAGTTTGCTACACTTAATTTGTGTCATGGCATCCGAATCCTCTAGCATTTCAATCACTTCACAAGATCATGGTGCTTCTTTCAATACCAAAAAAGTGTTGGACGAAAAAGAGAAGGAGAAGGAGAAGGAGAATGAACAAGATCAATTCTCAAACTCCGATTCCAAGGCACCTATTGATTTCATGAAGCTATTGAAAGAGGATTCAGTTGACGGATCAAAGGTGCAAGAGTATGATTTTTTTAGCCCTTTTCAAGTTGGATCATCGTCTGTTTCTTCTAATACCGGCAGCAAAAAGAAAGACGAAAAAACCACTGAAGAGAAGAATTCGGAGTCAAAGACATCTTATTCATGCAACTTTTGCAAGAGAGAATTTTCTACTTTACAAGCGCTAGGAGGGCACCAGAATGCCCATAAGGCTGAACGCGCTTTAAAAAAGCAACGTGAACAAAGGTACGAAAGCGATGCTTTAGGGTTAGGACAAACTCACTTGAACCCTTATTTTCGTTACCCTAGTTCTCTTTATTCACCATATGGATCACTTGGGGTTAGAATGGAGTCAATGATTCAAAAACCATCATTTTTTAGCCCTAGGATTTCATCAAATAATTTTGCTTATGGCCATGGTGGTTTGTGTTTGCAAGAGACATTAAACCCTTCTCTTCTTAGTTTGAGAAACAACATGGAAGGTAGTAGCAGGGTTGGAATTCTAGGTCTTGGTGGTGCAACTTCTTCTAGGGTTGAAAATAGTCCAAATAATAAAATTGCTGCTTTTCTAAAATTTGGAGATTCTTCTAAAGATGTTGCCACAAGTTCAAACTCAATCATAGACAAGAATTTTTTGGCGGCTCCTGCTTCGAACAAAGATGATATTCAACAACCAAAGTTCAACAATGAAGAAGAACCTTCTGATGAATCTTCTGGACTTGATTTGACACTCAAGCTTTGAATAAGTTTCCATATTTTGATTGCTATAGTCTCTAGTTGAAGTTATGGTATGGTGTTTATTTCTTTTTGTTATGTTAAATTATGAAATGTTTTTAAAAGTTATTTTGAGTTGATTTAAATTATGTGGTGTTTTTTTTTTTTTGTTACTTGGAGTTGGAGTATGTAAGTCAAGATTAAGAGTTATTAATTTAATGTGATTTGTTAAATCTTGTTTTGATTACTACGTTGGTTAATTAGGTTATTTTTCTTAATCATATTAATGCTGTTCAATTTGTTTGTAAGAGAGGTATTTAAAAATTGAACTTGATGTATTGTGATATACTTAAAATAAAAACAGAAGTGTTTGTAATTTTCATTTTGTCAAATTTAAGGCGGCAATGTTAGAAAAATATCCAGAAATAAGAAACCACTTTGTCCACTCCATTTATTTCAACGAAAAAAACTCATTATTTGTCCTTTTTTTATTAATCGGTAAATATGGAAATCAATAATTCAAAATTTATACCAACCACATTATTTATCTTTTTTTTTTTTAAATCGGTAAAATATAGAATTCAATAATTCATTATTTATCCTTTTTTCTGTTGGAAATTCCCCACAACCTATGGTAATTCCCTTCAATCTTGATCTCAAGATTGATAACCAACTCACTACGCAATAGCAATGAAGAACAAAGAACAAAGAAAGAAGAAGAACAAATTAACAGCATAAAGAAAAGAGAGAGAGACGAAATATTTGGAGGAAAAGTATTACCCACGAACTGTGGGATTTTGAATATATTGAACTATTCACTTGCTAACCGCAAACTGTGAATTCAAAAGGAATGTGTTACAATGTACAAGGGAAACTCCCTATTTATATATTTAGATTTACAAAGGCCCAAAACTCTAAAAGCCCAAAATATCAAATCTAATCTAAATCATATCAAATCTAACACGATTCTGTCGAAACAACCTAAACAATTCAACACGACATTAAGCTATGAATGCTTCGACTTCGACACTATGAATTACATTTAACACACCACCTAATTCATTGTGTCTAAACTAGCTACTTCATCATGGCTTTTAGTCTTCTAAAGGCTTCGACCTGCACTCCCTTCGTCATGATATCTGCAATCTGATTCGCAGTTTTGCAGTGTTCCAAATTCATCTTCCCTTCTGCTACCTGCTCTCGAAGATAATGGAACCTAATTTCGATGTGCTTGCTTCGACTGTGTGCTATTGGATTCTTCGCCAAGTTGATAGCTGACATGCTGTCGATCTTCATGGTAATTGCTCCATGATTCTTCCCTGTAATCTCTTCAACCTAGTTCACCATCCAAGTTGCTTGACATGCACAAAGAGAAACAGCTATATATTTTGCTTCGCATGATGACAATGCCACTACTAGGTCATTTCTCGAACTCCAGGCAACTGGTGCACCACCTAACATAAACACGTATCCAGCTGTGGATTTTCTATCCTCAGCATCACTACACCAACTAGAGTCGGTGTATCCCACTAACTTGCATTCTTTCCCTTCATCAGCTGCAGAAAACAAAATGCCATAGTCGAGAGTCCCCTTCAGATACCTCAGTATCCTCTTCGTCGTTGTTAGGCGTGATACCTTTGGCTTCTGCATGAATCTACTTACCATACCCACACTGTATGCTAAGTCCGGCCTTGTGTGACAAAGGTATCTAAGTGACCTAATAAGTTTTCTATATTGAGTTGGGTCGACATCATCTTCGTCTGGATCCTTCGACAGTTGTAGTCTAGTCTCAACTGGAGTCGAAGTTGAGTTACAATCTTGCATCTCAAATCTCTTGAGTATTTCGCCTGCATATCTTCTTTGGTGCATCATCAAACCTCTACTAGTCTTGTAGAATTCGATGCCAAGGAAATATGAGAGATTTCCCAAGTCTGACATTTCAAACTCCTCACTCAGGTCATGTTTGAAACCTTCGATCTCCTTCTTGCAACTCCCTATTATCAACAAATCATCGACATAGAGGCATAGTATAAGCAATTCATTATTGCTTCTGCTTACATACACTCCATGCTCAGTCGTACACTTCACAAATTCCTTCTCCTTTAAGAAGCTGTCGATTTTCTTATTCCAAGCTCTTGGAGCTTGCTTAAGTCCATACAGGGCTTTATGCAGCCTGTGCACCTTTCCTTCTTCGCCTTGTTTCACATACCCAGCTGGTTGTGCAACATAAACTTCTTCGTCTAAGGGGCCATTAAGGAATGCACACTTCACGTCCATCTGACATGTGTGCCAATTGTTCATATTTGCTAGACCAACAACCAACCTAATTTGTTTCAATCCTAGCAACAGGTGCGAACACTTCATCGAAGTCTATTCCTTCCTTCTGAAGAAATCCTTTCGCCACAAGTCTCGCCTTGTGTCGAGTTACTTCCCCTCTAGGATTTACCTTCACCTTGTAAACCCACTTCACATCAATTGCCTTCTTGCCTTGAGGCAATTCGACAAGTGACCAGGTGTTATTGACTTCGATGGACTCTAACTCCTCATTCATTGCTTTCACCCACTTCGAATCTTTCAATGCTTCAGCTGCATTGACTGGTTCGATGTCTGCGTAGAAAGCATAATGTACCAGCTCACCCTCTTCATCGACTACATCATCTGATGTAATTACACATTCTTGCAACCTTGCAGGCATGTGTCTTGTTCGTCGAGGTCAGCTTGAACCGGCTTCATCTGCAACTGGTTTCTGTCGAACTTCTCTTTCGACTTCAGTGGCTGGTTCTTCACAAGATATTCTCACTTAATCCTTCTTGGCTTTCTCTTTCCAATCACATTCTTTAAGCTCGTCTATGATCACGTCCCTGCTGATCACTACCTGCTTATTCACTGGGTCGAACAACTTGTAACCTCCAGTCGAATGATATCCTATCAAGATCATCTGATTCGACTTGACATCAAGCTTCATTCTCAACTGATCTGGCACATGTCTATGTGCTATAGATCCAACCACCTTCAAGTGACTGAGGCTTGGCTTGACACCAGACCAACATTCTTCTGGTGTGACTCCTTCAAGCTTCTTCGTCGGACATCTGTTCAAAATATACGTTGCTGTCGAAACTACTTCTCCCCATAATTCTTTGGGTAGATGCTTTCCATTCAACATACTTCTTACCATGTTCATGATGGTTCTGTTCTTGCGTTCTGCAATCCCATTCTGCTGTGGAGTGTAGGGTGGCACCACCTCATGCACAATCCCTTCTTTTCTACACAATGCATCGAACTCTTTCGACACATATTCTCCACCACCATCTGTCCTCAGAATCTTCAACTTTCGACCACTTTGTCTTTCGACCATGGATTTGAATCTGACAAATACCTCAAACACATCACTTTTCTTCTTGATGAGGTAAGTCCATAACTTTTGACTGAAATCATCTATAAACGTGACAAAATATCTGTTGCCACCAATCGAATCCACCTGGATTGGACCACATACATCAGAGTATATGACTTCAAGAATTGCCTTCGAATTCCTTCCTGCATCCTTGCTGAAGCTATTCTTATGTTGTTTCGACTGAACACACTCTTCACAAACTTCATTTGGAATGTCGATTTCTGGTAATCCTGAAACCATATTTCTTCTCTTCAATTCTCTGATGTCATTGAAGTTGAGATGGCCTAGTCGAAAATTCCATAACCACTCATCTCTGCTGGATGCTGTTGCTAGACACTTGTGCTCCATCACATTGAGTTCAATCTTGAAGGTCCTATTCTGAGACATTGGAGCCTTCAAGATCAACCTACCACCTGCGTCGAGAACTCTCATCATCTTGTCTTCGACAACTACCTTGTAGTTCTTTTCGACAAGCTGCCCTATACTGAGCAAATTACTCTTCATACCTGGAATGTACAAAACATTGGAGATTGTTGACCTTTTTCCATCTTTCCTCATAATCAGAACATCACCAACACCTTCAGCTGCTAGAGTGTTGTCATTTGCAAACTTTACCGTGTTCTTCGACGAGGGCTTCATGTTGACAAACCAATCTTTCCTCCCAGTCATGTGTGATGAGCATCCTGAGTCCAAGTACCACTAATCTTGGAATCTTTCTTCATCTTTTGTTGTGACCATCAGCAACGTCTCTTCTTCTTCATGCTTCGCCAGATTTGCATCAGTTTCTTGATTTTTCTTCTTTTCTGGACAGTTACTAACATAATGGTCATACTTCTAACAATTGAAACATTGAATGTGACTTTTTTCAGATTTTCTATCACCACCTTTTCTTCCACCTGCAGCACCACCTCTTTGGTTGCCTTGGTTCCAAGGTTTCTTCTGATTCGACTGGTTTCCTCCTTTGTTGCCATTCCAGCTTCCTTTACATTTCCTTTCCTTTTCTGACTGCGGCTGCAAAGCCATATCACTCTTCGAATTTGTTGCAGCTCTCTCAACCATCCTTTGTTCATGAGACTCAAGCGTCCCTTGAAGCTCTTCCTTCGTCAATACTGACAAGTCTTTCGACTCTTCTATGGCTACTACCACGTGGTCGAATTTTGGAGCCAATGACCTCAAGATTTTTGCAACAACTGATCTTGATGTCAACACCTCTCCACATACTTTGATTTGATTCACCAGCTTTGTAACTCTAGTGAAGAAATCTGTAATACTTTCGTTGTCTCCCATCTGAAGCAACTCATAGGTTCTCTTGTGAGTTTGTAACCTCACCTCTTTCACCTTTTCTGCGCCTCCAAATGACTTTTCAAATATCTCCCATGCTTCCTTTGCTGATTCTCCATCGCTAACTTTTTCAAAGTTATCTAGATCAACACATTGATGGATTATAAACAGCGCTTTATAATCTTTCTTCTTCAATTCTTTGTGTGCAGCCTTTTCTTGATCCGTCGCGTTCTCCCCAAGCGGTGTTACTCCTTCCTTCACAAGATCCCAAAGATCTTGATAACAGAAAACCACCTTGATCTGCTTGCACCAATTCTCATAATGATCTTTATTGAGAATTGGTAGGGTCGCCGGAAAGTGCCCATTTGAATGATTCATAGCCATCACGGTTTTCCTCCTTGAATCGCAACCAGAGCTCTAGATACCAGATGTTGGAAATTCACCACAACCTATGGTAATTCCCTTCAATCTTGATCTCAAGATTGATAACTAACCCACTACGCAATAGCAATGAAGAATAAAGAACAAAGAAAGAAGAAGAATAAATTAACAGCAAGAAAGAAAAGAGAGAGAGAAGAAATATTTGGAGGAAAAGTATCACCCACGAACTGTGGGATTTTGAATCTATTGAACTATTCACTTGCTAACCGCAAACTGTGAATTCAAAAGGAATGTGTTACAATGTACAAGGGAAACTCCCTATTTATAGATTTAGATTTACAAAGGCCCAAAACTCTAAAAGCCCAAAATATCAAATCTAATCTAAATCATATCAAATCTAACACGATTTTATCGAAACAACCTAAACAATTCGACACGACATTAAGCTATGAATGCTTCGACTTCGACACTATGAATTACATTTAACATTTTTAATTGAATACGTTGCGGTGTTCAATTGAGCTTTAGTTGCGAAATGGTTATGGAAAGTGACTAATGAGTCGTGTGCTTTATGGAGTGGAGTACTCAAGGCTAAGTATGGTTGTGGTAATCAAGGTTTCCTTTTAAGACAGTTTTCAACCAGTTCAAGACAGTGGTCTAGGTGGTGGAATGATCTAATTAGCTTGGCCGAGCCATCAAATATGTAGGGGATCGATATTCAATCTGTTAACTTGGAAAGTGGGAAATGGTGGAAACTCTATTTTGGCATTTACGTTGGCTTGGTGGATCTGCTCTTAAACTTCAATTTCCGGATCCTTTTTCTTCTTCCCCAAGTCAGAATATTTTGATTAAGGAGTGTGGTAGTTGGGTAGAAAACAGCTGGGTTTGGGATCTATATGGCAAAAAAGGGATACTGATTGATGAAGGTTTGGAGTCTGTTATGGAGTTACACCAGATTCTAGTAGATATTGTTCTAAACCATCTTGTTGAATATTTTGTTCAACAGCCTAGGGGTATAGATAATTCTTACAGTGTTAATTCATGTTATGCGGCTTTGATTCAAAATACGGAGGAGGAGGAGTTAGATAACAAAACAATGGAAGCTTTGAATCTTTTGTGGAATTCAAGGATTCCTCTTAAAGTTAAGATTTTCGGTTGGAGACTCTTCTTAAACAGGTTGCCAACTCGTGAGAACCTCGCTAAGAGAGACATTATTTCTGATCCACATGAGATGGTTTGTATTTTTTGTTTTCAGGTTGTTGAAAACATATCTCATCTCTATATCATGTGCTAACACTAAACTGGTGTGGCGGGAAATCGAATCATGGCTTGGTGTGCAATTTCCTGTAGGGTCTAATTGTATCGAGTCCTTTCTTTGTTGGGAAAAATTACCTGGGTTCGGATTATCTTCGCGCTTAATTTGGCTCATTTTGTGTTGGTGCATATGGCGATGTAGGAATCAAGTTTTATTCAATGATATTGCGGTTGTCCCAAAAGAAAATTTTCATATGGTTATCCACTTTTCTTGGAGGTGGAAGGTTTGAAGAACAAGAAGAAATCCAATTGTAATCTTTATGAGTGGCATAAGATGCCTTTGGATTTTTTTATAGGTAGTTGTTTTTGTTTGTTTTAGCTTGGTCCAATTTTGTTGTGCTTTTGTTCTTTTTCCCTGCATAATAGCAGGTTTATATTTGTTGGAGTTGGGACTACAGTTATAGTCCCTGTTTAATAAATTTGATTATAAAAAAAAGTGGAGAATCTAGAAATGTCCTACAACAGAAATGAAGTATTAGGGTTATTTCTCAATTAAAGTCACTCTTCAAGAAGCAAATATATACTTCTTAGAAGAAATAGATGATGGAAAATTAGACACACTACTACAAATAAGACATCTTACAACAAAGCTTTTATTTTGAACAATAAAAAATCAAAGAAATATATTCTATTCTCATATATATATATATATATATATATATATATATATATATATATATATATATATATATATATATATATATATATATATATATATGATTTAATTGAAATACACTGACAGTGTAAAAGGATTTTACACTGTTAGTTAATCATAACCATTGAATGTTAGAAGAAGTTTGACTTTTATTTTAATCATTAATAAAGTAATACCAACGGATGATGGCGATGAACTGATAGTGTAAAACTTTTAACACTGACAGTGTATAGCAATTATATATATATATATATATTCCCTCAGTTTTCTTTAAAACTAAGGGAATATAGCTACAAATGAACTCGCTTCGAATCTTTAATATTGCATTTTGTGTTTTTTTTTCAATTGTTTAATTAGTATATCTTAGTTAGTGCCTTTCCAACTTTCGTTTTTTTTGTTATTTTTTCTTCTTTTTTTATTATTACTAACCTCAGTTACATGATCCAACTGAGAGATAATATTGTAGTTGCATGTCCCTACTTCATTTAGGGGGAGCTTTTATATCCAGTTATTTTGTTGCCTGTCTTATTGCTTATAGCTTTGTTTTTATTTCGATTCATTGAGTCGCCTTCATGATTGCACTTCTCGAAGTCGAGTTTGAAATGATTTGTTTTTTAGCATGCATAAAACTTTGGTCAGATTTGATCTTGATCAAAATGTTCTTTGATCAATAGAATTTTTTAGTTGAATGAAGTTCTTTTGTGTTTTGGTCAAAGTTTGATTCAAAGTAAAATCGCAAAATGCTTTTGAAAATTTAAAAATTAGTGATTTTACAAGATTGATTCGAATCATTCAGTTTTACGCTGAATTTTTTTATCCTGGTCAAATTGGACAGAAGTGGAACAGAGGAACATTTGATTCGAATCAAATTTTGCACTTGATTTTGATCATTTTCCTGGTGACAGATTCTGTTTGATTTGATCCGAATCAATATTTGTACATGATTTGAATCAATTTCTTTTTCAAAAATTCATTGCCAGCTCTGTGGCATTTGATTCTAATCAAATTTTAAACATGATTTGAATCACGTGGCATTTGATTTTAATCACCCTTTGTTTGATCCGAATCAACTGGAAACTTTTTCAAAATTCAGTTATTTCTTCCATTTCACTTCATTTGCTCATTTGATTCAAATTATATTTTTCTCTTGATTCAAGTTTAACCACCTTTTTCAACCATTTTGTGTGCTTAATCTCAAGCACATATAAAATCTTTTTGCCATTATTTCTAAAACGCGAATCTATCATTCTAATCATATTTTTCAGTGTGGTTTTTAGTGAAAATCAATTTCCTCTATTTTGAGTGTTCAAAGTCTTGCTACTAAATTCTTGCATCTTCAACTTTAATTGAGTTCAGATCTTGATAAAGAGAGTTCTGTAATTGATTGAAGGAGATGCGTACTTAAAACTAACCGTTCTTGGAGATCTTGTTGAGTTTTTTAGGTTGTTAGCAAGATTGAGGGATTGTCAATGGTGGTGACAAATTCCATTAAAAAGAAGTAGGTTCTTCTTTCCATAATTGCATTAGTAGTGACTGTGTGGAAGGCTACGAATAAGGCGGAGTTCATCTCAGATCTTTGGACTATTTCACCGCTCAAGGAATCAGTAGGATCAAGGGGTTGATTGCTACACACGGAGGCTTGGAGTAGAATTGGTGTTATTGGAAGATTCAAGAAATGTATTCGAGTAAAGATTATGTGGAAGAGTTTAGCAAGTTTAGCAAGTGCATGTAGGCAAAGCGGGGACGAATGCCAAAGCACTATAAATCTCAGTGTCATCTCTCTCTCTCTCTCTCTCTCTCTCTCTCTCTCTCTTGCATTTAAATTCATAGTGATTGCATGTTTAGGCTTTTCAATTCCGTCGTATTATATCGTCTGTTTTTTATAGTGATTTATTACGTAAGCATTAGGTTTTGTTGGAATTGGATAACTGGTTATGTTAGTCTTGTGATTAATAATCTGAAATGAATTGAATTTAGAACTCCATCAAATGAATATATGTGTAAACACTTCTCTTACATTACACAATTGAATTAATTCATACCAAGCGTTTCAATCATATTAATCTTTGATATTTTTTAAATGATCTGTGTTGGCTTGATCAATATTCAAACTGTATTATTTTCATTTTCACATCAAACCTTCCGCTCGCAACTCATTTTTTCGAAAACACTATGATTTTGAAAAACGGCAGTTGAATTTTGATTTTGGTCTATTCATCCCTTTCTAGATCGTTTTTCTCACACCCAACAAATAAATTTTGCATTAATATTTTCAAATAAATTTTTTCAAAAGCCCTTTTTAATTTTTTTATTTTATATATTCAAATCCCTCGGTATTTCTAAAAACCAGATGTGATATATATTTTAAATATATTCCCAAAATATGGTGATATATTGTTTTTTTATTTTTAATTAAAACATACACGTCAATTTTTTTTTTTGAAAAACTGATGGGATTTCTCTTTTGCATGAAATACCTCAGAGAACTAGACTCTAACTTTTCATTTACCTATTAACGCTCTAACTTTATATCGTCATTCTCTTCTAAAAAACCTAGGCAATTTTTGTCATCACTCTCATCAAAACTCTTCCAATAGTATGAGATATTCATCAACACTCAAACATTAAAAGTCATCACGTTTAAGGTACGTTTGTTCTTCTTCCAACACTAGGTTTATATCACTAAAATGGCTTTAGTTTCTCTTGATCATTTATTTTTCCATTTTGATCATTTTTTTGGCACCTATTAAACTAATGTCTTATATGAGTTGTTTTTCACTTACATTTGTTTCACTGAAATGGCTTTAGTATCACTGAAATGGCTTTAGTATCAGTGAAATGAATTTAGTTTCTCTTTATCATTTGTTTTCCATTTTGATCACTGAAATGTTGTTAATTAATATGTTTCTACGTGTTGTTTATCACTAAAATTTTCGTGAATTGATGTCTTCAAGAACAAACCAAAATATGAGAAAAAGATTGAGTTTCTTGAACAAACATAAGAAACCCTATAAGGTTTTACAAAAGATAAAGAAGAAGGCAGTAGAAGAATAAGGATTGATTAAAACTGTTTTACTATTCACTTACTCAATAAGGGTTCAAAGATTACAAGTGAATATCCACTGCGCCAAAATTTATTTTTGGCAGAACTACATAGAAAATGCTTTTTCCCCAAAGCACTGCTATAAGTTAAAAAAAACTATGAAAAAAAGTGCTGCTAAAGGCTAACTTTAGAAAGCGTTTGTGAAAAGCACTGCTAAAGGCCTTACGGAGGCTACACCTTAGAAAGCGCTTTTGAAAAGTGTTCCTAAAGGCTAACTTTAGAAAGCGCTTTTGAAAAGCGCTGCTAAAGGTCATTCATAAACTCAACCATAGAAAGTGTTGTTATAAATCTATGAAAAGAAAGCGCTTTGAATACAAAAGCGCTGCTAAATTGAATACATAAGAAAGCCCTTTTAGAAAACGATGCCTTCGGTTATTAATTTCTGAATAATAAAACAGAAACTATTGAAACTCTTAAACCCTAACTTTGATACTCTCTCTCTCTCTCTCTCTCTCTCTCTCTCTCGCGACTACTCCCTCCGCCGTATCTCCCTCTCTTTGCAAGTCTACTCCCTCCGTCGTATCTCCCTGTCTTCGCGACAACTCCCTCCGTCGTAACTCCCTCTGTTGCGTAACTCCCTCCGTCGACCATATCTCCCTCTCTTCTCGACAACTTCCTCCGCCGTAAATCCCTCTGTTTCGGAACTCCCTCCATCGTAAATCCAACTTTTTCGTTTCGGAACTCCTTCTTTTTTAGCAAGGTATTTCTTCTTTTCTTTGTTTGGATTCACAAGCCATAGAATAGATTGTGATGTTGTTTTTATTTGAATTCAATTGAAGATTGAATGACATTGTTGGTGAATTAGTGTTGAAAATGTGAAACTAATTATATAAATTGTTGGAATTAATTGATGAGTTTGTTTGTTGTTGAAACAATTGAAATGAGAAATTGATAGTTTTGATGTGGTTGTTGTTTGAATTTGATTTTGAAATTGTTGTTGTAGTAAGGTTGAAGATGATGAATAGTGATATTTGTGGTGAATTTATTTTGAGAATTGGTGTTAATTTTGTAAGTTGATGTTGAATGTTATTGATGATTTGTTGAAATTAATTGATGATAATGACATTGTTGATGGATAATTGTTAGTGATTACTCTGTTTTGGTCTAATTGTTGATTGAAAATGATAATGAAATTAATTGTTAATTATTGAGGTTGAAGATGATGAATAGTGATGAAATTAATCATTAATTATTGAGGTAGAAGTTGTTATTGAGTTTAAATGTGGAATTGATAATTTTGGTGATTGATTTATGCTCGAATTGATGATTCTTTGTTGGATAGAACTTTGTAGTTAATTGAACTTAAGTGATGAAGTTATTTTGTGTGACTTACTTGAGTTGAAACATTAAGTGTTGATGTGGCATTTGTGATGAATCAAAGTATACCATGTTACTTGAATTAATGTGATTGAACTTGCGCGTCGATGCCATGTTGCTTAATTGAAGGAAGTGTTGATGTTTACTAAATTTGATTCTTGAGACTTTTACTTGTTTCTCCGATATATCTTGTTTGTCCTATTATATACTAAATTTGTCCTGTTATATTTGGTACACCATTAGTTACTAACTTAGTGAATTTGCTATAGGGGTTACTTGTGAAGAGTGAAATTCTGATCGTTTCCAAGAATCTTACATTGTGTGGTTCCAGAAGTTGCTTACTTCTCTATAGGTAATTAGTTGTTCTTTTGCTATAGTTGCGTGAATAATTAGTGTTTTTGTTTAGCTTACTTAGTAAAACCATTGATAAAAAATGGATGCCTTCCAATCGATTGTTAAAAGAGTACGAGAATGGGGCATCAGAATTCGTTAAGTTTGCTGTTGAACATGCCAAAGACCCCAGTCGAATCACATGTCCTTGGTTAGGTTGTTGTTATGGGCGTCGGATTTACGCAGTTCAGTTGGAATCACATTTAAAGAGGCATGGAATTTATCTAAGTTATACATGTTGGATATTACATTGTGAGATAAGTAACGAGAATGTTGAACCGGGGGATAATATGACCTATGCTTCAAACGACAATGGCACAGATACATACGATTGTGATCGAGTCGAAAAGATTGCAGAAGCACTTGAAGAAGATGTTCAGGATTGTCCCAAAATGTTTGAGAGGTTGGTAAACGATGTAGAGAAATTGTTATATAAAGTTTGCACTAAATTCATAAGATTGTCTGCAGTATTAAAGTTGTACAACTTAAAGGCGGGCAATAGATGGTCGGATAAAAGTTTCACAAAGTTATTAGCCCTTATGAAAGATATGCTTCCGGAGGATAATGTTCTTCCCAATCGAACCTATGAGGCCAAAAAAATGTGGTGCTCTATTGGCATGAGCTATGATAAGATACATGCTTGTCCAAATGATTGGATTTTGTTTCGAAATGAATATGCATCGTTAAATGAGTGCCCTAAATGTGGTGTCTCTCGATATAAGAAAAAATTGTCTCCAGCAAAATTCTTATGGTATTTTCCTATAATTTCAAGATTTTGACGCATGTTTCGTAGTGAAACCGATGCAAAACACTTGACTTGGCATGCAGATGAAAAAATTATAGATGGAAAGTTTTGACATCCGGCAGATTCACCACAGTGGATGAAAATTGATAATGATTATCCTGATTTTGGAGAAGAAGCAAGAAACCTTCGTTTGTCATTATCTATTGATGAAATGAACCCACATGGTCTTCAAAGTATCTCACATACCACATGACCTGTGATTATTATGATTTATAACCTACCTCCATAGCTATGTATGAAGCGTAAGTACATGATGTTATCTATGTTAATTTTTGGGACTAAACAACCAGGGAATGACATAGATGTATACTTGACACCTTTAATCGACAACTTTAAGATTTTGTGGGAGAACTGTGTGGAGGTTTATGATGGATATAGGAAAGAAAGTTTTAATTTGAGGGTGATGTTGTTTGGCACAATTAATGATTCTCCAGCATACAGAAATCTATTAGGGTATAGCATTAAAGGTCAATGTGCGTGTCTTATTTGTGAAGAAAACACAGATTGGACGCGATTGGAATTTTGTTAGAAGAATGTCTTTCTCGATCATTGTAGATTCTTAAATTCTAATCATCAATACCGTGGGTGGAGAAAAGCATTCAATGGAAATCCAGAACAAGGTAGAGCTCCACCTACATTGACAGATGACCAAATTTTTGAAAAGGTGAAAGATGTGAGTACTCAGTTTGGCAAGCCTTTTGCACATACGCTTGTCAAACTGGGTGGAATAAGAGGTCAGTTTTTTTTTTAATTGCCATATTGGAAGTTGTGGTATGTAAAACATTTTCTTGATGTTATGCATATTGAAAAAAAATGTATTTGAAAGTGTTATTGGTACGTTACTCAATATACAAGGAAATACTAAGGATGACCTTAAAGAAAGAAAGAACTTGATAGCGATGGGAATAAGAAATGAATTAGGACCCTTGAAGATAGGAAAATAAACATATCTACCACCTGCTGTTTATACTCTATCTAGAAAGGAGAAAAAGATATTGTGTAAGTTTCTAAGTGAAGTTGAAGTTCCAGAAGGATACTCTTCAGATATTAGAAGACTTATGTCTATGAAAGACCTCAAGTTAAAGAGTTTAAAGACACATTATTGCCATGTTATAATGGAACATTTTCTACCAATAGGTATGCGTTCTATTTTTCCAGAAAAAGTAAGAAGCGCAATAACTAGATTGTTTTTTTTCTTCAGGTCAATTTGTAGTAAGGTGATCGATCATGCGATCTTACCAACATTACAAAAAGAAATAGTTATTACTTTATGTGAGCTTGAAATGTATTTTCCTCCCTCATTTTTTGACATAATGGTACATCTAGTTGTTCATCTTGTGAAAGAGACACAATTATGTGGACCAGCTTATATGAGATGGATGTACCTTGTTGAATGTTATATGAAAATATTAAAAGGGTATGTGAAAAACCAAAGTCGACCAGAGGGTTGTATTGTTGAACGATATATTATTGAAGAAGTGATTGAGTTTTGTACTGAATATTTGTCCAATGTTCAATCCATTGGACTCCCCAAATCTCATATTGTCGAAAAAAAATAAGGAAAACAATTAATTGCAAATAAAATTGTGACAGTATCAAGGGCTGAACAGGAGCAAGTGCATTTGTATGTTCTACACAATGACAATGAAGTTGAACTGTATGTTGAAATGCACAAGGATGAACTTCGACGTTTAAATCCAAATAGAAATGAAAATTGGATAGTACGAGAGCACAATCGAAGTTTTATACCATGGTTTAAGGATCATAATTATTCAAAGTTTTATTTAGACCCCGCTTCAATAACAGAAAGGTTGAGATGTTTAGCATATGGTCCAAGTTTGCACGTGTTTTCTTATAGCGCATACGAAATTAATAGATACACATTTTATACCAAAGAACAAGATGATAAAAGTACTATTCAAAATAGTGGTGTCACTGTGGTAGCTGAAGCAATGCACATTTCAAGTGTGAAGGACTTAAACCCCAAATATGCAAATTTGTCATATTTTGGGGTTATCGAGCGCATTTGGGTGTTTGATTATGAGAAGATTCAAATTCCTATCTTTGGTTGCAAGTGGGTTGAAAATGATAGTGGCATACGAATGGATAAGTAGGGATTTTTGCAAGTGGATCTTAATAGGGTGGGGTACAAAGTTGAGCCTTTTATTCTAGCCTCTCAAGCTAAACAAGTGTTCTATGTAACTGATCCGACAAGTATGAAATGATCTATAGTGCTTTTATCTAACAAAGTAATTGATGATAACATTGGAGATGAAGGTGATATTGATGTTGAGAATGAATAGTATATTATAAATGATCAAGATGAGAATATTAGAGCGAATGAATCATATATTAGGAATGATAATAATGAGGGAATTTGGATCAATCCATCTGTCCGTGTTGTTAAGAGACAAGTAAATCATATTCCAACCAAGAAAAGAAAGAGATGTTAGTTAAAAAGGTACTAGTAAATCTATATATTCTGTCATTCAATAAAATTATATATTTGTCATTTTTTATATTCAATGGATTATGGATTATGGATTTTTATATTTGTCATTTCATATTTATGTTTTTCTTTATTACAGGTCAAAAGGCTAGTAACGAGGAAAACTCACATGATACTTCTAAGAATTATGGAAGTGAATCAGTTCATGATGAGGAAAGAGATATTACACGAGGAATAAATATTATGAAGGGAATCATTCATGCAAGAGGTAAAGGAATAAAATATGACGTACATTGGAATGCAACAGACCAACTAGTTGAGCCTAACGGTTCAATGTTGACAAGTTACATTGGTGCACTTGTTCGTTTGCAAATTCCAATCACTTGTGATAATTGATGAACTCATCATTGAAACCCGCTAAAGAAAAAATATGGAGTGAAATATAGGTACCATATGTGATGTTATTTGTTTTTGTTGACGATTATATCTTTAAATTACTTAAACTAACACACTCTATGTATGTTTTTCGTAGAAGTCTATTAACATTGGTGACGACCGGAAAAAATACTATCTTCAATTGGACCGAAGAAGACTCAAAGGGTTTCGAGCATTTTTAACAAACAAGTTTCTTAAGGATTCCCAAGGAAATTTTATTGAAGCAGAACGTCCAAAGAAGTCTGCAGACTTGATTTCACCTGAAGAATGGGAAACTTTTGTAGCCAAACGAAGAACCCAAGAATTCCATGCAATGTTAATTTATCATGAACATTGTATTATATACATGTTCCACATGTGTTCTGATATGACTTAAACTTGTTTATCCAGGATGTGAGTGACATAAATCGCGAACGAGCCTCAAAACCCACATATCCATACTAAAAAGTATCGATTGTTTTGTGGAAGGATGCTCGTGTGGGTAAGCATGGAGTTGTTAAGAAAGATGTTCAAAAAATTTTTTAGCAATGTGTAAGTATAACATTATTTCTTTAATTAAATCTAAAGTTTATTAACATATAATATTTAGGCTTTAACTCTAGCTGAATACCATGATTGCAGGAGCATACTAAGTCGAGTATTAAATGTTCCTGAGTATTCCGGTCGTGTAAGGGGTAAGGGATTTGGGGTCACTCCAACAAGCTTGTATAAACATCCAAAGAGTAAAAGTCTGAGCAATAAACAAGTGATGGAATCATTGGAGGAATTAAAAGCTCAAATTCATGAATTGTAAAAGGATAAAGAAAGATATATGTCAGAAATGTGTGGTTCAGAGTTTAAAGATACTAGTGACAAAGATAGTTTCAATTATAATTTTCATCAAAAAATTCCCGAGGTAATTATATATATTATTATGAAAATAAATTAACACAATTTTTTTAATTGACATATATACACATTAACAATTTCATGTTTATTGGTTTAGGGCATTTCACCTTGTCAGCTCTATTTATCGTCACCGACTTATCACATGGTTGGCAAGGAAAAAGTGCATAACACTTTGGGAGATGTAATTCACCATAAACCGCTCCCTGCTGGATTTTTGAAAGTATCGATTGATATTGCTTTAGAGGGGGATGCGTTATTACTTATATCGAACGATGTTGTAGATGCAACATTGGTGGGAGACGCAATAGGATTGTATGTTGCATGGCCGTCAAACATCATTTTCATAGATGATGAGGTATGTTGAAAACCATTATGAACCTTTTAGTATTCAAATGTTTTACGAGCCATCTAAGTTATTCTTGCATTTACGTATATTTTATTTACATGGTAATGTTAGACTCCTACAAAATCCAAATCAAAAGATAAAGGGATTGTATGGCACACCGAGTCAGTTGCATTAAAAAAAGAGGTACATTGATATATATGCATAGAAAATGTTAATTCTATCCTCCGAAATCAAAAGCTTCATGATCTTATAAATTACCTAACTCTTATATGATTTTTAGATTCATGCTCAAGAGTTGCAACAAGTCAACAAGAATAAGAAGCCTGAATTTAGCAACATGGCTAACAAAAAAAGGATCTTGCGAAGACCGGACCTAAAAAAGCATCTATTCCTCGATTTAGGTTGTGCCTTGAAACATATGTAGGAACAACAGATGTGATGGAATGTGGTATTCTTGAAATACCTATGGAGGAAGGTATTTTTGGTTTTTCTTATACCAAAACAATTGCCAAAGAGGATTTAGATCAGATTTTTCAACATTCTGAATTAGGAATCGGTGTTATGAATTCATACATCAGGTACTCCGATCAATTTTATTTAATTAATTGAACAATTTATTTAATTATTTCAATGAATATTCTAATGTTGATTATAGTTTTATTTAAGATTCTTGTATGACAAATTGATGCGCCCTCGTCAATTGACAGAAAGATTCTCTTTCTTATCTCCCAGCTGTAACAACGCACGGTTAATCGATCAAAGTCCAAATGCAGTCAAAGATCACTTAGTCGATGCATTTATGGCCAACAGAGATACAGAAAAGTTGTATCTTTTACCATATAATACTGACCACGGGTTAGATTTCATTCTAACTTCATTTATTATAATTTTTTTTTGTTTTTTTGACGTTGTGTAGAATATGTCCATCTAAACTTTTGTTATATTTTACCGTGGACACTAGTTGTTGGTTACGATTAATCTGATAAAAGAAATAGTATATTATCTAGATTCGTTAGATGGTGATCAAACAAAATACCCAGATATGAAGAAGATAATTGATACGTAAGTGATGGGATTGTTCTAAATATTCATGTGTATATTTATTTATTTATGTGAGATTGTTCTAAATATTCGTTGATATTATGTTTGAGCTATATAAATATTCTGATCACAAAGACAAGCTCGAGTACCACAGAGTAAAGCAAACAACATTACATGGATCAGAGTGCTGGTATATTTTCACAATTTTGATTATAATAGTGATGCTACTTGATAAACCAAGTTAAACTATATATCCTGATATATATTCGTATTTTTTTCTATGTGTAGTGTCCTCGTCAGCGTAATGGTATAGATTGCGGTTATTTCGTATTGAGGTTTATGAAAGAATAAAAATTTGTTCCATAAGATAAGATTCTTAATGGCATTAAAGAGGAAAAAAAGAGCTCCCACAAAAGAAAATGAGGACTCAGACTCATCTGGCAAATCATAACAATAAGACGAGGCAAAATTATTTTCAATATGCAATGATCACATTAAAGAATATGATAGATTAGAAAATATCATCACTACTTCTAAATATCATATTACATATCTGGAAAATGAAAATGAGAAATAATCGAGGAAATACATAAACTTAGAAATCATGTTTTAAATGCTAATTTTATATCAACTCCTTTTGATAATATGGATACCAATTGTGAAAGTTGAGAGAATTTAGAAATTAAAATTGAAGATAAGCATGAATGTGGATACCACTAGTAAACCTACCAGAGTTAGAGATAATCTAGATATGATTTTAGAAACTTGAGAATAACGCCAAATATTTCAATATGTTTTTTTCATGTTAAAAGAAATTTCAATCATAACATATTTAATTGTAACTATTATGGTAGGAATGAACATATTGCTCCTTATTATTTTAAGAAAATTCATTACATAAAACAGACTTCAAATACTTCTTCTCAATTCTATAAAGGTCATATGAATTATTTACTGTCCACTAACACACAAGGATCCAAAAAACATTTAGATACCAAAGTTTAAGAACTAAAATTATGTTTTAGTTACGCTTTGGAGCGTTAAGCTCTAATTTCATCACATTTATATTCTCTTCTCCACAATAGGGATATGACACCTGAGCTATTTTTTATTTGCAAGTATCCAAAGTCAAACTAGTAAGTGTTTAAGTAAACGTATCGATTCCACATGAATTGTATTAACTTTAATGATTCTAACACTAGAAATTATGAAAAGAACATGAGAAAAGGTAATAAAATAGTTGATTATTGTCACTTGGTCAGAAACAAATAAATCACAACTTAGAAGGAAAGGTTTTAGGCAAGTGTGAGGACGTGTTTTGCAATAATCAATTTAATGAATTTACCTAATGCATGATTATGATTTGATATGATGTGATAGATAAAGCCAAAGCATTACCTAGTGGTGTATGACTAGAACATCAAAAATTGCTTGAGTTAACTACAAAGCTTATTCGTAAGCCTCACACTAGCATCCATATATTTCTCTTAAGTGCTCTGATTACCCCCATGACCTTATCTCTTATGCCTAAATTAAGTAAGTTGTTAAGTATTGTTTATAAAATTAATTCATTAGAAGATTCCTCAGTCCTAGTAAATTGTTATCTATTTCTAAGATGATCAACCAAAGAAATAAATATATACCATTAATTCATATGAACAAAATATGTCACAAACACTAACTCATACATACTTTACTTTCATTTGACGCTAGGATGAGAGGTCCCTAGGTCATGGCTTCATTCGCCAATTCATTCCTCATAATCATATATCATCTCATCACATATTTATGCAATATAGGTCAAAGTCAATATCAAAGGACTAAAAGTGAATACTTAGTTTTGAAGACCATATTGCTAATTTTATTTCATTTCATCCATTATCATATCATTCATCATATTCATCACATTTTTCTATTCATTTTTTTATCCAATTTTCATATGTCATCTATTTGTCCGTTTCCATTTGAAATTTAAATTTTTAGGCCATTTTATCAAAAGTTGTGGTTTCTTGCATTAAAAGTTTTCTTTTGAAAAGTCAACTAAAATAACCTTGTATTTAATTTAAGGTGCATTTATCCATCATATTCCATCACATACACCATACATACATGAGACAAGCATTTTGAATTGCAAGACTTGAATTACATTCATTCATGTCCAATTCACACCAAAATGTGAACAAAATTTGAATTTCATCACATGGTCATATCCATTTAATTTGAATTTCATAAGTACAACATACATAACTTGATTCATCCATGATACATTACCAATACCATATCATCATCACTTTGAATTAAAACTGAACAAAAAGAATACAATGCAGAATTTGAAAGCAAGTGTGAATTTTATTCATTTCTAAACATGTCTCATTACATATCCATATATAGCACCTACATCATCACATGGACATTACAGAGTTTCCCTCCATCCCACTAATTCAGCAATAAATTAACAAATTATAGCTCACACATTTCACCTTCACATTCCTCTCACTTTATTCACAAGGATTCACCAACCAAATCATTAAAATATCCCAATTTCACACACTTACATTACTCACACACTCACCTAAATCAATCCTAAAAAATCACTAAAAACCTAACAACAATCCTACACTCAATCCTACACTCAGCAGCCACTAATCACACACATTGAGAGAGCCATGAATTTCATAATTCTTCAACAAGCCACACACCTACATAGAAGCTTCAATTAAGAGCGTCTTCATGTTCATGAAGAAACTTTGATTATTTCATTGAGTTGAATATAGCCTTCACTCAATTGCTAAACCAAGCAGTATGCACAATCCAAACACAGAGAACAATGACGAATTTAGTGAGAGTTAGAGTTTGAAGAAAACCAAAGAATAGGGAATTAAGTAAAATAAAAGCAAGGAAGCGACATCACTTGAAAATTTAAAGCCTCATTGGAAATTTTTTGAAGGTCACTGGAATTTGGGATATTCTTGAGCTCTGATCGGTTGGTTCTTATCGTTTTTTCGCCATTTCCTTTGCATGTTTCGCTTTTTGCACTTATGTTGAATCATTCCCTGATGTTTGATTGCTTTGATTCCCACTTATTAGCTTCAAATCATAGATTAGTGTTCTTGTGTTCTTCGTATGCTTTCTTGATTTCTAGGTTATAGTTGTGAATCGTGTGTTTATCTTGCTGTGTTATATTCTATTGGATTTTGATGTTCCGGATTTCACATTTTATTTTAGTTTGATTTTGGAAATTCGACGATGTTGTTGAAGAATCTATGAACATGATGGAGTTTGATGAACACATGAGAGAGATTGACAGAAGAAAGTGAAAATGGAGTGTTTAATCTGTTGCCCATTCTTCTTTTTGTTTTAACGTGTTTCTTTCATTCTTTGTTTTTTAAATTTAAAAAAAGCCACATGTCAGTTGGCCATTAGTTATTGCCAAAGGATCCTTTACAGGACCCCTATGGTTATCACCATGAGCGCTTGATGAAACCATTATTTAATCCTCATCATGTAGCCACATGATGGAGTCATCAATCTCCGCTTTGACTTTGGCTCTTGGGCCTTCCAGATTTGGCCTTTAACCTTTTGCTTTTTAGCACCCCTCATTTCATCACCGCACCCTTATTTGGTGTGAGATGCGTATAATTGGGTTTTCTATTAAGGTCATGCGTGATTTGTAACATCCTATTCCCACAATGCATAATTATAATTAAATCGGAGATTTTTCATAACATTCACACATAGGATGTTACACATCTTGAAATTCACACATATAGATCATGTAACACTTAATTTAAATAAACATGCAATGCCTGTCATCACAGGTTCATCTTCACTTAAGGTATTATCACAGCAGAAATACTCAATTAAAACACACCAATTTAAATCTCATAATAAATCTCATGCCATAATTAAAAATCATCGACTCACAAGTCTTCTACAAATGCTTATCAAACCAAAACATAAAATACGAGAGCATACATTGTTTATCAAAAATCTCAACAGAAAACAAAGGAATTGCTTCCTAGTGTTACATATCAGAGCATAACCAAATTTAAAACAAAGAAATTAAAAGAAATAGCTCTAGGAACAAGCTTCCACTTACAACAACGACTCTACTCTTGAGTATTTGCACGATGCCCGTGTAAAGGAAACTTTCAAACAGAAGGGGGAGAAATCACATTCAATATTAAACGGCATATACTGCAAGGTAGAATACCACCACATAACATAATCTACACAATCTCAATTCACAGTATATCAGTTACATTCTCAAACCAACTCATTAATCACAACTCATTCACATACAAATCACACACCAAATACACATAACATCAATATCATATACATTTATCTCATTATGCATCTCATACTTAAAATGCAACTTCATGCAACTCGATACAACTCTATGCATGTGGTACCAACTCAACAATGGTTCACTCAGGAACTGGGTCCCTTCTATGAACCTATGAGCCCCCTCTCTAAGCTCCAATCCCCTTCTTTGATCTTAGAACAAGCCACTAGTCCCCTGTTTGTGTTAAGAGCCCTCTTATGATCCTAACGTACATGCATTGACTAAATCGCGTAATCCCCTCTCTGGATTATCGCAATAACTCAACATGAAGCTCAGCATAGCAACACAACTCAAGCACATATACTAAGTCAACACAATAAAATAATTAACTCTTATATATTCCACTCACTTTAACTCAACAATACACACCTCAACATGTATCGTTTATCCATTCATACTCACAACTCATAAGCAAATTCATCATAACATTTATCATCAACATAACGTCAATAATACATCTAAGATTTATCAATTAATCATATAAATACAACATATTCAGTCTCTAATTACATTATCACTTGATAGGAAATCAAGTTAGCTTTCTAATGCTTCAAACGGCGTCTCATTTGGACTCAAGGAACAGAAGTTAGGGTCAAAATCGACAAAGGGGTCAACCACCCGAAACAGGAGACAATCGATTGGACCAGGGGGAACAATTGATTGTTTAAGCCCACTAGCAGTGAAATTTTAAAAATTATGAGTGAACTAATAGATTTTTTACTCTAGCCAATAAATTGGTTTAGTCTAGTTTTAGTTTTTCTTCAAAGGAACCAATAGATTGTTTACTATAGCCAATAGATTGGTTCAGTCTAAATTCAGTTGTTCACGTTTCAGTAACAACAGCCAATAGATTGTTTACTATAGCCAATAGATTGGTTCAGCCAAATTTAGTGTTTTCTCAAAGGAACCAATAGATTGCTTACTGTGGCCAATAGATTGGTTCAACCAAATTATATTTTTCCTTCACGTTCGATCCTCACCCAAACAAACCCTAACACTTAAACAACTTATCTCTAGAATTTAGCAACTAATCATGTCATCATAATTGTTAACATATACTTCACTTATCTCATCATCATTATATGAATTTCATCATCAAATTCAACATCAAATTAATAGTTTATTAAGCATAATCATGGATTCCTATATTTTCTCAAATCCGTAAACCTTCAAACATCATCAATGGTGGAAAATACATGAACACACCGAAACAGAATTTTATTCATACATTGACACATGAAATTCAACAATTAAAACAGCATAAAATCACATAAGATCATCAAATTCAGAATTATCAACAAATCAATTAATCCTATTGGAGGTTAAGGACTCCTCTACCCTACCCCTCATGCATAAGCCCTTTTTATCAAAAACTATTCTCCTCCTTTACCTTAGATTTTTCCAACAAAATTCTTCCAAGCTCTATATATATGCTTCCAATATATTTTACATAGAGCTTGACACCGTAAAGACTAGTGGCCTTGCCACATAGATAAAACTTAAAAGAAAAGTATAGAAAGGAAACCCAAAGAAACCATAACAAAAAGGACCTCCTAGGTCCAACGAGACTGACACTTATACTGAGTGTAATAGTAGTGATATGATCAGCGTTTGACAAAACACTAACAGCATCTAATCTTGATGTCATAGTAACCCATTTCCATGTCACTTCATATCTTTCCCTTTTGAACTGTCGGGAAGTAAGCTAGAGTCGAGCTCGTCGTCTGATCGTCATAGATTAACCCAAAAATGCAAGATAAAAAGGACATGGGGCTAAGATTTATGTACAAGTTAAAAATGGGGAATGAGTGTGTAAAATAATAATATATATAACAACCACAATTATTCTAACAAGCATATCTTTATCCCATATTTAACTCTACTTTATCTCTGTTTATTCGAATGCATCCCTGAACTATATGCTGACTCAAGCCACTAAACGCTGTTAAGGATATCTATCCCATTTACCAAGATCAAATATCACAAGACCACATGCCACCAACGTAATCCCAATTACCAAGAGCTTTGCCACCTAACTTCTCATGGTGTCTAGGTGTTATTGTATAAACCTTTCAGGTTATAATTATTATCTAGATACTTAAGTTGAGTGTCAAATCCATCAAATGTCTTGTCGTATTTCTTCTTGTTATGATCCTTATCTCTACATAATCAGTTCAGTTCATACAATGAATGATGAATGGTTGACTTCCCTGGTAAGAGAGGTGGACCGTAAAGGACATAGTCGACCCAGTCTTTCCTTAGCCAGAACCCAACCGAATACAACTACTCAATGTATCCAACATCCCTTATGTTATTAGGGATCTAACACTTAATATCTAACAATGTTGTTGTTTCTCTCCGTAATATATCATTTTCTTAGTCTAACAATTACAAGCATTCAAGTATAAATAAAATAAACAATTAGACAATTAATCTAACAATATAAGCACAATACAACCTCAAATATTCATCGATTATTCCTATGATAAATAATTAAGGTCGGAGTAACCTCACTTAGAGATTCGTGAAAATCATTATTCGAGAATAGGCTCTCCTTACATATTTATCGCTAGTAGGGCTTGGGTCACCACTACACACATATAAATTAAGCTATTTTACGCTAAACGCCCCAACATATACAAAATCTTGCTACCACATTTTATTGTTGAGCATTGTTGAAAGTCCATGAGTGTTTTCTCTGATTTTTGCCAGAAATCGGTTACTTATGAAAATGATTTGGGCAGAACTTTGACGTATAAAACTCCTTTGAAACTTTATAAGAAATTTGACCACAAAATAACTCTAAAGCAACGAACCGACACCGTGAGAACCTCGATAACTAAAACTAATATTGTTATATGAAGAAACTATAGAAGGAAAGAAATAGAGAGGTAAGAAAGATGAGTAATGAATGAATAAATGAAAATGGGATGGGAAAGACCCCTATTTATACTAGTTGCAAGATATTAAAATAATATAAGTGTATATCCTTTTGCTCATACCTTCTAACTTTTCAACTCTTGCTAGTAAATATATCTTTATCAAATATTTACTAGTCTTTCATCAATATTTTCTATAAATGTTCTGGTATGACTTTGTGAAAATAATTGATGAGAAAGGTATATGAGCTTGATATCCCAATGTTTCATGACATAAGATCACGTAGGATATTAATAAAAAAATAAGATATATATTTCTTTTATTAAATAAAATAATAATAATAATAATAATAATAATAATAATAATAATAATGATAATTATTTGATATATTTATTAAGTTAAGATTATTTTATTTACTAATTAATTTGTAGAGTAAAATGGTGATATTCAAATAAAATCAAATCAAATAATAACAATAACAAAAACAACAACAACAACAATATGGATAATTAATTAATTTAAAATTAAGTATTTTAAGTACTAATTTCAAATTTTAGTTTGTAGAATGAAACAATGATATTCCAATCGAATAATAATATTAATAATAAAAATAAAGAGTAATTAATTGATAAATTCATTATTATAGGTGCTAGTTTCAATGTTTAGTTTGTAATAATTAGCGATGTTAAAATCTCAAATATAATCGGATATTATTTAAGGTATGGAAAATTAGGTTATTACATAACCACTTGAATGCGACCAGAACAAGATCCATTCCAACACAACATACAAACAAACTCTTCAGCTTCCCATGCGCGAGCAACAAGCAATATTTAACTGCTCGAATGCGACCTAAACATCGTTCACTAAAATCAATCAACACGAAAATTTTTTGCTACAAAGAACTACATAGCTTTAAATTCCTCATCGCACTTGGGGATACGTAGGATTAAGAATCAACGTCTCGTCAAGCACCATAATAATAAATAAATAAAACATTTTTAGTTCTTTTCACAAAGAACTACGTAGCTTTAAGTTCCCAATCACAAGTAGGTTGGGGATACGTGGTAGTGAGATTCAACATCTCGTCAAACACCCTAATAATTTTTTTAGTACTTTCCATTTCACATAAACAGTTTAAATAATTAAAATAAATTAGATAACATACACTAACACTCATATTCGCAAAGATGACTAAACAATTATGGTTGAATACAACAGATGTGTGGGGTGCTAATACCTTTCCCACGTATAATTGACTACCGAACCTGAATTTTGTTTCGATGACCATGTTTTTGTTCTTTTAGGGTTTTATCGACGTTTTCCCTTAAAAAAATAAACTTCGGTGGTGTCTCTGTTGTTATTTCGAGCGACTGTACACTCAGGTATTTTTTGCATCGCGATAGTACCAAACAAAATATTACTGTCATTAAACTTCACATTGACTAACACAATTATATCAACTCTTAATGATTAAAGTAAATACAACAAACAAGAATCCTAAGTTAAAAATTTATAAAGAGAAATAAAGAAATGATAAACCTAAGAGTGACACTCAATCACTTGCACCCTTCAATGAGCAAGATATTTCTGGTGTCACGCCTTCCAAAGTTATACTTATTCAAAGTTGATGGGACAGAGATGTAACATAACCCTGGTTCTTCCTTCTTCATTTTTATTTTTTATCTCTATGTTTTCCAACCCCTTTTCAAGTGTCATTGCAGTTTCATTTATATGCACTCTTCATTTTGTGTGTTGTTTCCTTCCTTGGGTCTTGGGCCTTGTAATTATCCATTAGTTTCAGCTCAAGGATTTCCTTTGTTTGTTAGTACAATTACTATGGCAGTAGACAACGCATGGGGGAACAACACGATTTTTAGCACACATGCACCAGCTAAAGGGCGACTTGTGGCAGTTCTTACCACAACTTTTCTGAGTTTTTTTTCCTAGTGCTCATCCTTATCTCTTTGCCTTTATAACTCACCCTTAAATGATTTTCTTATAATTCTTCCACGTCCCACTCACGACCTAATCGAGCTTATTCTAACTTAAGTCTTGTTGGTTATTGGTGTTATAATACTATGGTGATAAAACTTTTCAACATGGCTACACCTACACATCAAAACCAAAGTAAAAACCAAAAGAAAGATCACCTAATATGCTCATTATTAACTAAGACAAATTACTAGAAAAATTAATAAAATAAGCTTAATTAAATAAAACTTAAATGAATAATTCAAGTATTAAAGGCTTAAATATGTCATAATAAATAAGTTATCGGCACCTCCTATAGAGAAATATTTATAAAGATTCTAAAAAATAAAACTCTAGATAAATTAATAACAAAATGCTCCTCGCATAATAAATTTCAAAGAAATTATCAAAAAGAAAAAGCTAAATGCTTCCCAAATTGTCAAATGGGAAAGTCTCTCTAGCTCAATTGTATGGAGGTATGAAAGAGGGTAGTCGCTTATTAGTAAAAGGATAAAGGAATTATCCATATGTCCTCCTAACAAGTCCTAAATATTTCTCTAACTTTTGCTCAATAATATATTTAATCTAAATCACTAATATCTTGTATGAGTATGTGCCAAGAATAAGGTTTTAGGAAATATTCTAGGGTTAATCAAGCTAAAATGATATTAGGGCCAAGACCAAACCAAGCTAAAAAAGGCACGAGAAATTAGGTTTCTTGACTTCTAATAAATTAAACTCTAGGGTTAATCAATTAGAAATTTTCAAAATTTAAAGTTTGTGCCCTATAATTGATTAGATACTCCATTTATTCAATTATGATTTTAAATTTGTGTTATTTTCAACCAAAAACTTCATTGAATCGATTGCATTAAATCTTCCTGATCAATTAGTGCAAGACCTAATCGTTTAGGTACCATATATAAAAGGTACCTCCTTTTTTCTTTTTTGTTCATCTCTTAATTCTTCCTCTTTCTTCTAGCTACTTGTTATTTTCTTTTTCTTGCTACTTGTTATATGTTATTTTATCATCATTAATACTCAATGGAACCTAAAAGAATCAAAACTTCACTTGAATTGTCTTAAAAAAAAAAGAGTTAGAATATTTCTCAACATCAATTCAAGAAAGTCATTTTAACAAGCACCTTATAAACCGCTCTAATCTCAAACCTCATTATGTTAATGAAAGCTACTTTGAGGAGTTTGAGTTTTTTATGCCTTCAATCAAACTGAGCTTGAGGTATTTATGTGTAACCTATTAGAAGCGGTGTACCTAAAGCTGATAAAAATATTTTACACAAAGCTCAGCTATAAAGGGAGGGTTATTACATCCAAGGTATACAAAATCCCATTTTCTCTCTCCAATGAAATATTTGGAGAAATTATTGATATATCCTTTAATTGGTCTCTCTACACCTCTAATGCTCCGAGTGAATTGGATAATTTCAATCTTGCCATTGTTACTTAGTTTCTTCTTACTAATATAACGACGCGTCATAGGGCCCCTATCATAATAGGATATATGAATGCGCTTGATGTCTCATTTTTTTATGTGATCACTCATGTTCTCTGCCCGAGGCAGCTCAACCATGGGCAATTATTGAGAACATATGTGTTGGATAATTTCTTAGACACAAAATCGAGACCAACTAGTCTAGTGAAGTTATTCAACATATGTTGAACAACATACCTCCATAAAATATCAACATACCAAATAAAAAGCATCTACAATAACACAAATAACAACATTTATCAACAAAAACATCAACATACTTCAACATAAACAACAACTTTCTTTAATAAAACAACAACATACCTCCAAAAAAACAAAAACCTACCTAATAAAAAAAACTTCTACAATAACACAAACAACAAAATTTATTAACAAAAAAAAAAACAACTTACCTTAAAATAAACAACAAATTACCTTAACAAAGCAACAACATACCTCAGCAATAACTTAAACCCTTTACTAACCTCTACAAAAACAACAATATAAAAACTACAATTTCATCTTAACAACAAGAAATTAATAAACCCTATATTTCACGTATATATTGAACAAGAAAAAACAAGAAAAATAAATGTACCTTTCATTGAAAAGATACGTGGAGAACGAAGACAAATAAATGAACTACTTATCCCGTCTTGCAAAGATTCGCGAAACCTTTTTTAATTCATAATAGTGGGATAAGTTATATTGGAGCTTTGAGAGATTACGGGAAGAAGAGAGAGGTTGGGGTTTTTTTAGCGCAGTCTGTTCTGAACTGATATTAGTTTTCTTTTATAGATAATATATTTCACCATGGTTGACAAACAGAACTGTGGTGAAATGTCATTATATTTAACTACATTTTTTTATATGAACCGTGGTGAAAAATGTTTAATTTTTATTTTTAAAGAAAAATTAAGGGAACACCTCCTTTTTTTTAACAAAAAAATATAAAGTTTCAGATGTGAGGATTTAAAGTGTGCACCACTTTCCATATCACTAGAGCTGTCAAAACGGGTAGCCCAACCCTAAACGGGCCGGCCCAGGCGGGCCTCGGGCTTTTCCGGGCCGGGCTCAAAAAGCCCATTTTGAATACGGGCTCCTTTTTTACTACCCAGGCCCAGCCCTGTCTGGGCTGCGGGCTACCCAGCCCTAAAACGGGCCCGGCCCTAAACGGGCCCATTTTAAAAAAAAATTAAAAAATTCATTTTTTAAGTAATATATAATGTAATAGAAATTAATACTCATTTTAATATATAATGTTATAGAAATTAATACTCATTTTAATGATCTTAATGTAATATATTCATTTTAGAATACTGTAATGTAATATAATGTAATAGAAATTAATGTTCGGGTAGTTACTGAAGTGTGTGTGGACCGAACCAAAGATGCACTAACACATTGTATCCAAATGTTTCTTGGGCCAAATTTATTTTTTAGGTCCAATTATATATATTTATTAATTTATATTATGTGCCAAATAGTTAAATTAATTCTTTTAAAAAAAATTGTCGGGCTGACGGGCTACCCATAGCCCATACGGGCCGGCCCATTTTTTTTCGGGCCGGGCTAAAAAAGGCCCAAAATAATATGGGCTTCAAAAATAAGACCCAAACCCTAACTTTTTTCGGGCTCGGCGGGCCGGCCCATGGGCTTCGGCCCATTTTGACGGCTCTACATATCATAGTGGTTGTGAAAATGAAAGACGTATAATGAACATATATCATTTCGATTGGTAAAGTGATTGTAGTAATTCGTTACAAAATGTGTTTTTTTTAAATGTGTATATATAATTCATTAAATGAAACTTATTTTTGCTAGTTTTTTAGTTTCCTTTCAAACTGTAACACATTTCTTCCAAGAAAGCCTTATATTTTTTTTTATTATATAACTAAGAGAGACTATGGTGAATGACTTGATGTCGAAAGACTATTTTTGGATTGTTGACGGCCATGTCGGTTGTACTCAACGCAAATAAATATGAATTGTTCTTGAGTGTCAGAACCAAAATCATCTCGTCTTAGATTGTCGACAGAGTGTCAATCTTTGTGACTTTTTAGTGGTATACTATATCGATTTCCTTTACCTTCTCTAAATACTGGTGCTTGTGTTTGTTTTCTTCTCTTGGTTCTAGTATTTGAACTTGCGTTATTCCTTGTAATCTCTTGATCGAATGTGCTTCACATATAGGATCCCTTCGATATTTTATAAAATTAATTATTTTTAACTATCTTTCATAATAATTAATAATGTAAAATTAGGTTTTTTTTTTTTCATTATAATATTGTTAATAAAACCTTTATTTCGCAAAACCCGTCCTTATTAACAATCCATTGAGCCCTTCAAAATAAAACAATCCATTAAGCGTGCGACAAAATAGGCATTTGACTTTTACTATTATTTATAATGTCTTGTTACATCGAATGGTGAACAAATATTAAATTGTCCTAGTCTTATTATTTAATTGATCTAATTATTAATCTTCACAAAGCCAAACAAACAGCAAAATTGTTTTTACTTGATGAGTAAAATGGCAGTGAAGATTCTTTAAATCAAAATGTTGGTGAATGAAAATGAACAAAATCACGACAAGAACACAAAATGTAATGAAAGATTTAACACAATTTTTTAACCTCTTATGATTGAGGTGAGACAAGGAGACATTGATTTATGTGGAATAAAAATAAGATAAGGAACATGATAAGGAAAAATATATTTTAAACCAAGTGTTTAGCATCTTCAAACAAAATTTGTACCCTAACAACCCTTCTCAAATAAATATTTTAATCAGTTTGGAATGATTATGTGGCGATAAATCCTTATCAAGTTTGGCTTGGTGGGCACTAATCTTATTTGTGATATTATCATTCGTTAATGAATAATCTTCAGCTAGCCAATTGTGAGGTGCAAGCGGCGAGACTGTATTTTAAATTTAGAGAGAATCAATAATTACTTTAGGAGCTATATTTGTATAAAGCGTTTTGAATTATCATTAAACTAGTCTTTTTGATTTTGTAGAATGTTCTTAATGTTAGAAATAGACTCGGATCAAAATTGGAATCGTGCATATAAATACTTTTTTTAATAATATATCAAGCAATCTCTAAATTGTCTTAAAACATTCACGCATAACTATTTAGGATAATTCAATCTATTTTAAATTTGTACAAAATAGATAAAAATCCAAATATATGGAATAAAGAATTCTTGAATTTAGCAAGGAAGATGAGAGTTAGGATTATGTGTTGTTTTATGAATTTAAAATTGTTTATTTATAGACTAAATAGTGTTGTTTCACAATGTTGCAATTCTTGATAAAAACACACCATTTCACTAAGTATTGCAACTTCTATTTATATATATTAAATCCAATGCATCGCATAATTTTGCAACACCTAACACTAACTTCTTTAAAAATAATCCACATCATCCTAATTGCTTATGTGTACATCTTCTATTAAGCTACCAATCAAAACACTTTTATCTGCCAACACATTATTTGACTCTTTCCCTACCAAAACTCTCTTTCCACCTTCCCTAATTCTCTAATATCTACTATCTTTCCAATGTCTCACCCTTTTCACCTTCCCTAATTCTCCAATATCTACTCATCTTTTCAATATCTCACAAAGCTTTGAGTTTCCCCTTCCTACAATTTTCCACAATCATTATGCGTACACGAATTTCTCCTACCTACAATTTCCGACAAATCAAATTAGGTGTGCAGTTGTTCTTGCAGAATTCAATTTTGAATATCTCCCATTCTGGTTTGATTTCTCTTTCCCTCAATCTCCAATAGTTGGTTATAATTTTCGACAAATCAGCGATGCATGAGGCTTAGATGAGTTTTTTTATATAATATTATAAAATTTAGAATTTATATTATTAAATAATATTATTAATATTTTATTTATAATTTAACAATACATTATAGGATAATGTTAAGTAATAAATTATAAATTATAGTTGAAAAAATATGGTTTAGTTTTGTAATAAGTATTTGCAATTGTTAGTCAAAATAATATATTATAAATAATTTAAAAATAATTTAAAATATCTACTCATCTTTTCAATATCTCACAAATTAAAGCTTTGAGTTTTCCCTACAATTTTCCACAATCATTATGCGTACACGAATTTCCCCTACCTACAATTTTCGACAAATCAAATTAGGTGTGCAGTTGTTCTTGCAGAATTCAATTTTGAATATCTCCCATTCTGGTTTGATTTCTCTTTCCCTAAATCTCCAATAGTTGGTTATAATTTCCGACAAATCAGCAATGCATGAGGCTTAGATGAGTTTTTTTTATATAATATTATAAAATTTAGAATTTATATTATTAAATAATATTATTAATATTTTATTTATAATTTAACAATACATTATAGGATAATGTTAAGTAATGAATTATAAATTATAGTTGAAAAAATATGGTTTAGTTTTGTAATAAGTATTTGCAATTGTTAGTCAAAATAATATATTAGAAATAATTTAAAATATTTTTTATACTATTTAAAAATTATAAATTAAATTCGAAATAATTAATTGATATTTTTTTAGCATTTTAATGAGATTTAATATTTGAATTTAAATTTTATAACATATAACAACATTTATAATTAAGAATTATATTTTAAAAAGAATATTCAAATATTTGTTTACCTATTTAAAATTATATATATATATATATATATATATAAATATATATAATTAATATTAATATATATATATATATATATATATATATATATATATATATATATATATATATATATATATATATATATATATATATATATATAATTAATCTATTATCATTTAATTTGAATCATGAAAAATTAATTTTATTAAGTAAAAAAATAAAAAATTGTATTCTCTATAAAAAAGTTAATGTTTATTTGTTACTAATAATAAAAAATGGTCAATTATTTTAAAGACAAAACGTTATAAATGATTGTAAAAACTTATTAAAAACCTTAATGTCATCAAAATTAATGGCATTATTATAAAAAATCAAACGTTGATAAAATGTTTATAATAAATTATATTTAAAGTTGTTCCCAAATAAATACAATAATGACTATAATAAATATTTAAAATTTGTATTATTAACACTATAATAAATATTTAAAGTTGTTCCCAAATAAATACAATAATGACTAATTCAATTTTATTTTAATTAAGTATAATTGGATTCTAATTAAATTATAATATAGAAATAATATTCATTTATTATTATGACAATTAACAATTAATTGAATTCTAATTGCATTATAATTTATAATTAATAATATATATATACATGGTTTACTTATATATTATTATTATTATAAATATTCAAATCAATTTTTTTAAATATAACATAGGAAACAATTAATATAAAAAAGATGGTTTTGTGCATCATTTTATTCATCGTTAGCATTAATTATATTTATTATTTTTAATAATCAAAATAATAATCTTTTTGGTTCAAAACAAATAATCAAAATAATATTCTTTATATTGTTGTTAAACTAAATATAATAAATGTATATATTAAATTACTAATTAAATTATATACAATAAAAAAAATTTATTTGTGATACTAATAAAAGAAATCAAATCTTAATAAAATATTTAAAATTAATTATAGTTAAAGCTGTTCACAATTAGATTCGATAATGAAAATAAGAAAATTTTAAAATTTATATTATTTATGAAAATTAAAAAATACCATATAATATGCTATTGTAAAAAAAAGTCATATAATATTTTATTCGAAATATTAAAAACACATAATAAAATTTTTAAAAAAATTAATTTTATTTTCTAAAAAATGCTATGATTAAAAAAAACATATGTTGGTATAATATTTCTAATAAAGTATATTTAAAGATGCAATAATGATTATAATAAATATTTAAAATTTATATTATTAACATTATTACTGAAAATTGAATTAAACTAATTGAATTCAATTATATTAAACTTTTGACTAACCATCTGTAATTTAATTTAATTTTTAATTTTATTACTGAACAATATAATCACATCAAATTTATAACTATTTATTTTATAATGAAAGTTAAAAAAATTTCAATTTCATCTATGCATAAAATTGAAACATTTATATTACCTCCGTCCTAATTATAAGACCCTGTTGAGTTTTTTTCTTGTCCCTTTTTATAAGACCCTCTTCAACTTTCAAAGTGCATTAATTATTTTTTTCCAAACATACTCTTAATCATATTACATCTTTTTCTGCACTGTGTAATAAATACAGTTACATACACATTAATTATTTCTCTCTCCCAGGGATGAACTTGTAAAATTATACAAAATAGTCAATAAATTTAATACTCTAAGCAATTTTCTTAATTCCAGTAATTTTTCTAACGGGATCTTATATTTAGGGACGTAGGTAGTATCATTTAAAAAATATAATAGACTATTTTTTAGATTAGGAAAGAAAACCGAGAAATGGATGGAGATGACTTACACATTGTTTTGAATATAATAATAATAATATTCAATACTACTTTAAATCTCATTATAACTCATAATACATACAATTTATAACTAATAGATATGATTGTTTACTTACACACTAAATAATTGACTAATTCAATTTTATTATACTTACGAATTAATTGGCTCTTAATTGTATTATAATTTAAAATTAATATTCATTTATTATTATGAAACTTATTATTATTATTATAAATCTTCATATTATTATTTTTTAAATAATCAATATACATGGTTTACTTATATATTATTATTATTATTAATATTATAAATATTTTAAATAATAAATATAGATATTAAATGAATAATTATATTATATTCAATCAAAAATATATATTTTTTATTATTAGGAGAATTATTTTTACACTATTAAAAACCTCAGGCATAAAAAATATGTATAATGTATTATATATTAATCATTATGTAAAATATTAATAAGATTAAATATATTTCATTTATATAGATATAAATAAAAATAAATATTACTATAAAAAATATTCATAATCAATTTTGTTAAAGTTCATCTATCACCATTTAATATAAATTATAGTTATTTAATATATATTATAGTTATATGAATATTGCAATCCAGTAATTAAAATATTCAAATAAAATTCATTTGAAACATAAAAAGTTAATTTAGTCTCTGTAAAAAGTAATTTGTTTGTAAGACTATAAATTATATTTAAAGCTGTTTAAAATTAAATTCAATTATGAAAATAATAAATACATAAATTTTGATTAATACTGAAAATTAAAAAATGCATATCAATAATAAATATGCTATTTTATTTTACTTGAACATTAAAAAATAATATATATAATAAAATGTTACAAAAATAAAATATTTTTTTTTATAAATACCTTAATAAATACGTATATAATTATTATTATGAATATTTATACAATTTTTCAAAAAATATAACACAAAATAATGACAATAAAAAAATTAAACTATTTTTTAAATCATGAAACATAAACTGGTGAATTTATGGACTTGAGTTTTTTTTTTTTACGTATTTAATTATTGACAATTTCAATTTTGTTATAATTAAGAATTAATTGAATTTGAATTTTATATTAAGTGTTTAACCGTTGCATATAATATTCATTTATTATTATCACAATTGCATTCATTTAGCCATTTAAAAATCATAAACATAAAAAATACTTACGTTACAATCATAGGAAAAGTTGTAGGAACACATTATCGTATATAAACAACAATCTGTTAACTTTTTTAATATCACACGATAACAACGATCATATTAACTATATTTCAATATTACTAGACAATCAGCATTGGAAAATTTAATCTTAGATCTTAACACTGATCGTGATGATTGGTTACTTCGAGTCAGAGTTATTCGATTGTGGGACGTTTATAATCTGCGAAATGATGAAGAATAAACATTCGTAGAAATGATTTTGTTAGATGAGAAGGTATTAATTCTTTATCCAAAATTTTGAATTTGTTGTTAACAAATATACTTTTATATTTTAAATGTTTAACATTATTATTTTTTCTTTATAAAATTATTGATTTTAATATTTTATTGCTATATTTTTTTTCTTCAGGGAACTCTTTTACATGCAACGATAAACAAATATCTTATACCACAATTTAGAAAATTGATAAAAGAGGGAAATTTATATACCATAAAAAATATAAAAATAGTTCCCGCTAATGAAACATACAATGATACAAACCAGTCAAAGGCTTAAAAAAGGAATGGTTTTTGCGAACGAGTGTTGTAACAAATATTCAAGACTCGGGATCCACAATTCCACGCCATTATTTTGAATTTGTTACCATAGAAACAATTTCAGAAAGAATTGGAAACAACAATGTTCTTTCCAGTAGTGCTATACACAAGTTGCACTGCAACAATATAAATTATATTATATAACTATATTGATATTTCTTTTCAGACATAGTTGGAGTGCTTCATCTATTGGACATGAAGAACATTTTTACGTAGGAAAACTTACAAAAATCCTCAAACTTGAGTTGATGCTACAAGAGTAAGATTTCAACTGCGCATACTTGCTTATTCATATATTCATATATAAATTAACTATATTATATAAATTAAGTATATTAAATTAAAATTAATCTAAACATTATAAATATAATTTATTCATAGGAATAAAATTGTTAAGTTCACGTTGTGGACAAAAATAGCTATTGAGTTTGAAAATTTGATGATAAGTCAATCAGAAAAAACCATCATTGTTGCAATCACCTCTACAACAGTGAATATGTTTAGAGGTAACTATATATTTAAATGTTATACATATTTTATTCACTCAAACGATTAGCATTTTCACAAATAAATTTAATTTTTTATTCCACAGACGAATACTCGATCAACTCAATTTCAGCTACCCGGATTTACATAAATCTAGAAAACCATAATTTCAACGCCTGGAAAAGTAATGTACCCATCAAATATTCTTTATCCGTCAAATGCTAACATTTTTAATTATCATTTTAGATAACTAAAATTTAAAGTTACTCTTTCACTATCTCTTTTTATTTTGTATAAATTATACAGTCCATCAATTGATCAGCTAGAAATAAAGGAGATTCCGATCACTGAGTTTTCAAATATGACACCTCAAAAGAGGATGACTCAAAATAGAACTACGCTGCACAATATAATGACAATGACATGGGAGTCAGATACACATGTACACTATAAATTTGATTTAAAAACTCTTTTGTAAATACAATTCTAAAGTTATTTTACTTACCAATTTCTCTAAACTTTTAAATATAGGAGGTTTTCTTTATAGTTTCAGCAACTATAAATGAAATTGATGATACATTTGGATGGCATTACATTGGATGTGAAAAATGTATGAAGAAACTTAAACAAGAAGGCCATGAATTGAAATGTCCTTCATGTCAAACACCTTCTAAGTATCCAAAACCAAGGTTAGACATTTGCAATCATAAACTATCTTGTCAAAAAAATTATTAGTAACATAATTTAAAAAAATGTGTAAACACAGGTTTAAGATAATGCTAAAATTGTCTGATGAGACCGCTAAAGCAACTTTGACATTGTTTGATCAAGAGGCACAAAAGCTACTCAATACAACAGCTTAAATGCTCTTGCAACAACAAGTTAACACGTCTACACCATCAATACTACAAAACCTCTGTCATCGTACTCTTATTTTTTAAATAAAGTTGTCTGCAAAAAACTTAAAAGAAGGGTCGCAAATATACACTGTATCACGAACTTTTGTATCAACCGTTATTCTTCAAGAACCAATTCTGAAAACTCCTATTAAACAGGTAATGAAATTTGTACTACAATCATACAAATATACTAATAACTTTATAAATAATAACAATATACTTATTACAAATAGGAGTCCATATCATCCTCAATTATTCAAAATAAACAAGATCACCAAGAAGAACAAAAAGAAAAAGAAGAAGAAGAAGGAGAAGAAGAAGAAAGAGAAGAAGAAGAAAAGCGTAGAAGAGGAAATGATGATGACAACATCAATGGTAAACCATACAAGAAAAGAAAAACAAAAGCTCGCAGTGTTAAACGAATGCTAATTGTAACATCATCAGATGATGAAACACATATTAAAGGGAATTCAAAAAATAATAGTAGCAACAATGGACTTCAGATATTATCCTCTGACGACGAGTCACTTCTCATACACAAATTTAAGACTCGAAAGTCCATTAAAGGAAAACAAAGGAACAACAAAGCCTCATCTGAGGAAAAAATAACCAAAAACCATAAAAATTGATTTTATTTTGAAGACATCTTTCATGTTTTAGCATTTAATTTTATGTCTCGCCTTGCATTTCCATTATTTATAAATGTATTATTTTCAATTAAAATTAAACTATTTTCTTTTGTTATGATAATCTTATTATCTATATTATAGAGTTTTTATAACGAATAATATCTACCATTAATTAATTTTTATATTATTTCAGCAACTTCTATTTACTATTGATGCGCGGGTCCTATTCTAGTTTATCATTAAATCTTGCAACTATTTACTAAGTATTACAACTATTCAAATTCGCATCCTTTCACCAAGCATTGCAACTCTTTCTACTAAGTATTACAAGTCTTCTTACACATTGAAGGTGTCATGTTATTATTGGAACACCACAATAGTTATGTATTTAATTTATCTCTTCATTAATTAATAATTACAATAATCTCTGACTTGTTCTAATAATGACAAGATCAATTCCAAAAACGGAAACAAAGAATATTAATATAGTTAAGTATCTTTGAACTTACCTTAGTAAAGACAACACAAAATTAACTAAGAATTTTAGGTCAAAAAGCTTTGAACCTATTATTCCTTGTGATTAGATCGATGTTACATTACAAACACTATTTAATGGTTCTTCTCTTATATCTCTCACATAAAACTATTTATGGCCATGTGTTTTCCTGTCTCGCAAATTTATCTTGAGAGAAACTCCAACTCCCACTTTGAGACGACACCATCTTGAAATTTACACAGGCGAAGTTCATATTGTATCTACTTTACTTGAGATACATATTCTCAACATTGTACTTCATTAAGATTTTGAATAAACTCAACTTTCTAAATACAATAGTCAACATTATTACATAATGTTGCACAAAGATCCAAATTAATAGTTTGTTGTTGCCCATTGAATCTAAATTTAATGTTTTTCTAACGTTAGATTGGGTTGCTACCGTTGGTTGAACTCTTACTCAAGAATAATCTCATACCTCTCTAGGTAGTCTTTACTAAATTTATGGTAAGTGGTTTAGTAACCGGATCAGATAAATTATAACTTAAACGTATATATCTGAGTGAAATGATTTTACCCTTAACCAATTTTATCACGGGAGAATGCTTAAGGCCTATGTGCCTAGACTTTCCATTATACACCTCGTTGTATGCTCTAGATAAAGTGACTTGACTGTCGTAATGTATCAACATCTTTGAAATATTGTCTTTAGAAAATGGAACTTTCAACAGAAAGTCGATTCAACTTCTTGACTAGCGAAAGAAAGATCTACAAACTATGATTCCATGTTTGAGAGAGAGGTATATGTTTATTTCTTTCTCTTCCAAGAAATTGCATCAACATCAAGTGTAAGTATCCTCCTAGTTTTAGAATAGCGGTCTCCGACACTCGATATCTAACTCGCATCGGCATATCCTTCTAATATGGCAATAAACCTACCATAATGGAGGCCAAGGATTTTTGTTTTCAAAAGATAACTGAAAATACTTTTGGTGACATTCCAATACTCACCATTTGGATTGCTAGTAAATCTACTCATTTTACTAACTTCAAATGTTATGTTGGGTCTAGTACATTGCATCAAACACATTATACAGTCAATTGCACTTGCATATTCCAATTGATCCAAAATATTCCGTCCTTTTTTTAAGCCTAGCACTAGGATCAAATGGAGTATTCATTTCCTTGAAACGTAAGTGTTTGAACTTATCAAGCACTTTCTCAGCATAGTATGTTTAACTAAGTTCATAACCCCCATTGTTTCGCTTTACTTTGATTCCTGAAATAATGTCAACTAGTCTAAGATATTTCATCTTCAATGTCAAATTAGAAATCTATTTGTTTCTAAAATTCCATTCATCTTGTAACTAATGATCAACATTTCATCAACGTAGAAACAAAGGAGTATCACAATTCTCTCACACACCTTTGTGTACAAACACTTGTCACGAGGATTAGGAACAAATCCATTTGAAAGTATGACATAGTCAAATTTTTGATGTCATTGTTTCGGTGTTTATTTTAATCTATACAAGGACTTTAAAAGCTTACAGACCTTGAAATTTTGTTCTATGAATGACAGGAAGTCAGACACAATGTCATAACAATGTGTATGACAAGATTAATATCCATACATAAAACTAAAGACGATAAATAAAAGGACACATGAAATTGTTAACCTAGTTTGGTGCATTGTCACCTACGTTTAAAGGGCATTAACCCAAGAAAGGAAATTCACTCTTAATAGTCAAAAGTATAAATTATTCTTAGATGAACTCTCCACGTTCAATGCCTCTTTTTCTAGTACTACCCCTGTATTCCTATTTAGGACTCCCCCGGAATATATGACCCCTCTCACTTTCTCTCAAACACTCTCTCAAGTGTTTGAATAGGTACTATATTTTATGAATTATGGATTGGAATACAACTCAAACAAACTTTATTCCTCAATATAGGAATATGTCTAGCGAATAGAATTTTAACAATAAACAACTGAACAAAAGTAAAAGACTCAACACAACTAAACATGCCTTGCTTGTTTCTTAAGGTCTGAGTGTTTACATTGAGATATCCTCCTTAAAAAGTAATAGAATCTAGCTGCAAGGCCCATTATGGCCTCTCTCTTTTCGTGCGGCCAAAGAAAATCCATAAGCGCAATAAATAAATCTTCATTAAGTTTATTTTCAATATTTCATTTGTTTAATTTTCATAAATCATATTTGTTCTCTTTTATTTTGGAGAATGATCTTTTGGGAAAACTTTCCATATTCCTAAAAAGCACATAAATAAATTAAAATAAGATTAAACAAGAATGGAAACAAATATTCTAAAGTCGTGAGATTTACTCAGCGTGAACTAGCTTCTGAATGTGGCATAATGTCTAGCAATTTGTAGAACATCTTTCTCCATATGTTGTCTCCTGGTTTAAGCTCATAGAGACAAAATGTCTAACATAATGTCATGACATCTTGTTCCACATGTTACCTATTAAAATTACACTAATTAGATGTAATAACACACTATTTGTTCGTTACCAGAAAGAACATAACCTTCTGGTTGCAAATAAGCTAATTCAATCAATACTCTAATTTTTGCCGCTCTTTCTATCGATGCATATATGTCAAAATAATAAACACCTTCCTTTTGTCTAAAAACCTTGGCTACTAATCTAGCCTTGTAGGTGTATCATCACTATGATACTTCCTCTTAAACACCCACTTGCATCCAATGGGTCTTGATCCTTTAGGTAGATCGACAAGCTCCCAAGTGTGGTTTGACATTATTGAATTCATTTCGTCTTGGATAGAATCCTTCCAAAAGGATGAGTCCATTGAAGCTAATGCTTCCTTATAAGTCTTAAGATCATCTTCCACTTGAAGAATAACAATAATCTTATGAACAAAGTTCTAACTGTTCCCTTCTACTAGATAAAAATAAATAAGTTGAGAATTAATTGCATTCGGTCCTAGATCCTTGGCCTTTCAGACTCTTTTTATTTGTGAAATTCTGGCATTGCAGACAGTAGATGTCCTAACACATGTCAAGACATTATTCTGCATAAACATTTAAACAAAGAACAAAACAGCAGACTGATACCTTGAATATCAGAACTGCAGAATCACAGATGTTACGACATCTGTTCCAACATGTTAATCAAAACTGAACTGAAAATTCCATAATGATAAACAACACAGAATATGATCACCTAGTTCGGTGCAACTCACCTACATCTGGGGGATACCAATCCAGGAAGAAGAATTCACTATCAGTAGCATAGTTTTATGTAAACAACCTCAGGTTTACAGAAAGTACCCATGATAACCTATCACTACCCAATGAATACTTTATCATTAGAAGTCACATCTAATTGATAAGAGAAACCCATCTCACTCCCTAAATCACAATTTGTGATTATCTATCAGTTAATACCTCATAAATGTATCATCCCTATTAAAAGACACCCCTTCCAACACAAAGTTCAGTCAAGCATCCATGACTAATAAGTTAACTTGGATTAGCTTCAAAGTTTCATCCAAGAACAATATCAGATTCATTACCTATGGGTTTCTGAATCTATACAAGTGCCTATGTCTACCACACTGCATCAAAATGATACAGAGGGAGACTTACAAGAAAGCCTACGACTCTCAAACCCTAAACCCTATTTTCTACTTTACAAAAGTGTTACAATAGGTTCAGTTATTCAGTCCTAGGTCTTGATCTCCTTTTATAAGCTTCTGTTGCCTTGGGCTTTAATCTTCTGTTTGCTGATTCCTTGATCCATGTTCTGATCGTTTCCTTAATTCTTGGACCAGACTTAGAAATAACCTGCTATATCAGTTTAAGATGTCAGGACATTCGTTAGGACATCATGTCTTCTTCATGTTGGAACACTACAATCAACACCTTGTTTTACCAAAAATTTGCTCAAATCTGCAGAGCCTTCAATCTCCCCCTTTTAACTAATTTTTGGTTAAAACTCCTTTGCTAGAAAAATAAAGACCGGCGTTTGGTGGATATGATTGGAACACCTTTGAGACTCTTTCTTACCCCTGAAATTCCTAGCTGTATGTTGGCGTACGTGAGAAAGAGTATATATCCCTCTTCCCCTTAAACCAGTACTTGCCACGGAAAGATAAATGTTCCTCTTGAGGGGCATAAGAGAACCCACAAGAAGGTCCAGGAAGAGATTAAGAAGAAACTGTTGTATCATATGCAACATAGAGTCCATAAAGTATATAACTCAGGCCACAAGACACAACCTGCTTCATAACTCAGATCACAAGGCACAAGGGAAGAACTCAAGGATGTTAGAACATCTCATTCAACACCCCTGCAGAAGAACGCCTGTATAAATGAGTATGTGTTATAGAAACCAGCACACAACTAAGATGAATCCATACCTATTCTCCCCCTTTTTAGCCAAAAATTGGCAAAAGTAGCCAGCGCAATTCCATACCCATATGATACTAATCCAGACCTTAACAAAAACCATGACGACCTTGCCCAGAATACTAACTTTGAAGACCAGAAGCAGATTCCACCTTTAACTGCTCAAACATATTTATCTTGAACATTATGGTCCATAGAAGTTCCCGCAGAGCAATTCATAAATTAGGGTAGGTGAACATAAATGACTGTGCACCATCCAACTAAAGTTTGACTGATTCAACTTTATGAGAGACTGTCTAAGGAAAGCATTAGCATCAAGACACATGCTTAACACGTCTACACACTCTACCATCCAAAACAGCTAATCAAGTCGTACCCATATTGTCCTAACTCTTTGTCAGGCTTTTTATAGTTCCTGTGTTTTGTTTACAGGATAATCCTTTTAAACAGAAGACCAAGAATAACTCACCAAGATGTTAAGACATTTCTTCAAACATCTTTCAGCTAACTACTCTCAAGGTACTTGTACTCCTTCTGAGGCAATCTATCACAAACTGCTTGAAACCACAAACAATCTTGATAAACACTCTGCACCACTGCAGCTATGTATCCAGAACAGAAGTCTAACTCCCACTGTCGCAGATAACCAATGCTCCTTTGCCAGAAGAACACCCTAAGTGAATGGAAAACATAAGACGCATCTTCATGTCTTCAAGAGTGCACCCTCTGTTCAACCCACCTGCTGAATGCACCTACTGCTTGACCCTCAAGAAAACCATGTACCACACCAGTACATTTATCAGACAGAAGCTCTCCCCCTATCTTTCTCAATAGATGCTTCTTCAGCAAGAACCACCCAAAATCACCAAATGATATCCCATGACAACTTCATGATCATATAGTGAGAGTACCAGGAATGCATCCCTGTACCATAACTAACAAATTCTTGGATTGAGACAAAACCTCCATTGATCCATCTCATCCAAAAACCATCCATACACCACACAAATTCCTCCTGAATTCTCATGTATAGATCTCCTTGTTCCTTGAGATAAAACCCAATTGAATCTGAATGCTTCACATTCCTCAAAAAGACACACAGGGGCCTTTAGTTTGCTAGCTCGCCCATATGTTCTTCATACTTGATAGACATCAAACACATGCTCCAGAAATCTTCAGCCTATTTGCTCCACAAACACCAAATTGATCCACTTCTAGCATGTCCCACTCACATCATACTTCCAAGACAATCCTTTACCCATCATTCTTCCGTATGATAAGATAAATACTTCTTAGAAACGATGTAAGTAACAAGTTCCTCACAGAACTTAGAATCCTTCTCCAAGGATAACTAACCCAAAAGATGTTCCAACATCAGTTAGGACATCCGTTACACATCACAGACACCACACACCATGGTTCTTGATATGCTTCACCACTGGACTTACTATCTGCATAGTAATCCAACTGAAGATCTTCAAACACCACTGCGCCACCAGCTTGATCAACAAGAACTCCACTAACCAAAGAGAGAAATAAACTCTCATCTACCAAAAGATGGTAATCCTCCATCATCAACTTAGAACTTCTACCACAAGCTCCAAGATAGACCAGAACCTCCTTACGGTTTCAACCAACTACCCTTCTGCCCAAGAGTAATTAGTTCCAAGCACCCTGCTTGAACGCACACTAAGGATCAACCAAATGCCACTTTTTGACTGATCTTATCCTTCTTCAGAACTCCCATAAGATACATTGATCCACTAATGAAATCTGATCTTCAAGTTATATGAACTACTTGCTCCACAACAAGACATCTTGGATCCACCAAGCCTTAGACATGTAACATCTTCTCAATCCACAACTCTCGCAAACTGCATGAGATAGAATTTTTTGAAGCATCCATAACTTCCATTATCCTGTAGATCAACTTATCTTAAGCTGATGTGCCACATCACCAGCTGAGATCCTGATGTTAAGCTTGATATCAGAATATTCTGATATGACATCCAGCTGCTGAATTCAACTCCTCCTTCCGCCACTTAGAAGAACCTCCTCACTTTTGCAGAACAAGAGCTCCATGCTCTCATAGACTTGATTCAACAATCAAGTTTGAGTAGACAACCTCCATCCTGCTCAATCTTATCACAGGTATTCCATTCAAGCTCACACCTTAATGAATAACTGCTTTAAGACTCCAAAGACTTCACACCTGCCACATCTGAATCTTCAGAAGATAAAGTAGTCCTAGACTACACCATAGTCATACCAAAGAATGCCACTTTCCTTAGTAGATAAGTTTATAGAAAGTCAGAGATAATTGCCACTTAACCTTGACCTTCAAAAAGAACAAGATTTCATGCTTCTAAGTACCTAGATCAGAAATAAACTGATCCAAGCTGTGCCATCACCAGCAGTCCATTCTGGACAAATCTCTTGCCAAGACACTTTCCAGATAAACACCAGATGCTTCTAGTAATAACTTGAACACACCTGTTGTATTTCAATACTCCTAGATCAGAAATAAACTGATCCAAGAACTACCCATCAAGATTATGATGTCTTCTTCTTCATCTTCCACATCACCATTGTCTAGACCCGTTTCTTGCCAGGAAACTCTCCAGAGATCAGATGCTTCTGCCACACCAACTGAAGTAGATTCTTAGGTCAACACCCAAGAGAAATAGAACCAAAAGCTTATGCAGTACCCCTCCCATGATTCTGCACAAACCAGACGAAGAGATGTTCCAACATCGTGTTGAACATCAGCAATCTTGAACTTCACATACAAGGATAATAAATTAAATACCTGTGAATAACACAAATAGCAATTGATCTTAAATCCTTGTTCAATAATCCTGTTTCACTGTTGAAGCCACACTCCACCAGATCACTTCATGAACACTTATCTAGTATTCAATCTTTTGCAAGTATCTTCTTTGACAACAAATTATTGAGATACCAAGGCTGCCACCCTTGACTCAAGTAACTAAGATTCTCTCCGAACGAAACCTATTTACCTCATCAGTTCTGAAAACTCCATTTAGATTGGATCCACCCTTAGGATTAAGAGGGATGAATCCTTCCTTGCTGTTTTGGATGGTGAAAATAGATCACCTCCACTTTCTTCAGGTTTGTGTTTCACAGAAACACCTTCTAGTCAGAAGAAAAACTAGAAGACTCCAGATGCACGACTGAGACGCCTTTATGAGTGGACTTGAGAGAATTCTCAAGTATCTTTGACAACTTAGCCGATCAATTATTTATCAAACTCCTAGAGCAAGAACTTGATAAACCTAAACTCAACTCCTCTCCTTTTCAACTAACTTCAAACTGCACCATGGAACCATGCTTCCAAGTACCAAGTCACCATAACAGACATCTTCCAACAACTCTTTACATTCCATTACTCTTGACTTTGGAATAAAAAGATGCAGATATCTTCACATATAGAGGCCGACGATTGAGATCTTCCACCATCTGTCTTCAGTAACAACTCTAGAATCCCATAATTCTAGAGCTCTTCCATCATAAACATATGCAGCGGAACCACCAAGGAACAAATTATGCTTACCCCAATAAGATGTTAGAACATCTTATAAGACACCCCAATAAGACAACTAGCTACTTCTCCTGCTGTTGTTGTAGAATCTCCTCAGCAACATGAACAACCACCGGGTTGTTACCTTCGATCCAGAACATCCATTCCATCCATTAATACCCTTGAGTATGTTTGAGTTGATTGATATGATCTTCAAAACTCCTCCTTGTTTAAACGCCAAAAAGTATCTCCCAAAGATCTCATCCAGAAACAGACAGGATGCTTGCTCTGATACCAAATGAAATTCTGGTATTGCAGACAGCAGATGTCCAAACACATGTCAAGACATTGTTCGGCATAAACATTTAAACAAAGAACAAAACAACAGACTGATGCCTTGAATATCAGACAGAATCACAGATGTTACGACATTTGTTCCAACATGTTAATCAAAATGGAACTGAAAATTACAGAATGATAAACAACACGGAATATGATGACCTAGTTCGGTGCAACTCACCTACATCTGGGGGATTCTAATCCAGGAAGAAGAATTCACTATCAGTAGTATAGTTTTATGTAAACAACCTCTGGTTTATAAAAAGCACCCACGCTAACCTATCACTACCCAATGAAGACTTTATCATTAGAAGTCACATCTAATTGATAAGAGAAACTCATCTCACTCCCTAAATCACAACCTGTGATTATCTAACAATTAATACCTCATAACTGTATCATCCTTATTGAAAGACACCCTTTCCAATACAAAGTTCAGCCAAACATCCTTGACTAACAAGTTAACTTGGATTTGCTTTAAAGTTTCATCCAAGAACAATATCAGATTCATTACCTACGGGTTTCTGAATCTATACAAGTACCTATGTCTACCACACTGCATCAAAACGATACAGAGGGAGACTTACAAGAAAGACTACGACTCTCAAACCTTAAACCATATTTTCTACTTTAGAAAAGTGTTACGATAGATTCAGTTATTCAGTCCTAGGTCTTGATCTCCTTTTATAAGCTTCTGCTGCCTTGGGCTTCAATCTTCTGTTTGCTGATTCCTTGATACACGTTCTGATCGTTTCCTTAATTATTGGACCAGACTTAGAAACAGCCTGCTATATCAGTTTAAGATGTCAGGACATTCGTTAGGACATCATGTCTTCTTCATGTTGGAACACTATAATCAACGCCTTATTTTACCAAAAATTTGCTCAAATCTGCAGAGCATTCAATTTGTCTTAAGCACATGTTGTGTTTCAAAAATACATGAAGAACTTTTGGGTTGTGTTTCAACAATCTGAGAAAAACTTTTGGGATGTGTTTCAACAATCCGTGCAGAATTTTTTAGTTGTGTTTCAACAATCCTTGGAGAACCTTCCTCACGAGGTTCCTCATTTTTGGGAATCTCATATTCATTATCCTTCGTAATTCCATATCTCAGGATTCAATAATTAAATTAGACTCCAAATTTAAAAGTATATATGTTATACTATTGATGCATATCCTATAAAATCAAATTTGATCCCTTAAAGACCCAACTTAATCCTTTTAGGATTCATAATTTTATAATAAGCTACACACCCTCGAACTCTAAAAATTACTGATAATTAGTGCTCGTTTTGTTCGATGTATGAATCCACACACAAGAGGGGGTGAATGGTGTGTTTCGGAAAAACATTGGTTTGAAAGACTTTTAGGATAATTTTCAGAGCTTTAAAAATTTTCTAAAAATGTTTTATATTTAAGCAACAAAAATTTAAATTGCAGAAAGTAAAATTTAAGGGAAGAGAGAATACACCAGGAATTAAACAAGTTCAGCCAAGAAAACTTAGTCATGTCCCCAAGATTTGATCTTGAAAGTATCCAGTAAAACTTATGAGATTTTTGTAGGTTAAATTATCGAACCCTTTTATACAAGGAAAATGAAGTTTCTAGCTAACTTCCAACCAAATAGTAGACAGATGAGAGAAGCGATTAGTCTTCCTTCCAAAAGACAGATTGAAGTGATTAGTATTCCTTACAAATAGCAACTTAAAAAGGCTAGTGCCTAAGCTAAATTTAGAATTTACACAGGCTTATCTCTAACTAGGGATAGCTTTTATTCTGGGATGAGCTCACGAACTGAACTGAGGTTTTGACGGGCTGTCCATGAACCTATGAGATTTTATACTGGGCATTTCTCCAACCTTAGCGTGCTTTTAATTGGGATGAGCTTACGAACCGAACAAGGATTTTACATAGGATAACCACTAACCAACTTGATATTTTAATAGCAGGCTGATCTCGAACAGATGAAAGCATTTGAATGGGATGCGCCTTCGAACCAAACCAGTGACTTAGTAATTAAATCCACAAACCAAAGCTTTTAAAGGGTTTAGCTTTGAAACCAAATAAATAATTCCAAATTGGATAAATTATTCAAACAAGGTAGAAAATGTTCCTTGGTGAATTTACAATACTACCCTTCTAGAATTACATAAATGCCTCACTTGCAAAAGACCTTTCTCGAAAGCACTACGACTAAATTTCTTAGTGAGATAAAGTGAGAAAATGATTATATATATATATATATATATATATATATATATATATATATATATATATATATATATATATATATAGAGAGAGAGAGAGAGAGAGAGAGAGGGGGGGGGGGGGAGAGATAGAGAGAGAGTGTGTGTGTGAATGAGTGAGAGAGAGAGAGAGAGTGTGTGTGTGTGTGTGAGAGAGAGAGAGTGAGTGAGGAGTCAGATATGAAAGCTTGCGGTTTTGGATGTGAAAATATGAGGAAATAGACCTATATTTATAGGGTAGAGGTTGACACAAAAAAGGAAAATTTTTGTGGCCATAATTGTTGTGCCAATCGATAGGCATAATACTCAAATCGATTGGTTGGCCTAAAATTAATTATTTAGAAAGTTTTAAACCGAAATAATATATATATATATAGCTTTTACCATTCACTAAGATATCCTCCTAAATGTTTAGGGTGCATTGTTGCACTGGCCCAATCGATTTGGCATAAGTGCCAATCGAATGGCCAGTACCAAATATTCCTAGAAATTTTTTGATAGCTCCTAATTCAATTAGCATGATTTTAAAACAATTTTATAAATATATTCTTAACATAAATAAGTTATAAAACTCATTGTGTGTGTGTGTGTGTGTGAGTCAGTGAGTGTGTGTGTGTGTGTGCGCGCGCGCGCATGTGAATGTGTGAGTGCCCGCACGCACGCGCGCGTGTATGTGTGTGTGTGTGTGTTTGTGTGTGTCTGTGTGTGTGTGTGTGATTAGCCATATAACTTTATGAGAAATCTCTTATGCATTTACAACATATTGATCACTCAGACACGAAAGGGCGAGCTTTTACACTTCCTCTATTTCACACTTTGAAGGTTTAAGACTTGTCAAATAATTCATTTGTATAAACAATTGCTTGAATTCTTCTTGAACATGAGGTTTGAGATGTATTCTTGTTTATTGCCATCATTAGATGACTTTTACAATATTCATTAAACCTTAGCTTAGTAGCTTAGTCTGATTGCATCTTTAAGTACTTGTTATGCTTGAACTTAATATGTTATTTATCATCATCAAAAGCATACCCAAGAGTATTTTGTTTAGAGCTTTCTTGATTACTAAGTCTGTAAAAACATGATTCCACATTCTCCTTCTTTTTGATGATGACTACACATCTCTCAGGGATGTGGTAAAAGAAATAATAGATATATGTTTGGACTAATTAAATTCCCCTCAATTAGGTAGAGATTATACTTTATTCCCCCCTGAGAGAATATTTCTCCCCATTTATAGAAATTAAAAAGTTTGATAAAGATGCATTATGATAAATTAAATATACAAACATATTGGCAAGTAAACATTTAGGAAAGGGAAACACATCATTTTATTTAATTTAAAAGGGAAACTGCAAGAAGGAAAAAAATATAAAAGTAAGAAATATTTATTTCATCTCATCATCATCATCATCATCATCATCATCATTTCTTAACACTATTGGAGATACGAGGGTTCCTTTTCTCTAGTTTCTTAATAAGTTTGTTAATCTTTGAATGCATTGCCCTTTGATCATCACAGATATCATTGAGACTGTTTAAAGAGGATAGTGGAAGGTCATTATTTCTTTGTTATCTTGCCCTTCCTGGAGGCAGTGGATAAATTTCTCTTCCTTTAATGGTATATCCCATTTTTCTACCAATCGTTTTTCCTATCTTTGAGTGAATAATTTCCAGTTCATCTTCTTCCAAGTCATAGCTGGTGTAAACTAAAAATTTTGTGATTAATTCACCATAAGGTAGAAAGGTGTTCTTATTTTTGCTATCCAACAAGTGATGAAGCATATCATCAGCCCATTTTTTCTCAACTTGATTTTCCAAAAACCAAACCGTAAGAACACCTAATTTTTGGATGGTGCTAAAGTTTATTTTCCTTTGGGAAAAGAATATGATTCATTGTATAGTGAAACATTATACTATACGGGCTTACAAATACGACATTGAATAGAGATGGAATTCCAGAAGATGGATCAATTAGAAGGGTTTGATCATAGAGGTCAAAGTTAAACTCAATACCTTCATCATTTTTTAAATCGTAGTCTGGTTGGATGAAAGGTAGGCTGCAAGCTTGTGCAAAATCTTCCAGAGATAGAATGATGGGGTGCTTCTTGACATTGGAGCTAATTATGCCATTTTGGTAGGTGAGTGTCATACCCCAAATTTTGACCACTAAGATTTCCCATCATTGTACAAACCATCATCACAATATGGATGTACCTTTGTGCCTCATCAATCTCCTCAAGGAATTATTGAGCATTCACTACAATCAGAGATTAGGGTTTTAACCTCTCTCGGGGTACTTAGACAAAGGATCAATCAAGAAATGACATGATCTTTAAATTTTCTAACCTCTCAAACTCCTATGAAGGATCAAGAGGACTCCCACATCAAGAATCAAGCACAAAGTTGCAACATTCCAAGTGGATCAAGCCTCGAGATTGCCAGTGTCACCAAATTAGGGTTTCGGTCGACTGAGGCCTCCAGAGGGAAATTTTCCTCTGGGCATGAGCCAATGCTTCAAAACATAGCTCAAGATACTCCAAAAGACCTCATACACCCCATAATCAAGTTAATTTAGCCGCAGGGGAAGCATTCATCAAAAATTAGGAATTAGGGTTTCTTGACCTAATTCACCCCTAAGTTGACTTTTGGGACAAAACATGAGCCAAGACCTCAAGACATGATTTGAGGGTATCTAATAAACTACATTGATCCCTTTTCAACAATGGATTAATCCAAGAAGCTTGATCCACAAGTTTCAATTTCATCTGGACCACAACTAGGGTTTTGAATAAAAAGTCAACTGTACCTTTGACTTTTGATTAGGACATGCTCCCAAACCTTGGAACATGATTCAATACACCTTATAAAACCTTTGGAACATAGCCATTAGGTTTGATTTAGGTTAAGGACTTGATTTCACCAAGGATCGTACAGTTTGGAATTCATCCGGTAAAAAGTCAACAGTGCACAAAAGTCAACTTTGACTTTTTGAGATTTTTCACAATTATGGTTCCTTGAACCCAAAATGATGTTAATGTGTGATCTAAATCATCCTTCATCAAGAAAAATCTAAGAAAGTGGGATAACTTGTAAAAGGGGTAACCATAAAAACTCAGAATTTTTCTAAGTTATAAAACAAAGTGGCTAGGGTACCAACTTCCAAGGATATTAACTTGAGATCCAAGCAACCATTTTGGTTGATCCAAAGATGGATTTGTAGATCTCATGGTATACTTTAAAAGCTTCAACTACAGCTCATTCCAATTCCTCATAGATTTCAAGTTATGGAGTTATCAAAATGGCTGAAAACATGAAATGTCAATTTTTCCAAAACTTAGTGAAATTTTCACTAAGTCAGAATCTGTCTTGCTTTTTTCAAAATGTAGGGGAATTTTTCACTTGGATCCAAAAATTTTCAAGACAAACTATGATCACACATATGTTGTATCATATGAGAGCTTTCCAAAATGGACAAGAACTCCATCAAATTCCACTTGAGCTAGGAGTTATAACAATGGCAATATGCCTTGCTGCAACTGTCATGACAAGGCAGATTTGTGCATTTTGCTCGATTTGATCAAATTGTACAAATGACAAACAAGTTTATCCATCTGAACACTTCAAGGGGGAACAAACAAGGGGCAAGCACTGATCCATCAGCCTCCCAAGTCCAAGATTCCACAAGTAGCATGCCAAACCTAAAAAGCCTAAAAGGGGGGACAAAACTCCAATTTTGTTTTGGGGCATTTAATGGATGCACCAAGGTGGCATGAACTGAGCCTATTTCAACTGAATTCAGTCCAAGTTTATCTCTGAACCAAAGACCATAGGCCTGTGCTCTAACCTCTAGTCAATGGCTAGAGGAGACTTAAGATTCCAAAGTGATCCAATAGGCCAACAGCCTGCTGCAGCCACCATTCACTATTGCTTGCAAAACAAACTTGCTCTATGATAAATAGAGCTCATTTGTGCATAGTTTGAGTACACCAAAACCCCCAAAGTGATGTTTTCCTCAAAATCACCTTCTCACTTCCAAATTTGCCTTCCAAAACAAGTCACAATCGGGTTTTGAGCTTGGGAACAATTCCAACCAAACCAATCACACACACACCCCATAAATATCATATAGAAGTGATCTAAACACTTAAACAACATCTGGAACACCAATTTCACAAAATCACCAGCCAATTACTCAAGGTTTTAACCAAGTTGCAGCTGAGGTGCCATACTTTGTTCCAGTCCATTTCAGATCTCTCCAAGCACTCAAACACATTCCATATGGTGTAGGGAAGCTATTAAGATCATCACAACTTATCTGTAACACCTCCAACTCAAAGATTAGATTGCTCTTGCTGCCACGACCTTCAAGTAAGCCTAAACTTGGTCATCTCATGATTCATGCATATCTCCTCGCACAATAATTTTGCCATATGTTCATAATCATGTATGGAGGGTTTCCCCTCAATTAATTGCTTTGTTTGAATCGTGTATCAAAATTCTTAGCCTTCATGCAGAATTTAGGGTTCTTGAGATTTTGTCTTGATTTCTTATTCCATGCTTAAAATAAATGAAATTAAAGACCATAGACATGATCGTGAGGTGAAAACGAGTAGATTGATATGTGGATTGTGTGATTTCATCAAGTAATCAGTGAGATTGAGGAGAAAACGCAAATCTGGGCAAAACAGAGGGCGCGGGCAAGAACTTGATGTTCTTGGCGCCCTTTTTTGAATTTTCAAATATTTGAATTTTTGTGATTTTATTTAATTGATTCAAAAATTAATTTCTCTCTGGTTTTTAATGATTTTAAGTTGATTATTTTTTTAATAATTCAAAAAAATGTTAAAATATTTTATTTTACCAAAAATTCCCAAAAATATGATTTATTTTATATACTTAATATTTTTGCAAAGAATTAATTTTTTTTTTGTGTTTTTTAACATTTAAAATATTTTTTCCTTCTTGATTTTCCAAACATAAATGGTTTTCAATCATTTTATGGATAAAAACATGATTTTTCAAACATTAATCCAAGATCACAACTTGTTTTTCACACATGTTTGATAATTTTGATTATTTTAATTGAATTTTTATTTAATTAAAATACATTTTGAAATAAATTTAGGGTTTTGATCTTAATCACCCTAAACAAATCTTTTTCAAAAATCTTTTGGGCCTCTTGATAGAGTGTAAGTCTCATCCCTTTGTAAATAAATCATTTTTGGGCCTCAGTGTATTGTATAAGTCCCGATACCGTCAGAAATTTCGACGTGATCGTCATTTTCAGATTATTGTCAACTGGGCTTCTCCTTGAGCTATAAGACCCATCTTTATTCATTTTCAAACTCTTTGGGTCTCTAATAGAGTGTAAGACCCAAACCCTTTTGAAAATCAAAATCATTTTGGGCCTCAGTCATTGTATAAGTCCCACTGTATTTTAAAAACCTCGGCGCGATCGCCATTTTCAAACAAACAACTGGGCCTACCCTCGTGTTGTAAGTCCCATTTCTTTTCTTTAAAAACACTTTTGGGCCTCTTGAGAGAGTGTAAGACCCATCCCTTTGTACAAAAAAACTTTTTTTCGGGCCTCAGTCACTTGTATAAGTCCCTGTACAAATTCAAAACAACGGTGCGATCATCGTTAAAACTTGGGCCTCTCCTTGAGCTGTAAGCCCCCACAATCTTTTCAAAATACTTTCTCCTTTGATTTTGAATCCAAATATATAGTTGTTATCAAAACTTTCTTTAATTTCTTTGTTGAACAACTAACAAAACAGCATGGAAGCTCTACAACGGGAAAGTGTTTATCCGCTTTCTTTTATCTGCTTTCATATAAGTCTTCTTTCATACCTCCTATATACTCATCATATATCAACTGTATATATACTAATATAGTTATTTAGAATTTTTCCCCGGCAACTACGTCTAGAACTAGGTAAAGCCCGTTGGTCACTCTTGAATACAAACAAAACTAGATCCTCATAGGATTCCAGATATAGTCTTCCCTCCTCTTGGTGTTAAACAATATGGAACAAAGAGAAAGGCAGTATTCTCGGTGAACCTTTTCTCAGAATGTCACCCCTAGAAATTGTTAAAGAAATTCTACTCCCCAGAGATGATCTTTTCTCCGTGAATGGCATCTCTTGAGTTTCTTCCAAATCCTCGAACTTTCGTGGAATGATCTCTTCTATGTGAATTGCATTTCTTGAACTTCTCTTGGTTTGGGGACCCACAGGCTTTCTAAAAGCATCCCCGCCTCCGGTTGGGCGTTGTACAAGGACCCTTCGGCTTCTTAGAAATTCTCATGCCATCCCTTGGGCTTAATACAAGGACCCTGATGACCTCTTAAAGGTATAAGACAGAACTTAGTCATCCTTTGATAGAGCAGTCTTTCCAGTGTCAAAACTCCAGCCATTTTAGGGTTGATTATCATCCCTTAAATCCCGTGCCTCCTCTTGGGCATCGTACAAAAGATAAGACTCGGTTATACTATTAGACTCAGACAATCTCAATCCTCTTGAGTCTCAAAGACATTCTTAAGTTCCTTCTAAACAAAGGAAGAAACCCCGACCATTCTGGATCAATCTCCAGCAGAAACCCAGTCTCTCTCATGAGAGTTCTCTATTTGGACCTGCCTAGGGATCTCAATAACCCTCAGTAGTAAGATAGCCTCCTCTTAGGCTTTGTATAATGATCCTTCCTCAGCGCAGTCAGCCTCCTCTTGGGCTTTATACAATGATTATCCCCAACAGAGCTAACCTTTTCATACTCTCTTGTTGAGTCACTCACTTTTCAAGGCTCTCTTGTTGAGTCAATCTCATTTTAGCCTCAATCTTGGGCTTTGTACGAGACAACAAATCACTCTCTTGTTGAGTATAAAATACTCACTTGTTGAGTCAATCACCTTTTCAGACTCTCCTGTTGAGTCAACCCTTTTTTAGGCTCTGTCTTAGGCTTCATACAAGACAGATAAAAGTACTCTCTCGTTGAGTCAAACCCTTTTAGCCTCCGTCTTGGGCTTTGTACAAGACACATAAAAACACTCTCTTGTTGAGTGAACCCTTTTAGCCTCAATCTTGGGCTTTGTACAAGGCAGAAAGAACATTTTCCCTAAAAAGGAAAATTTCCAGCCTCCTCTTAGGCTTTATATAAAGAAATCTCCAGTTGAGTCAATTAACCTTTTAGCATCAACCTTGTGCTTTGATCAAGGCACACAAAAGTCAACAATCCCTCTTTAAAGATGACAAATTCTCTCTAAAGGCCTTTTAGCTTCAATCTTGGGCGTTGAACAAGACCTAAATAACCTTTTAGCTTCAATCTTGGGCTTTGAACAAGACACCAAAACATCTTTTCCTCCCTTAGAATAGGAGGAACTACGATCGCTGTGATTTCCCTGTTTGGTTACATAGGCATAAGATTGTAAAATCTTAGCGAGCATACTAATCAAAAACTTTAGATCCAGTACCGTCATGCATCAATCAAACAAGAAAAAAAAACATCAGATCCAGTACCTTACCAAAATCCTCATGAACCGTCAAGACACTGTATTCTTAGCAAAATAACCTCGGAGAGACCCACTATTTTGATAGCATCTGTAAACCAACAGTCATCTGTTCAAACTCAGTATGCAAGCAGGGTTAATTGGAGACATCTATTTCCCGTCCTTAATTAGCTTCACAGGATAAAAAATGAATCGAACTGTAGTACCAAAGCGATAGTAATTCGAAACCACAAAAACCGCGCTACAGAAAAATGGCGACCACAGTGGGAGTCATTCTCTCTTACAGTCCGAAAGAGAAACCCTTAAGCTCACAAAAGTGTCACAGAAATGGCGACTCTGTTGTGGAGTCATTGTCTGTATAGGATCATAGGACTAGAGGTCTAGGATGTTAGGATAAATATATATACTACTTTTCCTAATTGATATATGTGTTTACTTTTCTGCTAATGGAAATGCGTGTGATGCCGCATGTGGAAAGATTGAGTATACGCCTAAGATAAGTGATGGCACTAGACGAGTAATCTTACAGGGAGTGACTCCCAAATAAGAGACCTCGGCCGACCATCAAATAGTGGAGATGCCCTTTGCGGATTCAATGCCTATACGACTTCGGTTGTTGAAAGAAGATTGTTCGATTGGGTTATCTGAGAAACTGAGGATTTTAGTATACTGAAACCATTTAGTAGTACGGAAGCTATCGGAAATAGTTGTCACACGATACTACCCTCATTTGAGACTACTCTAAGATACTACAGCTCGCTTGGATATCCGTTTGTTGTCGTTATCCCAAGAGGGGTCAGTGATTTTGAGAGACAGGTACAAAAATCACCAGTATAAACCTTTGGGGATGGGTAGAGCCTTGACTTCATGACACCGAACCTTTGACCCCATGTTTTTTCTATGTTTTTGTGTGTTGCATTCATGCATTCATTCATTAAAAACGTTAAACAAAGAAAATATTCTCTTCTAGTCTCTCTTTTTTAAATTAAACTAAGACAATGATTGCAAATATCAGAGAAAAAGATTGCGCTAATGGACTTTGGTAGAAGGAAGACTCACAAGTATACCTTCAAGGTTCCAAAATTAGAGGATTTGAGAGGGTTGGTAAGGATTATCACTAACCCTGATGCTTTCAGAGCTAAGTACGGAGGTTTGCTATCTCTATTAAGGGGTCCATGTAATCGAAGGAATCCTGGCTACGCTCATTCAGTTCTACGATCTGGTCTATCACTGTTTTACATTTCTGGATTATCAACTAGCACCAACACTGGAGGAGTACTCTCATCTGACTGATTTACCCATTACTGATCAAGCTCCCTTTTCTGGACTGGAAGAAATTCCAAAGAATCAGACCATTGTAAGACCAATTTATTTGGACGAGTCAGAAGTCAGGACTCACATGACCACTAAGGGTGGAATCCAAGGTTTACCAGCCAAGTTCCTGGTAAAGAAAGCTCTGTACTTCGCTAGTATAGGGAACGTGTCTGATTTCGAAAGCATCTTTTCTTTGCTCACCTACGGGTTATTTCTGTTTCCCAACATTGATAACTTTGTTGATATCAATGCCATTAAGGTTTTTCTGATTGGAAACCCTGTACCGACTTTGCTCGTAGATGCGTATCATTCTGTACACTTGAGGAATTTGTACCGCGGAGTAATGATCACATGCTGTGTACCCCTGTTATACAAATGGTTCACTTCCCATTTACCTAAGTCTACCGCTTTTTGGGATCATAAGAGTGCTCTACATTGGTCGCAAAGAATCATGTCTATTACCAACTCTGGCATCGATTGGTACAATCGGATCTATGACGGGATAAGAATCATTGACCGTTATGGAAACTTCCCTAACGTACCCCTCATAGGAACTAAAGGAGGAATCAATTATCATCCAGTTTTAGTTCGTCGCCAATTTGGGTACCCGATGAGACATATCCCGCGTAATGTTCATCTAGAAGGTATTTTATTCAAGGAAGGAGAAAATTACAGGGCACTAAAGACAGAAATAGTGCACGCCTGGAAACACGTTCATAGAAAAGGACGAGAGTCTCTAGGGAAGCCGGACTGTGTCTCGGTGGAGCCTTATCTCCACTGGGTACAAACTAGAGCTCTCAAGCTGAGGATGTCTTACCCTCGTCAAGAAGTTCTTCCGTTAAGGGACCCTGTCCTTTACTTTATGTCTGATACGGAAAAACTTCAGGTTACTCTCAACAAAGTTCAACAGGAGAAGAGGTCTTGGAAGAACAAGTACCGTATTCTCAATGTGGAGTGTAAAAAAATACAGCAACTATTGAAAGATAAAGATGCTCTGATTGAGATTTTAGAGCAACATGCTGTAGAGAATCAAGAAGACCAAAGGAACTTGCTCGCTCCTTTCACTTGGCAAAGGAATGACAACCTGACAACGGCTCAAGAGCCCCGGTCAAAGAAAAGGAAAGTACCAGAACCAGCACCTGAGCCCTCCTCAGAGAGGACTCAGGATCCATTAGCTTAGACATTTCCTTTTACAACACTTTGTAATCTATTGTATTTCCATTTTCGCAATCTTTAAATTAAATAAAACGGGGCCTTCCCCACTGTTTGATATATGCAATCCAATTGTTGAAGTTTCTTTTGATTAAAAAAATAATAACTAAATATAATCATTGCATATCATTCATCATTCTCATATAACGCATTCTTCTTCTCTACGAATCTCACGTTTGTATCTCGGTTCTAGAGTCAAACTGTCCTATTCGTACAATACTCGGGCCAATCGACAAAGGAGGATGGATAATCTCGAGGAAGAGAACAGAGAGTTAAGAGAAGAACTCGACGCTCTGAAAGAAGATCTGAGGAAACTTCATAATGACATGCAAGCTCTGGCAGAAGCTCAGATTCAACGGACAGCGATCTCAGAGATCGCATCGACGCCCATAGTGGAGAAGTATGATCCTCGGTATAACATGCCTAAAGATCGTCCCTGGGTTATGCCTATTAACTATATCCCGGAAGGATATGTTCCACCGATCACTGAAGATCAGGGAACTGTAGTAGGACGATATGTCCTTTGGGAAAGCGAAGATGCCAGGGGCATGACGATAACTTCTGAAGGTTACAAACTTCGGGAAGCACCAAGAGTCTCTGCTGTAATGACTGTACCACCCCCCGTGGTGCACACTGTCCCGGAAGAACAGATTCCACAGATACCTTCTGTTGGAAGCGAAGGTATGGATGAGAGAATGAAGGATTTCCAGGAACAGTTCCCTGAAATGCAGAAGGAACTGCAAGCCCTTCGCGGTCAGGATTTATTTGGAAAGGACGCTGCAGACCTTTGTTTGGTCCCCAATGTGAAAGTTCCGCACAAATTCAAAGTGCCCGAATTTGAAAAGTACAAGGGTAACTCTTGACCTCAAAGTCATTTGGTGATGTACACTCGGAGGATGTCAACTCAGACAGAGAACAACCAGCTACTGATCCATTACTTCCAAGATAGTTTAACCAGTGCCGCACTAAAATGGTACATGGGATTAAACCGCACTAAGATTGTAACTTTCAGAGATCTTGGCGCTGCCTTCGTTCAGCAATATAATTATAACCTGGACATGGCACCGGAAGAGATCAACTTAGAGCCATGTGACAAAAGGATAAGGAAACCTTTAAGGAATACGCTCAGAGATGGCGTGAAATTGCCGCTCAGATTTGTCCACCTCTTGAGGAAAAAGAGATGACAAAAATTTTCTTAAAAACCTTAAGTTCATTTTACTATGACAGAATGGTCGCCAGTGCGCCCAGCGACTTCACCGAGATGGTAGGCATGGGAGTTCGTCTTGAGGAGATGGTCCGAGAGGGACGTCTGGTCAAAGATGTCGGATCATCAAGTAGTACAAAATGATACGGTAGTGCTCTCCCTAAGAAAAAAGAGCAGGATATTGGGAATATCTCTCTCGGAAAGCAAAGGCGACGGTACCAACCAGTAGCAGCGGTAACTCCTGCTATTAACCGTACGCCTGCTCCTACGTATCAACCTCAGGTTGCTCAGAGCCAACCGAAACGAAAGCAATATCAGCAAAGGACACAACAGCCTCTTCAGCAGGCTCGTCCTTAATACAACAACAACCATGCAACACGACCACCAGGGTTTGACCCTATACCAATGTTGTACGCAGAATTGTTTCCGTTACTGCTGGTCAAGGGACACGTCCAGACCAGGTCTCCTCTTGCAATACCGGAGAATCCGCCTTTTTGGTTTAAAATGGATCAGACTTGTCCTTACCATCAAGGAGGACCAGGGCATAACATAGAAAACTGTCTCAGCTTCAAGTCTGACGTGCAAAAGCTCGTCAGGAGCGGGGTCTTATCCTTCAAGGATACAAATCCAAATGTTCTCACGAACCCGTTGCCTCAACACGAGAAAGCTGAAGTAAATTTGATAGAAGGAGAGTCTAACAGCAGCTATCAAATTCATGATGTACTCTTATTAAGGGCCAACCTGGTCAAGATGAATCGCAGACATAGCAGATATGGTCATATACCAGCTCACAACTATCACCAGTGTGATATCTGCTCTAAAGACAATCAAGGATGTTCTGTGGTGCAAGCAGCTCTACAGGAACAATTGAATCTCGGATGGATCCAAGAGCACCGAATTCGTGGAGTAAACATGACTTATACGAATTCCAACATCGTTCAAAACCACGACATCCGTGCGATGAATATCAACTTGGTGGCGATGCACTCAAGGCAAAGCCAACATCACAATCTGCCTCGGCATGATTACGATTCCTGTCTGGTCTGCTCGGTAAACAAACAGGGATGCTCTTTCATACAAGAGGCCCTCCAGCGTCAGATGGATCTTGGATGGATCCAGGACTACCATGATAGAAATCCTTATCAAGTTAACATGATTCAAATCTTTGATGTTCGTTTGATGAATACCAGCTTGGTGGAGTTGCACGCTACACAAGTCCAACTCGGTTTTCTGACTTCGTATAATTAATAGAACTGTACAATATACCGTGAGAGTAATCAAGGATGTGCTCTCGTTCAAAGAACGCTTTAACACTTGTTAAACCACTGGTGGCTTCCGATCTATATCGATGAAGACACACAATAAGTCAGCATGACTAACGGGAACCCTGCTAGGCATCAAAGTCAGGATGTTCGATCAATGGAAACTGACCTAGTAAGGTTACACTGCATACAAAGCGGACGTGGCCAGGTGCCACCACACAACTATGAACGCTGTAGAGTTTGCTCGGAAGATAATCAAGGATGTTACCTCGTGCGAGCAACCCTTCAAAGTCAGTTGGATCACAAAGAGATTTGACCGTGTCCAGGTTTTGGATCAATCAACTTGACGCCAGACTATTTCGCTGATCAAATCAAAGATGTCGTCGTGATCTCTAATCATAAGAGGACCAAAGATGTTTATGCCATTATCCCTCTACTTGACGAATCGAAGGTTCTTAACCAAGAACTGATTGAAATTACTTACAATGGTCAGAAAAATCAGAAGGCTCCTGTAGTTATCTATATGCCGGGACCACTACTGTATGAATCAAATAAGGCTATCCCTTACAAGTACGGTGCCACAACAATTGAGAATGGAAAGGAAACTCCATTACCCTCTGTCATGAATATTGCAGACATCAGTCGAGTAAAATGGAGCGGTCGGATATTCAACAGAGGAGTTGGAGAACCCAGAGAAAGGGAACCTCGAACAGAAGTTCGTTATCAACCAGTCGGTCAGTCCAATGGTCCCGACCTTTCAAAGAACAACGATGAGATGCTGAAGCTCATCTAGAAGAGTGAGTACAACATTGTTGATCAACTGTTGCAAACTCCTTCAAAAATCTCAGTGTTATCACTTTTACTCAGTTCCGAAGCTCACAAAGAAGCTCTACAGAAAGTCTTAGAGCAAACCTTCATGGAACAGGATGTAACAATACGACAGTTTGATAGCATCATCTCCAACATCACTTCCTGCAATAACTTGGGATTCAGTGATGAGGAACTGCCGGAAGAGGGCCACCGTCACAACATGGTACTCAATATTACAGTCAACTGCTAGGACGATGCATTAGCCAGCGTACTGGTAGACACCGGATCAGCTCTAAATGTGATGCCAAAGTCCACATTAATGCGATTATCATACCAAGGATCTCCGATGAGGGCCAGTGAGGTCACCGTCAAAGCATTTGACGGATCCCAAAAAATAGTTATCGGCGAAGTCGACCTTCCCATAACCATCGGTCCTCACACTTTCCAAGTCACTTTCCAGGTCATGGACATTCGAGCAACATACAGCTGTTTGTTGGGAAGACCTTGGATACACGAGGCTGGGGCAATCACTTCGACACTTCACCAGAAGCTGAAGTTTGTCAAAAACAACTACCTCGTCACGGTCTGCGGAGAGCAAGTCTTGCTCGTAAGTAACTTATAATCATCCACTTATGTAGAACCAGATGAGGTTATCGGAACCCAGTTCCAAGCACTTTCGGTGAACAATGACAATCAATCAGAGAGAGGAACCTCGATTTCCTCGTACAAAGATGCTCTCGAAGTAATCAAAAGCAACAATGCGAAAGGATGGGGACAGCTTGTCGTTCCTACTGACAACAAAGCAAAGAAAGGTCTTAACTTTTCCTCAATCTTTACCCAGACTGCTGCTACCGATGAAAGCTTTCATCCCATTCAGGACTTCTTCCATAGTGGAGGTTTTCTTCACCCAGTGTCTCAAGAAGTGCATACTATCGACGAAGGTGATTCCTCCGATATAGAGGAAGAATGGAAGTCCTACCTTAACAAGGACGGTTATATGTCTCAGGACGAAACACATACTCCATTATGCTTTCCCTCGCAGAGTCCGAGATTTATACCAAGGTCAGACGTCAAAATGATCTACGGAGATTGCGATTCGGAAGGATGTCGTGCTCCACCTAACTCATTAGAGGAGGACACTCTGATGAAAGATAACTTTGACTACTATGGCTCGATGGATGGCCTGCCAATGTGCCAGCCGTACCCAGGAGACTCGGGGCAAGAGAATTAGCCGAACAATGAAAATTAGTTTAGCATCATTAAAAAGAATACTTGCGTCCCCACCATGTCATGGGATCAACATTCAGGATATTCTGAAAATACCCAGCACGACGATGAATTTGCAAAGTTTACAGGACTAGAATTCATCAACTATGCCTTTCCCGAGGTCAACGTCATTGAAAGAGATGACTCCTCCAATTCCAAAGAAGTGTGGGACACCTTAGGACAACCGAGTGATAAATACGACTTTATGGTCAAGTACACCGCTCCTGAAAGCTCTCGCATCAGGCTCGAAGATATCCAGCCAACTGGATGGGGAGATATACCTGAGAGTACAATTACTATGCAAAATACAACTGAAGAATCCTCCTACGACAACTCTGCCTGGGAGACAGATTCCAACGATCCTGCTCCGCCAGAAATCAGCATCATTTCTAAGGACAAATCAAGAAAGAAGGTACCAGACTTTGTGATTCACCGAGGAGTTCGATTCTTGAAACTATAGCCCAAAGCGACAGAGTTTTGTTTTATAGGGCTGTAGTTTCAAGAATCGACAAAATCATAAATAAAATAACGTCGTTCTGTAATTTCCGTATTTATTGCTGTCTTCTCTTTTCACTTTTTCAGAAAATGGTAATCCTAAAAAACAAAAAAATAAAAACAAGCAGTTTTCCAAAGAAAATACACTGCACATACTCTTACATTTCTCTCTATCTCTTCTAAAAATAAAATCATCACGTCATGCAGATTGCTTGTTTTAAACCCCATTGAAACATACGATCCGATGCCTTCTCCCAACTTTGAAATCCCGGTATTTGAGGCTGAAGAAGAAAATGACGAAGAAATTCTAGAAGAGATCTCCCGATTACTCAGACAAGAGGAAAGTTCCATCGGACCTCATAAAGAGTCGTTGGAAACGGTTAACTTGGGTTCAGAAGAGAGAAAAGAAGTCAAGATTGGGGCACTGCTCAGTTCAACTGTCAAAGAAAATTTGATAAAGCTTCTCAAAGAATTTCCCGATATATTCGCTTGGTCTTATCAGGATATGCCAGGGTTGGATACCAGCATCGTGGAACATCATCTACCGTTAAGATCAGAATGTCTTCCAGTGAAACAAAGACTGAGACGGACTCATCCAGACATGGCCATCAAAATCAAAGAGGAAGTACAGAAATAGATTGACGCGGGTTTCCTCGCCACATCAGAGTATTCTCAATGGTTAGCCAACATAGTGCCAGTTCCGAAAAAGGACAGAAAGGTACGAATGTATGTAGATTACAGGGATCTGAACAAGGCAAGTCCAAAGGACGACTTTCCCTCACCACACATTAACATGCTAGTAGACAGTACGACAAAATTCAAAGTATTCTCCTTCATGGATGGATTCTTGGGCTATAATCAGATAAAAATGGCGTCAAAAGACATGGAGAAAACTTCATTCATCACCCCATGGGGCACTTTCTGTTACAAGGTAATGTCGTTCAGCTTGAAGAACGCCGGGGCGACCTATCAAAGGGCCATGACTACTCCGTTTCATGACAGGATACACAAAGAAATTGAGGCATATGTCGATGATATGATTGCCAAATCTAAAACAGAAGAGGAGCATGTGATCCACCTATCAAAGTTATTCGAGCGGCTGAGAAAGTACAAACTCCGTTTGAATCGTAACAAATGCATATTCGGTGTCCGTTCGGGGAAACTGCTAGGGTTCATCGTCATTCAGAAAGGGATTGAGGTTGATCCTAACAAGGTCAAGGCCATTCAAGAAATGCCTTCCCCAAAGACTGAAAAATAAGTCAGGGGATTCCTGGGACGTCTGAATTATATTTCCCGATTTATATTCCTCATGACCGCGAGATATGCACCGATCTTCAAGTTACGAAAAAAGAATCAGGACTACGTTTGGACAGAAGACTGCCAAACCGCCTTCAATAGTATCGAGGAATACCTGTTGAACCCACCGATTCTATCACCTCTAGTGGAAGGAAGACCACTGATCATCTACCTAACAGTCTTGGAAGACTCGATGGGTTGTGTACTTGGCCAACAAGATGAAACAAAAAGAAAAGAGTCTGCCATTTACTACTTGAGCAAGAAATTCACAGACTGTGAAACTCGGTACACTATGCTTGAGAAAACTTGTTGTGCTCTGGCTTGGGCAGCCAAACATCTTCGCCAGTATATGATTCGTCACACTACTTGGTTAATCTCAGAAATGGATCCGATCAAGTACGTCTTTGAAAAACCTGCTCTCACGGGAAGGATTTCCCGTTGGCAGATGTTGTTATCAGAATACGACATCGAATACCATGCTCAAAAAGTCGTTAAAGGTAGTATTTTAGCCGATCATTTGGCTCATCAACCGATTGACGATCAAGAATCATTCGAATTTGACTTCCCAAACAAAGATGTCATGTATCTAAAAATGAAAGATTGCGATGAACTGCTACCCAGTGAAGGGCCAGAACCAGATTCCCAATGGGGACTAATCTTTGACGGAGTTGTCAATCATTATGGAAACGGAATTGGAGCAATCATCATAACACCTCAGGGTACCCACATTCCTTTCACTGGTCGACTGACATTCAAGTGCTTAAACAACGAGGCCGAATACGAAGCTTGTATCATGGGTCTCGAGGAAGCGATCGACTTAAGGATCAAGAACTTGGATGTATATGGCGACTCAGCCCTGGTTATCAATCAGATCAAAGGAAATTGGAACACATACCAATCAGGACTAATTCCTTACAAAGATTACGCGAGAAGGTTGTTACCCTTCTTCGACAGAATCAAATTTCATCACATCCCTCGTGAAGAGAATCACATGGCTGATGCATTAGCCACTCTCTCTTCCATGATTAGTGTAGGTCAGTGGAACGACTTACCTAAGATCGACATAATGCGCCTTGAATAGCCCGCCTACATCTTCGTGATTGAAGCAGTCCTAGACGGAAAATCTTGGTATCACGATCTCAAATGCTTCCTTCAGAAACAAGAATACCCACCTGGGGCATCCAACAGAGATAGAAAGACCCTCAGAATATTGGCAGGCAACTTCTTCCTGAGCGGTGGTACACTCTATAAGATAAACTTTGACATGGTTTTGCTCTGATGCGTAGACGGACCAGAAGCAAACCTGTTGATAAAAGAAATTCATGAAGGATCCTTTGGCACTCATGCCAATGGACATACAATGGCGAGAAAAATTCTAAGAGCAGGGTACTATTGGTTGACCATGGAATCTGACTGCTATAAGTACATGAGAAGGTGTCACAAGTGTCAGATATACTCAGACAAAATCCATGTACTGCCTACGCATCTCAAAGTTCTCTCTTCCCCATGGCCTTTTTCTATATGGGGAATCGACATGATTAGTATAATTGAGCCCAAGGCTTCAAACGGACATCGGTTCATCTTGGTAGCCATTGACTACTTTACCAAGTGGGTCGAAGCAGCGTCATACGCCAATGTAACCCGACAAGTGGTGGTCCAATTTATCAAAAATAATATCATCTGCCGTTATGGTGTTCCGAGCCAGATCATTACGGATAATGGATCCAACTTGAACAATAAGATGATGAAAGAGTTGTGCGCTGAGTTCAAGATCGAACACCATAACTCATCTCTTTACCGACCTAAGATAAATGGAGCGGTAGAAGCGGCTAACAAGAACATCAAGAAGATCGTTCAAAAGATGGTTGTAACCTACAAAGACTGGCATGAGATGCTACCCTTTGCTCTTCACAGTTATCGCACATCTGTCCGGACTTCAACAAGGGCAACCCCTTTCTCTCTAGTATATGGCATGGAGGCAGTGCTCCCCATAGAAGTAGAGATCCTATCAATCAGGGTATTGATGGAAGCTAAGCTAACAGAAGCTGAATGGCGTCAAAGTTGGCACGACGAATTGAATCTAATCGAAGAAAAGCGAATAACGGCACTATACCATGGTCAGTTGTATCAGCAAAGGATGAAGACAACGTTTGATAAAAAGGTCCGACCTCGTGTCTTCAGAAAAGGAGACCTTGTGCTCAAAAGGATACAATCATTCCTCACTGATTCTCGGGGAAAATGGACTCCGAATTATGACGGCCCTTATGTGGTCAAGAAAGCCTTCTCAGGCGGCGCCTTGAGACTCGCAACCATGGATGGAGAAGAATTTGCCTATCCCACAAATGTTGATGTAGTCAAGAAATACTTCGCCTAAATAAAAAAAAAGTCTCGGTGGATTGAAAACCCGAAAGGGCGGTCCAGGAAAAAATTAGAGACATAAGCAAAAATCATTCTGGTGGATTAGAAACCTCAAAGTACAATCCAGGCAAAAGTTAGGGATTCATGGCAAGTAACTACGTCTGATTAGTTCAACTCCTCGGTAGTCGCGCCATCCATCAAAGAAATCTCGATCAAGATCATCTTCGACAGAAGTTCAGGATGCCCCGAATTCAAAGTTGGTAGAAGGATAGTGGTCGTTATGTTTCAATGTAGCCCTTTTCCCTTAAATTACCATTTTCTAACTTTGTAAATACTCCATGCAATCACGCGTTTGGCTGATTTCCATCCTATCAATAAAATTTGAGCCCTTGTGCTTTGTTTGTAATTCTTATTTGTTTTAGCTTTACAGAGCAACATTGAAACATGATTAACGATTCTTGAAATAAAACAAAAATGAATTTACTTGTCAACTTTTTTTTCTGCTTTTTAAAATAAAGATGGCAATTTCTTTTGACCGTTGATCATCGAAAGAACATCGATCGCTTCTCCAAAGGCGGTTGGGCTTCAAAGTACAGGATCAAAGTACTCCTTCTCAAGCCAGTACGTTCGAATGAAGGATCAGCTGTGTCAGATGCGAATATTCCGTCTGACATCCCCGACAGAGTTCTTATCTCCTAAGTCCGACCAAGGTTGTTCCCCACATGGACTATCTCTCCTAATCAAGGAAAAATTGCTATCTTGAACAAATGGTATTTCCTCGTCCCCAGCAGTGGCCGAGTATTCAGTCGTGTTCATCTACTAGTCTGTATGTCGTGTCAGTTTTGTCAGCATAAACATACATACATCATGCATTATTTATTTGCATTCATATTCATATTGCATCACTATCACTCTAGGCAGTCTTATCCCCTAGTGATAAAAGTCCTCTCAATTGAGTTGTCAGTTCTTTCCTTATCAGGAAATGTTGCGTCTGAACAACCTCTCTTCCATCTTATTCCTGGATTGAAGTTGGGCCTCGGCCACTTTGATAACTTGAACCTCTGAAAGGCTAGAAGACATCTCTGGAACATCACTCTTCGCTATTGAAGATGATATGTTTTCTTTTTCGGATTAAGGAAAATCCCCAGAGAAAGCCCTTCAAAATTGGATCACATCGTATGGCATTTCTTCGAGAAGATATCGAGGAAAAGTATGATGTAATACCCCCAAACAGGAAGCAGTCTCTCGAGAGACTCATTTTCCCCCAGTAGAGTCAACAAATGGCATCCCCAATAGAGAAGTTTGAACACCTCTACAGCTCAGACGAATGGGTTTCCCCAGCAAGTCTGACATCAAAACTTTTTCCCATTAAATGGCATCTCCCCAGGAAAATTCGGCGAGAAGTTTGAGGAAAACCGCTACGAATAACATCCCTTGTCAAAGTTTATTGACAAAAGAAACTGAGACCAGTTCCTTGGTAGGAAGCCAGGATCGCGGGGAAGTTTATTTCAGAAACTAAGACCAGTTCCTTGGCTGAACACCAGGATCGAGGGGAAGTTTATTAACAAAAGAAACTAAGACCAGTTCCTCGGTAGGAAACCAGGATCGAGGGGAAGTCTACATCATAAACTGAGACCAGTTCCTTGTAGGAAACCAGGATCGAGGGGAAGTTTATTTCAAAATAAAATTGAGACCAGTTCCTTGGTAGGAAACCAGGATCGCGGGGAAGTTTATTTCGGAAACCGAGATCAGTTCCTTGACTGAAGACCATGATTGAGGGGAAGTTTACCTTTTCTAAGCATCATTGCTTAGCAAAAGAAGATGGGTGAGCCAACTGCCCTGCATAACCACCATCAAAATTTCGGGTATTCCGATATTTAATCCTCTTGCACCCTGAATGCCCGAATACCTTCGTCATTCACACCTTCGGGTCCAAGAAGATTAAATAGGGGCATCTGTCATACCCCAAATTTTGACCACTAAGATTTCCCATCATTGTCCAAACCATCATCACAATATGGATGTACCTTTGTGCCTCATAAATCTCCTCAAGGAATTGTTGAGCATTCACTAAAATCAGAGATTAGGGTTTTAACCTCTCTCGGGGTACTTAGACAAAGGATCAATCAAGAAATGACATGATCTTCAACTTTTCTAACCTCTCAAACACCTATGAAGGATCAAGAGGACTCCCACATCAAGAATTAAGCACAAAGTTGCAACATTCCAAGTGGATCAAGCCTCGAGATCGCCAGTGTCACCAAATTAGGGTTTTGGTCGACTGAGGCCTCCAGAGGGAAATTTTCCTCTAGGCATGAGCCAATGCTTCAAAACATAGCTCAAGATACTCCAAAATACCCCATAGACCCCATCATCAAGTCAATTTAGCCTCAGGGGAAGCATTCATAAAAAATCAGGAATTAGGGTTTCTTGACCTAATTCACCCCTAAGTTGACTTTTGGGACAAAACATGAGCCAAGATCTCAAGACATGATTTGAGGGTCTCTAATAAACTAAATTTATCCCTTTGCAACAATGGATTAATCCAAGAAGCTTGATCCACAAGTTTCAATTTCATCTGGACCACAACTAGGGTTTTAAGGGAAAAGTCAACTGTACCTTTGACTTTTGACCAGGACATGCTCCCAAACATTGGGACATGATTCAATACACCCTATCACACCTTTGGAACATAGCCATTAGGTTTGATTTAGGTCAAGGACTTGATTTCACCAAGGATCGCACAGTTTGGAATTCATCCGGTAAAAAGTCAACTGTGCACAAAAGTCAACTTTGACTTTTTGAAATTTTTCACAATTATGGTTCCTTGACCCCAAAATGATGTTAATGTGTGATCTGAATCATCATTCATCAAGAAAATCAAAGAAAGTGGGATAACTTGTAAAAGGGGTAACCATAAAAACTCAGAATTTTTCTAAGTTATAAAACAAAGTGGCTAGGGTACCAACTTCCAAGGATCATAACTTGAGATCCAAGCAACCATTTTGGCTGATCCAAAGATGGATTTGTAGATCTCATGGTATACTTTAAAAGCTTCAACTACAGCTCATTCCAATTCCTCATAGATTTCAAGTTATGGAGTGATCAAAATGGCTGAAAACATGAAATGTCACTTTTTCCAAAACTTAGTGAAATTTTCACTAAGTCAGAATCTGTCTTGCTTTTTTCAAAATGTAGCGGCATTTTTCACTTGGATCCAAAAAGTTTCAAGACAAACTATGATCAAACATATGTTGTATCATATGAGAGTTTCCAAAATGGCCAAGAACTCCATCAAATTCCACTTGAGCTAGGAGCTATGACAATGGCAATATGCCTTGCTGCAACTGCCATGACAAGACAGATTTGTACATTTTGCTCGATTTGATCAAATTGTGCAAATGAAAAACAAGTTTATCCATCTGAACACCTCAAGGGGGAACAAATAAGGGACAAGCACTGATCCATCAGCCTCCCTAGTCCAACATTCCACAAGTAGCATGCCAAACCTAAAAAGCCTAAAAGGGGGACAAGACTCCAATTTTGTTTTGGGGCATTTAATGGATGCACCAAGGTGGCATGAACTGAGCCTATTCCAACTGAATTTAGTCCAAGTTTATCTCTGAACCAAAGACCATAGGCGTGTGCTCTAACCTCTAGTCAATGGCTAGAGGAGACTTAAGATTCCAAAGTGATCCAATTGGCCAACAGCCTGCTGCAGCCACCATTCACTATTGCTTGCAAAAAAAACTTACTCTACTATAAATAAAGCTCGTTTGTACTCAGTTTGAGTACACCAAAGCACCCAAACTGATGCTTTCCTCAAAATCACCTTCTCACTTCCAAATTTGCCTTCCAAAGCAAGTCACTATCGGGTTTTGAGCTTGGGAACAATTCCAACCAAACCAATCACACACACACCCCATAAACATCATATAGAAGTGATCCAAACACTTAAACAACATCTGGAACACCAATTTCACAAAATCACCAGCCAATTACTCAAGGTTTTAACCAAGTTGCAGCTGAGGTGGCATACTTTGTTCCAGTCCATTTCAGATCACACCAAGCACTCAAACACATTCCATATGGTGTAGGGAAGCTATTAAGATCATCACAACTTATCTGTAACACCTCCAACTCAAAGATTAGATTGCTCTTGCTGCCACGACCTTCAAGTAAGCCAAAACTTGGTCATCTCATAATTCATGCATATCTCCTCGCACAATAATTTTGCCATAGGTTCATAATCATGTATGGAGGGTTTCCCCTTAATTAATTGCTTTGTTTGAATCGTGTATCAAAATTCTCAGCCTTCATGCAAAATTTAGGGTTCTTGAGATTTTGTCTTGATTTCTTATTCCATGCTTGAAATAAATGAAATTAAAGACCATAGACATGATCGTGAGGTGAAAACGAGTAGATTGATATGTGGATTGTGTGATTTCATCAAGTAATCAGTGAGATTGAGGAGAAAACGCAAATCTGGGCAAAACAGAGGGCGCTGGCAAGAACTTGATGTTCTTGGCACCCTTTTTTGAATTTTCAAATATTTGAATTTTTTTGATTTTATTTAATTGATTCAAAAATTAATTTCTCTCTGGTTTTTAATGATTTTGAGTTGATGCTTTTTTTTTTAATAATTCACAAAAATGTTAAAATATTTTATTTTACCAAAAATTTCCAAAAATATTATTTATTTTTTATACTTAATATTTTTGCAAAGAATTAATTTTTATGTGTTTTTTAACATTTAAAATATTTTTTCCTTCTTGATTTTCCAAACTTAAATGGTTTTCAATCATTTTGTGGATAAAAACATGATTTTTTAAACATTAATCCAAGATCACAACTTGTTTTTCACACATGTTTGATAATTTTGATTATTTTAATTGAATTTTTATTTAATTAAAATACATTTTGAAATAAATTTAGGGTTTTGATCTTAATCACCCTAAACAAATCTTTTTCAAAAATCTTTTGGGCCTCTTGGTAGAGTGTAAGTCTCATCCCTTTGTAAATAAATCATTTTTAGGCCTCAGTGTATTATATAAGTCCCGATACCGTCAGAAATTTCGACGTGATTGTCATTTTCATACTATTGTCAACTGGGCTTCTCCTTGAGCTATAAGACCCATCTTTATTCATTTTCAAACTCTTTGGGTCTCTAATAGAGTGTAAGACCCAAGCCCTTTTGAAAATCAAAATCATTTTGGGCCCCAGTCATTGTATAAGTCTCACTGTATTTTAAAAACCTCGGCGCGATCGCCGTTTTCAAACAAACAACTGGGCCTACCCTCGTGTTGTAAGTCCTATTTCTTTTCTAAAAAAACACTTTTGGGCCCCTTGAGAGAGTGTAAGACCTATCCCTTTGTACAAAAAAACCTTTTTTCGAAACTCACTCACTTGTATAAGTCCCTGTACAAATTCAAAACAACGATGCGATCATCGTTAAAACTTGGCCTCTCCTTGAGCTGTAAGCCCCAACAATCTTTTCAAAATACTTTCTCCTTTGATTTTGAATCCAAATATATAGTTGTTATCAAAACTTTCTTTAATTTCTTTGTTGAATAACTAACAAAACAGCATGGAAGCTCTACAACGGGAAAATGTTTATCCGCTTTCTTTTATCTGCTTTCATATAAATAACTGTATTGTGGGGCTGCTTCACTGTAAGTCTTCTTTCATACCTCCTATATACTCGTCATATATCAACTGTGTGTTAGAGTTTTTCACCGACAACTACGTCTAGAACTAGGTAAAGCCCGTTGGTCACTCTTGAATACAAACAAAACTAGATCCCCATAGGATTCCAGATACAGTCTTCCCTCCTCTTGGGATTAAACAATATGGAACAAAGAGAAAGGCAGTATTCTCGGTGAACCTTTTCTCAGACTGTCACCCCTAGAAATTGTCAAAGAAATTCTACTCCCCAGAGATGATCTTTTCTCCGTGAATGGCATCTCTTGAGTTTCTTCCAAATCCTCGAACTTTCTTGAAATGACCGCTTCTCTGTGAATTACATTTCTTGAACTTCTCTTGGTTTGGGGACCCACAGGCTTCCTAAAAGCATCCCCGCCTCCGCTTGGGCGTTGTACAAGGACCCTTCGGCTTCTTAGAAGTTCTCATGCCTTCTCTTGGGCTTAATACAAGGACCTTGATGACCTCTTAAAGGTATAAGACAGAACTTAGTCATCCTTTGATAGAGTAGTCTTTCCAGTGTCAAAACTCCGACCATTTTAGGGTTGATTCTTATCCCTTAAATCCCGTGCCTCCTCTTGGGCATCGTACAAAAGATAAGACTCGCTTATACTATTAGACTCAGACAGTCTCAATCCTCTTGAGTCTCAAAGACATTCTGAAGTTCCTTCTAAACATAGGAAGAAACCCCGACCATTCTGGATCAATCTCCAGCAGAAACCCAGTCTCTCTCATGAGAGTTCTCTATTTGGACCGGCCTAGGGATCTCAATAACCCTCAGCAGTAAGATAGCCTCCTCTTAGGATTTGTATAATGATCCTTCCTCAGCGCAGTCAGCCTCCTCTTGGGCTTTATACAATGATTTTCCCCAGCGGAGCTAACCTTTTCAGACTCTCTTGTTGAGTCACTCACTTTTCAAGGCTCTCTTGTTGAGTCAATCTCCTTTTAGCCTCAATCTCGGGCTTTGTACGAGACAGCAAATCACTCTCTTGTTGAGTATAAAAGACTCTCTTGTTGAGTCAATCACCTTTTCAGACTCTCTTGTTGAGTCAACCCTTTTTTAGCCTCCGTCTTGGGCTTCATATAAGACAGATAAAAGTATTATCTCGTTGAGTCAAACCCTTTTAGCCTCCGTCTTGGGCTTTGTACAAGACACATAAAAACACTCTCTTGTTGAGTGAACCCTTTTAGCCTCAATCTTGGGCTTTGTACAAGACAGAAAGAACATTTTCCCTGGAAAAGTCAAATTTCCAGCCTCCTCTTAGGCTTTGTATAAAGAAATCTCTGGTTGAGTCAATCAACCTTTTAGCATCAACCTTGTGCTTTGATCAAGGCACACAAAAATCAACAATCCCTCTTTAGAGATGACAAATTCTCTCTCAAGGCCTTTTAGCTTCAATCTTGGGTGTTGAACAAGACATAAATAGCCTTTTAGCTTCAATCTTGGGCTTTGAACAAGACACCAAAACACATTTTCCTCCCTTAGAATAGGAGGAACTACGATCGCTTTGATTTCCCTGTTTCGTTAAACGAGAATACGTAGGCATAAGATTACGAAATCTTAGCGAGCATACTAATCAAAAACTTTATATCCAGTACCGTCATGCATCAATCAAACAAGAAAAAAAACATCAGATCCAATACCTTACCAAAATCCTCATGAACCGTCAAGACACTATATTCTTAAGCAAAATAACCTCAGAGAGACCCATTATTTTGATAGCATCTGTAAACCAACAGTCATCTGTTCAAACTCAGTATGCAAGCAGGGTTAATTGGAGACATCTATTTCCCTTCCTTAATCAGCTTCACATGATAAAAAATGAATCGAACTGTAGTACCAAAGCGATAGTGATTCGAAACCACAAAAATCGTGCTACAGTGAGGTTTGCATAGAACATTATCACCAATTCGGGAGACCTTTCTTGAGGTTTTTAAAAGATGAAGTTTCTTAGGCCAACAAAGTTGAAGGCTTCTATAAAGTAGAAATCCTTGATGAGTTCTTCATCCAAGTAATGAGAGATGTACACTTCTCTATCATCAAAGTATTGATTGAAGGTGTTCTCTTGCTCTTGAGTGGATAAATATTCTAAGAAGTAGGATGGTGATGATTAAGAGGGTCAGGCTCTCTTTTGTGCCATTTGAGGTGATGATGGATGATTGAAAGAGCTAAAAAAACTTATAATGCAATGCACAAGATAAGGTAGGATGAGATCACAAAGGAGAGAATGTTACCTCTATTTATAACCTTTGTTCAATCGATTGGATAAATGTGCCAATTGATTAGAAGCTTCAATATTTGAGAATTAGCCATTGCAAATAGTTGTTGCATTAATTTCACACCTATATAGCCATTTGTGCATGCATCAACTTTCAATTTTCCGAGTTTTGAGATGATCTAATCGATTGTCTAGCCCATATTCAGCATATTTGGTTTTGGCCCTTTGTGTTGGATTTTCTGCACCTCTGTTCAGCCTTATTTGCACCTCATTTCTATGAAACAATTAGAAACTCATCTTTTTTATTATTAAACATAATTTATCAAGATGAGAAAAAAATAAATCCATTATTTTAAAGGATTAATCAAAGTCTTCCGATCATTTCAACCTTAAAATAGTGTGCTACCTATATTATCAAGAGGCCTTGATACAACATCCCTTAAAGGAAACACTAATCACATTATGGTGTGTCCTTCTCTATGTATCGTTGGATGCGAGAGTTGGTTCAAATAATGATATGGGTAATTCCATTATAGACATATCCATTGAACCTGTTATGAGGTTTAACTTATCACTACGGATCATAAATGTTGAGATATCCTTAATACCACTTACTTTGATCATTGTCGTTAATACTCACCATCATCGATTATTCTTGGATCAGAGACTTCATAAATATTGAATACTTGAAATTATTTTATTTTCTTTGCACATCTCTATTAATAACCATTAAGGCTTTGAGTTGCAAAGCATACCTGCAAAACACTAAGGTTTCACCTTTGCTACCCAAATTTTCTTTGGTCTAGGTGCGCTAGGATTTATAGAAGGTCTAGGGTTATTACCTTTAGACCTTTTCAATTGTCAAAATAGGTGGGCTCTAAATGGCCAAATCTCTTGCAGTGTGTGCATTTATAAACTGGATGATTTTTTTTCTTATGATTTAAACATGTTATAGGCGTTCTAACTTTTTAAAACCAATATCCTATTTTATTTAAGGAAGGTTTTTGACTTGATAAGATCAAGTCAAGTTTCTTTTTCCTTCTGGTAAATTTACCTAGGGTTTCATGTAAGTGTTTTACTTCTTTTTTCAAAGAGACACAAGTCTCACATGTTTCTCTTAAGTTTCTAATATTAGTTATTTCTATTCTAAGTGATTTATTTCTTTCTTCAAGAAACCCTAAATATTCCTTACGGTCTAAATTACGTTTTTTAAGTTTATCATTTTTTTCAACCAATTTAGCACTAATTTTATACAATTGGGTATACGATGGTTTAGTTACCTCATAATAATAATCCTTATAGGATGCCTTTAATTAGACTTCATCTTCTTCGGTTAAAGAGGATTCTTTTATAGTTCTCCTAGAGGTTGATTCTTCTCTATTTGAAAGTTATTCATCTTCTCTTCTTCTTTTAAAGATTCCAATGGACGATACTTATCCACGGCCTCTTACACACAAGGTTCGTTCATTCAATGTTGAATCTTACTAAGATTTTCAACTATTGAGTACGTTCTTTTGAAGGAAGTCACGGGAGTTGTTTGAAAGAAATTTGATGAAATTGATGATTCTTCAGTTTTTGAGCCTGCTCCTTCATCTTTAAGTAATTGAACTAGTTCTTTCAATTTCTCTATCATTTCCTTCTTTTTTGATTTTTCTTGAAATTCATGAAAACTCCCATCTTTCGATTTAAGGATTAGATTAAGTTTTCAATTCTTAATTATTAGATATTGGTTAATGACAAACCGTCCAATATAATTTCTAACATTTTTAAGTTTTGAAAAACACTTCTAAGAGGATTTTTCGTCTTTCACGCCTTGTGTGTTCATTTTCTCTTCTTCGATACTTGGATTGACTCCATATATCATTTCAGGAGTATCCCACGGTTCCTTGGCGGTTTTCAAATTTTAAACATAGAGAATTTTACAATTATCTAGAGACATTACATTAAAACTTTTGGTTTTGAAATCTATTTGAAATTTTCTCTTTTCCTTTTTGGTCCAAAGGAAATCGGGTTTATCTACTACTTTTCCATTTATTTTGTGATTAGAGATAAACTATTGTTTCCCATGATTAAATGTTAATACTTTGAATAAAGATTCTAAATCTAGCTTTTCATATTTCAAAGCTAGCACCATTAAACGGTGGAGGTGTGTTTAGGAATGAGCTCTTGTTTAAATATAAGTTGGAAGTCATCTTCCACCCGAGACTATTAGACCTTAAACATGAGTTAGGATTTGATGCCACTTGTTGGACATATGACTCCACGCACGAGAAGGAGTGGGTGAATCGTGTATTTCAGAAAAAAAAATATTGAATTGAATAACTTTTAGAATCATTTTCGGAGTTTAAAAACATTTTATAATTCAGTAGTAGATATTTACATTGTGGAAAGTAAATTTTAAGGAAAGAGAGAAGACACCAGGAATTTTACAGGTTTAGTCAATAAAAGTTATCAGCTTTTAGCAGGTTGAACTCTCAAACCCCCCTATACAAGGAAAATGAAGTTTTTGGCTAAATTCCAACCAAACATTAGATAAAGGAGATAAGAAATTAGTCTTCCTTCCAAACAAAGGATTGAAGTGGTTAGTCTTCCTCCCAAACAAAAACTTGAAGCGGTTAGTCCCCAACCTAAACCGAGATTTTACACATGTGTATCTCGATCAATTGAGAGATTTTAATCTGGTTTGAGCTACCGAATCGAAACGGAGATTTGAGGGGCTGAACACGAACCTATGAGATTTTATACTTGAATTATCTCCAAACTTAACAAGCTTTTAATCAGGATAATATTATGAGTTGAACCGAGGTTTTACACAGGATAATCATGAACCAACTTGAGATTTTAATATCGGATTGATCTCGAAAGATTTTGAACGGGTTGATCCTTCGAACCAAATCGATGAATTAGTAAATAATGTATGGTGAGAATATGGAGTAGAGAAACAAATCGATTTTCCAAAATTAGAATACCATATATTTTTCTAAAAACATGCGAAAGTCTTAAAGCAAAAATAGAGATCTTATGTTTGTATTGGAATTCATTCACGTTGAGACTTACATAATTCACAAATCTCAAAGATTATTCAAATACAATGATTAATTGAGTAATTGTTAATTACATGAGATGTGTCCTTTACAATGCTTCATGAAATTATGTTCTTCACAAGATTGATATTGCATACAATGTCTGGGACAATATGTATAACTTGCTTATAACATATTAATAGATAATGGGAAATAAAACATAAAGCAATAAAGAACACACACGATTGGTAACCCACTTCAGTGCAACGTCACCTATGTCTGGGGGGCTTCTAACCCAAGAAAGGAAATTCACTCTCAATAGTAATAAGACAAATAGTCTTAGATGAAGAAACCTTGTTCAATGTCTCTCTTCCTAATATTATATGTGACTTTCTATTTAGGACTCCCCCTAAATATGAGAACCCTTTCACTTTCTCTTAAACACTAACCCTAGTGATCAATGCATACAACAAGTTTAAAGATTGCTAAATTACACCTCAACCAACAAATCAACCTCTATGCCTTAGATATGGATTTTAGGCGCTATAAAGGTGAAGAATTAACACAAGAACAAAGGCTCAAATACCAAACCCAAACACTCTAGATCTTCAATTATTGCACACACTTTCATTTTTAGGAATGAGCCTTCTTATATAGGAAGTGATTTGATTTTGAAAATATAAATATTTGATTTTGATGCATATTTTATTTTGATGCAGATTTGATTTTCTATTCATTAATGTTCACCAAGAAATTTGATCTCATATAATTTGATTTAATCTTGGAAATATTTTTGGACAATCTTCCTTTGAAAAACATATTGCTAAAATTTACAAATCATAAATGCCAAATCTCCTTGGAATTAAATATAAACACACTCATATTTATTCACGAACATTGGCTTACTGACTGAAGTCAGATGCTGCACTCATTTTGGAACATCTTGTCCCACATGATGCCTCTTCACATTTTACATCTTATATTGGCCATATTGTTTTATCTAAAGCTGCCAGTCAAAGGAATAACACTTCAATTAATACAAATTCTAACAACACTAGTTTTCCAAAGTTCAATAAGCACAAAAGTTCAATTAGGTACTAATTCTAACAAACTAAACCTTACGTAATAAATCACTACCAACTGAAATAATAGATAAATTATGCTAAGAATTGAAAACCTAGGCATACAATTATCTTACAAAAATTAAAATGCAAGGGAGAAAGAGAGGTGTGTGTGTGTGTGTGTGTGTGTGTGTGTGAGAGAGAGAGAGAGAGAGAGAGAGAGAGAGAGATAGAGATAGGAGAGAGAGAGAGAGAGAGAGAATACACAAGGATATAAATATATATATATATATATATATATATATATATATATATATATATATATATATATATATATATACTGGTTCAACTCTATCGTCTTCGCAGGAGCCTAATCCATTCTTCAATGGTTTCCCATTTGAACATATTTTCTTACACTATGTTTTGACAAATATTGTAAGAGTTCATAAATCACTAAACCACAATAATTCATTGAAAAAAAATCTCATATCTGGATCTTGACTTATACATAGATTAATGTCAGACTCTTCTAAAAATTCTTTACTCTATTCTCACTTCTTTAATCAATTTAAAATCTTTACCAATCTGCTCCCACAAATTTAACGAGTGGTGAATTGTCTTAAGAGTGAGAAGAACTCCACCTTATTTGTAGTCTTCCACACATTCACTACCAATTTCATATGGAGAGAAGAACCTCCTTTTTTTACCTGGAATTTATTGCTACCAATGACAACAACCTCAATCTTGTAAGCTTCCTTAAAAACTTTACCAAACATTCAAGAACGATTAGTTTCAAGACAACATCTCCTCAATCATTTACAAATCTCTCATTATCAAGAACTAAAATCAAAGCTTAAGGTTGTAATGAAAGAAAACTAGTTTGCAAGAGTCTTTGAGTTTTTAAAAATGAGAAGGTGTTGATCTCACAAAATCACAACGTATATTACGAAATTGCACTTTGAAAATAAAGTGATAAAAATAATTTATATGTGATTGAGATTAAGCACAAAAATGGATGGAAAAGGTTAGTTAGATTTGAGTCAAGAAAATTTCATGATTTGAGTCAAATGATCAAATAGAGTGAAACAAGATCTCATAAAAAAATTGACCCATTTTACATGTGATTCGAGTCACCTTATATCTCTGATTTGAGTCACAAAGGTTTATGATTCAATCAAGTATAAAGTTTTACTTAAGTCAATTTTGACAAAGCTAAATAGAAAAATGTGAAAACTAATTTGATTTGAGTCAGGTAGAAGTTATGATTCAAATCAAATGAAGCAGAGACATGCCAGATATGTCTGATTCGAATCAAGTGCAATTTGTGATTCGAGTCATACAGATGCCTGATACGAATCAATTTAAAATTATGGTTCAAGTCACAGAGTTTGAAAATCTTATATTTTCCCCTATTCAATTTGATTTTAGTCAGGATATGTACAAGATTCGAGTCACGCACATAAAATCTCAATTTTAATGCTTTTCTAAATACTTTGAGATTTTCCTTTCAACCTAACTTAAACCAATAACACATTTGGTTATTGATCCACTAATGCGACCAATTTACTAAAAGAATCATGATCAAAATCAAATATAACAATTGAATTATGCATGCAAAAATAATGAATTGATTCAAAAAATGATTCAGAGATGTGCAACAATGAAGAAGACTTAATAAACAATAAGTGAAACGAAAGCGACAAGACAAGCAACAAAACTGTATTGGGGATCTCCCCTTAAATATATTAGGGACATGCAACTTTAATCCTCCCCATTTTGATGGCTATTAAGTTTTCACTTTGAATTGAGTCGACTTTGAGCCATAGCAAATAAATGTTTATGCCCCCCTGAAACATTGCACAAAAACAATACAACATAAAACGCATAAAGCAATTCAAATCTCACATTATAACTTCTCACCTTTTGACAACATAAAAAAGAGATAGATCGAAATGAGTCTAAAAACCAAATAACCAATCACAGACGAATAATTCCAGAAAACCACATGAGCTAAACAACTAAGAAGAATGTACAACAAGAAAGATCAGATAAAGATCATGAAGATAGACATGCTACATGCAACTAAATGTAAAATAAACATGCAACAAAATTCAACAGCATACAATTAAGTGATCAAAACTATCATGTAAGGAAGATTAAATAATGCATAAACAAGTATACAAATACTCAAATGCACATAATTAGAAACACACATTTAAAAAACATTAAATGCAAAGAAGAACAATAAAAATCATGCTAGAGATGAATGAGTAAAGTAAAGAAGGTAATAAGCTAACCAATGAACATATCCAGACCAAACATACACACATTGATATAAAACCGGATACAAGAGTTATAGGGTCATACCAATGTAGTCAGTGAAATTATGATTTGCTTCAAAATAGTGATAGTGAAAACAAAATATACATAGTAAATGAAGTTATACACAATTATCAATACATTTAAAACAAGAGGAATCTAAGATTCCCAAATCCCTACGGATCTTGTGAAAAGGTTTCGATGACAATGATTTTGTAAAACTATTAGCAAGCTAATTTTTAGTGTCAACGTATTAAAAAAAATCCCCCTCTTCAATATGATCTCTTAGAAAATGGTGTCAGATCTCAATGTGTTTAGTTCGTGAATGAAGTATCGGATTCTTTTTGAGGCTTATCGCACTAGCACTATCACACTTAATTAGAATGCAACCAAGCTTTAAATCATAATCTAACAATTATTTGTTTAGCCATAAGACTTGTACACAACAATTACCAGCAGCTACGTATTCACTCTCAACGGTAGAAAGAGCAATATTATGCAATTATTTACTATGCCAAGAAAATAAACAACTTCCAAATAAATTATAGTTACCACTAGTGTTTTTCCTATCCGAATTGCACCCCATAAATTCATAATCAGAAAAACCTACTAAGCTACATGCGCTATCTTTAGGATACCAAAGACCTTGCTGGGAGGTTCTGTTACGATACCTCAAAATATTTTTACGATCTTTAAGTGAGATTCCTTAGGTAAAGCTTGATATTTAGCACACATGCACACGCCAAATATGATATCTTGCCTACTCATCATTAAATTGAGTAAGGATCCGATTATACCTCTATACATGGTTATGTCAAAATCCACTCCATTCTCATCTTTGTCAATTAGAACATTTGAAGCCATAGGGGTTTAAATATTCCTTGAATTTTGCATATTGAAATTCTTGAAATATTTGCATAGGGGTTGAAAATATGGACTCTCCCATAAGATACATTTTAAATTCAGCGCGTCAAACTAGTAAACATCTTGACAAAGAGATTCGTTAGTATAACCGGAAATAATATCATCAAAATATATTTGAACTAAAATAATATGCGTTACTTTGCTTATGAAAAAAATTTAATGCAAAAACCGTTTGATGCAAGGTGAATTTTAATGAAAAATATTTTAATGCAACTAAAACATTATTTTGATGAAAATAAAAGACAATTTTGATAAAGATGAAGAAATAATTTTGACGCATATGAAAAATAGTTTTTATTCAAATGAAATATAGTTGAATGATCATTATGCAATGAAAATAAATTAAGGTAAATTAAGTACAACTACGCAAGATACAGAAGAAAGGAACAACAATACCAATTACAATGATCTAGGACTAAACTTGATGCACAAGTAACAAAAATAATACAACAAAAAGAATACAAAACAATCAAAAATATGATTAATTATATCTTCCTTCACTTGTCTTAAGAATCCTCTAAGATTCCTAGATACTCCTGCACAAAATATCAATAGATAGAACTAGGTACCAAATTTTAGTTGGGTCCTTGGGGGTTAGTTTAGGCACACTTATGTATCCAAGTCATTTTACCATTAGGAACTTGAACATTCCTAATATGACAAAGAGGCCTAATGTGACCCTTATCACTACAATTATGGCATATAGTTTTATATGAAATGTTTTTTCAATTTCTTCTATCAACTTGAGGGGTTTTCTTAAAAACGGTCCCTCTACCACTTGAAGAATTAGAACTAGTAGTAGCATGAGTTACTTGTTCTTTGATAGTTATAATTTCAAGTTTTATAGTCGGACAAGTAACACACTCTACTTTTTCTATCTTTTCAACTAAAGTGTTAGAAGCATTAAAATTCTCATCAATTAGAGACGAATGCGACTCTTTCAAGGAATCTAAAGCATAATCAAGATCATTTATCTCATTTTTCAGTTGTAAAATCATTTATTTTTAGAGATAAATTTTCTTAGAAGCATTTATAGAATCTGCATACATATCATTAAACACTTTCGACAATTCACTATATGAATATTCATCATTAGAATCAAAGGTATATACCTGTGAGCTTCCACCTTTCTTACGTTCCATCAAACATAGGTTTGCACACTCATCATCTGAACTTGACCAAAAATCTAAGGAAGGACTCTCATCCTCTTTTTCCCACGCGATATAAGCTCTACAATCTTTGGTGCTTTTATATTTCGTCTTGTAGACTTCCTTATCTTTCTTCTTATGATGTTTGGTGAGACTTGAACAAGTAGTTCTATAATGTTGTGATTTTCCACACTCATAACACGTAACATCATCATCCTTTTTTGTGTTCACTTTTAGGAGGACGAGTATTTTTGAAATTTATCAAACATTTGTCAGAATGCTTGAGCTTGTTTCTTTTCAATTATTTATTATAGTGTCTAATGAATAAACATGTCTCCTCTTCTTTAGGAGCTTCTTTGTCAGAGTTACCACTTTTTTCCTTTGACTTCTTAGATTTAGATGATGAAGCTTTCAAATAAATATCCCTTTTCTCTTCTTTTTTTCTTTTTCTTTCTTTTTTCAAATTTACTTCCTTATCCGCGAGTCATTTTAGTTCATTTTCATTCTTGGATAATTTTCCAAATAACTTTGTGATGTCCAAATTACTAAGATTGTTAGATTATTTTATAGCGGTAACCTTTGGTTTCCACTCCATGTAGGTAGACCTTAATATTTTATTAGCACAATATTTGTTAGAAAAGGTTTTTCCCAAGTTACTTAGTTTATTAATTGAGTGATGGAATCTAGTCTGTATAGAATCCACGGATTCTCCGGGATCCATACAGAATAGTTGAAACTCCTCTATAAACATGTTCATCTTAGAATCCTTGAAATCATTTGTTCCCTCATAAAGGGTTTGGAGAGCTTCTCACATACCTTTAGTACTCTTGGGATGTGAAATTGTGTAGATTACTTTCACGCGTTACGCGGAGATAAGTATGTTCATCGCTTTCAAATCATATGAAGCCTGTTTGGTTTCGTTGGTTGTCCAATCGTTTGGGTGTTTAACAACATCACCTTTGCCCTTAGGTATAAAATGACCATCAGTGACAAATATCCATAGATTTTTGTCAACTGATAATAAATTTACATACACGTTCTCTTTCGATTAAGCATAATTCTCATCTTTGAAAATAGGTTCTCTATTATACGCTCCATATGGATTGTCATCGTCTGTCATATTCCCTAACTTTTGAGTCGCTTAGTCCTGATCAAAAGACCAACTATGACTCTAATTGTTGGGTGAGAAAATGAAGTAGAGAAATGATCTAGAGGGGGTGAACAGACCCCTATAAACAATTTGACCAATTTTCCAAAACTAGAATATCAGAGGTTTTCAAAAAACACGCGGAAGTCTTAAAGCGAAAATAGAGATCTTGTGCTTGTATTGGAATTCAATCATTAATTGATTAACTGTAGATTACACGAGACGTGTGTTGTACAATGCTTCAATTAATATCAAATTCTAACAGCACTAGTTTTCTAGAGTTTAATCAACAGTAAAGCTCAATTAGGTACCAATTCTAACAAGACCTAACCTTACGTAAAAAATCTCTACCATCTGAAATAAATGATAAACTGCGCTAAGAATTGAAAACCCAAGCATGCAATTATCCTATGAAAATTAAATTGCAAGATTATGTGTGTGTGTGTGTGTGTATGTGTGTGTGTGTGTGTATGTGTGTGTGTGTGTGTGTGTGTGTGTGTGAGTGAGAGAGAGAGAGAGGGAGAGAGAGAGAGTACACCGAGATATATACTGGTTCAACTCTGTCATCCTCGCAAAAGCCTAATCCACTCTTCCATGAATTTTTCATTGAAATCCGCTTTCTTCCACTATGTTTTAACAAATATTGCAAGAGTTCATACATCATTAACCCACAATAATGCTAAGAAAAATAAATCTCAAATCTCGATCTTGACATGTATAGATCTTAATTCCAAACACTTCTACGAAATCTTTATTCGATTCACACTTCTTGAATCTACCAGCTTCACCAATCTGATCACATTCTTCATGTGTGGAAATCACCTCTCGATCCCATAGATTTCTTGAGCGGTGAACTGTTTGAAGATTGAAAAGAACTCCAACTTGTATGTAGCCTTCCACATAGTCACTACCAAGTTCATCTAGAGAGAAAAACCTCCTTATTTTCAATAAATGTTTCACTACTAGTGACAATAACCTCAATCTTGCAAGCTTCCTGAAAAACCTTACCAAAACTTCAAGAATGATTATTTTCAAGACAACAACTCCTTCAATAAATTACAAATCTCTCATTATCAAGATCTGAAATCAAAACTTAAGGTTGAAGATGAAAGAAAATCAGTTTGCAAGATTTTTTTAGTTTTAAAAATAAGAGGGTGTTGATTTCACAAAATCACAAGGTAGATTATAAAATTTCTCTTTGAAAATAAAGTGAAAAAATAACTTACATGTGCTTGAGATTAAGCATAGAAATGGATGGAAAAAGTTAATTAGATTCGAATCAAGAACATTTAATGATTTGAGTCAAATGAGCAATTTGATTGAAACAATATCTCATAAAGAAATTGACCAAATTTTCATGTGATTTGAGTCACCTTATATCTCTTATCCGAGTCACAAAGGTTCATGATTTGAATCAGGTATAAATTTTGATTCGAGTAAATTTGGACAGGGAAAATAGAAAAATGTGAAAACCAATTTGATTCGAGTAAGGTAGAGTTATGATTCATATCAAATGAGACAGTGCCTGACCTGATCTGTCTGATCCGAATCAAGTGCAACTTTTGATTCGAGTCATAGAGCTGCCAGATTTAAAACAAGTTAAAATTGTGATTCGAGTCACAAATTTTGAAAATCTTTTGTTTTGCTCTGTTCAATTTGATTAGAGTCACGATATGTACATGATTCGAGTCATGCACATAAAATCTCAAAATTTTCATGTTTTTAAAAATACTTTGAGATTTTCCTTACAACCTAACTTAAACCAACAACACTTATGGTTCTTGTTCCACTAACTCGACCAATTGACTAAAAGCATCGTGATCAAACTCAAATATAACAATTGAATTATGCATGCAAAAAAACAAATTGATTTCTAGGTATCTTGCTATAGTGTTCCTTCTAATTTATAGGTATATTGCTATAGTGTTCCTTCAAATTTATAATGGAAATAAAGCTTCTATGTGTTTTTCTTCTTCATGAGAAGATCTAGGAGGCAAGCTCATGATAACGCCAAATTGATTTCTACCACCGCAATTTGATCATCCATAGTGTGGAATTTGATCTTTAAGTGAATGGTTAAAGAGACCATATGTAATGTTTCCGGTGACGCCCTTTTGAGGATGAAGTTGTAGACAGAATTAAAATTCTATGATTAAGAACTTTACCCTAATTATTCTCATTTCATCAAGGTACCAAAGGTCGCTGGAAGATAGATTTACCCTAAGGGTCTTGTGATCGTCTTGTCGAATCCTTGAAGACATTCCTTGTAGTATGGTTGTATAATTGTATGTCAAGTTAGTATCTCGTACTTCTCATTGTATATAATATTACATGAACTTCTTTGGTCCACCAGTATGCGCCAGACAATATGGAGAGTCATTGCTACCTTTATGAGAATGCATATTTGGTAATTCATGTTGTCTTTGATTAGTTCTTCATTGTAAAATGAAAGAGGGGGTATCTTGCTGGTATGAGTGCTTATGAGGAATATATATCCTTTAAAGGTGTCTTCCTAGTTGAGTTAAAAAGTGGGGTGGTACCTGCAAACATTGTGACACCTAAGTCCGCGAATGAGTATGACAAGGAAGAATGCACTAGATTTTAGAAAGTTTGTAACTTGATTATGACATGTTTCTTTTTTTAATAGGCAAATTATAGGGTTTTTGGGATCCAAAACCTTCTTGTTAAGGAGAGGTTTCATCATATTATATGTTATGTGATCTAACACCTATATTTAATCACAATAGGTTGTGACATGAATATTTAAGACAAAACTTGGTATGTTTGTGAGGCCTTATGCCCTTTCTTCATATGTTTAGTGCAATTTCCTAATGGGTCAGTATTCTTTTAACCTCGGCCTAGGTAGCAGGGCCGACCCAATCAAACTGGAGGCCCATTTCTAATTTTAAAATAAGTTAAAATTAAAAAAGGTTTCCGATTCTTCCTTCTTGTCTCGAGTCTTTCTCGGCTGTTTGTTCTGATGTAAACATGAGGCATTGTAGAAAAGTGGATCTTGTGATTTGGATAGCTACGGTTTGGAATTTATGGTTATGTTGTAACGACATGGTGTTCAATCTGTCCGAATTTTCAGAGGAGAATTGTGTCAATGCAATTAAAATTTCTGCTTGGAGATGGTTAACTAGAGGGTCTTATTTTCCTCTTTCTTGTACTCTCTCCAATTGGTTGTCTAAACCTATTGAGAATTTTTCTAGCAGGATGTCTTAATGTTCCTTGTAAGGGTGGAGTACCCCTTGTACTCATTTCTTTCTTTAGTAATATCATTCCTTGCCTTTTAAAAATAAAACAATTATAATAAATAAAAATAACACATAAAAAATATAATTATATATTAACAAAAATAAAATATAATTATAATTATTTTAACTTTAATCAATCTCATTTTTTAATGTATTAGATTTTTATTATAGCATTTTTTAATTGATTTGATTTTTTAATATTATTTTTAATATTTTTTAATATTAATATAAAAAAAATTAGGCTTTTTAATATTTGGGACCTCTAAAATATGGGACCCTGTGCTGTAGGCTGCTCTGCACAGGGCCGGGCCTGCTAGGTAGAAACAAGTTTATTGAAAATTATTTATTAAAAGTGATTGTTTATATTTGTCCATTTTAAATTAACATTTGCATTTAATTTATAGATTTGCCGACTTATGTAAAAATTTGAATGATAGCAAAGTAGGTCAGTACCAAGTCCAATGAAGTTAAAGAGATGAAACATAGTAAAATGTGGGAATTCTTACCCATAATAGAAATTGGAAGTCCCAACCTAGAGGAAACACAATAGCCTAGGAACACACTCCCTCCCAACAAGATGTAGTTTGTTTCCACATGTTAGGACATAGTGTGTTCAATCTAAATTCAATGTGTTTCTGCCATATCAAAAATTATGTTTTCAACCTACTTTACATCAATCACTATCCATAGTAGAACCCCTTGAACTACTATTTAACAAAGGCCAAGAGTAAAACCAAAATATCCATTTTTAAATAGAAAAATACAAGAGTAAAGAAAATATCATTGTTGAAGGCAAAGAGGGAAGACACCCTTCCGCTCTAGAGTTTGAGCTTCTACCACCAACCTTATATGGATAATCATTTTATTGTTAGGGATGAGTAATTGACTTTAAAAATAACCTTATACCCTTAGCCGACATATATTAAATGAGTAATTACATTTATGTTGTTTAACTTGTATTTTTTTTAAAAAAAAAATCTCATTAATTTTGAAATGATATGTGGTTTATCCTATGAAATGGATATGAGAGGGGTAAAGGTTTTAAACTAGATATTCTAGTCGAGCGCCACCTATGACTAATGGTGAGACAACGAAACTATAATATTCTTGTTATAAATAATGTTTGTCATTAGAGATATTTGACAATGAGTTGTAAAGAGTTAATTTGAGTGGATAAAGGTTTAATTACTAAAAAAAATCAATATTAAATCATCAAGGGAATGAGTAATAATAATAATATTGATGCCAATTGGTAAGGTTAAATAAAGTGTATAAAGGGTAGTCTAAAATTTGTTGTAAATTATTAAGAATAAATAATCTTGAGTGTGTTCTAAAATGATAAAGAAAATATGTAAGTGAAGATTAATTTTGAATTCAGAAATAGGCAACACTTGTGAAGTTTTACATCATGTTTGAATTCGAAAACAGACAACACTTCGTAAAGTGTTGCAGAATGAAAATATGCAACTCTTGAAGAATGTTTTTGTAGGCAAAATAATGTAACTTTTGGTAAATGTACGTAACTTTTGGCAAAAGCTTATAACTCTTGGTAAAGGAAAGTTGTTTTACAAAGGGTCGCAGCCTTGTGAAACAACACCAACATGGCCTATAAATACTTCATTCCAGATTCAGAAAAACATACCAAAAACATACATTCTCCTCACTAAAATTTCAAATGCTCTTCCCTACATTTGAGTTTTCATCAGTCTTGTGCTAATTCGAGTATAGCATGAATTATCCTATGTATTCCTGCGTTCCAACTCTAAGACATTTGAGAGTGCTTGAAATACTTATAAGTAAAGTGATTTTGTTCATGATTCTAGTCACAATCCATTCGATTTAAATTAATTTTCTAACAATCTTATAAGTAACTCAAACATTGGCTATCAAGGTTTAAGTTTCAAGCATCAAATAAAGGAGAAAACAATTCAAATCAAGAGAACAAGAAGTATCCACATTATGGATCCGGGTACGTCTTATTGTTTTCATAAGAATTAGAGCACCATGAAAATCATAATATTAAAATCTTAAAAAGAATTAATTTAACAGTACGTATCAGAGCGACATTGCCGATATTGTGATTTTATGATATTTTCGATTGAGATGTATCGTAATTTGATTTTAATATGTCATACATAAAATAATTTGCATAGCGGGTAGCGAAACCGTAAGAATGATTCCACCTTCCATGAGGATGTCGTACATGTATTTACGGTATCTACGTGTTGGATTAATTATTGTATTTCACTATCACTATTTCAAAAGTGAAATATATAGTACCATTTTGTAAGTGTTATATATATCATTTCAAAACTAACCATTATTTCACTATAGAAAATAAAAATTGAAATGATACATACATATATCATTTCAAAAGTTATACAGTATTTTATATATCATTCTCAAAAACGAATGTATACACAGGTTACAATTTTAGAAAATAATAGTTGATTTTATTTGCTGTGCGTATAAACAAAACATATCATATATGTATTATGAAATTATTATTTTCTAGTTCAATTAAAATGAATTTAAGTCTTAATTGTTTAACTAATTTGTTATTTGAAATATTCAAGTAATTTTAAAATAGAAAGAATAGGACATATCAAGAAATGATAAATTGCATGTTAATACATTCTGAATTGTCATATAATGAATAGAATTCATTTGAAGAAAATTAGTATTTCTCCATATGAGTAATGGAAAGGAAGAGCGCCAATTATCGATTATTTTAGAGTGTGGGGATGTGTAGTTTATTATATGAAATAAGTTGACACCTCGAGGGATTAAATGTGCTTTTGTAGGCTATGCACCTAACAGTGAATCATATAGACTTTTGAACTTAGAGTCTAATGTAACTATTGAATTTCAAGATGAGGAATTCTTTAAAACCTTATCACGGAAAATAAGAACTTCGCGATTTCGACAACTGAAGAACCTCATGAGGAAGGTTTTCACGGATTGTTAAAATACAAACCGAAAGTTCGTCACTAATGAAGAATCTCGTGAGGAAGATTCTTCATGGTTTCTTGAAATTTAAACCGCAAATCGTGTTTTAGAGATGATGCTTTAATCAAGAAATTAAAAAAAAAATTTGAGAAAGGAATGGACGTACAAAATAAATGAGTAAAAAAGAAGCACCAAGAAGGAAAGTTATTTTCTTTGAATGCGGAGAAATAGGACATGCTAAAAATGAATGCCATACACTTCAAAATAAGAACAAAAGGCATAAAAAACTTTTTTTAAAACTGTCAGCACGTTTTAAGTCAGGTCCGTTGCACTTTTTATGTCATATATGGTTAACCAACTTAACAAAATCTGTTGGCATTTGAAATTTACAAAATTTGTCCTACACTTGTTAAGTCAAGTTTCCATTTAAATGACTAAACAAGTCCTGAACAGAATTCAAAGTTATGTCTTTTCATGAACCGTTGTCATTCTAAACTATTGCAAACCTTCATGAAAATGTCTCAAATTTTTGCATCACTTCCTAGAAGTTTCTTAGGATGAATTTAAGGAAAAATACATTAGTTTCCAAATTACCTCTTTCATTATTAATTTTTCACACCAATTCAAATAATTTTCTAAGTGTTCATTCTTCTCAAAAATGTCGAAACTTTGTGCATAACTTTAAAATCATTCATAAAAAAATCATAATATTTTTTGAGCACTTAAGGTTCATATATTATTGAATTGTAAATTGAAAAAGAAGGTCAATTGTATATTGAAATTTATTCAAGAACAACTTCATATATTCAAATTTGTTCAAGTATTGTAATTGATCACCAAGTGTGTGGTGACATTATTTATAAAGAAAGTGTGTGTACTTTCTAAAAGTATTTATAAAATAGAAAGTGTTATATTTTCTATTTGTTGGAGAAAGATCATTTGAATTGGTTTGATTCAAAATCCACTATAGTTATTGGTGTATTCAAGGAAGTAGTGGCTTCAAGGGACTCCTCGTTTTAGAAGGATGTTATCCAAGACGAAATGGATTCAATAATGTCAAACCATACTTGGGAACTTGTTAATATACCTAAAGGATAAAATCTCGTTGGATGCAAGTAGGTATCTAAAAGGAAGTATCATAGTGATGGTATAATAAACAACTACAAGGCTAGATTAGTAGCCATGAGTTTTTAGACAAAAAGTACGTGTTGATTATTTCATCACATATGCACCGGTAGCAAGGATTACTACAATTAAAGTATTGTTTGCATTAGTTTCTTTGCATGACCTTATAGTTCATCAAATGGATGTCAAAACGACATTATCAAATAGAGATCTCAATGAGGAGATTTACATGGAACAACTATAAGGTTATGTGGAAATGAACAAAAGGTGTTCAAGTTTGATAAATCCTTGCATGGATTAAAATAAGCACCGAAACAATGAAATAAAAAGTTTGACTCTATCATTGTAAGATTCACCAATTAAGGGGAGACACGCAACTTAGAGAAGACTTTTCAATCATTATCAAAACACAAATTTAAAGAGTTTGTCATCATCAAAAGGGGGAGATTGTGAGGAATACATCTTATATCTAGTTCAATTTTGATGAAGAGAAAGATTATCAAAGGAGAAAAGGTTCAAAAGCCACATGCACATCAATGATGAACTTGATCAAGAAGGTTTAGCATATAAATTCAAGTGAAGATTTGAGACAAGTGAACATAAATAAGGTGCTTATTGTAATTTATACTATATTACTTTAAATTTCTCATAATTTCATCTCTCACTTCATCAAAAACCTTCTTGCATCATTATGCATGATTATATAAAAACATTCTGCATCTCATTCTTATTACAAGTGTTTGTACACAAAGTTGTGTGAGAATATTGTGATATTCATTTGTCTCCATGTTGATTATATGATTGATCATTAGCAACGAGATGAATGGAATTTTAAAAACAAAGAGGTTTCTAACTTCCACATTCAATATGAATGATCTTGGACTAGTTGACACACTTTTGGGGATAAAAAAAAGTGAAATAGTGGGGGTTATGAACTTAGTCAAACATACTATATTAAGAAAGTACTTGATAAGTTCAAACACTTACGCTTTAAGGAAGTGACCACTCCATTTGATCCTAGTATCAAACTTCAAAATAATGATGGAAGAGTTGTGACTCAATTGGAATATGCAAGTGCATGTATTGTGCTAGACCTGACATATCATTTGCAATTAGTAAAATGAGTAGATTTCACCAGCAATCCAAATGGCGAGCACTGGAAGGACATCATATAAAAACCAAAAATCTTGGCCTCTATTATGGTAGATTTTTTGCCATATTAGAAGAATATACTGATGCGAGTTGGATATCGAGTGTTGAATAACATAAATCTGCATTTGGGTGAACATTTACACTAGCAGGGGGTTGAGTTTTTTGGAAGAGAAAGAAACAAATGCGGATGACTCTCTTAACTATAGAATCAGAGTTAGAGGCTCTTGCTTCCGCTAGTGAAGAAGTTAAATGGTTGAGGGACCTTTATTGGAAGTTCCATTGGCTAAAGACAATGTTTAAAAAGTGTTGATATATTGCGGTAGTCAAACCACTTTAACTAAAGCATAAAAAAAGTGAATAACAGAAAGTCTAGGCAAGTAGGACTTAGACATTCTTTCGTGAGAAAATTGATTAAGGATGTAATCATTCAAATATACATGATCGAGCTATAATTTTCTTGATCCATTTACTAAGCCACTGGACAGAGACTTAGTAAAAACAACCTCGAGAGGCATGGGGTTGAAACTCCTTGAGTAAGAGTTCTGACAGCGGCGACAACCCAATCTTACATTAGTAGAACATTAACCTCAAGATTCAATGGGTAACAACAAGTTGTTGATTTGGATGTTTGTGGAACATTTCGTGATAATGTTGACATTTAAAATGAGGGTTGAGTTTTATTTTAACTCTTAATGAAGTTCAATACCGAGGGTATGTGTCCCATGAAAAGGGATACAATATGAACTTCACCTATGTGAATTTCGAGATTGTGTCGTCTCAAAGTAAGAGTTGGAGTTTCTCTCATGAAAAATTCACGAAAACAGGAAAAGCACGTGGTGATAAATAGTATTAGGCGAGAGATATAGGCTAAGAACCACTAAAGAATGTGTGTAATGTAATGTCGATATAATCACAAGGGATAATGTTTCAAAGCATAACCACCTAACTTTTTTATTGAACTTTGCGTTATCCTTACTAAGGTTAAGTTCAAATCAAAAAATTCTTAGCTATATTACCATTATTTTCCTCTCCTTCTCTAGAATTGGTCTTGTCATTATTAGAACAAGTGGGGGTTATTGTAAATTATTAAAATTAATAATCTTGAGTGTGTTCCAAAATGACAAAGAAAATGCGCAAGTGAAGATTAATTTTGAATTCGAAAAATAGGTAACACTTGTGAAGTGTTGCAGCAGGTTTGAATTCGGAAATAGGCAACACTTCATGAAGTGTTGCAGAACGAAAGTATGCAACTCTTGAAGAATGTTGTTGTAGACGAAACAATATAATTTTGGCAAAGGTATGTAACTTTTGGCAAAAGCTTCTAACTCTTGGTAAAGGAAAGTTGTTTCACCAAGGGTTACAACCTTGTGAAACAACACCAATATGGCCTATAAATAACTCATTCCAGATTCAGAAAAACATAACAAAAACATACATTTTCTTCACTAAAGTTTCAAATGCTCTTCCCTACATTCGAGTTTTTATCGGTCTTGTGCAAATTTGAGTATAAGTTGAATTATCCGGGATATTCCTGCGTTCCAACTCTAAAACATTTGAGAGTGCTTGAGATACTTATAAGAAAAGTGATTTTGTTCACGATTCTAATCTCGATTCATTCGATTTAAATTAATTTTTTAACTAAATTAGCCACATCCCAAACATGTTTTTATTATTAATTTTACAACTCTTCTTATTTACCCTTTTATATTTCAATCCAACTATAAAACCCTTTTTATTTCATTTATAACAATGTTTAAATCAATTAGCCTCGAACGGATTTTTTAGCCCCGAACTTTTTTTAGGGTAAACCTGTTTCTTGTTGGGGACGGAGGAACAATTTTTAGCTCTGAACGGATTTGGAGGCGGGGGTGAGGACGAATCTTGAAAGCGGGAGCTGGTCTGAGTGTGCTTAAACTCGTCTCTGTCTCGCCCCGTCATGTGTAAACCAAGCCAAGTATAAAAATCCCAATAATAGATTTATTAGCTTTCACCTATTGTAGTTTGAAACTATTTCGCAAGGGACCTAAAAGTATTGGTAGTCGTCTCAAGAAAATGAGGTATAGCAGAAACTTTGAAAGAAAGCAAATGATACTCATGATGGTGTAGATAGAATTACTCAATATTTTAAATGAGCTATCACGAACTGAAAGAAAATAAAGTTTCATTGAAACAAACAAAAACCATTTTTTGAAACGTTATCCCACAAGAATTTGAAGGTGATATCATGGACTATTTGAAGGTGATATCATGGACTTGACGCACATGAAGAAACTTATAAGTTCATAAGGAAGTTATCTCAAGCAATTTAAAAGAAAACTTGCACAAAAATAATCTGAATTAGTTAAGAATGGTTTAGGGACCACGAGGTACACATGCAAGAATAAAGCTAGACTTCAATTTTCTATAATTAGATAGAATTATCCCCTTATTAAAAGTCAATTTTCCAATCCAAAACATACTTAAAAAGTTGCACAAGTTGCACATCGACGCGCGCGCACAAAAAGAATAAAAATCTTTCTAATTCAATGATCATGAATTAAGAATTTTATACATTCTTATATATGGGAGAACGAGGCTTGATCCATTCTTATGTATGCATTTTCTTATATATGGAACGTATTATATGAAAATGTTATTTTTATGTGAGAACATAAGAATAAATTTGAACAATTAAATTTTAGAATAAATGAATGCCATATAAATCAAATAAATAAATAAATAAAAGATTAATTAAGTCGGGGTGTTAAAATGCATACCTCTAAATTTTGACCAATACAATAGCGCCCACTGTAGAATCCGGTAAAACAGACTTGGGTCGTGTAGCACCCCAAAATTTGCCCTACTTTTTTCTGGCTTATGTTTCATTGCATTGCATTTAGGTTTCATTGCATCTCATATATCATATCTGTTGCACAAGGGCATGGGATCAGTTGTCTTCAGAGTGTTGATCTTTCAAAGCAAGAGAGCTAGAGCCAAGGGTCTCCCAACAAGCCTCAAAGGTCTCTTATATCATATATCATCTCATTGGATCCCACAAGTCATTGGAAGAGGAGAATTCATTAAGAGGTTGGACAGTTCATCATCTCCTATCAAAAACAGTCAAAATTAGGGTTTGTGGTTCAAGCAGGCTCCTGAGGAAATTTTGGTTCAAACTTGATCTCAAGGTTTTCTACATGATATCAAGTATCTAAGGATGGAAGATTGCTCATTGGTTCATTTCAGAAGGTCTTCAATTGGTCAGTTGCTTGAGAATCAAGAAATTGGGGAAAAGTCAACTGTGCAAAGGGAAAAGTCAACTTCTAACTTTTTAAGGTCAAATTCATGAAATTCAAGTTATATATGTTCATTGGACAAGATTTGATCAATAAATGATGGAGGAATCATCAAAAATCAAGAAATGTACAAAGTTTCCATTTTTAGAAACTTAGGGTTTCCAAAAATGGCAAGTTTTGAACCATTTTGCACTACACTTTAAGGCTTTCTTTCTCCATAATAAAAGCTCCAAACTTCAGGCCCAAGTTGAGCCAATTAAAGATCACATTCCAAGCTTCAAATCCATATAAAGAACTCTTCTATTGGATCAAAATTGAGGGAGTTATGATCAAGCAAAGTTTGGTAAAATCAAGGCAAATTCCAAGTCATGGCAAGGCAAGTTCAGGCCCCCAGGCCATAATTTCATCGAACAGATGGCGTGCCAAATGTCAAGCTAATTTTCTCCACCAAGAAGACTTCAAATGAAAAAATGTTGAACATCAAAGTTGTTCATCTCCATGTCCTCTTTAACTTTGATGTTGGGCATTTTTTCATTTGAATAAGTTATGGAGGTCATACGAGGGCTCAAACATGGTGGTCTCACACTGAAAATTCATAGGCACCAAGGCCTTGCTTGCAGCCCAAGTCACACACCCATACACCAATTGTGATTCCTTGTTCTCCAAGCATCTCCACCTTTGGATGTTGAAATTCACCTTGGGATTATTACCGAGTTGATCCTAACTAACCGAGTTAACTACCTTGACTCGGTGAGTTGAGTCTAACTAACTCCGACCCTAGCTCCAAACCCAAAGCTAAGTCCAAAGCTAATCCCAAACCTCCCACACTCCAAGCCTAAAGTCTATATAAGAATTCCTTCACTCATTTTTAAGGGATTCACCATTATCTACCATTTTTCACCAAATTTCACACATTGCACTCTCAATTCTCTCTTCCAAACCCTCACAAAAAGCTCTTATTTCTTGAAGGATAATCACTTTTCACATTGAAAAGTGATTAATTCTTGAGCTCAAACTCCATCATTTAGCTTTCTTTGATTGGATTTCTGGAAGTTCAGATTGTTCTACTTCAATCCAAGGGTTTCACACCATTTATTTTGGTGCAAGTTTGATCTCGGTGATTTTTCGCGACTTTGCTCGGTTTCGACGCGTTTCGGTTACTAATCGAGGAATCTCTGGTTTTCTTTAATCTTCTGCACCAAGATTACTTTGCAACAATTACCAAAGCAAATCTTCGCTTTGTAGGTTGGTTTTCCTCAAATCTACACTCATTTTAGCTTATTTGCAACGTATTCGATGTAGATCTTTGACGATTTTGATTTGGATCCATGGCGCTTGAATTTGATTCTTGATGTTGTTGATTATTGGATTCAATTGATGTTTGATGATTGTAATTCAATGTAATTTCGTGATTAATTGATTGCATGTTCACTTGGATGTTTGGATAAGTGATTTGCTGCTGAAAAGTGCTTTTGGAACTGATTTTTTTTGCTACTGACCCAGAGTAACCGGTTAACACAATTGCAGTGCAATTATGTTAACCGGTTAACATGTGTATTTTTACGTAAATTGTCTGATTTTTAACTAAGTAACCGGTTACTCTGGGACAGAATGTGTATTCTTGTGCATTTTCTTGCTTGTTTGAGGTCCTTTTCATGTCTAAACTTCATGGATTGATGCGTTGATGATTCGTGGACTTTTCTTGAGCTGTTTCACTTCACACTATTGCATGAGCATGATTTTCCAACACGCGACTTTTGGTTTTCATTCGATAAATGTTTATGGTTGCGTTGTTGACTAATTGGTGCGATGAACACGTTGCACACACATTCGGAGCATGTTAATTCTTGATTGATGATTCAACTTGCTGGACATATGATGCACGATTGTTGTTTGTCTCCATGGTTGCTTGCACATGATTGTTTTGTTCAATGTTTAAATTGTGCAATGTTGTTGAGATACATTCTTGATGCTCTTGATGCCATTTTCTAATGTGTGAATTGATTGACCTTTAGCGTGACTTGAATTCTGACTAGGATCCACTTCTATCTTACTTTATTCATGTCATCTTTGTGTGAGGTTCAATGTTGTTTAATTATGCTTCTTATGCAAGTTTGCTTGCATCCTTTCTTGTTTGTCTTTACTTGCTTGCTTGAGCTTTCATGGGTGATCGTTTGAAGCATGATTAATGATGTGATTTGAGTATGATGTGTATGATGTGCTTGCTGCCCCCTCTTGTTTCTCATCTTTACCTCTCTTTCTCTTTCACTCTTTCTCTTCCCTTGGGTCTCAAGACTTGTTTAAGTCTTGGATTCACTCCCTTAGAGCTACCTAGTCCAACTTAATTTTCGATTAAGTTTGGAGTAGGATTAGCATTAGGATTCCCTTTGCATGTTAACTTAGGTAGAAGTTTTCCCTTTCAAACTCAATTATAGGGCCACCTTTGCATGACAACATTAGGAACTTTTAGTTTCGCTTAGTGTTTTGTTTTACCTTTGAGTCTCTTCTCTCTCTCTCAAAACAAAAAAAAACAAAAAACATCTAATAAAGGATTAACTTACATTGCGCTTGAGCCTCAAGTGTAGGAAATGAAGAACGAGGGGTCTCCCCTCCTCTTCTAGAGTGAGTAGCATACGTCCCATTTGGGGACGACCGTGCGACTCATTCGTTCCCGCATAGTAGACTTTGGTGCAATGTAAGTTAGGAACTAATTTCAATCCACTTCTTCTTAAAATACAAAAACAAACAAACAATTCTCTTCTCATCTCCTTCATTATATTCCTTAAGGACTCGTCAGGTCCGTTCTACCGCAAACAGGTAACACCTAAGTCTCCATACAGCGAGCTGCAACACCTAAACTGCTGGGACGGGCACTCTGATGTTTCCACTAAAAAACATAAACAAAGCCACCCTTGTTGAGGGGAACTACATCACTCTGATTCTCATGTTCCTGATGAGATACGTAGGCAATCGAGTAGGGCCCATTCGAGCACTTCTTTTATTTTCCCTACATTTGTTTCTCGTTCTCTCAGTTCATTTCCAGTTTCCTACACCCTTTGATCGAAACAGCAAGCGTGGATCCCATCGAGTACGATGGACGCGTGGGGGTGCTAACACCTTCCCTTTGCGTAACCGACTCCCTTACCCGTTTCTCTTGGTCACAAGACCATGCTTTTCCTTTCCCCCAGGTTTATGCAGTGTTTCCTTTCTCTCTCTTGGGATAAATACACATTGCTGGCGACTCTGTTTCCGAGCCACTTTCGCCTTTGTACCTGGATGAAGATCCCGGGAGCGACAGGTCGCACCTCTTCATTCTCATTCTTTCCATCTACCTTCTGAAGATCGTCGATAATACTCTACACTCAAACACAAACACCATAGTTAGGGGTTTCCCTAGAGGAGGTAGCTCCAGCTCCTCCTGAAGGAAATACGCAAGGCATGTATTTGCAGTAAATGTGATATCTTCTAGTTTCTATATGGGAGAACGAGGGGAAATAAGGTCTAACATCACCTTTTTTGAAATGGATGCCATATGAGTCAGCCCGTATGATAATGATTAACTAGTCATCACTATGCAGCATGGAAATTGGGAGATCTCCTAATGTCCTATTCTGGGATGATTTCAAGAAATATCAGCTCGATCCTAATGATATCAAAGTGTTTAGTGGCTCCTTAATAAGATTCTTAGGAAAATAGGGACAAGTAAGGGGCCACTTGCCCTAGAGACAACATGAGGAAATGGAGCATACGCCAAGGTGATAGACGTCAGCTATCTTACTATGGATTCCTTATCGCCCTATAATATCATCATAGGTCAACCCACCATCAATGCAGTAAGGGAGGTTATTTCACCCGCAAATACTTGTTCATGAAGTAACAGCTGCCTAGAGGGAGAGTCGGTACAATTCGAGGAAGTCAGCAGATCTCTCAAGAATGCTATTAGAATATCCTAGTGACCGAGATGGAAGAGTTTGTGCTTGTGGACGACCCGTTCCTGAAGTTTGAAATGCGGTTCTCGAATGTTGAAATCCTAGGTTGGGCATGGACATTGAAAGGCTTACACCCATGGAGGACTAGAGGGAGGTCCGAATAGGCCCTTCAGCCCATCAAGTAACCAAGATAAGTATTTCTCTTACCGAGGAAGAAGAACAAGAGATATTCGATCAACTCATTAAAAATGTTGACATGTTCGCCTGGGCCCCCTATGATATGTCAGGGATAGACACTAATGTGGTGAGCCATCTCCTCACCATCCTCCCCTCTTCTAAACTAGTGGCACAAAGGATGCAGAAATTTAGCGAGGAGAAGAGGGTCACGATTGATAAGTAAGTAGGAAAGCTATCCGATGTCGGGTTCATTACGGAAACAAAATACCTTACCTGGATAGCCAACGTGGTGTTGGTCAGGAAAGCAAACAACAGATGATGCATGTGTGTGGACTTCACTGACCTGAATGCCTCATGTACCAAGGACATATATCCACTACCGGACGCATGTGTGTCGATTCATTGCAACTACTACTACAATTTCATGCTCTTCGGCCTCAAGAATATTGGTGCCACCTACTAGTGACTCATGGACATTATGTTCTGCCATTAGATAGGGCGGAACCTAGAGGCCTATATTGACCACAAGATAGTAAAAAATATCGAAAGACACAGTCATGCCGAAGATTTAGAAGATGTCATGCAATGACTCAAAAAATATGATATGTGCTTGAATTATAACAAAATCACTTTCACAGTTTAGGCTAGAAAGTTCATAGGGTTCATGCTGACGAAAAGAGGCATTGAAGTCAATTCGGATAAATGTTAGGCAACCATCACCATGAGAATCCCCACCAACGTCAAGGAAGTGCAACGACTTACATGTTTCCTTTCCGCCCTATCTTTCTTCCTCTCATGTGTGGAAGACAAGGCCTTCCTTTTCTTTGCCGCCTTGAAGAATAAAGAGATATTCGAATGGACTACAAAATGTGAGGAGTCTTTATCAAATGTAAAGGCCTTCTTTGCAGCACCTCCAATTCTCACTCGCCCGAGGGAGGAGTCTCCAATACTCCTATATCTATGAGTCACTGATCAGGCGATGAGCTTAATACTTATCCAGGAGATAGAAAAGTTAGAAAGGCTCGAGTATTTCATAAGCAATGTGTTCAGAGGCTTCGAAACGTGTTACTAGAAGATTAAGAAGCTAACACTAGTCGTAAGCAAGGTATTCAGAGGCTACAAAATGCAAAACTCAAGTATGCATTCCATTTTTTTAACATGCATAACCTCAATAATTTTAGCTCGAGAGTGAAGTATCAGGTTTTTAGTGAGTACTATGTCGCTACTTTTATCGCATCTAATATTGGAACAAGACTTGTTTAGGCCCATAAAAGTTTTTTATGATAACAATATATTTAAAGAACAATAGAGTTTGCTAACATATGTTCAAGTGTGCGGGATCATAAGCTAAGAATTCATCATGAATTAATCATGTTGAAAGCATAAGTGAAGAAGCAATACTACTCAGATTCAGGCTTATCAGAATCGGAATATGTTCATTAGCATCTGAAGGTTCTGACTCTGATATGTTGTTTTAGCCTCTGGTGATAGGTCAGACCCTGAAGGCTTAAGGAGCATCTAATCTGTACTCTGCACCAAAGGTGACCAGTCTTGTCAAAGTGACAGATTTCTGGACAGGGTCAACTAGGGTTTGGTTTTGCAAGGCTCAAGGATGGTGACATGACCTCTTCAGTCTGTACTACCTTTAGGTAGATACCTAGTTACACAAAATATGTTGTGGACATTGCTTTTATTTAGTGGATAATAATTATGACTGGATACAACTCTCCAACATCTCTCTTCGTATCCTTGTTCACTATGTTTGTTGTTATTCAAACATCTAAGACTCTTTTTCTACCTCTATAAAAGTAAGCTGAAGATTCAAATAAAGGTTACAACATCACAACACATTAAAAGATCTCAGTCTAACTCTGAGTTGTTATTGTAACTGTTAAAGCATAAGATCTTAATATTTCTTATCTTAGATTGTCTTAGAAATTTTAGAAAGGTTGAAAACCTTTGTGATTGTTGCACAACTGTTATACTTCTGATTGTCTATCAAATTATAGTAGTTACCTTTTCTCCTAAATTGTTTGTTTAAAGTGTAGGAAGTCTCTTGCCTGCATGCTTGAGCATTGAAGTCTCTTGTCTATGTACTTGGGTAGGAAGTCTTGAACCAAAGGTTTAAGCAGGAAGTCTTAAGCAGTTGCCTTAAGAAAGGAAGTCTCATTATAGGTTAATTGAGCAGGAAGTCTTGAGCATTTGGCTTAAGCAAGGAAGTCTCATTCTAGGTTGATTGAGTAGGAAGTTTTGAGCAATTGTAATTTTTTTGGTTATAGTGAAAAGCTCTTGTTGAGACAAGGGGATTGGACTACTCTTAGTTGAGGAGAAGAACCAGGATAATCTTTGTGTGTTGCTTGCATTTAATTTTGAACATTTCATTTCCGCTGCTATTACATAATCTGACATCAGAATCTGAATGTGGTTCATTTTCTGAAGCTTTAGTTTCAGAATTGAAATGGTTTTTTTTGGCATACACAATTCAACCCCCTTTCTTGTGCATTTTTCTCACCTTGGCATCATAGCACGACTTGTGCATTAACACTTAACAGTGGTACATAAAAGATCCTGAGAATTTACATATCTCATCATGCCTAGCACTTCCTCTCTTACTAATGGAGATTCACCTCGTGGAAGCAAAAACCACAATCAAAGTACATCTGGTCAAAATAGTTTTATTTCTAGACCACCATCATTCAGTGGTAACTCCACCTAATTTGAATGGTGGAAGAGTAAGATGTATACTCATATCATTGGTTTGGATGATGAGTTATGGGACATATTAGAAGACGACATTAACTTATAGGTCAACGGTGTTGGAATGGTTACTGATATGAAGCATCTCACTCCTGGTCAGAAAAAGATATATAGAAAACATCACAAAGTGTTGTGGCTTCAAGGAAATGTTTTGTCTGCTTCTGTTCTGGGTAACATGGAGATTATATAGAAAGGAAATGTTGTGGCTTCAAGGGTACCTTTCTCTGTCAGGTGTACCAATTATTATTATCTTGAGGATTATCCTGTCATCACCAGGATGGATAATCCTGAAGTAATCAAGACTGTAATTCCATAATCTTTCTTAGAAGATAAAGTAATCAGACGTTAGGAAATTCCTGACAAGCCTATTGAAGGGTTTAAGGCTTCTAACAAGAGGAAGCAGATGGCTTCGGATGTTTATAAACCCCCAAGAAGAAATTTTCTTACCAAAAGAACATTGAGAAGGAAATTGAGGGGGTCATTGCATCAACTGAGTTGATGCCCACCAAGATTAGGAATGAAATGTCTCCTAAGAAAGTTACTTCTGTGTCTGTCATATCAGAAGCTCCTAAAAGGAAAAAGAGATGGGGAAAATTGGCTGAGTTGGAAGAGGAAAAAGAAGAGGATGTAGGAATATCTTTGATCATAAAGAAAAAGATTGTAGATGTCCCTACTCAAAAAGATACAATTTGGCCTAGATTTAAGTGTGCTTAACTTTTGGCATCTGTTATGTTTGATCAGTTTTTAAAGCCTGCTGAATTCACTGATGTTGGAAATTAAGAGGCTACTAGTAACGCCCCGGCTTATTTTATTTATTTTTCCATATTTTAATTATGTGATAATTGTGGTTGTGTTGTGCTTTGATGTGTTTGAGCTACCTTGGTGTGGGGTAGTGGACTTAAGAATAAACTTTAAAGTGTTTGGGGGTGTGTGAGTAATTGCATAGAGATGGGTGGTGTGGAGAGTGAAACTAATTAACTTATATTGGTTATTATTTATTTAATTAAATGATATTAGAAAATATTATTTAGAATAAATACATGTTATTATTTTTATTATTGTTATTATTTAATTTGTGGGATTAATAGTAATAATAATAATATAATAAAATAAGAATTAAGAGAATAAGAGGAAAGGAATTAGGGAGAAGTTGTCAGATGGTATTTTGGAGAAAAAGAGAAAGAAGAGGCTAGGGCAAAGAAGAGAGAAGAATCCATTGTTGAGGAAGAGGAAGCTTTTGCAAGAACTCTAAGGTAACGATGGGGTTCTAATTATCTAAGGGTTAACATGATAATGGTGAGTAGATTATGACATGTAGGGTTTGTGTTTCCTTTCTCTATTCATGATTTTTAATGAATTGGTAATTGTTGGATTGAGTAATTCTTGATGAATTTTGTGTGCGGTATGTTGATGTCGTAACTGATGTTAGAATGATGCATTATTGCAATTGTTGTTGTTGAAATTGTGCCATTTATGGATTGTATGATGTAGTTGTTGTGTTGTTGATGGTTGATTTCAAGTCAGAGTCAAAACTAAAGTATGAGTAATTTTTTTATGAAAAGACTTGGAGCTTTAATGCTATTGAAAACTGAATTTGGGGTAAAATAATGTGTTTTTCGAGTAGTAGGAAAAGTGGGATTTTTGGGTGTGTAGAAAAGTGATTTTTGTATTGAAAAGCAACAGAAAAGTGCTTCTGCTCCAGGTGTAATCGGTTACCAGGTTTTGGGTAACTGGTTACACTATGTTGAAAACGTGGTATTTGGGAAATTCTGTGAGGGTGTAATCGGTTACCTTGATTGTAGTAACCGATTACACCATAAGACGGTAGCGAAGGGCGGCTGGTTATAACTGGTGTAATCGGTTACCTCATTTTAAGTAACCGTTACATTGGGACCATTTTTTAAAAATATCTAAAATTCATATCTTTAGTTTTGGGTGTCCGAACTTTATTCTAAAAATGGTTTTTGTACCAGAAGTTGAATAATTTTGGTGTATGATGGTGTTAAGCACATTATTATCGTTAGGTTGTGGTCTGACATAACTATAAATGCCTTTGTAGTTGTTTGTTATGATGTATGTCGATGTTGCTGGACTGTTATAGCATGTTGTGTTGTGGCCTATAGTGGTGTGATACATTGATTAAATGAAGGTCATTGTATGATGTTGTTGTCATGTATTTCATAATTGCATGGGTTGTGAGATAAGTTGTGTGCCTAGGTGAGATGAGAGCGTCTTATCCGGATTCTAGTTGTAGAATCATGTTGTTGTTGTTTAGATGATCGTGTGCCCATGTGGGATCTGAGCGATCATGGAGGTCGTGTGCCCATGTGGGGTGTGAGCGACGTAATGGAAATTCCGACGGGAATTGTGATTCTGAAAAAGGAATCGGGTTTTGAAATAGGAACCGAATGGTACCACATACATTGAGTCAAGTTGTGAGTCTTAATGCATTGCATCTTAATTGTATTTATTGTTGTGCTTGGATTTGGTTGTGTTGGTTGTATGGATGTATGTTATGGAATGGGTGAAGTGCATGTAATAATCTGATGCTTACTTATTTTGATGTTTTCCTTTATATAATTATGATATCTCATCCCTTCTGTTTGAATGTTGCCTTTACATAGGCATCATGCAGATAACTCACAGTAGAGGAGTTGATGTGAGTGAAAGATGAAGTCTTCTGTTTTACTTTTAGTGTCGGCGTCTGCTTTGATGTGTAACATCGGGGTTATGTAACGTTATGTCTATTATGTTTTTATGGGAATTTTTGGATATCTCCAGAGTAGTAGTTTTTATGTTTATTTTGAAAACATGGTTATGTTCTAAATAATTATTTGATTTTGATGTTTCCGTTGTTTCAATAAAAATTGATGTTTCAGACATGTTTGGTTGTTATAGTTGTCATAAATAATTTTCAAAAGTTGCATATGTTACATATCATGTTGTATGAGCAGTCGTTGGTGGTTTCGTGACATCCTAAATATTATTAATACAAATTTACTATGATATTTATTTAAATTAAGTGGGATTTATTTATTTAGCGTGCTACACTGCTACTAGTGGTGGGCTAGAATCTGCTGAGATTCAAGCTGCAAAGGTTATGGTTGGTTTAATGACTGTTGTGTCTGAAACTCCTAGTGCTCCTGCAGAAGTTGTCTCAGAAGTTGTGACTACTTCAAAAGCTCTGAATGCTGGTGGAACATGTACTAATCTGAATATATTATCAGAAGATGTTTTTTATTACTCCACACTTAACATAAAATCACCAACCCCCTCACATATTCCGTCACTTTGTTATCCTCCTATACAAGCTTTTTCACTCATTGTTGAACCCATGGAAGATCAGAATCAATTAGCTCTTCAAACTATGTCAGATTAACCATCACCCATTAACATCATGTTAGAACCACCCATTGACATATCTAGTGGTAAAACTTCCTCATCAAGTTCTGAATCAGTTCATGATGAAGCAAGTTTTGTGGCTAAACTTAACCTTAAGTCCTTTAACCCTAAGCCTGTCACTATCAACCCTATTCCAACTGTCCAATTTAAAACCTTCTCTTATAAAGAACAAACTTCTAATCTTGTATGTTCTGCTTCTGAAGCTAAACATGTAACCCATGTGTAGCGAGCGATTTTTTGGACGTGGTTGTGAGGCACAACCGCTCTGGTACTACAACTCGATTCATTTTTTATCCTATTGTAAGCTGATGAAGGAAGGGAAATAGATGTCTCCAACTAACCCTGCTTGCATACTGAGGTTAAACAGTCAACACTGTTAGTTTACAGATGCTACAAAGATTCGGGGATTGTCTCAGGTTATTTTGTTCAAAGAGATGTTTAGGACGAACGTTTTTGATTGATGTGTGAAAGTATGGGATTTTGGATTTTTGTTTAGTGTGCTCGCTAAGATCTTTTCTTTCGATCTTATGCCTACGTATTCCCGTTCACCGAAACAGGGAAATCAGAGCGTTCGTAGTTCCTCCTATTCTATGGGAGGAAATGGTTTTTGGTGTCTTGTTCAAAGCCCAAGACGTGAAGCGAAAGGTTGTTTGTATCTTGTTCAAAGCCCAAGATGTGAAGCTGAAAAGTCTATTTGTATCTTGTTCAAAGCCCAAGATGTGAAGCTGAAAAGGTCTCAACTTTAGAGAGAATTTGTCACCTCTAAATCTAAAGAGGGGTAAAGGAGAATTACTTTAACCGGGATATGTGAATCCGGCAATGCCATAATTTCCTAAGAAAGGGTTTTTAACCTAAAGGAGAAGACTTTAACTCAGTGTAGAGCAATGCTATCTTTCCTTAGGAATTTCTCATGCTAAAAGAAGGACAGTGGCATGGATATAGATGATCCAGAGGCTTGCTGCTTACAGCGATTAGATGAAAGGGAAGGAGTTTTCGATGTTTGTGTACTATGAACGAGGCACAGATTTGATGCTAAAAGGTTAATTGGATTAACCAGTGGTTTTCTTATACAAAGCCTAAGAGGAGGCTAATATGTGTCTCGTACAAAGCCCGAGAGAGAGGCTAAAAAGAGTTGACTCGGCTGGAGAATCTTTTATAGCTCGTATGAAGCCCGAGATGGAGGCTAAAAAAGAGTTTGACTCTGCTTAGGGGAATTTGTATCTCGTACGAAGCCCGAGATGGAGGAGAAAGGGTGATCGACTCAACGAGGGAGTCTTTTATGTGTCTCATACAAAGCCTGAGAGAGAGGCTGAAAGTTATTTGACTCAACGAGGGAGTCTTTTTGTATCTCGTACGAAGCCCGAGATGGAGGCTGAAAGGTTTGCTCCGCAGGGGAGAATCATTTGTACAAAGCCCAAGAGGAGGCTAAAAAGAGACCAACTCATTTGGGGATATCATTATACAAAGCCTAAGAGGAGGCTATCTGCTGGTGACTGTTTTAGTTGAGTGACAGGTCCAGTATACTGATTAAGAGAAAATCAGTTCTTATATGAGTAACACTGTACTCATGGATTCGATCTGAGGATCGGGATTGTTCCCTGTTCTTTAAGGAAACGGGGAAATCTGAAGGGTATTGAAACTGTCCGAGTCTGCGGGTTTCTTCCTATTTAACGAAGGGGTCACTTGAGAATGTCTTTGAGACTCAAGGAAATTAGACTGTCCATGTCTAGAGTTTCATCTTTTGTACTATGCTTTGAGAAACAGTAGTAGACTCTTTGAAAGGACTGTTCTATTAAGATGACTAATTTCTGTTCCTATACCTCTAGGAGGTCGTCGGGATAATTTGTACGAATCCCAAGAGGAGGCTGGAAACTTTTAAGAAGCCGATTGGTCCTTGTACGAAGCCCAAGAGGAGGCTATCATTCCCGGAGGAAGAGATCATTATACGAAGCCTAAGAGGAGGCTGTGAATACTTCTAAGAAGCCGACAGGTCCTTGTACTAAGCCCAAGAGGAGGCGGGGTTGCTTTTAGGAAGTCTGTGGGTCCTTGTACGATGCCCAAGAGGAGGCCGATGCTTTTAAGAAGCCCGTTGGTCCTTGTATGAAGCCCAAGAGGACGCTATCATTCCCGGAGGAAGAGATCATTATACAAAGCCTAAGAGGAGGCTGTGAAAACTTCTAAGAAACCGACGGGTCCTTGTACTAAGCCCAAGAGGAGGCGGGGTTGCTTTTAGGAAGCCTGTGGGTCCTTGTACGTTGCCCAAGAGGAGGCCGATGCTTTTAAGAAGCCCGTGGGTCCCCAAACCTCGAGAAATTCAAGGCAAGCTATTCACAAGGAATATATCAAGTCAGGAAAGTGCGAGAATTTGGAAGAAACTTAAAGATGCCATTCACGGAGAATACATTCATCTTTGGGAGTAGAGTTTCTTGACAATTCCTAATGAGGACAGCCGAATAGAATACTGTATCTGGTGATCCTATTTCGGGATCTAGGTGTCTATTTCTACGAATAAACGAAACGGCGTCACCTAGTTCTAGACGTAGTTGCCGGAGAAACTCTAAATATCTAGTCTATTATTACACAGTCGATATGAGTTTATGAAAGGAGACTTACAGCGAGCAGCCCCACAATACAGTTATATATATATGAGTTTGTGAAAGGAGACTTACAGTGAAACAGCCCCACAATACAGTTATATGTATATGAAAACGGTAAATAAAAGCGAATAAACTCTTACTCGGTTGTAGAGCTTCCATGCTGTTTGGTTAGTTGTTCACAAAGAAAGATTGAAAACAACAGTATATTCAAAATCAAAGGAGAAAGTGCTTTGAAAAAGAAAGATTTGGGGCTTACAGCTCAAGGAGAGGCCCAGGGTTTTATTAGTGAGCGCACTGTTTGATTTTGTACAGAGGGACTTATACAAGTGACTGTGGCCCAAAAAGGTTTTCTGTACAAAGGGATGGGTCTTACACCCTCTCAAGGTTTTCTTTTAACACGAGGGTAGGCCCAGATGGTTTTTCGTTTAAAATGGCGATCGCGTCGAGGTTTTCTTTTAACGCAAAGGGACTTATACAATAAGTGAGGCCCACAATGTTTTTGGTTAAAAGGGGGATTGGGTCTTACACTCTAATAGAGGCCCAAAAAAGTGTTTTAAGAAAAGAAATGGGTCTTACTACTCGAGGGTAGGCCCAAGGTTTATTTTTCAACGGACGATGATCGCGTCGAACTTTTTGACGGTATCGGGACTTATACAATACTGAGGCCCAAAATGATTTGGTCAAAAAAGAATTGGGTCTTACACTCTATTAGAGGCCCAAAAGTTTTGAATGGTTCTTATAGCTCAAGGAGAGGCCCAGATGGTTTATTTTCAAACAGGCGACGATCGTGCCGTTTACTTGTACAGAGGGACTTATACAATGAGTGAGACCCAAAGTGTTTTTGTACAAGTGGGGTGGGTCTTACACTATCTCAAGAGGCCCAAAAAGTTTTAAATGAGATTGATAAGGGTTGAATTGATTCAAAACCCTAATTTGTTTTCAAAATGTACTTTTAATTAAACAAAAATTCAATTAAAATGATTAATATTTGTTAAATACATGAAAACAAATTATGATCTTGGACCAATGTTCCAAAAAATCAGGTTTCTTCCTACAAAATGATTGAAGTCAAATTAGGGTTAGAAAATGAAAAGAAAAGAAAGATTTTGAATTCTAAAAACACATAAAACATTAATTCTTTTCAAAAATATCAAATATAGGAAATAAATAATATTTTTGGGATTTTTTGGTAGAATCAAATATTTAAACATTTTTGTGAATTATTGCAAAAAGAACCAATCAAAAATGATAAAAATTGAAGGAGTTATTAATTTTTCAAATCATTAAAAATAATAATATGAAAAATAACAAAAAAAAACAAGTGATAAAAAGAAGTCTGGGGCGAGGGGGATTCGAACCCCAGACCTCTCGCTTGCCAATACACACAAAACCAGCTGATGAACCGCTGGGGCGCAATGCCAATTCAAATATAATATGGCAAGGGAAAAATATATAGAGAACTTGTTGGATTTTCTGAAAATGGCGCCATGGCCATCTTCTTCCTCGAGCTCGTGCATGAAGCACCCTATCTCCCTCATCTCTCCACCATTTGACATGATTCAAATACCAATCTCATGCGTTTTTTCACAAGGAACAAGATGGCAATACCCAATTTTATTCATTTTTAGTGTGGAGTGAGATAATCATGATGAACACAGATGAACCCTAATTTGCAAAAGCAATCGTGCAGGCATGGTTATAAGGGCTATGATCAAATTTCTTGAGGCAAAACAATCAACACACGATGGCAATGAAATGGCGAAAATATCATGCGAGGAAATATGCATGGATCATGGAGTTGGAGTTTGAAGCTCACCTTGATGCAAGCTGAAATGGAATTTTGCCCAGATGGTGTTCCAGTCGTGAATTGATGATCCCTACAGCTTCAATGGATGTTATGGAGTGTGTTGCAAGCTTTGGAACACTTTGAAACTCTTTGGATCAAGCTGGAGACCTCCACCTGCAAAATTGAAGCATAATGGCTTGGTGGAAGAGTGATTTTGAGCTAGGGGTGTTACAGTTGGTGTTTAAGTGTTTGGACACCTCAAATACATCATATGTGATGTGTTTGAGCAAGTGGAATTGATTGCTTATGGCTGCAACTCAAAACCCGATAGTGGTTACTCAAAAACAAGAAAACTTGAGGTTTAAGAAAGAATGAGAGAAAGCAGTGATGTAACTGGCTTTGGTGTGAGTTGAATGATCCATTGGGACCTCTATTTATAGGTGATCAACTTTTTTTTTGGAGGAATAGTGAATGGCAACTGGATCATATCACATTTGCATGGATTGGCTTGGAGGATTTCTTCTCAAGCAAGGCAAGCTAGCCATTCCCAAGAGTAGGGCTATGCCTTGACCAAAATCACATTCTTCAGATGTTTTTATTGTTGTTTAATCAGAGAACTTGACTGAGTAGGGTAGCTACCTCGACAATGCACTATTCCACATTAATGCACTTTGAATTCAAGGCAAAATGTGCCAAAGTGGATGAATTTCAAGTTGGAAGATTCCTTGGCTTTTTGACTCAGATTTATCAGTTGGATCAGTTGCATTGTGATTGGTTTGAATACAGGTGGCATAATGATCCTTAGTATTTGGCTCAAAATCGTGTGTGGCAAGCAAACATGCAAACTGATTTTTCCAAAACAGCTTGCAGCAGCATGACTTTGGGCATCGATTTCTAATGGCTTAAGTTGAATCAATTCATGCTGTTAAGCTCTTTGAATTCTTAGCAACATATGCAACAATATTGATGTTTAACTTTGGACTTGATTCAGGTTGCAACTATGTGAAAAGATCTCATAAGTTTTGGTGTTTCAACAAAATCTGTCTTGGACATAATTTTTCTAAGTGTTGGAAAATGGTATACTTTCACGTCTTCAGCCACTTTGGCTCACTCATAGCTCAAAATCCATAATGAATTGGAATTAGGCCTAGTTGAAGTTTTTGTAGAGGGCAATGAGATCTACAAATCAAGCTTTGGATGGGGCACAATAGCCTTGTGGTTTAGGAGTTATGGTCCTCCACAGTTGGTGCATTAGTGGTACTTTTTCCATAACTTAGAAAAATTTCTAAGTTTTATGGTTACCCCTTTTACAAGTTATCCCACTTTCATTGATTTTTCTTGATGAATGATGATTCAAATCATACATTAACATCATTTTAGGGTTAAAAATCCATTTTAGTGAAAAATCTCAAAAAGTCAAAGTTGACTTTTGTGCACAGTTGACTTTTTATCAGATGAATTTCAAACTGTGCAATTCTTCAGGAAATCATGTCCTTGACCTAAATCAAACTTGATGGACATGTTCCATGGGTGTCATAGGGTACATTGAATCATGTCTTAGGGTTTGGGAGCATGTCCTGGTCAAAAGTCAAAGCTACAGTTGACTTTTCTCGCGAAACCCTAATTGTGGTGTAGATGAAATTGAGACTTGTTGCTCACATTTCTTGGATCAATCCATTGTTCCAAATGGATCAATATGGTATATTAGAGACCCTCAAATCATGTCTTGAGGTCTTGGTTCATGATTTGTCCCAAAAGTCAACTTGGGGGTGAATTAGGTCAAGAAACCCTAATTCCTGATTTTTGATGGATGCATCCCCTGAGGTCAAATTGACTTGATGCTTGGGTTCATGAGGTTCCATGGAATATATTAGGTTATGTTTTGGATCCTTGGCTCATGCCCAGAGGAAAATTTCCAACTGGAGGCCCTGGTCGACCAAAATCCTAATTTGGTGACACTGTCGATCTTGAAGCTTGATCCACCTAGAAGGGAGCAGCCTTGTGCTTAATCCTTGAAGTGGGAGTCCTTTTGATCCATTGATGATTCTTGGGAGGTTAGACAAGTTGAAGATCAAGTCATTCCTTGATTGATCCTTTGTCTAAGGCTCAGAGAGGGCTTGAAACCCTAATTCTGATTGTAGTGACTGCTCAACAACCCTTGAGGAGATTGATGAGGCATAAAGGTACATCCATATTGTGATGATGATTTGCACAATGATGGGAATCTAAGTGGTCAAAATTTGGGGTATGACAGATGCCCCTATTTAATCTTCTTGGACACGAAGGTATGAATGGCGAAGGTATTCGGGCATTCGGGGTGCAAGAGGATTAAATATCGGAATATCTGAAATTTTGACGGCGTCTATGAATGGTAGCGTACGCATTCATCTTCTTTTCCAAAGCACTGATACTTATAAAAGGTAAACTTCCCCTCGATCCTGGTTTCCTACCAAGGAACTGGTCTTAGTTATTGAAATGAACTTCCCCTCGATCCTGGTTTCCTACCAAGGAACTGGTTTCAATTTCTGATTTAAACTTCCCCTCGATCCTGGTTTCCTACCAAGGAACTGGTCTAAGTTTCTGATTTAAACCTCCCCTCGATCCTGGTTTCCTACCAAGGAACTGGTCTAAGTTTTTGATTTAAACCTTCCCTCGTTCTTGGTTTCCTACCAAGGAACTGGTCTAAGTTACTGAAATGAACTTCCCCTCGATCCTGGTTTCCTACCAAGGAACTGGTCTTAGTTTCTGTAAACTTCCACTCGATCCTGGTTTCCTACCAAGGAACTGGTCTAAGTTACTAAAATGAACTTCCCCTCGATCCTGGTTTCCTACCAAGGAACTGGTCTTAGTTTCTGTAAACTTCCCCTCGATCCTGGTTTCCTACCAAGGAACTGGTCTAAGTTACTGAAATGAACTTCCCCTCGATCCTGGTTTCCTACCAAGGAACTGGTCTTAGTTTCTTTTGTCAATAAACTTTCTTGACAAGGGACGCTATTCGTAGCGGTTTTCCTCAAACTTCTCGCCGAATTTTCCTGGGGAGATGCCATTTGAGTGGAAAAAGTTTTGACGTCAGACTTGCTGGGGAACCCAATCGTCTGAGTTGTAGAGGTACAGAAACTTCTCTGTTGGAGACGCCATTTGTCGATTCTACTGGGGAAAGCAAGTCTCTGGAGAGACTGCTTTCGCTTGGGGATATTATATCATACTTTTCTCGGGATCTTCCCGGAGAAATGCCATATGATGCGACCCAATTTTGAGGTGCCGATGACCTTTTCATCAGCGGTTTTTTCGGGAGAAAACACTGCTGTACTGCCGAATCTTTGCTTAAGAGGCTTTCTCTGGTGATTTTCCTTAATCCGGGAAAGCAAGGATATCATCTTCAATGGCGAAGAGTGACATCTGTTGAAGGTTCTCTGGTCTTTCAGAGGTTCAAGTTATCAAAGTGGCCAATTGCCGACTCTGATCTAACAATACACTGGCGATGAGTTCGATCGGACACAACATTTCCTGACGAGGAAAGAACTGACAACTCGATTGAGGGGACGGTTATCACGGCAGGATAAAACCGACTCAAGTGATAGGGATGCAATATGAAAAGTGAATGTAAATAAAAAATGCATGATGTATGTATGTTTATGCTGACAAAACAGACGCGACATACAAACTAAAAGATGAACACGACTGGATACTCGGCCACTGCTGGGGACGAAAAAGTACCGCTGGTTCAAAATAGCAATTCCACCTTGCCTAGGAGAGATAGTCCCTGTTGGGAGCTATGTTGGTCGGGCTTAGGAGATGAGAACTCGGCCGAAGGTATCAGATGGGAAAACCGCATCTGATACAGTTGATCCTTCATTCAGGCATACTGGTTTAGAATGAGTACTTTGATTCTGCACTTTGAAGTTCGCTTACTTCTGGAGAAGCGATCGATGTTCTTCTGATGTTCAACAGTCAAAAGAAATTGCCGTCTTTAAAAAGCAGAAAAAGTTTTAACAACTAAATTCATTTTTGTTTTATTTCAAGAATCGTTAATCATATTAATACGTCGTTCTGTAAAGCCAAAACAAATAAGAATTACAAACAAAAGCACAAAGGCTCAAATTTTATTGATCAGATGGAGATCAACCAAAAGCGTGATTCCAAAGAGTATTTACAAAGTTTGAAAATGGTAATTAAAGGGAAAAGGGCTACGTTGAAACATAACGACCACTATCCTTCTACCAACTTTGAATTCGGGGCATCCTGAGCTTCTGTCGAAAATGACCTTGACTGGAGTTTTCCTCCGATGGGTGATGTAACTGCTGCTGAGGGACTTGCCTCTGTTGAACATATTTACTTGCCATTATCCCTAATTTTTGCCTGGATTGTACTATGATGTTTCCAATCCACCAAGATGATTTTTTTCATGTCTCTAACTTTTGCCTGGATCGCCCTTTCGGGTTTTCAATCCACCGAGACGTGTTTTTTTTTTAGGCAAAGTATTTTTTGACTACATCAACATTCGTGGGGTAGGAAAATTCCTTTCCGTCCATGGTTGCAAGTCTCAAGGCGCCGCCTGAGAAAGCTTTCGTGACCACATAGGGGCCATCATAATTCGGAGTCCATTTGCCTCGTGAATCAGTGAGAAATGATTGTATCTTCTTGAGCACAAGGTCTCCTTTTCTGAAGATGCGAGGTCTGACCTTTTTGTCAAATGCCCTCTTCATTCTTTGCTGATACAATTGACCGTGGCATAGTGCCGTAATTCACTTCTCTTCGATCAGATTTAATTCGTCGTGTCGGCTTTGACACCATTCAGCTTCGGTGAGCTTAGCTTCCATCAATACTCGGATTGACGGGATCTCTACTTCTATGGGGAGTACTGCTTCCATGCCATACACTAGAGAGAAAGGGGTAGCCCCTGTTGAAGTGCGAACAGATGTACGATAACCTTGAAGAGCAAAGGGTAGCATCTTATGCCAATCTTTGTAGGTTACAACCATCTTTTGAACGATCTTCTTGATGTTCTTGTTAGCCGCTTCTACCGCTCCGTTCATCTTGGGTCGGTAGGGAGATGAGTTATGGTGTTCAATCTTGAACTCTGCGCACAACTCTTTCATCATCTTATTGTTCAAGTTAGATCAATTATCAGTAATGATCTGGCTTGGAATGCCATAACGGCAGATGATATTGTTTTTGATAAAACGGACCACGACTTGTCGGGTTACATTAGCGTACGACGCTGCTTCGACCCACTTGGTGAAGTAATCAATGGCCACCAGAATGAACCGATGTCCGTTTGAAGCCTTAGGTTCAATCAAGCCAATTATGTCTATTCCACATATGGAAAAAGGCCACGGGGAAGAGAGAACTTTGAGATGCGTTGGCGGTACATGGATTTTGTCGGAGTATATCTGACACTTATGACACCTTTTCATGTACTTGTAGCAGTCGGATTCCATGGTTAACCAGTAGTACCCTGCCCTGAGAATTTTTCTCGCCATTGTATGTCCGTTGGCATGAGTATCAAAGGATCCTTCATGAATTTCTTACATAAGCATGTCTGCTTCTGGTCTGTCTACGCATCAGAGCAAGACCATGTCAAAATTCCGCTTATACAGCGTGTCACCACTCAAGAAGAAGCTGCCTGCCAGTCTTCTGAGGGTTTTTCTATCTTTCCTGGATGCCCCAGGTGGGTATCCTTGTTTCTGAAGGAAGCACCTGATATCAGGATACCAAGGTTTGTCATCTATGACTGCTTCAATCGCGAAGATGTAGGCGGGTCGTTCAAGGCGCATTACGTCAATCTTTCGTGACCACATGACATCTTTGTCTGGGAAGTCAAACCCGATTGATTTTTGATCGTCAATCGGTTGATGAGCCAAATGATCGCTAAAATACTCCCCTTAACGGCTTTTTGAGCATGGTATTCGATGTCATACTCTGATAACAACATCTGCCAACGGGCAATTCTTCCCGTGAAAGCAGGCTTTTCAAAGACGTACTTGATTGGATCCATCTCGGAGACCAACCAAGTAGTGTGGCGAATCATGTACTGACGAAGACGTTTGGCTGCCCAAGCCAAAGCGCAGCAAGTTTTCTCAAGAATCGTGTACCGAGTCTCACAATCGGTGAACTTCTTGCTTAGATAGTAAATGGCAGACTCTTTCCGTTTGGTTTCGTCTTGTTGGTCAAGTACACATCCCATTGAGTCCTCTAGGACCGTGAGGTAGATGATCAGTGGTCTTCCTTCCACTGGAGGTGATAGAATCGGCGGATTCAACAGATATTCCTTAATACTATCGAAGGCAGTTTGGCAGTCTTCTGTCCAAACGCAGTCCTTGTTCTTTTTCAGTAACTTGAAAATCGGCGCACACGTGGCGGTCATAAGGAATATGAATCTGGAGATGTAGTTCAAACGTCCCAGGAATCCTCTGACTTGTTTTTCAGTTTTCGAAGAAGGAATTTCTTGAATGGCCTTGACCTTGTCAGGATCAACCTCAATTCCTTTCTGGCTGACGATGAACCCTAAGAGTTTCCCTGAACGGACACCGAAGGTGCATTTGTTGGGATTCAAACGGAGTTTGTATTTTCTCAACCGCTCGAATAGTTTTGACAGGTGGGTCACATGCTCCTCTTCTGTCTTAGATTTTGCAATCATATCATCGACATATACCTCGATTTCTTTGTGTATCATGTCATGAAACAGAGTAGTCATGGCCCTTTGATAGGTTGCCCCGGCATTCTTCAAACCGAACGACATCACCTTGTAACAAAAGGTACCCCATGGGGTAATGAACGAAGTTTTCTCCATGTCTTTCGGCGCCATTTTTATCTGATTATAGCCCGAGAATCCATCCATGAAGGAGAAAACTTTGAACTTTGTTGCACTGTCTACCAGCATGTCAATGTGTGGTAAAGGAAAGTCGTCCTTTGGACTAGCCTTGTTCAGATCTCTGTAGTCGACACACATTCTGACCTTTCCGTCCTTTTTGGGAACGGGTACGATGTTGGCTAACCATTGAGGATATTCTGATGTGGCGAGGAAACCCACGTCAATCTGTTTATGTACCTCCTCTTTGATTTTGATGGCCATGTCCGGGTGAGTTCGTCTCAACCTTTGCTTTACTGGCGGACATTCCGATCTCAACGGTAAATGATGTTCCACGATGCTGGTATCTAACCCTGGCATATCCTGCTGGACCAGGCAAATACATCGGGGAATTCTTTGAGAAGCTTTATCAAACTACCTTTGGCAGTTGGACTGAGTAGTGCCCTAATCCTGATTTCTTTTCTCTCTTTTTCCGAACCCAAGTTTACCGTTTCCAACGGCTCTTTGTGAGGTTCAATGGACCTTTCCTCTTGTCTGAGTAATCAGGAGATCTCTTCTTGAATTTCGTTGTCAACTTCTTCTTCAGCCCCAAATACCGGGAACTCAAAGTTGGGAGAAGGCATCGGATCGTATGTTTCAACGGGGTGTAAAACAAGCAATCTGCATGACGTGATGATTCGTGTTTAGAAGAGATAGAGAAAATGCAAGTGTGTGCAGTGTATTTATTTTACTGCTTGTTTTGTTTTTTAATTGTTTTTAGGATTACCATTTTCTGAAAAAAGCGAAAAGAGAAAACAACAATTAATGCGAAAATTACAGAACGACGTTATTTTATTAATGAACAAGTCGAATCTTAAAACTATAGCCCTATAAAACAAAACTCTATCGCCTTGGGCAAAGCGAAGAGGGAAATTTACTGAAAGCGATCCCTATCAAAACATCTGTTTCACCTGGGCAGGGTGAAAGGTTAAAGATGGCAATTACTTTGACTGGTGAACGATCTTCGGAACCTCGACAGCAACCCACTGGCAGCGAACTCCTCGGTGAATCACAAAGTCTGGCACCTTCCTTGATTTGTCTTCAGAAATGACGCTGATTTCTGGTGGAGTAGGATCATTGGAATCTGTCTCCCAGGCAGAGTTATCGTAGGAGGATTCCTCTGTTGCATTTTGCAAAGTATTTGTGCTCTCAGCTGTATCTCTCCATCCAGTTGGCTGGATATCTTCGAGCCTGATACGAGAGCTTTCGGGAGCGGTGTACTTGACCATATAGTCAAACTTTCCATTTGGTTGTCCCAAGTGTCCCACACTTCTTTAGAACTGGAGGAGTCATCCCTCTCGATGACGTTGACCTCGGGAAAAGCATAGTTAATGAATTCCAGTCTTGCAAACGTTGTGAATTCATCGTCATGTTGAGTAGTTTCCGAATGACATGAGTGTTGATCCCATGACATGGCGGGGACACAGGTATTCTGTTCAATGATGCTCGGCTGAGTGTCATTACTCGGCTGAATTTCTGGCCCCAAGTTTCCTGGGTAAGGTTGCCACATTGGCAGACCATCCATCGGGCAATAGTAGGTAGAGTCAAAGTTGTCTTTCATCAGAGTGTCTTCCTCTAATGAATTTGGTGGAGCACGACATCCTTCCGGATCATAATCTCCATATATCATTTCGACGTCTGACCTGGGTATAAATCTCGGACTCTGTGTGGGATAGCAAAATGGAGTTTGCGTTTCGTCCTGCGACACATAACCGTCCTCGTTAAGATAGGAATTCCATTCCTCATCTATGTCAAAGGGATCCTCTTCATTGATAGCAAGGACTGCTTGAGTCACTGGTTGGAGGAAACCTCCACTATGGAAGAAATTCTGAATGGGATGAAGACTTTCATCGTTGACAGCTGTCTGGGTGCAGGTTGCAGAAAAACCAAGGCCCTTCTTTGTTTTATTATCAGTAGGAATGACAAGTTGTCCCCATCCTTTTGTATCGGTACTCTCGGCCGTTTTGATAGCATCCTTGTATGAGGAAATCGATGTTCCTCCTTCGGATTGATTGTTCTTGCTCACCGATAGTGCTTGGAACTGCGTCCCAATAACCTCCTCAGATTCTACACTAGTAGATGATGATAAGTTACTCACGAGCAAGGCTTGTTCTCCACAAACCGTGATGAGTTGATCGTCCTGGATGAACTTTAGCTTTTGGTGGAGGGTTGAAGTAACCGCTCCAGCCTGATGTATCCAAGGTCTTCCTAATAAACAACTGTACGTTGCCCGGATATCCATGACCTGGAAAGTGACTTGGAAAGTGTGAGGACCGATAGTTATGGGAAGATCAACTTCGCCGATAACCGCTTTTCTGAATCCGTCAAATGCTTTGACGACGACCTCGCTATTTCTCATCGGAGGGCCTTTGAATGATAATTGCATCAAAGTGAACTTCGGTATAACATTCAGGGTTGACCCTGTGTCTACCAGTATGCTGGCTAAAGCATCGTCCTGGCAGTTAACTATGATATTGAGCGCCATGTTATGACGGCGACCCTCTTCGGGTAATTCCTCATCACTAAATCCCAAATTATTGCAGGAAGTGATGTTAGAGACAATACTATCGAACTGTCTGATTGTTACATCCTGTTCCACAAAGGCTTGCTCCAAGAGTTTCTGTAGAACCTCCATGTGGGCTTCTGAACTGAGTAACAGTGATAATACTGAGATCTTTGAAGGAGTCTATAACAGTTGATCAACAATGTTGTATTTACTCCTTTGGATGAGCTTCAGCAACTCATCTTTGTCTTTCGAAAGGTCGGGATTACTGGATTGACCGACTGGTGGATTAGGAACTTCTGCCTGAGGTTCCTTTTCTTTGTTAGGTTCTCCAACTCCTCGGTTGAAGATTCGACCGCTCCGTGTTACATGACTGATGTCTGCAATATGCACGACGGAGGGTAATGGAATTTCCTTTCCATTCTCGATTATTGTTGCACCGTATTTGTAAGGGATTGCCTTAGCTGATTCATACGGTAGTGGTCCCGGTAGATAGATGACTATGGGAACCTTCTGGTTTTTCTGACCATCATAAGTAATCTCGATCCGTTCCCGGTTGGGAACTTTTGATTCGTCCAACAGAGGGATGATGGCACAAATATCTCTAGTCCTCTGATGATCAGAGATGAGGACAACGTCCTCAATTTGATCGGCGAGATAGTCCGGCGCCCAGTTGAGAGGTCCGGAACCCGAATATGGACGAATCTCTCCACGATCCACCTGCCCCTGGAGAGCTGCTCTCACAAGGTAGCACCCTTGGTTACTTTTCGAACAGACTCCACAACGTTCATAATTGTGTGCGGGCACCTGGCCATGCCCACTTTGAATACAATGTAACCTTACTAGGTTAGCTTCCACAGATCGGACATCCTGATTCTGACGCCGAGTAGGATTCCTGTTATTGATACTAATTTACTGAGTATCTTCATCCATATAGATTGGCATCCACCAGTGATTTAACAAGTGCTGAAGTGCCTCCTGGACAAGAGTACAACCTCGATCATTTTCGCAACCCGCTTTACAGCTTTGGTAATCATGTGATATTAGGAATCCGAGTCGGACCTGCTCAGCATGTAACTCTACCAGGTTGGTATTCATCATGCAAATATCAAAAATCTGAACCATGTTGATCTGATAAGGATTCCTATCATGGTAGTCTTGGATCCATCCAAGATCCATCTGACGCTGGAGGGCCTCTTGTATGAAAGAGCATCCCTGTTTGTTTACCGAGAAAGTCAGACAAGAACTGTAATCGTGCCGCGGCAGATTATGGTACTGGCTTTGCCTTGAGTGCATCGCCACCAAGTTGAAATTCATTGCACGGATATCGTGGTTCTGAATGATGTTAGAATTCGTGCAGACCATGTTAACTCCACGAACTCGGTGCTCTTGGATCCATCCGAGACCCATTTGTTCCTGTAGGGCTGCTTGCACTACAGAACATCCTCGATTACTTTTAGAGCAAACATCACATTGGTGATAGTTATGAGGTGGCACATGGCCATATCCACTCTGTCTACAATGCATCTTGACCAGATTGGTTTTCAACAAGAGTACATCGTGAATTTGATAGACATTGTTAGTCTCTTTCTCAATCAGGTTGACCGCAGCTTTCTCATGTTGAGGCAGCGGGTTCGTGAGAACATTAGGATTCGTATCTATGAAAGATAAGAGCCCGCTCCTAACAAGCTTTTGCACGTCAGACTTGAAATTGAGGCAATTCTCTATGTTATGCCCCGATCCTCCTTGATGATAAGGGCACGTCTTATCCGCTTTAAACCAAAAAGGCGGATTTTTCGGTACTGTAAGAGGAGACTTAGTCTGAATGTGCCCCTTAGCCAGTAGTAACGGAAATAGTTCTGTGTATGATACGGGTATAGGATCAAATCCTTGTGGCCGCATTGTACGGTTGTTGTTGTATGGAGGACGAGCCTGCTGAAGAGGTTGTTGTGTCCTTTGCTGATTAGGTTGGCTCTGCGCAACCTGAGGTTGATACGTAAGAATAGGCGCGGGATTGATAGCAGGAGTTACCGCTGCTACTGGTTGATAACGTCGCCTTTGCTTTCCGAGAGAGATATTCCCAATATCTTTCTCTTTTTTCTTAGGGAGAGCACTACCGTATCGTTTTGTACTACTTGATGGTCCAGCGTCTTTTGCCAAACGTCCTTCTCGGACGGCTTCCTCAAGACGAACTCCCATACCCACCATCTCGGTGAAGTCACTGGGCGCACTGGCAACCATTCTGTCGTAGTAAAATGAGCTCAAGGTCTTTAAGAAGATCTTTGTCATCTCTTTTTCCTCAAGAGGTGGACAAATCTGAGCGGCAATTTCACGCCATCTTTGAGCGTACTCCTTAAAGGTTTCCTTGTCCTTTTGTGACATTGATCTGAGTTGATCTCTGTCGGGTGCCATGTCCAAATTGTATTTATAATGTTGAATGAAGGCTTTGCCAAGATCTCTGAACGTGCTGATCGTGGCGCAGTTTAAACCCATGTACCATTTTAAGGCGGCACCGGTTAAACTATCCTGAAAGTAATGAAGCAGTAGGTCCTGATTCTCCGTCTGAGCTGACATTCGTCGAGCGTACATCGTCAAGTGACTTTGAGGGCAAGAGTTACCCTTGTCCTTTTCAAAGTCGGGCACTTGGAATTTGTGCGGAACTTTCACATTGGGGAGCAGACAAAGGTCAGCGGCGTCCTTTCCAAATAGATCCCGACCGCGAATGGCTTACAGTTCCTTCTGCATTTCCAAGAACTGTTCCTGGAATTCATCCATTCGTTCGAACATAGTTTCCTTCTTACTAGAAGGTGTCTGTGGAATCTGTCCTTCTGGGACAGTGTGCACCACAGGGGGTGGTACCGTAACTACGACAGTGAATCTTGGCGTTTCCCGAAGTTTGTAACCTTCAGGAGTCTTCAATATGCCTCTGGCATCTTCGCTTTCCCGAAGTTTGTAACCTTCAGGACCAGCGGCATCTATTGTGATTCCCTGATCTTCAACGATCGGTGGAACATATCCTTCCGGGATATAGTTAACATGCATGCCCCAGGGACGATCTTTTGGCATCTGATACCTAGGATCAAACTTCTCCACTATGGGCGTTGAGGTGATCTCTGAGATCACAGTTCTTTGTAGCTGAGCTTCTGCCATGGCTTGCATGTCGTTACGAAGCTTCCTCATATCCTCTCTCAGAGCGTCGATCTCTTCTTTCAACTCTCTGTTTTCTTCCTCAAGATCATCCATCTTTTTCTGACGACTGGCCCGAGTATTGTACGAATGAGACAGTTTGACTCTACAACCGAGACACAAACGTGAGATTCGCAGGTAAGGAGAATACGCGATGTGAGAATGATGAAATGCAATGATTATATTAATTATTTATTGGTTTAATCAATATAAACTTCGACAATTAGATTGCAAACACCAAACAGTGGGGAAACCCCTTTTTATTGAAATTCAAAGGATTACAGAAGTGGAAATACAGTAGATTACAAGGTGCAGAAACAGAAACCTAAGCTAATGGGTCCCGAGAGAACTCGGGTGCTGATTCTGGAACCTCCTTTTCTTTGACCGGGGCTCTTGAGCCGTTGTCGGGTTATCATTCCTTTGCCAGGTGAAAGGAGCGAGCAAATTCCTTTGGTCATCTTGGTTATCCACAGCATGTTGCTCCAAAATTTCAATCAGAGCATCTTTCTCTTTCAGTAATTGCTGCATTTGGGTACACTCCACATTGAGGGTGCGGTACTTGTTCTTCCAAGACCTCCTCTCCTTTTGAACTCTGTTGAGAGTAACCTGGAGCTTTTCCGTCTCAGTCATGAAGTACATGACAGATTCCCTTGGCGGAAGAATTCCGTAACGAGGATAAGGCATTTTTAGCTTGAGAGCTCTAGTTTGTACCCAGTGGAGATAAGGCTCCACCGAGACACAGTCTGGTTTTCCCAGAGACTCTCGTCCTTTCTTATGAATATGCTTCTAAGCGTGCACTATTTCCATCTTTAGTGCTCTGTCATTCTCTCCTTCCTTGAAGAAAAGACCTTCCAGATGAGCGTTCTGTGGAATAAGCCTCATCGGGTATCCAAACTGACGAAGAACCAATACCGGATGGTAGTTGATTCCCCCTTTAGTTCCTATGAGGGGTACGTTGGGGAAGTTTCCACAACGATTAATGATCCTCATTCCATCATAAATCCTATTACACCAATCTATATCAGAGTTGGTAAGAGACATGATTTTCTGCGACCAGCGTAAGGCACTCTTATGATCCCAAAAAGCAGCAGACTTAGGCAAATGGGAGATAAATCATTTGTAAAGCAGAGGTACACAGCATGTGATCTCCCCTCCGCTGTACAAATTTCCTAAGTGTACAGAATGATACGCATCTGCGAGCAAAGTCGGCACAGGGTTTCCAATGAGAAAAACCTTAATGGAGTTGATATCGACGAAGTTATTAATGTTGGGCAACAAAAATAATCTGTAGGTGAGTAAAACAAAGATGCTTTCGAAAGCAGTCTCGTTCCCTATACTAGCAAAGTACAGAGCTTTCTTTGTTAAGAACTGGGCTGGCAAACCTTGGATGCCACCCTTGGTAGTCATGTGAGTCCTGACCTCAGACTCATCCAGATAAATTGCTCTTGCAATGGTCTGATCCTTTGGAATTTCTTCTAGTCCAGAAAATGGAGCTTGATCAGTAATGTGTAGATCGATCAGATGAGAGTACTCCTCCAGCGTTGGTGCTAGCTGGTAATCCGGGAATGTGAAACAGTGATAAACTGGATCGTAGAATTGAACGAGTGCGTCCATGATTCCCTCAATCACATGGACTCTTAGCAGAGGTAGCAGACCTCCGTACTTGGCTCTGAAGGCCTCTTGGTTTGTGATCATTCTCGCCAAACCTCTCAGATCCTCTAGTTTTGGAGCCTTGAAGGTATACTTATGAGTTCTCCTTCTACCGAAATCCATTAGCGTAATCCTTTTCCTCTGATATTTGCAATCATAGTCTTAGTTTAATTTGAAAAACAGAGAGACTAGAAAAGAAGATTTTTTTGAATGTTTTAATGTTTTTTAAATGAATGCATGAATGCAGCACACAACAAGCGGATCGCCAGCGAGGCAAAACAACAAGGGTCTACCCATCCCAAAGGTTTATACTAGGGTGATTTTTGTACCTGTACTCATTATCATCAGCTCCTCCCAGGAAAGCAAAACAACAAGCGGATCGCCAGCAAGTTGTGGAGCAATCTTAGAGTAAGTGCCATTCCCCGAGAATAGATCACCAGCCTCAAATGAGGGTAGTATCGCGTGACAACTATTTCCGAAAGATTCCGCACTACGAAAGGGTTTGGCTCCTCAGCTTCTCAGACTTAACAATCGGCCCATTGTCTAGGTGAGAGAATGGGTTGCATTGGTCAGCCTCCACTGAGGTTGATGGTCGACCTCATCGCCATCACTTATCTTAAGTGTATACTCAATCTTTCCACATACGGCATCACCCGCATTCCCATTAGCAAAAAAATAAACACGTATAGCAATTAGGAAAAGCAGTATATATATTTGTCCTATGTCCTAGACTTTACAAGCTATGAATCCTATGTTCCTGACAGAAATGGCTTCCCGGCGAAGTCACCATTCTGTGGTTTCTTTCCAAAGTTAAGGTTTTGACCTAAGATCCTAATAGAGTCAAAAAGTCTCATCTCAGCGAAGGTTTCAACCTAGGAGACAAGAATGAACAAACAATGCATGGATCAAAAACATCCCCAGCAGAGTCGCCACTTTTCTGTAGCGAGCGATTTTTTGGACGTGGTTACGAGGCACAACTGCTCTGGTACTACAGCTCGATTCATTTTTTATCCTATTGTAAGCTAATGAAGGAAGGGAAATAGATGTCTCCAACTAACCCTGCTTGCATACTGAGGTTAAACAGTCAACACTGTTGGTTTACAGATGCTACAAAGATTTGGGGATTGTCTCAGGTTATTTTGTTCAAAGAGATGTTTAGGACAAACGTTTTTTATTGATGTGTGAAAGTATGGGATTTTGGGTTTTTGTTTAGTGTGCTCGCTAAGATCTTTTCTTTCGATCGTATGCCTACGTATTCCCGTTCACCGAAACAGGGAAATCAGAGCGTTCGTAGTTCCTCCTATTCTATGGGAGGAAATGGTTTTTGGTGTCTTGTTCAAAGCCCAAGACGTGAAGCGAAAGGTTGTTTGTATCTTGTTCAAAGCCCAAGATGTGAAGCTGAAAAGTCTATTTGTATCTTGTTCAAAGCCCAAGATGTGAAGCTGAAAAGGTCTCAACTTTAGAGAGAATTTGTCACCTCTAAAGAGGGGTAAAGGAGAATTACTTTAACCGGGATATGTGAATCCGGCAATGCCATAATTTCCTAAGAAAGGGTTTTTAACCTAAAGGAGAAGACTTTAACTCAGTGTAGAGCAATGCTATCTTTCCTTAGGAATTTCTCATGCTAAAAAAAGGACAGTGGCATGGATATAGATGATCCAGAGGCTTGCCGCTTACAGCGATTAGATGAAAGGGAAGGAGTTTTTGATGTTTGTGTACTGTGAACGAGGCACAGATTTGATGCTAAAAGTTTAATTGGATTAACCAGTGGTTTTCTTATACAAAGCCTAAGAGGAGGCTAATATGTGTCTCGTACAAAGCCCGAGAGAGAGGCTAAAAAGAGTTGACTCAGCTGGAGAATCTTTTATAGCTCGTATGAAGCCCGAGATGGAGGCTGAAAAAGAGTTTGAATCTGCTTAGGGGAATTTGTATCTCGTACGAAGCCCGAGATGGAGGAGAAAGGGTGATCGACTCAACGAGGGAGTCTTTTATGTGTCTCATACAAAGCCTGAGAGAGAGGCTAAAAGTTATTTGACTCAACGAGGGAGTCTTTTTATATCTCGTACGAAGCCCGAGATGGAGGCTGAAAGGTTTGCTCCGCTGGGGAAAATCATTTGTACAAAGCCCAAGAGGAGGCTAAAAAGAGATCGACTCTTTTAGGGATATCATTATACAAAGCCTAAGAGGAGGCTATCTGCTGGTGACTGTTTTAGTTGAGTGACAGGTCCAGTATACTGATTAAGAGAAAATCATTTCTTATATGAGTAACACTGTACTCATGGATTCGATCTGAGGATCGGGATTGTTCCCTGTTCTTTAAGGAAACGGGGAAATCCGAAGGGTATTGAGACTGTCCGAGTCTGCAGGTTTCTTCCTATTTAACGAACGGGTCACTTGAGAATGTCTTTGAGACTCAAGGAAATTAGACTGTCCATGTCTAGAGTTTCATCTTTTGTACTATGCTTTGAGAAACAGTAGTAGACTCTTTGAAATGACTGTTCTATTAAGATGACTAATTTATGTTCCTATACCTCTAGGAGGTCGTCGGGACAATTTGTACGAAGCCCAAGAGGAGGCTGGAAACTTTTAAGAAGCCGATTGGTCCTTGTACGAAGCCCAAGAGGAGGCTATCATTCCCGGAGGAAGAGATCATTATACGAAGCCTAAGAGGAGGCTGTGAATACTTCTAAGAAGTCGACGGGTCCTTGTACTAAGCCCAAGAGGAGGCGGGGTTGCTTTTAGGAAGCCTGTGGGTCCTTGTACGATGCCCAAGAGGAGGCCGATGCTTTTAAGAAGCCCGTTGGTCCTTGTACGAAGCCCAAGAGGACGCTATCATTCCCGGAGGAAGAGATCATTATACGAAGCCTAAGAGGAGACTGTGAATACTTCTAAGAAACCGACGGGTCCTTGTACTAAGCCCAAGAGGAGGCGGGGTTGCTTTTAGGAAGCCCGTGGGTCCTTGTACGATGCCCAAGAGGAGGCCGATGCTTTTAAGAAGCCCGTGGGTCCCCAAACCCCGAGAAATTCAAGGCAAGCTATTCACAAGGAATAGATCATGTCAGGAAAGTTCGAGAATTTGGAAGAAACTCAAAGATGCCATTCACGGAGAATACATTCATCTTTGGGAGTAGAGTTTCTTGACAATTCCTAATGAGGACGGCCGAATAGAATACTGTATCTGGTGATCCTATTTGGGGATCTAGGTGTCTATTTCTACGAATAAACGAAACGGCGTCACCTAGTTCTAGACGTAGTTGCCAGAGAAACTCTAAATATCTATACTATTATTACACAGTCGATATGAGTTTATGAAAGGAGACTTACAGCGAGCAGCCCCACAATACAGTTATATATATATGAGTTTGTGAAAGGAGACTTACAGTGAAACAGCCCCACAATACACTTATATGTATATGAAAGCGGTAAATGAAAGCGAATAAACACTTACTCGGTTGTAGAGCTTCCATGCTGTTTGGTTAGTTGTTCAACAAAGAAAGATTGAAAACAATAGTATATTCAAAATCAAAGGAGAAAGTGCTTTGAAAAAGAAAGATTTGGGGCTTACAGCTCAAGGAGAGGCCCAGGGTTTTATCAGTGAGCGCACTGTTTGATTTTGTACAGAGGGACTTATACAAGTGAATGTGGCCCAAAAAGGTTTTCTGTACAAAGGGATGGGTCTTACACTCTCTCAAGAGGCGCAAAAAGTTTTAAAGAAAAAGAGTGGGGCTTATAACACGAGGGTAGGCCCAGATGGTTTTTCGTTTAAAATGGCGATCACGCCGAGGTTTTCTTTTAACGCAAAGGGACTTATACAATAAGTGAGGCACACAATGTTTTTGGTTAAAAGGGGGATTGGGTCTTACACTCTAATAGAGGCCCAAAAAAGTGTTTTAAGAAAAGAAATGGGTCTTACTACTCGAGGGTAGGCCCAAGGTTTATTTTTCAACGGACGATGATTGCGTCGAACTTTTTGACGGTATCGGGACTTATACAATACTGAGGCCCAAAATAATTTGGTTATAAAAGGATTAGGTCTTACGCTCTATTAGAGGCCTAAAAGTTTTGAATGGGTCTTATAGCTCAAGGAGAGGCCCAGATGGTTTATTTTCAAACGGGCGACGATCGCGCCGTTTACTTGTACAGAGGGACTTATACAATGAGTGAGGCCCAAAGTGTTTTTGTATAAGTGGGGTGGGTCTTACACTATCTCAAGAGGCCCAAAAAGTTTTAAATGAGATTGATAAGGGTTGAATTGATTCAAAACCCTAATTTGTTTTCAAAATGTATTTTTAATTGAACAAAAATTCAATTAAAATGATTAATATTTGTTAAATACATGAAAACAAATTATGATCTTGGACCAATGTTCCAAAAAATCAGGTTTCTTCCTACAAAATGATTGAAGTCAAATTAGGGTTAGAAAATGAAAAGAAAATAAACATTTTGAATGCTAAAAACACATAAAACATTAATTCTTTTAAAAAATATCAAATATAGGAAATAAATAATATTTTTGGGATTTTTTGGTAGAATCAAATATTTAAACATTTTTGTGAATTATTGCAAAAAGAACCAATCAAAAATGATAAAAATTGAACGAGTTATTAATTTTTCAAATCATTAAAAATAATAATATGAAAAATAACAAAAATAAACAAGTGATAAAAAGAAGTCTGGGGCGAGGGGGATTCGAACCCCAGACCTCTCGCTTGCCAATACACATAAAACCAGCTGATGAACCGCTAGGGCGCAATGCCAATTCAAATATAATATGTCAAGGGAAAAATATATAGAGAACTTGTTGGATTTTCTGAAAATGGCGTCATGGCCATCTTCTTCCTCGAGCTCGTGCATGAAGCACCCTATCTCCCTCATCTCTCCACCATTTGACATGATTCAAATACCAATCTCATGCGTTTTTTCACAAGGAACAAGATGGCAATACCCAATTTTATTCATTTTCAGTGTGGAGTGAAATAATCATGATGAACACAGATGAACCCTAATTGGCAAAAGCAATCGTGCAGGCATGGTTATAAGGGCAATGATCAAATTTCTTGAGGCAAAACAATCAACACACGATGGCAATCAAATGGCAAAAATATCATGTGGGGAAATATGCATGGATCATGGAGTTGGAGTTTGAAGCTCACCTTGATGCAAGCTGAAATGGAATTTTGCCCAGATGGTGTTCCAGTCGTGAATTAATGATCCCTACAGCTTCAATGGATGTTATGGAGTGTGTTGCAAGCTTTGGAACACTTTGAAACTCTTTGGATCAAGCTGGAGACCTCCACCTGCAAAATTGAAGCATAATGGCTTGGTGGAAGAGTGATTTTGAGCTAGGGGTGTTACAGTTGGTGTTTAAGTGTTTAAAAACCTCAAATACATCATATGTGATGTGTTTGAGCAAGTGGAATTGATTGCTTATGGCTGCAACTCAAAACCCGATAGTGGTTACTCAAAAACAAGAAAACTTGAGGTTTAAGAAAGAATGAGAGAAAGCAGTGTTGTAACTAGCTTTGGTGTGAGTTAAATGATCCATTGGGACCTCTATTTATAGGTGATAAACTTTTGTTTTGGAGGAATTGTGAATGGCAACTGGATCAGATCACATTTGCATGGATTGGCTTGGAGGATTTCTTCTCAAGCAAGGCAAGCTAGCCATTCCCAAGAGCAGGGCTATGCCTTGACCAAAATCACATTCTTCAAATGTTTTTATTGTTGTTTAATCAGGGAACTTGACTGAGTAGGGTAGCTACCTTGACAATGCACTATTCCACATTAATGCACTTTGAATTCAAGGCAAAATGTGCCAAAGTGGATGAATTTCAAGTTGGAAGATTCCTTGGCTTTTTGACTCAGATTTATCAGTTGGATCAGTTGCATTGTGATTAGTTTGAATACAGGTGGCATAGTGATCCTTAGTCTTTGGCTCAAAATCGTCTGTGGCAAGCAAACATGCAAACTGATTTTTCCAAAACATCTTGCAGCAGCATGACTTTGGGCATGGATTTCTCATGGCTTAAGTTGAATCAATTCATGTTGTTAAGCTCTTTGAATTCTTAGCAACATATGCAACAATATTGATGTTTAACTTTGGACTTGATTCAGCTTGCAACTATGTGAAAAGATCTCACAAGTTTTGGTGTTTCAACAAAATCTGTCTTGGACAGAATTTTTCTAAGTGTTGGAAAATGGTATACTTTCATGTTTTCAACCACTTTGGCTCACTCATAGCTCAAAATCCATAATGAATTGGAATTAGGCCTAGTTGAAGTTTTTGTAGAGGGCAATGAGATCTACAAATCAAGCTTTGGATGGGGCACAATGGCCTTGTGGTTTAGGAGTTATGGTCCTCCAAAGTTGGTGCATTAGTGGTACTTTTTCCATAACTTAGAAAAATTTCTAAGTTTTATGGTTACCCCTTTTACAAGTCATCCCACTTTCTTTGATTTTTCTTGATGAATGATGATTCAAATCATACATTAACATCATTTTAGGGTTAAAAATCCATTTTAGTGAAAAATCTCAAAAAGTTAAAGTTGACTTTTGTGCACAGTTGACTTTTTATCAGATGAATTCCAAACTGTGCAATTCTTCAGGAAATCATGTCCTTGACCTAAATCAAACTTGATGGACATGTTCCATGGGTGTCATAGGGTACATTGAATCATGTCTTAGGGTTTGGGAGCATGTCCTGGTCAAAAGTCAAAGTTACAGTTGACTTTTCTCGCGGAACCCTAATTGTGGTGTAGATGAAATTGAGACTTGTTGCTCACATTTCTTGGATCAATCCATTGTTCCAAATGGATCAATATGGTATATTAGAGACCCTCAAATCATGTCTTGAGGTCTTGGTTCATGATTTGTCCCAAAAGTCTACTTGGGGGTGAATTAGGTCAAGAAACCCTAATTCCTGATTTTTGATGGATGCATCCCCTGAGGTCAAATTGACTTGATGCTTGGGTTCATGAGGTTCCATGGAATATATTAGGTTATGTTTTGGATCCTTGGCTCATGCCCAGAGGAAAATTTCCAACTGGAGGCCCTGGTCGACCAAAACCCTAATTTGGTGACACTGTCGATCTTGAAGCTTGATCCACCTAGAAGGGAGCAGCCTTGTGCTTAATCCTTGAAGTGTGAGTCCTCTTGATCCATTGATGATTCTTGGGAGGTTAGACAAGTTGAAGATCAAGTCATTCCTTGATTGATCCTTTGTCTAAGGCTCAGAGAGGGCTTGAAACCCTAATTCTGATTGTAGTGACTGCTTAACAACCCTTGAGGAGATTGATGAGGCATAAAGGTACATCCATATTGTGATGATGATTTGCACAATGATGGGAATCTAAGTGGTCAAAATTTGGGGTATGACACCATGACCAACCAGAAATTAGCTCTCCACCTATAACACTTATACCATCACCCAAACCTTCACCCCTCGCATCCCTTCAAAGAGAACCTACCCCCATTCAGAGTCAACCTCATAATGAGGTTTTATATGAAATTCAAAGTGAAACTTATTTAATTGTTCACGACAGATTCCCTTTGATTACCTTTACCCTGAAATTGCCACAAACCTACATGTCCATTCAAACCAATCCTCTGAACCTGGACCTGTTAGAACAAGGTTTTTTCATGACATATTCTCTTTTAGTTTTGATGATAACAAAAGTATTAAAAGAACAATGGTTTATTTGACGTGTGTTTTATTTATGCAGGTTCTTGTTCTTGTACATAAATAATCAGAATGTGTTATACTTAGACACACTTGGGAGTTGCTTCATTGTTAGCTTATGGTGGCAGAGTTTGAAAAACAATTGCTAGTGTGGCTTGGCGCAGACTCTGAGTTGAAGGCTTCAGCATTCAGACGAGATACTACACTTGGTAATTGTATATCAGCATCTGGTACCATTCATAGTTAGTGATAAAGTTGTGGATTGTCCATACTGAAGAAAGCAAGTTGTATTGTCTTATCAGCTTGTTAGCTAGATTCTACAAGATTGCAAGGCTCAAGAAAGGTTGGCATGCTCTACGGATGTTTGCTCTCAAAGGCTCTATCAGTACAAAACCTCTTGAAGACTATAAGGTTAAATGTGTTACACAATGGATTCATAATCTGCTGTGCATCCATCTTCAACGTCTCTTGTACTATGGGGCAAAGGCAAAGTCACTTGATCAAGTCACTTCCTCAACGGCTATTTTTGCAAAGGCTATAAATATGGATGAAGATTCAAGTTTGAATATTAACAAGGATTCTCCAGACAAAGGAGTAGAAAGATCAATCAATTATCAACTCTAATGTAATATGTAGATTTTCTGTATTAGGTTGTAATTATAAAATCCTTAAGATTTCTTACCATTGAATATCTAAGAAATCTTAAGAGTTATAGGTCTTTGTTATGGTGAATTCTCGTACCTCTAATTCTTGTATCATGTACACCTTGTTCTCTATTTTGCTAAGCCACTAGTAGTTTAGATCAAGTCTCTTGCTATGTGCTTGAGCAGAAGTCTTATCTCATTGGGATTCAAGCAACAAGTCTTGAGACAAGATGCTTAAGCCACATAAGTATCATTACCTAAGTGCTTGAGCTGTGAAAGTCTTATTCAGCTAGTTTGATTGAGCAAAAGGGAAGTCTCTGTCTGAGGGGCGTGGGCAGGAATTCTCAAGTGTTGCTTAAGAAAGGGAGTCTCAGTCTGGATGTCCAGAAGAGCAGGTGGCTCGGTCAGAGGGCATAATAAAAAAGTCTTAGACATGTGCTCTAAGCAAGGGGAAGTCTCAACCAGAAGACCTTTGGATCATGTGGCTCGGTCAGAAGGTGTGAGCAGGGAAAGTCTTAGACATGTGCTCTAAGTAAGGAAGTCTGAGACAGTTGGTCTGAGTAGGTGTAAAAGACTTATTCAGAAGCACAAGCGATTGTAATCATGAAGTGGTTATAATGAAAATCTCTTGTGAGGCAAGGGGACTGAAGTACTCTTAGTTAGGGGAGGAACCAGGATAAATTTTTTGTGTCTTCTGCTATAATTTATTTACTTCTGTTATATCCGCTACCAATGAATTAAAACAAAATTTGAACACCAATTCTGATTCTAAAACTCTGATCGGAAGTTAAATTAAAGAAAACGTGAAACACAATTCAACCCCCCTTCTTATGTACTTTTCACACCTTCAAGACCTTCATATACAAATCATCCATCCACCTCATAAAATATCCAAACCAATCTTGATGTAATAAAAAATGTCTTAGTGGATAATTCAAAATATAGTCCTTGAGAAGTCCATTGTTTCAGACCCTATAGCAGACTCTTCTAAATGGGATTCTATTCAAACATCAGTTACATCAGCCATTCAAAATCTAAAGGAAACAACTTCTGAGTCATCATGTTCTAGACAAGATGCTTTAGAGAAGAACTTGGATTTAGTTGTTTCATCATAAAAAGTTATGGCTGACAAAATAAGGAAATGGACAATGGGATGCGGTATATGAATGTCAGACAATACATCATGAGTGCAGATCTCAGGTCTATTTCGAATTTTTTGAAAAAAAAATATGGTTTTTAGGTTTTAAGAACCATTTCTTTTATCTGTCTTCTGAACTCGTGTTTTTGTTTAATTAATATATATCATTACTTGTCCTTGTTTGTTTTTTTAGTTTATGTGTCTTGTGGCTATTCTTGCATGCTTATGTTTTAAACTATAGTTATCTAGGGATTACTATTTTTCATCTGATAAATGTGTGATATAGCTTTTACTTGTTTATTTTTCTGGATGACCTATTTTTCTAGAAATTTCTTGGATGAGTATATGCATTTAGAAATGTATCAAATCATTAAAAGTCAATATCATTGCAAAATAAAGGGAAAATTTATCATTCATAAAATGGAAAGATTACATTGTTCTAATATTACATGATCTTATCAAGATCTGAAGTGTAACCCCTAACACATACAAAATTCTCCCATTCATACACTTGTTCCTCGCTTTCCTCGTCAAAATCATAAAAGTACATCATCTTTGGCACTCTCTTTTTCTTCTTCTTTCGCTTCTTCTTGTTCTTCACGTGCCTCCTCATTCGTAAAGCTTCTTGTGTGACGACTGACCTAGTTGGCTGGGTTTCCGCCATCGGTGGTTGCGAGGGTGGTGCTGGTACTTTGGCCTAAATGGTCCTTGTCGCCTTCTTGGTTAGAGAACTCATCATGCTTGAGGAAAAGAAAAAAAATGGATGAAAAGATGAGAAATATGTTTCTGATGGTATTCTTTTATAGTGGAGGTTTAGTGTCTTGAAAGTTGCAATGGGAAGTTGAAACGTCTGAGCTTTTAATGCCTGCAATGATGACTTCTGATGGCTAATATTCTTGAATGACGAGTGACATCTAGAGAAACGCAGAAAATAGCTTAACCATGTTTAGTCCTTTCTCTGTATTGGGAAGTTTAAAGGTTGTTTATACTATGTTTTTACCATAATTAATCCTTCCCATATATTTGTTTGCATTATTAAAAATTTTGTCTTCTTCTATGCTGACATACCTTAAACTCACTTTTTATTGACGACAAAAGGGGGAGAAAATTCATGGACATATTTAAGAAGGCTAAAAGTATTTTTTTAATGCTTCTAATTGACCTGAACTTTAATTATTCATTATTTTTTATAATGCTTTCTTCTAAACATATTTTTTTTATGGAAATGAGGTTTAATTAACTTAGATGGGACTTATGGGGAGCTTACAAACCTCAACTTAAGAACTATTAGACTAAAGGATGAGCTTACAAACCTCAACCTAAGGCATGTCAAACTCATGGTGGGCTTAAAAACCTCAAAATCTGATGTTAGAATCTGTTAATTAAATTAAAAGGTAAAATTAACATAGAAATTGACTAATGTGGAGCTTACAAACCTCAACCTAAGGACTGTCAGATTCAGGGGGAGCTTACAAACCTCATACCCTGATATCAGACTCTGTTAAGATTATCAACAACCATTGTTCTTAAATACATTTTTTTGTCATCATCAAAAAGGGGGAGGTTGTTGGAACAAGATTTTTTTATGCAATTAAAATACTTTGATGATAATAATATATTTAAATAACAATAGGGTGGTCATTTTCCGATAGAGAAGTCTTCAATGACATTTTGCACATGATGGTCATTTTCTGCCCTCCATTAATTTGGAATATCTTGATTATCTGAAGGAGTATCTATTTTTTAATCTTGAATATGCTCTTCATCTATGACTTAATTTTTACATTGACCTTGTTCTGTTTCTTGATCATTTTCTACCAGATTTGTCTTTTCCAAAATACTTCCACATTCAATAACTTCTACTTCTGGTGGTTTAAGGTTAGTTTCATCAAAAGCAATGTGATTTAGTTATTTTTTTGTCATGGTTCTTTTGTTAAATACTGCAAAATCTTTGTCTAAATGGAATAACCTATGAATATGCCTTCATCAGCTTTTGTGTGTTTTCCGAGGTTATCTTTCATGTTGTTAAGGATAAAACATTTGCATCCAAAAACATGTAAGTAAATTTTTTTTTGGCTTTCTTACTTTATATAGTTGATAGGGCATGTGCTTTATAATTGTTCTTATTAACATATGATTCATGACTTAGGAAGCAATGCTTATTGCATCACCCTAGAAATATTTAGGAAGATTTGTCTCATTAAGCATCATCCTTGCAAGTTCTTCTAGAGATCTATTTTTCCTCTCTACTACTTCATTTTGTTTAATAGTTTGTGGAGTGAAAAAAGTATGTCAAATATCATTCTCATTATAGAATTTTTTGAATTCCTCATTTTGGAATTTTCCATTATTATCGCTTCTAATGGATGCAATGTTTTCTCCTTTTTTGTATGGATAACTATGGCTAATTTACCAAAGGCACCAAACACGTCTCTTTTCTAATATAATAATATTTTCCATGAGTATTGAGAGTAGTCATCTACAACTACAAGGGTGTACATGTTTCCACCAAGACTTACTGTTTTAGATAGGCCAAAAGGATCCATGTGAAGCAGTTCTAAGGGTTAATCTGTGGAAACAATATATTTTGCTTTAAAAGAAGCCCTTAATTTATTGCCTTTTTATAATTCATCGCGTAATCTCTTCTTTTCAAAATGTATGTTTTGAAGTCCGTTTGTGAGATCCTTGCGGACCAACTTGTTTTAGTGGTCTATGTGGATGTGAGTTATTCTCATATTTCATTGCCAAGATTCATCCTCGTTACTCAAGAGACTTACATTATTTGAAGGAATTTTATTTAAATTCACTATGTAGATATTTTCACTTCTTAAGCCCGTAAATAAATTTTCATTTGATTTAGATTTTATGACCATAAAACTAGTAGAATCAAAGGTTACACTATTACCTTTGTCACATAATTGACTTATGCTAAATCTTCCATTCTTAGGAAACTAGAAGGAGAATAAGGTATTATCACCAGTTATATGTTTTGAACAACCGCTATCAGGGTACCATTTAGCATTCGAGACTGTAAAGTATTCTTGCAATAAAAACTCAAGTCTTTACTTTAGGTGCCCATATCATCTTGGGTCCTCTATTGTTAGTTTTATAAATATTGTTATCATTAGATTCTATCTTAGAAAAATTTGATGAGGCAAATATATTTTTTATTTTTTGCTCATTAAATTTGTTATAAAAGTATGAGGAGGTGTCCTTCTTTTCTCTCATAACTTTTCTTAATAAAACAAAACATGTAAATATGACTTTCTTTATTACAATAGTTGAATTTTGAGGTCATGCAATGAATAATGGTCTTAGTACTATAAATGTTACTAAAGTTTTTACTATTATTTTTAGTTTGTAGCCAATACATGCATTTATTCTAAGAAACTCTTTGATTTCCTAACAAAAGATCCAAGTTTCCTCTTTCTTTTAGTTAACTTGACAAGTGTCTTTGAATATTACAGATTTTGCTTTTCAAGGTATCACATTTATTACACATGTCAGGTTCATTATCTTCGTTAAAAGTGGAAGAGTCTTAAACAATATCATTTTGTCTTTCTCTAAGAATTTATATTTTTTTCTCAAGGTTTTTACTTTTATATTCGAGAGGAAAAAAAATTGTATCATTGTATATAGAGACAATTTGTTCCAATTTACTTTTTTCTTTTGCTAGATTCTTACAAGTGCGAAAAAGATCATGATAAGAGAAGTAAGAAGTTAACTCATCGTCTTAATGATTTGCCATGAGACAAATTTTGGCTTCTTATTCATCATGTTATTATTCCAAATTTTTATCCTCCCATGAAATGTAAGCCTTATTGTCTTTTTCTGCGGCTTCTTAGATTTCTTCTGATTTTGATTTTCCTTTTTGCCAAGCAACAATTTGGCCTAATCTGCCTTTTTTTCCCCACATAGGTAGCATGTGGGAGTGAATGAAGCTTTCTCCTCATCTTTTTCTTATTCCTCCTTTTATTTTATTTTTCTCATGCCTTTGGAATCTTTTAAAGTTTTTATTATAAGGGCACTACAACAAATAATGATTTTCATGAAGAAGTTTTCACCTCGAACAATAGGAAACTGATGTATAAAGGCAAGACATGCTATTTTTTATTATTAAAAAAAAATATAAGTTCCCCCGAGTTTTAATAAAATCAAGGTGAAAAACAACTCAGTACAAGCTTCGATTCTCAGCTATCGCAGTTTATGATTTTATTTCTTTATAAGTGTAGACAAAATGTTCTAACCCTTCAGGTATCTATTTAACCGAGGCATACAATAACAACATTTTACTATAAAAGCACTCATTAAACATATTTTACCCAAATTCTTACTAATATGAAGTCGCTTCAAGCATCCTTCTTTGGGATGAATTGCAAGACAGAAAAAATCTTCAATGGTCTTCTATCTTGAACAAAACATTTTTTCTGCCCTTGCAATATATCTCACATAATGGTGTTGATGTTGTCTTTGTTGTAATTTTTGGAATAACCCTTAGTTAAAGAAAAGTACTCATTTGATAGATTGCAAATGCGGAAAATCATTCTTGCTTCAAGTTAATCAATGAAGGGAGCTTAACCTTTGAAAAGAGCTCAGTTGATAGATTGCTAGTGGAGAAAATCATTCTTGTTTCAAAAATATTTGTTTTAATAGGTATCTAACAAAATGTGGATATCACCGAAGATTTGTTGTTAACAATGTTTTTTAATATTTTGTGTTGACAATATATTTAAAAAAAATGAAATAGTCACCTCGTTTTTGTTTAAACCGAGGTGATAGTTAATAAAACACCTCGAGATGGATTAGAAGTGCGGAAAATAATCATATTTTACTACCGTCCATTTCTATCAAGAGTTGCTACTACAGATCTCTGGGAAGGATTGCAAGTGCAGAAAATAAAAATTCTAATTGGGAAATAGATCTCTAGCATCTTGCATGGGACCTGGACATGTAAAATAAATATTCTCATTGGGAAACAGATTTTACAATGTGTTTTTAATATTCTGTGTAAACAATGTATTTAAAAAAATAGCTTATTCACCTCGGTTTTTTGCTTGGCCGATGGGATAGTTAAGCGTTTTTTTAATATATTCAACGCCCTTATATAAATCATTGTCATCCATTTAATATTTATCAATGCTCATGAATCTGCCATTAGTGATCCACGTGAAACCTAAGGGACATCCGTTATAAAAGCTTGTTGAATATTGATAATCTAACCTGTATGGAACATGAAGCGCTTGAAACATTAAGACGTTTGGAAAATTTCTGTAAGATGGATTGCAAGAGCATAAAATTACTTGGGTTTAAGGTTTGTTTTCTTAAATATTTATTTGAGCACAAAATCATATATTTGAATATTAATTTTATTTATCTAACCCTTATTTTGTTTTGCTTTAGAATCAAATGCATGCAAGATCCGAAGATATAACCCTTCCACCCAACATTTAATCTTCCCCAAGATTCAATAATTCGAAGATCTAAAGTCTAGATCTTCAGGGAATTTGACTTTTACCTTATTCAAGGAAATTTGACTTTTATTTGAAACAATGTATTCTGGGTAAACAATATAATATTTTGGATAAATAATATAACAGTTTATATATATATATATATATATATATATATATATATATATATATATATATATATATATATATATATATATATATATATATATATATATATATATATATATATATATATATATATATATATATATATATATAGATATAAAGAAATAATATTACCCCTCGGTTTTCAAAATAAACTGAGATGAAAGATACGATAGTTTTGAAAATAATAAAAGTGTTGCTGATGGGGTTCGAACCCATATGCATTTAACTATACTTCTCGGTTTTAATACCACTAAGGTGATAAGTGACGAATTTCTATGTCGCCCTTCGTTACCTCACTTCTATTGCCGAGGTAATATGCTTTTCGCGTACGAGATAAAAAAATGCTTTTTGTAGTAGTGGGGACATATCACCATCAAAGTCGAAATTTTTGGATTTAAGCGCTAGACTTTTTCTTTTATTTTCTACTTCCTCATATAATGTAAGCCTCTTTAGTTCCATTACAGGTTCCCGCAATTTACCAAAATGTGTATGTGTGTGTGTGTGTGTGTGTGTGTGTGTGTGAGCCTCTTTAGTTCCATTACAGGTTCCTGCAATTTACCAAAATGTGTGTGTGTGTGTGTGTGTGTCCATGGTTGCTAAATCCTTATATTCATAATTTTCAATGACTTTAGTTTTCCAACTATGGTCTAGGCATATAAGTGTTTTTATAACCAATTCCTCATTTGAGAATGTTTTTCTCAGAGTTATCATATGACTCAAGATATAGGTATATCGTGTTTGTATTTGATATATGTTCTCTTCAAGTTTCATTCTGAAAAGTTCATACTCGTAAGTCAATGTGCCCAACCCTGCCATCTTTTCCTCGGTAGTTCCTCTATCCCACATTTCTTTTGCAATCTCGCAGTGAGAAACTCGCAAAAATTCGTCAAGATCGAGAGAAGTAGTGATAAAGTTTTTTTCTTCAAACTACATTGCACATTTCTTTGGTTTGATTCTTTTTAGGTAGATTCATTAAAATACCATTGACATCGTGTGTAGGATGAAATGGACCTTTCTTCACAACCTTCTAAATACCACACTCCATCCCTTCTATGAAAAACTTCATTTCTCTTTCCACAAACTATATTGTTCTCTATTAAAGAATCTGGGTTTTGTTTAGTGAATTGCCTGAATTCATTTTTCCTCATGGGACAATTAGTCTTTAGCTTGAGTTAGCCTTTGATATCACTTGTTGGACAATTTACTTCAAGCACAAGAGGGGGTTTGAATTGTGGTAGTCAAAATTCGCGATTAATTTAGAGATTTTATTACTTAAGAATAAAATTGTGTTAGTATTTTTAAAATTAGAATAAAAAAAGAGAAAATTAAAATTAGTAAAGTAAATAGGAAAAATGAAAAGATAAGGGTTAGAGAGATGTTACCCGCGAATTATCTATGTTCGGTCAAATGTTGGCCTACTCTTGTCCCCAAGAGATCTTCTTAAGATTTGAATATAATATTAAGCTTTTATAGGTTATGCCCATGAACCTTTGATACAAGTGAATCGAGAGATTTTACACTGGTTTATCCCCAACCAAAAGTGAGTTTTTCCACAAGCTAGACTCACAAACCTAGTAGAGATTTTATAGGCTAATCTCAATAACCAAAGTGAACTTTTCCAGGTTGAGTTCTATAACCAAACATAGATTTTGCGAGTGGTTGATCTCAAGAACCAAATTCAGTTCTTCAAGAGTATCACACTCTTGAAAACAACAATAATGACATGTACAATTATTTTCTCACAAGTAGTTTTCAATCATAAGGCACTAAGGAAACAAGAGAGTTAATTTAGAAAAATTAGAGTAATAATGAATTCAGGTGTGTAATGAAGTGAGGAGACGCCTCCTTTATATTGGAAAAACTTGGCTAAAAAGGAAATGATCCATGACACAATTAACTCACCTAATTGATTAGCTCCTAAGTCTAATTGATTAGGTATTTCAAATAATTGATTATTTATGCCCTATATGGAAGGTGTGGATAGAAATTCATTACCAATAATTAAGATATTGTCATAATCGATTATACAATCGATTATACCTCATCTAATAGCTTCGCCGTAGGATCTAATTGATTAGGTAGTTCAAAAATTTCTCCTAATTAAGCTGACAGTCTCCTACACAACTGGTTAAGGCTTTAAAACATTTTTAGGTGATTTGTTACGTAAAATGAGCCTTCAAACAAGTTTTAAGTGTGTGTGAGTTGCCTTACTATCTTAGGAGTCATTATCCTACTTTCACAAGACTTTGCTCACTCCGACAAACTCGACCATGCAACCTTTCACAACTCTCAAGATATCATGCTCCTCCTTTTCCACATTTACCAATATGATAAGAACTCTATTGGAGCCTTGAATCTTTTATCTAACAAGGCTTGAGATATCATAAAATTAGTCACCATCATCAAGAAGTTTGAAAGACATCACCAGGATTATAGTGTAGCATTGTTATCATTAAAACATCAGAATAATTATTTGCATCATGACCATCAACTTCATATCTACAAGCACATAGATGCACAACAGTAACCTTCCCATGGGGTACGTAAAGTTGATGGTAGAATTAGGGGAAAGAAGAGGCCTCAGGCTATTGACTCACAACTCCTGGCCATTCCCTGCAGAAGTGCCTACAGCTTCATCCTAAGCGTCCTTTGTGGCAACGCTGGATGCGGTAGCTTCCCTAGTTCATCACATGTTGAAGTACCAAAAAAAGGTATGATGAGCTGGTGACGATCAAACTTGACTTATTCGGAGAAAATTGGATTTACTAGACTTTACAAAAAGATCAAAAGGAAGGCGAAGCTAAAGCCATGGAAATCAATGTGGACTCTTTGATTAGGTAGCTTAATGGTATGACTATTAAACCTTTTACCAGAAAGCCACACCAGTCTGGCTAGACGAACATAAGTGGCTAGTCTAAAGAAGACAAAGAATAACTACCACCAATTGTGTGGCGAACAAGCGATGGGTTGGACACTTGGTTAAGTTAAATTCATATTCCCATTTTTGTAAAGAAAAACGATAATGATGTATTATAATCATTTAATCAAAGAAAGGAATTTTCACTAAATTATCTTTTCCTTTGTGATCATGAAAGGTAACAACAAGTCTGGGGTACGACCAGAGAGATCAAAGCCCCGAGACAAAAATTCAAGAATTCTTTCACAAATGCGACAAACATATGACAGAAGCAACCAAAACCCCATGATGTCAATGCACGTACACAAAGAAAGAAATCCTCAAAGATGAAAAATAACCCGTAAAACCCCTCCCCCCGACACCCCACCCTTCTTAGAGGCCACTCAAGTGTCAGTCGGTGGTAGGTCTACCAATATGTCGACCTCAAAATAGGTTTTAACTTGGGGGCATGGGATTGGGTACCAACTATTGGCCGCATATGGTCCCTATAGACATCCATTAAACTTCAATCATAAAACTCTGAGGAAAATAATGAACTAATATAGAGATACATTACCTATATACATTAAAGGACAAGAATGTCAAAGCCACAAGCATTCCATATTCAAGCATGACGGTAAAAAAAGTAGTATTAATCCTCCAAAGAAATCACCTGCCCATCCTTAATGATTGGTTAAGACGAACACGATCTCGAGAAATAAGCCCAGACGAATAAAATTATTCCACCTGCTTCAGGGCACTCTCAAAGGCATCCTCAGACATAGAAAAACCATCTTTCAATGAATTGGCCAACTCTTTATAAAGGGAACGATTCTCTTCATGTGTTGCGCTAATACCGACCTCAATTTTCTTCTAATTATCTTGAGATTCTTTTAAATATTTATGCAACTCTTTTGTCTTTTTTCATACAAGATCTAAGTACAAGTTTGATTCTTCTAAAGCCTCACCTGTCCTAGTTGCTCTCTGAGCAAGTTTCTTCACCTTTTCGACTAGAGAGCCAATATACTCAAAAGGCTTAAAAGTTGCTTCTATAATTAGAAATAAATTTGAGGCACCTTGGATCGCTTTTGAGTATCAGTTATGTTCAATGATAGGGTTACTAACCCATATCTTAAGCCTCTCCCTCTCCTAAATAAGACGGTCAGGTAAGAAAACCTCTCCCTGACCAGCGGCACCAAAGGCCAGAACACTTGATGCTTGGTGGGCATGGTAAGCCAATTCAGCCAACTCCCATTGTCGGATCTATAAGAATAATCTCCATCAGATATTGAATAACAAAATTCTATATACATCCTTAGACCTAAGCAATAAAGCAATACAGGGTTTGGATCCACCCGTAAAGAGGACCGTCTGTCTATGGGCCTAGGCATGAGACACTTGCAAAGAGGACTCTCAACTCAAACCTATTCTAACTCAGGAATGGAGGCTAACCTTTCCTCCCTTCCCTGACATGGATATGACAAAGTTTTATTTACCAATACATTATCAACGGTAACCCAAATATTGTCTCGATCACGAGGAGTGGTAGTTTTCACAATCTCTTCTATAGAAGTCCAAGAAGGGTATCGATAGGTGTGCCTAAATTAGAAACTCCCTTGATAGAAGGAGAATTAAGAATTTTGAACAAAGTAGCAGCGGCCGAAATCTCCTTCTGTAATCATAGCATGACGTTTTCGCTCTTCATAACATCTACACAGACAAGGAAAATATAATAAGAAATTCTAGGGGAAAAAGGAAAGGGGACAAAATCCTAGGTCCACATAACGAGATTTTCTTTCTTTCCCACTCAAATTTAGCATCCACCAGCCAGCGGGTCTATATGCACCTTTTCAACCAAATTCTATATGGCAGTTCGAATGCAACAACTCCTCCCATGTAACCAAGTTCTTGATGAAATGCCACCAAAAGAGGTTTCAAGTATAATTCCTTCTGAGACAGGTCTTTCTCCCAATAGAGATACATCATGGCACCCGCTAAGAAATGGCTTTGATTACAATATATGTGAAAGGCATCCACACACACAGATGAAGTACTAAGTGTTGAGACAAATTTGGTTTATACCATGTATCCTTTAAGGTTTTGATGATAACAAATTATTTGAAAAATAATTAGGATTTTTAACTAGCTGGTTCATGTGTACATAATCCAATTTACTTAATGGAACAAGTTCTTTCATGGAAGAAACTATGGTTTAGTCCAGATCAAGTTCTTGTGAGAGAGTCTGACCCTAAAGATATCTTTTGCATATTTCAGAATCAGAAGCGTGCTAACCCTGCCTCTGAAACTGATGGATGACAACTCAAGCTCAGAAATCATGGGACTCGAGAGTAGTTGACATTATATCCAAATGATTGTGTTGTACTTGTTGCATATAAGAGTTCTCTGGACAAAGGCCTTGTTCAGTGGGTAAGTTCTTGGCTACGAGTTCCAACACCTTATTTATTGGAAAATAAGATGTGCAAAAATATTTGATTTGAAAATAGTCGTTACGTTGCTTCAACGACTCTATTTCTTCACCTATAAAAGGAGTAGAAAAATAGAAGATAAATCAAGAGAATAATACTACAACTACAACTGGAATATACATGCATTCCACACCATTTGTATCAGCTCAAGAGAAGCTAATCCTTTAAGAGTTCTTATTCTTGTATAGCTTAAGAATCTTAGTGTTAAAGTGTGTTGTATTATATTTGAACACCTCTGATTGTTAATCAAGTGTTGTTATAAGTTATTCCTTCTCTAAACAGTTAGTTCAGATAAAGTGTCTTGATGTGTGCTTGAGCATTGATGTCATAGATTCGAGGAATCTGAGCAAGGAAGTCTTGGACTGTAGGTCTAAGCAAGGAAGTCTTGAATCTGAGGGGTTTAAGAAAGGAAGTCTTGGATTCGTGGAATCTAAGCAAGTAAGACTTAGACTATAGGTCTGAGCAAGAAAAAGTTGTATACTTTAGTGTATAAGCAGTTGTAATTGGTTTGATTATAGTGGAAATCTTTTGTGCTCCAAGAGGATTGGACTACTCTCAGTTGGAGAGGAGCAAGGATAACTTCTTTGTGTTCTTTGCCTATTTATTTGCTTTTGTTATTTTATCTACTGCAACTTGTTAATCAGATTGTGAACTTCTGTTTAGATTTTGAACTTTTGTTCAGAAGTAAAAAGGATTTGGCATACACAATTCAGCCCCCACCCCCTCTTGTGTATTTTTCTCACCTTCACTAGGCTCCAGCTGGCATACCTTTGCATACGCTTCCTCATTTAGAGGAGCAACCAATAAGAAATGGTATTTGAAATGTTTCACCCTGCTAGAGTAAGCCTTAAAATATTTGATGCTTTATCTCAAAGAAAGAAGACTCAAACCATTTGTAGACTTGGCGTTATTTTGTTCCCTGAAGAGGTTGAAAACCAACGTCACAGTTGTCTTGGTTTCCTTATACTCACACCAGTGTTGGAAAGCTTTGACAAATGCCAAAATCCCATGATGGAACTGCAAGGGGGCGATAAAAAGATGGTTTAGGACACCAATTTTAAACTCGTTAAAGGGGAGACGGTAACCTATTAGAGAGAATATGCACTCATGGAAAGGAATCATTCAACCACCATATTGAATGTAGATCCTCTAATTATCATTTGGGAGAAACACACCCTAGTCTTCTGCCAGACTAACATCTATTATCGGTTGAGCGAAAGCATCACAACAAGAGCAGACGGAAGCAGTCTCCAATATCTCTGAATTCACTCAAACTCTTGAAATATCTTTATTGATCTTCTTGGTCGAAAGTGATGTAATAACCATAATTAAATATGTTAAGGAACTGATGCATATGTGACACAAGTGAAGAAAAAAGTCAAACGCTCACCGTCCAAGAAACCCTATAAAAGGTAGAACAATGGTAAAAGCAGTTAATAATCAGAAGGAAGAGAAATAAGAAAAACGAACGAGTGAAACCCCTTAAGGCTGAACAGACGCTCAAGTATGAATATCTCCAGAGAAAAATGATAATGGCTTGGGGTAATTGTTATGGGCCGCCCACAAATGCCCAAAAAGACAGAAAACCAATAGCGGTGATAGGAAACTGTAAAGAGGAAAACAAGCAGACTCATTTTCCCTAAGTAGAAAAATTATCCTAGAAAGCGTAACCTTACCATCCAAATCGATCTAACGGCAGGCCACATTTCACGCCCTCTTGTATGAATTTTGTTATTAACTACCTCTCCTATGCAAAGAAGAGATCACTCCATTTATTGAGGTATTCAAATCCTTCTCCCTAAAAAATTCACTTCTTACTCCCTTACTGACTTGAGCATTGGAGTGTTAATCTTGCAAGTCACTCGCCTCTCCACTGCATCGGAAGCCTTGAACAACCATAATACACCGTGAATTCAACCTCTTCGATCATCATATAGTTCCAAAGTATAATAATATCCAACATTTAAATTATTTATAGTCGATATGAGACTTAACCATTTACACTTGTTAAGAAAATCTTGCATAAAAAAATAAAGAACAAAATCACAACATATTGACATAGCGTGGAAACTCCTAAATAGGAGGAAACATCAAAGTCATTGTCAAAAGACAATCAAAGAATAATTCTATGTAAAAATTATTAAAACACATAGATTACAAACACCCCATGGCTTTCAGTACGCTTACACTATTCAAAGTTAATATCTAATTACCACTACGCCAAAAATTATTTTTCGCAGCACAACAAAGGCAGCGCTTTTGGCAGAAGCGCTGCTATATGTTTCGCTAAAAAGAAAAATAAAAAACGAAAGAAAAAAGCGCTGCTATATGAGGGACATAAGACATCGCTTTTGAAAAGCGTTGCTAAAGGGGTACCATAAGGTATCGCTTTTGAAAAGCGCTGCTAAAGGGGTAACATAAGGCAGCGCTTATTAAAAGCGCTGCTAAAGGGGTACCATAAGGCAGCGCTTTTAAAAAGCGCTGCTAAAGGCCTTTCATTAATCCCACATAAGAAAGCGCTTTTACCCCCAAAAGCGCTGCTAAAGCAGTAACATAAGAAAGCGCTTTTTAAAAGCACTGCCTTAGGTCTTTTAAAATATTAAAATTAAAACATACTCCCTCTATTTTCTTATGACCGTTTCTATTTCTCCATTCACCCTAACTCTCCGCTCACGACACTGTTCATCTTCTCCCTTTTTTTCCAAACGAACGAAACACCATTAGCAACCGTCCACTCGCGACACTGTTCATCGTCTCCCTTTTTCCTTTGTTCGTTGCTTTCCCTCCGTCCACCATTGGTGAGTTTTTCTAAGTTTTTTACTCTCTTTTTTCTGGTTTTCTTTCCATTAATGGAATTTGTTATGAGATAAATTTGATTTGTAGAAGTTCTGTGAGATAGATTTGTTGTATTATTAGTTGTTGATGTTAGGTTTTCATTTTTTGGTTTGTATAAGTTTGTTAGTGATTAATTGGAAATGTGATTAGTAGTTGGTTTTTTATTTGATTTGGTATTAGTTGTATTATTAGTTGATTTTTGATTTGATTTTTGATTGTTGATGTTAGTTGATAAATTTGATTTGATATTAGTTGTTGATTTTTGATTTGTAGAAAAGTGATTAACTAGTAGAAGTTAGTATATAGTGATTATTGTGTAAAATGTGATTAATTTGTAGAAGTCAGTTTAATGATTAATTAGTAGAAGTTAGTATAGTGATTATTGTGTAAAATGTGATTAATTTGTAGAAGTTAGTTTACTGATTAATTTGTAGAAATGTAGACATTAGTTTAATGTGTAAAATTTGTAGAATAGTGATTATTAGAAAATTCAAGGTAGTTAATAGTGTTGTAGAAGTTAGATTGTTGAGGTTGTTATAGGGCTATTTGTAAAGTTTAAGTGAATATTTATCGAAAAATTTTAATGATGTAAGAATTTGGTTGTTATTGAAAATGATAATGAAATTAGTAGTTAAGTGAACTAGTGTTTGAATTTATTTTGAGAGATGGTTGAAATTAATTATAAAATTAATTTTTATTTTGAGAGTTGATTGAAAATGATAAATAGTGAAACTATACCATGCTATTTGAGAGTTGATTGAAGTTCTTTTTTTGTGACAATGTTGAGTTGAAAATATACCATGCTATTTGATTTAATGATGATGTTTACTAAATTTGTTTCTTGAAACTTTGACTTGTTCCTCCGATATTTCTTGTTTGTCATATTACATACTAAATTTGTCTTGTTTTATGTGGTATACACCATCAGTTACTAACTTACGTTCATTTTCTATAGGGGTTACTTGTGAAGAGTGAATTCAGATCATTTTCAAGAATCTTATACTTTGTGGTTCAGTCCAGAAGTTGTTGACTTCTATATATACAGGTACGTAGTTGTTCTTTTGTTTTTGTTTTGCTTACTTAGTAAAATCATGGATAAAAAATGGATGTCGTCCAATCGATTGTCGAAAGAGTACGAGAATGGGGTATCAGAATTTGTTAAGTTTGCTGTTGAACACGCCAAAGATCCCATTCGAATCACATGTCCCTGCTTGGGTTGCTGTTTTGGGCGTCGGATTGACGCGGGTCAGATGGAGTCGCATTTTAAGAGGCATGGAATTGATCGAAGTTATACAAGTTGGACACTTCATGGTGAGAAAAGTAACGGGAATGTTGAACCGGGGGATAATAAGACCTATGGTTCAAACGACAATGCCACAGATACATATGATAGTGATCGAGTCGAAGAGATTACAGAAGCACTTGAAGAAGATCTTCAGGATTGTCCCAAAATGTTTGAGAGGTTGGTAAGCGATGCAGAGAAACCGTTGTATAAGGGTTGCACTAAATTCACAAGATTATCTGTGGTATTAACGTTGTACAACTTAAAGGCGGGTAATGGATGGTTGGATAAAAGTTATACAGAGTTATTAGCCCTTATGAAAGATATGCTTCCGGAGGATAATGTTCTTCTCAATCGAACATATGAGGCCAAAAAGATGTTGTGCTCTATTGGGATGAGTTATGATAAGATACATGCCTGTCCAAATGATTGCGTTTTGTTTCGAAATGAGTATGCATCGTTAAATGAGTGTCCTAAATACGGTGTCTCTCGATATAAGAAAAAGTTGTCTCCAACAAAAGTCTTGTGGTATTTTCCTATAATTCCGAGATTTAGACGCATGTTCCGTAGTGAAACCGATGCAAGAAACTTGACTTGGCATACAGATGAAAGAATTATAGATGGAAAGTTTCGTCATCCGGCAGATTCACCACAGTGGACGAAAATTGATAATGATTATCCTGAACTAGGAGAAGAAGCAAGAAACCTTCGCTTGGCATTATCTACTGATGGAATGAACCCACACAGTCTTCAAAGTATCTCACATACCACATGGCCTGTGATTATTATGATTTATAACCTACCTCCATGGCTATGTATGAAGCGTAAGTACATGATGTTATCTATGTTAATTTCTGGGCCTAAACAACTAGGGAATGACATAGATGTATACTTGACATCCTTAATCGAAGATTTAAAGATTTTGTGGGAGAACGGTGTGGAGGTTTATGATGGGCATCGGAAATAAAATTTCAACTTGAGGGCGATGTTGTTTGGCACAATTAATGATTTTTCAGCATACGGAAATCTATCAGGGTATAGCATAAAAGGTCAATGTGCGTGTCCTATTTGTGAAGATAAAACAGATTGGACGCGATTGGAGTTTGGTCAGAAGAATGTATTTCTCGGTCATCGTAGATTCTTAAATTCTAATCATCACTACCGTGGGTGGAGAAAAGCCTTCAATGGAGAGGCAGAACAAGGTAGAGCTCCACCTATATTGACAGGTGATCAATTTTTTGAAAAGGTGAAAGATGTGAGTACTCAGTTTGGCAAGCCTTTTGGACATACCCTTGTCAAGAGTGGGTGGAAGAAGAGGTCAATTTTTTTTTAATTTCCATATTGGAAGTCGTTGTATGTAAGACATTTTCTTGATGTTATGTATATTGAAAAAAATGTATTTGACAGTGTTATTGGTACGTTACTCAATATACAAGGAAAGTTTAAGGATGGCCTTAAAGCAAGAAAGGACTTGATAGCGATGGGGATAAGAACTGAATTAGGACCCTTGAAGAAAGGAAAACGAACATATCTACCACCTGTTGCCTATACTCTATCTAGAAAGGAGAAAAAAATATTGTGTAAGTTTCTAAGTGAAGTTAAAGTTGCAGAAGGATACTCTTCAGATATTAGAAGACTTGTGTCTATGAAAGACCTCAAATTAAAGAGTTTAAAGACGCATGATTGCCATGTTATAATGGAACATTTTCTACCAATAGGTATATGTTCTATTTTGCAGGAAAAAGTAAGACGCACAATAACTAAATGGTGTTTCTTCTTCAGGTCAATTTGTAGTAAGGTGATTGATCCTGCGATCTTACCAATATTGTGTAATACCCTAATTTTTACCCCTAAGATCCCACATGTCATTTGCATTTTTGCATACCACAAACAAGATCACATATTGGTTCCCTCTTTGATAGGTTTGTGCCTTGCAGGGATCTTTGAGTTTTTGTGCGTTTGATTTGTTTAATTTGTTTATATTTTACTAACCATTAATTAAAAGCCAAAAAATATTTGGTTTTCTTTCACTAACATTTTCAGGGGAAGAACAGGTTAAAAATACCAAAAAAATCAGTCCCACAGCTCGAATGAATTTTATCTGAGAAAAGTCAAAGTTGATCCGCAATTATTTCAAAAAAATTACTTGATCAAGAGTTTCCAAGATTTAATTGATTATCATTCAAGGGACTCCAAGGTTCATGTGTTTATTTCCATGCCTTCTTTGACAAACAAGAGAATCGAGCCGGAACAACAACAGTGCAACAAAATGCTCATTTTTCACAAATTTTGCACTAAGTAACCGGTTAACAGATATGCTGTAACCAATTACCATCGTGAAAATTTGAAAAATGGTGGCAAATTCAAATTCAGCAATTGGCACCAATCTCAGCCCTTGATCACATTTGGAATATTCTAGGCCACTTCATTTTAATTCCCTACATCACTTTGATCATTTCGCACCATGTTCCTTCACTAATCACCACTCTTTTGTGATTTCCCTCCAAATTTGAATTCCAATCCTAATTTTGATCATCCAAGCCTAATTCCAAACCACCAAATTTCCAAGCCTTGCAATTTCTCTCCCCAAACCACAAATTCACCAAAGCTCTTCTTTCTTCTTTGGAAAGTTAGTAAGAATTCAAATTGATTCTTGCTTAACTTTGAGCTAAACCTTCATCATTTCTTATTTTTGTTCATCAATCACAGTAGATCATGGTTTTGGAGTGTAGATCTTGAAGCAATTTGAAGGAATTTTCAGATTTGAAGTGGTAATTCATCTTTCACCATTGTTGAAGCTTCATCTTCATCTTCCATAATGTAGATCTTTGGAGATCCTTGTTGCTTGATCCTTGGGATCTTGTGATTGTGTTTAATTGCTAGTTTTGGCTATTATTTTACTTTAAATTTCATGCAATTTCAGTTCCATGATCATAAGATGTTTGTAAAAAGTTTTGGAAATGGATCATGCTGAATTTTGCACATTTTTATGCATTCTGGTGCTGTGTAACCGGTTAGCAGTTATGCTGTAACCGGTTACACTGTGTAAATTTTGAAAAAAAAAACTGTGCTTATTTGAACTAAGTAACCGGTTAGCAGATATGCTGTAACTGGTTACTTCAAATCAGAATGCATATTTTGGCTTGTTTTTGGGACTGTTTTGGTTCCTTTTCCCTTTTCTTCCCTTTCCTTTGTTCTTAGCCTTAGATCACATATTTGTGTGGTTTAATTTGGCTTTCTCTTCATCTATTTCTCTTTTCTTTTGATCGATGAAAGTCTAAAAGATCTTGGAATTTCGTTGTTGAATTTCGATCAAGAGTAGATCGTTACCACTTTTCTTTTCGTGCGGTATTGCTTTCGGATGACGATCTATATATCGTTCATCTAGCATACATTAGCATAAAGAGCTATTGACCGGCCTCATTATAGGGTAATTACTCCGTAAATTACTCGGCGATTGCTTAACATAGCGCAATATTTGTCCCGTATCGGAAAATTATCAAGAATGGTTGATTATTTGTCTTATGGTTCAAAACTCATGAAACTTATTGTTAGGAGGATTTGGTCTTATCAATCCTCTAATGAGTTTCATCAACCTTGACCTAAGTGCGATTATGTAATTGTTATTGATCACTAACACTAACAACCAATCACTAACTTACTAACAATATTTTGTATTAATTTTGTTTATGTTTCCTTCTCGCTCCCTATCTCTTTTATTTTTTATGCTTCATTTCATATCATGTTTATGCTTCCGCAATTTTTCCTTGGTCCGTTGGACACATGTTTATGCTTATGCTTTTTTTTCACTTTGTCCATTTGGACTCAAAACATTAATAAAGGCTTAAACCATAAAAAACTTAATTCTCCTCATCTTGGACTATTGGTTACTATCCTATGCTTTGGAGTGATCTCTTTATGGACCTCTTTTGAAGTAATATTGGACTTATGGACCTAGAATTAGGACTTCTTATCCCTTTGCTTGGAGTATTGATTGAAGACTTGCCTTTATTGGCTAATTTACTTAAGGATGGAATTCTTTTAATATTGCTTTGAAGTGGCTCCATTTGTGGTTAGATCATTCTGTTCCTTAGCTTTTATTTTATGCACTAGGATAGTCACTTCTTCTCCACCCCTTCTTTAATTTTCAAAATCCTCTCTCTTTTTCAAAACCTTCTTGTTTTCAACTTAAAACCGCTTTCATAATAAAACCTTGACTTTTGTCAAGTGGCTTTTAAAACTTTCTTTTCTTTAATAAATGTCAATCTATCTTAATCATATTTTGACTATTTCATGAAAACATAAAAAATATGGAACTCACTCAAATCTTTTGTGCTTTTATGCACCTTTTTTTCTTTTAAACTCTTTTTTCATAAGTTTAGACATGATTCATTTCTTTAAGCGGAATTATTCGCTTAGAAACGACGACTTGTCTTTACACTTAAAAATCAATCAAAACCAACAAATTTTCGTTCTTTGTACCACTAACTACGGGGTTTTGATCCTACATTGCACATCGTGGGTACGTAGGCATGAGGCGATAAGTCTCTCCAAACGCAAATATCTTAAAAAATAATTCTCCTCTCATCTCCTCAATCTCTTTACAAGCAAACCATTTTCAAACCAAAAAGTGGTAGATATTTCAAAGGGCTCCTATAGAGTACTATAGACGTTTTGGGTGCTAACACCTTCCTATTGCGTAACCAACCCCCCTTACCCATTCTCTGTTTGTTCTTATTTTTTAGAACTCTTTAGGTTTTGTTCGCTCTTTTTCCTTTCCCTTTGTGGATAAAATAAAAGTGTGGTGGCGACTCTTGCTTATTTTTTATTTAAGTTAATCAATAGCTTACACTCACAAATTTCCCCGCTACAGAAAACTGGCGACTCTGCTGGGGAGAATCTCTGGTTGAGGGGTTTAGCCTACTTTGATTTATTTACTGCTTTTTGTTTGATTTGCTTGTTACTTGTTTGTTCTGTTTGGGAGTTCCTCTGCGTGTGAGATAGGTCCTATACCCGGACCAGAGTGTACTTTAAGATAGTAGGATAGTATAGTTAAGGGAACTTTGAAGGAGTCAAATCCTGAAAAAGAAGAACTTGAGAATTTATCCGCTCGGTGATTGCCTCTTTGGAATTACTGATGCCGATCGAGCGATCGAGAAGGCATTACTTTTTCCATAGAAGCCAAGCCTATAACACTGAGGACCGTAGTAACCCTTAACCCATCTTAGCCTTTTTAGGATCGTAGCGCAGAAGCTATGAAGATGCAAATCTGACTTAGCTGTCACGCGATGCTACACTCAGGTTAGATTCTCTTGAGGATAACTACCAACCTCTGAGCAAATCGGTGTGCTAGTGGTACTAATAGTGGATTGTGGACCCTGGGCACTTTGTTAGAACCGATGTTTTCTGCAGGTACAATGAAGACAAAACCTTAGTACACACCTTTATGGGATTGGTTCTTACCCTCGGCTTCATGCTCGTGACTTGAACCTTGACCCGTGTACTTTGTGTGATCTTGTTTGTGGTTGCTGCATTCATGCACTCATGCATTCATGAGCATTCTTTTGGAAGGTTTCAAGGAACTTAAAGGTGTTATTGCAAACATTGCAGGTACTTTTGTTATGGATTTTGGAAGGAGAAGTACCAAGAAGTACACTTTCAAGAGTCCTATGTTAGAGGGTTTGAGAGAGCTAGGATCTTTGGTTGTTGATACCAAGAAGTTTGAGTCCAGATATGGAAGGCTTTTATCTCTCTTGAAGGTTGATATGGCTGAAGGATTGCTTGATACTTTGGTTCAGTTCTATGACCCTTTGCTTCATTGTTTCACCTTTCCTGATTATCAGTTGGTACCTACTCTAGAGGAGTATTCTCTCCTGCTTGGTTTTCCTGTTTATGGTCAGATTTTCTCTGGTTTGGATCCCGCTCCCGAGCATCACTTTATTGCGAAGGCTACTCACTCGAAGGTTTCCGAGATTAAGGCTCGCATGGATACCAAAGGAAAGATTCTAGGGTTACCCGCTAAGTTCTTGATGGATAGAGCTCATCACTTTGCTAGTGTGAAGAACACAGTTGCTTTTGAGGCTATTCTTGCCTTGCTTATTTATGGACTGTCCCTCTTCCCGAATGTTGAGAACTTTGTCGACATCAATGCTATTCAGATCTTCTTGATTGGGAATCCAATTCCCACTTTGCTTGCCGATGCTTACCATACTATTCACCTCAGGAATTTCCATGGTGAAGGGATGATTATTTGTTGTGCACCTTTGCTTTACAAGTGGTTTACTTCTCACTTTCCGAAGTCTGCAGCCTTCTAGAATCTCAAGGATGGTTTATATTGGTCGCGAAAGATCATGTCTCTAACTCATTCTGACATTGATTGGTGTAGCCGTGTTCCTTCTGGAGCGATGATTATTGATAGTTGTAGTGATTTTCCCAACGTGCCTCTTCTTGGTACAAAGGGAGGAATCAGCTACAATCCAGTGTTGGCTCGTCGTCAGTTGGGATATCCTTTGCGAGAGGTACCGAAGAATATTCATTTGGCTGGTCTCTTTTTCAAGGATGAAGAATCTCAGGTTGCTCTCAAGAGAGAAATTGTGGAAGCTTGGTGCAACATTCATAGAAAAGGAAAGGAAAGTTTGGGAAATCCGAATTGTGTCTCTTCGGAACCTTACCTCCAGTGGGTTAAAAATAGAGCTATTACTTTGAATATGCCTTATAAGCATCAGGAGCCTTTATCTCTAACTGATAAGAAGCCTATTCTCTACTTTATGGAAGACACGGAGAAGCTTCAGATCGCTTTGGCCGAGATGCAACAAGAGAGAGATGCATGGAAGAACAAGTATCAGATTGTTGAGTTAGAGAATGCAAGCCTTCAAGAGCACTTCAAGAAGAAGAATGAAGATGAAGTTGCCAACAAGAAGAGAAAGGCGCAAGAGGATTTATTTTCCTCTCGCATTCATCCAGTTTCCGATATTCTGAAGAGTTCAGAATCTCCTTGGAAGTTGATCGTCGATAAGTTGCTGATTGAGAAGACTCAAATGCAGGCCCACATCAAGAAGCTGGAAGATAGAGCTGGGACTTCTTCTTATAGGATTCTCTAGGGATCTAGTTTTCTTTATTCTCTATTGTTTTAGAATTCTTGAATTTGTACTTCCGAGATGTAATCCTTTCCATCATTAATGAATGAGATTTTGGTATTTCAGATAACAATGTTTGCAATATGCCTTATAATTCCTTGAAACTTTGCATCTGCATTTGCACATCAAGCATCATTTTGCATTGTTTATTTCCTTTTCCAGGTGTCTTATGTTTCCCTTTGGTCTTCATTCAGCCAAGCTGTCGCACCAGTATAATACTCGAGCTAATCTGAAGAAGAAAATGGATCAATTGCAACAAGAGAACTGTGAACTTCGTGAAGAAGTATCAACTCTAAAGGATGGTTTGGAAAGACTCACTGCTATGATGGAAGCTCTGGTGGCTGCTCAGAATCAGCCACCACCTCCTCCTCCTCCGTTTTCAACTCCTGTGCAAAGGACAGTCATTTCTGAGATTGTCTCTACACCCATCTCTGTGGCACCTGCTAGTGTTCCTCAGTACTCCATGCCTCCTGGTTTTCCCTGGGGCATGCCTCATAACTTTGTTCCTGAGGGTTATCAACCACCACCACCTCCTGAAGTTCCAGTTGTTCCTACCGTTCAACCTGTGATGACTGTGCCACCGCCTGTGGTTCACACTGCTCCTTTTGGTGAAGGGCAAATTTTCCATACTGCTCCAAGTGAGAATGCCAGTGCTTATGATAGAATGGAAGAGATTCAAGACCAGTTTTCTAAAATGCAGAAAGAGATCAAAGCTCTGAGAGGTAAAGAGCTGTTTGGAAAGAATGCTCATGAGTTATGCTTGGTTCCTAATGTGAAGATCCCGCATAAGTTCAAAGTCCCTGACTTTGAAAAGTATAAGGGTAACTCTTGTTCGATGATTCATTTGACTATGTATGCTCGTAAGATGTCGGCTCAGAAGGATAATGATCAGTTGCTCATTCACTACTTTCAAGATAGTTTGTCTGGTGCAGCTTTGAAATGGTACATGGGACTCGACAATACTCGAGTTCGCACTTTCGAAGATTTGGGTGAGGCATTTGTGAAACAGTATAAGTATAATGTAGATATGGCTCCTGATCGTGACCAGCTTCGGGAAATGGCTCAGAAAGATAAGGAGACATTCAAAGAATACGCGCAAAGGTGGCGCGAGATTGCTGCTCAGATCAGTCCTCCTTTGGAAGAAAAGGAGATGACCAAAATTTTTTTGAAAACTCTGAGTCCTTTCTATTATGAGCGTATGATTGTTAGTACCCCGAGTGATTTCACTGAGATGGTTAATATGGTCATGAGATTGGAAGAGGGTGTCCGTGAGGGACGTTTGTCGAAAGATGGTAATTCTACGGGAAGTTCCAAAAAATATAGTGGAGGATTTGCCAAAAAGAAAGAAGGAGAGACCAATGCCGTTTCTCGAGAAAGGTATAGAAGACCTCATGATAGAAACAATCAGTGTCAGCAACATGTTGCATCTGTCACTCTTGTTATCAGTTTCGCTCCTGTTGTTCAGGCATCTCCTGCTCAGCAACAACGTTCTAATCAGCCAAATAATCAACGGGGTCGTTTTCAGAAAGATTTTGATCCGATTCCGATGACCTACACGGGATTTCTTCCTTGTTTAATTAAGAAGAATCTTGTTCAGACCCGTCCACCACCTGCTGTTCCAAAGGATTCACCATGGTGGTATAAGCCTGAAGCTCATTGTGCTTTCCATCAGGGAGGAGCTGGGCATGACACTGAGAACTGTTATCCATTGAAGATGGAAGTGCAAAGGTTGGATAGAAGTGGTATTTTGTCTTTCAAAGATTCCAACCCTAATGTACAATCAAATCCGCTGCCTAATCACAGCAAGGCGTCTGTCAATATGGTTCAAGATTGCCCTAGTGAAGATCTTTCTACGGCTGCAATTCTTGAAGATGACCCTGTAGGCTACATCTCGTTTGGTTCTGAAGATGATGTCATTCCTGCTGAAGACTGGGAGCCTTATTTGGAAGACCCCGGGTATATGTCCCCGGAGGATGCATATGTGCCTTTTTATTCCCCTCGGAAGAAGTTTAAGGAACCTGAATATGAAGTTAGTGCCATCATTGAAGATGATGAAGAAGAAGAACTTCCCAATTTCGTGACACATGGACAAGTCTGCCAAAATTGGATAGCTGTTGATGTTCCCACTATTGTTCATATTTCAAAGTAATTTGTTTTTGTTTCTTTCAAAAATCCTTTCACTCTGCCCAAGGTGAAAGTGAATTTATGAGGGCTTTGTTTCAAATTTTATCATCATCAATAAAATGTTATTTTGTTTATCCATATTATGTTTTCCCTTTTTGCTTTATTTCTGAAAAAATGGTAACATAAAGAACCAAAAAAAAATAATAATAATGTGATAATCACTTTTATCTATATAATACTTGCACTTTTTGTTCATATTCTAAAATCAAACATAAATCATTGTGAAGATTGATTGTTAAACCCATTGAAAACAATGACCCTATGCCCCCTCCCAACTTTGAGTTCCCCGTGTTTGGAGCTGAAGACGAGGATATTGAGGAGATTCCCGATGAAATTTCTCGGTTGCTTGAGCACGAGGAAAAAGCCATTCAGCCTCATGAAGAGCCGTTGGATTTGGTTAATTTGGGTTCAGATGATGATATAAAAGAAGTCAAGATTGGGGCACTGCTTCAGTCAGATGTTAAGAAGAGGATTGTGGAGCTTATTAGAGAATATGTTGATGTGTTTGCTTGGTCTTATCAAGATATGTCTGGTCTTGATACTGATATTGTGGAGCATAGATTGCCGTTGAAGCCTGAATGTCCACCGGTGAAGCAGAAATTAAGAAGAACTCATCCTGACATGGCTGTGAAGATCAAAGAGGAGGTTCAAAAGCAGATTGATGCTGGTTTTCTTGTAACTTCTGAGTATCCTCAATGGGTGGCCAATATTGTGCCAGTTCAAAAGAAAGACGGAAAAGTCCGAATGTGCGTTGACTATAGAGATTTGAATAAAGCGAGTCCAAAAGATGATTTTCCACTGCCACACATTGACATGTTGGTAGATAATACTGCTAAATTCAATATCTTTTCTTTTATGGATGGATTTTCCAGTTATAATCAAATAAATATGGCACCCAAGGATATGGAAAAAATAACATTCATTACACCCTGGGGAACATTCTGTTACAGAGTGATGCCCTTCGGTTTGAAAAATGTTGGTGCAACGTACCAGAGAGCTATGACCACTTTGTTCCATGATATGATACATAAAGAAATTGAGGTCTATGTGGATGATATGATTTGTAAGTCGAAGACTGAAGAAGATCATATTGAGTACTTATTGAAGTTGTTTCAACGTTTGAGAAAGTTTAAGCTCCGTTTGAATCCTAATAAATGCACTTTTGGTGTCCGCTCTGGAAAGTTGTTGGGCTTTATTGTCAGCCAAAAAGGCATTGAAATTGATCCTGGTAAGGTTAAAGCCATTCAGGAAATGCCTGCGCCCAGAACAGTGAAACAAGTAAGAGGATTCTTGGGACGTTTGAATTATATCTCCCGATTCATATCCAATATGACTGCCACATGTGTGCCGATCTTCAAGCTTCTTCGCAAAGATCAGGGTTGTGTCTGGACAGAGGATTGTCAGAAAGCTTTTGAAAGGATTAAAGAGTATCTGCTTGAACCTCCGATTTTGTCTCCTCCCGTGGAAGGAAAGCCTTTGATCATGTATTTGACTGTGCTGGAAGAGTCTATGGGTTGTGTTATAGGTCAACAAGATGAATCTGGTCGAAAAGAGTTTTCCATTTATTATTTGAGCAAGAAATTCAGTGATTGTGAGTCTCGATACTCAATGCTTGAAAAGACATGTTGTACTTTAGCTTGGGCTGCCAAGCGCCTCCGCCAGTATATGTTGAATCATACAACTTGGTTGATATCCAAAATGGATCCAATCAAGTATATCTTTGAAAAGCCTGTTTTAACTGGGAGGATTGCTCGTTGGCAAATGTTGTTGTCAGAATATGATATCGAGTACCGAACTCAAAAAACGATAAAAGGAAGTGTTTTGGCTGACCATTTGGCACACCAGCCAATTGATAATTATCAACCAATCGGGTTTGATTTTCCTGATGAGGATGTGATGTATCTAAAGGTTAAAGATTGTGAAGAACCATTACTTGATGAAGGGCCTGAGCCTGGATCCCGTTGGGGTTTGATTTTTGATGGAGCTGTTAATGAGTATGGCAATGGTATTGGGGCAATAATTGTTACTCCTCATGGTTCTCATATTCCGTTCACTACAAGGTTGATGTTCACTTGCACAAATAATGCGGCTGAGTATGAAGCATGTATCATGGGCTTGGAAGAAGCCATTGATTTAAGAATCAAGATTCTTGATGTATACGGATATTCAGCCCTAGTGATTAATCAAATTAAAGGAGAATGGGAGACACGTCAACCTGATTTGATTCCTTATCGAGATTATACACGAAGGTTATTGACTTTCTTCAATAAGGTTGAGTTTCACCATGTACCCAGAGCGGCAAATCGAATGGCGGATGCTTTAGCCACTATATCCTCTATGATTGTGGTGAATTGGTGGAATGATATGCCCAAAATTGATGTTATGCGGCTCGATAGGCCAGCTCATGTATTTACGTTTGAAGAGGTTGTTGATGATAAACCGTGGTATTTTGACATTAAATGCTTTCTTCAAAATCAAGAGTACCCGCTTGGGGCATCCAAGAAAGATAAGAAGACTTTGAGAAGATTGGCTGGCAGTTTCTTCTTGAACGATGATGTGCTGTATAAAAGGAATTATGACATGGTCTTGCTCAGATGCGTGGATAGACACGAAGCAGACATGTTGATGAAAGAAATTCATGAAGGATCTTTTGGTACCCATGCCAATGGGCATGCAATGGCTAAGAAAATGTTAAGGGCAGGTTACTATTGGCTGACAATGGAATCAGACTGTTGCAAATTCGTGAAGAAGTGCCATAAGTGCCAGGTTTATGCTGACAAAATTCATGTACCACCAACTCCTCTCAATGTTATCTCTTCTCCATGGCCTTTCTCCATGTAGGGAATTGATATGATTGGAATGATTGAGCCTAAAGCGTCGAACGGACACCGTTTCATATTGGTGGCTATTGACTATTTTACCAAGTGGGTTGAAGCGGCATCATATGCCAATGTGACCAAGCAAGTAGTGGTCCGGTTTATCAAGAACCAAATCATTTGTCGGTATGGTGTTCCGAGCAAGATTATCACTGATAATGGGTCGAACCTGAATAACAAAATGATGAAGGAATTATGCGATGAGTTTAAGATTGAGCATCATAATTATTCTCCTTACAGACCTAAGATGAATGGGGCTATTGAAGCTGCTAATAAGAATATTAAGAAGATTGTTCAGAAGATGGTTGTTACTTACAAGGATTGGCATGAGGTGCTCCCTTTTGCTTTGCATGGGTATCGTACATCCGTCCGCACTTCAACAGGGGCAACCCCTTTCTCTCTTGTTTATGGTATGGAAGCAGTGCTCCCGGTGGAGGTTGAAATCCCTTCTATGAGAGTTTTGATGGAAGCTGAATTGTCTGAGGCTGAATGGTGCCAAAGCAGATATGATCAGTTGAATTTGATTGAAGAGAAAAGAATGACGGCCTTGTGTCATGGCCAATTGTATCAACAGAGAATGAAGAAAGCTTTTGATAAGAAGGTCCGAAGTCGTGTTTTCAGAGAAGGCGACCTCGTGCTCAAAAAGATCTCGACTTTTACCAATGATTCTAGGGGCAAGTGGACTCCTAATTATGAAGGCTCATATGTTGTTAAGAGAGCCTTCTCTGGTGGTGCATTACTTTTTACAACTATGAATGGTGAAGAGTTCACTTGTCCTGTGAATGCTGATGCAGTCAAGAAATACTTCGCCTAAAAAAATAAAAGAACAGCTCACTAAGTTGAAAACCGGAAAGGGTGGCTTAGGCAAAAATGAGCGTCTCGGTGGGCTGAAAACCCGATAGGGCGGTCCAGGCAAAAGTTAGAGACAAAAACAGAAATAATCATCCTGGTAGATTGAAACCCCGAGAGGGCAATCTAGGCAAAAGTTAGGGATTATGACAAGTAACTGCATCTGGCCAGTCTTGATCATTTGAAAGCAACATTGTCTATCAAGGATTCTGCTTCAATCATCCTCAGCTGAAGTTTTGGGCACAGTGGAATTCAAAGTTGTTAGGGAGAATAGTGGTCATTGTATTTCAATGTAACCCTTTCCATGTATTTACCATTTTTCAAACTTTGTAATGATCCATGGAATTACGCCATTTGCGGACTTCCATTCTATTAATAAAATTTGGGCTTGTGTCCCTTTGTTTGCAATTCTTATTGTGTTTCTGTTCGCAGAATTTCATTTATTTTTTATGATGATTTTTTAAACAAAGTGTGAATAATTGATTTAAATTTTTAAAATTATAAAAACATTTTCCTTTGAGTTATGAATGTGAAAAGGACCATCAATGGTTATTCCAAGGATGGTAAGATCGATGTTTTCCTCAGCAGGGTTCGTTCCCGCTCCTTTGGCAAAATTTATTGACAGCTCCCCAGTAGAGTTTGTCAATATTTCCCCAGTAATGTTTGTTGATATTTCCTTAGCAGAACTTGTTCCTATGAATGTGATCAGTTGTTGACAAGGTGATAGGTTTGTTATGGTGTGTTGAATTCATAAGGTCCAATGCTGTTTGGTTTCTCCCCCAGCTAGGTCCTGATCTGAATCCTCTCCAGCTGATTATGTTCTGGTCAGGCAGTTGAGTAGTTTTGAGGTCCACTTCTCCTTAATGGTGGTCCCCACGCAGAGATTCATTTTTGATGTCCCTAGCCGAAATCATATGAGGAATCTTCACTCAGACTTTTACCCTCTAGACGTGTTGTTATTACTTTGGATGTCCCCAAACAGAGAGTGATGTTATTTTCTTCTAAGAAGCATTAACATGGTGATCGCTTGTCGTGTTTCATCTTGTCTTGTGGGTGTTTTTCTCTCCAGGTTGTTCTACCCAGGGATTTATCATTGATGATTCTCCAACGGAGACAGTGTATTATCATTCAAGCATAGAGCAGTGATGTTAATTTCTCATTTCCCCCGGCAAGTCCAGGATGTACTTCTCTCTGGATTGTTTTTCCAGAGATCAATCCTCCTAGTGAAGATTGTGCATCACTAATGCGACTATTCCCCAGTGAAGTCGCTGATGATATCTCTTTTAGTCACCTGTAGGGTTTTCTCTCATTTATGATGAGTATTGATCTAAAATCCCCCACAGCTTGACCTTTTGATGTTTTCTCAGCAAGTCTAAGATGCCTCGCTCAGATTGGTTAATCCTCTGAGACTGTTCTCGTATCTCCAGCAGATATGCCTTGTTTTCCCAGTGGATTTCGCGTAGGTGTTTATATGTCTACAATCCCCAGCGGATTCATTATTTTTCTGCAGCAGGTCTCTTCATCCTTTTGAAATAGAAGTTTCTGTGAATATTTATTATCCCCAGGGAAAGTCAGAAATATTTGGGTTGTTATCATTCCCCGACAGCTTTCCTGCCATTTTCAAAGCAGAGTTTATGTTGTTATCCTCTTTGTGGATCATCTATGTTAGAAGATTGATATTTGGGTTTTTTCCCAAGGAGTATCTTCCTCTCTAGCAAGATTTGAGCCTTGTAGTAGGATTTATTTTCCTTTGATGGCTTTTGTTTATCTCTTGCAGGATTTCTTCAGTTGAATCCCTAGCAGAGCTGCTGATGATATCTCTATTTTGTTGAGATTAGCCGAGTATTCAGTGGTGTTGTGATGTTTGTTCCACCCTCTGTTTATCCTTTATGTCTGTTTTGTCAGCATATTCATACTCATAAGCATTGCATGCGCTTTCTTTTTGTTGTGCATAGCATGTGGTTGTTACATTTTGCATTTTGCATTTGTGTTTGGTGCTTCTTTGCTCTCTGGTGGTGTTATCCCCGTAGAGCATGTGTGTCCTCTCTCCAATTAGAGTGCCAACCCGTAAGCAAAAAATGCCTATCTTTGTTAATTCCCCACTGAGTTTATTTCTCGTGGAAGATTTTGATTCATTTTCCTGTCCAGTTCATTATCTAAATGGAATTAATCCCCAGTTGAGATATTTCCTCCTCGGGATGAGTCTTGTTTGACCGTTTCTCTCCAGCTTGTTCTTGAATTGAACTTGGGTCCCCTGCAATATTTGTTTGGATCTCTAGGCTGGGAAACCTAGATTGAGAGTGCATTTATTTTGCACCTTTGAAGATTCTGCGCCCTTGAGCTGAAACCTGCATATGATTCCCCTTTTGGAAGGTTCAATACTGTTTCGTAGCAGTCCTTTATTTAAAAAGCCTGAGGCGATGCAGTTAATACCTTTTGTGACTCCAATGAATGGTAAGTCTCCTCAGTTTGATGGGACAGTTCGTTGTTGAGATCTTTGTGACTCCAATGAATGGTAAGTCTCCTCGGTTTGATGGGACAGTTCGTTGTTGAGATTCGTTACTCTGATGAATGGTAAGTCTCTTTGGTTTGATGGGACAGTTCATTGTTGAGATTTTGTTACTCCGATGAATGGTAAGTCTCTTCGGTTTGATGGGACAGTTCTTTGTTGAGATTTGTTACTCCGATGAATGGTAAGTCTCTTCGGTTTGATGGGACAGTTCGTTGTTGAGATTTTGTTACTCCAATGAATGGTAAGTCTCTTCGGTTTGATAGGACAGATCTTTGTTGAGATTTGTTACTCCGATGAATGGTAAGTCTCTTCGGTTTGATGGGACAGTTCGTTGTTGAGATTTTATGACTCCGATGAATGGTAAGTCTCTTCGGTTCGACGAGACAGTTCGTTGTTGAGGTTTTCTACTCCGATGGATGATTAGTCTCTTCGGTATGCTAGAGACAGTTCATTGTTGAGGTATTATTTTTCCCAGTGGAGCCTTACTGTGCTAAGTCTTCCCTGTTGGGTTTTATCCTTGTTGTGATGTGGTTTATTTCCACATACACTTATCCCCAGTTTGTCTCCTCCCTTTGTTGGGATGTGTTTTCCCCTGCGGAGTCTATTCTCTTTTCTTTTGCTCTCCGGTTTTTGTTTACCTCCTGTGGCATATTCTCCCCACAGTGGTCTTGTGTTTGCATATCATTTGCATGATCATATCATTTTGTGGTCTCTTAGGGCCAAAAATTGGGTTGTTGTTATATTTAAGTCTCTTATATCTCGTCGAGACAAAGATGCCCATCTTCGTATCTCCAGATAGAAGAAACTTAAATAGGGGCAACTGTAATACCCTAATTTTTACCCCTAAGATCCCACATGTCATTTGCATTTTTGCATACCACAAACAAGATCACATATTGGTTCCCTCTTTGATAGGTTTGTGCCTTGCAGGGATCTTTGAGTTTGTGTGCGTTTGATTTGTTTAATTTGTTTATATTTTACTAACCATTAATTAAAAGCCAAACAATATTTTGTTTTCTTTCACTAACATTTTCAGGGGAAGAACAGGTTAAAAATACCAAAAAAATCAGTCCCACAGCTCGAATGAATTTTATCTGAGAAAAGTCAAAGTTGATCCGCAATTAATTCAAAAAAATTACTTGATCAAGAGTTTCCAAGATTTAATTGATTATCATTCAAGGGACTCCAAGGTTCATGTGTATATTTCCATGCCTTCTTTGACAAACAAGAGAATCGAGCCGGAACCACAACAGTGAAACAAAATGTTCATTTTTCACAAATTTTGCACTAAGTAACCGGTTAGCAGATATGCTGTAACCGGTTACCATCGTGAAAATTTGAAAAATGGTGGAAAATTCAAATTCAGCATTTGGCACCAATCTCAGCCCTTGATCATATTTGGAATATTCTAGGCCACTTCATTTTAATTCACTACATCACTTTGATCATTTCCCACCATGTACCATCACTAATCACCACTCTTTTGTGATTTCCCTCCAAATTTGAATTCCAATCCTAAATTTGATCATCCAAGCCTAATTCCAAACCACCAAATTTCCAAGCCTAAACTCTATAAACAGAGCATTCATTTCATTCATTCTACAAGCTTTTGATAGCCAACAAACCCCTTGCAATTTCTCTCCCCAAACCACAAATTCACCAAAGCTCTTCTTTCTTCTTTGGAAAGTTAGTAAGAATTCACATTGATTCTTGCTTAACTTTGAGCTAAACCTTCATCATTTCTTATTTTTGTTCATCAATCACAGTAGATCAAGGTTTTGGAGTGTAGATCTTGAAGCAATTGGAAGGAATTTTCAGATTTGAAGTGGTAATTCATCTTTCACCATTGTTGAAGCTTCATCTTCATCTTCCATAATGTAGAACTTTGGAGATCCTTGTTGCTTGATCCTTGGGATCTTGTGATTGTGTTTAATTGCTGGTTTTGGCTGTTATTTTACTTTAAATTTCATGCAATTTCAGTTCCATGATCATAAGATGTTTGTAAAAAGTTTTGGAAATGGATCATGCTGAATTTTGCACATTTTTCTGCGTTCTGGTGTTGTGTAACCGGTTAACAGTTATGCTGTAACCGGTTACACTGTGTAAATTTTGAAAAAAAACTGTGCTTATTTGAACTAAGTAACCGGTTAGCAGATATGATGTAACCGGTTATTTCGAAACAGAATGCATATTTTGGCTTGTTTTTGGGACTGTTTTGGTTCCCTTTTCCTTTTTCTTCCATTTCCTTTGTTCTTATCCTTAGATCACATATTTGTGTGGTTTAATTTGGCTTTCTCTTCATCTATTTCTCTTTTCTTTTGATCGATGAAAGTCTAAAAGATCATGGAATTCCGTTGTCGAATTTCGATCAAGACTAGATCGTTACCACTTTTCTTTTCGTGCGGTATTGCTTTCGGATGACGATCTATATATCGTTCATCTAGCATACATTAGCACAAAGAGCTATTGACCGGCCTCATTATAGGGTAATTACTCCGTAAATTACTCGGCGATTGCTTAACATAACGCAATATTTGTCCCGTGTCGGAAAATTATCAAGAATGGTTGATTATTTGTCTTATGGTTCAAAACTCATGAAACTTGTTGTTAGGAGGCTTTGGTCTTATCAATCCTCTAATGAGTTTCATCAACCTTGACCTAAGTGCGATTATTCAATTGTTATTGATCACTAACACTAATAACCAATCACTAACTTACTAACAATATTTTGTATTAATTTTGTTTATGTTTCCTTCTCGCTCTCTATCTCTTTTATTTTTTATGCTTCATTTCATATCATGTTTATGCTTCCGCAATTTTTCCTTTGTCCGTTGGACACATGTTTATGCTTATGCTTTTTTTTCACTTTGTCCATTTGGACTCAAAACATTAATAAAGGCTTAAACCATCCAAAACTTAATTCTCCTCATCTTGGACTATTGGTTACTATCCTATGCTTTGGAGTGATCTCTTTATGGACCTCTTTTGAAGTAATATTGGACTTATGGACCTAGAATTAGGACTTCTTATCCCTTTGCTTGGATATTGCTTTGAAGTGGCTCCATTTGTGGTTAGATCATTCTCTTCCTTCGCTTTTATTTTATGCACTAGGATAGTCACTTCTTCTCCACCCCTTCTTTAATTTTTAAAATCCTCTCTCTTTTTCAAAGCCTTCTTGTTTTGAACTTATAACCGCTTTCATAATAAAACATTGACTTTTGTCAAGTGACTTTTAAAAGTTTCTTTTCTTTAATAAATGTCAATCTATCTTAATCATATTTTGACCATTTCATGAAAACATAAAAAATATGGAACTCACTCAAATCTTTTGTGCTTTTATGTACCTTTTTTTCTTTTAAACTCTTTTTTCATAAGTTTAGACATAATTCATTTCTTTAAGCGGAATTATTCGCTTAGAAATGACGACTTGTCTTTACACTTAAAAATCAATCAAAACCAACAAATTTTCGTTCTTTGTACCACGAACTACGGGGTTTTGATCCTACATTGCACATCGTGGGTACGTAGGCATGAGGCGATAAGTCTCTCCAAACACAAAAATCTTAAAAAATAATTCTCCTCTCATCTCCTCAATCTCTTTACAAGCAAACCATTTTCAAACCAAAAAGCGGTAGATATTTCAAAGGGCTCCTATAGAGTACTATAGACGTTTTGGGTGTTAACACCTTCCCATTCCGTAACCAACCCCCCTTACCCATTCTCTGTTTGTTCTTGTTTTTTAGAACTCTTTAGGTTTTGTTCGCTCTTTTTCCTTTCCCTTTGTGGATAAAATAAAAGTGCGGTGGCGACTCTTGCTTATTTTTGAGTTAAGTTAATCAATAACTTACACTCACAAATTTCCCCACAACACATTGCAAAAAGAAATAGTCGTTACATTGTGTGAGCTTGAAATGTTTTTTCCTCCCTCATTTTTTGACATAATGGTACATCTAGTTGTTCATCTTATAAAGGAGATACAATTGTGTGGACCAGCTTATATGAGATGGATGTACCCTGCTGAACCGTATATGAAAATATTAAAAGGGTATGTGGAAAATCGAAGTCGACCAGAGGGTTGTATTGTTGAACGATACATTGTTGAAGAAGCGATTGAGTTTTGTATTGAATATCTTTCCAATGTTCAATCCATTGGACTTCCCAAATCTCACGTCGTTGAAAAAAAGAAGGAAAAAAAGTTAATTGGAAATAAAATTGTGACCGTATCAAGTGTTGAACGGGAGCAAGTGCATTTGTATGTTCTGCACAATGACAATGAGGTTGAACCGTATGTTGAAATGCAGAAGGATTTTCTCTGAGGTTTAAATCTGAATAGAAATTAAAATTGGATAGTACGAGAGCACAATTGAAGTTTCATACCATGGTTTAAGGATCACATTTATTCAAATTTTTGTGTAGATCCCGCTTCAATATCAGATAGGTTGAGATGTTTAGCATATGGTCCAAGTTTGCATGTGTTTTCTTATAGCGTGTCGCTCCCGGGATTTTCATCCTAGTACAAACGCGAAAGTGGCACAGAAACAGAGTCGCCAGTAATGTGTATTTATCCCAAGAGAGGGAAAGGGAACACTGCATAAACCTAAAGGAAGGAGGAAAGAGCATGGTCTTGCGACCAAGAGAACTGGGTTCGGGAGTCGGTTACGCGAGAGAAAGGTATTAGCACCCCCACGCGTCCATCGTACCCGATGGGATCCACGCTTCCTGTTCAATCAAAGGGTGTCGTCGTCTGGAGCTCTGCTGCTACTGGAAATGAAAAGGAACAGGAACGGAAAAGAACGGATAAACGAAGAAGAAAAGAAAAAGAGGTGACTCGATAGGACATTATCGTTGTCCTAGGCCTACGTATTCCCTCAGTGCAATGGGAAAGTCAGAGTCAACGTAGTTCGACGGACTACGGGGAAGGTTGCTCGTCAAGACATCGTCGTCTTGTGCCTACGTATCCTCAATCGGACGAGAAAGAAGAATCAGAGCAAACGTAGTTCGGCTCAACAAGGGTTGCGTTGTTTGTGTTTTTGAATGGAAACGTCAGAGTGCGCGTCCCAGCATTTAGGTGTTGCAGCTCGCTGTATGGAGACTTAGGCGTTACCTGTTTGCGGTAGAACGGACATGACGAATCCTTAAGGATAGAATGAAGGAGATGAGAAGAGAATTGTTGTTTATTTTTGTCTTTTAAGAAAGAAGTGTTTTGATTGTTTGTGTATTTTGTAACTCGTATTGTATTTAAGTCCTTCATGTAGGATCGAATGCCTCGCATATCGACCCAAGACGGGACGTATGCTAAACATTCTAAGAAAGTGAGAGAAGACCCCTCACTATCTTATTCTCACATGAAAGGCTCAAATACAATATTTGTTATGCCTTTATTAAGTATTTTTTATATTTGTTTTAAGATGAGAAGAAGAGACTCAAAGGAGCAAAAGGTGACAACTAAAGGGGACTAAGACTCACCCTAATGTTAGCATACTTGGAGATCCTATGGTTAATGTGGTTTAAGAAACCTAATCCTAAGAGAAAGGAGAAGAAGAAGATAGAAAGTAACTTACTTCCAAGATGGAAGTTAAGTTATTTCTAAGAGGGAAGAAAGAAGATTATGAAAGCAAAGCATCATTAAATGCTTAAACAACACAAATTGAATGATTAACAGATGAAGGAAGAAATTAGAATGTGGATGCATATCCACACTCAAGTGACTTACCATTAGCCCTGAAATAGTTAGTGCAATCATTTATAAGTGAAGAAACAAGTTAAGATGGACAAAGGAGGTTTAAACAAGTCAAGAACCAAAGTAAAAAACATCTTAAAGATTAAAGAAAGCCTAAGGTCAGAATGCACATCCAAAGAATGTTGTCTAATGCTATAAGATCAAACACAAATCAAATGCACACAAACAATGCCTTAAATCACAAAGAAAATGCATCATGAAAGAAGTAGATGAAGAATGAGTGGATATGCAAAGTGATCATGCATTAATGCTTCATGAAAGGTTAAAGTCAGAACCAAAGTCATTTAGGAACACCTCACAATGCATATGAATCACCATACAACTCACAAATGAAATAATGTAAGAAGAAGAGATGAGAAGGAGACAAGAATGAGAAACAAGTTTCACCAAGATGCACAAAGTTACATATCAAAGATGCATATCATGTAAAGTGATTGATGAGTGCACATGGGCAGTAGCATATCATTGGTGGAATGCAAATGAAACATGTAAAATGGCATACCAAACACAATTCATGTTAAGCACAAGAGTATAAGGAAAAGTGGGAGATGAAAGAATGTCCAAGTTCAAATTATAATACACAAATTCATATCAAATGAAAACATAAGTCAAAGTGACCTATAATAAAACTAAGATGACCTATAATTGATGCACAAACAAACATCAAATGGTGGCATAAATGCCTCACCAAAACATACAAGAATGAGATAGAACAATGAGCACAAAAGGTAACTTCACATGCAAGGCACCAACAATTATCAAAACACAAGACAAAATTTTGAAAATGAACCACAACCTTCCCTTAGTCAGAAGAGAATCACATCCCAAAAGTATGGTGCAAACCTCAACAAGAAACATGCTCAACAAAGTTCACAAATCCACCTTGAAACATTTCAAGAGAAAGCTCAAATAAGAACATCAAAACACATGATAAAATGATTTTAAAATTCACATGAAAATTTATTTAGATGCCTCAATGTATTATTTAACAAATGCAAAAGGAATGGATTAAAAATAATATGTGAAATGGAAAAAATAAAATGGACAAATTTGAATGTCAATGATGAACATCAATTAAAAAGGAATTAAAAGAAAATTATGCAATAAGGTGTAAAAATTCATGGAACCAGAAATAAAAATCATGGAAAATTATTTAAATGTGTCACAATGTCACATGAATTTATCTGGTATTTTTAGAAGTGTTTTACTATTTTTAAAATAAGAAAACTAAACAAATATGGAAAAGAAATTAAAAGTAATAAAAGAAATGGGGAAGGGGTACAGCGTGAGTAAAAAGCACATTCAGAATATAATTGGGCTCAGAGAGGGGTGCAGATATCAATTAGGGTCCAAATCCACCAATGTGTGATTGTGTGTGTTAGTGTACATGATTAGTCAACGTGAGGATGCAATCAGAATCACATGATTAAGTCATGATGCCAAGTAAAACAATCCAACGAATACCAAGACACGCACACTATAATTAATACGCACGCACACACATGTGATCATCAGGGTTGTAAAAAGAGAGCACGCGCAAGTCACATGGGATTTTTATGTGCTGGCATCATAATGAACGTTGGATTAAGTCAAGCTCAGATCAATCAGAAAAGTAAACAATCAAGTGGATGAAATGCAAGGATCATGATAACTATGATGCACACACATACACATAACCAATCAGAGAGAAAAAGAGAACACGTGAGGAGCATGTGAATTTTAATGAGTTGGCACTCTTAGGACCACACGATGCACAAGATCAACGGTTGAGATTAAAACTGAGAAACCCTAGCTGAATTCAACCACCGGCCGGAGAAGGACCTCCGGTCATCTTCTCCGGCGAGCAACCACCACACACAGTCATCAATTTTCACAGAAATGCATAACATGCATAGAAATGAAGCTGAAGTTGAGTAGATCATGAATATGCAATTATTTTCCAAAGATCATGCACGCACACAACAAACCGAACCAATACATTTTGCCCTAAAATCACACCTAAGCTCCTAAAGAGCCTATCAACTAGCCAGGACTCACGCATAGCTTCTAATAAGCTCTAAACACCATGAAAACAAGCCAGATTTAGTGGAAAGGGTTGAGAACGAGGAACCTGAAGTATGAATAGTCTTATGTCCAAAGAAACCAGAGAAGCGTGCTTCCTCTTTGAGCTTTGAGTTGGCCAAATAAAGGCTCAAAACCTTGAAAATATGGATGAAGATGAAGCTACAGTGGAAGCTACTTCAGCTCTTCAATGGTTCCAAGTTCCAATGCTGCTTGGTAATGGAGCTTGACACTGCATTCAGATGAAGATGATGGTGCAATAGTGCGCAATAGTGCAGTAAGAGGAGGAGTTCAGAGAGAATTTTAGAACTTGAGAGAAGAAAGTGAGAACGATTTTGAAGTGAGTGTGGAAAATGAGAGTTGAAAAATGAAATTATGAGTAATATTTGGTTATATAGGTGTGGTTAAAATGTGTTAACTAGTGGTTAACTGAGTCAGTTAAGTGAGTTAATGTGAGGTTAAATGAGTGGCCTCTAACTAACTGAGCCAAGTTAGTTAGGGCGAGTTGGCTTGGGTTGTGCTATGGTGTGGGTGCATTCCATGAAGTTATGGTGAGGTTAATGTAAAAGAGTGGTGGTGATGTGGTTCTGATGTAGCAGAAGCTTATTGTGCAAGCTTTTATTCCTTTCCTTTCTTATGTATGATAACAGCATGGCAAGGAGTGTGTAAGGATTATGGTTTGGCTGTAAGTGGAAAGGAATGTATGGTGTATGCGTGTGGATGTTAAAACAATTCCAACTTGGCCATCTTGAAACATGGAGTTTTAGTGATGAAATTCTCTTACACTAATGCATGGAATCATGAGCTTTTGATGGCTATGGAAAGATGGAACATGATAGAACAACTTTGGTGTGGAAATGAGATTAAATGGAAGCATGTAGAGTAGTGAAAAATGGCTTAAAACATCAAGGTTCACAACTGAATTCATGGGTGTGGCAGGTTGTGGCATGGCATGGCAATATGGTGCATGGAATTCAGCATGATCATACGAACTTGGGGCTATCATAACTATCTCATAACTTGCTCAAATTAACAAATGTCCAACATGAACATTGAAGAGGGCATGGAAAGGAGCAACTTTAATGCTGGAGAGTTTTTCATTTGGAGCTTCCATCTTGGAGAAATTAAGCTTGACATTCTGCACACCATGTGTTTGTAAAAATTATGGCGCATGAGCCTAAGCTTGCCTTGCCATGACTTGGTTTTGTGACCTAGTTTTGCAAAACTTTGGTCAATCATAACTCTCTCAATATTGATCCAATGGAGATGTTCTTTATATGGATTTGAAGCTTGGAACATGAACTTTAATTGGCTCAACTTGGGCCTCCGGTTTGGAGCTTTTATCTTGGAGGAAGAGGGCCTCAAAGTAGGGTGCAAAATGGTCCAAACTTGCCATTTTTGGAAACCCTAAGGTTTCTATTTTTGGCAATTTTGTAACTTCTTGATTTTTCATTATTCCTCCATCATTTCTTGATTAAATCTTGTCCAATGAACATATGTAACATGAATTTCATGAATTTGACCTTAAAAAGTCAGTAGTTGACTTTTTCCACTGCACAGTTGACTTTTTCCCCAATTTCTTGATTATCAATCAACTGATCAATTGAGACCCTTCTGAAACCAATTGATGAGCCATTTTCCATCCCTATACACTTAAGAACATAAGGAATACCATGAGATCAAGTTTTGTCCAAAAAATCAGAGATAAACTGATTTTAGATCAAACCCTAATTTTGGCACCCTCTGGTTAGGAGGAAATAGCACATCCTCCAAATCCAAATTCCTCTGAATATGATGTATATCATGTCTAACAAAGATGAGATATGACATTTGGAGGTGATAAAAACTCAAAGAGCTTGCCCATTTGAGGGTCAAATACCAATTTTAGATTGCCTTGTGTAGGAAATGATGCACTGTCCCCATCTTCTTGATGAATTCTCCTCTTCCAATGCCTTGTGGGATCAATTGAGATGATATATGACATAAGAGACCCTTGAAGATTTTTTTGAAGACCCTTGGCTCTTGTTCCCTTACTTTGGATGATCAACACCTTTGAGAGACACCTGATCTCATGCCCTTATGCAAGATGCAATGCAATGCTTTATGTTTTATTTTTCTATGCTTGAATGCAATGCAATGAAATGAAAGCACATGCTACATGATATGAAAAATGAGAGGGCAAGTTTTGGGGTATGACAGCTGCCCCTATTCAATCATTGTAGACCTGAATAGATGATAGCGATTGCTGTCAGACTTTCAAGGTATTGAGGGATTGAATACCGAAAAATAACCAGAAAATTTGCACTCTGTGGAGAAGAAGAAAAGGGGTATAAACCCAACCAAATGAACTCTGCTTGAATAAAACTCCGATGGGAAGAATAGCACTGGAGAGATGTCTTTTGTACGACGCCAGACGACTACTGGCTTGCCATACTGCGGGTGGACTTTAACAACGTCTTTTGGAACGACGCTAGACGACTACTGGCTTGCCACACTGCGGGTGGACTTTAACAATGTCTTTTGTACAATGCCAGATGACTATTGGCTTGCCACACCGCGGGTGGACTTTAACAATGTCGTTTGGAACGACGCCAAACGACTACTGGCTTGCCACACTGCGGGTGGACTTTCACAACGTCTTTTGTACAATGTCAGACGACTACTGGCTTGCCACACTGCGGGTGGACTTTAAACTGTCTTTTGGAATGACACCAGACGACTACTGACTTTCCACACTGCGGGTGGACTTTCACAACGTCTTTTGTACAATGCCAGACGACTACTGGCTTGCCACACTGCGGGTGGACTTGCAGCTGATTTGCCACCCTTGGATGGACTTTTGTCAATCTACGGTTGGACTTTACCTTGCTTTGCCACCCTTGGATGGACTTTTGCCAATCTACGGTTGGACTTTGCTGTTTTGCCACCCTAAGATGGACTTTTGCCAATCTACGGTTGGACTTCGCCTTGCTTTGCCACCCTTGGATTGACTTTTGCCAATCTACGGTTGGACTTTGAGAATTTGCCACCCTTGGATGGATTTTTGCCAATCTACGGTTGGACTTTGAGAATTTGTCACCCTAAGATGGACTTTTTCCAATCTACGGTTGGATTTTGAGAATTTGCCACCCTTGGATGGACTTTTGCCAATCTACGGTTGAACTTTGCTGCTTTGCCACCCTAAGATGGACTTTTGCCAATCTATGGTTGGACTTTGAGAATTTGCCACCCTTGGATGGACTTTTGCCAATCTACGGTTGGGCTTTGAGAATTCTAATATTGGATTACGCTCTGCGTACATGTCAAACATCCCTGCTGACTCTGCTGAGGAACAATGATCAATCATTTAATCTCAGGGACTCTTGAAAGGATAACATCTCTACCGGAGAATGACTGAACAATCCGTCTGCTTCGAACTGTCACGCTTGCCAAAAATAAATTGGACTTTGAGATATGAGGGGAGTGATGATTCTGCCAAAAATTACTTTATCTGACTGGGGACGAATTCTGGTCATAGCAACTCCGCTGGGGATGAGAATATTCTGACTTGGCTGGGGAAAGAATGTACTAACACTCTTCCGAAGGAAACAAGTCATTAAAACTCTGCTTGGGGATCTATCAAATCCGAGGAGAATATGTTAACACTCTGCTGAGGAAGAGATTCTGTTGACCTGCTAAACTTCTGCGGGGAAGAAAATAACTCGGCTGGGGAGTATTGTTGACAAGATTCAATGTTGAACTCTGTAGGGATACAACTTTCAGAGATCCGACCTTGCTGGGGACCGGAACTATCCTGTCAGGGATACACAAATCCTGGTTAAAGTCCCTAGAGATCTACTGGGAGAACACACAGAAAATTCATGGTAATCTGTTGAGGAACAAAACTGTCGAGCTTAGGATAAGTGCCACAATGTCCCATGTTAGGCGCCTTCTGTTTGACGACTCCATTGGGGATAATGAGTCGACAACAAACTCTGCTGAGGAGAACCGCTTCAAAGCGTATCTCGCTGGGGAATATCTCTTAAGAGGATTTTATAGAAGACCAAACGTCCTCAAACTCTACTGGGGATAATAGATCTGGAACATCTCCTGCTGGGGAAATTCCGGATGCCCCATGCTTGGGAAGGTCAACAACTTGCTTTTTTGCCTCATGATATAAGACTGATCTGAAAATCGTCCCAAGAGGATTTTACAGAAGATTAAGTATCTTCAACTCCTGAACACTCACTGAATATTGACCATTAACTGCAAGGTAGCTCTACTGGAGAATTTGCAACCGTTATCGACACAGAAAAGCTTGTAGCTGTTGGAAGTACTGAATGGGAGAATCGACTTAATAAGATACAACAATACCCAGTTGAACTCAATTCGCTGATATCGAAACGTCGTGAACAACCGTCGACCGAATGATGGACTCAATCAGTAAACGTTGTGACAAAAGGGTGCCAAGTGAACCCTTTCTTGAACATGATTGCCCCAGTCTTCTGCGTGGGAATAAGTGATTACTTGTCTAGGAGAGATGCCTCTTGTGCTTGAAATCATCTGGATCTGTTACCTGCAACAAAAAAATACACCCACATGCTCCAGAATATTGCGTGGTTTGAATCCACCATCCAGGATTATTCAACATTCAAAGTAATTTTAAATGTTTTTCTGCGCATGTTATTGTAAAGCCACCATGTTTTCAAATGCAATGTTTTATCAAAAATTCAGACTTTTTTGCAAACAAAGCAGTAAAACAAAATAAGAAGCTTTTTACTGAAATTCAATTTATTGAAGGAAAGCCCAGAATAGGCAATTACATCAGGAAGCAATCCCTGGAAAGAGGTGATCGCTGAAAATTGAGAAAAGAAACTATCCTAATGGCAACTGAGTTTCGATTCTGCTATGGCCAGTGTGTCTTCAAGACTCCCCGACCTTGCCTTCTAAGGAATGATTAGCCCGATTCCTACCCTTTGGAATGTCAGTTGTCGAAACGGTGATGGAGTACAGATAACGCAGACCGTAATCGTTCGCTTAAATCCCTTTTCTGCGTGGACCGCCCTTTCAGGTTTTCAATCCACCGGGATACCCTTTTTTGCCTGAGTTGTCCTTACGGATTTTCAACTCACCGGGTGTACAATTTTTTTATTTATTATCCCTAATTTTTGCCCGAACCTTTTTTATTCTATTTTTTGTGGTTCGTCGGGATGCCCTTTTTTGCCTGGACTTTTCTTTTTTTTGTCCAGCGGGTCTATTCATGCGAAGTATTTTTTGACTACGTCTGATTTGATAGGGGATGAAAAGTCTTCGCCGTCCATGGTTGTAAGTAATAAGGCTCCGCCCGAAAAGACCTTTTTAACCACGAATGGACCTTCATAGTTGGGAGTCCATTTGCCCCTGTGATCTGTGCTAGGAGGAAGGATCCTTTTGAGTATCACATCTCAAACTTTGTAAACCCGAGGACGCACCTTTTGGTCGAATGCCTGCTTCACCCCCCGTTGGTATAACTGCCCATGACACACAGCTGCCAGTCTTTTCTCCTCAATAAGGCTTAACTGATTAAACCTGGCGCGAACCCACTCAGCTTCGTCTAACTTGACATCCATCATAACTCTGAGGGATGGAATCTCAACTTCAACCGGTAGTACTGCCTCCATACCGTATACAAGTGAGAATGGTGTTGCCCCAGTGGATGTGCATACTGACGTTCGGTACCCATGCAAAGCAAATGGAAGCATCTCATGCCAATCTTTATATGTGACAACCATTTTCTTCACAATCTTCTTAATATTCTTGTTGGCCGCCTCCACAGCGCCATTCATCTTCGGGCGATACAGAGAAGAATTGTGATGTTCAATTTTGAAGTCCCGGCACAGCTCAACCATCATTTTGTTGTTCAGATTAGAACCATTATCAGCAATGATTCTCTCGGGCACTCCATAGCGACAAATGATATCCCGTTTCCGGAAACGAGCTACCACTTGCTTACTGACGTTGGCATAAGATGCTGCTTCAACCCATTTAGTGAAATAATCAATGGAGACCAAGATGAAGCGATGGCCGTTTGAAGCAGTAGGCTCAATTTTTCCGATCATATTAATGCCCAACATTGCAAAGGGCCAAGGCGAGGACATGACACTCAACGGATTTGGAGGAACATGCACTTTGTCTGCATAAATCTGGCATTTGTGACACTTGCGGGCGTACTTGCAACAATCTGCCTCCATTGTCAACCAGTAATATCCTGACCTCAATAGTTTCTTAGCCATTGCGTGTCCTCCGGCATGGGTACCGAAAGAGCCTTCACGTACTTTCTGCATTAACAAGTCTGCTTCGTGTCTATCCACGCATCTGAGCAGAACCATGTCAAAATTTTGTTTGTACTGCACGTCATCTTGATTCAAGAAGAAGCTACTAGACAACCTTCTCAACGTCTTCTTATCTTTAGCAAATGCCCCAGGCGGGTACTCTTGACTTTTCAAGAAACACTTGATGTCATGAAACCATGGTTTGTCATCAGACGTTACATCAACAGCAAACACAAATGCAGGTCTGTCAAGACGAGACACTTCAATCTTAGGTACATGGTTCCATCTTTGCACTTTAATCATAGAAGATAAAGTAGCCAAGGCATCAGCAAACTTATTCTCATCTCGGGGAATATGGTACAACTTCACTGTTGTGAAAAATGTCAGTAATCTCCTCGTATAATCTCTATACGGAACCAGATTCGCTTGGTGCGTGTACCAACTCCCTTTCACCTGATTAATTACCAAAGCTGAATCACCGAAGATATCAAGGGTCTTAATTCATAAATTAATCGCCTCCTCAATCCCCATTATACAAGCTTCATATTCTGCTTCATTGTTGGTGCATCCGAAAGTTATTCGGGCAGTGAAAGGCATATGAGCACCTTCCGGCGTGATAAGAACTGCTCCAACTCCGCATCCATTCATATTGACAACCCCATCAAACATCAAACTCCATTTGGATTCAGGGTCTGGCCCCTCCTCCGGGAGTGGTTCCTCGCAGTCTTTAGCTTTGAGAAACATGATGTCCTCATCAGGGAAATCAAATTTCATGGGTTGGTAATCATCAATCGGCTGTTGCGCAAGATAGTCTGACAGGATACTTCCTTTGATGGCCTTTTGGGAAGTATACTGGATATCATACTCTGTCAAAACCATTTGTCACCGTGCAACTCTGCCTGTTAGTGCTGGTTTCTCGAAAATGTATTTGATAGGATCCATTTTGGAAATCAACAAGGTTGTGTGCCTGATCATATACTGCCCCAATCGCTTAGCAGCCCATGCAAGTGCACAACATGTCTTTTCAAGCATTGAGTATCGGGACTCACAGTCATTGAACTTTTTGCTCAGGTAGTAGATAGCATGCTTCTTCCTACCTGTCTCGTCATGTTGACCGAGAACACAACCCATAGAACCTTCAAGCACTGTCAAATACATTATCAAAGGTCTTTCTGAAACTGGAGGCATGAGAATTGGAGGTTCCTGCAGGTATTCTTTTATTTTATCGAACGCCAATTGGCAATCATCATTCCACCTGACCGTTTGATCTTTTCTTAGCAGTTTGAATATTGGTTCGCATGTGGCTGTTAGGTGAGATATGAACCTTGCAATGTAGTTCAATATACCCAAAAAACCACGAACCTCTTTTTCTGTTCTCGGTTCAGGCATATCTTGTATTGCTTTCACTTTGGCAGGATCAACCTCAATCCCTTTTTCACTCACAATGAAACCCAGCAGCTTTCCAGAACGCACCCCAAAAGTGCACTTGTTCGGATTCAACCTTAAACGGAACTTTCTCAACCTTTCAAACAACTTTTTCAAGTTAATCAGATGTTCTTCTTCTGTTCTCGACTTGGCAATCATGTCATCCACATAACATTCAATCTCTTTGTGAATCAAGTCGTGAAACAAAGTTACCATTGCCCGCTGATACGTCGTCCCTGCGTTTTTCAACCCAAAAGGCATTACTTTATAACAATATGTACCCCATGGGGTAATGAACATGGTCTTCTCCATATCCTCAGGTGCCATCTTAATCTGGTTGTACCCGGAGAAACCGTCCATAAACGAGAACACTGAAAACTGAGATGTATTATCAACCAGCACATCGATGTGGGGTAGTGGAAAATCATCTTTCGGACTAGCTTTGTTAAGATCTCGATAATCCACACACATTCTAACCTTTTCGTCCTTCTTTGGTACCGGCACGATGTTGGCAACCCAGGGAGGATAATTAGTCACAGCAAGAAACGCTGCGTCCCACTGGTTCTGAACTTCTTCTTTGATCTTTATGGCCATATCGGGATGAGTTCGACGAAGTTTCTGCTTGACTGGCGGGCATTCTTCACTCAACGGCAGCCTGTGTACAACAATATTAGTATCCAACCCTGGCATGTCTTGATACGACCAGGCGAAGATATCAACATATTCACACAACATCTCAGTCAAAGCTTTCTTCACATCTGCTTGCAGGCTGGCGCCAATCTTGATCTCTTTCTTAGCATCCTCGATACCAATATTGATGATCTCTATGGTCTCTTGATGAGGCTGGATGGTCCTTTCCTCTTGTTTTAACAATCTGGCCAGTTCCTCAGGGAGTTCACAGCCCTTCTCATCCCCTTCTTCGGCTTGATAAATCAGTTTGTCAAAGTCATACATGGCCATAGCAGAACCGTTGTCAATGAAATTCGGAGGATCAAGTCTGCACGAACGGGTTCATGCTTTATTTTAGAATTTATTTTAAACAAAAAGAAACGAAACATTGCCATTTTATTATCTTTGTGAAAAAATAACAAAAAATGAAAGACAGAGAACAAAATTTGAGTGCAAAACGTCCTTTATTGATGATTAAAATTGCAAATGCAAACACGGTGGCCCTACAAATGAATTTATACGCCTTGGGCAGAGCGCAAGATTTTAACATGCATTATGGTTAGAAAAACAAAGAAAATTACTTTGTTTGAAGAGTAACTTGAACGACTTCTTCAACGGACCAGTTCTGCAATTGTTGTCCCGGAGCACGTGGGCGTACCCAATTGTCCAAGTTACAGTCACTGTCAACGCCATCTTCTGTAGCTGCACAAGACTGATCTGGGTAAATGATTCCCCCATTGCTGAAAGTGATGGGTCCACTGTTCTCTGCAACTGAAGTCATAGAGGGTTGGTAGCCAATACCAAACTTATCCTCCTTCATGGGTGTCTCTATCAGCTTGCCCCAGCCTTGGGCATTACCTGCTCTGACAACCTCGACAGCTTGCTTATAGGACAAAATGGATGTTCCGGCTCTATCTATTGTAAGGGCAGATTCAGACACTTTATCGATATTCACCGCTTCAAACGACTGGCAAAGCATTTCGTGGATTTCCCTATCCATCTCAACATACTTGAACGTGGACAAATGACTGACAAAAATGTCTTCTTCACCACATATAGTCACTACTTGTCCCTCAAACTCGTATTTCAGCTTTTGGTGTAAGCTAGATGTAACAGCCCCGGCCGCATGAATCCAAGGGAGACCTAATAAACAGCTATAAGCAGGCTGTATATCCATCACATGGAATGTAGATTTGAACATTTGCGGTCCAATTTGCACAGGTAGTTCCACTTCACCAAACACAGACCTTTTCGTCCCATCGAACACTCTGACGACTAAATCACTTGGCCTTAAAATCAAACCATCAACCTCTAGCTTCATTAGCGCCTTCTTAGGCAAGACATTGAGCATGGAACCAGTGTCTACCAACACGTGAGACAACACTGCACCCCTACACTCCATTGTAATGTGCAAAGCTTTGTTGTGGTTTCTACCTTCAGACGTCAAATCTCTGCTTGTGAAACCCAATTCGTGGCTGACATTAACATTAGAAATCACACCCTCAAGCTGATTGACAGTAATTTCTTGTGGAACATAGGCTCTCTTCAACACTTTCAGCAAAGCCTCTCGGTGCGCATCAGAACACATCAACAGTGAAAAAATTGAGATCTTCGAGGGTGTTTGGTTCAATTGATCGACAATCTTGTAATCACTTTTCTTTATTATCCTCATGAACTCTTCTACCTCGTTGTCAAAGGTAATCTTGGTCTCTGTTTCAGGTACAGGCACACTCTCAGCCACATGTTTTCCTTTAGCTTTTGCCGCGGCCTCAACTTCTTTATCACTGCGCAAAGTTTAGGGAGCAAACAACCTTCCACTCCTAGTAAAGCCACCTACACCACCCACATTATCAATATTTGAACTGGCTGATGTCCCGACTTCTTTCTTTTTACCTTCGTAGTACACATCTGCCCTATAGTGCCATGGGATTGCTTTCGTAGATGTAAACGGAACTGGTCCTGGCACCGTGATGGTAACAGGACTGGATCTTTCTTGCACAACACTTGCCACAGGAGCTGTACTTGCAGGCACCTGAATTTCCGCAGGAGTATAATAAATGGTCACAGTTGACACCTCATCAGTATCTTTCACAACCCGGTCAAACTGTAGACTGCCCTCGTTGATCAGATTCTGCAAACCCACTTTCAACTTATCACAACCATTCTCTTGACTCATACACTCAGAACAATCTTGGTCACAACCTGGGAACACTTGTCCCTTCAACAGACGATCTTTTATAACCAACAAGGAAGTCTTCACCTGATTGATATCTGCCACCAAGTCCAATCTCTTTCCATCCTCAATAGCATGCACATCTGCCACACCATGATTAGGCATGGGGTTCTGGAGAACATTAGGAGGTAGAGAGAAATTGATTGCTTTAGCATCTATCAGGTCTTGCACCTTATGGTGAAATGCCCAACACTTTTCAATGGTGTGCCCCGGAGCACCGGAATGGAAATCGCAGCGAGCATTGGCATCATAGTTATGTGGCAAGTTTCCAGCAGCAGGAGGTCTCATTGTACGAAGTTCAACCAACTTTAACTTGAGTAACTATGGCAACAGTGCTGAGTAAGTCATAGGGAGAGGGTCAATTTTACGGTCCCTCTGCCTAGACCTTTGCTGGAAAGGAAGTTGCTGCTGTTACTGAACCTGCTGTTGTGGTTGCTGTTGCTGAACACTTGGTGTTGGGATCGTCACTGCCCCTACTTGGTGATAAGCCTGAGAACGTCCTCTTCCCCGTCCTCTATACACAGCATTTGTATCACCTTCTCTCCTTTTCTGACTATTGGCAAAAGGTTTCTTCGTTCCAGAGGAACCAACCCCACTTACGTCTTGAATCTTCTCAAGCTTCAACAGACTCTCGATCCTTTCACCCGCAATCACGATGTCAGAAAATCCTGTTGAGGGACAAGCAGCCAATCTATCAAGGAATGCCCCTTGCAGGGTGCCCATAAACATATCTGCCATTTCTCTATCCAACAAAGGAGGTTGAACCTGGGCCGCCATTTACCTCCACCTTTGAGCGTATTCCTTGAAACTTTCCTTAGCATTATGTGACAACCCTTGCAGTTGAGTGCGGTTGGGAGCCATGTCGATATTGTACTGATATTGCTTTAGGAACACTTCTGCCAGATCTTTCCAACTTCTCACAGCAGCTCTGTTCAATTTCATATACCAGGTCAAAGAAGCTCCAACCAAACTGTCCTGAAAATAATGCATCCATAACTTCTCGTCATCAGTGTGAGCTGAAATCCTTCCAAAATAAGCCTGAATATGTGTCTGGGGACACGTGATATTTGTCAAAAGTGGGCGGCTTGAATTTTGGAGGGATCCTGACCCCTGGTACTAGACCCAGATTGGTAACATCAATGCCCATAGAATTCTTGCATTCCATAGCCTGTATCTTCTCAGCCAACTCATCGTACCTTTTATCATTAGGAGTACCCATATCATCATCCAGCAGGGTGAACTGATCTTCCTGAACATCTTCCTGAATAACACCAGCATTTCTGCCATTTCCATTTCCCAGATTACCAACAGGAGGAGGATTGCCAACAGGAGGAGGATTGCCATGAGTCTGTGAATTGTCCACCTGATTACCTCCTGGCGTAGTCTCTGGACGCTCGAACAGAAGTCTCAATCTCTCTTGAGTTTGTGCCTTACCAGTCATGAGAGTCATGAACTGGTCCATGCGTGCCCTCATCTCAGCCAAATCATTCTGCATCTGATCCATTATCCTTGCTTGATTTCTTCGAGTTGAATATCGGTGTACGTGATTCTCAGCTATAATTCCTGAAACTAAGTAAAGGTTAGAGACCCTGCAACGAGTACCTGCAAAGCAAGCGACAAAATGCAAAATGATATGCAATGCAATGCAAATGCCATGTTTATCACTGCCAGGGCGTTTTACACCCTGATTCCAGTCTTAATCACAAGAATCTTAATGATAGTCACACAATATTGAGAGAAAGATATTGCGAAGAACTGCGCTGTGATAACGTGCTGGTGAATAACGTGATGCCGAAGAAACCCCTTTGAATAAACCATTCATTGAACAGAAAACTAATAAGTGCCAAAACATTTTACAATGAGTTCGTAAATGGGAATTACATCAAGGAAATGACTCCATCAACAAGCCTGATGGTAACCAACAATACATCAACAGAACCACATTAAAAAGATGAGAAAGTAAGATTAAACATCTAACTCCAAATCTTTTAATTTCTCGCTAGAATGCTGGATTTCTTCAAAAAGGATTCTAGTGCACTGATGACCCGGCTTTTCAATCAACTCTTTGATCAAAATGTCTCTCCTATTCAGAGCTTCGGTTAATGAATCTGCGTGCATCAGGAGAGCTTCATCAGTACTCATTTCCTTAAACCTTTTCACCCCAGCTTGCATCTTGAGTCTTCCATCTCCACCATGGCATCCTTAAGTTTTTCCTTGGAGACCGTCAGCTCATCATTAACATTCTTCAGCTGCTCTTGGCTTTTTCCAAAGTCTTCCCGATGCTTTCGCCGTTGTTCAGGTGCTCTAAGAAGCTCGTCATCTTTGGCCTTTAACTGTTCCTGTAACTCTGCATTTTCGAGTCTGACCTCATCCCAGGCTTTCTGAAACTTGGATAACTTCTCTTTGTTCTGCGCTAAGGCCTGTTTGGTCTTCTTGTGAGCTTGAGTAGCAGCATCAGCACCTTTACTAACCTTTTGGAAATGTTGGGCTCTTTCAGCAAAGTCCCTTTCTTTTGCTGCTAACATTTGTTTCGCGCCTTGAGCCCTCCGCTCCAGCTCTTTGTTGGCATGTAGAGCATTCTGAAGAAGACTACTCAAATCGGAATTCTCCACCCGAAGTTCATTCACTGTAGCTTGCAGTTTGTTAAACTCCTTCATGGGAACGGTGGTAGGTTGTTCCGGAATTGCGGGGTATAGAGGTGGCTCTCTTGAAAAGGGCAAAAGAACTTCTTCAACCTTTCTCTGAATCCATTCCGTATACTGTGGATAGGCTTTACAATCACCTTTTCCAAAGACAGTCTTCCCAGTCTTGTGGAGGTGCTCCCAAGCATGCACAACCCTTCTTAACACTTCTGTATCTTCATCCCCATTGAAGAACAAAGACTCTTCTATATGTTGGTCTTCAGGAGGGTTCCTTTAGGCATACCCAAATTGTCTGATAGCCAGGATTGGGTTGTAGTTAATTCCCCCTTTCCTGCCTATCAAAGGCACATTCGGGGAGTTTCCGCAGCTGGTAATGAGCTCTACTCCTTGCAACTGACGGTCAAACCAAACAATGTTGTCAACAGTCAACCCCATTATCCGTTTAGACCACTTTAGAGAGTCCCTAGTGTCCACAAACGCACCAGATTGAGGCAAATGTTTCAGAAACCAATCAGACAAAAACGGACTACAGCAGTTGACAGGACCTCCTCTTCTTTTCTCATTTTTGAAATGCACCGAATGGTGGAAATCACCTAACAAAGTGGGAACGAGATTTTTCCGGATAAAAACCCTCACAGCGTGCATATCCACAAAGTGAGGTTGGTTAAGAAATAGAGCTATAGAATGTCCAATTCTTGGCGTTGGCAAATTCTTGAGCCTGGTCTACAAGAAATTCCAAGTGAAAACCTTTGACTCCACTCTTGCTAGCAACATTCCTCTTCAGCACTGACTGTTCCACCTGTAGGGCCGTTGCAATTTCTTCTATGCTAGGGTGATCTCCAAAAAAGAATGACACATTTGATTTGACTGAAATACCCAAGATGAATGAAAGCTCCTCCAGTGTAGGCATCAAGATATACCCCGGAAAGACAAAGCATCTTAGCGACGGCTCATAGAATTGCAATAGAGTGTGGAGGGCATCATGCTTATACTTTGTAATGTTACGGACCATTTTCTCCAATCTCCCATATTTCTTCTGGAAAGTGATAAGAACACTCGGGTCAGCCATGGCTATCATTTTGTGAAGTAGATCCAACGTTGGCTCTGGAAATTTGTAAGCAACATTATTCTTTCTCTTAGCATTTGTCTCTGTTGAGCCCATTGACTGGAATCAGAGGTAAAATAAGCACCTGGAAATGACAAACATGAATGTTATGTTATGATAATGCAATGCAAAAGGCATGGTATCAGTGCTCTGTGTCTGTGCTGGACTGTGTGCACGGTGTCTGTACAAGTCTGAGAATAATACTGCAGATAGAAACCCACTGACTGTAACAAGTTACATCATCTGTCTGTGAAAATATTCAGAGTATCAGGGTATGTAGGAGGCATGGTCACCTGCAAACCTGTAAACACCCGCCCATACTCACATGTGGGTACTAGAATAGTGGTTCCTCAGTTTCGGATTCTCGATTTGAGAAGCAATAGCACATTCAGCCCGTAGGATACAATGCTATCGCCAAACAAAAAGGTCGTCCACTGATTCCCCCAAAAAAGGTCATCCTATAGCAAGTTCTCAGCATTGGGTCCTCGGATCGAGAATGTCCAATGGGTTTGCCACATAATGTGGTCTGCCACTGTCACATCTCGGGAGGAGTGCCGCAACTGAGTCCTCGGGAATGGTCACCAGAGTCGATAACTTTTTAGGTTAACACTCCGAAATGCACAAGACGCGCAAATCAGACCATATCCCAAGAAAACCTCGTCTGGTTGTGGATTTCGTGTAAACCATACATAACAAGATGCTACATAGGCAACACTACTTTCCACTCTAATCCTATGTATGTACTCAAGCCTGTGTAATGGGCTTATCTTTCAGAATACCCATACCGCCAAACAGAAAAACCAGTACAGCACAGTCCAGTATAGCATAATATAGCATATGAAATGAAAATGCTAACATGCGGTAAATACAGTAATATACGGTAAAGCAGTAATACAGTAAATAGCAATACAGTACAATAGTAAATAAAGCAAAAAAGTAAACACCTAATGAAAGAAAAACAGACAAGCGCTAGGATTGACTCGCTAAGGAAACCAGAGATTCTGAATTCATCTCCAGCAGAGTCGCCAGTTGTCGCTCCCGGGATTTTCATCCTAGTACAAACGCGAAAGTGGCACGGAAACAGAGTCGCCAGCAATGTGTATTTATCCCAAGAGATGGAAAGGGAACACTGCATAAACCTGATGGAAGGAGGAAAGAGCATGGTCTTGCGACCAAGAGAACAGGGTTCGGGAGTCGGTTGCGCGAGAGGAAGGTATTAGCACCCCCACGCGTTCATCGTACCCGATGGGATCCACGCTTGCTGTTCGATCAAAGGGTGTCGTCGTCTGGAGCTCTGCTGCTACTGGAAATGAAAAGGAACAGGAATGGAAAAGAACGGATAAATGAAGAAGAAAAGAAAAAGAAGTGACTCGATAGGACATTATCGTTGTCCTAGGCCTACGTACTCCCTCAGTGCAATGGGAAAGTCAGAGTCAACGTAGTTCGACGGACTACGGGGAAGGTTGCTCGTCAAGACATCGCCGTCTTGTGCCTACGTATCCTCAATCGGAAGAGAAAGAAGAATCAGAGCAAACGTAGTTTGGCTCAACAAGGGTTGCGTTGTTTGTGTTTTTTAATGGAAACGTCAGAGTGTGCGTCCCAGCAGTTAGGTGTTGCAGCTTGCTGTATGGAGACTTAGGCGTTACCTGTTTGCGGTAGAACGAACATGACGAATCCTTAAGGATAGAATGAAGGAGATGAGAAGAGAATTGTTGTTTGTTTTTGTCTTTTAAGAAAGAAGTGTTTTTATTGTTTTTGTATTTTGTAACTCGTATTGTATTTAAGTCCTTCATGTAGGATCGAATGCCTCGCATATCGACCCAAAACGGGACGTATGCTAAACATTCTAAGAAAGTGAGAGAAGACCCCTCACTATCTTATTCTCACATGAAAGGCTCAAATACAATATTTGTTATGCCTTTATTAAGTATTTTTTATATTTGTTTTAAGATGAGAAGAAGAGACTCAAAGGAGCAAAAGGTGACAACTAAAGGGGACTAAGACTCACCCTAATGTTAGCATACTTGGAGATCCTATGGTTAATGTGGTTTAAGAACCCTAATCCTAAGAGAAAGGAGAAGAAAAAGATAAAAAGCAACTTACTTCCAAGATGGAAGTTAAGTTATTTCTAAGAGGGAAGAAAGAAGATTATGAAAGCAAAGCATCATTAAATGCTTAAACAACACAAATCGAATGATTAACAGATGAAGGAAGAAATTAGAATGTGGATGCATATCCACACTCAAGTGACTTACCATTAGCCCTGAAATAGTTAGTGCAATCATTTATAAGTGAAGAAACAAGTTAAGATGGACAAAGGAGGTTTAAACAAGTCAAGAACCAAAGTAAAAAACATCTTAAAGATTAAAGAAAGCCTAAGGTCAGAATGCACATCCAAAGAATGTTGTCTAATGCTATAAGATCAAACACAAATCAAATGCACACAAACAATGCCTTAAATCACAAAGAAAATGCATCATGAAAGAAGTAGATGAAGAATGAGTGGATATGCAAAGTGATCATGCATTAATGCTTCATGAAAGGTTAAAGTCAGAACCAAAGTCATTTAGGAACACCTCACAATGCATATGAATCACCATACAACTCACAAATGAAATAATGTAAGAAGAAGAGATGAGAAGGATACAAGAATGAGAAACAAGTTTCACCAAGATGCACAAAGTTACATATCAAAGATGCATATCATGTAAAGTGATTGATGAGTGCACATGGGCAGTAGCATATCATTGGTGGAATGCAAATGAAACATGTAAAATGGCATACCAAACACAATTCATGTTAAGCACAAGAGTATAAGGAAAAGTGGGAGATGAAAGCATGTCCAAGTTCAAATTATAATACACAAATTCATATCAAATGAAAACATAAGTCAAAGTGACCTATAATAAAACTAAGATGACCTATAATTGATGCACAAACAAACATCAAATGGTGGCATAAATGCCTCACCAAAACATACAAGAATGAGATAGAACAATGAGCACAAAAGGTAACTTCATATGCAAGGCACCAACAATTATCAAAACACAAGAGAAAATTGTGAAAATGAACCACAACCTCCCCTTAGTCAGAAGAGAATCACATCCCAAAAGTATGGTGCAAAACTCAACAAGAAACATGCTCAACAAAGTTCACAAATCCACCTTGAAACATTTCAAGAGAAAGCTCAAATAAGAACATCAAAACACATTATAAAATGATTTTAAAATTCACATGAAAATTGATTTAGATGCCTCAATGTATTATTTAACAAATGCAAAAGGAATGGATTAAAAATAATATGTGAAATGGAAGAAATAAAATGGACAAATTTGAATGTCAATGATGAACATCAATTAAAAAGGAATTAAAAGAAAATTATGCAATAAGGTGTAAAAATTCATGGAACCAGAAATTAAAATTATGGAAAATTATTTAAATGTGTCACAGTGTCACATGAATTTATCTGGTATTTTTAGAAGTGTTTTACTATTTTTAAAATAAGAAAACTAAACAAATATGGAAAAGAAATTAAAAGTAATAAAAGAAATGGGGAAGGGGTATAACATGAGTAAAAAGCACATTCAGAATATAATTGGGCTCAGGGAGGGGTGAAGATATCAATTAGGGTCCAAATCCACCAACGTGTGATTGTGTGTGTTAGTGTACATGATTAGTCAACGTGAGGATGCAATCAGAATCACATGATTAAGTCATGATGCCAAGTAAAACAATCCAACGAATACCAAGACACGCACATTATAATTAATACGCACACACGCACATGTGATCATCAGGGTTGTAAAAAGAGAGCACGTGCAAGTCACATGGGATTTTTATGTGCTGGCATCATAATGAACGTTGGATTAAGTCAAGCTCAGATCAATCAGAAAAGTAAACAATCAAGTGGATGAAATGCAAGGATCATGATAACTATGATGCACACACATACACATAACCAATCAGAGAGAAAAAGAGAACACGTGAGGAGCATGTGAATTTTAATGCGTTGGCACTCTTAGGACCACACGATGCACAAGATCAACGGTTGAGATTAAAACTGAGAAACCCTAGCTGAATTCAACCACCGGCCGGAGAAGGACCTCCGATCATCTTCTCCGGCGAGCAACCACCACACACAGTCATCAATTTTCACATAAATGCACAACATTTACATAGAAATGAAGCTGAAGTTGAGTAGATCATGAATATGCAATTATTTTCCAAAGATCATGCACGCACACAACAAACCGAACCAATACATTTTGCCCTAAAATCACACCTAAGCTCTTAAAGAGCCTATCAACTAGCCAGGACTCACGCATAGCTTCTAATAAGCTCTAAACACCATGAAAACAAGCCAGATTTAGTGGAAAGGGTTGTGAATGAGGAACCTGGAGTGTGAATAGTCTTGTGTCCAAAGAAAACCAGAGAAGCGTGCTTCCTCTTTGAGCTTTGAGTTGGCCAAATAAAGGCTCAAAACCTTGAAAATATGGATGAAGATGAAGCTGCAGTGGAAGCTGCTTCAGCTCTTCAATGGTTCCAAGTTCCAATGTTGCTTGGTAATGGAGCTTGACACTGCATTCAGATGAAGATGATGGTGCAATAGTGCAGCAAGAGGAGGAGTTCAGAGAGAATTTGAGAACTTGAGAGAAGAAAGTGAGAACGATTTTGAAGTGAGTGTGAAAAATGAGAGTTGAAAAATGAAATTATGAGTGATATTTGGTTATATAGGTGTGGTTAAAATGTGTTAACTAGTGGTTAACTGAGTCAGTTAAGTGAGTTAATGTAAGGTTAAATGAGTGGCCTCTAACTAACTGAGCCAAGTTAGTTAGGGCGAGTTGGCTTGGGTTGTGCTATGGTGTGGGTACATTCCATGAAGTTATGGTGAGGTTAATGGAAAAGAGTGGTGGTGATGTGGTTCTGATGTAGCAAAAGCTTATTGTGCAAGCTTTTATTCCTTTTCTTTCTTATGTATGATAACAGCATGGCAAGGAGTGTGTAAGGATTATGGTTTGGCTGTAAGTGGAAAGGAATGTATGGTGTATGCGTGTGGATGTTAAAATAATTCCAACTTGGCCAGCTTGAAACATGGAGTTTTAGTGATGAAATTCTCTTACACTAATGCATGGAATCATGAGCTTTTGATGGCTATGGAAAGATGGAACATGATAGAACAACTTTGGTGTGGAAATGAGATTAAATGGAAGCTTGTAGAGTAGTGAAAAATGGCTTAAAACATCAAGGTTCACAACTGACTTCATGGTCGTGGAAGGTTGTGGCATGGCATGGCAATATGGTGCATGGAATTCAGCATGATCATACGAACTTGGGGCTATCATAACTATCTCATAACTTGCTCAAATTAACAAATGTCCAACATGAACATTGAAGAGGGCATGGAAAGGAGAAACTTTGATGTTGGAGAGTTTTTCATTTGGAGCTTCCATCTTGGATAAATTAAGCTTGAAATTCTGCACACCATGTGTTTGTCAAAGTTATGGCGCATGAGCCTAAGCTTGTCTTGCCATGACTTGGTTTTGTGACCTAGTTTTGCAAAACTTTGATCAATCATAACTCTCTCAATATTGATCCAATGGAGATGTTCTTTATATGGATTTGAAGCTTGGAACATGAACTTTAATTGGCTCAACTTGGGCCTGAGGTTTGGAGCTTTTATCTTGGAGGAAGAGGGCCTCAAAGTAGGGTGCAAAATGGTCCGAACTTGCCATTTTTGGAAACCCTAAGGTTTCTATTTTTGGCAATTTTGTAACTTCTTGATTTTTCATTATTCCTCCATCATTTCTTGATCAAATCTTGTCCAATGAACATATGTAACATGAATTTCATGAATTTGACCTTAAAAAGTCAGTAGTTGACTTTTCCACTGCACAGTTGACTTTTTACCCAATTTCTTGATTATCAATCAACTAATCAATTGAGACCCTTCTGAAACCAATTGATGAGCCATTTTCCATCCCTATACACTTAAGAACTTAAGGAATACCATGAGATCAAGTTTTGTCCAAAAAATCAGAGATAAACTGATTTTAGGTCAAACCCTAATTTTGGCACCCTTTGGTTAGGAGGAAATAACACATCCTCCAAATCCAAATTCCTCTGAATATGATGTATTCATGTCTAACAAAGATGAGATGTGACATTTGGAGGTGATAAAAACTCAAAGATCTTGCCCATTTGAGGGTCAAATACCAATTTTAGACTGCCTTGTGTAGGAAATGATGCACTGTCCCCATCTTCTTGATGAATTCTCCTTTTCCAATGCCTTGTGGGATGAATTGAGATGATAAATGACATAAGAGACCCTTGAGGATTTTTTTGAAGACCCTTGGCTCTTGTTCCCTTACTTTGGATGATCAACACCTTTGAGAGTCACCTGATCCCATGCCCTTATGCAAGATGCAATGCAATGCTTTATGTTTTATTTTTCTATGCTTGAATGCAATGCAATGAAATGAAAGCACATGCTACATGATATGAAAAATGAGAGGGCAAATTTTGGGGTATGACATAGCGCATACGCAATTAATGGATACACATTTTATACCAAAGAACAAGATGACAAAAGTACAATGCAAAATAGTGGTGTCACCTTGGTAGCTGAATCAATGCACATTTCAAGTGTGAAGGACTTAAACCCCAAATATGCAAATATGTCATATTTTGGGGTTATCGAACGCATTTGGGTTTTTGATTATGAGAAGTTTCAGATTCCTATCTTTGGTTGCAAATGGGTTGAAAATAATAGTGGCATACGAATGGATAAGTCAGGATTTTTGCAAGTGGATCTTAATAGGGTGGGGTACAAAGATGAGCCTTTTATTCTAGCCTCCCAAGCTAGACAAGTGTTCTATGTCACTGACCCGACAAGTACGAAATGGTCTATAGTGCTTTTATCTAACAAAGTAATTGATGATAACATTGGAGATCAAGGTGATATTGTTGGAGCGAATGCATCATATATTATAAGTGATCAAGATGAGACTGTTGGAGCGAGTGAATCATATATTAGAAATGATCATAATGAGGGAATTTGGATCAATCCATCCATCCGTGTTGTTAAGAGACAAGTAGATCATCTTCCTACCCGGAAAAGAAAGAGACGTTAATAAAGAGGTAATAGTAAAATTATATATTTTGTCATGTATTGTTCATATTTGAGAATGATTATGGATTATGGATTATAGATTATAGATTTATATGTTTCTCATGTGTTTGTCATTTCATATTTGATTATGGATCATGGATTTATATGTTTGTCATGTGTTTGTCATTTCATATTTGATTATGGATTATATTATGTTCAACTGATTATGGATTATGAATTATATTACGTACTTGTCATTTCATATTTGAGACTGGATTATGGAATATAGATTATGGATTTATATGTGTTTTTCTTTATTATAGGTAAAATGGCTACTAATGATGAGAACTCACACGATACTTCCAAGAATGATCCAAAAGAATCAGTTCAAGATGCGGAAGTAGATATTTCAAGAGGAATAACAATCATGAAAGGAGTTATTCATGCTAGAGACAAGGGAATAAAATACGACATTCATTGGAATTAAACAGGTCAACTAATTGAACCTAATGGCGCAATGTTGACTAGTTACATTGGTGCACTTGTTCGTTCACTAGTTCCTATTACGTGTGACAATTGGTGAAATCCACAGTTAAAACCCGCCAAAGATAAAATATGGAGTGAGATACAGGTACTATATGTGATGTTATTTGTTATGTTTGACGATTATATTTTTAAATTAATTATACTGACACACTTTATTTGTTATTGTAGAGATCTTTTAACATTGGTGACGATAAGCAAGCATATTGTCTTAAATTAGCTGGAAGAAGACTTAGAGGGTTCCGAGCATTTTTATCCAACAAGTTTCTGAGGGATGCCCAAGGAAAGTCTGTTGAAGCGGAATGCCCGAAGAAGTATGCGGACTTGATTGCACCCGAAGAATGAGACACTTTTGTCGCCAAACGAAGAACTGAAAAATTCCACGTAATCTTAATTTAATTTATCATGAACATTGTATTATATTCATGTAGTTATTACATGTGTTCTGATATGACTTTTAATTGTTTATGCAGGTTGTGAGTGACGTTAATCGTCAAAGAGCCTCGAAACCCGCGTATCCATACAAGAAAGGACGTTTGGGATATGCACGCTTGGAACAAAAAATCGTAAGTATATATAATTGCTATGGTCTATTTGTATTATTATTCATCCTAATTCTTGACTTAATGTGTAGCTTGCAGAGGAGAAAAGTGAAGAAACATCTGTTCCGGAGCATGTTTTATGGAAGGCTGCCCGTGTGGGAAAGGATGGAGTTGTTACTAAAGGTGTTCAACAAGTTTTTAAACAATGTGTAAGTATAACGTTATTTGTTTAATTAGATATAAAGTTCTTGTTTATCTAATATATTTTTGCATGGCTCTAATATTGAATTTCAGGAGACTCTATCTCAGTCCTTAACTGCCACAGAAGACCAGGATTGCAGGAGCATACTGAGTCGAGTATTAAATGTTCTTGAGTATTCTGGTCGCGTGAGGAGTAAGGGATTTGGAGTCACTCCATCTTCCTTTTATAAGCGTTCAAAGACAAAAAATCCTAGCAATAGAGAAGTGATGGAAACGTTGGAAGAATTGAGAGCTCAAGTTCGTGAACTGCAACAGGATAAAGAAAGATATATGTCGGAAAGGCGCGATTCAGAATTTAAAGATACTAGTGACAAGGCCAGTATCAATTTTCAACAAAAAATTCCGGAGGTAATTATATTTATTAATTTAGTACAGTTTTTTATATTGACATCATTGCACAATAACAATTTCGTATTATTTTTGTTTTGTTTAGGGCATTTCACCTTGTCAGATATATTTATCGGCACCGACATATCGAATGGTTGGCAAGGGAAAAGTGCATAACACTCCCGGAGACGTCCTTCACACTAGACCGCTCCCTGCTAGATTTTTGAAGGTTTCGATTGATATTGCTTTAGAGCGGGGTGCGTTACTACCTATACCTGACGAAGTTTCAGATGCAACATTGGTGGGGGACGCAATAGGGTCGTGTGTTGCATGGTCGTCAAACCTCATTGTCATAGATGACTCGGTATGTTGAAATCCATTATTAACCTTTTAGTTTTCAAATGTTTTACTTGCATATAAGTTATGTTATGCTTACTTTTACCTACATTTTATTTTCATGAAATTGTTAGACTCCTACAAAATCCAAATCAAAAACTAAAGGGATTGTGCGGCAAACTGAGTCAGATGCATCACAAAAAGAGGTATAATGATATATATGCATCGAAAATGTTAAATCTGTGATCTGAATTCAAAAGCTTCATGATTACTAAGTTTATGACTTATATGATTTTCAGATTCCTACACAAGAGGTGCAACAAGGGAGCAAGAACAAGAAGCCAGTAGTCGCCAAGACAAAAAAGCATCTATTTCTCGATTTCGGTTGTGCCTTGAAATAATTCTAGGCACAACGGATTTGATGGAAGGTGGTATCTGTGAAATACCTATGGAAGCAGGTATTTTTGGGTTTGCCTATTCAGAAACACTTTCTAAAGAAGACTTTGATCAGATATTTACGCATTCTGAATTAGGCGTCGCTGTTATGAATTCATACATCAGGTAATCCATCGATTTTATTTATTTTATTGATAAATTTATTTACTCATTTCAATGAATATTAGAATGTTAAATATAATAACATATTTATTATAATCCGTTTTTATTTCAGGTTCTTGAATGAAAAATTGATGCTCCCGCGTCAATTGACTGAAAGATACCCCTTCTTGGCTCCCAACTGTGTCAATGCAAATTTACTCACTCGAACTCCAGATGGGGTCAAAAATCACGTAGTAAGTGCATTTATGACCAACATTGATACAGAGAAGTTGTATCTTTTAGCGTATAATACTGGTCATGGGTAAGATTTTCATCCTAACTTCTTTTATTATAATTTTTTGTTTTTTTACGTTGTGTATAACATTTCCATCTATACTTTTGTTTTATTTTACAGTGGACACTGGTTTTTGCTTACGATTAATCCGATAAAAGAAATTGTCTATTATATGAATTTGCTAGAGGGTGATCAAACAAAATACCCGGAGATGAAGAATATGATTGATACGTAAGTGATGCGATTGTTCTAAATATTCGCGTGTGTATTTCTTTATTTATGTGAGATTGTTCTAACTATTCGTTTATAATATGTTAGATCCATAAAAATATTCTGATCACAACGACAAGCTCGGGTACCAAAGACCAAAGCAAACAACATTACATGGATAAAAGTGGAGGTATGATTTGATATTATAATAGTAATGCTACTTGATAAGACAAGTCATCTATGATACTTATTAATACTTTTTTTCTATGTGTAGTGTCCTCGGCAACGTAATGGTATCGATTGTGGTTATTTTGTCTTGAGATTCATGAAAGAAATTATTCTTTTGGAACACATAGAGATTCCAACCATGGTATGAATTTATATATAAGTTATGATTTATTTTAAGATTTATTATCGGATATTTCATTACATTAATTACTTTTAACTAAATCTTGCATATTATGTAAAATGTAGTATTTTGATGAATTCAAGTGTGCCACCTACACGAAAGACAAATTGGAAGAAATAAAGGAGGATTGGTGTCAATACATGGTTGAAATGAGAATTTGTTAGTTTTAGAAATTGTGTTAGGTTTATGGAAGGTGTTGTATATATAGGTGATGGATATGGTGTATAAGATTTCGAATTGGTGTATGGAATTGGTGTTGTATAGTTTGTATTGAGTTATATATATGTAATGGTTATTTTGGTGTTGTATATATAATGGTTTTTACCATTTATGTGTTGAAGTTTAATCGTATAAAGGCATATTGTTGAATTATAATGCTATAAGGCCTATGTGTTGACATATAATGGTATCAAAGGCCATGTGATGAATGATTATGAATTCTGTTAAATTATACTGGTTTATACAGGCTTAATAGTTGATTTAAAAAAAAGCTTTTTAAAAAGCACTTCAATAAAAGACATCGCTTTCTAAAAAAAGCGCTGCCTAAAGGGGTGTCATGGCGTATACATAAGACAACGCTTTCGAAAGCGCTGCTAAAGGAGGCCTTACGAAAGCGCTTTTCTTTGAAAAAGCGCTGCCTAAAGGGGGACCTTTAGCAGCGCTTTTCAAAGCGCTGCTAAAGGGGGTCCTACGAAAGCCTTTTCCTTTGAAAAAGCGCTGCCTAAAGGGGATCATTAGCAGCGCTTTTAAAAGCGCTGCTAAAGGGGATCCTACGAAAGCGCTTTTATTTGGAAAAGCGCTGCTATATGTGGGTCATACGAAAGCGCTTTTCAAAGAGCTGCTAAAGGGGGTCCTATAGGGGGGCCTAAGACAGCGTTTTTTAAAGGAAAAAAACGATGTCTTTACATTTAGCAACGCCAAAAGCGCTGCTAAAGGCCAAAAAAGCACTGTTAAAGGTCTTTTTTGGCGTAGTGTACATCTCACAATCTTCTAATACAAAAACATAAGACAAAAGAAAAAAAAAGGTCAATTCCAAATATAAACTGCTTCAAATGGGTGCATGACAAAGAACTGCAATCCTCATATACACAATTTTTGTCTCCTTCCATTACAATACTATTCAATATGAGATTTCATCGAAATTTATCATTTCAACCAACACCAATAATTTTCACATTGATTGAAAATGATATGTCAACTTCCGTTATTTAAAAAGACAATTACAATTCAAAGAACTATTATACACTACCATAAAAGTATACTTCACTTCAAGTTAAATAACTTCAAAAAATTTATGGTTATCTTTACCAATTTAAAAGATCTATCATATTCCATCATAAAAAGTATATTTCAATTGGAGCTAAATTACTCTAAGAAAAATTCATATTTTATTCATAGATCATAGTTCATAAGAATCATCATTCTCCACCCTCATTTTCAACATTTTCACTCCATAAACCTTTTCAAAACACTTTCGCAATATTACTCTACTATTATATATCTCAACATATAGTGTGCAATGATTCCAAGAGTGTGAATGGAAAGGTGCGACATGATTTCATAGCCGCCCTCCTATTATTAAATAATAAATGTGACAATTCTTCAATTTACGGTCTCTTAAACAGGAATATGTTCTCCACAATCTAGGCATCAATGGTCACTAGAGAGTATAGAGGCCCCATAATGTGGTCATTACTGTTCTTGTTTAGGAGTATTCCCACATGATAATTACACTTATAATTATTTATTAATAGTTGGTTTCCTTCTAGAAAACATGTCAACAAAAGGATTATGTTACTCGTGTTATCATTTTCACACTACTATACCTATTGTTGTTCGTTTGTGTATGTGTACTGTGTGGAATGTATGTGTACTGTGTGGAATGTATGGCTTTTAACTTATCATAGACAATAAACATCCAAAACATCAAATTAAATGATTATACATTTAGAATGAAATATAATATAAAGATAGTATCATTTTTCTTTTTCTTATATTTCATTCAATAAAGAGCATATTAATATTTATTTAAAGAAAAATTTTATTGATATTATCCAAAACTTATATGAAAGTTTATACTCCTATATTATAAAATTTGCGAGATACGGAACATTAATATATGGATACCTCGGAATTATAAAAATTATTTAAATTTTCTTTAAATCATGTTTTAATATTATAAAAAAACTATAATAAAAAATATTTTAAATTCTCAATTCAATATAATTTATATTTTAAATATCAAAGATAACTAACAATAAAATTTTAAAAAAATATAGAGATAAATATATCCTAACAATATATATATATATATATATATATATATATATATATATATATATATATATATATATATATATATATATATATATATATATATATAACAACACCTAAACTATTACATATTAAAATAAAAATATAACAACACCTAAACTATTACATATTAAAATAAAAAATCAGAAGCCATCGAAAAATCAATCAAGGATTTATATTATTTAAATTTTTAAGATCAAATAACAATTTTTTTAGTGTAAGGATTTTTTTTTAATGGCACGTAATACTACATTAGTAAAGCGTGAACAATTATCTAAGAATCAAGAAAATAATCTAAAAGCAGAAGTTCAAAAAATTCCAAAAAAATAAAAATAAAGAGCAAAATGGATAAAATTAAAAATAAACAACATATAACCAAAAAAAAACTTTAATCAACTGTAATAGCAAAAGGGTCCTCACAGAAAAGTCGATACCCTTAAAAATCCACCTCCATAATATTAATTTAATTTTAGGCCACCAGATTGACAATCAATCGATCTCATCTCATCTAAGAACATCAAAAGAATTAAAAATTAATATCTATTTCAGAAGTATTGTTGAAATATTAAATTTGATTTGATTTGATTAGATTTAATTAGATTTAATATTTAAATATAATTTAAGTAGTATTAGTCCAAGTCCAATTAGTGTTGTGTATAAATAGTCATAGTATGTGTCATTATTTGTAACAATTTATTCAATAAATCCTTATTTCTTTATTCTCTCTTTCTCTTTTCACTAAAAGTGTCTCACGCACTAACAAATTGGTATCTAAAGAACTGATTAGATTCTTGATCGTGTTTTCAAGAATCACACGTCAGAGATCGCGTTTTCGGGATCGTGGGTTATTGTTGATCAATCGCTGCAAAGATGAATGGTAACGGAAATTTACCAAACTCCCTTCTAACTCTTGACGATAAGAATTGGCTTCGATGGAGAAAACAGATGCAATCTTTATTTGGCTTTCGTGAAACCCTAGAAGTGGTTACTAATGGAATTCTTGCGCTTGGTGAAGATGCAACTGAAGCACGGAGAACCGCTCACAAGGATGCCAAGAAGAAGGATTGCAAGGCGGCATTCTACATCCAATCGGCGGTTGATGCAGATAACTTCGACAGAATCGCTCATGCTGAATCGGCGAAGGAGGCGTGGGATATTCTTGTTAAGTACTATGAAGGAAGCGAGAAAGTTAAGGTTGTCAAGTTGCAAACTTTGCGACGAAAATATGAATTGTTGTCAATGGGAGAAGATGAAAAGATTGCAGGCTATGTGTCGAAGATGCAGAAACTCGTCCATCTCATGAAGAGTTGTGGTGAAACCCTGACTGATAAGATGATAGATGAGAAGGTAATGCGTACGTTGACCTCTCACTTTGATCACGTTATCGTAGCTATTCAAGAATCCAACAATCTTGAAACCCTAAAACTGGAATATTTGGTTGGTTCGTTGGAAGTGCGTGAGATTAGGATTGTCGAAAGGAAAGGAGTTCAAGACTCGATACAAGATCTACAGGCGCAATCATGGAAGAAGAGTGGTGGTTCTAACAAGTTCAAAGGAAAAATCGACAAGACTCAAGGCAAGAAGTCTTGGTTGGATCCTCACAAGAATAATATCGATGATAGAACTTTTGAATCCTCGAAAAGAGGAGAGGGAAATTCCTATCAGACAGAAAAAGTAGAGAAAAAAGTTGTGCAGTGCCATAACTGTGAAAAGTATGCTCACTTGGCCAAGCATTGTTGGTACAGGAAAGACAAGGGTTCGACAAAAGGCAAGAACGAAGGAGCAAATCCTGTACGTCAAGATTTAGATGATTCTGATGATATGGTGGTTATGGCTGCAGTTGTAGATGACCATGTCGAATCCAAGATCTGGTTTCTTGACTCAGGCTATTCAAATCACATGACTGGTAAAAAAACATGATTAGTAGATTTAGACGAGTCGAAGAAGAGAAAGGTGAAACTTACTGATAATAGCTCGTTGCCAGCAGAAGGTACTGGCAACATAGTTATTCAAATGAGTAATGGAGCAAAAACCTTGATCAAAGATGTACTTTATTTCTCTGGAATGAAATGTAATCTACTAAGTGTTGGATAACTGGTCGAAAAGGGGTTCTCAGTGGTGATGAAAGATGGAGCCTTAGAACTTTTCAACATTCAGAATAATTTGGTCTTGAAATCTCCTCTGTCGAAGAATAGAACATTTCGGACCATGATCAGTTGGACTTAGGTACAATGTCTGAAAATAGTTGTCGACCACAAGAATAGTTGGTTGTGGCATCTGAGGTTTGTCCATCTGAACTTTAGGCTGCTAAATCAACTGATCACTCAAGATATGGTAACTGGTATACCAAGTCTTGAGATGTCTGACAAACTCTGCGAAGGTTGTCTAGTCAGAAAGCAGTCCATGAAGTCTTTTGTTTTGACTATGCCAATGAGATCATCCTACATACTCGAAGTTGTACATTCATATGTATGTGGTCCTTTTGAAGAGCATGCCATTGGTAGAAACAGGTATTTCATCTTATTTGTCGTGATCAAACAAAAGGGCGAAGTATTTGAAATCTTTAAGAGATGCAAGATACTTGTCGAAAACCATGGTGAAAATAAAATTAAAGTTCTGGGAACAGATGGAGGTGACGAATACACATCCAAGATATTTGAAGCATTTTGTGCAGAACATGGTATTGATCATGAGATAAATGATCCTTATACTCCTCAACATAATGGAATAGCATAAAGAAGAAACAGGAGCATATTGGACATGGCGAGATGCATGCTGAAGCAGAAGAATTTTCCAAAATCCTTATAGGGATAAATTATTTCGACTGTTGTTTATATTCTGAACAGGTGCCCTACCAAGAAGCTGAAGAACAAGGTTCCTGAAGAAGTGTGGAGTGGCAAAAGACCATCAGTGAGTCATCTGAAGGTGTTTGGCTCTATTTGCTACAAATATATTCCTGACACTAGGAGAAGGAAACTTGATGACAAGAGTGAACCTATGATTCTGGTAGGATATCATAAGACTAGAGCATACAGGTTGTTCAATCCAATTAATCAAAAGATTGTGATGAGTCAAGACATTGTGATTGATGAAAATTCTGTCTAGGATTGAAATTCTGGTAATGTAATTGACAAGCCACTGATGAGCTATGATTTCGACGAAGAAAGTAATAATGTCGAAGTCGAAGACATTGTTGATACTTTAGTCGAACAAGAAGCCAAAATAGTTGCTGACATTCTAGACACAGTCGAAGTGGAAGAGGATATGGCTGGCACAAGTCAGAGACCTCAAAGAAATAGAGCTCGTCTAGCAAGACTTCAAGACTATGAAGTGGTTAGTTATGATGAAGTCACAATAGATGGGGAACTAGTCCATTTTGCTTTACTTGCAGGTGTTGAACCAATCAACTATAGTGAAGCCTTCAAAGATAAATAATGGAATTCGGCTATGGTCGAAGAGTTACAAGTAATTGAAAGAAATAACACATGGGAGTTGATCAAATTGCCAGCTCATACAAAAGTTATCGAAGTAAAGTCGGTGTTCAAGTTGAAGCACAATGCTGATGGGTCGATAGCAAGGCATAAGGCGAGATTGGTAGCTCGAGGATTTCTCTAGAGATCAGTGTAAGAGCAAGAGTTGTCTCTACAAGTCATCTCTATGTTTTGATGATAACAATGATATTTGTGAAAGAACTATTTTATGTTCTAATGTATGTTGTGTGCAGATCATAATCATAGAAGATATCAGATCCAACAAACACCAGCAAGATGTGCGTAAATGATCATATGCGAGTTATTATGTGTAACACAAGTCGCAAGAAGCAAGTATGCTTCTGTATCTGATCATAATCAGATAGATCCAAGGATGTCGATATTGCTGTTGCAATGCTCTTGTGGATGCTACTCTGAAAGTGGTTATGATTATGAAGATAGCGAAGCTTTTGTAGAGATAATCTTCTGGAGAACCGAAGTGCTGAAGATTCTCATGACTTGAAGTTCTGAAGTCTGAAGGCTCTGAAGACCAAGTGCAGAAAGACTTTGAAGACTAAAGTGTTCTGAAGATTAAGATTCAAATTATCAAGTGCTGAGGACTCTGAAGACAGCGTTCTGAGTGAACAAGGTTCTGAAGATTCTGAAGACTTGAAGCTATGAAGATAAAGGGTTTCAAGACAAGTGCTGAAGCTCTGAAGACAGATTCCTAATGAACAAGTTCTGAAGACTGAAGGCTTGAAGTTTCTGAAGACCCAGTTATAAAGTCTATACTCATGCTTCAATTAATTACCATCAGAAGCCTCTGAAGATTTGTTACCGTTAGCAATGACTGTACACCGTACTAAAAAGATCTATCCCATCACTTCTTCCACTGTATAAAGAAGATATGGCAGTACAACTTTCATCATTGCATAATGAATCTTTTCAAATAGCCAACGGCTCTTTAACGACTCTATTTTTACATGGCTATAAAAGAAAAGAAGAAGCGCTTCTAAAGCAGTCGATGTGATGATAGTCGCAACGATCAGTTATCGTTGACACACTAAACATTTAAAGCTATCACCATTAACACACGACCATTATTGTTGAAGCTCAAAGATCATCATTCAACACAACAACAATCAATTAGAACAGAAGCTGTTGATGAACAAAACAACAATACAAATTAATCAAGTCATCAACCAACTTCATCATCTAGGATATATTGAAGATCTAATGCAAGGAGTTGTTGCTCGAAGCTTGCTTAATAAAGAAGATGAAGAAGATCTACAAGATGTCATCAACTGTCAAATCATGTACATCTTGTTAGAATCATGTAGTTTGTAAGGAGCTGTTGCTCATATCTTGCTAGAACATTGTGTGTTCATTTGTACTTAAACTTAGGAGTTATCTGCTTCTTAAGAAGCATCAATGTAATCTCTAGAACAACTAATTCTATGTGAATTAGGATTCCTCAAGTGATCTGTGTGATCGGAGACTTGAGAAGACAATGGCTGGTTGTCATTGTGGAAATCCTGAAATATGGTCAATGATAGTCATATCTCAAAGAGGACCAATGGTGGGTCAGACTCTTGTGAGATCACTGATGGAACTCATTGAAAATCCTGGAAAAATGGTCAGTAAATGTTATATCCGTTAACTCGGATCCCTGAACGTTTAGCTGTGAAATCCTGATAGTAGATCTGGCGAGATTGGAACCTATTAGGTCAATGTTCGTTATATCCATTAACTTGGATCCCTGAACGGTTCATTGTGGGTTAGTCACAAATACGGTTATACAGGTTGTTAGTCACCAGCGTTAGCCCGTGCATCTGTAATCGGTGTTTGATTATAGTGGATTAAGTCCTTGTGTTCTAAGAGAAATCACCTTGGAAGGGTAGACTGGACTAGCTTGGGGATAGCTCAAGTGAACCAGGATATATCGTGTGTTCTTTACTCTTGCTTATGCTTTGAATTATTGTTTATGTTTCTGTATCTGTTATCAGAACCTTGCACAGCAAGTCAGAACCTTGCAACTTAACTCTGATAAGCTTCTGCATTGCAAGTCCGATTCAAGCGTCGCTAATTCAGATTCTCCTTGTAGCTTATGCTTCATGCATCACATAATCTGAATGACGCTTCGCATGTCAGAGTCTCTCAACGCAACTCTGATATTCTCTTAGCACGTTAACGATAAGAGGCGAAAAGTTGTTAAGAGTAAAAACACAATTCAAACCCCCCCTTTCTTGTGTCTTTCTCGCACCTTCAATTAGTATCAGAGCTCCGGTTCTGTTATTGATGGATATCAAACACTTAACAATGTCAGAAAAAGATCCAGATATGGTGTGTAGAAATACTCTGGATGAGATTTCAATCCACTTACAATTTCTGTATCAGCTCAGAAGATGATTGTGTACTAAATTGTAATCAAACTGATTACCGGAGCAAGTCACTGATTCTTGGAGTTTTGTAGTTGTTAATAACAAGATCTTCCTCACAGTAGCCTTGAAGAAGATTGAAGAATCAGCTGATAAGATAGATTCATCAGATAAGTAGTAGTATCTGTTGAATGCTTATCTTAGAAGATACGATTGGATAAACAACGTATTTGGTCAAGATTAGATCATCAGAAAACAAGAAATCTTGTTTGCTGAAGACTATTTCTTTATGAGTTTTTGAGATGTTTTCAAGAAACAGATTAGTCCACCCTTGACTTTCTCATTTAGAGCTCATTAAGAATTTCTTCATGTAAAGAAGAAAGATTGTTGTTCTATGATTTTGAACTTCAGAATGAAGTCTGCAGAAGAAGTCAGAAAATTGAAGAATTCAAACTCTTAGAAGTGATTCAACATCTGAAGCTTAACTGATCAAGCAGTTAAAAGATTCAACGAAGAATTGAATCCTGTTTCCTTGAGAAGCTTTGCAGAAAACTGAAGAATATTCAGTAATAGGAAATCTAGTGATTCATCGGGAATCTGATTCAGGATGATTTTGAAGTATTGATTGAAATAGCTTAGACAATTGAGTCTTGTTAACTTGAGATTCTATCTCAATTGAACAAACTGTAATCGGTCAGGATGTTATCTGATATTTCTCTCAAAAATACATGTTGCACAAATCCTGGAATCAGAAGATGCTCGACTAGATACAAAGGCAGAAGTCATCTACTTGAAGCCAAAATGGATTTAAGTCACTGATGTTTTTCAGAATGAAGAAATCAGTAGACATTCTGTCAGAAGCAAATATGTTGTTAATTCTTTGATGGACTAAATCTAAACAAGTTAGATCAGCATTGCAAGAACAAGATTGTCATGTAAACTATGGCATGTGTTACACACATGTTTGATGATACTTGTTTCTGAACAAGCCCTGCATCTGTTCGAAGAAACAGAGTCAGAAGATGTTATGAAATGTCAATCAATCATCTCAAGCACATAACCTCTCAGCAGTTTATGTTTAAGTTAAGAAATTAATAACCTTCTGAAAACAAGGAAGCTAGATGAAAGATAGACGTTCCGATAATTAAGATCAAAATCTCTGTACCCTGATGGTTGCTCTCAGAAGTCAGATGAATGTTTCTAAACGAAAAATGGGAAAAGATCATCTAAAGAGAAGATTGATTCTAGCTCTCAGACTAGAGATCCGAGTTCAGAAGACTTCGATATTCTTCAACGTCAGATTACAACGTCAGATCACTCTGAAGGAAGCTGAAGCTGAAAGATGATGAAAGCTCAGAGTCAGAATGGAAAGCACTCAAATAAATAATATCCGTAAAGATCTCAGTATCTTAAAGGTACGATTTTCTCTCCATTTATGACTTATTGAAACTTTATGATAAATATACTTGAACAAGTCACAACATTTTTTTATAATAAAAATGCAACCTTTGTCATAATTCTGATCATGTTTCATCATGCACTGACACATTAAGTTTTGTAAGGATAAGTTAGAAATTTATATATAAGTATTAAGATTCCTACGTTTTTCTTTGTATGCTTCTGCTTATGACTAGCTTATATCCATCATGTCATTCACTCTGTGTCGGCCACTTCTTGCAGCTCATAAGTATACTTTAATAAGTATTCTTACTTGATCTGACATTCCTCTCATAGAGCCTATCACACATAGTTCAGTCAGCCTTGGAAATGATGATTTCTAGTTATCTCAACTCATCAAACATTATTACTCTTGAGCCATCTCATTTCCTCTATATAGATAGGAGAACCTATTCCCAACAGTCTCACATCTAAGAACTCTTCTTCTATACTCAAGAATTTTTCAGCTCCTTCAAGTCTCCTTAAAATACGCATATGAGTGACACTTATTTGTATACTAAAGTACGAATATGGAAAGCGTGCTAGTCTGTCTATAATAGCATGTCACCCAATCTTGATCAAGCCTACTACTATGACTTAAGCCATCAGTCATGAGGAAGACGGTGTGACCATGGAAAGAAACGTGTCATCAAGGTTGATTAATAAGTATCTTAGTGATTGTATATCAACTATTAACCTTGCATAGTTATGAACTGACTAAATAAAAATAGCAACGTATCTGCTCAACTCTATATATGTGCACTCTCTCATAAGCAATACGTTCTCTGTTATGAGTTCACATAAGTAATCAAGTACCCCTCACAAGTATGTATTTATTGTAAGTTTTTGACTTCAGCCAAAAAGTAAATAAAGAAATCGTATGCGTGATCCTTTGGTTTTCCCTAGATTAAAAGACTGTTACACTTTGTGCTTGTCTTTGTCTCTTACACTATTTATATCTACTCTAGTGTCTAGGTAATAATGAATTTTTCTTTTCAAGTCACTCTCAGTTATTAACCCATTCACTTTAGTCTCTCCCGTTGCCTATTTAAAGTCATATATCATTCCTATAATTCTTCACTATCGTTTGTTCAAAACCTTCTTAGAATCCTAAAAACACCAAGAATGACTCCAAGAACCTTTCATGGCAACGATGATCTCTTAGAAGTCATCAATGAAAAACCACCAAATCCAGCGGATGCTAGTCAAGACTTTCTTCTTGGGATTCATTTTCAAAATTGGAATGGATACCTGTCTATGTTAAAAAGGTTCAATATATACAAACATCTTAAAATCCTTTTGGATCAATGCCTCTGTCAGTAGTGACGATCTGTCTATTTCTTCAAACATCTATGGTCTCCCAGTTTCCTTCAACTCTACAAACATTGCTGAAGACATTGAATGTTCTAAAAAGGGTATCACAACCATTCACGACTCTTCGATGCACTTCAAATGCTGAAATGCATTACATATTCGATAAAGGCTCTGTTTTTGAACCCACAAATCCAGAAAAACTTCTGCCTATTGCAAAAGGATGGTTTAAGTTCATTTTGACAAATCTTCGTCCTCGCAATATTAACAAAGATTTCCTGTATCATGATGATAAGTTTCTCATCATGTGTCTCCATAAGCCAACTCCTTTAGATGCCCCAAGTAATCTTTGATTATCTTAAAGAGTCAATTCTTCTATCAAGAACTATGAACAAATCGTTCATTCCTTATGGAAGAGTCTTATCAGAAGTCCTCTTCAGAGCAGGAATCGTGCAAACGATTTATAGAGTTCGAGGCGGTCCAGATACTGCTTTTGATAGAAAATTCCACGAAACCTTCGACAGCTAATGGTTGTCATAAATTAAAATGATTAGTTATTAGAACTAGGCTAAGTTATCAGTTTGTAATGGTTTATTGAGTCCATGTTGTTCATGCCTTGTACTTGCATTTAAATTAATGAAGTATGTATTGCCATCTGTTTTATTTTTGAATCAATTTCGTATTAAATAAAATTAACTCTGGATATTCTCTTCAAGATAATGTATGAAATATCCCTTGAGTCTAAGATCATGAATAGTTTTATTTTAGAATTTTATTCTTAAAAAAAATTGCATGAAAATCACTATCATACTCTGAAATGCAAAACTCAATCAATCAATCAATGAAATTTCCTTAGTTATATTCCTGAATGGCTTACATGTATTATTATTACTAATTCTGAGAGATTGCTCATTATCATATTGATCACATTTAAAATGCTTAAAATACTCTAACTTTTTGATGATGTCAAAAAGGGGGAGAAATAGAATATGATTTTGATATATGTTAAAAGAATGCTAAAACATCAACTCTGATATAAAATGCGTTTTACCACTAACGTTTGTTTGATGTTTAACCGAGGAACTCTGAACAAGTTCACTAGGCATTCTCTTAGAACAGGTTAAATAGAAAGAACTCTATTAAAGTTCTTATGAACTGTTGTTCATATAATCGAAGTTGTACACTTCGTGAACATATGTTCAGAATCAGATTGACCCAATACTGTTCAGAAGTTGAGAACTTTTTGAAAGTCAAAGTTATCGTGATTCTTGTTTCATTATGTTCAGAAGCTGTAAGCTGTCTGAGAATATGATATTCAGAACATAAGAATCAGAAGAAGAAATCTTCCTGAAAGCAGTCAAGATAAAGTCTACATTTCAAGATGCTTTCCAGAAGAACTGAGTAAATCAGAAGTCGAAGACTGTTTGAAAAAACTGCATAGAAGATCCAAGAAGAAGAAGTTCTGATAAACTAAGAATTCAACTCAGCATAAAATGAATTGGTATCAGACTAAATCAACAATTGGTATCAGACTCAGTCTACAATAGTATCAATCAGAATCAAGCTGTAAAATGTTCTCAAATACCTTCATTGGTATCAAACTCAGCAGACTACGAATCAAGAGTAAGTTGGTATCAGATTCAGGATCAAGCTTTGATTGATCACAAAATATCTATCAATCAGATCAAGGGTCAAGCTTTGATGAACCACTGAGTTGTGACAGTAACAAGGTTCTGAGATGAAGGTCTGTGTTCAAGTCAAACTCTGAAAAGTCTTATTTGATGATCACAACCGTATGACCAAATCAAGAATCTGAAGATCATCAAGTCTGAAACTCAGGGGGAGCTTCTTACGTCAAAAGACAAGTTCAAATCTGATAAATAGCGTGGCTAAGTTATTAGAAAAGAACTGTTATATCTCTGGGCTAAAATGATTATGCTGAAAAGTAGAAATTGCTTCAGAAGACTCTTAAGATTATGAGTTCTGATACGACGACCAAAGGAACTAAGTTCTAAAGATCTAAAGACAGAGGTTCTGATGAACAAGTCCAGATGCTGAAGACTTTTTTCACCTTAAGACAGATAGGGAAGTAATCCTTCTCTATTTTATGTTATGACAACTCAAATTGTTATTCTGTGAGTCTTTGGATCAGATAAGATTTTAGACGATCACAAATAAAATTTTGGGGTTAACACATTCAGGGGGAGTTGTTGTTCCGGACTCTGAATATGTTTAGTTTGGTGATTACCTTGTATAAAATGTTCAATTAAAATACATGGTTTTGTCATCATCAAAAAGGGGGAGATTGTAAGAGCAAGAGTTGTCCCTGCAAGTCATCTCTATGTTTTGATGATAACAATGGTATTTGTGAAAGAACTATTTTATGTTCTAATGTGTGTTGTGTGTAAATCATAATCATAGAAGATATCAGATCCAACAAACACCAGTAAGATGTGTGTAAGTGATCATATGCGAGTTACTATGTGTAACACAAGTCGCACGAAGCAAGTATGCTTTTGTATCTGATCATAAACAGATAGATCCAAGGATGCCAATATTGTTGTTACAATGCTCTTGTGGATGCTACTCTGAAAGTGGTTATGATTCTGAAGATAGCGAAGCTTCTGTAGAGATAATCTTCTGAAGAACCAAAGTGCTGAAGATTCTCATGACTTGAAGTTCTGAAGGCTGAAGGCTCTGAAGACCAAGTGCAGAAAGACTCTGAAGACTGAAGTGTTCTGAAGATTAAGATTCAAATGATCAAGTGCTAAGGACTCTGAAGACAGCGTTCTAAGTGAACAAGGTTCTGAAGATTCTGAAAACTTGAAGCTATGAAGATAAAGGGTTTCAAGACAAGTGTTTAAGCTCTGAAGACAGATTCCTAATGGACAAGTTCTGAAGACTGAAGACTTGAAGTTTCTAAAGACCCAGTTATAAAGTCTCTACTCATGCTTCAATTAATTACCATCAGAAGCCTCTGAAGATTTGAAGACAAATGTTACCGTTAGCAATGACTGTACACCGTACTAAAAAGATCTATCCCATCACTTCTTCCACTGTAAAAAGAAGATATGGCAGTACAACTTTCATCATTGCATAAAAAATCTTTTCAAATAGCCAACGGCTCTTTAACGGCTCTATTTTTACATGGCTATAAAAGAAAAGAAGAAGCGCTTCTGAAGCCGACGATGTGATGATAGTCGCAACGATCAGTTATCGCTGACACACTAAACATTTTAAGCTATCACCATTAATACACGACCATTTTTTTCGAAGCTCAAAGATCATCATTCAACACAACAACAATCAATTGGAATAGAAGCTATTGATGAACAAGACAACAATGCAAATCTGTCAAGTCATCAACCAACTTCATCATCTGGGCTATATTGAAGATCTGATGAAAGGAGTTGTTACTCAAAACTTGCTCAATAAAGGAGATGAAGAAGATCTACACGATGTCATCAACTGTCAAATCATGTACATTTTGTTAGAATCATGTAGTTTGTAAGGAGTTATTGCTCATATCTTGCTAGAACCTTGTATGTTCATTTATACTTAAACTTAGGAGTTATCTGCTTATTAAGAAGCATCAATGTAATCTCCAGAACAACTAATTCTATGTGAATTAGGATTCCTCAAGTGATCAGTGTGATCGGAGACTTGAGAAGACAATGGCTGGTTGTTATTGTGGAAATCCTGAAATATGGTCAATGATAGTCATATCTCAAAGAGGACCAATGGTGGGTCAGACTCTTGTGAGATCACTGATGGAACTCATTGAAAATCCTGGAAGAATGGTCAGTAAACATTATATCTGTTAACTCGGATCCCTGAACATTTAGCTGTGAAATCCTGATAGTAGATCTGGCGAGATTGGAATCTATTAGGTCAATGTTTGTTATATCCATTAACTTGGATCCCTGAATGGTTCATTGTGGGTTAGTCACAACTACGGTTGTACAGGTTGTTAGTCACCAGCGTTAGCCCGTGCATCTGTAATCGGTGTTTGATTATAGTGGATTAAGTCCTTGTGTTCTAAGCGAAATCACCTTGGAAGGGTAGACTGGACTAGCTTGGGGATGGCTCAAGTGAACCAGGATATATCGTGTGTTCTTTACTCTTGCTTATGCTTTGAATTATTGTTTATGTTTCTGTATCTGTTATCAGAACCTTGCACAGCAAGTCAGAACCTTGCAACTTAACTCTGATAAGCTTCTGCATTGCAAGTTCGATTCAAGCTTCGCTAATTCAGATTTTCCTTGTAGCTTATGCTTCATGCATCGCATAATCTGAATGACGCTTCGCATGTCAGAGTCTCTCAACGCAAGTCTGATATTCTCTTAGCACGTTAACGATAAGAGGCGAAAAGTTGTTAAGAGTAAAAACACAATTCAAACCCCCCTTTCTTGTGTCTTTCTCGCACCTTCAATCAGGACTCGACTACTCTGAAGTATTTGCACCTATCGCAAGATTGGAAAATGTTCGACTATTGGTGGCCTTTGCATGCAAGCATGGCTGGTCAACATTTCACTTAGATGTGAAATCAGCAATTTTGAATGGACCTTTAGAAGAAGAGGTGTATGTCACACAACCTCCTCGGTTTGTGATTCAGGAGGAAGCAAGTAAAGTATACAAGTTGCACAAAGCACTATATGGTCTCAAGCAGACACCTAGGGCATGGAACAAGAAGATCGACTCATACTTGGTTGAATTGGGTGTCACACATGAAGGCTGCAAGAAGAATCCTGAGATACTTAAAAGAATCGACAAACTATGGAACTTTATTTCAACGAGACTCTGAAAGCAAATAAGCTATGGTTACTTGTTATTCAGATGCTTACTGGTGCAGAGATAAGGAAGATCGAAGAAGCACTACTGGATATTTCTTTCAAGTATTTGGTGCCCTAATTTCACGGTGCTCGAGAAAGCAACCTGTGGTGGCATTATCATCATGTGAAGCTGAATATATAGCAGGATCCTATGTTGCTTGTCAAGCAATTTAGATCAGATATGTGATTGAAGAAATGGAGGTCGAAGTGAAGAAACCTATGGTACTACAGATCGACAACAAGTCTTCCATAAATCTGGCGAAGAATCCAGTTCTGCATGGAAGAAGTAATCATATTGAAGCTAGATTTCATTTCTTAAAGGAAAAGGTAAATCGATGTGAACTTGTAGTTAGGCACTGCTCAAGTGAAACACAGTTGACCGACATTTTCACCAAAGGATTGAAGATCGACAGATTCCTGAATATGAGAAAGAAATTAGGAATAGTTCATATAGACTATCATTAGCATAGGTTCGACAACTTGCGTTATGGGGGTATGTTGAAATATTAGATTGGATTTGATTTGATTTGATTTAATATTTAAATATAATCCAAGTTGTATTAGCCCGGACCCAATTAGAGTTGTATATAAATAGTCATAGTATGTGTCATTATTTGTAACAATTCATTTAATAAATCCTTATTTCTTTATTTTCTCTCTTTCTCTCTTCACTAAAAGTGCCTCACGCACTAACAATTATGACAAACATTTGAATCATTATAAATATAGTTAAATGATAGGATTTTGAAGTCATTCGTACAAAAATTCATATCTACTATACTAAAAAAATATTTCTAAAAAAAAACTTTCTCTTTCACCTCTTTTGCCAATTTTATGAGTCGTTTCGAATTTTCCAAAAGCATCTAAAGTAATTTAATCTAAATTTAATGGTTAGACTAATTTAAAAGGTTCATATTAAACCCACTTTAAGAGATCTTCCATAACATATTATCAGGGCCGATCCAATCAAACCGAAGGTCCCGTTCTAATTTAAAAAATAGGTCTAATTTTTTTCCTTCACAAATACAATTAAAATAATTTAAAATAACGTATAAAAATATAATTATATATTAATTAAAAATAAATTTAATTATAATTATTTTGACTTTTGATTCATCTCATTTTTCTTATGTATTTAATTTTGGCTTAATACATCTTTTGGTCCTTTAATTTAATTTCATATTTCACTTTCGTCCCTTATTTAATAAACGTTCATTTTAAGTCCCTTAAATCAAGTTCCGTTAATCACATTGGTCCTTTTCGTTAATTTTTTTTTAAATTTGTTAAGTTGAGCAGACATGGCACTCCAGCTGGTATTAATTTGGCTGACTTGGAATTATTTATTAATATTTTATTATTTATAATTTATTAAATAATACTTTATCCACCACAACAACTTTTCTTTCTCCTTTCTCCTATCTTCTCCAAAACCTAACCGTCACCTCTCTTACTCTCTTCTTCCTCTCCCATTTTTTCTCCTTCTTCAACCATTAATTCCATTCCTTTCATATCTATTTAAATCGACCATTAAGGATTCAATGATTTCATCTTCATCTAATTTTCGGGTGAAAAAGGTGGTTTAGCAAGACTACATAGAAATTATTTGATGAAATTCCTCAACCACTTATTCACTTATTCTTGATTTCTGTTTTCAGTGACTATATTCTAGCTTTGAAACCGTATTTAATTTTAGAATGTCCCCAAAAATTATTTTTGAAACTCTCATTTTTCTTATAGGAAAATGACATAGCTAGATTTCATTATAATATGCATTTCCTAGTTATTGTTGAAGCTCAAATGCAGTAGGAAGTCACGGGTGATCTAATTTATAAGGTGAGTTTTTTATGCATATTGTGGACTACTCATCTATTTTTCACTAAGTTTTAAAAAATTGTGTTTATTTTCTGTTTATTGGTGCAAGCTAATTTATTTATTTTTCCAACTTTTATATGCCTTTCAATTTTCTAATTGTGTTTTGGTGTGTTAGGATATTGGGACATTCTTTATGAGCATTATAAACTCTTCACACAATTATGCAACCAGAGGAATAATCATTGAACATAATAATGTTTTGAGAAATTATATGCATATTAGCCCTTTAATGAATGGTGTACTCGGTGTTTAAAGAGGAACAGATTCTGGGTTTTGTTTTTTTTTTTATGTTTTGTTACTGTATGAGTTATTACTCAGTTTTAGAAAAATTTGTTGATTATTATGATAGTAATGTGGTGTTTTTATTTCCTTTAAACATTATTAACATTTTGTGGGGGGTTTTTTAACCTCTAAAATTAAAACCTTTTTAATTTAAATAAATACTAATTTTTTAATAGATTTGCTGACTCAGATTATTATAAAATGCTTTGCTGTCATTCCACGTAGGTGAACTTAACAGTTTTTTTTAGAAAATTTAACGGTAAGGATCAGTTTGACTAACGGGACAGTTTTTAAGGGATCAAACTGTAACGTTTATTAGATAAATGACTAAAGTGAAATATGAAATTAAGTTAAAAAACTTTGTCACTAATTAAGCCTTTAATTTTTATCATAATCTTTTTTTATTTTATTAAATTTTTATTATAATCTTTTTTATGTCTATTAATATTAATGGCAAAAAAAATATTGCACCTTTCAAAAATTTGGGACTTTTAAATGTTTGGAGCCCTGTGCTGTAGAGCTTGTTGCTCTTGCACAGGACCGGCCCTGCATATTATTATAATCCTTTGCATGGTAAGACTATGCTTATTTTTATAAAAACTAATCTCTCTCTCATCTTGATTATAAGTGAAAAAGCACATACTAAAAATTGTAATTAATTTTAATTAATTTTTAATATAATATCAAGGAATAAAACTCCTCAAATTATTTAATAGAAACTTATTTCGTTTGGATAAAATGATTATTAAAAAATATCGATATTAGTTGAAGGGTGGTTTGAATTACATCATAAAATGGTAAAATCAACTGAGATTTACTTATATTTTGTACTGCCAAATGAGTTTCTTTACGTATACCAAAGGAAATATATACTTTTTGAGATTATCTCAAATTTGGTTAGGTTACAATTATTACCAAATTCTATATTGTGATGAAACTATTTTAACAATTCTTTAAGGTGGTTTCTTAATGCACCACCCAAGTTTCTTAGGCACCACGTAAAATTATTTTTTTGTTCCCTGATTTCGGATGTGCACATCCGAACGCACCATATCCTTAAAAAATAAGAAGTTGTTTCGGATGTGCATATCCGGAAGACCTCCAGATCTGTATATCCGGGAAAAAAAAACTGATATATTTGAAGCTGCATGATCACTCCCCCTTCCAATTCTCAACATTTCTCCTACACTCACTCTCACCAACTCAAAAAACCCTACTTCATAAATCTCATTTCTCACTCAAAAAGTTCAAGTTTTTGGTGCAACAAATCAAAGGGAGCAAGAAAAAACTGAATTTCAGGTAAACATTCAACTTCATCCACTACATTGCTCACATTATCAATCTACATTTTTGAAAAAACAAGTTACGCTGCTTCCGGATCTACACATCCGAAACATTTTCGGATGTACACATCCGGAAAAATGTCTGAAGCTAATTAATTTAAATTTTCAGCATTTTTGAATATATTTTATTTATAGATATTAATTGTTCTATTCTTGTTTATAAATAGATATGGTGCACCCTGATAACATGGCAAAAGAATTAGTTGCGCCGATTTCCCCGAAAGATGAAGGCATGCTCGTAAAGTCGGTTGATGTCGGCGATGACTTTAACAACAAGCAAGACTTTGATGATCGTGAAAGCATGATCGCATACATTCGTAGGACGGCTATTGAGCTTGGCTTCGGTGTAAATATCGGGAGATCGGATAATGGGTCGGATAGAAGAAAAACTTTTGTAATTTTGGGTTGCGAAAGAAGCGGCAAATATCAAGCACCTCTACGGAAGTTAAAGAAAGACGAGACCGGTACTAGAAGATATGAGTGCCCTTTTAAGATTGGTGGTTACATGTTAGTTTCCAAGAAATGGAGATTTACCGTTCGTTGTGGTATACATGACCACGAAATGTGCTCAAAGCTTCAAGGCCATCCAAGTGTATGTCGGCTCAAGGCGGAAGAGAAGACATGTATAGCCGACATGACCTTGAACCTTGTCCAACCGAAGAATATACTTGCGACGTTGAAACGGAAAGAACCCGAAAATGTTGCAAACATAAAGCAAGTGTATAACATTCGGTATCAAACGAACAAGGAAATTAGGGGAGATAGGAGTGAGATGCAACAACTGTTGAAAGTGTTGGAGGACAACGATTACATGTCTCGGTACAGATATCGAGATTATGGAATTACGGTCCGAGATATTTTTTGGACTCATCCGGATTCCATCAAGTTGTTCAACACGTTCTCGACAGTGCTCATTCTCGATAGCACCTACAAGACAAACAAGTATCGTCTTCCATTGTTTGAGATGGTTGGCGTTACGTCTACGGATAAGACATGTGCCGTCGGCTTTGCCTTTTTGGAGTGTGAGAAAGAGGACAATTTCACGTAGGCATTGGAGACGTGTCGGTCACTTTTGAAGAAACATGTTCAAATTCCAAAAGCAATTGTTACGGACCGCGACAACGCCTTGATGAATGCGGTTGCAAAGGTCTTTCCTTCTTCCAATGCACTACTTTGTCGATTTCACATAACAAAGAATGTGCGAAGTCGGGTCAAGACCGCGGTGGGTGCGAAACAAGTGGAGTCGGAAGACGGAAAAGTGGTCAGGTTGGGTGTCATTGTAGAGAAAATTATGGATGCATGGGCTCATATTTTAAATTCTTCCACAACGGAATTATATGCTGATTCGGTCATTAAATTCCAGAAAGTGTGTGAACGGTACCCCGCTTTGTTGAAATATGTTGAATCCACCATTCTTGATCAATTGAAAGAAAAGATTGTTTGTGCGTGGACCGATAACATACGACATCTTGGAAACACTACCACCAATAGAGTTAAGTCGGCACATTCCACTTTGAAGAATTGGTTGGGGAATAGCAAGGGGGATTTATGCCGGGATTGGGACTTCGTGCATCTAATGATCAAAAACCAACACAATGAGATACAAACCACTTTCGGTCGGAGCATGACGGTTTTGGAACATCAGTTTAAAGCTAACTTCCTCTACTCTCAATTGATCGGCAACATGTCTCGGGCGGGGTTGGGCTATATTTTTCACGAGGCCAACCGAGCCGAAACGGTAGGTTCCGATAGTGCAAAGTGTGGTTGTACTATTGTGAAAACCTACGGTCTTCCTTGTGCTTGTGCCATTGCTAAAAAGTTGAAACTAGGTGAGCCAATACAAATTGACGAAGTTTGCCCTCATTGGATGAGACTTACTTTTGATGATGATGGTTGTAAGGAAGGAGATAAACCGAATATCTCTATTTTGGCTGAATTAGAAGCGATTCAAAAGAGATTTTCGAAGGCTGACGACAATATGAAGCTACACATCAAAGAAGAGTTGAGGAAGATTGCCTTCCCCGAAACAACCGCAATGATACCGCTGTCTCAACCGGTTAAGACAAAGGGTGCTCCGAAGAAGTTGAAGCCTACACCAAATGACAACTCAACAACTCGGTCTCCTTCGTATTATGAGCACGTTGACCAAATCTTTCCGGACTATCTGACTCCTAAATCTCTATAAAGTATCATGAAAGGAGCTCGCATTTCCAAACCGGCTCCGACACCGATTCCACGAGTTCCGACTCCGACTCCACCTACACGTATGATTTCCTTTATTGACGAGATGCCGGTTTTTATGCACAAGCATATCGACGGTATAATCGATGTTGTAGGGGATGGTAATTATGGTTACCGAGCCGTGTCGGCACTACTCGGTAAAGGAGAGGAAGGTCATGCACTTGTACGTCATCAACTTATCCTAGAGTTAGAGACGCATAAAGAAGCATACTTGTGTCTCTATGAAAATCAAGAAAATTACAACAAGGTTCACGAGTCACTTGTTCCGTGGTTGAGTGGTCCGGCACCGGTATCGAAATGGATGAGCTTCCCCGAGATGGGTTATCTTATAGCATGCGCTAGAGCTGTCAAAATGGGCCGAAGCCCATGGGCCGGCCCGCCGAGCCCGAAAAAAGTTAGGGCTTGGGCCTTATTTTTGGAGCCCATATTATTCCGGGCCTTTTTGAGCCCGGCCCGAAAAAGCCCGAAAAAAAATGGGCCGGCCCGTATGGGCTATGGGTAGCCCGCCAGCCCGACAACTTTTTTTAAAAGAATTAATTTAACTATTTTGCCCATCATATAAATTAATAAATATATATAATTGGACCTAAAAAATAAATTTGGCCCAAGAAACATTTGGATACAATGTGTTAGTGCATCTTTGGTTCGGTCCACACACACTTTAGTGACTACCCAAACATTAATTTCTATTACATTATATTACATTACAGTATTCTAAAATGAATATATTACATTAAGATCATTAAAATGAGTATTAATTTCTATAACATTATATATTAAAATGAATATTAATTTCTATTACATTATATATTACTTAAAAAATGAATTTTTTAATTTTTTTTTTTAAATGAGCCCGTTTAGGGCCGGGCCCGTTTTAGGGCTGGGTAGCCCGCAGCCCAGACAGGGCTGGGCCTGGGTAGTAAAAAAGGAGCCCGTATTCAAAATGGGCTTTTTGAGCCCGATCCGGAAAAGCCCGAGGCCCGCCAGGGCCGGCCCGTTTAGGGCCGGGCTACCCGTTTTGACAGCTCTAGCATGTGCCTACCATATGGTGTGTATCGACTTGACGAGATACGGATTTTCGAAAACCTTTTTTCCACTCCACACCGCACCTCCGTCGAATCCAAATGATCGCATCATGTGTATCGGATGGCTTGCGAAATCAAGACATTTCGTACAAGTTATCTTGAAACTCGGATGCCCGATACCACCTAAATCACCGCAATGGGCGACGCATGCAACCGCAATTGCCGAGTCTTGGCCGAATAGTTTTGTCTAAAGGATGCTTGAATTCGAAAGATTGCACGCAATTGAAAAGGCATCAAATGCGGAAAAATCGAAAGTTCTAGCTCCAATAGATTTAGACGGAGAATTTTGTTTTAACTCTTTTGTATAATCATACGACACAATGTACATTATTGAAGTGAAATATATTGTATTTTTATCCATATGTCTTTTTAATACACTTACGAATTTTATTGCACTGAAAGTATTCTAAGTGGCTGCATAAGCTGTTCAATTCTGTTTTAAAATTGTATCAGTAAAACATTCTGATTTGCAGATTCGGACAATTTTCGGATTTGCATATCCGAAACCAATATTTGTAGGGTTTGTCCGGATCTGCACATCCGGAACGAACTTAGGCAAAAATGACTTTACCTAACTTTTCTATAAATTAGGGGCTTCATTTGATAACACCCCATTTTTAATTATTTAATCGTCTGGTTTAATTTTAATTGTTGGCCTTGTTTAGGGTGCGTGTCTGAGTGCGTAGGGGGTAATGTTAGTAATGTGGAATTATTATTATTATTATTTTATTAATAGTATAGTTCATATTATTATTATTATGGTTATTATTATTATTTAGTAAAATAAAATCTGATATAATTAATTAGATAATGGGAAAATAGAATTAGTGAGGGCAGTTTGGTAATTGGAGATTAATTAGTGAAAGATTGGTAGGGGTTAGCATAATCAGAATTTTTTTAGAGAGAGAAGGAGAAAGACTAAGAAGAACAAGGGGTGCTAGGGCAAGGTTTTCTCATCAATTTTTCCAGAAATTCTGAACAGATTCGAGGTAAGGGGGAGAAACGGGTTTAGTATTGGTGATATGATCATGATAGGGTAGTGGGGGGTCCTTAACCCCGTAGGAATTTGTATGCAAAATGTTGTGTTGATGATTTGTTTTATATGTCCGATATGATGATGATATTGTGCATGCATCGATCTGTGTTAATATGATTTTCTGTTGTTGTTGCTGTTGTATGAACATCTCTGTTGCAGATTTGTTTTTGACCCAAATTGGGAGAACAATTTGGAATCTAAGACCTAAAAGTCATGTAGTAATAATAGGTGAAGTGATAAGATGAAATTATGAGTACTAAAACTGATGTAGAACCCATTTTAGGACCAATTTGGAGTGGAAATTGGAGAATCCCGTAGCAGAATTCAGTCTGGTGTGGGAATGGTGAATTTGCGTAATGGATCTGGCCATTCGCGTATGGGAGGAGTTGATACGCGTAAGGCTGGGCAGGACAAGCGCCATTACGCGTAAGGAGAGGCCAAAAAGGAGGAATTGACACGGCCCTCTGCCCATACGCGTAAGGGTACACGTATGGTGGCAAGGCAATACGTGTATGGGAGTAGCCGTACACGTAAGCAGATATGGAAGTTGGATTTTGGAGGAAAAATGGGTCTCTGCCCATACGCGTATGAAGCTGGTAAGTACGCGTATGGTGGGGCGAAGCAGGACGCCTTACGCGTCTGGTACGCACAGGAAGGGCGAGGGAGCTGGTCATTACGCGTATGACTCAGGTCAATACGCGTATGGACAACGTGCGTGTAGAAATTCCCCGTTTTGCGATTTCTTTCCCGTTTTCGCATCGGAACTGATTTCTCTTGGACTGATAGGTTAAGGATAGATGTCAGATGTTGAGGGATGGAATAATGATTATGAAATTAATTAATTTAATAATTTTTGGAGGATTAATTAATAATTAAGTGGGTTATGTGATGTGAAATAATCTTATGGTGTTGGATGATGATAGTGTGTTTGATGGTGTGATCAGGAGGATCGTGAGCATGTATCTATGTTATAATACATGTGTTTTTATATGCATTCTGTGTCATGCATTTCAAGGTGATGGTGGGATGAATCATTGCTCAGGAGGAGTGTATGTGATTCATCCGTACTCTGATATGGAGAATGGTGGGGATAGATCATTGCCAAGTAGAGGTGTATGTGATCTATCCGGGTTCGATTGAATGAACCGTGTTGTTGGTACCACATACATTGTGTCCATAGTTATGTCGCATTGCATTTTGTTGTTACATGAAGTATTGTATGGTGATGGTTGTGACCAGTGGGTCTTGATTTTATGATTGTGCGTGAATACTACTTTTATCATGTATTTGTTCACCGTATATATTGAATGTGATTTCTCACCCCTTTGTTGTTGTTGTGTCTGTGCTTCTTCGGAAGTGCAGATAATCCAGGTACTTAGGTTGCTTGGATATGCGTGTTGCTTGTTCGAGTCTTAGGAGTGCTCTGATACGTAACACGGGATTTTGGGGATTTCATTCATTTTGTTATTTGTTATTCTTTTTGTTACGTATCTTTATTTTTTATGAACATTATGGTGAACCACGATTTTATGTGGAGTTTTGGTGTTATTGGCAGATGGTCGTAGATTGAATAATAATTTATTTTTCCGCTGTTTTATTTCAATTAATAAAAGAGTTTGATGTTGGTTTTATAAATGTGGCATCCTACTTTATTTTGGTGTAAAATCTATGATTATTTTCATAGCATTTTATGTATTTTTCATAAATGGGAAAGTGGGGTGTTACAATTGGTATCAGAGCAGGTCAGTCCGTCCGGCCAGGTGTAGTATTTGAGTCTGTCCTTAGTATAGGAGTCGTTTGTGTGTTCTGACCATATGTTAATTGTTGAACAATATGGCAGGAAGGAATGATGCTGCTCTTGCTGCTGCTATGCAAGCCATGGCACAAGGTGTAGAGAACGCCAATCAGGCTGGAGGTGCTCAGTTTCGTGACTTAGCACAGTTCCAAAGCAACAAGCCGCCTACCTTTGAGGGAGGTATCTTGGATCCAGAGGATGCACAGAAATGGCTGAAGGCTGTGGAGAAGATCTTCAGGACCATGGAATGCAGTGATGCTCAAAAGGTACGGTTTGGTACGCATATGCTGGAAGGAGAGGCTGAGGCTTGGTGGGACAATAGTCGTCAGAGATTGGAAGCTGCAGGTACTGAGATTACTTGGGCCGTGTTTCAAGCTGAGTTTTTGGAAAAGTATTTTCCGGAAGACATTCGTAGTGCAAAGGAGGTTGAATTTCTGGAGCTGAAGCAGGGTGATAAGACTGTTGCTGAGTATGTCGCGAAGTTTGAGGAGTTGGTTCAGTATTGTGCTCATTACAATACTGAAGAAGCTATGACTTCGAAGTGTTTGAATTTTGAGAACGGGCTGCGTCCCGAGATCAAACTGGGGATTGCTTGTCAGAAGATAAGAAACTATCCAGAGCTGGTAAGCTATCCAGCAGAATTTATGATAATGACAACAGAGCCAGAATTGCTCATTACAAAGTTGTTAATGAGAAGAAAAATAAGCAGAGATTTGGAGGTACTCCTTACAGTGCTCCAGTTGATAAGGGGAAACAGAAAACTGATGTGGGGAAGAAACCAAAGGAGAAGGGAGCAGGTGCTAATACTCTCAAGTGCTTCCGATGTGGTGGCGCGGGTCACCATGCTAACAACTGTCAAAATGAGGTGAAGAAGTGTTTCAAATGTGGCAAAGCAGGTCATGTTATAGCAGATTGCAGAGCCACTATGCCTACTTGTTATAATTGTGGAGAGAAAGCTCACATCAGTACTCACTGTGAGAAGCCGAAGAAGTCTCAGGCGTCTCAAACTGGGGGGAAAGTGTTTGCCTTGGTGGGAGCTCAATCCACTGATGAGGAGTGTTCCGTCAAAGGTACTTGCTTTATTAATGATATTCCTTTGATTGCTATCATTGACACGGGTGCAACACACTCGTTCATTTCTGTTGATTGTGTGAAGAGATTAGGGATTGTGTCGTCTACTCTAGAGCAGAGGATGACGATTAAAACTTCATCTATTGGTTCTGTGGTTACTTCTTTGGTGTGTTTGAAGTGTCCGCTGACCATGTTTGGTAGAGATTTTAGAGTGGACTTGATTTGTTTGCCACTCGGTAATCTTGATGTTATTTTGGGGATGAACTGGTTGGAGTTCAACCAGGTTTATATTGATTGCTTCAGGAAGACGTTACTGTTTCTTACTCCTGAAGAGGAAGCATTAGCAGATTCTCTATCCAGCAGGGAGTTAAGGGCGTTGTTGGAGGACGAAGCGAAGCTGTTTGCGGTGTTTGCCTCGTTATCTGTTGAAAGCAAGGCTTCAGTTAATGAATTACCGGTAGTGAATGAATTTCCTGAAGTGTTTCCAGATGACATCACAGAGTTGCCTCTAACAAGGGAAGTTGAATTCACTATTGATCTTGTACCGGGTACTAAACCTATCTCTATGGCACCGTACAGGATGTCTGCATCGGAATTGGCAGAGTTGAAATCTCAGGTCGAAGAATTGCTCGATAAGAAGTTTATTAGACCAAGTGTGTCGCCGTGGGGAGCTCCAGTGTTGTTGGTGAAAAAGAAGGATGGTAGTATGCGTCTGTGCATTGATTACTGTCAGTTGAATAAAGTGACCATTAAGAATAAGTATCCGCTTTCGAGGATTGATGACCTAATGGATCAGCTGGTAGGAGCTCATGTTTTCAGCAAAATTGATCTGAGGTCGGGTTACCATCAGATTAAAGTAAAGGAAGGTGATATTCAGAAGACTGCTTTCAGAACTCGCTACGGACATTACAAATATGCAGTGATGCCTTTCGGAGTGTCTAATGCGCCGGGAGTGTTTATGGAATACATGAATCGTATTTTCCATTCTTATCTGGATCGGTTTGTTGTGGTATTCATTGATGATATACTGATTTATTCTAAGTCTGACGAAGAGCATGCAGGTCACTTGAGAATTGCGTTGCAGGTGTTGAAAGATAACAAATTGTTTGCAAAGTTCTCGAAGTGTGAGTTCTGGTTGAAGACTGTGAGTTTCTTGGGTTATGTTATTTCTGGTGATGGTATAGCGGTGGATCCCTCTAAAGTAAGCGCAATACTTCAATGTGAAGCTCCGAAGACAGCAACGAAGATTAGAAGCTTTTTGGGTTTGGCAGGTTACTATAGAAGGTTCATTTAAGCGTTTTCTAAATTGGCATTGCCATTGACTCAGCTAACCAGGAAGAATCAAGCATTTGTCTGGGATGCTGCCTGTGAGGAAAGTTTTGAGGAACTGAAGAAGAAATTAACTACAACACCAGTGTTAATTTTACCAAGTCCAAATGATTCTTTTGTAGTGTATTGTGATGCATCTAAATGGGATTAGGCGGTGTGTTGATGCAAGACGGCAAAGTAGTGGCTTATGCTTCCCGGCAGTTGAGGGTGCATGAGAGGAACTATCCTACTCATGATCTTGAATTAGCTGCAGTGGTGTTCGTGTTAAAAATCTGGAGGCATTATATGTATGAATCAAGATTTGAAGTATTCAGTGATCACAAGAGTTTGAAATATTTATTCGACCAGAGGAAATTGAATATGAGGCATAGAAGGTGGTTAGAGTTCTTAAAGGATTATGATTTCAATTTGAGTTACCACCCGGGAAAGGCTAATGTTGTGGCAGATGCTTTGAGTCGGAAGACAATCCATATGTCTGCGTTAATGGTGAAGGAAATGGAATTGATTGAACAGTTCAGAGATTTGAGTATGGTTTGTGAAACTACACCGGGGAGTATCAGATTGGGTATGCTGAAAGTGAATAATGACTTTTTGGATGCAATTAAGGAAAATCAGAAACTGGATGTGAAATTAGTGGACTTGATGCCTACAGGAGGAGATGATCCTGATAGTGACTATAAGGTTGATAATGTTGGTGTGTTGAGATTCCGGGGCAGGATATGTGTGCCGGATAATGTGGAATTGAAAAAGTCAATCTTAGAGGAAAGTCATCGGAGTAGCTTGAGTATTCATCCGGGAGCTACAAAGATGTACCATGATTTGAAGAAGTTGTTTTGGTGGTCTGGTATGAAGAGGGACATAGCCCAGTTTGTCTACGCTTGTTTGACATGTCAGAAGTCAAAAGTAGAACACCAGAAGCCTTCGGGATTGATGCAACCGTTAGAGATTCCTGAATGGAAATGGGACAGTATTGCGGTGAATTTTGTGACTGGTTTACCGAATACGGCGAGGGGCTTTGATGCTATTTGGGTGGTGGTGGATCGACTTACGAAGTCCGCACATTTTATACCAATTAACATCAGCTTTCCGTTGTCGAAGCTGGCAGAGATTTACATCAGGATAATTGTGAAGTTACACGGTGTTCCGTCGAGCATAGTGTCAGATAGAGATCCGAGGTTTACTTCAGAAATTTGGAGGAGTCTGCAGGAAGCCTTGGGTTCTAAGTTGAGGTTGAGCTCGGCTTATCATCAACAGATCGATGGGCAGTCAGAGAGGACTATTCAGTCGTTGGAGGATTTGTTGAGAGCTGTATATTGGAAAAAGGTGGTGCGTGGGATACTCATTTGCCTTTGGTTGAGTTCACGTACAACAATAGTTACCATTCTAGCATTGGAATGGCGCATTTCGAAGCTTTGTATGGTAGGAAGTGTAGGACACCTCTGTGTTGGTATGAAACAGGTGAGAATGTGGTGCTTGGACCAGAAATTGTGCAACAGACAACTGAGACAATTCAGATGATCCGTGAGAAGATGAAAGCGTCTCAGAGTAGACGGAAAAGTTATCACGATAACCGGAAGAAAGATTTGGAATTCGATGAAGGTGATCACATATTCCTGAGAGTTAACCCAGTGACCGGTGTGGGTCGTGCTTTGAAATCAAAGAAATTGGATCCTAAGTTTATTGGACCGTATCAGATCTTGCAGAGGATTGGTGCAGTTGCTTATAGAGTGGCATTGCCACCGGAAATTTCGAACTTGCATGATGTGTTTCACGTGTCGCAACTTCGGAAGTATGTTTCAGATCCGTCTCATGTTATTCAGAGGGATGAAGTGCAAATCAGGGAGAATCTTACAGTGGAGATGATGCCTTTAAGGATCGAGGATCGCAAGATGAAGCAACTCAAAGGAAAGGAGATACCTCTGGTGAGAGTAGCTTGGGGAGGAGCAGCTGGCGGAAGTGTGACCTGGGAATTGGAGAGCAGGATGCGGGAGTCGTATCCGGAACTGTTTCCATCAGGTACATTTTCGAGGACGAAAATAATTTAAGTGGGGGAGAGTTGTAACACCCCATTTTTAATTATTTAATCGTCTAGTTTTATTTTAATTGTTGGCCTTGTTTAGGGCGCGTGTCTGAGTGCGTAGGGGGTAATGTTAGTAATGTGGAATTATTATTATTATTATTATTATTATTTTATTAATAGTATAGTTCATATTATTATTATGGTTATTATTATTATTTAGTAAAATAAAATATGATATAATTAATTAGATAATGGGAAAATAGAATTAGCGAGGGCAGTTTGGTAATTGGAGATTAATTAGTGAAAGATTGGTAGGGGTTAGCATAATCAGAATTTTTTTAGAGAGAGAATGAGAAAGACTAAGAAGAACAAGGGGTGCTAGGGCAAGGTTTTCTCATCAATTTTTCCAGAAATTCTGAACACATTCGAGGTAAGGGGGAGAAACGGGTTTAGTATTGATGATATGATAATGATAGGGTAGTGGGGAGTCCTTAACCCCGTAGGAATTTGTATGCAAAACGTTGTGTTGATGATTTGTTGTATATGTCTGATATGATGATGAGATTGTGCATGAATCGATCTGTGTTAATATGATTTTCTGTTGTTGTTGCTGTTGTATGAGCATCTCTATTGCAGATTTGTTTTTGACCCAAATTGGGAGAACAATTTGGATTCTAAAACCTAAAAGTCATGTAGTAATAATAGGTGAAGTGATAAGATGAAATTATGAGTACTAAAACTGATGTAGAACCCATTTTAGGACCAATTTGGAGTGGAAATTGGAGAATCCCGTAGCAGAATTCAGTCTGGTGTGGGAATGGTGAATTTGCGTAATGGATCTGGCCATACACGTATGGGAGGAGTTGATACGCGTAAGGTTGGGCAGGACAAGTGCCATTACGCGTAAGGAGAGGCCAAAAAGGAGGAATTGACACGGCCCTCTGCCCATACGCGTAAGGGTACGCGTATGGTGGCAAGGCAATACGCGTATAGGAGTAGCCGTACGCGTAAGCAGATCTGGAAGTTGGATTTTGGAAGAAAAATGGGTCTCTGCCCATACGCGTATGAAGCTGGTAAGTACGCGTATGGTGGGGCGAGGCAGGACGCCTTACGCGTCTGGTATGCACAGGAAGGGCGAGGGAGCTGGTCATTACGCGTATGACTCAGGTCAATACGCGTATGGACAACGTGCGTGTAGAAATTCCCCGTTTTGCGATTTCTTTCTCGTTTTCGCATCGGAACTGGTTTCTCTTGGACTGATAGGTTAATGATAGATGTCAGATGTTGAGGGATGGAATAATGATTATGAAATTAATTAATTTAATAATTTTTGGAGGATTAATTAATAATTAAGTGGGTTATGTGATGTGAAATAATCTTATGGTGTTGGATGATGATAGTGTGTTTGATGGTGTGATCAGGAGGATCGTGAGCATGTATCTATGTTATAATACATGTGTTTTTATATGCATTCTGTGTCATGCATTTCATGGTGATGGTGGGATGAATCATTGCTCAGGAGGAGTGTATGTGATTCATCCGTACTCCGATATGGAGAATGGTGGGGATAGATCATTGCCAAGTAGAGGTGTATGTGATCTATCCGGGTTCGATTGAATGAACCGTGTTGTTGGTACCACATACATTGTGTCCATAGTTATGTCGCATTGCATTTTGTTGTTACATGAAGTATTGTATGGTGATGGTTGTGACCAGTGGGTCTTGATTTTATGATTGTGCGTGAATACTACTTTTATCATGTATTTGTTCACCGTATATATTGAATGTGATTTCTCACCCCTTTGTTGTTGTTTTGTCTGTGCTTCTTCGGAAGTGCAGATAATCCAGGTACTTAGGTTGCTTGGATATGCGTGTTGCTTGTTCGAGTCTTAGGAGTGCTCTGATACGTAACACGGGATTTTGGGGATTTCATTCATTTTGTTATTTGTTATTCTTTTTGTTACGTATCTTTATTTTTGATGAACATTATGGTGAACCATGATTTTATGTGGAATTTTGGTGTTATTGGCAGATGGCCGTAGATTGAATAATAATTTGTTTTTCCGCTGTTTTATTTCAATTAATAAAAGGAGTTTGATGTTGGTTTTATAAATGTGGCATCCTACTTTATTTTGGTGTAAAATCTCTTATTATTTTCATAGCATTTTATGCATTTTTCATAAATGGGAAAGTGGGATGTTACAGATATCATTCACACAAACACTAAATGTCTCAATTGTATGATATCAAGATCCATTGGTATGTCGCAACTGTCTCCTACACCGACGACAAAACACGCGGTCGCAAGTATAAGTTAACGAGGGACACCTCCATCGGCGAGATCATTGACGACATCGAACATCTCCTACCTTACGGAGACAAACGGAAGGTTGCGAAGCTTCAGTATCGTTCACCTTCCGTTGATAACGAAGGGAATATCGCTTACAGCCTTGTTGAGCTCAAGAATCAAGAGGATGTTAGAGCGATGTGGCAGACTTTTTTGGGCTACGAAGAACGATTCCCACTCGAGTTCGAGACGACCGTCAAAATCTGAAGAACGGTCTATGACATCTTAGAGATGTGCAAGCATCCACCGGGCTATTGATCTTGTAATATTTAAATTTCTGTTGATGTTATGGCGATTTTCTCAATGTAATCCTGATTTTATTTTATGAATGTGAGAAACATTGTTGGATTTTTGGTGTTCTGCATCAGGTTTTGTTCCTGATTTGCAAATACGAACGTTTACCGGATGTGCACATCCGGTAAATACTGAATTTTTTTAAAAAAACGGTGCGTCCGAATTTGCACATCCGGAACGCAGGGGTATTTTCGTCAGCACGTTAGGTGCCTAAGAAGGCTGAGTGGTGTGTTAAGAAATTCTCTTCTTTAAATGTAGGTGTCATACTATGTGATGTTTCGTATGTTATGTGTTATTTGTTTTTCTGCGGTGATGTTTATTAGAGATATTTGAGTGTGTGGTTTTTGATATATAATTCATCTTTGCAAATATAATATCTTTTTAGGTTTAACTTCTGTATTTTTCTTTAGTTTTTATATTTCCAAAAATTATTATTTTGTTGTCTGTTCTTATTCTGTGTTTTTCTTTAGTTTTTATATTTCCAAAAATTCTTATTTTATTTTCTATTCTTATTCTTTATTTTTGTCTTTTTTAAATTAGTAATCCCTCAAATATTATATATATATATATATATATATATATATATATATATATATATATATATATATATATATATATATATATAGAGAGAGAGAGAGAGAGAGAGAAAGATGTGTATTAATTGTTAATTTTAATATTTTTTATGTATTTAATATTTTAATTTAAGCGTTAATTTAATTGTTAATTGAAATGTTATAATATATATATTTGAAGCAAACAATTAAATAACAAAGACATACTAGCCTAGTAAAAGAGGGTGCTCCCCTACAACTATGAGGACATGATTTCAATACTTGTTTGAGGCAAATTTTTAAATTTTGATATTTTAATATTTCAACATACAAATAATAAAATAATAATGAAAACCTAATTAAAATAAAAAGAATATATATATAAAAATCCAACAAAACATTACACGTCACGTAAAAAATATTAAAAAAAAAAATCATTACAAGATTTTTTTTTCAAATTCTCCCCAAATAGCATGCGGCAAGATGTGTATTAACCCTTAATTTTAATATAAGTTATTATAAGGATTAAAAACAAAACAATTAAAATAAAAAATAAAATAAAACCTTACATAAATTTATTTTGTATGGAACAATTACATTTTAAAACCTTACCTATAACAATTGGTATGTAAATTTTCTTTCTATTCTCAACTAAGTTATAGTGAAACCTATCTTTTTCCTCAAGAGGAATACAAAGTACCTAAATATCTTAAGATTTCTTTAGATAGTACTACCTCTCCCTAATTATTTGAGTTTTTTCTTTGTTTTTTTTTTTTATAAGACTCTTTTCAACTTTTAAAGTATATTAATTGTTTTTTTCTTCCAAACATATATATAATTATGTTAGTTTTTTCTATAATAAATATTCTTATATTAACATTGATTATTTATCTCTTCTAAGAATAAATTTTTAAAATTATACAAACAATTAATAAATTTAATATTTTTATCAACATTTTTTAATTAGCATAATTTATTCTATTTATTCTATAGAGTCTTATATTCATATTTTGGAAGGGAGGAAGTATGATCCTATCCAACCATTGTTTTATGCTTATAATTAGTTTGCACTTAGTAAGTAATAGTGCATCGTCAATTATAGGAGAGACACCCAACATGAATTAATGACTACTCTCAAATCAAATGAAGTGACATTAATATTTATGTGAAGGAAAGGGGTAACATGCTGGCTGCTACTCTATCACTTATCACTTAGCAAAGTTGTAAAATCGCTAATAATTGGACTCTAAATTCAACTTACAAGTTGCAATTTGAAAACATGTTAAAATAAATAAATAATTGCCGTTAGGGAAAGTTTTCTAGAGAGCATTGATACATAATGTAGAATAGACACCTTTGTGAGAGACACATCATTTATCTATCTAAAACTTTAAGGTGATAGGTGTATGAATTCTCTTACTTATAAATCCTCAAGTCACCACATTCCTATTCAATGTAGGACTATTTTTCCACTTACTCACACTTACTATTTTATTCCAACAATTACATGTATCAAACAATATACCAATATTTTTTATAAAAATTAAGAGCGCTACAATAGGCCGCATGAGAGGTAGGGAGCATAGAGGATAAGAGATGATGTACGGCTAAAGAAGCAAGTACATCAAGAACATAAAGCTCAAAAATATATAAAAGAGGGGGGAAAAAATAGAAACCATGTCCCTCGAGAGAAGGCGTGGAGACTAGAAGCAACCACCACCCTGTTATGAAAAATATGATTGTTGAATAACAATAATGTGAAGAATAATGCTCTTTAATTTGATTTTGATGAAAACATAGTGCAAATAAGTAACTTTTTTGTTTTAGTTTGATTTTGATGATAATATAATTCAAAAAATAATTTTTTTTTTAAATATTTGTTATATGTATAAAAAAAGCTTTCATCTATTCAAGGTGATTTATCTTTTAGAAAGAGAAAATATTCTACAAATGATTTTCTGATCTAAATGAATCTAAAAGATTTCATTTGCCACAACAATATCAAACATCATGTACGACATCTAATGAAGCATCCTTTGATTGCACATCATTGAAGATTCACTCAAATACTTTTTTTTTTTTTTAGAAAGCAATGAGATTATAAAACACCGAGTACAAGGGGTACTCGAACCCTTACAACGAAGAGAACGTCAAGAAATACACGCAATCGGGTTTGATGACCAAACCGACCAATTACAAGAGGAAAACAACTTAAGGTCCTTTCCTAACCACAGCCACGCAGACGCTTTAACCGCTTGAACTATACCTTCAATAGAGACTCCTCCATTATTAAAAATTACATCGTTACGACACAACCACAAATGCCAAACAGCAGCACACCAAACAAACATACCAAAGTTGTCACTCAAATACTTGTTGGTACATGTTATCAAAGCTATTATCTGAACATATATACTCAAGCAATCGTCAGATTCTTCTGATCAACTACAAGCTTAAAGTTAGCGATTTGATCCTCTAGAATAAGACCAAGTTGTTATATGCGAGAGTGTGTCCCTTGGCAACCTTCAATAAAGTTTATTCTTTGAGAAAAAAAATTGTTGTTTTTCTCTGAACATTCAATTTTGAGCCTGTTAAGTAATAATATACAATGTATATTGGCACATGATTTACGTGATAAAATATAGGTTTAATTTTTTTTTTTTAGTTTTGTATGTTAATTTTGAGGTTAATTTTGATCCTTTAACTTAAAAAAATTAATATTGATCTTTTAACTCTTTATAATGTACCATGTTAATTATTTTTGTTTAATTAACGATGAATTTAACGACAAATTTATGTGTTTTTCCGTCGTTAAATAGACGAAAAGGAAGAACATGATACATTTTAAAATTTTAAAGGAGTAATATGAACTGTTTTAACTTAAAGGGATTAAAATGAACTTTAAGGTTAACAAATAGAACTACAAAACATATTGAGTCTAAAATATACAATGTTTTGTCCAGAGAGACTTGATGTGATCACAAGAACATAAAATATCATGCTGCAAATATTACAAAGATTATAACAGATCCTTTATCAAATGTTAAAGATCATTCAACAATTATAAAAAGGAAGGTATGTGAAGACTCAACTTCTCCTATTTTATTCATCACACAAAAATATAAAACAACATTGAATTAATCTTGTAAAAAAAATTTAGAGAATAAACTTGAGAAAATAAGAAAGGAACTTTTAAAAGAAGCATATCTAGAGAAGAAGTTGTATTGAAGAAAGAAGAAATCAAGTGATTTTATTGTATACGCACTACTACAAAATAGACATTTGATAATATTATATTAATACAACCATTTTATCAACCGTAGTAATATCTCAGTTTTAACGCGTCTGATTTTTTTTATTAAAAGACTTTTTATCACGATTCATAATAACAACTGTGGTGATAGATTAAAGGTTAAGAGTTTCGAATCCTAGCATCAACATTTTTTCATTTTTTCAATTAAAAAAAAGTGTGTGTCCCTTAACATATGTATTGTTAAATAAAAATTGAAAAACTTCTAACTACGGTTGTTTGTATCAATTGTGGTTATATGTGCCATATTTCACTACAGTTAGTATTCGCAACCGTTGAGAAAGGAAAAAGCTTACGTAGAAACAAACCTAACACTTGGTTTTAGAAACAACCAATCATATTTTTTTAATTAATTAAAAAATAAAAATATGATATTCTCTCTCCTACATAATCACAACCACCCCATGAATCCAATTTAAAAATAAATTAAATTTTAAATAAATTTAATATTTTCTCTCTTTCTTATTGATTGTTTGTAACAATAAGGATTTAAGTTCGTTCCCACGCAAGTTTTTCTCGTTGAGAAATTCTTTCCTACAATATTAAAACATAACTGGTTCTTTATTTCCTGTATAATTCATGCTCTAGCGAACCAGGCGACAGCGATAGCGAAATCTTCATCTTCACAAATTTCATTCATATCTTGGAACATCCAATCTACACTATCTTCATTCATTTTTTGGAACAAAAATTGTTTTTTTGGTCTCTTCCTCCTCTTCGAAGTACAGTACATTACTTTTCTATGCTCCTTGTTCATTGTTCATTTTTCATTATTCATTTATTACTCTCTCTCTCTCTCTCTCTCTCTCTCTCTCTCTCTCTCTCTCCTTGTGTGTGTGTTGATTTTATCCTTTATGCGCTGTGGATTTGTGTGTTGTTGCAATTGGATTACTTTGTGTTATGATTTTTGTTGTAATAAGGCTATGTGATGTTGTCTTGTGTCCTATTCTCGCACAGTGCTGTTTTTGTTGTTTTTGTTTTGTTGTTATAACTCTATTGCAAATGAAGAAATACATGTGGTTATGATTATGTTTTAGGTTTTTGTTGTTTTCTAAATGAAATTGTTTGGTTGTTGATTGATGTCATGAATTGTAGAGGCTAGTTATGAAATTGTTAGGTTTTGGATTTATATTTTTGTGATGGATAAATTAGTATGCACATAACCATATTAGTATGTTGTGTGTGTAGCATTAGTGTGTCATTCACATTATTCTTTTAATATAAATTTCAAATTTTATTATGGATCGTAGTTAGATGAAAGCTGATAGATTAGTTCTGGTGTATGAGAAAGGAGTTATTGAATTCCTTGAATTTGTGGAACACATTTTTTCCGAGAATAATTGTCTCTTTTATTGTCCTTGTGTTAATTGCAGGAATATCAATAAACGGTAAAAGGAAGAAATATTACATCACCTATATTTTGATGGAATATGTCAAAATTATACAGCATGGACGTGACATGTGTAACACCTTAAACCCTGAAACTTATATATAAATTATTGCTCGACAATTTAAGGTGTTATCAACGACAACCCTTCAACAACACATAGACATTTTAAAAACATGCAGCTAAAAATATATAACATACAACACCTATCATTGCATGCTCACCTTCACTTAAGGTATTATCGCAGTGGAACCACATTAATCGTGGTAGTAAAACATGTCAACTACAATTTGGGTCGTATAAAAACTTAACTTTCACAAAATTATTCAAAATGAATTTTTGTTAGATTAATTATTTGATTAATCAAATATGGACTGACATAATTCATTATTAATTAATTATATTATGGTCTATTGTTATTAAACACTAATTATATGAATTGTTTGATTGAGTTTTGTGCCTGATGATAGGTCCCTGCCCTCAACCGTTTAGCTATTTAAGTGTCTCCCCATTAGACAATTAACATACTCTGAAAACACTAAATGGCAATGAGGGTAGTAATTCTCTCATACTCACTCTTCTGAAACCGTCTCTTAAATACTACAAGTCGTCTCTCAAATCCTACAAGGTACACTGTTCTTATCGTTCTTGATTATTCTTTAATATATAATATGTTATAATTTATATCTATTAAATTAATTTAAATCCTTCAATTTTAGTATCCAACTCTCAACAATTTCAAAACAACTCAATATAATAGTTATTAAAACTTCAACAAGACAATTAAGTCGACATCATACATAATAAATGAAAATATTGTTCGCTCACAGTGTTACAAAATCAGAGCATAGCGACTAAAAATATGATATATGTTTTTTTTACAAAATTTCTTTCTTATTAAAAATATGATTGTGTAGGGGTCTCTTCCTCCTCTTCGAAGTACAGTACATTACTTTTCTATGTTCATTGTTCATTATTCATCTCTTTTCTGTGTTACTTTGTGTTATGATTTTTGGTGTAATAAGGATATGTGATGTTGTTTTGTGTCCTATTCTTGCGCAGTGATGTTTTTGTTGTTTTTCATTTTGTTGTTATAACTCTATTGCAAATGAAGAAATGCATGTGGTTATGAATATTGTTCTGGACTGAACCAATGTCTAGAATTGGCCCAATCCGCCTCTGCTCCAGAGCGGCCCAAATTGCCTAAACCCAATCCACAGAGGGGCAAAAGCAACAGTTCTGTCCCTCCAACCGGGCAAGGAACGCCACGTTCCTCCCCGGATTTTATGCCCGTTACGCACGGCTTCCTCGCTGCCCGAACAGCAAGGGACAGGTGTCCGGAACTGCGTTTATGCCCGACATAACGGCTAGTTTCTGGCACCCTGCCCGACATAACGGCTAGTTTGGGCAGTTACCTATTCTTTGGGGAAAACGGTTATTTCGCCCCGAAAATAGGACCGTTGGCCACGTGCTGGGGGCTCTATATAAACTCTCTCGCTTGAGAGGGCCAGGTATCACTTTCTCGCCCTAAGAATACACTTTGTACTTGCCCCTTTTCTCTGACCCTTTCTTACTTAAGCGTCGGAGTGCCTTGCAGATACACCCCATTTTCTCCTCACCATCACTCCAAACACCCTACACGCCTGACGACCATCATCCGCCCGAGCACCTTGCCATCTGACGACCAGCGTACGTGGATCTGATCGAATACTCGAGATCAGTGGCGCCGTCTGTGGGAACTTCTTGTTCTCCCCTTCTTTCTTTCCTCCTCGGAAACTAAAGATCAAAACATACTTTCTTTAATCCACCCACATATGGCCGCTCAGAACTCCGCAAAAGGTGCTGACGCTACGGTCCCCGTCCCCGTTAACAAGATGGACGTTGACGGAAGATCTCCGTTACTTTCTGACCCCCGTTTTCTTCGAGACGGGGCCCCCGCATCTCCAACTCCTCCTCCAACCGAGCAAGGAGGCAAACCGCTACCATCTGGTGAACGACCAATTCCTGGCCCTCCCAGTGCCGACCTGGCCGTTGCAACTCTGTTAAAAGCTGTCAACCGCACAAACCTCCTCATCTTGCAACAAGGAGAAAGAATAGGAGATCTCGAGGAAGCGTCTCTCCCAAGATCCTCTCCTCCCAAGAGCAAGCACCGAGGATCAAGAAGCCCGCCACCTAGGCGCGGGGAAGGCCACAAATCGAGGCATGAGCCTGAATCGAGACACGGTCGCAAGCGCTATCAGATCTCCCCGCGGGATCAATCACCACCAAGACACAAAAGAACGAGGCAAGACAGACATTCTCCACCGGTCAGACCTCGTGACCGGCCACGTTCACCCTCACCTCGCAGAGACCGCCGCCGCGAACGCAGACAACGGTCACCATCAACTCCAAGTTCAGACAGCGACGACGAGCCTCACGGCCCGTTGTCCCGCAGGATCTTGGCCACCCATCTCCCTAAAGGGCTAGAGAAGCCTCCGTCTCTAGGGACTTACGATGGGACCACTGACCCAGATGAGCACATAGAAAACATAGACGCTCTTTTGGACTACAGAGGGGTGCGAGGAGCCATCAAATGCCGCATGTTCCCGACCACGCTCCGGAAGGGAGCAATGACTTGGTATAAGCAGCTACCAGAAGAGTCTGTCACATCCTGGAGGCAGCTGGGGAGGATTTTCTCCCGTCACTTCACTGCATCGCGACGCCATCCGAAGAACGAGGCATCCCTCGGAGCTGTCGTACAGGGAAGAGATGAGCCTCTCCGGGTCTACATTGAGCGATTCAACAAGGAGGCCGTCCAAGTGCCAACGACCGACGAGATAAAGAAATTCTTGCTCGAGCAGGGGTTACGTCCTGGCTCAGACTTCGCGAAAGCCATCGGCCTCGATCCACCGAGGAACCTCAACGCCCTTCTCCTCCAAGCCCAGTCGCACATACAGTACGAGGAGAAGGTCGCTGCACACTCTGTCCGGGCCTCTCGAAACCAAGAAGGTGCCCGGGCATCTAGGGCTGAAGAACCCTCGATATCCCGTCGAGGGGATAAAAGACGCGACGATTGCCCTCGCGAGGCACGCGAGCAGAGGGGACCTTCTGGGTGGTTCCACGAATATACGCCCCTCACTACCTCGAGGGAGAAAATCTTGTCCGAGTGCGCCAACTCAGAGTTCAAGCAGGCGGGAGTCCGTTTCCCCAAATAGCTGCCGGCCAGACCGGGTGTAGACAAATCCAAGTATTTCCGCTTCCACAAGAGTCACGGTCATACAACGGAAGAGTGCATCCACCTCAGGGATGCCATAGAGATCCTTATTCGCGACGGCCACCAGAAGCAGTTCGTGAAAAAGAAAGATGCTCCCCGGCAAGAAATCCGGAGAGCAAGAAGGTTGTAGAAGAGACTCCGCCCTCGGATGACACCAGCGTGCAGGTCGCCATGTCCGTAACCCGGCCAGAGGACTTCCGCATCCCTGATAGACTGCCCGTCTCCACGTACCTCGCTGCTCACAGCCCGTGGGAGGCATTCCCGTCAGCCATGGTCATTTCGGGTGGTGGGTACAACAAAATCACGGTCGGCTCAGTCAAGAGGAGATTCGACCAATTGATCAGCAAGAGCTCCAACGAAGTTACTACGCTAGACACCACTCGCAAAGGATCCGTTCCTATTTCCTTCTACAAGGAGGAGCTCCTCGGCGGGTCGCCAAACTCAAGCATTCCGCTGCTTATCCGAGCAAGGATGGCGAACTTCGACGTTCGCAGAATACTCGTGGACCAGGGCAGTTCGGTTGATATAATGTACAACCACCTGTTCGAAACGCTGCAGCTGAACGACTCGCACCTTACTCCATACGTTGGATCTGACCTACAGGGATTCAACGGAGCGGTGACAAAACCCCGGGGTTACGTAAAGCTCATCGTAACATTCGGTTCAGGAAAGACAACCCGAGCAATTAAAGCACAGTTTCTGGTAATCGATTGCCCGTCACTATACGAGTGCATCTTTGGAAGGCCAACCCTAGCAGAGTTGATTGCAGTGCCTTCCACAGTACATCTCAAGATGAAGTACTACACTTCTGAAGGGATGGTCGCCACCCTCCACGGCGACATCGAAGCTGCCCGTCGGTGCTTTGAAGCAGCATCAAAAGGACTAAGCACTATCTCAGCAAGACCGAGGACATCTGGTCGTCCCCCTCTGCCCAGCAGCTCCGAGCAGCCAAAACCGCTTCCCCAGGTCGAATCTATCGACTTGGACAGCCGTTTCAGCGAGGAAGATCACGCCAAGGGCCCAACGACTTCGGGCAGCCAGTCCGACAACAGCGGTCATCTCCTACGCCCTGTCCCAGATGGCAACTTCGAGATCGTTCCGTTCGGAGAAGACCCCCATCGGGGAGTGAAGATCGGAGCAGACCTCCCCGACCTGGCTAGGAGACAACTAAAAGCATGCCTCCGGGAGAACGCGGACTTGTTCGCGTGGAGCGTTGCAGAAATGCCAGGGTTGGACCCGTCCGTCGCTTGCCACCAGCTTACAATTGATCTGACCGTCAAGGCCGTTGCCCAACGCAGAAGGAAACAGTCCCCGGAGAAGACGGAAGCAGCGGAGAAAGCTGTCAAAGACCTTCTAGAAGCTAGGTTTATTTCTGAGGCCAAATACACTACATGGCTCTCAAATGTTGTACTTGTAAGAAAAAATAATGGCAAATGGAGAATGTGCGTTGATTATACTGATGTCAATAAGGCCTGTCCGAAGGACGCCTACCCCCTCCCCAATATAGATAAGCTCGTAGATAACTCAGCAGGTTTTAAGCTTTTATCGTTCCTCAACGCCTACTCGGGCTACAATCAAATCCCAATGGCCGCGAGCGATAAAACGTACACGGCCTTCATGAGCGAATCGGGCAACTATTACTACAACGTAATGCCCTTCGGGCTGAAAAACGCCGGCGCTACGTACCAACGAATGATGAACAAAGTCTTCCAAGGACAAATAGGTGACATGCTCGAAGTATACATGGACGATATGATCGTCAAGTCCCATGAGGAACTAGATCATGTCGCCCATCTTCGCAAAATTTTCGAGCAAGCCAGAAAGTATCAAATGCGTTTCAACCCAGAGAAGTGCACGTTCGGTGTACGGGCAGGTAAATTCCTTGGCTTCTACCTAACGGAACGAGGAATAGAAGCTAACCCCGACAAGTGTCGGGCATTCTCTGAGTTCCCAATGCCCAGGTCTAAAAAGAACATCCAGTCCCTCAACGGGGTACTTACCTCGTTGTCCCGCTTCGTTGCAAAGTCCGCCCAACACGCCCTTCCCTTCTTCAAGCTCTTGCGAAAGGAGGCAGCGTTTGAATGGACCGAGGAATGTGAAGGATCCCTCCTTCACCTGAAGCAAGCTCTGTCGAAATCGCCCGTATTGTCACGGCCAGACGCCGGGGAAGTCTTGTTTCTATACCTCGCCGTCACTGTCGAGGCCGTCAGCGCCGTTCTCATCCGCGAGAATCCTAGCGGGGAAAAGCCAGTATACTTCACGAGCAAAGCGTTGCAAGACGCAGAGCTGCGATATCAACAGATAGAGAAGCTAGCATTGCCCCTCGTCAACGCTGCCAGACGACTAAGACACTATTTCTTGGCCTACACGATCGTGGTGAGGACGGATCAGCCCGTCAAGCAATTGCTGGGACGACCAGACATGGCGGGAAGTATGCTCAAATGGTCGTTGGAACTGTCCGAGTTCGACATCCAGTACGAAAGAAAAAAAGCTCTTAAAGCCCAAGCCCTGGCCGATTTCGTAGTAGAAGTAACCTTCTCAGACTCCTCGTCCCACATAACGAACAGGTGGACCATCTACGTGGACGGGGCATCCAGCTCGAGCGGCAGCGGGGCAGGAGTAATTTTGGAAAACGATGAAGGGACCATTGTCGAGGCTTCTCTCACATTATCCTTTCCCACGTCGAACAACCAGGCCGAATACGAAGCCATCCTCGCCGGTTTGCGCCTAGCCGAAGACCTAGGGGCTGAAGAACTCATCATTTACACGGACTCGCAGCTCGTTGCCCACCAAGTGTTAGGAGAGTATCAGACCAAAAACGACAGTCTGTCTGAATACCTAACCCTAGTCAAGGGAAAAATGTCGAGGTTCAGAGCAGTAGAAGTAAGACATGTCCCACGCGAACATAACGTGCGAGCAGGCGTCCTGTCCAAACTAGCAAGCACCAAGAGGAAAGGCAGAAACAGGTCAGTCATCCAAGAAATACTTCCCCGGTCCAGCATCGATAAGGGATCCTCGACCCTACACGTGCACGCGATCGGGGACAGCGACTGCTGGATGACACCAGTCTACAACTACCTCACCAGGGACGAACTTCCGGATGACCCCAAGGAAGCCAGCACCATCAGACGAAGAGGTTGCTCGTACGTCATCCTCGAAAACAAACTCTATCGACGAGGCTTCTCCATCCCACTGCTCAAATGCGTATAGGAGGAAGTTGTCCCCCACGTATTGCGAGAGATTCACGAGGGCATTAACGCCCAGCACCTGGGAGGGAGATCCCTTGCCCGCAAGGCCCTTCGGGCAGGGTATTATTGGCCAACCATGCAGCAAGACGCCAAGGAGCATGTGAAGAAATGCGACAAATGCCAACGACACGGGGATATGCACCTAGCTCTACCTAACGAGCTGAAGAACATGTCCTCCCCGTGGCCATTCGCCTGGTGGGGCCTAGACATCCTAGGACCCTTCGTGACGGGGTCCAGCCAAAACAAATACCTGATAGTGGGCGTAGATTATTTCACAAAATGGATAGAAGCAGAAGCCTTAACAAAAATAACAGCACTTAACATTCTGCGCTTTTACAAACGGAACATCCTTGCCCGTTTTGGGATTCCCCAAGCAATCGTCACGGACAATGGGACACAATTCACGGACAAGAAGTTCCAAGACTTTGTCACCCATCTCGGAACAAAGCAACACTTCACGTCTGTAGAGCATCCCCAGACCAACGGGCAGGCAGAAGCGGCCAACCGCGTCATTCTTCGTGGCCTCAAGCGAAGACTGGATGAAACGAAGAAAGCCTGGGTCGAGGAGCTCCACAGCGTCTTATGGGCCTACCGCACTACTCCCCAGTCCACCACCGGGGAAACACCTTTTCGCCTAGCATATGGCACGGAGGCTGTTCTACCCATTGAAATCCACGTACTGTCTAGAAGGACCGAATCACCTCTAGACGAGGAAATGTATAACGAAGCGATAAGGGAGGAGCTCGACCTTGTCGAGGAAATCCGAACAGGAGCAGCCCTCCGCGAAGCATCCCTTAAGCAAAAAATAGCAATCAGGCACAACGCCAAAGTCTTACGACGAGAGTTCGATGTAGGCAGCCTTGTTCTGCGAAGAAACCACAAGGACCCTCGCGAAGGAAAACTAGCAGCCAACTGGGAAGGACCATACAGAGTCCGTTCCAAAACAGGAAATGGTGCGTACTTCCTCGAAACCCTTGACGGGGATGCGCTCCCTCGACCATGGAACGCTGAGAAACTTAAGCAATACTACAGCTAGAGTAACTATAGGCTTTCTCACATCAAGCGACCACCTAACGGTCATCGTCCTCGTCTAGGTACAAACGACGCACACGCACAAAGTAAAATCCCGCTCAAGTGAATGAGCCGGAACTCTGCTCGTCGGCGGTCCTCAACCGAGCATCGCCTTCGCCCAAGTACCATGATTGGCAGAACCCCAGCTCGCGATGGGACGTTCACGCTGCGATCTCAGGCCTCGATTGCGACCTGAGATCCGCAACCTCGTCGGGACCTTCCCCAGCTATTCGACCAGTTCTCCGCACTGATAAATCAACACACAACGAGCTGTCTTTCAAAAAAGAAAACTCCGTTAACAGACACACCCTCCGACGGGCAGTCATACATGCACAACTAATGTAAAGTACTGCAATATGAACAAAAATTGCATAAATAACCGAGCATTAAATAAAAAGGCCACAAGGGCCAAAATTTGTGCGTATTACATAAAAAAGGGGGCCACCCCCCCCCCCCCCCAAAAAAATCAAATAAGTTACAAGTAAATCAACGGCACGCAGGCCGGACAAAATACAACAACAACAAAACAACAAATCTCCTCATTCTTCCACATGCTCGGTTGTCGCGGGCTCAGGTCTCTGCTCCTCCGCGGCTGGTACTCGGGCTGAACCTCGGGGGTATTAAGAACAAGACCTGCGGGCAAGACGATGCGGCCATCCTCCATACGCGCAAGATAGTGGATGCCCTCGGTCGAAATCTCGAGCCCAGGGTTCACCACCTGCAACTGGGACACGGCACTGTCGAAGGACTCAGCTGCCACGGCGATACCGTCTTCCTCGGCCTGCAAAATGCCGGCGACCAACTCAGCCCTAGTCTTCAATACTTTGATCTCATCCGGTTCATCAGCACCCGGGGCACTGGCCGCCATCAGCTCTTTGTTCAACTCCTCGGCAGCCTTTTTCTCCGCCTTCAGCTTGGCGACCTCCTCTTTCAGCCTGTCCGTCTCCTCTTCGGCCTTCTTCCTAGCCTCACGAGCACCCTTGACTTCTTCTTTTAGGGACGCCTCGGAAGCCCGGGCAGCAGTGAGTTCAGCCTCAAGCACGGAGTCCCCTTCCGCATAAACGGCCGCCATTTCCAGCATCCTCACCATGGCGGAAGCGTCATGGGACACCAGCGCCCTCTTGCTCGCTCGGTCCATGCTTCCCAAGCTGAGTGATTCTGCCCGCGGAACGATCAAAGTGTTGCCCTCAAAGAATCTCCTGTCAAGGACGCACGGAGGGAGCTCAAACTTCCCTTTCTCAGGCGCCCGGGTCAGGTCCACGGCATCCGACGACCTTTGCCGCTTCGCTCGCCCAGCCAGAGCCAGTGGGGAGTCCTGGGGAACTGGAGTGGGAGAAGCGGAGGTCCCCGTCGCAGTTTGAATAAGGCGAAGAGCACGGGCACCACCAGCAGGACGGGTCTTGGGAGGAGCCGCGCCAGCCTTACCCCTCGCCATGGCGTTCCTCACCACACGATCACGAGCTTGAGGCATCTCACCTGCACAAATGAAACAAACACGTTAGAAATGGGGAAGAAGAAATAACAAACAAAGTCTAAGTAACTAAGTCTACCGAGCAACTTCTCGACATCCACGGGGGTCTTGCACTCCAGCAGTGCCTTGACGGGGATAAACCGATGCTCGACCCTTTGACTCCCATCCTCCTCAAAGATAGGCTGGCTCTTGCTCGTCCAACACTCAGCGAGGCTGAAAGAGTTTACCCAAGTCACCAGTCTCTCGTAAGACACGGCATCCTGCCCGAGTAGCGCGCTCGGTTCAAAGACGTAAGCGCCGGGCTTCTTTGAGAAGTGGTCAGGTGTCCAGCGGATCGGGAACCTGTACACTCTCTCCCCGATTTACTTCCCTTCCTCGTTGAGCAGCTCTTCTCCGTTCTCATCACACTCCACCTCCCAGGCGTACACGCTATCCTAGGCAGCCTCAGAAAATGGCTCGACAATGAAGTACCGCCCCTTGAACGTTCGGATGGACTCCGAGAACGGCTTAAACAACTTTCTGGGCTGCTTCAAGGAGACCCATCCGTACCTTTTCCCCGCCAGCTGCCGCTGTAGGTGGAAAACAACAAAGAATAGAGGAAGGGTGGTCCCCAGAGCAAGGTGCTTGCACACCAACTCAAAAGCCCGTATAAAGGCCAGCGAATTGGGGTGGAGTTGAGAAGGCGCCAACTTCAGATGCACAAACACCGACCGCTGGAAGTCAGTGAAGGGCAACCTCAGCCCCAATTCCTTGAAAGCATATTCATACATCGAGAAGCAGTCCCCGAAGCTCGAGGAGACCCGCTCGTCCGAATTAGAAAAAAGCACTCTCCATTCACCCGCTGGTCCCACCTCGGTAAAGACATCCGCCACCGATCTGGCAAACGTGGAAATATGTTCGGAAGGTTCGGCCACCTCCCACTCCTCCGGGAAGAACCCTTCTACGTCTTCCTCCATGACGTCCACCTCTTCTCCCCCCTCAACTTCGCTCGCTTCCCCCTCGACTTCGCTCGAGGAGTTCGATGTCGTCGAGCTCGATGACGCAGAACTCGAGGCCATTGCGCTGCTACTCTCCTCGGAGACAGTTTCCTCCTCGGATGTAACTGGGATAACTTCCCTCTCTGGCTCCATCGCCACTACGATCACCTGAAAAAGTAGAGAAAGACAGTGAATTCGACAGGAAATCAAATCCACCCTTCCACTGATAAGTCAAGTGAAAGGGCGCGCAGAAGGCTAAGGACAACGTCCCCGACCTAAGCTCTAACATCAAACGAAGAAAGAAAAACCTCCCCGCGAGGAGATGCCCGAGACATACCATCTTCCTACGAGGAACCTCCCCGCGCTCGTGCCCTGATTCCGTTTGAAGCCCCACCAGAAACTGCAAGGTTCCACCGGAATCTGGAAACGTTCTACCGGATATTTCACCAGTCCATCAGAAGATGGTAAGACGCGGTGGTCACGACTCGCAACCACGACGTGGACCACCACGCTCAACAAACGCACTACCTACTCTGGCGAGGTGGTTGAAGCAGCAGAAGGGCAGAACCACCGCCCACCACCAACACTCGCCGGAAACCTACCTATTTTGTCACCTAAAACTAACCCTAGCCGCATGCAATCTACCATCAACAATAAGAGAAAGTGAAACAAACTGGAAATCAAAAAACTTACTTGATTTAAGTAGAAGAGAAAGGCTGCTCGAAACTTGGCACGGTGGTCGGTTGCTCTGAAGACGGCGACGGGCAAGAACGCTGATGACGACGAAGAGAAATCAGAAGGGAAAAAGTGCAAAATGGGACAACCTTCACCCTTTTATACTGAGGGGCACGTGCACACACGCGCCCGTAAGCAATAATGACTGCCCACTAGCCATATTTACCTATTAACTGCTACACAGGGCTCGATACACACGTGGCAACCCAACGTTTCCCATTCTGTCTAACGCTTTATCTCCCCGAATACCGGGCAATGTAGTCTCGACCACGAATATCACGAACATGAAGGGCCACGAGCACCTCTAAACGATCATCCTCGTATCCAAACGACGACTCCGCACTAGCTCCCCTGAGCGACGAGCAGTCCTTAAGTGATCACTCCCATGCTCGGGAGCAACGACTTGGGGGGCTCCTGTTCTGGACTGAACCAATGGCTAGAATTGGCCCAATCCGCCTCTGCTCCAGAGCGGCCCAAATTGCCTAAGCCCAATCCACAGAGGGGCAAAAGCGATAGTTCTGTCCCTCCAACCGGGCAAGGAACACCACGTTCCTCCCCGGCTTTTACGCCCGTTACGCACGGCTTCCTCGCTGCCCGAACAGCAAGGGACAGGTGCCCGGAACTGCGTTTATGCCCGACATAACGGCTAGTTTCTGGCACCCTGCCCGACATAACGGCTAGTTTGGGCAGTTACCTATTCTTTGGGGAAAACGGTTATTTCCCCCCGAAAATAGGACCGTTGGCCACGCGCTGGGGGCTCTATATAAACTCTCTCGCTTGAGAGGGTCAGGTATCACTTTCTCTCCTTAAGAATACACTTTGTACTTGCCCCTTTTCTCTGACCCTTTCTTACTTGAGCGTCGGAGTGCCTTGCAGGTACACCCCCTTTTCTCCTCACCATCACTCCGAACACCCTACACGCCTGACGACCATCATCCGCCCGAGCACCTTGCCATCTGACGACCAGCGTACGTGGATCTGATCGAATACTCGAGATCAAATATGCTTTAGGTTTTTGTTTTCTAAATGAAATTGTTTGGTTGTTGATTGATGTCATGAATTGTAGAGGTTGGTTATGAAATTGTTAGGTTTTGGTTTTATATTTTTGTGATGGATAAATTAGTATGCACATAAACATATTAGTATGTTATGTGTGTAGCATTAGTGTGTCATTCACATTAGTCTTTTAATATAAATTTCATTATTTATTATGGATCGTAGTTGGATGAAAGCTGATAGATTAGGTCCGGTGTATGAGAAAGGAGTTCTTGAATTCCTTGAATTTATGGAACACTTTTTTCCCAGGAATAATGGTCTCTTTCATTTTCCTTGTGTTAATTACATGAATATCAATAAACGGTAAAAGGAAGAAATATTACATCACCTATGTTGCGTTGGAATATGTCAAAATTATACAGCATGGACGTGACATGTGTAACACCCCAAACTCTGAAACTTATATATAAAGGATTACTCGACAATTTAAGGTGTTATCAACGACAACCCTTTAATAACACATAGACATTTTGAAAACATGCAGCAAAAAAGTAAACAACATACAACACATGTCATTGCATGCTCACCTTCACTTAAGGTATCATCGCAGTGAAACCACATTAATCGTGGTAGTAAAACATGTTAACTACAATTTGGGTCGTATAAAGACTTAACTTTCACAAAATGATTCAAAATGAATTTCAGTATCCAACTCTCAACAAATTCAAAACAACTCAATATAATAGTTATTAAAACTTCAACAAAACAATTAATTCGACATTAAACATAATAAAAGAAAACATCGTTCGCCCGCAATGTTACAGAATCAGAGCATAGCGACTAAAAATATGATAACTAAGGAAAATAACTCCAAGAGCTATTTCCCACTCACAACAGTAATTCTTCTCATGAGTATCTGCAAGATGTTCATGTTGGACAATATCAAAGCAAAGAGTGTGATCATTCACATCAATAATTTAATGGTATAAGCTGCAAGGTAGAATTCAAACATCTAGACATTTAACTACAATCACAGAACATCATTGTGAGTATGTAGGACAAGTCAAAAATTCAAAATCTGCAGCTTAATATCATTAAAACAAGCATTTACACCCATTGCAGACTCATGATGGGTTTCCCGTCGCGGTCGTAACGTCCGTCATCCACCTCAACACTTTAGAATGTCACCTATGTGACGAACAACTTGGAGAACAAGCCTGGGCAGCGTGACGGGTTACCCGTCACCAGCGTGACACTTGTCAGCCCCCTACAACCTGCAGAACTCGTCTTTCCAATGGAGTTCAATGGAGAACTCCTAATTCTCAGTCCAGGCATCAAAAAATGATCCAAAACATTACACACATGTTATATATTCCCCAATAACATGTGATTTCATCAAATCAACACCTTTATTTCATGATTTTCATAAAATCATATTATTCCCAAAACCTTCAAAATAACAATGGTGAATATGTGTAAACTCGTTACAACACAATGTGTCATACATCATAGCACACGAATATTACCACTAATCATCATCACATATAGCAAATCAAGCATCAATAACAAAATTGCGTTAAAATCTCAATGCCCTATTGAAGTTTAAGGACTCCTCAATTATACCCCTCATGCATATACCCGTTATTGAGATAGTTTTCCACCCTTACCTGGTTATCCTAGCAGCAGTGAAAAATTATGGTCTTTGATTCTCTAATCCCCTCCAAGATCTAAGGTTTCTCTTGTACTTTCTCTAGCCTCCTCACTATTCTTGAATTCTTGTTATACGTTAAGATAAAAACTCCCTAAAACTAGGTTATGCTTCTAATTTATATCATTAGGGTAAATCTTATTATAAGTCTAATTTTGGCCCAAACTCTGATTCATCTTACTCCTTCCTCCCTTCTACTCCTCATAAATCACACTTTGGCCCCAAACTTTCTATATTTTATTAAATTAAATAAATCTAATAAAATACTATTATTTTAATTATTTAAATAAATTTTAATAATTTAATCAAACTCAAATAGCCTCTAATTACTCTCCACACCTCCACCTCAATGTCACGCACCCTTACCACCCATATTTATTTAATTAATATTACCCACTAAATAAATAAATACACAAAAATCATAATAAATCAAATAATTTTAATAAATAAAAAACTAGGGTGTTACAACTCTCCCTCCACTTAAAGAATTTTTTTCCTCGAAAATTACCTTAAGTAAATAGATTCGGATACAACTCCCTCATTTGGCTCTCAAGCTGCCAAGTCATGTTTCCACCGGCTGGTCCTCCCCAAGCTACCATCACTAAGGTAATCTCCTTACCATGCAACTACTTCACTTCTCAACCCTCTATCTGCATGGGTGATGCCACAATAGGCAGGTTATCTCTCATTTGCACATCATCTACTTAGATCACATGAGACGGATCTGGAATGTATCTCCTCAACTGAGACACATGAAACACACCATGAAGATTTGCACAATAAGGTTAGTGAATGATCTCAATAAAGTAAAGTAAGAACAGTTGAAAATCGACATGTACATACCACATTCTTATGATTTTCATGTTACACGTTTCATGATGAATCTATGTTGTCTTGCTATATCACTATTAGTAATCAGTGATGAGGTTAGTTATGATTTATATAACAAAAATCACTTTGGTTCTATGTACTGACGTACCAAATGGACGAGATTATTTGAATATGTTTGAAGTATATATAATGACAAATTTTAAGCTCATAAAGTCTAACATATGAGTAAAGTTACATATGTGACTAATGGGAGATTGCTAGAATTTCGGGTGACAAATGTAATATTTCATGTGTTATAGTCATTATTTAATTACCCAAAACTATATTTGTCTAATGATATTAAGTCTATGGCTAAGGGCGTATATGTCATAAAAGGTTATTGTATAGATATCATAAGTCAATATTCTAATTTGATGAGGGGTCAAATTAGAATATTGAAAACTGAGTAGTAAACCTAAGAGAGTTATATATATATATATGGGTTATGATCTCTATTTGTAAAAGGAGATTAACAAGGCTTATTAGGTATTATCTCTTCATCCCCATAAGAAGAGAATCAAGAAACCCTAAGGCGTTGTACAAATCAGAAGATCACATACCCACAAACCTTTAACGATTTCATTGGAAAACTCATGTACACTTCTGCTTTCATTCTAATATTGTATTCGGGTATGGGTTATAAGAATATGAGTTCATAGGATATGAACTCAGAAAGATTATATCAAGATTATATTCTTGATTTCTATACGGATAGAAATACATTTGGTAATTAACATATTTAACAATTCTACCTAAGAATCACTTTCATGAAGAGAAGAGAACTTTCTCTTCATATGCTTGTTGTACCACCATATTAAAATAAAGAATGGGTATATAAAATATTGTTTTAGATTTTGATCTTTTCTTTTATTCATAAAATTGATGTAAATATGTCCATCATTAATTACTTATAACCATACTATGCAAGCCAAATTATATATGACCCAACGTAGTCTCTCAATACACACCCTGATAATCACTCAAATATATAGTTAAGCATTTAAAGCATGACATGAGCGGTCATAAAATTGTATAAGAGTTGCACTAGGTTGTTTTTACCTATAATATGAAATTAGACGTAGTTAAAAAGTATACAAAAAATATTTGAGATAAATTTAATAGTTTGTTATTAGTTTATTAGGGTTTGTTAGGTTTGAAATTAGTTTGTTAGGGTTGATTCTGTTTTCAAGCTCTGATAGTTTATTATTAGTTTCTTAGGGTTTGTTAGGTTTGTTATTACTACCTCCGTTTTTTATTATGAGTCGCTTTGGGGGAAAAATTTGTACCACAATATAAGTCGTTTTATAATACCAATAAATCATTAATGTTATTTATCCTACTATACCCTTAAATATTTATTATTCTCTCTCCATTCAATTATGTAAATTTGTCTTTCCAATACCATTAATAAATGACAATTTTGTAAAACCATTCATAATTTCTCTTTTCCATACTACATTTATTACATTTCTTAATATGTGTGAAAAGTAAAAATGGACTTATAATAAAAAACGGAGGGAGTAGTTTGTTAGGGTTAATCCTATTTTCAAGCTCTGAAAGATAGATCATCAGCCTATATAAAGGTATGTCACGTGTCATAAAAAAACAATAAGAATACAACATATTTTTCAAGATAACTTTCTATTATGACATCAGATCCCAGTTCTGATTCGGAAGAGATATTGGATAAGAATAATACCTCCAAACTTGAAAATATGACTGGTAAATTTGAATATTGTTTCAATTGGATACTTGATAGTAGTGTTTCACACCACATGACTCCTTTGACCTAAATACTGAAGAAAATTAGAAAATTAGATAAACCTTTCTAGATAAATACACCGACAGGGATTTCAACCTTAGTTGAAAATATGGGATACGTGAATTTATCAAGTTCCTTTACGTTAAAAGATGTGTTATTGGTTCGTGACTTTAAATGCAATCTGATTTCAATTCATAAACTAACATATGATTTAATTTGTTATGTGATTTATGATCAAAATTCTTGCACAATATAGGACCAATCCTCGAAGAGGGAGATTAGATCAGGTGACCTGCATGAAAGGGTTTTGTATTCACAAAGCAACATCAACAAGGCTTCATGGGTGCAGCTAAGAAGGACATGGCAACCTTATGGTAAATCATAATGGGACATTCCTCAAATCAAGTCCTTCAGCATATTTCACATTTAGTCAAATACAGTTTAGATAGGACAAACTGTTGTGATGTATGTCACAAGGCAAAACAATGTAGAAATTATTTTCCTTTAAGTATTAATAAAGCTGAAGCACCTTTTGAATTGATTCACTATGACTTATGGGGGAAATACCATACTGCCACAAACAATGGATAACATTACTTTCTAACCATTGTAGATGAGTACACTCGTGGCACATGAGTATATTTAATGAATCACAAGACAGTGACTTTATAACATTTGATTAGTTTCAGCAATCTAATCAAAAGCGAATTTAATATGCATATCAAGAGGATTAAAAGTGACAATAAGACAAAGTTTACTAACTCTTATTTCAAGTGTTTCACTCAAAAATAAGGGATCATGCATGAAACTTCTTGTGTTGTCACATCTCAACAGAATAGACGTGGGGAATGCACGCATAGACAAAATTTGAACATAACACGAGACTTGCATTTTCAAACAAATCTACCATTTCTTTTTTGGGGAGATTGTGTATTGATGGCAGTGTATCTAGTTAATAAAACACATACAGTGGCAAATAAGGGAATCATTCCATACGAGTTACTTTTTAAGAGAGCACCAAACTATGAGCACTTGAGAACTTTTGGCTGCTTGTGCTACAAGAAAAATGACTCAAAGAGAATCAGTAAATTTTATCCCAGAGTTAAAAGGTATATTTTTATTGGTTATCGACAAGGACAAAAAATATGGAAAGTTTACAATCCAAATACTTGTGAGTGCTGCATATCGAGATATGTAGTGTTTTATAAGCATATATTTCCTTACCATGTGCAAGACAATAATGGGTCTACTAATTTTAGAAATAACTCATCAAATGATAACCTTAATGATGAATCTTCACTCTATAATGTTGCAGAATTGAAAGTACCAAGCCTTGGGGAAATTCCTCAAAATGACCAAACATCAGGTCCTATAGAAAGTTTACCCATTCATGAGCCTGAATACACAAGTCAAACTGGGGGTGAGGCTATAGAGCAAGAACGTGTATCCATAGATGGCATGAATGAGGAAGTCACCAATTATTCTAAAAAAGATTCATCAAGTGAAAGTGAATGTGAAGTCTAAATTGATGGGGCGCCTTAGAACATGCCACGCATAAGACAACCTCTAAATTATCTAAAAGACTATGATTGTGTCAAATTAAACATAAACCCTAAGTGCATGGCAACAATTCCATAATCCTCTTCAGGTATCACATATCTCATCTCAAAAATTTTAAATTGTGATAACTTTTCACAAAAACATAAAGCTTACTTTGCAGCCATCACTAATGACGAAGAGCCTCAATCATATATCCAAGCAGTCAAGCACATAGTTTTGAGGGAGGCCAAGGCTCAAGAAATCAAGGCTCTAAAATACAATGAGATATGGGAACTAACTTATTTACCGTAACGAAGAAAATTGATAGGATGTAAATGGGTGTACAAAATAAAACATAAAGTTAGAGGTGAGATTGAAAAGTACAAGTCCATATTAGTTGCTAAAGGTTACACACAAATTTAAGGTAAGGACTTCAATGAAACTTTTGCACTAGTGGCCAAAATGACCACAATCAGATGGTTGTTAACAGTTGTAAAGGCAAAAGGATGAAAATTACATCAAATGGATGTTAGTAATGCCTTCTAGCATGGAGAATTGACAAAAGAAGTATATATGAGTCCTCCACAAGGATATAAATATCTGAACAAATATTTGGTATGCAAATTAAAGAAATCATTGTATGGCTTGAAACAAGCATATAGAAATTGGCATAACAAGCTATCTCAATATTTGATAAAATATGGTTTCCAAGGCAACCAGTTTGATCATAGTCTATTTACTTATTCACATGGATCAATTTTTTTTGTTGTTTTGATCTATGTTGAAGACTTAATCATTGCTAGTGATCTTGAGACCTATGATCAGTTCAAGCAATATCTTAATTAATGTTTCCTCATAAAGGATCTTGGTTCACTTAAATACTTCCTAGACCTGGAACTAGCACAAGGTTCAGAAGAGATATTCCTTTGTCAAAGAAAATACACATTAGAATTCTACAAGAATGTGGAATGCCTGATTGTAAGCCTTATTTTTTCCAATGGAACAAAATCACAAACTTTCTTTAACCAAGGGACCTCCACTCTTAAAACCGTCAAGGTATATGAGATTAGTTAGATGTCTGATTTACTTAACTATCACTAGGCCTGAATTAACCTACTCAATTCATATTCTAAGCCAATTCATGCAAACTCCACTCCAAAACCGTTGGGACGCTGCTATGTGTGTCTTATGATATCTCAAATCTTCTCCTGGTCTAGGTATCATTCCTCCATAGCACAATAATCTACAACTACTTAGCTATTGTGACTTGGATAGGGCATCGTGTCCCATCAGCAGAAAGTCCATCTCAGGTTATCTAATGAAACTTGGAAATGCTACAATATCATGGAAAACAAAGAAACAGGTCGTCGTCATTCGATCATTAAATAAGGTTAAATATCGTGCAATGGCACATGCCACAAGTGAAATACCATGGCTACATAATATGTTGGAGCCTCTGCAAGTTCCATGCATCAAACCCACGCTTTTGCATTCTGACAATCAAGCAACTCTTTATTTAGTTACAAATCTGGTCTTCCACGAAAGAACAAAAGCACATTGAAATTAAATGTCATTTTATCAGGGAACACATACAGTCATGTTCCACAAGGACAACTTACATGTCAACTAAACAACAAAATCCTGACATTTTTACTTAGTCCTTAGGCGTGAAAGTTTTTCAAGATCTCATGTTCAAGTTAGGTGTTCATAATCCCCATCCTCCAACTTGAGGGGGAGTATTAGAGATAAATTTAATAGTTTGTTATTAGCTTGTTAGGGTTTGTAGGTTTGTTATTAGTTTTTTACATTTTGTTAGGGTTAATCCTATTTTTAAGCTCTGATAGTTTGTTATTAGTTTGTTAGGGTATCATGTGTCATAAGAAAATAAGAATACAACATATTTTCAAGTTAACTTTCTATTATAAAACTTCAGTAAATTCTTTTTACTATAACTCACAATATTCTCGTTAATTTTCATGATTTAACTACAAATGCAGGTCCGACCCATACGCAAAGCAAGTGAGGCCTTTGCATAGGGCCTCAATTTTTTTATTATTAGTAGTATTTTAATGTACGGTTACAATATAAAAAGCCAAAGAGTCACTTAATCACATCACGTGTATTAGTACATTACACTTGTCACTTACTGCTTTTTAATTCATAATTTCAGTCATTAATACTACATTATCTTTCATAATCAATGCACGTGTATCTTGCCTGTTGCTTGCTCTCTCTCATCTCTCATTCTAGTTTTCGAAAGAAAAAAAATCAAATATTATAAAAAAATGTAAAGAAAAAGGACAAAAAAAAAAAGCAAAATTTAAAAAGCACTACAAAACACATGTTTTATTTACTTAATATTTTATTGTTTAATTTTAATTTTTATTACTTTTATTTGTTTTAATTTTATCATTGATAATTTTTTTTATATTAGTGTTTATTTTAAAACAATTATTATTTAATTTTAGAATAAAAGAATATCAACTTGAAAATATGAATATTTCAGAATAAAAGAATATCAACTTGAAAATTTGAATCAAGAAATTCAAATTGAAGAATGTCAACTCGATTATTCATAAATGAACAAGTTAACAAAAATGTAGAGCATATGCACAAAAATGAAAATTTTAAACGATTATTCATTTCAAAATATATTTGAATAATTTCAAATATATAATGATATTTTTTATTTTCTATTTAGTACTAAAATGTCAAAATTCATTGAAGTTGAAATTTTAAAAGAGGAATGTTTTAATCCATCATTAAAATATAATGACAAAATTGATATTTTCTTTTTTTAAAAAGCAAGGATAATATATAGGATAAAAAGAGTACAAAGGGTACTCTGCCCTTACAACAGAAACCTATCAGCTACTATTAAGATACAACTTAGGATTGGATAACCATAAAGATAGGGTGCAAGACTTTGGTAAAACCGCACCTCTACGTAACCACTTCCACACCGACAATTTGATAGCATTAATACAGTTTTCCTCAGAGAATATAGAATGGTTAAAAATATGTCATTGCGGCATAACCATAAATGACAAAATTGATATTGATAAATTATATTTATTTATAAAACAACAAATTTTAAAAGAAATAATAATAAAAAACAATACAGCAATTGATTTATTTAATTATATAAAGAGATTTGATTATTTTTCAAATATATATATATATATATTGCTTATAGAATAATATTAACAATTCTTTTAACTATTGGCCGAGAAAATTTTTCAAAATTAAAGTCAATAAAATCTTATTTAAGATTAACAATATCTTAATAAATATTAAATTGATTGACTTTATTTTCAATTGAAAAAGAAATACTACTAAGGCTCTGTTTTGGTAGATATTTTTTGAGCTTATAGCTTATGTCTTATAGCTTATAAGCTCATATGACAATAAAAGATCTGTTTGGTAACGGTTTTTTCATCACGAGCTTATAGCTTATTTTATTAGCTTATACTTTATTTTTCAGACGCTATTTTAAATAGCGATTTAATGTCATTTTATTGTATCACCTAATTAAACCGCTAATTTTACCAAACACTTCAATTAGCTTATCAGCTATAAGGCATCAGCCATCAACTATAAGCTATAAATTATCCGTCACCAGCTATCAGTCATACGCTATAAGCTATCAACTAACTTATCAGTCAACCGCTATTTTTATCAAACAGAGCCTAAATAAAATAGATTACAATAGTTTAATAAAAAAATTTACATATCAAAAAACTCGTAAATAAAATTTCAAATGAAAAATACTATTAATTTAAAAATATCTCATTTTAAGATCCGCCTCAGGCCTTAATATTTTGGGTCGACCATGTACAAATGTGTATTTTCTTGTCGCTCTTGAAAATAACCAATAACAACGTTCAATCATGCATAATTTTTAGCATTAAACGAAGCAATTTGAGAAATTGTTTGGTTAAGGTCTGTGATTCAACACGTACAACCATTTCTAAAGATAATATTGCATGCAACGTTGAATTGAAATATGTATACAATAAAGGAGGTAGAAAAAAATTAAAATTCCTTTTATTCATAATCTTTAAAAAAAGTGTTGAATATAAGCATCAAAATAGTTCGCCTATATATAATAATTCTGCAAATTTTTTTACAAAGTTACTTTCAAGTATACAAAATTGAACAACTTATGCAACAGATTGATATTCATCATCTTAGAGATGTTTGTTAGCTATAGCTTCTTTTGTTTCTTGTATAGTTGTCATGGCTGATTTAGTTGTGTTCTCTTTATGTTTTGGGTTGAATATCATTTATACTTTTTCTTAATACAACTTTTACTTATAAAAAAATGTTTGTCTGGTTCACCGAAAGAAATAAATATATTATGTAATTTTCTTAAAAGATTTTCTTTTTACAAAAATTCTTTCTTATTAAATATTTTTATTAAAGTTTTAATAAAGCATATCTTATATAAACATTTACATATCTTGAATATAGTTTTTAGTGGAAGTTCATATTTTTAGTCTTTTTTTAGTCTAATTTTTAGATCAAATGGTCTAATAACTGAAATTTCACTTTTTAAATTTCACTTTTTAAAGTGATTAAGTTGAATGTCGCATGTTTAAACTCACACAATCTTTTTTAGTCTTTTAACTTCCATTAATATGGGCTCTACCCGTAGTTTTATTGTGATTGTTTACTTATCTTTTGTGTCATACAAATAGGACTATGGTATTGTAAATGTCACATAAAAGAGAATCAAACAACATACTATCATTTTCATATTTATATATTTTACTATTATAGTTACTTTGGAAGTAAAGTATTTCAAAGGCTAAAAATTCTAAATAACATTACCAAAAGTAGTGGTATAGTGGTGTAACTTTGCATCATTGCATCAAATATGTAAGTAGCAGTCTTGCATTTGCACTTCTACCAAAAGATTTTCTTGACATACAAAAAGGGCCCAAGAAGAGGTCCCTATAGTCCCTACATGACCATACCATATTCACAAACAAGCACAAGTGAATGAAAACTTCACGTGTCACATGGACCAACAAAGACCCTACCATTGTCTTCTATTTTCCTTCAATGTATTAATACAATCTCTCATTGGAAGGAATACATATACATATGATCACATTCCAACACCAATGAACACATCAATCACCTCTACCACTAACCCATCACCTCAATATCTTTGAGGCAGAGACGCAAACAAGGTTTTAATTTGCAATCTGCATCATTAAATATTGAGACTTCTGAAACAACATTATAAATAATTTTGATCTACTAGCAAAAATATATGATATACTTCTAGAAATATTATTCTTACATCCATGTGTACACCTACACCGTATTTTACTGTTCACCAATACGGTGGACAATGAAATATTATAATAATAAAATATTTTTTTTTTTAAATATAAAAATTAATTATTTTTTTTATATCTAGACATTTATTAACCAAATTCATAACTTTATTAACCAATTTTTTACATTGTATTAACCAATTTTGTTTTAGTACTAAAAATTATTTTTATATCTGAACGTTTATTAACCAGCTTCATAACTTCATAAACCAACTTTTTATATTGCATTAACCAACTTTGTTTTACTTGTAAAAATTATTTTTAATATCTGCGCGTTTGTTAACCAATTTCATCACTTAATTAACCAACTTTTTACATTTTATTAACCAACTTTGATTTACTATTAAAAATTACTGTTTACGGATACTGTTCATATGACACTGTTCGCATCACTATTCATGTACGGTTCACTGTTCACGTCACTATTCATGTACGGTTTCACTGTTCACGACACTGTTTACCGTATTTGTGAACAGTGTATACGGTATAGTGTATGAATGGGGTGTAAGCATAGCATAGCTGATACTTCTATCATAACATCTTCGACTACCTAACACAATCTTCTCCTTTTATCTGGATTTGAGATCAGATATACATAGCAAAACTAACATAGACAGAAGACACACACTAGCGAAAAACAAATACATTTTTAAGTCTAAATTTGGAAAAATATAACTTACTTAAATAGGTTAATGACCAAAAATAATATATGAAAACATGTCATTCCTTGATGAAATGATGAAAATATGGGTTTGTGGTATCAACTATTTGGAAAAGTGAGATTTGTAAAATCTTTCTTTGTCCCTTTTCCTTTTCAACTTACTATAAGTATGACACCTTCTGCTTCTCTCTTTTAAGCCCAATAGAATCCTCTCCTACTACACCATGCTTCACTTTAACCTTCTTCACCCTTTAACCATCAACCTATCATCCATGAAAAAATTGAGATATCCATGTTTCAACCTTGTTAGAGAATACAACATTTTGTTGATTAAATGCTTCATGATTTTACTCATAAGTTGTATTACTATAAGACTTAATTTCTCTCTTTCAAGTATCCCTTTTTCTTTAAAATCCCTTCCTATAGAAGGAAACTTTAGCTTTGATGAACTTGACCTTAAAAATGCAGCTAGAGATTTCGGCAACCGGTACCAATCTCATCCTATGACAGTGCTTCATCCAAAATCAGTTTCTGATATTGCAGTTACCATAAAGCATGTATGGAGTTTAGGTCCTAGCTCGGAACTAACGGTCGCGGCTAGAGGACATGGTCATTCACTTCAAGGTCAAGCACAAGCTCATGGAGGAGTTGTGATTAATATGGAATCGCTTAAAGTTGAAGAGATTAAGGTTTATGGTGGAGAGTTTCCATATGTGGATGTATCAGGAGGTGATTTGTGGATAAATGTTTTGAATGAGACATTGAGGTATGGTTTGGCACCAAGATCTTGGACAGATTATTTGCATTTGACAGTTGGTGGTACTTTGTCGAATGCTGGTGTTAGTGGTCAGGCTTTTAGACATGGTCCACAGATCAGTAATGTTCTGAAAATGGAGATTGTCACAGGTTGGTAACTTTTATGAGAATGAGAAAAAAAAAACATATTCTAAATAGGGAACCAAATATTTTGTCTCTTATGAACAAATCTTTCACCTGGCATAGTATGTTATTCCAACACTAACACACACGAACACCAAACACAATACTGAGACACGAACACCTAACACAACACTGACACCAGATACACCACTGGCACACGCGAACACCAGACACAACACTAAAACACACCAACACCTGACACAACATTGACACCAGATACAACACTGGTACATGCGAACACCCGACACAACACTGACACCAAACACAACATTGACACACGCGAACACCTAGCACAACATTGACACCAGATAAACATTGGAAAGCGCAAACACCTGACACACCATTGACACCACACACAACATTGACACATGCCAACACTTGACATACCATTGACATCAGTTACAACACTAATACCAAACTCAACACTGACACACACGAACATCTGACACAAACATAACACTGACATGTTCACATTGATAATAGTTTAACAAAGTAGAATGACTAAGTGTAACTATATGTGTCAGTATTGCAACATAACCAACAATGATAACTCTAAAACCTAAAGTTTAAATTATCGAGAATCACAGTCAAATGCAACTGAAGTAGTCGCAAATGCATCAAAAAAGTTAAAATTTTGTTTCTATGCATAAAGTCATCATATAAGAAAGTATCAACAAATAATAAGGTTGTAGATATGTTTATCAAAATTTTAAAATGTTTTTTTTTTTTTAATTATTGAAAAAAGTTTGTTGATGAATGAATGTAGGAACTGGAGAGGTAGTAAACTGTTCTGAAGAGAAAAACAATGAACTCTTTTACAGTGTACTTGGAGGATTAGGACAGTTTGGCATTATAACAAAAGCAAGACTCAAGCTAGAGCCAGCACCTGTCATGGTAATAACACATTCTATAAGTGATTTTGCAAGTTTCATAAGTGATTTTGCAAGTTTCAAAATTCTCATGATAAGTGTTTTTTGTCTCCATGGTATTGAACAGGTTAAGTGGATTAGAGTGCTGTATTCAGATTTCACAGCATTCACAAGAGACCAAGAGCAATTAATCTTTGCTGAAAAAGCTTTTGATTATATTGAAGGATTTGTGATTAAAAACAGAACTGGTTTGATAAATAACTGGAGATTATCTTTCAATCCTCAAGATCCAGTTCAAGCTAGCAAGTTCAAATCAGATGGAAGAACTCTTTTCTGCCTTGAATTGGCCAAATACTTCAATTTGGAAGAAACTTTGAAAGTAAATCAGGTTAGAAACATAAGAATACGTTTGAATTGACTTATTTGAATTTATTTATTAATATCAATACTCCGATAAATTTTACATAAATTATAGAAACATCTTATAACACGTTATAAGTTGCTTTCTGATATTAATGAAATTAACTTATAACTTATAAAACATTTCACTTTTAGTTTATTTCTTGTTATAGAAATAACTTATACATAAGTGCTTATAAAATAAGCACTTATGTCATAACTTTTAAATTAAAATGATTAAAATGTATATCCAAAGAGATCTTAATGACAACAATTTAAGCACTTATTTAAAAGGAGCTTATGTGATAAATATTTAAGAACTTATAAAAATAAGACCGCACACAAAATCTACTTTGTGGGATCTGGTGCACCCGACGGCTTTAAATAATCAATTAATTTTCACTCAAAAAGTAATTAAAAACTAATTAAACTATTTCTCTCTAATCATTATGTCCCTTTTTTTTATAATGCAGGAAATTGAGAAACACTTGTCCCACTTGAACTATATTAAATCAACACTTTTTCAAACAGAAGTCACATATGTTGACTTTTTAGACAGAGTACATATCTCAGAAGTTAAATTGCGTTCAAAAGGCTTATGGGATGTTCCTCATCCATGGCTCAATCTTTTCATACCCAAATCCAAAATCCATAATTTTGCAGATACAGTCTTTGGCAATATTGTCAAAGAAACAAGCAATGGCCCTATCCTTATCTATCCAGTCAATAAATCCAAGTAAGGTTCACAAAACTTCTTATCTATAAAGCTTCATGGAATCATCGACAAATATCTAGTCTGATCTATATAAACCAGATACATCATAGATTAGATACATCGTTTCATTGAATAACTATATATCTGGTTTGGTCTATATAGACTAAATACATCATAAATCAAATACATCGTTTCATTGAATAACTATCTGATTTGATCTATACAGACCATATATATTATAGATCAGATACTTTCAGTTATTCAATAAATTTAAATATTTGACTATTAAAAGTTCATTTTTCAAGTTCATTGAAAAACTGATGTATTTATTTTAAGATACATATATTATTTATTTGACGGTTAAAATTTACACTTTTCAGATTCATTGAAAAACTCATGTATCTGATCTAAGATACATTAGTTATTCAATGAACACAATTAATTATAATCATTAGATCATTACATTTTTTTTTATGGTTTTCAGGTGGGACGAGAGAACATCGGTTGTTATTCCGGATGAAGATATTTTCTATTTAGTGGCATTTTTGGCATCTGCATTACCTTCATCAAATGGAGCAGAAGGACTTGAACACATTCTAAGTCGGAACAAAAGAATTTTGGAATATTGTGAAAGGGAAAATCTCGGAGTAAAGCAATATTTGGCCCACTACAGTACACAAGAAGAATGGCAGACACATTATGGTCCCAAATGGGAGATTTTCAAACAAAGAAAATCTATTTATGATCCATTGGCAATACTTGCTCCTGGCCAAGGAATATTTCAAAAATCAATAACTTTTTCATCATGATAATCAAATTTTATATTATTTTATTTATATGGAAAAGAAAAGGCCTCACATTATATAGTATGTGTGGCACTAAGGTAGCAGAGTCAAGTCAACTGAGGTGGACAAATGTTTTTTTTAATATGAATTTTAATTTTATTGTAGCGTTTTTAAGAATAAACCTATTGTATATATTCAATTTTGTAAACAGTCCTTTATTGCTTTTCTTTATTGTATTGTAGCCATTTCAAGAGAAAAAAATGTCTTATATTCAAATTTGGATCATCTCACTTTTTTCTCATGTTTCTGTATTCACTAATATCAACTATTTATTTATTTATTTATTTATTATTAAATTTAAACTTTAGTACAAATCAACAAAGTGTTATTTGCTTCAGACTTAGTCTCAAACGCCTTGTAACCAATCTTCCGCCCTAAGAGTTTGACAATCACTCCCCTCCTCCAAAGACGATGATTCCTTTTCAACTTGAAATCAGACAGAACAAAAGTTAGACAATCATATTGTCCAACTTTAGCTTCAACAACTTTAATGTCTTCACCCTTTTCCTGTTGATCTCCTTCAAGACTTTCATCCTCCACCTCCATGTTTTCATCCGGACTATTAGAGATACTAGTGTCCATATCATGATAAGATTTGATTTCGCCAGAAGTAACATTTCCTACTTTTGTTATCCATTCACTCCCTCCATCTTTAATATTTCTTGTGTTTTTCTTCTGTCTAAGCAAATACAAAACTCTATTGATGGAAACGATACTTCAAGAAGAAGCAGCAGCGAAGAGAACAAACGAGTGTAACCTTGAGCAACAAATCAAAGCACAGCGGAAACAGAGCAGGGCGAACCTACTCTGATACCATCTAAGCAAATACAAAACTCCATTGATGGAGAGAAAAAGAAGAAGAAAACATGAAGATAAAAGAGTGAAGAATGAGAATAGATTGCATTGATTGAACTGAGTAGTTAGATACAGTATGGTTATATATAGTTACATGAATCGAACTGCCACAATATAACAAACTAATTACTAACTAATCCAATGATAGAAGGTGCATAGTATAATCATGGTCGTGCACTAGCTTCATGCAATGTGGATCTTTTCTTGTTTATAACCAATATTATCTATTCCCCACCCTCCCCCCCCCCCCCCCTTTATTGCTTTTCTTTATTGTATTGTAGCCATTTCAAGAGAAAAAAATGTCTTATATTCAAATTTGGATCATCTCACTTTTTTCTCATGTTTCTGTATTTACTAATATCAACTATTTATTTATTTATTTATTTATTTATTATTAAATTTAAACTTTAGTACAAATCAACAAAGTGTTATTTGCTTCAGACTTAGTCTCAAACGCCTTGTAACCAATCTTCCGCCCTAAGAGTTTGACAATCACTCCCCTCCTCCAAAGACGATGATTCCTTTTCAACTTGAAATCAGACAGAACAAAAGTTAGACAATCATATTGTCCAACTTTAGCTTCAACAACTTTAATGTCTTCACCCTTTTCCTGTTGATCTCCTTCAAGACTTTCATCCTCCACCTCCATGTTTTCATCCGGACTATTAGAGATACCAGTGTCCATATCATGATAAGATTTGATTTCGCCAGAAGTAACATTTCCTACTTTTGTTATCCATTCACTCCCTCCATCTTTAATATTTCTTGTGTTTTTCTTCTGTCTAAGCAAATACAAAACTCTATTGATGGAAACGATACTTCAAGAAGAAGCAGCAGTGAAGAGAACAAACGAGTGTAACCTTGAGCAACAAATCAAAGCACAGCGGAAACAGAGCAGGGCGAACCTACTCTGATACCATCTAAGCAAATACAAAACTCCATTGATGGAGAGAAAAAGAAGAAGAAAACATGAAGATAAAAGAGTGAAGAATGAGAATAGATTGCATTGATTGAACTGAGTAGTTAGATACAGTATGGTTATATATAGTTACATGAATCGAACTGCCACAATATAACAAACTAATTACTAACTAATCCAATGATAGAAGGTGCATAGTATAATCATGGTCGTGCACTAGCTTCATGCAATGTGGATCTTTTCTTGTTTATAACCAATATTATCTATTCTCCACCCTCCCCCCCCCCCCCCACAACAAGCTTGAGGTTGGTATATATCAACCAATCCAAGCTTGGCCAAGCAATCAAAGAAGGGACGTGGACCAAGAGCCTTTGTAAAAACATCAGCTGCTAGATCATGAGAAGGAACTGGGAGTAATCTCATTACACAGCTTTGGTTCTTTTCACGCACCATATGACAATCAATGTCTAAATGATTCGTTCCTTCATGGAAGACAGGATTGGCAGAGATGTGGATTGCACTTTGATTGTCGCAGTATAGAACTGGAAGCCTAGAAGGATCTTGTTTGAGATCATGCAACAGAAAACAAATCCATTGAAGCTCTCGAGTGACTGATGCCAAGGCACGATATTCTGCTTCAGCTGAGGAATAACTAACCGTGACTTGTTTATTTGACTTCCACGAAACCAAAGACTGACCAATGAAGAAGCAGTAGCCAAAAATGGATCTTCTTGTGTCAATTTATCCTCCCCAATCAGCATCACTAAACCCAAGGATTTGCAAATTAGATGATTTGGACAAGAAAATTCCACATGCAGGAGAACATTTGAGGTATCGCAGAACACGAATTGCAGCTCGATAGTGTGCTTCAATGAGAGCACTCATGAATTGGCTAAGTTTTTATGTGACAAATGCAATATCTGGACGTGTTGTGGTGAGATAAATCAACCTACCAACAAGCCTGTGATATGTTGTGATGTTAGGAAAGGCTGAGCCATTATCTTGGTGAAGACAGATAGAAGCATCTAGAGGAGTAGAAGCTGGTTTACAACCAGTAAGCCTAGCATCTTGAAGCAAATCAAGGCAATACTTCTGTTGGCATAGAGTGATGCCCTGAGATGATCGAGCTACCTCAAGGCCTAGGAAGAATTTGATTTGGCCAAGATCTTTGATGTGGAATAAGTGATGTAATGTTTTCTTCAAATCTTCAAACACTGTCAACGAAGTGCCAGCTAGGATGATACCATCCACATAGACTAGAAGAGCACTGAATGAAGTGGAGTCAGATTTAGTGAAGAGAGTGTGATAGGCATGAGCATGTGTAAAACCTCGAGTCTTAAGAAATATGGTTAATTTTTCAAACCACTGCCTACTAGCTTGCTTCAAGCCATAAAGGGACTTGGCAAGTTTGCACACTTGGCCTGGTTTAGGAGCTATGACACCGTGGGGAATTTTCATGTATACTGCTTCATGCAAATCTCCATGGAGAAATCCATTATTTACATCTAATTTATGTAAATGCTAGCTATGTATAGTAGTCTGAGTCAGTGAAACACGAAGAGTAGATAACTTGGCAACTGGAGAGAAGGTTTCAAAGTAATCCAAACCTTCTATTTGGTTGAAACCTTGAGCCACAAGACGTGCCTTAAATCTTTCTATAGATCCATCAGCATGTCTCTTGACTTTGTAAACCCACTTGCTACCTATAGAAGAAGCATCAGAGGGTAAATCAACAAAGTCCCGTGTATGATTGTTGTTGAAAGCATCAATTTCATTCTGCATAGCTTGAACCCATCGAGGATCCTTGGAAGCTGCCAAGTAGTTAGTTGGTTCAATCTCAAAATAAAGAGACATGATGTAAGCTTGATGAGTAGGAAAAAGTTTGGAATAGGACAAACATTTTTCTATAGGATATTGACATGATGATGAAACAGTTGAATTACATATGTAATCCTATAAATGAGTTGGTGTTCGAGTAATTCTTGTGGATTTTCTAATTTGTTGAGGTTGAGGGATAGGTGTGTAAATATGTTGGTCATTATCTTGGTTAATAGGTGTGGTATCATGTAAATTGGTTGTGACGACAGGATTAGACAGAGTGATTTGTGAGGTATCAGTATGTTGTATAGGTTCATTTTCAACAATTGAAATTTGTAAGGTATCAGTAGGTTGTGAAGGTTCATTGTCAATAAGTGAAGAAACATGTGCTGGTTCAAAGTGGCATTAGGAATAAGTGTATGTACTGATTCAGGTTCAATGACACTAATTGGTGAATGGTGATTATCGAGGTATATATGTGTGGGCAAATTTGTGGTAGAGTGATCAAGATAGAGAAATTCCATGTCAAAGAATTTCACATTCCTAGAAATAATGATTTCATGATTAACTGTATTTAAAAGTATGAAACCTTTCATACCTGCCTTGTAACCCAAGAAAGCACATTTTCTTGCCCTTGAGTCAAATTTGTGTCAGTTGTTTGGCAAGGTGGAAGCATAACTCAAACAGCCAAACACTCTTAGAGAACTTAGATCAGGTGCAGTACCATACATGACTTCATAAGAAGACTTGTTCTTTAGGACTTTAGTAGGAATTCAGTTCATAAGAAAAATTGCATGGAGGACTGCATAAGACCATAATTCCTTTGGCAAACCTGACTGGAACATGAGTGATCTACTGATGTTTAAGATATGTTGATGCCTCTTTTCTACTCTACCATTCTGCTGAGGAGTATAAACACAACTTCTCTGATGTATTATACCTTTTAAAGCATAACATGCTGGCATAAGCAGCTCAATTCCATTATCACTTCTAATAGTTTTGATTGTAAATGAGCCACAGTCTTTTTGTCAAAGCAACTACTGATCTTCTTCATTTGTGAAAACGACCAAGTAATAATCTTGGTGTTGAAACAGTATTTCGGGGGGGTGTTTTTATCGTATCCACATAGATTGTGTATATTGTCGCCGTTCGATAGTTAAAAGGGTTTCAAACTTTAGTAGTAACAAAGGTTTTGGGTAATTTTCAATTGGATCATTTGCATTCGAGTTTTAGAAATCAACGGTAAAAAGATTGTTTTTAGGGTTTTGGTAAAAACATGTCAAAATTAGGTTTCGATAATCCGTTTCGTGCGTATCAACTCGATAAAGCGTGTGGACTTGTTAACAATAAATATAACCACATATCCTCTCAACAAGTTTCTCTCGAACACTTGTTATGGGATTTATCATATTGATCCTTTGTTGATCTCTCACACAAACTACCAATATGATAACATTCAAGTTCAATATTTATGAACATCAATATTCAAAACGATCTCTAGCCTTATGAATATTGATGGGTTGAAACTTATGTCAAGTTTTAAAACATTTCTCTCGAACATGGATTAAAACAAAATATCAACCATAAAACAAAGTTTTTCCTCTATATTCATTATCAACAAAGTTCACAAACTTACAACCAAGATCAATACATACAAAAGAGAGGATTATCTATCTCTAATCTTGACACAAAAGTGCTTTAGCTAGCCATAGACATAGTAGCTTGCTTGACAAGTAAGTTGCAAAGATTTTGGAGCATCAATCTTCAAAGATTCAAGGATTAAAGCATAAAAGCTTTGAAACTAAGAAAAATAGTAACAATGGAGTTTTTTCTCCTCAACCTAGGTTTTTTGTTACAAGAGAGTACAATGAAAAGTGATGGATCCCCAAAAATATCTACCAAATGTGCCTAAATACATGTTCAGCCCAGAAAGAAGCGTCGGACGATGCTTTTCAGCGTCGGGCGATGGCCAAAAGTTAGTCCACGTGACAGCTACAGTGTCAGCTGGAACTCATAAAAGATCTTCAAGCGACGGGCGAAGCAATCCCAGCGTCGGGTGATGAGTCCACGGCCGGGCGAAGCCTGAAGAGGCGCAGCAAGGAACAATTCTGGAATTTGACAAAGCTTGCACATCCTGCGCCTTAGCAGGGCCGGGCGGTGCAGGGGCCTAAAATACGATACGCAGCTTTTCAATTTTTAGCGTTTCCTTGCGAATCGAGCTGCGATCTTTTCACCTAAATTGCTACAAAAATACACAAACACATCAAAATACCTAATATTTATAAAAATGCAAGAATCGCTTAATTAATAAGTTGTTTCCCGATTAAAGCGATTAAAAGAGCTTAAAGGCATCAAAATCAATTATGAAAATAAGCACTTCATAACACCTAACACTTGGCCTAAATCAAACCTCTCTTCATCCGCATTTGATTCAATATGTTTTCCAACGCTTTGAACCCAATTCTGCACCTTAGCATCTTCACTATCACACCTTTTCTCCCTGGTTTCGCAATGTGTTTTTCTTCCTTCGCTGACAGTATGAATTCAAGGCATTCATAATCCACACTTTTTTCTTCAATATTTAATCCTTCTTAGTCTTTGTTTTAGCCTCAGAGAGTCCGTCCATCAAGGGGATCGAAGATTCACCTGTAACAATCTTTTTGAAGGATAACACATGATTGGATTTAAGCCTTTATAGGAGTGGCAATGAAGAGAGTGGGATCATCATCATCAATTATATTTTTTTACTTTCTTGGAGGTTCGATCTTGTATATCAACATCGTTGTACATTGAGTCTTGGTTTCCAGACGTAAACCCTAGGGAAAAGAGGATCACAAAAGCCCTAGTAGAGCTCAATCAGTGAATTTTTACATAATTGTTCTTTTTCGATACACAAAAATAATCTTTTGAAACACATTTACTATGTTTAACAAAGTGCAATTAAGTTTACCTCAGTTTATGTTTATGCAAATGTGTTCCCTTCATGTTGATCGAAATAATATCATTGGAACTAATGCAACAACAAAGTGATAAGTTTTCCTATGTACATTCTAAATAGGAAATTTAAGATTGTAAAATTGAAGCTCAGATATATCAACAAAGAGGTTTTCAGAAATGTGCATGATAATGTTAGGGTTGTTATTGAGGAAAAACTTTAGCTGGTTCAAAAGTGAATTTCTATGGTCACACTGATAGGCTTTATACTCAATAAAAAATGGCTCGATTGAATCTTGATAAGGCGCTTATCATTGAGGAAGTGTTTTGGATGGATAAAGTCTGAGTTTAGTGGCATGTTGATGGTGATAGGAAGACCAAGTTTCTTCATAGATATGAAAAAATAAAAAATGCTAGTAAAATTATTTCTTCTCTCAGACATTACAATATAATCATCAAGGATCAATACCTTATCGCTTAGCTTATCCTTCTCAAGGATACATGTATGATGCATAAGAGTATTTGAAATCTTGTATTCTGACATCTCAAACTTCTTCTGAAGTTCTTTGGTGTACTTGCTCTGATTGATGTAGGTTCCTTTTGGACTTTGATTGACTTGAATATCCAGAAAGAAATTTAGTTCTCCCATCAGACCCATTTCAAATTCTCCATGCATAGACTTAGCAAATTCCTTGCATAAAGCAGCATTAGCAGAACTAAATATAATATCATCAACATAAATCTGAACAACAAGAATATCATTTTTGAATGTTTTACAAAACAAAGTTATATCAACCTTCCGTTTGGTGAAATCATTTTCAAGAAGAAAATTGCTTAGTCTTTCATACCATGCTCTAAGAGCTGGTTTCAAACCATACAATGATTTCTTAAGTTCGGAAACGAAATATGGGTTTTTATGATTTTTAAAACCAGGAGGTTGGTGTACATACACTTCTTCAATTATGTGACCATTTATAAATGCACTCTTAACATCCATCTGATACAAGGTGATGTTATGATTAACAGCAATGGAAATTGAGATGCGGATAGACTTCAACCTGGAAACTGGTGCAAAGGTTTCAGTAAAGTCAATCCCTTTTTGCTGACTATAGCCTTGTGCAACCAGTCGAGCCTTGTTTCTTACTACCTCTCCTTGTCCGTTCAGCTTGTTTCTGAAGACCTACTTTGTTCCAATAACATGAGTTCCCTTGGTTTTTAACACAAGAGTCCACACATCATTTCTGGAGAATTGGTTCAACTCTTCTTGCATAGCCAAAATCTACCCAGTGTCCAGAATATCTTCATCAACAGATGTAGGTTCTATGAGGGACACCAAACCCAGAAGAGTGTCTTCAGAAGGTTCGAATGAGGATCTGATTCTGACAGGTTCTGTCTTATCACCCAGAATCAATTCTTTAGAGTGTGAGGATATCTGTCTATGCTTCCTCATAGGAGTCTGAACTTCAACAGCTTCAGGTTAAGTAGTCTCATAATCTTTTGTCTCTAACATTTTTTGCTTCTGCAGTTTTACCTTCAGAGCCAGTGTAGGTGATCTCCATATCTGAAAACTTTTCAACTAGCTTTGACTTTTCAAGGTCAAGCTTGTCATCAAATCTAACATGAATTGATTCCTCAACAATCTGTGTTTTTGTATTGTATACTTTATAGCCCTTAGAGCGTTCAAAGTATCCTAACATAATACACTTCTGTGCTTTAGAATCAAACTTGTTAAGATTTTCTTTAGTGTTCAGCATAAAACAATCACAACCGAATGGATGAAAATATGAAATGTTGGGTTTTCTGTTCTTCCATAATTCATAGGGAATCTTACCTGGAATAGGTCTTATATAGATCTTGTTCTGAATGTAACACGTTGTGTTGACTGCCTCTGCCCAAAAGTACTTAGCCACATTAGTCTTATTGATCATGGTCATTGCCATCTCTTGCAAAGTCATATTCTTCCTCTCTACAACTCCATTCTGTTGTGGAGTTCTATGGCAGGAAAAAACATGAGAAATGCCATTCTCATCAACGAGTTTCTCAAAACATTTGTTTTTTAATTCACCACCATGATCACTTCTTACTTTAACAATTCTAAAGTCTTTCTCGTTTTGAACTTGAGAAAAGAAGGTAGCAAACACCATATGTGACTCGTCCTTGTGTCTTAGAAACTTAACCCATGTCCATCGATTGTAATAATCTATAATAACTAATCCATACGTCTTACCATTGATAGAAGAAATTATCACTGGTCTAAATAGGTCAATGTGTTGAAGTTCCAATGGTCTAGAGGTGGAAACAACATTTTTAGCTTTGAAAGAAGTTTTTGAAAACTTGCCTTTCTAACATGCTTCACAAAGAGCATATAAAGCGAACTTCATCTTAATAAGGCCCGCTGACTAAATCAAGCTTATTTAGATGAGAAATCCTCCTCATGCTAACATGGCCCAATCGTATATGCCATGTCCATTGCTCTTCATTTATACACATCCGACATTTAACATTGTGATTTTTCATATCAGAAAATCTAATCTGGTAAATGTTGTTTTTCCTATTTCCATTGAAAAGAACTGAGCCATCCTTCTGACTGACAGCTTTACAGGACTTTGATTGAAGATTATATCATAACCATTGTCACTTAATTGACTTATGAACAATAAGTTATGCATTAATCCTTCAACTAATAAAACATTAGTAATGGAGAGGAGAGAATCGTTACTAACTGTTTCGGAGCCAATGATCTTCCCTTTCTGATCACCTCTCAAATCGACGACTCCTCCAAGCTTAAGTTCCAGGATTTGGAACATATGCCTTCTTCCAGTCATGTGTCGCGGGCATCTAGAGTCCAGGTACCATGACTGGTGTCTTAACTCCGCTGCTAAGGATGTTTGAAACATAGATTATCTTATCCTTAGGTACCCACATCTTTCTGGGTCTTTTTGGGTTGGCCTTCCCATAATTTCTAACAACTTTGGGTTTCTGTGCAGGATATGAATACATGTATGCATAGTTGAAACGAGTATGAGCTTTTGATTTAGCCTTAGGTTTTGCAACAACTATACCTTTAGGCCTAACAACATTTTGTTTACCAGAAGGGATAAAATGAGAAGAAAAAGTATTTGGTTTATTAACTTTTTCAGAATTAGATTCTTCATCAGAGTCATAACCAATTCCTCTTGTTCCGTTTTTGCTTACTCCATAAATCATTGAAGCCATTACACTTCTATTTAGGCTTCTAGCAAGTAATTTCTGGAAAGATTTGTCATACTTCTTTATGACATCACCAGAATCTGTAAAGGCTTCTGAAAGATTTTCCTTCTCAAGTTTATAATACTTATTTTTCAAGCTAAAGTTTTCTTTATTTAAGCTTAGGAAATCTTTCTTAAGCTTATAATATGCTTCTGACTCAGATACATGAACCTTTTTCAAATCCTTGTATTTGCTCAGAATCTTTTGATACTTATCCAGAACTTCTGTTAAACTAGATTCAAGTTTAGAATGAGAGAGTTCAGAAAATACCTATTTTGAGTCTGACTCAGATTGTGATTCTAATAGATCTTTCTCAACATGAGATTTTGCGCATGCCATCAACGCAACATTAGCATGTTCTTCCTCACCATCATCTTTTGAGGATTCTGAATCATCCCAAGTAGCCATTAGACCATTCTTCTTCCATTGGAAGTTTTTCTTCTTGGGCCTGTATTTCTTGAGCTTGGGACAATCATTCTGGTAATGACCTGGCTCCTTGCACTCAAAGAAAATGACTTCTTTGTTGGCTCCAGCTTTCTTGGATCCCGAAGTGGAGTTAGAACGACCACATGTTCTTTTTTGTCCTCTAAATCTGCCTTGTCTTTTCTTCCAGAGTTGATTCACTCATCTAGACAGAAGAGATAATTCATTTTATTCTTATTCTTCAGACTCTTTTTCTTCTTCTGATGCTTGAAAAGCTCTATTTTTTTCAGACTTTCCTGAAGACTTAAGAGCAACTAACTTTCTCTTTCTCCGGGGCTCATCTTCTTCAAGCTTGATCTCATGACTTCTTAAAGAACTAATAAGTTCTTCAAGAGAGGTGTTGTTTAGATCCTTTGATAACTTCAAAGTAGTTACCATAGGTCTCCATCTTTTAGGTAGACTTCTATTGATCTTATTCACATGATCAGCAGTAGAATACCCTTTGTCTTGGACCTTTAGTCCTGCAACAAGATTTTGAAACCTTGAGAACATGTTCTTAACTATTTCATTCTCTTCCATCTTGAACGCTTCATATTTCTGAATCAAAGCAAGTGATTTGGTTTCATTGACTTGTGCATTTCCTTCGTGAGTCATCCTCAAAGAATTAAATATTAACTTAGCAGAGTCTCTATTTGTTATCTTCTCATACTCAGTATATGAGATGGCGTTCAACAAGTTGGTTCTAGCCGTGTGATTATTTTATAATCTTTCTTTTATTGATTCACCATCACTCTTCTTTCTATCTTGTTCCCACAAGCATATATTGGGTGGATGTAGCCATCAACTACCATATCCCATAGATCTACGTTGTGACCAAGAAAGAAGATTTTTATTTTGTCTTTCCAATAATAAAATATGTTTCTTTAAAAAAAGTAGGAGGTTTAGTGCTATAGTGACCTCTATCATTTATAGCAGGAGGTGGTGGTGGAATAGCTTCCATAATGTTTCTCTGGATCTTTATCTGACACAGTTAAGTGTTTGATACGCAATCAATACTAGAACCGGGGCTCTAATGCCAATTGAAGGTGGCAATAAACACAAGAAATAGGGGGTTTGAATTGGAATCCCAAGATAAAAACTTTTTAGTACTCAAGCACTCAAAGTAGAACCAAGAGTAAAAATAAATGAACACAAATATTTTTATAATGGTTCACTATTAACTAAGTTAATCCAATCCACCCACCAAGTTAATTTTTCCTTCTTAATACGGACTTAATCCACTATAATCACCATATTACAGACACACAAAGACTACTCGTCTTTGTCTTCTCAAGAATCCTGACTAAAACCCTTGTCTCTCAAGGAATACAACCTCAAAACAATGAGATGCAAGTATTGTGTTTACAAGTTGCTTCAAGAAAGAAAATTACACAAAGTTTAAGTACAATGAAATACTCACACAATAATGAACAAAAGTTCTATGTGCTTTTCTTTCTATATTCAAAATATTATGTTCAGCAAAAGCGTTGTGAGATAGCGTAGTATAGTGAAAATTAGTAGCATTATTCATTCTTCCAAGTCTCCTTTATATAGGCGTGAAAAGATCCGTTGGAGGGTATAATGGACAACTTCATGAATGTGTTGTCACCTGGCATAATGGTCTGGAAAGGTGGGAGAAAAAATGGTACAATAGTACAGTCCTTACTCCACGAAATCAGCATAGTGGAAGGAATATTTGATCTTGTACTGTGTATTATTTTTCTCACATAAAACCTTTTGATCTTATCTTCTAATCTTCAGAGGCTTCTGAGTAAATGTTGTTGAAGCTTGTTTAGAAGGATCAATAGAATGGTTAAAAGAAGCTTCATAACTTTAGTCTTCAAAGTCTTGACATTATTCCTCAAAACCTGGTCTTCAAAGTTGACATAATGTTGAGAGCTTTGACAATTCTTCAGAAGCTCTTCTATCAGAGTCACAGTCAAAAGCTTTAGCACAAACGTTCATCGGAACCGTTGTTTAAGAGCATTCCAGAACTTGACGTAATATTGTGAAGTGAACATTGTATCTCTTCAGAGTCAAAGTGTGTTGAGTCCAAAATCTAATGGCGTCACACATCAATACTTCAGAGTCTGAACCTGTTAACAAAAGCTACACACTAGACAAAACCATTAGGGAAAAAAATTGTTCTCTAAGAAACAATGTATTGTTATCATCAAAACTAAAGGCCAGATGCAAACCAAATCTTGTTCTTACAAGTCTATCATTTATGCAAAATCCATGTCTATTTAAAGACGAGTGTATATTTCCAACCTCCTTGGATTCTCTGTTGACATTTTTTCTTTTTTGTACCTAGTTGTTCCCATATTCGGAGGTAAGCCAAAAGTTAGTAATTTCAAATTTCTAGAAGATAGAATTACACTTAAATTAGATGCTTGAAAAGCCTCCCTTTTGTACATTGCTAGGAAAATTCAAATGTTTATGTTTATCATTCATCTCACTATTGAAAAATTGACTTGGCAGAGTGAATTGTGGTACTAAAACATCGTGATTAATTTAAAGTTAATTACTAAAAGCAATAGTTTTTGTTAGTATAGTTAAAAGCAAAAGAATGTAAATAAATGGAAGTAAATAGAGAGTTATAAGAGAGATCACACAAGGATTTATAGAGATTCAATCGATTTTTTGGCCTACTGATCTCCTCGAGAAAAACTTCTTAAGAGTTCCACTAATAATGTATTTTGAGATTTTACTAGGTTATGTTCAAGAACTTTATTACAATTGATTGAGATTTTAATATGTGGATCCCTCAAACTAATTGGAGCTTTTCACCTGCTAGTCTCACAAACCAAGAACAAGATTTTGAGCGACTAATATCAGAAACCAAATAGAGGTTTTACTAGAATAACTTCAACAACAAAACAAGATAAACTTTAAGAGAACTGCACTCTTGATAAAATAGTTGAACACTAATAAAACTAAAATTTTTACAAGTGTATTTCACTCTCTCAGGTACGAATGTAACATTAAGTCAAAAAAATTAATGCTTTATATATATATATATATATATATATATATATATATAGAGAGAGAGAGAGAGAGAGAGAGAGAGAGAGTGGTGTGTGTGTGTGTGTGTGTGTGAGAGAGAGAGAGAGAGAGAAAATTATGCTTAGAATCTAAATTCTAGTGTGTGAAATAGTGAGGAGGCATCCTACTTATATTGGAGAAATTGTAGCTCAAAAAAGAAAACAATTCATGGCCTTAAATGGAACGTTGAATGTTTCACAACTTTGAAGCTTCAAGTTCCTTACTATATTATATTTTAATTTAGAACTTTAATGGAACCTTGAATCTTCTCTCTGATGAGGCTTGAGATAAATTTCGGATGAACACCATCATTAGAGATAGCTTACAAACATCATCAGAGTTAACTTCATCAAGCATCAAATCATCAACATAATTCCACCAAACATCTGAGTCATCGTCAAAACCACCATGATCAACAAATGATCAAAAATATCAGTTGCAGTTTGATGCACCTGCAAGCACATATATCTGCAACTACTTCATTGTCAGCAAATTTATTCATGTCTTATCTTTTTTATAAAATATTTATAAACTTGGATAAAAAAATTTATTTGGAGTGGAAAAACCAATAAAGAGAATTTGGTAATAGTTGTTTGACATAAATGTTGCCAATCCACTAAATATGAATCCTTAAATCTCAAGTTGTGTTGGGACCTCGTCAACTTTCACGATCATTGGGCCAAGCTAATGAAAATAGAGCTTCAAAAATGGTTGTTGTAACACCCCAAAATAATTATAATACTTATTTAATTGAATTATTATGATTATTCAGTGTTTTGGTGCATTTGATGGATTTTATGACGTTGATGACTTTGTGTGGTGCTGTGGGGTAGCCTTGGGTTAAGGGAACCTTGAGGTCTCTTAGAAGTAGTAATTATTTAGATTATTTTATTAATAATAATATTAGAATAATTCAAATAATTAGAATATTATTTAGATTATTATTATTATTGTTAATTTAAAATAATTAGGGGAACCATTAAGGGTAAGACGGTAATGTTGAGGAGATTAATTGAGGATAATACGGTAAACCAAAATTAAGGCCCAAAAGATTGGTTTAACAAAAGCAAGAGCTGAAGAACGGAGGCTAGAACGTAGAACGCGGAATCGTCCGTAGAACCCCAAATGAAGAACCTTTTTGCTGGAAAATTCGAGGTATGGGGGTAATCCGAGTTCATATGTTTGATATGGGTTAAGGCAGAGGTAACTTGTGTGTTTGCATTTCTGATGAATCTGTGCTGAATCCATGACGAATCTGTGACGATCTTCATAACTCTGTATGTGTATGATTTCTGTTACGAATCTGATATGTGTTGTTGTAATTGATGTTGAATTTGTGTGAACAATTGTGGATGCTGTGATGAATATGAGGGTAAACCAGATCTGAAATCGAAATTGGTATTAACAAATCAGAACATAGTAATAGGAAGAAATTGAGATAAATAGACGAAGTAGGATAAAAGCATAGATCTGTAATGAATCAAAGCTGGTTTGAGTATGATTTTAGTGGATTGAAGGTGATGGAATGAGGAGATTTTCATTCCGATCCGAGATCTGAAGTTTTGAGTGTTCTCTGGTGATACGTGTAACAGGAGAGGCGTTACGCGTAATAGGGGACGTTCCCAGGGTGGTATGCATAGCATACGCACCCGTCCCCAAGGGCCAGCACGGTCCTCTGCCAGTACGTGTAGCATACGCATATGGGAACGTAGGAATACGCGTAGGGAGTGGCATTATGCATATGGGTTTTGGGGAAAGGTGCCTTACGCGTATGGCTAGCCATTACGCGTAGGGGGATTCTGAAGAGGAATTGAGAGGAAAACCCTCTCTGGTGTTACGCGTAACGAGTGGGGCATTACGCGTAATGGGAGGCCTGGGCAAGGGGCCCTACGCATATGATACGCAGGCCAAGGGCGTGAAAGTGTGACTTACGCGTAATAGGCAGGGCATTATGCGTATGGGCAGGGCTGTGGGCAAATTTTCCCGTTTTTGCGATTTTTGTCTCGATTTCGCTTACGGTGCAGCTTCCTTGAGATGTAAGGCCATAGTGGGGTAATAAAACATGATTAAACTAGTAATGAAGACGAGCGGGATAAAATCGGGGATTTTATGTGACGAGTATAATATGATGAATTGTGAGGTATAATGATGAATTTTGACGAGTGTGACTTGATGTTATATCACGATGTTTGTTTGATGATAATTCATGAATGATGATGCAATTATGACGATTTTATGATGATGATTTTTATGACGATTTGCATCATGCATTCATGGCATAGTTAGGACTTCGGTCCATTTGGTGGCTTCTTGTGTGGATTGAAGTGTTTTTGTGACGTGCTCCAGTTCTTGTGTATAATCGATCCTATTGGTGAGGATCTTTGGAGGGTGATGGCCCAGTGTCCATCAATTAGGACGATTTGGTACCACATGCATGAGTCTATGATGTTGCATTGCATATTATGTGGCATTGCATTTTATTGACGTGATTGATGTATTCTGATGTTGTGAATAACGTGATGATGTTTGTGCTTGTGCTTTATCCTTTTCTTACATCTTATATATTGATTCATGATTACTCACCCTGCCTATTTGAATGTTGCCTCCACGTGGGTAACGTGCAGGTGATCAGGTTTAGCTTCCTTTGGCGTATGAAGATTTAGCTTTGAAGTATTTTGATTTCTCCGTCGATTAGAGGGTCGTGCTCTGATATGTAACATCGGGTCAGGACGTTTGAGTCGAACGGTTTACGTTCTTCTATTTTGTTGACATGGTGTTTTCATGAGTTTTATTTAAGAAGTTTTGGATTATGAAAGTATTTCTTATATTTTGATTTCCGCTGCGAAATGATTGAATAAGATTTATGATGGAAAAACCCGTGTTACGGAGTAGGTGATTATCTGATGTGTTTTGTGACGACATGTGATGCCCTTTTTGGGACTTTACTCTGATTAAATTGTCGTTTTATTCGTGATGGTTGTTGGATAGAAAAAGGGTGTTACATTAGTGGTATCAGAGAAGGTCGGTCCGTCCGACCAGGTTTTTACATGATGCCAGTCCCCTATCAGTTGACAAGTGTGTGTGCACTGTCGATGTTTTGTTTCTTCTAACCTTGTTGGTGGTGTGCAGGATGGCTGGAAGAAATGATTGCGCTATCGCTAATGCGTTGGAGTCGCTTGCTCAAGTAATGGCCCAGAATAATCCTAATGGTGGAGTCCCGGAGGAGTTTCGTGCTTTGGGGGAGTTCCAAAGGAACAATCCGCCGACTTTTGAGGGTACTCACGATACAGCGAGTGCACACAAGTGGCTGAAGGAAATCGAGAAGATCTTCCAGGTGATGGGGTGTACTGACGCGCAATAAGTTCAGTTTGGAACTCATATGCTGGAAGAAGAGGCCGAGGATTTGTTGGATAACACCCGTCAGAGACTGGAAGATGTTGGCACTATAATAACCTGGGCTGTATTCAAGCAGGAATTTCTGGGAAAGTATTTTCCAGAGGATGGTCATGGCAAGAGAGAGGTGGAATTCCTTGAGCTGTAGCAAGGAGATATGACGGTGGCAGAGTATGCTGCGAAGTTCGAGGCGCTGGTGAAGTTCTGTCCTCACTACAACCGTGCTGATGCTGAGATGTCCAAGTGTCTCAAGTTCGAGAATGGGATGAGAGTAGAAATCATGCAGGATATTGGGTAGCAACAGATCCGCCGATATGCTGAGTTGGTGGATAAGAGTAGGATCTACGATGAGGATAGTCGAGCTTAATCTGCTCACTACAAACAGTTGAGTGAGAAGAAAGGGCAGTATAGGGGGAAACCCTATACGACTTCAGCTGAGAAAGGGAAGCGGAAGGCTTCAGATGGGAAAAAGATAAGTGGGGGAGCAGCTCTCGCTTCTGGGAAGTGTTACAGGTGTGGCGAGCAAGGCCACCGTGCCGATGTGTGTACCAATAGTGTGTTGAGGTGCTACAGATGTGGTAAGAAGGGTCATAGGGCTACTCATTGCAAGGATGATGGTCCAACCTGTTTCAGTTGTGGTGAGAAGGGTCACATCAGTACCCAGTGTCAGAAACAGAAGAAGACTACTACTGCTGCTCAGACCAAGGGCATAATGTTTTCTTTGAGTGGTGCAAAAGTGCCAGAGAAGGACAACCTGATTCGAGGTACTTGTTTTATTAATAATGTTGAGTTGGTCACTATTATTGATACTGGTGCTACTCACTCATTTATCTCGCTTGAATGTGCTAATAGATTGGGTTTGAAATTGTCTGATATGAATGGTAATATGGTAATAGAGACTCCAACTAATGGTTCTGTTACTACTACCTTTGTGTTTGAGATGTCCTTTGACGATTTTTGGGAAGAGTTTTGTGATGGATTTGGTGTGTTTACCCTTGCACCAAATCGATGTAATCTTTGGAATGAACTAGTTGGAGTTCAACCATGTTCATATCAATTATTATAATAAGATCGTAGAGTTTCCTGAGTTTGGTAATGGTAGGGAGTTGATGTTCTTGTCTGCTAAGCAAGTGGATGAATTGGTGGGAGACAAAGCCTTGGTGTTTGCAATGTTTGCATCGTTGCAGGTTGATCGTGAAGCTGCGGGTGTCAAATTACCTGTTGTCTGTGAATTCCCAGATGTGTTTCCAGACAACATAAGTGATTTGCCTCCAGAACGTGAAGTAGAGTTTGCAGTTTATTTGGTGGCTTCAATCCCATTGGGTGGATTGAAGTGTTTTTGTGACGTGCTCCGGTTTTTGTGTAGAATCGATCCTATTGGTAGGGATCTTTGGAGGGTGATGGCCCAGTGTCCATCAATTATCACGATTTGGTACCACATGCATGAGTCTATGATATAGCATTGCATATTGTGTGGCATTGCATTTTATTGACGTGATTGATGTATTCTGACGTTGTGAATGACGTGATGATGTTTGTGCTTGTGCTTTATCCTTTTCTTACATCTTATATATTGATTCGTGATTACTCACCCTGCCTGTTTGAATGTTGCCTCTACATGGGTAACGTGCAGGTGATCAGGTTTAGCTTCCTTTGGCGCATGAAGATTTAGCTTTGAAGTATTTTGATTTCTCCGTCGATTAGAGGGTCGTGCTCTGATATGTAACATCGGGTCGAGACGTTTGAGTCGAACGATTTACGTTCTTTTGTTTTGTTGACATGATGTTTTCATGAGTTTTATTTAAGAAGTTTTGGATTATGAAAGTGTTTCTTATATTTGATTTTCGCTGCATAATGATTGAATAAGATTTATGATGGAAAAATCCGTGTTACGGAGCAGGTGATTATCTGATGTGTTTTGTGATGACATGTGATGCCCTTTTTGGGACTTTACTCTGATTAAATTGTCGTTTTATTCGTGATGGTTGTTGTGTAGAAAAAGGGTGTTACAATTGTCCCACTAGCTACCACATTTATTCTTTTGTTTTAAGTAGCTTAAAAAGTCCTATAATAATCTGCAATCAAATACTTCTTGGTTTTTGGGTAATGAGAACCATATCAATTTTTTTTAGAGATAGTTAATGTGGCTAACCTCTTGTGCGTACCTTGCAAATCTCAAACTCCATTCATCATGCTTTAAATTCCAAAATGGAAAAGTATGTCTCAAACAAGCTTTGGTTCATTCCTGAAGAATTACAACTTGTTTTCGTATTCTTCTGAACTTCATTCACAAGGTCCTTATTCATTTGAAGGATTTAGAAGACAGAAGAGTCTACACTTTGTTGGGCGAGAATATGGAGATGAGATGGTCAATAAGGGATGTTTGAATAGACGTGTACCAGTTAAAATAATTTTAAAAACATTTTCATTTACGAAAGTAGAGTTAAAAGCGCGAAAGAAAAACGTGATAAGTGGAAGCAAAAATATAGTGAATGGATTCAAAAGCTATATGTTTCCTTATCTTCATAAGAAATATGATTTAATCAATATCATAAACAACTAAAGAAATTGAAGTTACGTTGACAAGCTATTTAAATCAAATAATTTAGAGACAATACAACCTTAATTGAAGTAGTGAGTGTTCAATTAATTAGATGCATCTCAGACATACACTTAAATAATAAACCATTATTAGAAATGTCTCATTCTAGATGATATTCTAATGATGAACAATACCTTAAGTAAATGATAAAATACAGAAAATTAAAATAGATAGAGAAAGAAAAATGTACACTAGATATGTATTGGTTCAGTAATTTGTCATCGCTCTTCCTACTCCAATCTTCGATGATTTCCACCATCGAAAATGGTAATGTCTTACACTATTTTAAAGTTTAAGATACAAGTGTTTTGGTATAACGGATTATCATCAACTTAAACACCAACAACCCAATGCTTTAGTCAACATAAATTAAAAGAATAATCTCTTATGTTAATGCAGATTGTTCAACTGCTAATATTCAATATTTTCAATGATCTTGATCCAACAAACTAGATAGACACAATAATTTGGCTTCAAGCTTCAATGTTACAACACCCTTTACACAAATTTGACAAGACTTGTCGGAGCAATTGTTCTAACAACGAATTATTGGATTATTCCCAACTTTGCTTTGTGTTAAGCCTTACTTGAATCCACCAAAGTCTTACTTGAAATATTGAGAAAAATCTTATCTTGCTTGATAAGCATCAATCAATAATTTGAACAAATAAACGATACATACAAGAAAACTTCACAAAAAACATTAAATTCTTTAATGTACCTTTAATCTACCTCTCACACTCAATCTTTATAGTTGAGAACCTCAACAATGAGTTTTTGGTATAAAGTTGAATATGATGAATAGTATCTAAAGGATCTCACACAACACAACTACAAACTTCTCGTAATCTCAATATTCTAGGAAATTTTTCACAAGATTGAATCAAGGAGATAATATGTTTGTAAATGAAGAAAACTTTCAAGATTTCTCTCAAGTTTCTTGACAAATAATTAATTGTTTCTTGATGAATATTCTGGTTTTTTTTTCTTGGATGTTCAACAACTTATTAAAAGAATTTCTCTTTTCTTGACATCACTTGGTGTTTCATGATTTCATATGATATCACTTGTAGAAGAGACAAGAAAAAAGATTAAATAGGTGTTAGATGTAAGACACAAAAGGTAAAAAAATACAATATGATTCAAGTTAAATCATGAGTGTGATTTGAATCAAAGAAAGAATAATTTAAATCAAAGGTAGTGAAGTGAATAGTTTGTTGGTTTGACTTGAATCATCTGTCTCAGACTGTGATTCGAGTCACACAAAGAATGACTTGAATCAAAATTTATTTTGAAAAAAAATTGATTTCCATGATTCGAATCAAACTACTTGTGATTCAAGTCAAGAAGTATTGTGATATGAATCACACACTCTTTTGATTCGAATCAGGTTGGGAGAGGCGAATTCAAAACTTTCAAGCAAGCGTTTGATTTGAATCATAACCAATTTGATTAGAAGCAAGCTTCACATAAACCTTGATTTAAGATTTATAACTTGTGATTCAAGCTACACTCGATATTTTAATTTATATCAAATTGCAAAGGCTTAAAAATTACATTATCATGAGTTCAAATCCAATATATTAAATGTAGTGATTTCTCAAAGTACATGTCTAAACAAATGAAGTGACAAAATTACAATCAAATTCCAAATGAATTACACATATGTGATAAATCAAATTACACACGCAAATCAAAAGTTGATAGAACATCAAAATAAACGATTTCGATTGTAATGCAATTTCATACTCATGTGGATTCTTGGAAACTCTCCCTTAAATCTTCCTACAATTTCAAAAATACGTCCTCTCAGAAAAAAAAATTGGGGTAAGCTCATCTGCAATCTATCATTCCCCCTTCTAAGTATCTCTTTTTGTGGAGAATAATCAAAATCAAGCTTCAAACTAGGGGTGTGCAAAAATATGGTTAACCAAACTATATTACTAAATTGAATTGCATTGCCCCATTAAAAAACTGAACCAGTTAAATGGTTAATAAACTAAACCATTTAATTAAAACAATTTAATTCAGTTTAAACCCGGTTCATAACCAGTTTTTTTTATAAACTGTTTTAATTATATAAATAAGTTTTTCATAAAAAAAAAAAAGAAAAAGAGTGAAAAAAAATTGGAAATAATTTTCAAAAATAAAATTTCTCCAAATTAAAATTAAAAAAAAAAGATTCTTTTATTCTAATTTTTATTCCGAAAAAAAAATTAATAAAAAAAATTTCGCAAAATTTAAAAAAAAAATTGATTTTTTTTTCAAAAAACTTTATTCTAAAAAAAAAGTTTTAAAATAACTTTCCCAAAGTTTAAATTTTGTTTTCGGAAAATTTAAATTTTGTTTTTTGAAAAATTTAAAACAAAAATTTTTTATTCTGAAATTTATTTCTTCAAAAAATTCAAAAAAAAAAATTATTCAGAAAATTTATTTTTTGAAAAAAAAAAAATTATCTTTATTTTGAAAATAATTTTTTTTTATTCTGGAATTTTTTTTTTGAAAAATAAAATATTTTATTCTGAATTTTATTTATCAAAAAATAAATTTAAAATTTTTTTTCAAAAAAAAATTTAAAATTATTTTGCCAAAAAAATCAAATATAAATTTATCCAGAAATTTTATTTTTCAAAAAATAAAAAAAAATATTTTTTCTTCTGAAAATTTTTAAATTCCAAAAATAAAACTAATTTATTCAGAATAATTTATCCAGAATTTATTTTTAAATTTATTCTGGAATTTTTTTTTGAAAAACAAAAAAAAAGAAATTTTTTCTTTTTTATTCTGGAATATATTTTTTTAAAAGATAAAAAAAAATTATTCTGAATTTTATTTTTCCAAAAATAAATAAAAAATTAATTTTTTTCTAAAAATAAAAAACCAATTTAGTTCACTATAGTTCTAGTAATGACTCTCTACATATTACTTCAAATTACTTATTGTGCCCATTTTCTTATTTATTTCAACGTTGTTGCTATTGTCTCCATAACAAAACAACTGGCAAGGGCTGTACTTATTTTTCATGTTCAGGATTTTATTTACAGATATATTAGCAATTTAGTAGTTAAATCAGTTTGCAACACAAGTCATAGCAATGTTAGAAACATGCCTATTTGTAGGTAAAAAAGATAAAAGAAATTGGTTTTAAAAGAGTTCAAATTATAAAATTGATTTATAATTGAAAACTGATTACAAACTAGTTTATAAAAACAAACTGGTTCTAAACTAGTTTTAAACTGAATTGAAACCATTTTAACAGTTAACTATATTTTTATTAAAATGGCTACTGTAAACTGAATTGAACCATAAATATGGTTTGGTTCAGTGCAGTTCATGAACCACAACCACCCTTACTTCAAACATATGAAAATATGTTGCCTATGCATATGCCATCCATTTGTAGCTTGTGCCTCTATCATAACGAATTCTTTCAAACATCTTATTTTTTACTATTTACTAACATTATGCCTTAAATATCTAGGTTGGCTCTTAGGCTTGTTTGGTGCCACAAGCACCATTAATTCCCTAGATGAGTGTTGGAACATTATGAACAAATCATGGTCTTGTGGTTCTTGTTGCTATTATTTGATTTGTGAATGTTATTTGGTATGCTAGGAATCAAGTTAGATTCAAGAATCTTATTATCTCCTAGAAATCTAGTATTTCTTCCATCATCTTTTATGTTACTCTCTTGGATAATGCAATTTCAAAGACTTCCACTTCCTCGATGTTTTACTTTTCTATTTTAAAGGTTTTTACTGTCAAACTCCATCCTCATGATGCTCATGCCACTAAAGAAGTAATTTGACAGCTTTCTATAGTTAATCGAATCAAATGCAACATAGATGGGAATGTAATAGGTATACCTAGTTTATGTGCTTGTGTTTGGAAATTGGTTCTAAACTTGTAGTGTTTGCCTTTAGCAACCCCTCTATGGTGCATTGGAGGCTCAAAAATAAATGGACAAATTATCTTATATTTCTAGGTCTATAAATGTAATTACTTCTCATATCTTTACACAAGGAAGTCATTGTGGTGACAAGTTAGCCAATATAGGTATATAGGTTTATTAGTTCACTTGATGTGACAATCCTCATAAAGGTAGTAGTTCACACTTTTTTGAAAAAAAAAGTAAAATTATCTTTAATTTTAAGTTTATCTTTTACGAAATCGAAGTCGGAGAAAACTCATTACATATACATTCAATCAAATCACATAATACAAATATTTGTAGAGATGTTTTAGAAATTAATCTAGAAAAATATTTGCTACATTCAGAAATGATAAATTTGAATTCAAAATTCTAGTTAAGCTAGAAGAAACCGTTAACATCTCCTTCAAATATTCTATGGTTACAAAAGTTAAGAAAAACTCCTTCAAATATTCTTAGGTTACAAAAGTTAAGAAAATCTATTAATAGATAAAAGAACTACACATGTTATGTGTGCAAATAGTGGTAAATAAGGGGCGAAATTTCAACTCTTGAATTCACTTGTCCCTTCTTTTTAACTCAAAGTCTCTCTCTCTCTCCTACTAAATAAGAGTTGAAATTGTACTTGATTCCCACGTGACTAGATAGAATCCTTTTTGCCTTGTAATGGTTGTTTGTACAAAGGGGACAGTACCCAAGCGAGTGCCGCATGATTTTCTGACATAATCTTATTCTGAAAAATATCAGCAGCCATGTGATCTTGGATATGGAGAAAATATAATGCTCTTACTCCATATCAGTATATCACCAACTCTGACAACCTTGTTTGTTTGTTACCACAAACAACTCTGGTTCCTTGTATGTCATGATAAGATGTTACTATATGCTACAGTATAGAAAAGGAATGGCTTTAGTCAACTATATGCATTTGAAGTGTTTGTGGATTTCTAATTCTAGAGTTTATGCAAAATATACTACCCTATCCTAATCATTTAGAGTTTAGTTTGCGAGGTTATAAATCTAGTCAAATATTATTTTGTTTATGGATTTTTAGCAAAAATTTGTTGATCATTTGAATTCAAGTGTTTGATTTTGACGTAGAATATTTTTAATGATAGAAAATATAAAAAAGAAAATTTAGTACACGAGAGAGAAAAATTCGAAGGCATCTTGATTTTAGACCATTTTTTAATACACCATCCATGTTTTTTATATATCACGTAAAATTTTATTTTTGTCCTCAGATTTCGGATGTGCACATCCGGACGCACCGTTTTTTTTAAAAACACTGATATGTTCCGGATGTGCACATCCGAAAAATAACATAACTAAATAAGAGTATAACTTTATTTTTTAAAATTCCGGATCCGCAGATCCGGAAAATAGCATAACTTTATTTTTTTTTTAAAATCGATTTTGTCGGTTGGTCGCATACGTTAATATATCATCGCAAGTTAATATACATTCGAATCAGGGGAGCGAGAAAGTCTTGACAACATGATGAAGATCTTGAGTCAAGGGGTTAGAAAACTTTGTTCTTCGTATCTCTCCAATAGAAAACTTTGTTCTCCGTATCTCTCCAATAGAAAACTTTGTTCTCCGTATCTCTCCAATAGAAAACTTTGTTCTTCGTATCTCTCTAATAGAAAACTTTGTTCTCCGTATCTCTCTAATAAAAAACTTTGTTCTCCGTATCTCTCCAATAGAAAACTTTGTTCTCCGTATCTCTCCAATAGAAAACTTTGTTCTCCGTATCTCTCCAATAGAAAACTTTGTTCTCTGTATCTCTCCAATAGAAAACTTTGTTCTCCGTATCTCTCCAATAGAAAACTTTGTTCTCCGTATCTCTCCAATAGAAAACTTTGTTCTTCGTATCTCTCCAATAGAAAACTTTGTTCTTCGTATCTCTCCAACACTATAGATGGACTCAATATTTTTCGGAGATAAACCCTTTTTCGTTATTGAAAATAAGCAATGTGGCTGGTGCACCAGTAGCAGTAATGTCATCAGAAGTTATAACAAACTCTAGTGTTGAAGTCTCTCCGTCAATATAATGGTTGTCTTCGGCATTCTGATAAAGTTAACAACAAATTTACGGTCATGAATATAAACAACTATCATTTAACATCATGAATGCATCATGAAAGTTTAAATGTACTTGAATAAGCTTCATGCAAAAATGAACATCTTTAGCATAAAGTTCAGCGGAGAGATTCTTTGACTTTATCCAAGATAAATGGCAGCAGAGTCGACACAAAGTTTGTGGTACTCCTATTACCACTTGTAGAACCAGAATCAGAATTTTCGACTTCACTTATGTAGTATCGAGGGCGGAAAGCTAGCATGTGTGCATAATAAGCAGGAGGAACTGTATCATTAATATACAAGTTATAATATATACATATACATCAATAGAAATCAGTATGTATCATTTAGAAAAAACCAACGCGAACCTGTAAAATATAATCCTTTTAGGCTTAAACCCAGTTGATTTATAGAAAGCCACACGCCACTCCCTGAATTATCCTATCAAGAGGAATACACAAATCTAACAAAATTATATTATCATTCCAGCGGGCCGATTTCCCTTCTAAGGATCCACTGTTATTTTAAAGAGATATTGAATTATCTCCTCGCAATGAACCTGAGCAGAAACAATTCCTCTGTATTTTGTGACCCAAAGTAAGTCCATTGGTTCTGCAAGTGGTAATAGGAGTACCACCAACTTTGTGTCGACTCTGCTGCCATTTATCTTGGATAAAATCAAAGAAGTAATGTTTTACTGTTGATCTTGATTTGTCCTACAATCTTCGAGGATAGATTTGGGAGTTCGGATAACGTCAAAGAAGTAATGTTTTACTGTTTATCTTGATTTGTCCTACAATCTTCGAGAATAGATTTGGGAGTTCGGATAACGTCAAAGAAGTAATGTTTTACTGTTGATCGGTATTCTTTAAAAATACATATTATTATTATTATTTCTTAAAATAAATATATTATTATTATACCTTTTTTAAGCTTCAGCCATTTTTTCGGATGTGCATATCCGGGAATAAGCGTAATTTGTCATTCCAGATTTGCACATCAGGAACAAGACAACGTTTTTAAAAAAAACAGTGCGTCCAGATGTGCACATCCGGAACTGGGGGGCAAAAAAATAATTTCACGTGGTGTATAAAAAACTTGGGTGGTGTATTAAGAAATGGTCTAATTTTGAGCTCTTAAAATCATCTAAATCAATTCTTAATAACAGATAAATTTTTATTCAATCTTTTAAATGATAGTATTTGACTATATACAAAGATGGTTTGTTTCAATTTTAAAAAAAATAAGGAAAAGTTTTTAGAGTGGATCATATTTTTGTTGAATTTTTTTACAAAATATTTTATAAAAAAAAAACTTAAAATAAAAATTTTGTTTAAATAATTATTATTAAAATGTTATTTTTGTTATAACATCAATATTAGGTCAAGAGCAACACATAGATGAGAGAGACATTACATATTTATCCAAAACTTAAAAATGATAGGTGTATGGGTTCTACCACATATAAATACAAATCTCCACATTTATAACTTATGTAAGACTTCAATTCACACTTGACTTATTATTTCAAACAATTTTAGATATTTTATCATTTTGTATAACTTTTTTTGAATAATAAAATTTTAAAAAATCACTTAAATTTGAAACTATTTCAAATAGTTTTTTATAAACATTATTTTTTAGATATATTTTTTAAAGAATATTGTGGGTTTAACTATATTTTTATCTTCAATAATGTATATTTATATTATAAGATGTCAAAATTAGTTTTTCAATTTATAAAAAACAGAGTAAAAAATTTCTAATATTTAATAAAAACATTTTTATAAAAGTCATTTTTCAAAATATAAAGAAAAAATCTATCTTTTTTAAATAAAACAAAAATCTATTTTGTTGATTTTATTGTTGTTGTTGATGTTGTTGTTTTTATTGTTGTTGTTTTTGAGATTTAATCTTTAACGATATTATTGATTTAGTTTTTGTTATTGTTGTTATTGAGATTTAATGCTTAACTATTCAATTGATTTTGTTGTTGTTGTTAAGATTTAATTTTTAACGATTATATTAATTTTGTTTTTGTTGTTGGTGTCGTTATTGTTCTTGTTCTTGTTCTTGTTCTTGTTGTTCTTGTTCTTGTTCTTGTTGTATTAGACATATTTAATATTCTATATTGTGATGGAAGTTTTCAATGTGGTCAACCAAAGAATGTGCCAACATGAAAAAAAAGGACCGACTGGCTTTTCAACACGGTTGGAACTTTCAACCGTGGTGAAAAATGGACTTACTACATTTCATCATAGTTGGAACTTTCAATCGTGGTGAAATGTAGAACACTATCCAATTTTTTTACCACGGACCTTACCTCATAGTGGAAAATAACACACTTACTATTAGACCTTTTGTTACCCTAGGTCACCATCTATGATGGAATCCATTTTCCAACCATAATAATATTTTTTTAGTAATGTGAATTGCTTCTTACTCCACAAAAACGTAACTTTAATTCTCATTATCGATAAAAAAGTATTTCTCAATAATAATATCTAAGTATGCATCTATACATTCTTTAAACCTTAAAATTTAACTTTGTAGAAACTCAACTCATCTTAATGTGTGTGTGTATGGGCGCACGGGCGGGCGTGCATGCGTACATGCGTGCGTGTATGTGTGTGCGTGTGCGCGCGCGTGCGTGTGCGCGTGCGGGCTGGCGTGTATGTGTGTGTGTGTGTGTGTGTGTGTTAGATTTATTCACAACCTTATGATTTTTACCGATATAGAAATCAAGAACAGAACTCTAAACCCTTAAACCCATACCAAAATTCAATTAGAGAATAAAGGAGGAAGCGTACCTGAATTTGCCATTGAAATCGTTGAAGTTTTTGGGTATGTGATCTTCTGATTTATAGAGTTCCTTAGAATTCCTTGAATCTCTTCTGATGGGGATGAAGAGAGAAAACGTCATAAACCTTATTTTATTCGTACTCTACAAATGGGGATCATAACCCATTCAAATAACCCCAATGTTATTTCTTAGTTTTAAATATTCTAATTTGGTTACTCATTAAATTAGATATTGACTTACGGTATGTACACAATAACCTGACCTTTTATGACATTTATACTTTTAGCCACAAACTTAATATTATATTAATTAGACCCCCTTTAAGTCTTGACTAATTAAAATAATGACACTAACACCTTAAATGTTACATTTGTGACCCAAAATTCTAACAATCTCTCACTGGTCACATATGTAACTTTACACATGTGTTAGACTTTATGAGCTCAAAATTTGCCATTATATTCTTTAAGCATATCCAAAGTATCTCGTCCATTAGTCATGCCAATATACATAATCAAGGTAATTTTCATTATATCAATCATAACTAACCCATCAATGATCACCGATAGTGACACAACTAAATGACATAGATCCATCAAGAAATGCGTAGCATGAAAATCACATGAAGTTGGTCTTTATATGTCGATTTTCAACTAGTCCTACTTTACTGTAGTGAGATCATTCAATAACTTTATTGTACAAAATGTAAACTACTGAATATTAAACTTTATTAATTGGAAAATATCCAAAATCATAGTATGTATACATAATACCAAACATAGAACATAAAATTCATAATCGACTAACTTCCACTAAACCAAAGACTCCTCTAACGATAAAACACCCATGCGAGCAATGTGCGCGTGAAAGACCTTTGGTGGGAAACCTTTTGTAAGAGGATATGCTATCATGGATTTTATCCCCAAGTGTTCTATGGAAATCTGTCCACTTTGTACCCTTTCCTTAATAACTAGGAACTTGATATCAATATGTTTTGACTTAGTCGAGCTCCTATTATTGTTGGAATACAGGACGACTGATTTGTCGTCACAGTATAAATTAAGTGCCCTTTCAATTCCTTCCACAATTCGTTGCCCAATGATAAGATTCCTCAGCCAAATCTCATGGTTGGATGCCTCATAACATGTTATAAACTCTACTACCATGGTGGATGAAGCCGTAAGAGTTTGCTTAGAACTGTGCCAAGAAACTACACCATCAGCCAACATGTAAATATAGCCTGAAGTGGATCTTTTATTGTCTTGGCATCCAGAAAAATCTGAGTCAGAGTATCCAGTGATCTCTAATTGGTCTGACCTCCTATATGTGAGCATATAGTCTTTTGTTCTTTTTAAATACATCATAACCTTTTTGGCTGCTTTCCAATGATCCATTCCTGGATTGCTCAAATATCTTCCTAACATCCCAACTATGAATTTAATATCCGGATGCATGCACACTTAGGCATACATCAGACTCCATACTACTGACGCATAAGGAATCTTTTGCATTTCTTGAATTTCTAAGTTTCCTTTTGGGTACTACCTGAGACTGAATTTGTCTCCCTTAATAATTGGAGTATCTCCTGATTTACATTCCCGCATGTCAAACCTTTTAAGTACCTTTTCGATATAGATCCTTTGTGATAATCCTATAATACCACGAGATCGGTCTCGATGTATCTAAATTCTTAATACAAAGGAGGCATCACCAAGATCTTTCATTTCAAAATTTATTGATAGAAATTTCTTAGTTTTGTGCATCATTCCTATATCATTTATGGCAAGCAGTGTGTCATCTACATACAAGACCAAGAAAATGTACTTGCTCCCACTGAATTTATGATACACACAATCTTCAACAACATTCACCTCAAAACCAAATGAGAGAATTACTTCATGAAACTTGTGATACCACTAACGAGACGCCTGCTTTAGTCCATAAATGGATTTTGTCAATTTGTAAACCATATTCTTTGAGTCTCATGACACAACATTTTCTGGTTGCATCATATATATTGTTTCATCAACATTGCCATTGAGGAAAGTTGTCTTGACATCCATTTGATGGAGTTCCAAATCATAATGTGCAACAAGAGCCATGATTATCTTAAAGAGTCTTTCGATGAAACCGGAGAGAAAGTCTCTTTAAAGTTAATCCCTTCCTTTTGAGTATAGCCCTTAGCCACAAGACGAGCCTTATACCTCTCCACATTACAGCTAGAATCCCGTTTGGTCTTAAAAATCCATTTGGAACCAATGGGTTTCACACCTTCTGGTAATGGGACAAGTTCTCAAACTTTATTGTCTTTCATGGACTTATACTCCTCCTTCATTGCTTCAATCCATTTTTCCAAGTTAGAATCCTGCATGGCTTGACGGAAGTTGATTGGATCATCTTCCAGCATACCATTATTTTCCTCATGTTCTTGGAGAAAGACTATGTAATCATCCGAAATAGCATTTCTCCTTTCTCTAGTGGATCTCCGCAAAGGTATTGGTTCTTGTAACACTTGTTCTTGAGGATTTTGAGTTTGTTCTTCATGAATTACCAAATCATCTTGAGTTTGAATTGCAACAATGTCTTGTGCAGGTTCCTTACTTGCTTGATCAAAAGCAACTATATGAATCGGTTTTGGAATTGTTATCGATTCTTCCTCTAAGACAAAGTCTCTAACCTTATCCTCAAATAATATGGTTGTTCCTGTCTCAAAAATTGAATTTAATTTGGGATCATAAAATTTGTAGCCCCTAGATCTTTCAGAATAACCAATAAAGTAGTTGCTTACTGTTCGGGAGTCCAATTTCTTTTCATTTGGCCTATAAGACCTTGCCTCAGCTAGACATCCCCACACATGAAAATGTTTGAGACTATACATTTTCCCGGTCCAAAGCTCATATGGTGTTTTGACAGCTGCTTTTCTTGGTACTCTATTTAGAATATAAGTTGCAGTCTTTAGTGTCTCTCCCCTGGGTGACTCTGGCAAGGTAGAATGATAAATCACACTCCTTACCATATCTTTAAGAGTCTGATTTCGTCTTTCAGCTACATTGTTTATGCTAGGAGATTCTGGCATGGTGTATTGTGGGACAATTCCACATTCCTCTAGGTATTTGGCAAAAGGCCCTTGACGTTGTTCACCTGAACCATCATATTTACCGTAATATTCACCGCCACGGCCCGATTTGAATTTCTTAATTCTTTTGTCAAGTTGATTCTCAACTTCAGCCTTAAACGATTTGAACACATCCAATGACTGAGACTTTTCATGTATAAGAAATATGTATGCATATCTAGAATAATCGTCTATGAATGATATAAAATATTGTTGACCATTCCAAGAAGGTGTCGGAAATGGTCCACAAATGTCTGTATGTATCAATTCTAAGACATCTTTAGCTCTATATGCACCAAATTGCTTTGTTTTGGTATATTTTCCTTTAACGCATTCAACACAAACATCAAAGTTTGTGAAGTCAATGGAATCCAAAATTCCATCTGACACTAGTCGCTCAACTCTATTATTAGAGATGTGGCCTAGGCGTTTGTGCCATAATGCTCCTGAATTGTTATCCTCAATTTTATACTTAATACCACGTGATTCTACATTCAAGGATTCTCCATAGGTAGTATTGTGTCAAGAAAATATAGATTATCATGACCCATAAGTGAACTAGTCCCAACAATATTTGAATTGAAAGACAGCTTGAACATATTATTTCTAAATGAACAAAAAATAACCTGATTTGTCCAAATAAGAAACTGAAATCAAATTCCGTCTAAATGACGGAACCACAAAGAATATGGTAATTCAAGCCTCTAAAGTTTCAGGGGTCTGAACTTTATAGCCTCTGAAGTTTCAAGGGTCTGAACTTTATAGACTCTGAAGTCTCATTTTCACCAGATTCTGAATACAGACTCTGAACTCTATTCAAGCATCATCAACTTAAATACAAAGCCTTTGACTAGAAGTTAATGACTGAAAGAAGAATATGTGGAAAATGTACAATTAGTGCAAAATAAAATATCCTTTCCACTACCCTGAAGATTAGGAAAAAGGAATGTAATATTCCACTACTTTATGCATCAAGTTGTAATTTCATGTCCCTACTTCACTCAGGGGGGCTTTTATATCCGGTTATTTTGTTGTTTATCTTATCAATTTCACCTTTGATTTTATTTCGATTCGTTGAGTCTACTTCATGTTTGCACTTCTCAAAATCGTGTTTGAAATGATTCGCTTTTAACATGCATAAAACTTTGATTTGATTTGATCTTAATCTAAATGTTCTTTGATCAATAACTTATGTTAGTGGAATGAAATTATTTTGTGTTTTGGTTAAAATTTGATTCAAAAGTAAAATCTCAAAATGCTTTTGAAAATTTAAAATTTTGAGATTTTACAAGTTGGACTAAGTTTTTGATCCTCATCAAATTGGACAGAAGTGGAACTCAGTCATTTGATTCTGATCAAATTTTACACTTGATTCTGATCATTTCCTAGGGACATATTTTATTTGATTTGATTCGATTCAATATTTGTACATGATTCAAATCAATTTCTTTTCCATAAATTCAAGGCCAGTTCTGTGGCATTCGATTCGAATCAATATTTTTAACGATTATATTAATTTTGTTTTTGTTGTTGGTGTCGTTATTGTTGTTGTTCTTGTTCTCGTTCTTGTTGCTCTTGTTCTTGTTGTATTAGACATATTTAATATTCTATATTGTGATGGCAGTTTTCAATGTGGTCAAGCAAAGCATGTGCCAACATGAAAAAAAGAACTGAGTGGCTTTTCACCACGGTTGGAACTTTCAACCGTGGTGAAAAATGGACTGACTACATTTCATCATAGTTGGAACTTTCAATCGTGGTGAAATGTAGAACACTATCCAATGTTTTAACCACCGACCTTACCTCGTAGTGGAAAATAACGCACTTACTATTAGACCTTTTGTTACCCTAGGTCACCATCTATGATGGAATCCATTTCCCAACTATAATAATATTTTTTTTAGTAATGTGAATTGCTTCTTACTCCACAAAAACGTAAGTTTAACTCTCATTATCGATAAAAAAAATATTTCTCAATAATAATATCTAAGTATGCATCTATACATTCTTTAAACCTTAAAATTTAACTTTGTAGAAACTCAACTCATCTTAATATATATATATATATATATATATATGTGTGTGTGTGTGTGTGTGTGTGTGTGTTTGTGTGAGTGCGTGCGTGCGTGCGTGCGTGTGTGTGTTAGATTTATTCACAACCTTATAATTTTTACCGATATAGAAATCAACAATAGAACTCTAAACCCTTTAACCCATATCAGAATTCAATTAGAGAATGAAGGCGGAATCGTACCTGAATTTTCCATTGAAATCGTTGAAGTTTCCGGGTATGTGATCTTCTGATTTGTAGAGTTCTTTAGGATTTCTTGAATCTCCTCTGATGGGGATGAAGAGAGAAAACCTCATAAAACTTATTTTGTTCGTACTCTACAAATGGGGATCATAACCCATTTAAATAACCCCAAGGTTATTTCTTAGTTTTAAATATTCTAATTTGGTCACTCATCAAATTAGATATTGACTTACGGTATCTACACAATTACCTGACCTTTTATGACATTTATGCTTTTAGCCCTAAACTTAATATTATATTAATTAGACCCCTTTAAGTCTTGACAAATTAAAATAATGACACTAACACCTTAAATGTTACGTTTGTGATCCAAAGCCTTTGACTAAAAGTTAATGATTGAAAGAAGAATACGTGGCAAAAGTACAATTAGTGCAAAATCAAATATCCTTTCCACTACCCTGAAGATTAGAAAAAAGGAATGTAATATTCCACTACTTTATGCATCAAGTTGTAATTTCATGTCCCTACTTCACTCAGGGGGACTTTTATATCTGATTATTTTGTTGTTTATCTTATCGCTTTCATCTTTGATTTTATTTCGATTCGTTGAGTCTACTACATGTTTACACTTCTCAAAATCGTGTTTGAAATGATTCGTTTTTAACATGCATAAAACTCTGGTTTGATTTGATCTTGATCTAAATGTTCTTTGATCAATAACTTGTGTTAGTGGAGTGAAATTATTTTGTGTTTTGGTTAAAATTTGATTCAAAAGTAAAATCTCAAAATGCTTTTGAAAATTTAAAAATTTGAGATTTTACAAGTTGGACTAAATTTTTGATCCTCATCAAATTGGACAGAAGTGGAACTCAGTCATTTGATTCTGATCAAATTTTACACTTGATTCTGATTTTCCTAGGGACATATTTTATTTGATTTGATTCGAATCAATATTTGTACATGATTCGAATCAATTTCTTTTCCATAAATTCATGGCCAGTTCTGTGGCATTTGATTTGAATCAAATTTTAAACATGATTCGAATCATGTGGCGTTTTGTTCAAATCACTCTTTTTCTTATTTGAATTAACTGAATTTTTTTTCAAAAATTAGTTATTTCTTCCATTCTACTTCATTTGCTCATTTGATTCAAATCATTTTTTCTCTTGATTCAAATCTAACTAACTTTTTCGACCATTTTAAAAGCTTTTTCTCATCATAAAATCTATCATTTTGAACATATTTTTTAGAGTGATTTTTAGTGAAAATCAATTTCTTCTGTTTTAGTGTTCAAAGTCTTGCAGCGAAATTCTTGCATCTTCAACTTCAATTGAGTTCAGATCTTGATAACAAGAGTTCTGATATTTATTGAAGGAGACGCGTAGTTGAAACTAATCCTTCTTGGAGATCTTGTTGAGTCTTTTCAGGTTAGCGAGATGGAGGGATTGTCAATGGTGGTGACAAATTCCATTAAAAAGAAGTAGATTCTTTTCTCCAGAATTGCCTTAGTAGTGATTGTGTGGAAGGTTACATATAAGTCGGATCAAGGGGTTGATAGCTAAACGTGAAGGTTTGGAGCACAATTGGTATTATTGGAAGATTCAAGAAACGTATTCGAGTAAAGATTACGTCGAAGAGTTTGGCAAGTGTGATGCATACAAGTCAATATCCAAATTAGGAGATTTATTTTCTCAATTGTATTGTGGATTTGTAATTGTATGAACTCTTGAAAATATTTGTCAAATAACAAGGAACTATGCAGGATCCAATGGGAAATCAATGAAGAGTGCATGTAGGCAAAACGAGGACGAACGCTGAAGCACTATAAATCTCGGTGTCCTCTCTATCTCTCTTAATCTTGTATTTAAATTCTATTGATTGCATGCTTAGGTTTTTCATTTCTGTCGTATTATATTGTTTGTTCTTGATAGCGATTTATTACGTAAGCATTAGGTTTTGTTGGAATTGGATAACATGTTAAGCAAGATTGCTGATTGATAATCTGAAAACGAATTGAATTTATAACTCCACAAATTGAATCATTGTGTACACACTTCTTGTGATTATACAAATTGAATCAATTCATACCAAGCGTTTCAACATTATATTTTTTTGATATTTGTCAAACGAATTGTGTTAGCTAGATCAATATTCAACTATATAATTTTCATTTTCGTATCAAACCTTCTGCTCGCAACAATTGGCATCAAACCTCTCTCTAGACCATTTTCTACTTTCATATTCACACCCAACAATTGGCACAAAGAACTGGTTTTTTAGTGTCTAATCGACATCAAAAAGTTTATGAATATGTCAGAAGATAATGATCCTAAGGGAGCCTATAATAGAGCACCAGTTTTCAAAGGCAAAAATTATACTTATAAAAAATCGATCATGTATGTACACTTCTTATCAATTGACAAAAATCTGTGTTGAGTCGTCACCGAGGGACGATTTATTCCCAAAGATGATGACAAAGTTGTTAAACATCCAAAAGATTGAGACGATGCTGAAACCAAAAAGGTTTCATATGATTTGAAAGCAAGAAACATACTTATTTCAGCACTTAGTGCTAAAGTGTTCTATTCAATTTCACATCATACGAATGCTAAAGGTATATTGAATGTTCTCCAAACTCTCTATGAGAGAATAGAGGACGTCATGGATTTTAAAATCAATATATTTACAAAGGAGTGTGAACTATTTCCTATAAAACTCGAAAAATCCGTGGATTTCATACAATCTCTCTATGTGGAATTTCAAATCTGAAGAGAAAATGTCAAAATTCATAACTTTTGGGCTTAAAAATCACCATTATCTAGATTTAAAATCTAGAATTAGATTCAAAATTGCAAGAATATATGAAAATGGAAGACAGAATCCAAACTACATTAAAATGAGTTTAAAATTTTATTTCAAGTCAATATAAAAATAAAAGTGCACTAAAACCTATAATTTTTTAGGTTACTTATCTATAGTATAATAAAGTTTTAGTTATTTTAAGTTACTTATCTATCATAGTAAGGATTTTCTCCTTATTTCTTTCTTTTATCATATTTAAATATGCATCAGAATTATCCATCACATATGAGAATCTGTACTTTTTTATAGCAAGTTAAATATAATTCCAAACAGCTTGTAAGGAAATCTGAACAAAGATAGGACAAAATCCTACCGTAGTAGACAACCAGAAATGCCATCAGCACTACAAACTACAAATTTATGTTGCATAACCAAAATTACTTAGTACTATCTTCCACTACATGACAGATTGTGTACTTGTATCACTTCAATGCTATATATGTGTAGTATCAGTTCAAAGATTATTCTAAAACAACCGTGCATATACTTTCTTCAATACAAGTTAGGAGGAGAAAAACATTAGGCAAAGTTGATTTACAATGGAAGATGGCTTGTAATTGAGATTTTGCTGCCAAATTTCTTGAAATTAAAACTTGACCATTCTTGTGAACCAGATGTGAAAATACCTGTACGAGGTCTAGTTGTATCTTCTAACCTGACAGAAATCTGCTCAGCAATAATTTTGGTTGAGAAGTAAACATAATTTAAGCAAATGATGCTGCAGCAACATGAAGCCTTGCAGTTTTGATTATGTGTGAAAATACACCATCTATGTTTGTTGAATGATATACACGGATTGATGATTTTTCTCCCACCTGAAACAAGCAAATTAAAACAACTTAGATTAACGAAAGTGACGTTCCTGGAGTTGTGCTCTCAAGTTCAACACTTGACTTGACATCTCATTGAAATGTCAGAAACAATAATCTCCTTGCCATCACATTGTGATTCCAGAAAAGAAGGAAAAAAGCCTCGATAAGATTCGAGCATTGCACAACATTTAAATGTAAGATTTCTCATAGAGGAAATGTGTTGAAGCCCATTTCCTTCTAGGCACTTCATTTAAGAGAGATAAGCTATTGTCAAGGACACAAGGAAACTGGGCAGCAATTGCTCTTTCAGTATGGTGTTAACAATATTATCACCTTCAATATGCAAATCAGAAAGAGCATAAAGATTTTGGAAACCCCATTCAGTCACAGGTGTAGCTACTTTCAAGGATTCAATATGCATAAACTGCAATTTGGGCGGAAGACAGGCTACTTCACAACACAACGATATAAACATTTTAGGGAGAGACAATAGCTTGTTAAAGCCGAATATGGTCACAAATTGCAGAAAACATGGAGAATCATTTCCATGTAACGACAATTCAGCGGAACCTTGAGTCATCAAATGTAAAGATTTTACTAAAGAAAGCCAACGCAAAGTAGATAGTGTAGCCAACAACTGATTCCACCAATGAATTTTAACTTTCTCATTGGAAGGAAGATGACTAGGCAAATGTCCCCTCAGTTTAGTATATTCACCTCTCCTCAGAGTTTTAAGACGAGGAAAAGGAAACTTACTGCCTCCGAAGGAAAGCCATTCCTTCCAATTAGGCATACTATCAAATTGTAACTTCTCAAGCGATGGAAATGGTTGGAATGAAGAATTAGTACTCCCCCCTGTCATGCCATAGAACACTAGGCCAATTGTTTCCACTCTACTCATGATTTATCTGCAGCTCTGAGAGAAGGTAGCTGTCCTAGTGGAGGAAGTGTTATGCAATACTTGCAAGAACCGATGCTGAGGTACACCATGTTAGAAAACAATCTCCCAACCAACTTGGAAAGCTTGCCCCACCATAGAAGCCAATGCTCAATTTCTTCAAGTTTATTGATAGTTGTATCTCATCGAGAATAGCTTTCTTTGTTGGCAAATCATCGGCTTGTTCATCCCAATATACCTCTAACTCCTTAAGGTGTTCTTTGCTCTTCAGGTTGGCATCATACGCCTCACTAACATCAATGGCATTATGCAGATTCAGGATGCAAAGTTTTCCTCGTAGGTTTGGAAACTTCCCAAGCTCTCTAACACTTAACCCCGTTTCTTGCTTGGCCACTACAAAAACTGTTAGAGTTTGAAGGTTTTCTAGTCCAACAACTTTCTCTGGCATCTGCTTTATCTTCGTATAGCTGATACCAAGGTGACGCAAATTAATTAATTCTCCGACATGCACCGGCAATTCAACCAGATTCATGCACCCCGATAAAATTAAGGCTTGCAAATAGTAAAGGTCACACGTTGTATCGGGCAAGCATTTGATTTTAGTGAGGGAGAGATCCAGATACCGTAGTTGCACCAAATTATTAATTGAATTTGGTTGCAGGGTGATGTTTTTATAATTTAATAAGGATAGTACACGCAACCTTCTAAAAGAAGGTATCACACAATCAATCACAATGTGTGATAACTGATAAGTAAGATTCTTGCCACCTAGAATCAATGGGTAGGAAAATTCGCAGGCATTTGAAATCGAACAATGTTTCAAACTTTTTGAAAATGTCATACTCCTCTTGATTGTATGAAAAATGGTGAACATCTTCAGAGATTGTACCACTTGATTCAAACTTGCAACAACTTTTCCCAGATACAATTGCGGGTAGATCGTAGAGAAGGTCATGCATAATAAACTTTTCTTTACAAGTATCATCTTTCGAGGATTCAATTAAGGATCTAGACAACATTTCTTTAAAGTAGTCATCGCCAACCTCCTCCACTTCTTTTTCAACCATATAATCTTCAAGGAAGCCTTCTGCCATCCACAACAAAATCAATTGCTTCCTATTAAAGAGATAACCCTTTGGAAAAATTGAGCAATAGGAAAAACATCTTTTTAAAATGAGAAGGAAGATGTTGATAAGTCAAAAGCAAAGAAAGTATAACACAATCATTTCTTATGTTCCATATATCACTATTCAAGATTGTTGTCCACACATTTCCATCTACCTTTGAACTCAAAAGCCCTCCGAGTGTTTTGGCAGCTATTGGGAATCCGCCACACTTTTTTGAAATCTTCATGCCAATTGCTTCTAGGTTTGGGAATTCATTACCACCACTTCCAAATGCATGCTTAGAGAGTAAAGACCAACAATCTTCTTCCGAAAGAGGTCCTAAATTATGAACAGGATACGCGTGTACAACCTCTGCGACATTTTCATGGCGCGTAGTGACGATCACCCTGCTTCCACAATTTCCATTGCTTCCACAATTTCCATTAAACAATGGAGTCATTAAACGGTGCCCATCATTATAATTGTCAATCCTTAAGTCATCCAACAAAAACAAAAATCTTCTACGCATTAACTCTTCCTTGATGCGAAGTCGAAGATGATTTAGATCTTTGCCAATGTAAGTTGACTTAGAAATGAATATCAAAACCTTCTAACACACTAACCCAAACTTTCAAATCAAAATGTTCATCAACTTCCCTATCATTATAAACAAGTCGGGAAAATGTCGATTTACCAACACCTCCAACGCCTAAAATAGCAATCACACCTAAGTTGCTACTTGAGTCATTGTTAAACAACATCTTAATCAATCTCTCTTTATTATCCTTTCTACCAACTATAACAGATTCATTCACCACAGAAATCGAGAGAGTTTTTTTAAGAGAAACCCTACCACTTACAGATTGCAAACCAAGAGTGTCTATCTGTTGAACAAAACGTTGAAGCCTTTCACAAATCATCCTCATTTTAAAATCGAACAGTAAACCTAATTTAGGTTGTGGATTCTCGACCTTGCATCGAAAATAATCGTAACCGATTTCTCAAATCAAATCTTCCGCATTAGAGACTGCGTTGTACAATTTATTCATCCATTTCTTGACATAATGGATGAAGTCTGATGAAGTGAGTTTGAGCAATAAGGATTCAAGAATTTCCGAGAGAAAAGCGCCTCTTAATCCCACCAATGTTGTTGTTTCTGCCATATCTATCTGAAAGCAGACCGCAAATGAAGGAAGGAAGATCGTAGCAACGAAGAGTGAAGTTCAATTTGGAATGCTTCAGCAAATCCTTCTCATTTTGCAACTGGGTGTGTATATTCATGTAATTCACCTTTCTAGTAAGATCTCTTTACCACGCCTGTATAGTGTATTTAAATATATATTGAATAATTTAAATGGAGCATTCTAAATCGAAAGTTAACGTGTTTGATTAGTGTAATTATGCTCTATTTGTTTAAATTTAGTTCTTGATTTGTAATTTATTGGATTATTATATGGGTTTTTTTATTTTAATATATTTATTTACGTTGTATTATAAATTTGAAATAGTTTTTTTATCAAAAAAATTCAAAATCAAGTATAATAGTTTGTTTATTTAATAAATAGTTTGATTTAGAAAAAATATTCTTCTAATGGTTTGAGACATTTCAGAATTCCGAACCACTGTACCAAATCAATAATTTTGGTTCAGTTTGGTTCTAAGAAAATTGAAACGGTTATGTTCGGTTCATTTTGGATAACCTTTTATTATGGTTCGATTCAGTTCAATTCAGTTCTCAGTCGGAACTATACCATGAACAACCCTAACTATAAGGGTTATTCTACTTATGATGAGATGTGTAAGAGAGTTTTCGAGTTGTTATATGTAAAGAGTGAATACATTATTTACCTGTCTAGTTAGGGTATTTATAGGCTCAAATACTTGATTTAGGTGTTCTTGCGAAAACCAATCATGGTGTCTATCAATTCAGCCATGCACATCTTACCTTTGACCTGATAATGGGAGTAAATGGAGTCATTCAACCTCATAATATGGAGTGAGTTAATATATGCGATTTGGGATGAGTTTAGTTACTCCTCTAATATGTGGCTTGACATGTTCTCCCATGATCCATGACTGATGAGTATTAGGTCGGGTGAGGTCACATGCTCGTCACCTGACCCCTCCTTTTCCCCAAGTATTTTTTGTGTTATATATGGGCAACATAATTGATTGATTGAGCTTTTTGAGACCCAACTGAAGTTATTTCAGTTTACATTCCCTTAAGCACGAGGCCTAGAAGAGATATGTGATTAAGGTAACACATCTTAGTTCATAGTCCCTCAAATATAAGGCTTGGAAGGGCGATGTGATTAGGGTAAGACGTCACAATTCATAATCCCTTAAGCATGAGGTATGAAAGAGCGATGTGATTAAAGAAAAACGTCTCAATTCACAGTCTCTCGAGCACAAAGCATGAAAAGGCGGTGTGGTTTTTACTGGTGTAAAGAGATGAGTTTTATTTTCTAGGATATGATGTTACACGATATTAAGGTCGCGACTAGAATAAAAATAATAATACTAATATAAAAAATAATACAACACAATATCAATTAAAAGACATAAAAAAAACATAAGAAAAAGACAAATGTAGTATATTCTAATTTTGGTGGATCACTAAAATGGAGGAGGGTTTGTTCATTAAAAATAATAATAATAATAATAATAATAATAATAATAATAATAATAATAATAATAATAATAATAATAATATAGCTTGAAACATGATAATAGAGAGAAAAAAAGTAAGTACTTAAAATTAAGACAAAAATAATAATATGGGTGTTAATAGTATTATTAAAAGAAAAGAAAAAAAAAGACTGCAGTTTTGTTCCCTATTTAGTCTCTCATTAAAAAAAATTAGTATTTTATTTTGTGTCTCCCTTTAATTTTGCATATGTGGCAGTGATGATTATGATAAATTATTTATTTTCAATAAGGTGACATTGTTGATTGGGATAAAAAATTATTAAAAAAAATATTGATCAATATCTTTAATAATATTATAAATAATAATATTTTAAAAAATCAAAATTAAATTTAAATTTTATACAAAATTTATTAATTAAAATATTTGTAAAGATTAAATTCAAGTTTAATATTTTTTAAGGAATAAATTATTTTATAATTAATAATTTAAATTTAGATTTTTAACAAATTAATTAATAAAAAATTTAATTGAACATTTAAGCTTGGTTGCCCATATTGGCCCATGTTCAATCTTTTCAATTTAGAAATTCTTGGTTGTGTTAGATTATAAACATTAAACTTGTCTTTAAAGAAAACGACGTGGGACTTCTATACCAGTATTTTCAAACCATGCCAGCCTATCAGGTTCTTTCCTCCATTCATTTCAAATCGGGTTCCCAGCTTTACTTCCATGCCAAGCTACTTCCTAAGGATCAATTTCCATTAAGCAAAACAAGGATCTAAACACACCAACCTTTTAATGCTCTAGCTCTCAATATTTTTTATTTTATTTTTAAAATACAGTGTTTACACAAAATACCAAAAAACATTGTTTACATCAAATCTTAGGTGACATTTAAATTTTGTTGGATACCCATTAAAAAGAATATTGTTGAAACAAGAATGAATTTTTGTACATGCAATCTATCGACAGAGTACTCTTCAAAGGTTGAGCTAGTTCTCTTCTTTGTTTGTTAAGCTTCATTCTTTGTTTAACTTGAAACAAGAATGATTTTCTGAACTTGCAATCTATCAACAGAGCTATTTTCAAAGGTTGAACTCACTTCATTGTTGGTTAGGCTTCTTTCTTTGGGTAACTTGAAGCATGAATACTTTTCTGCACTTGCAATCTATCAACTGAGTACCCTTGTTTAACTGAGGATGTTTGAACAAGGTTTGTTCATGACATATATCTCTTGAGTTTTGATGATAACAAAGTATTAAAAGAACAACGGTGTTATCTAATGTGTCTTCCAAGTATGCAAGTTCTAAGACTTGAAAAGAAGGCATTCAGAATCTGATATAAGGACGGATTTGAGAGGAGCTGAGTAACTAGCTTTTGATGGATTAGAACCTGAAGAACACTATCTAATTGATATCTAGGGTAGTCTCTGAAGCTGAAGACCTTAATATTATAAGAGCAACATATTGTCTCTGCACTAAGTTATTGTATCAGCTTCTGGTGAACATTCAAAATTAGTATTAAAGCTTGAGTTATCCGTACTGCAGAAAACAAGTTGCATTATCAAATCATCTTGTCAGCTAGAGTGTATTTTTCACAAGGCTCAAGAAGAGTTGACATCCTTTATAGATATATACTCTCAACGGCCCTGTAGTACAAGATTACATGGAAGACGCAAAGGTGAAACATGTTACACAATGGATTAAGATCTTTTGGTGTATCTCTCTTCAATGTCTCTTGCACTATGGAGAAACAAAGACACTTGTTCAAGTTATCTCTTCCAATGATTAGTCTTCTGCAACTGCTATATAAGCTACTAAAGATTCAAATTGAAATCTTCAACAAGGAGCAATCAAAAGGGATAACAAGATCATATAATAAGTAACGCAGTTGAGTAAGCATATTTTCTGTTATATGTTGTAAATTGTAATAAGTCTTAAGATTTCTTAAACATTGAATATCTTATAAATCTTAAGTGCCTGGAGGTCTTTGTTAAGGTGATTACTCTGTCCCTCTGATTTTGTATCAAGTACACCTTGCTCTCTATTCTTCAAACATAATTTTTTAGTTATTTAGATAAAGTCTCTTGCTATGTGCTTGAGCATCAAAGTCTCTTGCTAAAAGGATTGAGCCATGTAAGTTTCCTGCTATGTGCTAGAGCATTGAAAGTCTTGATCAGTTTCTGATTGAGCAGAAAGTCTAGGACTGAAGGTTTAAGCAAGAAAGTTTTGGGCCTGAGGGGCTTGAGCAGAAAGTCTTAGACTGAAGGTTTAAGCAAGAAAGTCTTGGGTCTGAGGGGCTTGACCCAAAGTCTTGGGTTTGTGGAACCTGAACAAGGAAGTCTTGAGTTCGTGGAACTTAAGTAAGGAAGTCTTGGGCCTGAGGGGCCTGAGCAGAAGTCTTGGGTTCGTGGAATCTGAGCAGGGAAGTCTTGGACCGAGGATCTGAGTAGACTTCTTGAGTATGAGGGACTTAAGCAAGGAAGTCTCGGGTTCGTGGAACCTAAGCAGAAGTCTTGGACCTGAGGGGTTTAAGCAGGAAGTCTTAGGCTGAGGATTTGAACAAAGAAAATTCATATGTGAAATTCTGGCCTATGCAGACATCAGATGTCCTAACACATGTCAAGACATTATGCTACATAATCATTTAAACTCAGAGGCGCAAGAGCAGACTGATACCTTGAATATCAGAAATGGACAATCACAGATGTCACGACATCTGATCCAACATGTCAGTCAAGAACAATAACAAAACTGTAAATTGCATAATGTTAAATGTAACACCCCAATTCCCATCGCGAATAAATAATACATATATAAATCAGAGTAAATAAAATTATTTTTCCGACAGAACAAGAATGTCACATTTAAATGAAGAAAATACAATCCCTGCTCATACATTTGATACATAGCACAAAATAAAATACCCTCAAAGGGAAACTTTTTCCATATAAAAGGAAAGGTCAATTATGGAATAAAGCGGAAAGATCCATAACCGACTTATTTTACAAAATAAATTATTTTATAACATCCAAATACACATACAAGGTAATACAAAATAATCCTACAAATGTATACAAATATAACATAATCGTTCCCCGACTACCGTGCTACGTATCAGAGCAGACACCAAGACCGACAAAAGAACGGAGGGCTAATCTTCACAAAAAGACCTCCAGCAACTCTAATATGCAATGCCTCATAGAGCATTATAAAACAGCAGAAGGGTGAGAAATAACAACTAAAATCAAGATTGCATAATAATATGCAAACACACGTTCAAACACATGTATAAATCATCTCACCCATACCATCACATACTAACACATATAGCATGCCACGATTATGACCTATGGAACCACACCACCACAAAACATAGCATATATTCATACATAGCATATCATTGACAACTAATACAATCATGGTAATGTACAACGTCCCCACCGACCATCACATATATCAAGTATCCAATATACTCGCATATTCACACATAAGGCATAACAAGTCATAACATTTAGAAACACATCACACATCACATAGCACATGTCTATACATAACCAATGCATTTATCACATATGCACATCAAAGTACCAATGCTATCACAATCTCAACACATAACAAATCAATGCACAATTTCCACACATCATCGATCCATGATTTATGCAAATGCACAGAGACCGACACAACGACGCTATGCAAATGCCATGTGGTACCGACTTCCAACATTTCTCAACACCAGTTCACTCAGGAACTATTGGAACCATCGCTCGTTACTGAGGATCACTCACGTAACACCCCGTCGGGCAAACGATGTTCCCCGTCGCTTTCGGTCCTCTATATTTTTAAGGCTCACGATCCAATCAGATCGCTTTCAGTCCTCTTATTTTTAAGGGGCACGACGTTTATGCATTGCTTTCGGTCCTCTTTGTATAAGGCGCACAATCCGACCGCTTTCGGTCCTCTTTGTATAAGGCTCACGATCGTCTATAACCATCGCTTTCGGTCCTCTATATTTTTAAGGCTTACGATCCAATCAGATCGCTTTCAGTCCTCTTATTTTTAAGGCGCACGATGTTATAGCAGATTCCCTCTGGAACCAAACCGTCACTCACACCCCACATGGGCACACGACGTTTGTAACGCCCCAGGTTTGATCATTTTCTTTAATTGAGTCGATTTAATTATTTTGAGTATTATATTATTTTACATCGTGATTATGTTTTATCGCGTTTTGAGAGCGTTTACGGGATAACTGAGAGTGAGGGTATTTTAGTCTTTTCCCTAATTATTTACTAAGTTAGAAAGAAAAGAAATAGAAAAGAAAGAAAAATAGAAATATAAGGGGAAGAGAGAAAATAGAGAGAAAGAAATAGGAAGAGGAAAAAGAGAAGAAGGAAAAAGAAGAGAAGAGAAAAAGAGAGAAATTGGGAGAAAAGCTTGGAATTCATCAAAACAACTTCTAGGAATCGATTTAATCGGGTAAGGGTGTGAAATTCAATTATCCTATACATGTGTATGATTATGTATGTGTTTGTTTGTGGTTTTGATGGATTGTATGAGAAATAGAATAAATACCCATTTGTGTAGAAAGTGTGAGAATTCGATTTAATCGTGTTAGAAATCATGTTTTCGTGTTCCTTGTTATTGATACATGATAGATATATGTTGTTATACATCAAATTGGTAATTTTTTGGTGTAAAAATGGGATTTTTGGGTGAAAATTCGTAACAGCAACGCAGCAGGAAAAATTCTGGGTTTCGCTGCCCATACGCGTATGGGACAGGGCAATACGCGTATGGGGTAGGGCAATACGCGTATTGGTTAGGGCAATACGCGTATGGCAATGAAGGAAAGTAGGCAATACGCGTATGGGTCTGGGCAATACGCGTATGGCTGAGGGCAATACGCGTATGGCCAGCAAGGGTGCAGAATGTGTTTTTTTTCGCGATGTCTTTTCTTGTTTAGTCCGTAACTTTTGATCCGCTTATCCGTTTTGAACGTTCTTTATATCGTTGGAAAGCTAATGAAATGATCTTTCCTATTAAAATGATTTCAAGATTGTTGGCCGATTTAATTATGTCTAGAATTGGGAATAGTGTCGTTTTGTGGACTTTTGTCGTTATAATTGTGTGTAATTGATGTGTATCCTGCAATGTGTTGTTGGTATGGATATGGTATAACTTGTGTACTGTTGTGAAATGAAAATGCATGAAATACATGTTGTGATGATGATGTGTGGCCTAAGGGCAAGAAAATGCAATGTGTTGTATTTGGTTATATATGCATTGTTTATGGTTGCATATATGTGTGAAGATGCATTGGTTGTCATGAGTTCTTGTGTGTCAAGCATCATGATATGCATCTTGTGGGATCGTGAGCCTTATACAAAGAGGACTGAGAGCGATCGGATTGTGAGCCTTATACAAAGAGGACTGAAAACAATCCATGAACGTCGTGTGCCCATGTGGGGACCTAAAGTGACGGTTTGATTCCTGAGTGAATCTGTTATAAACATCGTGAGCCTTATGCAAAAGGACTGGAAACGGTGGTTATAGTTGATCGTGAACCTTAAAAATAAGAGGTATAAATAGCCTTAAAAATAAGAGGACCGAAAGCGATGGTTATAGACGATCGTGAGCCTTATACAAAGAGGACTGCAAGCGATCGGATCGTGAGCCTTATACAAAGAGGACTGCAAGCAATCCATAAACGTCGTGAGCCTTATACAAAGAGGACTGCAAGCGACGGGTGAACATCATAGGCCCGACGGGGAGTTATAGTGATGTAACGAGCGATGGTTCCAGCAGAGTTCCTGAGTGAACTAGTGTTGAGATTTGATGGAGTCGGTACCGCATATGCATTTGCATAGAGTCGTTGTGTCGGTCTCTTTGCATCTACATGGTTTATGATTGCATTGGTTATATGTAGAAAATCATGATTTAATTGATTATGTGTGAGACATGGTGATATGCATTTGTAATAAATGTATGGTGCATGAATAATATGCAATTGGGAATGGAGTAATTATGTGATTGAGCTTGTGATATCACTTGCGAATCGATGTGCATTCGTGTTAAATGCATTGAGTTATGAATGACATGTTTCGTGTATAAACATATGCATTATGTGTGAATATGTGATTATGTGAGTATAATCTATATATGCTTTATGTGTTGGCATGTGATAATTGTGGTGAGAATACTTGATATGTGTATTTTATGTCGATATATATAATTATATGCATTTATATTATAATTGTGTTTCTCACCCTTCTGCTGTTTTATAATGCTCTATGAGGCATTGCAGATTAGATTGCTGGAGGTCTTTTGTGAAGCTTAGGACTTCATTCTTTTGTCGGTCGGCTCTGATATGTGACACCGGGTAGTCGGGGGATCGATTAGGATTATTTTGTGATGTTGTGTATATGCATCTTTGTCCTTTGTAGTTGTATATATACATGATTCTGCTGATAACAGATAAACCTTTATGTGATATATATATATATATATATATGATAGTCAGTTTTAGATTTTCCGCTTTTATTCTAAAATCTGATGAAATGTGGGTGTAAGGAACTGAGTTCCTTTGATGATTGCTACCCCACTGTTGCATATCTTTATGAGCAGGTGTTGTATGTTTTGTTTCAATATGATGTGATTCTCCCTGTCTATGCCATGATAATTTAAATATACTCTGATGAAATTTTGAATTTTTATTTATCGCTTTTATTAGCTTGGGGGTATAGATTGGGGGTGTTACAACATTTATGGATCGCTCACACCCCACACGGGCACACGATCCGATCGCTCACACCCCACATGGGCACACGATCGCACAAGATGCATATCATGATGCTTGACACACAAGAACTCATGACAACCAATGCATCTTCACACATATATGCAACCATAAACATGCATATATAACCAAATACAACACATTGCATTTATTTGCCTTTCGGCCACAATTCATCACCACAACATGTCATCATATGCATTCACATCATATAACATCACGCAAGTCATACGATATCCATATTAAAAGCACATTACATGATACACATCAATTACACTTAATTAATGCGGTAAAAGTCGACAAAATGACACTATTCCAAATTCCTGACATAATTTAATCGGCCAACAATCTCGAAACCATCAACATAGGAAAGAACACTTCATAAGCTTTCTAACGCATCAAACCACGCCTCAAACCGAATCACAGATCAAAAGTTACAAAGAAAACAAGTTGGGAAAAACTGCCACATTCGCAGTGCAAAGCTCCTAGCTAGTCCTTCGCTACTTTATTCGCAGTGCGAATGTCCCAGCGAACCAAGTCAGTAGCCAAAAAGCCTAGAAAATTCTTACCGTTCGCAGTGCGAACGTCCCAGCGAATGCTCGCTACCCCCATTCGTCGTGCGAGTCACCCAGCGAATCAAGTCAGAAGCAAAACAACACAAAATAACCCAATGTTTGTAGTACGAACACCCAGCGAACGCTCGCTACTTCCTTCGCAGTGCGAACTGCCAGCGAATGCTCGCTCTCCCCTTCGCTAGGGGATTCGCAGTGCGAACCTGCGAAAACCAGAATTCCCAGCAGCGCTGTTACAAACCCAAATGCATATTTTCTTCCCCAAAACCTTTCCAAACCAACATATATCAATCAAAACATAACCTAATCATGGTAACAAGTATTCTACTGCGTTTACATCGATTTCTAACCGCGAAAACATCGATTTCTATCTATTACCTCATTTCGACCTATAATTGAAAACTAGAAGAAAAGAACGAAACAATCCAAGAAAACATACACATATACATATACAAGCAAGATATAATCGAAACTTCCCACCCTTACCCGATTAATCGAAGACCAAGCTTTTGATTTGATGATTTTCTTCTTTTCTCCTTCTTTCTCTTTTTCTCTTCTCTTCTCTTTCTCTTTCTTTTTCCTTACTATTTTTCTCTCTTTTCTTTCTTTTTATGAAAATATCTACCCCCAAAAAGACCAAAATACCCCTACTCTCAAATATCTCCCAAACGCTCTCAAAATGCGATAAAACATAAGCATACCGATGAAATATATTTCGGGAAATAAAAGTTGAAAAGAAATTATAATTTATTGCAAATATTTTACCTATCAGGGAAATTGACTAATTAACTCAATTGGCAGGTAAAATACAATAAATTCACATAAATGAAATAAATAAATACAATTAAACAAATCGGGGCGTTACATTAAATAAGACAGTATGTGTTAACCCAATTCAGTGCAATTCACCTACATCTGGGGGATACCAATCCAGAACGAAGACTTCACTATCTGTAGAACTGTTACAAAGCTAAACTTCTCCGTTTACAACTTTATACCTAACATCTACCCAATGAACATCTTTACCAAGGCTAAACTCAAACGTTTACAACCCTGATATGAGAGACCTACTCATATCCTAATCACAACCTGTGATTTCTACATCATCCCTGTCAATACAGAAATCTGCCAAGCTTTCTTAACAAACAAGCTAACTCGGATTTGCTTAAAAGCTTCATCCAAGAACAATACACAATCCAATACCTCAAGGCTTATGGATCTGTGCGACACCTATATCTACCACAGTGCATCAACTGATACAAAGGGAGACTTACAACCTAGAGAGCCAACGACTCTCAAAACCCTAAAACCTTGTTTCTTACGCAAGAAAACAAGGTTACACAAGGCGTACAAAGGCATTCCAAATCCTAGGTCTAAGTCATCTATTTATAGGCTTCAGCTGTCTTGGTCTTTCTATCTTTGGTCTTTGATCCATGCGCATTATCTCTTGGCTGATTTGTTACAGATTTACCCCTTGCTAAATCAGTGCATTACTTCAGGATGTCATGACCTCAGGTTAAGACATCTTCTTCGACATCTTTGTTCAGTCCAGATTTCTTCATCTTTAACATCACTGTGTTTTACCAAAATTTAGTCAAACACTACTACAAAAAACCCATTTAACAACGGTTGGAAATGACATATAATGACGCGGGCTAAGGCGTTGTTATGTAGAGTGTTGTTGTATACGCGGTACGTACAATGACGGCCCAGTAACCGTTGTAATAAAATGGAAAACGCGCTACCTATAATGACGGTTATTTTAAATACCCGTTGTTGTATGTCTTTTAATAAAATAAAAAAAATACAGCATTAGAACTACCTATCAACAACATCAACAACAACAACAATAATAACAATGATAACAATAACAACAACAAGAACAACAATAATAAAAAAGAACAACAATAATTAAAAAAGAACACCAACAACTAACATTGCTAACTCGAGTTCTGAAATTTGTTCTGAAATTTGGTTTAGTGGAGAAATAGAGTATCGTAACTGAAAGATGATGTTTGGAGGTAGAAGATGTAGTTCGTCTAAGTTTTAGGTTTCACGCGGATCACTAATAGCAGTGTCTTGGCCGTTGATAATCACTAAATGGACGACCAAGATTTGTTTAAGGATAGTGAATAAACTCAATATGCGCGCCACCTATAATGTTGGTAATGAGAATTGAAAAAATAAGTAAAAAACCAAAAATCCTGGTGCTGGGACTTGAACCCATGACAAGACACTACCTATAATGGCGGTTGGTTTAAATTACCCGTGGTAAAAGGTCTGTCATCATTTTGAAAAAATAAGTAAAAAAAGCTACCTATTACAACGGTTGGTTTAAATACCCGTTGTGAAAGGGTCTGTCAGCATTTTGAAAAAATAGGAAAAAATGATTAAAATAAATTCAAAAAAAATATAAAAACACAAAATTTAATCTAATTAGGTAAAATAAGAATTTTGAGAATTTTTTTAGAATTTTTTGAGACTATGAAAACAGTAAAAAAAATCATTAAAAATAGAAAAAAGATGAATTTGGGGTTTTGAGGGTGAAGTCCCATAACTCTTCAGAGTAAGGGACTAATGACCGCACGATTTTTCTGCTTCAGATGCACGAAACAGATCTTAAAAAGGAGACGCTTTTCCCTAAAACCGATTTTTTGAAGTGCAAGACCTAAAACTAAATTATTGGCTATAATGACGGTTGAAAACATACCAGTGGTGAAAGGTTGTGGGTATTTTGAAAAAATATGTAAAAAAAACCATAAATGTTGGTGCTGGGACTTGAACCCATGACCATGCGCTACCTATAATGACGGTTGAAAACATACCTGTGATGAAAGGTTGTGGGTATTTTGAAAAAATATGTAAGAAAACCATAAATGTTGGTGTTGGGACTTGAACCCATGACCATGCGCTACCTATAATGACGGTTGAAAACCTACCTGTGGTGAAAGGCCTCACATTTCACCACGGTTTGAATATTAACCGTCATTAAAAGTCTTTTAACGAGATTAAAAAAAATGCCCATCTATTACAACGGGGAATAGGCAATCTGTTGTAATCCTGGCGTTGTTGTTTGCGCGTTTTGTAGTAGTGAAACCATAGGAGCTTTCAATCTCCCCCTTTTGACAAATTTTGGCTAAAACACTATTTGAACGTCTCTTCACCCTGAGTGGAAGATATGATTGGAATACTGTGCAAATCGAGTCAATGTTGGTGTACATGAGGGAGAAGAAAACTCAGGCTCCCCCTTAACCAGTGAAACGGTACTGCCACACTTGAGGAAGGTAGTAAACCAGGATGAGCGAAGTTGAAAAATGTCCAGGCAATAGAAACTCCTAAAGAAGTTAGTAGGAAGTTTGAAACCGAAGAACAAAGGACATCCTTTTCAAACACACTCCCCCTCCAGAGATCAGTTTTAGTCTTCTTAAATCTAAGTACATAAAGCATGTAACTCAAGTCACAAGACACAACTTGATTCTTAACTCAAGGCTCAAGACACAAAGGAAACTGACACATATACGTGATGTTATAACATCTTATTTATCATCCTTGCAAAGCAACTGCAAGAACAACCGCTGCATCCCCTGACTTAGTGACCTATACTCCCCCTTTTTAGCCAAAAATTGGCAAATGAAACCAAGACATTCCCATACCCAACCAACACTTATCCAGACTTGAACAAAATACATTTTGACCACACCACAAAGAATAACACAATCTGAGGCAAACTGCTTCAAGAACACCCTTAAATAACCAAAGAATTTTCCTTTGAATGTAACGACCTCTTGAAAATTCAATGCGGTCATTACTTGTCGCTCCCAGGATTTTCATCCAGGTACAAACGCGAGAGTGGCGCGGAAAAAACAGAGTCGCCAGCCGTGTAAATTTATCCCAAGAGAGGGAAAGGGAACACCGCATAAACCTTAGGAAGAGGGAAAGGAATGGTCATCGCAACCATAACCTGGGTTCGGGAGTCGGTTACGCGAGGGGAAGGTACTAGCACCCCACGCGTCCATCGTACTCGATGGGATCCACGCTTGTTGTCTAATCTAAGGGTGAGTTATACTATCATCTAGGGTTGTACTAAGACGGGGAAGGAAAGATAAAGACTGACTCGGTAGGACGTCGACGTCCTAGGCCTACGTACCCCCTTTGTGCAATGGGGAATTCAGAGTCAACGTAGTTCGGACCAAGTTCTTTTTGTGTTTTTTATGAGCGACGTTAAGTTTGCGTCCGGCAGTTAGGGTCGATGCCTGTTTGCGACTCAGACGGAAGGTAACGTGCCCTTTTTGAAAATATCCTTTAAGTTTGAAGGTCCCGAAGGACAAAAAAGTTTGAGGTTGGTTTGTGTTTTTAGGACAGAAGTGGCTTAAGTTAGTCCCTAAGCTGCATTGCACCAAAGTCTAGGGCACAGGGGCGAATACTTAACGCATCGTCCCAAGACAGGACGCTCGCTAAGCACTCTAGAAAGATGAGAGGAAGCCCCTCATTTCTCATTTCCCATACTTAAGGCTCGTGCGCAATACACCTTGTTATTATTAAGTGTTTTAAAGAGATTCGAGATGAGAAGAGAGAAGACACAAGGGTAACTCTAAAGGGAAACTAACGGTCCTAATGTTATCATGCATGGGTGACCTACGGTTAGTGAGGCTTGAAGACGACCTAAACCCTAAAGAAAGAAGATAGGAGAGAAAAGGGTAAGGGTAACCATGGATACTTATCCATACCCCTAAGGAACTTACCTTGATCCTGCATAAAAGGTTAGTGAGAAAATAAAAGGAATGAGGTGAATGACACTCAAGCAAGGGCAAACAATAATGAGCATAATCCAATCATGAACTTAGGGGGAATGTAAGATGACCTTAGAACTCAAGGAGAATAAATATAAATGACCTATAAGGTGCCTAGAAAATGATGTCAAAACATCTCAACAAACATTACAAGTAAGCCAATTCAAAGCATATTAAAACCCTAGCATGAGTTCATTAACAAACACACATGCAAAACATGGATCAAGAGTGATATTAAAAGTTTGAGAAAAATGAAAGATGCAAGTTATATGAAGTACAACCAGTGTGCAAACATGTATCAAAAGTATATGCAAAAACTCAACATTAAACATGATCAAAGGCGCCTCAACGTTTCATGCAAACCACGCAAACAAATTGTCCAAATGTGACACTCAATAGTCAACAAGAAATGCCCTAAAAAATCTATATAAAAAACACATAGAATGCCTCAATGTATCATACAATCATGTATCAAGTTTCATGTGAAAGTTCAGATCATAACTATGTCAAACAAAAATGAGAAAATGCAAATACCATGACTAACTGCACCTATGAAAGAAATTAAAAGAAAATTCTAAATAAAACATAAAAATATGCACAAATCAGAAAATAAAATCATTAAAAATTAATTAAATGTGTAAGAATGCATCATGAATTTTTTGGGAATTTTATGATGATTAAAAGTATTTTTAATAACTAAAAATGAAACTAATAACACAAAAAAAAAAAAAAATAGAAAAAAATGGGCCAGGGAGGGTGCAGCGAAAGTAAAAACGAGTTATAAATTAAAATGGGCCCTAGATTGGGGGGTGCAGATAAGAATTAGGCAAAGCCCAAACGCGTGAATCAGAGAGTCCATGCTGTGAGGGTTCAGTCAAACCTCTTGACTTAATTCTGGCCATTAGATCTAGTCAATGCGTGATAATCATGAAAGTAGTGCAATCAGACATATCATGATGTATACACACGGTAACAAATGAGAACGCACACACATGGGATGAGTAATAAAAATAACATTCAGAAAAAAGAAAAATAAAGGGCACGTGCAAGGGAGGGTGCCTCATTAATGCGCTGGCACCCTCATAACCGTCGGATTAAAACCATCGTGTGGCCATGTTTTAAACTGGGAGACGCCTAGGGTTCCGGCTAAGTTGGGTTTTCAGGTGGCCGGAGAAGACCTCCGGTCGTCTTCTCCGGCGAGTCTCCACCGTGGCAAAAAATTCAGGTGCCCAGAAAATCATGAAACCTATACCAAAATGATCCTCTCCTCCTGTAGATCACATATTCAATCTCAAAAATGAAGAATGACACGCATACAGAGAGATTCGAAGAGATAAAATTATGCCCTAGAACTTGAAACTCAAACGTGTGGTGTCTACCACCACCCAGATCCTGCAAAAATCCTTAGTGGACTCCACACACAAGCCAAACACACCAGCACAACGTGAATCCAGTAAGGTTTGAAAAACGAAAAAGAGAAGTTCATACCTGTGGATTTTGGATGCTTGTAGCACAAGAAAAACGAAAGCTGAAGAATCCTTGATGCTTGCTGATTGTATCTGGCCAAATAAAGGCAATGAATCACCCCCTTTGCTTGCTCAGAAATTCACGATAGAACTCTGGTGCTTCTCCTCCTGAAAAAAATCCGTCCTTTTCACCCTAGTTCTATGTCTTTTTATAGGCAGAAATAGGTCAACTTCAATGGATATTTTGGGCCTGAATGGTGTTAAGTTACCCAAGACACGAATATGGGAAGTTACGATCTGATTTGTACACAACCTTGCCATGAAGATTCAGATTTGGACCCACTACTTTGAGTGCCCTTAACTTGAGGTTCGTGTGTCTCTTTGATGCACTCTTGTGCTCTTTGGATAGAGGGCAATGTGGACAACAACTTTGGTGTTGGAAGTGAATGGGATGGAGTCCTCTAAGGGACCTAAAAATGATCTTAAAGACGTGTGGTTGGGACTGAATTTGTATATCACTCGCCCTGGTCATGACCTGCTCATGGGCGTGTGAAATTTTCAGTGTGAGGTCACCTACTTTAGCTCCTTATATCTCTCCATGAGTTGATCAGATGAAAAAACTTCCAACACAAAAGTTGTAGAGAACATGGAGAGGAACAAAAGTGATGTTGAACAATTTTCCATTTGAAACCTCTATCAATGAGATATTTTCTCTTGAAGTTGGAGAAAACATGCACACCAAGTGCTTGTGAAATTGAGGGCGTGCTGGCTCGCCCATGACTTGCCATGGCTGGTCATTTTGCCTTAAAAATCTCAAACTTTAAACCACCATATCTCACTCAATTTTAATCCAATGGGGACGTTCTTGCTATGGTTTTAAAGCTTGAAATATGAACTTTTGAAAGGCCTCCCTAACCCTTGAGTTTGGAGCTTGGATCACAGAAAAAGAATGCTCCAAAGGTGGGTACTCAACTTGACAAACCTTGCCATAAATGGAAACCCTAGTTTCTATTTTTGGAAACTTATCACAACTCTTGATTTTTGGTGAATCTCTTGATATTTCTTGATCAAATCTTCATCAAAGGACATATTGGAGATGAGGAACATGAATTTGACCTCAAAAGTCAGGAGTTGACTTTTTCCTCTGCACAGTTGACTTTTTCCCCAATTCTCCTTATTTTCAATCAATTGATCAATTGAACCTCTTATGAATCAAATTGATGGACAATTTTCCATTCCTAGATACTTAGGGACCCAAGGAAGACCATAGAATCAAGTCTTACCCAAAAAACCAGAAATAAGTTGACTTTATAGTAAACCCTAGTTTTGGTACCCTCAGTCTAGGAGGAAATAGCACAGTCTCCAAATTCAAATCCCTCTGAATATGATGTGTATCCTCTCCAACAAAGATAAGATATGCCATTTGTTGATGATAAAAATCCAAAGAGCTTGCCCATTGGAGCAATAAACCCAAGAATCTCAAAACCCTAATTCATGCACTGGTTAGGAGGGAGCAATCCACTTGAGATCCCTTGCCACCTGTGAACCCCTGATAATGTAGTAGACCAGATAAGACCTTCTTGAACTGTTTCAAGCACCTTGACCCTATGCTAATGATATGCATACATGATAATGTAAAAAATGAAATGAAACATAAGCCAGTTAGTAAAAGTAAGGAGGGCAAATTTTGGGGTGCTACAGCTGCCCCTATTCAATCAACTTGGTCCTGAGTGGTATGATAGCAACGACTCTCAGACATTCCAGGATACACGGGGATTGAATACTGAAAGAACCCCAGAAATTTGCTAATGATGAGAACAACGAGACAGAGCGTGCTGGAAAAAGGGAATACGACCTCAATCATGTCCACAAGAAAACGAATACGACCTCAATCACCCGCAAAGGAAAATTGACCTCAATCACTCCCACAAATAAAAATGAGTACGACCTCAATTGCACCCACCAAACAAATACAACCTCAATTATACCCGCCAAGGAAAACTGACCTCAATCACTTCCACAAATAAAATACGAATACGACCTCAATCGCACCCATAAAACGAATACAACCTCAATTACACCCGCAAAGGAAGACTGACCTCAATCACTCCCACAAATAAAATACAAATACGACCTCAACCTCACCCACAAAACGAATACAACCTCAATTATACCCGCCAAGGAAGACTGACCTCAATCACTCCCACAAATAAAATACGAATACGACCTCAATCGCACCCACAAAACGAATACAACCTTAATTATACCCGCCAAGGAAGACTGACCTCAATCACTTCCACAAATAAAATACGAATACGACCTCAATCGCACCCACAAAATGAATACAACCTCAATTATACCCGCAAAGGAAGACTGACCTCAATCACTCCCACAAATAAAATACGAATACGACCTCAATCGCACCCACAAAACGAATACAACCTCAATTATACCCGCAAAGGAAGACTGACCTCAACCACTCCCACAAATAAAAAACGAATACGACCTCAATCGCACCCACAAAATGAATACAACCTCAATTATACTCGCAAAGGAAGACTGACCTCAATCACTCCCACAAATAAAATACGAATACAACCTCAATCGCACCCACAAAACGAATACAACCTCAATTGCACCCGCAAAGGATAACCAACATAAAGTGGACTTTACTGGGGATAACAAAACTTCTGTTTTAAACCACCTCATTTCAGAACCTACTGGTAAGATGACTCCGTTGGGGAAGAAGAAGTCTAAATAAAAGACTCTGTCGGGGAGTACAAGTATGAGGAACGCGTCCCTCCAAAATCTCCTGAGTGATGCCACCTCCTGCTGGCAAAGAAAGTATCAAACCTGGCTTATGCTTCGAATGCAAATGAAAATGCCATGTTTTTGAGGATGCGATGCAAATGCTTATGATATGCAAAGGGGTCCCTCCAGCAAAATAAATGCCGGAGAGGGAATACCAATTCAGCTGATGACAAAAATAAATTGTCCTCTGAATCCACGAACTCTGCTGAGAAGGATCACTCCGACCGAATCCTTGGATCAACAACTTCTGCTGGGGATGAAATTCCAAAAGAACATCTGCTCTACTGGGGATTATACGTAACTCTTTGAAAGGGGAGGTCATGGCATGAATCAGAAGAGTGCCAGATATCATTTGGATTTAAAACCTGCTAGGGATGTGAACACCTGTTGGACAAACTGTTGCGAGGATCACTACCAAACTCTGCTTGGGGGAACAGTAAGTGCTGACATCCACCCTGCTAGCGGATAACATCAAGCTTACTTATCTGTTGAGGATTAGATTGCACCGTTGGTGCTGAGAAAAACATTTCCTGAAGCGTTCAGACTCTGTGGGGAAATATGTCTTAATCCGGAAAAATACTTCTCAAGTCTCCTGCTGGGGGAGGTCTGCTCTGCTGAGGAGAGTGCAATCTCAACGCTGGGGAGAGCAAGCTGCTGGGGAAGTATGATCCTGTTGCCCTGCAAGTCAAATAACAGCAAATAGAATACGCCACAACATGACCATCACCGTTAACGCCTAAGTAATTCTTACTGCTTTTTGTTATGCTCCGCAAAGCTCGAAGTTTTATATGCAATGTTTATAAAAAATATCGGACGTTTTTGCAAATAAAACAGTAACAGTAAAAGTAAAAGTAACAAACAATAGAAAGCTCTTTGAGTGAAATGAATATTTTATTGAGAGAAGTGGCCTGTAAATAGGCATTTACAATTGGAGGCAATTCCTAGGAAGAGGTAATTGCGTAAAAACAAAAGGAAAATACACATGTCGGCAATGTGGGGAACAGATATCCACCATGATTTGACTTAGCTATGACCCATATGACTTGCTTATCCACAAATGTCTTGACCTTCGAAGAGACTAACTGTACTGATTCCTTTCTTTCAGAACTTCCAAGTATCGAGGGTGTTCACAGGTCGAACGCGGACAGTAGCCTTTCGCTTATAAATCCCTAACTTCCGCCTGGATCGCCCTTTTCGGGTTTTCAATCCACCGGGATACCCATTTTTGCCAAAGTCGCCTTTTCAGGTTTTCAACTTTGCGGGTTTACACATTTCTTTTACATTTTATCCCTAACTTTTGCCCGAACCTCTTCCTTTTCATGGTTCGCCGGGATGCCCCTTTTTGCCTGGACTTTCTTTTTACGTCCAGCGGGTCTCTTTCATGCGAAGTATTTTTTGACTACGTCTGCGTTCACAGGGGAAGTAAAATCTTCGCCATCCATAGTTGAAAGTAGTAAGGCTCCACCGGAGAAAACCTTTCTAACCACATACGGCCCTTCGTAGTTTGGAGTCCACTTGCCCCTGTGATCTGTCTGAGGAGGAAGGATCCTTTTCAAAACCAATTCGCCTGTCTGAAAATTCCGAGGACGCACTTTCTGATCAAAGGCGTGCTTCATCCTGCTCTGATACAACCGACCATGTGCGATGGCTGCCAATCTCTTTTCTTTAATAAGGTTCAATTGATCCAATCTAGAACGCACCCATTCAGCTTCATCAAGCTTTACATCTGCCAGAACTCTCAAAGACGGAATCTCGACTTCCAAGGGTAAAACTGCTTCCATACCATATACCAATGAGAAAGGGGTTGCCCCAGTTGACGTACGCACCGAGGTACGGTAACCATGTAGGGCGTAAGGTAACATCTCATGCCAGTCCTTATATGTTACCACCATCTTCTGCACAATCTTCTTGATATTCTTATTTGTCGCCTCAACTACCCCATTCATCTTTGGACGATAGGGAGAAGAGTTGTGATGCTCGATCTTGAAACTCCGACATAGTTCCTCCATCATCTTGTTGTTCAAATTCGAGCCATTATCAGTAATGATTCTCTCTGGGACCCCATAACGACAGATGATGTCTTTCTTTATAAACCGAGATACCACTTGCTTGGTGACATTGGCGTACGAGGCTGCCTCCACCCACTTCGTGAAATAATCAATGGCAACCAAAATGAAACGATGCCCATTGGAAGCAGTAGGCTCAATCTTTCCAATCATATCTATACCCCACATTGCAAATGGCCAAGGAGATGACAACACATTTAGAGGCGTAGGCGGTACGTGCATCTTATCTGCATAAATCTAGCATTTATGGCACTTCCGAGCGTACTTGAAACAATCTGACTCCATAGTCATCCAATAATATCCTGCCCTCAACAACTTCCTAGCCATGGTGTGACCACTGGAATGAGTACCAAAAGAACCCTCGTGAACTTCCTCCATCAATGACCTTGCCTCGTGTTTATCAACACAACGTAGCAAGACCATATCGAAGTTCCTCTTATATAACACATCATCCTTGTTCAGAAAGAAATTTCCTGCCAACCTCCTCAGAGTCTTCTTATCTTTGGTGGAGGCACCCTCTGGATATTCTTGCCTCTTCAGAAAAACCTTAATATCATGATACCACGGCTTGCCATCTGACACATCTTCAATTGCAAACACAAAAGCTGGTCTGTCCAGACGCATGATTCTAATCGAAGGTGTTTCGTTCCAACGGTTCACCTTATACATGGATGCCAATGTCACCAACGCATCAGCCATCTGATTCTCAGCTCGGGGCACATGATGAAAATCCACCCTATCAAAGAACGGTAACAACCTTCTGGCATAGTTGTTATAAGGTTCCAAATTTGCCTGACGAGTCTCCCATTCTCCTGTAATCTGATTAACTACCAACGCGGAATCACCATAGACATCGAGGTTCTTAATTCTCAAATCAATTGCCTCCTCTAACCCCATAATGCATGCTTCATATTCCGCCTCGTTGTTGGTACACACGAAAGCTAACAGGGCAGTGAAAGGTATATGAGAACCCTTCGGAGTTGTAATAATTGCCCCAATTCCATTACCATATGAGTTGACAGCCCCATCAAAAATCATCTTCCACTGTGATTCAATCTCGGGTCCTTCGTCTGGCAGAGGCTCTTCACAATCCTTCATTTCAGAAACATAACATGCTCGTCCGGAAACTCAAACTTCATAGTCTGATAATCCTCGACCGACTGTTCAGCAAGATATTCTGACAGAACACTCCCCTTAATGGCCTTCTGAGAAACATACTGAATATCGTATTCTGTCAAAACCATCTGCCAACGGGCTATCCTACCAGAAAGTGCTTGCTTCTCGAACACATACTTAATCGGATCCATCTTCGAAATCAACAAGGTTGTGTGATTTAACATATACTGCCTTAGGCGCTTGGTTGCCCAAGCGAGTGCACAACATGTCTTTTCCAACATAGAATATCTTGATTCGCAATCAGTGAACTTCTTACTCAGGTAGTAGATGGCATGCTCTTTCCTACCCGTCTCATCGTGTTGACCGAGCACACAACCCATCGAATTCTCAAGAACCGTGAGGTACATAATCAATGGCCTCCCAGATACTGGTGGCATAAGGACCGGAGGTTCCTGCAGATACGTCTTTATCCTTTCAAACGCCTCTCGACAATTTTCATTCCACCCGACCTCTTGATCTTTTCTCAACAACTTGAAAATAGGTTCACATGTAGCTGTTAGATGTGAGATAAACCTGGCAATGTAATTCAACCTCCCCAAGAAACCACGAACCTCTTTCTCTGTTCTCGGCTCAGGCATCTCCTGTATGGCTCTTATCTTTGCAGGATCAACCTCAATGCCTCTTTCACTAACGATGAACCCCAACAATTTACCAGACCTCACACCAAAAGTGCACTTGTTCGGATTCAATCTCAATCTGAATTTCCTTAGCCTTTCAAACAGCTTCTGAAGGTTCACCAAGTGTTCTTCCTCTGTTTGTGACTTCGCAATCATGTCATCAACATAGACTTCGATCTCCTTGTGAATCATATCATGAAAGAGAGTCACCATTGCCCGCTGATAGGTTGCCCCAACATTCTTTAATACAAAGGGAATTACCTTTTAGCAAAATGTTCCCCACGGTGTTATGAAAGTAGTCTTCTCCATGTCCTCTGGGGCCATTTTGATTTGGTTATACCCAGAGAAGCCATCCATGAAGGAAAACACAGAATATTGAGCAGTATTGTCCACTAACACGTCAATGTGGGGGAGCGGGAAATCATCCTTCGGGCTCGCCCTATTCAAATCTCGGTAATCCACACACATCCTGACCTTCCCATCCTTCTTAGGTACAGGTACAATATTGGCAACCCACGGAGGATAATTCGTCACGGCAAGAAATCCGGCGTCCAACTGTTTCTGAACCTCTTCCTTAATCTTGACAGACATCTCTGGTTTAGTCCTTCTCAATTTCTGCTTGACTGGAGCATAACCCTCTTTAAGCAGTAACCGGTGTGAAACAATGTCAGTGTCAAGCCCAGGCATGTCTTGGTAAGACCAGGCGAAGATATCCACATACTCTCGAAGTAACTCCACCAATCTCCTCTTAACAGTGTCTTCCAAAGCAGCCCCAACCTTTACTTCTCGTTTGACGTCCTCGGTTCCCAGATTAACAGTCTCAACTTCCTCCTGATGAGGTAGAATAACCCTCTCCTCCTATTTTAGTAACCTGGCTAATTCTTCTGGTAAGTCATAGCCTTCGTCAGTCTCCCCTTCGGCTTGATAGATAGGATTGTCAAAGTCATATCGAGCTATAGCTAGGTCATGGGTGGAATCTGAACAAAGGAACCTGCATGATGGATGTTTTATGTTTATTATGAGTGCAACAAACAAGAAAACACATTGCCATTTTGATGTGGGTTAATGCAAAAAGTAAAAATAGAAAGACATGGATCAAAATATTTGAATGAAAAACGTCCTTTATTGATGATAAAAATAGCAAATACAACATCCAAGCCCTACAAATAAGTATCACTACGTCTTGGGCAGAACGTAGGACTCAACATAACAGAAAACAAAAGTAAATTACTCCGGGCGCGTCACTTGGATGACTTTCTCGGAGGACCAGTTGCCTAAACTCTGACCAGGAATGCAAGGACGAATCCATCCGTCCATGTCACAATCACTATCTCCTTCATCCTCAATGGCATTGACTCTGTCGAAGAACACGCCGGCACTGGTGAAACAGACTGGACCATAGAACTTGGGAGGCTCTTCAGCACGCCTAGGTGGTTTGTACCCTAGCCCATAGGTATCCTGCTTCTTTTGAACATTAATAACACTGCCCCACTTCTGAGAACCACCAGCTTCAACTATAGCACGCGCTTCCTTGAAAGAGGACATTTAAACCTCTGGTTGTATGACGACTTCAGGCTGGGCAATCCCCTCAGGCTGAATGATTGCCTTTGGGGGTTCCCCGGGAATCTTCACAGCTTCAAAAGCCTGGCACAAAGTTTCCTGTACTTCGCCATCTACCTCTACATACTTGAAGGTTGATAGGTGACTCACCATAATATCTTCTTCACCACAGACAGTCACAACATGGCTATCCACCATATACTTCAACTTCTGGTGCAGCGTAGAAGTTACTGCCCAGCACCATGGATCCAAGGGCGACCCAACAGACAACTATAGGCAGGCTGAATATCCATAATGTAAAAGGTGGTGTTGAAAATCTCAGGACCCACCTTGATCGGCAAGACTAACTCCCAAAAAACTGACCTCTTGGAGCCATCAAAAGCACGTACCACTAAGTCACTTGGTGTACAAATCAACCCACGAGTATCCAACTTCATCAAAGCCTTCTTTGGTAACACATTCAAAGATGACCCAATATCAACCAACACATGCGACATTAAAGAACCACGGCATTCCACTGAAATATGCAGAGCATTGTTGTGATTCCTCCCGGCCGGAGTCAGATCTAAATCGGTGAAACCCAAACCATTACCAGCATTCACATGAGCCACAACCCCTTCTAACTGATTGACAGATATTTCCTGTGGTACATAGGCCATATTCAGAACCTTCAGTAGTGCATTTCGGTGTGCCTCAGAGCACAACAGTAAGGATAAAATGGAAATCTTCGATGGAGTTTGGTGAAGTTGATCAACAATCTTGTAATCACTTTTTCTGATCAACCTCATAAACTCTTCTACGTCTTCTGAGAAAGTATCCCCACCTGGTTTTGTCATAGAATTATTAGCTTCCTGCCTCTGTATAGACTCATCCAATGCTTGTTTACCTCTGTTTTGACTTGAACTACCAGCCTGATTCTCGGACGGAATAAAAACTCTACCACTCCTAGTGATAGCCCCAGCTTCAAGAAGATTTCCAACCCCTGTATTCACAACTGATGTGTCTTCCAATTCATGCTTCTTACCATTAACAAACACCTCGGCCCCATAGTTCCATGGGATGGCCTTGGTGGTCTCATACGGGACTGGTCCAGGAACAGTGATAGTGACCGGCGCTGGTCTTTCCGGCGCCGATATAGTTATTATCTTGAATGGAATTGTTATCGTGGCAACATCAATCCCTCTGTCAGTAACATTACTCTGCTTGCAACCTCTGTCAAACTGTAATACCCCTTCGCTGATCATTCTTTGAATACCTGCTTTTAATAAATCACAACCGTCAGATTGCGACACACATCCTACACAACCTTCATCACAACCTGGAAATACCCCTCCTTTTAATAGTCTTTCCTTTACCACACCCAAGGGAGTTTGGACTTCGTTCACGTCTGAGATCAGGCTCAAGTCTTCACAGTCTTCGATAATAGCATTGATCTTCGGCCCACCGTGATTTGGCATCGGGTTCTGATTCACATTTGGAACATCATTAGAGAAATTGATGGCTTTTGAATCCACCAAATTTTGTACCTGATGCTTAAAAGCTTTACAGTTTTCAATATTATGTCCGGGTGCCCCAGAATGAAACTCACAGTGGGCGTTGGCGTCATAACCAGGAGGTGGATTACCAGTAGGGGAGCCAGTGTTCTTGTCTGAACCATCTTTAGATTTAACAAATGCTGGAATAGTTGAGCGTAGGACATAGGTGGAGTGTCAAAATGCCTATTCCGCTTAGTCAGAGGCTGCGACCGGCGAGGAGTCTGATTCTGTTGTTGAGATGCTGCAGGCTGCTGAGGTGCTGCTGGGATGGTTACAGAAGCCACCTGCTGGTTGTAGTTCTTACCACTATATGATGATACAGAGTTTGTATCACCCTCCTTCTTCTTATAGTTATTGGCATAAGGCTTCTTACCTCCTCCAGATGAGGATCCATCGCCGCCTGATATTTTTCCCGCCTTAATTCCACTTTCCACCATCTCTCCTACCAAGATCAAATCAGCAAACTTTCCAGACGTGCACGGGACCAATTTTTCAAAGTAATGACCCTGCAATGTGGCCATAAACATAGTTATCATTTCCCGTTCCAACATGGGAGGCTGAACCCTCGCCGCCAGTTCACGCCACCTCTAGGCGTACTCTTTGAAGCTCTCATTATTTTTCTGTGACAGATTCTGCAATTGCGTTCTGTTAGGAGCCATATCAGTGTTATATTGGTAATGTCTGATAAATGCCCCTGCCAGATCTCTCCAACTACGCACATCCCTCCTTTCCAGTTGCATGTACCACTCCAGGGATGCCCCAGATAAGCTATCCTGGAAACAGTGCATCATCGGCTTTTCATTCTTTGCATGCGCGGCCATCTTATTCGCGATGCTCTGACATGGGTCCTTGGACAAGACACACCATTATATTTCTCGAAAGTGGGAGTCTGAAACTTGTGCGGGATCACAACGCCTGGAACCAGTCCTAAATCCTCTAGATCCATTCCCATAGAATCCTGATTCATAACACCCTTCAGTTGTTCCTCAATCAACCTGATCCTCTGATCATTGTCGGCCTGGGGACCAGCATCCCCATCTGGCAGAGAAAATGCATCATCTTGAACATCATCATACTGACGGCCATGATTTGCGCCAGCACCATTACCTCCTTCCCCAGCCTTAGGAATCACAACACTTTCTCCTCCGCCCGGAGGAATCACAACACCAGAAACATGAATACCCCCGCCAGTAAGGCCATTCTGATCATTATTACCATTTTCCTCATTCCTTGCAATTAGTGGCTGAACGAGAGTCCTCAACTGCTCTTGGCCTTGAGCAACCCCTTGCATTAGTTCCATGAATTGATTCATGCGAGTCCGCATCTCAATGATCTCATTCTGTAGCTGATCCATAAGTCTCCTCTGATTCTGTCTGGTAGAATACCGGTGAATGTGCTGATCTGCAATTCTGAGATGGAATAATATAAGAACTCTGAAGATAAACACCTGTTATGCAAAATGAATGTGCAAAATGATTATGAATATGCAAATGCAAATGGACATGCTTGAAAATTCATAGGGCGATCCACCCCTTGATTCCGGTTTAATAGCAAGATATAATGGGACTTCTGCTCATATAATAAGAAAACCAGAGAAAAGTCGAATGTCAACAATCGCGAATCCAAGATAACAAATCTGAACATGAAAACCATAGGCCCAAACCAAAAAGTCTGGTGGTGATCCACATACAATAAAAAAGGACAGAAAACTAAGGCATATCATCAAAGTTTACAAGCGTCAATCCTCCCTATCCATTATGCTTTCTGCACCAGTCTTGAATCTCCTTGAACAACTTTCTGGTATCGGGATGCTTCGACCTCTGAATTAGCCCTTGAATGAGAAGGTCTCTCTTGTGTATGATCCCATCCAAGTATCGGCAATGTAGCTCCCAAGCGTCTTCTCCAGTAGCACCATCTATGCTAGGACCCTCATGTCTAGGTTTCTTCACTTCAGCTTGGACTTTCAGTTCTTCCATGGAGGCTATAGCTTTGTTGAGTTGATCTTGGACAGCTTGTCTCTTGAATATCCCTGATAGAATCTCGGCGTCTTTCTTCTTGAGCGTAGACTTCAACTGATCAATCTTAGCTAGGTAAGCGTCTTCCTTTCTTTTATTCTCAGCCATGGCAGTTTCTTGGTGATCATTGAACCTGTGAATCTTTAACAAAGCCTTGCCTAATTCCTCCTCCTTGGACCTGAGAACGCTACTGATACCATCCAAAGCTTGTTTCATTCTTTCCCTGGATGCAACCATGTCAGCAAGCTCTTTTTCTGCTTTAGCAAGGAGCTCTGTCTTTAACTTGGCGGTATGAACAGCTTCACCCCGCTCATGCTTCCACTGATAAATCTCTCTCTTTACCTCACTATTCTCTTCCCGCAACCTTTCTTTTTCAGCCCATAACGTGTTATACTTCTCCAACTTAACGGTGGTAGGAGGCTCGATCACCCAAGGATACAGAGGTGGTTCCACCGGGAATGGGAGAAGCTCCTCTTCTGCTCTCTTCTTAATCCACTCTTTATATGGGTGGAAAGCCCGATTGTTACTTTTCCCGAATGGAATCTTACCCTTCTTAGTCACCTGTTTCCAAGCGTTCACAACTTTCCTTATCAACCCTTGATCCTCAATACCATTGAAGAATAAGGATTCTCGGACATCTCGCTCTTCGGGTGGATTCTTCAAAGGATAGCCAAACTGTCTGATAGCTAGGGAGGGATTATAGTTAATTCCACCTTTCCTCCCTATCAAGGGAACATTAGGAAATTCTCCGCATTTGCAAATAATCTCCATTCCTAGCAAGTCACGATTAATCCAAACGATGTTATCGGCAGTCAAACCCATAACCCTTTTAGACCACTTCAGAGAATCTTTCGTATCAATGAAAGCGCCAGATTCAGGGAGACGACTCAAAAACCAAGTAGCTAAGAGTGGCGCACAGTAACTCATAGTTTTCCCACGCCTATTCTCATTCTTATAGTGAACTGAATGGTACACATCACCTAGCAAGGTAGGTATAGGATTCTTCGACATAAAGATCCTGACGGCGTGCACATCCACCAGATCAGGAATATTCGGAAACAGAACAATCCCATAGATACACACAGCTAGAATAGCTTGGAAAGCAGTCCAGTTCTTCTCTTTGACATGTAAACAAGCTTGATCAAATAGGAACTTCAATAGGAAACCCTTAACTCCTTGTTTTTCTGCAATATTATTGTTAAGAACAGGCTCACTAATGTGAAGAGCAACAGCCATATCTTTTATACCGGGGTGTTCTTCAGAAAAGAAAACTATATCATGACTAATAGGAGTTCCCAAAATAAATGAGAATTCCTCCAACGTCGGAGCCAAGATGTAGTTCGGGAAAGTGAAGCAACGCAGAGGCGGGTCGTAAAACTGAAGAAGTGTGTGAATGGCATCCTTCTCATACTGGGAGATATTATAGACAAATTTCAGAAGTCTTCCATACCTTCCACTGAACTCTGTACGAACTCCGGAACCAGCCATATTAATCAATTTATGAATCAATGTCAAAGTCGGCTCTGGGAATGAATAGGCAACAGTCTTCTTTCTCTGAACATCCATACTGAAGTATCCTCAGAAAACCGGAATCAAGAGTAAGATGCAAGCCCTACAGAATGTCAAACATGTCAGAATGCAAAAAAATGATATGCTCATGCAAACATGGGGTCAAGGCACACTGCTGGATGTGCTGTGCTGTTAGCTGAACGAGAAACCAGATAACCAGAGCTCTGAACCACTGAGGAACCCACATAATCAGACATTGATGAGAAATCCAGAATAGGGGTAGGTTGAAGGTCTCGGTTACCTGCAAACCTGCAAACGCCCATCCCCTCTCACGTGTAGGTACTAGGATGTTCAGTATCTCGGGCTCTCAGGTCGAGAAATGATGATACGTTCACCATTTTTGGTTTGGCATCATCATCAATCGAGGAGGCCTCAACTGATTCTCCAAGGCGGAAGGTCCTCAGCTTTGGCACTGAGGTCGAGAAACAATAGTACGGTGGAGAAATGACTTTTTACTTTTGTTTTTCGCAAAACATGTTGCGGTTAGCAAGAGTCGCCACCGATTTTTCTTTTATCCAATTTATTTAGGAAAGGTGAAAAGAACAGGAAAGACCGTTTTGAAAAGATTTTTGAGTTCGGGGGGTAAGTTATGAAAAGGGAAGGTGTTAACACCCCTTTTCATCCGTAGTTATCTACGGGCTCTTAATTGCTAGCTCACTTTAACTTGATTTTTTTTGAAATGTGGTGTGTGTTTAGAAAATATTTCGTAAAAGTTGACTTTGTAATAATTCGTGTAAGAACGTATACAAACTGTTTGTTTTTGAAAATATTTTTGAAAGTGTGAGGTGTGAAAAGTATTTGTTTTTTTTTTAGTTGTGAGCGAGCATTTAAAAGTTACCTACCCTTAATTTATAAGGTCTTTCTTGTACTTATCATTTTCCTTGAGAGATAGCACTATCCATACCATTAGTGGGTAGGTAGTCCTATCTATTGGATGTGGAGGGATATCGAAGGGTCATCAAATGGTCATAGGAGGCAACATGTAAGGATACCTCAGCAATTCGTAGGGACTACCATCATTTTTCCGTAGGGTCATCGAGGGACAAGATCATTTTTGTAGGCAACTTGAAGGGTCATCGAGGGACTATGATCTTTATATCGAAGGGACTGTGATGATATTATTCGTAAGCGTCTTTTGCTAAAGTATCCTTACGTTCGAGGGGCATTCATTCCTCGGGGTACAATACTAAAGTCAATCGAGGAGTGCCTCCGCTGATTCTCTTCAAAACGTAGGGGCCGTCCTATGCGAGTTCCAAAGCGGGCCCTCGGGTGCGAATGGGTTTGCCACAGGATGTGGTCTGCCACTGTCACCACTAAAGAGGGATGTTTCCACTAAGGTCCTCAATGATCGGTCACCAGAGTCGACAGCTCTCTAGATCAACACCCCAACATGCGCAAGACACACACGTTAGAATGCGTCCCAAGATAGCCTCGTCTGGTTATGAATTTCGTGAACACACAAACGTACCAAGCGGGCACGTAGGTCCCACTACTTTCCACTCTAGTCCTAGGGTACTCTCAAGCCTTGGTATTGGGCTTAGCTCTCAAACCCACCCAACCTGCAAAACAAAGACAGCCAGCACAGCACAGCAGTATGACAGTAATAGAAAATGAAATGCAGAAAATGCGGTAAAAATAAAAATAAAATACAACACATAAAGCAAAACAAAAACAAAGCACCCCAAAGAGACCAAAGACAAGCAAGCGCTAGGATTGAATCGCTTAGGGATAGACCAGCATAGGTCAAAATCCATTCCCCAGCAGAGTCGCCAGCTGTCGCTCCCAGGATTTTCATCCAGGTACAAACGCGAGAGTGGCGCGGAAAAAACAGAGTCGCCAGCCGTGTAAATTTATCCCAAGAGAGGGAAAGGGAACACCACATAAACCTTAGGAAGAGGGAAAAGAATGGTCATCGCAACCATAACCTGGGTTCGGGAGTCGGTTACGCGAGGGGAAGGTACTAGCACCCCACGCGTCCATCGTACTCGATGGGATCCATGCTTGTTGTCTAATCTAAGGGTGAGTTATACTATCATCTAGGGCTGTACTAAGACGGGGAAGGAAAGACAAAGACCGACTCGGTAGGACGTCGACGTCCTAGGCCTACGTACCCCCTTTGTGCAATGGGGAATTCAGAGTCAACGTAGTTCAGACCAAGTTCTTTTTGTGTTTTTTATGAGCGACGTTAAGTTCGCGTCCGGCAGTTAGGGTCGATGCCTGTTTGCGACTCAGACGGAAGGTAACGTGCCCTTTTTGAAAATATCCTTTAAGTTTGAAGGTCCCGAAGGACAAAAAAGTTTGAGGTTGGTTTGTGTTTTTAGGACAGAAGTGGCTTAAGTTAGTCCCTAAGCTGCATTGCACCAAAGTCTAGGGCACAGGGGCGAATACTTAACGCATCGTCCCAAGACAGGACGCTCGCTAAGCACTCTAGAAAGATGAGAGGAAGCCCCTCATTTCTCATTTCCCATACTTAAGGCTCGTGCGCAATACACCTTGTTATTATTAAGTGTTTTAAAGAGATTCGAGATGAGAAGAGAGAAGACACAAGGGTAACTCTAAAGGGAAACTAACGGTCCTAATGTTATCATGCATGGGTGACCTACGGTTAGTGAGGCTTGAAGACGACCTAAACCCTAAAGAAAGAAGATAGGAGAGAAAAGGGTAAGGGTAACCATGGATACTTATCCATACCCCTAAGGAACTTACCTTGATCCTGCATAAAAGGTTAGTGAGAAAATAAAAGGAATGAGGTGAATGACACTCAAGCAAGGGCAAACAATAATGAGCATAATCCAATCATGAACTTAGGGTGAATGTAAGATGACCTTAGAACTCAAGGAGAATAAATATAAATGACCTATAAGGTGCCTAGAAAATGATGTCAAAACATCTCAACAAACATTACAAGTAAGCCAATTCAAAGCATATTAAAACCCTAGCATGAGTTCATTAACAAACACACATGCAAAACATGGATCAAGAGTGATATTAAAAGTTTGAGAAAAATGAAAGATGCAAGTTATATGAAGTACAACCAGTGTGCAAACATGTATCAAAAGTATATGCAAAAACTCAACATTAAACATGATCAAAGGCTCCTCAACGTTTCATGCAAACCACACAAACAAATTGTCCAAATGTGACACTCAATAGTCAACAAGAAATGCCCTAAAAAATCTATATAAAAAAAACATAGAATGCCTCAATGTATCATACAATCATGTATCAAGTTTCATGTGAAAGTTCAGATCATAACTATGTCAAACAAAAATGAGAAAATGCAAATACCATGACTAACTGCACCTATGAAAGAAATTAAAAGAAAATTCTAAATAAAACATAAAAATATGCACAAATCAGAAAATAAAATCATTAAAAATTAATTAAATGTGTTAGAATGCATCATGAATTTGTTGGGAATTTTATGATGATTAAAAGTATTTTTAATAACTAAAAATGAAACTAATAACACAAAAAAAATAAAATAAAATAAAATAGAAAAAAATGGGCCAGGGAGGGTGCAGCGAAAGTAAAAACGAGTTATAAATTAAAATGGGCCCTAGATTGGGGGGTGCAGATAAGAATTAGGCAAAGCCCAAACGCGTGAATCAGAGAGTCCATGCTGTGAGGGTTCAGTCAAACCTCTTGACTTAATTCTGGCCATTAGATCTAGTCAATGCGTGATAATCATGAAAGTAGTGCAATCAGACATATCATGATGTATACACACGGTAACAAATGAGAACGCACACATATGGGATGAGTAATAAAAATAACATTCAGAAAAAAGAAAAATAAAGGGCACGTGCAAGGGAGGGTGCCTCATTAATGCGCTGGCACCCTCATAACCGTCGGATTAAAACCATCGTGTGGCCATGTTTTAAACTGGGAGACGCCTAGGGTTTCGGCTAAGTTGGGTTTTCAGGTGGCCGGAGAAGACCTCCGGTCGTCTTCTCCGGCGAGTCTCCACCGTGGCAAAAAATTCAGGTGCCCAGAAAATCATGAAACCTATACCAAAATGATCCTCTCCTCCTGTAGATCACATATTCAATCTCAAAAATGAAGAATGACACGCATACAGAGAGATTCGAAGAGATAAAATTATGCCCTAGAACTTGAAACTCAAACATGTGGTGTCTACCACCACCCAGATCCTGCAAAAATCCTTAGTGGACTCCACACACAAGCCAAACACACCAGCACAACGTGAATCCAGTAAGGTTTGAAAAACGAAAAAGAGAAGTTCATATCTGCGGATTTTGGATGCTTGTAGCACAAGAAAAACGAAAGCTGAAGAATCCTTTATGCTTGCTGATTGTATCTGGCCAAATAAAGGCAATGAATCACCCCCTTTGCTTGCTCAGAAATTCACGATAGAACTCTGGTGCTTCTCCTCCTGAAAAAAATCCGTCCTTTTCACCCTAGTTCTATGTCTTTTTATAGGCAGAAATAGGTCAACTTCAATGGATATTTTGGGCCTGAATGGTGTTAAGTTACCCAAGACACGAATATGGGAAGTTACGATCTGATTTGCACACAACCTTGCCATGAAGATTCAGATTTGGACCCACTACTTTGAGTGCCCTTAACTTGAGGTTCGTGTGTCTCTTTGATGCACTCTTGTGCTCTTTGGATAGAGGGCAATGTGGACAACAACTTTGGTGTTGGAAGTGAATGGGATGGAGTCCTCTAAGGGACCTAAAAATGATCTTAAAGACGTGTGGTTGGGACTGAATTTGTATGTCACTTGCCCTGGTCATGAACTGCTCATGGGCGTGTGAAATTTTCAGTGTGAGGTCACCTACTTTAGCTCCTTATATCTCTCCATGAGTTGATCAGATGAAAAAACTTCCAACACAAAAGTTGTAGAGAACATGGAGAGGAACAAAAGTGATGTTGAACAATTTTCCATTTGAAACCTCTATCAATGAGATATTTTCTCTTGAAGTTGGAGAAAACATGCACACCAAGTGCTTGTGAAATTGAGGGCGTGCTGGCTCGCCCATGACTTGCCATGGCTGGTCATTTTGCCTTAAAAATCTCAAACTTTAAACCACCATATCTCACTCAATTTTAATCTAATGGGGACGTTCTTGCTATGGTTTTAAAGCTTGAAATATGAACTTTTGAAAGGCCTCCCTAACCCTTGAGTTTGGAGCTTGGATCACAGAAAAAGAATGCTCCAAAGGTGGGTACTCAACTTGACAAACCTTGCCATAAATGGAAACCCTAGTTTCTATTTTTGGAAACTTTTCACAACTCTTGATTTTTGGTGAATCTCTTAATATTTCTTGATCAAATCTTCATCAAAGGACATATTGGAGATGAGGAACATGAATTTGACCTCAAAAGTCAGGAGTTGACTTTTTCCTCTGCATAGTTGACTTTTTCCCCAATTCTCCTGATTTTCAATCAATTGATCAATTGAACCTCTTATGAATTAAATTGATGGACAATTTTCCATTCCTAGATACTTAGGGACCCAAGGAAGACCATAGAATCAAGTCTTGCCCAAAAAACCAGAAATAAGCTGACTTTATAGTAAACCCTAGTTTTGGTACCCTCAGTCTAGGAGGAAATAACACAATCTCCAAATTCAAATCCCTCTGAATATGATGTGTATCCTCTCCAACAAAGATAAGATATGCCATTTGTTAATGATAAAAATCCAAAGAGCTTGCCCATTGGAGCAATAAACCCAAGAATCTCAAAACCCTAATTCATGCACTGGGTAGGAGGGAGCAATCCACTTGAGATCCCTTGCCACCTGTGAACCCCTGATGATGTAGTAGACCAGATAAAACCTTCTTGAACTGTTTCAAGCAACTTGACCCTATGCTAATGATATGCATACATGATAATGTAAAAAATGAAATGAAACATAAGCCAGTTAGTAAAAGTAAGGAGGGCAGATTTTGGGGTGCTACATTACTCTAAGGTTGTAACTTCACCAAGACCCAATGCTCACCGGCCAAGAATGCTTTGACTATTTCTTCTTCAAGGAAACCGTCCAACAATAATGCAAGTAACTATGAACATGTTTATCACGCACATGTTCTCCACAATGCAAGACCCACCGACCAAAGGACCAATTAAACTTGAAGCATGTCTTTAACAATGTTCTGACATCATGTCAGACACTGTCCACCAAGAAGACTTCTGTATTGACCAATATCTTCACAGTTTTATGATCACAGTCTGCAGAGAAAAATAAATTCCCCCAGACTTAATCAATGATTCTTAAGCATCCAATAAGAACCATTTATCTTGTACTGCCAAGTCTCCCCCAACTTGCAGCAATATAAAATGTCAAGACATCCTTCTTGACATCTCATCCTCCTAGGATAGACACATACTCACAGCTTTCTTAATGCACAAATGCAAACTGGAACTCCAACTGCACCATCGCAGTAAAACATCTTAGATCAAGGAGCAACTCCCCCTATCTAAGGTAAACAGTAAAACATCTTAGGACATCTTCCACACATCATAGATACCACACACCATGGTTCTTGATATGCTCCACCACTGGACTTACTATCAGCATAGTAATCCAAACTGAAGATCTTCACACAATACTGCGCCACCAGTTTGAACAAAGAAAACTTCAGAAACCCAGAGAGAAATAAACTCTTATCCACCAAAAAGAAGGTAATCTTCCATAAACTGATAAATTCAGCCACAAGCTCCAATATGAACCAGATCCTCCTTACATTTTCAACAAACTACTCTTCTGCACAAGAGCAATTAGTTTCAAGCATCCTGCTTGAACGCACATTAAAGATCAACTAAATTCCACTGTTTGACTGACCTCAATCTTCTTCAGAACTCCCACAAGATATACTAATCCACCTATGAAATCTGATCTTCAAGTCACATGAACTACTTGCTCCATAGCAAGACATCTTGGATTCACTAAGCCTCTTAGTCATGTAACATCTTCTCAAACCACAGCTAACGCAAACTGTATGAGATAAACCTTTTTGAAGTATCCATAATTTCCATTTCTGTAGATTACCTTTATCTTAAGCTGATGTGCCACATCACCAGCTGAGACTTCTGATGTTAAGCTAGATGTCAGACGTTCTGATACGACATCCAATTGTTGAATTCACTCCCTTTGCAGAAACAGAGTCCCATGCTCTCATAGACTTGATTCAACAACCATGTTTGAGTAGACAACCTCCATATTGCTTTGAAACTCCAAAGACTTCACACCTGCCATATCTGAATCTTTAGAAAATAAGTAGTTCAAGACTACACCATAGCCATACCAAATAATGCCATTTCCCTTAGTAGAGCAGTCAGTAGAAAGCCAGAGATAACTGCCACTTAACTTTGACTTCCAAGAAGAGCAATATCCATGCTCCAAAGTACCTAGATCAGAAATAAACTGATCCAAGCAGTAACCATCAAGATTATGATGTCTTCATCTTCATCTTTAACAGCATCAAAGTCCAGACTAGTTTCTTGCCAGGAAACTCTCCAGAGAACACATGCTTCTGTCACATCCGACTGAAGCAACTTCTTAGGTCACCACCTAAGATAGAAACATATGCTAAAGCGTATGCAGTACCCCTCCCATAATTCTGCACAAACTATGATGTTGAGATATTCCAACATCTTGTTGAACATCAGCAATCTTGACTTCCTAGGATAATCAATTAAATACTTGTGGATTCCACAAATAGCAATTGATCTTAAATCCTTGTCCAATAACCCTTCTTCACTGTTGTAGCTGAGCTCCACCAGATCACCTCATGAACACTTATAAAGTATTCAATCTTTTTGCAAGTATCTTCTTTGACAAGCAGTGTTGAGATACCAAGGCTTCCACCCTTGACTCAAGTAACTAAGATTCTCTCTGAATGAATCTTATTTACCTCAACAATTCTTCAATCAGATTGGATCCACTCTTAGGGTCAAGAGAGATGAATCCTTCCTTGCTGTTTTGGATGGTGAAAATAAATCACCCCCACTTTCTTCAGATTGTGTTTCAAAGAAACACCTTCTAGTCATAAGAGTAACTAGAAGACTCCAGATACACGACTAAGATGCCTTTATGAGTGGACTTGAGAGAATTCTCAAGTACCTTTGACAACCTAGCCGATCAATAATTTATCAAACTCCCAGAGCAAGAACTTGATAAACTTAACTCAACTTCTCTCCTCCACAACTGACTTAAACTGCACCAAGAAACCTAGCTTCCAAGTACCAAGTCACCATACCATATATCTAACAACAACTCCCTTCACTCCATCGCTCCCGACTTTGGAATAAAAGAATGCAGATATCTTCAAATATAGATGCCGACGATTGAGACCTTCCACCAACTGTCTTCAGTAACAACTCCAGAATCCCATAATTCTAGAGTTCTTCCATCCGAAACACATGTAGCGGAATCACCAAGGAACAGATCCTGCTTGCCCTAATAAGATGTCACAACATCTTATAAGACACACCAACAAGAGAACTAGCCACTTCTCTTGTAGTTGTTGTAGAATCTCCTCAGCAACATGAACAACCTCCGGGTTGCTCCCTTCGATCCAGAACATCCATCTCATCCATTAATACCCTTGAGTATGTCTGAGTTGATTGATCTGATCTTCAAAACTCTTCCTTGTTTAAACGCCAGAAAGTATCTCCCAAAGATCTCATCCAGAACCAGACAGGATGCCTGCTCTGATACCAATTGAAATTCTGGCCTATGCAGACAACAGATATCCTAACACATGTCAAGTTATTGTGCTACATAATCATTTAAACTCAGAGGCACAACAGCAGACTGATACCTTGAATATTAGAACTGCACAATCACAGATGTCACGACATCTGATCCAATATGTCAGTCAAGAACAATAACGAAACTGTAAATTGCAGAGTGTTAAATAAGACAGTATGTGTTAACCCAGTTCGGTGCAATTCACCTACATCTAGGGGATACCAATCCAGGACGAAGACTTCACTATCTGAAGAACTGTTACAAAGCTAAACTCCCCCGTTTACAACTTTATACCTAACATCTACCCAATGAACATCTTTACCAAGGCTAAACTCAAACGTTTACAACCCTGATATGAGAGACCTACTCACATCCTAATCACAACCTGTGATTTCAACATCATCCCTGTCAATACAGAAATCTGTCAAGCTTTCTTGACAAATAAGCTAACTCGGATTTGCTTAAAAGCTTCATCCAAGAACAATACACAATCCAATACCTCAAGGCTTATGGATCTGTGCGACACCTATATCTACCACAGTGCATCAACTGATACAAAGGTAGACTTACAACCTAGAGAACAAGCGACTCTCAAAACCCTAAAACTTTGTTTCTTACGCAAGAAAACAAGGTTACACAAGGCGTACAAAGGCATTCCAAATCCTAGGTCTAAGTCTTTTATTTATAGGCTTCAATTGTCTTGGGATTTCTATCTTTGGTCCTTGATCCATGCGCATTATCTCTTGGCTGATTTGTTACAGATTTACCACTTGCTAAATCAGTGCATTACTTCAGGATGTCATGACCTCAGGTTAAGACATCTTCTTCGACATCTTTGTTCAGTCCAGATTTCTTCATCTTTAACATCATTGTGTTTTACCAAAATTTAGTCAAACCATAGGAGCTTTCAATCTCCCCCTTTTGACAAATTTTGGCTAAAACACTGTTTGAACGTCTCTTCACTCTGAGTGGCAGATATGATTGGAATACTGTGCAAATCGAGTCAATGTTGGTGTACATGAGGGAGAAGATAACTCAGGCTCCCCCTTAACCAGTGAAACGGTACTGCCACACTTGAGGAAGGTAGTAAACCAGGATGAGCGAAGTTGAAAAATGTCCAGGCAATAGAAACTCCTAAAGAAGTTAGTAGGAAGTTTGAAACTGAAGAACAAAGGACATCCTTTTCAAACACACTCCCCCTCCAGAGATCAGTTGTAGTCTTCTTAAATCTGAGTACATAAAGAATGTAACTCAAGTCACAATACACAACTTGATTCTTAACTCAAGTCTCAAGACACAAAGCAAACTGACACATATACAGGATGTTATAACGTCTTGTTTATCATCCTTGCAAAGCAACTGCAAGAACAACCACTGCATCCCCTGAATTAGTGACCTATACTCCCCCTTTTTAGCCAAAAATTGGTAAATGAAACCAAGACATTCCCATACCCAACCAACACTTATCCAGACTTGAACAAAAGACATTTTGACCACACCACAAAGAATAACACAATCTGAGGCAAACTGCTTCAAGAACACCCTTAAATAACCAAGAATTTTCCTTTGAATGTAACGACCTCTTGAAAATTCAATGCGGTCATTACTCTAAGGTTGTAACTTCACCAAGACCCAATGCTCACCGGCCAAGAATGCTTTGACTGTTTCTTCTTCAAGGAAACCGTCCAACAATAATGCAAGTAACGATGAACATGTTTAGCACGCGCATGTTCTCCACAATGCAAGACCCACTGACCAAAAGACCAATTACTCTTGAAGCATGTCTTTAACAATGTTCTGACATCATGTCAGACACTATCCACCAAGAAGACTTATGTATTGACTAATATCTTCACAGTTTTATGATCACAGTCTGCAGAGAAAAATAAATTCCCCCAGATTTAATTAATGATTCTTAAGCATCCAATAAGAACCATTTATCTTGTACTGCCAAGTCTCCCCCAACTTGTAGCAATACAAAAAGTCCAGACATCCTTCTTGACATCTCATCCTCCCAGGATAGACACATACTCACAGCTTGCTTAACGCACAAATGCAAACTGGAACTCCAACTGCACCCTCGCAGTAAAACATCTTAGATCAAGGAGCAACTCCCCCTATCTAAGGTAACCAGTAAAACATCTTAGGACATCTTCCACACATCATAGACACCACACACCATGGTTCTTGATATGCTCCACCACTGGACTTACTATCAGCATAGTAATCCAAACTGAAGATCTTCACACAATACTGCGCCACCAGTTTGAACAAAGAAAACTTCAGAAACCCAGAGAGAAATAAACTCTCATCCACCAAAAAGAAGGTAATCTTCCATAAACTGAGAACTTCATCCATAAGCTCTAATATGAACCAGATCCTCCTTACATTTTCAACTAACTAATCTTCTGCACAAGAGCAATTAGTTTCAAGCATCCTGCTTGAACGTACATTAAAGATCAACTAAATTCCACTGTTTGACTGACCTCAATCTTCTTCAGAACTCCCACAAGATATACTGATCCACCTATGAAACCTGATCTTCAAGTCACATGAACTACTTGCTCCATAGCAAGACATCTTGGATTCACCAAGCCTCTTAGTCATGTAACATCTTCTCAAACCACAGCTCCCGCAAATTGTATGAGATAGACCTTTTTGAAGCATCCATAACTTCCATTACTGTAGATCACCTTTATCTTAAGTTGATGTGCCACATCACCAGCTGAGACTTCTGATGTTAAGCTAGATGTCAAAACATTCTGATACGACATCCAACTGTTGAATTCAGCTCATCATTTTGCCACTTAGAAGAGCCTCCTCCCATTGCAGAAACAGAGTCCCATGCTCTCATAGACTTGATTCAACAACCAAGTTTGAGTAGACAACCTCCATCCTGCTTTGAAACTCCAAATACTTCACACCTGCCACATCTGAATCTTTAGAAAATAAGTAGTCCAAGACTACACCATAGCCATACCAAAGAATGCCACTTCCCTTAGTAGAGCAGTTAGTAGAAAGCCAGAGATAACTGCCGCTTAACTTTGACTTCCAAGAAGAGCAAGATCCATGCTCCAAAGTACCTAGATCAGAAATAAACTGATCCAAGTAGTAACCATCAAGATTATGATGTCTTCGTCTTCATCTTCAACAGCATCAAAGTCCAGACTAGTTTCTTGCCAGGAAAATCTCTAGAGAACACATGCTTCTGTCACACCCGACTGAAGCAACTTCTTAGGTCACCACCTAAGATCAAAACAGATGCTAAAGCGTATGCAGTACCCCTCCCATAATTCTGCACAAACTCTGATGATGAGATGTTCCAACATCTTGTTGAACATCAGCAATGTTGACTTCCAAGGATAATCAATTAAATACTTGTGGATTCCACAAATAGCAATTGATCTTAAATCCTTGTCCAATAACCCTTCTTCACTGTTGTAGCTGAGCTCCACCAGATCACTTCATGAACACTTATAAAGTATTCAATCTTTTTGCAAGTATCTTCTTTGACAAGCAGTGTTGAGATACCAAGGCTGCCACCCTTGACTCAAGTAACTAAGATTCTCTCTAAACGAATCTTATTTACCTCAACAATTCTTCAATCAGATTGGATCCACTCTTAGGGTCAAGAGAGATGAATCCTTCCTTGCTGTTTTGGATGGCGAAAATAAATCACCTCTTTTTTCTTCAGTCTGTGTTTCAAAGAAACACCTTCTAGTCATAAGAGTAACTAGAAGACTCCAGATACACGACTGGGATGCCTTTATGAGTGGACTTGAGAGAATTCTCAAGTATCTTTGACAACCTAGCCGATCAATAATTTATCAAACTCCCAGAGCAAGAACTTGATAAACTTAACTCAACTTCTCTCCTCCTCAACTGACTTCAACTGCACCAAGAAACCAAGCTTCCAAGTACCAAGTCACCATACCAGATATCTAACAACAACTCCCTTCACTCCATCCCTCCCGACTTTGGAATAAAAGAATGCAGATATCTTCAAATATAGATGCCGACGATTGAGACCTTCCACCAACTGTCTTCAGTAACAACTCCAGAATCCCATAATTCTAGAGCTCTTCCATCAGAAACACATGTAGCGGAACTACCAAGGAACATATCCTGCTTGCCCTAATAAGATTGCACAACATCTTATAAGACACACCAACAAGAGAACTAGCCACTTCTCTTGTAGTTGTTGTAGAATCTCCTCAGCAATATAAACAACCTCCGGGTTGCTCCCTTCGATCCCGAACATCCATCTCATCCATTAATACCCTTCAGTATGTCTGAGTTGATTGATCTGATCTTCAAAACTCCTCCTTGTTTAAACGCCAGAAAGTATCTCCCAAAGATCTCAACCAGAACTAGACAGGATGCCTGCTCTGATACCAATTGAAATTCTGGCCTATGCAGACAACAGATGTCCTAACACATGTCAAGGCATTGTGATACATAATCATTTAAACTCAGAGACGCAACAGCAGACGGATACCTTGAATATCAGAACTGCACAATCACAGATGTCACGACATCTGATCCAACATGTGTTAGATGTCAAACATACTACATATTTACATTCGATACTTGGCATTTTTCATTACTTTCTATGTCTAACTTGTGATTTTGGTGGTGATTTATTGTAGTTCTTCAAACATTGGAATATACTTGTGGTGCTTGTAATTTGTGTGCTAGTGTGCAGAAATAGGCATGAAATGATCAAGAATGTAAGACACAAGGAACTGATGTAAGCTGCCATAGAATCAAGAAGCAACAGCAGGGTTCGCTAGGCGAATCTTGGCGAAGTAACCAGCGAACTTTTGCCTAGCGAACGGTGGCGAAGCTTCCAGCGAAGAGAGGCAGAAAGAGGCAGTGGAAAAAGGGAGTAAAATTCGCTGTGGCGAGGGAGCCAACGAATGTTCGCTGCTTTGTTCACTTGGCGAAGGACCCTTTTTTGAGGCAGGGGCGATAGGACCCAAAATTCGCTGGGGCGAAGGTTTTGGAGAATGCTCACTTCGCGAATGATTTTGTTCGCCTAGCGAACCCGCGATAACTTTTGTGGGCGGTTTAAGTTCTGAGGCACTTAAAGTGCCATTTTTTGATCCATTCGCTAGGCGAATGATTCCTTCGCTAGGCTAAAGCTGCTGAATTTTAGTGTTGTATAAATAGGTTTTCACTTTTCTTGAAAGGGGACTTTTTGCTATTTTCAAACAAAAACATAGTTTTCTGTATTTTGATCATCCAGGAGGAAATTTTCACCTAGAGAAGCTGAAGTCACATCCATTCTCGATTATTCGACGTGGATGTTCATTCATCTCCTCTTGAAACTTATCATCCAAGCTACCATGAGAATGAGTAGCTAAACACTCTTGTGTTAAGGTTAGATGTAGTTGATCTTGATCATATGTATTTCTTTTGATCTTTTGTATATGAACAAGGTTATTGATCAATATAGATGAAGTTATTTGTTCTCAATGATGTATGTGTGGTTTGTATTGCTCTAGACATAGATTTTGCAAATCATGACCTAATATTTTCATCTCTTAAAAACCAAACTCTAGACATAGATTTGGGATTATTTATTCGCTTTGTGTTGATCTTAACGATTGTTGTTTCGATTGTTAGCGTGAGACATCATCTAACGGTCTAAACAACGATACTCACGACTTTGCTTTAGACATAAACTTAGTCGAGAGGATACGCGGTTGTATTGGTCGGTAACTAAGTTCATATACTTGATTAATCGGATATGTGTGAAAAGGATTAGCGAAACCTATCCTTGACATGCTTTTCTAAAAACCTTACAAACTCTTTGCCACAAGTTTACTCTTTGCTACCAATTAATGTTAACCAAAATCAAGCACCCTTTGAAACTCTTTAACTTAAAACATTGTGAATATTGAACGACAAGCATCTAATATCGCACAATCCCTGTGCAGACGATAAAAACACCCCCCTAATACTGTTTCAACAAAATGGCGCCGTTGTCGGGGATTGTTGTTTGATATTGCAAGCATTGGATTAGTTGTTTGTTTTAAGCTTGTTAACTTTTTCTTGAACTTGTTAATTTGTTTTGTTTAGTGTGCAGACTTTGTTTTATGCGAGGGAAATTACCGGCGGACCAACTTTTGTTTGATCCTGAGATTGAAAGAACCGCTCGTAGAATCAATAGCAGAACGAGACGAAGGAGGCAACTAGCTAGACAAAGGCAAGAACAAGAGGGAAGTTCGACTTCTATACCACCACCATTTCCACAGTTACTTCCAGCTATGGAACATCCACCACCACCACCACCACCACCTGCTTCTAGACCATGTACCAACAGTCCAAGACATAATGCACAGTTTGCTCGCAATGCGCAGAATGGTCGGCATTCAAAAATGAAGACTGGTATTCTCTAGCTTCTATATCAGAGTCCTTTTACTGGTATGGATCATGAGGATCCTTTTACACATCTGACAAAGTTCTATGAGATTGCGGGAGCAACTGGTGCGCCTGAAGCTGAAGAGGAATCTCTGTTTAAGAGACTATTCCCGCATTCCCTCATTGGGAAGGCCAAGGAATGGTATCTTGATCCGTCGACGGCAATAATGACTGATTAGAATTCACTTGAAGAAAAAATTTTGGAGCAATTTTTCCCACATAATCGTTTCATGGAGGCAAAGACCGCAATAACAGTGTTCACACAAGGTGCAAACGAATCTCTCAACGAAGTTTGGGAGAGATTCAAATCTATGTTGAGAAAATGCAAGGGGCATGGTTTTGATGAATTGTCTCAAATTCATATTTTTCGGAATGGACTTCAACTAGTGCATAAAACCTTGTTTGATGCCACCGCTGGGGGATCCTTAATGAGCAAAACTGCTGAAGAAGCCATTGCCATAATTGATAAGATGGCTTTAAATGAGCATCAGGGAAGCCATAACCGTGGCCCTTCTCAAAGGACTCTGGGAGTTTTGGAGTTGGGAACCAATGATGCTATACTTGCGCAGAACAAGTTATTATCCCAACAAGTTGAGTTGTTAACGAAACAAATGTCCAAACTTCCTCAACAACTCAAAGAGATTCATGACTCCCCGAGCAAGATTGTACAAGTAGCTTGTTATGAATTGTGTAGGGGAGAGCATCTTACCGAATATTGTCCTCCGGTTGTGGAGGAGGTTAATTATGCTGGAAATCCGACTCAAGGTTATCAAGGACGACCTCCTTACCAAAGTGCTCAACAACCGTACCAAAATCAACAAGGCTATCAACCTCGAGGCAACTACCAAAATCAACAAGGATGGAGACAAAATCCTTACCAACCACCCCAAGAGCAAAGTGAAAGTTCAAGAATGGAGGAGACTTTCACCAAATTCATGCAATTATCAATGGCAACTCAAAAGAGTACGGAAGCTTCGATTAAAAATCTTGAATCGCAAGTAGGGCAACTTGCTAAGCAATTTGCCAAAAATCAACCGGGGCCATCCTTCTCCGCTAACACTAAACCAAATCCCAAAGGGGAGTGTAAAGCCATTTTCACAAGAAGTGGTAGAACAATTGGAAGAGATGTTGAACATGAGGTGGTAGTTGAAAAGGAAAATGATATTGTGTTGGAGGAAGTCGAAAAAAATGATGAAAATGGGGTAGTTGAAAAGAATGATGAAGAAGTGAGGAAGAAAAAAGAAAAAGAAAGAAAGGAGTTTGAGAAGGAATTTTTACAACGACGAATGCCGTATCCCCCTACTCCAAAGAAAAAAGAGAATGATAGGAATTATGCAAGATTTTTGGAGTTATTTAGTCGGTTATAAGTAACTGTACCTTTCTCTAAAACTCTTGAGAAAATGCCTAGGTATGTCAAGTTCATGAAAGACATACTCATGAAAAAGAAGAGGTGCACTGACAAAAACAACATTGATCTTAATGCCGAGTGTAGTGCCGTCATCCAATGTGTGCTTCTGCGGAAAGAACAAGATCCAGGAAGAGTAGCTTTACCTATTACAATAGGTAATGATTTTCAATGCAAAGCTTTGGTTGACATGGGTGCGAGCATCAATCTAATTCCCTTGTCGGTGGTGAAAAGACTTGATAATATGACCATAAAATCAACAACCATGTGTTGGGGTGAGAATCGGATAACAAGCTATTAATTAACTTGCATCACATTTCTTTGAATTCACCACCGACTTTGATTTATCGAAAGGAAAGGTTCAAGATCGAGAAAAACCTAAAGGGGGGAGATCTAAGGTTCGGGGGTTGGTTATATTAAGGGAAGGTATTAGCACCCTAAGTATCTGTAGTACTCTACAGGAACCTCTTGTTTGGTTTGTTGTATGTTATGTTTGCTTGCTAAGAGAATCTGCTAAGTTTAAGGTAAAGACCTAGGGGCATGTACACTAAGTTTGCTCGCTAAGACGTCGCATCTTGTGCCTACATATCTGACTATAGAATCAGAGCAACCGTAGTTCACCTAACTAAGGGTGAGAGAGGAACCATTGACTATGGCCAAAGTACCAAGGGGAAATGAGTATGAGCTCATTTAGAGTTTAAGAATCTCTCTAAGTCTAAGTTATGAGATTAAATGGCTATGAGGCCAAGGTATGATTAAGGTTACCTATGACTATGAGGTCAAGGGTAGGAGATGGCTCTATGACTATGAGGTCAAGAGGGAATCCTATGACTATGAGGTCAAGGAGGATGACGAGCTATCTATGACTTTGAGGTCAATGGAGAGACTTTCCTTTGGAATGGTATTGAGGAAGTGTCAGGTGAAACAGGCAACCACAATCATAACAGAATCGAGAGTCATTTACAAGACTTTATCAGAAAATATGTACAAGTCCCACCAAAGGGAGAAATGAAAAGTTAGTGTTCGAATTAAAATTGAAATGAAATAGAAATAGTCTCGTCTTAATCATGATTTAATCGATTCTTGACTTTCATCGACCAAAAAGTGAATGAAACTGAAATAAAAATAAAGTGGTCTCATATTGATCAAAGTTTTGTCGCTTTAATTAGATCAACCAAACTATGAAGTTTGTTATATCATCGACCAAAATAAAGAAAATATAATCGAAATGAAATTAAAGTTAGTCTCGTCTTAATCAAGATTTAATCGGGAGATCGATAATCTTTTGATATTTGACTTTCATTGACCAACAAAAATAAAAAAAATGAAAATGAGGTGGCCTCATATTTATCAAGACTTCTAATGATTCAAATAAATCAACCAAGTCATGATTTTGTAATATCATTGGCCCAGAAAAACCTAAATTCAAAAATGGAAATCAAAAATCAAATCTTTACCAAAAAAACTTCATCAAATCTAAGACAAAAAAAAATAAAATTAAAACCTTTTTAATAAAAATAGAACAAATAGGAAAGTCATTAGTTGAAGAAAAGAAACACGAGGCGTGTGGCGCTGGGATAGTAAGCAGATAGGAATATTTAGGTGTGTTAACGATGAAATAAACCACTACAGGCCCATGGGCCCAATAATCCTTCAAACAAAAAATAAGACTCAACCTAGCTTGGTCAAGCGTAGACCTACAGCATCATCGGTTTCCAACTTCAAAGGCTACAATGCACATGGTCAACTCACCCATAGTGTTTCAGCCTTATTAAATAAACAGATTAAATGAAAAGAAAAACAAAATCAAAGAAAAGAAAAGGACATTGGAGCGCAGAGCATCAACAATCATCGTTCGAAAACCTCCACCGCACCCTCTCGATCTCGCCTTCGCCTGCTTCAAGCCTCAAAGCCTCTCGCGTCTTGAATCGACTCTCCTCGACGGATTTGGCTTCGGTTCGCTCTACCCTTTGCGATTTCGTCTTCAAGCTCAAGCCGTGTCGTCCAGGTTCGTTCACGGTTTGCACTTAACTCCTTTGTTCTCTTGGTTTGTTTCGGTTCAATCACTCACTCTCCTTCCTTTCTGGTTCCGTTTGGTTATGATTTGGGTTTTTTGAAATTGATTTGGTTTAGGTATGATTTGAAGGTTCAGAAGGTGAAAGAGATGATTTTGGAAGATTTACGGTTTCTGGGTTTTGGGTTGATTGAAGGGTGTTTGGAGAAGGAGAAAGACGGAAAAGATTCAGTTGGGTTGCTGATGGAGAATAGAGTTATTGAATTGAAGATTAAGGGGAGTGGGTGTTGTGGGTTAAAGAAGGTTCTTTGAGTGGCTGAGAGTGGTGTTTCACGGTGAGGATGGGGTGAAGGTTTGTCCGGGAATTGGAAGACAGGAGGTGATTTTAGTGGTTACCGATCGTCTTGTGTTCTCTGAGATCCCCCCTTTTATTGAACTTATCCCTTATCTTTTTTAAAATCACCTAAACTTGTCTAGTAAGTCTCCAATTGAAGGGTCCATTTCAACGTAGGTTGTTGCTAACTTGTGCAGGGTGCGGTCACTTTCCATCGCAGGTTGGAGTTGTGTTGTTTGTTTGGCATAGGAGCATAGCGTACGAATTATGCAGGAAGAAGGTCAAAGCTCTCGTAGCAGGTTGTATGGCTTTGGTCAATATATGTGATTTTATTTTGTCTCATGTCCGTAGGTTTTTGCTGTACTCTATTCTTCCTTTTCTTACGATTTTGAATACCTTTTGAAGTTATGAAAAAAAAGTCAAACAAACTTGGTTTTGGTGTTAAGAGAACATTCTTCATTTTGGTGTATGTTTATGCAAGTTGTTGGTCAAAGTAGCAAGATTAAGTGATGCAGTGTGTTGTAGCAGACTGTGTCACATGACATGGCAGGTTTTGCACAAGTGTGTCATTGTCTTGTTGTCGTTGCCATTGTACCGTTGATGCTGATTAAGTTCTTGGAAAGTGAATGGGCTTATGAGTGTACAATTAGTTGTAACAAACTTTCAACTCATGCGTATCGGATGGTTTGACAATAATTGTAAATGGGCTTGAATGAATTAGTATGGACCTTGGATTTGTAAAGTTATAAATAAGAAATAGTTAATGATTTTTTTTGGAATGACTTTGAGGAGATTTTTGTAGTTAAAAAAAGTATTGGAAAAAATGGATAAAACATGGATAAAATTTAACTAAACCAAATATGGATTAAAATGAAAAAGGGATAATTGGATAAGAAAAAGAATGGATATATGGATATGGTTTTGAAGTGGATAACGAGATGAATTGGATTATGGAAAATGGATTTTAAATGGCTAATTAGGAAAATGGAGGATTAAAAGAAAAAAAGAAATGTTAGAAAAATGGTTAAAATGATTTGATGAATTTAACTTGAATAAAAAGGGATTAAGAAAAAGGTTTGTGAACAAAGTGGATATAAAAGTCAAAATGGATAGAACGGTTACGAGAATGGATAAGGGTAAAGGTAACACACCACCACAACACTTAAAACTCCACAAATGCACTTGACCACCACTTGATTGAACAACAAATTGATGAATCCTCATACCAATAGTGAAAACCCTAACCACACAGACAATACTTGTACACACATTGAACCTGCTAGCCTCAAGAGACTTAATTGAACGATAGTCGCCGATCATAAACACCAAGGGTGAGAAACCCTAATCTTCACCTTGAGTGCACGCTGAAACAATAACTTGATGAGAACCAAAAACCTGATTCAGAATCTTTGCCACAGCCTGATAACTTGATGCTGAAACAAACCACTTCTCCGACCAGAACTAGGTCAAATTCCATTGAATTCCACCAACACCTCACACGGACCCTTAACATGGTAACCTTGCCTGATTCCTGATTCAGTCTTACAAAGCTGGTGAATGACCCATCCATAACCTTGGTTCATCAACACTCGAGGCCTCTTGAAATAAAACCTGATTCACAAATGGAACAAAACAAGCAAAACCTGGTGAATTGGGTTAGGTATGCAATATGATTGACCTAGAATGATATGCAAAAGATCATGACATCTAAGGGGTAAAATTTAGGGTACAACAGTTTCCCCTATTTGAATAGCTTTACCGGATGGCACGAGGAATGGAAATCCTCGGGACATCATGGTGAAAGGTATTTAAATATAGCAAACCGAAAATTTTGCCCTTAGATGGAATGCAGATGCTAAGGACAGGCGACTGACATGCAATTAACTTCTAGTATGATGATATGATGTCGTGATAGTGTAGAGATGCAGACAAACGAGACAACAAGGATAAAGAGCAACCAAACACAGGCGAGCTTCACTGGGGAAGGATGAAGGTTAGTATCCATAAGGAAGACTCACTGGGGATACAGACTAACCAACATAAGAGACTCAATGGGGAGACTCTGAGGTAACACTGGGGATAGAAAAACAAAGGGGGAAACCCTACAGATCCTCACTGGAGATAGGAGCCAGAGAGGTGTTCTCCATTGGGGAAGGATCCCGAGAGATGGACGACAGGTTCATATGTGACTAGACGACACTGGGAAAAAACACATTCTTACTGGGCATGAAACCAGAAAGAAAATATGATCTCCACTGGGGATCATCTTGAAATAAAAGGATAGACATCCTACAAATTTTTTTTGGGATTTCTTATACTGAAGAGTTCAAACGGGATCTTCAAGAAATGCCAGAAAAGACAGAGACAAACTCTACGTGTGCCAAAGGACTTTCAAAGAGATATTGGTAATGACTGAACTTCTGCTGGGGAACCAGATTAAAATGCCAACAAGGATTGGACTCAGAAGTGACATGTCAAGAGATATTGATAAACTTCTGCTGGGAACCAGATTAAAGTGCCAACAAGGATTGGACTCAGAAGTGACATGTCAAGAGATATTGATAAACTTCTGCTGGGAACCAGATTAAAGTGCCAACAAGGATTGGACTCAGAAGTGACATGTCAGTATACACCAATTTGAATTGGATAAGTTACCAATTTGCGTTGGTTTGCCAGCAAATACTGGACTTTAGACACCAATATGAGTTGGACTTTGAATACCAATATGAGCTGGACTTTGAGTGCCAGTATGAGCTGGTCTTTGGATACCAGTATGAGCTGGATTTTTGGATACCAGTATGGGCTGGATTTTTGGATACCAGTATGAGCTGGATTTTTGGATACCAGTATGAGCTGGATTTTTGGATTGAGGTTCACAACTGACCAAAGTTCACATCGTCAAAAGGGCTGATGGCTAGAAAACCAAAACAGGGATCACATCATCAAGAAGTTTGACGGCAAGGAAAATAACATATCCGAAGGTACGAAACCTGAGCTCGGAACAACTCGTCAAACAGATTGACAGCAAGGAATAATAACATATCCAAAGGTACGAAACCTGAGCTTGGAATACCTCATCAAACAGATTGACGGCAAGGAATAATAACATATCTGGAGATTTACATCATCAAAAGGTTTGACGGAAAGGAACAATAGCATATCTGAAGGTTCACATCATCAAAAGGTCTAACGGCAAGGAACAATAGCATATCTGGAGATTCACATCATCAAAACATTTGACGGAAAGGAAACAATAACATATCTGAAGGTTCACATCATCAAAAGGTTTGACTGCAAGGAACAATAGCATATCTGGAGATTCACATCATCAAAAGGTTTAACGGAAAGGAACAATAGCATATTTGAAGGTTCACATCATCAAAAGGTTTGACGGCAAGGAACAATAGCATATCCGAAGGTACGAAACCTGAGCTCGGAACACCTCGTCAAACAGATTGACGACAAGGAATAATAACATATCCGAAGGTACGAAATTTGAGCTTGTAACACCTCATCAAATAGGTTGATGGGAAGAAACACCTCAAATAGGGATCACATCAAACAGGTTGATGGAAAGCGACTGACTAAAGGTAACATCATTTGTAATTGTAGAAGTATAAATAAAACCAAGGACGAATAAGCTTCTCGTGAGACAGATTGCCACTTATCGTTGTAGAGGTAATGATAGCAAAATAAGCTTATCAAGGAGATTGCCACTTGCTGTTGGGTATAAATCCCAAGGGATGTTGATATTACAACACTGCTGGAGAAAGGATCATGTCTTTAATGAGGATCTGTAAAAGATTCTTCTACGAGACACAGTGCAAAATAAATGCACGTTCAAGATAGGCTCGGAAACTACACCTACCAGGGACCAAAGTTTGATCTAGGGACAAGCTATAAAGAAACGGTCACACAAGACTCCAACCATTGAGGAATGAGCTCGAATGGGAATTTATCTTATCCAATTGTGGAAAAGATAACTGAAACAACCATCATCCATGAGGGTTGAACTCTGTGGGGGACGTAGAAAGGATGAGCACTTTATGCCTAGGGCTGATAACTCTATTGGAGAGAATAAACAAACCCAGTCACTTGGGGAGATAAACGCCAAAGTGAACAAAACAGGTAAGCACCAGAAAGGGAAGCAAAAATGCTAAGATGCTATGCATATGAATGCTTATGCCATGCATATGCTTATGCTGACAAAACAGACAAAAGGAAGCAAGACTAAAGATGAAATAAACATCTCGACAAGGATACCCAGCCAAACTCATCAGATTGGACCATTACTGGGGATGAACAAGTAGGATCAGCAGATCTACTTCACTGGGGAAAAGAGTATTCCACTTGAGGTATAGCATCATGACTTCACTAGGATTGCCATCATGAGCTTAATTTCCTTACTGGAGGAGAAAGATCCATGGAGATTGGCCAAGCTCCATCGAAGTAATAATTTACTAGGAAGCTGGCAAAGGATATCACAAGAACAGAGTAATTATGCATTCTGACTTGCATGATTATCACCATAATGAACAACGACTATTGCAACAGGTAAGCCTCAAATCTTCTCTGCCCCAGATTACATGGTCTGTTGGAAGGAAATACACCAAGAGGATTTTACAGAAGAATTGGAATACGAGATGCTTTCAATATCTTCAAACTCTTAGATTCATGAATCTCAGCGTAACTGCCCCAGATTAACGGTGTTTGCACAACAAAGTCTTTGAACTTGCTCTTCAGACTGGTTGATTTGTGAAGGAAGTGCCCCAGACTAACTAACCTTTGAGAGATTTGTAAAATCTTGACCTGACTGCTTCGATTAACTGGTATGCGAGGATAAGTCATCAAAAGGATTTTACAGAAGGATTGGCATACCAGATGCTCCAATATCTTCAAACTCTTAAATAGATTTGTGAATCTCGACAGAACTGCCCCAGATTACTGTATTTGCAATACAAAGCCCTTAGGCTGCTATAGTACGACTGGGAAACAAACTTGCCCCTGTTGGTGGGTCTTTGGAGTCCTTTCCTTGAAACACTTGTCATAAGATGACCTTAAGAAAGATTTCCCCAATATCCTGAATTTGAAGAGTTTCTGCCCTTGATTCAATAGCTTTTGGAATGGTGGATTGGTGAATCCTTCTGCTTGGCTGCCCCTGGGTGAGCTTCCTTTATCCAGTCAAAATCCCTAGTTGGCTGCATTCGTCGGGATTCCTTTGATATTGAATTGTTTGCAAACAAGTATTGTTCATTTAAAATTGGCAATTTCAATGCAAAATTCATGCAAGCTTTTGAAATCAAAGTTTTATTATTGAAACACACACAGTGGAATGATTACATAATAAAAAACAAATGTGATCTAGTCATTTACGGAATGACAGATGAAGTGATCAACACACACGATTTGCAAAGATTATTAGGAGTCAGGTTAATCAACCTTGCTGTAGTATGCTTTCAAAATAACCTTACCTCAATTAGGTCTTTTAAGGGTTATAACGTGGTCTGGTTCACGGTTTATGAAACCAAGGATAAAGGCTCAAAGTTTATTTGTCCCCACCCAAACTTCGTGATGAACTCCAATCCTACGCTCAGTTAACTTAGGCTATACATGCTGGAAATTGAACTGATGATAATTGATGATGATTCAGACACATAGGGTGGTCATTACTCCCTTACAACACATTTGGTTATCCTTTATTGCTGAGGTTTTGAGACCTCTTCTTGTCTTCACTGAGGTTTTGAGACCTCTTCTTGTCTTTGTTGTGGTTTTGAGACCTCTTCTTTGTTGAGGTTTTGAGACCTCTTCTTGACTTTGTCATTTAATTTGAAAGAGCTGACTGGTGTCTTGCATGAAGCGCTTGCATTTGAATGCATAACCAAGTTAAACTGAGAACTACCATGCCCCAAGGTTGAGATTCAAGGGTTTTTTGTGTAAGGAAAGAAAACTCATACTTCTAGGCTCGAAGGGTTAACGAGGGATTATCTTCCTTATTTCTTCAGTGTTTGGAAATTGAAACAATGCCTTACATCCTCGGCAAGGTTTAATTGTAAGCATACCACAACAATTATGGATAATATTTTCATCATCCTCCCCAATCTTTGCTTGAACAATAGTCTGGAAAGAAAAAAATTGTCTGTTTTTTTTTGTTTTGTTTTATGATAGTAAAAGAAAGCGAATGAGTGAATACGAATGAACTTAATCAAAAGATGCATAAACACTTCATTAATCTTGCTAATTTGAAAGTACAACAAAGCTTATAAGCAAAAACATATTCAAACATGCAAAGAAAAAGAACAAAATGCTAAAACAGCCAAAAGTTTGCTGGCCACGGGGAACTGGAACTTCCTTCTTGATTTGCCAAGCTGAGATGGTCATCTTCAGAGTTGACTATCGAAATCTGTCTGAGAATCATCTTCGCATCCACTCTCAGTAATTTCTTCTATTTCAGAATCTGATGAATCCGCTTGATTAGGTGAAAGATTGTTGACTTGAACGCCTTGAGGCGTGATTGAGATCATATTGGAGTCAAGCAGAGCCTGAACCTTGTTTCTGAGCACTCTACAATCTTCAGTTGAATGCCTCTGTGCCCCTACATGGTAGTCACAACGGGCGTCGGTGTCAGAGTCTGGCGGGTACGGAAAAGTCACTGGATCTATCTCCTCTGGCACTATCAATCCACTTTTGATTAAATCTGGTAAGAACTGACTGTATGGTATTGGCAATGGAGTGAAATTCCTCTTTGGCTTTCTTGGCCTTTGTCGTGCATGCTGCCACGGCTGATGACGGTAGGACCGTTGATACTGAGGATGTCTTTGATTTGGAGAAGAATATTGTCTCTGTGGAGAGGATGGTATCTGACGCTGAGACCCAAAAAATTGATGAATCTGAACACTTGAGTTGCATGAACGCTGAGGCTGAAGTGTCGGAGATTCCCAAGTGGAATTACTTTCTTTCTCCCATTCTTCTTGAGAACTGACAATTGATTCACTCTCACTAGCAGGGATGTTTGAGATGCCTCAGATTTTTTCGTTCTTGACACCGCTCTCAATGCGCTCTCCAGCTATTACCAAGTCAGAAAAGTTTGATGTTGTAATGCTAAACAACTTTTCTCGGTATGGACCTTGCAAAGTATCCACGAACCAGTCAACTAATTCCCTGTCCAAAAGTGGTGGTTGGACGCTAGCTGCTACTTCTCTCTACCTCTGAGCATATCCTCTAAAGGATTCATTGTCTTCTTGAAATAAGTCTAGCAAATGCAAACGATTGGGAGCCAAGTCAAGATTGTAATTGTATTGCTTCACAAAGGCATTAGCTAGGTCTGACCATGATTGAATGTTGCGACTCTCTAGCTGCATGTACCAATTCAGTGATGCTCCACTCAGAGTGTCTTGGAAACAGTGGATCATGAGTTTGTCATTACAGACATGTGAAGTCATTCTTCTGCAAAACATCACCAAATGCTGTTTTGGACAGCTATCCCCTTTGTACTTCTCAAATTTTGGCGTCTTGAACTTAGGTGGTATCACAAGGTCAGGTACCAAACACATGTTCAAAGCGTTCATATCAGCAGAGTCATGACCCTTAAGTGCATCAGGCTTTTCTTCCAAGGCACGACATTTTCCCATAATCTCAACATATCGTGGATCCTTGATTTTCACCACAGGGACTAACTCTTGGGAATCTGGCTCAGAGAACGCGAAGCTACGATATTCCACGGCATCAACAGAAGAGGAATGCCCATCTTGGACAATGGCACGCTCTTGTATAACCTAATTCTCAATAGGAATCCGCACAGGTTGAGCTTGGGCAACATCGTTCACAAAAGTCCTTTGAATGCTGTCATCTTTCTTTGCCAAGGCTGTCACAATCTGATCCAACTGGTTTCTCAACAAGTCGAAATCTACTTTGGTCACAAATTGGTTCTGCTCTTCCGAGTTCATGATCCTTCAAAAGCTACTTCAAGTCCAATGATGGCTTTGTGAAGTCAACTGTTGGGTTACAGACAGAGGATGGATGAGACTCGAGGCTGAGAAATCCAAATGCAATGCAAATGCGCATGCAATGCTAATGCAAGCCAAATAGTTTCAAGGAGCTCAACAGCAAGTTGCAACGATTTTTTGAAAAATTGAAGAGTTTTGTTTTAAAATCCATGGTCTCTTTTGATTTTGCAAAGGAAAGAGAATCTGAATTCCTTGAAACCAAAGGGCTTATCATGAATGGATGAATGTATGCACAAGCACATGAGCACAAACATATGTACACACAACAAAGCATAGAAACCCTAGGTTTAGGGGTCTCATAAATGGAGCCATGGTCTACCCATCCCAACAAGGTGTGTACTATAGGTTCATCAACTGTAGAACAAGGTTCTAAAAGTTCACAGAGTCTACGTAAATCCTTCAGATATTATCGGCCTGCATGACTACTCACGCGGGTTAATAATATTCTCAAGATAAACTCGTCTGAGTGTAGTATCGCGTAACAACTACTTGGGACTTACTCCTCATAGCCACCGCACTACATCCTAAATAGGCCAAGTGGGGTGAAGGCAACTACGGTCCTCAGAATCCCTGGCTCCCATTTGGAAGAGTAATATCAATGCGACTGCTCACATCAGACATCAACAATCCCAAAGGGCCTCATCTAAGTGTGGTCATCATATGCCATAAATTGTTAGGACTACTCCCAACAACTGACTATTGATTACACCACGATCCTATCATATATGTGCTCTCAGGTCCGGGTTAGGACCTATCTCACCACTCAATAGTAAGAACCCTCCAAACAGAAGAATAAAAAAAAAAGTATACAAATATATATAGATATGTACAGGTATAGCAAACAAACATGAATAACATAAACAAAACAAGGTGGGCTTAACACTAAAAAAGTGTCCCCAGTGAAGTCGCCATTTCTGTTGCGGTGAGAATCGGATAACAAGCTATTAATTAACTTGCATCACATTTCTTTGAATTCACCATCGACTTTGATTTATCCAAAGGAAAGGTTCAAAATCGAGAAAAACCTAAAGGGGAGAGATCTAAGGTTCGGGGCTTGGTTATACTAAGGGAAGGTATTAGCACCATAAGTATCTGTAGTACTCTACAGGAACCTCTTGTTTGGTTTGTGTTATGTTATGTTTGCTTGCTAAGAGAATCTACTAAGTTTAAGGTAAAGACCTAGGGGTATGTACACTAAGTTTGCTCGCCAAGACGTCGCATCTTGTGCCTACATATCTGACTATAGAATCAGAGCAACCGTAGTTCACCTAACTAAGGGTGAGAGAGGAACCATTGACTATGGCCAAATTTCCAAGGGGAAATGAGTATGAGCTCATTTAGAGTTTAAGAATCTCTCTAAGTCTAAGTTATGAGATTAAATGGCTATGAGGCCAAGGTATGATTAAGGTTACCTATAACTATGAGGTCAAGGGTAGGATATGGCTCTAGGACTATGAGGTCAAGAGGGAATCATATGACTATGAGGTCAAGGAGGATGACGAGCTATCTATGACTTTGAGGTCAATAGAGAGACTTTCCTTTGGAATGGTATTGAGGAAGTGTCAGGTGAAACAGACAATCACAATTATAACAGAATCGAGAGTCATTTACAAGACTTTATCAGAAAATATGTACAAGTCCCACCAAAGGGAGAAATGAAAAGTTAGTATTCGAATTAAAATTGAAATGAAATAGAAATAGTCTCGTCTTAATCATGATTTAATCGAGAAAGCGATAATGAACGATTCTTGACTTTCATCGACTAAAAAGTGAATGAAACTGAAATAAAAATAAAGTGGTCTCATATTGATCAAAGTTTTGTCGCTTTAATTAGATAAACCAAACTATGAAGTTTGTTATATCATCGACCAAAATAAAGAAAATTGAATCGAAATGAAATTAAAGTTAGTCTCGTCTTAATCAAGATTTAATCGGGAGATCGATAATCTTTTGATATTTGACTTTCATTGACCAACAAAAATAAAAAAATGAAAATGAGGTGGCCTCATATTTATCAAGACTTCTAATGATTCAAATAAATCAACCAAGCCATGATTTTGAAATATCATTGGCCCAGAAAAACCTAAATTCAAAAATGGAAATAAAAAATAAAATCTTTACCAAAAAACTTCATCAAATCTAAGACAAAAAAAAATTAAAACCTTTTTAATAAAAATAGAACAAATAGGAAAGTCATTAGTTAAAGAAAAGAAACATGAGGGGTGTGGCGCTGGGATAGTAAGCAGATAGGAATATTTAGGTGTGTTAACGTTGAAATAAACCACTGCAGACCCATGGGCCCAAAAATATTTCAAACAAAAAATAAGACTCAACCTAGCTTGGTCAAGCGTAGACCTACAACATCATCGGTTTCCAACGTCAAAGGCTACAATGTACATTGTCAGCTCACCTATAGTGTTTCAGCCTTATCAAATAAACAGATTAAATGAAAAGAAAAACAAAATCAAAGAAAAGAAAAGGACATTGGAGCGCAGAGCATCAACAATCTTCGTTCGAAAACCTCCACTGCACCCTCTCGATCTCGCCTTTGCCTGCTTCAAGCCTCAAAGCCTCTCGCGTCTCGAATCGACTCTCCTTGACGGATTTAGCTTTGGTTCGCTCTACCCTTTGCGATTTCGTCTTCAAGCTTAAGGCGTGTCGTCCAGGTTCGTTCACGGTTCGTACTTAACTCCTTTGTTCTCTTGGTTTGTTTCGGTTCAATCACTCACTCTCCTTCCTTTCTGGTTCCGTTTCGTTATGATTTGGGTTTTTTGAAATTGATTTGGTTTAGGTATGATTTGAAGGTTCAGAAGGTGAAAGAGATGATTTTGGAAGATTTACAGTTTCTGGGTTTTGGGTTGATTGAAGGGTGTTTGGAGAAGGAGAAAGACAGAGAAGATTCAGTTGGGTTGCTGATGCAGAATAGAGTTATTGAGTTGAAGATTAAGGGGAGTGGGTGTTGTGGGTTAAAGAAGGTTTTGTGAGTGGCTGAGAGTGGTGTTTCACAGTGAGGATGGGGTGAAGGTTCGTCCGGGAATTGGAAGACAGGAGGTGATTTTAGTGGTTTCCGATCGTCTTGTGTTCTCTGAGATCCCCCCTTTTATTAAACTTCTCCCTTCTCTTTTTTAAAATCACCTAAACTTGTCGAGTAAGTCTCCAATTGAAGGGTCCATTTCAACGCAGGTTGTTGCTAACTTGTGCAGGGTGCGGTCGCTTTCCATCGCAGGTTGGAGTTGTGTTGTTGCTTTGGCATAAGAGCATAGCGTACGAATTGTGCAGGAAGAAGGTCAAAGCTCTCGTAGCAGGTTGTATGGCTTTGGTCAATATTTGTGATTTTGTTTTGTCTCATGTCCGTAGGTTTTTGCTGTACTCTATTCTTCCTTTTCTTATGATTTTGAATACCTTTTGAAGTTATGAAAAATAAAAGTCAAACAAACTTGGTTTTGGTGTTAAGAGAACAGGCTTCATTTTGGTGTATGTTTATGAAAGTTGTTGGTCAAAGTAGCAGGATTAAGTGATGCAGTGTGTTGTAGCAGACTGTGTCACATGACATGGCAGGTTTTGCACAAGTGTGTCATTGTCTTGTTGTCGTTGCCATTGTACCGTTGATGCTGATTAAGTTCTTGGAAAGTGAATGGGCTTATGAGTGTACAATTGGTTGTAACAAACTTTCAACTCATGCGTATCGGATGGTTTGACAATAGTTGTAAATGGGCTTGAATGAATTGGTATGGACCTTGGATTTGTAAAGTTATAAATAAGAAATAGTTAATGATTTTTTTTGGAATGACTTTGTGGAGATTTTTGTAGTTAAAATAAGTATTGGAAAAAATGGATAAAACATGGATAAAATTTAACTAAACCAAATATGGATTAAAATGAAAAAGGGATAATTGGATAAGAAAAAGAATGGATATATGGATATGGTTTTGAAGTGGATAACGAGATGAATTAGATTATGGAAAATGGATTTTAAATGGCTAATTAGGAAAATGGAGGATTAAAAGAAAAAAAGAAATGTTAGAAAAATGGTTTAAATGATTTGATGAATTTAACTTGAATAAAAAGGGATTAAGAAAAAGGTTTGTGAACAAAGTGGATATAAAAGTGAAAATGGATAGAACGGTTACGAGAATGGATAAGGGTAAAGGTAACACACCACCACAACACTTAAAACTCCACAAATGCACTTGACCGCCACTTGATTGAACAACAAACTGACGAATCCTCATACCAATAGTGAAAACCCTAACCACACAGACAATACTTGCACACACATTGAACCTGCTAGCCTCAAGAGACTTAATTGAACGATAGTCGCCGATCATAAACACCAAGGGTGAGAAACCCTAATCTTCGCCTTGAGTGCACGCTGAAACAATAACTTGATGAGAACCAAAAACCTAATTCAGAATCTTTGCCACAGTCTGATAACTTGATGCTGAAACAAACCACTTCTCCGACCAGAACTAGGTCAAATTCCACTGAATTCCACCAACACCTCACACAGACCCTTAACATGGTAACCTTGCCTGATTCCTGATTCAGTCTTACAAAGCTGGTGAATGACCCATCCATAACCTTGGTTCATCAACCCTCGAGGCCTCTTAAAATAAAACCTGATTCACAAATAGAACAAAACAAACAAAACCTGGTGAATTGGGTTAGGTATGCAATATGATTGACCTAGAATGATATGCAAAAGATCATGACATATAAGGGGTAAAATTTAGGGTACAACACTATGACATTACAACTTGCGGATAAGTCTAGAACTCGTCCGTATGGTGCTGTGGAGGATGTGCTGGTAAAAGTGGATAAATTCTTCTTTCATGTTGATTTTGTGATTGTTGAAATGGATGAGGATGAAGATACACCGATTATATTGGGCCGATCATTCATGAAAACCGCCAAAATGTTGGTGGACGTTGATGAAGGCTTAATGAAAGTGCGGATCAAGGAAAGTGGTATGGAGGAAGAAGCTTGTTTTACATTGTTCAAAAGAGTGATGTTTGTGAATCAAGTGGATGAAGTCGTGCAAAAAGAAAAAGACTTGAAAAAAGAGAAGTTGGAAAGTGAAGCATTTGAAAAGAAAAAGAATGAAGATGCAAAGGTAGCCTTGATGAATTCATGTTGGGATTGGTCGTTTTTAAAGAAAAGGAGACCAAAAACTGGGCCCGATAACAGATGAGTTTGTGTTCGCGTAGTGTGTTCTTCTTGGGAGCCAATTCTTTAGCTTTTGGGTTTCGAGGCGTTTAGTCTCCGGACCGTCGAGCTTAGCCGACGTTAAACAAGCGCTTGTTGGGAGGCACCCCAACATTGTAAGTATTTACTGCTTTGTTGCTGTTTTTTGGTATTGGTTGAAGTTTTGGAGTGTTGAGAGATGTGGTCAAATGCAGAAAATTTTGAAAAAATTATGTCATGTTCGCTGGTGTTCGCCTAGCGAGCCTGGGGCGAGCATTCGCTGGCTCCTTCGCTTAGCGAACCCAGCGAGACAGGTCATGCTGATTTGCCACATCGGTTAAAAATATGGGTAATTTTTGGGTGGGCCAACCAATTGGGCCCTTGACCCAACTCGTTTCTGAGAAATTTGAGGGGGAAACCCTAGTTTCCTTGGTCACTCTTTGCCTCTCCAACTTTTTTTTTCAAACTTTCTCTCCTCTCTAGAACTCATTGCACAAATTGTCTCTGCTATCACTCATTTCACCAAGTTCACCCTTTTGCACTTGCAAAGTTCAGGTTTGTTCACCCTTTCCATGTTTATTTCTGTTTGACAGTAGTTTAGAGAATGATTTGGATTTTGGATGTAAATCACTTAGGTTTTCAAAATTCATGTACCTCTGTTCATATTGTTTTTGTGCTGCATGTTGTAAATTACCAAAGCATTATGAATAGGGTGATGTTTTAAAAGTGAGTTTGTTGTTGGATTGGTTGTTTGATATTGTTTTTCTGCATTTTCGTGGGTTCGCAGCTGTGTTCGCTTCACGAGCCTGCGCGAGCATTCGCAAGCATTCGCTTCGCGAACCTGGGGCGAATGTTCGCCAGCCTTCGCCTAGCGACACCTCGAGCGAACAAAAGAAAATTTAATTATTTTTTTATGAGGTTTGAGTCTCTTGTTGTGTTGTCTTGGTTCACTAATGTGTTGGTTTGCTGTTGTTGTGTTTTATTGGTTGTTTTGTGCAGATGGCACCTAAAATGGCAACCAACCTGGCAAAGAAAAGGAAAGCCTCAACTTCGAGGCAGGTACCAGTTTAGTTTGATGACACTAGATTCAGAGGAGCCAAACAGGCGGCCCGTTACGAGACCTTAGAAAGGAAACATATTTTGGCAGAGAAGAGGTTCATTCTAAGCGACCGTGGAAGTTACCGAACGGTGGATGCACTTTTTGTGGAAAAGAAGTGGGGTCGCTTAATGACACCTTTGGATGGTTATAATGCAGAGATTGTCCAGGAGTTTTACGCAAATGCACTTACCGATGATGGGGAGTGTAACACCCCTCTAAACCCCGCGAAAAATATATAAATAAATCAGAGTGATTATCATGCATTTCACACTAGGGTGTCACATATAATTGTAAAACATCACAAATACACCTGTCATGCTCAATAACACTTAAATTGAATAATCATGCTTTTCAAAAAACTTTCACTAAGCATGTAGCAGCGGAATCACTTTCATTAAGAATCTCATAACATTCAAGTCTCAAATATATTTCCTTCATTAAATCAACTTAGGCATAAAAAGCCACTTCACCATAAAATTCAAATCAGATTAACAAATAAATAGAGTATACAATTGTATCTCTCAAAAGATGAATCAAACGTTCCCAAGTGTTACATAATCAGAGCACGACTTGACCCAAAATAAATAAGGAAGCTAAACAAGCTACTCCAAATAGCTATCCTCGTACTAGCAAGCAACTCTAATTTTCAGTACCTGAGCGATGTCGTATAAAACATCATTCCAACAGAAGGGTGAGAATTCACATCAATATTGAAATTATAAGATAATGATTATTGTAAAACATATAAACACAAATAATAAATAATCTCACACTTCAATATTCATCAACAAGTATCACTCAAGTATCCACACAATTCATATCAAATTCCAATACTCAACAAGTCACAATCACACACATACTTTCATATAACAATCATATATGCAATGTGACTCGATGCAAACTCAATGCAACTCATGCCATGTGGTACCAACACTTGTTATTTTTTTTTCGGTTTTTACATTTAAACCGGGTCCGTCCCCTAGACCAATAACAAAACAAAAGCCCGTCCCCTAGGCTTTCAAACCCCAATCTAGGTTTGGGACAAGTCACTAGCTCTCACGGAACTAGCAAGCATTGCCTCTTGACACAAATGATGCGTATGCAATCTACAACCATATGCAATTAAGACCATTCCCTAATCTTAATATCATGCATATCTTCAATAATTCATCACATTTGAATTACCACATAATTGCACACACAACACATTTTCATAATCATAACATTCATACTTCAAACATTATCACCACAATTAGCAATTAACTCACAAGGACCAATTAGATCTAATCACAACTCACAACACAATTTACCGATTAAATATAGAATAATTAATCCATCACCAATAATTAATCAATATTTTAACCAACAATCATTATTTTAATAAATAAATCATCATTTTGATAAATAATCAATATTTGAATAATTAATTATTATTTAAATAAATAATCAATATCTAATTAAATAATTAATATTTAATTAAGATTGCAATATTTTAATAAATAATTAATAATTGTTCAACATTAAATAAACATTCAATATTTTAAATAAACATTCATTATTTAATAATTAATCAATATTTTAAATAATTATACACTATTTAATAAATATTTATTATTTCAATAAAATTCCAATTCTTAAATATATATATATATATATTATAGTATAGGAAAATGGAAAATAAAAATATTACATCTTCATTCCAATTATTCTTTTCTATCGCTACAGTTAATAAATAAGAAAAGAATCATTGCCTATTTTTAATTCCATGTCGCAACAGCACTATAAAGGAAACGAAGGGATTGGTGTGCTACAGCTTCTATACATGATTAAAATGGCTTACTTCAATATCTATGTATATATATATTACAATACATGACTAGGAGTACTTACTACTTCAAATGACATAAAGGCATGGTTATGGAACTACAGAGTTATATATATATGTATTTTCTTAACAGTTTTCCAATCAACTGTTCACTAGCATTATGGCACTGACAAAGCCACATTTTGTTGATAAACCTATTTGAATCCCAAACATAATTAACTCACTATTCTTTCTTTCTCTAGCTAAGAGTTCAATCACAAGTTACCGGCAGCTTTTAACCGTTCTAACACTATAACTTCAATCTATTTTAAGCAGTTAACTAATCTAATTCTTCATTCACTCTAACAACTAATTTCCAATTCAAATTCTAACTGACAAAACTTGTTTCACAACTTAACAAATATAATTAACCTCAACATTCAAAATAGTTCAAACTAACTAACTCATTTCAATGTCAATTACACTAACTTCATAACTAAATGCTATAACAGAAACTTAACTCTGTTAACATTCACTATCTAACTCATTACGCTACAGGAGCTACCCCATGTAACAATTCATTAGCAATAATTTTGACGCTACAGTGTATACGATAAGGGGTATGCCGCTACAGGAGAAAGGTAGAATAAATGGGTCACAAATTCATTACTTCAATTTCTACACTCTAGTTATTAATGGGTCTCGATAGTATATCGAAAATCAATTCCAAACACACAAAATTAACATATTTTTCAAGGATTAATATCAAAACCTAATATTTCAATCGCATAGAAAATTTTGGGGATTTAAATCTAACCATATTTCTACCCAATAATCATCACCCAATAACCACAATAATGAGTAAAAACTCACCCTTACCTTTGATTTCTTGATGACTTTGTTCTTGAGTTTTTTTTTTGAGTTCCTCTACTCTTCTCCTCTTCCTCTTTTCTCTTCTCCTCTCCTACACTTTCCTCTTCTAATTTTCTGGTTTTTACTCTCTCTTTCCAACTCTTACTAACTCTTTAAACCCTACTATTCATTCCACAAAATGGGCCTAATTCAACCATATTAATTTTACTGTCAACACCTCCCTCAAGGCCCACTAATTCCAACAACTATAATATCATATAAAATAGAATAGATTAAATAGTTTACAAAATACTAATAATCTAATTAAAATAAATAATTAGATAAATTCCACAATTTAATTTATTTTCAAATAATAAATTAAATCACATATTTCAATTTAATCAATTAAATCATATAAATCAAATATATCAATTAATTTATACAAACTCAATAATTTATATAAATCAAATAATTCATATTAATTCACTAAATCAAGTAATTCATTTGAATCAAATATTTCAAATAAATTAGATAAATCACATAAATCAATATTTCATGAAATCACTCAATAATTAATATAAATAACTAATTGCTAAAAATCGGGGTGTTACAACTCTCCCCCACTTAAAAGATTTTCGCCCTCGAAAATTACCTCAAATGAACAACTCAAGAATAGATAACGGCTGCCTCTAACCCGACGGTTCTGATGTTCGATCTTTGAATTCTAACAAGTCAATCAAGAATACACAAATTCTACAATATCTTTCTTCACATGAGGCCACCAAAATACTTTCCTCAATTCTTGATACATCTGAGTAGCACCGGGATGAATACTCAATCCACTACGATGCCCTTCCTCAAGAATACTTTTCTTTAGTTCTACAATGTCCGAAACACAAACTCTATCACGATACCTCATGATACCATTCTCATCAATCTGGAATTCACCACCTTGACCTTGATTGATCAAAGTCAACCGATCAACTAAATCCAAATCAGATTTTTGACCTTCTCGATTCTCATTAAGAATGCCACTAGTAAGCTTCAACATACCAAGCTTAACTTCATAAGAAGTCTTCTCACACACCAAACTTATATCACGGAATTGTTCAATCATTTCCAACTCTTTAAAATCATCATTGACATATGCAAAGATTTCCTACTCAATGCATCAGCTACCACGTTTGCTTTACCCGGATGGTAATTCAAACTAAAATCATAATATTTCAGAAGTTCCAACCATCTCCTGTGCGTCGCATTCAATTCTTTCTGGTCAAAGAGATACTTCAAACTCTTATGATCACTATACACCTCAAATCTCGTACCAAACAAATAATGTCTCCAAAGTTTCAACACAAACACAACCGCGGCCAACTCTAAGTCATGCGTCGGATAATTCCTCTCATGAACTTTAAGTTGCCTTGAAGCATAAGCTACAACTTGCCGATTCTGCATCAATACACCTTCCAAACCCATTAAAGAAGCATCACAATACACAACAAATGGTTCTGATGGATTCGGTAAAACCAAAACAGGAGTTATAGTCAATATTCTCTTAAGCTCTTGAAAACTTTTCTCACACTTTGCATCCTAAACAAAAGCTTGACCCTTCCTAGTCAAAAGCGTCAACGGTAAAGATAACTTAGAAAATCCTTCAATAAATTTCCGATAATAACCTGCCAAACCAAGAAAACTTCTAATCTCAAAAATAGATTTCGGAGCTTCCCATTGTGATACCGCTTCAACCTCCGACGGGTCAACCGCAATACCTCTACTTGAAATCACATGTCCAAGAAAACTCACTTCCTTCACCCAAAACTCGCACTTAGAAAGTTTAGCATACAACTAATTTTCTTTCAACACAGATAACACAATCTTCAGATGCTCAGCATGTTCTTCTTCACTCTTCGAATAGATCAAAATATCATTAATAAACACAACCACAAACTTGTCCATATAAGGATGGAAAATCCTATTCACGTACTCCATAAATACACCTGGTGCATTAGTCACACCAAATGGCATCACAGAATACTCATAATTTCCATACCTCATTCTAACAGCAGTCTTCTAAATATTTTCATCCTTCACACGAATCTGATGATACCCAGATCTCAAATCTATTTTACTGAACACACTTGCACCAACCAACTGGTCCATCAAATCATCAATCCTCGGAAGCGAATACTTATTCTTGATAGTCACCTTGTTCAATTGTCTGTAATCCACACAAAGTCTCATAGATCCTTCTTTCTTCTTAACCAACAACACTGGTGCACCCCACGGTGACACACTTGGACGAATAAACCTCTTCTCAAGCAAATCCTCAAGTTGACTCTTCAACTCTTTCAACTCCGATGCGGACATACGATGTGGAGCCATCGATACTTGACTAGTTCTAGGAACTAAGTCGATCGTAAACTCCACCTCACGTTCCGGCGGTAAATCACTTATCTCATCAGAAAAAAAACTTCCGAAAAATCACAAACAATCGGAAAAACACCAACTTCTCCACTTTCACCAATACTCAAAGTTGCCATCATCATAAACATCTCGACATCATCCTGCACCGACTCATTCACTTGCTTAGCAGACATAAACAAGTGTTCTTCATTCTCAAGTTCAAGAAAATAACCAGCTTATCACCACAATCTGTAAGCACTTGGCTTAACTCTAAATAATTCATTGCACACACCATCTAAGCTTGCAAGACACGTCTATACCATCCAACAGGATCTCGTCTACTATCAACAAGAGATTAAGGGTGATCAGTTCCTCAATTTGTCAATAGACATCCGACAATCATGATGGGGCATAAATCATCTTTACCAAACTTTAATAGCTTTCAACGACACACCAAGCCACCACTCCACACTTGAAGCGTCTTAGAGAAGCACAAGCTTCACCCCCACTTGTTTCAATCCCACTCCTGCAGACAAAGGTTAGAAAGATAGACGAGTACCGACAGTGTTTTCACACACATGTCGCATACTAGGGAAGAACAACATTAGACAACCTGGCCGGATGGACCGACCTGCTTTGATACCACTAATGTAACACCCCTCTAAACCCCGCGAAAAATATATAAATAAATCAGAGTGATTATCATGCATTTCACACTAGGGTGTCACATATAATTGTAAAACATCACAAATACACCTGTCATGCTCAATAACACTTAAATTGAATAATCATGCTTTTCAAAAAACTTTCACTAAGCATGTAGCAGCGGAATCACTTTCATTAAGAATCTCATAACATTCAAGTCTCAAATATATTTCCTTCATTAAATCAACTTAGGCATAAAAAGCCACTTCACCATAAAATTCAAATCAGATTAACAAATAAATAGAGTATACAATTGTATCTCTCAAAAGATGAATCAAACGTTCCCAAGTGTTACATAATCAGAGCACGACTTGACCCAAAATAAATAAGGAAGCTAAACAAGCTACTCCAAATAGCTATCCTCGTACTAGCAAGCAACTCTAATTTTCAGTATCTGAGCGATGTCGTATAAAACATCATTCCAACAGAAGGGTGAGAATTCACATCAATATTGAAATTATAAGATAATGATTATTGTAAAACATATAAACACAAATAATAAATAATCTCACACTTCAATATTCATCAACAAGTATCACTCAAGTATCCACACAATTCATATCAAATTCCAATACTCAACAAGTCACAATCACACACATACTTTCATATAACAATCATATATGCAATGCGACTCGATGCAAACTCAATGCAACTCATGCCATGTGGTACCAACACTTGTTATTTTTTTTTCGGTTTTTACATTTAAACCGGGTCCGTCCCCTAGACCAATAACAAAACAAAAGCCCGTCCCCTAGGCTTTCAAACCCCACTCTAGGTTTGGGACAAGTCACTAGCTCTCACGAAACTAGCAAGCATTGCCTCTTGACACAAATGATGCGTATGCAATCAACAACCATATGCAATTAAGACCATTCCCTAATCTTAATATCATGCATATCTTCAATAATTCATCACATTTGAATTACCACATAATTGCACACACAACACATTTTCATAATCATAACATTCATACTTCAAACATTATCACCACAATTAGCAATTAACTCACAAGGACCAATTAGATCTAATCACAACTCACAACACAATTTACCGATTAAATATAGAATAATTAATCCATCACCAATAATTAATCAATATTTTAACCAACAATCATTATTTTAATAAATAAATCATCATTTTGATAAATAATCAATATTTGAATAATTAATTATTATTTAAATAAATAATCAATATCTAATTAAATAATTAATATTTAATTAAGATTGCAATATTTTAATAAATAATTAATAATTGTTCAACATTAAATAAACATTCAATATTTTAAATAAACATTCATTATTTAATAATTAATCAATATTTTAAATAATTATACACTATTTAATAAATATTTATTATTTCAATAAAATTCCAATTCTTAAATATATATATATATATATATTATAGTATAGGAAAATGGAAAAGAAAAATATTACATCTTCATTCCTATTATTCTTTTCTATCGCTACAGTTAATAAATAAGAAAAGAATCATTGCCTATTTTTAATTCCATGTCGCAGCAGCACTATAAAGGAAACGAAGGGATTGGTGTGCTACAGCTTCTATACATGATTAAAATGGCTTACTTCAATATCTATGTATATATATATTACAATACATGACTAGGAGTACTTACTACTTCAAATGACATAAAGGCATGGTTATGGAACTACAGAGTTATATATATATATATATATATATATATATATATATATATATATATATATATATGTATTTTCTTAACAGTTTTCCAATCAACTGTTCACTAGCATTATGGCACTGACAAAGCCACATTTTGTTGATAAACCTATTTGAATCCCAAACATAATTAACTCACTATTCTTTCTTTCTCTAGCTAAGAGTTCAATCACAAGTTACCGGCAGCTTTTAACCGTTCTAACACTATAACTTCAATCTATTTTAAGCAGTTAACTAATCTAATTCTTCATTCACTCTAACAACTAATTTCCAATTCAAATTCTAACTGACAAAACTTGTTTCACAACTTAACAAATATAATTAACCTCAACATTCAAAATAGTTCAAACTAACTAACTCATTTCAATGTCAATTACACTAACTGCATAACTAAATGCTATAACAGAAACTTAACTCTGTTAACATTCACTATCTAACTCATTACGCTACAGGAGCTACCCCATGTAACAATTCATTAGCAATAATTTTGACGCTACAGTGTATACGATAAGGGGTATGCCGCTACAGGAGAAAGGTAGAATAAATGGGTCACAAATTCATTACTTCAATTTCTACACTCTAGTTATTAATGGGTCTCGATAGTATATCGAAAATCAATTCCAAACACACAAAATTAACATATTTTTCAAGGATTAATATCAAAACCTAATATTTCAATCTCATAGAAAATTTTGGGGATTTAAATCTAACCATATTTCTACCCAATAATCATCACCCAATAACCACAATAATGAGTAAAAACTCACCCTTACCTTTGATTTCTTGATGACTTTGTTCTTGAGTTTTTTTTTTTGAGTTCCTCTCCTCTTCTCCTCTTCCTCTTTTCTCTTCTCCTCTCCTACACTTTCCTCTTCTAATTTTCTGGTTTTTACTCTCTCTTTCCAACTCTTACTAACTCTTTAAACCCTACTATTCATTCCACAAAATGGGCCTAATTCAACCATATTAATTTTACTGTCAACACCTCCCTCAAGGCCCACTAATTCCAACAACTATAATATCATATAAAATAGAATAGATTAAATAGTTTACAAAATACTAATAATCTAATTAAAATAAATAATTAGATAAATTCCACAATTTAATTTATTTTCAAATAATAAATTAAATCACATATTTCAATTTAATCAATTAAATCATATAAATCAAATATATCAATTAATTTATACAAACTCAATAATTTATATAAATCAAATAATTCATATTAATTCACTAAATCAAGTAATTCATTTGAATCAAATATTTCAAATAAATTAGATAAATCACATAAATCAATATTTCATGAAATCACTCAATAATTAATATAAATAACTAATTGCTAAAAATCGGGGTGTTACAACTCTCCCCCACTTAAAAGATTTTCGCCCTCGAAAATTACCTCAAATGAACAACTCAAGAATAGATAACGGCTGCCTCTAACCCGACGGTTCTGATGTTCGATCTTTGAATTCTAACAAGTCAATCAAGAATACACAAATTCTACAATATCTTTCTTCACATGAGGCCACCAAAATACTTTCCTCAATTCTTGATACATCTGAGTAGCACCGGGATGAATACTCAATCCACTACGATGCCCTTCCTCAAGAATACTTTTCTTTAGTTCTACAATGTCCGAAACACAAACTCTATCACGATACCTCATGATACCATTCTCATCAATCCGGAATTCACCACCTTGACCTTGATTGATCAAAGTCAACCGATCAACTAAATCCAAATCAGATTTTTGACCTTCTCGATTCTCATTAAGAATGCCACTAGTAAGCTTCAACATACCAAGCTTAACTTCATAAGAAGTCTTCTCACACACCAAACTTATATCACGGAATTGTTCAATCATTTCCAACTCTTTAAAATCATCATTGACATATGCAAAGATTTCCTACTCAATGCATCAGCTACCACGTTTGCTTTACCCGGATGGTAATTCAAACTAAAATCATAATATTTCAGAAGTTCCAACCATCTCCTGTGCGTCGCATTCAATTCTTTCTGGTCAAAGAGATACTTCAAACTCTTATGATCACTATACACCTCAAATCTCGTACCAAACAAATAATGTCTCCAAAGTTTCAACACAAACACAACCGCGACCAACTCTAAGTCATGCGTCTGATAATTCCTCTCATGAACTTTAAGTTTCCTTGAAGCATAAGCTACAACTTGCCGATTCTGCATCAATACACCTTCCAAACCCATTAAAGAAGCATCACAATACACAACAAATGGTTCTGACGGATTCGGTAAAACCAAAACAGGAGTTGTAGTCAATATTCTCTTAAGCTCTTGAAAACTTTTCTCACACTTTGCATCCTAAACAAAAGCTTGACCCTTCCTAGTCAAAAGCGTCAACGGTAAAGATAACTTAGAAAATCCTTCAATAAATTTCCGATAATAACCTGCCAAACCAAGAAAACTTCTAATCTCAAAAATAGATTTCGGAGCTTCCCATTGTGATACCGCTTCAACCTCCGACGGGTCAACCGCAATACCTCTACTTGAAATCACATGTCCAAGAAAACTCACTTCCTTCACCCAAAACTCGCACTTAGAAAGTTTAGCATACAACTGATTTTCTTTCAACACAGATAACACAATCTTCAGATGCTCAGCATGTTCTTCTTCACTCTTCGAATAGATCAAAATATCATTAATAAACACAACCACAAACTTGTCCATATAAGGATGGAAAATCCTATTCACGTACTCCATAAATACACCTGGTGCATTAGTCACACCAAATGGCATCACAGAATACTCATAATTTCCATACCTCATTCTAACAGCAGTCTTCTAAATATTTTCATCCTTCACACGAATCTGATGATACCCAGATCTCAAATCTATTTTACTGAACACACTTGCACCAACCAACTGGTCCATCAAAGCGAATACTTATTCTTGATAGTCACCTTGTTCAATTGTCTGTAATCCACACAAAGTCTCATAGATCCTTCTTTCTTCTTAACCAACAACACTGGTGCACCCCACGGTGACACACTTGGACGAATAAACCTCTTCTCAAGCAAATCCTCAAGTTGACTCTTCAACTCTTTCAACTCCGATGCGGACATACGATGTGGAGCCATCGATACTTGACTAGTTCTAGGAACTAAGTCGATCGTAAACTCCACCTCACGTTCCGGCGGTAAATCACTTATCTCATCAGAAAAAAAACTTCCGAAAAATCACAAACAATCGGAAAAACACCAACTTCTCCACTTTCACCAATACTCAAAGTTACCATCATCATAAACATCTCGACATCATCCTGCACCGACTCATTCACTTGCTTAGCAGACATAAACAAGTGTTCTTCATTCTCAGGTTCAAGAAAATAACCAGCTTATCACCACAATCTGTAAGCACTTGGCTTAACTCCAAATAATTCATTGCACACACCATCTAAGCTTGCAAGACACGTCTATACCATCCAACAGGATCTCGTCTACTATCAACAAGAGATTAAGGGTGATCAGTTCCTCAATTTGTCAATAGACATCCGACAATCATGATGGGGCATAAACCATCTTTACCAAACTTTAATAGCTTTCAACGACACACCAAGCCACCACTCCACACTTGAAGCGTCTTAGAGAAGCACAAGCTTCACCCCCACTTGTTTCAATCCCACTCCTGCAGACAAAGGTTAGAAAGATAGACGAGTACCGACAGTGTTTTCACACACATGTCACATACTAGGGAAGAACAACATTAGACAACCTGGCCGGATGGACCGACCTGCTTTGATACCACTAATGTAACACCCCTCTAAACCCCGCGAAAAATATATAAATAAATCAGAGTGATTATCATGCATTTCACACTAGGGTGTCACATATAATTGTAAAACATCACAAATACACCTGGCATGCTCAATAACACTTAAATTGAATAATCATGCTTTTCAAAAAACTTTCACTAAGCATGTAGCAGCGGAATCACTTTCATTAAGAATCTCATAACATTCAAGTCTCAAATATATTTCCTTCATTAAATCAACTTAGGCATAAAAAGCCACTTCACCATAAAATTCAAATCAGATTAACAAATAAATAGAGTATACAATTGTATCTCTCAAAAGATGAATCAAACGTTCCCAAGTGTTACATAATCAGAGCACGACTTGACCCAAAATAAATAAGGAAGATAAACAAGCTACTCCAAATAGATATCCTCGTACTAGCAAGCAACTCTAATTTTCAGTACCTGAGCGATGTCGTATAAAACATCATTCCAACAGAAGGGTGAGAATTCACATCAATATTGAAATTATAAGATAATGATTATTGTAAAACATATAAACACAAATAATAAATAATCTCACACTTCAATATTCATCAACAAGTATCACTCAAGTATCCACACAATTCATATCAAATTCCAATACTCAACAAGTCACAATCACACACATACTTTCATATAACAATCATATATACAATGCGACTCGATGCAAACTCAATGCAACTCATGCCATGTGGTACCAACACTTGTTATTTTTTTTTCGGTTTTTACATTTAAACCGGGTCCGTCCCCTAGACCAATAACAAAACAAAAGCCCGTCCCCTAGGCTTTCAAACCCCACTCTAGGTTTGGGACAAGTCACTAGCTCTCACGAAACTAGCAAGCATTGCCTCTTGACACAAATGATGCGTATGCAATCAACAACCATATGCAATTAAGACCATTCCCTAATCTTAATATCATGCATATCTTCAATAATTCATCACATTTGAATTACCACATAATTGCACACACAACACATTTTCATAATCATAACATTCATACTTCAAACATTATCACCACAATTAGCAATTAACTCACAAGGACCAATTAGATCTAATCACAACTCACAACACAATTTACCGATTAAATATAGAATAATTAATCCATCACCAATAATTAATCAATATTTTAACCAACAATCATTATTTTAATAAATAAATCATCATTTTGATAAATAATCAATATTTGAATAATTAATTATTATTTAATTAAATAATCAATATCTAATTAAATAATTAATATTTAATTAAGATTGCAATATTTTAATAAATAATTAATAATTGTTCAACATTAAATAAACATTCAATATTTTAAATAAACATTCATTATTTAATAATTAATCAATATTTTAAATAATTATACACTATTTAATAAATATTTATTATTTCAATAAAATTCCAATTCTTAAATATATATATATATATTATAGTATAGGAAAATGGAAAAGAAAAATATTACATCTTCATTCCTATTATTCTTTTCTATCGCTACAGTTAATAAATAAGAAAAGAATCATTGCCTATTTTTAATTCCATGTCGCAGCAGCACTATAAAGGAAACGAAGGGATTGGTGTGCTACAGCTTCTATACATGATTAAAATGGCTTACTTCAATATCTATGTATATATATATTACAATACATGACTAGGAGTACTTACTACTTCAAATGACATAAAGGCATGGTTATGGAACTACAGAGTTATATATATATATATGTATTTTCTTAACAGTTTTCCAATCAACTGTTCACTAGCATTATGGCACTGACAAAGCCACATTTTGTTGATAAACCTATTTGAATCCCAAACATAATTAACTCACTATTCTTTCTTTCTCTAGCTAAGAGTTCAATCACAAGTTACCGGCAGCTTTTAACCGTTCTAACACTATAACTTCAATCTATTTTAAGCAGTTAACTAATCTAATTCTTCATTCACTCTAACAACTAATTTCCAATTCAAATTCTAACTGACAAAACTTGTTTCACAACTTAACAAATATAATTAACCTCAACATTCAAAATAGTTCAAACTAACTAACTCATTTCAATGTCAATTACACTAACTGCATAACTAAATGCTATAACAGAAACTTAACTCTGTTAACATTCACTATCTAACTCATTACGCTACAGGAGCTACCCCATGTAACAATTCATTAGCAATAATTTTGACGCTACAGTGTATACGATAAGGGGTATGCCGCTACAGGAGAAAGGTAGAATAAATGGGTCACAAATTCATTACTTCAATTTCTACACTCTAGTTATTAATGGGTCTCGATAGTATATCGAAAATCAATTCCAAACACACAAAATTAACATATTTTTCAAGGATTAATATCAAAACCTAATATTTCAATCTCATAGAAAATTTTGGGGATTTAAATCTAACCATATTTCTACCCAATAATCATCACCCAATAACCACAATAATGAGTAAAAACTCACCCTTACCTTTGATTTCTTGATGACTTTGTTCTTGAGTTTTTTTTTTGAGTTCCTCTCCTCTTCTCCTCTTCCTCTTTTCTCTTCTCCTCTCCTACACTTTCCTCTTCTAATTTTCTGGTTTTTACTCTCTCTTTCCAACTCTTACTAACTCTTTAAACCCTACTATTCATTCCACAAAATGGGCCTAATTCAACCATATTAATTTTACTGTCAACACCTCCCTCAAGGCCCACTAATTCCAACAACTATAATATCATATAAAATAGAATAGATTAAATAGTTTACAAAATACTAATAATCTAATTAAAATAAATAATTAGATAAATTCCACAATTCAATTTATTTTCAAATAATAAATTAAATCACATATTTCAATTTAATCAATTAAATCATATAAATCAAATATATCAATTAATTTATACAAACTCAATAATTTATATAAATCAAATAATTCATATTAATTCACTAAATCAAGTAATTCATTTGAATCAAATATTTCAAATAAATTAGATAAATCACATAAATCAATATTTCATGAAATCACTCAATAATTAATATAAATAACTAATTGCTAAAAATCGGGGTGTTACAGGGAGCTTTTTAGCTGGACCTCTCTTATGAGGGGGACTGTTGTGAGATTCGATATGAGAACTATTAACACGGTTCCGGGCGATCCGTTGTCGTTGGCCGGTAGTCAGTTGGATGCTTATCATCGATATTTTCATCTTCATCCTGCCATTCCGCAGATGACCCGTGATTTACTCCTTCCGGGTAAAGATGTAGAGCATAACTCATCCGGGGTTGCGATTAGATACCGAAGGGTGGATATGCAACCGTTGGTCCAAATCATTTTGCTTTTTGTGCTTACCAACATCGCGCCAAGGTCACATCATAGCACCATCCCTATACCTTTGGCCTATCTTATCCATAGCATTCAGACGAATGTAGAGATTGACGTGGCCCGCATTATTGCGGATGAGATCAAGGCCATTGTTCTAAGTGGTCTTGGAGGTACTGCGGCTCGCAAGAATGCCCCGCTTGCTTTTCCGTGTCTCATAATTTCGTTGTGTGCTCATGCTGGAGTTGATATACCCGCACGCAGGCAGGTCACGATTCCATCGGCTATAGATGATCGATATGTGGATAAGTTTTGTAGGCCCAGAGGGGCAATTGGAGAATCTTCTGGTGCTGGTACTGATGCTAGCGCAGGGGATAGTGGAGTTTCTGGATTGGCATCACCGGCCTTTTATCCTTTTCAGCAGGAAATTTTTCAATATAACTGGGATTAGATGGCGGCTTCACAACGCGCCATGACTGACCTTCATGATTCTATGCAGGTAATCCAGTTGCAGATTCGGGACCCTGCCACTGAGCACTTGATGATGTCTAGGGAGCAGTTCCTAGCACATGCTGGTTGGCCTGAGGGCATGCCAGTTTTCAGAGGGGGTGAAGATGATGCTGCTGAGGATGATGAGGTTGGTGAGGATGTTGTTGGTGTTGATGATGATAAGGCGACTGGTTCTGCTGGCAGTTCCGAGGAGGAGGAGATTGAGGTGTCCGATGAGGACTAATTTTGTTGATTTCAGACTTTTGTACTTCCTTTGTGCTACAAAGTGAAGTTTTATCATGTTTTATGTATTTTGTTTTATTTCAGTTTAGTAGTGATTTACTTTATCCACTGTGTTGGATTATTTTTGGTTGTATGATGTTTATGTACCCTTTGGTGGTACTTTTGACTCTATAGGTATGTTCACACAAGTACATTGCTATTATTATTAGTAGTAGTATTTGATGTTTTCAGTAAAAAAAATTATGTTTTTATTTTACAAATATTTCGGGTTTTAATTATTATTAAGTGTTGAGTTCTTCAGTTTACGAATGCTCAACACTTAAATGGTTGGTATGCTTATGTGTTAAGAGTTGAATTCTTCAGTTTACGAATGTTCAACTCTTTGAATGTTAATATGTTTTTTATTGTTTTATGTTGGTATGCTTGTGAATATTTAATGTTTCCTTCTTTTGTTGATGGAACTTGGGGAAGTTTAGGTTGGTGATTCTTGATCTCAAAAGAAGATTCTTCCAAGTTGGATGGCGATGATCGTAATTTAAGCATGATATTGTCGGCAAGGTACATAGTTACCTAGTTCTAGAATTTAGAATGTGTTAGAATTTGTGTCTTTGTACAAATGAAAATTGTGTTTCTTGTTACAACTTTATTGATTGCTTATGTCATTTAGGTCCAAAAATCACAAAAGTGAGAAACCTCCAGGTTATACTATATGCTTTGGATTGATGATAGATTTTGTTTTATACTTTTAATTCATGCTTCATCTTGTGATTTGTGTGATTTTTTGGAAGTATTAGAAATGATCAAGGCACTTGTTGATTTTGAGCACAACCATTTCTAAACAGTAATTTACCCGTGAGTAGCGAGAATTTGTTAGCCCCTTTGTGCCTAAATTTGTTAGATCTCTTTCGGTGATGTACTTTGTGTTGTACATATTTTAAAAATCAGGGTCATCATTGAATTTTTGAGAGCTTCTAAAATTTTTTCTTCTTGAACCTTGGACTTTTGTTTTAATTGACTCTCTTGCCTTAAAAAGCAAGGAACATTCACGTAAGGTTGAGTCGAAAATAAGTTGGGGAGAATGAAAAGGAGGATTGGTGAATTGCTCAAACTTGTGAAAACATTTAAGCAAGCATGAAAAGAAAAGAGTATGTGAATATGTGTGTACAAAAGAGAAAAAGAATGCTTGCTTGAATGAGAAAAATAGATCCAATAATTGTGCAAGGAAGTTTGAGAAGGTGTGATAAAGAAAAATTGGTGAATGAAGTTTAGGTGTTGTGAATACTTTGTAGAGTGAATGTTCTTTTGCATCGGCAATTTTGATTAAGTGGCCATTAGAAATGTCCCTTTTTTGTTAACCCGACCAAGCTACAACCTTGAAGCCCTTAGTGATCTTGTGCTTCCATGATTTCTTTTGTGATCATTTAGATATTGTATGAATTGCTTAGTATTTGCATCATTTGTCATTTGAGTGAAATTGTCCCATGCTTGTATGCGCGTTTTCCTTCAATCCTTTTTCGAAGAGGAGTGTTAGAATGGCATGAGCATGATTATTTAGTTGTCTCTTGAAACATTGTTTGAAAGTTGTTTAAGAGTCAAGTTCTTTTACATTCTCAATTCTAGGATTGTGTAATTGTTGCCTTGTTGTAATTGTTGTTTATTTGAGCCGTTTATCTTGTATTGGTTGAGTTTTATACTCGAGCAAATCCTCTTGAGAGACATACTTTGCTTGAGGACAAACAAAGAGTTAGTTCGGGAGAGTTTGTTAGATGTCAAACATACTACATATTTGCATTCGATACTTGGCATTTTTCATTACTTTCTATGTCTAACTTGTGATTTTATTGGTGATTTGTTGTAGTTCTTCAAACATTGGAATATACTTGTGGTGCTTGTAATTTGTGTGCTAGTGTGCAGAAATAGGCATGAAATGATCAAGAATGTAAGACACAAGGAGCTGATGCAAGCTGCCATAGAATCAAGAAGCAACAGCAGGGTTCGCTAGGCGAATCCTGGCAAAGTCACCAGCAAACATTCGCCTAGCGAACGGTGGCGAAGCTTCCAGCGAAGAGAGGCAGAAAGAGGCAGTGGAAAAAGGGAGTAAAATTCGCTGTGGCGAGGGAGCCAATGAATGTTCGCTTCTTTGTTCGCTAGGCGAAGGTTTTGGCGAAGGACCTTTTTTTGAGGCAGGGCCGATAGGACCCAAAATTCGTTGGGGCGAAGGTTTTGGCGAATGCTCGCTTCGCGAATGATTTTGTTCGCCTAGCGAACCCGCGATAACTTTTGTGGGCAGTTTAAGTTCTGAGGCACTTAAAGTGCCATTTTTTGATCCATTCGCTAGGCGAATGATTCCTTCGCTAGGCGAAGGCTGCTGAATTTTAGTGTTGTATAAATAGGTTTTCACTTTTCTTGAAAGGGGACTTTTTTCTATTTTCACACAAAAACATAGTTTTCTGTATTTTGATCATCCAAGAGAAAATTTTCACCTAGAGAAGCTGAAGTCACATCCATTCTCGATTATTCGACGTGGATGTTCATTCATCTCCTCTTGAAACTTGTCATCCAAGCTACCATGAGAATGAGTAGCTAAACACTCTTGTGTTAAGGTTAGATGTAGTTGATCTTGATCATATGTATTTCTTTTGATCTTTTGCATATTAACAAGGTTATTGATCAATATAGATGAAGTTATTTGTTCTCAATGATGTATGTGTGGTTTGTATTGCTCTAGACATAGATTTTGCAAATCATGACCTAATATTTTCATCTATTAAAAACCAAACTCTAGACATAGATTTGGGATTTGTTATTCGCTTTGTGTTGATCTTAACGATTGTTGTTTCGATTGTTAGCGTGAGACATCATCTAATGGTCTAAACAACGATACTCACGACTTTGCTTTAGACATAAACTTAGTCGAGAGGATACGCGGTTGTATTGGTTGGTAACTAAGTTCATATACTTGATTAATCGGATATGTGTGAAAAGGATTAGCGAAACCTAACCTTGACATGCTTTTCTAAAAACCTTACAAACTCTTTGCCACAAATTTACTCTTTGCTACCAATTAATGTTAACCAAAATCAAGCACCCTTTGAAACTCTTTAACTTAAAACATTGTGACTATTGAACGGCAAGCATCTAATATCGCACAATCCCTGTGGAGACGATAAAAACACCCCCTAATACTGTTTCAACAACATGTCTGTCAAGAACAATAACAAAACTGTAAATTGCATAATGTTAAATAAGACAGTATGTGTTAACCCAGTTCAGAGCAATTCACCTACATCTAGGGGATACCAATCCAGGACGAAGACTTCACTATCTGTAGAATTGTTACAAAGCTAAACTCCTCCGTTTACAACTTTATACCTAACATCTACCCAATGAACATCTTTACCAAGGCTAAACTCAAACGTTTACAACCCTGATATGAGAGACCTACTCACATCCTAATCACAACCTGTGATTTCTACATCATCCCTGTCAATACAGAAATCTGTCAAGCTTTCTTGACAAACAAGCTAACTCGGATTTGCTTAAAAGCTTCATCCAAGAACAATACACAATCCAATACCTCAAGGCTTATGGATCTGTGCGACACCTATATCTACCATAGTGCATCAACTGATACAAAGAGAGACTTACAACCTAGAGAGCAAGCGACTCTCAAAACCCTAAAACTTTGTTTCTTACGCAAGAAAACAAGGTTACACAAGGCGTACCAAGGCATTCTAAATCCTAGGTCTAAGTCTTCTATTTATAGGCTTCAGCTGTCTTGGGCTTTCTATCTTTGGTCCTTGATCCATGCGCATTATCTCTTGGCTGATTTGTTACAGATTTACCACTTGCTAAATCAGTGCAGTACTTCAGGATGTCATGACCTCAGGTTAAGACATCTTCTTCGACATCTTTGTTCAGCCCAGATTTCTTCTTCTTTAACATCACTATGTTTTACCAAAATTTAGTCAAACCATAGGAGCTTTCAATATACTTAAGTGCATAAGCGATTGTAATCGTGTTTTGGTTATACTGAAAGATCTCTTGTGATGCAAGGGGGATGTACTACTCTCTTTTGGGAGGAACCAGTATAAATTTTTGTGTGGTCTTTATCTTTTATTTGCTTATGTTAACATTCTGCTGCAACGTATAATCAGAATCTGAACACTAACTTAGATTTTGAACACTGATCAGAGGCAAAGTCAAGAAACTGAAAACACATTTCAACCCCCCCCCTTCTTGTGTATTTTTCTCACCTTCAGTTGGTATTAGAGCATGGTCTGTGCATAACACTTAACAGTGGTTCAGATAATGATCCAATGAGAAAAATATGTCTGCTAAAGACTTTCCTTCAAGAAGGAGTTAAGTACCTTATGAAAAATATTACACTGCTAATTCTATCATATTCAAAAGGTGATTCTGCTAAATTTAAATGACGAATTAAGCAAAATATATTTTTAATTCATTGGTCTTAATAAAGGGTTTTGATGAATGTCTATAGAATAATCTTGAGAAAGGTATTACTATAGAATTTGATGGTGTAGAGATGATCAAAGTATGAAAGTCTCTCTCACCAGCTCAGAAGAAGTTTATTGATAAATATCTTTAGAGTTAGATGCATTCTGGTAGGTGCTCTATCTCATTCTGACTATATTAACATCATTGATATGTCTAATGCTCAAGACTATCTTTGAATCATTGTGTTCTTATTTGAAGGAAATCAGGTTGAAGCTTATTAAGTTACACTCCATCTAATTTTTCAAGTAAATTCTAAGAAGTCTGCCTGCTGATATTAAACCATAAAGTCATATCTACTTAAGTAGTCAAAAGTTTGAGTAGACTATGTCTCGAAAGGTTTGATAGCATTCTTTGAAGAAAAGAAATGGAATTGGATGATGAAAAGCTGTATAACAGATCATCCTTCCTCAATCCCATTGAAGAAAAAATTCCTTTGGAATGTTCGATGATATGGAACTAACCTTCCCTATCTAAGGACTCTCTCAACTGGATGAATGGAATGTGATATCTTTTGATAGAAGAGTAACTTCAGAAGCTTTTGAAATATTCTTATTTCAACTAATTTCTCAAATATTAAGAACAAGGAGAAATACTACCAGAAAAACCCAAAAAGAAAAATGTCAGAGATCTTCAAAGTCTATTATAATGAAGTTGGTATAATTATGGATTCAGAATCTGATGAAGAATGTAATCAGACATTGATGGCCATCACTTCTTCTGAAGAACCAATCTAAATCCAGGAATAAAAACCAATTATTGAAGAGAAAGAGATAACTCCAAATCTATCTTGCTTCAATATTGATAATAAAAAGTCTGCATCTAAAGATAATATCTAAAATGACTCCATTGCTCCTTTGAAATTTAAAGGCTATCATAGAATTTGTGTTAAAGAACAATCCTATGAGAAAGCTTTTATTTCTTCTTCTGTCTGTGGCAATACTATGACAGTGTTGTAAACTTGTTTTATGCCAATCTTTGATATTAAACATTATCTAAATCTATACTTGTCAAATTTCAAAGTCAAAAGATTTAACTCAAGACAACGAAATCAATGAATCTGCTAAGAACAAGATTTTGTTAGTATCATTACTCATTCTAGGCTCATACACTAGAATGACTCATGGTACTGCTATCAGATTGAGGCATAAAGCAAAAAGAATTCTGTCAAGATTAACACTTCTGGACTCATAGAAATATGAGTACCAATATCTATATTTGTATTTGCTGCAGATATGACAGAAGAAATGAGCAAGGCATCTTCCATGGTTGGTTACAACATGTGATGGAAGAAGAGCCTACATCCCAGACTCAAGTGTTAAAAGTTTGAAGTTTGGTGGAGAAAGTGGAATCATTGGTTTAAAAGCCAATGAATCAGAATCCACTCAAGAAAGTATTCAGGTTCCATGGTCAGATCTGAATACTCATCTGGAGCATGACAAAGAAAAACAAAAAAAAAGGTATGTTATGTTCTTTCCTTGCATATTTCTTGACTCAATGAAATATTTATGTATGAATAAATACAAAATCTCTGTTAGATCTCTAGAGAAATACTTTTAAAAATCTTCAAATATCTTTAAGAAAAAACTATGTTGTATTTGTCTATACTGAATATGTCATTAATTAGGTGAAAGCGCTTGTTGTTTGACTAAATTTTGCTAAAACATTATGATGATAAACTTGAAGAATCTGCAGAAGAAAAAGATGTCGAAGGAAATGTCTCGACATCCTGATTGACTTGGTAAGTTAGCAGGTTTTAATCTGTTTCAAGAATTAAGGAGCGGATCAAGGAAACACAATATCAAAGATTGAAAGCCCAAGACAACAGAAGACTATATAAGGAGACTTAGACCAAGGGTTTACGTGAACCGTACTTTTGTATCACTTGTAACTTTGTAACCTAAAGACTTTGTAAAATAAGGGTTTAGGGTTTGAGAGTCGTTGGCTCTCTTAGAAGTTGTAAGTCTCCACTTTGTATTATGGGATGCAGGGTGGAAGGCATAGGTACATAGACACAACCAGAAACCTATAGGTAATGGTTGTTGTGTTGTTCTTGGACGAAGCTTTGAATCAAGTCCAAGATAACTTGAAGGTCAAGAAACCGCAATAGTTCTAAATTGGCAGAAGACAGAGATATCACAGGTTGTGATTAGGATGTGAGTGGGGTATCTCATATCAGGGTTGTAAACGATTGAGTTTAGCCTTGGTAAAGATGTTCATTGGGTAGATGTTAGGTATAAAGTTGTAAACGGGGGAGTTTAGCTTTGTAACAGTTCTACAGATAGTGAAGTCTTCATCCTGGATTGGTATCCCCCAGATGTAGGTGAATTGCACCGAACTGGGTTAACAATTACAGTCTTATTTAACATTCTGCAATTTACAGTTTTGTTAATGTTCTTGACTGATATGTTGGATCAGATGTCGTGACATCTGTGAGTGTGTAGTTCTGATATTCAAGGTATCAGTCTGATGTTGCGCCTCTGAGTTTAAATGATTACGTAGCACAATGTCTTGACATGTGTTAGGACATCTGCTGTTTGCATAGGCCAGAATTTCAATTGGTATCAGAGCAGGCATCCTGTCTGGTTTTGGATGAGATCTTAGGGAGATACTTTCTGGTGTTTAAACGAGGAGGAGTTTTGAAGATCAGATCAATCAACTAAGACATACTCAAGGGTATTCATCAATGGTTATCAGGACAAAGCAGTTGTGAATAGATCTGAAGAGTAGTGGGTCACAATCTAATGAGCTTACTGACTGATATCTTGGAATTCATTGAAGAAAGAGGTTTGGTGTGGATTGAGAGTGTGATTGGAATTAGAGATTAGTTGTGTGGGCTACTTGAAATCCATTTCTAACCATTAAACCCATTGTCTATATTCACTTTTCATTATTCAAATATCTAATTTCAGTTGACTCCATTTTTTCCTTTCCACATTTAAAACCATTATTTTCCTATTTCAATTTTCCAAATACATATCCACATTTATATCCATTTTTGTTCAACAACCATTAGCCAAAAATCTAAATTCTAAATTGAACCCATTTTTAATTCCAAAATAAAAACCAAAATATATTTTTGAGTGTCAAAATCCATTACACTAATAAAGCTCATTACAAGGATAAGTCCAGCTACAAACCAACACAACCACACGTGTCATGAGCCACGATTCATTCACACATCAATACACCAAGTGATTTACGATCCAAAGTAAAGCAAAAGAAGGATAGTACATAAATACATAGCAGCAAGAGTCACAAGGCAATGAAAGCTGTGACAGAAAAGCTATGATTACAAAAGTAAATAAAGGTCATTGTGAGACGTACAAACTCGTGACAGACTCACTCTAATAGAATTCTACAAGGAATATACAACAGCAGTGAAAAACTCGTGAACTAATACAAAAACAAATATCATATCAGAATTTCACTCAGAAAATTCACAATGACTTCTAACAATTCCTAACAGAATCCTTTTTATTCCTTGAACATCCTCTAACCAATTTACTAACAGACTCTCTAACATCACCTCTTCAATCTCTAACAGAACTAACAGAACCTAACAAACTTCTTCATCGTCGATTCACCCACCATTCCCTCCATCCTTCACTCACAGAATCCGCATCAATCTCCATATCCATAGCTCTTGAACCTTCAATCTTCCTCTACCTTTTCTCTCTATTATCTGCATCATCTTCAATTATCTTCTGGATCCATCCACCATCTTCAATATTCACCTTCAATGTTCATCACTATAACCTGCAAAATATCAATAGAATTCCGTAATCGCTCCTCCAATCTCACAACAATCCACAACAATCTTCATCGTCATCTTTAATCAACTTCACTCTTTAAAAACCTGTTACAATTCACAACATCAACAAATCAATTCAGCACAATTCAGGTTTAATCGGAACCGAACACAAATCAAACAGATTCAAGAGATCGCTCAAGCTTAGCGGTTCGCAGCGAATTCGAAAACGCAGAAGAAGTGGAAGAAGAGGAAAACGGAGTAAATCGAAGGCAAGAAAGTAAGGAACGCATACCTGATTCGTGAAGCTCCGTTTCACCTTCGAAGCGCCATCGGAGCGACTCTGATAGTTCTTGTTGTCAACCTAATTTTATCATGAAGCTTCATGATGTTTGATAAGTAGAGGTATGCCAAATCCTGTTGGTGTTGTTGCTTCGTTATTTACCGTAGACGGAAATGCGAGGAACTGTTGTTTGGTTTTGTGAGCCGTGAAAGAAGAAGACGAGAGCCACCTGCGGTGAAGTTCGCGAAAGAAATGCGAGTCGACGCGATTTCGGAATGGTGTTATTTCCGGCGGGGTGAATTGAAAGGGGAGAGTGAGATTCAGAGGAGAGGGTTTGATTTATGTTTGGTTATGGTGGAAAGGACGGAGGTAGGTTACGGAGAAGATGGTTAGCCATGGAAGCCGGCGGAATCTGTGAGCAAAGAGAAAGAAACGACGCATATGAGAGAGTGAGTTGTTGTGCTGATTAGTTTTTTTAAGCTGATTTATTCCTCTCAATGCCTTGAATTGGTTTGGATCGGACCACCATGTGCAATTCAACCGCACACCCCTATCGTGCTAATGCACTCCCTAAGTTAACTCTTCAAAACACTCCATGGACTTGGATTCACACCTCCTAATTAGGTCTGCACCCTGGTGTTTGGTATGTTGTTTGGATTTTAGGTTTCAAAAGTTTCTGGTATTTTAATTAGGTTTTTTTTCCTTTTTGAATTGATTTAGATCTTATTGATTTAGCACTAGTTACTAATCTTGAAATTGAATCTTGTTGTAGATTTTAATTTTAGGAAGTAATTTTGTTTAATGCTCTATTAATGATTTAGAATAATTGAATTTGAAGTTTTAATTAGAAATTGCTTAATATTAGAATTAGATTTAATTGTAGAACTTTGAACTAGAACTTAAGCTTGATTGAATTAGAGTTTAGTTTTAATATTAGGTCTTGATTTAATTTTGAATAGTTGGAATTAGATCTTGATAATGATTTTTGAATAATCGGCTTTAGCTTAATTGCTTGGTAATTGTTTTTGGCTTAATTGGTCACTAATTGTCCGTTAATTGTTCATTAGAATTAACTTTGAACCAATTGATATTGATATAGTTTGGTTTGACTTAGTTCTAACATTGACTAAACATAGGTTTTAGTGTTAATATTTTCATTTGATAACTTTGTTAATAGTCTTTAATATGTTTTGCATAGATTGTTGACTAAGTGTTGTTTACATTTTAGCATTGATTTCAATTACTTCTTATTGACATTTCCTTTTGAACTTAGTTGCTCACTTTGGTTATTTCCATTTGAACTTTGACTAATCTTTGAGTTTATTTTGTAGTGTTTCACATTAAATATAGAAGTTGTTGTAGTATACACAGCTGTTGTGCACAAAGGGTGCTGTAGAATGTTGTTGTTCTGTCTGGCTGCATATACACATATTCTGTTCTGGAAATAGTAGCTGTTATAGGTTGTTTTTACTTGTTGCTGGTTTTTACAGCTATGCAGGTGCTGGAGTGCTGTTTTTGCTGCTGTTTATGGCTTATGGCATTGTTTTATTGTTTTTTTTAAGAGCATTTGGTTCCATGCCTTTCACGGATCTGTTTCGCTTTCTAACACTCTTGTGCATTTATGCTAGGTTATTAGAAGTTTGCCGGTCTGCTAATACTTTGTTTACGTTGCTACGGATTGATATCCGTTCGGTATTACTTCTCTTCTCTTTTACTAATTCCGCATTTTTCCTTTTTATGCCATGAGAAGTAGGATTGGGAGTCCGTGCCACTTGGCCGGCAATGATGGAAGTCCTCAAAGGACGCTCTATTTGTGATTGTTTAATATTGTGCCTAAGACCTCCAAAGAGGCATCCCATTCCCATTTCCCCTGGTAAGACCTCCAAGAAGGTAATTGACGGAAGATAGGGTTCGCAATCGACCCCCGTTATTCTAGTTGAGTCATTCTTAGATCTCATTACATGATTGAAGCTTTTAACCTCACCTGTTCCTGTTATCGAGTCGGTCAAGTGGAATGAGGGTTTAGCAATCAAACTCCCACACTTTGTCCTTAGCTCGCATTGACCAATGCTGATGCTTATGTGATCTGATTCACATCTCCCTTTTCTTATTCTGCTCTCCATGGTTATCGATACCATTGGATGAGTACTCTTATTTACTACAGCTAGCTTGTTTGCCTCGGTTGATATGATCCCTTGGCTAAAGCTCCCCCTTCTTATTTTGACTGTGTGACATTACTGTTAACTGACACTGTTTACTCGTTAGTTGCTTTTATTTCATTTTGTGATTGATTTATCCTGTGTTTACTTGTCTGATGACATGATCCCGTAGGATTCCTCGTTCCATTTAATTTTTGATTAAGTTGGAGGTAGGAGAGACATTAGGATGGCAATCCATGCATGAAAATATTAGGTAGACTTCCCTCTTGTTCCTGGCCTTAGGGCCACTTTTGTATGATAACATTAGGAACAAATTAGATTCCATTTAGTGTTTTCTTAACCTTTGAGTCTCTCTTCTTCTCATCTGAAAACAAAAGCAAAAAACACTTAATAAAGGCATAACATATATTGTATTTGAGACTTTCATGTGAGAATAAGATAGTGAGGGGTCTTCTCTCATTTTCTTAGAATGTTTAGCATACGTCCCGTCTTGGGTCAATATGCGAGGCATTTGATCCTACATGAAGGACTTAAATACAATATGCGTTACAAAACACAAAAATAATCAAAACATTTCTTCTTAAAAAATACAAAAACAAACAAATTCTCTTCTCACCTCCTTCATTCTATTCCTTAAGGACTCGTCATATCCGTTCTACCGCAAACAAGTAACGCTTAAGTCTCCATACAGCGAGCTGCAACACCTAAACTGCTGGGACGCGCACTCTGACGTTTCCATTAAAAAACACAAACAAAGCAACCCTTGTTGAGCCGAACTACGTTTGCTCTGATTCTTCTTTCCCGTCTGATTGAAGATACGTAGGCACGAGATGCGATATCTCGACGAGCAACCTTTCCCCGTAGTCCGTCGAACTACGTTGACTCCGACTTTCCCATTGCACTGAGGGAATACGTAGGCCTAGGACAACGATATTGTCCTATCGAGTCACTTCTTTTTCTTTTCCTCCTTGTTTCTCCATTCTTTTCCTTTCCTTTTCCAGTATCTTTTCTTTCACCCTCTGATCGAAACAGTAAGCGTGGATCCCATCGGGTACGATGGACGCGTGGGGGTGCTAATACCTTCCTCTCGCGTAACCGACTCCCGAACCCAGATCTCTTGGTCGCAAGACCATGCTCTATCCTTCCCCTAGGTTTATGCAGTGTTTCCTTTCCCTATCATGTGATAAATACACATTGCTGGCGACTCTGTTTCCTTGCCACTTTTGCGTTTGTACTTGGATGAAAATCCCGTAAGCGACAGCTGGCGACTCTGCTGGGGATCGAACCCAGAATCTCTGGTTCCCTAAGCGAGTCAATCCTAGAGCTTGTCTATTTTTCTTTCATTGGGTGTTTACTGTTGTGCTGTATTTTGCTATTTTTACTGCATTGCTATTTACTGTATTACTGCTTTACTGTACATTACTGTATTTACCGCATTTATTGCATTTTCATTTCATTATTATACTGGAATGTGCTGTGCTGGTTTTCTGTTTGGCAGGGTGGGTATTTTGAGAGATAAGCCCATTACACAGGCTTGAGTACATACATAGGATTAGAGTGGAAAGTAGTGTGTCATACGTAGCATCTTGGTACGTATGGTTTACACTAAATCCACAACCAGACGAGGTTTTCTTGGGAGATGTTCTGATTTGCGCGTTTTGTGCATTTCGGAGTGTTAACCTAGAAAGCTGTCGACTCTGGTGACCATTCCCGAGGACTCAGTTGTGGCACTCCTCCCGAGTTGTGATAATGGCAGACCAGAAATGGCAAACCCATTACAAATTCTCGACCCGGGGACCCAATGCTGGGAACTTGCTATAGGTTACCCTTTTTGAAAGAGAATCAATGGAGGCACTCCTCGATTGGCGATAGTACTGTACCCCGAGGGATGAATGTACTATTGCTTCTCGACCTCAGTGCCAGAAGCTGAGGACCTTTCGTTTTGGAGAATCAGTTGAGGCCTTCTCGGGTTGTTTATAGGTTTGTAGGTAACCTTGACTTTCATCCTAACTGGTATTCTGGTTCTCTTATCAGTGTGGACTCATCAGCCTAGTATTATGGTATTCCGATTATTCCGGCACCCTGATTATGCCGATATTCTGGAATTCCCGTATTCTGATCACGCCGGTGTTCTGTTTATTCTGGTATTCTGATTATGCCGATATCCCGACATCCTGGTATTCTGATTAGTCGGATATTTTGGTATTCTGGTATTCTCTTCAGAGCCGACCTAGGAGCTTATTTGGTCACCAGCATAGCAGTTATCCAGATTATATGGAGGCTTTAATCCCATGTCTGTTGCATCCGCATCATCATTTTCGCATACATGTTCTTGTATTTCCAAGGGATATTAACTTTGAGGCTTGCCACTGAGCATTTCCATCCATTTATTATGTTTCTTCTAAAAAATTTTTTTTTTTGAATCAAAGCATAATGATCCCTTGGAAATATTCGAACATGGCATTATGCATGGCATTCTTATACTCATACGCATAATAGGTGTTCCGGAGCGGATTCCTCATTCTGACTTGGTATTCTCTGCAAAACGGGCAACATGACTTCTTCCAACTACTCGATTCACCACAATCAAGGTTCAGATATGGAACAACTCCGAGCGGAGGTGACTGAGATGAAGGTCCAACTGGGGCATTTTATGGGGGACATTCAGGTGTTGTCCCGAGGTCAGGAACTGCTGAGAGAAGAAGTCAACCGGATAAAGACTTAGATGGACCGGGTTATGGAAATTCTGAATAAAGTGTTAAGAAAGGAAAACAATCAGGTGTCCGCTTCCGCAGCAGAGGTTCTCACTCCTCCTATCTCTTTAGGGTCTCCTGTAGACCATGATTTGCCTCGTGAATCCTCTCCACCGTTAGAGCTTTTTCATCACCAACTGTGTCTTGAGGGTCTTAAGCCAGAAAAGACTGAGAAGAAGTTTGATCCGATCCCGAGGCCATACGCTCAGTTGCTTCAGCACTTGCTCAAGTTTCAGCTAATTGAATTGATTGTTGCGGGACCTCCACACACCAAGTTTCGTATGGGTTCCAATATCCGTGATAGGTGTGAATTCCATTCAGGGGTACCTGGTCATAATGTTGAAAATTGCAAGATGCTCAAGTATAAGGTCCAAGAGCTTATTGATTCAAGGGCAATCGAGTTTGCGCCCATCAGCACTGTCAAGCGAAGAGAGGTTCCTCCAACAGCTGCTAAAGAAATGGATTTTCTTCCTTCCTCTCAGGGACCTTCCTCAATCTAGAAGCCTTGGGTTCTGAAACTACCGCATCAGCAAATCACAGCTGGGACCCTCCAGGTTGCATCCCTTCATCATCAACAGAAGCAAGAAAGGGTTTTTGATCCTCTACCGATGTGTCATACCAAATTACTTCAGCAACTGCTTCAGTTAAGATTGATTGAGCTCCGAAAGTTGACTCCTCCTGCAAAGCTTCCAAAAGGATGGGATGCCAAGGCTTATTGTGATTTTCACTCAGGGGCACCAGGCCATGATATTGAGGGGTGTAGAGCATTCCAGCACCAAGTACAAGACTTAATTGACTCTAAAGCAATTGAGTTTGGACCAGCTGGCTTGAAGGTATCAGGTGATTGTACGCCAGTAGCTGCAAAGGAAGTGAGTATTCCTTCCCCTTCTCTAGGGTCTACCTCATGTCATGGGTGTATTCCTCAGCTTCAGGTTTCAAAGTCATCACGTCAACAACCTTTTTTTGTTCCTCGGCCAAATGTGGAAAGAAGTACAGGGGCAGACTAGGCACCATAATCAACATTGGCAGCAAAACCGCCAGCAACAGAGACAACGAGGACTTAGGAGGTCTGAGAGGGTGTCTGCTCCAGTGCATATTTCTCAAAGCCAGCTTCTTGCTCGCCTTCTCCAAGGCTCTTTGATTCAGCTGGACAAGGTAGCGCTAGTGCCGTTTCCTTTTCCTCTGGATTATGACGTGAATGCCAGGTGCTAGTTTCACTCGGGAACGTTTGGACATACAATTGACAATTGCAAAGTGTTCAAACATAAGGTGCAAGACTTGATTGACTCAAAGGTTATCACACCAGACGGGTGGCCCATAAATTGAACTTTCTTCATCAGATTGAGCACCCAGTTTGCAAAGACATCTTCAGAATCAATAAGTCTAGACGGAGTCAAGCCTCCTCAACAAGGACAATCATTTAGCTTCTTTACTGTATTCTCATGTGTAGCTTTTTATGTTTGTCAAAATATTTGTATGCATGCATGAAATCTGTTGTTCTTTTTATGTTAATCATAATAAAGCGCGCATATTTTTCCTGAAGTAATCCATTCGTATTCGCTCATAAGTTTGTATATGTGCATTGCAATACCAATTGTCGTGCTTAAACTCTTGAGGGAGGATGATGAGTTGAAAACGCAAAAATCTCTAATTGTGTGCTTTTGAATAGAACCCTGTTGAGGATGTACAAGCATTGTTTCAACTCCCCGAACACTAGAGATATAAGGGAGATTGACTCTCGTTAACCCCTTTGAGCCTGGAAGTAGGAGCTTCTTTTTGTACGAAAAACCCTCACACTTAACCCAGGGGCAGGGTAGGCGTCAATTAATTTGACCGAGCGTTCAAATTTCAAAAGGAGTGTGCATCTGAGGATACATTACCTTCTATTCCACCGTCAAGAGGTCAAGAGATGTGAAACCACAATGGTTATCCATCAACAATCAAGGAGTGAGACAGTCACAAAGTCAAGACAAGCCAGTGTCACATGATTTGCTCTGAGAAAAAAAAAGATAAAAAAAAGAAGAAAGAGCCCGCTAAGTCGAAACATGAAAACAAGCGACTTAGGCAAAAGTTAGGGCATCCCGCTGGACTTCAAAATCTAAAGATTCAAAAGAATCAGTCCAGGTAAAAGTTAGGGATAAAAAAAAAGAGGCAAAAGAATGCGAAAGCGAAAAACGAAAGGATTACAAAAGAAAATCCTCGAGCAAGAACAAAGTCGTGTGACTCCGAATCAAAGACAAAGGGGTGTCTGTCACTCCAAAGCCTCATTAGGTGTCAAACCATCAGTTGCATGGGTTCCTTAAAGATCACAAAATCTTTTTGAGAGGCGAACACTTGTGCAAATTAGCTGAATGCAGGACTGGAGAACATCACGAAGAGTGGGTGGGCACCAATAAACTTTGAGCCATAAGCCATTTTTCTCAAAACCGTGAACCAGGCCACGATACAACCCTCAAAAGTCCTAATTGAAATAGGGTTATTTCGAAAGCATACTACCAAAAGATAGCGTTCCTGACTCCTGCGAGTTGTGCTAAAAGATCTTTGTTGGTGTTGCATGTGCATTGCATTCTTTCATTCAAAAATTAATGTCGTATCCTAATCTGTGATCCGCTCACAAAGGGTTTGCGACATCTTTTCAGTAAAACTTTAAGATTAACATGTGTGTTGCATTAGAATTTTCATTCTCAGACTAAAACATTTTCTGCTTGCATACATTTGTTTGACATCAAAAGAAGTTTACATATGGAAATTCAGTCCAGAAGCTAAATCTTGCCGAGTTGAGAATCCTGAAACTCCCGAAGGACAGCCACATCCAGGGGTACTTCCTCAGGAAACTTTGTTGAGCAGGTGCTTTCCCAACAAGTTGTGTTAAGACGTAGCCGATTTGGGGCAATCACGTTGAATCATCTCTTTAAGGTGTAGCCAGTCTAAGCCAATCACGTCGAGAAATCTCTTCAGAATTAAGTTAAACTGGGGCAATCACTTCGAGATTCACATCTCTCCAAAGGCAGGTATTCTGGGTCTTCCTTCGAAGATCAGTAGTCAGGGGCAAAACCACTTCAAGGTTCATACTGGGGCAGGCCATCCCAAGAGAACAAGAAGTTAGTCCATCCAGACGACTGATCAGCCTATCCAGGGTTCAGAATACTGAGGCAGAATATCCCACGGTGATATGAGATTGTTCATGAATCTTCTCGAGGCGACTTCCTCTGTAGACCATACAGTCTGAAGCAGGTACTTCGAGACCCGACGAATCTCTCCAAGAGTTTGAAGACATTGAGGCGTTTTGGATGTCAAGTCTTCTGTAAAATCCTCTTGAGACAATTTCTTCTGGTGGACCGTGTGGTCTGGGGCAAGAAAAAAAACGGTTGTTCACACATATGCAGTCAATCAGCCAAAAGGCTTGAAACAAAGGGGCATTCCAACCCAAGGCATTTGTGGTCCCCTAACTTCAGCGGGCTTCATTAATCATGTTCCCAGCAAGAGATGCATCAAAACCTTTCTCCCCAACAAGTGGTGGTTCAGAGTTAGACTATCTCAGTTGCAGAAATCATATCCAGCATGGTGCATACGGGCATATCCTTTTGCTTGCAGGTAGCAGCTTCATACCAGACTCAAAAACGAGATTGAAGCCTTTTCAAGAGCATGGGCCATTTCTTCCAAACAAGTAATCACTCACCCCTAAGTCTGAATACCGGGGCAATCATGTTCAGGAAAGGGTTCACATGTCACCCTTTTGTCACAACGTTTACTGATTGAGTCCATTATTCGGCCGACGGTCGCTCATGACGATTCGATATCGACAAGTTAATTGCCACTGGGTATCGTTGTATCCTACTAAGTCAATTCTCCCATTCAGGACTTCCAACAGCTACAAGCTTTTCTGTGTCGATAACGGTTGGAAATTCCCCAGTAGAGTTGCTTCGCAGACCTCGCAGTTAATGTTCAAAACCTAATGAGTGTCCAGGAGTTTGAAGACGCCAAATCTTCTGTAAAATCCTCTTGGGACGATTTCTTCAGATCGGCCGTGCAACCTGGGGCAAAAGCAAGTTTGTGACTCTACCAAGCATGGGGCATCGTGAAATCCTCTGATAGGATGTGTTCTAGATCTATTATCTCCAGAAGAGTAATCTACCAATTAATACGACTAGCTCAAGTCTCGGTATTTGTCTAAGAGTTTGAAGATGCTCGGTTAGGGGTGTACGCGGGTTGGGTTGGACCGAATTTGGCCTAACCCGTTACCCAACCCGTCTAAATTTTAATGGGTTGGGTTCTTCGTCAAACCCGCAATTTCATTATCAAAACCGACCCGAACCGACCCGTTCATTTATGGGTTGGGTTGGGTTGGGTTCGCGGGTTGCGTTTCAAATAAAAGATATGTATTTTTTATGATTCTTTTTGTCGATTTTAAAAACGTGTAACACAATTCAATACAATCATACTCATCTATAATATTCAAATTCGATGAAACGCATCATATAATATCTTATAAAATTTATCAACACGACATAACATTTATATTAGTATAAAATTCAACAAGACATGTTACTTCCATAAAATAGGTAAGTTGGAAATGATACAAAAGAAAATAAGAAAGAACATTTAATATTAGAATTACGTAAACTCATTCTTCTAGTAGTATTATTGGTGGAGAATAATTTTTTTTTTAAAATTATGGTTATTAGTGAGATATTAGTATTATATTTTTATTTAAAATAAAAATAAAAATAATAAAAGTTACTAAAGCCACATCAATGGGTTGGGTCGATGGGTCTGCGGGTTAGAAAACTCAAACCCGATACCCGACCCAAAACTATATGGGTTGTTATGGGTTGGGTTGGGTATACCCGTAAATGAATGGGTTCGGGTAATTTATGGGTTGGGTTGGTTTGGGTCAATGGGTTCGTGGGTCGACCCGCACCCATGAACACCCCTATGCTCGGTGTAATACCCCGTAAATTATTTTACTTTGGATAATATTAGTTGTGATCAACTGAGTCCCAGTGTACTCTGAGAAATTATCTGCAGAGATAATTAAGGTAACTGTTGAACTTAGAGTAAATCCAATTAATATTATCTGACTCAGGGATATTTAAGTATTTGACTTTAGAGACTTTTTGGACAATTAGTAGTGTTGCTAAATGATGATATTTTACTATATCATTTCTTTTCCTCTCATTTCCAAACATAGAAAATTTGGAGAATAGAAGGAAAGGAAAGGAAGAGAAAGAAGAGGAAAAAGGTCCAAGAGCTCAAGACCATCAACCAATACCAACTCTTCATCATTTCATCTCAGCTTCTTCACCATCTTCATCTATTCAAGGCGGGTTCTAGATAGATGCTTTTGTTTTAGATTTTCTTGGATTTTAAGACTTAGGTTAGAGTTGTAAGAGAATTAGTTAAATTGGAAAATCTTGAAAATTAATGGTTGAAATGTGTTATAAACTGAGTAGTATGAGTTATATGATTGTAGAATCATTTATGTTTGATTGTGGGATGTTTGGATATGTTTTGGTGGGGTTTTGGAACCATGGGGGATCAGCTGTTACGTTGATGAACTTTCTGTTTTTCCCAGATTCGCACTGCGAATGCCCCAGCGAAGGGGAAATCGTGGACTCGCGGGCAGCTTGCACTGCGAATGCGAAGGCGAGCGTTCGCCAGTGGTTCGCACTGCGAACGTTACCTTGCTTTTACTACTGACTTGGTTCGCTAGCTGTTCGCACTGCGAATGGTGCAGCGAACAAGTGTTTGCTAGGCGTTCGTTGGACGCTTCGCACTGCGAATGAAGTAGCGAGCATTCGCTGGCTTATTCGCAATGCGAGTATGACAGAACATCCAACTTGTTTCTTGCATAACTTTTGACTCATTTATCCGTTGTGAGTGTTCTTGGTATCGTTGTGAAGCTAGGAACATATTCTAGCCAATGGTAGTGAGAAATACCTAGTTATTGCCCGATTAAATAAATCGGAGGGAACCGTAAATTGGTATAATTGTGGTATGTTGAGTTATGTGTTCCATTATGTGATTGATGATTATAAGCCTATGCTATTATTGTTAAACATGTTTGAATATGTATGCATGTTAAAATATGAATAAGTAGAGTGAGGAACATTACCGTAAATGACGTCGAAATGTGGAAATGACATGTTGACAACGCTCGTGCAGAAGAGGTCGAGGAGTGTGTCTAGTAATAATAACCGGTTTATCTTGCGGTGTAGTTTCATGAGACTCGAGCACCTCCTCTGAAACGTATGCACAATTACTTGGTAGGTTTGATTCCCTACGTGTAGTACGATTGGAGCCTACGGGTAAAGAGACTTGTGATGGTGTACGAGCCGTGTGAAGTGACGGATCACGTGTACGGGCCGATGATCCCGAATCCAATTTGTATGCCAAGTAAATACAAGGATCCATGACTCGGGTTGTATTCTAGACGTAGAAGCGAACGGGAATAGGGGATGCCTTGGTACGGTTATTGATTTGTGAGATTCTGGAGTAACAGGCTCAGAACTTACTTTGGTACTATTGTGAGTTACAGGCTCACGAGTGTGAATGTTTTTATATCGTGTGTGCACTCAAAGTCACTTCCCTTACCTTGGACTTGAGTTAGGCTTATTAGAACCTTGTAAAGCCGAGAGGACTATAAGATAGTGAACTCACTGAGATTTGATGTATCTCACCCCACTGTTGTTGTTTACATCACAGGTTCTGCAGGTTCGGCGAAGGGTAAGGACAAGGTTATTTGACTTTCCTTACGGGTCATAGCTTTTGAGATGGCATGGCTTCCGCTATGGCGTTTTTTTTAGATCATCGTATTGATCTAGTTCTTAGTATTTGTCTTTGGAACATCTTGTAGATATACTATGCCATAGTTATTTGTATTTAGTATTTTGGGCATGTATACCTATAATGTGTTTACTAGGAACTTATTGTATATTTCAGTCCCAAACATATTATTCATGTATATTATATGCTTTAAAGTATGTATATATATATGGGCGTTACAGTTGGTATCAGAGCAGGTCGTATCCCCGACCTAGCCATGAAATAGTATAAGTTTTTTTTCTTTCCGTTTCATATGTGTTGTGTCGCCATTGGTCTTACATGTTATATTTATGTTATTGAGCCTGATCAACTTAATCCTATCTGTATGACATTTAGGAACATGGATGACCGGCGCAGAAACAACCGTTGTAGACCGAGAACTACTCCAGCAGGGACAAATCCGCCAGGGGACGAAGGGAATGCCCCTTTGTATCAATTTATGCAACAGATGCAGCAACAACAGAATCAGTTTGTGCAACAAATGGTACAACAAATGGCTGGTGGCGTGCATCCTCCAGTGGTTGTTCCCGAAGCTGTAGGGGGAACCTTTAGGGATTTCATTCGCATGAATCCTCTGGAGTTTTAGGGAGGGTTAGATCCAGTAAAGGCACATGAATGGATATCCGGTATGGAGCGGATTTTCTTGATCGTCCAGTGTAGTGAAGAAAATAAGGTTGTCTTCGCTTCTCACTTGTTAAAGGGTCCTGCTATGAGATGGTGGGAAAGCGCTTCAGCACTAATGACAATTCAAGAGGTACCGAAAGCATGGGAGCAGTTTAAGATAACTTTTATGGAGAAGTATTTTCCAAGTTCCTTAAGGTCTCAAAAAGAATTCGAATTTCAGCAGCTGAGGCAAGGTAACTTGACGGTGGCTTCTTATGCAGAAAAGTTTGAGGTTATGGCTGCTTATTCTAGACAAGCCATGTATGCTCCTGATGAAAGGTGGAAGATTGATCAGTTTCTGTTTGGTTAAGGGCTGAAATTTCACATAGTGTGTCTCAGAGAGAGTTTACTAGCTATGCTGAATTTTTACGACATTGTTATGTGGTGGAACATAGTTTGAAGAAGGTACAAGCGGAAGGAGAATTAAGTAGGGTGAATCAAAGTGATCGTGGGCGATCGAATCAAAAATTTAGACCGAGACAACAACCTTTTAAAGGGAAACAAGTTCAGAGTTCTAAGTCTAGTGCGCCTCCGGTATGCCGTACTTGTGGTAGGAATCATTTTGGGAGGTGCAATTGGGAAGGAATAAGATGTTATCAGTGTAACAAGGTGGGTCACTTATCGAGGGATTGTCCTCAGAAGAGGAATCTGATGCAAGAAAAGAATACGGGACGAGTGTATACCTTGGATGCAAGGAAGACAAAGGGTGATAACTCCTTGATTGCGAGTACGTGTCTTGTGAATAGAAATCCTTGTTTTGTTTTATTTGATTGTGGGGCAACGCATTCTTTTGTGTCCACGCAGTGCGTGAAGCGACTTGGGTTGCAAGTTGTTCCTTTGTCTCCACCCATGGTGGTTACTACTGCCATGGATGAAATTAATGAAACGCCGTTGATGTGTGAAAATTGTGTATTGTCGGTGAATGAAAGAGTCTTCCAGATTGATCTTATTTGTTTGCCGCTTAAGAAAGTGGATGTTGTTCTGGGAATGGATTGGCTTTCAGCTAATTCGGTTTTTATCGGTTGTGAGGAGAAGTTAATCATTATTCCATCTACTGAAGCTACTCCGAAGGATGTGTTAACTACTATTTTAGAAGGTACGGTTGGAATGATCAATTTCTTGTTTGAAGAGGAAAAGTCCGTTCTTATGATTCTTACTAAGGAGGAGAGTAGTAACCTTCAAGTTTCGAGTATTCCGGTAGTTTGTGACTTTCCTGAAGTCTTCCCTGAGGATATCACTTCTCTTCCTCCGGAACGGGAAGTGGAATTCTCTATTGACCTGATACCGGGAACGGCTCCAATATCTGTTTCTCCGTATCGGATGGCACCACTTGAATTAAGAGAATTAAAGGACCAATTGGAAGAGTTGTTGGCTAAGCATTTTGTTCGACCAAGTGTTTCGCCCTGGGGAGCTCCAGTGTTGTTGGTAAAGAAAAAGGATGGTGGAATGCGGTTGTGTATTGATTACCGTCAATTGAATAAGGTCACCATCAAGAACAAATACCCATTGCCAAGGATAGACGATTTGTTAGATCAATTGAAAGGAGCCTGTGTGTTCTCGAAGATTGATTTACGGTCGGGCTATCATCAGATTCGGGTGAAGAGTTCAGACGTACCAAAGACTGCCTTTAGAACCCATTATGGCCATTATGAATTTTTGGTGATGCCTTTCGGTGTGACAAATGCTCCGACAGTTTTCAAGGATTACATGAATCGGATATTTCAACCTTATTTGGATCAATTTGTGAAGATTTTCATTGATGACATTCTTATCTATTCTCGTGACCCTCAAGAGCACGGAGAACACCTAAGAATCGTTTTATCCATTTTTCAAGAAAGACAACTTTTTGCCAAGCTAAGTAAGTGTGAATTTTGGATGTCGGAGGTGAATTTCCTTGGACATGTCATATCTCAAGGGGGTGTAGCGGTTGATCCATCCAAAGTTGAAGCAGTGATAAATTGGGAGAGACCGAAGAGTGTGTCTGGAGTTAGAAGCTTTTTGGGACTAGCAGGGTATTATAGAAGGTTTATTAAAGGCTTTTCCCAACTGGCTTTACCGATGACAAGACTTACTCGGAAAGATTGTTCTTATGAATGGGATTCGGCTTGTGAGCAAAGTTTTTTGAGTTTGAAGGAAAGGTTGACGACCGCTCCTGTTTTGGTTATTCCTGATCCTAGCAAGTCGTATGAGGTATATTGTGATGCGTCTAAGATGGGATTAGGAGGAGTGTTAATGCAAGATGGACATGTAGTGGCTTATGCTTCTAGACAGTTGAAAGTCCATGAAGAGAATTATCCAACGCATGACTTAGAATTGGTGGCGGTTGTATTTACCTTGAAGGCGTGGCGTCACTATTTGTATGGTGTGCGTTTTGAGATGTTTAGTGACCACAAGATCTTACAGTACCTCTTTGATCAGAAGGAATTGAACATGCGTCAAATGAGGTGGATGGAATATTTGAAGGATTATGACTTGGAGCTAAGATACCATCCGGGTAAAGCGAATAAGGTGGCAGACGCTTTAAGTAGGAAAGTGTTGCATAATGCCGAGTTGATGATGTTAGAGTATACTTTATTGGAGAAATTTCGAGATCTAAATCTTCAAATTAATTGGACTCCTAATGGTGTGATCATGGGAAATTTGAATATCAATTCTACTCTTAGGGAAGAAATTCAACAAGAGCAAGGGTTAGATGAGAAATTACAAGAAGTGTTATTACAATCGGGTTTTGTACGAGATACCGATGGAGTTATTGTATTTAACCAAAGGATTTGTGTTCCGGATAATACGGAGTTAAAAAGGAGGATTTTGGAAGAAGCGCATAAGGGTGCTTTTACTATACATCCGGGATCTTCAAAGATGTACCAAGACCTCAAGAGGGACTATTGGTGGTCCGGGATGAAGAGGGATATTGCGGTGTATGTGTCGGAATGTTCGGTGTGCCAACAAGTAAAGATCGAGCACCAAAGACCGGGTGGCTTGTTGCAATCTTTAGAAATTCCGGTGTGGAAATGGGATAGTATTTTGATGGATTTCGCCGTGGGATTACCCCGTGCCCAAGGTGGTTATGATTCAATTTGAGTGATTGTGGATCGGTTGACGAAGTCTTCTCATGTCTTGGCCGTAAAAACTACTTATAAGGCGAGTCATCTCGCAAGGTTCTTCATTTCGAAGATAGTGAGATTGCATGGTATTCCTACTACTATCGTTTCGGATAGAGATCCAAAGTTCACTTCGAGATTTTGGAGAGCTTTTCAACAAGCAATGGGAACGAAGTTATGTTTGAGTACGTCGAATCATCCGCAAACGGATGGTCAGACGGAACGGACAATACAAACCATGGAAGATATGTTGAGAGCTTGTATCCTCGAAAGTGGAGAAAATTGGATAGAACTTTTGTCGTTGATTGAGTTCTCTTATAATAACAGTTATCATGCAAGTATTGGTATGGCACCGTATGAGGCGTTGTATGGAAGGAAGTGTAGGACACCGTTGTGTTGGGAAGAAGTGGGTGAAAATAGGATGTTGGGACCAGAGATTATTCATGAAACTACGGAGAAGATTAGGATGATCCGTGAAAAGGTTAAGCAAGCACAGGATCGTCAGAAGAGTTATGCGGATAACCGTAGAAGGCCTTTAGAATTTGAAGAAGGCGATCACGTGTTTTTGAAAGTTACTCCGAGGTTGCAGTTGAAAGGACCGTTTCAGTCGCAGAAGTTAAGCCCAAGGTATATGGGACCGTATCAGATTTTGGAAAGAATTGGTGAAGTAGCCTACAGATTAGCCTTACCGCCTTCTCTGTCAGAGATGCACGATGTTTTTCATGTATCTCAGCTTAGGAAATTTGTCCCAGATCCTCTTCAGCCAATTTTACCAGATACAATTGAGATAGAAGCAGATTTGACATTTGAGCCTCAACCGAGTCGTATCACAGGAAGAGAAACTAAAGTGTTAAGGAACAAAGAGATTCCTCATGTTAAGGTCCAATGGGATGAGATGCATCCGGGTGATGCAACTTGGGAATTGGAATCAGAGATGCAGGAGGTCTATCCTCATCTTTTCAGGTAACTGTTTTAATTCGTGGGCAAATTTCTATTTAAGGGGGGGAGGATGTAATACCCCGTAAATTATTTTACTTTGGATAATATTAGTTGTGATCAACTGAGTCCCAGTGTACTCTGAGAAATTATCTGCAGAGATAATTAAGGTAACTGTTGAACTTAGAGTAAATCCAATTAATATTATCTGACTCAGGGATATTTAAGTATTTGACTTTAGAGACTTTTTGGACAATTAGTAGTGTTTCTAAATGATGATATTTTACTATATCATTTCTTTTCCTCTCATTTCCGAACATAGAAACTTTGGAGAATAGAAGGAAAGGAAAGGAAGAGAAAGAAGAGGAAAAAGGTCCAAGAGCTCAAGACCATCAACCAATACCAACTCTTCATCATTTCATCTCAGCTTCTTCACCATCTTCATCTATTCAAGGCGGGTTCTAGATAGATGCTTTTGTTTTAGATTTTCTTGGATTTTAAGACTTAGGTTAGAGTTGTAAGAGAATTGGCTAAATTGGAAAATCTTGAAAATTAATGGTTGAAATGTGTTATAAACTGAGTAGTATGAGTTATATGATTGTAGAATCATTTATGTTTGATTGTGGGATGTTTGGATATGTTTTGGTGGGGTTTTGGAACCATGGGGGATCAGCCGTTACGCTGATGAACTTTCTGTTTTTCCCAGATTTGGAATGCGAATGCCCCAGCGAAGGGGAAATCGTGGACTCGCGGGCAGTTCGCACTGCGAATCCGAAGGCGAGCGTTCGCCAGTGGTTCGCACTGCGAACGTTACCTTGTTTTTGCTACTGACTTGGTTCGCTAGCTGTTCGCACTGCGAATGGTGCAGCGAACAAGTGTTAGCTAGGCATTCGCTGGACGCTTCGCACTGCGAATGAAGTAGCGAGCATTCGCTGGCTTATTCGCAATGCGAGTATGACAGAACATCCAACTTGTTTCTTGCATAACTTTTGACTCATTTATCCGTTGTGAGTGTTCTTGGTATCGTTGTGAAGCTAGGAACAAATTCTAGCCAATGGTAGTGAGAAATTCCTGGTTATTGCCAGATTAAATAAATCGGAGGGAACCGTAAATTGGTATAATTGTGGTATGTTGAGTTATGTGTTCCATTATGTGATTGATGATTATAAGCCTATGCTATTATTGTTAAACATGTTTGAATATGTATGCATGTTAAAATATGAATAAGTAGAGTGAGGAACATTACCGTAAATGACGTCGAAATGTGGAAATGACATGTTGACAACGCTTGTGCAGAAGAGGCCGAGGCGTGTGTCTAGTAATAATAACCGGTTTATCTTGCGGTGTAGTTTCATAAGACTCGAGCACATCCTCTGAAACGTATGCATAATTACTTGGTAGGTTTGATTCCCTACGTGTAGTACGATTGGAGCCTACGGGTAAAGGGACTTGTGACGGTGTACGGGCCGATGATCCCGAATCCAATTCGTATGCCAAGTAAATACAAGGATCCATGACTCGGGTCGTCTTCTAGACGTAGAAGCGAACAGGAATAGGGGATGCCTTGGTATGGTTATTGATTTGTGAGATTCTGGAGTAACAGGCTCAAAACTTACTTTGGTACTATTGTGAGTTACAGGCTCACGAGTGTGAATGTTTTTATATCGTGTGTGCACTCAAAGTCACTTCCCTTCCCTTGGACTTGAGTTAGGCTTATTAGAATCTTGTAAAGCCGAGAGGACTATAAGATAGTGAACTCACTGAGATTTGATGTATCTCACCCCACTGTTGTTGTTTACATCACAGGTTCTGCAGGTTCGGCGAAGGGTAAGGACAAGGTTATTTGACTTTCCTTACGGGTCATAGCTTTTGAGATGGCATGGCTTCCTCTATGGCGTTTTTTTGGAGATCATTGTATTGATCTAGTTCTTAGTATTTTTCTTTGGAACATCTTGTAGATATACTATGCCGTAGTTATTTGTATTTAGTATTTTGGGCATGTATACCTATAATGTGTTTACTAGGAACTTATTGTATATTTCAGTCCCAAACGTATTATTCATGTATATTATATGCTTTGAAGTATGTATATATATATGGGCGTTACACTCGGTCTTCTATAAAATTCTCTTAAGAGGCTTCCCCAGCACGAGACGCTTTGAAGCGGTTCTCCCTAACAGAGTGTTGTAAACTTGTTATCTCCAGTGGAGTCGTCAAACGAAAAGTTCGCCTAACATGGGACATTGTGGCACTTATCCAAAGCCCGACAGTTTTGGTCCTCAACGAATCACAGTGGTTTGTCTTTGTGTTTTCCCAGCAAGCTGCAACAGAATGTCTTCTAACCAGGATTTGCGTATCCCCGACGGAGTAGTTCCGATCCTCAGCAAGATCGTATTTCCCGCAGTTGTATTCCCCACAGAGTTCAGCATTGAATCTTGTCAGCAATACTCCCTAGCTGAGTTGTCGTTTCTCCCCGCAGAGGTTTAGCAGATCAACAGAATCTCTTCCTCAGCAGAGTGTTAATATATTCTCTCCCCAGCCGAGTCAGAAGGCTGATTATCCCCACAAAGGATCTCGGGTTTGATAGATCCCCAAGCAGAGTTTTAATGACTTTTTTCCTCAGCAGAATGTCATTCAAAAATTCTCATCCCCAACGGAGTTGCTATGATCAGAATTCATCCTCAGACAGATGGGATAATTCCTGGCAGAGTCATCATTTCCCCGTATCTCAAAGTCCAATTTATTTTTGGCAAGCGTGACAATTCGAAGCAGACGGATTGTTCATTCATTCTCCAGCAGAGATATCATCCTTTCAGGAGTCTCTGAGGTCAAATCATTGACCATTGATCCTCAGCAGAGTCAGCAGAGATGTCTGATATGTATGCAGAGCGTAATCCAGTGTTGAATCATTCTTAAAGCCCACCGGCAGCGTGGCAAGTCAGTAGTCGTCTGGCGTTGTCCCAAAAGACATTCTTAAAATCCACTGGCAGCGTGGCAAGCCAGTAGTCGTTTGGCATCGTACAAAAGACGTTCTTAAAACCCACCGGCAGTGTGGCAAGCCAGTAGTCGTCTGGCCTCGTCCCAAAAGACATTCTTAAAGCCCATCGACAGCGTGGCAAGCCAGTAGTCGTCTGGCGTCGTCCCAAAAGACATTGTTAAAGCCCACCGGCAGTGTGGCAAGCCAGTAGTCATCTGGCGTCGTCCCAAAAGACATTCTTAAAGTCCAGCGGCGGCGTGGCAAGCCAGTAGTCGTCTGGCGTCGTACAAAAGACGTTCTTAAAGTCCACCCGCAGCGTGGCAAGCCAGTAGTCATCTGGCGTCGTCCCAAAAGACATTGTTAAAGCCCATCGGCAGTGTGGCAAGCCAATAGTCATCTGGCGTCGTCCCAAAAGACATTCTTAAAGCCCACCAGCAATGTGGCAAGCCAGTAGTCATCTGGCGTCGTCCCAAAAGACATTATTAAAGCCCACCGGCAGCGTGGTAAGCCAGTAGTCGTCTGGCGTCATCCCAAAAGACATTCTTAAAGTCCACCGGCAGCGTGGCAAGCCAGTAGTCGTCTGGCGTCGTACAAAAGACATTCTTAAAGCCCACCCGCAGCGTGGCAAGCCAGTAGTCATCTGGCGTCGTCCCAAAAGACATTGTTAAAGCCTACCGGCAGTGTGGCAAGCCAGTAGTCGTCTGGCGTCGTCCCAAAAGACATTCTTAAAGCCCACCGGCAGCGTGGCAAGCTAGTAGTCGTCTGGCGTCGTCCCAAAATACATTGTTAAAGCCCACCGGAAGCGTGGCAAGCCAGTATTCGTCTGGCGTCGTCCCAAAAGACATTCTTAAAGCCCACCGGCAGCGTGGCAAGCCAATAGTCGTCTGGTGTCGTCCCAAAAGACATTGTTAAAGCCCACCGGCAGCGTGGCAAGCCAGTAGTCATCTGGCATTGTCCAAAAGACAATCTTAAAGTCCACCCGCAGCGTGGCAAGCCAGTAGTCATCTGGCGTCATACAAAAGACATTGTTAAAGTCCACCCGCAGCGTGGCAAGCCAGTAAGTCGTCTGGCGTCGTTCAAAAGACATCTCTCCAGTGCTATTCTTCCCATCGGAGTTTTATCCAAGCAGAGTTCATTTGGTTGGGTTTATATCCCTTGTCTTCTTCTCCATAGAGTGCAAATTTTCTGGTTATTTTCGGTATTCAATCCCTCCATACCTTGAAAGTCTGAAAGCAATCGCTATCATCCATTCAGGTCTACAGTGATTGAATATGGGCAGCTGTAATACCCCAAAATTTGCCCTCTCATTTTTTCATATCATTTAGCATGTGCTTTCATTGCATTACATTGCATTCAAGTCATAGAAAAATAAAACATTCATCAATGGTTATCAGAACAAAGCAGTTGTGAATGGATCTGAAGAGCAGTGGGTCACAATCTAATGAGCTTACTGATTGATATCTTGGAATTCATTGAGGAAAGAGGTTTGGTGTGGATTGAGAGTGTGATTGGAATTAGAGATTAGTTGTGTGGGCTACTTGAAATCCATTTATAACCATTAAACCCATTGTCTATATTCACTTTTCATTATTCAAATATCCAATTTCAGTTGACTACATTTTTTCCTTTCCACATTTAAAACCATTATTTTCCTATTTCAATTTTCCAAATACATATCCACATTTATATCCATTTTTGTTCAACAACCATTAGCCAAAAATCTAAATTCTAAATTGAACCCATTTTTAATTCCAAAATAAAAGCCAAAATATATTTTTGAGTGTCAAAATCCATTACACTAATAAAGCTCATTACAAGGATAAGTCCAGCTACAAACTAACACAACCACACGTGTCATGAGCCACGATTCATTCACGCATCAATATAATGATCGCGACTTTATGAGTCTAACGGGGTTACTAACTGCAAGCGCACAGTCTATCGTGTAGTTTTAAAAAGATATTGATCCCACATGGACTGATAATCAAACTAGTGCTATCTGAATGTTACTATGTTTAGCTAAGACTAATCGTTCTAAGGAAATTATGGGCGACAGAAATTAAATCTAAGAATGCTAAACTTTTAATAAGAATAATTAATAATGAGATATCAGTATGTAACGCATTAATCGTTGGGAATTTAATAAGTCATCGGTGTAGGTTTAAGTGCCAAATTACTTTTCAGTAGAAAATACCCATTTAAAAGACCTTATCTCACACTCTCGTGTTTATTGATTCAGACTATACTGTTAAATCAGAATGAGCGCTCTCGCTGTATCATTCGCATTTAAAAATACTTTTTGAAAATAAATAAGTCCTAATTGATCCTAAAGTGCTTCCGCTGTATTTAAAATCAATGCCTAGTTTCAGCTATCTGGTTAAACTCTCAAACTCTCGTTTATCTTGACCTTAACCTTAAATACCTTTTTACTTTCGTAAGAAAAGCGCATCGATTAAAAATAAGAAACCAAAGCCTAAAAACTAATTTGTAAAAGTTAACACCGATTATTATTTAATTCCATCTGATTAAATTGTTTACATATTGATACCAATTAATCTAGCTAGACATGGTTGGAAAAGTAAACATGCTAACACAGTATAAATTAATAATACTAATCATGCTGCGAAAAACGATAAATAAAAGCATATAATTAAAACCTGGAATTGAAATTAACTTGTAAATGAATCTTGTTACAAACTTGAGGCGATCCGACAAAGCTTGATTACAAGAAAAATAATAGAAACTAGAAGTGCAGAAAAATAAAACTGTTTGCTTGAAAGTACAGAAAAATCTAATTCACTCAAAACTCTCTTAAAAATTTGCGGACCCTCAAAATGGAGGTTGTCACTCCCTTTTATAATCATTGATCCTTGGTAGTTGAGAAGAGAACGTGTGAGTCGTGTGGAATCCGTGGAGTCCTCTTGAGAGAAGACTGGATGGAAGTTGAAAAACATAGAGAAAGTAGGAAGGTGGGAAGTTATTTTTTTCTTCCCAGAAAATAGGTGGCTCGCGCCACCTCTTCCTTTTCTTCCCATGTGGCTTGCGCCACTTTAGCATATGGTGGTGGGCGCCACCCACAATGTGGCTTGCGCCACATGTGTGGTGGTGGGCCCACCCTTTTATATTTTTTTTTCTTTTTCCTTCTTTCCTTTTTTCTTTCCATTCCCTTTCTCTCTCTTCATTTTCTTTTCTTTTCTTCTTTTCTTTCCTCTCCATTTCTTTTCTCTTCATTTTCTTCAATAAATCTTTATTTTTCATTAGATTCCGATTCGACTCGAGTGCCTGAAAAACATAAACAAATATGGGTAAAATAAAGCATAAATCGGGAAAAAGCAAATAAAACATAGTATAAATTCATGCATGTCAAGTCAAATACACGATATAATTTCGCGTTATCATACACCAAGTGATTTACGCTCCAAAATAAAGCAAAAGAAGGATAGTACATAAATACATAGCAGCAAGAGTCACAAGGCAATGAAAGCTGAAATTCTGGCCTGTATATCAGATGTCCTATCGAGATGTCGAGACACTGATATACAACAACAATGAACAAGTTCAATACAAAAGTGTGCAGAAAATGTAAAGAACACTAGAAATTGTTAACCCAGTTCGGATCCAACTATCCTACATCTGGGGGCTACCAAGCCAAGGATGAAATCAATATTCGATAGTATCAATTCACTGATAACCACACCCGGTTCAATCAGCTCACTTAATCACTACCCTTCCTATGACTTCTACCTAAGACTCCTCTAGGTAAGAGGCCCTCCTCAAATCCCTCTTCAATCACAACCCGTGACTAGTTCCTTACAAGATAAATAACAATGGTCGAAACACAAATTCTCAATACTTCACAGCTTATGAGAATTAACACACAGCTACTCAATGCTTAAAAGCTTATGAGCAACCTTACACAACTTACACTACAGTCCTTATACTGTTATCATAAGATACCAGTTAGGCTCACAAAAACACAAGCACACAACCCTAAAAATACATGTAAGTTCGACACCTAAAACTAGGTTTACATCAGTCTATTTATAGCTTGAAATCTGGACTGAATAGGGCTTCAAAAACGCAGCAATTAGACTTCTCACAAATCTGCAAAAAATAACTCCAATAAAATAGGTCTTCACTCCAAAGTTTCCTATTATGTCTCCATAATTAGAAACAGCAGCAAATCCGAAAACCAACAAATATCCCTAATCCAAAAAGGCTTTGGATGCCACATAGGATAACCAATTATTCACAGAATATTCAGTTACAAATCATTGTAACAGAATCTGCAATAAAACCTGACTTCACAGCGCAATGTCCTATGAGCAGTCATGGAACATCTTCATTCGACATGTTGAACTGAGATTAATCTTCATTCAACATCTGCTGCTACATGAGTTTTAGCAAAATAATGCCAACCATGAAACCAAGGAACTAACAATCTCCCCCTTTGGCTTATTTTTGGCTAAAACTCCACACACTTAAACACCATCAGCAGCGAAAAACACCATAAAAAAAAATAGCAGCAAAAAAAAACTCCCCCTCAGCTACACACACAAAAAAAAACTCCCCCTCACACACAGTCCAACAAACATCTCATCATAGTAACTCCCCCTCAACAGCAGCAACCTCAGCTGCACCTGCAGCACACGCACTCTACCTGCACAAGTAATCACACAACGTACAATACTACCTCAGCTGCACCTGCAGCAGACACACTCTACCTGCAACAGCACAAGCACACAACAATGCTGCTCCCCCTCAAGCACAAGCACAAGCACTTACTACTCCCCCTTTTTAGCCACAAATATGACAAAGAGAGGTCATAGACAAATGTCACCAAATCACATAGCAGTATATTGTTCAAAACTAAAACAGAATTAAGTTGTCCTAAAAGAAAAAAACAAAACAAAAAGTAAACTTGCAGATAGCCTATAGCTATTCAGCACTGTCTTCTGCAGCAACCTCATCACTTTCACCTTCAGATTCAAAAGCACCCTTCTCAGAACCAGAATCATCAGACTGCTGGACACTCCTTCTATCCGACTCAGTAGATTCACCTTGTCCATCATCTTCAGCCAGCTCTTGCTCTTTAGCAGCATTTCTCTTTTCAACCAAGGCTTTAATCAGCTGCTCGAGCTTTGTCTTCCTTGCTGTATCTCTCCTGATAGAGTCTTCCAGCTCCTTGTAGGTTTCTTGCAACTGAGCAATGGCTTCATCATCAAGATTAGCAGGTCGTGAAGTTGAGGAGGATGTCTCAACAACATCAGACACATGAACTCCACCTAGCAGCCTATAATGCAAAGTCATTGGAGGTTTTCTCTTGCTGACCTTGTCACTTCTTACTAAGCAGTCAGGAAATTGATCCAGGATTATTCCACAGATTAAGGATGGAAAGCATATGGGTAGCTTAACAGCAGATGAGCTAGCTTGCTTCAAAACTTGTTCAAAGATATGTGCTCCAAAGTTGAAAGGGACCTTCTTTCCAATAGCATAAATGAACTTTCCAAGCATGGATGAGATGGTGGAAGTATGATTGGTAGAAACCCAGTTTACCACTGCAATTCTGTGAAGGATAGCATATTTGACACTTAGCTTCCCAGAAGAGAGCTTTCCTTCATCTGGCCAAACTTTGATGCACCCTCCTGTTATCTCCTCACTGATTTCATCATCTGTTGCTCCTACCTCAGCCTGATGGTCCGTAGGTCTCCCCAGAAAGTTATTAATCACTTTGGGAGAAAATTTCACAGCTTTGCCTCTTACGTATACTTTTCTGAGTTTACTATTACAATCTTCAGGGATACTCACAACGAACTCCTTAAGCAACTTCTCATAACATGGTCCTATGTCAGACACCGTCTTCATCAACCCAGTAGCTTCAATAAGATCAACCACTTCCTTATACTTGTTGAAGTCTTTTCCCAGTTCTCTCTCTAAAGCTACCCTTCTTTGGTTGACAATTTTCCACCTATCAGTTTTCCTGACAGTTTGATCCTCCCTTCTCCCACTGATGTCCTGGACATCAGTTCCAGCATTTGACTCATTCAGGCCTGTGACCCTTCTTTTCTTGATTGGAACCACAACTTTACTCCATTGCTTAGAGGGACCTGCTCCAGCCTTTCTTTTGTTACTCTCCACATTAGCAGATTTCCTAATCATTTCTGCATCCTTTGAATTCTCAGCCACAATGGTATTCTCTTTTCTACTCTTGATTCTTTGTAGTATGTCAGCTATTGGTTCCTCATCAGAGTTTTTCTCAGCAACGCTACTACACCTCTCAGCCCTCTTCTTGCTTCTTCTTTCCCTAGCCACCTGAACTGGTATACAATTCTCAGTCCGATCAGTAGGACTGTTATTTGTTTTTCCAGCCATGGATGTTGGGACGTCAGACCCGACATCTTTATCAGCTTCACTAACAGCAAAGGTGGCAAATCTTCTAAGACCCTGATTTCTATTGAAAACACTACCATCAAGAGTCCTACTATCATTCTTAGTTTCATCCACCCTCCTATTCGAATTCTTTTCAGTGACATTTTTTCTAGGGTTTATCTTATCAGAATAAAACCTAGTAATCATTTTGTCTTTCTTCCTAGATGAAAGAGGTTTAGACTTCTTACTTGACATACTCTCATTTACAGAGTGGGAAACTGGTTGTTCACCTCTAGTGTCAGCAGGAACAACATTCAACGGGGCGATATCAAGGACAAGATCTGTGAGTTTGATCAATCGGTGAGGATCATAGTCTTCATCATTGACTTAGGAAGTTCTTGAATCAGCAGGAGCATCATGATGTTGAGACATTTTTTGTTGCTCACAAAATGCAGTATTGAAGAGAGTAAGAGCAAACCCTAGTGAAGAAGAGTTTTGAGAGATTAGGTTAGATGAAGTTTTTGCACTGTAGGATTGAAGTTAGAATGGGTTAGCTGGGCTATTTATAAGTTTTGGAAATGGGTCCTTATACGCGTGCCATTCACAAGTTCTTTGGTTTAACACTTCCACAATTGTGCTTTCGTCTATCCACATATAACAATCCTCTGAGGTTCTTTCACCTCTCATAACAACAACATTTTTTCATCTATTATTAAGCATTCATGGGTGGTAAAGATGACCTTAAGACCTTGATCACACAACTGGCTTATGCTTATTAGGTTAGTATCTAATCCTTCAACAAGCAATACTTCTTCCAGATTTGGCTGTCCTGGACAATCCACTCTTCCAACACCAAGCACTTTTCCTTTCGATCCATTACCAAAAATCACCTCATTAGGAGCATGGTACTTAACATGTGACATATATCCACTAACACCAGTCATATGTCGAGAACATCCACTATCAAAGAACCATTTTTCATCTGTAGAGACTCTGAAAGACTTGTAGTCCCTATGTTCTTTTACACTATCCTTTGAAGTCCATATCCTTTTTGTTTCAACCCAGCTCTTTTTTTTACTATACTGTTGCATGGTTTTGGGATAACCATGTAGTTTATAGCAAAAATCTTTTATATGACCAAACTTCCCACAATGGTAGCATGTCCATCTTTGATTCTTCTTCTTTATGAATTTCTTCTGATGTCTAGGAGGCTGTTGCAACATGTTATTCAACATCTTCAAACTTCTCTTATCTTGAACGGGTACTCCCTCAGATTTCTTTCCTTCATTTAATTCATTTGTAACTTCAAATCCAATACCACTGATATTTCTAGCATCTCTTCCTGACTTCAGACTTTCATCAAGTACATCCGAACTCCTATTTAACATTCTGACATTTTTGATCATGTTGTCCAGTTTTGAATTCAAAACATTTACTTCACTTCGTAGATCAGCTATAGTATACATATGCTCAGTATTCTCAGCTTCTAAATGAATAATGGCACATGCTTGTTCTTCTTTCTGCTGACATACTTCTTCATGTTCAATGCACAACTTCTTATAAGAGATAGCCAGCTCTTCAAAAGTAAGCTCTTCAGATTCTTCATCTGATTCACATACTCCTGTTAAAGTTGTCACCAACTTTGCAGATTTCTCATCAGCGTCAGTTTTAGAATCATCTTCTGACCATGTCACAGATAATCCCTTCTTCTGTCTTTTGAGATAAGTGGGACACTCAGTTTTTACGTGCCCAAATCCTTCACATTCATAGCATTGAACTCTCTTCCCTTGATTAGAGTCTTCTTCAGTTCTGGATCTTCTGCCTCCATCCTGGTCTTTGTTGATGTCGAGAGACTTGTTCCGAACATTTTCTCTCGACTTCCAGTCCATCCTTTTCAACACTTTATTAAATTATCTTCCAAGCAACACTAGCTCTTTGGACACATCTTCATCTTTGACCAATTTTCCTTCATCATCTGAGTCATCAGGACTTGACACAAATGTTATACTCTTCTTCTTTTAAGCTTTTTCACCGAGTCCTAACTCAAAAGTTTGGAGTGATCCCATAAGCTCGTCCATCTTCATCTTGTCAATGTCCTGAGCTTCCTCTATAGCAGTAACCTTCATATCAATTCTCTTAGGAAGAGACCTGAGGATCTTCCTGACCAGCTTGCTGTCAGACATCTTTTCTCCTAAGGCACTAGAGGCATTAGCTATCTCAATAATGTTCATATGAAAATCATGAATGCTCTCATCCTCTTTCATCTTCAAACTCTCAAACTTGCTAGTGAGAAGCTGAAGCTTTGACATTTTCACCTTTGAGGTCCCTTCATGAGCAACTTTCAGGACTTGCCAAGCCTCTTTGGAAATAGTACAATGCTCAATCAGCCTGAAGATATTTCTGTTGACACCATTGAACAATGCATTCATGGCTTTAGAATTTCCAACAGATCCTTTGTAGTCAGCATCATCCCAGCCCTCTTCTTCGTTCAGAACATCAGTAAGATTTCCTTCTCCATCTCTTACCTTTGGAGGCTCCCAACCTTTGATAACCGATTTCCATGCTTGATCATCCATGGACTTGATGAAGGCTATCATCCTAGGTTTCCAATACTCATAGTTAGAGCCATCCAGCAAAAGTGGTTTATTCAGAGCTCCTCCATCCTTGTCCATTGTACCAGAAAGTACCTTCCCTGAATCTCACCCAGAAACAACAAAGGGTGCCTGCTCTTGATGCCAATTGAAATTCTGGCCTGTATATCAGATGTCCTATCGAGATGTCGAGACACTGATATACAACAACAATGAACAAGTTCAATTCAAAAGTGTGCAGAAAATGTAAAGAACACCAGAAATTGTTAACCCAGTTCGGATCCAACTATCCTACATCTGGGGGCTACCAAGCCAGGGATGAAATCAATATTCGATATTATCAATTCACTGATAACCACACCCGGTTCAATCAGCTCACTTAATCACTACCCTTCCTATGACTTCTACCTAAGACTCCCCTAGGTATGAGGCCCTCCTCAAATCCCTCTTCAATCACAACCCGTGACTGGTTCCTTACAAGATAAATAACAATGGTCGAAACACAAATTCTCAATACTTCACAGCTTATGAGAATTAACACACAGCTACTCAATGCTTAAAAGCTTATGAGCAACCTTACACAACTTACACTACAGTCCTTATACTGTTATCATAAGATACCAGTTAGGCTCACAAAAACACAAGCACACAACCCTAAAAATACATGTAAGTTCGACACCTAAAACTAGGTTTACATCAGTCTATTTATAGCTTGAAATCTGGACTGAATAGGGCTTCAAAAATGCAGCAATTGGACTGCTCACAAATCTGCAAAAATAACTCCAATAAAATAGGTCTTCTCTCCAAAGTTTCCTATTATGTCTCCATAATTAGAAACAGCAGCAAATCCGAAAACCAACAAATAACCCTAATCCAAAAAGGCTTTGGATGCCACATAGGATAACCAATTATTCACAGAATATTCAGTTACAAATCATTGTAACAGAATCTGCAATAAAACCTGACTTCACAGCGCGATGTCCTATGAGCAGTCATGGAACATCTTCATTCGACATGTTGAACTGAGAGTAATCTTCATTCAACATCTGCTGCTACATGAGTTTTAGCAAAATAATGCCAACCATGAAACCAAGGAACTAACAAAAGCTGTGACAGAAAAGCTATGATTACAAAAGTAAATAAAGGTCATTGTGAGACGTACAAACTCGTGACAGACTCACTCTAATAGAATTCTACAAGGAATATACAACAGCAGTGAAAAACTCGTGAACTAATACAAAAACAAATATCATATCAGAATTTCACTCAGAAAATTCACAATGACTTCTAACAATTCCTAACAGAATCCATTTTTTTCCTTGAACATCCCCTAACCAATTTTCTAACAGACTCTCTAACATCACCTCTTCAATCTCTAACAGAACTAACAGAACCTAACCAACTTCTTCATCTTCGATTCACCCACCATTCCCTCCATCCTTCACTCACAGAATCCGCATCAATCTCCATATCCATAGCTCTTGAACCTTCAATCTTCCTCTACCTTTTCTCTCTATTATCTGCATCATCTTCAATTATCTTCTGGATCCATCCACCATCTTCAATATTCACCTTCAATGTTCATCACTATAACCTGCAAAATATCAACAGAATTCCGTAATCGCTCCTCCAATCTCAAAACAATCCACAGCAATCTTCATCGTCATCTTTAATCAACTTCACTCTTCATAAACTTATTACAATTCACAACATCAACAAATCAACTCAGCACAATTCAGGTTTAATCGGAACCGAACACAAATCAAACAGATTCAAGAGATCGCTCAAGCTTAGCGGTTCGCAGCGAATTCGAAAATGCAGAAGAAGTGGAAGAAGAGGAAAACGGAGTAAATCGAAGGCAAGAAAGTAAGGAACGCATACCTGATTCGCGAAGCTCCGTTTCACCTTCGAAGCGCCATCGGAGCGACTCCGATAGTTCTCGTTGTCAACCTAATTTTATCATGAAGCTTCATGATGTTTGATAAGCAGAGGTATGCCGAATCCTATTGGTGTTGTTGCTTCGTTATTTACCGTAGACGGAAATGCGAGGAACTGTTGTTTGGTTTTGTGAGCCGTGAAAGAAGAAGACGAGAGCTACCGGCGGCGAAGTTCGCGGAAGAAATGTGAGCCGACGCGATTCTGGCATGGTGTTATTTTCGGCGGGGTGAATTGAAAGGGGAGAGTGAGATTCAGAGGAGAGGGTTTGATTTATGTTTGGTTATGGTGGAAAGGACGGAGGTAGGTTACGGAGAAGATGGTTAGCCATGGAAGCCGGCGGAATCTGTGAGCAAAGAGAAAGAAACGGCGCATATGAGAGAGTGAGTTGTTGTGCTGATTAGTTTTTTTAAGCTGATTTATTCCTCTCAATGCCTTGAATTGTTTTGGATCGGACCACCATGTGCAATTCAACCGCACACCCCTATCGTGCTAATTCACTCCCTCAGTTAACTCTTCAAAACACTCCATGGACTTGGATTCACACCTCCTAATTAGGTCTGCACCCTGGTGTTTGGTATGTTGTTTGGATTTTAGGATTCAAAAGTTTCTGGTATTTTAATTAGGTTTTTTTTCCTTTTTGAATTGATTTAGATCTTATTGATTTAGCACTAGTTTCTAATCTTGAGATTGAATCTTGTTGTAGATTTTAATTTTAGGAAGTAATTTTGTTTAATGCTCTATTAATGATTTAGAATAATTGAATTTGAAGTTTTAATTAGAAATTGCTTAATATTAGAATTAGATTCAATTGTAGAACTTTGAATTAGAACTTAAGCTTGATTGAATTAGAGTTTAGTTTTAATATTAGGTCTTGATTTAATTTTGAATAGTTAGAATTAGATCTTGATAATGATTTTTGAATAATCGGTTTTAGCTTAATTGCTTGGTAATTATTTTTGGCTTAATTGGTCACTAATTGTCCGTTAATTGTTCATTAGAATTAACTTTGAACCAATTGATATTGATATAGTTTGGTTTGACTTAGTTCTAACATTGACTAAACATAGGTTTTAGTGTTAATATTTTCATTTGATAACTTTGTTAATAGTCTTTAATATGTTTTGCATAGATTGTTGACTAAGTGTTGTTTACATTTTAGCATTGATTTCAATTACTTCTTATTGACATTTCCTTTTGAACTTAGTTGCTCACTTTGGTTATTTCCATTTGAACTTTGACTAATCTTTGAGTTTATTTTGTAGTGTTTCACATTAAATATAGAAGTTGCTGTAGTATACACAGCTGTTATGCACAAAGGGTGCTGTAGAATGTTGTTGTTCTGTCTGGCTGCATATACACCTATTCTGTTCTGGAAATAGTAGCTGTTATAGGTTGTTTTTACTTGTTGCTGGTTTTTACAGCTATGCAGGTGCTGGAGCGCTGTTGTTGCTGCTGTTTACGGCTTATGGCATTGTTTTATTGTTTTTTTTAAGAGCATTTGGTTCCATTTCTTTCACGGATCTGTTTCGCTTTCTAACACTCTTGTGCATTTATGCTAGGTTATTAGAAGTTTGCCGATCTGCTAATACTTTGTTTACGTTGCTACGGATTGATATCCGTTCGGTATTACTTCTCTTCTCTTTTACTAATTCTGCATTTTTCCTTTTTATGCCATGAGAAGTAGGATTGGGAGTCCGTGCCACTTGGCCGGCAATGATGGAAGTCCTCAAAGGAGGCTCTGTTTGTGATTGTTTAATATTGTGCCTAAGACCTCCAAAGAGGCATCCCATTCTCATTTCCCCTGGTAAGACCTCCAAGAAGGCAATTGACGGAAGATAGGGTTCGCAATCGACCCCCGTTATTCTAGTTGAGTCATTCTTAGCTCTCGTTACATGATTGAAGCTTTGAACCTCACCTGTTCTTGTTATCGAGTCGGTCAAGTGGAATGAGGGTTTAGCAATCAAACTCCCACACTTTGTCCTTAGCTCGCATTGACCAATGTTGATGCTTATGTGATCTGATTCACATCTCCCTTTTCTTATTCTGCTCTCCATGGTTCTCGATACCATTGGATGAGTACTCTTATTTACTACAGCTAGCTTGTTTGCCTCGGTTGATATGACCCCTTGGCTAAAGCTCCCCCTTCTTATTTTGACTGTGTGACATTACTGCTAACTGACACTGTTTACTCTTTAGTTGCTTTTATTTCATTTTGTGATTGATTTATCCTGTGTTTACTTGTCTGATGACATGATCCCGTAGGATTCCTCGTTCCACTTAATTTTTGATTAAGTTGGAGGTAGGAGAGACATTAGGATGGCAATCCATGCATGACAATATTAGGTAGACTTCCCTCTTGATCCTGACCTTAGGGCCACTTTTGTATGATAACATTAGGAACAAATTAGATTCCCTTTAGTGTTTTCTTAACCTTTGAGTCTCTCTTCTTCTCATCTGAAAACAAAAGCAAAAAATACTTAATAAAGGCATACCATATATTGTATTTGAGCCTTTAATGTGAGAATAAGATAGTGAGGGGTCTTCTCTCATTTTCTTAGAATGTTTAGCATACGTCCCGTCTTGGGTCGATATGCGAGGCATTCGATCCTACATGAGGGACTTAAATACAATATGCGTTACAAAACACAAAAATAATCAAAACATTTCTTCTTAAAAAATACAAAAACAAACAAATTCTCTTCTCACCTCCTTCATTCTATTCCTTAAGGACTCGTCATGTCCGTTCTACCGCAAACAGGTAACGCCTAAGTCTCCATGCAGCGAGCTGCAACACCTAAACTGCTGGGACGCGCACTCTGACGTTTCCATTAAAAAACACAAACAAAGCAACCCTTGTTGAGCCGAACTATGTTTGCTCTGATTCTTCTTTCCCGTCTGATTGAAGATACGTAGGCACGAGATGCGATATCTCGACGAGCAACCTTTCCCCGTAGTCCGTCGAACTACGTTAACTTTGACTTTCCCATTGCACTGAGGGAATACGTAGGCCTAGGACAACGATATTGTCCTATCGAGTCACTTCTTTTTCTTTTCGTCCTCGTTTCTCCATTCTTTTCCATTCCTTTTCCAGTATCTTTTCTTTCACCCTCTGATCGAAACAGCAAGCGTGGATCCCATCGGGTACGATGGACGCGTGGGGGTGCTAATACCTTCCTCTCGCGTAACCGACTCCTGAACCCAGATCTCTTGGTCGCAAGACCATGCTCTATCCTTCCCCCAGGTTTATGCAGTGTTTCCTTTCCCTTTAATGGGATAAATACACATTGCTGGCGACTCTGTTTCCTTGCCACTTTCGCGTTTGTACTTGGATGAAAATCCCAGGAGCGACAATAAGATGTTAAGACATCTTATTAGGGCAAGCAGGATATGTTCCTTGGTGGTTCCCCTGCATGTGTTTCTGATGGAAGAGCTCTAGAATTATGGGATTCTGGAGTTGTTACTGAAGACAGTTGGTGGAAGGTCTCAATCATCAGCCTCTATATTTGAAGATATCTACATTCTTTTATTCCAAAGTCGGGAGCAATGGAGTGAAGGAAGTTGTGGTTAGATATTTTGTATGATGACTTGGTACTTGGAAGCTTGGTTTCATGGTGCAGTTTGGAGTCAGTTGAAGAGGAGAGGAGTTGAGTTAAGTTTATCAGGTTATTGCTCTAGGAGTTTGATACATTTTTGATCGGCTAGGTTGTCAAAGATACTTGAGAATTCTCTCAAGTCCACTCATAATGGCATCTGTATCGTGTATCTAGAGTCTTCTAGTTACTCTTCTGACTAGAAGGTATTTCTTTGAAACACAATCTGAAGAACGTGGAGGTGATTTATTTTCACCATCCAAAAACAGCAAGAAAGGATTCATCTCTCTTGACCCTAAGAGTGGATCCAATCTGATTGAAGAATTGTTGAGGTAAATAAAATTTGTTCAGAGAAAGTCTTAGTTACTTGAGTCAAGGGTGGCAGCCTTAGTATCTCAACATTGTCCTTGAAGAAGATACTTGCAAAAAGATTGAATACTTTATAAGTGTTCATGACATGATCTGGTAGAGCTCTGCTACAGCAGTGAAGAAGGGTTATTGGACAAGGATTTAAGATCAATTGCTATTTGTGGAATCCACAAGTATTTAATTGATTATCCTTGAAAGTCAAGATTGTTGATGTTCAACAAGATGTTGGAACATCTCATCATCAGAGTTTGTACAGAATCATGGGAGGGGTACTACATATGCTTTAGCATCTGTTTTAGTCTTGGGTGGTGACCTAAGAAGTGGCTTCAGTCGGGTGTGACAGAAGCATGTGTTCTCTGGAGAGTTTCCTGGCAAGAAACTAGTCTGGACTTTGATGCTGTTGAAGATGAAGATGAAGACATCCTGATCTTGATGGTTATAGCTTGGATCAATTTATTTCTGATCTAAGTGCTTTGGAGCATGGTTTTTGCTCTGGTTGTGAAGGTTGAGGATAAGTGGTAGTTATCTCTGGCTTTCTACTGACGGCTCTACTACGGGAAGTGGCATTCTTTGGTATAACTATCGGGTAGTCTTGGACTACTTATTTTCTGAAGATTCAGACGTGGCAGGTTTGAAGTCTTTGGAGTTTCAAAGTAGGATAGAGGTTGTCTACTCTAACTTGGTTGTTGAATCAAGTCTATGAGAGCATGGAAATCTGTTTCTGCAAAGGGAGGAGGTTCTTCTAAGTGGCAGAAGGAGGAGCTGAATTCAACAGTTGGATGTCATAATGTTCTGACATCTAGCTTAACATTAGAAGTCTCGGATGGTGATGTGGCACATCAGCTTAAGATAAGGTGACCTACAGGAGAATGGGAGTTATGGATGCTTCAAAAAGGTCTATCTCATGCAGTTTGCGGGAGCTGTGGATGGGAAGATGTTACATGACTAAGAGGCTTGGTGGATCTAAGATGTCTTGCTAGGGCAAGTAGTTCATGTGACTTGAAGATCTGATTTCATTAGTAGATCAGTGTATCTTGTGGGAGTTCTGAAGATGAGTGAGTTCAATCAAAAGTTGGCATTTGGTTGGTTTCACAATGTGCATTCAAGCAGGATGCTTGAAACTGATTGCTCTGGTGCAGAAGAGTAGTTGGTTGAAATTGCATGGAGGTTCTGGTTCTCTGGGAGCTTTTGGAAGAAATTCTGGGTTGAGAATGGAAGCATACCTTCTTTGGTGGTTGAGAGTTTATTTCTCTCTGGGTTTCTGAAGTTTTCTTTGTTCAAACTAGTGGCGCAGTGTTGTGTGAAGATCTTCAGTGTGGATTACTATGATAATAGTAAGTCCAGTGGTGGATCATATCAAGAACCATGGTGTGCGGTGTCTGTGATGTGTGGAAGATGTCCTAACTGATGTTAGAACATCTTTGGGTTTGTTATCCTTGATGAAGGATTTCAGGTTATGTGAGGAACTGGTTACTTGCATCGTGTCTACGAAGTATCTACGTTATCATACGGGAAAATGATGGAGTAGAAGAACAGTCTTGGAAGGTGAATGTAAGTGTTTTGAAAGACTGAAGTGGATCACGAGTTGATTGCATGAAAATCTGATTCCTGATGCGTTCAAAAGTGGAGATTCACCATAAATCAGAAGTATTCCAGGTTATCATATGGGAGCATGATGAAGGAATGATTATCTTGGATTGCGAGGTGTTTATCTCTATTGCTGGCCTGGTGAGGCCAGTGGAAAATCTTACGAAGGGGATGGTGCCCTTGGGTGCAAGTCATGCTAGTAGTGGATCAGTTTAGCAGCTGTGAAGTTCTGGAGCATGCATACGATAACTAACATCGTTATAACAAACTAATGGGCCTTGTGCGTCTCTTTGAGGAATGGGAAGCATTCTGATTCAATTGGTTTGTGCCTCAAGCAGTTGGAGGTCTATACATGAGAATTCAATAGGAGTTCGTGTGGTGTATAAGATGGTTGCAGGATGAGGGGGATCAATGGGACTTTGATCTTAAGCCAAGAGTTTGTTATTGTTGGTATACACTTCCTCACGTGATGCATGATAGTGATCATGTGTGAGTGATTATTGTTTCTTGTCAGAGGGAACAATAAGAGAGTTAATGATTGCGTTTAGCAGGTGTGTTGAGCAGAGGGTGTGCTCTTAAAGACATGAAGATGTGTCTTATGTTTTCCAGTCATTAGCTTGGGTGTTCATGGGAGGATCACCAGTTACCTTAGTTAGGGGGAGAGGCCCCTTGATCTAAGATGAATTACTACGAGGATACAGTTGAAGTTCCAGTTTGCATTTGTGCGTCAAGCAAGCTAAGATGTCAAGGAGGATGTCTTGACATTGGTGTATTGTTGCAAGTTATGGGAAACTTGGCAGTGCATGTTAAATGGTTCTTATTGGATGCTTAAGAATCATTGATTGAGTCTGGGAGAATTTATTTTTCTCTGCAGACTGGGATCATAATCTTGTGAAGAAGTCTCTGTATTGTCAAATCCGAAGAAGAATCTGGGAAGAATAGATAATGTCTGACATGATGTCAGGACATTGTTATGGTAACATGTAATAGGTTCTTTGGTCGGCGTTCTCAAAAGAAGAAACTGTCAAAGCAGTCTTGGTCAAAGCGCCATTAGTGGAGTTATTATCTTCGATTAATGGTCCTTTGAATTGACCAACGTTATTTTCCTAGGTTCGTTAATTCCTAAGGAAATGGATCGGCTATAAATAGGATTTCTTTGATGGTTTTTGTCTCATTACTCTCTTTGGGTTGGTGACAGATGGGGTTCTTCAAAATCTGGATATGTTGTGTCTGGGTTTGGAGTTGTCTTGGTCATTTGTGCCAAGTTTTGGCTAAAAAGGGGGAGAATGATTTTCTGATGTTGTTTGGTTTTGGGTACATTCCTGCAGTTGTTTTGAAAGAATGTTGGTTAAGATGTTCTGGCATCTTAACAATCAATTCTTTTCTTGTGTCTTGTGATCTGAGTTGTGAAGCAGGTTGTGTCTTGTGACCTAAGTTACGCAATCTATGCTCTCAGTGTTACGAAGCCTACAACTGCTGTTTCTTTTCTAGAGGAGTCTTCTGGTTCCCAAGACCTCTCTTGAAAGTAAGGGGAATATGTTGAGGGGGAGACTCTCTCAGACCTTAGCTCCAATCAATTCTCAAGATAAAGGAGTCTTGATGAAGGAGCCTTGCTGTTTGCAAAATGCAGAAGAAAATATTTGTTTTAGCCAAAAAATTTCAAAAGGGGGAGATTGAAAGCGCCTGTTGTTTGACTAAATTTTGGTAAAACATTCTGATGATGAACTTGAAGAATCTGCAGAAGAAAAAGATGTCGAAGGAAATGTCTAAACATCCTGACTGACTTGGTAAGTTAGCAGGTTTTAATCTGTTGCAAGAATTAAGGAGTGGATCAAGGAAACACAGGATCAAAGATTGAAAGCCCAAGACAACAGAAGACTATATAAGGAGACATAGACCTAGGGTTTACATGAACCGTACTTTTGTATCACTTGTAACTTTGTAACCTAAAGACGTTGTAAAATAAGGGTTTAGGGTTTGAGAGTCGTTGGCTCTCTTAGAAGTTGTAAGTCTCCACTATGTATTATGGGATGCAGGGTGGAAGGCATAGGTACAGGGACATAACCAGAAACCTGTAGGTAATGGTTATTGTATTGTTCTTGGATGAAGCTTTGAAGCAAGTCCAAGATAACTTAAAGGTCAAGAAACCGCGACAGTTCTGAATTGGCAGAAGACAGAGATATCACAGGTTGTGATTAGGATGTGAGTGGGGTATCTCATATCAGGGTTGTAAACGGTTGAGTTTAGCCTTGGTAAAGATGTTCATTGGGTAGATGTTAGGTATAAAGTTGTAAATGGGGGAGTTTAGCTTTGTAACAGTTCTACAGATAGTGAAGTCTTCATCCTGGATTGGTATCCCCCAGATGTAGGTGAATTGCACCGAACTGAGTTAATAATTACTGTCTTATTTAACATTATGCAATTTACAGTTTTGTTAATGTTCTTGACTGACATGTTGGATCAGATGATGTGACATCTGTGAGTGTGCAGTTCTGATATTCAAGGTATCAGTCTGTTGTTGCGCCTCTGAGTTTAAATGATTATGTAGCACAATGTCTTGACATGTGTTAGGACATCTGCTGTCTGCATAGGCCAGAATTTCACTAGGTGATGATCATATTTATGGAATCAGTACCTTCACCATTTATGATGATATTGTTGCTAGTTAGTTGTCAAAGAAACCAATTTAATATTCATTAATTAAGCTTGACTCTAATTCCAAGAGAAAAGGCTTGATTCTGAATATAATTTCTAGGACCGGTGACTATAAGAAGATGTCTCACTCGATGTGTAATCCTACTAGACTCTGATGACAGATAGCTTCTAAAAATTATCAGTCTCTGAGATTTAGAAAAGGAATCTTTACTTCTTATAAATTAGTTTAAGTAAAAATATTTAAAAAAAACATTGTTTACTTAAAACTCTATAAAGTTGGTTATCATCTTGTGGATGCAAGAAATATGCTTGGTAAGAACCTTAGGGTAATGATGTTTTCGTTTATATATTTATGTTATATTCATCCCCTATGTTTGTGAAATATCATTTTGTGTCTTCTTTCTGTCCTTCTGACAAGATTCTTATTCCTTTAGAGTCTTGTTCAGTTTCTTTCTTTTGTTTTCTTTTGTGTTGTTCAACCTAAACTTGAGATGAATTCTCTAGTTAGTTATCCTTTGAATTAACTAGCTATCATCAATGAAAAGTTTGTGGATTTTGGTGAGCTGCTTAAACTTGGTTTTAACCTTCGGAAGATTGTGTCTGAACAAGGTTGGAACATATACTTTGATATGCTCTGTGGTTTCACTTATCCAAGTCTTGTCAAAGAGTTTTGGATTAATGCCTCCATTGTTGAGCTAATTTATGAGTGTGTTATTCTTTCCAAAGTTTCTGGTGTTTCTATAACAGTAACCTCTAAGACGATTGCCAATGTAATCAGGTGTGAGGAGATTGGAGAAATTCCAGACACTCTTGTTTGGGATTACTATCTTTCTACTTGGCGTACTTTTGTGGATCCATCAAACATCTCTCAGGTTTCAAATCCTCGTCCTAATGCAATTATTTAGAATCAGATTCTGAATTCAAACTTGCTACCTAAAGACAATGATCTGGACCTGGTGAACCCTATTGAAAAGGATTTGGTACTTCATCTCAATTCAAATTTGCAGATTGATCTTCCTTAAGTTCTGTTTGACTATCTAAGGGAGACTCTTTCATCCTTTCATAAGGGAAAGACTTTCTTCATCCCTTATGGACGAGTTCTTTAGAACTACTGATCCAACTGGGAGTTATCATAAGTTCAAAGGATGATTCTTCTAAAATCTGGAGAGAAAAACTTGAAGTTATCTATGAGAGTTTCTGATGTTTGATTTCTGCAAATATATGCCTTGTAATTGTTAAACATATTGAATTAAGTAGTGTTGTTATTTAAAAAATTTTCTTGTTCATATTCTTGTTCAAGTTCTTATTTATATTAACTGTTATATATGTTTATCATGTTGTTCAAGAGAATAATAAATAGAACAAAACTAAAAAAATGTATCATTCTTATTGAAAGATTGGTAGCTCTTAGAAATTCTTAACTAAACATTCTAGATATTTGGATATGTTCTAAGGTATTCCGTAGGATCATCTGACATATCCAGATTGTTTAAATAATCTTCCCAATCTTCTCGAGCAAACTCCATAGCCTCTATCCTCATATTATTCTTGCGTTTTGACCTAGAAGTTTTTCTTCTTCTTTGTGCTTCAACAAAGGTTGCTGAAGAAGTATGTGCTTCTGAGGTTGTCTGCTTGCTTGTAGACCTCTCAGTTGTTGCATTCTTTGTGCTTGCTTGAGCTGCTGCATTCAGCATTGCTATCTTTCTGAAATCTCTCTTTGGAACCCAAATTTGTTTCTGCTTATATATTTTTGTGTTCAAAAGATTAAGTGATTATGAAAGTCAGTTTGCTGAGAGTTTTATAGACTCTATTCATCCAAGTCCTTGAGTTTTTAATTGTTTTAATTTTGATTAGTCAAATCATTCTTTTAACATTCTGACTCTTGGGAAATGATGCTTAGTATTCAGTCAAATTAAGATTCTCTTAAAGAGCTGTAAATATTATTATTAACATGTTAATTGTTGTTCATGTTCAGTCTGTTACTTCATTTATGCATTTGTCGGAAAATCATAGAGAAAAAAATTAAAAGAGGTAGGCATGCAAAATAAAATTGGTCCAAAAATAACTTTTCCATTAATGATTTTAATGATTACAACAAAAAGGATTGGTTGAAACTAAGATTCTTCTAATCTAACTCTTCCATGGCCTTACAACCAACCTAGTTTTCCCAACTGATGTCAGACTCGTCTTCATCCACATCCTCATTTTCTGCTTCTGGGATAACCAACTGATAAAACATCTCGCTTATCTTCTTCTTCTTTTTTTTCTTCATTGATTTCCTTTTTTGGTTTCAATTCAGAAGCAGAAGAACCTTCTTCTGTAGGTCTCTAAGGTGCTGAGGACGAACCCTCATTAGAAGTATTTAGTGTTGAGGACAAGGGACCAGTTGCAAACGCCTCAGATTCTACTGGTCTCTGAAGATATTGTGTCCTCAAACTAGTAGAGTTCTTTGAGACCTCTGTCACAACTGAAAGTGTTAACATCTTAGTTGTGAACTCTGATCAGAGGCAAAGTTGAGAAATGGAAAATATAATTCAACCCCCCTTCTTGTGTATTTTTCTCACCTTTAGAGGATTATTCCAAATAAATACAACAACGTCAACATCAACACCATTATATGAGATAAATTGAAAGGGCATAAAAAGTGTTTTGTTCGAGATACAAGAACATTGAAATTTTTTTCTGTCTTGCAATCCATCCCAAATAATGATGCTTGCGAGTTTGAGGTGGCTTCATATAAGTAAGGATTAGGGCAAAATCTGTTTAAAAACGAGTGCTTTTATAGTAAAATCTTATTATTTTATACCTTAGTTAAATAGAAAACCAAAGGGTTAGAATATTTTGTTTACACTTATAAACAAATAAAATCATAAACTGTGATAGCTGGGAATCAAAGCTTGTACTGAGTTGTTTTTTAACCTCGGTTATTTTAAAAACCAAGGGAATTTATGTTTTTTTTTTTTTAAATAATAAACAATAGTGCGCCTTGGTTTTATACCTCAGTTTTCTATTGTTCGAGGTGAAAGTTTCGTCATGAAAAACGTTATTTGTTGTAGTGCTTTAAGCTTTTTCAACTTCTGCTTTTGATGCTTCCCAATTAGATTCTGAACACTTGGTTCAGAGTCTGACTTCAAAATGATTTAGAGTCTGAACTCTTGAATATCTTTATCAGATTCTGCAAAGAATCTGACTAAGAGGTGAACAAATGATAATAGCAGAATATAGTTCAGAAGCAAGTAAAGTAAAGCAAGATACACAAGGAGTTATCCTGGTTCCTCTCACAACGTTAAAGTAGCCCACTCCCCTTGTACTTCCAAGGGATTGTCACTATAACCAAACTTATTACAAATGCTCAAGTACACAAGGAAGAGACTTCCAAATTCTCAAGCACACAAGCAAGAGACTTGCTTTGCTCAAACCCACAAGTAAAGTTTTCCTTTGCTCAAGCACACAAGCAAGAGACTTCCCAATGCTCAAGCATACATGCAAGAGACTTCAAATGTTCAAGCACTAAAGCAAGAGACTTTTGACTCTATAACAAATTGTTAAGAGATTTGGGTCATAACTACACTTGATATATAATCAGAGGTGTATACAAAATACAACTTAGAAAGACTCTAAGACCTGAGAACTTCTAAAATATACAAGGGTTAAGAAGTTCTAAGTCTAATAAATTTGAAAGAGTAGCCTCTCTTTAAATTTCAATGTTTAGAATATGTAATGTGGTGTATTGTTGTGTGTTGGCTATCTTCTTCAGGTCTGCAGCTTCTTATATAGAGAGGGTGAAAAAAGATGTTGATGAATTTCACCAAAAGGTTGGGCTACCTTTGTACTTGATTAGACACATCAAGCGAACACCTTTCTGCAAGAGGAATTATCCGTTGAAGCTCAGACACCCAAGAGAGAGATTTTTCCTTAAGTCTTCATGTGATCAAAAGGTCTCTGAGTCTGTCAGAGTTGCCTCGATTGAACAGATTCTAGTTCAGAGGTTGACTTTCTTCAAACTTTGCTCTTCAGAGGCTGGTCACTTCAGAGTCCACTTCTTGGATTCTGAAGCTTTAGAGTTGACTTTAGAGTTGAAGCTCCTACTTCAGAGGATGACTCTCTTCAGAGTTGACTTCTTAAGATTCTGGATCACCACCAGAGCCAGAGTCTTCAAAAGTGATCTTCTGAGCCAGAGTCTGAACTCCAGATGCAAATTCCTCAAGCATCTCTTTATCTGTTCTTAATGATTATATTCCTGCAAGTTTAAACAAATGTTAGAATACCCAATTGTTCTTTAAATATTTTGTTATCATCAAAACCCAAGGGATATGGTATTATCCAATTTTTTTCCCAACAGTAGAGACTAAGATTCAGAGTAAAAAAGGGTACAAAAAATCTAACTACTGATACCCCTGGTGTTGATGAATCCAATAAAGATGTGAGGAATAAGGATCCTCAAAATGAAGAGGATAATGGTCAAAAGGAAAGGAATGAAGAGGCTATTGATAATGATGAGATTCCCATTGCTCATATCATGCAGAAGATTATTGAAAGTGTGTCTAAACCTCAAGAGAAAGATACTCAAGTGAAAGATAGAGAAGTGGTGAGTGTAGATGAAAAGACTGAATATGATAAACAACCCGCTATTAAAGTTATGAAGAGTATATATAAGTCTATGACTGAAGGAGTGAAAGAGAACACGAAAACTGTTCTTCCAAAGACTTCCCTGAAGAGCACTGAAATTTTGAATAAGAAAACTCCTCAAAGGTCACCTATTAGTAAGAAAAGAAAGGTTGAAGAGAAATCAATTGAGAAAAAGTCTCTAAAGAGAAAGCTTGCTCAGTAAAGTGACTCTAAGACAGATGGTGAAGAAAATCTCTAGGACATTGTGTCCACCATCAGGAGAAAAGTTGGTGGAAAATGGATTCCTTTGAATGTTGTTCCTGATACACTTGAGTTGTAATTCAACATTATATAAGTTGTTTATTGAAGGCAAAGTACCCTTTTTGATCCCTCAACTATACCTCGGGGTTCATTTTGGTCCCTTGACTTTAAAAAGGTCCATATTGGTCCCTTAACTCTTCAAAACATTTCAAATTAGTCCTTTTTGTCTAATTAGCGACGAATTTAACGATTGATTTTTGAATTTTTCTGTCACTAATAGGGCAAAAAGGACTAATATGGAACGTTTTGAAGAGTTAAGGGACCAATATGGACCTTTTTAAAGTTAAGAGACCAAAATGAATTCCGAGGTATAGTTAAGGGACCAAAAAATGTATTTTGTCTTTATTGAAGATACAATCACTAGAGATTAGTGATTGAAAGAAAGTGAGAGGAGTTCTCATATTTAGGGGGAGACTTAAATAGAAAGTCACTAGAATTAGGAAGAGACATTGAACAAAATAGTGAATTTCCTTTCTTGGATAGATTGCCTCTAGACGTAGGTGTGATTTCACCAAACTGTGTTTACAATTCTTTATATTCTTTTATTGATTTATGCTTTGATCATCTTATTTATCATTTATTTATTAATTCTGGTGTAAAATGTTAAACTCGTGACTTATATATCTGATCCAATGTCTATCCCATTAAAACTATTCACTAAAATGATATTCATTTTAAAATGGAGTGAGCACGGTATAAACATAAAGATTTTTTTTTATTTGACAAAATCTATTCCTATAAATTTTAACCTATTAAGGACTTGTTTGTTTTAACTTTAAAAAAATAATTTTTTCTTTGTATTTTTTAAAATGGATTTTCAAAAGATTATAAATTTTTATATATTTATTTTTTCTAAATTGTACGACTAATTTTGATATCGTACAACATAAACGTACATTATTGAAGAACAAATCATAGTCGAAATCACAATTTTTGAAAAAAATTGTATCTTAAAAATGATTTTTATGAAAAACTATTTGAAATAGCTTCAAAATTAAATGATTTTTTGAAATTTTGATATCCAATTTTTTTTTCGATAAAATAATAAAATATCTAAAATAACTATTCAAACCAAATTTTGATTTAAACCTTTTATAAAAAGTTTTTTTTTTTATTTTTTTTCTTAAAATTATGTTATACTATAAAAATTATTTAAAAAAAAAAAATCAAAACAAACGGGTCTTTTTTTTTATGACAGCAAAACAAACAGGTCTTAAATACTAGTAAAATTTAATCAATAATCATCGTTTGTTGGAAATTAAAATGTAACCGTCTCTATTGGAAGTTGAAAGATTAGGCATTTCAAAATCAATGTAATTATTACAACGGCATGGACGCTTAATTTTTTTCTTCTTCTTTCTTATATAGGTGTGGTGTGTGCTGTGTAGTATTCTGGATTGAGTTTGTTTCGTTTCTTTGAAAGATTATGGCAAAACAATACGAGGGATGTGCTGTAGGAATAGACCTAGGAACAACATACTCTTGTGTTGCAGTGTGGGTTGAAGAACACAATAGAGTAGGAATCATACACAACGACCTAGGCAACAAAACGACTCCTTCTTTTGTTGCTTTTACTGATGAACAAAGGTTGATAGGCGATGCTGCTAAAAACCAGGCTTCCACCAACCCAGAAAATACTGTATTTGGTACATTCCATATATCTCTACTCCATATACTAACATTTATAGGTTAAATATGTTTTAACGTTAAGTTGCATGCACTTTTCGTTTAGTTTAAAATAAGAATTCATTAGTATTTTGCTTCTTCATATCATTAAGATTCAACTACTATAACGAATTCATGTATTTTAAATAAACATTAATGAAAATCTTTATAATACTAAACTTGTTAGGAATGTCATATAATAAGCATTGTTTGTTGGACAAATGAATGATGATATATGTTGATTATTATTCTTTTTCAGATGCGAAGAGGTTAATTGGTAGGAAGTTTAGTGATTCTGTTGTCCAAAAAGATATAATGTTGTGGCCATTTAAGGTCTGTGCTGGTGTTAATGACAAACCCATGATTGTTGTTAAATACAAAGGTCAAGAGAAGCATATTTGTGCTGAGGAAATCTCATCTATGATTCTCACAAAGATGCGAGAGATTGCAGAAGAATATTTGGAATCACCTGTTAAGAATGCCGTTGTTACGGTGCCTGCTTATTTCAATGATTCTCAGCGGAAAGCCAATATAGATGCTGGTGTTATTGCTGGCCTTAATGTTATGCGAATAATCAATGAACCTACTGCTGCAGCTATTGCATATGGCCTTGACAAGAGAACTAATTGCGTAGGTGAACGCAACATTTTTGTCTTTGATCTTGGTGGTGGGACTTTTGATGTATCTCTTATTACAATCAAAGATAAGGTCTTTCAAGTTAAGGCTACGGCCGGAAACACTCACCTCGGAGGAGAGGACTTTGATAATAGAATGGTAAACTACTTTGTAGAAGAGTTCAAAAGGAAGAAAAAAGTGGACATTATTGGGAATCCAAGAGCCTTGAGGAGGTTGAGAACTGCATGCGAGAGGGCAAAAAGGGCACTAACTTTTGCATTTTCCACCATTATTGAGGTAGACGCTTTATTTCAGGCCGTTGACTTCTCGTCATCAATCACTCGTGCCAAGTTTGAGGAAGTCAACATGGATCTTTTCAACGAGTGCATGGAGACAGTTGAGAGGTGTCTGGTTGATGCTAAGATGGACAAGAGTAGTGTTGATGATGTTGTCCTTGTTGGTGGATCTTCAAGGATTCCTAAAGTGAGACAACTATTGCAAGACTTTTTTAAGGGGAAAGAACTATGCAAGAGCATCAATCCTGATGAGGCTGTTGCTTATGGAGCTGCTGTCCAGGCTGCATTCTTGAGTGAAGGTGTTAGTAATGTTCCAAATTTGGAGCTGTTGGATGTTACACCTTTGTCTTTAGGTTGGAGCATAAAAAATGATGTCATGAGTGTGGTGATTCCTAGGAACACTTCTGTTCCTGTCAAGAACACAAAATCATATGTTACAATTGAAGATAACCAATCTACTGTCCATATAGAGATTCGCGAGGGAGAGAGAACCAGAGCCAGTAACAACAACCTTCTTGGTTTTTTCCGTCTTTTTGGCTTACCACCTGCTCCTCGCGGCTATCCTTTTAATGTATGCTTTGATATAGATCAAAATGGTATTCTAACTGTTTCTGCTATGGAAAAATCCACTGGCAGTACGAATGAGATTACAATAACCAACAACAAAGAAAGGTTGTCTAACGATGAAATTAAGAGAATGATTCGCGAAGCTGAGGATTATCGCGTTGAAGATATGAAATTCTTAAAGATGGCCCGAGTTATGAATGCATTGGATGACTGTGTTTACAAACTGAGAAACATAATGGAGAAGAAGGGTATAAACTTAAAGCTCTCATCACGAGAAAACAAGAAGATCAATGCTGCAATTACAATGGCCACAATTTTGCTTGATGAGAACTGCCAACAACACGAAATTGATGTTCTTGAAAATCAATTGAGTGTTCTTGAGAGTATGTATGAACGCATTATGAAATTGTGAGTGTAGTCTTGCATTTCTTGTTAAGTGAATGCAAACCTATACGATGATTACCTTTTACTTTTAGTTAACAAGGTTTAATATAGTTTGGTTATTTACATTGTTACTGTATTTCACTCATTAACCATGCAAACCTTATGCTAAACCCATGACTTGGAAACTCTTTTTACCATTAATGTTAAGGTAGATTTAATCTAAAACCTTTTGATGAATTTAATATGACCTCATAGTTTCCTGCAGCTGTTGTCAGGGTGTATTTTTTCCTTCCTTTGATCCACCTCGATTGTTCCTGCTTCAGGCTTGATCGTTTTGTAAGGAACCCCTTATAGTCTCCTCGTTTTGTGGTAATGATCTCCTCAATAGTTTCATGCCTTCCTTCTAAGATTATTTAGAGTATGAGGCAACTAATTAACATGCTAGCCTCTTACAGAAAGGACCTAATTTGAGACTTGTCACTGAAGTGTGTTTGCCCACAATTGGGTTGAGGTTTTTGGTCTGAGATGTCTCCTCGTTGAAGCGACCTATGATAGAGTTGGGATATTCCTCTTATATTCTTACAGATAATCGTGAGAAGAACTAGCCACTTACTTCCAATACCAAATAGATCTCTTGGAGAGGAGAGAGTGTTGAACCAAATATGGTTTTAAGAACAATAACTTTTATTCGTAGAGTTGTGATGATAACTATAATTAAGAACAATTGATACAATAATATGTTTGTCTTTATGTGTAGATTTTATGGCGCATCTTTCATATCAGCAGGAAGTTCTTCAACCACCGACATAATCTCACAACACACTATACATTAGTGTCCATATGTTAATCCGCTAGCAATGACTCGTCCTTTTCCATGACAGCGGAAATGTCATGAGGACACACTTCTCAATTTTTAGAGAAGATCATCCCCTCTCACAACAAGAGAGACATTGCTAGTATTTGACTCAGATTCCTTCTCTGTCCAAGCTTTCCATATTTCCAACATTTCACACCCGTTTCATGTTTTTATTCACATACGACCTTTCTCTAGCAACCGACACTGAGTTTGATGAAGTATTCTCCTCACCCTTCAATATTCTTTCTTCAGAAATAATCTTACTACCAACGTCTTCAAAGCTCAAAGTTTTCTTCCCATATATTAAAACGGGTTTAATATGCTCATAGGAAGATGGAAGAGATCATATGAGTCTCAAAACTTATCTTCATTATCAATCTTAACTCCAACAGTTTCTAATTCAGAAACAATACAATTTAGAACACTTAGATGATCAAATACTTTCGTATGTTCATCCATATGCAAGATATGAAATTTCCCCTTCAACAATAAACGATTTGATATACCATTTCTTTGATATAGCCCTTCAAATTTCTCCCAAAGCTCTTTGGCTGACAAAGTACCAAGAACATTCGCAAAAATATTCTTAGCCAAAGACATGTGAATTGTACTCAAAGCTCTCAAATTTAGTTCCTCCCACTTCTAGTTGTCCATGTTGGAAATGTTTCCTTTCAACGACTTGTTTAATCCTAATTGTATCAGAACATCTTTGACTTGAATTTTCCTCAAGGAAAAATTAATTCTTCCATCAAACTTCTCTAAGTCAATCTTCATTGCACTTGAAAAACTTAACATTGCAAGCAAAACCTTTCCTGCAGCAAATTAAACAAAATTTTTCCAACCAACACAGATTTTAAAATTTCTTTTCTGACGTGGAAGATCAGTCAAAGCCGCAACCACAGAGCATACTAAAAAAATTTATACCCCACCAAACCAAGACTCTTGATACCACTTGTTAGGAAAAACAAAGCATAGAGAAAAAGAAGAACATAATAACAACCCAAGAGATTAACGTGGAAACTCCAAAACTGGAGAAAAAACCACGATTGTTGTCAAATGACAATTAAAGAATAACACTATGTAAAAATTGTTACAATACCCTCAACCATCCCCAAGGCCCCAATACACCTACACTCTCCAAAGAAAATATTTAAATATTCCTCACAACACTCTAAAACAAGAGTATAAGAGAAAACATAAAAAGTCAAATACAAACTTAAAGTATTTTTGACTAGTGCATCTTGGAATGAAAAACTTGAATCCTATATATAGCTTTGGACTCTCTCTTTATTGACAAAACTAAGCGATGCGGGACTTCTTCAACATGTATATTTTCAACCAATCACAACACCATGTTACCTATAGAGAATGCTCTCAATGGTCACATCATGACAAATGTGTCAATACAAGGAATAAAAGGATAAGGATCAATACAATGAATGAATGTGAATCGAAAAATTTAATTGGAAATAGAAAGCGTAATAGTCTTATTAATGGCAAACTAAAGATCATTTTTAGCAAGCTAAAATGACTAAGTACAGAAAATGAAAATAGAGAATTCAGAGGGAGAAGAATAAGAAGGATCTCACAATTCACACACACACTCTCTCTCTCTCATAATCTTTCAAACTGGAGTTAAGAATTCTATTATGAGTACTTTTCCTCACTTCATGCATTTACGGATCAATTGCAACAACATCTTTCTCTTTGCCAAGTGATGGGCCCTGGTTACTTGACTCAACATTAAAACTTTCTAGAATGATTTTATTATTTTGTCTCATTAAAATACTATCTCCATTTGAGACAACCTTGCACTCAAGGTTGAAAGTTGGGTAAGTAACATTAATATCTTAGAGGACTTCTCAAGTAGCTTCCTGTTCAGGTGTGCCATCTTACTTTATCAAAACTGGTTGCTTCACCGAATTGCCTTGCATGACACATCTTGTCTTTATCACCTGTGTTGGTTGTACTATAGGACCGATATCTGTCATAGTTAGTAGTAGTAACATGTATTGACCATTAGACACTCCTTTAAAAGGCTTCAATTGTGACATATGGAAAACTGTGTGAATTTTAGTTGCTTTTGATAATTGTAGTTTGTAAACTACAGTTACTACTTTAGCTATTATCATAAAAGGGCCAAAATATTTCATTCACAACTTCTGATTTTTTATCAAAGCAGTAGATTGTTGTCTATAAGGTTGTAACCTTACCAATATCATGTCCCCCACCTTCAGTTCCATCGCCCTTCTTTTCTTGTCTCTCTGGTTTTTCATATACATTTGTGCTTTTTCTATATTCACCTTAAGCTAATGTAGTATTTTGTCTCTTTTAGACAGCTGCTCTTGCATCGTGAAAGGTTCTGTATCCTGCGATAAATACTTGGAAAAAGATGGCGGATCTCTTCCATATAGAGCTTTGAAGGATGTCATACCAATACTAATACTAGTATGGAATGATGTATTGTACCTGTACTCTGCCAAAATTAAGATTTTTTACCATGATTTTGGATTTTCAAAAGTAAAACACCTCAAGAACATTTTCAAGTATTTGTTGAATACCTCTGATTGCCATAATTCTGGGGTGGTAACCATTTGCAAGTCTATCCACGATCACCATGACAACACTATAACCAACAGAACTCAATTATAAAACATCAATGGCCATCAATGAAGCACCGATACTCTAAAATGTATTTCGTATCGTATCCGATATGTATCTGATTCGCCGATACGCCGATACCTCAATTTTAATTATCTCATCACTTTCATTTTTTCTTTTACAAGAATCAAACTTTTCCTTTAATTACTTTTCTCTTAACTTTAATAATTTTTTCTTTTTCTCATAATCTATAATATAGGACGTTTAATGGCTCTGGATAAGTCCATTTTTCCCTACCCTATAAATCTGCCACATCACAAAAATGGGAGTATTTTTGGTCCAACTTTTACTTTTTGCAACCAAACTAATATATTCAACCAATTTGGCTGGTAATATTTCTACTTACTTGTATTTTACACCCTACTTTAACTAGTTTTACTCTTATTAGTTACAATGTAATTACTTCTTTCCATTTTTTTTCCTTTTTCTATTTCCAGTCTCATCGCATCAATGCTTTCTCTCTCCCTCCTTACTTCCAACTTTCGTCTTTCTTTCTCTCTCTCTCTCCCTTTACACTACCAACTTCTTCTCCGTCTTCATCTTACTCTTTCTTCTCTTCTCCTTTTACTCTTACTCTTTCTTCTTCTCCTCTCCTCTCTTTCTTTATCTTACTCTTTATTCACCTCTACCTCGTGTTTTCTCCCCTCCTCTACACGACTCATACTTCTTATTTCCACACCGCCATAAAAACCTAACATAAAGATGCAAAATCACCGGAGATAAAATTTGAAACAAAACTCTGAATCCTTAACCGAATCGGTATCAAATCTAAGATTCATTTTGTGCATAACATATTTCTTTTAGAATTTTCAGATCTATTTCGAAAACTCAGCGTGATGTTCATCTGTTGTGATGTAAGGGAGGGAACTTGTGGACCTGCGAAAAGATCGTGGATTGGAGCTCAAAAAACACGTTATATTTGGGTTTGAGCACAATGTTAAGCACAATTTTTTCAGTATAAGCCAGTTTTCAGTAAGGTTAAATTTGGGTTTGAGCACAATGTTGTTTTTCAGGTACGCATATGCTACTCGGTGGGAGTGAATCTTGAATAGAACGGTGCTGTGATACGCATATTCAAATGCTTTTGTGTGTATGCAAGTTATTTCAAGGGTTTGGGAAATACCTTAAAAAAGAAGAACAACATTTAGGCAACTTATCCTCGGTTGTGGTAATGTAGCTGCAATGACAAAATTAGATGGTAATCCAAATTTGGTGAGTCTGTTGTTATTGTGTTCGTTCAGTTGTTATTTTTTTCCCCATTTTCTGCTTTAGTTTTCAATAATACATTTCTATTTAGGTTCCAACAGTTTTCAATAATACATTTATATTTAGGTTCTGAATAATATATCGACTAATCTGATAATATTCTAAATAAAATATTTACAGTGTGATACATCTCAAAGATTCAACAATAAGTATTCTTTCAAGTTTGAGAACAATTGATTCCAGGAGGAAGACATTACTATTGTAGTCAAGAACGATTGGAAATAGGGAGAGGATGTCGAAATTGTGAATCGTATTTCGTCATGCCCTGGTGATTTGAATAGTTGGAATAGAAGGAAAAAGAGGATAGTTCAGGATAAGATTGCAGGTTGCAGGAATTGACTGTTGTTGTTGTTTTTGTGCAGGAATTCAATGGTGATATAATTTTGCAGAGCATTGTTTCATGGTCTTGATTCATATGGTCATTTGCTACTGATAAACTATTCATGATGACAACTGCAATGGATGGGGCATTTCTGAGCATGGACTAGCAAGTTTCCTTGATTCTTTTGTATGACCACAACTACAAAAGGACCTTAGTTTGCATTTGTGAGTACTCATGAATATTTATCACATTTATTTTTCAAATTCTTTGTTCATTTCAGTTGATTGACATAAGGTTTTCTTTTTGAGCCATAATATGGTCAGACATTATCTGCTATAAAACGATTCAAACAATTGCATACAGGTCTAGATGCAACATTTATTACTACCAATGAAATTCAGTTTGCCATATTAGAAGCTATTTATTGTCAACTTTATTGTTAGCTTGTGTCTGTAACTCTACTGTCGTATTTTCTCCTATTAGGGCTCCGCAAAGAATTTTCCTAAATGATACACTCCAAAACTCAATCAGGTGCTGAATAAGTTATCACTAATAACTATATTTTCCTACTTTTGCAATTCCTTTTTTGGGGATGATACTAATACTTTTGAATTATTAAGTATCATGTAGTGTTTTTCCCTCAATACTTGCATCAGAGATCACTACACCAACATTTCTTTTAAATTCGTCTATCAACCCATGGCAGGTAAGATTATTCTGTTACTCAACTCAGTTTATTTGAGTAGTGATGCTGAGAAGTTTAACACTCGTTCACTACTAAAAAACTGCAATTTAGAGATGAAATAAACACAAAAGAACACTTGCTAGATTTCAAATGTTATAGTATTTATTTCCACATGTCAGTTTATTGACTGATTTTATATAGGTAAGTGGATCGAAATTCTGGCAGCAAGTAGGAGAGTCTTTCCACCATCCTAACGAAGGCATGTAAAAATAATATGTTCGGTATTTTGTACTAAGCATATCACGACATCTCGCAATTTCTTATATTTATAGATTACTGTTCCAGAATGGATTATAGTTTTTTGAACCTAGCCAATACTCATGTGACCCTTCTAAGATTGAATTTCACAGGTACACTGGAAAATACCTATTCCTTAGTACACCTTCTGTCTCTATGTACACCAATAAATAAAATATTTCCATTCCTAAATGTGATATTAAGGAGAATTAGTGATTTTCGATGGATCTGAAGATGCACCCTTGCCACAACTTAATAGTATGACAAAGCTACAAACTCTGTATGTTTTTTCCTCTGTGTCTTTCAAAAATAGAACGTAAACAAAGCTACAAGAGAGGCACTCATACTATATCATTGTCTATATTATTGTTTCACATGGTTGTAAGGAACTGCAACATCACTGAAAAAATTGCATGATTATGTTGGGACTATGACATTATTAAAACACTTTAATTGCTTACTTGCTGCATTTTATTTTACTACTGCTAACTATTTTAATTGTGACTGCAGCGAGGCTAATTTTGTGAGTATAAGCCGACTCTTTGTCAAATTTGTGAGTATAAAACTCTTAACACTTGCAGATGTGGCTCGACCATATATATAGGAGATTAAAGGATAAGAAGGATTCAGCTGCTCCCAACAACGTTGTGTTTATTAAAATGAAACCCCTATTCAAGAAATTTGAGATTGCGGCATAGATGATAAAAGATTGATGAGTGTCATTGATGAATCTGTCAAGTTAGAGATAGAAAAGGCATACTTGCCAACTTATGATTTCAAATTAAAAATGTATCTTTCATGATCCTCAATATATTGTTTCTTAGCATTTACTCCACTATCATGTGAATTAATATTATGTTTTTCCAATAACTTTTTGTTTGAACTTCCTAGGCCCTCATGTTATTTATGTTCTTACAGTGCATATCTATTTTAAGGTGTGGCCACTGTAAGCAGCTTGTGTGGCCACAGGAAGTTTGAGTACAAATTATGTTGAACAAGCAACTGTATAGATTATGCTGAATTTGGTTGTAAGTTGCAAGCCTCAATTTACAGTATAATCATTTTTTTCTTTTTTTGTTTAATGGTATTTTTTATTTTGATCATTGTGACTCTGTAAGATTGAAAGTAAAACCCAAACTTTTATTTTAGTTTGACAGGGAATGGAAATGCTAATGGAACTGAGATCCTTGAAGGTGGTGGAAAAAAGGATGCTCAAACAAGAGAAAAAAAGGGTTTCTTATCTCTTTCCCAAAATCTTGGGAACATTTTAACCACGTAATAATGATTTTATTAGAATCTGGTCTTTATTTTTTAGGTTAAAAAAATGCTGCGTTTTTTAACAGACACATTACATGATTTTCAGTCCCCGGTAATGGCAGATATCATGTGTTTTGCCTCTCAACAATCTCGTGCTGCTCCTGCAGGTGCTATTATATTATGGGCAATTACAGAAAATGCAGGAAACCCTTTATTCGGATGACTGTTTGCATCTGGTATCATTAATATGGTGACTTTTAATCTCAACTTTTCTATCCATAATATTTTTCATGGTTCCATCTCTTTTTCTATAATGCCCAATAACATAATACACCGTATTTGCAACTTAATGGTAGACTTGACCATCACCAATAATTATTATTTTGCCTCCCAATGTTCCAACTATACAATTTCCAAAGTATTAATGTATTTCCATTTCCTATGTCGGGGGGAAGCTGAAGAGTCACAACCTTAATTATATAAACCTGCCTCCTATTCTCAACAACACAAACCAAACTTCAGAAACGCGGAACTTTTTCTATGGCGTCCAACAAAATTCTCCATGTTGCAGAGCCTTCTGAGGTCCAAACAACGCCTGAGATACAACCATCTGCGGACTTCCAACAATGTGACGGTGTCCATCAGCCTGTCGACGCCCAACACCCTCTACAGGTTCAGCACATACATTAAGTACTACAATTTTTAATCACTACAAAGATCTCTCTGTTATTCTTTCTTCGTGTTTTAATATGTTTTATTTTTTTAACATCAATAGACGGAACAAAATCACGAACATGATGTCCATGTACAACCGGCTGCTGAGATCCAACCACGTACAGAGGTTCAACCGCCTCCGGAGTTCGACCACCCTCAACCGCACCAACAGGGTCCCCACGTTCAACAACCTCAATAGCTCCGCCCGATACAATTTGGTTTTGCCTGGTTCTTTTTGCCCTTTCTTATATTGCATCACCTTTTGAGCCTTTCTTAATGCGAATACACCTTAGCCTTACCGTGGCTTACATCAGGAATACCCCATAGTCTATTCATGTCATGGTCTGTAGTTTTTTTTGTTGATGTGAAAGGACACAGTCTGTTCATGTGCATCAAGTGGGTTATACAATATCCATATATACATCAAGGCATATGTTGTGGCAGCAGACTTGTCTGTTCATCTTCTTGACCGTACTCATTTAATGGCTTTGTTCAACAGGTCCCTCACGCCCCTGCTCTGCGACAAAGAAGAAAGAGATCAACAACAATGGTGAGAGGGGTACAAAAATTTGCTTAAGATGATGATGAAGAAGAAGACTACCAACTCTTTGATTCTGATGTTGACGATCAACGAGACTATACCTGGGACAACATTTTGTCTGCTAGGAGTTTTAGATTTAGTGATTAAGTATGCAACATTTCTTTTGATTTCTTTTCTGGTCATTTACTATGTATTTAATCTTTGGAATGTTTCTTCAAATCAACATTTTGTCTTCTTCAACTTGCATTACTTTATTACATTTAGTTTTAGCAGTGTCTTCTTCAATAATAATTTGCACTGTGCACTATTTATAATTTAAATGTGCTTTCTTCTAAGGCTATTGCAGTTGGGATGAGCTAAATTATAATTACAACAGATTCCACTACACCAATAAAAATGTATAGCAGTTCAATTCAAAAATACACATACTTAACACTTTTTATCACCAAACACGTAAAGCTTCAAACTGTAGGGACCTGTCTATTTATGCAGGCAGACTTAAACCACATCAACGAAATTTATTTAGACAAACTACCATTAAAGTGTAGTTGGTCAAAAAACCCAATATTTCACTCGCATCTCCATTACAGTGTGGTATGAAATACATATAATTAGTAATATGCCAAAAGTTAATATTACTAAATGATTTTAATTAGAAAAAGAAAAATACCATTGTATTATCGACCATTATTTTCTAATATGTGAAATAAACAAGGGATTTTTAAAAAGAATGAGTATATATTTTAAAATCGTATCCCCTTATAAAATAACATCTCATTTGTAAAAAAAATAAAACAATAATTTCAATTTTATTTCTGATACTATTATTATTAAGTTTTGTCTTTATTTAAAAAAAAAGTAATGCGTTTTGTTTTGTCATATCGTACAAATGATTTGAAACGGGGAAAATGAAATAACTTATCCAATTACTGTCATAAACGGAAACAAATTTATTATTGATTTAATTTTTTTGGTATACAAGAACAACTTTACTGTTCATTCAAATAATTTTATAAATAATATTAAAACAAAATATTTATTTATATACACGAAAATACATTGTTCATTACATGTTTTTACATCGCGAAAAAAACTATTGTTACAAATGGTAACAACTTTATTATTTATTCAAATATTTTTATAAATATTATCAAAACAAAAATAATAGTATGATTTAAATATTTTTTATAAACGGGAACAACTTCACTATTGACTCAAATATATTTATAAATCATGTCAAAACAAAAATAATATTTATATACGGGAAAAAATATATTGTTGTTTACAATATTTTTATATACGATAGCAAACACTATTGTGATAAACAGGATCAACTTTATTACTGATTCAAATATTGAATAACAGAAATTTATCGATCATTGTATTATCTCTTATAACATAATTGTCTTATTTGTTAAAAAAATGTAAACATTTCATTTATCTAATACAACTTTCAATGTTTTTGAAATCGTATTATTATACTAATTTATTTTTAAATATATAATTTTATTTAGATATTTTTTGGGACAATTTTGTGTCATTCATAAATATTAAAAAATACTAAAAAATACTTTGTTGATTCAAATATTTTTATATAGATTCAAATATATAAGTAATGTCAAAACAAATTTAATATTTATATACGAGATCAAATTCGTTGTTGATTATAGCCACTAATTTATTATATCTTTTAAAAATAATAACTTCTTTGGTTGAAAATTTTAAAATTTTAAAATTTATTTTTATTATAATTTCAAAAAAATGCGCGTACCATACCAGTACCTTAATTAGTGTTTCATTAGTTCCTTAACGAATTATTATTAAATTTTGCAAACTCAATTAGTGTTTGTTAGAAAATAACTTAATTAATATTTAATTTTCATTTTTTTATATACGTATTTTAAACGTATAGTATTCTAAATTTTTCAATGACTAACGTATCTCCGTATCAGATTCGTATTGTATCTGTGCTTCATTGATGGCCACATCTTTCCAAACCTGTTGTGGTATTGGAAGTGGCTGAAGCAGCCCCGCCGGTGACCCGTGTGTTGTTTTGGCTTGTTGGTATATGGTATAGCTTTGCACGAATTCCAGTGTTATTTTTCATATCCTGCCAATAGAACTGTCCAACAATTCTCGCCATTGTTCTTGTGTTTCCGGCATGGCCCCCAATCGGAGAGTTGTGTAATTCTTCCAAGACCATCTTAATAAGCACTGCATCCTCAGGTATTGCTAACCTACCCTTCCAAGGTTGGTTGATTATTATATTGTTCTATGAGCATGAAGGCTGACCTTTGTTCAGACCAAGCCATCATCAGCACCCTAGAAAATTGAGAGTGAAAATCTGCCTATCATGCTGGTGTATATAAGTAGTAAAGAATTTCTATTTTTTTTATCACTATGTTTATATCATTGCTCCCAAATCTCTACTCCCACTCGGATCTCTTAATTTTGATTTTAAAAAGAAGTTACTTTTGGTTCGAGAATTATGGTAACTACTTCCAACCATAACCAATCTGGTTTTTGGATATTACGGACATTCCAAATACAATCCTGTATTGAGAGGACGATACACGTGATAATTAAAAAAAAAAAAAAAGTTAAACATAAGATGTCCATTATCGACACTGACACACATGTCAAATATAATTCATAGTGTTGAAGTCGAAACATTCATAGTTTAGTGTCGAATTGTTTAAGTTGCTTCGACATAATCGTGTTAAATTTGATTTGATTGAATTCAGATTTGGTTAGATTAGATTTGATATTTTGGGCTTTTAATTTTGGGCCTTTGCAAATCTATATCTATAAATAGGAAGTATCCTTGCATTGTAATCATAACATTGTATTGTATTCACAGTTGCAGATTTTAGAAGTGAAAGTGCAATATATTCAGAAATCCCACAGTTCGTGGGTAGAACACTTCTCCTCCAAATATTTCTCTTCTCTCTCTTTTCTTTCTTGCTATTAGTTTGTTCTTCTTCTTTCTTTGCTCTTCATTGCCATTGCGTATTGTAGTGGGTTTTGTGTACAATCTTGAGATCAAGATTGAAGTGAAATTCTCATAGGGTGTGGTGAATTTCCAACATCTGGTATCTAGAGCTCCGGTTGCGATTCAAAGAGGAAAATCGTGATGGCTATGAATCATTCAAATGAGCACTTTCCGGCGACCCTACCAATTCTCAAGAAAGATAATTATGAGAATTGGTGCAAGCAGATCAAGGTGGTTTTCTGTTATCAAAATCTTTGGGATCTTGTGAAGGAAGGAGTAACACCGCTTGGGGAGAACGCGATAGATCAAGAAAAGGCTGCACACAAAGAATTGAAGAAGAAAGATTATAAAGCGCTGTTTATAATCCATCAATGTGTTGATCCAGATAACTTTGAAAAATTTAGCGATGCAGAATCAACAAAGGAAGCATGGGAGATTCTTGAAAAGTCATTTGGAGGCGCAGAGAAGGTGAAAGAGGTGAGGTTACAAACTCACAAGAGAACCTATGAGTTGCTTTAGATGGAAGACAACGAAAGTATTACATATTTCTTCACCAGAGTTACAAAGCTGGTGAATCAAATCAAAGTATGTGGAGAGGTGTTGACATCAAGATCAGTTGTTACAAAGATCTTGAGGTCATTGGCTCCAAAATTCGACCACGTGGTAGTAGCCATAGAAGAGTCGAAAGACTTGTCAGTATTGACAAAAGAAGAGCTTCAAGGGACGCTTGAGTCTCATGAACAAAGGATGGCTGAGAGAGCTGCAGCAAAGTCGAAGAGTGATATGGCTTTGCAGGCGCAGACAGAAAAGGAAAGGAAAGGTAAAGGAAGCTGGAATGGCAACAAAGAAGGAAACCAGTCGAATCAGAAGAAACCTTGGAACCAAGGCAACCAAAGAGGTGGTGCTGCAGGTAGAAGAAAAGGTGGTGATTGAAAATCTGACAAAAGTCACATTCAATGTTTCAATTGTCAGAAGTATGGCCATTATGTTAGTAACTGTCCAGAAAAGAAGAAAAACCAAGAAACTGATGCAAATCTGGCGAAACATGAAGAAGAAGAGACGTTGCTGATGGTCACAACAAAAGATGAAGAAAGATTCCAAGATCAGTGGTACTTGGACTGAGGATGCTCATCACACATGACTGAGAGGAAAGATTGGTTTGTTAACATGAAGCCCTCGCGTCGAAGAACACGGTGAAGTTTGCAAATGACAACACTCTAGCAGCTGAAGGTGTTGGTGATGTTCTGATTATGAGGAAAGATGGCAAAAGGTCAACAATTTCCAATGTGTTGTACATTCCAGGTATGAAGAGTAATTTGCTCAGTATAGGGCAGCTAGTCGAAAAGAACTACAAGGTAGTTGTCGAAGACAAGATGATGAGAGTTCTCGACGCAGATGGTAGGTTGATCTTGAAGGCTCCAATGTCTCAGAATAGGACCTTCAAGATTGAACTCAAGGTGATGGAGCACAAGTGTCTAGCAACGGCAGCCAGCAGAGATGAGTGGTTATGGCATTTTCGACTAGGCCATCTCAACTTCAATGACATCAGAGAGATGAAGAGAAGAAATATGGTTTCAGGATTACCAGAAATTGACATTCTAAGTGAAGTATGTGAAGAGTGTGTTCAGTCGAAACAACACAAGAATAGCTTCAGCAAGGATGCAGGAAGGAAGTCGAAGGCAATTCTTGAAGTCATACACTCTGATGTATGTGGTCCAATCCAGGTGGATTCGATTGGTGGCAACAGATATTTTGTCACGTTTATAGATGATTTCAGTCGAAAGTTGTGGACTTACCTCATCAAGAAGAAAAGTGATGTGATTGAGGTATTTTCCAAATTCAAATCCATGGTCGAAAGACAGAGTGGTCGAAAGCTGAAAATTATGAGGACAGATGGTGGTGGAGAGTATGTGTCGAAAGAGTTCGATACATTATGTGAAAAGGAAGGGATTGTGCATGAGGTGGTGCCACCCTATACACCACAGCAAAATGGAGTTGCAGAACGAAAGAACAGAACCATCATGAATATGGTGAGAAGTATGTTGAATGGAAAGTATCTACCCAAAGAATTATGGGGAGAAGCAGTTTCGACAGCAACATATATTTTGAACAGATGTCCGACGAAGAAGCTTGAAGGAGTCACACCAGAAGAATGTTGGTCTGGTGTCAAGCCAAGCCTCAGTCACTTGAAGGTGTTTGGATCTATAGCACATAGACATGTGCCAGATCAGTTGAGAAGGAAGCTTGATGACAAGTCGAATCAGATGATCTTGATAGGATATCATTCGACTGGAGGTTACAAGTTGTTCGACCCAGTGAATAAGCAAGTAGTGATCAGCAGGGACGTGATCATAGATGAGCTTAAAGAATGGGATTGGAAAGAGAAAGCCAAGAAGGATTTAGTGAGAATCTCTTGTGAAGAACCAGTCACTGAAGTCGAAAGAGAAGTTCGACAGGAACCAGTTGCAGATGAAGCAGGTTCAAGCAGACCTCGACGAACAAGACACATGCCTGCAAGGTTGTAATAATGTGTAATCACATCAGATGATGTGGTTGATGATGAAGGTGAGCTGGTATATTATGCTTTCTACGCAGATGTCAAACCAGTCAATGCAGCTGAGGCATTGAAAGATTCGAAGTGGGTGAAAGCAATGAATGAAGAGTTAGAGTCTATCGAAGTCAACAACACCTGGTCACTTGTCGAATTGCCTCAAGGCAAGAAGGCAATTGATGTCAAGTGGATTTACAAGGTAAAGGTGAATCCTAGAGGAGAAGTAACTCGACACAAGGCGAGACTTGTGGCGAAAGGCTTTCTACAGAAGGAAGGAATCGACTTCGATGAAGTGTTTGTACCTGTTGCTAGAATCGAAACAATAAGGTTGGTTGTTGGTCTAGCAAATATGAACAAGTGGCACACATGTCAGATGGACGTGAAGTGTGCATTCCTTAATGGTCCCTTAGATGAAGAAGTTTATGTCGCACAACCAGCTGGGTATGTGAAACGAGGCGAAGAAGGAAAGGTGTACAGGCTGCATAAAGCCCTGTATGGACTTAAGCAAGCTCCAAGAACTTGGAATAAGAAAATCGACAGCTTCTTAAGGGAGAAGGAATTTGTGAAGTGTACGACTGAGCATGGAGTATATGTAAGAAGAAGCAATGACGAATTGCTTATACTATGCCTCTATGTCGATGATTTGTTGATAGCAGGTAGTTGCAAGAAGGAGATCGAAGATTTCAAACATGATCTAAGTGAGGAGTTTGAAATGTCAGACTTGAGAAATCTCTCATATTTCTTTGGCATCGAATTCTACAAGACTAGTAGAGGTTTGATGATGCACCAAAGAAGATATGCAGGTGAAATACTCAAGAGATTTGAGATGCAAGATTGCAACTCAACTTCGACTCCAGCTGAGACCAGACTGCAACTGTCGAAGGATCCAGACGAAGATGATGTCGACCCAACCCAATATAGAAGACTTATTGGGTCACTTAGATACTTTTGTCACACAAGGCCTGACTTACCATACAGTGTGGGTATGGTAAGCAGATTCATGCAGAAGCCAAAGGTATCACACCTAATAGCGACGAAGAGGATACTGAGGTATCTGAAGGGGACTCTCGACTATGGCATTTTGTTTCCTGCAGCTGATGAAGGGAAAGAATGCAAGTTAGTGGGATACACCGACTCTAGTTGGTGTAGTGATGCTGAGGATAGAAAATCCACAGCTGGATACGTGTTTATGTTAGGTGGTGCACCAGTTGCTTGGAGTTCGAGAAAGGAGCCAGTAGTGGCATTGTCATCATGCGAAGCAGAATATATAGTTGCTTCTCTTTGTGCATGTCAAGCAACCTGGATGGTGAACTTGGTCGAAGAGATTACAGGGAAGAATCATGGAGCAATTACCATGAAGATCGACAGCATGTCAGCTATCAACTTGGCAAAGAATCCAATAGCACACGGTCAAAGCAAGCACATCGAAATGAGGTTCCATTATCTTCGAGAGCAAGTAGCAGAAGGGAAGATGAAGTTGGAACATTGCAGAACTGAGAATCAGATTGCAGATATCATGACGAAGGGAGTGCAGGTCGAAACCTTCAGAAGACAAAGAGCCATGATGAATGTAGATAGTTTAGACACAATGAATTAGGTGGTGTGTTAAATGTAATTCATAGTGTCGAAGTCGAAGCATTCATAGCTTAGTGTCGAATTGTTTAGGTTGCTTCGACAGAATCGTGTTAGATTTGATTTGATTGGATTCATATTTGGTTAGATTAGATTTGATATTTTGAGCTTTTAATTTTGGACCTTTGCAAATCTATATCTATAAATAGGAAGTATCATTGCATTGTAATCATAACATTGTATTGTATTCACAGTTGCAGATTTTAGCAGTGAAAGTGCAATATATTCAGATATCCCACAGTTCGTGGGTAGAACACTTCTCCTCCAAATATTTCTCTTCTCTCTCTTTTCTTTCTTGTTGTTAGTTTGTTCTTCTTCTTTCTTTGTTCTTCATTGCCATTGCGTATTGTAGTGGGTTTTGTGTACAATCTTGAGAACAAGATTGAAGTGAAATTCTCATAGGGTGTGGTGAATTTCCAACAACACACACACACACACACAGATATATATATATATATATATATATATATATATATATATATATATATATATATATATATATATATATATATATATATATATATATATATATAAAGAAAATACTAACATACACCCAAAATTGGTGGACTCTACACAAAAATACATTACATATATTTTCTTTCTATTTTTTTTCTTCATCTTTTTAATATGAGTCCCATTTAAAAATGATGGGCCCCACACAAAAATACACTAAGATGTATGTTGCTAATGCACACCTACATGATGTATATTAGCATGTAGGTGTGCATTAACATGACCCATATATATATATATATATATATATATATATATATATATATATATATATATTCCGAGGTGTGAATGTTATATAGATAGTAACAAATAGGGGTAGGAAGCTCTATTGTTAATTAATAAATACATAATTATACATTAAATTACCATAAAGTTTTGTAGTTTGGATAATCTTTCTTCCATCAATTTCTTTCTTGCAATCGCTTTATCTTTCCACCAACCTCTTTGTTTATCTCATGTTTTCATCCCCTTTATTAGTTTAATTTTTTTCTCTTGTATCTGATAAAAGAATAAGTAGAAAATAGCAAATTGTGTGCAATAGATGGAAACTTTTCAATATATAAAGAAGAAAAAAAAGAATAACCAAAAAGAAGTTATTATTAATGGATCATTTTCTCATGTAAGAAGTTCCAGTCAAAAAATGTAAGAAGTTATCAAATTAACTTATGTTTTGAAAATGCTATATTAAGACAATTCAGTTGATAATTGTTAGAGATATTGAATGGAGAGTACGTATTCGAATTCATACATAGGACTTGTTCGTCTTTAATAAATAAATTTCAACTATTAAATTATTTTTAAAAAAGCTTAATGTTTTGAAAAGAAAATTGTCAAGAATTCTAAAAATAAGTTACACAATAAATAAGTTGTTTTTATATATTATCGTAGATATATTAAAACCTATAATCTCCAATAGAGTATACATATTTTTCATTTCTCTACTCATATGCAAATAAAGGAATGGGACTATTTTTTCAACTTCCATTTTTGTTCTTACTGGTTCAAACATTCATGTTTTCATGTTGCATATTTACGAACAAGTGCGAGACATTGACCCATGTGCATCATTGAATCAATTTTAAGTTTTAAAATTGACCAAGAAGTTTATATTCGATTTATTTTTTGTTTGAAAATTCAATTTTTGTTTGAAGATAATATAGTTTAAAAGTAAATTTCATATCATTTTTTTTACCCAAAATTTTCATATCATATTAAAAACAATTTTTAATTTATTCTTTTACATGATGGTTGGATAAGCGTTTTTTTTATATATAATTAATTTTGATAAATATTCAAGATAAAATCTAATGTATGAAATAAAAATATTTATATATATTTTACTTTTCTTTTAATATAAAATATTATTGTGTTTTATTTTTAAAAAAATATTATATGTTAATATAAACAACATGATTGTATATTACTATTCTTGATTTTTCATACAATTATAATAAAGTATTAATGTTTAACTTAAGAATATTTTGTCCTTTAAAAAATTAAAATATTTCTCACTTTTCTATTTATCTTATCTTTCTTTTATATTAAACAATAGCTCAATTATATTTGATTTCTCATATATTTCTCTCTTCTTATACCCCTTTCTTACCTCTTTCTTTTTTTTTTAATTTATTCTTTTAACCAATCTCACCCTAATAGATTATACATAGATAGTCCATTATCTATAAACATTAATCCAATGCTTGCACTTACATAAAATGAAGAAATTACGCCAATTTAAATTTCTCAACTACACAAACACTAATTAGATATATAAAATGAGAAAATATTCCAAAAGACACAATAACAACAACCACATAGTGAACTACACAAAACATTTTGAAAAACAAATTATGTTGCGTTCAAGTGTGAATGGTTGGGTCTCACCTCATATATGAATTAGTAGAATGTTAAATTTATAAGACATGAGACTCGTATACCTAATGCCTTGTGGTTTTTGATGGAGATGTGGTCTCTCTCTCTCTCTCTCTCTCTCTCTCTCTCTCTCTCTCTTGTGATATTGAAACATTGATCATGTTGTTGCTCTCACCTTTCTGCGACTCTCCAAAAAGTGGTATCAGAGCTTTTATTCGATTTAGTGGAAGAGCGGGAGATGAATCATGTGTTGGATCATGCTTTATGATGTGGCAACTCACACTTGGGAGGAGGATGTTGGGTTTAACTATGAGTGATTAAGTATAACATCGCTTAGGAATGGGTAAAATGTTGAATTTATAAGTGAGGTGACACATTTACATAATTCCTTAAGGTTTTTGATGGAGATGTACATGGTAGTTTTCTCACTTATAGTCTGGAGGCATTGGTCTCGTTGTGTTCCACTCTCCCTAACAAGTCATAGCATAGTTATGACTTGGCTTGTTGAGGGAGTAGGAGTTGGATCCTCTTTTGGTTTTGTTATATAATGTAAGAACTCACAATTTTGGAGGAGATTTTGGGTTCACGTTAAGTGGATGAGTCCCTTATTGCCTATGAATGGGTAGAATGGTAGATTTAAAAAATAGGAGACCCATATATATAATGTCTTAAGGTTTTTTGGTGGATATCTGATTAATAAGTTATAGTTTTACATTAAATACGTCAATACTTATCTGTTTATTTTATAAGTAATCATCACAAAAACCCTCGAATTATTTATGACAACTAAAGAAACACATGTTTGGACTTTTCTTGTATGCATTTATCAAAAATATGTGAAAAGAACGGGAAAACCATGAAAAAGAACAAAGAAAACAGACAAAAGCAAAACCCTGAGGAATAAAGGCTTGCTAGGCCCGATTTACATGCACATTGGACGCAATATAGGGCTAGGTGGCAGCACTTGGTTCAAGTAATTTGTGGTGAAGCAATGGTTAACATGCTAGTCGAATGGGTGGTGCGCTATGAGGATGCTCATGGATATGGAAAATGGAGAAGTCATTGTCAGAATCAAAGACTATGAGGTATATTACAGGGTAATAGATGTCACGTAACACCAATTACTGTCAAGCTATTGGTGTTAAACAAACGCTTGTTGGGAGGAAATCCAACCTTATTTTAATTTTTTCTTTAGAAATAGGTTTTAATTGGTTAGTTAAACTTAAATCACACTAATGAAAAGAAACATGCCAAGCCACAAAAACTGGGTCCGCTAAGCGCAAAATGACCAAGCCATTTCCCGCCCAGTGCACCCAGGGGAAACCTAGAAGTCTGAAACACGAAATCTCAACTAGTGCAGAACAATCCAGCCTAGCGAGAGGTCTATTTCAGAACTTTAGGAAACCTAAATAGACATAAGATTAAACTTCACCGCTTAATTTTTCTCACTCGTTTAAATTCTCTCATTTGCAAAAATACTTAGCGCACACACATACTAGAGATCACCATTGAAGGTCAAAATCTTCACCAAGATGAACTTCAATCCATCACAGAGATTGCTCAGGTATGTTATTCTACTCTACTTTTTTTCCTTCAAATTTCTCATTCATTGTGCTTTACTCAAACTTTCTATGGACGCCCAAATTTAGGTTAAATTTAGGGTAACTATATTGCTCCATAGTGATACAATTGGATAAGTTAAGATTGATGAACTTGAGAATTTGAATTGGGACTTAACTCAACAAAAAAAGGGAAATTTTTGTATGATAAAGACAAATAGGTATACTATAACCTTTGATGAATTTGAAATTTTCCTTTAATTGGTAATGTGTATGTATACTCAAATTGTTTGTCGAATACAACATATCTGTGGAATATCTGCAATATCATGTTTTTCAACAATATGGAAATTTTATCATATTAAGCTAACAAATCTAAATTCCATATATGTTGTTGTTATATGTTTCATATGGCTTTGGGAAGATCACACACTAGTACAACGAAGAAAGACTCGTATGGTAGTTCATCTTCCATACCATATGACTGTTCGAATCGTAGTTAAAGGGGGGATTTTGTTATCGTCTACACAGGGATTGGGGGTATTTTGATACTTGCCTTTCAACAATTTATCTTTTAAGAATAAGGGGTTTTCAAAGTTTTGTTCATAAAATTGTCACGTTTTTAGTAGCAAAGCTTATAAATTCTAAAGATTGTTTTTAACAATGTATATCAAAAGTAGTTTTCATCTACCCTAACTTATACATATTCTTTCAATCTTGCATGTGAAGTGGGATCTGAATAATATCGTCACGCATTCTCTCAACACCGTCTATGTCTAGAGCGATGTCGTGAGAAATAATGTATTCATCGCTACACGATTTCTCCATATAACAACCAATATAGTAAGCTTTAAGTTTAACACAAAGCAACTATCGACCATAGACTGATTTCTCCAATCTATAAATCGATAGATGAATATTTTAGGTCAAGTTTTACAAAATCTATGTCTAGAGTTTTAAAAAACAAGAATGGATCATTAAGAACAAAAATATTCATCATATATTAATCATCACTTGTTCACATACAAGGCCAATCAAAAGAAATGCATACAAGTAAAAGGTAGACTACCTATACCTTTGATACAAAGGAAATTAGCTACCCATAACCATGGTAGCTTGCTTTATAAGTTTTGGAAGAAGATGAATGAGCATCCACGTCGAAGAATCTAACTCGGATGCAAATCCAGCTTCTATTTGCAAAATATCACCTTTTGGTGAAGAAATCTGAGAAAATGAAGTTCTTGTGTGTAAAAATGGGTTATGATCCCCAAAAATAGTGAAAAGTACTTATATAGTACTTTTAGAATCTGTCACGTTCGCACTGCGAACTGTTTCTTCGCCTAGCGAACACCCTTTTAGGCACCTGAAGTGCCTCTGAACTGTTAAACTGCCCCTGAGAAATATCTGAAGTTCGTTGTGTGAGCAATTCTTTGCACTGTGAACTACCTCGCTACAAGTTTGCACAGCGAACTTAGGGTTCTTTAGCTACTGACTTCAGTCTGGATTGGTTTGTTGGCTCTTCGCTGATACTTTGGCACAGGGAACATTCGCTGCTTGTTCGCCCAGCAAACTTACTGCCCTTTAGCTACTAACTTCATTCTGAGATGGTTCGCTGGGACTTCGCCATGAGTTCGCACAGTGAATAATTGCTGGCACCCCACGCTGGATATTTGCACAACGAACATGCTGAAATCCTTCTCTTCCTTTGGCTTCCTTGCCCAATCGCTTGTGTATTATACTTTGATGTTTTTATGCCTAATTTCCGCACAATAGCACACAAATCAAAGCAAACAAAGGTATTTTCTCAATAGTGAAGAATAACATGCTATCATGGAGTAAATCCAACAAAATAACACAAAAGAGTTGAAAAATGCCAATAATTAATGATCAATTTAAAGTAAGTTTGGCATTCAACAATGACGCACACAGGTTCAGAAGCTTTATGCACAAGCAATTTTATGTTGAATTAGATTAGAAAAATATTTTTCAAGAAAATACTTAGAAAAACATTAGAGATATTCATATGTGGTGCGAGAGATCAACTCATGGGGTTGGGGTATTTTAGTGACTCCTACAAAGTATGTTAATTTAGTAAAGGAGTTTTATGTCAACGCCAAACCAAATGATGAAGCACCATTAGCTATAATTTCTTGGGTATGAGGCAGAGAAGTCCCATATGGCAAATATGCCATCCATGCATACATCTAAGACAACTATGTAAAAACCCCTAGGAAGTTAGATCCAGTTTTAATAAAATTGGAAAAAGGAAATTGGAATTATGATAGGATTGCCGCTAACAATTCCAAAGCAGGATAAACTTATGAATTGGGACAAGATGGATATCCCGTACGTTTCAAAAGATCTGACCTGACCATCCAAGCTCAGATATGGACAACCTTCCTCGTCAACAATGTTATACCTATAGGTCATACATCATTTGCTCCAGTGAAAACCTCATGGTTAATATGGTATAGAGTATGATGGAAACAAGTGGACATAGCACGAGTATTCTCCAACAAAATATGGGAGACGATGGACTCCCAAAAAAGGTAGGCATTTGGTCTCCCAGGTTTGATAATGGGCATGTGCAAACATTTTGGAGTAGACATTCCTGAACATCTTCATATCAAGAAAATGTCTAAGCTATATGAAGCCTTCATTACCAGATATTGTATGGGTCGGAGAGAAAGAGAAACACTGACACCACCACCATTACTACCACAACCAGTTGCATAAACACCATGCACATTGAACTTGGGTGTGTAGGCATTTTATACTAAGTACATGGATACACCCAAGCTCCTACATATTTTGAATATTATTATGTGATTATTTAAAGCACGAAGTGAGCTTTGAAGACTTTAAAGCTCTTCCAACACCAGTTACCAGAGACTCTTATTTAAAGCACGATGTGATCCCCCTCTTGGAACTCAAGTGCTTTCCTTCATTTATCATGATAGCTCTTATGGCGACTCTCTGAAACTCTTATTTTTTCTTGGATCACATTGATCTTCTCGGTGGTCAGTTGGAAAATCTTCAGTCCAATCAAAACACCCTCTCCCGAATCATACCAGCATAAAGGTGTCCTACACCTTCTATGAAATTCTGGCACAGATATCAGATGTCCTACACAGATGTTGAGACACGGATATCCAACACAATGAACAAGATAATAATAATAATAATAACAGTGCAGAAAGTAAAGAACACAGTGATATGTTTACCCAGTCCGGATCAACAATCCTACTCTGGGGGCTACCAAGCCAGGGACGAAATCAATATACGATAATATCAATTCACATATCATACAGTAACCACTCCCGGTTACAATCCGCTCACTTAATCACTACCCTTCCTATGACTTCTACCTAAGATCACCTAGGTATGAGGCCCTCCTCAAATCCCTCTTCAATCACAAACCGTGATTGGTTCCTTTCAACACAAGAACCAAAACGAAAGACACCCTTTCAAAACACACAATTCTCAATACTTCAAAGCTTATGAGAATTGACACACATAAACTCAATGCTTAAAAGTTTATGAGTAACTGAAAGAACTTACAACACAAAACTAGTCCTTGTACTATTATCAGAATGATACCAGTTAGGCTCACAATTAACAATCAAAAACCCTAACAAAACACACGTAAGTTCCACACCTAAACTAGGTTTACACCAGTCAATATATAGCATTAAATCTGGACTGGATTGGGCTTCAAAACGCAGCAAAGAGACTGCACATAATTTTGCAAAATAAACTCCAAGAAAATAGGTCTTCAATCTAATGTTTCCTAATATGTCTCCATAATTAGAAATTATTGAAAATCCGAAAACCAACACAAAAACTCAGCCCAATTTACTATGGACGCCACATAAGATAACTAAATATTCACAGAATATTCAGTAGCAAATACCAACAACAGAATCTTCCTTTTAAACCAATAGCAGACGCGATGTCCTATGATCCAGGATGAGACATCTTTATCCGACATGTTGAATGCATAATATTAGAACATCTTGTTTCAACATCTTGCTGCTAGAATAGTTTTAGCAAAATAAATGCCAACCACAAAATCAAAGAAATAACAATCTCCCCCTTTGGCTTATTTTGGCTAAAACTACACACCAAACAATCTTGCAAAGATAAAACAAGCAAAACAACAATATCAGAGACAGCAGCAAAAAACACACCATAGCACCAACAAAAACACAGCATAGCAGCAAAAATTCACAAAAAAAAACTCTCCCCCTCAACTGCAGCAACACAACAACATACAACATTCTTCCCCTCAACTGCAGCACCAGCACAAGCACACCTCAAGCACACTACTCCCCATTTTTATCCATAAATTAGACAAAGACAAGTATAACAGGTATTATTTTTGAGAAATGATCAACTCATACACCAGAACAAACAGCATCAGAAAGTAGATGCACACACAATCACATAACCAAATGTCATGCACAAACTTCAGCGTCTTTCCCTTCATAAACACCTGCACCAGCTGCACTACCAGAATTACCTTTATACTTTTTAATCTGGCAGCCAAAAAGAACATTAATTGCTATACTTCTTCATGAATACAAACGCCAAGTCTTCCCCTCAGGTTTTTAAACTGAACTGCATCCAGAGCCTTGGTAAATATGTCAGCAAGCTGATTTTCTGTGCTAACATGCTCAAGAGTTATGACTTTGTCCTCCACAAGTTCTCTGATGAAATGATGCCTGATATCAATGTGCTTAGTCCTGCTATGTTGAATAGGATTTTTAGAAATATTAATAGCACTCAGGTTGTCACAAAATAATGTCATGACATCTTGTGTGACATTATACTCAGATAGCATTTGCTTCATCCACACCAGTTGAGCACAACTACTTCCAGCTGCTATGTACTCAGCTTCAGCAGTAGAAAGAGATACAAAATTTTTCTTCTTACTAAACCATGAAATAAGATTATTTCCCAAAAAGAAACAACCTCCAGAGGTACTCTTCCTGTCATCAGCACTTCCAACCCAATCAACATCATAGTATCCTACTAAAATGGAACTTGAGTCATGGGAATACAACAACCTATAATCACATGTACCACTCACATACTTAAGAATTCTCTTAACTTGATTGATGTGACTGACCTTGGGTTTTGCTTGGTATCTTGCACATACACCAACTGCAAAGGTTATGTCTGGCCTACTTGCTGTGAGATACAGCAGACTGCCAATCATGCTTCTGTATAAACTCTGTTCAACATTCACTCCCTTTTCATCTTTGGATAACTTCAAGTGAGTAAGAGCAGGAGTTCTCTTGTGCTTGGTATTATCCAATCCAAACTTCTTCACAATATTCCTCGCATATTTTCTCTGACAAATAAAAATGGAATCTTCCATCTGCTTGACTTGAAATCCAAGGAAGTAAGTCAATTCACCTACCAAGCTCATTTCAAATTCAGATTGCATTTGTCTGACAAAATGTTGGACCATTTCATCCGACATCCCACCAAACACAATATCATCTACATAAATCTGAGCAATCATTAGTTTCCCATCCTTCTCCTTGACAAAGAGTGTTTTATCAATACCACCCTTCCTGTATCCATGTTTGACTAAGAACTCAATCAGCCTTTCATACCAAGCTCTTGGAGCTTGTTTCAAACCATACAAAGCCTTCTTTAGCTTGAAGACATGATCAGGAAAATTTGGATCCACAAACCCTTTAGGCTGCTCAACATAAACTTCCTCATTTAGATAGCCATTCAGAAAGGCACTCTTGACATCCATTTGAAACAATTTGAATTTCAAAAAACATGCCACTCCTAGCAACAATCTGATGGATTCCAAGCGAGCCACAGGAGAAAACGTTTCATCAAAATCTACTCCTTCAACCTGTGTGTATCCTTGAGCAACTAGTCTGGCTTTGTTTCTGGTGACAACTCCTTGTTCATCAGACTTATTCTTATATACCCACTTTGTTCCAATCACATTTGTTCCTGCTGGTCGTGGTACCAGTTCCCAGACTTCATTTCTCTTGAATTGACAAAGCTTATCCTGCATATCACTTATCCAGAACTCATCTGTCAAAGCCTCTTTAACATTCTTTGGTTCAAGCTTTGAAACAAAACATGCATTTGACACAGCCTCCCTCGATCTGGTTCTTACACCTTCATTCAGATTACCAATAATCAACTCCTTAGGGTGATCCTTCTGAACCCTTATAGAGGGTCCCCTGTTAGCATCCTCTACCTCTTCATTCTCAGGTCTAGTGTCGGTCTCTTGAGCATTATCTTCTACGGACTCAGTGTCTTGTGAGATTTCATTGTTCATGGGAAAGTATGTTCCAACATCATCTGGGACATCTTCGTCTTTGCCAGAGTCATCAACCACCACATTTATGGATTCCATCATCACCTTAGTTCTGGAATTAAATACCCTATATGCTTTGCTGTTTGTAGAGTATCCAAAAAATATCCCTTCCTCACTCTTAGGATCCATCTTTCGCCTCTTCTCACGACCCGCCAAGATATAGCACTTACTCCCAAAAACATGGAAATATTTCACATTTGGCTTTCTACCTTTCCATAGCTCATAAAGTGTAACAGAAGTACCTGATCTGATAGTCACCCTATTGTGTATATAGCAAGCGGTATTCATTGCTTCAGCCCAAAAATGATATGGAAGCTTTTTGGCATGAATCATGACCCTTGCACACTCTTGAATAGTCCTATTCTTGCGTTCCACCACACCATTTTGCTGAGGAGTGATTGGTGATGAGAATTCATGAATGATTCCTTCAAATAAACAAAACTCTTCAAACCTGCTATTTTCAAATTCTTTCCCATGGTCACTTCTGATTCGAACAACACCACAATCTTTTTCTCGTTGAATCCTTTGACGCAATTCTTTGAAAGCTGCAAATACTTCAGACTTTTCTCTGATAAAGCTTATCCAGGTGAATCTGGAGTAATCATCAACGACAACATAGGCATACTTCTTCCCTCCAAGACTTTCAACCTGCATAGGTCCCATTAAGTCCATGTGAAGCAACTCCAGAACTCTAGAAGTTGTGGCAAGATGTTGAAGCTTTTTGTGTGACATCCTTGTTTGCTTCCCAACTTGACATTCACCACATATTCTATCCTCATCAATCTTCAGCTTGGGAATACCTCTAACAGCCTCACTTGACAGAACTTTCTTCATCCCTTTCAAATGTAAGTGACCCAATTTCTGTGCCACAGTTTGGTTTCATCTTCCTTTGACATCAAACAGGTAGACAAACTTTCTAATTCTTGAGGATTCCACAGATAGCACTTATCCTTAGACCTGGTTCCCTTCATGACAACTTTATTTTCTTCATTGGTTACTAGGCATTCAGATTTTGTGAAATTTACTTTGAGCCTTAGATCACACAGTTGGCTTATACTAATCAAATTTGCAGTAAGCCCTTTGACAAATAGAACACGATCCAGATTTGGTTGTCCTGTGTAGTCCAGCTTTCCAACACCTTTTATTTCACCTTTTGATTCATCCCCAAAAGTGACATAATTGGTAGAGTGAGGCTTGATATCTGACAAAAATTTCTTCACACCAGTCATGTGTCTTGAACAACCACTGTCAAAGTACCAATCCTCCATTGCAGATGCTCTGAGAGAGGTATGCACTATGAGACCAGCCACCATATTTCTAGGAGTCCATCTTTTCTTTACTTTAGCCCAAATCTGTTCTTTATTTGGTTGATGAACAGTCTTGGGATAACCATGCAAGTTGTAGCAAAAGGACTTTAAGTGACCAAACTTTCCACAATAATGACATCTCCACGGTTTATACTTTGAACTATATATTATTTTCTTATGTTTCAGCTGATGTTGAAACACGTGATTTGACATCTTCTCCTCTTGCTTTATTTTCTGAGAAACAAACTTTACTACAGACTGCTTGTAGTTCTACGCTTGACTGTTAAAACTAAGACCTTGTACATTTCCAGTATTTCTTCCAGTCTGAAGAATCTCATCTAACACTGTGGAACCATTGTTCAACATTCTTATAGATTTGGTCATATTGTCAAGTTTTGACTTTTGTAATACAACCTCCTCTTTAAGATCAACAATGATCGATAGATGTTCTTCCTTCTCAGCTTCTAGTTGAGCTATCAGGACCTTCTGTTCTAATATTATCTGGCACCTCTCTTCATTCTTGATACACAACTCTGAGAACCCAGTGATAACTTCCTGTTTAGTGAGTTCTCCAATGTAAGATTCTTTGTCAAAATCACAACTTGTTCCTTCATCAGATTTACAGATTCCAGTCAAGGCTGTCACCAATTTTGTTGATTCTTCTTCAAGATCACTCTCAGACTCTCCTTCTGACCAAGTCACAGATAAGCCCTTCTTCTGCCTTTTGAGATACGTGGGACACTCAGTTTTTATGTGCCCAAATCCCTCACATTCAAAACACTGAACTCTCTTCCCTTGATTAGAGTCTTCTTCAGTTCTGGACCTTTTGCCTCCATCCTGGTTTTTACTGATGTCGAGTGACTTGTTCTGAACATTTGCTCTTGACTTCCAGTCCATCCTTTTCAACACTTTGTTAAATTGTTTTCCAAGCAATAACAGATCCTTAGACACCCCTTCATCTCTGACCAGGTTACCTTCATCGTCTGAATCACCAGCATTTGACACAAAAGCTATACTCTTCTTCTTTTCAGACTTTTCACTGATCCCCAATTCAAATGTTTGAAGTGATCCCACAAGTTCATCCACTTTCATCTTATCTATGTCCTGAGCTTCCTCTATAGCAGTCACTTTCATGTCAAACCTCTTAGGTAGAGATCTGAGGATTTTTCTGACCAGTTTGCTATCAGACATCTTTTCACCTAGGGCACTTGAAGCATTAGCTATCTCAATAATGTTCATGTGAAAATCATGAATGCTCTCATCTTCCTTCATCTTCAAATTCTCAAACTTGGTAGTGAGAAGCTGAAGTTTTGACATCTTCACCTTTGAAGTCCCTTCATGAGCAATCTTCAAAACCTGCCAAGCCTCTTTTGCAATGGTGCAATGTTCAATTAACCTAAAGATATTTTTGTTAACACCATTAAACAATGCATTCATGGCTTTGGAATTTCCCAAGGACCCTTTGTAGTCTGCATCATCCCAGTATTCCTCTTCCTTCACCACATCAGTAGGATTACCTTCTCCATCTCTAACCTTTGGGGGTTCCCATCCTTTGATAACAGCTTTCCATGCTTGATCATCCATGGATTTGATGAATGCTATCATCCTTGGTTTCCAATAGTCATAGTTGGAACCATCAAGCAGAGGTGGTTTGTTCAAAAATCCTCCATCCTTGTCCATTGCACCAGAAAGTACCTTCCCTGAATCTCACCCCGAACCAAACAAGGGTTCAAGCTCTTGATGCCAATTGAAATTCTGGCACAGATATCAGATGTCCTACACAGATGTTGAGACACGGATATCCAACACAATGAACAAGATAACGATAATAATAACAGTGCAGAAAGTAAAGAACACAGTGATATGTTTACCCAGTTCGGATCAACAATCCTACTCTGGGGGCTACCAAGCCAGGGACGAAATCAATATACGATAGTATCAATTCACAGATCATACAGTAACCACACCCAATTACAATCCGCCCACTTAATCACTACCCTTCCTATGACTTCTACCTAAGACTCACCTAGGTATGAGGCCCTCCTCAAATCCCTCTCCAATCACAAACCGTGACTGGTTCCTTTCAACACAAGAACCAAAACGAAAGACACACTTTTAAAACACACAATTCTCAATACTTCAAAGCTTATGAGATTTGACACACAGAAACTCAATGCTTAAAAGCTTATGAGTAACTAACAGAACTTACAACACAAAACCAGTCCTTGTATTGTTATCAGAATGATACCAGTTAGGCTCACAATTAACAATAAAAAACCCTAACAAAACACACGTAAGTTCCACACCTAAACTAGGTTTACACTAGTCAATATATAGCATTAAATCTGGACTAGATTGGGCTTCAAAACGCAGCAAAGAGACTGCACACAATTCTGCAAAATAAACTCCAAGAAAATAGGTCTTCAATCTAATGTTTCCTAATATGTCTCCATATTTAGAAATTAGTGAAAATCCGAAAACCAACACAAAAACTCAGCCCAATTTACTATGGACGCCACATAGGATAAATAAATATTCACAGAATATTCAGTAACAAATACCAACAACAAAATCTTCCTTTTAAACCAATAGCAGACGCGATGTCCTATGATCCAGGATGGGACATCTCTATCCGACATGTTGAATGCAGAATATTAGAACATCTTGTTTCAACATCTTGCTGCTAGAATAGTTTTAGCAAAATAAATGCCAACCATAAAATCAAAGAAATAAGATTCTACCATAAAATGCTCAAATAGCGCAATTCTAATGCTCGAATGCAAACTGTTGTTGTAGGTAAACTCGATCATTGGTAAAAAACCATCCCAAGAACCTCCTTGTTCTAGTGCATAAACCCTCAACAAGTTTTCTAAGGATTGGATAATCCTATTCGTCTGGCTAGAAAGATATTAAGATCCCTACCTAAAAGGCTTGATTTGAAAGTCATAATTATTGAAGAAGCCCAAAACAATAGCACCATCAAAGTGGATGAACTCATTTGATCATTGCGAACCATTGAAATGGTAATAAATGATAAAAGTAAAAATCGGTTAATTATTAGTATAATTTTAATCAAATTCATATTTTGAATATGTTATTAATATGGTTTTAACCAAATCCATAATTTGGACATCCATATCCAAAATAAAATTCAAATTAGTCATTTTTTTTTAAAATTCAAAATAAAAAATTTCCTTCTAAAATTTATTTTTTAAAAAAATAAATTATTATTTAAAAAATAAATAAATAAATTTTGTTATGAAATTTTTTTAAAATTTTTTTAAGTAAATAAAAAAATAGTGAAAGAAATGTTTTTTTAAATAAAAAAAATGTTTTTTCCAAAAAGAAAAAAATTATTTATTTTTTAACATAAATATTTTTTCTTAAAATAAAAAATATTTTGTTTTTTTTTTAAATAAAAATTTCTTGCAAAAAATGATTTTTAAAAAAATTAAATCAAAACTAATTACATTATTGGTTATTGTAGCGAGCGATTTTTGTCGGTGACGCGACCACCTTATCGTTGAAGTTTGGAAGAAATGGTGCTACTTTCTGATTTTTTATTTATCCCATGAAGCTGGAAGGGAAAGGGAAGGTATCTAAAAATAACCTTGCACGCGAATGTTTAACTGAACAAACGCTTTAAAAGAGATTGGGGGGTCCGGGGTCAGGTTATACAATGGGTAGTTGTCAATTACCCATCCTATATGTGGTTATCCACAGGATATTAGCTTTAGATTTCGCTTTGTAATTGATAGTGTTTATCTGCTGATGGGTTGGGAAAGTTTCTTGGGAAAGTGTGACAGGAGAGTGAGTTTTGTTTATGTTTTGGGTAAGGTACTGGACCTAAGTTTTGATTGGTATGCTCAATAAGATTTCGCAATCTTATGCCTACGTATTCCCATTTAAACGAAACAGGGAAATCAGAGCAATCGTAGTTCCTTCTATTCTATGGGAGGAAAAAGATGTTTTGGTGTCTTGTTCAAAGCCCAAGACATGAAGCTAAAGGAGATTTGTATCTTGTTCAAAGCCCAAGATATGAAGCTAAAAGGTTTTGGTTGAGAGAGAATTTGTCATCTCTAAAGAGAAACTGTTGATGTTTGTGTGCTTTGATCAAAGCACAAGTTTGATGCTAAAAGGTTGATTGACTCAGCTAGGGATTTCTTTATACGAAGTCAAAGAGGAGGCTAGATAAGACCGACTCAACAAGATAGTGTATATGTCTTGTACAAGGCCCAAGATTGAGGCAAAAAAGAGACTGACTCTTTGGGCATATCATTATATAAAGCCTAAGAGGAGGCTGAGTAAAAAAAGGTTTTGACTCCGTCGGGGAGGTTTTATAGGTGTCTTGTACAAAGCCCAAGATTGAGGCTGAAATGGGAAATTAACTGACTCGGGTGAGGATATTTTTTTATGTGTCTTGTACAAAGCCCAAGATTGAGGCTGCAATGAGTTTGATTCTGCTTGGTGAAGTTCTTCCTCAAAGCCTAAACGAAGGCTGAGAGGAAATGACTCGGCTGGGGAAGATAGCTGTCCCCAGCTCAAGAGAGGCAAATTTAGGTCTTGTACAAAGCCCAAGATTGAGGCTAAAGGGTTCTGACTCAACAAGAGAGTGTTTTTATTTATCTCGTACGAAGCCCGAGATAGAGGCTAAAAGGGATTGACTCAACAAGAGAGTCTGAAAAAGTGATTGACACAACAAGAGAGTCTGAAAGTTGATTGACTCAACAAGAGAGTCTTTTATACTCAACAAGAGAGTGATTTGCTGTCTCGTATGAAGCCCGAGACTGAGGCAAAAAAGGTATTGACTCAACAAGAGAGTCTGAAAAGGTTAGCTCCGCTGGGGGAGGATCATTGTACAAAGCCCAAGAGGAGGCTGACTATGTTGCGGAAAGATCATTTTACAAAGCCTAAGAGGAGGCTATCTTACTGCTGAGAATTATATCCATAGGCAGGCCCAAGGGTGGGGAACTCTCATGAGAGAGACCGGGTTTCTGCTGGAGATTTATCTAGAATGATCGGTGTTTTTTCCTATGTTTTAAAGGAACTTGAGAATGTCTTTGAGACTCTAGGGGGTTTAGACTGCCCAAGTCTACTGGTGTCGAAGAGCTTTATCTTTTGTAAGATGCCCAAAAGAGGGCAAGGGCCTTAAGGGATGAGAATTAACCCTAAAGTGGCATGAGGTTTGACACTGGAAAGACTGCTCTAGCAAAGGATGACTAAGTTCTGTCTTATACCTTTAAGAGGTCGTTAGGGTCCTTGTATTAAGCTCAAGAGAAGGCATGAGAACTTCTAGGAAACCGAAGGGTCCTTGTACAACGCCCAAGAGGAGGCGGGGGTACTTTTAAGAAGCCTGTGGGTCCCCAAACCAAGAGAAGTTCAAGAAATGCAATTCACAGAGAAGAGATCATTCCAGGAAAGTTCGAGGGTTTGGAAGAAACTCAATAGATGCCATTCACGGAGAAAAGATCATCTCTGGGGAGTAGAGTTTCTTTGACAATTTCTAAGGGTGACAGTCTGAGAAAAGGTTCACCGAGAATACTGCCTTTCTCTTTGTTCCATATTGTTTAACCCCAAGAGAAGGGAAAACTGTATCTGGAATCCTATGGGGATCTAGTTTTGTTTGTATTCAAGAGTGACCAACAGGGCTTTACCTAGTTCTAGACGTAGTTGCCGGGGAAAACTCTAAATAACTATACTAGTATATATACAATTGATATATGACGAGTATTTAAAAGGTATGAAAGAAGACTTACAGTGAAGCAGCCCACAATACAGTTATTTATATGAAAGTAGATAAAAGAAAGCGGATAAACACTTACCCATTGTAGAGCTTCCATGCTGTTTTGTTAGTTGTTCAACAGAGAAATTAAAGAAAGTTTGGATAACAACTATATATTTGGGTTCAAAATCAAAGGAGAAAGTATTTTGAACAGAGATCGGGGCTTACAGCTCAAGGAGAGGCCCAAGTTTTAACAGTGACTGTACTGTTGTTTTGAATTTGTACAGGGACTTATACAAATGACTAAGGCCCAAAAAGGTTTTCTATACAAAGAGGTGGGTCTTACACTCTACCAAGAGGCCCAAAAGTGCTTTAAAGAAAAGAAATGAGACTTACAACACGAGGGCAGGCCCAATTGTTTGTTTGAAAATGGCGATCGCGCCGAGGTTTCTGACGGTATCGGGACTTATACAATACACTGATGCCCAAAATTGTTTATGTACAAAGGGATGGGTTTTACACTCTACCAAGAGACCCAAAATGTTTTGAAGAAATTTGCTAGGGTGAAAATCAACAAAACCCTAATTTCATCATTTTTTAAAGTAATTATTCAAAGACAATTAATTAAAATGATAAAGATACCAAATAAGTTTGAATAAACAACTTGTGATTTTTGGTTAAGGTTTAAAAAATGATATTTAACCACAAGATGAATTAAAACTCATTTGGTCTTGATTTTTCAAGGAGAAAATTCATTTTTTAAAAGGTTTAAAACAATAAAATGAATTTATTTACAAAAATATCAACTATATTAAATAATTAATATAAATCTGATTTTTTTTGTGAAATAAAATATTTCAACATTTTTGTGATTTTTCAGAAAAAGAATCAACCAAAAATGATTAAAATTGATACCCCCAGACCTCTTGTGTGCAATGCGTGCCTCCTACCACTGGGGTGGTGATACATCCGTGTATCAAAACCACCCCATGGATATATGAGGCATGCCTTGCTTTTGGCCTGGCCAAGGCAAGGCAAGGCAAAATTTTGGCAAAAAACGTGAAGCTTGTAACTTTCTCATTTCTCCATGGATTGGGACAAAATTTAGGTCTATCCTGCCTAGAATTTCACAAGGAATCTAATGGTGGTGGTGGTTTTTTCAGATGAGGCTCCTATTTCAAAACCTGATAGTGTTCTTGAAATAGGCCTATAATTGCATTTTCTATGCTATCTCTTGTTACAGGCATGAATTACATGATGAATTGGTTCAAACACAACATATGTAACATGTATGAGATGTGCATGATCAGTGGACCTCAAAGCAATGCATATTTCAAAGAGTTCAAGTTGTGATGCTGACCTCTTTAGGAGCTTTTTTGGGCAATCTGTCAAGTGTTTTGTTCCAGAAATAAATTGATGCTTTGGACACCCTCAAATGATCCCTTGGAAGCTTTTAGAATGGTTGGAATCAACTGGAATCCTCAGGAACAAGTTTGAGCTCTTTCTTGCAAAAGGGGCAAAAGTGGCCAATATAGTAACTCTCTCAAATGGTGTTCCAGACTTGGAGAACCATTTGGGACAGTTCAAGGATGATATTTGGAGTGTGTTTGAGGCTTTATCTGGTTTTGGAAGTGACTGAATCAAGACATGGCTTGAAAAATGCAAAAAAGTCCAATTTTGAGGTTTTGAGAGGGGACTTTGTGATTTTAGTGTTACAGGTCACTTATGAGAGTTTGGACAGCTTAGATATGACATATTGGATGTGTTTGGATCATGAGCTATGATGGAAATTCTCTCTAACTCAAAAACTCAGAGTTACCTTGCAAAAGAAGGCATTTTGGCCTAGAGAAAGAGATTTTGAGGAAAGCATGTGTTGTAGTGCTTTGGTGTACTCAAACTGAGCACAAATAAGCTCTATTTATAGTAGAGCAAGTTTGTTTTGCAAGCAATAGTGAATGGCAACTGCAACAACTCATTGTCCAATTGCATCACTTTGGAATCTTAAGTCTCCTCTAGCCATTGACTAGAGGTTAGAGCACATACCTATGGTTTTTTGGTTCAGAGCTTATCCTTGACTCATTCAGTTGGAAATGGTTCAGTTCATGCCACCTTGGTGCATCCATTGAATGCTTGGAAACAAAATTGGAGTCTTGGCCTCTTTTAGTCTTTTTAGGGTTTGGCATGCTACTTTGGGCATCTTGGACTTGGGAGGCTGATGGATCAGTGCTTGTCCCTTGGTTGTTCCCCCTTGAGGTGTGCAGATGGATAAGCATGCTTGGAATTGCACAATTTGAGCAAATCGAGCCTTTATGCACAAATCTGCCTTGCCAAGACTGTTTGCAGCAAGGCATGTTGCAGCTGTCGTAACTCCTAGCTCAGATGGAGTTTGATGAAGCTTTTGGACATTTTGGAAAGCCCTTATGTGATACAGCATATGTGTGAACATAGTTTGTCTTGAAACTTTTTGGATCCAAGTGAAAAATCCTCCTACATTTTGAAAAAAAGCAAGACAGATTCTGACTTAGTGAAAATTTCACTAAGTGTTGGAAAAGTGTCATTTTCATGTTTTTAGCCATTTTGATCACTCCATAACTAAAAATCCATGAGAAATTAGAATGAGGCGTAGTTTACACTTTTAAAGTATGCCATGTGAGCTACAAATCCATCTTTGGATCAACCAAAATGGTTGCTTGGATCTCAAGTTATGATCCTTGGAAGTTGGCACCCTAGCCACTTTATTTCATAACTTAGAAAAATTCTAAGTTTTTATGGTTACCCCTTTTACAAGTTATCCCACTTTCTTTGATTTTTCTTGATGAATGATGATTCCAATCACACATTAACATCGTTTTAGGGTTAAGGAACCATAATTATGAAAAATCTCAAAAAGTCAAACTTTGACTTTTATGCACAGTTGACTTTTTATCAGATGAATTCCAAACTGTGCGATCCTCTATGAAATCAAGTCCTTGCCCTAAATCAAACTTGATGGATATGTTCCATAGGTGTTATAGGGTGTATTGAATCATGTCCCAAGCTTTGGGAGCATGTCTGAGTCAAAAGTCAAAGGTACAATTGACTTTTCCCTCAAAACCCTAATTGTGGTCTAGATGAAATTGAAACTTGTGGATCAAGCTTCTTGATCAATCCATTATTGCAAATGGATCAATGCAGTGTGTTAGAGACCCTCAAATCATGTCTTAAGGTCTTGGCTCATGTTTTGTCCCAAAAGTGAACATAGGGGTGAATTAGGTCAAGAAACCCTAATTCCTGATTTTTGGTGAATGCATCCCCTGAGGCTAAATTGACTTGATGATTAGGTTTATGAGGTCTCTTAGAGTATTTAGGGTTATGCTTTGAAGCATTGGCTCATGCCCAGATGAAAATTTCCATCTGGAGGCCCCAGTCGACCAAAACCCTAATTTAGTGACATTGGCGATCTTGAGGCTGGATACACTTGGAATGCTGCAACCTTGTGCCTGATTCTTGATGTGGGAGTCCTCTTAATCCTTTATGGATGTTTGAGAGGTTATACAAGTTGAAGATCATGTCATTTCTTGATTGATCCTTTGTCTAAGGCTCTGAGAGGGCTTGAAACCCTAATTCTTGATTGTAGTGAATGCTCAACAATCCCTGAGGAGATTGATGAGGCATGTAAGTACATCCATATTGTGACGATTACTTTCACAATGATGGGAAATATTAGTGGTCAAAATTTGGGGTATGACAGTTATGAATATAATCGATTAATAACTGGTTTTTAACCATTTTTACAAAAATGAAAATCGATTATGACAATTGATTTTAATAACCGGTTGTAACATATGGATTATTTATGGTTATGGAACGGTTATGGAAATTAACCGTCCATGTGCATCCCTACACATAACCATCTCTATTTTACTTTTTGATTAATGCCAACTAATCGTCAAATGTTCTTGTGACCCACGTAATCATGAGTGGAGGAGATGCAGACTTGTTAATTGTTCGAGTTTGCTGCTACCACCGAGATATTTATATTATGTTAAAGACTCAATTGAGGTAAGGAAAGAGATTATTTTATTAATGTGTGTAATATTGGTTGTGAATAGAGGGGTTGGTCTTAGACCTCGACTTCGACCTAATTCATTGAGGAAATTTCTATAAGAGATAATTTGTCTTGAACCCTAGATTATTGAATGATAGATCCTTAGGGTGTTTGTGCGAATTGGTATGTTTGCTCATGATTATGTGTGTAACTGTTGAATCCATGTTTACCTTAATGAAGATGTGTTAATATGGATCAATTTTGTGTTCACGTTGTAATTAAAGGACGTCGTGATGTGTTATGTTATTTAATTTTCTGACTATACTATTTTTATGAGTTTTAGGTTGATTAAACACGCTGGGAAGAGTTTCGATTGAAGAAAAGGAACAAAAAAATGCATAAATCATGGAGCTAATACGGGTCATAATGACCATTACAGATCATAATGGCCATTACAGCCATACCGTAATGCTCGCGAATCAAGACATACAAATTAATTTTGTGTAACACCTCAATTAAAATACGCGTCTAGAATCACATTAATTTAAATATTAATTCGTGGTACTAAATGCATACACGAGTATCTAGATGACATCTTACAACATGTTTAGGTTACAAAACATGGTACATGTACAACCATAGACCACTACAAGAAATTTTGCAAATAATGACACAATGGTTACTGATCGGAGGTGATCAGACTGGATCGTCGTGGCCTTCACGTAGGGTAGATGATGATGCTTGTAGGAGAGGAGGGAGTGTACCTGCAAGGCACTCTGACGCTCAAGTAAGAAAGGGCCGGAGAAAAAGGGGCAAGTACAAAGTGTGTTCTTAGGATGATTATTGGATACCTGACCCTCTCAAGTGAGAGGGTTTATATAATGCCCCCAGCGCGTGACCAACGGTCCCTATTTTCGGGGCGAAATAACTATTTCCCAAATAATAGGTAACTGCCCAAAACTAGCTGTTATGTCGGGCAGGGTGCCCTAAACTAGCCGTTATGTCGGGCAAAGGCATAGTTCCGGGCACCTGCCCATAGCTGTCCTGGGATTAATGAAGTCGTGCGTGATGGACAGCAGTACCGGGGGGAGCGACCTTGCCCGGTAGGAGGGCAGCAAAGTGTACTCTGCCTCCATTCTGGGAGCATAAGTGGATTGGGCCATGCCTAGCCATTGGTCCAGTCCAGAACAGTTATGACAGGTGGAGCAAAATTGTCCCTACTATAATCTTGATGTAGTTCACACGACACTTTTAATCATCTGCCTCCATATATTTATTAAAATTTAAGTTTTTTCCAGTGTTACAATCCTTTCTTCACATGTTTGCGCTTCCCCGATTTTCCAATACCGCCTAAACCTCTTCACTACCTTGTCTATGCTTTTAGTTTTTTTTCTTCTAAAATATCCCAAAGTCCCAAACCCTATGACTTCCTTTTCTACTTACCTAAATCTCAATATCTCAAAACTCTCTATTGAAACCCTCAAATTCCATTATGGTTTCGTTTTCTATTCTCCCTAATTTTAATCTCTCAATCCCTATGATGAATCTCTATCACTCTATCCTGTAATGTGCTTTCAAGTAACATGTGCAAGAAATGTATAATAGAAGAGGAAACAAAGAATCCCATGGTGGATGGCTAACCCACAGTGGTTGCATGGTCATAGTGGCCAGAGATATAATGAAAGGCTTTATCAAGTAAGGTTTTTCGATTTCAAGTTTTGGTTTTTATTGTTTCTTTTTTATTGTGTTTTGTTGCTTCTATTTGTCATACCCCAAATTTTGACCACTAAGATTCCCATCATTGTGCAAATCATCATCACAATATGGATGTACCTTTATGCCTCATCAATCTCCTCAAGGATTGTTGAGCATTCACTACTATCAAGAATTAGGGTTTCAAGCCCTCTCAGAGTTCTTAGACAAAGGATCAATCAAGAAATGACATGATCTTCAACTTGTCTAATCTCCCAAGAATCTACAATGGATCAAGAGGACTCCCACTTCAAGAATTAAGCACAAGGTTGCCCCCTTCTAGGTGGATCAAGCTTCAAGATCGCCAGTGTCAGCAAATTAGGGTTTTGGTCGACCAGGGCCTCCAGATGGAAATTTTCCTCTGGGCATAAGCCAAGGCTTCAAAGCATAACCTAATATACTCCATGGAACCTCATGGACCCAATCATCAAGTCATTTTTGCCTCAAGGGATGCATTCATCAAAAATCAGGAATTAGGGTTTCTTGACCTAATTCACCCTTAAGTTGGCTTTTGGGACAAATCATGAACCAAGACCTTAAGACATGATTTGAGGGTCTCTAATATACCATATTGATCCATTTGGAACAATGGATTGATCCAAGAAGCTTGGGCAACAAGCTTCAATTTCATCTGAACAACAGTTAGGGTTTTGCGAGAAAAGTCAACTGTAGCTTTGACTTTTGATCAGGACATGCTCCCAAACCCTAGGACATGATTCAATACACCCTATAACACCCATGTAACATGTCCATCAAGTTTGATTTAGGTCAAGGACATGATTTCCTGAAGAATTGCACAGTTTGGAATTCATCTGCTAAAAAGTCAACTGTGCAAAAAGTCAACTTTGACTTTTTGAGATTTTTCACAAAAATGGATTTTTAACCCTAATTTGATGTTAATGTATGATTTGAATCATCATTCATCAAGAAAAATCAAGAAAAGTGGGATAACTTGTAAAAGGGGTAACCATAAAAACTTAGAAATTTTTCTAAGTTATGAACAAAGTGGCAAGGGTACCAACTTTGGAGGATCATAACTCCTAAACCACAAAGCCATTCTTCCCCATCCAAAGCTGGTTTTGTAGCCTTCATGGGCCTCTACAAAAACTTCAACTAGACCTAATTCCAATTCATTGGGGATTTTGAGTTATGGAGTGATCAAAGTGGCTGAAAAGTGAAAATGTCACTTTTTTCAACACTTAGTGAAATTTTCACTAAGTCAGAATCTGCCTTCACTTTTTTCCAAATGTAGGGACATTTTTCACTTGGATCCAAAAAGTATCAAAACCAAATATGATCAAACAGTTGTTGTATCATATAAGGGCTTTCCAAAATGGCCAAGAACATCACCAAATTCAACTTGAGACATGAGATATGACATTGGCAAGATGCCTTGCTGAAATCTGCCAAGGCAAGGCAGATTTTTGCACTTTTGGTCGATTTGCCAAAATCAGCCAATTCCAAGCCTTGTCATCACTTTGGACACATCTGAGGATTGAATCTAAAGGGGACAATCACTGAGCCAAGCCTCCAAAGTCCTTGGAACAAGAAATAGCATGCCAAACCTAGAATTGCCTAAAATAGGGACAAGACTCCAATTTTGGATTGGAGCATTCAATGGAAGCACCAAGGTGGCATGGACTGAGCTATTGGCAACTGAATTCAGTCAAGACTTATCCAAGACCAAGGGAACCAGAGTTCTGTGCCCTAACCTCTAGTCAATGGCTAGAGGAGACTTGGATTTTCATTTGCCAACATTGGCCAACCCTACTCAGCAGTTGCCATTCACTATTCCTTGCAAAACAAACTTGTTATACTATAAATAGAGCTCAATTGTGATCAGTTTGAGTACACCAAATCCATCAAACAAATGCTTTCCTCAAAACCTCTTCTTTCACTCCAATTTTGCCTTCCAAAGCAAGTCACTATCGGGTTTTGAGTTTGAGAGCTTTTCCAACCAAACTAATCACACACACACCTCAAATGCATCATATGTGAGCTGATACAACACTTAAACAACACTTGGAACATTGATTTCTCAGAATCACCAGTCAATTGCTCAAGGTTTTAACGAAGTTGCAGTTGAGATGCCATGAAGTGATCTAGCCAATTTCCATAAAGTCCAAGCATTCAAACACACTCCATAGGGTGTAGGGAAACTGTTCAGATCATCACAACACATCTGTAATACCTCCAACTCAGAAATCGTTTTGAACTTGCTGTCACGACCTAGAGGTAAGCCTAAACTTGGTCATCTCTCAATCTATGCATATTTCCTCGCACAATACTTTTGCCAAATGTTCATAATCATGCATGGAATGTTTCCCTTCAATTAATTGCTTTGTTTGAATCGTGTATCAAAAATCCCAGCCTTCATGCAGAATTTAGGGTTCTTGAGGATTTATCATGATTTTTTGTTTTATGCTTAATTTAAATGAAATTAATTGTCATATACATGATCGTGAGGTTGAGACGAGCATATTGATATGTGGATTGCATGATATAATCAAGTATTCAGTGAGATTGGATAGAAAATGCAAATCTGGGCAAAACTGAAAAACGCGCGTGTTCTTCAGCTGTTCTTGGCGCCATTTCTTGCAAATTCAAATATTTGAATTTTGCGATTTTATTTAATTGATTCAAAAATTAATTTCTCTCTGTGTTTTAATGATTTTGAGTTGATTCTTTTTTTAATAATTCACAAAAATGTTAAAATATTTTATTTTACCAAAAAAACCCAAAAATATTATTTATTTCATATAATTGATATTTTTGCAAAGAATTAATATTTTAATTATTTTTTACATTTAAAATATTTTTTCCCTCTTGATTTTGTAAATTTTAATGACTTCTAATCATTTTGTAGGGCAAAACATGATTTTTGAAGCATTAATCCAAGATCATAATTTGTTTCCCACATGTTAAATAATTTTTGATCATTTTAATTGAATTTTTATTCAATTAAAATACATTTTGGAAATAAATTAGGGTTTTTGATTAATTCAACCCTCACAAATCATTTTCAAACACCTCTTGGGCCTCTTGAGAGAGTGTAAGACCCGAACCCCCTTGTACAAACAATTTTGGGCCTCACTTATTATATAAGTCCCTCTGTACAAGTAAACGGCGCGATCGTCGCCTGTTTAAAATAAACCATCTGGGCCTCTCCTCGAACTATTAGACCCATTCAAAACTTTTGGGCCTCTAATAGAGTGTAAGACCTAACCCTTTTTGTACAAAAATATTTTGGGCCTCAGTTATTGTATAAGTCCCGATACGTTAAAAATCTCGGCGCGATCGCCATTTTCAAACTGAAAATCATTGGGCCTCCCCTCGTGTTGTAAGCCCCATTTATTTTCCTAAAATATACTTTGGGCCTCTTGAGAGAGTGTAAGACCCAAACCCCCTTTGTACAAACAATTTTGGGCCTCACTTATTGTATAAGTCCCTTTGTACAAGTAAACGGCGCGATCTTCGCCCGTTTAAAACAAACCAATTGGGCCTCTCCTTGAGCTATAAGACCCATTCAAAACTTTTTGGACCTCTAATAGAGTGTAAGACCCAATCCTTTGTAAATACAACCCTATTTTTGGGCCTCACTTATTGTATAAGTCTCGTTGTATTTCAAAAAGTTCGACGCGATCATCGGCCGTTGAAAAATCATCTGGGCCTACCCTCGTGTTATAAGCCCCACTCTTTTTCTTTAAAACTTTTTGGTCCTCTTGAGAGAGTATAAGACCCATCCCTTTGTACAGAAAACCTTTCTTGGGCCTCAGTCACTTGTATAAGACCCGCTGTACAAATTTAACAGTACGATCACTGGTAAAACCCTGGGCCTCTCCTTGAGCTGTAAGCCCAAATCTTTCTCTGTCAAATCACTTTCTCCTTTGATTTTGAAATATACTGTTGTTTTCAATCTTTCTTTGTTGAACAACCAACCAAACAGCATGGAAGCTCTACAACCGAGTAAGTGCTTATATGCTTTCATTTACCGCTTTCATATACATATAACTGTATTGTGGACCTGTTTCGCTGTAAGTCTTCTTTCATAAACTCATATCGACTGTGTAATAATAGTATAGATATTTAGAGTTTCCCCGACAACTACGTCTAGCACTAGGTAAAGCCGTTTCGATTATTCGTAGAAATAGACAATACTAGATCCCCCATAGGAGCACCAGATACAGTCTTCTCTTTGGCTATCCTCCTTAGGAATTGTCAAGAAACTCTACCTCCCCAGAGATGAATGTCTTCTCCGTGAATGGTATCTCTTGAGTTTCTTCCAAATTCTCAAACTTTCCTGGCTTGATCTATTCCTTGTGAATAGTCAGTCTTGAATTTCTCGGGGTTTGGGGACCCACGGGCTTCTTAAAAGCATCCGGCCTCCTCTTGGGCATTGTACAAGGACCCACAGGCTTCCTAAAAGCATCCCTGCCTCCTCTTGGGCTTAGTACAAGGACCCGTAGGCTTCTTAGAAGTATTCACAGCCTCCTCTTAGGCTTCGTATAATGATTCTTCCTCCGGGAATGATAGCCTCCTCTTGGGCTTCGTACAAGGACCTCTCGGCTTCTTAAAAGTTTCCAGCCTCCTCTTGGGCTTCGTACAAATTGTCCCGACGACCTCCTAGAGGTATAGGAACAGAAATTAGTCATCTTAATAAAATAGTATTTTCAAGAGTCTACTACTGTTTCTCAAGGCATAGTACAAAAGATAAAACTCTAGACTTGGACAGTCTGATTTCCTTTAGTCTCAAAGACATTATCAAGCACCTTTCAAAAATAGGAAGAAACTCGTAGACTCGAACAATCTCAAATACCCTTTGGATTTCCCGTTTCCTTAAAGAACGGGAAACAATCCCGATTCTCAGATCAAACCCATGGGTACAGTGTTACTCATATAAGAACTGATTTTCTCTGAACCAACATACTTGACCTGTCACTTAACTAAGATAACAACCTTAGCCTCCTCTTGGGCTTTGTACAATGATTCTCCCCAGCGGAGCTCACAACTTTAGCCTCCATCTCGGGCTTTATACGAGATACAAAAAGGTTCTTATTGAGCCGAACAAAATTTTTAGCCTCCATCTCGGGCTTCTTACGAGATACAAAAATACTCTCTTGTTGAGTATAAAAGATTCTCTTGTTGAGTCAGCCATCTTTTAGCCTCCATCTCGGGCTTCGTACGAGATACAAAAACACTCTCTTGTTGAGTATAAAAGATTCTCCTGTTGAGTCAACCCTTTTAGCCTATCTCTCGGGCTTCGTACGAGACACATAAAATCACCCTCTTGTTGGGCCAATAACCTCCTCTTAGGCTTTGTATAAGAAAACCACTGGTTGATCCAATCAACATTTTAGCATCAAAGCTGTGCCTCGTTCACAGTGCACAAACATCAACAACTCCTTCCCCTTCATCTAATCGTTGTAAGCGGCAAGCCTCTGGATTATTTACATCCATGCCACTGTCCCTCTTTTAGCATGAGAAATTCCTAAGGAAAGATAGCATTGCTCTACACTGAGTTAAAGTCTTCTCCTTCAGGTTAAAATCCCTTATAAAGGAAATTATGGCATTGCTAGGATTCACATATCCCGGTTAAAGTAACCCTCCTTTATAGTCAGTCACCCAGCAGTTGTGACAAACAGACCTTCTTTAGAGATGACAAATTCTCTCTAAAGCTAACACCTTTTAGCTTCACATCTTGGGCTTTGAACAAGATACAAAAAACCTTTCAGCTTCACATCTTGGGCTTTGAACAAGATACAAACCACCTTTAGCTTCACGTCTTGGGCTTTGAACAAGACACCAAAACACCCATTTCCTCCCATAGAATAGGAGGAACTACGATCGCTCTGATTTCCCTGTTTCGGTAAACGGGAATACGTAGGCATAAGATTGAAAGAAAAATCTTAGCGAGCACACTAAACAAAAACTCAAAATCCCATACCTTCACATATCAATCGAAAAGCATCAGTCTTAACCTCCCACCAATCGCTCGGCACTATTTTAACAAAATAACCTAAGAGAGACCCACAATCTTTGTAGCATCTGTAAACCAACAGTCATCTGTTCAAACTCAGTTTGCAAGCAGGGTTAATTGGAGACATCTATTTCCCTTCCTTCATCAGCTTCAATAGGATAAAAAATGAATCGACCTGTAGTAACCCCAAAGAGCGATAGTGCTTCGCAACCACGTCCAAAATCGCTCGCTACAGAAAAATGGCGACTTCACTGGGGAAGTGAACGAGATCTTGTTCTCTTCCCATCTCTTAGGTAGAAACCTTAAAAATGACACAGGAAAAATGGCGCCCACCGTGGGGCTCAACTTTCTTCTTTCCTTGTGTAGAAACTACAGAATGGTGACTCTGCCGGGGAGCCATTTCTGTCAGGAACATAGGATTCATAGCTTTAAAAGTCTAGGACATTAGGACAAATATATATACTGCTTTTCCTAATTGGTATATGTGTTTATTTTTCTGCTAATGGGAATGCGTGTGATGCCGCATGCGGAAAAAATGAGTATACACCTAGGAAAAACCCCTTTAGTGGCGCAGAGGCTATCGGAACTTTGCTAGTATAGGGAACGGGACTACTTTTGAAAGCATCTTTGTTTTACTCACCTACGGATTATTTCTGTTGCCCAACATTAATAACTTCGTCGATATCAACGCCATTAAGGTTTTTCTCATTGGAAACCTTGTGCCGACTTTGCTTGCAGATGCGTATCATTCTGTACACTTAGGGAATTTGTACAGCGGAGGAGAGATCACATGTTGTGTACCTTTGCTCTATAAATGGTTTATATCCCATTTGCCTAAATCTGCTGCTTTTTGGGATCATAAGAGTGCCTTACGCTGGTCGCAGAAAATCATGTCTCTCACCAACTCTGACATAGATTGGTGCAATATGATTTATGATGGAATAAGGATCATTGATCATTGTGGAAACTTCCCCAACATACCCCTTATAGGAACTAAGGGAGGAATCAACTATCATCCGGTATTGGTTCGTCGTCAATTTGGATACCCAATGAGGCATGTCCCACGGAATGTTCATCTGGAAGGTCTTTTCTTCAAGGAAGGAGAAAATGACAGAGCACTAAAGATGGAAATAGTGCACGCTTGGAAACATGTTCACAAGAAAGGACGCGAGTCTCTAGGAAAATCGGACTGTGTCTCGGTGGAGCCTTATCTCCACTGGGTACAAACTAGAGCTCTCAAGCTAAAAATACCTTATCCTCGTAACGAAATTCTTCCGCCGAGGGAATCTGTCATGTACTTCATGACTGAGACGGAAAAGCTCCGGGTTACTCTCAACAAAGTTCAACGGGAGAGAAGGTCTTGGAAGAACAAGTACCGCACCCTCAATGTGGGGTGTACCCAAATACATCAACTACTAAAAGAGAAAGATGCTCTGATTGAAATTTTAGAGCAACATGTTGTGGATAATTAAGATGACCAAAGGAATTTGCTCGCTCCTTTCACCTGGCAAAGGAATGACAACCCGACAACGGCCCAAGAGCCCCGGTCCAAGAAAAGGAAAGTACCAGAATCAGCACACGATTTCTCTTCAGAGAGGACTCGGGACCCATTAGCTTAGGTTCCTGTTTCTGCACCTTGTAATCTACTGTATTTCCATTTATGTAATCCTTGAATCTCAATAAAAAGGGGTTTCCCCACTGTTTTATATTTGCAATCTAATTGTCGAAGTTTATTTTGATTAAACCAAAAAACAATTAATATAATCATTGCATTTCATCATTCTCACATCGCGTATTCTTCTTACCTACGAATCTCACGTTTGTGTCTCGGTTCTAGAGTCAAACTGTCTCATTCGTACAATACTCGGGCCAATCGTCAGAAAAAGATGGATGATCTTGAGGAAGAGAACAGAGAGTTGAAAGAAGAGATCGACGCTCTGAGAAAGGATATGAGAAAGCTTCGTAACGACATGCAAGCCATGGCAGAAGCTCAGCTACAAAGAACTGTGATTTCAGAGATCACCTCAGCGCCCATAGTGTAGAAGTTTGATCCTAGGTATCAAATGCCAAAAGATCGTCCCTGGGGCATGCCTGCTAACTATATCCCGGAAGGATATGTTCCGCCGATCACCGAAGATCATGGAATCACAACAGATGCCGCTGGTCCTGAAGGTTACAGACTTCGGGAAAGCAAAGATGCCAGAGGCATATTGAAGACTCCTGAAGGTTACAAACTTCGGGAAACGCCAAGATTCACTGCCGTAGTTACGGTACCACCCCCTGTGGTGCACACTGTCCCGGAAGGACAGATTCCACCGATTCTTTCTGGTAAGAAGGAGACTATGTTTGACCGAATGAATGAATTCCAGAAACAGTTCCTGGAAATGCAGAAGGAACTGCAAGCCATTCGCGGTCAGGATTTATTTGGAAAGGACGCCGCAGACCTTTGTCTGGTCCCCAATGTGAAAGTCGCTCACAAGTTCCAAGTGCCCGACTTTGAAAAATACAAGGGTAACTCTTGCCCTCAGAGTCACTTGGTGATGTACGCTCGACGAATGTCAGCTCGGACGGAAAATCAGGACCTGCTGATTCACTACTTTCAGGATAGTTTAACCGGTGCCGCACTCAAATGGTACATGGGGTTAAACCGTGACACGATCGGCACTTTCAGAGATCTTGGCACTGCTTTCGTCCAACAATACAAATACAATTTGGACATGGCACCGGACTGAGATCAACTCAGATCAATATCACAAAAGGACAAGGAAACCTTTAAGGAATACGCTCAGAGATGGCGTGAGATTGCCGCTCAAATTTGTCCACCTCTCGAGGAAAAAGAGATGACAACGATCTTCTTAAAGACCTTAAGCTCATTTTATTACGACAGAATGGTCGCCAGTGCGCCCAGTGACTTCACCGAGATGCTGGGTATGGGAGTTCGTCTTGAGGAAGCCGTCTGAGAAGGACGTTTGGTAAAAGATGCTGAATCATCAAGCAGTACAAAACGATACGGTAGTGCTCTCCCTAAGAAAAAAGAGCAAGATATTGGGAATATCTCTCTCGGAATGCAAAGGCGACGGTACCAACCGGTAGCAGCTGTAACTCCTGCTATCAGCCCTGTGCCTATTCCTACGTATCAACCTCAGGTTGCGCAGAGCCAACCTAATCGGCAAAGGACTCAACAGCCTCTTCAGCAGGCTCGTCCTCCATACAATAACAACCGTACAACGCGACCACTGGGGTTTGATCCTATACCCATGTTGTACGCAGAACTATTTCCGTTACTACTGGCCAATGGGAACATCCAGACTAAGTCTCCTCTTACAGTACTGGAAAATCCGCCTTTTTGGTTTAAGGTGGACCAGACATGCCCTTATCATCAAGGAGGATTGGGGCATAACATAGAGAACTGTCTCAATTTCAAATCTGACGTGCAAAAGCTTGTTAGGAGCGGGCTCTTATCTTTTAAAGATACGAATCCGAATGTTCTCACGAACCCGCTGCCTCAACACGAGAAAGTTGCAGTCAACCTGATTGAGAAATAATCTAACAATGTCTATCAAATTCATGATGTACTCTTGTTGAGGACCAATCTGGTCAAGATGCATTGTAGACAGAGTGGATATGGCCATGTGCCACCTCATAATTATCATCAATGTGATATCTGCTCTAAAAGCAATCAAGGGTGTTCTGTAGTGCAAGCAGCTCTACAAGAACAGATGGATCTCGGATGGATCCAAGAGCACCGAGTTCGTGGAGTTAACATGGTCTATACGAACTCCAACGTCATTCAGAACCACGACATCCGTGCGATGAATGTCAATTTGGTGGCAATGTACTCAAGACAAAGCCAATATCATAATCTGCCGCGGCACGATTACAGTTCTTGTCTGACTTGCTCGGTAAACAAACAGGGATGCTCTTTCATACAAGAGGCCCTCCAGCGTCAGATGGATCTTGGATGGATCCAGGACTACCATGATAGGAATCCCTATAAGATCAACATGGTTCAGATTTTTGATATTCGCGTGATGAATACCAACCTGGTAGAGTTACATGCTGAGCAGGTCTGACTCGGATTCCTAATATCACATGATTACCAAAGCTGTAAAGCGGGTTGCGAAAATGATCGAGGTTGTACCCTTGTCCAGGAGGCACTTCAGCACTTGTTAAATCACTGGTGGATGCCAATTTATATGGATGAAGATACTCAGCAAATTAGTATCAATAACAGGAATCCTACTCGGCGTCAGAGTCAGGATGTCCGATCCGTGGAAGCTAACCTAGTGAGGTTACATTGTATTCAAAGTGGGCGTGGCCAGGTGCCACCACACAATTATGAACGCTGTGGAGTTTGTTCGAAAAGTAACCAAGGGTGCTACCTTGTGCGAGCAACTCTCCAGGGACAGGTGGATCGCGGAGAGATTCGTCCATATCCAGGTTCCGGACCCATCAATTGGTCGCTGAATTACCTTGCCGATCAAATTGAGGACATTGTCGTCATCTCTGATCATCAGAGGACTAGAGATTTTTGTGCCATCATCCCTCTGCTTGACGAATCAAGAATTCCCAACCGGGAACGGATCGAGATTACTTATGATGGTCAGAAAAACCAGAAGGTTCCCATAGTCATCTATCTACCAGAACCATTACCGTATGAATCAGCTAAGGCAATCCCTTACAAATACGGTGCAGCAATAGTCGAGAATGGAAAGGAAATTCCATTACCCTCCGTCGTGAATATTGCAGACATTAGTCGAGTAACACGAAACGGTCGAATCTTCAATCGAGGAGTTGGAGAACCTAACAAAGAAAAGGAACCTCAGGCAGAAGTTCCTAATCCACCAGTCAGCTAGTCCAGTAATTCCGACCTTTCGAAAAATGACGATGAGATGCTGAAGCTCGTCCAAAGGAGTGAATAAAAAATTGTTGATCAACTGTTACAAACTCCTTCAAGGATCTCAGTATTATCACTGTTACTCAGTTCAGAAACCCACAGGGAGGCTCTACAGAAAGTCTTGGAGCAATCCTTTGTGGAACAGGATGTAACAATCAGACAGTTCGATAGCATTGTCTCTAACATCACTTCCTGCAATAATTTGGGATTTAGTGATGAGGAATTACCTGAAGAGGGTCGCCGTCATAACATGGCACTCAATATCACAGTCAACTGCCAGGACGATGCTTTAGCCAGCGTACTGGTAGATACAGGGTCAGCCCTGAATGTTATGCTGAAGTCCACTTTGATGCAATTATCATTCAAAGGCCCTCCATTGAGAACCAGCGAGGTCGTCGTCAAAGCATTCGACGGATCCAGAAAAGCGGTTATCGGTGAAGTTGATCTTCCCATAACTATTGGTCCTCACACTTTTCAAGTCACTTTCCAGATCATGGACATCCGGGCAACGTACAGTTGTTTATTAGGAAGACCTTGGATACATCAGGCTGGAGCGGTCACCTCGACCCTCCACCAAAAGCTAAAGTTCGTCCAGAACGATCAACTCATCACAGTCTATGGGGAACAGGCCTTGCTCGTAAGTAACTTATCATCATCTACGTGTGTAGAACCCGAGGAGGTTATTGGGACGCAGTTCCAAGCACTGTCAGTGAGCAAGGACAATCAATCAAGAGGAGGAACTTCAATTTCCTCATACAAAGATGCTATCAAAGCGGTCAAGAGTACCGATACCACAGGATGGGGACAACTTGTCATTCCTACTGATAATTAAACAAAGAAGGGTCTTGGTTTTTCTGCAACATGCACCCAGACAGCTGTCAACGATGAAAGTCTTCATCCCATTCAGAACTTCTTCCACAGTGGAGGTTTCCTTCAACCAGTGACTCAAGAAGTGCATACCATCAATAAAGATGATTCCTCTGATATGGAGGAAGAATGGGAGTCCTATCTTAACAAAGACGGTTACATGTCTCAGGAAGAGGTGCCTACGCCATTTTGCTATCCCGCACAGAGTCCGAGATTTATACCCCAGTCAGATGTCGAAATGATATATGGAGATTGTGATCCGGAAGGATGCCGTGCTCCACCAAATTCATTAAAGGAAGACACTCCGATGAAGGACAATTTTGACTCTACCTACTATGGCCTGAAGGATGGCTTGCCAATGTGGCAGCCTTACCCAGGAGACTTGGGGCCAGAAAGTCAATCGAGTAATGAAACTCAGCTGAGCATCATTGAACAGAATACCTGTGTCCCCACCAAGTCATGGGATCAACACTCAGGTCATTCAGAAACTACTCAACATAACGATGAATTTGCAACATTTGCAGGACTGGAATTCATCAACTATGCTTTTACCAAGGTCAACGTCATCGAGAGAGATGTCTCCTCCAGTTCCAAAGAAGTATGGGACACCTTGGGACAACCAAGTGGAAAATTTGACTTCATGGTCAAGTACACCGCTCCTAAAAGCTCTCGCATCAGGCTCGAAGACATCCAACCTACTGGATGGGGAGATGCAGCTGAGAGCACAAATACTATGCAAAATACAATTGAGGAATCCTCCTACGACAATTCTGACTAGGAGACAGATTCCAATGATCCTGCTCCACCAGAAATCAGCGTTATTTCTAAAGACAAATCAAGGAAGGTGCCAGACTTTGTGATTCACCGAGGAGTTCGCCGCCAGTGGGTTGCTGTCGATGTGCCGAAGGTCGTTCATCAGTCAAAGTAATTGCCATCTTTATCCTTTCACCCTGCCCAGGTGAAACAAATGTTTTGATAGGGCTTGCTTTATGTAAATTTCCCTCTTCACTTTGCCCGAAGCAACAAAGTTTTGTTTTATAGGGTTGTAGTTTCAAGAGTCGACTTGTTCATTAATAAAATAACGTCGTTCTGTAATTTCCGCATTAATTGTTGTTTTCTCTTTTTTCTTTTCTCAGAAAATGGTAATCCTAAAAAACAACTCAATAATAAAAACAAGCAGTAAAAAAAAATACACTGCACACTCTCGCATTTTCTCTATCTCTTCTAAACACGAATTATCACGTCATGCAGATTGCTTGTTTTAAACCCCGTTAAAACATACAATCCGATGCCTTCTCCCAACTTTGAGTTCCCGACATTTGGGGCTGAAGAAGAAGTTGACAACGAAATTCCAGAAGAGATCTCCCGATTACTCAAACAAGAGAAAATGTCCATCGAACCTCACAAAGAGCCGTTGGAAACGGTAAACTTGGGTTCGGAAAAAGAGAGAAAAGAAGTCAGGATTAGGGAACTGCTCAGTCCAATTGGCAAAGAGAGTTTGACAAAGCTTCTCAAAGAATTCCCCGATGTATTCGCTTGGTCCTATTAGGGCATGCCTGGGTTGGATACCAGCATCGTGGAACATCACTTACCGTTGAGATCGGAATGTCCCCCAGTAAAGCAAAGGTTGAGACGAACTCACCCGGACAAGGCCAACAAAATCAAAGAGGAGGTACAGAAACAGATTGACGCGGGTTTCCTCGCCACATCAGAATATCCTCAATGGTTAGCCAATATCGTACCCGTTCCGAAAAAGGACGGAAAGGTCAGAATGTGTGTCGATTACAGGGATCTGAACAAGGCAAGTCCAAAGGGCGACTTTCCATTACCACACATTGACATGTTGGTTGATAGTACAACAAAGTTCAAAGTTTTCTCCTTCATGGATGAATTCTCGGGCTATAACCAGATCAAAATGGCGCCGAAAGACATGGAGAAAACTTCGTTCATTACCCCATGGGGTACCTTTTGTTACAAGGTGATGCCGTTCGGTTTGAAGAACGCCGGGGCAACCTATCAAAGGGCCATGACTACTCTGTTTCATGACATGATAGACAAGGAAATCGAGGTGTATGTCGATGATATGATTGTAAAATCTAAAACAGAGGAGGAACATGTGACACACCTGTCAAAACTATTCGAGCGTTTCAGGAAATACAAACTCCGCTTGAATCCCAACAAGTGCACCTTTGGTGTCCGTTCAGGAAAACTCTTAGGGTTCATCGTCAGCCAGAAAGGAATTGAAATTGATCCTGACAAGGTCAAGGCCATTCAAGAAATGCCTTCTCCGAAAACTGAAAAACAAGTCAGAGGATTCCTTGGACGTTTGAACTACATCTCCAGATTCATATTCTTCATGACCGCGACATGCGCGCCAATCTTCAAACTGCTCAAGAAAATACAATCGTTTCTCACTGATTCTCAGGGCAAATGGACCCCAAACTATGATGGCCCCTATGTGGTCACGAAAGCTTTCTCAGGCGGCGCCTTGAGACTTGCAACCATGGACGGAGAGGAATTTGCCTACCCCACGAATGTTGATGTAGTCAAGAAATACTTCGCCTAAAAAAAACGTCTCGGTGGATTGAAAACCCGAAAGGGTGGTCCAGGCAAAAGTTAGAGACATGAAAAAAATCATCCCGGTGGATTGGAAATCTCAAAGTACAATCCAGGCAAAAGTTAGGGATAATGGCAAGTAACTATGTTCAACAGAGGCAAGTCCCTTAACAACAGTTACATTATCTTGTCATACCCCAAATTTTGACCACTAAAGTTTCCCATCATTGTGTAAATCATCATCACAATATGGATGAACCATCATGCCTCATCAATCTCCTCAAGGAATTGTTGAGCATTCACTACAATCAAAATTAGGGTTTCAAGCCCTCTCAGAGCTTTAGACAAAAGATCAATCAAGGAATGACTTGATCTTCAACTTGTCTAACCTCTCAAGCATCCACAATGGATCAAAAGGACTCCCACTTCAAGGATTAAGCACAAAGCTGCTCCCTTCTAGGCGGATCAAGTCTCACGATCGACAGTGTCATCGAATTAGGGTTTTGATCACCCAGGGCCTCCAGATGAAATTTTTCATCCGGGCACAAGACAATGATCCAAAACATAACCTAATATACTCCATGGAACCTCATGAACCCATTCATCAAGTCAATTTTGCCTCAGGGGATGCATACATCAAAAATCAGGAATTAGGGTTTCTTGACCTAATTCACCCCTAAGTTGACTTTTGGGACAAATCATGAGCCAAGACCTCAAGACATGATTTGAGGGTCTCAAATATACCATATTGATCCATTTGGAACAATGGATTAATCCAGGAAGCTTGAGTAACAAGTCTCAATTTCATCAGCACCACAATTAGGGTTTCGCGAGAAAAGTCAACTGTAACTTTGACTTTTGACCTGGACATGCTCCCAAACCCTAATACATGATTCAATATACCCTATGACACCCATGGAACATGTCCATCAAGTTTGATTTAGGTTAAGGACATGATTTCCTGAAGAATTGCACAGTTTGGAATTCATCTGATAAAAAGTCAACTATGCACAAAAGTCAACTTTGACTTTTTGAGATTTTTCACTAAAATGGATTTTTAACCCTAAAATGATGTTAATGTATGATTTGAATCATCATTCATCAAGAAAAATCAAGAAAAGTTGGATAACTTGTAAAAGGGGTAACCATAAAAACTTAGAAAATTTTCTAAGTTAAAAATAAAGTGGCTAGGGTACCAACTTTGGAGGACCATAACTCCTAAACCACAAGGCCATTTTTTCTCATCCAAAGATGGATTTCTAGCCCTCATTATTCTCTATAAAAACTTCAACTACAAGTCATTCCAATTCATTAAGGATTTTGAGTTATGGAGTGATCAAAGTGGCTGAAAAGTGAAAATGTCACTTTTTCCAACACTTAGTGAAATTTTCACTAAGTTAGAATCTGCCTTCACTTTTTGCCAAATGTAGGGATATTTTTCGCTTGGAATCAAAAGAGATCAAAACCAAACTTGTTCCAACAGTTGTTGTGTCATGTAAGGGCTTTCCAAAATGGCCAAGAATATTTCCAAATTCCACTTACACCATGAGGTATGACATTGGCAAGTTGCCTTGCTGAAATCTGTCAAAGGCAAGACAGATTTTGCATTTTGGCTCGATTTGCCAAAATCAGCCAAATTCAAATACTCCTATCCACTTGGACACCTCTGAGGATTGAATCTAAAGGGGACAATCACTGAGCCAAGCCTCCAAAGTCCATGGAACAAGAAATAGCATGTTGAACCTAGAATGGCCAAAATAGGGACAAGACTCCAAATTTGGATTGAAGCATTCAATGGAACCATCAAGGTGGCATGGACTGATCCATTCTCATCTGAAATCAGTCAAGACTTATCCAAGACCAAGGGGACCATAGCTCTGTGCCCTAACCTCTAGTCAATGGCTAGAGGAGACTTGCATTTCCATTGGCCAACATTGAGGAAACACCTGCTGCAGTTGCCATTCACTGTGGATCCCAAAACAAACTTGCTCTACTATAAATAGAGCTCATTTGTGTTCAGTTTGAGTACACCAAAGCCATCAAACAGATGCTTTCCTCAAAATCTCTTCTTTCACTCCAATTTTGCCTTCTAAGGCAAGTCACTATCGGGTTTTGAGTTTGAGAGCAATTCCAATCAAACCAATCACTCACACACCTCACATACATCATATAGAAGTGATCCAAACACTTAAACAACAACTGGAACACAGATTTCCCAAAATCACCAGTCAATTGCTCAAGGTTTTACCCAAGTTGCAGTTGAGATGCCATGAAGTGATCCAGCCAATTTCAATCAAGTCCAAGCATTCAAACACACTCCATAGGGTGTAGGGAAGCTGTTCAGATCATCACAACTCATCTGTAACACCTCCAACTCAGAAATCAATTTGCTCTTGCTGTCACGACTTGGAGGTAAGCCTAAGCTTGGTCATCTCTCAATCTATGCATATTTCATCGCACAATAATTTGTCCATATGTTCATAATCATGCATGGAATGTTTTCCCTCAATTAATTGCATTGTTTGAATCGTATATCAAAAATCCTAGCCTTCATGCAGAAATTAGGGTTCTTGAGGTTTCTTCGTGATTTTTTGTTGTATGTTTAATTTAAATGAAATTAATGGACATAGACATGATCGTGAGGTTGAGACGAGCACAATGATATGTGGATTGTATGATATAATCAAGTATTCAGTGAGATTGGATAGAAAATGCAAATCTGAGAATCCCAGAACACGCGCGTGTTCTTCAGCTTGTTCTTGGCGCCATTTTTCTAAATTTGAATATTTGAATTTTGTGATTTTGTTTAATTGATTCAAAAATTAATTTCTCTCTGAGTTTTAATGATTTTGAGTTGATTCTTTTTTTAATAATTCACAAAAATGTTAAAATATTTTATTTTATCAAAAAATCCCAAAAATATTATTTATTTCATATAATTGATATTTTTGCAAAAAATTAATATTTTAATTGTTTTTTGACATTTTAAATATTTTTTCCACATTGATTTTGCAACTTTTGATGCTTTCTAATTATTTTGTAGGTCAATACTTAATTTTTGAAGCATTAATCCAAGATCACAATTTGTTTTCCATGTGTTAAACAATTTTTGATCATTTTAATTGAATTTTTATTCAATTAAATACATTTTTTTGAAAACAAATTAGGGTTTTGGATTAATTCAACCCTTATAAATCATTTTCAAAACACTTTTGGGCCTCTAATAGAGTGTAAGACCCAATCCTTTTTTGACCAAATCATATTTTGGGCCTCACTTATTATATAAGTCCCGATACCGTCAAAAACAAACGGCACGATCGTCGCCTTTTCAAAAATCATCTGGGCCTACCCTCGAGTAGTAAGACCCACTTCTTTTTCTTTAACACTTTTTGGGCCTCTTGAGAGAGTGTAAGACCCACACCCCCTTGTACAAAAACTTTTTGGGCCTCACTCATTGTATAAGTCCCTCTGTACAAGTAAACGACGCGATCGTCGCCCGTTTAAAAATAAACCATCTGGGCCTCTCCTTGAGCTATAAGACCCATTCAAAATCTTTTTGGGCCTCTATTAGAGTGTAAGACCCAACCCCCTTTTAACCAAAACCATTTTGGGCCTCACTTATTGTATAAGTCCCTCTGCGTCAAAAGAAAACCTCGGCGCGATCGCCATTTTAAACGGAAAGTCAACTGGGCCTACCCTCGTGTTATAAGCCCCACTCTTTTTCTTTAAAAAAACTCTTTGGGCCTCTTGAGAGAGTGTAAGACCCATCCCTTTGTATAGAAAACCTTTTTGGGCCACAGTCACTTGTATAAGACCCTCTGTACAAATTCAACAGTGCAATCACTAGTAACACCCTGAGCCTCTCCTTGAGTTGTAAGCCCCAAATCTTTCTTTTTCAAAGCACTTTCTCCTTTGATTTTGAATTTACTGTTGTTTTCAATCTTTCTTTGTTGAACAACTAACCAAACAGCATGGAAGCACTACAACCGAGTAAGTGGTTATACGCTTTCATTTACTGCTTTCCTATCATATAACTGTTTTGTGGGGCTGCTCGCTGTAAATCTCCTTTCACAAACTCATATATATATATATAACTGTATTGTGGGGCTGCTCACTGTAAGTCTCCTTTCATAAACTCATATCAACTGTGTAATAATAGTATAGATATCAGAGTTTCCCCGACAACTACGTCTAGAACTAGGTGACGCCGTTTCATTTAGTCGTAGAAATAGACAGCTAGATCCCCAATAGGAGCACCAGATACAGTATTCTCTTCAGCTGTCCTCCTTAGGAAATGTCAAGAAACTCTACTCCCAAAGATGAATGGATTCTCCGTGAATAGCATCTTTGAGTTTCTTCCAAATTCTCGGACTTTCCTGACTTTGATCTATTCTCGGTGAATAGCATTGCCTTGAATTTCTCGGGGTTTGGGGACCCACGGGCTTCTTAAAAGCATCGGCCTCCTCTTGGGCATCGTACAAGGACCCACAGGCTTCCTATAAGCAACCCCGCCTCCTCTTGGGCTTAGTACAAGGACCCGTCGGCTTCTTAGAAGTATTGACAGCCTCCTCTTAGGCTTCGTATAATGATCTCTTCCTCCAGGAATGATAGCCTTCTCTTGGGCTTCGTACAAGGACCAATCAGCTTCTTAAAAGCTTCCAGCCTCCTCTTGGGCTTCGTACAAATTGTCCGGACGACCTCCTAGAGGTATAGGAACAGAACTTAGTAATCTTCATAGAACAGTCCTTTCCAGAGTCTACTACTGTTTCTCAAAGCATAGTACAAAAGATGAAACTCTAGACTTGGACAGTCTCTCCTTCCTTGAGTCTCAAAGACATTCTCAAGTGACTCCTTTCGTTAGATAGGAAGAAACCCGTAGACTCGGACAATCTCAATACCCTTTGGATTTCCCCGTTTCCTTAAAGAACAGGGACCATCCCCGATCCTCAGATCAAACCCATGAGGACAGTGTTGCTCATATAAGAACTGATTTTCTCTTTCAAAATCAGTATACTGGATCTGTCACTCAACTATAACAGTCATCAGCGGATAGCCTCCTCTTAGGCTTTGTATAACGATATCCCTAAAAGAGTCGATCTCCTTTTCGCCTCCTCTTAGGCTTCATATAATGATCCTTCTTATCCTCAGCATAAGCTAGCCTCCTCTTGGGCTTTGTACAAATGATTCTCCCCAGCGGAGCAAACCTTTCGCCTCCATCTCGGGCTTTATACGAGATACAAAAAGGTTCTTATTGAGCCAAATAAACCTTCAGCCTCCATCTTGGGCTTTGTACGAGATACGAAACACTCTCTTGTTGAGTATAAAAGATTCCCCTGTAGAGTCAACCCTTTTAGCCTCTCTCTCAGGCTTTGTATGAGACATATAAAAAGACTCCCTCGTTGAGTCAATCACCCTTTCGCCTCCATCTCGGGCTTCGTACGAGATACAAATTCCCTTAAGCAAGAGTCAAACTCTTTTCCAGCCTCCATCTCGGGCTTCATACGAGCTATAAAAGATTCTTCAGCTGAGTCAACTCTTTTTTAGCCTCCTCTTAGGCTTTGTATAATGATATCCCCCACTGGGTCGAACCCTTTTAGCCTCTCTCTCGGGCTTTGTACGAGACACATATTAGCCTCCTCTTAGGCTTTGTATAATGATTTTCCCTAGCGGAAATTAGCCTCCTCTTAGGCTTTATATAAGAAAACCACTGGTTGATCCAATCAACCTTTTAGCATCAAACTTGTGCCTCGTTCACAGTACACAAACATCAACAACTCCTTCCCTTTCATCTAATCGCTGTAAGCGGCAAGCCTCTGGATCATCTATATCCATGCCACTGTCCTTCTTTTAGCATGAGGAATTCCTAAGGAAAGATGGCATTGCTCTACACTGAGTTAAAGTCTTCTCCTCCAGGTTTAAAACCCCTTCTTAGGAAATTATGGCATTGCTAGGATCCGCGCATCCCGGTTAAAGTAATTCTCCTTTATAAACAGTCGTAACAGACAAACCCCTCTTTAGAGATGACAGATTCTCTCTAAAGTTGAGACCTTTCAGGTTCACATCTTGGGCTTTGAACAAGATACAAACTACCTTTTCGCTTCACATCTTGGGGTTTGAACAAGACACCAAAACACCATTTCCTCCCATAAAATAGGAGGAACTACGAACGCTCTAATTTCCCTGTTTCGGTAAACGGGAATACGTAGGCATAAGATCGAAAAAAAAGATCTTAGCGAGCACACTAAACAAAAACCCAAAATCCCATACTTTAACGTATCTATCAGAAAAGCAATCAGTCCTAACATCCTAAACATCTCATCGAACAAAATAACCTAGGAAAATCCCCGAATCTTTGGAGCATCTGTAACCGAACAGGCCGCTGTTCAAACTCAGTATGCAAGCAGGGTTAGTTGGAGACATCTATTTCCCTTCCTTCATCAGCTTTAATAGGATAAAAAATGAATCGAGCTGTAGTAGTAACACCGAAGAGCGGTTGTGCTTCGCAACCACGTCCAAAAATCGCTCGCTACAGAAAAGTGGCGACTCTGCTGGGGACTTTCTTGTGATCCGTGCATTGTTTATTCATTCTTGTCTCCTAGGTAGAAGCCTTCGCTGAGATGAGACTTTTTGACTCTATTAGGATCTTAGGTCAAAACCTTCGCTTGTGTAGAAACTACAGAGTGGTGACTCCGCCGGGGAGCCATTTCTGTCAGGAACTTAAGATTCTTAGCTTTATAAGTCTAGGATGATTAGGACAAATATATATACTGCTTTTCCTAATTGCTATACGTGTTTATTTTTCTGCTACTGGGAATGCGTGTGATGCCGCATGTGGAAAGATGGAGTATACACCTAGGAAGCCAACCCTTTCGTAGTGCGGAAACTATCGGAAATAGTTATTACGCGATACTACCCTCATTTGAGGCTGGTGATCAATTCTCGGTGAATAGCACTTACTCTAAGATTGCACACAACTTGCTGGCGATCCGCTTGTTGTCTGCCTTCCTGGGAGGAGCTGATGATAATGAGTACAGGTACAAAAATCACCTTAGTAAACCTTTGGGGATGGGTAGAGCCTTGACTTCATGACAACGACCCTCTGACCCCATGTTTTTTCTATGTTTTTGTGTGCTGCATTCATGCATTCATTTAAAAAACATTAAAACATTCAAAAAAATTTCTCTTCTAGTCTCTCTGTTTTTTCAAAATAAACTAAGACTGAGATTGCAAATATCAAGGAAAAGGATTGCACTAATGGATTTCGGTAGAAAGAGAACTTACCAGTATACCTTCAAGGTTCCAAAGCTAGAGGATTTGAGAAGGTTAGCGAGGATGATCATTAACCCAAAGGCCTTCAGAGCCAAGCACGGTGGTTTGCTACCACTATTAAGAGTCCATGTGATTGAGGGAATCATGGACGCGCTCATTCAGTTCTACGATCCGGTTTATCACTGTTTCACATTCCCGGATTACCAGCTCGCACCAACGCTGGAGGAGTATTCTCATCTGATCGATCTACATATCACTGATCGAGCTCCATTTTCTGGACTGGAAGAAATTCCAAAGAATCAGACTATTGCAAGGGCAATTCATTTGGACGAGTCTGAAGTCAGGACTCACTTGACTACCAAGGGTGGCATCCAAGGTTTGCCAGCCCAGTTCTTAACAAAGAAAGCTCTGTACTTCGCTAGTATAGGGAAAAAGACTGCTTTTGAAAGCATCTTTGTCTTGCTCACCTACGGGTTATTTTTGTTTCCCAACATTAATAATTTCGTCGATATCAACGCTATTAAGGTTTTTCTCATTGGAAACCCTGTGCCGACTTTGCTCGCGGATGCGTATCATTCTGTACACTTAGGAAATTTGTACAGCGGAGGGGAGATCACATGTTGTGTACCTTTGCTTTACAAATGGTTTATCTCCCATTTGCCTAAGCCTGCTGCTTTTTGGGATTGCAAGAGCGTCTTGCGCTGGTTGCAGAAGATCATGTCTCTTACCAACTCTGATATAGATTGGTGCATTAGGATTTATGATGGGATCAGGATCATTGATCGTTGTGGAAATTTCCCCAACGTACCCCTCATAGGAACTAAAGGGGGAATCAACTACCATTCGATATTAGTTTTTCGTCAATTTGGATACCCGATGAGACACATCCCACTGGGTGTTCATCTGGAAGGTCTTTTCTTCAAAGAAGGAGAAAACGACAGGGCACTAAAGATGGAAATAGTGCAGGCGTGGAAGCACGTTCATAAGAAAGGACGAGAGTCTCTAGGAAAACCGGATTGTGTCTCGGTGGAGCCTTATCTCCACTGGGTACAAACTAGAGCTCTCAAGCTAAAGATGCCTTATCCTCGTTACGGAATTCTTCCGACGAGGGAATTTGTCATGTACTTCATGACAGAAACTGAAAAGCTTCAGGTTACTCTTAACAAAGTTCAAAAGGAGAGAAGGTCTTGGAAGAACAAGTACCGCACCCTCAACGTAGAGTGTATCCAAATACAGCAACTACTGAAAGAGAAAGATGCTCTGATTGAAATTTTAGAGCAACATGCTGTAGAGAATCAAGATGACCAAAGGAATTTGCTCACTCCTTTCACCTGGAAAAGGAATGACGACCCGACAATGGCTCAAGAGCCCCGGTCAAAGAAAAGGAAGATACCAGAATCAGCACCCGAGTTCTCTCGGGACCCATTAGCTTAGGTTTCTGTTTCTGCACCTTGTAATCTACTGTATTTCCATTTCCGTAATCCTTTGAATTTCAATAAAAAGGGGTTTCCCCACTGTTTGATATTTGCAATCTAATTGTCGCAGTTTATTTTTAAATCAACAAACAATTAATATAATCATTGCATTTCATCATTCTCACGTCGCATATTCTCCTTACCTACGAATCTCACGTTTGTGTCTCGATTCTAGAGTCAAACTGTCTCATTCGTACAATACTCGGGCTAATCGTCAGAAAAAGATGGATGATCTTGAGGAAGAAAACAGAGAGTTGAAAGAAGAGATCGACGCTCTGAGAGAGGATATGAGAAAGCTTCATAACGACATGCAAGCCATGGCAGAAGCTCAGCTACAAAGGACTGTGATCTCGGAGATCACCTCAGCGCCCATAGTGGAGAATTTTGATACTAGGTATCAGATGCCGAAAGATCGTCCCTGGGGCATGCCTGCGAACTATATCCCGGAAGGATATGTTCCGCCGATCATTGAAGATCAGGGAATCGCAACAAATGTCGCTGGTCCTGAAGGTTACAGATTTCGGGAAAGCGAAGATGCTAGAGGCATACTGAAAACTCCTGAAGGTTACAAACTTTGGGAAACGCCAAGATTCAGCGCCGTAGTTACGGTACCACCCCCTGTGGTGCACACTGTCCCGGAAGGGCAGATTCCACAGATACCTTCTAGTAAGAAGGAGACTATGTTTGACCGAATGGATGAATTTCAGGAACAATTCTTGGAAATGCAGAAGGAACTGCAAGCCATTCGCAGTCAGGATCTTTTTGGAAAGGACGCCGCAGACCTTTGTCTAGTCCCCAATGTGAAAGTCCCGCACAAGTTCCAGGTGCCCGACTTTGAAAAATACAAGGGTAACTCTTGCCCTCAAAGTCACTTGACAATGTACGCTCGACGGATGTTAGCTCAGACGGAGAATCAGGACCTGCTGATTCATTACTTTCAGGATAGTTTAACCGGTGCCGCCTTAAAATGGTACATGGGTTTAAACCGCGCCACGATCAGCACATTCAGAGATCTTGGCAAAGCCTTCGTTCAACATTATAAGTACAATTTGGACATGGCACCTGACAGAGATCAACTCAGATCGATGTCTCAAAAGGACAAGGAAACCTTTAAGGAATACGCTCAGAGATGGCGTGAAATTGCCGCTCAAATTTGTCCACCTCTTGAGGAAAAAGAGATGACAAAGATCTTCTAAAAGACCCTGAGCTCATTTTACTATGGCCGAATGGTCGCCAGTGCGCCCAGTGATTTCACCGAAATGGTCGGCATGGGTGTACGTCTTGAGGAAGACGTCCAAGAAGGACGTTTGGTAAAAGACACTACATCGACAAGCGGTACTAAAAAATACGGTAGTGCTCTCACTAAGAAAAAAGAGCAAGATATTGGGAATATCTCTCTCGGAAAGCAAAGGCATCGTTATCAACCAGTAACAGCAGTAACTCCTGCTATCAATCCCGCGCCTGTTCCTACGTATCAACCTCAGGTTGCGCAGAGCCAACCTAATCAGCAAAGGACACAACAGCCTCTTCAGCAGGCTCGTCCTCAGTACAATAAGAACCGTACAACACGACCATCAGGGTTTGATCCTATACCCATGTTGTACGTAGAACTATTTCCGTTACTACTGGCTAAGGGGCACATTCAGACTAAGTCTCCTCTTACAGTACCGGAAAATCCGCCTTTCTGGTTTAAAGCGGATCAGACATGCCCTTATCATCAAGGAGGATCGGGGCATAACATAGAGAGTTGTCTCAATTTCAAATTTGACGTGCAAAAGCTTGTTAGGAGCGGGCTCTTATCTTTCAAAGATACGAATCCTAATGTTCTCACGAACCCACTGCCTCAACACGAGAAAGCTGCGGTCAATTTGATAGAAGAAGAGACTAACAATGTCTATCAAATTCACGATGTACTCTTGTTGAAGACCAATCTGGTCAAGATGCATTGTAAGCAGAGTGGATATGGCCATGTGCCACCTCATGATTATCACCAGTGTGATATCTGCTCTAAGAGCAATCAAGGATGTTCGGTAGTGCAAGCAGCTCTACAGGGACAAATGGATCTCGGATGGATCCAAGAGCACCGAGTTCGTGGAGTTAACATGGTCTACACGAATTCCAACATCATTCAGAACCACAACATCCGTGCGATGAATGTCAATTTGGTGGCGATGCACTCAAGGGAAAGCCAGTATCATAATCTGCCGCGACATGATTACAGTTCCTGTCTGACTTGCTCGGTAAACAAACAGGGATGCTCTTTCATACAAGAGGCCCTCCAACGTCAGATGGATCTTGGATGGATCCAAGACTACCATGATAGGAATCCCTATCAAATCAACATGGTTCAGGTCTTTGATATTCGCGTGATGAATACCAACCTGGTAGAGTTACATGCTGAGCAGGTCCGACTCGGATTCCTGATCTCACATGACTATCAAAGCTGTAAAGCAGGTTGCGAAAATGATCGAGGTTGTACCCTTGTCCAGGAGGCACTTCAGCACTTGTTAAATCACTGGTGGATGCCAATCTATATGGATGAAGATACTCAGCAGATTAGTATCAGTAATAGAAACCCCACTCGGCGTCAAAGTCAGGATGTCTGATCAGTGGAAGCTAACCTAGTGAGGTTACATTGTATTCAAAGTGGGCGTGGCCAGGTGCCACCACACAACTATGACAGTTGTAGCATCTGTTCGGAAAGTAACCAAGGGTGTTACCTTGTGAGAACAGCTCTTCAGGGTCAAGTCGATCGTGGAGAAATTCGTCCATATCCAGGTTCTGGACCCATCAATTGGTTGCCGAACTACCTTGCTGAGCAAGTTGAGGATGTTGTTACGATCTCTGGTCATCACAGGACCAGGGATGTTTTTGCCATCATCCCTTTACTTGACGAATCTAGAGTTCCCAACCGGGAACGGATCGAGATTACTTATGATGGTCAGAAAAACCAGAAGGTTCCCATAGTCATCTATCTGCCGGGATCATTACCGTATGAATCAGCTAAGGCTATCCCTTACAAATACGGTGCAACAACAGTTGAAAATGGAAAGGAAATTCCATTACCCTCCGTCGTGAATATTGCAGACATCAGTCGTGTAACACGGAGCGGTCGAATCTTCAACCGAGGAGTTGGAGAGTCCAACAAAGAAAAGGAACTTCAGACAGAAGCTCCCGATCCACCAGTCGGTCAATCCAGTAATCCCGACCTTTTGAAAGACAAAGATGAGATGTTGAAGCTCATCCAGAGGAGTGAATACAACATTGTTGATCAACTGTTACAGACTCCTTCAAAGATCTCGGTGTTATCACTGTTACTCAGTTCAGAAGCGCACAGAGAGGCTCTACAGAAAGTCTTAGAGCAGGCCTTTGTGGAACAGGATGTAACAATCAGACAGTTCGATAATATCGTCTCTAACATCACTTCCTGCAATAATTTGGGATTTAGTGATCAAGAATTACCCGAAGAGGGTCGCCGTCATAACATGGCGCTCAATATCACAGTCAACTGCCAGGACGATGCTTTAGCCAGCGTACTGGTAGACACAGGGTCAGCCCTAAATGTTATGCCGAAGTCCACTTTGATGCAATTATCATTCAAAGGCCCTCCGATGAGAATCAGCGAGGTCGTCGTCAAAGCGTTCGACGGATCTAGAAAAGCAGTTATCGGCGAAGTTGATCTTCCCATAACTATTGGTCCTCATACTTTTCAAGTCACTTTCCAGGTCATGGACATCCGGGAAACATACACTTGTTTATTAGGAAGACCTTGGATACATCAGGCTGGAGCGGTCACTTCGACTCTCCACCAAAAGCTAAAGCTCGTCAAGAACGATCAACTTGTCACAGTCTGTGGGGAACAGGCCTTGCTTGTGAGTAACTTGTCATCATCTGCTGGTATAGAACCTGAAGAGGTTATTGGAACGCAGTTCCAAGCACTATCGGTGAGCAAGAACAATCAATCCGGAGGAGGAACCTCGATTTCCTCATACAAGGATGCTATCAAAGCGGTCGAGAGTACCGATACAACGGGATGGGGACAGCTTGTCATTCCTATTGATAACAAAACAAAGAAGGGTCTTGGTTTTTCTGCAACCTGTACCCAAACGGCTGCCGGCGATGAAAGTCTTCATCCCATTCAGAACTTCTTCCATAGTGGATGCTTCCTCCAACCAGAGACTCAAGTAGTCCATGCTATCAATGAAGAGGATCCCTTTGACATAGATGAGGAATGGAAGTCCTACCTTAACGAGGACGGTTATGTGTCGCAGGACAAAACGCAAATTCCTTTTTGCTATCCCGCACAGAGTCCGAGATTTATACCCAGATCAGATATTGAAATGATTTATGGAGATTGTGATCCGAAAGGATGTCGTGCTCCGCCAAATTCATTAGAGGAAGACACTCCGATGAAAGACAATTTTGACTACACCTACTGTGGCCCGATGGATGGTCTGCCAATGTGGCAACCTTATCCAGGAGACTTGGGGCCAGAAAGTCAGCCGAACAATGAAAATCAGCTGACTGTCGTTGAACAGAATACCTGTGTCCCCACCATGTCATGGGATCAACACTCAGGTCATTCGGAAACTACTCAACATGACGATGAATTCGCAACATTTGCAGGACTTGAATTCATCAACTATGCTTTTCCCGAGGTCAACGTCATCGAGAGAGATGACTCCTCCAGTTCCAAAGAAGCTTGGGACACTCTGGGACAACCAAGTGGAAGGTTTGACTTCATGGTCAAGTACACCGCTCCCGCAAGCTCTCGTATCAGGCTCGAAGATATCCAGCCAACTGGATGAAGAGATACAGCTGAGAGTACAAATGCTATGCAAAATACAACAGAGGAATCCTCCTACGACAATTCTTCCTGGGAGACAGATTCTAATGATCCTGCTCCACCAAAAATCAGCGTCATTTCTGAAGACAAATCAAGGAAGGTGCCAGACTTTGTGATTCACCGAGGAGTTCGCCGCCAATGGGTTGCCGTCGAGGTTCCGAAGGTCGTTCACCAGTCAAAGTAATTGCCATCTTTAACCTTTCACCCTGCCCAGGTAAAACAAATGTTTTGATAGGGCCCGCTTTCTGTAAATTTTTCCTCTTCGCTTTGCCCAAAGCGACAGAGTTTTGTTTTATAGGGTTGTGGTTTCAAGATTCGACTTGTTCATTAATAAAATAACGTCGTTCTGTAACTTCCGCATTCATTGCTGTTTTCTCTTTTTGCTTTTTCAGAAAATGGTAATCCTAAAAAAAACATTCAATAATAAAAATAAGCAGTAAAATAAATACACTGCACACACTTGCATTTTCTCTATCTCTTCTAAACACGAATCATACCGTCATGCAGATTGCTTGTTTTACACCCCGTTGAAATATACGATCCGATGCCTTCTCCCGACTTTGAGTTCCCGGTATTTGGGGCTGAAGAAGAAGATGACAACGAAATTCCATAAGAGATCTCCTGATTACTCAGACAAGAGGAAAGGTCCATTGAACCTCACAGAGAGCCGTTGGAAACGGTAAACTTGGGTTCGGAAAAAGATAAAAAAGAAATCAGGATTGGAGCACTGCTCAATCCAACTGCCAGAGAGGGTTTGGTAAAGCTTCTCCGAGAATTTCCCAATGTATTCGCTTGGTCCTATCAGGACATGCCTGGGTTGGATACCAGCATCGTGGAACATCACTTACCATTGAGATCGGAATGTCCGCCAGTAAAGCAAAGGTTGAGACGCACTCACTCGGACTTGGCCATCAAAATCAAAGAGGAGGTACAGAAACAGATCGACGCGGGTTTCCTCGCTACATCTGAATATCCTCAATGGTTAGCCAACATTGTACCCGTTCCTAAAAAGGACGGAAAGGTCAGAATGTGTGTCGATTACAGAGATCTAAACAAGGCAAGTCCAAAGGATGACTTTCCTTTACCACACATTGATATGCTGGTAGACAGTACAGCAAAGTTCAAAGTTTTCTCCTTCATGGATGGATTCTCGGGCTATAACCAGATCAAAATGGCGCCGAAAGACATGGAGAAAACTTCGTTCATTACCCCATGGGGTACCTTTTGTTACAAGGTAATGCCGTTCGGTTTGAAGAATGTCGGGGCAACCTATCAAAGGGCCATGACTACTCTGTTTCATGACATGATACATAAAGAAATCGAAGTATATGTCGATGATTTGATTGCAAAATAAAAAACAGAGGATGAGCACGTTGAACATCTGTTAAAATTGTTCGGACGTCTAAGAAAATTCAAGCTCCGCTTGAATCCCAACAAGTGCACCTTCGGTGTCCGTTCGGGGAAACTCCTAGGGTTCATCGTCAGCCAGAAAGGAATTGAGGTTGATCCTGACAAGGTCAAGGCCATTCAAGAAATGCCTTCTCCGAAAACTAAAAAACAAGTCAGAGGATTCTTGGGACGTTTGAACTACATCTCCAGATTCATATTCCTTATGACCGCCACGTGTGCGCCAGTTTTCAAATTACTGAAAAAGGACCAGGATTACGTTTGGTCAGAAGACTGCCAAACTGCCTTCGACAGTATTAAGGCATATCTGTTGAATCCGCCGATTCTATCACCACCAGTGGAAGGAAGACCACTGATCATTTATCTCACAGTCCTAGAGAACTCGATGGGATGTGTACTTGGCCAGCAAGACGAAACCAAACGGAAAGAGTCTGCCATTTACTATCTGAGCAAGAAATTCACCGATTGCGAAATTCGGTACACGATGCTTGAAAAAACTTGTTGCGCTTTGGCTTGGGCAGCCAAACGTCTTCGCCAATACATGATTCGTCACACTAATTGGTTGGTCTCCGAGATGGATCCAATCAAGGACGTCTTTGAAAAACCTGCTCTCACGGGAAGGATTGCCCGTTGGCAGATGTTACTATCAGAATATGACATAGAGTACCACGCTCAGAAAGCCGTTAAGGGGAGTATTTTAGCCGATCATTTGGCTAATCAACCGATTGACGATCAAGAATCAATCGGGTTTGACTTCCCAGACGAAGATGTCATGTATCTCAAAATGAAAGACTACGATGAATCGTTGCCTAGTGAAGGGCCAGAACCAGGTTCCCAATGGGGACTTATCTTTGACGGAGCAGTCAATCATTACGGAAACGGAATTGGGGCAATCATTGTTACCCCTCAGGGTACCCACATTCCTTTCACTGCCAGACTTATGTTCAAATGTACGAACAACGAGGCCGAATACGAAGCTTGTATCATGGGACTCGAAGAAGCGATTGATTTAAGGATCAAAAACTTGGACGTATACGGCGACTCAGCCTTGGTTATCAATCAGATAAAAGGAGATTGGAACATATACCAATCAGGATTGATTCCTTACAAAGACTATGCAAGAAGGTTGTTACCCTTCTTCAACAGAGTTGAGTTTCATCACATCCCTCGTGGTGAGAATCACATGGCAGATGCATTAGCCACTCTCTCTTCCATGATTAGCGTAGGTCGATGGAATGACCTACCTAAGATTGACGTTATGCGCCTTGAACGGCCCGCCTATGTCTTCTCGATTGAAGCAGTCATAGACGATAAACCTTGGTATCACGATATCAAATGCTTCCTTCAGAAACAAGAGTACCCACCTGGGGCACTCGGAAAAGACAGGAAAACCCTTAGAAGGCTAGATGGAAGCTTCTTCTTGAGCGGTGACACTCTTTATAAGAGGAATTTTGACATGGTCTTGCTCCGATGTGTGGACAGGCCAGAAGCAGACATGCTTATGAAAGAAATTCATGAAGGATCCTTTGGCACTCATGCTAATGGACACACAATGGAGAGAAAAATTCTCAGAGCCGGGTACTATTGGCTGACCATGGAATCCGACTGCTACAAGTACATGAGGAGGTGTCACAAGTGTCAGATATACTCCGACAAAATTCATGTACCGCCATCGCATCTCAAAGTTCTTTCTTCCCCGTGGCCTTTTTCCATATGGGGAATCGACATGATTGGCTTGATCGAACCTAAGGCTTCAAACGGACATCGGTTCATTCTGGTAGCCATTGACTACTTCACCAAGTGGGTCGAAGTAGCGTCATACACTAATGTAACTCAACAAGTGGTGGTCCGATTTATCAAAAACAATATCATTTGCCGTTATGGTGTTCCGAGCCAGATCATTACGGATAATGGATCTAACTTGAACAATAAGATGATGAAGGAGTTGTGTGCTGAGTTCAAGATCGAACACCATAACTCATCTCCCTACCGACCCAAGATGAACGGAGTGGTAGAAGCGGCTAACAAGAACATCAAGAGGATTATTCAGAAGATGGTTGTAACTTACAAAGATTGGCACGAGATGCTACCCTTTGCTCTTCACGGTTATCGTACATCTGTCCGCACGTCAACAGGGGCTACCCCTTTCTCTCTAGTGTATGGCATGGAGGCAGTGCTCCCCGTAGAAGTAGAGATCCCATCAATCCGGGTATTGATGGAAACTAAGCTCACCGAAGCTGAATGGTGTCAAAGTCGACACGACGAACTGAATCTGATCGAAGAAAAGCGAATCACGGCACTATGCCACGGTCAGTTGTATCAACAAAGAATGAAGAGGGCGTTTGACAAAAAGGTCCGACCTCGTGTCTTCAGAAAAGGAGACCTCGTGCTCAAGAAGATACAATCATTTCTCAATGATTCTCGGGGCAAATGGACTCCAAACTATGATGGCCCCTATGTGGTCACGAAAGCTTTCTCAGGCGGTGCCTTGAGACTTGCAACCATGGACGGAGAGGAATTTGCCTACCCCACGAATGTTGATGTAGTCAAGAAATACTTCGCCTAAACTAAAAAAAAGAACGTCTCGGTGGACTGAAAATCCGAAAGGGCGGTCCAGGCAAAAGGTAGAGACATGAAAAAAATCATCCCGATGGATTGGAAATCTCACAGTACAATCCAGGCAAAAGTTAGGGATAATGGCAAGTAACTATGTTCAACAGAGGCAAGTCCCTTAGCAGCAGTTACACCATCCATCGGAGGAAAACTCCAGTCACGGTCATCTTCAACAGAAGCTCAGGATGCCCAGAATCCAAAGTTGGTAGAAGGATAATGGTCGTTATGTTTCAATGTAGCCCTTTTCCCTGTAAATTACCATTTTCTAACTTTGTAAATACTCTTTGGAATCACGCGTTTTGGCTGATCTACATCTTATCAATAAAATTTGAGCCCTTGTGCTTTTGTTTGTAATTCTTACTTGTTTTAGCTTTACAGAAAGACGTTGTTTAACTTAATCAGCGATTCTTGAAATAAAACAAAATGAATTTACTTGTTAAAACTTTCTCTGCTTTTAAACTAAAGATGGCATTTTCTTTTGACTGTTGAACATCGAAAGAACGTCGATTGTGTCTCCAAAGGCGTTCGAGCCTCAAAGTGCAGAATCAAAGTACTCCTTCTAAGCCAGTGTGCCTGAATGAAGGATCAACTGTGTTAGAGACCTTGTTTCGTCTGGCACGCCTCGGCCGAGTTCTCATCTCCTAAGCCCGACCAACATAGCTCCCAACAGGGACTATCTCTCCTAAGCAAGGTGGAATTGCTATTATTGAACCAGCGGTACTTTTTCGTCCCCAGCAGTGGCCGAGTATCCAGTCGTGTTCATCTTTTAGTCTGTATATCGCGTCTTGTTTTTTCAGCATATACATACATACATCATGCATTTTTGATTTGCATTCACATTTCATATTGCATCGCATTCACTTGAGTCAGTCTTATCCTGCCGTGATAACCGTCATCTCTATCGATTTGTCAGCCTTTTCCTCGCCAGGAAGTATCGCGTCTGAACAATCTCGCCACCAGTGTATCTCTAGATCAGAGTCGGCACTTGACCACTTTGATAACTTGAACCTCTGAAAGGCCAGAGCAACTTTTGACAGATGTTACTCTTCGCCATTGAAGATGATATCCTTGCTTTCCCGGATTAAGGAAAATCCCCAGAGAAAGCCTCTTAAACAAAGGTTCGGCAGTACAGCATTTTTTCTCCAAAAAACAAAACCGCTGATGAAAAGGTCATCGGCACCTCAAAATTGGATCCCATCATATGGCGTTTCTCCGGGAAGATCCCAAGAAAAGTATGATGTATATCCCCAAGCGAAGCAGTTTCTCAAGTGACTCGCTTTCCCCAGTAGAATCGACAAATGGCGTCTCCAACAGAGAAGTTTGTGCACCTCTACAACTCAGACGATTAGGTTCCCCAGCAAGTCTGACATCAATTCTTCCGTCGAAGGGCATCTCCCCAGGAAAATTCGGTGAGAAGTTTGAGGAAAACCGCTACGAATAGCGTCCCTTGTCAATAGAGTTTTTTGACAAAAGAAACTAAGACCAGTTCCTTGGTAGGAAACCAGGATCGAGGGGAAGTTTGTATCTGAAACTAAGACCAGTTCCTTGGTAAGAAACCAGGAACGAGGGGAAGTTTGTATCTGAAACTAAGACCAGTTCCTTGGTAAGAAACCAGTATCGAGGGGAAGTTTACCTTTTCTAAGCATCATTGCTTAGCAAAAGAAGATGAATGTGCAAGCTGCCATTCATAGCCATCAAAATTTCGGTTATTCCGATATTTAATCCTCTTGCACCCCGAATGCCTGAATCCCTTCGTCATTCATACCTTCGGGTCCAAGAAGATTAAATAGGGGCATCTGTCATACCCCAAATTTTGACCACTAAAGTTTCCCATCATTGTGTAAATCATCATCACAATATGGATGAACCATCATGCCTCATCAATCTCCTCAAGGAATTGTTGAGCATTCACTACAATCAGAATTAGGGTTTCAAGCCCTCTCAGAGCTTTAGACAAAAGATCAATCAAGGAATGACTTGATCTTCAACTTGTCTAACCTCTCAAGCATCCACAATGGATCAAAAGGACTCCCACTTCAAGGATTAAGCACAAAGCTGCTCCCTTCTAGGTGGATCAAGTCTCACGATCGACAGTGTCATCGAATTAGGGTTTTGATTGCCCAGGGCCTCCAGATGAAATTTTTCATCTGGGCACAAGCCAATGATCCAAAACATAATCTAATATACTCCATGGAACCTCATGAACCCATTCATCAAGTCAATTTTGCCTCAGGGGATGCATACATCAAAAATCAGGAATTAGGGTTTCTTGACCTAATTCACTCCTAAGTTGACTTTTGGAACAAATCATGAGCCAAGACCTCAAGACATGATTTGAGGGTCTCAAATATACCATATTGATCCATTTGGAACAATGGATTAATCCAGGAAGCTTGAGTAACAAGTCTCAATTTCATCTGCACCACAATTAGGGTTTCGCGAGAAAAGTCAACAGTAACTTTGACTTTTGACCTGGACATGCTCCCAAACCCTAATACATGATTCAATATACCCTATGACACCCATGGAATATGTCCATCAAGTTGATTTAGGTCAAGGACATGATTTCCTGAAGAATTGCACAGTTTGGAATTCATCTGATAAAAAGTCAACTGTGCACAAAAGTCAACTTTGACTTTTTGAGATTTTTCACTAAAATGGATTTTTAACCCTAAAATGATGTTAATGTATGATTTGAATCATCATTCATAAAAAAAAATCAAGAAAATTTGGATAACTTGTAAAAGGGGTAACCATAAAAACTTAGAAAATTTTCTAAGTTAAAAATAAAGTGGCTAGGGTACCAACTTTGGAGGACCATAACTCCTAAACCACAAGGCCATTTTTTCTCATCCAAAGATGGATTTGTAGCCCTCATTATCCTCTATAAAAACTTCAACTACAAGTCATTCCAATTCATTAAGGATTTTGAGTTATGGAGTGATCAAAGTGGCTGAAAAGTGAAAATGTCACTTTTTCCAACACTTAGTGAAATTTTCACTAAGTCAGAATCTGCCTTCACTTTTTGCCAAATGTAGGGACATTTTTCACTTGGAATCAAAAGAGATCAAAACCAAACTTGTTCCAACAGTTGTTGTGTCATGTACGGGATTTCCAAAATGGCCAAGAACATTGCCAAATTCCACTTACACCATGAGATATGACATTGGCAAGTTGCCTTGCTGAAATCTGTCAAAGGCAAGACAGATTTTGCATTTTGGCTCGATTTGCCAAAATCAGCCAAATTCAAATACTCCTATCCACTTGGAAACCTCTGAGGATTGAATCTAAAGGGGACAATCACTGAGCCAAGCCTCCAAAGTCTATGGAACAAGAAATAGCATGTTGAACCTAGAATGGCCAAAATAGGGACAAGACTCCAAATTTGGATTGAAGCATTCAATGGAACCATCAAGGTGGCATGGACTGAGCCATTCTCATCTGAAATCAGTCAAGACTTATCCAAGACCAAGGGGACCATAGCTCTGTGCCCTAACCTCTAGTCAATGGCTAGAGGAGACTTGCATTTCCATTGGCCAACATTGAGGAAACACGTGCTGCAGTTGCCATTCACTGTGGATCCCAAAACAAACTTGCTCTACTATAAATAAAGCTCATTTGTGTTCAGTTTGAGTACATCAATGCCATCAAACAGATGCTTTCCTCAAAATCTCTTCTTTCACTCCAATTTTGCCTTCTAAGGCAAGTCACTATCGGGTTTTGAGTTTGAGAGCAATTCCAGTCAAACCAATCACTCACACACCTCACATACATCATATAGAAGTGATCCAAACACTTAAACAACAACTGGAACACAGATTTCCCAAAATCACCAGTCAATTGCTCAAGGTTTTAACCAAGTTGCAGTTGAGATGCAATGAAGTGATCCAGCCAATTTCAATCAAGTCCAAGCATTCAAAGACACTCCATAGGGTGTAGGGAAGCTGTTCAGATCATCACAACTCATCTGTAACACCTCCAACTCAGAAATCAATTTGCTCTTGCTGTCACGACTTGGAGGTAAGCCTAAGCTTGGTCATCTCTCAATCAATGCATATTTCCTTGCACAATAATTTGGCCATATGTTCATAATCATGCATGGAATGTTTTCCCTCAATTAATTGCATTGTTTGAATCGTGTATCAAAAATCCTAGCCTTCATGCAGAAATTAGGGTTCTTGAGGTTTCTTCGTGATTTTTTGTTGTATGTTTAATTTAAATGAAATTAATGGACATAGACATGATCGTGAGGTTGAGACGAGCACAACGATATGTGGATTGTATGATATAATCAAGTATTCAGTGAGATTGGATAGAAAATGCAAATCTGAGAATCCCAGAACACGCGCGTGTTCTTCAGCTTGTTCTTGGCGCCATTTTTCTAAATTTGAATATTTGAATTTTGTGATTTTGTTTAATTGATTCAAAAATTAATTTCTCTCTGAGTTTTAATGATTTTGAGTTGATTCTTTTTTTAATAATTCACAAAAATGTTAAAATATTGTATTTTATCAAAAAATCCCAAAAATATTATTTATTTCATATAATTGATATTTTTGCAAAGAATTAATATTTTAATTGTTTTTTGACATTTTAAATATTTTTTCCACATTGATTTTGCAACTTTTGATGCTTTCTAATTATTTTGTAGGTCAATACTTAATTTTTGAAGCATTAATCCAAGATCACAATTTGTTTTCCATGTGTTAAACAATTTTTGATCATTTTAATTGAATTTTTATTCAATTAAATACATTTTTTTGAAAACAAATTAGGGTTTTGGATTAATTCAACCCTCATAAATCATTTTCAAAACACTTTTGGCCCTTTAATAGAGTGTAAGATCCAATCCTTTTTTGACCAAATCATATTTTGGGCCTCACTTATTGTATAAGTCCCGATACCGTAAAAAACAAACGGCGCGATCGTCGCCTTTTCAAAAATCATCTGGGCCTACCCTCGAGTAGTAAGACCCACTTCTTTTTCTTTAACACTTTTTGGGCCTCTTGAGAGAGTGTAAGACCCACACCCCCTTGTACACAAACTTTTTGGGCCTCACTCATTGTATAAGTCCCTCTGTACAAGTAAACGGCGCGATCGTCGCCCGTTTAAAAATAAACCATCTGGGCCTCTCCTTGAGCTATATGACCCATTCAAAATCTTTTTAGGCCTCTATTAGAGTGTAAGACCCAACCCCCTTTTAACCAAAACCATTTTGGGCCTCACTTATTGTATAAGTCCCTCTGCGTTAAAAGAAAACCTCGGCGCGATCGCCATTTTAAACGGAAAGTCAACTGGGTCTATCCTCGTGTTATAAGCCCCACTATTTTTCTTTAAAAAAACTCTTTGGGCCTCTTGAGATAGTGTAAGACCCATCCCTTTGTACAGAAAACCTTTTTGGGCCACAGTCACTTGTATAAGACCCTCTGTACAAATTCAACAATGCAATCACTAGTAACACCCTGGGCCTCTCCTTGAGCTGTAAGCCCCAAATCTTTCTTTTTCAAAGCACTTTCTCCTTTGATTTTGAATATACTGTTGTTTTCAATCTTTCTTTGTTGAACAACTAACCAAACAGCATGGAAGCACTACAACCGAGTAAGTGGTTATACGCTTTCATTTACTGCTTTCCTATCATATAACTGTTTTGTGGGGCTGCTCGCTGTAAGTCTCCTTTCACAAACTCATATATATATAACTGTATTGTGGGGCTGCTCACTGTAAGTCTCCTTTCATAAACTCATATCAACTATGTAATAATAGTATAGATATCAGAGTTTCCCCGACATCTACGTCTAGAACTAGGTGACGCCGTTTCATTTAATCGTAGAAATAGACAGGTAGATCCCCAATAGGAGCACCAGATACAGTCTTCTCTTCGGCTGTCCTCCTTAGGAATCATCAAGAAACTCTACTCCCAAAGATGAATGGATTCTCCGTGAATAGCATCTTTGAGTTTCTTCCAAATTCTCGGACTTTCCTGACTTTGATCTATTCTCGGTGAATAGCATTGCCTTGAATTTCTCAGGGTTTGGGGACCCACGGGCTTCTTAAAAGCATCGGCCTCCTCTTAGGCATCGTACAAGGACCCACAAGCTTCCTATAAGCAACCCCGCCTCCTCTTGGGCTTAGTATAAGGACCCGTCGGCTTCTTAGAAGTATTGACAGCCTCCTCTTAGGCTTCGTATAATGATCTCTTCCTCCGGGAATGATAGCCTTCTCTTGGGCTTCGTACAAGGACCAATCGGCTTCTTAAAAGCTTCCAGCCTTCTCTTGGGCTTCGTACAAATTGTCCCGACGACCTCCTAGAGGTATAGGAACAGAACTTAGTAATCTTCATAGAACAGTCCTTTCCAGAGTCTACTACTGTTTCTCAAAGCATAGTACAAAAGATGAAACTCTAGACTTGGACAGTCTCTCCTTCCTTGAGTCTCAAAGACATTCTCAAGTGACTCCTTTCGTTAGATAGGAAGAAACCCGTAGACTCGGACAATCTCAATACCCTTTGGATTTCCCAGATTCCTTAAAGAACAAGGACCATCGCCGATCCTCAGATCAAACCCATGAGTACAGTGTTGCTCATATAAGAACTGATTTTCTCTTTCAAAATCAGTATACTGGATCTGTCACTCAACTATAACAGTCACCAGCAGATAGCCTCCTCTTAGGCTTTGTATAACGATATCCCTAAAAGAGTCTATCTCCTTTTCGCCTCCTCTTAGGCTTCATATAATGATCCTTCTTATCCTCAGCATAAGCTAGCCTCCTCTTGGGCTTTGTACAAATGATTCTCCCCAGCGGAGCAAACCTTTCGCCTCCATCTCGGGCTTTATACGAGATACAAAAAAGGTTCTTATTGAGACAAACAAACCTTCAGCCTCCATCTTGGGCTTTGTACGAGATACAAAACACTCTCTTGTTGAGTATAAAAGATTCCCCTGTAGAGTCAACCCTTTTAGCCTCTCTCTCAGGCTTTGTATGAGACACATAAAAAGACTCCCCCGTTGAGTCAATCACCCTTTCGCCTCCATCTCGGGCTTCGTACGAGATACAAATTCCCTTAAGCAAGAGTCAAACTCTTTTCCAGCCTCCATCTCGGGCTTCATACGAGCTATAAAAGATTCTCCAGCTGAGTCAACTCTTTTTTAGCCTCCTCTTAGGCTTTGTATAATGATATCCCCCACTGGGTCGAACCCTTTTAGCCTCTCTCTCGGGCTTTGTACGAGACACCTATTAGCCTCCTCTTAGGCTTTGTATAATGATTTTCCCTAGCGGGAATTAGCCTCCTCTTAGGCTTTATATAAGAAAACCACTGGTTGATCCAATCAACCTTTTAGCATCAAACCTGTGCCTCGTTCACAGTACACAAACATCAACAACTCCTTCCCTTTCATCTAATCGCTGTAAGCGGCAAGCCCTGGATCATCTATATCCATGCCACTGTCATTCTTTTAGCATGAGGAATTCCTAAGGAAAGATGGCATTGCTCTACATTGAGTTAAAGTCTTCTCCTCCAGGTTTAAAACCCATTCTTAGGAAATTATGGCATTGCTAGGATCCGCGCATCCCGGTTAAAGTAATTCTCCTTTATAAACAGTCGTAACAGACAAACCCCTCTTTAGAGATGACAGATTCTCTCTAAAGTTGAGACCTTTCAGCTTCACATCTTGGGCTTTGAACAAGATACAAACTACCTTTTCGCTTCACGTCTTGGGCTTTGAACAAGACACCAAAACACCATTTCCTCCCATAGAATAGGAGGAACTACGAACGCTCTGATTTCCCTGTTTCGGTAAACGGGAATACGTAGGCATAAGATCGAAAGAAAAGATCTTAGCGAGCACACTAAACAAAAACCCAAAATCCCATACTTTAACGTATCTATCAGAAAAGCAATCAGTCCTAACATCCTAAACATCTCATCGAACAAAATAACCTAGGAAAATCCCCAAATCTTTGGAGCATCTGTAACCGAACAGACCGCTGTTCAAACTCAGTATGCAAGCAGGGTTAGTTGGAGACATCTATTTCCCTTCCTTCATCAGCTTTAATAGGATAAAAAATAAATCGAGCTGTAGTAGTAACACCGAAGAGCGGTTGTGCTTCGCAACCACGTCCAAAAATCGCTCGCTACACATCCATCAGAGGAAAACGCCAGTCAAGGTCATCTTCGACAGAAGCTCAGGATGTCCCGAATTCAAAGTTGGTAGAAGGATAGTGGTCGTTATGTTTCAACGTAGCTCTTCTCCCTGTAAATTACCATTTTCTAACTTTGTAAATACTCTTTGGAATCACGCGTTTGGCTGATCTCCATCTTATCAATAAAATTTGAGCCCTTGTGCTTTTGTTTGTAATTCTCATTTGTTTTAGCTTTACAGAACAACATTTTAATATGATCAACGATTCTTGAAATGAAACAAAAATGAATTTACTTGTAAAACTTTTTCTGCTTTAAAATAAAGATGGCAATTTATTTTGCCTGTTGAACATCGAAAGAACATCGACTGCTTCCCCGAAAGCAATTGAACCTCAAAGTGCAGAATCAAAGTACTCCTTCTAACCCAGTGCACCTGAATGAAGGGATCAACTGTGTCAGAGACCTTGTTTCGTCTGACACGCCTCGGCCGAGTTCTTATCTATTAAGCCCGGCCAACATAGTTCCCCGCGAGGACCATTTCTCCTAAGCAAGGCAGAATTGCTATCTTGAACCAGCGGTACTTCTTCGTCCCCAGCAGTGGCCGAGTATCCAGTCTTGTTCATCTTTTAGTTTGTATGTCGCGTTAGTTTTTTCAGCATAAACATACATGCATCATGCATTATTGAGAGGATTTTTATCACTAGGGGATAAGACCGACTAGAGGGGAAGTTTACCTTTTCTAAGCATCATGGCTTAGCGAAAGAAGATGAATGCGTGAATTACCATTCATAGACGCCGTCAAAATTTCGGATATTCCGATATTTAATCCTCTTGCACCCCAAATGCCCAAATACCTTCGTCATTCACACCTTCGGGTCCAAGAAGATTAAATAGGGGCATCTGTCATACCCCAAATTTTGACCACTAAGATTCCCATCATTGTGCAAATCATCATCACAATATGGATGTACCTTCATGCCTCATCAATCTCCTCAAGGATTGTTGAGCATTCACTACTATCAAGAATTTGGGTTTCAAGCCCTCTCAGAGTTCTTAGACAAAGGATCAATCAAGAAATGACATGATCTTCAACTTGTCTAATCTCCCAAGAATCTACAATGGATCAAGAGGACTCCCACTTCAAGGATTAAGCACAAGGTTGCTCCCTTCTAGGTGGATCAAGCTTCAAGATCGCCAGTGTCACCAAATTAGGGTTTTGGTCGACCAGGGCCTCCAGAAGGAAATTTTCCTCTGGTCATGAGCCAATGCTTCAAAGAATAACCTAATATACTCCATGGAACCTCATGGACCCAATCATCAAGTTATTTTTTCCTCAAGGGATGCATTCATAAAAAATCAGGAATTAGGGTTTCTTGACCTAATTCACCCTTAAGTTGGCTTTTGGGACAAATCATGAACCAAGACCTCAAGACATGATTTGAGGGTCTCTAATATACCATATTGATCCATTTGGAACAATGGATTGATCCAAGAAGCTTGGGCAACAAGCTTCAATTTCATCTGAACCACAGTTAGGGTTTTGCGAGAAAAGTCAACTGTAGCTTTGACTTTTGATCAGGACATGCTCCCAAACCCTAGGACATGATTCAATACACCCTATAACACCCATGGAACATGTCCATCAAGTTTGATTTAGGTCAAGGAAATGATTTCCTGAAGAATTGCACAGTTTGGAATTCATCTGCTAAAAAGTCAACTGTGCAAAAAGTCAACTTTGACTTTTTGAGATTTTTCACAAAAATGGTTTTTTAACCCTAATTTGATGTTAATGTATGATTTGAATCATCATTCATCAAGAAAAATCAAGAAAAGTGGGATAACTTGTAAAAGGGGTAACCATAAAAACATAGAAATTTTTCTAAGTTATGAACAAAGTGGCAAGGGTACCAACTTTGGAGGATCATAACTCCTAAACCACAAAGCCTTTCTTCCCCATCCAAAGCTGGTTTTGTAGCCTTCATGGCCCTCTACAAAAACTTCAACTAGACCTAATTCCAATTCATTGGGGATTTTGAGTTATGGAGTGATCAAAGTGGCTGAAAAGTGAAAATGTCACTTTTTCCAACACTTAGTGAAATTTTCACTAAGTCAGAATCTGCCTTCACTTTTTTCCAAATGTAGGGACATTTTTCACTTGGATCCAAAAAGTATCAAAACCAAATATGATCAAACAGTTGTTGTATCATATAAGGGCTTTCCAAAATGGCCAAGAACATCACCAAATTCAACTTGAGCCATGAGATATGACATTGGCAAGATGCCTTGCTGAAATCTGCCAAGGCAAGGCAGATTTTTGCACTTTTGGTCGATTTGCCAAAATCAGCCAATTCCAAGCCTTGTCATCACTTTGGACACATCTGAGGATTGAATCTAAAGGGGACAATCATTGAGCCAAGCCTCCAAAGTCCTTGGAACAAGAAATAGCATGCCAAACCTAGAATTGCCTAAAATAGGGACAAGGCTCTAATTTTGGATTGGAGCATTCAATGGAAGCACCAAGGTGGCATGGACTGAGCTATTGGCAACTGAATTTAGTCAAGACTTATCCAAGACCAAGGGAACCAGAGCTCTGTGCCCTAACCTCTAGTCAATGGCTAGAGGAGACTTGGATTTTCATTTGCCAACATTGGCCAACCCTACTCAGCAGTTGCCATTCACTATTCCTTGCAAAACAAACTTGCTCTACTATAAATAGAGCTCAATTGTGATCAGTTTGAGTACACCAAAGCCATCAAACAAATGCTTTCCTCAAAATCTCTTCTTTCACTCCAATTTTGCCTTCCAAAGCAAGTCACTATCGGGTTTTGAGTTTGAGAGCTTTTCCAACCAAACCAATCACACACACACACACGTCACATACATCATATGTGAGCTGATCAAACACTTAAACAACACCTAGAACATTGATTTCTCAGAATCACCAGTCAATTGCTCAAGGTTTTAACCAAGTTGCAGTTGAGATGCCATGAAGTGATCCAGCCAATTTCCATCAAGTCCAAGCATTCAAACACACTTCATAGGGTGTAGGGAAGCTGTTCAGATCATCACAACACATCTATAACACCTCCAACTCAGAAATCATTTTGAACTTGCTGTCACGACGTAGAGGTAAGCCTAAACTTGGTCATTTCTCAATCTATGCATATTTCCTCGCACAATACTTTTGCCAAATGTTCATAATCATGCATGGGATGTTTCCCCTCAATTAATTGCTTTGTTTGAATCGTGTATCAAAAATCCCAACCTTCATGCATAATTTAGGGTTCTTGAGGATTTATCGTGATTTCTTGTTTTATGCTTAATTTAAATGAAACTAATTGTCATAGACATGATCGTGAGGTTGAGACGAGCATATTGATATGTGGATTGCATGATATAATCAAGTATTCAGTAAGATTGGATAGAAAATGCAAATCTGGGCAAAACTAAAAAACGCGCGTGTTCTTCAACTGTTCTTGGCGCCATTTCTTGCAAATTCAAATATTTGAATTTTGTGATTTTATTTAATTGATTCAAAAATTAATTTCTCTCTGAGTTTTAATGATTTTGAGTTGATTCTTTTTTTAATAATTCACAAAAATGTTAAAATATTTTATTTTACCAAAAAATCCCAAAAATATTATTTATTTCATATAATTGATATTTTTGCAAAGAATTAATATTTTAATTATTTTTGACATTTAAAATATTTTTTCCCTCTTGATTTTGTAAATTTTAATGACTTCTAATCATTTTGTAGGGCAAAACATGATTTTTGAAGCATTAATCCAAGATCATAATTTGTTTCCCACATGTTAAACAATTTTTTATCATTTTAATTGAATTTTTATTCAATTAAAATACATTTTGTAAATAAATTAGGGTTTTTGATTAATTCAACCCTCACAAATCATTTTCAAACACCTCTTGGGCCTCTTGAGAGAGTGTAAGACCCAAACCCCCTTGTACAAATAATTTTGGGCCTCACTTATTGTATAAGTCCCTATGTACAAGTAAACGGCGCGATCGACGCCCGTTTAAAATAAACCATCTGGGCCTCTCCTCGAGCTATAAGACCAATTCAAAACTTTTGGCCTCTAATAGAGTGTAAGACCCAACCCTTTTTGTACAAAAATATTTTGGGCCTCAGTTATTGTATAAGTCCCGATACATTAAAAATCTCGGCGCGATCGCCATTTTCAAACTGAAAATCATTGGGCCTCCCCTCGTGTTGTAAGCCCCATTTCTTTTCCTAAAATACACTTTAGGCCTCTTGAGAGAGTGTAAGACCCAAACCCCCTTTGTACAAACAATTTTGGGCCTCACTTATTGTATAAGTCCCTCTGTACAAGTAAACGGCGCGATCGTCGCCCGTTTAAAATAAACCAATTGGGCCTCTCCTCGAGCTATAAGACCCATTCAAAACTTTTTGGGCCTCTAATAGAGTGTTAGACCCAATCCTTTGTAAATACAACCCTATTTTTGGGCCTCACTTATTGTATAAGTCCCGTTGTATTTCAAAAAGTTCGACGCAATCATCGTCCGTTGAAAAATCATCTGGGCCTACCCTCGTGTTATAAGCCCCACTCTTTTTCTTTAAAACTTTTTGGGCCTCTTGAGAGAGTATAATACCCATCCCTTTGTACAGAAAACCTTATTTGGGCCTCAGACACTTGTATAAGACCCTCTGTACAAATTTAACAGTACGATCACTGGTAAAACCCTGGGCCTCTCCTTGAGCTGTAAGCCCTAAATCTTTCTCTTTCAAAGCACTTTCTCCTTTGATTTTGAAATATACTGTTGTTTTCAATCTTTCTTTGTTGAACAACTAACCAAACAACATGGAAGCTCTACAACCGAGTAAGTGTTTATATGCTTTCATTTACCGCTTTCATATACATATAACTGTATTGTGGGGCTGTTTCACTGTAAGTCTTCTTTCATAAACTCATATCGACTGTGTAATAATAGTATAGATATTTAGAGTTTCCCCGACAACTATGTCTAGCACTAGGTAAAGTCGTTTCGATTATTCGTAGAAATAGTCAATACTAGATCCTCCATAGGAGCACCAGATACAGTCTTCTCTTCGGCTGTCCTCCTTAGGAATTGCCAAGAAACTTTACCTCCCCAGAGATGAATGTCTTCTCCGTGAATGGCATCTCTTGAGTTTCTTTCAAATTCTCGAACTTTCCTGGCTTGATCTATTCCTTGTGAATAGTCTGTCTTGAATTTCTCGGGGTTTGGGGACCCACGGGCTTCTTAAAAGCATCCGGCCTCCTCTTGGGCATTGTACAAGGACCCACAGGCTTCCTAAAAGCATCCCTGCCTCCTCTTGGGCTTAGTACAAGGACCCGTCGGCTTCTTAGAAGTATTCACAGCCTCCTCTTAGGGTTTGTATAATGATTCTTCGTCCGGGAATGATAGCCTCCTTTTGGGCTTCGTACAAGGACCTCTCGGCTTCTTAAAAGTTTTCAGCCTCCTCTTGGGCTTCGTACAAATTGTCCCGACGACCTCCTAGAGGTATAGGAACAGAAATTAGTCATCTTAATATAACAGTCTTTTCAAGAGTCTACTACTGTTTCTCAAAGTATATTATAAAAGATAAAACTCTAGACTTGGACAGTCTGATTTCCTTGAGTCTCAAAGACATTCTCAAGCACCTTTCAAAAATAGGAAGAAACCCGTAGACTCGGACAGTCTCAAATACCCTTCGGATTTCCCGTTTCCTTAAAGAACAGGAAACAATCTCGATTCTCAGATCAAATCCATGGGTAAAGTGTTACTCATATAAGAACTGATTTTCTCTGAACCAACATACTGGACCTGTCACTTAACTGAGACAGTAACCCTAGCCTCCTCTTGGGCTTTGTACAATGATTCTCCCCAGCGGAGCTCACAACTTTAGCCTCCATCTCAGGCTTTATACGAGATACAAAAAGGTTCTTACTGAGTCGAACAAAACTTTTAGCCTCCATCTCGGGCTTCGTACGAGATACAAAAACACTCTCTTGTTGAGTATAAAAGATTCTCCTGTTGAGTCAGCCATCTTTTAACCTCCATCTCGGGCTTCGTACGAGATACAAAAACACTCTCTTGTTGAGTATAAAAGATTCTCCTGTTGAGTCAACCCTTTTAGCCTCTCTCTCGGGCTTCGTACGAGACACATAAAATCACCCTCTTGTTGGGCCAATAGCCTCCTCTTAGGCTTTGTATAAGAAAACCACTGGTTGATCCAATCAACCTTTTAGCATCAAAGCTGTGCCTCGTTCACAGTGCACAAACATCAACAACTCCTTCCCCTTCATCTAATCGTTGTAAGCGGCAAGCCTCTGGATTATTTACATCCATGCCACTGTCCCTCTTTTAGCATGAGAAATTCCTAAGGAAAGATAGCATTGCTCTACACAGAGTTAAAGTCTTCTCCTTCAGGTTAAAATCCCCTATAAAGGAAATTATGGCATTACTAGGATTCACATATCCCGGTTAAAGTAACCCTCCTTTATAGTCAGTCACCCAGCAGTTGTGACAAACAGACCTTCTTTAGAGATGACAAATTCTCTCTAAAGCCAACACCTTTTAGCTTCACATGTTGGGCTTTGAACAAGATACAAACAACCTTTCAGCTTCACATCTTGGGCTTTGAACAAGATACAAACCACCTTTAGCTTCACGTCTTGGGCTTTGAACAAGACACCAAAACACCCATTTCCTCCCATAGAATAGGAGGAACTATGATCGCTCTGATTTCTCTGTTTCGGTAAACGGGAATACGTAGGCATAAGATTGAAAGAAAAATCTTAGCGAACACACTAAACAAAAACTCAAAATCCCATACCTTCACATATCAATCGAAAAGCATCAGTCTTAACCTCCCACCAATCGCCCGGGCACTATTTTAACAAAATAACCTAAGAGAGACCCACAATCTTTGTAGCATCTGTAAACCAACAGTCATCTGTTCAAACTCAGTTTGCAAGTAGGGTTAATTGGAGACATCTATTTCCCTTCCTTCATCAGCTTCAATAGGATAAAAAATGAATCGACCTGTAGTAATCCCAAAGAGCGATTGTGCTTCGCAACTACGTCCAAAATCGCTCGCTACACTATTGCAGGTGTTTCTCTCTTCACAGTGAGGTTGGAACAATAACCTAAAGGTTAGGGTTTTGTACCTCTTTTACTGCTACACTATTTCACTTGGGTTGTTTTTCAATTTTTCATTAAGTGTATCTTTTATTCATTTGTTTACGTTGTTTCTCATTGGTGTTGCATTTGATTTTTTTTAAAGGAGTACAATGAAGGAATAAGAGTGACATTTACTTCTTATCGGCTTAGCATTGAATTGACATTTTACAAAGTTATTTGATTTTTCAATTTGCCATTTGATATTTGGAAGTTAAACTTGTTGATATTTACTTATACATTTATGCATTCACCATATTGATTTGATTTATAATTGGAAATTAAAACTTATGTTGTCACCAGTTTCTCAGTCTGAAATGGTATCCTTGTCGGCATCAACGTCTTTTTTCCAGACGCTATATGGTAACACCTTTTCGAAACATTGTTTGTTATTTATGCTTCCACCATGATTTTACTACTAGTTATCATTTTTTCAAGGTAAAATTAGGTATATCTAACAAGTTTATTAAATATTTGGTTCAAGTACTATCATTGTTTTAAAAAATTTTAGCTTCACGTTTTATGTTTCTCTTTTTAATCCCTAATTTAAGATTTTTGAATTGTTGCTCCTGATGTTTCATTCTTCTACTTGATTTATTTTGGCTAGGATTGATGAATCATGTTATTCATGATAACTATTTTTCGTCGCGTTTAGATGTTTGTGTGTACTACCATTGATTTTTACTGGTAAGAAGGTGGATATAAGATTGGTAAAAAGGTGGGTTAAACACCCTAACTAAGATTCTAGTCTTAATGGTTAAACTTAAATTTTTAGCGGTAGTATCGGCCGTCAACCATTTTTTTCATTGTATGTCACATTCTTTTATTAACAATGATGCACAATTGTTTGCATTTAATTTTTTTGACAAGCCAATATAGTTAGGAGAAATGTACTGTGCAATTTAAAGTTTGTCACTACAACTGGTTTGGCTAGTATGCTTCTAATTTGTGCTTTATCTTTTTTGTAGAAAATTCAAGATCAGGACTACCTTTATATGATGTAGAGAGAGGTTGGCTCATGTACGAGGTTGGTAAAAATGGAATGGAAAATACTGCAGAGAATAACTCTCGCAAATGCTATAGAGTTTTATATTATCGAATAATCTGTGAACCAATCAGGTTGACATCTACTCTATATCAACAAGCTTTCAGGGATTACACATTTATCGACAAGTTCTTCTTTTAAGAAGCTTGCATATATGTGTTATGTTTTACAATTAGTCATGTTTTGTTTTGGTTATATTTTGTTTATGGCTCATATATGATTTGAAGGGTTAACTTTTGCAAAGGGAAATATATGTTTTTAAATGATATGGATGATTATAAGAATGCGAGGAGATTGAGAAAGTTCTAACAAATGTAACATTTGATAAGTTGTAGAGCTGAAATTTTCTCTATTTCGATTGGATAGTGTTGAAGACATCAAATGTATGCCCTTTCTATTTACTTTAATTTCCAATGCATTATTTTATTTGTCCATCACATTTTTTATTTGCTCTGCTTTTCCTAAATTGGCCATTACTTTATCATATTTAATTTCTCTTAGACTAATAATTTATATTAATAATCTGCTCAAATGTATCTTGTGCCTGCAGCTATCCTTCAACTTTAATCATGTGTCTTGGCAATAGTTTCTAACACACTATATGGAGATCTCTTGGAAATAGTTTCTAACACACCAAATTAGGTTTGTTTTCATATACCTCTATAAGTGAGATTATCACTAAATTAAAGTCATTTTGCTTTAGTCTTTTCTACATAAAAGTTATATGGTTACATAGTATATATTTTGAAGTGTGTTAAATGTAGTGCAGGTAGTTGTGATGTTGGTTGCAATTCACTTTCAAAGATGTGTTGGCAAAGTGGAAAAAAATATCATAGGTTTGGGCAAAAAAGATTTTGTGCATAGAGAATTCATTGATAAAATTGTGCATGTTTAATATTTGAAATTGAGAAATGAAATTATGTTCATATTCATAGGTTTGGGTAAAAAAAGTTTTTTTTTTAATTTTAAAAATATATTAACGGCGGAATTACCTGCAGATTTGAGATTTCCCTGCGGAATTTCTTGCGGTTTTACCTGCGCGTTTCAAATGGAAACGAAACTTCATGTAAAATTAACGACGGTTAAAATTGTCGTAATTATTTTGTTGAGGCAGTTCAAAAACGGTCGCAACCAATAAAGGAGGTTGCATAAATGGTTTTTCAAAACTTTCGCAGAACATGCTGGTGACACACGTTTTTGCGACAGAACCAAAACCGTCGTGACTTGGAATTTGTGGCAGTTCAAACTGCCGTAACCTGCCAAAACTAACTATCATAAATTAAAAAATTTCCTGTAGTGGACGTCTAAACAAAATACCAAAAAGAGCTGACACATCGGAAAATCACAAAATGGACAATAAAGTTTTCGCTTCCTCAAGCCATCTTTCATTTGCCTTTGCCTTGTCCTAAGTTACTTGAAATATTCAACATGGGGTGAGATACAACTATTGATGACTTATCGGAAAATGTACCAATAATGTCGGATTAATAAAAAGATTGAACACACAAGGACTGTGTTCGAACAAGACAATGATTTGTGCAATTTAAAGTAAAACAGTAAAAAGGGGGGGTGCAAGTTTCAGTGTAAAAGGTAAATAAATGAGAAAAAAATGTCACAAAAGCGGTCAGGTTGTATTTTAGAATCCCTTATCCCCTCTTGTTGATGTATGATGCCTTGAATGAATGGTCTTATCCTTATAATTTCACGACAAATTAACAAAACTGACTTGCACAGTCTAGCCCACGGGTCAGCGCAGGCTGACCCTCATAGAAGTTTGGTCGACTCTTCGCTAAATGAGGGTCATTTTTCTGGTTTTTCTAAGTTTCAAAAAGCTGTTACTTTTTGTAGTTAGTCCTTGCATCATATATATACTTTGTTCCTCATTTTTACATAATTACAAGAAAAAGTGAAAGATTTACACTGAAAGTTTTCTCTCATCATCTTCATCCCCATTCTTGCATTTTCTCAACAAATACACATAACCAATTTTTTTGATCTTTTGCATCATGAGGTGATAACGTCCAAATATAGGAGTGTATCTTGTTTGGGGAGAGTTTTTCAGTGTGTTTTTTCTTGAATAAAACCTCTAGGGTTTAGTCCTCCGAGATCAATTGGATTTGGGGGTTTTTGGTACAGATCTTTGTGTGCATTGAATTCAGCCGAGCGAAGGTGATCGAAGAACGGTGGGTTTTGTCGATCTAGTAGCGTCAACGAGAGGATTGTGCAACAAAGGTTTGGGGATCGAATTATGTGTGGATTGGAATTAGCCGAGCGAAGGTGATTGAAGACCGGTGTGTTCATTCAATCTAGAAGCGGTAAATAGAGGTTCATTCAACACGTTCGAGGCACTTGATTCCACTCGAATCAAGGGAAGAGAAGACATATTATCAGCATCAAAGGAGTTTCTTGAGTGTATGGTAGATAAGGATTTAGAATTGGGGGCAGACGTACCTGATGCGAGGACGAAAGAGGAACTGCCTAAACAAACTTGGTGTCGTTTTCTCTTTTGGTAACCGGTTCGTTTAGACGATATAATCCCCGTCCGCTTCCGCAAACAATTTTTAAAATCAAATTTAAGCGCCAAATCTCAATTAAAAAGTAGCGATCTATTCAACCCCCCTTCTAGATCAATTGCCGTCGTCTAACAACATTCACTGTTTTTCATATGGGCATCTCCTTGAGTATAAGCCCCATTTTTCTTTCTTACAAACACATTTTGGGCCTCTAATAGAGTGTAAGACCTAAACCCCCTTTGTACATAAATAAATTTTGGGTCTCTGTAATAGTATAAGCCCCACAACGTCTTTCGATATCGCAGTGCGATCACTGTTTTCAAATAAGTCATCTGGGCCTCTCCTTGAGTATAAGCCCTAACCTTTTGTTCATAAAATTTGTTTTAAAAAATAAAAAAACTTCCATGGGCCTCTCCTTGAGTTATAAGCCTCATATCTCTGTTTTTAAAATCATCTGTCTATTTTTTAAAACTGGTACTAAGAGGAGCATTATTCCCGGTGAAACTGCTCTTAGACCACTTGGGCCTCTCTCTGAGTTATAAGCCCCAAACTTTCTTTTCATTCAAATAAAAACAACTTTCTTTTAATTCAAATTCAAACTCAAAGTTTTCTCAAACCTTTCTTCAATTTCTCAAAATCCTAATCATACAATTGTAATCAATACAACAAATCACAATACACTTGGGCCTCTTTTCAGAGTGTAAGACCCAACATCTTTTCAATTCAATGCATACTTGTTTATATACCTGTTAATTCACTTATCTGTATATACTTGTGCATACCTGTTTAGAGTTTCCCAGTAGTTAGGTCTACACTTAGGTCAAACCAAAGGATACTTCTAACTTAGTCAGTAACTAGTTCCCTCATACGAAACTTCCCTCAAAACAGTCTGCCTCCTCTTAGGCTTTATTCTATATGGAACAGAGAAAGGAATTTTTCGCGGTGAAACTTTTCTCAAGACTGTCAAAACTTAGAAACATATATATAAAAGAAATTCATTTCCCCATAGAGGATTATTCTCGGTGAAACCTCTTTTTAGTTTCTTCAAACCTTAGAACTGTTCAACAAAGAAATGATTATTTTCGGTGAAACCTTTCTTGAACTTTTCTTAGGCTTGGACCAACAGGATTCTAAAAATTTCCCCAGCCTCCTCTTGGGCTTAGTACAAGGACCAACAGGCTTCTTAGAAGTTCCCCCCAGCCTCCTCTTGGGCTTAGTACAAGGACCCAAAGGCTTCCTAACAACATATGATAGAATTCAGTCATTTCTGCTAGTTCAATCCTCAGGAAAGTCAAAACTCCAAGAACATCCAATCATTAAAGGGTTGATCTTCATCCCTATAACCCACAACCTCCTCTTGGGCATCATACAAAGATCTTTCCCCAACCAGAGTCTACCTCTTCCTAAGAGACTTAGATAGTCTCAGCCTCCTATTGGGCTTCATTCAAGTAGACTGGGAAAGTCTCACCCTTATAGTCTCCTCTTGGACTTAACACAAGGACCCACATGTTTCCTAAAAGTATAGGATAGATTCTGATCATTTTACCAATACACCAATCCCCAGGAGAGTTAAAACCTCCAAGGTTTTCAAACTCACCTCTAAATCCCTCTAACCCCCAACAAGGCTTAAATTTCACCTTGAAAATCCTCATCCAGGGTCAATTTACCATCAACAAATCCTCAAAAGAATCAGAGCCTTATGGCATCTGGTAAATCAATTCTATTCAAATCAACAGCAAAAGTTAGTCTCCCTTTTGATACCCCCAATACAATTTAGACCTTCTCCTGGATTTCAATAATCCTCAACAAGAGTCAGCCTCCTCTTAGGCTTTATAAAATGATTTTCCTTGATAACCTCAATCTTGGGCTTTGTACAAGACAAATATTACACTCCCTAGAGGAATCATTTTCTTTCAGCTTCAACCTTGGGCTTTGAACAAAGAACACAAAAAACAACATCCCCTCAGATGAGACCATGAGTCCTCTTTGTAGGAAGATACCTCTTCTATACATCACATATCAAAACAAACAATCAAAACCTTTTCCCAGATAATTGCTGTAAGTGACACACTTGTTGATTCAAAATCCAAGCTGGAGTCATTCCCTTATCCTGGCTAAAACCCCACTTTCATCTAACAGCTATAAGTGGCAAGCCTCTGGATTCCATACATCCAAGCCAATGTCCCTCTCTTAGCATGAAAGATTCATAAAGGAAAAAGTGGCATTGCTCTACACTGAGTTAAAGCTTCTTTCTTCATGACATCTCTCTTATAAAGGAAATTATATCATTGCTGTATCCCATATCCCAGTTAAAGTAATTTCCCTTATAACCAATTACTCAACATCTGTGATGAATAGGTGATATTTCTCCCTTTAGAGATGACAAATTCTCTCTCAGTCACCCTTTTAGCTTCAATCTTGGGCTTTGAACAAGACATAAATACTCTGATAGCTTCAATCTTGGGATTTGAACAAGACGCCAAATATCTTTCCTCCCATAGAATAGGAGGAACTACGACTGCTCTGATTTCCCAAATCACTTTATGGGAATACATAGGCATAAGATTGCAAAATCTTAGCGAGCACACAAATAAAAAACTTTAAGTCCAATACCTTCCCAAAAACAATAGAAAACCTAAAAACACTCTCTTAACCCTCCCAAAGGAGAAACTTTCCCAATAAATAACAAATAAACACAAGAAAGCATTTCAAATAGTAGAAGTACATGCAAACGAAGGCTTCTATAGATTACTATAGATACTCTGGGGGTTAATAGCTTCCCTTTGTATAACCAAAACCCGATCCCCGATCTCTTAGCATTTGTTAAAGAAAACACTTGCAAGCAAGGTTAGTTTAAGATGTCTTCCCCTTCCTTTTAAGCTTCATATGATAAATACAGAAATCAGAAAGTAGCACCAAACAACGTTAGGTGGTCGCGTCACCAAAAATTCGATGCTACACCTACGTCTGGGGGCTACCAAGCCAGGAATGAAATCCACTAGATAGTATTAATTCTAAGTTAAACAACCCCCGGTTTACAACTTATCACTTAATCACTACCTGTAGCACCCCAAAATTTGCCCTCTCTTTTTCTAACCTTAACTGGCTTTTCTTTCGCACTCATTTGCATCATCATTAGGTCATAGTTCATAATCATACATCGCATTAGTCTTCTAAGATATGGGATCAAGGAATTCTCATATGGTTCAAGTCTCCTGTATTCAGTGTGCATTTAAGGATAAAGGTATAGCTTCAAGTCAAGCCTGGTTGTTTGTCCATGATGCAGTTCAAATGGACGTTTGACCTCATCTTGGTCAAACTATCAAGTAATTGCTTCCAGTGCGAGTTATTTGTGGCAGTGGTTTATATCTCAAGCAGGGACTGTTCAAAGTCAAGATGTCTTGTGTTGAGATTCTTCAATTTATCAAGCAGTGGTTCATGTGAGGTTTGTATTCAGAAAGTCATATTCATCATGACTTGAGTTCACCAGTCCAAATTAGGTTCATCTGTGAATTTATTTCCCAGATATTGATTCAGACATATGTGAAGTGATCCAGAACTTATTAACCAGAAATTCAGAAAATCAAGGTTGATAGTCGTGGCTTCAGTTGCAAATTGTTCAGTAGTGGTTGTGTGCGTTTCAATCAGAGGCTTGTGAAAAATTTTGGGATTGGTTTTGGATTCATTTGGTTATTCATTTGATAAACCATATTCCTTATCCACTTTTTAATATCCACTTTATAAACCATTTCCCTTTTTAAACCAATTATCCATGTTCTAAACCCATTGTTCAAACCATATCTATTTTTCATCCAACAATCAATTTTAAGATCCATATCCAATTATCCAATTTATTTTCAATAATTATTTTTTATCCATTTTTTGATAATCCATAATTTCAAATATCCAAATCCCTATTACAATATCCATGTCCATTCCAAGATTATAAAAATCATCATAGTCGTTTTTTTGTCTTAAGCCCATATCACATTAACCCATTAATTAATAGAACAAAAAAAATGGAAATGAAAAGCTGTTGAAGCTACATGCCCAGCCGTGCTACTTTCCAAACTCAAACAATATTCCAAGCCTTGCCTTTCTTTCCAAGCAGCCCATGACAGAAGCCTTCATGAAAATACATGCCTAGCCGTGCTACTTTCTAAGCCAAAAAAAAACACTTCAGGCCATGACGACAAGCTATGTTATTTCTCTTTGCCATACCAACAAGCCGTGTCGTTTCACTAATACAAGCCGCAAGAAAGTTACAAAAAGAGAGCTGTTACTGCATACAAAGCCAAGCCTTCATCTTCGCAAGCCAAGCCGCAAATGCCACGTCACACTGCAGTGTCAAAATGAAACGCATGACAAGGCAAGTATCACAAAGTGAATTGCAAAATGAATCCTTCAATGAATCAAAACGGCAACGCAGTTAAGTGACTATGCACCATCAAAAGCAAAATGCGTGACAACGAATTAGGACGAAACGCAAAGAGCAGAGTTCAAAACGGCAAATTGAAACTTCAAATTTTCAAATTCATTTCAAAAATTCACCTCAAATTCATTATAAATAGAACACACTCTCATTCCATTGCTCTCAAGCTTTCACAACCATAAAAACTCTGTCCAATTTCACCCTCAACTTCCAATTTTTTTTCAATTAGTTTCCAAAGCTGCATTCAAAACAAGATCGAATTCATAACCTGCAAACTGATTCTTCCTCATCACCATTAACCTTCTCCATTCTCAAATGCATCCCTCACCGTCAACAATCTGCAAAAACTACAACAACACACTTCAACATCTCAGATTCAATTTCAACGTGCAAATTCAACAACAACTTCAAGACAACTAAAATTGAAGAGGAGGTGGAATAAGATTTCGCTGTATGGACAACAAACTTGATCATCTTTTCATTATTCTTCCAACACTGCTGTTAAAGCGTTACTCGAAAATGCTTTCCCCCTTCGCTTTTGATCCCGTTGCAATTCTTGGAGATTCCGTGTGTATGGGTTTTTGAATGATTAAAAGAAATCAGAAACAAGGAGAAGGTGATGGTTAGGGCGAAGTGAGTGTAGCCGCCGTCGTGAGGCGTGCTGGTGCAGCGGATTCATTTTCCTGACGAGGTGAAGAAGAAGAGGAATGAGTTGTTCCGTTGCTGCTGGTGTTGTATTTTTTTTAAAACACTCTTGTTTCATGTTTCACTTGGGCTCCAAGCCCATTCAATTTCTTCTCTACACTCCCTCTACCAGCACCTCCTTTTCATTAATTTTTTTAATCCTTTATTTCAATTTGACTTTCCATTATTTTTCAAGATATTAAGATTTCTTTTCTTTTTCTTTAATGTATTTTTTTTTAAATAAAAAAAATCTCCCTTGGAAAATATATCAAAATATTTTTGGCTTTATCATTTTGGTTCTTGATTTTATTTTAATAAGAATTCTATTTTTATTAATTGTTGTTGGTTGTGTGGATCATAACATGTTAGATCCACTTTTCTTCATCTCTTTCTTTTTGGTCGATGAAAATCTAAGAATCGATGATTGATGGTTTTCGAAGATGTTTAATCTTCATTATTTCAAATCTATGGATGAATGATCATTTGGATCATTCTCCATACTTGGGAATTGTGATAGATTTCCTTTGATAAATCAATGTGGAATCTCAATTATGATTAGGCCATTCACATTTTTCTTTTTGTGTGGCATGTTTAAGGAGAGTAATTTACATATCACTTCTCTAACATGTATTAACACGTAAAGTGCATTAACCGGCCTCGAGTAAGGTGACTTTTATATAAGTTACTTGGCGATTGCTTAACATAGCGCTAAATTTGTCCCTTCCTCCGAATCGGAACTTGATCTTTCGTGGCCCAAACCTTTTGGTTGTGTAAGCCCAAGGATGGTTAATCTTTTGTATTAGGTTCAAAATCTTTGAAGCTTGTTGCGTAGAGGCTTTGATTCTATCAATCTTCCAACAAGTCTACAATAACCTTGATCTAAGTACATTGTTTAATCATTATAGTTGAAGACGCGAGGCGGAATAATCGATGTTTACTACTAATCACTAACTTACTAACAATATTATTGTACTAATCTTGTTTATGTTTCCTCCTCGCTCCCTTCTCTTTTACTTTTATGCTCCATTATTATCAACTCATATCATATCATGTTTATGCTTCCGCAATTTTTCCTTTGTCCGTTAGACACATGTTTATGCTTATGCCTTTTTTTCTTTGTCCACTTAGACCAAAAACATTAATAAAGGCCAAAACCTCTAAAAAACTCGTGCTTCTAATCTTGGGCTATGGTTACTATCCTTTGCAATGGACATGGAGTTTTGCACCTAGACCTTGGACATCCAATGCTATTCTTGGAACCTTGGACTTAGAACTAGGACTTTCTCCCTTTGCTCTGGAATTATGGTTTGAAGACTGTGGAGCTTGCTTGTGTGGTTAGGTTATTCTTATCCTTAGCTTTTACCTTATGCTTTAGTATAGTCACTTCTTCTCCTCCCTATTCTTTAATTTTCAAAATCTCTTCTCTTTCTCTCGCGCCCGAGCGATCGAGATCCAATTTTCCCATAGTTGCGTGAACTACGGATGCTCTGATGCCTCTTTCTTTTCAGATTGAGGATACATAGGCATGAGATGCGATATCTCGGCAAGCACACTAAAAACTAACCTCCCTTTTCTCTCGCACCCATGCGATCGAGACCAATCAGTTAATCGAACATTTTCTCTCGCCCTAGTGCGATTGAGACCCTTTCGACCCGTAGGTCGAACTATGACTGCTTTGATTTCCTCTTTCTCGTCCGATTGAGGATACGTAGGCATAAGACGACGATGTCTTGGCGAGAAACCTTCCCCCCTTTAGTGCGTAGTTCGTCGATCTACGTCGACTTTAATTCTTTGTTCGTCTACGAAGATACGTAGGCATAGGATTGTGATAATCCTTTCGAGTCCATTTTTGTTTTTCCCTTTCCGTTTCCGTTTAGAAGTAGGCCTTAGATAACTCACCCTTTCATTAGACAACAAGCGTGGATCCCATCGAGTACGATGGACGCGTGGGAGTGCTAATACCTTCCCCTCGCGTAACCGACTCCCGAACCCGAACTATGGTTGCGATGACCATGTCTTCTCCCTTCTTCAGGTTTTCTTCGATCGTTTCCTTTCCATGCGTCGGGATATATAATGTACGGTGGCAACTCTTCTGTTCTGTTTCTACCTGTTGTTTCTTCGCAGTTGCGACAGCTGGCGACTCTGTTGGGGACTCTGGTTCCCTATGCGAGTCAATCCTAGCGCTTGTCTATTTATTTCATTGGGTGTTTACTGTTGTGCATTATTTGTTGTATATTACTGTATTTTACTGCATTTATTGGATTTTGATTATCGTTATCATATTGCTCTGCTGCTGTTGTGATGTTGGGTGGGTTGGTTCCATGAGAGATAAGCCCAATACCCAGGCTTGAGTATACACCTAGTATTAGAGTGGAAAGTAGTGTGACTTGTGTGGCATCTGGCCAGATTTAGTATACACGAAAATTCCACATCCAGACGAGGTTTTCTTTGGTAATGTTCTATCCTGCACGTTGGGGTAGATGAAAGAATGTAACCTAGAGAGCTGTCAACTCTGGTGACCACTCCCGAGAACTCAGTTGAGGCACTCCTCCCGAGAGGTAATAATGGCAGACCAGAAATAGCAAACCCATTACGCTTCTTGATCCGAGGATTCAAAGCTGGGAACTCACTATAGGATGACCTTTTTTAGGGGAATCAGTTGAGGCCTCCTCGATTGGTGATGATGCCAGACTAGTAATGGTGACCGTATCATCATTTTGCGACCTGAGAGTCCGTGACGCTGAGGATCCTCGGTTTTAAGACCCACATGTGAGAGGGTCTGGATGTTTACAGGTTTGCAGGTAACCTTGACCTTCATCCTACCCAGTATTCTGGTTTTCTTATTAGTGTGGACTTATCATCCCGATATTATGGTATTTTGATTGGTCCGTCATTCTGGATTTCTGGGTTTCTGGTATTCTGGTCAGAGTGGAATCTGGATCTTATTCAGTCAGTAGTACAACAACAATGCAGAACTTTATGGATACCTTGATCCCATGTGTGCATCTGCATCATCATTTTTGGATTCTAACATACATGTTCTTGTATTTCCAAGGATATTAACTTTGAGACTCGCTATTGAGCATTTCCATCTATTTCTTGTGGTTCTTCTGTGAAAAAATTGAATCAAAGCAGAATGATTCCTTGGAAGTATTCGAACATGGAATTTGTATTGCATTTCCATACTCATTTGCATAGCAGGTGTTCGAAGCTGGTTATTATTGTCTTGATCTGGTCTTCTTCAGAATTGCAGACTAAACTTTTCAAGCCAGTTAGAAGTTGATCATGGACCAAATTCAAGAAGAATTGAGGGAAATACGAAGCCAAATAGGGCAGTTTATAGGGGACATGCAAGCTTTGATTCAAGACCAGAAAATGTTGAAGGAGGAGGTCAATTAAATGAAGACTCAGATGAGCCTGGTTATGGAAGTTGTGAGAAATGTGCTCAGAAAGGATGTTAATCCCATGCCTGAGGCTGCAGCAGAAATTGTCGTTTCACCCTTGCCCATGGGATCTTCCCCAAGTCGTGAGTTGGCTCACGGATTTTCTGCACAACCCGAGGTTCTAGAACTTTCCCGACAGCAGCCATGTCTTGTCTCCCAAGAGAATCCCAGGATTAAGAAGTACGTAAAGAGACCAAAACAGCCTGAAAGAGTTTTTGATCCGCTCCCTATGCCATATTCTCAACTATTACAGCATCTCCTTCAGTTGCAACTGGTACAGAAAAAGACTTTGGGTCCTCTTACTGGTACTCCCCCACCAGGTTATGATGCAAGAGCTCACTGTGATTTCCACTCTGATGCGCCGGGGCATAATGTGGAAAAATGTAGGGCCTTTCAGCATGTTGTCCAGGATCTGATCGATTCGAAGGCAATTGAGTTCACGCCGGGCGGCGTAAGCATACAAGGTAGTCTTACTCCTACTGCTGCAAAAAAATGTGGATATCCCGACTTTCCCTCCTGAAGCTGCATCAGGTCAAGATCATATCTTGCAGTCCTTGGTCTCAGAATCCCCACGTCAACAACCTTTTCCTGTTCCTATGCCAAGTTTGAAGAGGAAAGTGCCTGGAGGAGAGAAGTACCCGAATCGGTATCAGCAACAGACTAGCTCCCAGAAGAGACAACAAAGACCCTGAAAGCCCGAGAGGAGGTTTGATCTCATTACTGTCCTTCACAGTCAGCTGCTTGCTCGTTTACTTCAAGACTCTTTAATTCAGCTAAGGGAAGTTGCGCCTGTTCCATATCCCCTCCCTCCAGATTATGACATGAATTCTAGGTGCGAGTACCACTCAGGGATACAGGGGCATGCAATTGAAAATTGCAACGTGTTCAAACATAAGGTGCAAGATCTCATTGACGCTGGGGTTATTATTTTCACTACAGACGGTCAGTACGTTAACTGAAGCCTCCCAAGTGGACACTTGAGACTGCAAAGATATCTCCTGAAGCAATCAATCCGGTTGGAGCCAAGCCTCCTCAACAGTGGCAATCATCAACTTTCTTTACTGCACTGTTTATTTTGTATTTTTCTTTACAGGTTAATGTTTTTGCATGTAAAACTTAGTTTGTTCTTGAATGATGATTTTAATGTAATGAGTATGTTTTTCTTGAAGAATTTCATTCATGTTCACTCATTTAATATTTCTGTGCGTTGCAATACCAACTTTCTTGCTTAAACTCTTTGAGGGAGGATGATGAATTAAAAACGCAAAATCTTTGGTCATATGCTTTTAGATAAAACCTTGTTGATGATATACATGCATTGTTTCAACTCCCCAAACACCGGAGACATAAGGAAGATAATCCCTTGTAAACCCTATTGAGCCTAGTAGTAGGAGTTTCTTTCGGAAAACGAAAAACCCTCAATCTTAACCTGGGGCAGGGTAGGTGTCAGTTAATTTGACCGAGGGTTTAAATTTCAAAAGGAGTGTCCCATTTGAGGATCAATTGCATCTATGGTTATCCCTCACCAACCGAAGAGTGAGGCAGTCACAACCTTAACAAGTCAGACAAGCCAGTGTCACACAATGTGTTAAAAAAAAGAGAAAAAGAATCAAAAGGAAAAAAGCAGGCCTGCTAAGTCGAAGCTTGAAAACAAGTGACTTAGGCAAAAGTTAGGGCATCCCGCTGGACTTCAATATCGAAAAATTAAAAAAAATCAGTCCAGACAAAATCAGGGATATCAAAAACAAAAGAATGAAAAGAGAAAAGGATTACAAAAGAAAGGTCCTCGAGCAAAGAACAATGTCGTGTGACTACAAACACCAGAGACAAAAGGGATGACTCCCACTCCGAAAACCATGTGGGTTCCTAAACCATCACTCCTACCATTCATTAACCTTTTTGAAAGGTGAGTGCATGTGCTGAATTAACTGAACGTAGGACTGGAGAACATCAAGGAGAATGGGTGGGTACAAACAAAATTTTGAGCCATAAACCCTTTTTTCTAAAACCGTGAAATAGGCCGCGTTACAACCCTCAAAAGTCCTAATTGAAGCAGGGTTTATTCTAAAGGCGTACTTCAACGAGATAGCGTTCCTGACTCCAATTGAGTTGTGCTAAAAGACTTTTGTTGGTATTGCATGTGCATGCTATCTTCCATTCAAAAATTTGTGTTGCACTTTAACCAGTGACTCGGTCACGGGTTTTGGCGATATCTTTTAAATAAAAACTTCGAGATTAACATGTGTGTTGCATTAGAATTATCATTCTCGGAATAAACATTTTTTTCTTCCTTACATGTATTTGACACCGGTGAGGCTTACATAGTGAACATCAGCCGAGAATTTTGATCCCGCTAAAAGGAGATGCTTGAAAACTCCGAGGAACAGACATGTCAAGGGACATATTTCCAGAAGATTCTGTTGAGTGTGAGCTTTCCCGGTTAAGTCGTGTTAAGAAGTTGCTAATCTGGGGCAATCATATCAAGATTCGACTCAGTTAAACTAGGACAATCACGTCAAGATTCGACGAATTTCTCCGAGAGTATTTAGTCTGGGGAATACTTTCAAAGATCGGTCAGATAGGGGCAAAGTCATGTCAAGGCTCGTACTGGGGCAAGTCATTTCAAGAGCACAAGAAGTTATTTTCTGCGGAGAACGGTTAATCAAAGTTACGTCACCAGGGTACAACATACTGAGGTATGGTATGTCATATCTTCATGATACATCCTGAAGACAAGTTCTTTTTGGGTTATGCTGCATCAAGGCATCTTCTTTTGGCCATATCACATCTACAAGATTCATGTTGATAGCTAACATGTGACGACCCCAGTAGAGTTTCTCTCCCCACCAGAGATAGCTAGAGTTTTATCACTCTCGGCAGAGCGTCATGAAGATTATGATTATTCTCCCCAGCAAGAGTTCAGGAGTTCATTCTCCCCTAGCCAGCTGGGTGAAGTTTATTGCTCTTCAGCAGGAGTTCGTATTCCTATACAGAGTGTCTGGTTTGTGCTTCCCAATCTTGTTTGTGGCAAGGTTGTTTCCGTATCCCCAACAGAGTAAGGGTAGAAGGTAAGTCTTCAACGGAGGAGTAAGCTCAATGTTGTCCCCTAGCAGAGTTTATGTCGTCAATCATCATTTCCCAAGCAGATTAGTTGGTAGTGATTAGTTTTCCCCAGCAGGTCAAGGGAGTTTCCCCAGCAGCAAGTTAAGTTCAGTGATATTCTCCGGCAGGATCGGTGTTATTGACCTCATTCCCTAAGCAAAGTTTGGTGGTAGTAATCTCAACGGTCTAGTAAGCAGTGGTTGACATCCCCGGCAGTCTCCAAGTCTAATGGTTATTGGCGATTCTCTGCATTAGATCATTTTGGGTTTTATCTTCAATGGTTATTCGTAATCCCCAATGGAGTGGGAGTTCTCTTTGGGTTTCATCTTCAGCAGAGGTTATATCAGGAAGGTTGTTGAGTGTGACTTCCTCAGCAGGGTTTGTGACCTCGGAGACAATTCAGTTTGTCATCCCCGGCGGATCTGGCCTCGTCCTTTTAGCATTTATTTTGCTGGAGGGGTCCTGTTGCATATCATAAGCATTTGTATTGCATCCTCAAATCGCGTAGCATTTCTATTTCGTATGGAGCATTACGCCATGGAATGAAAATTGAAACATATCCATGCAAAGCATAAGCCAGTTTTGGTACCTTGTGCAGAAGCCCGACGTAACTTTCAGTCAAGACAATGACATATCCCTCAGAGAGAATGCCGAGCCATTCCCAAGCAGCCATTTTAGTCAACCTCTGCTCACCTTTCTTTTGGGTCGTAGATCATACGTCTATCTTACCCTCGATTGGCCCTTGTTCATCAACCCTTTGATGACGACATTTTCTTTCTTCAGGTTTTCTTTCCGTCAAATCCATTTGACGATGTGTTTCTTCGGATATGTTTTTCCTTGGTTTCTGCCTTCTTTCCGTCAAACCCTTTGATGATGTGGGTCTTTGGGTAAGTTTTCTTTCCTTCAAATCCCTTTGACAATGTGGTTTTTCGTTTAGGTTCCATCTTCTTTCCGTCAATTCTTTGACGATGTGCTTCTTCGATCAGGTTCTGATCTTTCCGTCAATTCTTCGACGATATGTCCCTTCGGTTGGGTTTTCAGTCTTTCTTTCTGTCAATTCTTTGACGATGTGTTTTCTTAGGTTCCATTTCCTTTCCGTCAATTCTTTGACGATGTGCTTCGCCAGATAGGATTTCTTTCTGTCAAATCCCTTTGACGATGTGGTCCGTTGGGTATGTGTTCTTTCCGATGCGATTCTGGGGTTCACTTTTCTTTCTCGGGTATGTTTTCTTTTTGTCAAATCCCTTTTACGAGGTGTGACTAGGCTACAATTACGTTTTCTCTCCCCAAATTTTGCAAATTTCTGGGTTTTTTTTGTACTCAATCACCTTCCACCTTGAACGTCTGAAAGTCGTTGCTACCATCCTTTCAGGTCCAAGTCGATTGAATAAGGGCAGCTGTAGCACCCCAAATTTTGCCCTATCTTTTTCTAACCTTAACTGGCTTTTGTTTCACACTCATTTGCATCATCATTAGGTCATAGTCCATAATCATATATCGCATTAGTCTTCTAAGATATGGGATCAAGGAATTCTCATATAGTTCGAGTCTCCTGTATTCAGTGTGCATTTAAGGATAAAGGTATAGCTTCAAGTCAAGCCTGGTTGTTTGTCCATGATGCAGTTCAAATGGACGTTTGACCTCATCTTGGTCAAACTATCAAGTAATTGCTTCCAGTGCGAGTTATTTGTGGCAGTGGTTTATATCTCAAGCAGGGACTGTTCAAATTCAAGATGTCTTGTGTTGAGATTCTTCAATTTATCAAGCAATGGTTCATGTGAGGTTTGTATTCAGAAAGTCAGGTTCATCATGACCTGAGTTCACCAGTCCAAATTGGGTTCATCTGTGAATTTATTTCCCAGATATTGATTCAGACATATGTGAAGTGATCCAGAACTTATTAACCAGAAATTCAGAAAATCAAGGTTGATAGTCGTGGCTTCAGTTGCAAACTGTTCAGTAGTGGTTGTGTGCGTTTCAATCAGAGGCTTGTGAAAATTTTTGGGATTGGTTTTGGATTCATTTGGTTATTCATTTGATAAACCATATTCCTTATCCACTTTTTAATATCCACTTTATAAACCATTTCCCTTTTTAAACCAATTATCCATGTTCTAAACCCATTGTTCAAACCATATCTATTTTTCATCCAACAATCAATTTTAAGATCCATATCCAATTATCCAATTTATTTTCAATAATTCTTTTTTATCCATTTTTTGATAATCCATTATTTCAAATATCCAAATCCCTATTACAATATCCATGTCCATTCCAAGATTATAAAAATCATCATAGTCGTTTTTTTGTCTTAAGCCCATATCACATTAACCCATTAATTAATAGAACAAAAAAAATGGAAATGAAAAGCTGTTGAAGCTACATGCCCAGCCGTGCTACTTTCCAAACTCAAACAATATTCCAAGCCCTGCCTTTCTTTCCAAGCAGCCCATGACAGAAGCCTTAATGAAAATACATGCCTAGCCGTGCTACTTTCTAAGCCAAAAACAAACACTTCAGGCCATGACGACAAGCTATGTTATTTCTCTTTGCCATACCAACAAGCCGTGTCGTTTCACTAATACAAGCTACAAGAAAGTTATAAAAAGAGAGATGCTACTGTAATATAAAGCCACACCTTTATCTTCGCAAGCCAAGTCGCAAATGCCACGTCACGCTGCAGTGTCAAAACGAAACGCAGGACAAGGCAAGTATCACAAAGTGAATTGTAAAACGACTCCTTCAATGAACCAAAACGGCACCACAGTTAAGTGACTATGCATCATCAAAAGCAAAACGTGTGACAACGGATTCAGGACGACACGCAAAGAGCAGAGTTCAAAATAGCAAATTGAAACTTCAAATTTTAAAATTCATTTAAAAAAACTCACCTCAAATTCATTATAAATAGAACACCTTCTCATTCCATTGCTCTCAAGCTTTCACAGCCATAAAAACTCTGTCCAATTTCACCCTCAACTTCCAATTTTTTTTCAATCAGTTTCCAAAGCTTCATTCAAAACCATATCGAATTCATAACCTGCAAACTGCTTCTTCCTCATCACCATTAACCTTCTCCATTCTCAACTTCATCCCTCACCGTCAACAATCTGCAAAAAATACAACAACACACTTCAACATCTTAGATTCAATTTCAACGCTCAAATTCAACAGCAACCTCAAGACAACTGAAACTGAAGAGGAGGTGGAATAAGATTTCGCTGTAAGGACGACAAATCTGAGCATCTTTTCATTATTCTTCCAACACTGCCGTTAAAGCGTTACTCGAAGATGCTTTCCCCCTTCGCTTTTGATCCCGTTGCAATTCTTGGAGATTCCGTGTGTCTGGCTTTTTGAACGATTAAAAGAAATCGGAAACAAGGAGGAGGTGACAGTTAGGGCAAAGTGAGTGTAGCCGCCGTAGCCGCCGCCGTGAGGAGTGCCGTGTAACGCCCCGATTCCAATTATTCCCATTTTGTTGAGTCCTTTATTTAAATTGAGTGATAAATTATTTTATTTGTAGAATTGGTATGTTAATATGCTATGTTGATGTGTTATGATATTTGACCGTTTTGAGAGTTTTCAGGGAAATTAGAATGGAGGGTATTTTAGACTTTTCTCAATTAATGATAAGTTAGAAATTTAGTGGAAATAGAATTTTGTGAGAAAAATGAATTAATTGATTGAGAGATAAGAAAGAAATAGAATAGAAATAGAAAGAAAAGAGAATTAGAAAAAAGAAGAAGAGAAAGAAAGAGGAGGAAGAGAAAAGAAGAGGAAAAGAGGAAAAACTTAGAAATTCATCAAGATCAATCACTTAGCGAGTTTCGAATCCGGGTAAGGGTGTGAAATCTTGTTATCTTCGCAATGTGTACGATTATGTATGATTGTATTGTTGATTTTGTTGATTTTCATGAGTTTCGGTATAAACCCATTCGTGTAGAAAATGGTAGAAATCGATGTTTTCGTGGATAGAAATCGATATAATTTGTGTTGTATGATCTCCCTATGTTTATGAACCATTACTATTAATTGTTTTGCTGATGGAAGTAATTTGGGGAAGAAAATGGAGATTTTGGGGGTTTTGGAACAGTGAAAACGAAGCAGAAATTCTGCTTCTGGTGTGAAGCGCCGGGTGAAATGCCCAGAGCGCCGGGCGGTTCGTGCCTTCGCCGGCCGAAATTGAGAGGCGAGAGGGTGTCAAGCTACTGGTTTGGTTCACGTTTGTGGGGATTTCTTTCGCCCCTTCTTCTTCGGGCGAAGCGAAGGCGAAAATGAAGCGTCGCCGGGCAAAACTTTCCTGTCGCCGGGCGCTTTTGTTTTTTTTATATAATTTTCTTTTCTTTTAAAAATTCATAATTCTCGAACCGTAACTCCGATTTAGGTGTTCTTTATATCGTTGGAAAGCTATTGAGCGGTACATTGTGATTATGATAGTGTGGAAAATGTTGGCCGATTTTATTATGTCAGAAAGTCGGGAATAGTGCTATTTAGCGACTTTTACCGTTTTAACTGTGTGTTTGAATGTGAATCATACAATAGTGCATTGATGTGAATGTATATAGATTGTATGTGATTGTATGAGATGAATGCATGAATATATTGTGAATATGTATGCATTTCAAGAATGTCTTGAGTCATTTTGCATGTGAAGCATAATGAAGTACACTCTTGTGTTGAGCGATTCTAATGAGAATCCGTTGTAACGTCGTGTGCCTAGGTGAGGTGTGAGCGATGATTACAAATGATTGTGTGCCTAGGTGAGGTGTGAGCAATCGGATCGTGTACCCGCGTGTGGGGTGTGAGCGATCGGGTCGTGTGCCTAGGTGGGGTGTGAGCGATCCATAAACAATGTGTGCCCATGTGGGGTGTGAGCAATGGGTGAACATCGTAGGCCCGACGGGGAGTTACATTGGTAACGAGCGATGGTTCCAATAGAGTTCCTGAGTGAACTAATGATGACTGAGTTGGTACCCGCATTGCATTTGCATAGAGTCGTGAGTTGGTCTCTATGATTTGCATTTATCATCTTTGTATTTGTGCATTGATGAATAAACATGAATGTGTATGTTTATGTGGAATGATTGAGAATGGCGAAAGCATGCCCGATGAATATGCTTGGTGATTTATATATATATATATATATATATATATATATATATATATATATATATATATATATATATATATATATATATATATATATATATATATATTGTGATGTATACAGGTGAATATTGATGAATTGTGGTGAGAATGTGGAATATGTGTATTTTTATGTTAAGATATATATAATTATATGCATTGTTATTATGATATTATTTCTCACCCTTCTGTTGTTTTATAATGCTCTATGAGGCAATGCAGAGTAGGTATGCTGGTGGTCTTTTTGTGGAGCGTGTCTTCATTCTTTTGGTCGGTCGGCTCTGATATGTAGCACCGGGTAGCTAGGATGGCTATGATTCTTTTGTGATACATTTGTATATGTATCTTGCTGATGAATGTTTATGTAAACATGTATGATGTTGGTGGAGGATATTTGATGATATATGTATATATGTATATATGTTTGTTGTTATTCAATGTTTAGATTTTCTGCTTTTATTATAAATATTGAGATGTGGGTGTGAGGACTAAGTTCCTCTGTCGCAAGTTACCCCACTGTTGCATATCAATGGTTGAGCAGGTGTTGTATGTTTTAATTTAATGTATAATGTGACGTATCTCTTTTTATACCATGTTTACAATTATACTCTGACGAAATTTTTAATATGTGCCTAAATGATTAAATGTGATTATTTGGGGGTATAGAGAGAGGGTGTTACATTAAGTGGTATCAGAGCCAGAGTTGAGTCAGTTGTGTCTGTCTTGTTGTCGTATTGTTTGAATTGTTGTTTAACTTTGTTGTTATTTTTGGGAATGATTAGAATATGGCTGGTAGAAACGAAAATGCGATGGCTGCTGCTTTGGAAGCAATGGCTAGGGCGATGCAAGGTGCGCCGAACGTGAATGCTAATGACGAGTTCAGGAAGAATCAACCACCAGTCTTCAAAGGAAGATTTGATCCCGATGGTGCTCAACTTTGGTTGAAAGAGATTGAAAGGATCTTCAGAGTCATGGACTGTGCGGAGGAGAATAAGGTGAGGCTGGGATCTCACATGCTGAAGGAAGAAGTCGACGATTGGTGGGTCGGTATGCGTCAAGTTCTTGAGGTGGATGATGAGGAGATAACTTGGGATTTATTTCGTACTGATTTCTTGAGAAAGTATTACCCTGAGAGTGTGAAGGGAAAGAAGGAGATGGAGTTCCTTGAATTGAAACAAGGTAGTATGTCCGTGGTGGACTATACTGCTAAGTTTGTGGAGTTGGTTCAATTCCATCCTCACTATGCTGCAATCACTGCTGAGTTCTCAAAGTGTATTAAATATGAGAATGGTTTGCGTCCTGAGATTAAACAAGTTGTGGGGTATCAAAGGATAAGAAGGTTTTCGGATTTGACGGAATGTTGTAGAATCTTCGATGAAGATAGCAGGGCTCGTTCTACACATTACAAAAGTTTGAATGAGAGGAAGGGGAAGCAACAAGCTAGGGGTGGACCGTATGTGACACCCGCTGATAAGGGCAAGCATAGGGGAAACTTTGAGAAGAGATCTGGAGGAGGAGGTTCCGGTTCTATTAGATGTTACAAGTGTGGTGAAATGGGTCATAAATCATTTGAGTGTGGGAAGCCAGTGGTGAAATGTTCTAACTGTGGAGGTCTTGGGCATGTTGCTACCGATTGTAGAAGGAATATGGTGAAGTGCTATAATTGTGGAGAAGTGGGTCACATTAGTACTAAGTGTACTAAGCCGAAACAAGCTCAAGCAGGTGGAAAGGTGTTTGCATTGGCGGGGACTCAAACTACTAACGCAGACCGTTTGATTAAAGGTACGTGCTTTATTAATAGTACGCCTTTAGTTGCTATTATTGATACGGGAGCGACTCATTCGTTTGTTTCGTCTGAGTGCGCGAAGCGTTTGAATCTTATGTTGTCTGTGATGGATGGTAAGATGGTTATTGACACTCCAGCGATGGGGTCAGTAACTACTTCTTTGGTTTGTGTGAGTTGTCCTTTGACCATTTATGGTAAAGACTTCGAGATGGATTTAGTGTGTTTGCCGTTGGAAGGGTTAGACGTAATCCTAGGTATGAAATGGTTGCGATTTAATCGAGTTCATATAGATTGCTATCACAAGTTAGTGAGGTTTCCTTCTTGGGAAGATGATGAAGATGAGAGTTTCCTATCCACTAAAGAATTGAAGAAACTTTTAGCGGACGAAGCTCAATTGTTCGATTTGTTTGCATCATTGTCTGTGGATAGTCAAATGTCCCTTGAGGTATTTCATGTTGTTTGTGATTTTCCTGAGGTGTTTCCTGAGGACATTAAGGATGTGCCGCCGGAAAGAGAAGTTGAGTTTTCTATTGATCTAGTTCCGGGTACTAGACCGGTTTCGATGGCACCGTATCGTATGTCGGCATCGGAGTTAGTAGAATTGAAGAAGCAATTGAATGACTTGTTGGACAAGAGATTTGTAAGACCAAGTGTTTCTCCTTGGGGTGCTCCGGTATTGTTGGTAAAGAAAAAGGATGGGAGTATGCGGTTATGCATTGATTATCGACAATTGAACAAGGTGACAATTAAGAACAAGTATCCGCTTCCAAGGATCGATGACTTGATGGACCAATTGGTTGGTGCGCGTGTTTTTAGCAAGATTGATTTGAGATCGGGATATCACCAGATTCGTGTGAAAGAAGAGGACATTCAAAAGACGGCCTTTAGGACACGGTATGGTCATTACGAATATTCCGTGATGCCATTCGGGGTTTCTAATGCGCCGGGTGTGTTTATGGAATACATGAATCGTATCTTTCATGAACAGTTAGATCGTTTTGTGGTTGTGTTCATTGATGATATTTTGATTTATTCTAAGTCTCAAGAGGAGCATGAAGAGCATTTGAGAATTGTGTTGCAAATCTTGAAAGAGAAACAATTGTATGCTAAGTTGTCGAAATGTGAGTTTTGGTTATCGGAAGTAAGTTTTCTTGGACATGTTATTTCCGGTAGTGGTATTAGTGTTGATCCATCCAAGATTGATGCAGTGATGCAATGGGAGGCTCCTAGATCGGTTACGGAGATTCGAAGCTTTTTAGGCTTGGCGGGTTATTATCGGAGGTTTATTGAGGGATTTTCAAAGTTGGCACTTCCGTTAACGCAATTGACTTGTAAGGAAAAGGCTTTCATTTGGGATATTCATTGTGAAGAGAGTTTCAATGAGTTAAAAAGAAGGTTGACAACGGCTCCGATCTTGATTTTGCCAAATCCGACGGAACCATTTGTTGTGTATTGTGATGCTTCATTGGTTGGTTTAGGTGGTGTTTTGATGCAAGATGGAAAAGTTGTGGCTTATGCTTCAAGACAATTGAGAGTACATGAAAAGAATTATCCTACGCATGACTTGGAGTTGGCGGCCGTGGTGTTTGTTTTGAAAATATGGAGGCATTATCTTTATGGTGCGAGATTTGAAGTTTTTAGTGATCACAAAAGCTTAAAATATTTATTTGATCAAAAAGAATTGAACATGAGACAAAGAAGGTGGTTAGAGCTTTTGAAGGATTATGATTTTGGTTTGAATTACCATCCGGGTAAGGCAAACGTAGTGGCCGATGCTTTGAGTCGGAAGTCGTTACATATGTCCTCATTGATGATGAGAGAATGGGAACTTTTGGAGAATTTTAGAGACTTGAGTTTGGTTTGTGAAATGACGCCGAGAAGTGTGAGACTTGGTATGCTACATGTTACGAATGACTTTCTTGTAACTGTGTGTGAAAAGCAAAAGTTGGACTTGAAGTTTGTTGATTTGATAATGAATGAAAATGAGGATTTCAAGGTTGATAATTCTGGAGTTTTGAGATTCCGTGGTCGTATCTGTATTCCCGATGATGCGGAGTTGAAAAGGATGATATTGGAAGAAGGACACCGAAGTAACTTAAGTATTCATCCGGGAGCGAATAAAATGTATCAAGATTTGAAGAAAATATTTTGGTGGTCCGGATTAAAGAGAGATGTGGCTCAATTTGTGTATGCGTGCTTAACTTGTCAAAAGTCTAAAGTGGAACATCAAAAGCCTAGTGGATTGATGCAACCGTTGGACATTCCGGAGTGGAAATGGGATAGTATATCGATGGATTTTGTTACGGGATTACCGAATACGCAAAGAGGACATAATGCTATTTGGGTAATTATTGATAGGCTTACTAAATCTACGCACTTCATTCCAATTGATATTAGCTATCCTTTGGAGAGGTTAGCCGAGATTTATGTTCTTGTGGTTGTGAAGTTACATGGAGTTCCTAAGAGTATTGTATCGGATAGAGATCCTAGATTCACGTCAAGGTTTTGGGAGAGTTTACAAAAGGCTTTGGGTTCTAAGCTAAGATTGAGTTCGGCTTATCATCCGCAAACGGATGGTCAAACCGAGAGGACAATTCAATCGTTGGAGGATTTATTGCGTGCTTGTGTGCTCGAGCAAGGTGGTGCTTGGGATGGTTATTTGGCGTTGATTGAGTTCACCTACAATAACAGTTTTCATTCAAGTATAGGTATGGCACCATTTGAGGCTTTATATGGTCGGAGATGTCGAACACCTTTGTGTTGGCATGAAACAAGTGAGAGGATTGTAGTTGGACCGGAGATGGTACAACAAATGACGGAGAAAGTGAAGTTTATCCGTGAGAATATGAAAGCTTCTCAAAGTAGACAGAAGAGCTATCATGACAAGAGAAGAAAAGATCTTGAGTTTCAAGAAGGCGACCATGTGTTTTTGAGAGTTACGCCGATTACAGGTGTGGGTCGTGCTTTGAAGTCGAAGAAGTTGACTTCTCGTTTTATTGGTCCGTATCAGATTTCTGCACGAGTTGGTGTTGTGGCTTACCGTGTGGCGTTGCCTCCGAATCTTTCCAATTTGCATGATGTATTCCATGTTTCGCAACTTCAGAAGTATGTTCCGGATCCGTCACATGTTATTCCTATGGACGAGGTTGAAGTGAAAGATAACCTTACGGTTGAAGCTTTACCGATTAGGATTTTGGACCGTGAAGTTAAGGAGCTGAGAGGCAAGGATATTGCACTTGTGAAAGTAGTGTGGGGAGGCGCTGCGGAAGGCGATATGGCTTGGGAGTTAGAGAGTAGGATGCGAGAGTCGTATCCGGAGTTGTTTGAATCAGGTAATATTTTCGAGGACGAAAATTTCTAAAGTGGGGGAGAGTTGTAACGCCCTGATTCCAATTATTCCCATTTTGTTGAGTCCTTTATTTAAATTGAGTGATAAATTATTTTATTTGTAGAATTGGTATGTTAATATGCTATGTTGATGTGTTATGATATTTGACCATTTTGAGAGTTTTCGGGAAAATTAGAATGGAGGGTATTTTAGACTTTTCTCAATTAATGATAAGTTAGAAATTTAGTGGAAATAGAATTTTGTGAGAAAAATGAATTAATTGATTGAGAGATAAGAAAGAAATAGAATAGAAATAGAAAGAAAAGAGAATTAGAAAAAAGAAGAAGAGAAAGAAAGAGGAGGAAGAGAAAAGAAGAGGAAAAGAGGAAAAACTTAGAAATTCATCAAGATCAATCACTTAGCGAGTTTGGAATCCGGGTAAGGGTGTGAAATCTTGTTATCTTAGCAATGTGTATGATTATGTATGATTGTATTATTGATTTTGTTGATTTTCATGAGTTTCGGTATAAACCCATTCGTGTAGAAAATGGTAGAAATCGATGTTTTCGCGGATAGAAATCGATATAATTTGTGTTGTATGATCTCCCTATGTTTATGAACCATTGCTATTAATTGTTTTGCTGATGGAAGTAATTTGGGGAAGAAAATGGAGATTTTGGGGGTTTTGGAACAGTGAAAACGAAGCAGAAATTCTGCTTCTGGTGTGAAGCGCCAGGCGAAATGCCCAGAGCGCCGGGCGGTTCGTGCCTTCGCCGGGCGAAATTGAGAGGCGAGAGGGTGTCAAGCTACTGGTTTGGTTCACGTTTGTGGGGATTTCCTTCGCCCCTTCTTCGCCGGGCGAAGCGAAGGCGAAAATGAAGCGTCGCCGGGCGAAACTTTCCTGTCGCCAGGCGCTTTTGTTTTTTTTATATAATTTTCTTTTCTTTTAAAAATTCATAATTCTCGAACCGTAACTCCGATTTAGGCATTCTTTATAGCGTTGGAAAGCTATTGAGCTGTACATTGTGATTATGATGGTGTGGAAAATGTTGCCCGATTTTATTAAGTCGAAAAGTCGAGAATAGTGCTATATAGCGACTTTTACCGTTTTGACTGTGTGTTTGAATGTGAATCATACAATAGTGCATTGATGTGAATGTATATAGATTGTATGTGATTGTATGAGATGAATGCATGAATATATTATGAATATGTATGCATTTCAAGAATGTCTTGAGTCATTTTGCATGTGAAGCATAATGAAGTACATTCTTGTGTTGAGCGATTCTAATGAGAATCCGTTGTAACGTCGTGTGCCTAGGTGAGGTGTGAGCGATGATTACAAATGATTGTGTGCCTAGGTGAGGTGTGAGCAATCGGATCGTGTGCCCGCGTGTGGGGTGTGAGCGATCGGGTCGTGTGCCCAGGTGGGGTGTGAGCGATCCATAAACATTGTGTGCCCATGTGGGGTGTGAGCAATGGGTGACCATCGTAGGCCCGACGGGGAGTTACATTGGTAACGAGCGATGGTTCCAGTAGAGTTCCTGAGTGAACTAATGATGATTGAGTCGGTACCGCATTGCATTTGCATAGAGTCGTGAGTTGGTCTCTATGATTTGCATTTATCATCTTTGTATTTGTGCATTGATGAATAAACATGAATGTGTATGTTTATGTGGAATGATTGAGAATGGCGAAAGCATGCCCGATGAATATGCTTGGTGATATATATATATATATATATATATATATATATATATATATATATATATATATATATATATATATATATATATACAGGTGAATATTGATGAATTGTGGTGAGAATGTGGAATATGTGTATTTTTATGTTAAGATATATATAATTATATGCATTGTTATTATGATATTATTTCTCACCCTTCTGTTGTTTTATAATGCTCTATGAGGCATTGCAGAGTAGGTATCTTGGTGGTCTTTTTGTAGAGCGTGTCTTCATTCTTTTGGTCGGTCGGCTCTGATATGTAGCACCGGGTTGCTAGGATGGCTATGATTCTTTTGTGATACATTTGTATATGTATCTTGCTGATGAATGTTTATGTAAACATGTATGATGTTGGTGGAGGATATTTGATGATATATGTATATATGTATATATGTTTGTTGTTATTCAATGTTTAGATTTTCCGCTTTTATTCTAAATATTGAGATGTGGGTGTGAGGACTAAGTTCCTCTGTCGCAAGTTACCCCACTGTTGCATATCAACGGTTGAGCAGGTGTTGTATGTTTTAATTTAATGTATAATGTGACGTACCTCTTTTTATACCATGTTTACAATTATACTCTGACGAAATTTTTAATATGTGCCTAAATGATTAAATGTGATTATTTGGGGGTATAGAGAGGGGGTGTTACATGCCGGTGCAGCGGATTCATTTTCCTGACGAGGTGAAGAAGAAGAGGAACGAGTTGTTCCATTGCTGCTGATGTTGTTTTTTTTAAAACACTGTTGTTTCATGTTTCACTTGGGCTCCAAGCCCATTCAATTTCTTCTCTACACTCCCTTTACCAGCACCTCCTTTTCATTTATTTATTTTTTAATTTTTTAATTTTTTAATTCTTTATTTCAATTTGACTTTCCATTCTTTTTCAAGATATTAAGATTTCTTTTCTTTTTCTTTAATGTTTTTTTTAAATAAAAAAAAAAATCTCTCTTGGAAAATATATCAAATTATTTTGGCTTTATCATTTTGGTTCTTTATTTTATTTTCATAAGAATTCTATTTTTGTTAATTGTTGTTGGTTGTGTGGATCATAACATGTTAGATCCACTTTTCTTCATCTCTTTCTTTTTGGTCGATGAAAATCTAAGAATCGATGATTGTTGGTTTTCGAAGATGTTTAATCTTCGTTATTTCAAATCTATGGATGAATGATCATTTGGATCATTCTCCATACTTTGGAATCGTGATAGATTTCCTTTGATAAATCAATGTGGAATCTCGATTATGATTAGACCGTTCCCATTTTTCTTTTTGTGTGGCATGTTTTAGGAGAGTGATTTACATATCACTTCTCTAACATGCATTAACACGTAAAGTGCATTGACCGGCCTCGAGTAGCGTGACTTTTATTTAAGTTACTTGGCAATTGCTTAACATAGCGCTACATTTGTCCCTTCCTCCGAATCGGAACTTGATCTTTCGTGGCCCAAACCTTTTGGTTGTGTAAGCCCAAAGATGGTTAATCTTTTGTATTAGGTTCAAAATCTTTGAAGCTTGTTGCGTAAAGGCGTTAATTCTATCAATCTTCTAACAAGTAATCATTAACCTTGATCTAAGTACATTATTTAATCATTATAGTTCAAGACGCGAGACAGAATAATCGATGTATACTACAAATCACTAACTTACTAACAATATTATTGTACTAATCTTGTTTATGTTTCCTCCTCGCTTCCTTCTCTCTTTTACTTTTATGCTCCATTATTATCATCTCATATCATATCATGTTTATGCTTCCGCAGTTTTTCCTTTGTCCATTGGACACATGTTTATGCTTATGCCTTTTTCTCTTTGTCCACTTGGACCAAAAACATTAATAAAGGCCAAAACCTCTAAAAAACTTGTGCTTCTAATCTTGGACTATGGTTACTATCCTTTGCAATGGACATGATGTTTGCACCTAAACCTTGGACATCCAATGCTATTCTTGGAACTTTGGACTTAGAACTAGGACTTTCTCTCTTTACTCTGGAATTATGGTTTGAAGACTGTGGAGCTTGTGTAATACCCCAAAATTTGCTCTCCCTCTTTGTCATCATAGCATGGCATTATCATTTATCATATCATATCCACCTCATTAACATTACATTGCATTTAAAATAGAAAAATGAAGCATGGCATCCTTCTTACCATCAGGGCATGTGATCAGGTGGAAGGTGGACAATCAAGAGATCATGCAAAGCACAAAAAGGTCAATCGAGTTTCCTCAAGGTAAGCCAAGAGGTCTTTCATGTCTCATACCATCTCAATTGATCATCCACAACCTCAAGGATGAGAGATACAATGGGAGATTGAAGCATTACATCTTTCACTATGCAAGAGGTTCAAAAACTGAAGGAAAACCCTCAAAAGAGATAGCTCATTGATCCAAAATCATCCTTAAATGGCATATATCATCATCCTTTAAGAAGGTACACAACATACTCTGAGGAATTTGAAATTGAAGACTGCACATTTTTCTCCTAGGAGGTGGGCACCAAAACTAGGGTTTCCCATTAAATCAGGGAATCTTTGATTTTTTTGGACAAAATTTGATGTCATGGTATTCTACATGTTCTTAAGTGTATGTGTATGGAAAATTGCCTCTCAATTGGTTTTGGAAGTGTTTCAATTGGAAGAAAGATCAGAAATCAGGAAAATTGGGGCCAAGTCAAATAATCAGAGGAAAAAGTCAACTCTTGACTTTTTGAGCCCAAGATCATGAAATTCATGTTACATATGTCCAATGTACAAAATTTGGTCAAGAAACTCCAAAGGAATCATGGAAAAATCAAGAGGTGGAAAGTTGCCATTTTTGGAAGAGGAAGGGTTACTAAAAATAGCAAGTTTTGGCCATTTTGCATCAGAGTTTGAACCAAGGCCATTTAAAATTGAAGCACCAAATGAAAATTCCACTCGGCCACAACAAAAGATCTTGTTTTAAGCTTCACATCCATATGTGGAACATCTCCATTGGATAAAAATTGAGTGAGATATGATTGATCAAAGTTTGAGCAAAGTAGGTCCAAAACTAGGTCATGACCAAGATTTTCAGGGCACGCGCGCAGTCATTTTCTCAAACACTTGGTGGGCCAAATGTATTGATCAATTACTCATGATTAGAGGCTTCAAATGGAAAACCTTTCAACATCAAAGTTGTTCCTCTATGTGAGATCTTCAAAGTTGGTGTTTATCAATTTTTCATCTGATCAAAGGTTAAGGAGTTATGATGGCTCAAAGAATGGTCATTGCAACTGAAATTTGACCAGGTCACAACCAGGTCATGCCACAAGTCTGCGCACCCATGTACCAGTTCTTGGCCCATCTGTTTAAGGTCATTTTTAGACATGTTTGAGACCTCATTCCATTTCAATTTCCAAATCAATATTGTGCTCCAATGCATCCTCTTTCCAATGAACCCATAAACTCCCTAATGCAGCCATTGAGTAGAGAGAAAAACCTCCACAAACTACCCTATGTTGGCATGGATACATTGACAGCATGTTGCATGATTTTGGTTCACACACACCACAAACACTTCTTCACTTCAGTTTCCCCTTTTGACCAAGCATACACTACTTACACTAAGCACAGTGGCACGTGCATTGCATGAGAATAGAAGGGACAAAACTTGCTTAGCAAGTTTTTGATGAACAAGCTTCTATTTCACAAACTGTGCCATTTAGTTTTCCCACACCATAGCATGTCATGAGCCCTCTTCACCATAGCACTGCTCTCCCTAACTAACTTGACTCAGTTAGTTAGGGATGACTCAGTTTAACCACCTTGACTCACTTTAACTCACTCACCAAACCATGGTTAGCTTACACTATAAAACAAAATCTCACTTCACATTTTCATTTCAGCTTCATTTTTCTCATTCTTCACACTGAATCTCTCTCACATTCTCTCCACTTTTCTTCTGCTTGCACACGAGTTTAACCATTTGTTTCTACATTTCATCTCCATCTTCATCATTATTCTGCTTTGGAGATCAAGAACAAGAGTGCATAGGTTCAGTTAAAGAAGTTCAGCATCAAATTCCAATTGATTTTCTGCACGAATTCGAGCTCTCAAGCCTTTATTTGGCCAAGTGAAACTCAAGGAAGAGGCATCTATTTCTGGTATTCTTGTGCTTTCCAAGTTTCATCATCTTCAGGTTTGAACTCTTGAAATTATATTGCACGATCTCTGGTTATTTTTACTTGTTTTTGGTGCTTTATGCTTGATAGAAGCTCTGCTCCAACCGGCTAGTTGATAGGCCTTTTACAGGCTTAGTTGCAAATCTTAGGGCTTGATTTGATCTCCTCTGTTCTTGCTATGTGTATGTGTTTTGTGATTTTTATGAGCATATTCATGATGTACATAAGCTTAGCTTTCGATTGGTATACATTTTGTGTATTTTGGTGAGGTTTGAAGATTGCAGACGGTGGTGATTGGCCGGAGAAGGTGACCGGAGGTCCCTCTCCGGCCGACAGCTTTGATTGCTAGGGTTTTGTCACGTTTTAATCTCGGTCGTCCATTTTCTATGATCGTGTGGCTTGTATGATGACAGCACATTAAAATTCATGTGCTCCTCACGTGCGTGTTTGCTGAATTTCATTTAAACATTACGTGGTGTGGTACACTGTATGTTGTGTGGTCCTTCATGCGCGTGTATTGATTTTGGCTACTTTGACTATAGTTTGACTATGACTTAATCTGATGGCTTGGAATGTTTTGACTCTTGTTGACCGAGTGACCATGATAGTTAATATGTTATGCGCGTAATTGGACCTAAGCCAGATTGATATCCACACCCCATGTTTTCAAGGCCCAATGATTTTGAACTGAATAATTACTAGGCATGCACCCCCTTCCCTCATTTCATTGCATTTTATTTTTCCATTTTTCTACACGTTTGCTTTTTAATTTTTAAAAATACTAAATAGCATCATAAAATTCCACAAAAATTCATGAGTATCATTAAAATATTTATAAAATTTTTGGTGATTTTATTTTCTGATTTTATGACCTTTTTACCCCTGTTCTATATTTTTCTTTGAATTTCTTTGATGTGCATTCTTAATATGGTACATGATCTTGTTTAATTTTGTTCTTGATCATTAAAAATTGTTTTGATGTTCTTCTTTTTGTATTGAGTCATTATCATCTTGAGGTATGTTAAGTGATTTTTATTTGATTTTTTAGGTTAGTTTATGGCATGTTTGGTGTTTATTTTTGTGCTACTTTGTATGATGTGTCTATTTGACCTAAGTGCATTGTTTGACCTCATTTTGCCTTGGTTCCTTGCATGCTACTTTGATATGTGATTCATCTCTGATTGGTGAACTTCAATACCATGTTTTCATAATTTTCATGAGGCCATTTGATTTTTGTTTGATGCATTTCATTTAAAGCATTATAACATGTCATATCATTGTAATCTTTTGTGCATGTTTACATGTTTTCTTTTGTGTATACTTGCATGATCATTTGCCTATTGGGTGAGTTACAATCTTGAAATTATAGGTCATTGGTACATATTATATGTCATCTTTGCTTGTTGATTATCATTTGAACCTTGTGCACCTTTAACATGTTGTGTTTGCACTTTCCTTTGTTTGGAACTTCCATTTCAATTCTACTTCTTCTATCACTTCTTAAATGTCTTGATGTGCTTCATGAATACTTGTGAGAGGTTTGTGAATAATTTTTCATTTCATTTCAATTATGATCCATGGATTACATGTTCCATTTATGCATTTCTTCTTTTTCCCTTCATCTTTCATTCTCCCTTTTCTTATGGTGGCATGTTTTAGTGCCATGGATGATGTTTGTTGCCTATCCACTTGGACTTGCATGATAATAACTATTTGTTTCCCATATGATGTACATTCTGGTTGTGGTTCTAGGATTTGATTTCTCATTTAATTCTTTTGAGTTTCATGATGCATTACATGTTCTTTTACTTCTTATACTTCTTATACATGTTTACTAACCATGTAGGGGCTTTGGTAAGTTTCAATTGAGTGTGGATAAGGAATCCACATTCAACTTCTATCATTTCTCTTCTACAATTCCATTTTATGTTTTGGTAAGCACTTATGTGCTTTCTTTTAATAACTCATCACTTTCCCTTTGTGAATTACAATTCATCTTCTACTTTAGAAGTGAATTGTTTAATTCATTCTTTCTTTAGACTTTAGGTTGAAACCTCACAAACCTTAGGATCACTCCCTTAACTAATCAATTAGGATTGAGTCTTAGTCCATATAGATTTTTACCTTTATCCTCTCTTGAGTCTCTTTTCTCATCTCAAAGAAAATTCAAAATATCTAATAAAGGTAGGCATTTATTGCATTTAGGCCTTTCACATAAAGAAAAGATTATAAGGGGTCCTCTCTTATAATCTTAAAATGTATAGCATATAGCCCATCTTGGGTCAATGTGTTAAACATTTGATCTTGTGTGAGGGACTTAAATGCAATACTTGTCGAAGGTGCAAATAATAAAAAACACTTCTTCATTTCATAATCAACAAAACACTTAATAAACACAAGTATGCTAGTGTGTTTGAACCTTGACAATTGGAACTAAGTGTGGAGGTCTTCTTCGCTCTTAGTGTGTCTTCTTGCTCATTCCATCTTGGAATGTGAGATTGTACACATTCCAATGGCTAAGATTCAGATACACTATCATATGCAAACAAATGAAAAAACTCTTAAAAGACAAAAACAAACAATAACGTCTTTCCTTCGGGAATTCTTTTCTCACCTCATTCACTCTCAACGTACGAACGTGCTCCTACTCGTTCTCGTGCAAGACGGTAACGCGCTCGGACCAGCGAGCCTGCAACACCTGAGCTAGAACGTTAGCGTTCCTTAAAAAACACAAACAATCTATCCCTAGTGAGGGGAACTACGTCGCTCTGATTCTCATGCTCCCGATGAGATACGTAGGCAGTGGGGTAGGGCCCATGCGAGCACTTCTTTTATTTTCCCTACATTTGTTTCTCTTTCTCTCCTTTCCTTTTCCAGTTCTTTTTCCAGTATTCTTTTCTTACACCCTTTGATTGAAGCAGCAAGCGTGGATCCCATCGGGTACGATGGATGCGAGGGGGTGCTAATACCTTCCTCTCGCGTAACCCACTCCCTTACCCTTTCTCTTGGTCGCAAGACCATGCTTTTCCTTCCCTTCAGGTTTATGCAGTGTTTCCTTTCCCTCTCTTGGGATAAATACACATTGCTGGCGACTCTGTTTCGGTGCCACTTTCGCGTTTGTACTAGGATGAAAATCCCGGGAGCGACAGCTTGCTTGTGTGGTTAGGCTATTCTTATCCTTAGCTTTTACCTTATGCTTTAGGATAGTCACTTCTTCTCCTCCCCATTCTTTAATTTTCAAAATCTCTTCTCTTTTCTCTCGCGCCTGAGCGATCTAGATCCAGTTTTCCCGTAGTTGCGTGAACTACGGATGCTCTGATTCCTCTTTCTTTTCAGATTGAGGATACGTAGGCACGAGATGCGATATCATGGCGAGCACACTAACAACTAACTTCCCTTTTCTCTCGCACCCATGCGATCGAGACCAATCAGTTAATCGAACCTTTTCTCTCGCCCTAGCGCGATCGAGACCCTTTCGACCCGTAGGTCAAACTACGATTGCTCTGATTTCCCCTTTCTCGTCCGATTTAGGATACGTAGGCATAAGGCGACGATGTATTGGCAAGCAACCTTCCACCCTTTAGTGTGTAGTCCGTCGATCTACGTCGACTCTGATTCTTCGTTCGTCCATGAAGATACGTAGGCATAGGATTGCGATAATCCTTGCGAGTCCGTTTTTGTTTTTCCCTTTCCGTTTCCGTTTAGCAGTAGGCCTTAGATAACTCACCCTTTGATTAGACAACAAACCTGGATCCCATCGAGTACGATGGACGCGTGGGAGTGCTAACACCTTCCCCTAGCGTAACCGACTCCCGTACCAGGACTATGGTTGCGATGACCATGTCTCCTCCCTTCTTCAGGTTTTCTTCGATCGTTTCTTTTCCCAGCGTCGGGATAAATAACGTTCGATGGAGACTCTTCTGTTCTGTTTCTGCCAGTTGTTTTTTCGCAGTTGCGACACTACCCGTGCTTAATTTCTACCTAAGACTCTCCTAGGTATGAGACCCTTCTCAATTCCCTTTAAATCACAACAGTGACTAAAATTACTACTTAATGCAGACAATCCAACTCTAGTATCAACACGATACAAGAGAGGCTCACAAATACACAAACCCTAAAACTCACTAAGCAACAATGTGTTCACCACACTTTGATTAGGTTAAATACATCCTATTTATAACCATAAACTAGACTAGATTTGGGCTTCAAAAACGCAACAATTTTGTTACACAGAATCTGCAACTTATTCTCCTCAAGAATAGTTTCTTCAATCCAAAGTTTCCTAAAATGTCTCCACACTTAGAAAACGACATCTTCAAATTCAAACATAATCTCTGATTCCTCAATCTTGAACGCCACCTCAGATAAACAAATATTCCCCCAATATTCTGAAATCTGGAAAAAAAAATTAGCAGTATCAAAACTGCAAAGTAACAGACAAAGATGTCGAATCATCATGATAGGACATCTTGTCCAACATCTTGTTCTTCATGTTAGGACATCTTGTCCAACATCTTGCTGTCAAGTTAGTTTTACCAAAATTAAGGCCAATCTCAAAAGCTTGGACTTATCATTTACTACTATCACATGAACTGAATTATGAATTAGTTTCTAGTGCTAAACTTCACATACACTCAATAATATGCATTGATATTCTTCATTCTTGTAAAGAAATGTTTCAAAAAAACAATTGTCCATATAAATATATCAAGTTTGTTCTAAAAAAATATTAGTACAAAAATGCACATATAAGAATAACAAAGAACACTTGTACCTAAACAAAGAAAACTAAATAAAGGATGCATAAAATTACGATTTTTTTTAAAGGAAAATAAAATGTGCGGTGCAAGTTTTTTATTAGAAAGAAATAACAAACTTTTAACATGATGCTTTTGAAGCAAAAATATGTGTTTTTGTATCATTTCACTACAATTTTAATAATTTTCAACAAAGATCTAAACAAACTCTAACGTGGGTGAGATATAACATCTAATTTGAGACTATATGGTTCATATTTCTCTCTAAGAATGATACAATGTTTCATGGTAGAAAGGTTGAAAGAGATTGGACGGTTGCTCAAGAAACTCTTATTGTTACCACAACTCACACTAAAGTTGAAAATAAAGGAAAATAAGTTTAACTTACGATATAATTTAATAAGAAAACTTCAATGTATTATTTCAATTTTGGCAATTGAACGTTTAATTTTCATATTAATTTGTAGAAAATGCTGACTTAACATGTCACCTGCACTGCTAATCTAGCTATATTATTTGTTATGCCAAGAGGAACATTAAACATTTTTCTCGTGACTATAAATCCGCAATTACTTTTTCCTATGCATGCAGCTTCCACAACTGATTGACTATCTGTAGCTTCCCATGTGCCTTTCTTAAAAGAACCACACTGACCTTGTGGATTTCCAAAGCTAGCAAATTGGATATGCGAAATTACTTGTCCACTTTGGCATGATAGTTCTAGTTGTGAACCTTCATATACATTAGCACAAATAGTTCCTGTTGTCACTGTTTGGAACTGAACACTTTGAGGATTACCACCTATTTCTTCAAATAAAACCAATGTGTTGATGTCATCATTCAAGAATGACCTTGGTACATGATACCATCTTTGTGATGGACTTCCACAATTGGTGTTGCACTTTTCCTTTACATATTTCCCACGATAATCGCACGTGTCACTGCATCCATTTGTAGCTGTAACCCAAGAAGGCCAATAACGACCAATGTTGTGTCCATTCACCCAAGCATGTCCTTTACCTAGGCCTTGGAAGTCCACCACAATAGGGTTTGTTCCAATAGGAGCTTTAAACTCTGCCTTATACCAAGTCATAGGTTTCCCAATAGGAATATTAGTTGAATTAGTGTTCCATGATACACCGACATGATGTTGCAAATCATATAAACGTTTCCTCTCACCATTCAAACCAACCTTATAAGACCAAAGGTTGGTTGACAAATCCATAGTAACATTATTTTTTCCAATCAATTGAATAGGGCCACTTGATATGCCCGTCTTTATCTCGTCAAACCATGCACCATAATTTGCAAGCCCGACGGTGGCACTAAGAAAAGTTATAATGTTTGTTCCATTCTTCAAGGAAACTTTCTTTTCATAAGTGAATTTGTTTCCCCATTGGCTAAATTGGTATCCTATATACTTCCTATTAACATAACCATGAAGTGTATGGCCCATAGTGTTCACACTGAGAGTTGCATTACTCCAAATTGAAGTGTCATTGATATCAACATTAGTCATGTACCATAAATAGTCACTAGCATCCAATGTTAGTTCCTTCTGCTCCAAAAGCTGGTGTGCTTTAATATTTCCTTTTCCATGCATGGTGTCTTTCTTTGGCTCCATTTTCCATTTCCAAGTGAGTCCATTAGAACTAGTATCACCGCTCCTTTTCACCATTATTGAGGTTTGACTGTTAACCTTTGCCGTATTGAAATTTTCTTTGTTGCATCCATTAAGAATGGTGACGGACCAGGCAGGAATAAAGTATTTACCATCATTTTGTAAGTCAACATATGCATCTTTGCTAGTGTCATTATTGCTCAAGAAACAAAATCTTGCGCCATTGGAATTAGCGTATGTTGTAAGTGTGATTCCATTTCCCAGATCCTTATTGTTTATTGATGTATAATTTGTAAGAATATTTTCACCCAATTTAATTGCTGCATGAAGTTGCTTAAGATGTCCCCATTTTGGTTGATTCAAATTCCCATACTCGTCAATCGGTGCATCATAGTCATAAGATGTTGTGATATATGGTCCACCTGCTGTGCGGCCAAAGTTGGTTCCTCCATGGTACATGTAGTAATTGTTTAATACACCTCCATTTTGGAAAAAGCGTGCAACTGAGAAAGCTGAATCTTCAGCACTTCTATGGGGAACCCTTTCACCCCATTTTTGGAACCAACCAATCCAGTTTTCAGTGAACATTTTAGGACTTTTTGGATTATTGGGTTTAAAATCATGACAATAGTATCCATTGCAAGTATTGATGATAGGTTGAGGAGCATCAGGTTGCTGACACATGATCCATGGAACCCCAATGCTTTGTGCTAGAGCCATCTGAGCACACCATTTAACGTATGCCTTCCCTGCATCTTTGTAATTCCACATGATATCTCCATATTCGTTCTCAATTTGAGCTAGAAGAATGGGACCTCCTTGTGATGCAAATAAATTTGCTTCTTTTGCCACATTCACGATCTTTGTTGTAAAAATTTGCATTTCGTTCTTGTAAACCTGATTATCTGTTCTTAGCTCAATCCCAGGAATATTGTGAAGCCACACTGGGATCCCTCCGTAGTTTCATTCCGCACATGCATAAGGACCAATTCTCATAATGGCATATAGTCCAGCTTCTTGGATAAGCTTGAAAAATTTGACAAAATCCAAATTTCCTGAGAAATTATATTGACGTTTAACAGGTTCGTGACGATCCCAAAATATATAAGTTTCAATGGCATCAAGGCCACCATCTTTGGCCTTTTGAATAAGGTCAGACCACATCTCCACGGTGCTTCTTGGATAATGGATTGCACCAGAAAAAATAAGACGTCTTTCTCCATTGATAATGAGAGCTTTTGAATCGTATGAAACCTCTATGGCAAAACATGAGTGCAACATAATTATACTCATTAAGATAATGCTATAACAAGATAACGAACCCATTGTAAACATGTATGATTCTCCCGTCTTGGTTATTGAAATATTATAACTGAGAAAATGAAATATATAGGAATATGTAGTTTGGTTGTTCCCAAAAAAAGTGTTTAGCTATCTAATCAATATTCTAAATTAGATTTTTCGTCAAACAAAAAAATTGTTACATGAGTTGGTCACAACCAAAAGAAACACAAGTTGTGAATAAAAATTCGCCAAATATGAGTTAAATGTCCTAGAAATCCTCAAACATTAAACTTTATTTTTACAAATACAATTAATAATTTCTAATTTTAGTAATGAAAATAATGAATGACACAAACGAATGTTGCACAAAAGTGTACATACAGCTAGTGAATAACAAAATTAGACTCATCGCATGTATCTATATTAGCTAATTTGAATTTGTTATTATGATACTTTATCTGGACTAATGGATAGGTAATTCCAAAATATTGATTACAAATTGTTCAGGGTTACACGGTGGTTTAGGACAGGAGAAAAACGTATATAGGATAAAAGAGTTGGATATAAACACAGTATTTTATATGGATCTGAAATAAAAGATAGATAACTTAATGTATGTACATGACTATATTGACTCTTACCCTCCATAACGAAGATAACTCTTTTAAAATGTCTTATAATTTTAATTTGACTTAAAAAAAACAACAGTAGTTTTCTCCCAAAATTAAATTAATATTTTAATTAAAACATATCACTATAAAAATAAAATAAGATAAGCTAAAGTTAAATGTAATGATTTATTTCGTAAATTTTTTATCAATCCCTTAATATTAAACATGCAAAGTGAAGAAAAATATGTCATATACTAAAAACTAAACACCTGACTATTTATTATAAACTATTTTGGGAGATTTTGTCGATAAGGTATATATTTTTAAAATTCCTATATTATTTTTCAAAATGCTCATACTAAAAACTATTTTACTGTCGCCATTAAGAAAACATAATGGATCTTCCACTGATAACTAAAACATTCAATTTATATTTTAATTATGCCAACAGAAATATTTTCATGTGTTATTTTTTAAATTATATTTTACAATGATAAATATATAATAAAAATATTTTTTATTATATCATATTGGTTTCTTGCTCGAGCTATACTCCAAGATATGATTTTAATTTGCAAGACATATGTTATATATGTGATATATATAACCTATTTTCTTATTCAAAATAGAGAGACCTCGTTCAAAGACAGACGTGCACAAGGTTTAGTAAAATTAGGATTTAGATTAAAATTGACGTAAAATAATTGTGCATTGTATGTCGATTTATAAGATGGGAAGGTAGCCAATTCAAAATTTATACCTCTGAGCGATACATGTCGTGAGGGTGAAAGAGAGACTATTATGGTTTTCTATTTATCCCTGCCCAAACCCATCAAGCATGAGGTATATAAGGTTGAGATGCTTTAGAAATATTATCCCAATCTACATGGCTTGTTGGACTCAACTAAAAAGTTGTAGGGTCCATATTTGAGTTGTTGGCTTGTTTTTGTTTGAGGTCATGAACATAACCTTAACCCTCATGTCACTTCACAACAAAAATGTAAAAGGTCTGTAAGGGTGAATTGTTTAAGGAAATTATTTTGTCAACCATCACGAAATCGTGAGACTTGTAAGGGACATGTATTTCTAATTGGCGTGTTCACACTCGATTGACTCAAAGAAAAAAACGTTTCTTTTAATCAGTAAATTTTTGTTTTGTCAGAGAATGTAACAATTTGATCTCGAAAGTTTCTAATGTTGGTGTTGAGAATAATTAAGATTGTAGGATCTCTATGATATCACATATAGTTTTTTTTGTAAAGAAATATTTCTTTTTTTATCGAATGAAATACCAGTTATACATTTTTTTTCTAATTAACGAGCTATTCATTTGTTTTTTTTAGATATTTTAATGAGTCTTAAAAAGACGCCTTATATTTAAACAATTGAAAATCATATAAAGATATAAACCCTTAATATGGGAAGTTTCCCAATGTTATAAATATATTCTAATATAAATTTTCTCAAGCCAATCATAATGTTTATCCTTTTATTAATATATCTACCTTATCTCTGAGTGACTCGTTTTTCATTTACTTGTTTTAAATTGGTGTTGTTTTTATAATGTCATTCTTTGAATTTTTTGGGAAGGGTTTTGGATACACAATTTCTTTGTTGGGAGGAGTTTTAAAGCGTACCATACATATTCATTTTCTAGAGAGGCAAACTTGTAAATAATCCCAAAAGATATATATTTGGGAAAAGTAACGCAAAACATAATCACCTTTTTTAGCAGTTTCAATATAGCGTTATGCATTTCCAAGAGTGGTTGATTTGTTGAAGATCACAATTGATCACTATTAAGGGAGAGTACCAAAAAAATTATCCTCTTTCCTGAGAGGAGTTTAAAGTGGTCTTATTCCTTTTTAGGGATATGCCAACACATAGATGAACCAAGTTGATCTCACTTAAGGAAGAGCTTTGCAAGACGTAATCACTCTATTGGGAGATGTTTAACATGGTCCAACTTCTTTTAAGTATAGATAGGACCATAGACAATTTTCGTAAATTCTACCTATGGGAGAGTATTGCATAAGTTATTCTTTCTACACGAGGAGTTTAACATGGTCCTAGTATTTATTCATGACATGTCGACGGATGGATATCCATAGCTGATTCCATTCAGGGGAGAGTATCGGAAGAAGTAGTCCTTCCACCAAGAGGAATTTATTGCAAAGAATCCATTTGAGTTGGTTTTTGAATTAAATATATAAAGCCATGAGTAGTAACGAAAAAAGAAATATTTAAAAATCACAAGACATAAATACAAATTTTTTCCAATTTTGTTCTTTGCGTCTTGAAACTATTTGACATCTTCCTTTTATTTATGATTGGTTATCCTTCTAACTCTTGATGTGGTAGTTTGGTTAAATTTGATCAATTCTAATTCATCAGTTTTATTCAAATTTTGTGCACTACAACTAATACTCTTGTTAGTTACATAAATCAAATAACTTTAAGTGTTCAATTATATTTCACTTTCATTTGGATAATGTAACATCCACATATAATATATGTCTAGAATAATATCATAATGTGAGTTAGTTGGCACTGAATCATACATAAGTGATTAAATGACAACAATAGTTATGTCCCAATATATGATAATGATACAAAAGATGGTACATGAGCTACAACTACACCCACAAAATGCTAAGAATATCGCACCAGATAAACAAAATAAACTTCATCTTCAATTGGGTGTTCAAACTGCTATACCTTTTCATTTGTCTTGCTTTGACCTTCTTGAAAAAAATCAACAACAAAACGGGGTGAGATAAAAATTTTAGCGGTTCCCCTATCTTATGGGTCCACTCGGATTTACATGGTTACTAATCCCCTTCGCATCTTATACATTCTACACTATGAAAAATTACACGGACTAGAGATCAAGGCATAATCACTTCATATACAAGTGGAACACGACTTCCTACTTAGCCTTGGCAAGAGAACCAAGGAGTTACATTAGCACATATAACAGACATGATAGTTATTTAATTGCATCACACATATAAATGTAAATAGAATTTGGAATTCAAAATCCTTTAGTGTCATACCCTAATTTTTGACCCTAAGATCCCACATCATTTGCATTTCATTAGCATCATATGTGTGTATACTTTTATGCATCACTAACCCATTTTTAGATACAAAGATTGTTGTTTGTTTCATTTGATTACAAATTAGGGTTTTTGAGCCTCAAAAGATACTTAAGCAAAGGATCAATCAAGAATGGGCATGATATTCAACATCTCAAGTCCCTTATTCATCCATGAAGACCAAAAACCCTCATTCATCAATAATCAAGTACGAGATTGCCTTATTTCAAAATCAACAAGCCTCAAGATTCTCAGTGCACCAAAATTAGGATTTTTTTACATAATTAATCCATGAGTTGGCTTTTTGAGCAAGGCATGATCCAATACCTCAAGATATGTTTCAAGAAACCTCAAATACATCATATTAAACCATTCATATGATTGGATTGATCCTAAGAACTTGATTCAAATTCATCAGAGCGTCAAACTAGGGTTTTGATGAAAAGTCAACCATACCTTTGACTTTTGAGCAAGGCATGATCTCAAATCTTGAGACATGATTCAAGACACTCAAAAACACCCTTGAAGTTCATCCACGATGTTCAAAATAGCCCAAGGGTTTGATTTCATAAAGGACCACAAAGTTTAAAATTCATCTGATACAAAAAGTCAATTGTGGTCAAAATCAAGTTTGACTTTTGGAGTTTTTGTTCAAACATGGCCACTTCAAGTCAAGAACAATGTTAATATGTGTTTTGAATCATTATTGATCAAGGAAAATCAAGAAAAGTGAGGTTACTTGAAAAAGGGGCAACCATGAAGAAATGAAAATTTTCTAAGTTATGAAGAAAACCCTAATTTGGAGAAAACTTTGCAATGTCATAACTCCCAAACCAAGCAACTATTTTCTTTGATCCAAATATCAAATTAAAGAGCTTGTTACATACTACAACTTTGTCACTTAGGGTGGATTCCCAAAAAGTGCATAGATTTTGAGATATGAAGCCATGAAGTTAGGGTTTCAAGACTTTTTGAACTTTGACACTTAGAGAAATTTTGGACAGAATATGTTTTGTGTTTTAACCAACTTTGAGGCCATTTTTCTCCAAGATCCAAGATGAATCAAGAACAAATGTAAACATCAAAGTTGAAATATGATATACTAGCTTTCCAAAATGTCCAAAAACATGGTCTAATTCCATTTGAGCAAGGAGATATGGAGCGCACAAGATAACTTGATGCAACTATTTTACAAGGCAGATTTGTCATTTTCTGGTACCACAAGATTTTGAGTCCAACTTGGAGTGATTACACAAGATTAATGTGCACTCAATTCAACAGAAATCCTAGATAGTCATGCTGAACCTGCAAGATAGAGCCATTTGATGTTCTCTTAAACAACAATAAAACCATCTGCAGAATGTGGAATTGGTCAAAAGCAAAGTTAGGCTAGTGGAAGAAGATAATGTACCTTGGATAGGAAGTAATGATGCATTACCAAAACATCGAATAATGAACTCAGCCTTCAAACCATCATTATTCCTCCAAAACAAACTTACTCCCCTATAAATAGAGACCACATTTGATGATTCAAGACAGACCAAAACAACTACAATACTTGTATTCTCACAAATCTTCATTCTTGTCAAAATTCAAATTCTAAAAGAGTGAGAAATCGAATTTTCAAAACTAGAGCTTCTCCACTCAAACTTTTGATTCAAACACTTCATATACATCATGTATAAGTGATCCAAACAAATAAACACCTTCTGTAACATCAAATTCATCAAGATTACACCTCACCTTGATCAAGTTGTAGTTGGATTCGAGCCCATCAGTTCAGGAGGTTTCAACTTGTTCTAAGCATCTCAACACAATCCTTGAGGTCCAGGGAAGCTGTTAGGATCATCATTTCACATCCGTAACACCCCCAACTGAGGATTCGATTTCCTCTTGCAAGGTAAGCCTGGATTTTTCAAACTCAATGATTCATGCATCATAAATGTTATTTCAAGTTACCATTGAGTTACTGGAAGTTTATAGATCATTTACCCTCAAACAATTGTCATTGATGTTACGCATATAGGATTTCATTATAGTTTTTGCAAAACTAGGGTTCATCTGTGTTCATGCTTAATAACACGTGCCACACTAAAAATAAATAAAATAAAAAAGAGCCATTCAATTCCTTATTAAAAAACACACAACTTTGATGTTTACATCGTGCCAAATGGTTGCGTATTGAGAGAGATAACATAGGTTTTCCAAATTCAGAAGCTGGCTCGAGGAAGAAGATGAAGTCTGGCGCAAAATTTTGAATTTACCACGCATTTTTAATATATTATGTAATGGGTGTGTTTATTTGACACCAACGCGTGTTGGCTCAATTGGCAAGGGCTTGTTTTGTTGTTGTGATGCGTAAGGGCATGGGTTCAAACCCCACCCATGCCATTTTTTTACCACATTTCATATTTTCTTATTTATTCCTTTCAAAATTTTAAACTATCATAACTTTCTCTTATTTTATCATTTTGAATCCATTCTTTTGCAAATTGTTCATGATAATGTCTATTTTATATTTGAGAAAAGAAAATACCAAAAATAATTATTTCTCTCACATTTATGAGTGCTTAAAGTGTGTAACTTTTTTAGGGTTCTCTTAAGGACTTCATTGTTTCTTTTGAATGACTCCTTGCTTTCCTTTTCTTACAAAGACTTTTTTGCACCATGTGTATCCAATTTGAACCTTGTATGATGTTGTGACATTGTACATCCTTGTTCCCATTTGTTTTTTTTATGCATTTTTTAAGTATATGTTCATATTAAAGTGTATGTTCAATTTTGTCTATACCATGAACTTTTGCTTGACAATTTTGCCTTAACATGTGATCTTCCTTACATGTTTATACGACTTTGATATGTACATGTGTCTTTGTGTTGATTATACCATGTTTATGTGCTCCTTAACACTTGAACTTTGCCTTGAAAATACCTTTGTATACATGTTTGTTTATATGAACCTTTGTGATGTTTCCAGTTTGTTCAAGACCATGTTTGAACCCTAATATCCATGTTTGGTTGTTACCAACTTGTCATTACCACGTTCAACTTATATCCATGCTTAAATGTTCAAGTATGCTTGGTTGTTTCCCTTACTATATTCATTAGATCCTTGATTCATCTTGAATACATATACTTGCTGGAACTTCTCTGTAATTGCTCCCATGAATTTAAAACTTTGCTTACATGTTCAAGTTTTCCTTCATAAACACTTACCATGATGAATATATCTCTTTGAAATTCACATCATCTTTTCAATTTCAAAACCTCATGGGCCTCCACTTGGTATAAGTCCCTTACCTTTTTTAAATTCACACCATGAGTAATTATTTGTTCATGTGAGTACTTTGTAAAAATCATACTGGTTTAAACATTTGTTTCATAGAATTTCATAAATTCAATCAACACTTATAACATGTTTAGACATGGGCCTCTATTAGAGTGTAAGTCCCTCCCCTCCTCCTCAAAACTTTCTTCTGTTTCTCAAAAGCTTTTCACCTATCCAAACCTCAATCTTCAACTCCCATCAAACACAACCCTAGTGACATCAATTTCAAATCCATGGGCCTCTGTCAAGAGTGTAGGACCCATTACATTTCAAACTTATGGGCATCTTTCAAGAGTGTAAGACCCATTACATTTCAAACTCATGGGCCTCTATCAAGAGTGTTAGTTCTCTTGTATTAGGATTGGCTTAATTTTTGTAAAACAAATAATAGCAGCAATAATGTAATAGAGAATAGGATGTATAAACTTGCTAAGAAGAACAGGTACAACAAGATGTCCTATTGAAAAGACCTAACATGTTGTGTTGAAGTTATTCAACAACTGGAACAACATGTCGAAGAAGATGTCCTATGAGGGAGCATTCGACATCGCGCCTGCTGAGCTGGATTATTGAGATTCAATTATGTTTTGAATTGTGCAGAATATTCAGGAGAAAATTATGCATCCTATATGGCGCATATTTAAAGGTCTAGAAGATTCAATCAGGAATCAAGAAGAATAATTACTTTCTAAATATGGAGACATATTAGGAAATATTAGATTGAAGACCTATTTTCTTGGAGTTTATTTTGCAGAATTGTAACAGCTAATGAAGCTGTGATTGAAGGCCCAAATCCAGTTGGGTACAGGTTATAAATAGAAGGGTTTGTAACCTTGGAAGTGACGGCTCAAGATGTAGAAGTCTAGGGTTCTGTCAAGGTAAACCTCCCGGCTTGTGGGAAGGTTACCCGTACCCCTCAAAACCTGTAGGTAAGAGGTAGTATGTATTGTTCTTGGAGGAAGCTTTGAAGCAACTCCAGGTTGTGTTCTAAGTTAGGGAAGAAGCTAACAAACGGTGGAGTTTGGCATCATACTTAGCTAGGTATTGTTCTCATCAGATGTTGATGCGTCATGGAAGTGTGGCTTCTTGTATATATGTGTGATCAGAATGTAGGCGAAGGGTTGTCGATGCAGTGGCTGAGATGTTGACTGCTAGACATCATTGCGATGATTGGGAGTGAGAAGGGTTTCTCATATCTAGAGAGGATCTAGGTAGAAGGGTCATTGGGTAGTGATTAAGTAATAAGCTGTAAACGGGTAGTTTAGCTTTGATTTGATACTACTAATAGTGGACTTCATCCCTGGCTTGGTAGCCCCCAGAGTAGGTGTGTTCGACCGAACTGGGTTAACAATTTTGTGTGTCTTGCTCTTATCTTTTCAGTACCATGATATACCTTGCCATTTGTGATCATGTCAGATCAGATGCCGAACGACTTATTCTAGGACATCTGAATTCTGTACATGTACCAGAATTTCATTTGGTATCAGTGCAGGTCATTCTGTTCTATATCTGGATGAGATCCGAGGGAAGATACTTTCTGGTTCGTGGTCAAGGTAGAATCCTTCTACTGAAAAGTTGTTTGAACTTGGAGTAGTTCATATAGGTGTGAGAATGGTCCCTAGAAGTGGAGGATGGACTGTTCATGACAGGCAGTGGCATATGCTGAAGGCTTGGAGTTTTGGTTGAAAAGCTGTTGTGTTGTGGTTATGTTAGGTTTGATTTATTTTCAATCCTGTGGTATTGTGGTGTCACCTGGATTATGATGCTAGGGCTGATATGTGACACCTGAAGGTTTTGAGGAGTTTGTGTTTTGATCCGCTGCGTATCTATCTGAAAACTCCTGAGGTTGTAACTGAGAAGGTTGTTCTTCTCTGAATGTATATCCTATGGTGATGGGATATATGCAAGACTGCTTCAACTTACTTTGTCAACGATACTTGAAGATTATTGTTCAAGTCCACTCATAAAGGCATTGATAAGTGAAGTTGTAAGGAAGAGATCTGAAGATAGTGAGAAGTAATTTAATTTTGCTTCTATTCCTAAAAAGGCTAATCTCCATTCTTTGGTCTCTGGATGTGTTCCTTGGAATGATGTCCTATCTTGTGTTAGAACATCACGTCAGAATTCTGTTGTCTAAAGGAATGGCATAGCAGATGATCTGGGTGCTAAACTAATGTGGTTTGATCACATGGGTTTAGAACCTACTCCTGATCTGGAAGAGGAGGCATCTGGGTGGTATGTCTAAGAAGTTTCTGGCTCTGGAACTTATCTTAGATGTGTGAGTTGGTCAAGGTGTGATCAACATGTTATGTACTCCTGAGGTCAGTTTATTTCTGGTCCTTGCTGCAGGAGTGGAGAACCTGAGATTCAAGAAGTATTATCTCTAGCAGACTTCTTGGACATGAAGGTCAAAGACCAAAAAGTCATGATTTTTCTCTGTTATTTGGAAGCATTATCTGAATGATCTTGTGAAGCTAGATTAGTATTGACTGTGTGTGCTTAAGGATTGATATGATCTAATCACAGTCTATGCTGCTATTAAAAGGGAGAATGTATGATTCTCTGAAGTGCTCTTGGCAGATTCTGAGGGAGAGTACCGGATGTTTTGGAAGACCTTGAAGACATGTCTTGACATCATTGTATTAAGAATTTATTTTCTCAAGCTGTCTACATGATGTTTCTCTGATTCAGGATGGAGGTTGTTTACTCAAACTTGATGACATTTATCAAGTCTATGAGAGCATGGAACTCTTGTTCTGGTGTAGTGGAGAACTTTCAAGGGTTAAGCACTGTGGAGTTGAATCAACCGGTGGGGTTGATTGGTGACTATGTGCTTGGAGTATCATCCATATTGTCGGGGATGAGTTTGGCTGAAGGATTAGAAGAGGCAGATTGGTTGTGGAATGTTGATGACATCCAACATCTCAAAGTCAGACAAGATGCTGTGATTTAAGGAGAATACTCTTGAGATGTTCCTGCTGCTGAATGTGTTTGTGATATGACCTGGAAGCTTGATCAACTACTGATGGTTGATCCTCGTGTGTTCCTCTGCTAGAGCTTTACTATAGATGATATCTTCAGAAAAGCTCTGTGAAGATGTGTGACTGAGATTGATGTTGGAACATCAATTCAGGTGGTTGTTGCTTGTTCAGCCAATGTTGTTTTGCGCAGAAAGAAGTCCAAGATCAAGCCACTGATCCAAGTTAAAGTAACTTGTGAATAAATTTCATGACAATTTGGCATAAAGAAGAATCAGAAGTTGTCAGACGTGTGCAGAAGAAGATGTCAAACAAATTGTCATACCTTGTATGAGGAGGTAATCTTATTCTGACTAATAGTAGATACTTTGACGGGAGACTTAGTATTTGTCTATTATTGATGTTATGCATAAGGGTAAATACTTTGACGGGAGACTAAGTATTTGTCCAGAGAATTATGCAAGTCTGCAGTCTGGAGATTATGGTTCAGGAATTTATTTTATCTGAATGGCTGAAGATAAGGAGGTTTCTTCTAATACAAGTAAAAGGTGGTGGCAGTCCTTATCTTGTGTTGCAAGTAATCTAAATACATTTGTTATGGAATATGTGAGAAATTCCAAATCAAGTGGGCTTTTATATTGGACTTGGCAGACCATGTATCTGAAATAAACATGGTCAGATTATACTCAACAAATACAAGAAGTGGCAGTTCTTAACGTTGAGAATGTGGCAATATCATTGTGATATCATCTGGTGCCAAGTGTTCATCTTCATAAGGAGCATTGGTTGTTCATGTCAGGGGGAGTTAAGGTTGTTGTCTATGGTCCATTACTGCAAGGGTGCAGATCTTTGTGAAGCTTGCGTGCTGTTCAAGTTTGTGTAGAGTGATGTCAAACAACATGATGGGACATGTACTACTGAGTGTGGTTGGGTGTTCCTAAGGCTGGTGTGTTAGCCTAGCTGCGTAAAGCTAGTGCTTATGCAGGAGGAGTCTGAAGGGCAGAATTGTTGTGTCTGGGAGAATTTATTTTTCTCTGCAGATTTCGGAGATGTCACACTTGTCTTGGTGTTATTAATTCTAAGTAAGAGGAGTTTACTTAGAGTTCAGTGGACGGCAGTGTGTTTATGCTTTAGAACTTGAGGATGATTGAAACTGATTGCTCTTGTGTAGAAGAGGAGTTAGTTGAAATTGTAAGGAGGTTCTGGTTCTCTGGGAGCTTGTGGCAGAAGTTCTGGGTTGAAGCATACCTTCTTTTGGTGAATGAGAGTTTATTTCTCTCTGGGTTTCTGAAGTTTTCTTTGTTCAAGCTGGTGGCGCAGTGTTGTTTGAAGATCTTTAGTTGGATTACTATGCAGATAGTAAGTCCAGTGGTGGAGCATATCCAGAACCATGAGGTATGGTGTCTGGAAGATGTCCTAACCAATGTTAGAACATCTTTGAGTTAGTTATCCTTGGAGTAGGATTCTGAGTTCTCATTTTGTCTAAAAGGTGTTTATCTTATCATACGGGAGAATGATGAGTTAAGGACTGTCTTGGATGTCTGATATGAATATGACATGCTAGAAGTGGATCAGTTTGGTGCTTATGGAGCAAAGGAGCTGAAGATTTTTGGAGCATCATTCGTGAGATATAGGGGGATAACTTCTGTCTATTGATTGTACTAGTGTGGTACTTGGTTTGCTTGAGGGTCAAGCATTAAGTGAATGCGTTCAGCAGGTGTGTTGAACAGAGGGTGCGCTCTTGAAGACATATAGATGAGTCTTATGTTTTCCATTCATTTAAGGTGTTCTTCTTGCGAAGGAGCACTGGTTACCTGTGACAGGGAGAGTTGCTTTGTGTGCTACTGGTTGATTGCCCTTATTGCATAGTTGCTTTGTTTGCCAAAAAGGAGAGTTAGCCTAGGAGTTATCTAGTTGTCTGGTGTGATTCTAGTTTTGAGGGGGAGTTTGTAGTTTGTGCAGCTGTTATGCTGTTTGAATTTGTTGTTGGTGCAGCTGTTGGATGTTGCTGATGCTGGTTGTGTGTGAGGTTGGCTGTTTCTGGTGTTGAGGGGGAGCTTCGGTTTATTGATGGAATTTCTTTCTGCTGGGTTTTGGTTTGTCTAAATTCTGGCTAAAAAGGGGGAGAGTTGTTGCCTGTTTTTTTAGTTGTTTTGTGTTCCTTGTGCTCTGGTTGTTTTGGAATTTTCTGTCTGTTGGTTGTATTTTTATCGCTGTAAACTCCTGGATTGTAATTGTTTTTAGATTATTTGTTTTAGCCAAAATTTGGCAAAGGGGGAGATTGTTAGTTCTCTTGTATTAGGATTGGCTTAATTTTTGTAAAACAAATAATAGCAACAATAATGTAATAGAGAATAGGATGTATAAACTTGCTAAGAAGAACAGGTACAGCAAGATGTCCTATTGAAAAGACCTAACATGTTGTGTTGAAGTTATTCAACAACTGGAACAACATGTCGAAGAAGATGTCCTATGAGGGAGCATTCGACATCGCTCCTGCTGAGCTGGATTATTGAGATTCAGTTATGTTTTGAATTGTGCAGAATATTCAGGAGAAAATTATGCATCCTATATGGCGCATATTTAAAGGTCTAGAAGATTCAATCAGGAATCAAGAAGAATAATTACTTTCTAAATATGGAGACATATTAGGAAATATTAGATTGAAGACCTATATTTTTTGGAGTTTATTTTGCAGAATTGTAACAGCTAATGAAGCTGTGATTGAAGGCCCAAATCCAGTTGGGTACAGGTTATAAATAGAAGGGTTTGTAACCTTGGAAGTGACGGCTCAAGATGTAGAAGTCTAGGGTTCTGTCAAGGTAAACCTCCCGGCTTGTGGGAAGGTTACCCGTACCCCTCAAAACCTGTAGGTAAGAGGCAGTACGTATTGTTCTTGGAGGAAGCTTTGAAGCAACTCCAGGTTGTGTTCTGAGTTAGGGAAGAAGCTAACAAACGGTGGAGTTTGGCATCATACTTAGCTAGGTATTATTCTCATCAGATGTTGATGCGTCATGGAAGTGTGGCTTCTTGTATATCTGTGTGATCAGAATGTAGGCGAAGGGCTGTCGATGCAGTGGCTGAGATGTTGACTGCTAGACATCATTGCGATGATTGGGAGTGAGAAGGGTTTCTCATATCTAGAGAGGATCTAGGTAGAAGGGTCATTGGGTAGTGATTAAGTGATAAGTTGTAAACGGGTAGTTTAGCTTTGAATTGATACTACTAACAGTGCACTTCATCCCTGGCTTGGTAGCCCCCAGAGTAGGTGTGTTCGACCGAACTGGGTTAACAATTCTGTGTGTCTTGCTCTTATCTTTTCAGTACCATGATATACCTTGCCCTTTGTGATCATGTCAGATCAGATGTCGAACGACATGTTCTAGGACATCTAAATTCTGCACATGTACCAGAATTTCAAAGAGTGTAAGACCTATTACATTTCAAACTCATGGGCCTTTGTAAAAATGTAAGACCCACCACCTTTTTATGTTCAACCATGCTTAGACATGAGCCTCTATAAGAGTGTAAGACCCATCATATTCAATCAATGTACATACTTGTCATATAATTATTCATATTAAGTTTCTCTTGACATTTATAACACCTCATCCGTATTTTAGACTTAGTTCAAACACTAGGCTTTCCTCAACTACAACTTAGTTCAAATACTAGTTCCCCTTTTGTGAAGTCAACTTAATCATAGCCTCTTCCTGGGCTTTATCCAAGCATCATAGCCTCCTCTTAGGCTTTATCCAAGTATCATAGCCTTTATCTTGGGCTTCATACAGAGACCATCAATTCAAAACTCCCCCTAGTTAAGTCAGCCACCTCTCAAACAAATAAACTTTTAGCTTCATATCTTGGGCTTTGAACAAGATACAAACAAACCTTTTAGCTTCACATATTGGGCTTTGAACAAGATATAAACAAACGTTTTAGCTTCACATCTTGGGATTTGAACAAGATACTCAAAAAATCCATCTTTTCCCCAGAGATTAGACATTGAGTCATCTCTATTGGAAGATATCTCTTCTATACACCACAATTCAAAATCAAACATCAAAAACTTTTTCTCGATATAAAGTAATGTAAGTGGCACACTTGTTAGAAAAAAGTTTACCGACGGTGAAACAAGATATTCACTGCTTGAGAAAACTTGCTGCGCTTTGGCATGGGCTGCTCGCCGACTAAGACAGTATATGTTGACTCATACCACTTTATTGATCTCTAAGATGGATCATATCAAATACATATTTGAGAAACCTGCTCTCTCCGGATGAATAGCAAGATGGCAGATGGTCTTGACAGAATACGACATCCAGTACACTACGCAGAAAGCAATCAAAGGAAGTGTAATAGCTAATCATTTGGCTCATCAAGTGGTGGATGACTATCAGTCTATGAATTTTGAGTTCCCAGATGAGGATATTATGCTTGTTACTGATTATGAAGAACCTGGACCATATGAAGGACCTGAACTGGGATCCCGATAGACTATGGTTTTTGATGGAGCTTCTAACGCACTTGGCAATGGTATTGGTGCTGTAATTATCTCTCCTAAGGGTTGCCATACACCGTTTATTGCTAGACTTTACTTTGACTGTACCAACAATATGGCTGAATATGAAGCATGCATCATGGGTATCAAAGCTGCCATTGATATGAGGATCAAATTCTTGAATGTATATGGGGACTAAGCCCTAGTGACCAGTCAGATTAAAGGAGAATGGGACACGAAGCATCCAAATCTCATTCCTTACCGAGAACATGTGTTGACTTTGATTCCATACTTTGAAGAAATCACTTTTGAGCATATTCCACGAGAAGAGAATCAGTTGGCAGACGCGTTAGCCACCATGTCATCTATGTTCAAAGTCAGATGGGACAACGAGGCTCCTAGGATTACTATTGACAGACTATACGAGCCGGTATATTGTTATGAAGTTGATACTGATGGGGTAAAAGAGAAACCTTGGTTCCACGAAGTGAAAAGGTATCTTGAAACTCAGGAATATCCTGAAGGGGAATCTATCAATGACAAGAAGTTTCTAAGGAGGTTCTCTGCCAAGTTCTTTCTGAGTAACAGAATTTTGTACAAACGCAACCACGATTCAACCTTGCTTCGCTGTGTAGACAAGAAGGAAGCAGAAAAGATTATGGAAGAGATGCATGACGGAATCTTTGGCACTCACTCCAGTGGGCATACAATGGCTAAGAAGATTTTGAGAGCAGGTTACTATTGGTCTACCATGGAAACTGATTGCCATCATCACTCCAGAACTTGTCACAAGTGCCAGATCTATGCTGACAAAGTACATGTACCTTCGGTTCCGTTGAATGTTCTGACGGCTCCTTGGCCTTTTGCAATATGGGGCATTGATATGATAGGAGAGATTAAACATACCGCTTCCAATGGACATCGTTTCATCCTTGTTGCTATCGATTACTTTACAAAGTGGGTGGAAGCAGCTTCGTTCGCTTCTGTTACCAAGAATGTTGTAGCTCGGTTCATCAAGCATAATCTTATCTGTCGGTATGGCATCCCTGAAAGGATTATCACATACAATGGTACAAATTTGAACAACACTATGATCACTAAACTCTGCATGCAGTTCAAGATTAAGCATCACAATTCTTCTCCATATCGACCAAAGAAGAATGGCACAGTGGAAGCCGCCAACAAGAATATTAAGAAGATCTTGCAAAAGATGACGGTGACATACAAAGATTGGCATGAGATGTTACCGTTCGCTCTTCATGGTTATCGTACATCAGTACGTACCTCAACAGGCACTACTACGAAAAACCCATTTAACAACGGTTGGGAATGACATATAATGACGCGGGCGAGGGCGTTGTTATGTAGATTGTTATTGTATATATGATACTTAAAACAACGGCCTTGTGTTCAATGTAATAATGAGGAAAGCGCGCTAAATATCACAACGGTTTTACATTACACCGTTGTAATAAATATAATTGTCCTCGGTTCGATTCCCAGCAGCACAGTTTTAATATTTATTTTTTGCTGGACAAAGCGCCAGATATTATAACGGTTAGGAAATATAACCGTCGCTAAAGTTTCAGCAAAATTAACAAATATCATTCTGCTTTTATAATTAATCCCATTTTTTTACCTGTATTATTATTCTCCATATTCATAATAATATTAATCGTGTCATATTCATAATATCACATATACCAGATTACAGTTTATCAGAACAAACAACCTACATAAATAAAATATCACATATACCATATTACAGTTTACACACATTACATAACTTCACATAATTGTAACTTGGTGTATTGGTATCTTGTCTCTTGGTGTCTTGTCTCCTGGCCTGGTGTATGGACTCAAAATACCTATGCTTTCAAATAATTATACTTGTTAGTAAAAATACTTCTAAACTATAACATACAATTAATATATTATGAATAAATAATAAATTACGTACTTGTTAATTTTCCCATATGCCTTCTTCATGATCGAGTCGTATAGCATGCACGGCATCTCCATCAACTTCATCATATGAGGTAGGAACTTGTGTTGTGTAAGAAGGTGTGGACGGAATATCAAGACTTTCATCACTAAGAGGAATGTATTTTCCTTGGAGAACGATTGACCATTTCCCTGATTTGTCCGATGGATCGGAAACATAGAAAACTTGTTTTGCTTGAGAAGCCATGATGAATGGTTCTGTATTAAAAGATGCCTTGCCAAGGTCGACCCGGGTGAATCCCAAGTCATCAATGTCTACACCATTACTATTATTGGGAACCCACTTGCATTTAAATAAAGCCACTTTGAAAATAACATAATCAATCTCCCAAATCTCATCAATGACACCATAAAATGCGGTAGTTGCCAATACCGGATTCTTATCTTTCGAACTAGAGAAATACATCGATCCGGCTTCAACTATAACCCCACAATTTTGCATTGTACTACAATCATCTTTTGATTTTGTATAAAAGGTATAATGACCAATGTCGTATGCACTCCAGGTAATGACACAAAATTTTGGCCCGTACGGCTACCATCTAAGTATCTCGGATGCACTAGGATCATTAGATACACTTTTATTGAACCAATCCATGAATCTATTGTTATGCTCTATCAACAACAACTTGTCATTCATTCGGGGATATTTTTTCTTCATAAGTCTTTTGTGAGTATCTATGAAAGGTTGAACCTCATCTATATTATTCAAAATATAGAAATGTGATTGAATAACTACATCCCGAGCCATTTACCTAACATTTAGACCTTGAATACCTCTTTCGTCTGTGTCAGCATGATGAGACTTTGGAATTCCTATAGAATCTACATCCGACAAATAGTTTGTACAAAACTCAACAGCTTCTTCTGTGATGTACCTTTCAACAATCGAAGCTTCCGGTCGGTGATGATTCTTCGTATATCCTTTAAAGATCTTCATATATCGCTCTATTGGATACATCCACCTTAAATAAACTGGACCACAAATTCTGATTTCTCTTACGAGATGAACAAGTAAGTGAACCACAATGTCAAAAAATGATGGCGGAAAATACATCTCCAATTGACACAAGATTATGGCAGCCTTATCTTTTAATTCATCCAATTTTTTGAAATCAAGAACTTTATTACATATGGCATTGAAGAATAAACACGGTCTCGTTATAGTTACTCTCACATTTTTTGGAAGGATCCCACGGATAGCCATTGGTAGAAGTTGTTGCATCAATACATGACAATCATGAGATTTTAAACCAATTAACTTGAGATCTTTCATTGATACAAGTTTCTTGATGTTTGATGAGTAACCTTGCCGAACTTTAATACCTTGCAAACACTTGCAGAACATCTTTTTTTCCTTTTTAGATAGAGTGTGACATGCTGGAGGCAGATAAGTTCTTTTTCCTTTCTCTATTGGAGCCAATTGTTTTCGTATACCCATCTTCTCCATATCAAGACGGGAATTCTTACTATCTTTAGTCTTGCCCGGAATGTTTAGAAGTGTGCCAATCAAACTATCACACACATTTTTCTCCATGTGCATCACATCAAGACAATGTCTAACATCAAGACTTAACCAATATGGAAGATCAAAGAAGATGGACCTCTTTTTCCATATATTTTCGCAACTGCCCCTTTTTCTTTTCCTCTCTTCCCACCTTTTTCTTTTTCTCTCTTCCCACCTTTTTCTTTTTCTCTCTTCCCAAGGACAACATTAATGTATTCCTGCCATTGATAAACTTCATCACCGATTAAAGGTTTAGGAGTCTCACCAAACTCTTGCTTTCCATTAAAAGCCTTTCGTAATCTACGATAAGGATGACCCGGTTTTAGAAATTTTCGATGCCCAAGGTAAACGGTCTTTTTTCCAAACTCAAGTTGGTGATAACAAGTATCATCTTTCACATATAGGACATGCTTTATGTCCTTTGACACTGTATCCCGCCAAGTTACCGTAAGCCGGAAAGTCGTTAATTGTGCAAAATAACATTGCACGCATATTAAACTTTTCCCCAGAATATGCATCATCTACTTCAACGCCTTCATCCCACAAGAGTCGTAAATCATCAATTAATGGACTAAGATAAACATCTATGTCGTTACCAGGTTGTCGTGGCCCAGAAATCATCATACTTGACAGTATATACTTGCGCTTCATGCACAACCAAGGAGATAGGTTGTAAATAGTGAGAAGAACAGGCCACGAAGTATGATTAGTGCTCATATTACCAAAGGGGTTCATTCCATCGGTGGTAAGCCCAAGCCTAAGATTTCTTGGCTCGACTCCAAAATCCGGAAACATCGAATCAATTTTCTTCCATTGCAAAGAATCATCTACATGGCGAATGTTTCCATCACGAATCCTTTTATCTGCATGCCATCTAAGATTCTTTGTGTCATTCGAATTAGCAAAAAGTCTCTTTAATCGTGAAAGTATTGGAAAGTACCATAACACTTTAGCAGGAGGATGCTTCCTACTAACATTGTCATAGTGATCATTGTCATCACCATTGCTAGCCTTCTGCTTGTAACGCGACACACCACATTTCGGACATTGAAACAAGTCTTCATACTCTTTCCGGAATAATATGCAATCATTAGGGCAAGCATGTATATTGATATACTCCAGACCCAGTGGACACAATATCTTCTTGGCCTCATAGCAACGATCCGGCAATTTGTTATCTTTTGGTAACATTTGCTGTAGCAATTCAAGTAATTCCGTGAAACTTTTATCCGACCATCCATTTTTTGCCTTCAGATTAAACAAATTTAACACCGCCGACAATCGTGTGAACTCTGTGCATCCCTTATACAAAGGGGTGTCTCTATCACTACATAAATTATCATAAATATGAGCATTCATAAAAGAAGATTCCCCAATATCACGGAACATATCCTCTTGGTGATCTTCCATATATTCATCTTCCTCCACTCTTTGACTTTGTGACGCCCGACTTTCCTTATTATCCACCTCACCATGCCACGCCCATATTATATAATTTTGACATATACCATCACAACAAAGGTGATTGTGTATTTCTTTCTTTGTACCCTTTTTTATATTAGCGCAAACAACACAAGGACAATAAAAGATACCATCATTGTCGGGAAGATGTTTATCAGCGTATTCAAGGAATTCACAAACTCCGTTCTCATAAACCGGATCTAATCTATTAGCTTTCATCCAACTACGATCCATTACAACTTCTGAAATTTATACATGTATAATAATGTGAATGACGCACCAAAATCTAATCCAAAAACTCAAGCATATGCATATACAATATGAACAAAGAAAAAATCAATGAAAATGTACTCTAATACTAAACGTAAAGCATATGAAACATCTCATTCTGACTTGAGCATATACAATATGAACAAAGAAAGAAGGAATGAAGATGTTGAAGAGAACCTTACTTCGAAGCTGAAGAAGCAAATGAATGATGAAGACGGTCAATATTTGAGCATAAACCAAGAAAAAAGGAATGAAGATGTTGAAGAGAACCTTACATCGAAGCTGATGAAGCAAATGAATAAAGACGGTCAATATTTGAGCATAAACCAAGAAAAAAGGAATGAAGATGTTGAAGAGTACCTTACTTCGAAGCTGGAGAAGAGAATGAATGAAGACGGTCAATATTTGAGCATAAACCAAGAAAAAAGGAATGAAGATGTTGAAGAGTACCTTATTTGAGCAATATTTGGGCTCCAAATGAATGGATACAAAGAGGGTAAAGGTTAGGGCGTCTCTGGCTCACTTGTTCGATTAGGGCGTCTTATGAAAGAAATACATAATAAGTTTTGTTTTAATTTATCAATAAACCTTTTAATCTCGGTGGAGAAACAAACCGTAGTGGAATCTTAAGTGAAATGTACTCTATTACTATGGTTGCTCATCTTAACCGTTGTAAAATAATTTACAATTTATTTTATAAATAATTGACTTAATTGACACACGCTAAATGTACTCTAAAAAATGGGAAAAATGTAGTTGCAGGGAATCAAAGCTTGATACATTTCATTTATTACTACGGTTGCTCATCTTAACCGTTGTAAAATAATTTACAATTTATTTTATAAATAATGGACTTAATTGACACACGCTAAATGTACTCTAAAAAATGGAAAAAATGTAGTTGCAAGGAATCGAAGCTTGATACATTTTATTTATTACTACGGTGGTTTCATTCAACCGTCATTAAATGACTCAGCTTTTAAACGGGCGCGAAATTTTTAACCTATTACTACGGCATAAAAGGATGCGTTGTAAGCCTGGCGTTGTTGTTTTAGCATTTTGTAGTAGTGAGGGGCAACCCCTTTCTCTTTAGTCTATGGTATGGAGGCAGTTTTACCTGTTGAAGTTCAGATTCCTTCCCTAAGGATTATGAAAGATGCAGACTTAGACGAAGACGAATGGGTTCAGACTCGACTTGACCAGATAAATTTGATTGATGAGAAGAGGCTCGCGGCTGTCTATCATGGCCAGATGTATCAGAAGCGTATGATCAAGGCCTTTAACAAGAAAGTCAAGCACCAAGTGTACCAGGCCGGTGATATGGTAATAAAGCGTATCATACTACCACAGGGTGATCCCAGGGGCAAATGGACTCCCACATATGAAGGTCAATTCGTAATCAAGAAAATATTTTCTGGCGGCGCTATGATGCTTACTACTATGGACGATGAAGATTTCCCGCACCCTGTGAACGCGGACATAGTCAAAAGATACTACGCATAAAAAGAGACCCGCTAGGTTGACTGGCCTAGGAAAAAATAAGGGCATCCCGGCGATCCAAAAGGGTTCGGGCAAAAATTAGGGATATATATACCAAAAGAACTGTACACCCGGCAAGTCGAAAACCTGAAAAGGCGGCTTGGGCAAAAAAGGGTATCCCGGTGGACTGAAAACCTGAAAAGGCGGTCCAGGCAAAAGTTAGGGATTAAAGCATACGACTATGTCCCATTGGATCACTAATCTGCTTCCAGCTTAGTTTTGTTATCAATATCAAGTTTGAACGGTGCAGATCAATCCAGTCATCTTCCTTCCGACAGCAAGGGATGAGATGCTTGAAGATATAGTGGCAATAGCAGAGCTAAAACTCAATGGGATCATTTCCACATAGCTGTTTTTCTTTGTTTATCACTTTGTACCTTTTAAATTTTTACGAAAATTTCCTCTTACTAGGATTTCTGTCTCCTTGTACAAAAATGCCTGTTTATAGGCCAATTTCAAAATCAATACAAGTCTACTTTCAAATTCAAAATTGTTTTTACTTGCCCTGTTTTGATTGCGTAAACGTCCAATGGGTACTTTGAATGAACATATGCACTTGAATATGATTGAAGTTTACCAAAAATATATGTGAAAACAGGAATAGCATTTACTAAGGACTCTAGGAGTTGAGATAATGTTCACGATGTCCACGAACCCCCATAGAGCCAGTTTCGTGGAAATATCTCCACAGAGCAATCTCCATGGAACTATCTCTATAGAGCTATCTTCACAAGCTCATCCCCAACAGAGATATATTCCCCGACAGAATTAGTATGCCCTCAGACAGAAATTGGGGCATCTTCCAGCGGTTCACTTCCATATATTTGATGGATAGCTTGGCATGATCATCTTCCCCAATGGGTCCCCTAGCAGATAAGGAAGTTAATCATTTCCCCAGCATACAGCAGAAATTTCCTTAGCGCAGCCTATGAAATTCTAATCCCCATCAGAGATTATTCCCTCTTTGTAGTATACAGAATTCAATTCCCCAGCTGAGTTTATTCCTCTAACACTATAAATTCACCAACAGAATTCTCTCCCCCAGCATAGTTGGCCCTCATATCTGGAACCTGGGAAGATATTGCATCGGAGGATTATCCATCTCGTTCATCCCCTGTCAGGGTACATGCAGCCAAACTTTCCTTGAACGCTTTTATCCCCAAGCAGAAGTCGAAGATCCCCAGCAAAGTATTCCCAAACAGAAAAGCGGGAATTCCCAGTACAGTCATTTCAAACAAAAGATGAAGAGTGATATTCTTTATTCCCAGCAACAGAAAGGGATTTATTTTCCCCAACCAGACGTTACTATTCAAAGCCACCACTATCGTCAGCAACATTTACATCCATGCATCATGTACAAAATATCATGGCATATACATACAAAATATATAACATTCTCATTTATCTTGAGAGCATCATTACGCAATGCATTACATACATCATGACATTGCATAAAACTAACTTTACCTTTTTCAGGTGAGTTCACAATCACAAAATTCTGTCTACCATGTTCCTTGATCCTAGCTCTTCAATGATTCTTTGTCTACCATGTTTCCCCTATAAATACAAGGCTCAAACACAAGAGAAAAGGGGCAAAGGGGCTTCACAAAGGAAGGCTTCCAAATCACAAAATTCTTGAAAAAAAGAGGTGAAAATTTAAAACTCCATTTCCAATCATTCTCAATCCAAACCAAGGATTAAATACTCATCCTGAAGGTTCGATTCCCACCCCATGCAATTTATTTTTAACCATTTTAATCCCTTTCTTTTATCATATTTCAATTAATTTATTTATTTCTTTTCAATTAAATTAAAACAATAAAAAAAATCATAAAACCGTTAAAATAATAAAAAATATAGTTTAGGTTATGTAATCACTTTTTTAGACTTAGATTATTTTTATTAAAATTAATTTTTTAGACTTAGGGTTATAATTAATTAATTTTTGTACAAATGAATTAGAAATTAGGTTTATTTATTTTAAAATTATTTCTCAAAATTATTTTAAAAAAAAAACGAATATTGACTGTAGCGAGCGATTTTTGGACGCGGTTCTTAAGCGTTGGTCGCTCTCTGCGGTTGAACTTAAACTACAGGTCGATTCATTTTTTATCCTATTAAAGCTGATGAAGGAAGGGAAATAGATGTCTCCAATTAACCCTGCTTTGCATACTGAGTTTAAACAGCGGTCTGTTAGGTTACGAATGCTACAATGTGGGGAGGCCTTTGTACTGGTTATTTGTATTTTCGCCAATACGGTTTTCTTTCTTTTTTATCTAGGCAGAGGGTTTTCTGATGGGGAATAAGGATCAGGATGTTAGGACTGATGTTTTTGGATTACTTCTTTTGAAATGGGATTTGGGTTTTTGTTTAGTGTGCTCGCTAAGATCTTTTCTTTCGATCTTATACCTACGTATTCCCGTTTACCGAAACAGGGAAATCAGAGCGTTCGTAGTTCCTCCTAGTCTATGGGAGGAAATGGGTGTTTTGGTGTCTTGTTCAAAGCCCAAGACGTGAAGCGAAAGGTAGTTTGTATCTTGTTCAAAGCCCAAGATGTGAAGCTGAAAGGTCTCGACTTTAGAGAGAATTTGTCATCTCTAAAGAGGGAAGAAGGAGAATTACTTTAACTGGGATACGCGGATCCTAGCAATGCCATAATTTCCGAAGAAGGGGTTTTTAACCTGAAGGAGAAGACTTTAACTCAGTGTAGAGCAACGCCATCTTTCCTTAGGAATTCCTCATGCTAAAAGAAGGACAGTGGCATGGATATAGATGATCCAGAGGCTTGCCGCTTACAGCGATTAGATGAAAGGGAAGGAGTTGTTGATGTTTGTGTACTGTGAACGAGGCACAGGTTTGATGCTAAAAGGTTGATTGGATCAACCAGTGGTTTTCTTATACAAAGCCTAAGAGGAGGCTAATTTCCGCTAGGGAAAATCATTATACAAAGCCTAAGAGGAGCCGATTTTGTGTCTCGTACAAAGCCCGAGAGGGAAGCTAAAAAGGGTTTGACTCAACAAGAGAATCATTTATACTCAACAAGAGAGTGTTTTTGTATCTCGTACGAAGCCCGAGATGGAGGCGAAAAAGGGGTGATTGACTCAACGAGGGAGTCTCTTATGTGTCTCGTATAAAGCCCGAGAGAGAGGCTGAAAGGTTTTGACTCTACAGGAGAATCTTTTATATCTCGTACGAAGCCCGAGATGGAGGCTGAAAGGTTTATTCCGCTGGGGAGAATCATTGTACAAAGCCCAAGAGGAGGTTATCGCGCTGGTGACTGTTTTAGTTAAGTGACAGGTCTAGTATACTGATTTTGAAATAGAAAATCAGTTCTTATATGAGCAACACTGTACTCATGGGTTTGATCTGAGGATCGGGGTTGTTCCTTGTTCTTTAAGGAAAGGGGAAATCCAAAGGGTATGGAGACTGTCCGAGTCTACGAGTTTTCTTCCTATTTAACGAAAGGGGTCACTTGAGAATGTCTCTGAGACTCAAGGAAAATAGACTGTCCAAGTCTAGAGTTTTATCTTTTGTACTATGTTTTGAGAAACAGTAGTAGACTCTTTGAAAGGACTGCTCTATGGAGATAACTAAGTTCTGTTCCTATACCTCTAGGAGGTCGTCGGGACAATTTGTACGAAGCCCAAGAGGAGGCTGAAAGCTTTTAAGAAGCCGACGGTCCTTGTACTAAGCCCAAGAGAAGGCTATCATTCCCGGAGGAAGAGATCATTATACGAAGCCTAAGAGGAGGCTGTGAATACTTCTAAGAAGCCGACGAGTCCTTGTACTAAGCCCAAGAGGAGGCGGGGTTGCTTTTAGGAAGCCTGTGGGTCCTTGTACAATGCCCAAGAGGAGGCCGATGCTTTTAAAAAGCCCGTGGGTCCCCAAACCCCGAGAAATTCAAGGCAATGCTATTCACCGAGAATAGATCAGAGTCAGGAAAGTCCGAGAATTTGGAAGAAACTCAAAGATTCCATTCACGGAGAATACATTTCATCTTTGGGAGTAGAGTTTCTTGACAATTCCTAATGAGGACAGTCGAAGAGAAGACTGTATCTGGTGATCCTATTTGGGGATCTAGGTGTCTATTTCTACGAATAAACGAAACGGCTTTACCTAGTGCTAGACGTAGTTGCCGGGGAAACTCGAAATATCTATACTATTATTACACAGACGATATGAGTTTATGAAAGGAGACTTACAGTGAGCAGCCCCACAATACAGTTATATATAAAGGAAAGCAGTAAATGAAAGCGATAATCACTTACTCGGTTGTAGAGCTTCCATGTTGTTTGGTTAGTTGTTCAACAAAGAAAGATTGAAAACAACAGCATATTCAAAATCAAAGGAGAAAGCGCTTTGAAAAAGAAAGATTTGGGGCTTACAGCTCAAGGAGAGGCCCAGGGTTTTACCAGTGATTTTACTGTTGAATTTGTACAGAAGGTCTTATACAAGTGACTGTGGCCCAAAAAGTTTTATGTACAAAGGGATGGGTCTTACACTCTCTCAAGAGGCCCAAAAAGTTTTAAAGAAAAAGAGTGGGGCTTATAACACGAGGGTAGGCCCAGTTGACTTTTCGTTTAAAAATGGCGATCGCGCCGAGGTTTTCTTTTAATGCAGAGGGACTTATACAATAAGTGAGGCCCAAAATTGTTTTGGTTAAAAGGGGGTTGGGTCTTACACTCTATTAGAGGCCCAAAGAGTTTTTAATGAAAAGAAATGGGTCTTACTACTCGAGGGTAGACCCAGATGATTTTTGAAAAGGCGACGATCGCGCCGTTTGTTTTTTGACGGTATCGGGACTTATACAATAAGTGAGGCCCAAAAATGATTTGGCCAAAAAAGGATTGGGTCTTACACTCTATTAGAGGCCCAAAGAGTTTTGAAAATGATTTATGAGGGTTGAATTAATCCAAAAACCCTAATTTGTTTTCAAAAATGTATTTAATTGAATAAAAATTCAATTAAAATGATCAAAATTGTTTAACACATGGAAAACAAATTGTGATATTGGATTAATGCTTCAAAAATTAAGTATTGACCTACAAAATAATTAGAAAGCATCAAAAGTTGCAAAATCAATGTGGAAAAAATATTTCAAATGTTAAAAACAATTAAAACATTAATTCTTTGAAAAAATAACAATTATATAAAATAAATAATATTTTTGGGATTTTTTGATAAAATAAAATATTTTAACATTTTTGTGAATTATTAAAAAAAGAATCAACTCAAAATCATTAAAACTCAGAGAGAAATTAATTTTTGAATCAATTAAACAAAATCACAAAATTCAAATATTTGAATTATTCAAAAATGGCGCCAAGAACACGCGCGTGTTCTGGGTTTGCCCAGATTTGCATTTTCCCCTCAATCTCACTGAATACTTGATTATACCATGCAATCCACATATCATTGTGCTCGTCTCAACCTCACGGTCATGTCTATGTACTTTAATTTCATTTAAATTAAACATACAACAAGAAATCATGAAAAATCCTCAAGAACCCTAATTTCTGCATGAAGGCTAGGATTTTTGATACACGATTCAAACAATGCAATTAATTGAGGGAAAACATTCCATGCATGATTATGAACATGTGGCCAAATTATTGTGTGAGGAAATATGCATAGATTGAGAAATGACCAAGCTTAGGCTTACCTCCAAGTCGTGACAGCAAGAGCAAATTGATTTCTGAGTTGGAGGTGTTACAGATGAGTTGTGATGATCTGAACAGCTTCCCTACACCCTATGGAGTGTGTTTGAATGCTTGGACTTGATTGAAATTGGCTGGAACGATTTGTGGTACCTCAGCTGCAACTTGATTGAAAGTTTGAGCAACCAGCTGGTGATTTTGTGAAATCTGTGTTCCATATGTTGTTTGAGTGTTTGGATCACTTCTATATGATGTATGTGAGGTGTGTGAGTGATTGGTTTGATTAGGATTGCTCTCAAACTCAAAACCCGATAGCTACCTTGCTAAGAAAGGCATTTTTGCCAAGAGAAAGAGATTTTGAAGAAAGCATCTGTTAGATGGCTTTGGTGTACTCAAACTGAACACAATTGAGCTCTATTTATAGTAGAGCAAGTTTGTTTTGCAAGGAATAGTGAATGGCAGCTAGTAAGTAGGTTTGGCCAATGTTGTCCAATGAGAATTCAAGTCTCCTCTAGCCATTGACTAGAGGTTAGGGCACAGAGCTGTGGTTCCCTTGGTCTTGGATAAGTCTTGACTGATTTCAGATGAGAATGGCTCAGTACATGCCACCTTGATGGTTCCATTGAATGCCTCATTCCAAACTTGGAGTCTTGTCCCTATTTTGGCAACTCTAGGTTCAACATGCTATTTCTTGTTCCATGGACTTTGGAGGCTTGGCTCAGTGATTGTCCCCTTTAGATTCAATCCTCAGAGGTGTCCAAGTGGATAGGAGCATTTGAAATTGGCTGATTTTGGCAAATCGAGCCAAAATGCAAATTCTGCCTTGCTTTGACAGATTTCAGCAAGGCAACTTGACAATGTCATATCTCATGGTGTAAGTTGAATTTGGCAATGTTCTTGGCCATTTTGGAAAGCTCTTACATGATACAACAACTGTTTGAACAAGTTTGGTTTTGATCTCTTTTGATTCCAAGTGAAAAATCCCCCTACATTTGGCAAAAAGTGAAGGCAGATTCTGACTTAGTGAAAATTTCACTAAGTGTTGGAAAAAGTGACATTTTCACTTTTCAGCCACTTTGATCACTCCATAACTCAAAATCCTTAATGAATTGGAATGACTTGTAGTTGAAGTTTTTGTAGATGATAATGAGGGCTACAAATCCATCTTTGGATGGAAAAAAAATGGCCTTGTGGTTTAGGAGTTATGGTCCTCCAAAGTTGGTACCCTAGCCACTTTATTTTTAACTTAGAAAAATTTCTAAGTTTTTATGGTTACCCCTTTTACAAGTTGTCTCACTTTTCTTGATTTTTCTTGATGAATGATGATTCAAATCATACATTAACATCATTTTAGGGTTAAAAATCCATTTTGGTGAAAAATCTCAAAAAGTCAAAGTTGACTTTTGTGCACAGTTGACTTTTTATCAGATGAATTCCAAACTGTGCAATTCTTCAGGAAATCATGTCCTTGACCTAAATCAAACTTGATGGACATGTTCCATGGGTGTCATAGGGTATATTGATTCATGCCTTAGGGTTTGGGAGCATGTCCAGGTCAAAAGTCAAAGTTACAGTTGACTTTTCTCGCGAAACCCTAACTGTGGTGCAGATGAAATTGAGACTTGTTGCTCAAGCTTCTTGGATTAATCCATTGTTCCAAATGGATCAATATGGTATGTTAGAGACCCTCAAATCATGCCTTGAGGTCTTGGATCATGGTTTGTCCCAAAAGTCAACTTAGGGGTGAATTAGGTCAAGAAACCCTAATTCCTGACTTTTGATGTATGCATCCCCTGAGGCAAAATTGACTTGATGATTGGGTTCATGAGGTTCCATAAAGTATATTAGGTTATGTTTTGGATCATTGGCTTGTTCCCAGATGAAATTTTTCATCTGGAGGCCCTGGGCGATCAAAACCCTAATTTGGTGACACTGTCGATCTGGAGGCTTGATCCACATAGAAGGGAGCAGCTTTGTGATTAATCCTTGAAGTGGGAGTCCTTTTGATCCATTGTGGATGCTTGAGAGGTTAGACAAGTTGAAGATCAAGTCATTCCTTGATTGATCTTTTGTCTAAGGCTCTGAGAGGGCTTGAAACCCTAGTTCTAATTGTAGTCAATGCTCAACAATTCCTTGAGGCATTTGATGAGGCATAATGATTCATCCATATTGTGATGATGATTTGCACAATGATGGGAAACTTTAGTGGTCAAAATTTGGGGTATGACATTGACTTAGATATTTAGGACATTTAACTTGACTTTTAATATGTAATTGCTTTTCGTTTATCATTTATTTTCTTAGAATAAATGTATAGGTTTGTGCATAAAATTGTAATAGTGTAGTTTATATTTCTCGCACGATTATATTATGTAATTGTCCATAAGCCTTGTAATAGTCTATGTTACATTCTCGCACGATTATATCATGTAACTGCCCATAAGCCATGTAATAGTGTAGGTATTTATTTTTCGCACTTATATTTTATTTGCTAGATAAATAGGCATGTATGGCAAGATCTAAAATCAAACGTTAGAATAACCTATAACTCAAGATAATATAATTGAATCAACGCACATTGCACACATTCACCTCTAGGGTAGCCTCTCTCTGTTGCCTTACAATTAAAACGGTCATGTCCCTCGAAAGTAGGTGTACTTTAGCAAAAGACGCTTACGAATAATATCATCATAGTCACTTCGATATAAAGATCATAGTCCCTCGATGACCCTTCGAGCTGCCTACAAAAAGATGATCTTGTCCCTCGACGACCCTATGGAAAAATGATGACAGTCCCTTCGCATTGCTAAAGTATCCTTACATGTTGCCTTTTATGACCATTCGATGACCCTTCGCTGTCCCTCAACATCCAATAAACAGTACTACCTACTCATTAATGGTATGGATAGTACTATCTCTCAAGGAAAATGATAAATACAAGAAAGACCTTACAAATTAGGGGTAAGTAACTTTTAAATGCTTGCTCACAACTCAAAAACAAATACTTTTCACTTTTCCAAAAATATTTTCAAAAAAAAAAACAAACACTTTGTATACATTCTTACACAAATTATTACAAAGTCAAAGTTTTACAAAATATTTTCAAAAAAACGTTCACACGCATTCAAAAAGTAAGTAAAAAAAAAAGTGAGCTAAGCATTTGAGAGCCCATGGATAATCATGGATACAAAGGGTGCTAATACCTTCCCTTTGTATAACTTACCCCCCGAACTCAAAATCTATCAAGGTATATCCTGTTCTTTTCAGCCTTTACTTATTGGATAAAAGAAAAATCGGTGGTGACTCTTGCTAACCGCAACATGTTTTGCGAAAACAAAACAAAAAAAAATCAGTTCTCCCACCGTGTTACACGTACCCATTTGCAGTCCACAACAAAACTTCAAATATATACCAAAGTCAGACAACAAGATTGCCCATGGATATTATGATACTAAAGGATGCCGTGCTCCTCTTTATTCGTTTAAAATTGATGATGTGGTGAAAAATAACTTTGACTAAAGCTCGTATCATCCCATGGACGATCTACCCATCTGGAAGCCTAACAGGGAAAATCCAGGGTATCAAAGCCAGCCAGAAAATGCATGTCTACTGAATAGCCCTGAAAAAGATTCATCTGTTCCTTCGGAAGAATGGAGGCCTTATCTGAAAACTCCTGAATATGTCAATCATCATCTTGATGAGGTCGCAAGAATTGCTGGACAAGAATTTATCAACTTTGCACTACCAGAAATCAACGCCATTGAAGAAGATGATTCCTCAGTTTCGTCAAAGAACTAGGATACCTTGGGACAGCCAAGCGACAAGTTTGATTTAGTAGTAAATTACACTGCCCCTGAAGGCTCTCGCGTCTTGTATGAAGACATCCAACCAACTGGATGGGGAGATCTTGTATACATGAAAATACGTACGAAAAAACAGCAGAAGACCTCTCTTCTAATAACTCTGCATGGGAAGAAGACTCTACTAACCCGACTCCACCAGAAGTTAACACCATTATTGAAGACAATCACAGGAGTGATATACCAGACTTTATGATACATGGAGGAGTTCGCCACATTTTGGTAGTTGTTGATGTCCCAAATGTTGTTCACATCTCAAAGTAAATGCCTCGTCTTTATTTTGACCTCTCACCTTGCCCAGGTGAAGAGATGTTTTATAGGGCCTCCCTTGTCTATAAATTTCCCCTCTCCGCTTCACCCAAAGAGAAAGAGTTTTGTTTTATAGGGCATGTGTTTCAAGAATCGACAAATCATAAATAAAGATGGCATTCTGAATTCCCGTATTTATTGCTATTTTTGCTTTTTTGCTTTTTCAGAAAATGGTAGTCCTAAAAGAAATAAAAATGAATAACAAACGTTTTCCAAAAAAAACACCACACACGCTTTTGCATTTTTATATGTTTTCTAAAGAAAGAAAAATCACGTTGTGCAAATTAATCATAAAAAACTCCATTGAAAGATATGACCCAATGCCTTCTCCCAGCTTTGAGTTCCCGGTATTCGAAGCTGAAGAAGAAGAAGACGAAGAAATTCTAGATGAGATCTCCCGACTACTCAGACATGAGGAAGAGTCCATTCAACCCCACAAAGTGTCGTTGGAAACGGTTAATTTAGGTTCAGAAGAAGAAAGGAAAGAAGTTAAGATTGGAGCATAGCTCAGTGCAACCGTCAGAGAAAGTATGATAAAGTTTCTCAAGAATTCCCAGATGTGTTTTCTTGGTCCTACCAAGATATGCCAGGGTTGGATACCGACATTTTGGAACATCATTTGCCGTTAAAGCCAGAATGTCCGCCAGTCAAACAAAAGTTGAGAAGAACTCACCCAGATATGGACATCAAAATTAAGGAAGAAGTTCAGAAGCAGATTGATGAAGGCTTCCTTGCCACATCAGAATACCCTCAATGGCTAGCCAACATAGTACCTGTTTCCAAGAAGGATGGAAAAGTCAGAATGTGTGTGGACTAAAGAGATCTAAACAAAGCTAGTCCGAAAGATGATTTTCCATTACCACATATTGATATATTGGTCGACAACACCGCAAAGTTCAATGTTTTTTCCTTCATGGATGGATTCTCAGGTTATAATCAAATCAAGATGACTCCAGAGGATATGGAAAAAACTTCATTCATTACACCCTAGGGAAGTTTTTGCTACAAGGTGATGCCATTCGGTCTAAAGAATGCAGGCACAACTTACCAAAGAGCCATGACAACTCTTTTTCATGACATGATACACAAAGAAATTGAGGATATGTCGATAACATGATTGCTAAATTCTAAACTAAATAAGAACACATAAAACACTAATCAAAGTTCTTCCAGCGTCTGAGAAAATACAAACTCCGCTTGAATCCCAACAAATGCACATTTGGTGTTCGTTCAGGAAAACTCCTAGGTTTTATTGTTAGCCAAAAAGGAATTGAATTCAATCCCGACAAAGTCAAGGCTATTCAAGAAATTCCTTCGCCCAAAACTGAGAAACAAGCAAGAGGATTTTTGGGACATTTGAATTGCATTTCAAGGTTCATATTCCTCACACTACGCCAAAATTCGCTTTTGGCAGCACAAAAAAGACAGCGCTTTTATTATAAAGCGCTGCTATAAGTTTTGGAAAAAATTCGCTAAATAAAAGCGCTGCTAAAGGCTACCTTTAGAAAACGCTTTCTAAAAGCGCTGCTAAAGGCCTTACATAGACACCACCTGAGAAAGCGCTTTTATAAAAGCGTTGCTAAAGGTATAACCTTAGAAAGCGCTTTCTAAAAGCGCTGCTAAAGGTATAACCTTAGAAAGCGCTTTCTAAAAGCGCTGCTAAATGTTAACATTAGAAAGCTCTTTTGAAAAAGCGCTGCTAAAGGCCTTAAATTGGCCCCACATTTGAAAGCGCTTATAAGGAAAAAGCGCTGCTAAATATAGCACTTAAGAAAGCACTTTTCAAAAGCGTTGTCTTAGGTCATTTATTAATTAAAAATTAAAAAACACCACATTTTCAGAAGAGCCCTATTCAATTTTTCTCTTCATTTTCACTCTCGCGACTGTTCTTCCTTTCTTCTTCCTCCTTTCTCTGACCGTTATCTCTCATTTTTTTTCCGTTCTCTCTGCATTTTTTCCATTATCGACCGTCTGCTACTCATTTTTCGTTTGAAGAAGAAGACGAAGCGGAAAACGAAAACGAAGAAGAGGCATTCTGTATTCTTCTCCGACCGTTATCGTGCAGGTACGCATTCTTCTCCTACCGTTTTAGGTTTTCTTGAGATGTTAGAGTTTAAATATTGGTTCTTGAATGTTGCTCATGTTGTATTGAATCATCTTTTAGGTTCTTGAATGTTGGTTCTTGAATGTTGGTTCTTGAGAGTTCTTCAACGAAGAAAAGTTGGTTCTTGAATGTTGCTCATGTTGTATTGAATCATGTTTTAGGTTCTTGAATGTTGGTTCTTGAGAGTTCTTCAACGAAGAAAAGTTGGTTCTTGAATGTTGCTCATGTTGTATTGAATCATGTTGTATTGACTCTGTGTTGTTTAGGGTTATTTTCGGTCTTTTTTTCTTTTGAAAATACCATATAAGTTACACAAGAAAGCAATACAAATTATGTCCTTTACTGTTGAGAATGAATTAATATTTCCATCATTATTCAACTCCTTTTCTATTTCCTTTTGTTGCCTTTGTCACAGAACTGGATACTTTTCCAAACTTTACTACATATGCACACAAATTAATTAATCACAATGCCATACCTGTTTTCATTGCAGGGACCTTTGGTCCCATTGCAACTTACCATCTAAAAGTTGTTAGTAACAAGAACCTTGGACAATGAGAAACTCTCCATGTGCATGGTTTGTGTAGAATGTGTGTGTCATATACAATAACAATAAAGAAAGAGTTTCATTTATTATATATGATGAAATCAAAAAGTGAGTAGGATCTATTCTGTATCTCCAATATTATAATATACTCTCTCCACATGTTATAAATGAACTTGTTTACTGTGTTTTTTTGTTGTTACTAATTATGTTGTTGCTCACCTTGTTGCTGCTGATAAAGTTGTGAGTTACAAAAGCTCTCTTGTTGTATCTTTTTAGAATAATCTAATCCCTAAAGTTGGGACTGACCCATACGAGTACCCCACAATTTGAACTTTTGACTTCTATTAAGAGTATAACAACATAAACAACCAAAAATTTTCATGTTGTCAAATTTAGGGACTTTTTCAAATAATACTTCATAAGGTATCATATAATTAAGCATACTAAACCCTGTTTGATTAATTTTCTTTTAATCTTCTAACCTTTAACATGTAATTCTAACTCTAATTTTGATTTATATCTTTTTTTATTCTAAATAACTATTTGTCATAACAATTAAGATTACCTTGTTCCTGAGGATATATCTTGTTGAAGAGACATTGAAAAGTGAAAAGTTGGATTGATATTGATAGTATGATTGTTTTACAGGTGGAGAGTGAAAGTATGATCGTTGGAGGAATCTTACATTATGTGGGTCCAGAACTTGATTACTTCTCTACAGGTAATTAGTTGTTCTTTTGTTATAGTTGCGTGAATAATTAACGTTTTTGTTTAGCTTAATTAGTAAAACCATTTGAATGAACTGCTTTGAATGAACTCCTATGATGGATGAGCATTGCTTGCAATAATTGAGAACTAACTTATTGAATTTGCTATATATAGGGGTTACTTGTGATCAAAGTGTGAAAGTCGGATCGTTTCCCTACAGGTAAATATTTTTTATTTTGTTTTTTTTAGCTTAATTAGTATAACTATGGATAAGAAATGGATGTCTTCAAGTCGATTGTCGAAAGAGTACGAGAATGGGGTATCAGAATTCGTTAAGTTTGCTATTGCGCACGCCGAAGACCCCAGTCGAATGATATGTCCTTGCTTGGGTTGTTGTTTTGGGAGTCGGGTTGACGCGGTTCAGTTGGCATCGCATTTAAAGAGGCGTGGAATTGATAGAAGTTATACATGTTGGAATTTGCATGGTGAGAAAATTAACAGGAATGTTGAACCGGGGGATAATACGACCTATGCTTCAAACAACAATGGCACAGATACATACGATTATGATCGAGTCGAAGATATTGCAGAAGCTCTTGAAGAAGATCTTAAGGATTGTCCCAAAATGTTTGAGAGGTTAGTAAGCGATGCAGAGAAACCGTTGTATAATGGTTGCACTAAATTCACAAGATTGTCTGCGGTATTAAAGTTGTACAACTTAAAGGCGGGTAATGGATGGTCGGATAAAAGTTTCACAGAGTTATTGGCCCTTATGAAAGATATGCTTCCAGAGGATAATGTTCTTCCCAATCGAACATATGAGGCCAAAAAGATGTTGTGCTATATTGGAATGAGCTATGATAAGATAAATGCATGTCCAAACGATTGCGTTTTGTTTCGAAATGAGTATGCATCGTTAAATGAGTTTCCTAAATGCGGTGTCTCTCGATATAATAAAAAGTTGTCTCCATCAAAAGTCTTATGGTATTTTCCTATAATTCCGAGATTTAGACGCATGTTTCGAGTGAGACCAATTCAAGACACTTGACTTGGCATGCAGATGAAAGAATTATTGATGGAAAGTTTCGACATCCGGCAGATTTACCACAGTGGATGAAAATTGATGATGATTATCCTGAATTTGGAAAAGAAGCAAGAAACCTTCGCTTGGCATTATCTACTGATGGAATGAACCCACACGGTCTTCAAAGTATCTCACATAGCACTTGGCCTGTGATCATTATGATTTATAACCTACCTCCATTGCTATGTATGAAGCGTAAGTACATGATGTTATCTATGTTAATTTCTGGGCCTAGACAACCAGGGAATGACATAGACGTATACTTGGCACCCTTAATCGAAGATTTAAAGTTTTTGTGGGAGAAAGGTGTGGAGGTTTATGATGGGTATAGGAAAGAAAGTTTCAACTTGAGGGCGATGTTGTTTGGCACAATTAATGATTTTCCAACATACGGAAATCTATCAGGGTACAGCATAAAAGGTCAATGTGCGTGTCCTATTTGTGAAGATAAAACAGATTCGACGCGATTGGAGTTTGGTCAGAAGAATGTCTTTCTCGGTCATCGTAGATTCTTAAATTCTAATCATCACTGTCGTGGGTGGAGAAAAGCATTTAATGGAGAGCCAGAACAAGGTATAGCTCCACCTATATTGACAGGTGATCAAATTTTTGAAAAGGTGAAAGATGTGAGTACTCAGTTTGGCAAGCCTTTTGCATATACACTTGTCAAAAGAGGGTGGAAGAAGAGGTCAATTTTTTTTGAACTGCCATATTGGAAGTCGTTGTATGTAAGACATTTTCTCGATGTTATGCATATTGAAAAAAACGTATTTGACAGTGTTATTGGTACGTTACTCAATATACAAGGAAAGTCTAAGGATGGCCTTAAAGCAAGAAAGGACTTGATAGCGATGGGGATAAAAACTGAATTAAGACCTTTAAAGAAAGGAAAACGAACATATCTACCACCTGTTGCGTATACTCTATCTAGAAAGGAGAAAAAAGTATTGTGTAAGTTTCTAAGTGAAGTTAAAGTTCCAGAAGGATACTCTTCAGATATTAGAAGACTTGTGTCTATGAAAGACCTCAAGTTAAAGAGTTTAAAGACGCATGACTGCCATGTTATAATGGAACATTTTCTACCAATAGGTATACGTTCTATTCTTCCAGAAAAAGTAAGAAGCGTAATAACTAAATTGTGTTTTTTCTTCAAGTCAATTTGCAGTAAGGTGATCGATCCTGCGATCTTACCAACAATGCAAAAAGAAATAGTTATTACTTTGTGTGATCTTGAAATGTATTTTCCTCCCTCGTTTTTTGACATAATGGTTCATCTAGTTGTTCATCTGGTGAAAGAGACACAATTGTGTGGACCGACTTATATGAGATGGATGTACCCTGCTGAACGTTATATGAAAATATTAAAAGGGTATGTGAAAAACCGAAGTCGACCAGAGGGTTGTATTGCCGAACGATACATTGTTGAAGAAGCGATTGAGTTTTGTACTGAATATTTGTCCAATGCACAATCAATTGGACTCCCCAAATCTCATATTGTCGAAAAAAATAAGGAAAAAAGTTAATTGGAAATGAAGTTGTGACAGTATCAAGGGTCGAATGGGATCAAGTGCATTTGTATGTTATGCACAATGAGAATGAGGTTAAGTCGTATGTTGAAATGCACAAGGATGATCTCTGAGGTTTAAATCCGAATAGAAATGACAACTGGATAGTACGAGAGCATAATCGAAGTTTCATACATTGGTTTAAGGATCATATTTATTCAAAGTATTATTCAGATCCCGCTTCAATAACAGAAAGGTTGAGATGTTTAGCATATGGTCCAAGTTTGGTTGTGTTTTCTTATAGCGCATACGAAATTAATGGATACACATTTTATACCAAAGAACAAGATGATAAAAGTACTATGCAAAATAGTGGTGTCACCGTGGTAGCTGAAGCAATGCACATTTCAAGTGTGAAGGACTTAAACCCAAAATTTGCAAATTTGTCATATTTTGGGGTTATCGAGCGCATTTGGGTGTTTGATTATGAGAATTTTCAGATTCCTATATTTCGTTGCAAGTGGGTTGAAAATAATAATGGCATACGAATAGATAAGTCGGGATTTTTGAAAGTGGATCTTAATAGGGTGGGGTACAAAGATGAGCCTTTTATTCTAGCCTCTCAAGCTAAACAAGTGTTCTATGACACTGATCCGACAAGTACAAAATGGTCTATAGTGCTTTTATCTAAAAAAGTAATTGATGAAAACATTGGAGATCAAGGTGATATTGATGTTGATATTGAATCATTTACTAGAAATGATCAAGATGAAAATATTATAGCGAATGAATCATATACTAGAAATTATCATAATGAGGGTATTTGGATCAATCCAACCGTCCGTGTTGTTAAGAGACGGGTAGAACATATTCCAACCAAGAAAAGAAAGAGACATTAGTGAAAAAGGTACTAGTAATAAAATTATAGCTTATATCATTCAATAATATTAAATAGTTGTCATGTTATATATATTTAATGGATTATGGATTATGGATTTTTATATTTGTCATTTAATTTTTGTTTTTTTCTTTCTTACAGGTCAAATGGCTAGTAACCAGGAAGACTCACACGAGACACATGATACAAATGAAGCTCAGAATGTAAAACGTGAAATTAAATGAGGAATAACTATTATGAAGTCAATCATCCGTGCAAGAGATAAAAGGATCAAATTTGATGTACATTAGAGTGATGAAAACCAACTAATTGAGCCAAACGGTTCAATGTTGACTAGTTACATAGGTTCCCTTGTCCGTCAGCACATTCCAATCACCAGTGATAATTGGAGGAATCAATTGTTGCAAGCCGGTAAAGATAAAATATGGACTGAGATACAGGTACTTACCAAATATGATTGATGTTATTAGATTTTTGTTAAGGATTAAGTCTTTAATTTAGTTATACTAACACACTCTATGTGTATGTTTTTTCGTAGAGGTCTTTTAATATTGATGAAAGCCGAAAAAAGTATTGTCTTCAATTGGCCGGAAAAAGACACAGAGGGTTTCTAACTATGTTATCAAAAAAATATCTTAGGGATGAGAAAAAAATTTTGTTGAAGCAGAACTTCCACAATTGTATGCGGACTTTATTACACCTGAAGAATGGGGCACTTTTGTAGTCAAACGAAAAACCGAAAAATTCAATGTAATGTTAATTTGTCATGTCTATTAATTGTATTATATACTTGTTGCATTAGTTTGTTAAAATATGACTTAAACTTGTTTATCCAGGAATTGAGTGCCATTAATCGCAAAAGAGCATCAAAACCCGCGTATCCATACAGAAAAGGGCGTTTGGGATATGCACGCTTACAGCAAAAAATGGTAAGTATATATAAATGATATGATTTTATTAATTGTCTTATTGTGTTATAATTGATGATCTTATTATTTATCTCAACGTGTAGTTAGAAGAGACGAAAAGTGAAGAAACATCACTTCCGAATCATGTTTTGTGGAAGGAAGCTCGTGTGGGCAAGGATGGAGTTGTTAGGGAAGATGTTCAGCATGTTTATGACGAATGTGTAAGTATAACATTATGTCTTCAAGTTTATCGAAATTTTATTAAAATATAATTAATTTTTAATCCCCACTAATAATTTTCGATATGTCAATGAATTTCAGGAGACTCTATCTAAATCCTTAACCACGGGTGAGGAGGATTGCAGGAGCATACTTAGTCAAGTACCAAATGTTCCTGAGTATTCCGGTCGGGTGAGGGGTAAAGGATTTGGTGTGACTCCATCTTCCTTGTATAAGCATCCAAAGAGAAAAAATCCTAGCAATCAAGAAGTGATGCAATCGTTAGAGGAATTAAAAGCGCAAGTCCGTGAATTGCAAAAGGATAAAGAGAGATATGAGGCGGAAAATCGCGGTTCAGAGTTGAAAGATACTAGTCACAAAGCTAGTATCAATTGTCAAAAGAAAATTCCCGAGGTAATTATATATGTTATTATGAAATTAAATTAGCCTATTCATTTTAATTGACATATATACACATTAACAGTAACATATTTATTATTGGTTTAGGGAATTTCATCTTGTCAGTTGTATTTATCGTCACCGACTTATCGCATAGTTGGCAAGGGAAAAGTGCATAACACTTTGGGAGATTTACTTCACCATAAAACGCTACCTGATGGATATCTGAAAGTATCGGTTGATATTGCATTAGAGCTGGATGCGTTGCTACTGATACCTGACGTTGTTTCAGAGACAACATTGTTGCGGGATGCAATAAGATCGTTTGTTGCATGGCCGTCAGACCTCATTTTCATAGATGACGAGGTATGTTGAAAACCATTATGAATCTTTTAGTATTCAAATGTCAATTCTGAACCATTATGAAAATCATTCTGAACCATTACGTACATTTTTTTACATGGTAATGTTAGACTCCTACAAAACCCGCATCTAAGGATAAAGGGATTTTGCCGCACAATGAGTCTATTGCATCACAAAAAGAGGTACATTGAAAGTGTTATTCTATGATCCAAAATCAAAAGCTTCATGATTTTCTACTTTACCTAACTTATATGATTTTTAGGTTCCTGCTCAATTTTCACAACAAGCCAGCAAGAAAAGAGCTCCTACAAAGACCGGGCAGGTAAAAAGAGCTCTTACACCTCGCTTTCGGATGGGTCTTGAAACACTTGTGGCAACATCAGATTTTATGGATGGTTCTATTCGTCAAATAGACATGGACGAAGGTGTTTTTGGTTTTCCTCATTCCGAAATAATTGCAAAAGAGGACATGGAACAGATTTTTCGGCATCTTGAATTAGGCATCGGTGTTATACATTCATACATCTGGTACTCCGATCAATCTATTATTTAATTAGTTGAACAATTTATTTACACATTTCAATGAAAATAGTCTAATGTTTATTATGTTTTTATTTAAGGTGCTTGTATGACAAATTGATGCGCGGGAATCAATTGTCAAACAGATTCTATTTCTTGTCTTGCGCCCGTGTCAATGCACCGACAATTGCTATTAAGCCAAATTCAGTAAGAGATCACTTACTCGAGAGATTTATGGCCAGCAATACAGAAAGTTTGTATCTTTTACCGTATAATACTGGAAACGGGTAAGATTTTCATTCTAATTTCATTCTAATCTTTGTATCTTTTGCGTAGAAATTATCCATTTAAACTTTTGTTATATTTTACAGTGGACACTGGTTGTTGGTTGCTATAAATCCTACAAGAGAAGTGGTGTGTTATCAGAATTCATTAGATCATGATTGGACAACATATCAGAATATGAAGGATTTGGTTGATACGTAAGTGAGATTGTTCTAAATATTCGTGTGTATTTGTATATTTAATTATTTCTGTGAGATTGTTCTAAATTTACGTTTTTCTTTTATAGAACAATACTAGTATACCGAGTACAAAGAGAAGCTCGAGTATCACGGTCTAAAGCAACTAACATTACATAGATCAAAGTGGAGGTATATTAATTTTCACAATGTTGCTTATAATAGTGATGCTACTTGATAACACAAGACAACTATATATTAATTCTTATTTGTTTTTCTATGTGTGGTGTCCTCGTCAGCGTAATGGTATAGACTGCGGTTATTTCGTTTTGAGGTTTATGAGAGAAATCCTTCATTTGGATCGATTAGAGATTCCCATCACGGTATGGATTTATAACTTAGGATTTATTTTAATACTTATCGGATATTTCATATAATTTATTATTTTAAACTAAATCATGCATATTGTGTTTTGTTATGTAGTACTTTGATGAATACACGTGTACTCATTACATGAAAGATAAATTGGAAGAAATCAAGGAGGAATTGTGTGAATACCTTATTGAGAAAAGAATCATATAAGGTATGGAAGTTGGTGTGTAGTTATGGAGTGTAATTGTATAGTTTTGGAAGTTGTTGTATATTAGGAGATCTTTAGAAGTTAAAGGATTAGAATGGTTTAATTATGTGAATGGTTTATGGATTAGAATAGTTTAATTATGTGAATGGTTTATGTTAATGGTTTATGGATTAGAATGGTTTAATTATGGAAATGGTTTATGTGAATGGTTTATGGATTAGAATGGTTTAAGTATTATGTGAATGGTTTATGGATTAGAATGGTTTAGTTATGGAAATGGTTAATGGAAATGGCCTAAAATGTGAACCATGGATTAGAATGGTTTATGTGATTTATAAGGATTAGAAATGGTTAATGGAAATGGCTTAAAATGTGAAGGAAAATATACAGGTTTCTACAGGTTTCTGCATAAAAAAGAAGGAAAATGTGATTTAAAAAAAAAATCATTAAAAAAAACCTGAAGAAAAGAAAGCGCTTTTAAGAAAAAGCGTTGCCTATAGTGAAAATAAAAAATAAAAAAGAAAGCGCTTTCAATTAAAAGCGCTGCCTAAAGGTGAAAATAAAAAATAAATTAGACAGCGCTTTCAAAAGCGCTGTCTAAAGGGGGACAATAGAAAGCGCTTTTTCCTGAGAAAGCGCTGCCTAAAGATGCCAATAGAGAGCATAAAAGGATAGAAAAAGCGCTGCTGAAGTCCCACTTTAGAAAACGCTTTTTCAGTTAAAAGCGTTGCTAAAGGCCTACATTAGAAAGCGCTTTTAAAGGTAAAGCGCTGCCTAAAGTAGGCCTTTAGCAACGCTTTCTCATGAAAAAAAGCGTTGTCTTTACCTATGGTAGCGCCACCTTAGGCAGCGCTTTTAAGCGCTGTTAAAGGCCAAAAAAAGCGCTGTCTTTTCCTTTCTTTGGCGTAGTGTCATGATTGCGACATGTGCACCAATTTTCAAACTCCTCTGAAAGGATTAAGGCTGTGTATGGACAGAAGATTGCCAAAAATCTTTTGAAAGTATAAAGGAATATCTGCTTAAGCCGCTGTCTTCTCCAGTGGAAGGAAGACCCCTGATTATATATACTTAACGATCTTAGAAAATTCCATGGGACGTGTACTTGGGCAACAAGACGAAACAGGAAGAAAAAAGTATGCCATTTATTACCTGAGTAAGAAATTCATGGACTGTGAGACTCGATACTCTATGCTCGAGAAAACCTGTTGCATTTTAGCTTGAGCTGTTAAACGTCTACGCCAGTATATGATTTGTCATACCACTTGGTTAATCTCCAAAATGGATCCGATCAAGTATGTCTTTGAAAACCCGCTTTAACGGGAAGAATCGCCCGTTGACAGATGTTACTATCAGAAATTGACATCGAGTACCACGCTCAGAAAGCTATCAAAGGAAGAATTCTAGTTGATCATTTGGCCCACCTACCAATCCATTATCATGAACCGCTCAGACTTGACTTCCCCGATGAAGATGTGATGTATCTAAAGATGAAATATTGCGATGAACCGTTACCAGATAAAGGACCAGAACCAAGATCCCGTTGGGGATTAATATTTGACGGCGCTGTTAACACTTATGGAAATGGAATTGGGGTGATTAGTGCATTTTAATGCACATTCTCTTATGTTTGTACTTAGGAATTCCTATAGTTTATTTGACTGTTTTTAATATTTTAAAATGTTTTCATATTTATGTTTTTTTCTATCTTTATTTTATTTTCGCAGCTTATTTTTAGCATTAACACTTATTTGATACCTTTCACTGCGCAGGTCCTAACTTGAGCTACGAGATGCCATTTTGTGCGTTCTACCAGTCGATGGAAAGCTAAGACAGAGAGCTACAAGTTTTATGCTGAATTCAAGATCTGATTTGGAGTGAATGATGGTCAAATAAGTAGTTGAAGTCAGAACCCGAATTTTGACTTTAGAAAATAATTTGTTTCGGGTCGTTTTATAGGCTTGATTTCTGTTTCCGAACAAGTTGAGTTAGTAGTGAAAAATATTATTTTGTTTATAAGGTTTTCAGTCGTGCTACAGTAAGAGGACCTTTGATTATTCACAATTTGTCTTTGCTTTTTACGTATTCCATGGAGAACTAAACTCTTTGAGTTGATCTGTTGTAACCGTATCTCCGTTCACTTTGAGGTTAATATATTTTCCAAGTAAATTCAATTCTTTTTTCAACTCTATCTATAATTCTGAATGCTTATCCGGTTGCCAATGTTTTCTTAATTCAATTGCATATTTTATAGAATAGGATTGAATTAATTCGATTGATGTATGATATGTTAATCATAACCGCGTTTGCTTAATTCGTGTTTGCATTATTTGTTTGCTTAATTCGAATTTAGGAACATAAATCATTTAGTAATTCAATCACACGTGCTATTGTTACTATGATCGAAAGAGAATGAAATCCACTTAGGGCTTGGTAATCATATGATCAATGATAAGTAGGAGAACGAACAACAGATTGACTTATTTTATAATCACTTATTTTTAATCACTTATTTTTAATCACTTTTTCTCATAGCTTTTTGAAACCTAATTCGAAATCCCCCAATCATTTTCAGTTGGTAAAATTCTCAACAAGAATCCTTGTGACACGACATCCGAGTGTCACTGCCTGATACTTCTTTCAAAATTACTCGTTTTTTATTCGTGCGCGACAACGGATCATGGGGAAATCATTGTTACACCCCATGGTACCCACATTTCTTTCACAACCATATTGACATTCAAATGTACAAACAACGAGGCCGAATACGAAGCTTGCATCATGGGTCTCGAAGAAGCCATTGACTTAAGGGTAAAGAATTTGGATGTGTATGGAGACTCTGCTTTGGTTATAGATCAGATCAAATGAGAATGGGAAACACGTCAACTTGGTTTATTTCCTTACAAAGACTACGCAAGAAGGTTGTTACCTTTCTTCATCAAAATTTAATTTCATCACATTCCCCGTGAAGAGAACAACATGGCTGATGCACTAGCTGCCTTATCTTCCATGATTAGTGTGAACCAATGGAACGACGTGCCCAAGATTAAGGTGGCACGCCTTGATAGGCCCGCTTACATATTCGCAATGGTGGCAGTCATTGATGATAAACCATGGTATCACGAGATCAAATGTTTCCTTCAAAGGCAAGAATACCCAACTGGGGCATCAAGGAAAGATAGGAAGACTCTCAGAAGACTGGCTGGAAACTTCTTCCTAAACAATGATGTGATATACAAAAGAAACTTCGATATGGTTTTGCTCAGATGCGTGGATAGACACGAAGCAAAGTTACCGATGAAGGAAATTCATGAAGGCTTCTTTGGCACCCATGCCAATGGACATGCAATGTCAAGAAAGATATTAAGAGCAGGATATTATTGGCTAACAATGGAATCCGATTGTTACACATACATGAGGAAATGTCACAAATGTCAGATTTATCCTTAAAGTTCTATCCTCTCCATGGCCCTTTACTATATGGGGGATTAATATGATCGACATAATCGAGCCTAAGGCTTCAAATGGACATCGCTTTATCTTGGTATCTATTGATTATTTCACCAAGTGGGTCGAATCAGCATCATACACCAATGTAACCAGACAAGTGGTGGTCAGGTTTATCAAGAACAATCTCATCTGCCGTTACGGTGTCCCAAGCCAGATCATTACTGATAATGGATCGAACTTGAACAACAAAATGATGAAGGAATTATGTGATTAATTCAAGATTGAACACTATAACTCATCTTCCTACCGGCCTAAGATGAATGGAGCGGTTGAAGCAGCTAACAAAATTATCAAAAATATCATTCAGAAAATGGTCGTGACTTACATGGATTGGCACGAGATGCTCCTATTTGCTCTTCATGGATATCCCACATCTGTTCGCAGTTCAACAGGGGAAACCCCTTTCTCTTTGGTATACGGCATGGAAGTTGTACTCCCCATAGAAGTTGAAATCCCGTCAATAAGAGTCTTGATGGAAGCCAAGCTAACAGAAGCTGAATGGTGTTAAAGCAGATACGATGAACTGAATCAAATCGAAGAAAAGAGGATGACGACTTTATGCCTTGGTCAGTTATATCAACAAAGGATGAAGAAAGCTTTTGACAAAAAGGTTCAACCTCGGGTATTCAGAGAAGGCGACCTCGTACTCAAAAAGATCAAATTTTTCCTCACCAACTCCAGGGGCAAATGGACTCCAAATTATGATGGCCCATATGTTGTTAAGAAAGCCTTCTTAGGTGGTGCCTTAATGCTTACAACTGTGGATGGTGAAGAGTTCACTCGTCCTACAAACGTTGATGCAGTCAAGAAATACTCCCCCCACCCAAAAAAAAGGAACAACTCGCTAAGTTGAAAACCCGAAAGGGTGACATAGGCAAAAAAGAGCGTCTCTGTGGACTGAAAACCCGAAAGGGCGGTCCAGGCAAAAATTAGAGACATAAACAGAAAATAACTATCCCGGTAGATTGAAAACCTGAAAAGGAAATCTCGGAAAAAGTTAGAGATTTATGGCAAGTAACTGCATCCAACAAAATTGGATCATCTAAGGCAATGTCATTTGTCAAAGAATCCTCAATCAAGTCATCTTCAACAAAAGCTCAAGAATACTCGAAATTCAAAGTTGTTAAAAGGATAGTGGTCATTATATTTCAATGTAGCCTTTTCCCTTTAAATTACCATTTCCTAACTTTGTAATGCTCCATGGAATCACGCTTTTGGCTGATTACCATTCCATCAATGAAAATTTGAGCCTTTCTCCCATTTGATTTCAATTCTTATTTTATTCTTCCTTGCAAAATAACATTTTTATTTTTTCGATATTCATTCTGGAAACAAAAAAAATGTATTTACTTTTGCTTTCAAAATAAAGATGGAAACTTCCTTTGATTTATGAACATAAGAAAGAATATCGACAACTACTCTAAGAACGATCAAACATCAAAATACAGAATCAAGTGCTTTTGTGACCAGTCTCACAAATATCTCCAAGTGGCGGATCATTACTTCAAATTGAGGTGCTCGACCCATCACCCCCAGTAAGGAGTGAACTTCATTTTTCCTCTGGTGAATGTTGGAATCAAGATAAGAGTTGGTCCCTTTCCCTAGTAGAGTGTTGCCTTTAAAATCACCAGTGTTGCTTCCATCTATGCAAGATTGGCCGAGTATCCGGTTTTGTTTATTTTCATCACCAGTTCTTGTCTCGTGTCTATTTTGTCAGCATAAAACATAACATTCATTCATACATCATGCATAGTTAAACTCATAATTCATATTCATATGCATCTCTTAACATGGTTCACTCATTATGGTCATGTTTTTCCCCAAGTGGTAAGTTCCCTCTCTGCAATAGAGTTGTCAACTTTAAGCAGAAAGTGTATATCCTGTCCAACTCCCCACTGAGTTTGATCGTCGTGGAAGTTTTTACTTCAGTCCTCCTCTCCACACTTTGATGGGATATATTCCCAATTTGAGTTCATGCCTCATTGGGAAGTGTCTTGTTTAAAAAGTCTCTCAAGTTTATTCTTGGATTGAATTTAGTCCCTGACCAGTTTGATAACTTGAACCTCTAAAGAATGGGAATGAATTTGTTTTTGCACCTATTAAATCCCACTCTTCCCAGCGGAGACGCACTTTGTTTTCCAAGATAAAAGTAAATCCCCCAGTGGAAGCCTCTCAGCAAAATCTCTTGAAAAAAAGGGATATCACATTCCCAGGAAGTCTCTACTAACCAACGAACATTCGTCTCTTTCCAAACAGTTCTCTATTCCCGTTGAAGATAAGTTTATCCCTTTTTGGAATCTACACCTGACAAACAAGTCGCAGTCTCTTAAGAAGCTTGTTTTTGTCACAGAAATTCTAGGTGGATCGACAAATGGCAATCTCTTTTCAAGAAGTTTGTCCCTCTTTCAAAAAGTCATCAGTACCTCAAAATTGTCCAACATCACATGGCATCCCTCCGAAGAAGTCTCGAAGGGAAATATGATGAGATTTTTCCAGCAAATGGCATCTCAGCAGAGAATTTTGCAAAGCTCTACATTTCAGACAATGGTATTACCCAGCAAGTCTAACATCAGATTGTCACTCATCCTATGGCGTCTCTCCGAAGAAGTCTCGAAGAGAAGTATGATGAAGTATATTTTCGTCAAATGGTTATCTCCCAGTAAATCTCGGTGAGAAGTTTTAGCTTGTTATCCCAAGCCTTTCAAGAGAAAGACTTGACAAGAAGAAATAAAGACCAGTTTCATGGTTCATGACCAGAAACGCGGTGAAGTTGTACCCTTTCTAAGTAGGATTACTTAGTTAAAGAAGATAAGTAAACATGTTCCGATGGTAGGAGCCTGTTACCATTCAAATTATCCGAACCATAGTTGTGTCCCTCAGGTGGAGTTGTCATCTCCCTAATCAATGAAGATACTTCTTTTTTTCCCAACAGACTACATCCTTAGTCCTAATGTCTTTCCCTGGTTAATAATTCTGTAATCCCCAGCGATTCAAATTATTATTAGTCTTCTGTGATATCATCCTCAAAAGTCCCGTGTCTTGCATTCACAAGCATCACATCATTCATGGCATCTTAGGATCCAAAATTTGTGCATTTAGTTGTATTTAAGCTCTCCCATCTGGTCGAAACTAAGATGTCAATCTTCACCACTCCAGATAGGAGAACATTAAATAAGGGCATCTGTCATACCCTAATTTTTGACCCTAAGATCCCACATTATTTTCATTTCATTATCATCATATGTGTGTATACTTTTATGCATCACTACCCCATTTGGAGATACAAAGATTGTTGTTTGTTTCATTTAATTACAAGGAAAAGGATCAATCAAGAATGGGCATGATATTCAACATCTCAAGTCCCTTATTCATCCATGAAGACCAAGAACTCTCAATCATCAATAATCAAGTACAAGATTGCCTTATTTCAAAATCAACAAGCCTCGAGATCCTCAGTGCACCAAAATTAGGATTTTTTTGACCTAATCAATCCATGAGTTGGCTTTTTGAGCAAGGCATGATCTAATACCTCAAGATATGTTTCAAGAAACCTCAAATACATCATATTAATCAATTCATATGATTTGATTGATCCTAAGAACTTGATTCATAAGCAATGCAAGGATTCAAATCCATCTGAGCCACAAACTAGGGTTTTGATGAAAAGTCAATCATACCTTTGACTTTTGAGCAAGGCATGATCTCAAATCTTGGGACAAGATTCAAGACACTCAAAAACACCCTTGAAGTTCATCCATGATGTTTAAAATATCCCAAGGTTTTGATTTCATAAAGGATCACAAAGTTCAAAATTCATCTGATACAAAAAATCAATTGTGGTCAAAATCAAGTTTGAATTTTGGAGTTGGTCAAACATGGTCAGTTCAAGTCAAGAACAATGTTAATATGTGATTTGAATCATGACTGATCAAGGAAAATCAAGAAAAGTGAGGTTACTTTCAAAAGGGGCAACCATGAAGAAATGAAATTTTTCTAAGTTATGAAGAAAACCCTAATTTGGAGCAAACTTTGCAAGGTAATAACTCCCAAACCAAGCAACTATTTTCTTTGATCCAAAGATCAAATTAAAGAGCTTTTTACATACTACAACTTTGTCACTTATGGTGGATTCCCAAAAAGTGCATAGATTTTGAGATATGAAGCCATGAAGTTAGGGTTTCAAGACTTTTTGAACTTTGACACTTAGAGAAATTTTTGACATAATTTATTTTGTGTTTTAATCAACTTTGAGGCCATTTTTCTACAAGATCCAATATGAATCAAGACCAAATGTAAACATTAAAGTTGAAGTATGATATACCAGCTTTCCAAATGTCCAAAAACACAGTCTAATTACATTTGAGCTAGGAGATATGGAGTGTAGAAGATACCTTGATGCAACTGTTTTACAAGACAAATTTGGCATTTTCTTGTACCACAAGATTTAGAGTTCAACTTGGAGTGATTACACAAGACTAATGTGCAATCAATTCAAAAGAAATCCTTGATAGTCATGTTGAACCTGGAAGATAGAGCCATTTGATCATGAAGATTCTCTTTGAAAGTGGAAGAAGGCCTTGAATTCAAGGTGCATTTATGTGGAATAGTGCATTATCAAAGATATCACTCCCACCAGTTAAGATTTTCTCTTAAACAACAATAAAACCATCTGCAAAATGCGGAACTGGTCAAAAGAAAAGCTAGGCTAGTGGAAGAAGATAATGTAACTTCGATAGGAAGTAATGATGCATTGCCAAAACATTGAATAATGAACTCAGCCTTCAAACCATCACTATTCCTCCAAAACAAACTTACCCCCCTATAAATAGAGACCACATTTGATGATTCAAGACACACCAAAACAACTGCAATACTTGTTTTCTCACAAATCTCCATTCTTGTTAAAATTCAAATTCCTAAAGAGTGAGAAATCAAATTTTCAAAACCAGAGCTTCTCCACTCAAACGTTTGATTCAAACACTTCATATACTTCATGTATAAGTGATCCAAACACATAAACACCTTCTGTAACATCAAATTCATCAAGATCACATCTCACCTTGATCAAGCTGCAGTTGGATTCGAGCCCATCAATTCATGAGGTTTCAAATTGTTCTAAGCATCACAACATAACCCCTGAGGTCTAGGGAAGTTGTTAGGATCATCATTTCACATCTGTAACACCTCCAACCGAAGATTCTATTTCCTCTTGCAAGGTAAGCCTGAACTTTTCAAACTCAATGATTCATGCATCATAAATGTTATTTCAAGTTACCATTGTGTTTCTGGAAGTACATATATCATTTACCCTCAATCAATTGTCATTTATATTACGCATATAGGATTTCATTATAGCGTTTGCAAAACTAGGGTTCATATGTGTTCATGCTTAATAATTCGTGCCACACTAAAAATAAATAAAATCAAAAACACACAACTTTGATGTTTACATCGTGCCAAATGGTTGCGTATTGAGAGAGATAACATAGGTTTTGCAAATTCAGAAGCTGGCTCGAGGAAGAAGATGAAGTCTGGCGCGAAATTTTAAATTTACCACAAATTTTTAATATATCATGTAATGGTTGTGTTTAGTTGACACCAACGCGCATTGGCTCAGTTGGCAAGGGCTTTTTTTGTTGTTGTAATTCGTAAGGGCATGGGTTCAAACCCCACCCATGCCATTTCTTTTTACCACATTTTATATTTTCTGATTTATTCTTTTCAAAATTTCAAACTATCATAACTTTCTCATTTTTTATCTATTTGAATCCATTCTTTTTGAAAAATTTTCATGATAATGTCTATTTTATATTTGAGAAAAGAAAATACTAAAAATAATTATTTTTCTCACATTTATGAGTGCTTAAAGTGTGTGACTTTTTTAGGGTTTTCTTAAGGACTTCGTTGTTTCTTTTTAATGATTCCTTGCTTTCCTTTACTTACAAAGAATTGTTTGCACCATGTGTATCCTATTTGAACCTTGTATGATGTTGTGATGTTGTACATCCTTGTTCCCATTTGTTTTTTTATTCATTTTTTAAGTATATGTTCATATAAAAGTGTATGTTCAATTTTGTCTATACCATGAAGTTTTTCTTAACTATTTTGCCTTAACATGTGATCTTCGTTTCATGTTTATACCACTTTGATATATAAACATGTATTTGTGTTGATTATGCCATGTTTATGTGCTCCTAAACTCTTGAACTTTGTCTTGAAAATACCTTTGTATACATGTTTGTTTGTATGAACCTTTGTGATGTTTCCACTTTTTTCAAGACCATGTTTAAACCCTAGTATCCATGCTTGGTTGTTACCAACTTGTCATTAACATGTTCAACCTACATCCATGCTAAAATGTTCAAGTATGCTTGGCTGTTTCCCTTACTATATTAATTAGATCCTCGATTAATTTTGAATACATATACTTGCTTGAACTTTTCTGTAATTGCTCCCATGAATTTAAAACTTTGCTTACATGTTCAAGTATTTCCTTCATAAACTCTTACCATGATGAATATATCTCTTTGAAATGCACATCATCTTTTCAATTTCAAAACCTCATGGGCATCCACTTGGTATAAGTCCCTTCCCTTTTTTAAACTCACACCATGATTAATTATTTGTTCATGTGAATACTTTGTAAAAATCATACTGGATAAACATTTCTTTCAAAGAATTTCATAAATTCATTCAACACTCATAACATGTATAGACATGGGCCTCTATTATAGTGTAAGTCCCCCCCTCCTCCTCAAAACTTTCTTCAATTTCTCAAAAGCTTTTCATCTATCCAAACCTCAATCTTCAACTCCCATCAAACACAACCCTAGTGGCATCAATTTCAATTCCAAGGGCCTCTGTCAACAGTGTAAGACCCATTACATTTCAAACTCATGGGCCTCTGTCAAGAGTGTAAGACCCATTACATTATAAACTCATGGGCCACTGTCAAGATTGTAAGACCTATTACATTTCAAACTCATGGGCCTCTATAAGAATGTAAGACACATCACCTTTTCAAGTTCAATCATGCTTAGACATGGGCCTTTATAAGAGTGTAAGACCCATCATATTCAATCAATGTCCATACTTGTCATATACTTATTCATATTAAGTTTCTCTTGACATTCATAACACCTCATCCTTAGTTTAGACTTAGTTCAAACATTAGGGTTCCCTCAACTACAACTTAGTTCAAAAACTAGTTCCCGTTTTGTGAAGTCAACTTCATCATAGCCTCCTCTTGGGCTTTATCCAAACATCATAGCCTCCTCTTGGGCTTTATCCAAGTATCATAGCCTCCATCTCGGGCTTCATACATAGACCATCAATTCAAAATGCCCCCTATTAAGTCAGCCTCTTCTCAGGCAAATTAACTTTTAGCTTCACATCTTGGGCTTGGAACAAGATACAAACAAACATTTTAGCTTCACATCTTGGGATTTGAATAAGTTAAAAACAAACTTTTTAGCTCCACATCTTGGGCTTTAAACAAGATACTCAAAAAATTCAACTTCTCCCTAGAGATGAGAAATTGAGTCATCTCTGTAGGAAGATATCTCTTCTATACACCACAATTCAAAATCAAACATAAAAAATTATTTCTCCATATAAAGTGATGTAAATGGCATACTTGTTGATTCAAAATCCAAGCTGGAGTCCTTCTTTTATCATGGTCCAAAACTTTTCTTTCATCTAATTGATGTAAGTGGCACACTTGTTGATACTATATCCAAGTTAAGGTCCTTCTTTTAGCATGCAAAGACTCATAAAGGAAGATGTGGCATTGCTTAGGATTCTTTAAACATCCAAGTTCAAATATTCTTCCCTTATGATATTATTCTCAAATGTTTGTGATGAATAGGTGAGATATCTCCCTTTAGAATGACAATTTGTCTTTTCTTTCAAACCTCAAAACTTTTAGCTTCAACATCTTAGGCTTTGAACAAGATACCAATTTCCACCCATAGTTAGGTGGAACTACGATTGCTCTGATTTCTCAAAGTACCTTTTTTGGGAATACATAGGCATAAGATTACGAGATCTTAGCGAGCACACCTTTAAATAAAACCCTTTAGGTCCCAGTACCTTTCATAAAATAAAAACTCCCAAAAACGTCTCACTTTCTCATTCTCACCCATATGTTAAAACGTTCCCAATCAAACAGTAAACATTTAAAGAAGATAAGATAACTAATAGTAAACAGAGTACAAAAGGTTCCTATAGAGTACTATAGATACTTAGGTGTTAATAACTTCCCTTAGTATAACCGACCCCGATTCCAAATCTCTTCGCATTTGTAGGAAAAACATTTGCACGCAGGGTTAGTTTAGATTCCTACCCCTTCCTTTTAAGCATCATAGGATAAATATTAGAAATTCGAAAGTGGCACAAGCACGATTCACAAGAGTCTCACCATCTCAGAATGGGTGGGGTCACGAAAATAGGTACACACTTACCACACATGCATCACTAACTTAGTGTCAAGTTCTACCCCAAAGGAATTTTACCTAGAACTCACCTTAGGTTTCAATTATGAACTTGACAACGAAGATGTAGAGCGACGGTGATTTGCACCATTGCTTGATACGTTTCTTAAAGTTTCACTCCCAATGGACATGCACACAAGCTTGATAAGTTTCATGTCCTCCCTCTGCAAGTTCCGCCTCCCTCTCTCTAGCTCTCATTATTCTATAATTTGTGGTTTTGGGTAGATGGAAACATGTGAGAATGAGGAAAATTGTCTTGCTTTGGAGCTTAAATAATGAATTGGAGAATTGTCCATAATACCTTTGGTATTTAGAATTATTACTAATAACATCCCATGATAATTAACCAAGCCTAACATTCTCATTAGCACACTTGATTAATATTAGAGGATGATCATAAAGAATTAGGAAATTACAGATAGTTTCAATTAGGTCTCTCGTAAAAGAAATTCCTTCAAGAAAATATATCTTTAAACATGAAAAAATGATTTTATGTTTTTTAATATAAAATTTTAGTAACTTATAAAAACCTCCACTTACCATTCATGATAATAATAAAATAGCATAGAAATTTAAGGAAACTACTACAGACATAAATAGGGAATCATGGAATATAAAAAAATAATAAAATTTGTAGGAGATATAATCAAAATATATTTGCTTGTGTCAGCTCAAACTCAGTTTAAATATAAAATATTATTGAGTTTAACAATTTGAATCCAAAATTAAAATAATATATCATAGTTACTATTTTATTTAATTCTAAAAGTGAATCATTTACTACTATCACATGAACTTAATTATGAATTAGTTCCCAGTGCTAAACTTCACGCACACTCAATAATATGCATTCATATTCTTCTGTCTTGTAAAGAAATGTTTCAAAAAATTAATTGTCCATTTAAATATATCAAATTTGTTCTAAAAAAAAATATTAGTACAAAAATGCACATATAAGAATAACAAAACACACTTGTACCCAAACAAAAAAAAAACTAAATAAAGGATGCATAAAACTACGACTTTTTTTAAAGAAAAATAAAATGTGTAGTTCAAGTTTTTTTATTAGAAAGAAATAAAAAACTTTTAACATGATGTTTTTGAAGCAAAAATATGTGGTTTTGTATCATTTCACTACAATTTTAATAATTTTCAACAAAGATCTAAATGAACTCTAACATGGGTGAGATATAACATCTAATTTGAGACTATATGGTTCATATTTCTCTCTAAGAATGATACAAATGTTTCATGGTAGAAAGGTTGGAAGAGATTGGAGGGTTTCTCAAGAAACTTTTATTGTTACGACAACTCACACTAAAGTTGAAAATAAAGGAAAACAAGTTTAACTTACGATATAATTTAATAAAAAAACTTCAATGTATTATTTCAATTTTGGCAATTGAACGTTTAATTTTCACACTAATTTGTAGAAAATGCTGACTTAACATGTCACTTGCACTGCTAGTCTAGCTATATTATTTGTTATGCCAAGAGGAACATTAAACATTTTTCTCGTGACTATAAATCCACAATTACTTTTTCCTATGCATGCAGCTTCCACAACTGATTGACTATCTGTAGCTTCCCATGTGCCTTTCTTAAAAGAACCACACTGACCTTGTGGATTTCCAAAGCTAGCAAATTGGATCTGCGAAATTACTTGTCCATTTTGGCATGATAGTTCTAGTTGTGAACCTTCATATACATTAGCACAAATAGTTTCTGTTGTCACTGTTTGGAACTGAACACTTTGAGGATTACCACCTATTTCTTCAAATAAAACCAATGTGTTGATGTCATCATTCAAGAATGACCTTGGTACATGATACCATCTTTGTGATGGACTTCCACAATTGGTGTTGCACTTTTCCTTTACATATTTCCCACGATAATCACACGTGTCACTGCATCCATTTGTAGCTGTAACCCAAGAAGGCCAATAACGACCAATGCTGTGTCCATTCACCCAAGCATGTCCTTTACCTAGGCCTTGGAAGTCCACCACAATAGGGTTTGTTCCAATAGGAGCTTTAAACTCTGCCTTATACCAAGTCATAGGTTTCCCAATAGGAATATTAGTTGAATTAGTGTTCCATGATACATCGGCATGTGGTTGCAAATCATATAAACGTTTCCTCTCACCATTCAAACCAACCTTATAAGACCAAAGGTTGGTTGACAAATCCATAGTAACATTATTTTTTCCAATCAATTGAATAGGGCCACCTGATATGCCCGTCTTTATCTCGTCAAACCATGCACCATAATTTGCAAGCCCGACGGTGGCACTAAGAAAAGTTATAATGTTTGTTCCATTCTTCAAGGAAACTTTCTTTTCATAAGTGAATTTATTTCCCCATTGGCTAAATTGGTATCCTATATACTTCCTATTAACATAACCATGAAGTGTATGGCCCATAGTGTTCACACTGAGAGTTGCATTACTCCAAATTGAAGTGTCATTGATATAAACACTAGTCATGTACCATAAATAGTCACTAGCATCCAATGTTAGTTCCTTCTGCTCCAAAAGCTGGTGTGCTTTAATATTTCCCTTTCCATGCATGGTGTCTTTCTTTGGCTCCATTTTCCATTTCCAAGTGAGTCCATTAGAACTATTATCACCGCTCCTTTTCACCATTATTGAGGTTTGACTGTTAACCTTTGCCGTATTGAAAATTTCTTTGTTGCATCCATTAAGAATGGTGACGGACCAGGCAGGAATAAAGTATTTACCATCATTTTGTAAGTCAACATATGCATCTTTGCTAGTGTCATTATTGCTCAAGAAACAAAATCTTGCGCCATTGGAATTAGCGTATGTTGTAAGTGTGATTCCATTTCCCAGATCCTTATTGTTTATTGATGTATAATTTGTAAGAATATTTTCACCCAATTTAATTGCTGCATGAAGTTTCTTAAGATGTCCCCATTTTGGTTGATTCAAATTCCCATACTCGTCAATCGGTGCATCATAGTCATAAGATGTTGTGATATATGGTCCACCTGCTGTGCGGCCAAAGTTGGTTCCTCCATGGTACATGTAGTAATTGTTTAATACACCTCCGTTTTGGAAAAAGTGTGCAACTGAGAAAGCTGAATCTTCAGCACTTCTATGGGGAACCCTTTCACCCCATTTTTGGAACCAACCAATCCAGTTTTCAGTGAACATTTTAGGACTTTTTGGATTATTGGGTTTAAAATCATGACAATAGTATCCATTGCAAGTATTGATGATTGGTTGAGGAGCATCTGGTTGCTGACACATGATCCATGGAACCCCAATGTTTTGTGCTAGAGCCATCTGAGCACACCATTTAACGTATGCCTTCCCTGCATCTTTGTAATTCCACATGATATCTCCATATTCGTTCTCAATTTGAACTAGAAGTATGGGACTTCCTTGTGATGCAAATAAATTTGCTTCTTTTGCCACATTCACGATCTTTGATGTAAAAATTTGCATTTCGTTCTTGTAAACCTGATTATCTGTTCTTAGCTCAATCCCAGGAATATTGTGAAGCCACACTGGGATCCCTCCGTAGTTCCATTCCGCACATGCATAAGGACCAATTCTCATAATGGCATATAGTCCAGCTTCTTGGATAAGCTTGAAAAATTTGACAAAATCCAAATTTCCTGAGAAATTATATTGCCGTTGAACAGGTTCGTGACGATCCCAAAATATATAAGTTTCAATGGCATCAAGGCCACCATCTTTGGCCTTTTGAATAAGGTCAGGCCACATCTCCACGGTGCTTCTTGGATAATGGATTGCACCAGAAAAAATAAGACGTCTTTCTCCATTGATAATGAGAGCTTTTGAATCATAAGAAACCTCTATGGCAAAACATGAGTGCAACATAATTATACTCATTAAGATAATGCTATAACAGGATAACAAACCCATTGTAAACATGTATGATTCTCCCGTCTTGGTTATTGAAATATTATAACTGAGAAAATGAAATATATAGGAATATGTAGTTTGGTTGTTCCAAAAAAAAGTGTTTAGCTATCTAATCAATATTCTAAATTAGATTTTTCTTCAAACAAAAAAATTGTTACATGAGTTGGTCACAACCAAAAGAAACACAAGTTGTGAATACAAATTCGCCAAATATGAGTTAAATGTCCTAGAAATCCTCAAACATTTAAATTTATTTTTATAAATACAATTAATAATTTCTAATTTTGGTAATGAAAATAATGAATGACACAAATGAATGTTGCACAAAAGCGTACATACAGCTAGTGAATAACAAAATTAGACTCATCGCATGTATCTATATTAGCCAATTTGAATTTGTTATTATGATACTTTATCTAGACTAATGGATAGGTAATTCCAAAATATTGATTACAAATTTTTCAGGATTACACTGTGGTTTAGGATAGGATAAAAACGTATATAGGATAAAAGAGTTGGATAAAAACACAGGATATATAATTATCTCATGTATTTTATATGGATTTGAAATGAAAGTTAGATAACTTAATGTATGTACATAACTATATTGACTCTAACCCTCCATAAAGAAGACAATTCCTTTAAAATGTCTTATAATTTTAATTTTATTAAAAAAAAAACAGTAGTTTTCTCTCAAAATTAAATTAATATTTTTATTAAAACATATCACTATATAAATAAAATAAGATAAGCTAAAGTTAAATGTAATGATTTATTTCCTAAATTTTATATCAATCCCTTAATATTAAACATGCAAAGTGAAGCAAAATATGTCATATACTAAAAACTAAACACCTGGCTATTTATTATAAACTATTTCGGGAGGTTTTGTTGATAAAGTATATATTTTTAAAATTCCTATAATATTTTTCAACATACTCATACTAAAAACTATTTTACTGTCGCCATTAAGAAAACCTAACGGATCTTTCACTGATAACTAAAACATTTAATTTATATTTTAATTATGCCAACATAAATATTTTCATGTGTTATTTTTTAAATTATATTTTACAATGATAAATATATAATAAAAATAAGTTTTATTATATCATATTGGTTTCTTGCTCGAGCTATACTCCAAGATATGATTTTAATTTACAAGACATGTTATATATGTGATATATATAACCTATTTTCTTATTCAAAATAGAGAGACCTCGTTCAAAGACAGACGTGCACAAGGTTTAGTGAAATTAGAATTTAGATTAAAATTGACGTAAAATAATTGTTCATTGTATGTTGATTTATAAGATGGGAAGGTAGCCAATTCAAATTTTATACCTCTGAACGATTCATGTCGTGAGGGTGAAAGAGTGACTATTATGATTTTCTATTAATCCCTGCCCAAACCCATCAAGCATGAGGTATATAAGGTTGAGATGCTTTAGAAATATTATCCCAATCTACATGGCTTGTTGGACTCAACTAAAAAGTTATGGGGTCCATATTTGAGATATTGGCTTGTTTTTGTTTGAGGTCATGAACATAACCTTATCCCTCATGTCACTTCACAACAAAAATGTAAAAGGTCTGTAAGGGTGGATTGCTTAAGGAAATTATTTTGTCAACTATCACGAAATCGTGAGACTTATATGGGTCATGTATTTCTAATTGGCGTGTTCACACTCGATTGACTCAAAGAAAAAACGTTTCTTTTTATCAGTGAATTTTTTTCTTGGAAACTAATTCAATGTGGTTTATAATAATGTTTAAGTAGATTTTCTTTATGAGTAAATTTTTGTTTTGTCAGATAATGTAACAATTTGATCTCGAAAGTTTCTAATGTTGGTGTTGAGAATAATTAAGATTGTAGGATCTCTATGATATCACATATAGTTTATTTTTGTAAAAAAAAATTCTTTTTTTATCGAATGAAATACCAGTTGTACATTTTTTTTTCTAATTAACGAGCTATTCATTTGTTTTTTTTAGATATTCTAATGAGTCTTAAAAAGGTGCCTTATATTTGAACAATTGAAAATCATATAAAGATATAACCCCTTAATATGGGAAGTTTCCCAATGTTATAAATATATTCTAATATAAATTTTCTCTTACCAATCATAATGTTTATCCTTTTATTAATATATCTACCTTATCTCTAAGTGACTCGTTTTTCATTTACTTGTTTTAAATTGCTGTTGTTTTTATAATGTCATTCTTTGAATTTTTTGTGAAGGGTTTTGGATACACAATTTCTTTGTTGGGAGGAGTTTTAAAGCGTACCATACATATTCATTTTCTAGAGAGGCAAACTTGTAAATAATCCCAAAAGATATATATTTGGGGAGAGTAACGCAAAACATAATCACTTTTTTTAGCAGTTTCAATATAGCGTTATGCCTTTCCAAGAGTGGTAGATTTGTTGAAGATCACAATTGATCACTATTAAGGGAAAGTACCAAAAAAGTTATCCTCTTTCCTGAGAGGAGTTTAAAGTGGTCTTATTCCTTTTTAAGGATATGCCAACACATAGATGAACCAAGTTGATCTCACTTAAGGAAGAGCTTTGCAAGATGTAACCACTCTATTGGGAGATGTTTAACACGGTCCAACTTCTTTTAAGTATAGATAGGACCATAGACAATTTCCGTAAATTCTACCTATGGGAGAGTATTACATAAGTTATTCTTTCTACGTGAGGAGTTTAACATGGTCCTAGTATTTATTCATGACATGTCAACGGATGGATATCCATAGCTGATTCCATTCAGGGGAGAGTATCAGAAGAAGTAGTCCCTCCACCAAGAGGAATTTATTACAAAGAATCCATTTGAGTTGGTTTTTGAATTAAATATATAAAGCCATGAGTAGTAACGAAAAAAGAAATATTTAAAACTCACATCACATAAATACAAAATTTTTCCAATTTTGTTCTTTGCGTCTTGAAACTATTTGACATCTTCCTTTTATTTATGATTGGTTATCCTTCTAACTCTTGATGTGGTAGTTTGGTTAAATTTGATCAATTCTAATTCTTCAGTTTTATTCAAATTTTGTGCACTACAACTAATACTCTTTTTAGTTACATAAATCAAATAACTTTAAGTGTTCAATTATATTTCACTTTCATTTGGATAATGTAACATCCACATATAATATATGTCTAGAATAATATCATAATGTGAGTTAGTTGGCACTGAATCATACATAAGTGATTAAATGACAACAATAGTTATGTCCCAATATATGATAATGATACAAAAGATGGTACATGAGCTACAACTACACCCACAAAATACTAAGAATATCGCACCAGATAAACAAAATAAACTTCATCTTCAACTGGGTGTTCAAACTGCTATACTTTTTCATTTGTCCTGCTTTGACCTTCTTGAAAAAAATCAACAACAAAATGGGTTGAGATAAAAATTTTAGCGGTTCCCCTATCTTATGGGTCCACTCGGATTTACATGGTTACTAATCCCCTTCGCATCATATACATTCTACACTATGAAAAATTACATGGACTAGAGATCAAAGCATAATCACTTCATATACAAGTGGAACACAACTTCCTACTTAGCCTTGGCAAGAGAACCAAGGAGTTACATTAGCACATATAATAGACATGCTAGTTATTTAATTGCATCACACATATAAATGTAAATAGAATTTGGAATTCAAAATCCCTTAGTGTCATACCCTAATTTTTTACCCTAAGATCCCACATCATTTGCATTTCATTAGCATCATATGTGTGTATACTTTTATGCATCACTAACCCATTTTGAGATACAAAGATTGTTGTTTGTTTCATTTGATTACATATTAGGGTTTTTGAGCCTCAAAAGATACTTAAGCAAAGGATCAATCAAGAATAGGCATGCCATTCAACATCTTAAGTCCCTTATTCATCCATGAAGACCAAGAACTCTCATTCATCAATAATTAAGTACGAGATTGCCTTATTTCAAAATCAACAAGCCTCAAGATTCTCAGTGCACCAAAATTATGATTTTTTTACCTAATTAATCCATGAGTTGGCTTTTTGAGCAAGTCATGATCCAATACCTCAAGATATGTTTCAAGAAACCTCAAATACATCATATTAATCCATTCATATGATTGGATTGATCCTAAGAACTTGATTCAAATTCATCAGAGCCACAAACTAGGGTTTTGATGAAAAGTCAACCATACCTTTGATTTATGAGTAAGGCATGATCTCAAACCTTGAGACATGATTCAAGACACTCAAAAACACCCTTGAAGTCCATCCATGATGTTCAAAATAGCCCAAGGGTTTGATTTCTTAAAGGATCACAAAGTTCAAAATTCATCTGATACAAAAAGTCAACTGTGGTCAAAATCAAGTTTGACTTTTGGAGTTTTTGGTCAAACATGGCCACTTCAAGTCAAGAATAATGTTAATATGTGATTTGAATCATTATTGATCAAAGAAAATCAAGAAAAGTGAGGTTACTTGCAAAAGGAGCAACCATGAAGAAATGAAATTTTTCTAAGTTATGAAGAAAACCCTAATTTGGAGCAAACTTTGCAAGGCCATAACTCCCAAACCAAGCAACTATTTTCTTTGATCCAAAGATCAAATTAAAGAGCTTGTTACATACTACAACTTTGTCACTTAGGGTGGATTCCCAAAAATTGCATAGATTTTGAGATATGAAGCCATGAAGTTAGGTTTTCAAGACTTTTTGAACTTTGACACTTAGAGAAATTTTGGACAGAATCTGTTTTGTATTTTAAACAACTTTGAGGCCATTTTTCTCCAAGATCTAAGATGAATCAAGACCAAATGTAAACATCAAAGTTGAAGTATGATATACTAGCTTTCCAAAGTGTCCAAAAACATAGTCTAATTCCATTTGAGCAAGGAGATATGGAGCGCACAAGATACCTTTATGCAAGTGTTTTACAAGGCAGATTTGTCATTTTCTTGTACAAAAAGATTTTGAGTCAAACTTAGAGTGATTACGCAAGACTAATGTGCACTCAATTCAACAGAAATCCTAGATAATCATGTTGAACCTACAAGATAAAGCCATTTGATGTTCTCTTAAACAACAATAAAACCATCTGCAGAATGTGGAATTGGTCAAAAGCGAAGCTAGGCTAGTGGAAGAAGATAATGTACCTTGGATAGGAAGTAATGATACATTATCAAAACATCGAATAATGAACTCAGCCTTCAAACCATCACTATTCCTCCAAAACAAACTTACTCCCCTATAAATAGAGACCACATTTGATGATTCAAGATAGACCAAAACAACTACAATACTTGTATTCTCACAAATCTCCATTCTTGTCAAAATTCAAATTCTAAAAGAGTGAGAAATCGAATTTTCAAAACCAGAGCTTCTCCACTCAAACTTTTGATTCAAACACTTCATATACATCATGTATAAGTGATCCAAACACATAAACACCTTATGTAACATCAAATTCATCAAGATTACATCTCACCTTGATCAAGCTGCAGTTGGATTCGAGCCCATCAGTTCAGGAGGTTTCAACTTGTTCTAAGCATCTCAACACAATCCTTGAGGTCCAGGGAAGCTGTTAGGATCATCATTTAACATCTGTAACACCTCCAACTAAGGATTCGATTTCCTCTTGCAAGGTAAGCCTGGACTTTTCAAACTCAATGATTCATGCATCATAAATGTTATTTCAAGTTACCATTGTGTTTCTGGAAGTTCATAGATAATTTACCCTCAATCAATTGTCATTTATGTTACGCATATAGGATTTCATTATAGTTTTTGCAAAACTAGGGTTCATCTGTGTTCATTCTTAATAACACGTGCCACACTAAAAATAAATAAAATAAAAAAGAGCCATTCAATTCCTTGTTAAAAAACACACAACTTTGATGTTTACATCGTGCCAAATGGTTGCGTATTGAGAGAGATAACATAGGTTTTCCAAATTCATAAGCTGGCTCGAGGAAGAAGATGAAGTCTGGCGCAAAATTTTGAATTTACCACGCATTTTTAATATATTATGTAATGGGTGTGTTTAGTTGACACCAACGCGTGTTGGTTCAATTGGCAAGGGCTTGGTTTGTTGTTGTGATGCGTAAGGGCATGGGTTCAAACCCCACCCATGCCATTTCTTTTTACCACATTTCATATTTTCTTATTTATTCTTTTCAAAATTTCAAACTATCATAACTTTCTCATTTTTTATCATTTTGAATCCATTCTTTTTGCAAATTGTTCATGATAATGTCTATTTTATATTTGTGAAAAGAAAATACCAAAAATAATTATTTCCCTCACATTTATGAGTGCTTAAAGTGTGTAACTTTTTTAGGGTTTTCTTAAGGACTTCATTGTTTCTTTTGAATGAGTCCTTGCTTTGCTTTGCTTACAAATACTTGTTTGCACCATGTGTATCCAATTTGAACCTTGTATGATGTTGTGACATTATACATCCTTGTTCCCATTTGTTTTTTTATGCATTTTTTAAGTATATGTTCATATAAAAGTGTATGTTCAATTTTGTCTATACCATGAACTTTTGCTTGACTATTTTGCCTTAACATGTGATTTTTCTTTCATGTTTATACCACTTTAATATGTACATGTATCTTTGTGTTGATTATACCATGTTTATGTGCTCCTTAACACTTGAACTTTGTCTTGAAAATACCTTTGTACACATGTTTGTTTGTATGAACCTTTGTGATGTTTCCACTTTGTTCAAGACCATGTTTGAACCCTAATATCCATGTTTGGTTGTTACGAACTGTCGCTCCCAGGATTTTCATCCAGGTACAAACGCGAGAGTGGCACGGAAAAATAGAGTCGCCAGCCGTGTAAATTTATCCCAAGAGAGGGAAAGGGAACACCGCATAAACCTGAGGAAGAGGGAAAGGAATGGTCATCGCAACCATAACCTGGGTTCGGGAGTCGATTACGCGAGGAGAAGGTGCTAGCACCCCACGCGTCCATCGTACTCGATGGGATCCACGCTTGTTGTCTATTCTAAGGGTGAGTCATACTATCATCTAGGGCTGTACTAAACGGGGGAGGAAAAACTAAGACAGACTCGGTAGGACGTCGACGTCCTAGGCCTACGTACCCCCTTTGTGCAATGGGGAATTCAGAGTCAACGTAGTTCGAACCAAGTTCTTTTTGTGTTTTTTATGAGCGACGTTAAGTTCGCGTCCGGCAGTTAGGGTCGATGCCTGTTTGCGACTCAGACGGAAGGTAACGTGCCCTTTTTGAAAATAGCCTTTAAGTTGAAGGTCTCGAAGGACAAAAATGTTTGAAGTTGGTTTGTGTTTTTTAGGACAGAAGTGGCTTAAGTTAGTTCCTAAGCTGCATTGCACCAAAGTCTAGGGTACAGGGGCGAATACTTAACGCATCGTCCCAAGACAGGACGCTCGCTAAGCACTCTAGAAAGATGAGAGGAAGCCCCTCATTTCTCATTCCCCATACTTAAGGCTCGTGCGCAATACGCCTTATTATTATTAAGTGTTTTAAAGAAATTTGAGATGAGAAGAGAGAAGACACAAGGGTAACTCTAAAGGGAAACTAATGGTCCTAATGTTATCATGCATGGGTGACCTACGGTTAGTGAGGCTTGAAGATGACCTAAACCCTAAAGAATAAAGATAGGAGAGAAGAAAGGTAAGGGTAACCACGGATACTTATCCATACCCTTAAGGAACTTACTCTGATCCTGCATAAAGGGTTAGTGAGAAACAGACATGAATAAGAGCAATGAGGTGAATGAAAATCAAACAACGGCAAACAATGATAATAATAATCCAAACATGAATCAAAGAAACAAAGAGACAGCCCCCAAAGCAAATGGCACAAGTGCCTTTCAAACAAGGTAATTAGATAGGATCAAAAATGTGCCTGCAAGAAAATCTCAAGAGAAAATAACTCCGATAATTATAAAAATGATTCCTAAAATTCCCAAATTAATCATTAAGGTTCCTCAACCAGAGGCAACCAACATATAAAAAAAATCCCTGCAAAAATTCAAAGTGTTAGCCTTCAAATAATCATATAGAACTCGAGTAAGGGATGGTGTTCAATGTGCCAAGGAGAAGGACCTAAATGCAACACGAAAAATATTTAAAAATGAAAGAAAAATATTTTTATGCAATTTAGTATGTCAATGAATAAATGCAAAAGGAACGGATCGAAAATATTATGTAGATGAGGAGAATTAAAATGAAAAAGTTTATTTATGCATGCGATGTGTAATTAAAAGGAGATTAACGAAACAATTAATTTAAATGATAAAAATAAAATAAAAATAAAAATAAAATTTGTAAAAATTTTATAAGACAATAAAAATGATGTATGAAATTTTTTAGGATTTTTAGATGTGATTTACTATTTTTAAACAATTAAGATGAAATGCAATGATCAAATAAATATAAGTAAAAAATGAAATATGCCAGGGGGTGTGGATAGCAATAAAATGCGTTGAACAATGGCAATGGGCTGCAGGGGGGGTGCGGAACGCAAAGGTCCAACGAAAAGGGCCCAAGGGCGAAGTCAAATGAGGGAGTATGGTAGAAGGTCAACGTCCAGAATTAATCCTGGCCAGCCATCTAATCCAACGGACGTTATCCAGTCAACACAATAAAGAAGTAATCATGATTAACAAAACTGATCCAATGGTGCACCGTACCTTCCATAGTCACGCGCACACACCAACACACGGACCTACCATGCACCGGCCACGTGCTTCTCACGTGTCTCATTTAATTGCTGTCACACTAATGGCCGCTTGATCTAAAGTCCACCGTGACCAAGGGCCGTGATTGGCAGACGCATGGTACTCCCCCTAAGCTGGCACACATACGATCAATAAAATAAAAACATAAAAAAAATAACAAGTGGCAGCATGTGGTGCGTTAGATCTGGCAATGAATGGCCAAGATTGTCTCTTCCTCCTTGAATCCCACTCGCCGGACTGTACCTCCGGCAGCCGCCGGAGCTGGGGCTCCGGCCACCTCTCTGGTGAGCTGCAACGTGCAATTTTCCAGAAAATACAAACAGGTACACTATTTTGACCAGAAAAACGCCAGGAATCCAAATATGGCCTTAAAAAAATCAAATTGTTAGCGTATAATAAAAAACAAATGAAAAACCAATTGGGTACCAAACTTTAAATCCACATTACAAGCAATTCACACATCCATAATTAAAAATAATTATATCAACGCGACCACCATTCATCACACGTCAATATTCATGCAAAAAATAGGAGTTTTAAGAACACGAAAAAACCTCTCAACCGGAGATGTAGCAGCTCCAATCCTTGCCTTTGGCTGCGAACGGTGGTTGATTTGCACTCTAGAAAGCCCCAGGAAAATATTTGTGGAAAAACTTCTCGCCAAAACCTTGTGGATCGTGAGTTTTGATGAAAAATCTTCTTTTAGGGTTTTCTTGAGAACTCCTCCAATTGCACGTGCATAAACCCTAACCAATGCGTGAATGGGTTTTAAATACTTAGGGTTATTCTTCTGATGATGAGTTGGGCCTGGGCAATTCCATGTTTAATGATTTTTGAATTATTTCATTTAATATTGAATTTTAACTAATTAAATCCAATAAAAATAAAATAAAATGAGGAAAAATCAAATATATGCTCTTTGGGTCGTGCATGGCTTTATGTTTGAGTTTGGTTTAAGAAACTTATGGCCCATTTGTCAAAATTTGGGTTTTAGGCATAGTTTGCTTTGTGCACCTCCTCAAAATTGCCCAACTTTGACTAAGCATAACTCCTTCAATTTTTAGCTCCTTAATGCAAACTAATACTTTTTAGAAACCTCAAGATGTCCTCTAACCAACACTTTTTCTCCCATGTCAATTTGATCTTCCATGTTCAAGTTATGAGCTTTTGAAAAAGGTTGACTTTTGTTGACTTTCAAAATGACCTATAATGTCTTGGCTCATATCTCCCGAATGAAACATTTCTGGACTTGGCTTGTGAGACACAAAGTTGTAGGGAATTAAATTTACTTCAAGATGGGCTTTGGTTGGGGAATTTTTGATGAAGTATGTGGGAGTTAGGCCTGGTCAAAGTACGGTTGACTTTTCCTACAAAAACCCTAGTTTAGTAACTCCCGATTCTTGATGATTCTGAGGTTTCCCTGATGAATCATGATCAACCCTTGATCAAATGATGGATTTCACCCCATAATCTTGATGTTGACCAAAAATCTTGAGGTTTGACTTTGTGTTGACCACAGTTGACTTTTTGACCAAGTTACCTGATTTTCAATCCATTGGCCAATTAAACTTCTCCTGAACCAAACTGATGGCCAATCTTCCACTCTTAGATACTCAGGGACCCAAGAAAGACCATAGAATCAAGTCTTGCCCAAAAAATCAGAAATAAACTGACTTTATAGCAAACCCTAGTTTTGGTACCCTCAATCTAGGAGGAAATAACATAGTCTCCAAATCCAAATTCCTCTGAATATGATGTGTATCCTCTCCAACAAAGATAAGATATGCCATTTGATGATGATAAAAACCCAAGGAGCTTGCCTATTGGAGCAATAAACCCAAGAATCTCAAAACCCTAATTCATGCACTGGTTAGGAGGGAGTAATCCACTTGAAATCCCTTGCCACCTGTGAACCCCTGATGATGTAGTATACCAGATAAGACCTTTCTGAATTGCCTCAAGCACCTTGACCCCATGCTAATGATATGCATACACGATAATGTAAAAAAATGAAATGAAACATAAGCCAGTTAGTAAAAAAGTAAGGAGGGCAAATTTTGGGGTGCAACAGCTGCCCCTATTCAATCAACTTGGTCCTGAGGGTATGCTAGCGACAACTTTCAGATAATCAGGATGCACGGAGATTGAATACCAACGAACCCAGAAATTTGCAATCCTTCGCTGGAGAATTAGCTATAAATGCTGCTATGCTGTGTATAAAATGAAACAAAATCTCTGAAGTTATGTCATCTCTGCTGATAAAGAGAACCGACGAAGTAAATCTTCAAAAGGCCGATATCTCTGCTGATAAAGAGAATCTAGCAACGCAGAAGACATCCCTACTGATAAAGGGAAACTGACGAAAGAAAATCTTCAAAAGATTGCTGTTCTCTGCTGATAAAGAGAATCTAGCAAAATAGGTGTCATCCCTGCTGACAAAGGGAAACTAACTAAAGTAAATCTCCAAAATATTGCTGTCCTCTGCTGATAAAGAGAATCTAGCAAACTGATGCCATTCCTGCTGATAAAGGGAAACTGACGAAGAAAATCCCCAAAAGATTGTTGTCCTCTGCTGATAAAGAGGATCTAGCAAAAGAAATGCCATCCCTGCTGACAAAGGGAAACTAACGAAGAAAATCTCTAAAAGATTGCTGTCCTCTGCTGATAAAGAGGATCTAGCAAAAGAAATGCCATCCCTGCTGACAAAGGGAAACTGACGAAAGAAAATCTTCAAAACATTGTCGTCCTCTGCTGATAAAGAGAATCTAGCAACATAAATGTCATCCCTGTTGACAAAGGGAAACTGACGAAAGAAAATCTTCAAAACATTGCCGTCCTCTGCTGATAAAGAGAATCTAGCAACATAAATGCCATCCCTGCTGACAAAGGGAACTGACGAAAGATAATCTTCAAAACATTGACGCCCTCTGCTGATAAAGAGAATCTAGCAGCATAAATGCCATCCCTGCTGACAAAGGGAAACTGACGAAAGAAAATCTTCAAAACATTGTCGTCCTCTACGGATAAAGAGAATCTAGCAACATAAATGCCATCCCTGCTGACAAAGGGAAACTGACGAAAGATAATCTTCAAAACATTGCCGTCCTCTGCTGATAAAGAGAATCTAGGAACATAAATGCCATCCCTGCTAACAAAGGGAAACTGACGAAAGATAATCTTCAAAACATTGCTGTCCTCTGCTGATAAAGAGAATCTAACAACATAAATGCCATCCCTGCTGACAAAGGGAAACTGACGAAAGAAAATTTTCAAGACATTGTCGTCCTCTGCTGATAAAGAGAATCTAGCAACATAAATGTCATCCCTGCTGACAAAGGGAAACTGACAAAAGAAAGTCTTCAAAACATTGTCGTCCTCTGCTGATAAAGAGAATCTAGCAACATAAATGCCATCCCTGCTGACAAAGGGAAACTGACGAAAGAAAATATTCAAAACATTGCCGTCCTCTGCTGATAAAGAGAATCTAGCAACATAAATGCCATCCCTGCTTACAAAGGGAAACTAACGAAAGAAAATCTTCAAAACATTGTCGTCCTCTGCTGATAAAGAGAATCTAGCAACATAAATGCCATCCTTGCTGACAAAGGGAACTGACGAAAGATAATCTTCAAAACATTGCCGTCCTCTGCTGATAAAGAGAATCTAGCAACATAAATGCCATCCTTGCTGACAAAGGGAACTGACGAAAGATAATCTTCAAAACATTGCCGCCCTCTGCTGATAAAGAGAATCTAGCAACATAAATGCCATCCCTGCTGACAAAGGGAAACTGACGAAAGAAAATCTTCAAAACATTGCCGTCCTCTGCTGATAAAGAGAATCTAGCAACATAAATGCCATCCTTGCTGACAAAGGGAAACTGACGAAAGATAATCTTCAAAACATTGCCGTCCTCTGCTGATAAAGAGAATCTAGGAACATAAATGCCATCCCTGCTAACAAAGGGAAACTGACGAAAGATAATCTTTAAAACATTGCTGTCCTCTGCTGATAAAGAGAATCTAGCAACATAAATGCCATCACTGCTGACAAAGGGAAACTGACGAAAGAAAATTTTCAAAACATTGTCGTCCTCTGCTGATAAAGAGAATCTAGCAACATAAATGTCATCCCTGCTGACAAAGGGAAACTGACAAAAGAAAGTCTTCAAAACATTGTCGTCCTCTGCTGATAAAGAGAATCTAGCAACATAAATGCCATCCCTGCTGACAAAGGGAAACTGACGAATGAAAATATTCAAAACATTGCCGTCCTCTGCTGATAAAGAGAATCTAGCAACATAAATGCCATCCCTGCTTACAAAGGGAAACTGATGAAAGAAAATCTTCAAAACATTGCCGTCCTCTGCTGATAAAGAGAATCTAGCAACATAAATGCCATCCCTGCTGACAAAGGGAAACTGACGAAAGAAAATCTTCAAAACATTGCCGTCCCCTGCTGATAAAGAGAATCTAGCAACATAAATGCCATCCCTGCTGACAAAGGGAAACAGACGAAAGAAAATCTTAAAAGATTGATGTCCTCTACTGATAAAGAGAATCTAGCAAAACAAATGCCATCCCTGCTGACAAAGGGAAACTGACGAAACATAATCTTCAAAACATTGTTGTCCTTTGCTGATAAAGAGAATCTAGCAACATAAATGCCATCCCTGCTAACAAAGGGAAACTGACGAAAGAAAATCTTCGAAACATTGTCGTCCTCTGCTGATAAAGAGAATCTAGCAACATAAATGCCATCACTGCTGATAAAGGGAAACTGACGAATGAAAATCTTCAAAACATTGCCGTCCTCTGCTGATAAAGAGAATCTAGCAACATAAATGCCATCCCTGCTGACAAAGGGAAACTGACGAAAGAAAATCTTCAAAACATTGCCGTCCTCTGCTGATAAAGAGAATCTAGCAACATAAATGCCATCCTTGCTGACAAAGGGAATTGACGAAAGATAATCTTCAAAACATTGCCGCCCTCAGCTGATAAAGAGAATCTAGCAACATAAATGCCATCCCTGCTGACAAAGGGAAACTGACGAAAGAAAATCTTCAAAACATTGCCGTCCTCTACTGATAAAGAGAATCTAGCAACATAAATGCCATCCCTGCTGACAAAGGGAAACTGACGAAAGAAAATCTTCAAAGATTGCTGTCCTCTGCTGATAAAGAGAATCTAGCAAAACAAATGCCATCACTGCTGACAAAGGGAAACTGACGAATGAAAATCTTCAAAACATTGCCGTCCTCTGCTGATAAAGAGAATCTAGCAACATAAATGCCATCCCTGCTGACAAAGGGAAACTGACGAAAGAAAATCTTCAAAACATTGCCGTCCTCTGCTGATAAAGAGAATCTAGCAACATAAATGCCATCCTTGCTGACAAAGGGAACTGACGAAAGATAATCTTCAAAACATTGCTGCCCTCAGCTGATAAAGAGAATCTAGCAACATAAATGTCATCCCTGCTGACAAAGGGAAACTGACGAAAGAAAATCTTCAAAACATTGCCGTCCTCTACTGATAAAGAGAATCTAGCAACATAAATGCCATCCCTGCTGACAAAGGGAAACTGACGAAAGAAAATCTTCAAAGATTGCTGTCCTCTGCTGATAAAGAGAATCTAGCAAAACAAATGCCATCACTGCTGACAAAGGGAAACTGACGAATGAAAATCTTCAAAACATTGCCGTCCTCTGCTGATAAAGAGAATCTAGCAACATAAATGCCATCCCTGCTGACAAAGGGAAACTGACGAAAGAAAATATTCAAAACATTGCCGTCCTCTGCTGATAAAGAGAATCTAGCAACATAAATGCCATCCCTGCTTACAAAGGGAAACTGATGAAAGAAAATCTTCAAAACATTGCCGTCCTCTGCTGATAAAGAGAATCTAGCAACATAAATGCCATCCCTGCTGACAAAGGGAAACTGACGAAAGAAAATCTTCAAAACATTGCCGTCCCCTGCTGATAAAGAGAATCTAGCAACATAAATGCCATCCCTGCTGACAAAGGGAAACAGACGAAAGAAAATCTTAAAAGATTGATGTCCTCTACTGATAAAGAGAATCTAGCAAAACAAATGCCATCCCTGCTGACAAAGGGAAACTGACGAAACATAATCTTCAAAACATTGCTGTCCTTTGCTGATAAAGAGAATCTAGCAACATAAATGCCATCCCTGCTAACAAAGGGAAACTGACGAAAGAAAATCTTCGAAACATTGCCGTCCTCTGCTGATAAAGAGAATCTAGCAACATAAATGCCATCACTGCTGATAAAGGGAAACTGACGAATGAAAATCTTCAAAACATTGCCGTCCTCTGCTGATAAAGAGAATCTAGCAACATAAATGCCATCCCTGCTGACAAAGGGAAACTGACGAAAGAAAATCTTCAAAACATTGCCGTCCTCTGCTGATAAAGAGAATCTAGCAACATAAATGCCATCCTTGCTGACAAAGGGAACTGACGAAAGATAATCTTCAAAACATTGCCGCCCTCAGCTGATAAAGAGAATCTAGCAACATAAATGCCATCCCTGCTGACAAAGGGAAACTGACGAAAGAAAATCTTCAAAACATTGCCGTCCTCTACTGATAAAGAGAATCTAGCAACATAAATGCCATCCCTGCTGACAAAGGGAAACTGACGAAAGAAAATCTTCAAAGATTGCTGTCCTCTGCTGATAAAGAGAATCTAGCAAAACAAATGCCATCACTGCTGACAAAGGGAAACTGACGAATGAAAATCTTCAAAACATTGCCGTCCTCTGCTGATAAAGAGAATCTAGCAACATAAATGCCATCCCTGCTGACAAAGGGAAACTGACGAAAGAAAATCTTCAAAACATTGTCGTCCTCTGCTGATAAAGAGAATCTAGCAACATAAATGCCATCCTTGCTGACAAAGGGAACTGACGAAAGATAATCTTCAAAACATTGCCGCCCTCAGCTGATAAAGAGAATCTAGCAACATAAATGTCATCCCTGCTGACAAAGGGAAACTGACGAAAGAAAATCTTCAAAACATTGCCGTCCTCTACTGATAAAGAGAATCTAGCAACATAAATGCCATCCCTGCTGACAAAGGGAAACTGACGAAAGAAAATCTTCAAAGATTGCTGTCCTCTGCTGATAAAGAGAATCTAGCAAAACAAATGCCATCACTGCTGACAAAGGGAAACTGACGAATGAAAATCTTCAAAACATTGCCGTCCTCTGCTGATAAAGAGAATCTAGCAACATAAATGCCATCCCTGCTGACAAAGGGAAACTGACGAAAGAAAAGCTTCAAAGATTGCTGTCCTCTGCTGATAAAGAGAATCTAGCAAAACAAATGCCATCCCTGCTGACAAAGGGAAACTGACGAAAGATAATCTTCAAAACATTGTCGTCCTCTGCTGATAAAGAGAATCTAGCAACATAAATGCCATCCCTGCTGACAAAGGGAAACTGACGAAAGAAAATCTTCAAAACATTGTCGTCCTCTGCTGATAAAGAGAATCTAGCAACATAAATGCCATCACTGCTGATAAAGGGAAACTGACGAAAGAAAATCTTCAAAACATTGTCGTCCTCTGCTGATAAAGAGAATCTAGCAACATAAATGCCATCCCTGCTGACAAAGGGAAACAGACGAAAGAAAGTCTTCAAAACATTGTCGTCCTCTGCTGATAAAGAGAATCTAGCAACATAAATGCCATCCCTGCTGAAAAAGGAAACTGAGGAAAGATAATCTTTAAAACATTGCAGCCCTCTGCTGATAAAGAGAATCTCGCAACATAAATGCCATCCCTGCTGACAAAGGGAAACTGACGAAAGAAAATCTTCAAAATATTGCCGTCCTCTGCTGATAAAGAGAATCTAGCAACATAAATGCCATCCCTGCTGACAAAGGGAAACTGACGAACGAAAATCTTCAAAACATTGTTGTGCTCTGCTGATAAAGAGAATCTAGCAACATAAATGCCATCCCTGCTGACAAAGGGAAACTGACGAAATAAAATCTTCAAAACATTGCCGTCCTCTGCTGATAAAGAGAATCTAGCAACATAAATGCCATCCCTGCTGACAAGGGGAAACTGACGAAAGAAAATCTTCAAAACATTGCCGTCCTCTGCTGATAAAGAGAATCTAGCAACATAAATGCCAACCCTGCTGACAAAGGGAAACTGACGAAAGAAAATCTTCAAAACATTGTCGTCCTCTGCTGATAAACAGAATCTAGCAACATAAATGCCATCCCTGCTGACAAAGGGAAACTGACGAAAGAAAATTTTCAAAACATTGTCGTCCTCTGCTGATAAAGAGAATCTAGCAACATAAATGTCATCCCTGCTGACAAAGGGAAACTGACAAAAGAAAATCTTCAAAACATTGTCGTCCTCTGCTGATAAAGAGAATCTAACAACATAAATGCCATCCCTGCTGACAAAGGGAAACTGACGAAAGAAAATATTCAAAACATTGCCGTCCTCTGGTGATAAAGAGAATCTAGCAACATAAATGCCATCCCTGCTTACAAAGGGAAACTGACGAAAGAAAATCTTCAAAACATTGCCGTCCTCTGCTGATAAGGAGAATCTAGCAACATAAATGCCATCCCTGCTGACAAAGGGAAACTGACGAAAGAAAATCTTCAAAACATTGCCGTCCCCTGCTGATAAAGAGAATCTAGCAACATAAATGTCATCCCTGCTGACAAAGGGAAATTGACGAAAGAAAATCTTAAAAGATTGCTGTCCTCTACTGATAAAGAGAATCTAGCAAAACAAATGCCATCCCTGCTGACAAAGGGAAACTGACGAAAGATAATCTTCAAAACATTGCCGTCCTCTGCTGATAAAGAGAATCTAGCAACATAAATGCCATCCCCGCTGACAAAGGGAAACTGACGAAAGAAAATCTTCTAAACATTGCCGTCCTCTGCTGATAAAGAGAATCTAGCAAAATAAATGCCATCCCTGCTGACAAAGGGAAACTGACGAAAGAAAATCTTCAAAGATTGCTGTCCTCTGCTGATAAAGAGAATCTAGCAAAACAAATGCCATCACTGCTGACAAAGGGAAACTAACGAAAGAAAATCTTTAAAACATTGCCGTCCTCTGCTGATAAAGAGAATCTAGCAACATAAATGCCATCCCTGCTGACAAAGGGAAACTGACGAAAGAAAATCTTCAAAGATTGCTGTCCTCTGCTGATAAAGAGAATCTAGCAAAACAAATGCCATCCCTGCTGACAAAGGGAAACTGACGAAAGATAATCTTCAAAACATTGTCGTCCTCTGCTGATAAAGAGAATCTAGCAACATAAATGCCATCCCTGCTGACAAAGGGAAACTGACGAAAGAAAATCTTCAAAACATTGTCGTCCTCTGCTGATAAAGAGAATCTAGCAACATAAATGCCATCCCTGCTGACAAAGGGAAACTGACGAAAGATAATCTTCAAAACATTGCCGTCCCCTGCTGATAAAGAGAATCTAGCAACATAAATGCCATCCCTGCTGACAAAGGGAAACTGACGAAAGATAATCTTCAAAGATTATTGTCCTCTGCTGATAAAGAGAATCTAGCAAAACAAATGCCATCACTGCTGACAAAGGGAAACTGACGAAAGAAAATCTTCAAAACATTGTCGTCCTCTGCTGATAAAGAGAATCTAGCAACATAAATGCCATCCCTGCTGACAAAGGGAAACTGACGAAAGAAAATCTTCAAAGATTGCTGTCCTCTGCTGATAAAGAGAATCTAGCAAAACAAATGCCATCCCTGCTGACAAAGGGAAACTGACGAAATAAAATCTTCAAAACATTGCCGTCCTCTGCTGATAAAGAGAATCTAGCAACATAAATGCCATCCCTGCTGACAAGGGGAAACTGACGAAAGAAAATCTTCAAAACATTGTCGTCCTCTGCTGATAAAGAGAATCAAGCAACATAAATGCCAACCCTGCTGACAAAGGGAAACTGACGAAAGAAAATCTTCAAAACATTGTCGTCCTCTGCTGATAAAGAGAATCTAGCAACATAAATGCCATCACTGCTGATAAAGGGAAACTGACGAAAGAAAATCTTCAAAACATTGTCGTCCTCTGCTGATAAAGAGAATCTAGCAACATAAATGCCATCCCTGCTGACAAAGGGAAACAGACGAAAGAAAATCTTCAAAACATTGTCGTCCTCTGCTGATAAAGAGAATCTAGCAACATAAATGCCATCCCTGCTGAAAAAGGAAACTGAGGAAAGATAATCTTTAAAACATTGCAGCCCTCTGCTGATAAAGAGAATCTCGCAACATAAATGCCATCCCTGCTGACAAAGGGAAACTGACGAAAGAAAATCTTCAAAATATTGCCGTCCTCTGCTGATAAAGAGAATCTAGCAACATAAATGCCATCCCTGCTGACAAAGGGAAACTGACGAAGGAAAATCTTCAAAACATTGTTGTGCTCTGCTGATAAAGAGAATCTAGCAACATAAATGCCATCCCTGCTGACAAAGGGAAACTGACGAAATAAAATCTTCAAAACATTGCCGTCCTCTGCTGATAAAGAGAATCTAGCAACATAAATGCCATCCCTGCTGACAAGGGGAAACTGACGAAAGAAAATCTTCAAAACATTGCCGTCCTCTGCTGATAAAGAGAATCTAGCAACATAAATGCCAACCCTGCTGACAAAGGGAAACTGACGAAAGAAAATCTTCAAAACATTGTCGTCCTCTGCTGATAAAGAGAATCTAGCCACATAAATGCCATCCCTGCTGACAAAGGGAAACTGACGAAAGAAAATTTTCAAAACATTGTCGTCCTCTGTTGATAAAGAGAATCTAGCAACATAAATGTCATCCCTGCTGACAAAGGGAAACTGACAAAAGAAAATCTTCAAAACATTGTCGTCCTCTGCTGATAAAGAGGATCTAGCAACATAAATGCCATCCCTGCTGTCAAAGGGAAACTGACGAAAGAAAATATTCAAAACATTGCCGTCCTCTGCTGATAAAGAGAATCTAGCAACATAAATGCCATCCCTGCTTACAAAGGGAAACTGACGAAAGAAAATCTTCAAAACATTGCCGTCCTCTGCTGATAAAGAGAATCTAGCAACATAAATGCCATCCCTGCTGACAAAGGGAAACTGACGAAAGAAAATCTTCAAAACATTGCCGTCCCCTGCTGATAAAGAGAATCTAGCAACATAAATGTCATCCCTGCTGACAAAGCGAAACTGACGAAAGAAAATCTTAAAAGATTGCTGTCCTCTACTGATAAAGAGAATCTAGCAAAACAAATGCCATCCCTGCTGACAAAGGGAAACTGACGAAAGATAATCTTCAAAACATTGTCGTCCTCTGCTGATAAAGAGAATCTAGCAACATAAATGCCATCCCTGCTGACAAAGGGAAACTGACGAAAGAAAATCTTTTAAACATTGTCGTCCTCTGCTGATAAAGAGAATCTAGCAAAATAAATGTCATCCCTGCTGACAAAGGGAAACTGACGAAAGAAAATCTTCAAAGATTGCTGTCCTCTGCTGATAAAGAGAATCTAGCAAAACAAATGCCATCACTGCTGACAAAGGGAAACTAACGAAAGAAAATCTTTAAAACATTGCCGTCCTCTGCTGATAAAGAGAATCTAGCAACATAAATGCCATCCGTGCTGACAAAGGGAAACTGACGAAAGAAAATCTTCAAAGATTGCTGTCCTCTGCTGATAAAGAGAATCTAGCAAAACAAATGCCATCCCTGCTGACAAAGGGAAACTGACGAAAGATAATCTTCAAAACATTGTCGTCCTCTGCTGATAAAGAGAATCTAGCAACATAAATGCCATCCCTGCTGACAAAGGGAAACTGACGAAAGAAAATCTTCAAAACATTGTCGTCCTCTGCTGATAAAGAGAATCTAGCAACATAAATGCCATCACTGCTGATAAAGGGAAACTGACGAAAGAAAATCTTCAAAACATTGCCGTCCTCTGCTGATAAAGAGAATCTAGCAACATAAATGCCATCCCTGCTGACAAAGGGAAACAGACGAAAGAAAATCTTCAAAACATTGTCGTCCTCTACTGATAAAGAGAATCTAGCAACATAAATGCCATCCCTGCTGAAAAAGGGAACTGAGGAAAGATAATCTTTAAAACATTGCAGCCCTCTGCTGATAAAGAGAATCTCGCAACATAAATGCCATCCCTGCTGACAAAGGGAAACTGACGAAAGAAAATCTTCAAAATATTGCCGTCCTCTGCTGATAAAGAGAATCTAGCAACATAAATGCCATCCCTGCTGACAAAGGGAAACTGACGAAGGAAAATCTTCAAAACATTGTTGTGCTCTGCTGATAAAGAGAATCTAGCAACATAAATGCCATCCCTGCTGACAAAGGGAAACTGACGAAATAAAATCTTCAAAACATTGCCGTCCTCTGCTGATAAAGAGAATCTAGCAACATAAATGCCATCCCTGCTGACAAGGGGAAACTGACGAAAGAAAATCTTCAAAACATTGCCGTCCTCTGCTGATAAAGAGAATCTAGCAACATAAATGCCAACCCTGCTGACAAAGGGAAACTGACGAAAGAAAATCTTTAAAACATTGTCGTCCTCGGCTGATAAAGAGAATCTAGCAACATAAATGCCATCCCTGCTGACAAAGGGAAACTGACGAAGGAAAATCTTCAAAACATTGTCGTCCTCTGCTGATAAAGAGAATCTAGCAAAATAAATGCCATCCCTGCTGACAAAGGGAAACTGACGAAAGAAAATCTTCAAAACATTGTCGTCCTCTGCTGATAAAGAGAATCTAGCAACATAAATTCCATCCCTGCTGACAAAGGGAAACTGACGAAAGAAAATCTTCAAAACATTGCCGTCCTCTGCTGATAAAGAGAATCTAGCAACATAAATGCCATCCCTGCTGAAAAAGGGAAACTGACGAAAGATAATCTTCAAAACATTGCCGTCCCCTGCTGATAAAGAGAATCTAGCAACATAAATGCCATCCCTGCTGACAAAGGGAAACTGACGAAAGATAATCTTCAAAGATTATTGTCCTCTGCTGATAAAGAGAATCTAGCAAAACAAATGCGATCACTGCTGACAAAGGGAAACTGACGAAAGAAAATCTTCAAAACATTGTCGTCCTCTGCTGATAAAGAGAATCTAGCAGCATAAATGCCATCCCTGCTGACAAAGGGAAACTGACGAAATAAAATCTTCAAAGATTGCTGTCCTCTGCTGATAAAGAGAATCTAGCAAAACAAATGCCATCCCTGCTGACAAAGGGAAACTGACGAAAGATAATCTTCAAAACATTGTCGTCCTCTGCTGATAAAGAGAATCTAGCAACATAAATGCCATCCCTGCTGACAAAGGGAAACTGACGAAAGAAAATCTTCAAAACATTGCCGTCCTCTGCTGATAAAGAGAATCTAGCAACATAAATGCCATCACTGCTGATAAAGGGAAACTGACGAAAGAAAATCTTCAAAACATTGCCGTCCTCTGCTGATAAAGAGAATCTAGCAACATAAATGCCATCCTTGCTGACAAAGGGAACTGACGAAAGATAATCTTCAAAACATTGCCGCCCGCTGCTGATAAAGAAAATCTAGCAACATAAATGCCATCCCTGCTGACAAAGGGAAACTGACGAAAGAAAATCTTCAAAACATTGTCGTCCTCTGCTGATAAAGAGAATCTAGCAACATAAATGCCATCCCTGCTGACAAAGGGAAACTGACGAAGGAAAATCTTCAAAACATTGTTGTGCTCTGCTGATAAAGAGAATCTAGCAACATAAATGCCATCCCTGCTGACAAAGGGAAACTGACGAAAGAAAATCTTCAAAACATTGCCGTCCTCTGCTGATAAAGAGAATCAAGCAACATAAATGTCATCCCTGCTGACAAGGGGAAACTGACGAAAGAAAATCTTTAAAACATTGCCATCCTCTACTGATAAAGAGAATCTAGCAACATAAATGCCATCCCTGCTGACAAAGGGAAACTGACGAAAGAAAATCTTCAAAACATTGTCGTCCTCTGCTGATAAAGAGAATCTAGCAACATAAATGCCATCCCTGCTGACAAAGGGAAACTGACGAAGGAAAATCTTCAAAACATTGCCGTCCTCTGCTGATAAAGAGAATCTAGCAAAATAAATGCCATCCCTGCTGACAAAGGGAAACTGACGAAAGAAAATCTTCAAAACATTGCCGTCCTCTGCTGATAAAGAGAATCTAGCAACATAAATGCCATCCCTGCTAACAAAGGGAAACTGACGAAAGAAAATCTTCAAAAAATTGCCGTCCTCTGCTGATAAAGAGAATCTAGCAACATAAATGCCATCCCTGCTGACAATGGGAAACTGACGAAAGATAATCTTCAAAACATTGTCGTCCTCTGCTGATAAAGAGAATCTAGCAACATAAATGGCATCCCTGCTGATAAAGGGAAACTGACGAAAGAAAATCTCCAAAACATTGCCGTCCTCTACTTATAAAGAGAATCTAGCAACATAAATGCCATCCCTGCAGATAAAGGGAAACTGACGAAAGAAAATCTTCAAAACATTGTCGTCCTCTGCTGATAAAGAGAATCTAGCAACATAAATGCCATCCCTGCTGACAAATGGAAACTGACGAAAGATAATCTTCAAAACATTGCCGTCCTCTGCTGATAAAGAGAATCTAACAAAATAAATGGCGACTTCACTGGGGATAACGTGAAACGAAACTTCTGGTTTTAAACCACCTTGTTTCAAAATCTACTGGTAAGATGACTCCGTTGGGGAAGGAGAAGTCTAAATAAAAAGACTTTGTCGGGGAGCACAAGTATGAGGAACGCATCTCTCCAAAAAGTCTCCTGAGTTATGCCCTCTCTGCTGAGAAAGAGAATTGGCAAAGAAAGTATTAAACCTGGCTTATGCTTCGAATGCAAATGAAAATGCTATGTGCTTGATGCGATGCAAATGCTTATGATATGCAAAAGGGGTCCCTCCAGCAAAATAAATGCTGGAGAGAAAAGACTGGCGACAAAAATAAATTGTCCTCTGAACAGGAACTCTGCTGAGAAGGATCACTCCAACCGAATCTTTGGATCAACAACTTCTGCTGGGGATGAAATCTCGAAAGAACATCCGCTCCACTAGGGGTTATACATAACCTTTTGAAAAGGGAGGCTACGGCCTGAATCAGAAGAGTGCCAAATATCACTTGGATTTAAAACCTGCTAGGGATGTCATCCACCGTTGGACAAACCGTTGCGAGGATTACCACCAAACTCTGCTTGGCCCCGCTAGCGGATAACATCAAGCTTACTTATCTGTTGAGGATCAGATCGCCCCGTTGCTGCTGAGAAAAACATTTCCTGACTGGCTGAGGAAAACAAGCGTTCAGACTCTGTGGGGAAATAATGTCTTGATCCAGAGAAAATACTTCCCAAGTCTCCTGCTGGGGGAGGTCTGCTCTGCTGAGGAAAGTGCAATCTCAATGCTGGGGAGAGCAAGCTGCTGGGGAAGTATGATCCTGTTGCCCTGCAAGCTTGACTTGTCTTTGTGGTCATAAGCGGCTCTCTGAACTTTCCACCTGCCCCAGGCAACCAGGTCTAATGGAAGAAATCGTCTCAAGAGGATTTTACAGAAGACCGGGCCTTCACACTGCCCCGGGGTCTTCAAACTCTTGGAGAGATTTATCAGATCTCGACATAACTGCCCCAGACGACCCAATCTGTGAAGTAACTTGCCTCGGAAGGATGTGCAATGACCTGAAATACTCTGCCTCAGTATTTTGTACCCTGAAGAGGTGCTCTCAATTAACCATTTTCAAGAATGGACAATCTCCCACACTCTAGAGGTGGCCCGTCCCAATATGAGCTTTGAAGTGACTTTGCCCCTGATCTTAGAATGAATGCCCTAGAATAACTGAATTTCGGAGAGATTTCTCGACGTGACTGCCCCAGATTGGCTACATCTTAACACGACTTACTGGGGAGAGCCCACTCTACACTGAGTCTCTTGGCAGCATGCCCTTCGATATGATTGTTCTTCGGAATTTTCAAGCAACCCAACTTGGCAGGATCAAGCTTCTTGACTGACTTTCACTGTGTAAGCTGCACTGATGCTTAGGCATATATATGCAAACAGAAAATGTTTATTATGAGAATGACAATTCTAATGCAACACTCATGTTAACCTTGAAGTTTCTATTGAAAATGCGTCGCCAAGGCTTGTGAACAAACCACTTGCTGAGATGCGACCTTGATTTTTGAACGGAAAAACACTGCGCACATGCAATACCAACAAATCTTATTAGCACAACTTATAGGAGTCAGGAACGTTATCCTGTTTAAGTACGCTTTCGGAATGAACCCTGTTTCAATTAGGACTTTAAAGGGTTGTAACGTGGTCTGGTTCACGGTTTCAGAAAAAAGGATTTATGGCTCAAAGCTTATCGGTGCCCACCCACTCTTCGTGACGTTCTCCAATCCTATGTTCAGTTAATCTGACACAAACGCTCATCTCTCCGAAGGTTTCTGATCTTTAAGGAACCCATGCCACTAATGGGTTGACACCTAAGGAGGCTTTGGAGTGACAGTCACCCCTTTTTATCTTTTGTGTCTGTAATCACACGAATTGGTTCTTATCGGGGATTTTCTTTTCGCCTTTCCCTTTTTCTTTCTTTTTTTAATCCCTAATTTTTGCATGGACTGACCCTTTTAGGTTTTTCGATTTTGAAGTCCAGCGGGATGCCCTAACTTTTGCCTAAGTCAAGTTTTGACTTAGCGGGATTTCTCTCCTTCTTTTTATTCCCCTTTTGAACAAAGCGCGTGACACTGGTTATCCTATTTGCTTGGAAGGGTTGTGACTGCCTCACTCCTTAGTTGTTGACGGATAACCATCGGGGTTTCATATCTCTTGTACATTCTCCTTGGAATTTGAGCGCTCGACCAAACTAACTGACGCATACCTTGCCCCTGGGTTAAGTATGAGGGTTTTTTGTACGAAAGAAAACTCCTACTTCAAGGCTCAAAGGGGTTAACGAAGGTTTATCTCCTTATCTCTCCAGTGTTTAGGGGTTTGAAACAATACCTGTACATCCTCAACAGGGTTCTATCCTTGAACCTACAACCGGAGATTTTACGTTTTCGTCTCATCATCCTCCCTCGAGAGTTCTAAACAAGAAAATTGGTATTGCAGTGCATATAAACATTTAAGAGTGAATACGAATGGATTACTTCGAGGAAAACATACTCATTGCATTAATATCATCATAAAAAAAACAAACAAGTCTTGCATACATAAGATGCTTTAACAAAAAATAAAACTACAAATGAAAATGCAGTAAAGAAGCTGAAGATTACCATTGCTGAGGAAGCCTAATTCTGCCTGGACGTACTTGCAGACTGAGTGTTCATTTGTGAAAGGAGGCTTCCATTGATGTGCATATCATCTTCAGCGAATACAATTATCTCTGAGTCTACCAGGTCTTGCACCTTGTGCCTGAACACGTTGCAGTTTTCAATTGAATGTCCCTGTGTATCTCAGTGATACTCACATCTGGCATCCAGATCATAATCAGGAGGGATAGGGTCAGGAACAGGCTTGGCATCCCTTAGCTGAATCAGAGAGTTCTTGAGCAGGCGAGCAAGGACATCACCGTGAGGGATGGGGAGTGGATCGAAACTTCTCGCAGGCCTTCTTGGTCCAAACAGCCTCTATTGCTGATAATCCTGCTGTTGAGGCTGACTTAGGTATTTGTCTGGCTCAGGAGCTTTCCCCCCTTAGACTTAATCGAGGAGTAGGTAGCAATTGCGGGCGTGGGGTCTGCAAGAAATGCCCCTGGCTTGATGTAGCTTTGGGAAAGGCAACAGGGATATCCACTTCTTTTTCAACCGCTAGAGTAGGACTACCATGTGTGCTTACGCCGCTCGGCGTGAATTCGATTGCCTTCGAATCTATCAGATCTTGGACAACATGCTGAAACGCCCTACAATCTTCCACATTATGCCCCGGTGCACCAGAGTGAAAATCACAGTGGGCTCTTGCATCATAACCTGGTGGGGGAGTTCCAGAGGGAGGAGCCAAGGTCCTTTTCCGTACCAGTTGCAACCAAAGGAGGTGCTGGAATAACTGAGAATATGGCACTGGTGGGGCCTCAAAATGCCTATTCCGCTTAGGCGTAGATTATGGCGAGCGCGGAGCACGATTCTGTCATTGTTGAGGTACAGCCGGGACAGTCACAGTGGCAATCTGCTCACCCTTCTTGAACACCGGGGGAGAGACAATTCCAGTCGCAGCTTCAGGCATGAGGGTATTACCTTTGCTTATCACACCTCTCACAACTTCCATAACCAGACCCATTTAAGTCTTTAGTTGGTTGACCTCTTCTTTCAGCACCTGCTGCTCTTGCATGAGGGTTTGCATGTTCCCTATAAACTGCTCCATTTGGCCTCGCATTTCCCTCAACTCAGCTTGGATTTGTTCCATGATTCTCTTCTGATTTGGTCTGGTAGAATACCGATGAATGCGCTGATCTGCAATCCTGAGATGAGAACAAGATAAGAATTCCGGAGATAAACACCTGTCATGCAAAATGAATATGCAAAATGATTATGCCAATGATTATGCAAATGCAAATGGACATGTTTGAAAATTCACAAGGCGATCCACCCCTTGATTCCGGTTTAATAACAAGATATAATAGAACTTCTGCTCATATAATAAGAAAGCCAGAGGAAAACCAAGTGCCGACAATCACAAATCCAAGATAATAAGTCTGAATATAAAAACCAAAGGTCCCAACCAACAAGCCTGGTGGTGATCCACATGTAATAAAAGAGAGAAGAAAACTAAGGCATGTCATCAAAAATCACAAGTGTCAATCCCCCCCATCCATTATGCTTTCTACACCAGTCTTGAATTTCCTCGAACAGCTTTCTGGTATCGGGATGCTTCGGTCTCTGAATCAGTCCTTGAATAAGAAGGTCTCTCCTGTGTATGATCTCATCCAAGTATCGGCAATGTAACTCCCAAGCGTCTTCTTTAGTAGCACCATCTGTGCTAGGACCTTCATGTCTAAATCTCTTCACTTCAGCTTGGACCTTCAGTTCCTCCATGGAGGCTATAGCTTCATTGAGTTGGTCTTGGACTGCTTGTCTCTTGAATATTCCTGATAAGATCTCGGCGTCTTTCTTCTTGAGCGTTGACTTCAACTGATAAATCTTAGCTATGTAGTCGTCTTCCTTTCTCTTATTCTCAGCCATGGCAGTTTCTCGGTGCTCATCAAACCTGTGAATCTTCAACAAAGCCTTGCCTAATTCCTCCTCCTTGGTCCAGAGAACATTACTGATACCATCCAAAGCTTGTTTCATTCTTTCTCTGGATGCGACCATGTCAGCAAGCTCTTTTTCTGCTTTAGCAAGGAGCTCTGTCTTCAACTTGGCAGTATGAATAGCTTCGCCTCGCTCATGCTTCCGCTGATAGATCTCTCTCTTTAGCTCATTATTTTCTTCCCGCAACCTTTCCTTTTCAGCCCATAACTTGTCATACTTCTCTATCTCAACTGTGGTAGGAGGCTCGATCACCAAAGGATACAAAGGTGGTTCCACCGGGAAAGGAAGAAGCTCCTCTTCTGCTCTCTTCATGATCCACTCTTTATAGGGAGGAAAAGCCCGGTTATTACACTTTCCGAATGACATCTTACCCTTCTTGGTTACCTGTTTCCAAGCATTCACAACCTTCTTTATCACCTCCTGATCCTTAATACCATTGAAGAATAAGGACTCTCTGATGTCTCTCTCATCCGGTGGACCTCTCAAAGGATAACCAAACTGTCTGATAGCTAGGGAGGGATTATAGTTAATTCCACCTTTCCTCCCTATCAAGGGAACATTAGGGAATTCTCTGCATTTGCAAATGATCTCCATTCCTAGCAAGTCACGATTAATCCAGACGATGTTATCAGCAGTCAAGCCCATAACCCTCTTAGACCACTTCAGAGAATCTTTCGTATCAATGAAGGCGCCAGATTTGGGGAGACGACTTAGAAACCAAGTAAATAAAAATACTGCACAACAACTCACAGTTTTCCCACGCCTATTCTCATTCTTGTAGTGGACTGAGTGATACACATAACCTAGCAAGGTAGGTATAGGATTCTTCGAAATAAAGATCCTGACGGCATGCATATCCGCCAGATCAGGAATATTTGGAAACAAAACAATCCCGTAGATACACATGGCCAGAATAGCTTGGAAAGCAGTCCAGTTCTTCTCTTTGACATGTATGCAAGCCTGATCAAACAAGAACTTCAACAAGAAACCCTTAACTCCTTGTTTTTCTGCAATATTACTGTTAAGAACGGATTCGTCAATATGAAGAGCAACAGCCATATCTTTCACCCCGGGGTGTTCTTCAGAAAAGAAAACTATATCATGACGGATAGGAATTCCCAAAATAAATGAGAACTCCTCCAACGTTGGAGCCAGGATGTAGTCCGAGAAAGTGAAGCACCACAGAGACGGATCGCAGAACTGAAGAAGCGTGTGAATGGCATCCTTCTCATACTGGGAGATATTATAAACAAATTTCAGAAGTCTCCCATACCTTCCACTGAACTCTGTACGAACCCCGGAACTAGCCATATTAATCAATTTATGAATCCGTGTCAAAGTCGGCTCTGGGAACGAATAGGCAACAGTCTTCTTTCTCTGAACATCCATGCTGAAGTAACCTCAGAAAACCGGAATCAAGAGTAAGATGCAAGCCCTACAAAATGTCAAACATGTCAGAATGCAAAAAATGATATGCTCATGCGAACATGGGGCCAAGGCACACTGCTGGATGTACTGTGCTGTTAGCTGAACGAGAAACCAGAAAACCAGAACTCTGAACCACTGAGATAACCCAAGTAATTAGACATTGATGAGAAATCCAGAATAAGGGTAGGTTGAAGGTCTCGGTTACCTGCAAACCTGCAAACACCCATCCCCTCTCACCTGTAGGTACTAGGATGTTCAGTATCCCGGGCTCTCAGGTCGAGAAATGATGATACGTTCACCATGTCTGGTTTGGCATCATCATCAATCAAGGAGGCCTCAACTGATTCTCCAAGGCAGAAGGTCCTCAGGTTTGGCACTGAGGTCGAGAAACAATAGTACATTCATCCTTCTGGGTACAGTACTAAAGTCAATCGAGGAGTGCCTCCACTGATTCTCTTTAAAACGTAGGGGCCATCCTATGCGAGTTCCAAAGCGGGCCCTCGGGTGCGAATGGGTTTGCCACGGGATGTGGTCTGCCACTGTCACCACTAAAGTGGAATGTTTCCACTAAGGTCCTCAATGATCGGTCACCAGAGTCGACAGCTCTCTAGATCAATACCCCAACATGCTCAAGACACACGTTAGAATGCGTCCCAAGATAGCCTCGTCTGGTTGTGAATTTCGTGAACACACAAACGTACCAAGCGGGCACGTAGGTCCCACTACTTTCCACTCTAGTCCTAGGGTATTCTCAAGCCTTGGTATTGGGCTTATCTCTCAGACCCACCCAACCTGCAAAACAAAGACAGCCAGCACAACATAGCAGCATGATAATAATAAAAATATGAAATGCAGAAAATGCGGTAAAAATAAAATAAAATACAACACACATAAAGCAAAACAAAAACAGAACACCCAAATAAAATAAAGACAAGCAAGCGTTAGGATTGACTCGCTTAGGGATGGACCAACATAGGTCAACCAGAGTCCCCAGCAGAGTCGCCAGCTGTCTCTCCCAGGATTTTCATCCAGGTACAAACGCGAGAGTGGCGCGGAAAAACAGAGTCTCCAGTCGTGTAAATTTATCCCAAGAGAGGGAAAGGGAACACCGCATAAACCTGAGGAAGAGGGAAGGGAATGGTCATCGCAACCATAACCTGGGTTCGGGAGTCGGTTACGCGAGGGGAAGGTGCTAGCACCCCACGCGTCCATCGTACTCGATGGGATCCACGCTTGTTGTCTATTCTAAGGGTGAGTCATACTATCATCTAGGGATGTACTAAACGGGGGAGGAAAAACTAAGACAGACTCGGTAGGACGTCGACGTCCTAGGCCTACGTACCCCCTTTGTGCAATGGGGAATTCAGAGTCAACGTAGTTCGGACCAAGTTCTTTTTGTGTTTTTTATGAGCGACGTTAAGTTCGCGTCCGGCAGTTAGGGTCGATGCCTGTTTGCGACTCAGACGGAAGGTAACGTGCCCTTTTTGAAAATAGCCTTTAAGTTGAAGGTCCCGAAGGACAAAAAGGTTTGAAGTTGGTTTGTGTTTTTTAGGACAGAAGTGGCTTAAGTTAGTTCCTAAGCTGCATTGCACCAAAGTCTAGGGTACAGGGGCGAATACTTAACGCATCGTCCCAAGACAGGACGCTCGCTAAGCACTCTAGAAAGATGAGAGGAAGCCCCTCATTTCTCATTCCCCATACTTAAGGCTCGTGCGCAATACACCATATTATTATTAAGTGTTTTAAAGAAATTTGAGATGAGAAGAGAGAAGACACAAGGGTAACTCTAAAGGGAAACTAATGGTCCTAATGTTATCATGCATGGGTGACCTACGGTTAGTGAGGCTTGAAGATGACCTAAACCCAAAAGAATAAAGATAGGAGAGAATAAAGGTAAGGGTAACCATGGATACTTATCCATACCCTTAAGGAACTTACTCTGATCCTGCATAAAGGGTTAGTGAGAAACAGACATGAATAAGAGCAATGAGGTGAATGAAAATCAAACAACGGCAAACAATGATAATAATAATCCAAACATGAATCAAAGAAACAAAGAGACAGCCCCCAAAGCAAATGGCACAAGTGCCTTTCAAACAAGGTAATTAGATAGGATCAAAAATGTGCCTGCAAGAAAATCTCAAGCGAAAATAACTCCGATAATTATAAAAATGATTCCTAAAATTCCCAAATTAATCATTAAGGTTCCTCAACTAGAGGAAACCAACATATAAAAAAAATCCCTGCAAAAATTCAAAGTGTTAGCCTTCAAATAATCATATAGAGCTCGAGTAAGGGATGGTGTTCAATGTGCCAAGGAGAAGGACCTAAATGCAACACGAAAAATATTTAAAAATGAAAGAAAAATATTTTTATGCAATTTAGTATGTCAATGAATAAATGCAAAAGGAACGGATCGAAAATATTATGTAGATGAGGAGAATTAAAATGAAGAAGTTTATGTATGCATGCGATGTGTAATTAAAAGGAGATTAACGAAACAATTAATTTAAATGATAAAAATAAAATATAAATATAAATAAAATTTGTAAAAATTTTATAAGACAATAAAAATGATGTATGAAATTTTTTAGGATTTTTAGATGTGATTTACTATTTTTAAACAATTAAGATGAAATGCAATGATCAAATAAATATAAGTAAAAAATGAAATATGCCAGGGGGTGTGGATAGCAATAAAATGCGTTGAACAATGGCAATGGGCTGCAGGGGGGTGCGGAACGCAAAGGTCCAACAAAAAGGGCCCAAGGGCGAAGTCAAATGAGGGAGTATGGTAGAAGGTCAACGTCCAGAATTAATCCTGGCCAGCCATCTAATCCAACGGACGTTATCCAGTCAACACAATAAAGAAGTAATCATGATTAACAAAACTGATCCAATGGTGCACCGTACCTTCCATAGTCACGCGCACACACCAACACACGGACCTACCATGCACCGGCCACGTGCTTCTCACGTGTCTCATTTAATTGTTGTCACACTAATGGCCGCCTGATCTAAAGTCCACCGTGACCAAGGGCCGTGATTGGCAGACGCATGGTACTCCCCCTAAGCTGGCACACATACGATCAATAAAATAAAAACATAAAAAAAATAACAAGTGGCAGCATGTGGTACGTTAGATCTGGCAATGAATGGCCAAGATTGTCTCTTCCTCCTTGAATCCCACTCGCCGGACTGTACCTCCGGCAGCCGCCGGAGCTGGGGCTCCGGCCACCTCTCCGGTGAGCTGCAACGTGCAATTTTCCAGAAAATACAAACAGGTACACTATTTTGACCAGAAAAACGCCAGGAATCCAAATATGGCCTTAAAAAAATCAAATTGTTAGCGTATAATAAAAAACAAATGAAAAACCAATTGGGTACCAAACTTTAAATCCACATTACAAGCAATTCACACATCCATAATTAAAAATAATTATATCAGCGCGACCACCATTCATCACACGTCAATATTCATGCAAAAAATAGGAGTTTTAAGAACACGAAAAAACTTCTCAACCAGAGATGTAGCAGCTCCAATCCTTGCCTTTGGCTGCGAACGGTGGTTGATTTGCACTCTAGAAAGCCCCAGGAAAATATTTGTGGAAAAACTTCTCGCTAAAACCTTGTGGATCGTGAGTTTTGATGAAAAATCTTCTTTTAGGGTTTTCTTGAGAACTCCTCCAATTGCACGTGCATAAACCCTAACCAATGCGTGAATGGGTTTTAAATACTTAAGGTTATTCTTCTGATGATGAGTTGGGCTTGGGCAATTCCATGTTTAATGATTTTTGAATTATTTCATTTAATATTGAATTTTAACTAATTAAATCCAATAAAAATAAAATAAAATGAGGAAAAATCAAATATATGCTCTTTGGGTCGTGCATGGCTTTATGTTTGAGTTTGGTTTAAGAAACTTATGGCCCATTTGTCAAAATTTGGGTTTTAGGCATAGTTTGCTTTGTGCACCTCCTCAAAATTGCCCAACTTTGACTAAGCATAACTCCTTCAATTTTTAGCTCCTTAATGCAAACTAATACTTTTTAGAAACCTCAAGATGTCCTCTAACCAACCCTTTTTCTCCCATGTCAATTTGATCTTCCATGTTCAAGTTATGAGCTTTTGAAAAAGGTTGACTTTTGTTGACTTTCAAAATGACCTATAATGTCTTGGCTCATATCTCCCGAATGAAGCATTTCTGGACTTGGCTTGTGAGACACAAAGTTGTAGGGAATTAAATTTCCTTCAAGATAGGCTTTGGTTGGGGAATTTTTGATGAAGTATGTGGGAGTTAGGCCTGGTCAAAGTACGGTTGACTTTTCCTACAAAAACCCTAGTTTAGTAACTCCCGATTCTTGATGATTCTGAGGTTTCCCTGATGAATCATGATCAACCCTTGATCAAATGATGGATTTCACCCCATAATCTTGATGTTGACCAAAAATCTTGAGGTTTGACTTTGTGTTGACCACAATTGACTTTTTGACCAAGTTACCTGATTTTCAATCCATTGGCCAATTGAACTTCTCCTGAACCAAACTGATGGCCAATCTTCCACTCTTAGATACTCAGGGACCCAAGGAAGACCATAGAATCAAGTCTTGCCCAAAAAATCAGAAATAAACTGACTTTATAGCAAACCCTAGTTTTGGTACCCTCAGTCTAGGAGGAAATAGCATAGTCTCCAAATCCAAATTCCTCTGAATATGATGTGTATCCTCTCCAACAAAGATAAGATATGCCATTTGATGATGATAAAAACCCAAGGAGCTTGCCTATTGGAGCAATAAACCCAAGAATCTCAAAACCCTAATTCATGCACTGGTTAGGAGGGAGTAATCCACTTGAAATCCCTTGCCACCTGTGAACCCCTGATGATGTAGTAGACCAGATAAGACCTTTCTGAATTGCCTCAGGCACCTTGACCCCATGCTAATGATATGCATACATGATAATGCAAAAAAATGAAATGAAACATAAGCCAGTTAGTAAAAAAGTAAGGAGGGCAAATTTTGGGGTGCAACAGCTGCCCCTATTCAATCAACTTGGTCCTGAGGGTATGATAGCGACAGCTTTCAGATAATCAGGATGCACGGAGATTGAATACCAACGAACCTAGAAATTTGAAATCCTTCGCTGGAGAATTAGCTATAAATGCTGCTATGCTGTGTATAAAATGAAACAAAATCTCCGAAGTTATGTCATCTCTGCTGATAAAGAGAACCGACGAAGTAAATCTTCAAAAGGCCGCTATCTCTGCTGATAAAGAGAATCTAGCAATGCAGAAGCCATCCCTGCTGATAAAGGGAAACTGACGAAAGAAAATCTTCAAAAGATTGTTGTTCTCTGCTGATAAAGAGAATCTAGCAAAATAGGTGTCATCCCTGCTGACAAAGGGAAACTGACTAAAGTAAATCTCCAAAAGATTGCTATCCTCTGCTGATAAAGAGAATCTAGCAAACTGATGCCATCCCTGCTGATAAAGGGAAACTGACGAAGAAAATCCCCAAAAGATTGTTATCCTCTGCTGATAAAGAGGATCTAGCAAAAGAAATGCCATCCCTACTGACAAAGGGAAACTGACGAAGAAAATCTCCAAAAGATTGCTGTCCTCTGTTGATAAAGAGGATCTAGCAAAAGAAATGCCATCCCTGCTGACAAAGGAAAACTGACGAAAAAAATCTCCAAAAGATTGTTGTTCTCTCCTAATAAAGAGAATCTAGCAAACTGATGCCATCCCTGCTGATAAAGGGAAACTGACGAAGAAAATCTCCAAAAGATTGCTGTCCTCTGCTGATAAAGAGGATCTAGCAAAAGAAATGCCATCCCTGCTGACAAAGGGAAACTGACGAAAGAAAAACACCAAAACATTGCTGTTCTCTGCTGATAAAGAGAATCTAGCAACATAAATGCCATCCCTGCTGACAAAGGGAAACTGACGAAAGAAAATCTTCAAAACATTGTCGTCCTCTGCTGATAAAGAGAATCTAGCAACATAAATGCCATCCCTGCTGACAAAGGGAAACTGACGAAAGATAATCTTCAAAACATTGCCGTCCTCTGCTGATAAAGAGAATCTAGGAACAAAAATGCCATCCCTGCTGACAAAAGGAAACTGATGAAAGATAATCTTCAAAACATTGTCGTCCTCTGCTGATAAAGAGAATCTAGCAACATAAATTCCTTCCCTGCTGAAAAAGGGAAACTGACGAAAGAAAATTTTCAAAACATTGCCGTCCTCTGCTGATAAAGAGAATCTAGCAACATAAATGCCATCCCTGCTAACAAAGGGAAACTGACGAAAGAAAATCTTCAAAACATTGTCGTCCTCTGCTGATAAAGAGAATCTAGCAACATAAATGCCATCCCTGCTGACAAAGGGAAACTGACGAAAGAAAATATTCAAAATATTGTCGTCCTCTGCTAATAAAGAGAATCTAGCAACATAAATGCCATCCCTGCTGACAAAGGGAACTGACGAAAGATAATCTTCAAAACATTGCCGCCATCTGCTGATAAAGAGAATCTAGCAACATAAATGCCATCCCTGCTGACAAAGGGAAACTGACGAAAGAAAATCTTCAAAACATTGCCGTCCTCTGCTGATAAAGAGAATCTAGCAACATAAATGCCATCCCTGCTGACAAAGGGAAACTGACGAAAGAAAATCTTCAAAGATTGCTGTCCTCTGCTGATAAAGAGAATCTAGCAAAACAAATGCCATCACTGCTGACAAAGGGAAACTGACGAAAGAAAATCTTCAAAACATTGCCGTCCTCTGCTGATAAAGAGAATCTAGCAACATAAATGCCATCCCTGCTGACAAAGGGAAACTGACGAAAGAAAATCTTCAAAGATTGCTGTCCTCTGCTGATAAAGAGAATCTAGCAAAACAAATGCCATCCTTGCAGACAAAGGGAAACTGACGAAAGATAATCTTCAAAACATTGTCGTCCTCTGCTGATAAAGAGAATCTAGGAACATAAATGCCATCCCTGCTGACAAAGGGAAACTGACGAAAGAAAATCTTCAAAACATTGCCGTCCTGTGCTGATAAAGAGAATCTAGCAACATAAATGCCATCCCTGCTGACAAAGCGAAACTGACGAAAGAAAATCTTCAAAACATTGCCGTCCTCTGCTGATAAAGAGAATCTAGCAACATAAATGCCATCCCTGCTGACAAAGGGAACTGACGAAAGATAATCTTCAAAATATTGCCGCCCTCTGCTGATAAAGAGAATCTAGAAACATAAATGCCATCCCTGCTGACAAAGGGAAACTGACGAAAGATAATCTTCAAAACATTGTCGTCCTCTGCTGATAAAGAGAATCTAGCAACATAAATGCCATCCCTGCTGACAAAGGGAAACTGACGAAGGAAAATCTTCAAAACATTGCTGTCCTCTGCTGATAAAGAGAATCTAGCAACATAAATGCCATCCCTGCTGACAAAGGGAAACTGACGAAAGAAAATCTTCAAAACATTGCCGTCCTCTGCTGATAAAGAGAATCTAGCAATATAAATGCCATCCCTGCTGACAAAGGGAAACTGACGAAAGAAAATCTTTAAAACATTGTCGTCCTCTGCTGATAAAGAGAATCTAGCAACATAAATGCCATCACTGCTGACAAAGGGAAACTGACGAAAGAAAATCTTCTAAACATTGCCGTCCTCTGCTGATAAAGAGAATCTAGCAACATAAATGCCATCCCTGCTGACAAAGGGAAACTGACGAAAGAAAATCTTCAAAACATTGTCGTCCTCTGCTGATAAAGAGAATCTAGCAACATAAATGCCATCCCTGCTGACAATGGGAACTGACGAAAGAGAATCTTCAAAACATTGCCGCCCTCTGCTGATAAAGAGAATCTAGAAACATAAATGCCATCCCTGCTGACAAAGGGAAACTGACGAAAGATAATCTTCAAAACATTGTCGTCCTCTGCTGATAAAGAGAATCTACAAACATAAATGCCATCCCTGCTGACAAAGGGAAATTGACGAAGGAAAATCTTCAAAACATTGTTGTCCTCTGCTGATAAAGAGAATCTAGCAACATAAATGCCATCCCTGCTGACAAAGGGAAACTGACGAAAGAAAATCTTCAAAACATTGCCGTCCTCTGCTGATAAAGAGAATCTAGCAACATAAATGCCATCCCTGCTGACAAGGGGAAACTGACGAAAGAAAATCTTCAAAACATTGCCGTCCTCTGCTGATAAAGAGAATCTAGCAACATAAATGCCATCCCTGCTGACAAAGGGAAACTGACGAAGGAAAATCTTCAAAACATTGCCGTCCTCTACTGATAAAGAGAATCTAGCAAAATAAATGCCATCCCTGCTGACAAAGGGAAACTGACGAAAGAAAATCTTCAAAACATTGTCGTCCTCTCCTGATAAAGAGAATCTAGCAACATAAATGCCATCCCTGCTGACAAAGGGAAACTGACGAAAGATAATCTTCAAAACATTGTCGTCCTCTGCTGATAAAGAGAATCTAGCAACATAAATTCCTTCCCTGCTGACAAAGGGAAACTGACGAAAGAAAATTTTCAAAACATTGCCGTCCTCTGCTGATAAAGAGAATCTAGCAACATAAATGCCATCCCTGCTAACAAAGGGAAACTGACGAAAGAAAATCTTCAAAACATTGTCGTCCTCTGCTGATAAAGAGAATCTAGCAACATAAATGCCATCCCTGCTGACAAAGGGAAACTGACGAAAGAAAATATTCAAAACATTGTCGTCCTCTGCTAATAAAGAGAATCTAGCAACATAAATGCCATCCCTGCTGACAAAGGGAACTGACGAAAGATAATCTTCAAAACATTGCCGCCATCTGCTGATAAAGAGAATCTAGCAACATAAATGCCATCCCTGCTGACAAAGGGAAACTGACGAAAGAAAATCTTCAAAACATTGCCGTCCTCTCCTGATAAAGAGAATCTAGCAACATAAATGCCATCCCTGCTGACAAAGGGAAACTGACGAAAGAAAATCTTCAAAGATTGCTGTCCTCTGCTGATAAAGAGAATCTAGGAAAACAAATGCCATCACTGCTGACAAAGGGAAACCGACGAAAGAAAATCTTCAAAACATTGCCGTCCTCTGCTGATAAAGAGAATCTAGCAACATAAATGCCATCCCTGCTGACAAAGGGAAACTGACGAAAGAAAATCTTCAAAGATTGCTGTCCTCTGCTGATAAAGAGAATCTAGCAAAACAAATGCCATCCTTGCTGACAAAGGGAAACTGACGAAAGATAATCTTCAAAACATTGTCGTCCTCTGCTGATAAAGAGAATCTAGCAACATAAATGCCATCCCTGCTGACAAAGGGAAACTGACGAAAGAAAATCTTCAAAACATTGCCGTCCTCTGCTGATAAAGAGAATCTAGCAACATAAATGCCATCCCTGCTGACAAAGGGAAACTGACGAAAGAAAACCTTCAAAACATTGCCGTCCTCTGCTGATAAAGAGAATCTAGCAACATAAATGCCATCCCTGCTGACAAAGGGAACTGACGAAAGATAATCTTCAAAACATTGCCGCCCTCTGCTGATAAAGAGAATCTAGAAACATAAATGCCATCCCTGCTGACAAAGGGAAACTGACGAAAGATAATCTTCAAAACATTGTCGTCCTCTGCTGATAAAGAGAATCTAGCAACATAAATGCCATCCCTGCTGACAAAGGGAAACTGACGAAGGAAAATCTTCAAAACATTGCTGTCCTCTGCTGATAAAGAGAATCTAGCAACATAAATGCCATCCCTGCTGACAAAGGGAAACTGACGAAAGAAAATCTTCAAAACATTGTCGTCCTCTGCTGATAAAGAGAATCTAGCAACATAAATGCCATCCCTGCTGACAAAGGGAAACTGACGAAAGAAAATCTTTAAAACATTGTCGTCCTCTGCTGATAAAGAGAATCTAGCAACATAAATGCCATCACTGCTGACAAAGGGAAACTGACGAAAGAAAATCTTCAAAACATTGCCGTCCTCTGCTGATAAAGAGAATCTAGCAACATAAATGCCATCCCTGCTGACAAAATGAAACTGACGAAAGAAAATCTTCAAAACATTGTCGTCCTCTGCTGATAAAGAGAATCTAGCAACATAAATGCCATCCCTGCTGACAAAGGGAACTGACGAAAGAGAATCTTCAAAACATTGCCGCCCTCTGCTGATAAAGAGAATCTAGAAACATAAATGCCATCCCTGCTGACAAAGGGAAACTGACGAAAGATAATCTTCAAAACATTGTCGTCCTCTGCTGATAAAGAGAATCTACAAACATAAATGCCATCCCTGCTGACAAAGGGAAATTGACGAAGGAAAATCTTCAAATCATTGTTGTCCTCTGCTGATAAAGAGAATCTAGCAACATAAATGCCATCCCTGCTGACAAAGGGAAACTGACGAAAGAAAATCTTCAAAACATTGCCGTCCTCTGCTGATAAAGAGAATCTAGCAACATAAATGCCATCCCTGCTGACAAGGGGAAACTGACAAAAGAAAATCTTCAAAACATTGCCGTCCTCTGCTGATAAAGAGAATCTAGCAACATAAATGCCATCCCTGCTGACAAAGGGAAACTGACGAAGGAAAATCTTCAAAACATTGCCGTCCTCTGCTGATAAAGAGAATCTAGTAAAATAAATGTCATCCCTGCTGACAAAGGGAAACTGACGAAAGAAAATCTTCAAAACATTGTCGTCCTCTGCTGATAAAGAGAATCTAGCAACATAAATGCCATCCCTGCTGACAAAGGGAAACTGACGAAAGAAAATCTTCAAAACATTGTCGTCCTCTGCTGATAAAGAGAATCTAGCAACATAAATGCCATCCCTGCTGACAAAGGGAAACTGAAGAAAGATAATCTTCAAAACATTGTCGTCCTCTGCTGATAAAGAGAATCTAGCAACATAAATGCCATCCCTGCTGACAAAGGGAAACTGACGAAAGATAATCTTCAAAACATTGTCGTCCTCTGCTGATAAAGAGAATCTAGCAACATAAATTCCTTCCCTGCTGACAAAGGGAAACTGACGAAAGAAAATCTTCAAAACATTGTCGTCCTCTGCTGATAAAGAGAATCTAGAAACATAAATGCCATCCCTGCTGACAAAGGGAAACTGACGAAAGAAAATATTCAAAACATTGTCGTCCTCTGCTAATAAAGAGAATCTAGCAACATAAATGCCATCCCTGCTGACAAAGGGAACTGACGAAAGATAATCTTCAAAACATTGCCGCCATCTGCTGATAAAGAGAATCTAGCAACATAAATGCCATCCCTGCTGACAAAGGGAAACTGACGAAAGAAAATCTTCAAAACATTGCCGTCCTCTCCTGATAAAGAGAATCTAGCAACATAAATGCCATCCCTGCTAACAAAGGGAAACTGACGAAGGAAAATCTTCAAAACATTGCCGTCCTCTGCTGATAAAGAGAATCTAGCAAAATAAATGCCATCCCTGCTGACAAAGGGAAACTGACGAAAGAAAATCTTCAAAACATTGTCGTCCTCTGCTGATAAAGAGAATCTAGCAAAATAAATGCCATCCCTGCTGACAAAGGGAAACTGACGAAAGAAAATCTTCAAAACATTGCCGTCCTCTGCTGATAAAGAGAATCTAGCAACATAAATGCCATCCCTGCTGACAAAGGGAAACTGACGGAAGAAAATCTTCAAAACATTGTCGTCCTCTGCTGATAAAGAGAATCTAGCAACATAAATGCCATCCCTGCTGACAAAGGGAAACTGACGAAAGAAAATCTTTAAAACATTGTCGTCCTCTGCTGATAAAGAGAATCTAGCAACATAAATGCCATCACTGCTGACAAAGGGAAACTGACGAAAGAAAATCTTCAAAACATTGCCGTCCTCTGCTGATAAAGAGAATCTAGCAACATAAATGCCATCCCTGCTGACAAAGGGAAACTGACGAAAGAAAATCTTCAAAGATTGCTGTCCTCTGCTGATAAAGAGAATCTAGCAAAACAAATGCCATCCTTGCTGACAAAGGGAAACTGACGAAAGATAATCTTCAAAACATTGTCGTCCTCTGCTGATAAAGAGAATCTAGCAACATAAATGCCATCCCTGCTGACAAAGGGAAACTGACGAAAGAAAATCTTCAAAACATTGCCGTCCTCTGCTGATAAAGAGAATCTAGCAACATAAATGCCATCCCTGCTGACAAAGGGAAACTGACGAAAGAAAACCTTCAAAACATTGTCGTCCTCTGCTGATAAAGAGAATCTAGCAACATAAATGCCATCCCTGCTGACAAAGGGAACTGACGAAAGATAATCTTCAAAACATTGCCGCCCTCTGCTGATAAAGAGAATCTAGAAACATAAATGCCATCCCTGCTGACAAAGGGAAACTGACGAAAGATAATCTTCAAAACATTGTCGTCCTCTGCTGATAAAGAGAATCTAGCAACATAAATGCCATCCCTGCTGACAAAGGGAAACTGACGAAGGAAAATCTTCAAAACATTGCTGTCCTCTGCTGATAAAGAGAATCTAGCAACATAAATGCCATCCCTGCTGACAAAGGGAAACTGACGAAAGAAAATCTTCAAAACATTGTCGTCCTCTGCTGATAAAGAGAATCTAGCAACATAAATGCCATCCCTGCTGACAAAGGGAAACTGACGAAAGAAAATCTTTAAAACATTGTCGTCCTCTGCTGATAAAGAGAATCTAGCAACATAAATGCCATCACTGCTGACAAAGGGAAACTGACGAAAGAAAATCTTCAAAACATTGCCGTCCTCTGCTGATAAAGAGAATCTAGCAACATAAATGCCATCCCTGCTGACAAAGGGAAACTGACGAAAGAAAATCTTCAAAACATTGCCGTCCTCTGCTGATAAAGAGAATCTAGCAACATAAATGCCATCCCTGCTGACAAAGGGAAACTGACGAAAGAAAACCTTCAAAACATTGCCGTCCTCTGCTGATAAAGAGAATCTAGCAACATAAATGCCATCCCTGCTGACAAAGGGAACTGACGAAAGATAATCTTCAAAACATTGCCGCCCTCTGCTGATAAAGAGAATCTAGAAACATAAATGCCATCCCTGCTGACAAAGGGAAACTGACGAAAGATAATCTTCAAAACATTGTCGTCCTCTGCTGATAAAGAGAATCTAGCAACATAAATGCCATCCCTGCTGACAAAGGGAAACTGACGAAGGAAAATCTTCAAAACATTGCTGTCCTCTGCTGATAAAGAGAATCTAGCAACATAAATGCCATCCCTGCTGACAAAGGGAAACTGACGAAAGAAAATCTTCAAAACATTGTCGTCCTCTGCTGATAAAGAGAATCTAGCAACATAAATGCCATCCCTGCTGACAAAGGGAAACTGACGAAAGAAAATCTTTAAAACATTGTCGTTCTCTGCTGATAAAGAGAATCTAGCAACATAAATGCCATCACTGCTGACAAAGGGAAACTGACGAAAGAAAATCTTCAAAACATTGCCGTCCTCTGCTGATAAAGAGAATCTAGCAACATAAATGCCATCCCTGCTGACAAAGGGAAACTGACGAAAGAAAATCTTCAAAACATTGTCGTCCTCTGCTGATAAAGAGAATCTAGCAACATAAATGCCATCCCTGCTGACAAAGGGAAACTGACGAAAGAAAATCTTTAAAACATTGTCGTCCTCTGCTGATAAAGAGAATCTAGCAACATAAATGCCATCACTGCTGACAAAGGGAAACTGACGAAAGAAAATCTTCAAAACATTGCCGTCCTCTGCTGATAAAGAGAATCTAGCAACATAAATGCCATCCCTGCTGACAAAGGGAAACTGACGAAAGAAAATCTTCAAAGATTGCTGTCCTCTGCTGATAAAGAGAATCTAGCAAAACAAATGCCATCCTTGCTGACAAAGGGAAACTGACGAAAGATAATCTTCAAAACATTGTCGTCCTCTGCTGATAAAGAGAATCTAGCAACATAAATGCCATCCCTGCTGACAAAGGGAAACTGACGAAAGAAAATCTTCAAAACATTGCCGTCCTCTGCTGATAAAGAGAATCTAGCAACATAAATGCCATCCCTGCTGACAAAGGGAAACTGACGAAAGAAAACCTTCAAAACATTGTCGTCCTCTGCTGATAAAGAGAATCTAGCAACATAAATGCCATCCCTGCTGACAAAGGGAACTGACGAAAGATAATCTTCAAAACATTGCCGCCCTCTGCTGATAAAGAGAATCTAGAAACATAAATGCCATCCCTGCTGACAAAGGGAAACTGACGAAAGATAATCTTCAAAACATTGTCGTCCTCTGCTGATAAAGAGAATCTAGCAACATAAATGCCATCCCTGCTGACAAAGGGAAACTGACGAAGGAAAATCTTCAAAACATTGCTGTCCTCTGCTGATAAAGAGAATCTAGCAACATAAATGCCATCCCTGCTGACAAAGGGAAACTGACGAAAGAAAATCTTCAAAACATTGTCGTCCTCTGCTGATAAAGAGAATCTAGCAACATAAATGCCATCCCTGCTGACAAAGGGAAACTGACGAAAGAAAATCTTTAAAACATTGTCGTCCTCTGCTGATAAAGAGAATCTAGCAACATAAATGCCATCACTGCTGACAAAGGGAAACTGACGAAAGAAAATCTTCAAAACATTGCCGTCCTCTGCTGATAAAGAGAATCTAGCAACATAAATGCCATCCCTGCTGACAAAGGGAAACTGACGAAAGAAAATCTTCAAAACATTGCCGTCCTCTGCTGATAAAGAGAATCTAGCAACATAAATGCCATCCCTGCTGACAAAGGGAAACTGACGAAAGAAAACCTTCAAAACATTGCCGTCCTCTGCTGATAAAGAGAATCTAGCAACATAAATGCCATCCCTGCTGACAAAGGGAACTGACGAAAGATAATCTTCAAAACATTGCCGCCCTCTGCTGATAAAGAGAATCTAGAAACATAAATGCCATCCCTGCTGACAAAGGGAAACTGACGAAAGATAATCTTCAAAACATTGTCGTCCTCTGCTGATAAAGAGAATCTAGCAACATAAATGCCATCCCTGCTGACAAAGGGAAACTGACGAAGGAAAATCTTCAAAACATTGCTGTCCTCTGCTGATAAAGAGAATCTAGCAACATAAATGCCATCCCTGCTGACAAAGGGAAACTGACGAAAGAAAATCTTCAAAACATTGTCGTCCTCTGCTGATAAAGAGAATCTAGCAACATAAATTCCATCCCTGCTGACAAAGGGAAACTGACGAAAGAAAATCTTTAAAACATTGTCGTCCTCTGCTGATAAAGAGAATCTAGCAACATAAATGCCATCACTGCTGACAAAGGGAAACTGACGAAAGAAAATCTTCAAAACATTGCCGTCCTCTGCTGATAAAGAGAATCTAGCAACATAAATGCCATCCCTGCTGACAAAGGGAAACTGACGAAAGAAAATCTTCAAAACATTGTCGTCCTCTGCTGATAAAGAGAATCTAGCAACATAAATGCCATCCCTGCTGACAAAGGGAACTGACGAAAGAGAATCTTCAAAACATTGCCGCCCTCTGCTGATAAAGAGAATCTAGAAACATAAATGCCATCCCTGCTGACAAAGGGAAACTGACGAAAGATAATCTTCAAAACATTGTCGTCCTCTGCTGATAAAGAGAATCTACAAACATAAATGCCATCCCTGCTGACAAAGGGAAATTGACGAAGGAAAATCTTCAAAACATTGTTGTCCTCTACTGATAAAGAGAATCTAGCAACATAAATGCCATCCCTGCTGACAAAGGGAAACTGACGAAAGAAAATCTTCAAAACATTGCCGTCCTCTGCTGATAAAGAGAATCTAGCAACATAAATGCCATCCCTGCTGACAAGGGGAAACTGACAAAAGAAAATCTTCAAAACATTGCCGTCCTCTGCTGATAAAGAAAATCTAGCAACATAAATGCCATCCCTGCTGACAAAGGGAAACTGACGAAGGAAAATCTTCAAAACATTGCCGTCCTCTGCTGATAAAGAGAATCTAGCAAAATAAATGCCATCCCTGCTGACAAAGGGAAACTGACGAAAGAAAATCTTCAAAACATTGTCGTCCTCTGCTGATAAAGAGAATCTAGCAACATAAATGCCATCCCTGCTGACAAAGGGAAACTGACGAAAGAAAATCTTCAAAACATTGTCGTCCTCTGCTGATAAAGAGAATCTAGCAACATAAATGCCATCCCTGCTGACAAAGGGAAACTGAAGAAAGATAATCTTCAAAACATTGTCGTCCTCTGCTGATAAAGAGAATCTAGCAACATAAATGCCATCCCTGCTGATAAAGGGAAACTGACGAAAAAAAATCTTCAAAACATTGCCGTCCTCTGCTGATAAAGAGAATCTAGCAACATAAATGCCATCCCTGCAGATAAAGGGAAACTGACGAAAGAAAATCTTCAAAACATTGCCGTCCTCTGCTGATAAAGAGAATCTAGCAACATAAATGCCATCCCTGCTGACAAAGGGAAACTGACGAAAGATAATCTTTAAAACATTATCGTCCTCTGCTGATAAAGAGAATCTAGCAAAATAAATGGCGACTTCACTGGGGATAACATGAAACGAAACTTCTGGTTTTAAACTACCTTGTTTCAAAATCTATTGGCAAGATGACTCCGTTGGGGAAGGAGAAGTCTAAATAAAAAGACTCTGTCGGGGAGCACAAGTATGAGGAACGCATCTCTCCAAAAAGTCTCCTGAGTTATGCCCTCTCTGCTGAGAAAGAGAATTGGCAAAGAAAGTATCAAACCTGGCTTATGCTTCGAATGCAAATGAAAATGCTATGTGCTTGATGCGATGCAAATTCTTATGATATGCAAAAGGGGTCCCTCCAGCAAAATAAATGCTGGAGAGAAAAGACTGGCGACAAAAATAAATTATCCTCTGAACAGGAACTCCGCTGAGAAGGATCACTCCAACCGAATCTTTGGATCAACAACTTCTGCTGGGGATGAAATCTCGAAAGAACATCCGCCCCACTGGGGGTTATACATAACCTTTTGAAAAGGGAGGCTACGGCCTGAATCAGAAGAGTGCCAAATATCACTTGGATTTAAAACCTGCTAGGGATGTCATCCACCGTTGGACAAACCGTTGCGAGGATTACCACCAAACTCTGCTTGGCCCCGCTAGCGGATAACATCAAGCTTACTTATCTGTTGAGGATCAGATCGCCCCGTTGCTGCTGAGAAAAATATTTCCTGACTGGCTGAGGAAAACAAGCGTTCAGACTCTGTGGGGAAATAATGTCTTGATCCAGAGAAAATACTTCCCAAGTCTCCTGCTGGAGGAGGTCTGCTCTGCTGAGGAAAGTGCAATCTCAATGCTGGGGAGAGCAAGCTGCTGGGGAAGTATGATCCTGTTGCCCTGCAAGCTTGACTTGTCTTTGTGGTCATAAGCGGCTCTCTGAACTTTCCACCTGCCCCAGGCCACCAGGTCTAATGGAAGAAATCGTCTCAAGAGGATTTTACAGAAGACCGGGCCTTCGCACTGCCCCGGGGTCTTCAAACTCTTGGAGAGATTTATCAGATCTCGACATAACTGCCCCAGACGACCCAATCTGTGAAGTAACTTGCCTCGGAAGGATGTGCAATGACCTGAAATACTCTGCCTCAGTATTTTGTACCATGAAGAGGTGCTCTCATTTAAACATTTTCAGGAATGGACAATCTCCCACACTCTAGAGGTGGCCCATCCCAATATGAGCTTTGAATTGACTTTGCCCCTGATCTTAGAATGAATGCCCCAGAATAACTGAATTTCGGAGAGATTTCTCGACGTGACTGCCCCAGATTGGCTACATCTTAACACGACTTACTGGGGAGAGCCCACTCTACACTGAGTCTCTTGGCAGCATGCCCTTCGATATGATTGTTCTTCGGAATTTTCAAGCAACCCAACTTGGCAGGATCAAGCTTCTTGATTGACTTTCACTGTGTAAGCTGCACTGATGCTTAGGCATATATATGCAAACAGAAAATGTTTATTATGAGAATGACAATTCTAATGCAACACTCATGTTAACCTTGAAGTTTCTATTGAAAATGCATCGCCAAGGCTTGTGAACAAACCACTTGCTGAGATGCGACCTTGATTTTTGAACGGAAAAACACTGCGCACATGCAATACCAACAAATCTTATTAGCACAACTTATAGGAGTCAGGAACGCTATCCTGTTGAAGTACGCTTTCGGAATGAACCCTGTTTCAATTAGGACTTTAAAGGGTTGTAACGTGGTCTGGTTCACGGTTTCAGAAAAAAGGATTTATGGCTCAAAGCTTATCGGTGCCCACCCACTCTTCGTGACGTTCTCCAATCCTATGTTCAGTTAATCTGCCACAAACGCTCATCTCTCCGAAGGTTTCGGATCTTTAAGGAACCCATGCCACTAATGGGTTGACACCTAAGGAGGCTTTGGAGTAACAGTCACCCCTTTTTATCTTTTGTGTCTGTAATCACACGAATTTATTCTTATCAGGGATTTTCTTTTCGCCTTTCGCTTTTTCTTTCTTTATTTAATCCCTAATTTTTGCCTGGACTGACCCTTTTAGGGTTTTCGATTTTGAAGTCCAGCGGGATGCCCTAACTTTTGCCTAAGTCAAGTTTTGACTTAGCGGGATTTCTCTCCTTCTTTTTATTCCCCTTTTGAACAAAGCGCGTGACACTGGTTATCCTGTTTGCTTGGAAGGGTTGTGACTGCCTCACTCCTTAGTTGTTGACGGATAACCATCGGGGTTTCATATCTCTTGTACATTCTCCTTGGAATTTGAGCGCTCGACCAAACTAACTGACGCATACCCTGCCCCTGGGTTAAGTATGAGGGTTTTTTGTACGAAAGAAAACTCCTACTTCAAGGCTCAAAGGGGTTAACGAAGGTTTATCTCCTTATCTCTCCAGTGTTTAGGGGTTTGAAACAATACCTGTACATCCTCAACAGGGTTCTATCCTTGAACCTACAACCGGAGATTTTGCGTTTTCGTCTCATCATCCTCCCTCGAGAGTTCTAAATAAGAAAATTGGTATTGCAGTGTATATAAACATTTAAGAGTGAATACGAATGGATTACTTCGAGGAAAACATACTCATTGCATTAATATCATCATAAAAAAAAACAAACAAGTCTTGCATACATAAGATGCTTTAACAAAAAATAAAACTATAAATGAAAATGCAGTAAAGAAGCTGAAGATTGCCATTGCTGAGGAAGCCTAATTCTTCCTGGACGTACTTGCAGACTGAGTGTTCATTTGAGAAAGGAGGCTTCCATTGATGTGCATATCATCTTCAGCGAATACAATGATCTCTGAGTCTACCAGGTCTTGCACCTTGTGCCTGAACACGTTGCAGTTTTCAATTGAATGTCCCTGTGTGTCTGAGTGATACTCACATCTGGCATCCAGATCATAATCAGGAGGGATAGGGTCAGGAACAGGCTTGGCATCCCTTAGCTGAATCAGAGAGTTCTTGAGCAGGCGAGCAAGGACATCACCGTGAGGGATGCGGAGTGGATCGAAACTTATCGCAGGCCTTCTTGGTCCAAACCGCCTCTATTGCTGATAATCCTGCTGTTGAGGCTGACTTAGGTATTTGTCTGGCTCAGGAGCTTTCCCCCTTAGACTTAATCGAGGAGTAGGTAGCAATTGCGGGTGTGGGGTCTGCAAGAAATGCCCCTGGCTTGATGTAGCTTTGGGAAAGGCAACAGGGATATCCACTTCTTTTTCAACCGCTATAGTAGGACTACCATGTGTGCTTACGCCGCTCGACGTGAATTCGATTGCCTTCGAATCTATCAGATCTTGGACAACATGCTGAAACGCCCTACAATCTTCCACATTATGCCCCGGTGCACCAGAGTGAAAATCACAGTGGGCTCTTGCATCATAACCTGGTGGGGGAGTTCCAGAGGGAGGAGCCAAGGTCCTTTTCCGTACCAGTTGCAACCGAAGGAGGTGCTGGAATAACTGAGAATATGGCACTGGTGGGGCCTCAAAATGCCTATTCCGCTTAGGCGTAGATTATGGCGAGCGCGGAGCACGATTCTGTCGTTGTTGAGGTACAGCCGGGACAGTCACAGTGGCAATCTGCTCACCCTTCTTGAACACCGGGGGAGAGATAATTCCAGTCGCAGCTTCAGGCATGAGGGTATTACCTTTGCTTATCACACCTCTCACAACTTCCATAACCAGACCCATTTGATCTTTAGTTGGTTGACCTCTTCTTTCAGCACCTGCTGCTCTTGCATGAGGGTTTGCATGTTCCCCATAAACTGCTCCATCTGGCCTCGCATTTCCCTCAACTCAGCTTGGATTTGTTCCATGATTCTCTTCTGATTTGGTCTGGTAGAATACCGATGAATGCGCTGATCTGCAATCCTGAGATGAGAACAAGATAAGAATTCCGGAGATAAACACCTGTCATGCAAAATGAATATGCAAAATGATTATGCCAATGATTATGCAAATGCAAATGGACATGTTTGAAAATTCACAAGGCGATCCACCCCTTGATTCCGGTTTAATAACAAGATATAATAGAACTTCTGCTCATATAATAAGAAAGCCAGAGGAAAACCAAGTGCCGACAATCACAAATCCAAGATAATAAGTCTGAATATAAAAACCAAAGGTCCCAACCAACAAGCCTGGTGGTGATCCACATGTAATAAAAGAGAGAAGAAAACTAAGGCATGTCATCAAAAATCACAAGTGTCAATCCCCCCCATCCATTATGCTTTCTACACCAGTCTTGAATTTCCTCGAACAACTTTCTGGTATCGGGATGCTTCGGTCTCTGAATCAGTCCTTGAATAAGAAGGTCTCTCCTGTGTATGATCCCATCCAAGTATCGACAATGTAACTCCCAATCATCTTCTTTAGTAGCACCATCTGTGCTAGGACCTTCATGTCTAAATCTCTTCACTTCAGCTTGGACCTTCAGTTCCTCCATGGAGGCTATAGCTTCATTGAGTTGGTCTTGGACTGCTTGTCTCTTGAATATTCCTGATAAGATCTCGGCGTCTTTCTTCTTGAGCGTTGACTTCAACTGATAAATCTTAGCTATGTAGTCATCTTCCTTTCTCTTATTCTCAGCCATGGCAGTTTCTCGGTGCTCATCAAACCTGTGAATCTTCAACAAAGTCTTGCCTAATTCCTCCTCCTTGGTCAGGAGAACATTACTGATACCATCCAAAGCTTGTTTCATTCTTTCTCTGGATGCGACCATGTCAGCAAGCTCTTTTTCTGCTTTAGCAAGGAGCTCTGTCTTCAACTTGGCAGTATGAATAGCTTCGCCCCGCTCATGCTTCCACTGATAGATCTCTCTCTTTAGCTCATTATTTTCTTCCCGCAACCTTTCCTTTTCAGCCCATAACTTGTCATACTTCTCTATCTCAACTGTGGTAGGAGGCTCGATCACCAAAGGATACAAAGGTGGTTCCACCGGGAAAGGAAGAAGCTCCTCTTCTGCTCTCTTCTTGATCCACTATTTATAGGGAGGAAAAGCCCGGTTATTACACTTTCCGAATTACATCTTACCCTTCTTGGTTACCTGTTTCCAAGCATTCACAACCTTCTTTATCACCTCCTGATCCTTAATACCATTGAAGAATAAGGACTCTCTGATGTCTCTCTCATCCGGTGGACCTCTCAAAGGATAACCAAACTGTCTGATAGCTAGGGAGGGATTATAGTTAATTCCACCTTTCCTCCGTATCAAGGGAACATTAGGGAATTCTCTGCATTTGCAAATGATCTCCATTCCTAGCAAGTCACGATTAATCCAAACGATGTTATCAGCAGTCAAGCCCATAACCCTCTTAGACCACTTCAGAGAATCTTTCGTATCAATGAAGGCGCCAGATTCGGGGAGACGACTTAGAAACCAAGTAGATAAAAGTGGTGCACAACAACTCACAGTTTCCCCACGCCTATTCTCATTCTTGTAGTGGACTGAGTGATACACATCACCTAGCAAGGTAGGTATAGGATTCTTCGAAATAAAGATCCTGACGACATGCATATCCACCAGATCAGGAATATTCAGAAACAAAACAATCCCGTAGATACACATGGCCAGAATAGCTTGGAAAACAGTCCAGTTCTTCTCTTTGACATGTATGCAAGCCTGATCAAACAAGAACTTCAACAAGAAACCCTTAACTCCTTGTTTTTCTGCAATATTACTGTTAAGAACGGATTCGTCAATATGAAGAGCAACAGCCATATCTTTCACCCCGGGGTGTTCTTCAGAAAAGAAAACTATATCATGACGGATAGGAATTCCCAAAATAAATGAGAACTCCTCCAACGTTGGAGCCAGGATGTAGTCCGGGAAAGTGAAGCAACACAGAGACGGATCGCAGAACTGAAGAAGCGTGTGAATGGCATCCTTCTCATACTGGGAGATATTATAAACAAATTTCAGAAGTCTCCCATACCTTCCACTGAACTATGTACGAACCCCGGAACTAGCCATATTAATCAATTTATGAATCCGTGTCAAAGTCGGCTCTGGGAACGAATAGGCAACAGTCTTCTTTCTCTGAACATCCATGCTGAAGTAACCTCAGAAAACCGGAATCAAGAGTAAGATGCAAGCCCTACAAAATGTCAAACATGTCAGAATGCAAAAAATGATATGCTCATGTGAACATGGGGTCAAGGCACACTGCTGGATGTGTTGTGCTGTTAGCTGAACGAGAAACCAGAAAACCAGAACTCTGAACCACTGAGATAACCCAAGTAATTAGACATTGATGAGAAATCCAGAATAAGGGTAGGTTGAAGGTCTCGGTTACCTGCAAACCTGCAAACACCCATCCCCTCTCTCTTGTAGGTACTAGGATGTTTAGTATCCCGGGCTCTAAGGTGGAGAAATGATGATACGTTCACCATGTCTGGTTTGGCATCATCATCAATCAAGGAGGCCTCAACTGATTCTCCAAGGCGGAAGGTCCTCAGCTTTGGCACTGAGGTCGAGAAACAATAGTACATTCATCCTTCTGGGTACAGTACTAAAGTCAATCGAGGAGTGCCTCCACTGATTCTCTTCAAAACGTAGGGGCCATCCTATGCGAGTTCCAAAGCGGGCCCCCGGGTGCGAATGGGTTTGCCACGGGACGTGGTCTGCCACTGTCACCACTAAAGAGGGATGTTTCCACTAAGGTCCTCAATGATCGGTCACCAGAGTCGACAGCTCTCTAGATCAATACCCCAACATGCGCAAGACACACGTTTGAATGCGTCCCAAGATAGCCTCGTCTGGTTGTGAATTTCGTGAACACACAAACGTACCAAGCGGGCACGTAGGTCCCACTTCTTTCCACTCTAGTCCTAGGGTATTCTCAAGCCTTGGTATTGGGCTTATCTCTCAGACCTACCCAACCTGCAAAACAAAGACAGCCAGCACAGCACAGCAGCATGATAATAATAAAAAAATGAAATGCGGAAAATGCGGTAAAAATAAAATAAAATACAACACACATAAAGCAAAACAAAAACAGAACACCCAAAGAAAATAAAGACAAGCAAGCGTTAGGATTGACTCGCTTAGGGATGGACCAGCATAGGTCAACCAGAGTCCCCAGCAGAGTCGCCAGCTGTCGCTCCCAGGATTTTCATCCAGGTACAAACGTGAGAGTGGCGCGGAAAAACAGAGTCGCCAGCCGTGTAAATTTATCCCAAGAGAGGGAAAGGGAACACCGCATAAACTTGAGGAAGAGGGAAAGGAATGGTCATCGCAACCATAACCTGGGTTCGGGAGTCGGTTACGCGAGGGGAAGGTGCTAGCACCCCACGCGTCCATCGTACTCGATGGGATCCACGCTTGTTGTCTATTCTAAGGGTGAGTCATACTATCATCTAGGGCTGTACTAAACGGGGGAGGAAAAACTAAGACAGACTCGGTAGGACGTCGACGTCCTAGGCCTACGTACCCCTTTTGTGCAATGGGGAATTCAGAGTCAACGTAGTTCGGACCAAGTTCTTTTTGTGTTTTTTATAAGCGACGTTAAGTTCGCGTCCGGCAGTTAGGGTCGATGCCTGTTTGCGACTCAGACGGAAGGTAACGTGCCCTTTTTTAAAATAGCCTTTAAGTTGAAGGTCCCGAAGGACAAAAAGGTTTGAAGTTGGTTTGTGTTTTTTAGGACAGAAGTGGCTTAAGTTAGTTCCTAAGCTGCATTGCACCAAAGTCTAGGGTACAGGGGCGAATACTTAACGCATCATCCCAAGACAGGACGCTCGCTAAGCACTCTAGAAAGATGAGAGGAAGCCCCTCATTTCTCATTCCCCATACTTAAGGCTCGTGCGCAATACGCCTTATTATTATTAAGTGTTTTAAAGAAATTTGAGATGAGAAGAGAGAAGACACAAGGGTAACTCTAAAGGGAAACTAATGGTCCTAATGTTATCATGCATGGGTGACCTACGGTTAGTGAGGCTTGAAGATGACCTAAACCCTAAAGAATAAAGATAGGAGAGAAGAAAGGTAAGGGTAACCATGGATACTTATCCATACCCTTAAGGAACTTACTCTGATCCTGCATAAAGGGTTAGTGAGAAACAGACATGAATAAGAGCAATGAGGTGAATGAAAATCAAACAACGGCAAACAATGATAATAATAATCCAAACATGAATCAAAGAAACAAAGAGACAGCCCCCAAAGCAAATGGCACAAGTGCCTTTCAAACAAGGTAATTAGATAGGATCAAAAATGTGCCTGCAAGAAAATCTCAAGCGAAAATAACTCCGATAATTAGAAAAATGATTCCTAAAATTCCCAAATTAATCATTAAGGTTCCTCAACCAGAGGCAACCAACATATAAAAAAAATCCCTGCAAAAATTCAAAGTGTTAGCCGTTCAAATAATCATATAGAACTCGAGTAAGGGATGGTGTTCAATGTGCCAAGGAGAAGGACCTAAATGCAACACGAAAAATATTTAAAAATGAAAGAAAAATATTTTTATGCAATTTAGTATGTCAATGAATAAATGCAAAAGGAACGGATCGAAAATATTATGTAGATGAGGAGAATTAAAATGAAGAAGTTTATGTATGCATGCGATGTGTAATTAAAAGGAGATTAACGAAACAATTATTTTAAATGATAAAAATAAAATAAAAATAAAAATAAAATTTGTAAAAATTTTATAAGACAATAAAAATGATGTATGAAATTTTTTAGGATTTTTAGATGTGATTTACTATTTTTAAACAATTAAGATGAAATGCAATGATCAAATAAATATAAGTAAAAAATGAAATATGCCAGGGGGTGTGGATAGCAATAAAATGCGTTGAACAATGGCAATGGGCTGCAGGGGGGGTGCGGAACGCAAAGGTCCAACGAAAAGGGCCCAAGGGCGAAGTCAAATGAGGGAGTATGGTAGAAGGTCAACGTCCAGAATTAATCCTGGCCAGCCATCTAATCCAATGGACGTTATCCAGTCAACACAATAAAGAAGTAATCATGATTAACAAAACTGATCCAATGGTGCACCGTACCTTCCATAGTCACGCGCACACACCAACACACGGACCTACCATGCACCGGCCACGTGCTTCTCACGTGTCTCATTTAATTGCTGTCACACTAATGGCCGCCTGATCTAAAGTCCACCGTGACCAAGGACCGTGATTGGCAGACGCACGGTACTCCCCCTAAGCTGGCACACATTCGATCAATAAAATAAAAACATAAAAAAAATAACAAGTGGCAGCATGTGGTGCGTTAGATCTGGCAATGAATGGCCAAGATTGTCTCTTCCTCCTTGAATCCCACTCGCCGGACTGTACCTCCGGCAGCCGCCGGAGATGGGGCTCCGGCCACCTCTCCGGTGAGCTGCAACGTGCAATTTTCCAGAAAATACAAACAGGTACACTATTTTGACCAGAAAAACGCCAGGAATCCAAATATGGCCTTAAAAAAATCAAATTGTTAGCGTATAATAAAAAACAAATGAAAAACCAATTGGGTACCAAACTTTAAATCCACATTATAAGCAATTCACACATCCATAATTAAAAATAATTATATCAGCGCGACCACCATTCATCACACGTCAATATTCATGCAAAAAATAGGAGTTTTAAGAACACGAAAAAACCTCTCAACCGGAGATGGAGCAGCTCCAATCCTTGCCTTTGGCTGCGAACGGTGGTTGATTTGCACTCTAGAAAGCCCCAGGAAAATATTTGTGGAAAAACTTCTCGCCAAAACCTTGTGGATCGTGAGTTTTGATGAAAAATCTTCTTTTAGGGTTTTCTTGAGAACTCCTCCAATTGCACGTGCATAAACCCTAACCAATGCGTGAATGGGTTTTAAATACTTAGGGTTATTCTTCTGATGATGAGTTGGGCCTGGGCAATTCCATGTTTAATGATTTTTGAATTATTTCATTTAATATTGAATTTTAACTAATTAAATCCAATAAAAATAAAATAAAATGAGGAAAAATCAAATATATTCTCTTTGGGTCGTGCATGGCTTTATGTTTGAGTTTGGTTTAAGAAACTTATGGCCCATTTGTCAAAATTTGGGTTTTAGGCATAGTTTGCTTTGTGCACCTCCTCAAAATTGTCCAACTTTGACTAAGCATAACTCCTTCAACTTTTAGATCCTTAATGCAAACTAATACTTTTTAGAAACCTCAAGATGTCCTCTAACCAACCCTTTTGGTCCCATGTCAATTTGATCTGCCATGTTCAAGTTATGAGCTTTTGAAAAAGGTTGACTTTTGTTGACTTTCAAAATGACCTATAATGTCTTGGCTCATATCTCCCGAATGAAGCATTTATGGACTTGGCTTGTGAGATACAAAGTTGTAGGGAATTAAATTTCCTTCAAGATGGTCTTTGGTTGGGGAATTTTTGATGAAGTATGTGGGAGTTAGGCCTGGTCAAAGTACGGTTGACTTTTCCTACAAAAACCCTAGTTTAGTAACTCCCGATTCTTGATGATTCTGAGGTTTCCCTGATGAATCATGATCAACCCTTGATAAAATGATGGATTTCACCCCATAATCTTGATTTTGACCAAAAATCTTGAGGTTTGACTTTGTGTTGACCACAGTTGACTTTTTGACCAAGTTACCTGATTTTCAATCCATTGGCCAATTGAACTTCTCCTGAACCAAACTGATGGCCAATCTTCCACTCTTAGATACTCAGGGACCCAAGGAAGACCATAGAATCAAGTCTTTCCCAAAAAAATCAGAAATAAACTGACTTTATAGCAAACCCTAGTTTTGGTACCCTCAGTCTAGGAGGAAATAGCACAGTCTCCAAATCCAAATTCCTCTCAATATGATGTGTATCCTCTCCAACAAAGATAAGATATGCCATTTGATGATGATAAAAACCCAAGGAGCTTTCCTATTGGAGCAATAAACCCAAGAATCTCAAAACCCTAATTCATGCACTGGTTAGGAGGGAGTAATCCACTTGAAATCCCTTGCCACCTGTGAACCCCTGATGATGTAGTAGACCAGATAAGACCTTTCTGAACTGCCTCAGGCACCTTGACCCCATGCTAATGATATGCATACATGATAATGCAAAAAAATGAAATGAAACATAAACCAGTTAGTAAAAAAGTAAGGAGGGCAAATTTTGGGGTGCAACACCAACTTGTCATTAACATGTTCAACTTGTATCCATGCTTAAATGTTCAAGTATGCTTGGTTGTTTCCCTTACTATATTCATTAGATCCTCGATTCATCTTGAATACATATACTTGCTTGAACTTCCCTGTAATTGCTCCCATGAATTTAAAACTTTGCTTACATGTTCAAGTATTTCCTTCATAAACACTTACCATGATGAATATATCTCTTTGAAATGCACATCATCTTTTCAATTTCAAAACCTCACGGGTCTCCACTTGGTATAAGTCCCTTACCTTTTTTTAAACTCACACAATGATTAATTATTTGTTCATGTGAGTACTTTGTTAAAATCATACTGGTTTAAACATTTATTTCATAGAATTTCATAAATTTAATCAACACTCATAACATGTTTAGACATGGGCCTCTATTAGAGTGTAATTCCCTCCCCTCCTCCTCAAAACTTTCTTCAATTTCTCAAAAGCTTTTCACCTATCCAAACCTCAATTTTCAACTCCCATCAAACACAACCCTAGTGGCATCAATTTCAAATCCATGGGGCTCTGTCAAGAGTGTAAGACGCATTACATTTCAAACTCATAGACCTCTTTCAAGAGTGTAAGACCCATTATGTTGTACCCCAAATTTTACCCCTTAGATGTCATATTTTCTTGCATCTACATTTAGACCTCAATCATTTATGCATTGTTAACTAACCATTTCTTTTGCGAGTCGTTTCTTTTTATTGCGGAAGATAGGGTTTACATAAAGAGGACAAGGTCTCCCTAGGACATCTTTTGACCAAGTGCAACCATTTGAATCTACATGCATCCAAGAAGACTTTTTCGACAAGAAATCAAATGTTTCACCAAGACAAGTCAACCATTGCCTTTCATGTCAAGCAAAGTGTGATCCCAAGTCTTGAGAAATTATGCCATGGGTTAACAAACATCTTTGGAATTCACCTTTGAGCCTTAAAGATTTTTTCTCTTAAGTGCAAGAATTTTTCATGGAGATAAAATATTCACCAAGGTGTAACATATCAAAGTGGTGCCAGGGGGGATTTAATTTTGCCATTTCCTAAAGTTTGTTCCCATGACATTTATTTGTTCATGGACATATGGTTTATCTCAAATTTCTAATGGGCCCAAAATGTGTCATTTGGATCAAAGGCCATAAGGTGGTGAAAATTCAAAGTAGTGCCCCGTATTGGTTAAGCAACAAGGCCCCATGCATTTAGTTTAATTCTTGTGCCACTTGTTATTTGAAAAAAATATGAAGATGCTTTGCTTCAAAAACAAGTTTCGTGGAGTCACTAAATGTTACCTTTTTGAGCCTACTCTCTCCTGACGAAGCCAAAAGGTCGCTGAGATATCATGTTGGATTAGTGAAATAAAAGGGTTCAACATAAGGTGTCTGTGTTCATACTCAGGAATCCGTAATGTCCAAATTCAAATTATTACCTCTTTCCACCTTTTTTCTCCAATGACAAAAATAAAGAAGTTTTTGGAGTGAATACTTAAGAATGAAAATAACAGACTACACCACCACCTCCTCCGCTGCACTTGTTCAGCATAGTGATCTCCAGGATTGACTAAGATCAACGGCTGAGGGGAGTGAGGCACAAACCCTAATTCCTTACCCAGCAGGCCATGCAAACCCTAATTTTTTCTCCTGTGGACAAATCAATTATCCACTGTATCTCCAAGGCACGGATCAACTTGCTTCTCCTATAAAAGGAGACCATTTCTCCTTTGTTCAACACACCAGAAAATGCCAAGAAATTTATCTCTACTTCTCCCTCCCATAATCCTGCAAGCAATCCTTAAACTTGCAAGGAACTCATCACTTTCCATTCCCTCTGTAGTATACAGAAACACTATAAAAGAAATCACCCAGAAAAATACCAAGAAACTCATCAAAACCTCTTCACTTTTCCATTTTTTTAAGTTCTGCAAGTAACCTTCAAAGCTTGCAAGAACTTATCCTTTTTATTCCCTCCCGTAAGCACTGCAAATCTCCAGTACCTTAACCACCAAAAGCTCGTGTTTCTTTCTGAGGGTGTTGACGCTGTAGCAGTTGAGGAAGGAAAGCACATCCACCACTTCCAAAAACTCTCACCGGTGAAGAAGCAGTGGACTTTCTCCACTAGGTATCACTTAACTCACTCTATTTTTTTATACACGATGATCATGTGATACATACTTGCACCATACTGTTATCATATTTGTTATCTTATTATCGTCTGAGCATGTGTTCATTCTGCTCCATTTGGTTATCATGTTTTCTATATTCCTGAACGTCTGCTTAGTACTTGTTCTTGTGATGAAATCATTAACATGATTGTTTCATTTTGTTAATCGTCAACTGGTATTCGTATTCGAAAACTGAACAAAAATAAAATAAATAAAAGAAGTTTGTGGTGGCACTCGCCACGTTAGAAATATGGCACCCGCCACCCACACAAAATAAATAAATAATGATAAGACCCACATACACATGGCGCCCGCCATGCATATAGTGGCGTCCGTCACCCATCCCAAACACATCAAAAATGCACACACCACATAATAATAAAAAAAAAAGAAAAGAAAAAAGAAAAAGGACTCCATGGCGCCAGCCATGTCAAAGGTGGCGCAAGCCACCATGTGAGGCTCCATGGCGCCAGCCATGCATGAGTGTGGCGAGAGCCACTTAGCCTTTTTATTTTTTTTCGTTCATTTTATCATTTTATGTGTTTATTTCTTATTTCACTTTTTATGTTTCTTTTCTTCTCCTAATATTTTCAAAAAAGCATTAAAAATATTCATTAGTTCATTTTATTTTCTTAGACTTCTTTTTGTAAATAAAATCAACTCTTTTTCGGGAAGATGTCAATAAATGTGTCTTTGAAGTATTGCTGTAACTTGCAAATTTGTTAGAACTTCGTTTCCAGATTTTAACAATTTCACCATTAGGGTGTTGGCTTTTTTTACTTTTGTTGTTGAACTTCAAATGTAATTGTTTTCAAAAAAGGAGAATGTTTTCCCTGCCATGCTTGACATAATTATGGAGCATTGATTTTAAAGAGTTTTTCTTGAGAGCATGTTGTAACTTGTAGATTTTATTGAACTTTGTTTCCTGACCTTAACAAAATCTCGTCATGAGAATGATGTTTGACCTCTATTGCTAAGTTGCATGACTCTAAATACCTTTGTTTCTAAACTACGAGAATGCTATTTGTTTTCTTATTCTCTGTTGAAGTTGCATGACCTGAATCCAAATGCTTCATGTTTTCAAATTGTGAAGAGTGCCCTCTCTGCCATACTTGTCACATTTACATGATCATTTGTGTAGCGAGCGATTTTAGACACGGTTCTTAAGCGATGTCGCTCTCTGCGGTTAAGTTTACTACAGGTCGATTCATTTTTTATCCTATTGAAGCTGATGAAGGAAGGGAAATAGATGTCTCCAATTAATCCTGCTTTGCATACTGAGTCTAAACAGCGGTCTGTTAGGTTACGGATGCGATCGATGTGGGGGGCCTTTGTACTGGTTATTTGTATTTTCGCCAATACTGCTTTCTTTCTCTCTGGGATTTTCCGCCGGGGAACAAGGATTAGGATGTTAGAACTGATACTTTTTGATAGATATGTGAGAGTATGGGATTTTGGGTTTTTGTTTAGTGTGCTCGCTAAGATCTTTTCTTTCAATCTTATGCCTACGTATTCCCGTTTACCGAAACAGGGAAATCAGAGCGTTCGTAGGTCCTCCTATTCTATGGGAGGAAATGGTGTTTTGGTGTCTTGTTCAAAGCCCAAGACGTGAAGCGAAAGGTGGTTTGTATCTTGTTCAAAGCCCAAGATGTGAAGCTGAAAGGGTGTTGACTTTAGAGAGAATTTGTCATCTCTAAAGAGGGGGTTGTATGTCACAACTGTTTATAAAGGAGAATTACTTTAACCGAGATATGTGAATCCGACAATGCCATAATTTCCTTTAAAGGGGATTTTAACCTGAAGGAGAAGACTTTAACTCAGTGTAGAGCAATGCCATCTTTCCTTAGGAATTTCTCATGCTAAAAGAGGGACAGTGGCATGGATGTAGATGATCCAGAGGCTTACCGCTTACAGTGATTAGATGAAAGGGAAAGAGTTGTTGATGTTTGTGTACTGTGAATGAGGCACAACTTTGATGCTAAAAGGTTGATTGGATCAACTAGTGGTTTTCTTATACAAAGCCTAAGAGTAGGCTATTGGCCCAACAAGAGGGAGTTTTTATGTGTCTCGTACGAAGCCCGAGAGAGAGGCTAAAAGGTTTTGACTCAACGAGGGAATCTTTTGGTATCTCGTATAAAGCCCGAGATGGAGGCTATTTGACTCAACAAGAGAGTTTTTGTATCTCGTACAAAGCCCGAGATGGAGGCTGAAGATTTTGTTTGGCTCAATAAGAACCTTTTTGTGTGTCTCGTACAAAGCCCGAGAGAGAGGCTAAAGTGGTTTGACTCCACGAGGGAGTCTTTTGTATCTCATACGAAGCCCGAGATAGAGGCTGAAAGGTTTGCTATCTCAGTTAAGTGACAGGTCCAGTATACTGATTAAGAGAAAATCAGTTCTTATATGAGTAACACTGTACTCATGGATTTGATCTGAGGATCGGGATTGTTCCCTGTTCTTTAAGGAAACCGGGAAATCCAAAGGGTATTGAGACTGTCCGAGTCTACGGGTTTCCTTCCTATTTAACAAAAGGGTCACTTGAGAATGTCTTTGAGACTCAAGGATATTGGACTATCCGTGTCCGGGGTTTTATCTTTTGTACTATGCTTTGAGAAACAGTAGTAGACTCTTTGAAAGGGCTGTTCTATGCAGATGACTAAGTTCTGTTCCTATACCTCTAGGAGGTCGTCGGGACAATTTGTACGAAGCCCAAGAGGAGGCTGGAAGCTTTTAAGAAGTCGATCGGTCCTTGTATGAAGCCCAAGAGGAGGCTATCATTCCCGGAGGAAGAGATCATTATACGAAGCCTAAGAGGAGGCTGTGAATACTTCTAAGAAGCCGATGGGTCCTTGTACTAAGCCCAAGAGGAGGCGGGGTTGCTTTTAGGAAGCCTGTGGGTCCTTGTACGATGCCCAAGAGGAGGCCGATGCTTTTAAGAAGCCCGTGGGTCCCAAACCCCGAGACATTCAAGGCAAGCTATTCACAAGGAATAGATCAAGTCAGGAAAGTTCAAGAATTTGGAAGAAACTCAAAGATGCCATTCACGGAGAATACATTCATCTTTGGGAGTAGAGTTTCTTGACAATTCCTAACGAGGACAGCCGAAGAGAAGACTATATCTGGTGATCCTATTTGGGGATCTAGGTGTCTATTTCTACGAATAAACGAAACGGCGTCACCTAGTTCTAGACGTAGTTGCCGGGGAAACTCTAAATATCTATACTATTATTACACAGTTGATATGAGTTTATGAAAGAAGACTTACAGCGAAACAGCCCCACAATACAGTTATATGTATATGAAAGCAGTAAATGAAAGCGTATAAACACTTACTCGGTTGTAGAGCTTCCATGTTGTTTGGTTAGTTGTTCAACAAAGAAAGATTGAAAACAACAGTATATTCAAAATCAAAGGAGAAAGTTCTTTGAAAAAGAAAGATTTGGGGCTTACAGCTCAAGGAGAGGCCCAGGGTTTTATCAGTGAGCGCACTGTTTGAATTTGTACAGAGGGACTTATACAAGTGACTGTGGCCCAAAAATTGTTTTCTGTACAAAGGGATGGGTCTTACACTCTCTCAAGAGGCCCAAAAAGTTTAAAGAAAAGAAATGGGTCTTACTACTCGAGGGTAGGCCCAGAGTTTGTTTTTCAATGGATGATGATCGCGTCGAACTTTTTGAAATACAACGGGACTTATACAATAAGTGAGGCCCAAAATAGGTTATATTTACAAAGGGTTGGGTCTTACACTCTATTAGAGGCCCAAAGTGTTTTAAAGAAAAGAAATGGGTCTTACTACTCGAGGGTAGGCCCAAAGTTTGTTTTTTTCAACGGATGATGATCGCGTCGAACTTTTTGAAATACAACGGGACTTATACAATAAGTGAGGCCCAAAAATTAGGTTGTATTTACAAAGGGTTGGGTCTTACACTCTATTAGAGGCCCAAAGAGTTTTGAAAATGATTTATGAGGGTTGAATTAATCTAAGAACCCTAATTTATTTCCAAAATGTATTTTAATTGAATAAAAATTCAATTAAAATGATCAAAAATTGTTTAACATGTGGGAAACAAATTGTGATCTTGGATTAATGCTTCAAAAATTAAGTATTGACCACTTGCAGCTGGTGATCGTGATTTGTGTAGGAGGTGTTACAGTTGTGTTGTAATGATCTGAACAGCTTCCCTACACCCTATGGAGTGTGTTTGAATGCTTGGATTTGATGGAAATTGGCTGGATCATTTCATAGCATCTCAACTGCACCTTGGTTAAAACCTTGAGCAATTGACTGGTGATTCTGAGAAATCAGTGTTCCAGTTGTTGTTTAAATGTTTGATCAGCTCATATGTGATGTATATGAGGTGTGTGAGTGATTGGTTTGGTTGGAAAAGCTCTCAAACTCAAAACCTGATAGTTACCTTGCTAAGAAAGACATTTTTGCCAAGAGAAAGAGATTTTGAGAAAGGCAAGTGTTGTAGGCCTTTGGTGTACTTAAACTGAACACAATTGAGCTCTATTTATAGTAGAGCAAGTTTGTTTTTTCAAGGAATAGTGAATGGCAACTGCTGAGTAGGTTTGGCCAATGTTGGCAAATGAAAATCCAACTCTCCTCTAGCCATTGACTAGAGGTTAGGGCACAGAGCTTTGGTTCCCTTGGTCTTGGATAAGTCTTGACTGAATTCAGTTGAGAATGGCTCAGTCCATGCCACCTTGGTGTATGTATTGAATGCTCCAATCCAAAATTGGAGTCTTGTCCCTATTTTGGCCATTCTAGGTTCAACATGCTATTTCTTGTTCCATGGACTTTGGAGGCTTGGCTCAGTGATTGTCCCCTTTAGATTCAATCCTCAGATGTGTCCAAGTGGATAGGAGCATTTGAATTTGGCTGATTTTGGCAAATCGAGCAAAAGTGCAAATTCTGCCTTGCCTTGACAGATTTCAACAAGGCAACTTGCCAATGTCATATCTCATGGTGTAAGTTGAATTTGGTAATGTTCTTGGCCATTTTGGAAAGCCCTTGCATGACACAACAACTGTTTGAACATGTTTGGTTTTGATCTCTTTTGAATCCAAGTGAAAAATCCCCCTACATTTGGCAAAAAGTGAAGTGAAATCTGACTTAGTGGAATTTTCACCAAGTGTTGGAACAAAGTGACTTTTCTTGATTTTGATCACTCCATAACTCAAAATCCATGAGGAATTTGGACACAGGTCAGTATGAAGCTTTTGTAGAGGGTAATATGATCTACAAATCAAGCTTTGAATGGGGCACAATGGCCTTGTGGTTTAGGAGTTATGGTCCTCCAAAGTTGGTGCATTAGTGGTACTTTTTCCATAACTTAGAAAAATTTCTAAGTTTTTATGGTTACCCCTTTTACAAGTTATCCCACTTTCTTTGATTTTTCTTGATGAATGATGATTCAAATCATACATTAACATCATTTTAGGGTTAAAAATCCATTTTAGTGAAAATTCTCAAAAAGTCAAAGTTGACTTTTGTGCACAGTTGACTTTTTATCAGATGAATTCCAACTATGCAATTCTTCATGAAATCATGCCCTTGACATAAATCAAACTTGATGGACATGTTCCATGGGTGTCATAGGGTATATTGATTCATGTCCTAGGGCTTGGGAGCATGTCCTGGTCAAAAGTCAAAGTTACAGTTGACTTTTCCCACAAAACCCTAACTGTGGTCCAGATGGAATTGAGACTTGTTGCTCAAGCTTCTTGGATTAATACATTGTTCCAAATGGATCAATTTGGTATATTAGAGACCCTCAAATCATGCCTTGAGGTCTTGGTTCATGATTTGTCCCAAAAGCCAACTTAGGGGTGAATTAGGTCAAGAAACCCAAATTCCTGATTTTTGATGTAGGCATCCCTTGAAGCAAAATTAACTTGATGATTGGGTCCATGAGGTTCCATGGAGTATATTAGGTTATGTTTTGGATCATTGGCTTGTGCCCAGATGAAAAATTTCATCTGGAGGTCCTGGTCGACCAAAACCCTAATTTGGTGTCACTGTCGATCTTGAGACTTGATCCACCTAGAAGGGAGCAGCCTTGTGCTTAATACTTGAAGTGGGAGTCCTCTTAATCCATTGTAGATTCTTGGGAGGTTAGAAAAGTTGAAGATCAAGTCATTCCTTGATTGATCCTTTGTCTAAGGCTCTGAGAGGGCTTGAAGCCCTAAGTTCTGATTGTAGTGAATGCTCAACAACCCTTGAGGAGATTGATGAGGTATAAAGGTACATCCATATTGTGATAATGATTTGCACAATGATGGGAATCTTAGTGGTCAAAATTTGGGGTATGACAGATGCCCCTATTTAATCTTCTTGGACCCGAAGGTGCGAATGACGAAGGTATTCGGTCATTCGGGGTGCAAGAGGATTAAATATCGGAATACCCGAAATTTTGATGGTGGTTATGAATGGTAGCTTACGCATTCATCTTCTTTAGCTAAGCGATGATGCTTAGAAAAGGTAAACTTCCCCTCGATCCTGGTTTCCTACCAAGGAACTGGTCTTAGTTTCTGGTGCAAACTTCCCCTCGATCCTGGTTTCCTGCCAAGGAACTGGTCTCAGTTTCTGAAATAAACCTCCCCTCGTTCTAGGTTTCCTTCCAAGAAACTGGTCTTAGTTTCTTTTGTCAATAAACTTTATTGACAAGGGACGCTGTTCGTAGCGGCTTTCCTCAAACTTCTCGCCGAATTTTCCCGGGGAGATGCCATTTGATGGGAAAAACTTTTGATGTCTGACTTGCTGGGAAACCCAATTGTCTGAATTGTAGAGGTGTACAAACTTCTCTGTTGGAGATGCCATTTGTTGACTCTATCTGGGGAAAGCGAGTCTCTTGAGAGACTGCCTTCGCTTGGGGATATTGCATCATACTTTTCTCGGGATCTTCCCGGAGAAATGCCATATGATGGGATCCAATTTTGAGGTGTCGATGACCTTTTCATCAGCGGTTTTTTTCGGAGGAATACCTACGTACTGCCGAATCTCTGATTAAGAGGCTTTCTCTAAGGATTTTCCTTAATCTGGGAAAGCAAGGGTATCATATTCAATGGCGAAGAGTGACATTCGTTGAAGGTTCTCTGGTCTTTCAGAGGTTCAAGTTATCAAAGTGGTCAATTGCCGACTTCGATCTAAAGATACACTGGAGACGAGTTTGATCGGTCATAACATCTCCTGACGAGGCAAGAACTGGCAAACTCGATCGAGAGGACGGTTATCACGACAGGATAAGACCGACTCAAGAGATAGTGATGCAATATGAAATGTGAATGCACATCAATAATGCATGATACATGTATGTTTATGCTGACAAAACTGACGCGACATACAAACTAAAAGATGAACATGACTGGATACTCGGCCACAGTGGGGCATGTAGAAATATCGCTGATTCAGAATAGCAATTCCACCTTGCTTAGGAGAGATAGTCCCTGCTGGGAGCTATGTTGGTCGGGCTTAGGAGATGAGAACTCGGCCGAGGCGTGTCAGACGAAACAATGTCTCTGACACAGTTGATCCCTTCATTCAGGCGTACTAGATTAGAAGGAGTACTTTGGTTCTGCACTTTGAAGTTCGCTTACTTCTGGAGAAGCGACTGATGTTCTTCTGATGTTCAACAGTCAAAAGAAATTGTCGTCTTTAGCAGAAAAAGTTTTACAAGTAAATTCATTTTTGTTTTATTTCAAGAATCGTTAATCATATTAAAATGTGGTTCCGTAAAGCTAAAACAAATAAGAATTATAAACAAAAGCCCAAGGGCTCAAATTTTATTGATAAGATGGAGATCAGCCAAACGCGTGATTCCAAAGAGTATTTACAAAGTTCAAAATATGGTAATTTACAGGGAAAAGGGCTACGTTGAAACATAGCGACCACTATCCTTCTACCAACTTTGAATTCGGGGCATCCTGAGCTTCTGTCAAAGATGACCGTGACTGGGGTTTTCCTCCGATGGATTATGTAACTGTTGCTAAGGGACTTGCCTCTATTGAACATAGTTACTTGTCATTATCCCTAACTTTTGCCTGGATTGTACTTTGATGTTTCCAATCAACCGGGATGATTTTTTATTTATTTTTGTCTCTAACTTTTGCCTGGACCGCCCTTTCGGGTTTTCAATCCACTGAGACGTTTTTTTTAGGCGAAGTATTTCTTGACTACATCAACATTCGTGGGGTGGGCAAATTCCTCTCCGTCCATGATTGCAAGTCTCAAGGCGCCACCTGAGAAAGCTATCGTGACCACATAGAGGCCATCATAATTCGGAGTCCATTTGCCTCGCGAATCAGTGAGAAATGATTGTATCTTTTTTAGCACGAGGTCTCCTTTCCTAAAGACGTGAGGTCTGACCTTTTTGTCAAACGCCTTCTTCATTCTTTGCTAATACAACTGACCGTGGCATAGAGCCGTAATTCTTTTTTCTTCGATCAGATTCAGTTCGTCGTGTCGGCTTTGACACCATTCAGCTTCTATAAGCTTAGCTTCCTTCAATACCCGGATTGATGGGATCTCTACTTCTATGGGAAGCACTGCCTCCATGCCATATACTAGAGAGAAAGGGGTAGCCCCTGTTGAAGTGCGGATAGATGTACGATAACCGTGAAGAGCAAAGGGTAGCATCTCGTGCCAGTCTTTGTAGGTTATAACCATCTTTTGAACGATCCTCTTGATGTTCTTGTTAGCCGCTTCTACCGCTCCGTTCATCTTGGGTCGGTAGGGAGATGAGTTATGGTGTTCGATCTTGAACTCTACGCACAACTCTTTCATCATCTTATTGTTCAAGTTGGATCCATTATCAGTAATGATCTGGCTTGGAACACAATAACGACAGATGAGATTGTTTTTGATAAATCGGACCACCACTTGTCGGGTTACATTAGCGTACGACGCTGCTTCGACCCACTTGGTGAAATAGTCAATGGCTACCAGGATGAACCGATGTCCGTTTGAAGCCTTAGGTTCGATCAAGCCAATTATGTTGATTCCCCATATAGAAAAAGGCCATGGGGAAGAAAGAACTTTGAGATGTGATGGCGGTACATGGATTTTGTCGGAGTATATCTGACACTTGTGACACCTCCTCATGTACTTGTAGCAGTCGGATTCCATGGTCAACCAGTAGTACCCTGCTCTTAGAATTTTTCTCGCCATTGTGGGTCCGTTGGCATGAGTGCCAAAGGATCCTTCATGAATTTCTTTCATCAGTATGTCTGCTTCTGTTTTGTTGACGCATCGAAGCAAGACCAAGTCAAAATTCCTCTTATAAAGAGTGTTACCGCTCAGGAAGAAGTTTCCAGCCAATCTCCTGAGAGTCTTTCTGTCTTTCCTGGATGTCCTAGGTGGGTAATCTCGTTTCTGAAGGAAGCATTTGATATCGTGATACCAAGGTTTGTCGTCTATGACTGCTTCAATCACGAAGATGTAGGCGGGCCGTTCAAGGCGCATAACGTCAATCTTAGGTAGGTCATTCCATCGACCTACGCTAATCATGGAAGAGAGAGTGGCTAATGCATCAGCCATGTGATTCTCACCACGAGGGATGTGATGAAACTCAACTCTGTTGAAGAAAGGTAACAACCTTCTTGCGTAGTCTTTGTAAGGAATCAATCCTGATTGGTATATGTTCCAATCTCCTTTTATCTGATTGATAACTAGGGCTGAGTCGCCGTATACGTCCAAGTTCTTGATCCTTAAATCGATCGCTTCTTCGAGACCCATGATACAAGCTTCGTATTCGGCCTCGTTGTTTGTACATTTGAACGTAAGTCTGGCAGTGAAAGGAATGTGGGTACCCTGAGGGGTAAAAATGATTGCCCCAATTCCATTTCCGTAATGATTAACTGCTCCGTCAAAGATTAGTCCCCATTGGGAACCTAGTTCTGGCCCTTCACTAGGTAGCGGTTCATCGCAGTCTTTCATTTTTAGATACATGACATCTTCGTCTGGGAAGTCAAACCCGATTGATTCCTGATCGTCAATCGGTTGATGAGCCAAATGATCGGCTAAAATACTCCCCTTAACGGCTTTCTGAGCGTGGTACTCTATGTCATATTCTGATAACAACATCTGCCAACGGGCAATCCTTCCTGTGAGAGCAGGCTTTTCAAAGACGTACTTGATCGGATCCATCTCGGAGACCAACCAAGTAGTATGACGAATCATATACTGGCGAAGACGTTTGGCTGCCCAAGCCAAAGCACAACAAGTTTTCTCGAGCATCGTGTACCGAGTCTCGCAATCGGTGAATTTCTTGCTCAGATAGTAAATGGCAGACTCTTTCCTTTTGGTTTCATCTTGTTGGCCAAGTATACATCCCAATGAGTCCTCTAGAACTGTGAGGTAAATGATCAGTGGTCTTCCTTCCACTGGAGGTGATAGAATCGGAGGATTCAACAGATATTCCTTGATACTGTCGAAGGCGGTTTGGCAATCTTATGACCAAACGCAATCCTGGTTCTTTTTGAGTAATTTGAAAATCGGCGCACAGGTCGCGGTCATATGGAATATGAATCTGGAGATGTAGTTCAAACGTCCCAGGAATCCTCTGACTTGTTTTTCAGTTTTCGGAGAAGGCATTTCTTGAATGGCCTTGACCTTGTCAGGATCAACCTCAATTCCTTTCTGGCTGACGATGAACCCTAAGAGTTTCCCTTAACGGACACCGAAGGTGCACTTGTTGGGATTCGAGCAGAGTTTGTACTTTCACAAACGCTCGAACAATTTTGATAGGTGGGTCACATGCTCCTCTTCTGTCTTAGATTTTGCAATCATGTCATCGACATATACCTCTATCTCTTTGTGTATCATGTCATGAAACAGAGTAGTCATGGTCCTTTGATAGGTTGCCCCGACATTCTTCAAACCGAACGACATTACCTTGTAACAAAAGGTACCCCATGGGGTAATGAACGAAGTTTTCTCCATGTCTTTCGGCGCCATTTTGATTTGGTTATAGCCCGAGAATCCATCCATAAAGGAGAAAACTTTGAACTTTGTTGTACTGTCAACCAGCATGTCAATGTGTGGTAAAGGAAAGTCATCCTTTGGACTTGCCTTGTTCAGATCCCTGTAGTCGACACACATTCTGACCTTTCCGTCCTTTTTGGGAACGGGTACAATGTTGGCTAACCATTGAGGATATTCATATGTAGCGAGGAAACCCGCGTCAATCTGTTTCTGTACCTCCTCTTTGATTTTGATGGCCATGTCCAGGTGAGTGCGTCTTAACCTTTGCTTTACTGGCAGACATTCCGATCTCAACGGTAAGTGATGTTCCACGATGCTGGTATCCAACCCTGGCATATCCTGATAAGACCAAGCGAATACATCGGGAAATTCTTTGAGAAGCTTTATCAAACCCTCTCTGGCAGTTAGACTGAGCAGTGCCCCAATCCTGATTTCTTTTTTCTCTTTTTCCGAACCCAAGTTTACTGTTTCCAACGGCTCTTTGTGAGGTTCAATGGACCTTTCCTCTTGTCTGAGTAATCGGGAGATCTCTTCTGAATTTCTTTGTCAACTTCTTCTTCAGCCCTAAATACCGGGAACTCAAAGTTGGGAGAAGGCATCAGATCGTATGTTTCAACGGGGTGTAAAACAAGCAATCTGCATGACGTGATGATTCGTGTTTAAAAGAGATAGAGAAAATGCAAGTGTGTGCAGTGTATTTTTCTTTTACTGCTTGCTTGTTATTATGGATTATTTTTTAGGATTACCATTTTCTGAGAAAAGCAAAAAGAGAAAACAACAATTAATGCGGAAATTACAGAACGACGTTATTTTATTAATGAACAAGTCGAATCTTGAAACTACAGCCGTATAAAACAAAACTCTGTCGCTTTGGGCAAAGCGAAGAGGGAAATTTATAGAAAGCGAGCCCTGTCAAAACATTCGTTTCACCTGGGCAGGGTGAAAGGTTTAAAGATGGCAATTACTTTAACTGATGAACGACCTTCGGAACATCGACGGCAACCCATTGGCGGCGAACTCCTTGGTGAATCACAAAGTCTGGCACCTTCCTTGATTTGTCTTCAGAAATAATGCTGATTTCTGGTGGAGCAGGATCATTGGAATCTGTTTCCCAGGCAGAGTTGTCGTAGGAGGATTCCTCAGTTGTATTTTGCATAGCACTTGTGCTCTCAGCTGTATCTCCCCATCCAGTTGGCTGGATATCTTCGAGCCTGATACGAGAGCTTTCGGGAGCGGTGTACTTGACCATGAAGTCGTATTTTCCACTCGGTTGTCCCAAGGTGTCCCAAACTTCTTTGGAACTGGAGGAGTCATCTCTCTCGATGACGTTGACCTCGGGAAAAGCATAGTTGATGAATTCAAGTCCTGCAAACGTTGCAAATTCATCGTCATGTTAAGTAGTTTCTGAATGACCTGAGTGTTGATCCCATGACATGGTGGGCACACAGGCATTCTGTTCAATGATGCTCAGCTGATTTTCATTGTTCGGCTGACTCTCTTGCCCCAAGTTTCCTGGATAAGGTTGCCATATTGGCAGACCATCCATTGGGCCATAGTAGTTGTTGTCAAAGTTATCTTTCATCAGAGTGTCTTCCTCTAATGAATTTGGTGGAGCACGACATCCTTCAGGATCACAATCTCCGTATATCATTTCGACATCTGACCGTGGTATAAATCTCAGACTCTCTGTAGGAAAGCAAAATGGAGTTTGTGTTTCGTCCTGAGACATATAACCGTCCTCGTTAAGGTAGGACTTTCATTCTTCATCTGTGTCAGAGGGATCTTCCTCATTGATAGCATGTACTGCTTGAGACACTGGGTGAAGGAAACCTCCACTGTGGAAGAAGTTTTGAAGCGGATGAAGACTTTCATCGTTGGCAGCTGTCCGAGTACAGGTTGCAGAAAAACCAAGACCCTTCTTTGTTTTATTGTCAATAGGAATGACAAGTTGTCCCCATCCGGTTGTATCGGTACTCTTGACCGCTTTGATAGCATCTTTGTATGAGGAAATCGAGGTTCCTCCTTGGGATTAATTGTCCTTGCTCACCGATAGTGCTTGGAACTGAGTTCCAATAACCTCCTCGGGTTCTATACCAGCAGATGATGATAAGTTACTCACGAGCAAGGCTTGTTCTCCACAAACTGTGACAAGTTGATCGTCCTTGATGAACTTTAGCTTTTGGTGGAGGATTGAAGTAATCGCTCCAGCTTGATGTATCCAAGGTCTTCCTAATAAGCAACTGTATGTTGCCCGGATGTCCATGACCTGGAAAGTGTGAGGACCAATAGTTATGGGAAGACCAACTTCGCCGATAACCGTTTTTCTGGATCCGTCGAACGCTTTGACGACGACCTCGCTGACTCTCATCGGAGGGCCTTTGAATGATAATTGCATCAAAGTGGACTTCGGCATAACATTCAGGGCTGACCCTGTGTCTACCAGTACGCTGGCTAAAGCATCGTCTTGGTAGTTAACTGTGATGTTGAGCGCCATGTTATGACGGCGACCCTCTTCGGGTAATTCCTCGTCACTAAATCCCAAATTATTGCAAGAAGTGATATTAGAGACAATACTATCGAACTGTCTGATTGTTACATCCTGTTCCACAAAGGCTTGCTCCAAGACTTTCTGTAGAGCCTCCCTGTGGGCTTCTGAACTGAGTAACAGTGATAATACCGAGATCTTTGAAGGAGTTTGTAACAGTTGATCAACAATGTTGTATTCACTCCTTTGGATGAGCTTCAGCATCTCATCATTGTTTTTCGAAAGGTCGGGATTACTGGATCGACCGACTGATGAATCAGGAGCTTCTGTCTGAAGTTTTTTTTCTTTGTTAGGTTCTCCAACTCCTCGGTTGAAGATTCGACCGCTCCGGGTTACACGACTGATGTCTGCAATATTCACGACGGAGGGTAATGGAATTTCCTTTCCATTCTCGACTATTGTTGCACCGTATTTGTAAGGGATCGCCTTAGCTGATTCATACGGTAGTGGTCCCGATAGATAGATGACTATGGGAACCTTCTGATTTTTCTGACCATCATAAGTAATCTCGATCTGTTCCCGGTTGGGAACTTTAGATTCGTCAAGTAGAGGGATAATGGGAAAAACATCTCTAGTCCTCTGATGATCAGAGATGACGACAACATCCTCAATTTGATCGGCAAGGTAGTCCGGCGACCAGCTGATGGGTCCGGAACCTGGATATGGGCGAATCTCTCCACGATCCACCTGCCCCTGGAGAGCTGCTCTCACAAGGTAACACCCTTGGTTATTTTCTGAACAGACTCCACAATGTTCATAATTGTGTGGTGGCACCTGACCACGCCCACTTTGAATACAGTGTAACCTCACTAGGTTAGCTTCCACAGATCGGACATCCTGACTCTGAGTCGAGTAGGATTCCTGTTATTGATACTAATTTGCTGAGTATCTTCATCCATTTGGATTGGCATCCACTAGTGATTTAACAAGTGTTGAAGTGCCTCCTGGACAAGGGTACAACCTCGATCGTTTTTGCAACCCGCTTTACAGCTTTGATAGTCATGTGATATCAGGAATCCAAGTCGGACCTGCTCAGCATGTAACTCTACCAGGTTGGTATTCATCACGCGAATATAAAAAATTTGAACCATGTTGATCTGATAGGGATTCCTATCATGGTAGTCTTGGATCCATCCAAGATCCATCTGATGTTGGAGGGCCTCTTGTATGAAAGAGCATCCCTGTTTGTTTACCGAGCAAGTCAGACAAGAACTGTATCGTGTCGTGGCAGATTATGATACTGGCTTTGCCTTGAGTGCATCACCACCAAGTTGACATTCATCGCCCGGATGTCGTGGTTTTGAATGACATTAGAATTTTTATAGACCATGTTAACTCCACGAACTCGGTGTTCTTGGATCCATCCGAGATCCATCTGTTCCTGTAGAGCTGCTTGCACTACCGAACATCCCTGATTGTCTTTAGAGCAGATATCACACTGGTGATAGTTATGAAGTGGCACATGGCCATATCCACTCTGTCTACAATGCATCTTGACCAGATTGGTCTTCAACAAGAGTACATCGTGAATCTGATAGACATTGTTAGTCTCTTTCTCAATCAGGTTGGCTGCAGCTTTCTCATGTTGAGGCAGCGGGTTCGTGAGAACATTAGGATTCGTATCTTTGAAAGATAAGAGCCCGCTCCTAACAAGCTTTTGCACGTCAGATTTGAAATTGAGACAATTCTCTATGTTATGCCCCGATCCTCCTTGATGATAAGGGCATGTTTGATCCACCTTAAACCAAAAAGGCGGATTTTTCGGTACTGTAAGAGGAGATTTAGTCTGGATGTGCCCCTTAGCCAGTAGTAATGGAAATAGTTATGCGTACAACATGGGTATAGGATCAAACCCTGATGGTCGTGTTGTACGGTTGTTGTTATATGGAGGACGAGCCTGCTGAAGAGGCTGTTGTGTCCTTTGCTGATTAGGTTGGCTCTGCGCAACCTGAGGTTGATACGTAGGAATAGGCGCAGGGCCGATAGCAGGAGTTATAGCTGCTACTGGTTGATAACGTCGCCTTTGCTTTCCGAGAGAGATATTCCCAATATCTTGCTCTTTTTTCTTAGGGAGAGCACTACCGTATTTTTTAGTACCGCTCGTCGATTCAGCATCTTTTACCAAACGTCCTTCTCGGACGGCTTCCTCAAGACGTACGCCAATGCCCACCATCTCGGTGAAATCACTGGGTGCACTGGCAACCATTCGGTCATAGTAAAATGAGCCTAAGGTCTTTAAGAAGATCTTTGTCATCTCTTTTTCCTCAAGAGGTGGACAAATCTGAGCGGCAATTTCGCGCCATCTCTGAGCGTACTCCTTAAAGGTTTCCTTGTCCTTTTGAGACATTGATCTGAGTTGATCTCTGTCGGGTGCCATGTCCAAATTGTATTTGTATTATTGGACGAAGGTAGTGCCAAGATCTCTGAATGTGCTAATCATAGCACGGTTTAAACCCATGTACCATTTTAATGCGGCACCGGTTAAACTATCCTGGAAGTAGTGAATCAGTAGGTCCTGATTCTCCGTCTGAGCTGACATTCGTCGAGCGTACATCACCAAGTGACTCTGAGGGCAAGAGTTACCCTTGTATTTTTCAAAGTCGGGCACTTGGAATTTGTGCGGAACTTTCACATTGGGGACCAAGCAGAGGTCTGCGGCGGCCTTTCAGAAAAGATCCTGACCGCGAATGGCTTGCAGTTCCTTTTGCATTTCCAAGAACTGTTCCTGGAATTACTCCATTCGGTCAAACATAGTTTCCTTTTTACCAGCAGGTATCTGTGGAATCTGTCCTTCTGGGACAGTGTGCACCACAGGGGGTGGTACCGTAACTACGGCAGTGAATCTTGGTGTTTCCCAAAGTTTGTAACCTTCAGGAGTCTTCAGTATGCCCCTGGCATCTTCGCTTTCCCGAAGTTTGTAACCTTCAGGCCTAGCGGCATCTGTTGTGATTCCCTGATCTTCGGCGATCGGCGGAACATATCCTTCCGGGATATAGTTTACAGGTATGCCCCAGGGACGATCTTTCGGCATCTGATACCTAGGATCATACTTCTCCACTATGGGCGCTGATGTGATCTCTGAGATCACAGTCCTTTGTAGCTGAGCTTCTGCCATGGCTTGCATGTCGTTACGAAGCTTTCTCATATCCTCTCTCAGAGCGTCGATCTCTTCTTTCAACTCTCTGTTTTCTTCCTCAAGATCATCCATCTTTTTCTGACGATTGGCCCGAGTATTATACGAATGAAACAGTTTGACTCTAGAATCGAGACACAAACGTGAGATTCGTAGGTAAGGAGAATACGCGATGTGAGAATGATGAATGCAATGATTATATTAATTGTTTTTTTGGTTTAATCAAAATAAACTTCGACAATTAGATTGCAAATATCAAACAGTGGGGAAACCCCTTTTTATTGAAATTCAAATATTGCGGAAATGGAAATACAGTAGATTACAAGGTGCAGAAACAGAAACCTAAGCTAATGGGTCCCGAGTCCTCTCTGAAGAGAAACCGGGTGCTGACTCTGGTACTTTCCTTTTCTTTGACCGGGGCTCTTGGGCCGTTGTTGGGTTGTCATTCCTTTGCCAGGTGACAGGAGTGAGCAAATTCCTTTGGTCATCTTGATTCTCTACAGCATGTTGCTCCAAAATTTCAATCAGAGCATCTTTCTCTTTCAGTAGTTGCTGTATTTTGCTGCACTCTACGTTGAGGGTGCAGTACTTGTTCTTCCAAGACCTTCTCTCCTTTTGAACTTTGTTGAGAGTAACCTGAAGCTTTTCAGTTTCTGTCATGAAATACATGACAGATTCCTTCTGCGGAAGAATTCCATAATGAGGATAAGGCATCTTTAGCTTGAGAGCTCGAGTTTGTACCCAATGGAGATAAGGCTCCACCGAGACACAATCTGGTTTTCCCAGAGACTCTCGTCCCTTCTTATGAACATGTTTCCAAGCATGCACTATTTCCATCTTTAGTGCTCTGTCGTTTTCTCCTTCCTTGAAGAAAAGACCTTCCAGATGAGCATTCCGTGGAACAAGCCTCATCGGGTATCCAAATTGACAAAGAACCAATACTGGATGGTAGTTGATTCCTCCTTTAGTTCCTATGAGGGGTACGTTGGGGAAGTTTCCACAACGATCGATGATTCTGATCCCATCATAGATCCTATTACACCAATCTATATCAGAGTTGGTAAGAGACATGATCTTCTGCGACCAACGTAAGGCACTCTTGCAATCCCAAAAAGCAGCAGACTTGGGCAAGTGGGAGATAAACCATTTGTAAAGCAAAGGTACACAACATGTGATCTCCCCTCCACTGTATAAATTTCCCAAGTGTACAGAATGATACGCATCTGCGAGCAAAGATGGCACAGGGTTTCCAATGAGAAAAACCTTAATGGAGTTGATATCGACGAAGTTATTAATGTTGGGCAACAGAAATAATCCGTAGGTGAGCAAGACAAAGATGCTTTCAAAAGCAGTCACGTTCCCGATACTAGCGAAGTACAGGGCTTTCTTTGTCAAGAACTGGGCTGGCAAACCTCGGATGCCACCCTTGGTAGTCATGTGAGTCTTGACTTCTGACTCATCCAAATGAATTGCTCTTGCAATGGTCTGATTCTTTGGAATTTCTTCCAGTCCGGAAAACGGAGCTCGATCAGTGATATGTAAATCGATCAGATGAGAATACTCCTCCAGCGTTGGTGCTAGCTGGTAATCCGGGAATGTGAAACAGTGATAAACCGGATCGTAGAATTGAACGAGCGCGTCCATGATTCCCTCAATCACATGGACTCTTAATAGTGGTAGCAGACCTCCGTGTTTGGCTCTGAAAGCCTCTTGGTTTGTGATCATCCCTGCTAACCTTCTCAAATCCTCTAGCTTTGGAACCTTGAAGGTATACCTATGGGTTCTCCTTCTACCGAAATCCATGAGCGCAATCTTTTTTTCTCTGATATTTGCAATCATTGTCTTAGTTTATTTTGAAAAACAGAAAGACTAGAAGAGAAGATTTTTTATTTGAATGTTTTAATGTTTTTTAAATGAATGCATGATTGCAGCACACAAAAACATAGAAAAAACATGGGGTCAAAGGGTCGTTGTCATGAAGTCAAGGCTCTACCCATCCCCAAAGGTTTATACTAGGGTGATTTTTGTACCTGTACTCATTATCATCAGCTCCTCCCAGGAAAGCAAAACAACAAGCGGATCGCCAGCGAGTTGTAAAGCAATCTTAGAGTAAGTGCCATTCACCGAGAATAGATCACCAGCCTCAAATGAGGGTAGTATCGCGTGACAACTATTTTCAATAGTTTCCGCACTACAAAAGGGTTTGGCTCCTCAGCATCTCAGACATTACAATCGGCCCATTGCCTAAGAGAGGGAATGGGTTGCATTGGTCAGCCTCCACTGAGGTTGATGGTCGACCTCGTCGCCATCACTTATCTTAAGTGTATACTCAATCTTTCCACATGCGGCATCACACGCATTCCCATTAGCAGAAAAATAAACACGTATAGCAATTAGGAAAAGCAGTATATATATTTTTCCTAATGTCCCTGGACCTTTAAAACTACGAATCTTAAGTTCCTGACAGAAAATGGGTTCCCCGACGGAAGCCCCAATATGTGGTTTCGACACAAGAGAAAAAGAAAGTCGGGCCCCACGGTGGGCGCCACTTTTCTGTAGCGAGCAATTTTGGACACGGTTCTTAAGCGCTGTCGCTCTCTGCGGTTGAGTTTACTACAGGTCGATTCATTTTTTAACCTATTGAAGCTGATGAAGGAAGGGAAATAAATGTCTCCAATTAACCCTGCTTTGCATACTGAGTTTAAACAGCGGCCTGTTAGGTTACGGATGCGATCGATGTGGGGGGCCTTTGTACTGGTTATTTGTATTTTCACCAATACTGCTTTCTTTCTCTCTGGGATTTTACGACGAGGACCAAGGATTAGGATGTTAGGACTGATGCTTTTTGATAGATATGTGAGAGTATGGGATTTTGGGTTTTTGTTTAGTGTGCTCGCTAAGATCTTTTCTTTCAATCTTATGCCTACGTATTCCCGTTTACTGAAACAGGGAAATCAGAGCGTTCGTAGTTCCTCCTATTCTATGGGAGGAAATGGTGTTTTGGTGTCTTGTTCAAAGCCCAAGACGTGAAGCAAAAGGTGGTTTGTATCTTGTTCAAAGCCCAAGATGTGAAGCTGAAAGGGTGTTGACTTTAGAGAGAATTTGTCATCTCTAAAGAGGGGGTTGTATGTCACAACTGTTTATAAAGGAGAATTACTTTAACCGGGATATGTGAATCCGGCAATGCCATAATTTCCTTTAAAGGGGATTTTAACCTGAAGGAGAAGACTTTAACTCAGTGTAGAGCAATGCCATCTTTCCTTAGGAATTTCTCATGCTAAAAGAGGGACAGTGGCATGGATGTAGATGATCCAGAGGCTTGCCGCTTACAGCGATTAGATGAAAGGGAAGGAGTTGTTGATGTTTGTGTACTGTGAACGAGGCACAGCTTTGATGCTAAAAGGTTGATTGGATCAACCAGTGGTTTTCTTATACAAAGCCTAAGTGGAGGCTATTGGCCCAACAAGAGGGAGTTTTTATGTGTCTCGTACGAAGCCCGAGAGAGAGGCTAAAAGGTTTTGACTCAACGAGGGAATCTTTTGGTATCTCGTATCAATCCCGAGATGGAGGCTATTTGACTCAACAAGAGAGTTTTTGTATCTCGTACAAAGCCCGAGATGGAGGCTGAATATTTTGTTTGGCTCAATAAGAACCTTTTTGTGTGTCTCGTACAAAGCCCGAGAGAGAGGCTAAAGTGGTTTGACTCCACGAGGGAGTCTTTTGTATCTCGTACGAAGCCCGAGATGGAGGCTGAAAGGTTTGCTATCTCAGTTAAGTAACAGGTCGAGTATACTGATTAAGAGAAAATCAGTTCTTATATGAGTAACACTGTACTCATGGATTTGATCTGAGGATCGGGATTGTTCCCTGTTCTTTAAGGAAACCGGGAAATCTAAAGGGTATTGAGACTGTCCGAGTCTACGGGTTTCCTTCCTATTTAACGAAAGGGTCACTTGAGAATGTCTTTGAGACTCAAGGATATTGGACTGTCCGTGTCCGGGGTTTTATCTTTTGTACTATGCTTTGAGAAACAGTAGTAGACTCTTTGAAAGGACTGTTCTATGCAGATGACTAAGTTCTGTTCCTATACCTCTAGGAGGTCGTCGGGATAATTTGTACGAAGCCCAAGAGGAGGCTAGAAGCTTTTAAGAAGCCGATCGGTCCTTGTATGAAGCCCGAGAGGAGGCTATCATTCCCGGAGGAAGAAATCATTATACGAAGCCTAAGAGGAGGTTGTGAATACTTCTAAGAAGCCGATGGGTCCTTGTACTAAGTCCAAGAGGAGGCGGGGTTGCTTTTAGGAAGCCTGTGGGTCCTTGTACGACGTCCAAGAGGAGGCCGATGCTTTTAAGAAGCCCGTGGGTCCCAAACCCCGAGACATTCAAGGCAAGCTATTCACAAGGAATAGATCAAGTCAGGAAAGTTCAAGAATTTGGAAGAAACTCAAAGATGCCATTCACGGAGAATACATTCATCTTTGGGAGTAGAGTTTCTTGACAATTCCTAACGAGGACAGCCGAAGAGAAGACTGTATCTGGTGATCCTATTTGGGGATCTAGGTGTCTATTTCTACGAATAAACGAAACGGCGTCACCTAGTTCTAGACGTAGTTGCCGGGGAAACTCTAAATATCTATACTATTATTACACAGTTGATATGAGTTTATGAAAGAAGACTTACAGCGAAACAGCCCCACAATACAGTTATATGTATATGAAAGCAGTAAATGAAAGCGTATAAACACTTACTCGGTTGTAGAGCTTCCATGCTGTTTGGTTAGTTGTTCAACAAAGAAAGATTGAAAATAACAGTATATTCAAAATCAAAGGAGAAAGTTCTTTGAAAAAGAAAGATTTGGGGCTTACAGCACAAGGAGAGGCCCAGGGTTTTATCAGTGAGCGCACTGTTTGAATTTGTACAGAGGGACTTATACAAGTGACTGTGGCCTAAAAATTGTTTTCTGTACAAAGGGATGGGTCTTACACTCTCTCAAGAGGCCCAAAAAGTTTAAAGAAAAGAAATGGGTCTTACTACTCGAGGGTAGGCCCAGAGTTTGTTTTTCAACGGATGATGATCGCGTTGAACTTTTTGAAATACAACGGGACTTATACAATAAGTGAGGCCCAAAATAGGTTGTATTTACAAAGGGTTGGGTCTTACACTCTATTAGAGGCCCAAAGTGTTTTAAAGAAAAGAAATGGGTCTTACTACTCGAGGGTAGGCCCAAAGTTTGTTTTTTTCAACGGATGATGATCGCGTCGAACTTTTTGAAATACAACGGGACTTATACAATAAGTGAGGCCCAAAAATTAGGTTGTATTTACAAAGGGTTGGGTCTTACACTCTATTAGAGGCCCAAAGAGTTTTGAAAATGATTTATGAGGGTTGAATTAATCCAAGAACCCTAATTTATTTCCAAAATGTATTTTAATTGAATAAAAATTCAATTAAAATGATCAAAAATTGTTTAACATGTGGGAAACAAATTGTGATCTTGGATTAATGCTTCAAAAATTAAGTATTGACCACTTGCAGCTGGTGATCGTGATTTGTGTAGGAGGTGTTACAGTTGTGTTGTAATGATCTAAACAGCTTCCCTACACCCTATGGAGTGTGTTTGAATGCTTGGATTTGATGGAAATTGGCTGGATCATTTCATAGCATCTCAACTACACCTTGGTTAAAACCTTGAGCAATTGACTGGTGATTCTGAGAAATCAGTGTTCCAATTGTTGTTTAAATGTTTGATCAGCTCATATGTGATGTATATGAGGTGTGTGAGTGATTGGTTTGGTTGGAAAAGCTCTCAAACTCAAAACCTGATAGTTACCTTGCTAAGAAAGGCATTTTTGCCAAGAGAAAGAGATTTTGAGAAAGGCAAGTGTTGTAGGCCTTTGGTGTACTTAAACTGAACACAATTGAGCTCTATTTATAGTAGAGCAAGTTTGTTTTTTCAAGGAATAGTGAATGGCAACTGCTGAGTAGGTTTGGCCAATGTTGGCAAATGAAAATCCAAGTCTCCTCTAGCCATTGACTAGAGGTTAGGGAACAGAGCTTTGGTTCCCTTGGTCTTGGATAAGTCTTGACTGAATTCAGTTGAGAATGGCTCAGTCCATGCCACCTTGGTGTATGTATTGAATGCTCCAATCCAAAATTGGAGTCTTGTCCCTATTTTGGCCATTCTAGGTTCAACATGCTATTTCTTGTTCCATGGACTTTGGAGGCTTGGCTCAGTGATTGTCCCCTTTAGATTCAATCCTCAGATGTGTCCAAGTGGATAGGAGCATTTGAATTTGGCTGATTTTGGCAAATTGAGCAAAAGTGCAAATTCTGCCTTGCCTTGACAGATTTCAACAAGGCAACTTGCCAATGTCATATCTCATGGTGTAAGTTGAATTTGGTAATGTTCTTGGCCATTTTGGAAAGCCCTTGCATGACACAACAACTGTTTGAACATGTTTGGTTTTGATCTCTTTTGAATCCAAGTGAAAAATCCCCCTACATTTGGCAAAAAGTGAAGTGAAATCTGACTTAGTGGAATTTTCACCAAGTGTTGGAACAAAGTGACTTTTCTTGATTTTGATCACTCCATAACTCAAAATCCATGAGGAATTTGGACACAGGTCAGTATGAAGCTTTTGTAGAGGGTAATATGATCTACAAATCAAGCTTTGAATGGGGCACAATGGCCTTGTGGTTTAGGAGTTATGGTCCTCCAAAGTTGGTGCATTAGTGGTACTTTTTCCATAACTTAGAAAAATTTCTAAGTTTTTATGGTTACCCCTTTTACAAGTTATCCCACTTTCTTTGATTTTTCTTGATGAATGATGATTCAAATCATACATTAACATCATTTTAGGGTTAAAAATCCATTTTAGTGAAAATTCTCAAAAAGTCAAAGTTGACTTTTGTGCACAGTTGACTTTTTATCAGATGAATTCCAACTATGCAATTCTTCATGAAATCATGCCCTTGACATAAATCAAACTTGATGGACATGTTCCATGGGTGTCATAGGGTATATTGATTCATGTCCTAGGGCTTGGGAGCATGTCCTGGTCAAAAGTCAAAGTTACAGTTGACTTTTCCCACAAAACCCTAACTGTGGTCCAGATGGAATTGAGACTTGTTGCTCAAGCTTCTTGGATTAATACATTGTTCCAAATGGATCAATTTGGTATATTAGAGACCCTCAAATCATGCCTTGAGGTCTTGGTTCATGATTTGTCCCAAAAGCCAACTTAGGGGTGAATTAGGTCAAGAAACCCAAATTCCTGATTTTTGATGTAGGCATCCCTTGAAGCAAAATTAACTTGATGATTGGGTCCATGAGGTTCCATGGAGTATATTAGGTTATGTTTTGGATCATTGGCTTGTGCCCAGATGAAAAATTTCATCTGGAGGCCCTGGTCGACCAAAACCCTAATTTGGTGACACTGTCGATCTTGAGACTTGATCCACCTAGAAGGGAGCAGACTTGTGCTTAATCCTTGAAGTGGGAGTCCTCTTGATCCATTGTAGATTCTTGGGAGGTTAGACAAGTTGAAGATCAAGTCATTCCTTGATTGATCCATTGTCTAAGGCTCTGAGAGGGCTTGAAACCCTAAGTTCTAATTGTAGTGAATGCTCAACAACCCTTGAGGAGATTGATGAGGTATAAAGGTACATCCATATTGTGATAATGATTTGCACAATGATGGGAATCTTAGTGGTCAAAATTTGGGGTATGACAATTTGTTATGGCTGTTTACTATGTTCACATTTAAAGTTCACTTCATGATTAAATGCTCACTGTTTGGAATTATTGAACTCATATGTTTCATTATATTTCAACCCTACTATAACTCTTGTTTACAAGATGTAATTCTTCCCCTTCCTTCCAAAGGAAAAGTTTTTCTATTGATTTCAAGGTCATAGAAAACTCATTGCTACCTTGGACCTCATAGTCTTAGGCAACTTTCCCCCATTGACCTCATAGTCAATAGGACCCCTCTTGACCTCATAGTCATAGAGTAATCTATTCAACCTTGGACCTCATAGTCTTAGGCAACTTTCCCCCATTGACCTCATAGTCAATAGGACCCCTCTTGACCTCATAGTCATAGAGTAACCTATTCAACCTTGGACCTCATAGTCTTAGGCAACCTTCCCCCCTTGACCTCATAGTCAATATGACCTTCCCCTTTGACCTCATAGTCATAGAGTTACTTCTTCAACCTTTGACCTCATAGTCATAGAAATCTCATGGCCTCATAGTCATAGAGTTACTTCTTCAACCTTTGACCTCATAGTCATAGGAACCTCTTGGCCTCATAGTCATAGAGTTACATCTTTAACTGTTGACCTCATAGTCATAGGTAGCCCTTGACCTCATAGTCATTGGCAATATCTTTAACCTTGACCTCATAGTCATAGGTAACCTTTGACCTCATAGTCATAGGTAAGCTTTGACCTCATAGTCATAGCCATCCTCCATTGGCCTCATAGTCATGGAAAAGTCTCTCTATTGACCTCATAGTCATAGATAGCTCATTATCTTCCTTTGACCTCATAGTCATAGGATTCCCTCTTGACCTCGTAGTCATAGGGCCATCTTTAACCTCTGACCTCATAGTCATAGGCAAGCTTTGACCTCATAGTCATAACCATCCCCCTTTGACCTCATAGTCATAGGATCACCTCTTGACCTCATAGTCATAGGGCCATCTTACCTCTGACCTCATAGTCATAGGCAAAGCTTTGACCTCATAGTCATAGCCACCCTCCATCGACCTCATAGTTATGGAAAAGACTCTCTATTGACCTCATAGTCATAGATAGCTCATTACCATCTTGACCTCATAGTCATCTTACCATCTTGACCTCATAGTCATCTTACCTTTGACCTCATAGTCCTAGGATATCACCTTGGCCTCATAGCCATTTTCCAACCTTCACCTCATAGTCATAAAAAGACTCTCTATTGACCTCTTAGTTATAGATAGCTCATTACCATCTTGACCTCATAGTCATCTTACCATCTTGACCTCATAGTCATAGGCCTCATAGCCATTCAATCTCACAACTTAGACTTAGAGAGTTTCCTAAACTCTAAATAAGCTCATACTCATTACCCCTTGGAACTTTGGCCATAGTCAACGGTTCCTCAATCCACCCTTAGTTAGGTGAACTACGGTTGATCTGATTCTTTAGTCAGATACGTAGGCACAAGATGCGATGTCTTGGTGAGCAAACTTAGTGTATATACCCTTAGGTCCTTACCTTAGCACTTAGCAGATATCCTTTAGCAAGCATAACATAACACAAACTAAACAAGAGGTTCATGTAGAGTACTACAGATATTAAGGGTGCTAATACCTTCCCTTAGTATAACCAACCCCCGAACCTTAGATCTCCCCCATTTAGGTTTTTTTCGATCTTGAACCTTTCCTTTGGATAAATCAAAGTCGGTGGTGAATTCAAAGTTTTGCGATGCAAGTTAATTAATAGCTTGTTATCTGATTCTCACCGCAACACATTACATTTCAAACTCATGGGCCTCTGTCAAGAGTGTAAGACCTATTACATTTCAAACACATGGGCCTCTGTAAAAATGTAAGACCCATCACCTTTTCAAGTTCAACCATGCTTAGACATGGGCCTCTATAAGAGTGTAAGACCCATCATATTCAATCAATGTACATACTTGTCATATAATTATTCATATTAAGTTTCTCTTGACATTTATAACACCTCATCCTTATTTTAGACTTAGTTCAAACATTAGGCTTCCCTCAACTACAACTTAGTTCAAATACTAGTTCCCCTTTTGTGAAGTCAACTTCATCATAGCCTCCTCTTGGGCTTTATCCAAGCATCATAGCCTCCTCTTGGGCTTTACCCAAGTATCATAGCCTTTATCTTGGGCTTCATACAGAGACCATCAATTCAAAACTCCCCCTAGTTAAGTCAGCCTCCTCTCAGACAAATAAACTTTTAGCTTCATATCTTGGGCTTTGAACAGATACAAACAAACCTTTGAGCTTCACATATTGGGCTTTGTACAAGATACAAACAAACTTTGTAGCTTCACATCTTGGGATTTGAACAAGATACTAAAAAAATCCATCTTTTCCCTAGAGATGAGACATTGAGTCATCTCTGTAGGAAGATATCTCTTCTATACACCACAATTCAAAATCAAACATCAAAAACTTTTTCTCCATATAAAGTGATGTAAGTGGCACACTTGTTGATTCAAAATGCAAGCTGGAGTCCTTCTCTTATCATGGTCCGAAAAGTTTCTTTCATCTAAGTGATGTAAGTGGCACACTTGTTGATACTATATCCAAGTTAAGGTCATTCTCTTAGCATGTAAAGACTCATAAAGGAAAATGTGTCATTGCTTAGGATCCTTTAAATATCCAAGTTCAAAGCTTATTCCCTTATGATATTTGTAACACTCCCAATATATACCCCCAATTAATTAAAGCGATAACAGATAATCAGAGCATAATTAAAAAATTCCTGGCATAGACGGGAGCGTCACATCAATATGAAACAAAATACAACAACCTGCTCAAATAGATATGCAACAATCAGGTAGCACATAACAGAGGAACTCAGTTCCTAACACCCACAATTCAGATACAGAATAAAAGCGGAAAATCTACAACTAAAATCTCATATATATAAACATAAAAGTTTGTCTGTCTTATACAGAGTCATATATGTCAAATCCAAAAAGATATATATACATAAAGTCACATAACGATCTCCCCGACTACCCGGTGCTACATATCAGAGCCGACCGACAAAAGAATGAAGACAGAATCTTCACAAAAAGACCTCCAGCATCTAATCTGCAATGCCTCATAGAGCATTCAAAACAGCAGAAGGGTGAGAAACACAATTATAATATAGTTGCATACAATTATGTAATAACAGGAAATACGCACACAATAACATTCTCACCACAACATATAACATAATTCAAACACAAACAACACGATTCTTATCTACTACATCCACCTCAAAGGCATATCAACCATTGTAATGTACAACATCCCCACAAAACATAGCATATGTCTATACATAAAACACATCATCCATAACCAATGCATTTACCACAATTGCATACCAAATCCCCAATGCTATCACAATTTCCACACATAATCAATCCATTCATGATTTTCCACACATAATCAATCCATTCATGATTTTATGCAAATGCACAGAGACCGACACAACGACTCTATGCAATGCAATGCGGTACCGTTTCATCCATCATCTCATCATTAATTCACTCAGGAATTATTGGAATCATCGCTTGTTATTTAGTGTAACTCCCCGTCGGGCAAACGATGTTCTCCGTCGCTCACACCTCTTTGTATAAGGCACACGATGTTTATGGATCGCTCACACCTCTTTGTATAAGGCACACGACCCGATCGCTCACACCTCTTTGTATAAGGCACCTGATCGTCTATGATCATCGCTCACACCTCTTTGTATAAGGCACACGATGTTATAGCGGATTTCCTCTGGAACCGTTTCGTCGCTCATACCCCACAAGGGCACACGACATCACAAGAATGCATATCATGATACTTGGCATACAAGGACTCATGACAATCAAATGCATACACTTATACAACCATGTAAACCATTCCAACATCCATAATCATGCATATACAATCAATTATAACACAATGCATTTACTTGTCCTTAGGCCACAACCCATCATCACCACATTTCATCACATGCACTCACATCATATAACAGTACACAAGTCATACGTTATATAGATCAAAAGCGTATCGCATGATAACACATCAAATACACACAATTACGACGGTAAAAGTCGACAAAATGACACATTTCCAAATTCCCGACACAACTAAATCGTCCAACCATCCCAAAACCATTCCTATAAGAAAGAACATCTCATTAGCTTTCCAACGCATCCAACCGCGCCTCAATCCGACTTACGGATCAAAAGTTATGAAGAAAACAAAACGGAACAATCTGTCATGTTCGCTATGCGAAGCTCCTAGCGAGCATTCGCTTTCCTCATTCGCCGTGCGAAGCCCCAGCGAACCGTGGCAGAGAAAAAACAGCATAAAGTTTGCTTTGCAAACTTCTGGCGAACATTCGCCTCCACATTCGCACTGCGAAGCCCTGGTGAGCCTTCGCTTTCCTCTTCGTTGCTTGTTCGCACTGCGAGCCTGCGAATTCTGGGATTCGCAGCAGCCTAAACACATCAAAGCCTAAACATAACAATCAGAATATATTCCAATCATAACAACAAGAATTCTACCGCATTTATACCGATTGTCAACCGCGAAAACATCGATTTCTCTCGTTTCCTATCAATCGACCTAGAATTGAAAAGCTAGGAAAAAACCAACAAACACATACATGATCATACACAAACATAGCATAACCGAGTTTCGCACCCTTACCTGATTAATCATTTTTTGAAATGTCGGTTGATTCGATTACTTAAACTCTAAGTTTTTTCTCCTTTTCTTCTTCTCACTCTCCTTTCTCTTCTCTTCTTTTTCTTTCTACTTTTCTCTCTTTCCTTCTATGTTTCTATTATAAAAGAAAAACAATATTTACCCAAGACAAAAAGACCAAAATACCCCTACACTCAATTTCCTCGCAAACGTTCCCAAAACACGATAAAACATAATAACCAAGAATAAAATAATATAAAGGCCAAAAATAATTAAATCGACTCAATTAAATAAATCTAACAAAATTTGGGGCATTACAACTCTCCCCCACTTAGAAATTTTCGTCCTCAAAAATGTTACCTGAGACGAACAACTCCGGATACGACTCTCCAACTCCCAAGTTAAATTGCCCTCAGCAGCGCCTCCCCACGCGACTTTCACAAGCGCAATATCCTTGCCTCTTAACCGCTTCAACTCGCGATCCAAAACTCTCACCGGTAATGCCTCAACCGTAAGGTTCTCCCTTACCTCAACCTCATCCATTGGAATCACATGCGACGGATCCGGAACATACTTCCGAAGCTGTGAAACATGGAACTCATCATGCAAATTAGAAAGATTCGGCGGCAACGCCACCCGATAAGCCACAGCACCCACTCTCGCGGATATCTGGTAAGGACCAATAAACCGAGAATTAAGTTTCTTCGACTTCAATGCACGCCCAACACCCGTCACCGGGGTAACTCTCAAAAATACATGATCTCCTTCTTGAAACTCGAGATCTTTCCTCCTTCAATCATGATAACTCTTCTGCCTACTCTGAGAAGCCTTCATCTTCTCACGAATAAGTTTCACCTTTTCCGTAGTCTGTTGAATTAACTCTGGTCCAACCACCGAACTCTCACCAGATTCATGCCAAAACAACGGCGTTCGACATCTCCTTCCGTACAACGCTTCAAAAGGTGCCATTCCAATACTCGAATGGAAACTATTGTTATACGTGAATTCCACCAACGAAAGATAACTATCCCAAACACCACCTTGCTCAAGAACACAAGCCCGCAACAAATCTTCCAACGACTGAATAGTTCTCTCGGTCTGACCATCCGTCTGAGGATGATAAGCAGAACTTAATCTCAACTTGGAACCTAACGCCTTTTGCAAACTTTCCCAAAATCTGGAAGTAAACCTCGGATCTCGATCTGAAACAATACACAACGGAACACCATGTAGCTTCACAATCACACAGATATAAATCTCAGCCAACCTCTCCAAAGAAAAAATGATGTTAATCGGAATGAAATGCGCCGATTTAGTCAGCCTATCCATAACCACCCAAATGGCATTATGCCCCCTCGGAGTATTCGAAAACCCTGTCACAAAATCCATAGAAATGTTGTCCCATTTCCACTCGGGAATATCCAACGATTGCAATAATCCACTAGGCTTCTGATGTTCTACCTTTGACTTCTGACACGTCAAACACGCATAAACAAACTGAGCCACATCCCTCTTCAATCCGGACCACCAAAAGATCTTCTTCAAATCTTGGTACATCTTATTAGCTCCCGGATGTATACTCAAACTACTCCGGTGTCCTTCCTCTAAAATCATCTTTTTCAAGTCCGAATCATCAGGAATACAAATTCTACCTCGGAATCTCAAAACACCCTTATCATCCACTTTAAAGTCATCATTCACACCTTTATCTCCAACCGTCATCAAATCAACAAATTTCACATCCAGCCTCTGTTTCTCGCTAACGGTTAACAGAAACTCATTAGTAACCTTTAACATACCAAGCCTCACGCTGTCAGATGTCAACTCACACACCGAACTCAAATCTCTAAATGCTTCCAAAAGTTCCCACTCTTTAGCCATCAAAGCGGACATATGCAAAGATTTGTGGCTTAACGCATCAGCTACCACATTAGCTTTACCAGGATGGCAATTCAAGCTAAAATCGTAGTCCTTCAAAAATTCCAACCATCTCCGTTGCATCATATTCAACTCTTTCTGATCAAATAAGTATTTCAAACTCTTATGATCACTAAAGACTTCGAATCTTGCACCGTAGAGATAATGCCTCCAAATTTTCAACACAAAAACCACTGCCGCTAATTCCAAATCATGAGGGGTAGTTTTTCTCATGATCCCTTAATTGCCTCGAAGAATAAGCCACAACCTTACCTTCTTGCATCAACACTCCACCTAAACCAATCAAAGACGCATCGCAATACACCACAAACGATTCACTAGGATCCGGTAAGATCAAAATCGGAGCTGTAGTCAATCTTCTCTTCAGCTCACCAAAACTTTCCTCACACTGAATATCCCAAATGAACGCTTTACCTTTACAAGTCAGCTGAGTCAAAGGAAGTGCTAACTTGGAAAAACCTTCAATGAATCTTCGATAATATCCATCTAAACCCAAAAAGCTTCTAATTTCAGTAACAGATCTAGGAGCCTCCCATTGTAGAACTGCATCTACTTTAGATGGATCCACAACAATACCATTACCTGAAATCACATGCCCAAGGAAACTCACTTCTGACAACCAGAACTCACACTTGGACAAGTTGGCATAAAGTCTCTTCTCCTTCAAGATTTGCAACACAATACGCAAATGCTCCGCATGTTCCTCCCGAGACTTAGAATAGATCAAGATGTCATCGATAAACACAACAATAAATTGATCCAAATGCTCATGGAAAATGCGATTCATATACTCCATAAACACTCCCGGCGCATTAGAAACCCCGAACGGCATCACAGAATATTCGTAATGTCCGTATCATGTCCTAAAAGCCGTCTTTTGAATATCTTCCTCTTTCACTCTAATCTGATGATAACCTGACCTCAGATCAATTTTACGAAACACACACGCACCTACCAACTGGTCCATCAAATCATCAATTCTTGGAAGAGGATACTTATTCTTAATCATCACCATATTCAGCTGGCGATAATCAATACACAATCGCATACTTCCATATTTCTTTTTCACCAATAAAACTGGAGCACCCCAAGGCGATACACTCGGCCTCACAAACCTCTTCTCCAACACTTCATTCAACTGCTTCTTCAACTCACCCAACTCAGATGCCGACATACGATAACGTGCCATACACACGGGTCTAGTACCAGGAACTAGATCTATAGAAAACTCCACCTCTCTCTCAGGCGGCACATTTGAAATATCCTTCGGAAACACCTCTGGAAAATCACACACAACAGGAACCACACCAATTGCAACTTGACTATCCACGGTTAACGATGCAAATAATCCAAACAACTGAGCTTCATCCGCCAAAAGTTTCTTCAAATCTTTGGTAGATAAGAAACTCGATTCCTCGTCTTCTTCAAGAGAAGGAAATCTTACCAACTTATGATAACAGTCGATATGAACTCGATTGAACTGCAACCAATTCATTCCCAGAACCACGTCTAAACCCTCCAACGGCAGACACACCAAATCCATCTCAAAATCCTTACCATAAATGGTCATAGGACAACTTAAACAAACCAAATAAGCAGTTACCAACCCCATTGCTGGAGTATCGATAACCATATCTCCACCCATCGAAGACAACAAAAGATTCAAACGCTGCGCACACTCAGGCGAAATAAACGAATGAGTCGCTCCGGTATCAATAATAGCAACTAAAGGCGTACTATTAATAAAACAAGTACCTCTGATCAGACGATCTGCACTAGTTGTCTGAGTTCCAGCCAATGCAAATACTTTCCCTCCAGCTTGAGCTAGCATTGGTTTCGGAAACTTCGCACTAATATGACCAGGTTCACCACAGTTGAAACACTTCACCACATTCCTCTTGCAATCAGTTGCGACATGTCCTAAACCTCCACAATTGGAACACTTCCTCATATCCTTTCTACATTCAAACTGATGATGTCCTAAGTCACCACACCTATAACATCTCAGAGGATTATACGTACCTCCCCCACTTGGCCTTTTATCAGAATTAGCCCTTTGCTTACCCTTGTCAGCTGGTGACACATAAGGACCACCACGAAACGGTTGCTTTCCTTTCCTTTCGTTCACACTCTTATAATGAGTAGAACGAGCTTTGCTATCCTCCTAAAAAATTCTACAACAATCCACCAAATCCGAAAACCTCCTAATTCTTTGATAACTAATTGCCTCCTTGATCTCAGGACGTAACCCATTCTCAAACTTCACACATTTGGAAAACTCTGCCGTTGCTTCAGCGTAATGTGGATAAAACTGAACGAGCTCCACAAACTTAGCAGTGTAATCCATAACAGACATGTTACCCTGTTTCAACTCCAAGAACTTTATTTCCTTCTTTCCTCTAACATCTTCAGGAAAATACTTCCTCAAAAACTCCCTGCTAAACAAAGCCCAAGTGACCTCTTCACCTGCAGCTTCCCACACATGACGCGCACTAACCCACCAATCATCAGCCTCCTCCTGCAACAAGTGAGTACCCAATCTCACCTTATGTTCCTCAGCACAGTCCATCACTCGAAAGATTCTTTCAATCTCCTTAAGCCAAATCTGAGCACCATCAGGATCATGCCGTCCTTTGAAGATAGGCGGTTTGTTCTTCCTGAACTCATCATTCCCACCAGCATTAGGTGCACCGCGCACAGCCTGAGCCATAGCTTGCATCGCAGCAGCAAGATCAGCTTCATTCCTTCCAGCCATATTCTATTCATATCCAATAACAGTAACTATGGTTAAACAAACAGCTCTCCAGAACACAACTGACGCACAACAACAACTTGGTAAAAACGGCCGACACGGACTGACATAAACTGACACAACTCGCTCTGATACCACTTAATGTAACACCCCAAATCTATACCCCCAATTAATTAAAGCGATAACAGATAATCAGAGCATAATTAAAACATTCTTGGCATAGACGGGAGCGTCACATCAATATGAAACAAAATACAACAACCTGCTCAAATAGATATGCAACAATCAGGTAGCACATAACAGAGGAACTCAGTTCCTAACACCCACAATTCAGATACAGAATAAAAGAGGAAAATCTACAACTGAAATCTCATATATATAAACATAAAAGTTTGTCTGTCTTATACAGAGTCATATATGTCAAATCCAAAAAGATATATATACATAAAGTCACATAACGATCTCCCCGACTACCCGGTGCTACATATCAGAGCCGACCGACAAAAGAATGAAGACAGAATCTTCACAAAAAGACCTCCAACATCTAATCTGCAATGCCTCATAGAGCATTCAAAACAGCAGAAGGGTGAGAAACACAATTATAATATAGTTGCATACAATTATGTAATAACAGGAAATACGCACACAATAACATTCTCACCACAACATATAACATAATTCAAACACAAACAACACGATTCTTATCTCCTACATCCACCTAAAAGGTATATCAATCATTGTAAGGTACAACATCCCCACAAAACATAGCATATATCTATACATAAAACACAACATCCATAACCAATGCATTTACCACAATTGCATACCAAATCACCGATGCTATCACAATTTCCACACATAATCAATCCATTCATGATTTTCCACACATAATCAATCCATTCATGATTTTATGCAAATGCACATAGACCGACACAACGACTCTATGCAATGCAATGCGGTACCGTTCCATCCATCATCTCATCATTAATTCACTCAGGAATTATTGGAATCATCGCTTGTTACTTAGTGTAACTCCCCGTCGGGCAACCGATGTCCCCCGTTGCTCACACCTCTTTGTATAAGGCACACTACGTTTATGGATCGCTCACACCTCTTTGTATAAGGCACACGACCCGATCGCTCACACCTCTTTGTATAAGGCACACGATCGTCTATAATCATCGCTCACACCTCTTTGTATAAGGCATACGATGTTATAGCGGATTCCCTCTGGAACCGTTTCGTCGCTCACACCCCACAAGGGCACACGGCATCACAAGAATGCATATCATGATACTTGGCATACAAGGACTCATGACAATCAAATGCATACACATATACAACCAAGTAAACCATTTCAACATCCATAATCATGCATATATAATCAATTATAACACAATGCATTTACTTGCCCTTAGGCCACAACCCATCATCCCCACATTTCATCACATGCACTCACATCATATAACAGCACACAAGTCATACGTTATATAGATCAAAAGCGTATCGCATGATAACACATCAAATACACACAATTACGACGGTAAAAGTCGACAAAATGACACATTTCCAAATTCCCGACACAACTAAATCGTCCAACCATCCCAAAACCATTCCTATAAGAAAGAACATCTCATTAGCTTTCCAACGCATCCAACCGCACCTCAATCCGACTTACGGATCAGAAGTTATGAAGAAAACAAAACGGAACAATCTGTCATGTTCGCTATGCGAAGCTCCTAGTGAGCATTCGCTTTCCTCATTCGCCGTGAAAAGCCCCAGCGAACCGTGGCAGAGAAAAAACAGTATAAAGTTCGCTTTGCAAACTTCTGGCGAACATTCGCCTCCACATTCGCACTACGAAGCCCTGGCGAGCCTTCGCTTTCCTTTTCGTTGCTTGTTTGCACTGCGAGCCTGCAAATTCTGGGATTCGCAGCAGCGCTGTTACTCACTCCAATTCACCATTTTCCCCATCAAAACACATCCAAACCAAAACATAACAATCAGAACATATTCCAATCATAACAACAAGTATTCAACCGCATTTATACCGATTGTCAACCGCGAAAACATCGATTTCTCTCGTTTCCTCTCAATCGACCTAGAATTGAAAAACTAGGAAAAAACCAACAAACACATACATGATCATACACAAACATAGCATAACCGAGTTTCACACCCTTACCCGATTAATCGTGTTTTGAAATGTCGGTTGATTCGATTACTTAAACTCCAAGTTTTTCCTCTTTTTCTTCTTCTCACTCTCCTTTCTCTTCTATTCTTTTTCTTTCTATTTTTCTCTCTTTCCTTCTATGTTTCTATTATAAAAGAAAAACAATATTTACCCAAGCCAAAAAGACCAAAATACCCCTACACTCAATTTCCTCGCAAACGTTCCCAAAACGCGATAAAACATAATAACCAAGAATAAAATAATATAAAGGCCAAAAATAATTAAATCGACTCGATTAAATAAATCTAACAAAAACCGAGGCGTTACAATATTATTCTCAAATGTTTGTGATGAATAGGTGAGATATCTCCCTTTAGAATGACAATTTGTTTTTTCTTTCAAACCAACAAAACTTTTAGCTTCAACATCTTGGGCTTTGAATAAGATACCAATTTCCACCCATATTTAGGTGGAACTACGATTGCTCTGATTTCCTAAAGTCTCTTGTTTTGGGAATACGTAGGCATAAGATTGCGAGATCTTAGCGAGCACACCTTTAAATAAAACCCTTTAGGTCCCAGTACCTTTCATAAAATAAAAACTCACAAAAACGTCTCACTTTCTCATTCTCACCCATATGTTAAAACGTTCCCAATCAAACAGTAAACATTTGAAGAAGATAAGATAACTAATAGTAATTAACAGAGTACAAAAGGTTCCTATAGAGTACTATAGATACTTAGGTGTTAATAGCTTCCCTTAGTATAACCGAACCCGATTCTAGATCTCTTCGCATTTGTAGGAAAAACATTTGCACGCAGGGTTAGTTTAGATTCCTTCCCCTTCCTTTTAAGCATCATTGGATAAATATTAGAAATTTGAAAGTGGCACAAGCACGGTTCATGAGAGTCTCACCATCTCAGGATGGGTGGGGTCACGGAAATCGGTCCACAGAAAAATGGCAACTTCACTGGAGACATCATATACCCTAAGAGGGTCAAGCCTACTCTGTACCCTTTTTATTATTACTGCTAATATCATTTCATTTTTTTATCATTACTGTTAATGTTATCTGTCTACTTGCCATATATGTTGAATTGCTTTTGTTCTGGGAATGTGATTAATACACATGTGGTGAGGAAAAGTCCTAAACTTGGACTTGAGAACATACTTTAAGATAGGAGGTGGTATAATCAAGGAGGCTTATAGGGAGCGAATCCCGAACAAGTTAACTTGAAATTCTGCCAGCTCAGTGGAGGTACCCTCTTGGAATTATTGATGCTGAGCGAGAAAGTAGTGAATACATTACTTTTTCCATTGGGAACCTAAGAAGCTGAGTACTTTAGTAACCTTTTACCCTTTTGGCTATTTTTAGGATGTGGTGCGGTAACTATCGGGAATAGTTTATACGTGATACTATGCTCAAATGAGATCCATCTTGAGGATATTACAGCTCTCATGAGTCAATCGATTTGCTGGTAATATCCTAAAGAGGGGTCAGTGATTTTGGGAACCTTGTTAGAACTCGTTCTACAAGTACAACATGAACCCCTAGTCCATACCTTTGGGATGGGTAGATCCATAGCTCCATGCTCGTGATGATAAACCCTTAAACCCATGTCTGTAAATATCTGTGCTTATGCATACATGCATTCATAAAAAATTTTCAATTTTTTTTCAAAAGAACTAAAAAAAACATGTTGTTGCAAATATCAAAAATTGTGCTATGGATTTTGATAGAAGAAAAACTCAGAAGTTCACCTTCAGAAGTCCAAGACTTGAAGACCTAAGAAGATTGGGAAGGTTGATTACTAATCCTGAAGCTTTCAGAGCTAAGTATGGAGGGCTTTTGTCTCTTTTAAAAGTTAACATGGTGGAAGGAGTCCTATCTACATTGGTTCAGTTCTATGATCCGATGTACCACTGCTTCACATTTCCAGATTATCAGCTCACACTAACATTAAAAGAACACTCTCAGTTGATTGATTTACCCATTTCTGATCAAGACCCATTCTCTGGTCTGGAAGAGATTCCCAAAGATCAAATCACTGCAAGAGCTACCTCCTTGGAGGTGTCAGATATCAAAGCTCATATAACCACCAAGGGAGGAATTCAAGGTCTACCAGCTAAGTTTCTGATGGAAAGAGCCCTATACTTTGTCAGTATAGGAAACATGGTTGCTTTCGAGGATATCTTTGTTCTACTCATCTATGGGTTATTCCTTTTTCCCAACATTGACATCTTCGTCGACACCAACGCTATCAGGATATTCTTAATTGGGAATCCAGTCCCAACTTTGCTTGCATATGCTTACCACTCACTACATCTAAGGAACTTGTACAACGGAGGAATGATTACATTCTGTATACCATTACTATACAAATGGTTTATTTCTCACTTGCCCAAATTTGTGGCTTTTTGGGATCTCAAAAGTGGTATGCGATGGTCACAAAAGATTATGTCCCTCACTCACTCTAACATAGATTGGTACAATCGGGTCTATGACGGAACAAAGATCATTGATAGTTGTGGAAGTTTCCCCCATGTACCCCTCATTGGTACTAAGGGAGGGATTAACTACCACCCAGGTTTAGCCCGACGACAACTTGGTTACCCTATGAAGGAAATACCATATAACATTCATTTGGAAGGTCTTTTATTCAAGGAATGAGAAAATGACAGAGCACTTAAAGAGGAAATCATGCATGCCTGACGTCATATTCACAGGAATGGAAGAGAATCTTTGGGAAAACCAAACTGCATCTCTGCGGAGCCTTATCTCCAATGGGTACAAACTAGAGCCATCAAGTTGAAAATGCCTTACCCTCATCAAGAAGTATTTCCCCTAAAGGAATCTATCCTCTACTTCATAAATGACGCAGAGAAACTTCAGGCCGCTTTTAACAAAACTCAACGTGAAAAGAACTCTTGGAGGAACAAATATCAAGTTGTCAGCTTAGAGAACACAAAGATCCAAGAACTACTAAAAGAAAAAGATGCTCTGATTGAGATACTAGAGCAGCATGTTGTAGAAAGTCAAGAAGAACGGAAAAGTTTACTCTCCCCTTTCACTTGGCAGAAGATCGTTAATCCGACGATAGTTGAGGGGGCTCGGTTCAATAAATAGAAGAAAAGTCAACAACAAGGGTTTTGAACCTCATTAAAAAGGGTTCCTTAATGTCTATAGGCTTAGTTTCCCTTTTTCTGCATTGTAAATGTTGTACTTTTGTAATCTTTTCAGTTTATCAAATAAAAGTGTTGATGTTTGTGTTAACCACTGAATGATATTTGCAACATAATTATTGAAAGCTCTTTTGAAAGAAAAAAACAAATAAAAAAGAGAGCATTTGCATCCTTTGCACATCATGCATCTTTCTAGCATCTTTCATAAAAAAACCTTACACATATTTTCAAGACTTTAGAGTCAAACTGTCTCATTCATAGAACACTCGGGCCAACCGTCAGAAGAAAATGGACGATCTTGAGGAAGAAAACAGAGGACTGAGAGAGGAGGTCACTACTCTAAAAGAAAGTATGAAAGACTCAACGTCATGATAGAGACAATGGCAGTAGCTCAGGATCAACCGTCTCAAAGAATTGTAATCTCAGAAATTGTCTCTGCGCCAACATTTGAAGTGTCCGTCGGTCTTCCTTAGTACAACATGCCTAAAGGTATTCCCTGGGGCATGTATTTCAATTTTGTGCCTGAGGGATATACACCTCCGGTCACTAAAGACCCAAGGGCTACAGCCAAAGTATCCAGACCTAAAGGTTACAAACTTCAGGTAAATGAAGATGCAAGAGCTACGACAGAGACTCCTATACCTGAAGGTTACAGACTTTAAGTCACCGAAGCGCCAAGAACCACAACAATAATGTTTGTACCACAACCTATGATATATACTACTCCAGAAGAACAGATCGTTCACGCTGCTCCAAGCAAGGATATTGGAGTATATGAAATGATGGATGAATTCCAAGAACAGTTCTTGGAAATACAGAAAGAACTTCATGCCATTCGCGGACAGGACTTGTTTGGGAAAGATGCTGCCGATCTCTGCTTAGTCCCAAATGTTAAAATACCACACAAATTCAAGGTGCCTGACTTTGAAAAGTACAAAGGCAACTCCTGCCCACAAAGTCACTTGGTAATATATGCTCGGAACATGTCTACCTAGATGGAAAATCAACAGTTACTGATCCACTACTTTCAAGACAGTTTAACTGGTGCCGCACACAAATGGTCCATGGGGTTAAACCGTGCAAAGATAAGTACCTTCAGAGACCTTGGAGTAGCTTTTGTTCAGCAATACAAGTACAATTTGGATATGGCACCTAATAGGGATCAACTTAGGGCTATGTTTCAAAAGGATAATGAAAGCTTCAAAAAATATGCTCAGAGATGGCGTGAAATTGCCGCTCATATTTGTCTCCCTATCGAGGAGAAAGAAATGACAAAAATCTTCTTGAAAACTTTGAGCTCGTTCTATTATGACCGAATGGTCGCAAGTGCGCCTAGTGACTTCACCGAGATGGTGAACATGGGAGTACGTCTTGAGGAAACAGTCCGAGAAGGGCGATTGGTCAAAGATGCAGAACCATCTAGTAGTAGCAAGAGGTATGAGAACACTTTCCAAAAGAATAAAGAGCAATATATCAGTACCATCTCACAAGGTAAACAAAGACAAAGATACCAACCTCGACAAATAGAAGTGGTATCTCCTGTTATCAACTCAGCGCCAGTTCCGGCATATCAACCACAAATTTCTCAAAATCATCAAATTCAACAACCATAGTATCAGCAAAGGCATCAACAGCCTCTTTAACAGGCTCGCCCACAATACAACAACAACAATCGTATCTTAAGATCACCAGGTTTTGATCTTATACCAATGCCATATGCTGAGCTATTCCCAGTTTTGCTAGCAAAAGGACACATTCAAACCAGGAATCCTCCTACCATTCCTTAGAATCCCCCTTAATGGTTCAAGGTTGACCAATTCTGTGTTTATCATCAAGGAGCACCGGGGCATAACATCGAGAACTGTTTCAGTTTTAAATTTGATGTACAAAGACTTGTCAAGAATAGAGTTTTGTCTTTCAAAGACACTAATCCGAATGTTCAAAGGAATATTCTACCTGTAGCTCCAGTTTTTGTGACGCGACCACTACCTCTTTTATTGCTACTTTCTGATTTCTATATTTATACTATGAAGCTTAAAAGGAAGGGGAAGATATCTTAAACAAACTCTGCGTGCAAGTGTTTTCCTTTACAAATGCGAAGAGATCTGGAATCTGGGGTTGGTTATACAAAGGGAAGCTGTTAGCACCCAGGGTATCTATAGTAATCTATAGGAACCTTTATTTGCATATATTTCTACTGTTGAATTGCTTTGTTTCTTAAATCCATTTGCTATTGATTGGGAAAGTTTCTCCTATATGAAGGCTGAGGAAATGTTTTTGTTGTTTTAGGGTTTTCTATTGTTTTTGGGAAGGTACTTGACCTAAGATTTTTGATTAGTGCACTAGCTAAAATTTTGCAATCTTATGCCTACATATTCCCGTAAAGAGATTTGGGGAAATCAGAGCGTTCGTAGTTCCTCTTATTCTATTGGAGGAAATTGTTTGGTGTCTTGTTCATGTTAGAACAAGATTTGGTTCTGCAAGATATCTCTAAAGTTTTGATAATAACAAAGTAGTATTTGTGTGAGAACAATTTTGGTACTCTAACGTCTGTTTTCTAAAGAATTGACAAACAGAATCTGACTCTGATAAAGAAAGCTCTGATTCTGATAGAAATCATGTGGAACGTAACTCTCAATTAATCAAAAGTCGCTTCGGCGTCAAAGAAGCATGTTTGCTTCTGATCTGCTCTACTTCAGAAAGATTCTAAGAAGACAATATGTTGCTCCTGCAATGTTCTCTTGGATTCTGGCTCTGAATATGACTCTGGTAATTATCTTCTGAAGACTAAGTGCTAAAGACTCTGAAGACAAGTTTCTGATGAACAATGTTCTGAAGACTCTAAAGACTTAAGTTTCTGAAGACTCTGAAGACAAGGTTCTGCTGAACAACGTTCTAAAGACTCTGAAGACTTAAGTTTATAATAACCAAGGGTTCTGAAGACGGAGTACTAAAGACTCTGAAGACAAGGTTTAGCTCAACAAGTTCTAAAGACTCTGATGACCCAGTGATCAATTCTTCTGATCATGCTTCAACCATATCTATTCAGAAGCCTCTGATGAATAGAAGAAGATGATAAGTTTACGAGGGAAAATAGTACATAGTACATATCAAACACGTTATTTTCCACTACTATTCCACTACTCTGATTTAGTGGTACAAAGGACAACATTTGTGTATGATTTTCATCCCTGTATAACGATATTATTTCAAGTCGGCATCAATCTTAATGATATTCCTGATCTGCCCTCCAACGGATCTTTTTCTGGCTATATAAGGACTTAATTACTTGAAGAAATGTGAGACACTGAAACACCTGAGAGAGACACATGCACAAACAGTAAAGCACCACAGTACAAATGAAAATACATTGTTCATACTGTATAGATTTTATTTGAGCTTTTCATAGTGTTTATATCAGCTTGTGTAGAAGCAATTCATTGTAAACATTAAATTTGTTCAAACATTTGTTTGTATTCCTTAAGGGACCAGTTGGTTCAGAATCCTTAAGAAGAGACGGTTAGTCTTTGTATGTTAGTCACCAGCAGTTGCTAGTGCAGTGTAATCAGTTTTGTTATAGTGGATTAAGTCCTTGTGTATAAGGAGAAATCACCTTGGCGGGTGGACTGGATTAACTTGATAGTTTTCAAGTGAACCATGATATATCGTGTGTCTTTCTCTATTTGCTAGTTTATTTGTGATCTTTATTTGAGTTTCACAAAAAGCTTTCATTTCTTAAAAACCAATTCAAACCCCCCTGTCTTGTGTTTTCTCACACCTTCAGTTCAAAGCCCAAGATTGAAGCTAAAAGAGTATTTGTGTCTTGTTTAAAGCCCAAGATTGAAGCTGAAATAGTATTTGCGCCTTGTTTAAAGCCAAAGATTGAAGCTGAAATAGTACTTGTGTCTTGTTTAAAGCCCAAGATTGAAGATGAAAGAGTATTTATGTCTTATTTAAAACCCAAGATTGAAGCTGAAAGTTTTACTGAGAGAGAATTTGTCATCTCTAAAGGGAGATATCTCACCTATTTATCACAAACATTGAAGAATTTATAAGGGAAGTTGCTTTAACTGGGATGTGTGGAATCCAGCAATGCCACATCTTCCTTTATAGGAGAAATGAAATGTCATGAAGGAAGAAGCTTTAACTCAATGTAGAGCAATGCCACTTTTTCCTTTATGAATATTTTCATGCTAAGAGAGGGACATTGACTTGGATGTGTAGAATCCAGAGGTTTGCCACTTACATCTCTTAGATGAAAGAGAACTTTAGGCATGATAAGGGAGAGACTCCAGCTTGGATTTTGAATCAACAAGTGTGTCACTTATATCAATTATATGGAAAAAAAAGTTTTAATTGTTTGTTTTGAAATGTGATGTATAGAGGAAATATCCTTTTACAGAGTGGACTCATAGTCTCATCTGTGGGGATGTTAAATTTTGTGCCTTGATCAAAGCCCAAGGTTGAAGCCGAAGACAGTTGAAAATTGACTCAACTGGGGGAGTATTATATTTGTCTTGTACAAAGCCCAATTTTAAGGTTGACTGGGGAAATCATTATATGAAGCCTAAGAGGAGGCTGGGGGAATTTAAGTGGAGATTGACTCTTGCTGAGGAAATTTAAATCCAAGAGAAGGTTCAATCTGCTCTGAGGAATCAAAAAGGAAACTACTCTTGCTTAAGAGAGTTGAATTATTAAATGCCACAAAGACTTTGATTCTTTTGGGGATTTGTTGATTGTAACCTGACCCTGGCTAGGGATTTCAAAATGAAAACCAAACCTTGTTGAGGATCCGATGAGACTTTAAGGATGAGTTTGAATGTCTTAGAGGTTTTGACTCTTCTGAGAATCGGTGCATTGATAAAGATGACTAGTATCTATCTTATGCTTTTAGGAAGCCTGGGGGTCCTTGTATGAAGCCCAAGAGGAGGCTATGGATGCATCTTGGAAGCCTGTGGGTCCTTGTATGAAGCCCAAGAGGAGACTAGGTGTTGAGACTTTCCAAGTCTAAGAAGAGTTCAAGAAAGGCTTCACCGGGAAATAATCCTTTCTTTGTTGAACTGTTCTAGGGTTAAAGGGGGTTAAAGAAGAGGTTTCACCGAGAAATAATCCTCTCTTTATTAAACCGTTCCAAGTTTGAGTAAATTGAACAAAGCCCAAGAGGAGGTTGACTGTATTAGGAAGAAGAATTCCTTTGTACAAGTGGGAACTAGTTGTTTGAGCTAAGTTATACTGATTGAAAGGATCCTATTGTTTGAACTAGACTAAACTGAGGATGATTTAAATGCTAAGAGAAAATTAACAAAATATGTACAAGTATATATACAGATATATGAACAAGTATATAGACAAGTAAGAATTGAATTAAGAAAAGTGGTGGGTCTTATTCTCTGGATAGAGGCCCAAGTGTATTGTGGTTGATTAGATGCCTTCTTCAAGATTGAATTAGTGTTTTGAAGAAATTGAAGAAAGTTTTGAAATGATTTTGAATTTGAAGATGACTTGATTTTAAGTAAGAGAGAAGCAAAGGTGTTGGGTCTCACACTCTAAATGGAGGCCCAGATGATTGTTTGTATCCTGTATAAAGCCCATGATGAATGAGGCTAAAAGACTTTCTATTTACAAAATGAGGTGTTGGGTCTTACAATCTATCAGAGGCCCAGATGGTTGTTTAAAACAAAGTTTATGTACAAAGGGATGGGACTTACACTCCTCACAAAGGCCCAAAAATTATTGTCAAAATAGTGATCGCACTGTGATTTTGAAAAGCGAGATGGGACTTATACTATAACAGAGGCCCATGAAGTGTTTTATTTACAAAGTGGCTTGGGTCTTACTGTTCTCTACTTTATATATAATGCTTTTCTTGTAATTGTTTAGAGCAATGGTGTCACATGCAAGTATACATGCTTGATAATGTAGCAAGTGATAAAGTAAAGGTCAAACCCATAAGGAAGTGATAAAGGCTTTGAAATACTAGTATTGATTTCTTTGTTTAAGAGAAAGTATGAGCAAGGTAACAGAGTAATAATAATAAAGAACAGGAGTAACACACAAATAACTAAGACAAAATTTATAACTAAAAAGGAGTTAAAATATCAGAGAGAGTAGTTGATGAGCTAAATCCATTAGTATAGTTGTTGTTGGAATGCTTTTATGATGTGAAGTGTCGTGCCTCAAAAGGTCAGAACGTGATCTAGTGGTGTATCTCTACAACATCAAAAACATGTATAACTAGGGCAAGGGAACAAATCTCTAAGTCTCACTTGTAACCCTAAAATACGTCTGGTTTTAATTCTGAAATTCTTTATGGTCTCAACTTCTTATCTCTAAGCAAGTTGAATTAAGTGAATATCTCTATCCTACTTTATTAACCACTTTTGTAATGAAATCCACTTGTTTGTTAGATCTCTCTCAACAACAAGCTTTTACCTTTTTCCTAGTTGATCACTCTAAGAATCAAGTTTATAGCATAAAAACACATTACAAAATAAGACACTACTCAACACATCATATCAACATAAAAACAACTTTTATACTAATTTCATTAGTCTCATCAAACAAAGGTTTAACTCATAGTGAGCTGAGTACAAACTACTGAAGTGAAACTACTAGGAAACATTGTCTTACAAAGTGAAGTAAAGAAATGCAACCTAATAGTAACTTGGAAATCTCTTGCGTTGAGTAAACAGCAACAAATCTCTTCAATCACGACAGCTTTCAGCAGAGTGTACAGGACTGGATGAGAATAGAATACCCTCTACTAATGCTCCAACTCTTGGAATAAAAAATAAACTTAAAAGTACAACTGAAATAAATTGTTTTGTTGTGTGTAAAATCTCCAGCTCTCTTTTTCTCAATGTACATGTCTTCTTTATATAGAGGTGAGTGGAAGTGAGAGTTGCTACTTTCTTGGATCATGGGTCTGTTGATGAAAATAAGGTTAGGCCCAAAATCAAATTCGAATGTGGACCAGCTGTCCCTCAATCCTTCTGTTGCAAGCTATCTGGTACAGATGTTGGTGGGAGACAAAGTTGCTTTTTGCAGGCGACTGTGGTAGAGTGGTGGAGCAGCGCAGACGGCTGGTGGTTTTGGTGTTGGGCGCTCTTTTGCAACGTGGTCCCCACCGTACTACCATTTGTCTTCTAGCTTCCTTGATCTTATCCATTCCTTTTGCTCCAATGATCTTCAAAACAATGCTACGTGAGCCCTAGTAATTCTTTTTTTCCTCCTCTTCTCTTGATGAAATAATTGATTAAATTATCAACTACTTCATTTCCAATAGCTCTTCATTCCGCTTCCAGAGTCTGTCTTCTAGGGTCACGTCTCAACTTGCCATCAACTGACTTCCTTTTAGACAAAAACACATTGAAAACCATATAAGAAGCACCTAGTGTGCTCAAAGCTTAAATATACTAAAATAAGCTAAATTCACATTAAATCAATAAATCCTAAACTAAAAATGCCACATAAAATGGGTCAAAGTAACACACTAAAATAGTGATAGCACTTACACTCTAATAGAGGCCCATAAATTGTTGTGAAGTTTGAAAGATAAAATCAAAGTAAAACCCTAATTTTATTTTTTAAGATATTTTTCAAAGAAAAATCAATAAAAAATGTATAATTTGTCAAATGAATCCATTAACCATGTCATAAACAATGATTAAGGTTTATGAAAAAGATATCTTATCCACATGAATATTTAAAATCATTTTGGTTTAAGAAAGAAAAATATCAAGAGAAGAAATCATTTTAAAAACATTTAAAACAAATTAAAATAATATTTTGAATATATTAAAAATATATCAAATAAAAATTATTTTTGTGATTTTTTTGTGGATTAAAATAATAGGGTATTTAAATGACATGTATGAAAAAATTGTGATTAAAAATAATTAATTTGATAGAAAAAATCAAAATTTGAATTTATTTTAAAAAATAATTAAAAATAATATATTAAATATATTAAAAATATATCAAATACAAAATATTTTATTTTTTATTTTTTTGGTAAATAAATTATTTAAATAGGTGGATGATATTTGTGCAAAAGTTCATTTTAAAATAATTAAAATAGAATATAGAAAATAATTTTTGAAAATAATATGAAAATACTAAAAATATTTTAAAATTCAAAAATTTGAATTATGGAGCGAAGAACGTCTTCTTCTTCCTCGTGCCAGCCAGATGCAAAATCCCTCCTATCTCACTCAATTCGTAATGAAATTGCACGATGTAAACATGAAAATTGCTCGCTTTTGAACAAGGAACACGATGGTACCAATTAATTTCATTTATTTTAAGTGTGGAGTTATCAAGTGATGAACATATGAACCCTAATTTTTGCAAGAACAATGTGAAATCCTATACACGATTGATACATAACAATTGATTGAGGGAAAACATTCTATATATGTGTAGAAACAAGTTGGTAACTTAAAATATCAAAAATGATGCATGTTTCATGGATTTTGGGAAGTTTAGGCTTACCTGTGCAAGAGGAAATTGAATCCTCAGTTGTAGGTGTTACAGATGTGAAATGATGACCTAGATAGCTTCCCTAAACCTCAAGGAATATGTTGATGTGCTTGGAATGGATTGAAACCTTCTGGAGTGATGGGCTCGACACCAACTGCAACTTGCTTGGGATGAACTATGATCTTGATGAATTTGATGTTACAAATGATGTTTAAGTGTTTGGATCACTCATACATGATGAATATGATGTGTTTGAACCAAAAGTTTGAGCCAAGAAGCTCTGGTTTTGAAAACACGATTCTCACTTTTGAAAGTTTTGAAACTTGGAGTGAAAGAAAGTAATCAGAGAAAACAAGTGTTGTGTTGTTTTGTTGTGGTTTGAATGATCATAAATGAGTTCTATTTATAGGTGAATGAGTTTGTCTTGGCTGAATAGTGATAGCTTGAAGGATAAAAGCTCATTCAATGTTTTTGGCAGGATACCATTACTTCCATGCCAAGGTATATTTCACTTCTAAGTAGCATAGCTAACTTTTGACCAATCCCACATTCCTCGGATGCTTTTATTGTTGTTTATACATGAATCTTGACTGAAAAGAGTACCTTTGTTGAATGTGCACTATTGCACATAAATGCACTTTGAATTCAAGGCATATGTGACAAAGCTTCATCATTCCAAATGTGATTCTTCTTGACTTATCACTTGATCTTTCAGGTTTGTGGTGACTCATTCTGATCCATGTTGAATTGGTATGATCATGATCATTGCACTTGACTTCAAAATCGTGTAGTGCAAGAAATGACCAAAACTGATTTTGCAAAACAGTTTGCAGTAACTTGCAACCTCCATAAACCTTTGCTCAAGTGGAGTTATCTCATGCTCTTGGGCTCTTTGGAAAGTTGTGATGATGTACTTCAACTTTGATTTTCACCATTGGACTTGATTCATCTTAGATCATGGTGAAAAATCCCTCCACATTTTGATGTTTTGACTTATCTAACCATAGGCAGAATTTCACTAAGTGTTGAAGTTCATTTCATACTTTTCTTGATTTTGATGACTTCATAACTTAAAACCCAAGCATTTTTTGACCATAGATAAGTTTTTCACTTTTTTAGTATGTGATGATATCTATCATTTGAGATTTAGAGTGCAAAAAATGGTCGCTTGGATCACAAGTTATTGCCTTTGGAAGTTGGGTACTTAAACACTTTTTTCCATAACTTAGTGAAATTTTCACTTTCTCAACATTGCCCATTTTACAAGTAACCTTGATTTCTTGATCAAATCTTGTTCAAATACAACAATGGATCACGTTTTCTTGTATAATGGTCCATGATGAACATTTTTGGTCAAAAAGTCAAACTTTACTTTGGGTCTCAGATGAATCTTGTGCAGAGAAACCCAAATTCTCGATTTTCAATGAATAGATGTCCCAAGGTGATTTTAAATTTATGAATGGACTTCAAGGGTACACTTGAGTGTCTTGAATCATATCCCAAGGTTTTAGATCATGTCTTGGCCAAAAGTCAAAGGTATGGTTGACTTTTCATAAAAATCCTAGTTTGCGGCTCAGATGGATTTGAATTCTTGCATTGTTTGTGAATCAAGTTCTTGAATGGACTAATATGATGTATTTGAGGTCCTTGAAACATATCTTAAGGTCTTGGCTCATACCCAGATGAAGATTTCCCTCTGGAAGCCTTGTTCGACCAAAACCCTAATTTGGTGACACTGATGGTCTCGCGGCTTGATCAACTTGAAATGATGCAATCTTGTGCTAGATTCTTGATGTTGAGGACCTATTATCCTTCATGAATGATTGAGAGGCTTGATAAGTTGAAGATCATGCCAATTCTTGATTGATCCTTTGCCTGAATCCTCTGTAGGGCTTAAAAAACCCTAATTCTTGGTCAAGGTGAACGCTCAACAATCTTTGAAAGGATTAGTGAGACATGAAAGTACATCCATATTATGGTGATGATTTGCACAATGATGTGAAGTCTTAGGGTCAAAATTTAGGGTATGACACTACCTCAGCATGATAAAGTTTTTGTAAACTTAATTGGCGAAGGTCTTGACAACATTTACCAAATTCATGTTGTACGCTTACTAGAAATAAATCTTGTTAAGATGCATTGTAGGCAAAGTGGATACGGCCATGTGCCACCTCACAACTATCATCAATGCGACATTTGTTCCAAGAGCAACCAAGGGTGCAACATTGTACAGACAACCCTTCAAGAGCAAATGTATCTAGGCTGGATCCAAGTTCACAGAATCCGTGGTGTAAACATGGTTTATGGATGCCCAGGAATTTTTCAAAATTTTGACTTTCGCTTAATGAACGTAAACTTGGTGGCAATGCACTCCAGATAAACTCAACACCATCATCTACCATTGCACGATTATAGCATCTGTTCAATTTGTTCAAAGGATAACCAAGGGTGTTATTCTGTGCAAGAGGCTCTCCAACGTCAAATGGATCTAGGATGAATTCAGGATTATCATGGAAGTAACAACTATCAAATCAACATGATTATTAAAGATCCAGAATGGGTTCAAATTTTTGACATCCGCGTAATAAACACCAATTTGGTAAAATTACACGCCAAACAAGTCAAACTTGGCTTTTTAACATCACACAACTATCAAGATTGAAAATTTTGCTCTGAAGATAATCAAGGTTGTCTAGTCATACAAAGAGCTCTTCAACATCTGTTGGACCATTGGTGGGTTCCAGTATATCGTAACATGAATACAAATCAAATCAACATAACTGATGAGAGCCCAAGTAGATACAAAAGCTGTAATATCCGCTTGTTGGAAATAGACTTGGTAAAGATGCATTGCATACAGAGTGGACAGGGTCATATACCACCCCATAATTATGAATGTTGCAGGATATATTCAGAAAATGACCAAGGATGCTACTTCGTGCAAGCAGCTCTCCAGAATCAGATAGATCGGGGAGAAATCATACCGCACAGAATGGAGGATTATCTATCAATCAATATGGTACAAGGTTTCCCAAGACATCCTGCAATTTGTAACAAAGAATCTTCAATCAAAAACTTGCATGAACCTCACTGTGTTGGTCCAAATCAACGTGATTACTTAACTCGAAAAAAAGCACCACAAAAGCCCCCACGTTTGCCTTCTCATCCAGGACGAGACTCAAAAATTGCTAAATCAAAAGGCCATCACAGCATTCTAGAAAGGAGAGCCCATTGATGCTGGACGTGATGAGGATGTGTACACCATAATTTCTCTACTCAGTGAACCAAAGCATATTGAAATCCCTTTTGATGGTAGAAAAATTCCTGATATCCCTAAGTTGGAACCAATAGAGGTCACCTATGACAGTAGTAAGACCAATATGACTCCTTTAGTCATTTACTTGCCATGTCTGATACCATATGAATTAGAGAAAACCATTCCTTATAAGTACAACGCAACCATGATTTAGGATGGGAAGGAAATTCCATTGTCGTCCATTGTCAACATTGCTGATATAAGTCGTGTCACCCGAAGTGGTCGGGTATTCAACAAAGGAGTTAAAGAAATTGTTGGGGAGAAGGAAACCCAAATCGAAGTTTCCGATAAGCAGATAGGACAATCAAGCAGCACAGAGCCTGTAAAGAACCATGATTAGATTTTAAAACTAATTCAAAAGAGTGAATACAACATTGTACACCAGTTATTGCATACTCCTTCTCGGATATCTGTAGTATCTCTTCTACTAAGATCAGAAGCTCGCAGGGAAGCTTTGCAAAAGGTTCTGGAACAAGCTTTCGTGGAACAAGACGTAACAGTGAATCAGTTTGACAACATTGTTGCTAACATCAGTGCCTGTAACAGCTTAGGCTTCATTAATGAAGAGCTCCCAGAGGAGGGTAAAAATCATAACATGACACTCAATATCACAATCAACTGCATGGATGATACTCTAGCTAGCGTACTAGTAGACACTGATTCATCCCTGAATGTCATACCAAAATCAACTCTTGTACGATTATCCTGTCAAGGCATCCCATGAGAGGTAGCGAGATCAAAGTCAAAACTTTTTACGGATCCAGAAAGACAATTGTTGGCGCAATTGACCTTCCCATAACCATTGGTCCTCACACTTTTCAAATCACCTTCCAGGTAATGGATATCCGAGTAGCATACAACTGTTTATTAGGATGTCCTTGGATCCATGAAGCAGGAGCAATTACCTCAACACTTCACCAAAAGCTGAAGTTTGTAAAGAATAACAAGTTGGTTACAGTATGTGGCGAACAAGCTTTGATTGTAAGCAATTTATCATCATTTTCCTACGTAGAACCAGAAGAAATCATCGGAACCTAATTCCAGCCACTTTTCGTGAATAAAAAGGATAGTCAAGAAAAAGGAGCATCTATTTCCTCATACAAAGACCCTCTCCGAGTAATGGAAAGTGGAACCACTGAAGGATTGGGACATGTTTTGATTCCTACCGATAACAAAGCAAGAGAGGGCCACTATTTCTCTCAAGCATTCACCAAAACTACGGAGAAGGATGAAGCCATTCGTCCTATTCAATATTTCTTCCGCAGCGGAGGTCTCCTCCATCCCATTTCTCAAGAAGTGGACACCATCGAAGGAGATGACTTTAAGGACACTTCTTCCGATCCAAATGAGGAATTGAAATCATACTTCAACAATAATGATTATATGTCGCAAGACGAGGCATACATACCCTTTTACAGTCCACAACAAAACTTCAAATATATACCAAAGTCAGACAACAAGATAACCCATGGATATTATGATACTGAAGGATGTCGTGCTCCTCGTGATTCGTTTAAAATTGATGATGTGGTAAAAATAACTTTGACTACAGCTCGTATGATCCCATGGACGATTTACCCATCTGGGAGCCTAACAGGGAAGATCCAGGGTTTCAAAGCCAGCCAAAAAATGCATATCTGCTGAATATAGCCCTGATAAAGATTCATCTGTTCCTTCGGAAGAATGGAGGCCTTATCTGAAAAATCCTGAATATGTCAATCATCGTCTTGATGAGGTTGCAAGAATTGTTGGACAAGAATTTATCAACTTTGTACTACCAGAAATCAACGCCATTGAAGAAGATGATTCCTCAGTTTCATCAAAGAACTAGGATACCTTGGGACAGCCAAGCGGCAAGTTTGATTTAGTAGTAAATTACACTGTCCCTGAAAGCTCTCGCATCTTTTATGAGACATCCAACCAACTATATGGGGAGATCTCCTATACATGAAAATACGTACAAAAAAATAGCATAAGACCTCTCTTCTAATAACTCTGCATAGGAAGAAGACTCTACTGACCCAACTCCGCCAGAAGTTAGCACCATTATTGAAGACAATCCCAGGAGTGATATATCATTCTTTATGATACATAGAGGAGTTCGCCACATTTGGGTAGCTTTTGATGTCCCAAATGTTGTTCACATCTCAAAGTAAATGCCTCGTCTTTATTTTGACCTCTCACCTTGCCCGGGTGAAGAGATGTTTTATAGGGCCTCCCTTGTCTATAAATTTCCCCTCTTCGCTTCACCCAAAGAGAAAAAGTTTTGTTTTATAGGGCATTTCAAGAATCGACAAATCATAAATAAAGATGTCATTCTGAATTCTCGTATTTATTGCTATTTTTTTTTGCTTTTTCCGAAAATGGTAGTCCTAAAAGAAACAAAAATGAATAACAAACCTTTTCCAAAAAAAAAACACCACACACACTTTTGCATTTTTATATGTTTTCTAAAGAAAGAAAAATCACGTTTTTCAGATTAATCATAAAAAACCCCATTGAAAGATATGACCCAATGCCTTCTCCCAGCTTTGAGTTCCCGGTATTCGAAGCTGAAGAAGAAGAAGACGAAGAAATTCCATATGAGATCTCCCGATTACTCAGACATGAGGAAGATTCCATTCAACCCCACAAAACGCCGTTGGAAACGGTTAATTTAGGTTCAGAAGAAGAAAAGAAAGAAGTTAAGATTGGAGCATTGCTCAGTGTAACCGTCAGAGAAAGTATGATAAATTTTCTCAAAGAATTCCCAGATGTGTTTTCTTGGTCCTACCAAGATATGCCAGGGTTGGATACCGACATTGTGGAACATCATTTGTCGTTAAAGCCAGAATGTCCGCCAGTCAAACAAAAGTTGAGAAGAACTCACCCAGATATGGCCATCAAAATTAAGGAAGAAGTTCAGAAGCAGATTGATGAAGGTTTCCTTGCCACATCAGAATACCCTCAATGGCTAGCCAACATAGTACCTGTTTCCAAGAAGGATGGAAAGGTCAGAATGTGTGTGGACTAAAGAGATCAAAACAAAGCTAGTCCGAAAGATGATTTTCCATTACCACATATTGATATGTTGGTCGACAGCACCGCAAAGTTCAATGTTTTTTCCTTCATGGATGGATTCTCAGGTTATAATCAAATCAAGATGGCTCCAGATGATATGGAAAAAACTTCATTCATTACACCCTAGGGAAGTTTTTCCTACAAGGTGATTCCATTCGGTCTAAATAATGCAAGAGCAACTTACCAAAGAGCCATGACAACTCTTTTTTATGACATGATACACAAAGAAATTGAAGTATATGTCGATAACATGATTGCTAAATTCAAAACTAAAGAACACATAGAACACTTATCAAAGTTCTTCCAGCGTCTGAGAAAATACAAACTCCGCTTGAATCCCAACAAATGCACATTTGGTGTTCGTTCAGGAAAACTCCTAGGTTTTATTGTTAGCCAAAAAGGAATTGAATTCGATCCCGACAAAGTCAAGGCTATTCAAGAAATTCCTTCGCCCAAAACTGGGAAACAAGTAAGAGGATTTTTGGGACATTTGAATTTCATTTCAAGGTTCATATTCCTCATGACTGCGACATGTGCACCAATTTTCAAACTCCTCCGAAAGGATTAAGGTTGTGTATGGACAGAAGATTTCAAAAAAGCTTTTGAAAGTATCAAGGAATATCTACTTAAGCCGCCTATTCTATCTCCTTCAGTGGAAGGAAGACCCCTGATTATATATACTTAACGGTCTTAGAAGATTCCAAGGGATGTGTACTTGGGCAACAAGACAAAACAAGAAGAAAAGAGTATGCCATTTATTACCTGAGTAAGAAATTCACGGACTGTGAGACTCGATACTCTATGCTCGAGAAAACCTGTTGTGTGTTAGCTTGGGATGTTAAATGTCTGCGCCAGTATATGATTTGTCATACCACTTGGTCAATCTCCGAAATGGATCCGATCAAGTATGTCTTATAAAAACCCTCTTTAACGGGAAGAATCGCCGTTGACAGATGTTACTATCAGAAATTGACATCGAGTACCACGCTCAAAAAGCTGTCAAAGGAAGCATTCTAGCTGAGCATTTGGCCCACCTACCAATTAATGATCATGAACCGCTCAGACTTGACTTCCCCGATGAAGATGTGATGTATCTAAAGATGAAATATTGGGATGAACCATTACCAGATGAAGGACCAGAACCACGATCCCATTGGGGATAAATATTCGACGGTGCTATTAACATTTATGGAAATGGAATTGGGGTGATCAGTGCATTTTAATGCACATTCTCTTACGTTTGTATTTAGGCATTCCTACAGTTTATTTGATTGTTTTTACTATTTTAATATGTTTTCATATTTATGTTTGTTTCTACCTTTATTTTATTTTCGCAGCTTATTTTCAGCATTAACACTTATTTGATACCTTTCACTGTGCAGGTCCTAACTTGAGCTACGGGATGCCGTTTTGTACGTTCTACCAGTCGATGGAAAGCTAAGACATAGAGCTACAGGTTTTATGCTGAATTCAAGTTCTAATTCGGAGTGAAAGATGGTCAAATAAGTCATTGAAGTCAGAACCCGAATTCTGACTTTAGAAAATAATTTATTTCGGGTCGTTTTATGGGCCTGATTTATGTTTCCGACCCATTTGAGTTAGTAGTGAAAAATCTTATTTTGTTTATAAGGTTTTCAGCCACGCTACAGTAAGAGGACCTTTGATTATTCACGATTTGTCTTTGCTTTTTACGTATTCCATGGAGAACTAAACTCTTTGAGTTAATCTGCTGTAACTGTATCTCTGTTCACTTTGAGGTTAATATATTTTCCAAGTAAATTCAATTCTTTTTTCAACTCTATCTATAATTCTGAATGCTTATTCAGTTGCCGTTGTTTTCTTAATTCAATTGCATATTTTATAGAATAGGATTGAATTAATTCGATTGATGTATGTTCTGTTAATCGTAACCGCGTTCACTTAATTTGTGTTTGCGTTATCTGTTTGCTTAATTCGAATTTAGGAACATAAATCATTTAGTAATTCAATCACGCTTGCTATTGTTACTATGATCGAAAGAGAATGAAATCCGCTTAGGGCTTGGTAATTATATGATCAATGATAAGTAGGAGAACGAACAACAAATTAACTTATTTTATAATCACTTATTTTTAATCACTTATTTTTAATCACTTATTTTTAGTCACTTACTTTTAATCACTTTTTCGCATATCTTTTTGAAACCTAATTCGAAACCCCCAATCGTTTTCAGTTGGTTAAATTCTCAACAAGAATCCTTGTGATACGACATCCGAGTGTCGCTTCCTGATACTTCATTCAAAATTACTCATTTTTTATTCGTGCGCGACAGCTGATCATGGGGAAATCATGGTACCCACATTTCTTTCACAGCCAGATTGACATTCAAATGTACAAACAACGAGGCTGAATACGAAGCTTGCATCACGGGTCTCGAAGAAGCCATTGACTTAAGGGTAAAGAATTTGGATGTGTATGGAGACTCTGCTTTGGTTATAAATCAGATCAAATGAGAATGGGACACACGTCAACTTGGTTTAATTTCTTACAAAGACTACGCAAGAAGGTTGTTACCTTTCTTCATCAAAATTGAATTTCATCACATTCCCCGTGAAGAGAATAACATGGCTGATGCAATGGCTACCTTATCTTCCATGATTAGTGTGAATCAATGGAACGACGTTCCCAAGATTAATGTGGCATGCCTTGACAGGCCCGCTTACATATTCGCAATGGTGGTAGTCATTAATGATAAACCATGGTATCACGAGAACAAATGTTTCCTTCAAAGGCAAGAATACCCAGCTGGGGCATCAAGGAAAGATAAGAAGACTTTCAGAAGACTAGCTGGAAACTTCTTCCTAAACAATGATGTGATATACAAAAGAAACTTCGATATGGTTTTGCTCAGATGCGTGGATAGACACGAAGCAAACTTACCGATGAAGGAAATTCATGAAGGCTCATTTGGCACCATGCCAATGGACATGCAATGTCAAGAAAGATGTTAAGAGCAGGATATTAATGGCTAACAATGGAATCCGATTGTTACAAATACATGAGGAAATGTCACAAATGTCAGATTTATGCCGACAAGATTCATGTGCCTCCGACTCTTCTCAAAGTTCTATCCTCTCCATGGCCCTTTACTATATGGGGGATTGATATGATTGGCACGATCGAGCCTAAGGCTTCAAATGGACATCGCTTCATCTTGGTCTCTATTGATTATTTCACCAAGTGGGTCAAATCAGCAGCATACGCCAATGTAACCAGACAAGTGGTGGTCAGGTTTATCAAGAACAATCTCATCTGTCGTTACGGTGTCCCAAGCCAGATCATTACTGATAATGGATCGAACTTGAACAACAAAATGATGAAGGAATTATGTGCTGAATTCAAGATTGAACACCATAACTCATCTCCCTACCGGCCTAAGATGAATGGAGCGGTTGAAGCAGCTAACAAAAATATCAAAAATATCATTCAGAAAATGGTCGTGACTTACAAGGATTGGCACGAGATGCTCCTGTTTGTACTTCATGGATATCGCACATCCGTCTGCACTTCAACAGGGGAAACCCCTTTCTCTTTGGTATACGGCATGGAAGCTGTGCTCCCCATAGAAGTTAAAATCCCGTCAATATGATTCTTGATGGAAGCCAAGCTAACAGAAGCTGAATGGTGTCAAAGGGCGACATAGGCAAAAAAGAGTGTCTCGGTGGACTGAAAACCCGAAAGGGAGACCCAGGCAAAAATTAGAGACATAAACAGAAAATAACTATCCCGGTAGATTGAAAACCTGAAAAGGAAATCTAGGAAAAAGTTAGAGATTTATGGCAAGAAACTGCATCCAACAAAATTGGATCATCTAAGGCAACGTCATCTGTCAAAGAATCCTCAATCAAGTCATCTTCAACAAAAGCTCAAGAATACTCGAAATTGAAAGTTGTTAAAAGGATAGTGGTCATTATATTTCAATGTAGCCTTTTCCCTTTAAATTACCATTTCCTAACTTTGTAATGCTCCATGGAATCACGCTTTTGGCTGATTACCATTCCATCAATGAAAATTTGAGCCTTTCGCCCATTTGATTTCAATTCTTATTTTATTCTCCCTTGCAAAATAACATTTTTATTTTTTCGATATTCATTCTTGAAACAAAAAATGTATTTACTTTTGCTTTCAAAATAAAGATGGCAACTTCCTTTGATTTATGAACATAAGAAAGAATATCGACAACTACTCTAAAAACGATAAAACCTCAAAATACAGAATCAAGTGCTTTTGTGACCAGTCTCACAAATATCTCCAAGTGGCGGATCATTACTTCAAATTGAGGTGCTCGACCCATCACCCCCAGTAAGGAGTGAACTTCATTTTTCCTCTGGTGAATGTTGGAATCAAGATAAGATTTGGTCCCTTTCCCTAGTAGAGTGCTGCCTTCAAAATCTCCAGTGTTGCTTCCATCTATGCAAGATTGATCGAGTATCTGGTTTTGTTTATTTTCATCACCAGTTCTTGTCTCGTGTCTGTTTTGTCAGCATAAAACATAACATTCATTCATACATCATGCATAGTTAAACTCATAATTCATATTCATATGCATCTCTTAACATGTTTCACTCATTATGGTCATGTTTTTCCCCAAATGGTAAGTTCCCTCTCTCCAATAGAGTTGTCAACTTTAAGAAGAAAGTGTATATCCTTTCCAACTCCCCACTGAGTTTGATCCTCGTGGATGTTTTTACTTCAGTCCTCCTCTCCACACTTTGATGGGATAAATTCCCAGTTTGAGTTGATCCCTCATTAGGAAGTGTCTTGTTTAAAAAGTCTCTCAAGTTTATTCCTGGACTGAATTCAGTCCCTGACCAGTTTGATAACTTAAACCTCTAAAGAATGGGAATGAATTTGTTTTTGCACCTATTAAATCCCACTCTTCCCAGGGGAGGCGCACTTTGCTTTCCAAGATAAAAGTAAATCCCCCAGTGGAAGTCTCTCAGTAAAATCTCTTGAAAAAAAGGGATATCACATCCCTAGGAAGTCTCTACTAACCAACGAACATCAGTCTCTTTCCGAGCAGTTCTCTATTCCTGTTGAAGATAAGTTTATCCCTCTTTGGAATCTACACCTGACAAATAAGTGGCAGTCTCTTAAGAAGCTTGTTTTTGTCCCAGAAAATCTCGGTGGATCGACAAATGGCAATCTATTCCCAAGAAGTTTGTCCCTCTTTCAAAAAGTCATCAGCACCTCAAAATTGTCCTACATCACATGGCATCCCTCTGAAGAAGTCACGAAGGGAAATATGATGAGATTTTTCCAGCAAATGGCATCTCAGTAGAAAAGTTTGCAAAGCTCTACATTTCAGACAATGGTATTACCCAGCAAGGCTGACATCAGATTGTCACTCATCCTATGGCGTCTCTCCGAAGAAGTCTCAAAGAGAAGTATGATGAAGTATATTTTTGTCAAATGTTTATCTCCCCAGTAAATCTCGGTGAGAAGTTTGAGCTTGTTATCCCAAGCTTTTCAAGAGAAATACTTGACAAGAAGAAACGAAGACCAGTTTCATGGCTCATGACCTGAAACGCGGGGAAGTTTTACCCTTTCTAAGTAGGATTACTTAGTTAAAGAAGATAAGTAAACATGTTCTGATGGTAGGAGCCTGTTACCATTCAAATTATCCGAATCATAGTCGTGTCCCTCAGGTAGATTTGTCATCTCCCCAATCAATGAAGATACTTCTTTGTTTCCCAACAGACTACATCCATAGTCCTAATGTCTTTCCCCGGTTAATAATTCAGTAATCCCCAATGATTCAAATTATTATTAGTCTTATGTGATATCATCCTCAAAAGTCTTGTGTCTTGCATTCACAAGAATCACATCATTCATGGCATCTTAGGAACCAAAATTTGTGCATTTAGTTGTATTTAAGCTCTCCCATCTGGTCGAAACTAAGATGTCAATCTTCACCTCTCCAGATAGGAGAACATTAAATAGGGGCATCTGTCATACCCTAATTTTTGACCCTAAGATCCCATATCATTTTCATTTCATTAGCAGCATATGTGTGTATACTTTTATGCATCACTAACCCATTTGGAGATACAAAGATCGTTGTTTGTTTCATTTAATTACAAATAAGGGTTTTTGAGCCTCAAAAGATACTCAGGCAAAGGATCAATCAAGAATGGGCATGATATTCAATATCTCAAGTCCCTTATTCATCCATGAAGACCAAGAACTCTCAATCATCAATAATCAAGTACAAGATTGCCTTATTCCAAAACCAACAAGCCTCGATATCCTCAGTGCACCAAAATTAGGATTTTTTTTACCTAATCAATCCATGAGTTGGCTTTTTGAGCAAGGCATGATCTAATACCTCAAGATATGTTTCAAGAAACCTCAAATACATCATATTAATCCATTCATATGATTTGATTGTTCCTAAGAACTTGATTCATAAGCAATGCAAGGATTCAAATCCATCTGAGCCACAAACTAGGGTTTTGATGAAAAGTCAATCATACCTTTGACTTTTGAGCAAATCATGATCTCAAATCTTAGGACATGATTCAAGACACTCAAAAGCACCCTTGAAGTCCATCCATGATGCTTAAAATAGCCCAAGGTTTTGATTTCATAAAGGATCACAAAGTTCAAAATTCATCTGATACAAAAAGTCAATTGTGATCAAAATCAAGTTTGAATTTTGGAGTTGGTCAAACATGGCCACTTCAAGTCAAGAACAATGTTAATATGTGATTTGAATCATGATTGATCAGGGAAAATCAAGAAAAGTGAGGTTACTTGCAAAAGGGGCAACCATGAAGAAATGAAAATTTTCTAAGTTATGAAGAAAACCCTAATTTGGAGCAAACTTTGCAAGGTCATAACTCCCAAACCAAGCAACCATTTTCTTTGATCCAAAGATCAAATTAAAGAGCTTGTTACATACTACAACTTTGTCACTTATGGTGGATTCCCAAAAAGTGCATATATTTTGAGATATGAAGCCATGAAGTTAGGGTTTCAAGACTTTTTGAACTTTGACACTTAGAGAAATTTTGGACATAATTTATTTTGTGTTTTAACCAACTTTGAGGGCATTTTTCTACAAGATCCAAGATGAATCAAGACCAAATGTAAACATCAAAGTTGAAGTATGATATACCAGCTTTCCAAAATGTCCAAAAATACAGTCTAATTACATTTGAGCTAGGAGATATGGAGTGCAGAAGATACCTTGATGCAACTATTTTACAAGACAAATTTGGTATTTTCTTGCACCACAAGATTTAGAGTTCAACTTGGAGTGATTACACAAGACTAATGTGCACTCAATTCAAAAGAAATCCTTGATAGTCATGCTGAACCTACAAGATAGTGTCATTTGATCATGAAGATTCTCTTTGAAATTGGAAGAAAGGCTTGAATTCAGGTGCATTTATGTGGAATAGTGCATTGTCAAAGATATCACTCCCACCAGTCAAGATGTTCTCTTAAACAACAATAAAACCATCTGCAGAATGCGGAACTGGTCAAAAGAAAAGCTAGGCTAGTGGAAGAAGATAATGTACCTTCGATAAAAAGTAATGATGCATTGCCAAAACATTGAATAATGAACTCAGCCTTCAAACCATCATTATTCCTCCAAAACAAACTTACTCCCCTATAAATAGAGACCACATTTGATGATTCAAAACACACCAAAACAACTACAATACTTGTTTTCTCACAAATCTCCATTCTTGTTAAAATTCAAATTCCAAAAGAGTGAGAAATCAAAATTTCAAAACCAGAGCTTATCCACTCAAACTTTTGATTCAAACACTTCATATACATCACGTATAAGTGATCCAAACACATAAACACATTCTGTAACATCAAATTCATCAAGATCACATCTCACCTTGATTAAGCTGCAGTTGGATTCGAGCCCATCAATTCATGAGGTTTCAAATTATTTTAAGCATCTCAACACAATCCATGAGGTCCAGGGAAGCTGTTAGGATCATCATTTCACATCTGTAACACCTCCAACTGAAGATTTTATTTCCTCTTGCAAGGTAAGCCTGAACTTTTCAAACTCAATGGTTCATTCATCATAAATGTTATTTCAAGTTACCATTGTGTTTCTGGAAGTACATATATTATTTACCCTCAACCAATTTTCATTTATATTACGCATATAAGATTTCATTATAGTGTTTGCAAAACTAGGGTTCATCTGTGTTCATGCTTAATAATTCGTGCCACACTAAAAATAAATAAAATAAAAAAGATCCATTCAATTCCTTGTTGAAAAACACATAACTTTGATGTTTACATCATGCCAAATGGTTGCGTATTGAGAGAGATAGCATAGGTTTTGCAAATTCAGAAGCTGGCTCGAGGAAGAAGATGAAGTCTGGCGTGAAATTTTGAATTTACCACACATTTTTAATATATCATGTAATGGTTATGTTTAGTTGACACCAACGCGCGTTGGCTCAATTGGCAAGGGCTTTTTTTGTTGTTGTGATGCGTAAGGGCATGGGTTCAAACCCCACCCATGCCATTTCTTTTTACCACATTTCATATTTTCTGAATTATTCTTTTCAAAATTTCAAACTATCATAACTTTCTCATTTTTTATCTTTTTGAATCCATTCTTTTTGAAAATTTTTCATGATAATTTCTATTTTATATTTGAGAAAAGAAAATACCAAAAATAATTACTTTTCTCACATTTATGAGTGCTTAAAGTGTGTGACTTTTTTAGGGTTTTCTTAAGGACTTCGTTGTTTCTTTTGAATGATTCCTTGCTTTCCTTTACTTACAAAGAATTGTTTGCACCATGTGTATCCTATTTGAACCTTGTATGATGTTGTGATGTTGTACATCCTTGTTCCCATTTGTTTTTTTATGCATTTTTTTAGTATATGTTCATATAAAAGTGTATGTTCAATTTTGTCTATACCATGAACTTTTGCTTGACTATTTTTCCTTAACATGTGATATTCCTTTCATGTTTATACCACTTTGATATGTAAATATGTATTTGTGTTGATTATACCATGTTTATGTGCTCCTAAACACTTGAACTTTGTCTTGAAAATACCTTTGTATACATGTTTGTTTGTATGAACCTTTGTGATGTTTCAACTTTTTTCAAGACCATGTTTGAACCCTAGTATCCATGTTTGGTTGTTACCAACTTGTCATTAACATGTTCAACTTACATCCATGCTTAAATGTTCAAGTATGCTTGGCTGTTTCCCTTACTATATTCATTAGATCCTCGATTCATCTTGAATACATATACTTGCTTGAACTTCTCTGTAATTGCTCCCATGAATTTAAAACTTTGCTTACATGTTCAAGTATTTCCTTCATAAACTCTTACCATGATGAATATATCTCTTTGAAATGCACATCATCTTTTCAATTTCAAAACTTCATGGGCCTCTACTTGGTATAAGTCCCTATCCTTTTTTAAACTCACACCATGATTAATTATTTGTTCATGTGAGTACTTTGTAAAAATCATACTGGTTTTAACATTTCTTTCATAGAATTTCATAAATTCAATCAACACTCATAACATGTTTAGACATGGGCCTCTATTATAGTGTAAGTCCCTCCCCTCCTCCTTAAAACTTTCTTCAATTTCTCAAAAGCTTTTCATCTATCCAAACCTCAATCTTCAACTCCCATCAAACACAACCCTACTGGCATCAATTTCAATTCCAAGGGCCTCTGTCAACAGTGTAAGACCCATTACATTTCAAACTCATGGGCCTCTGTCAAGAGTGTAAGACCCATTACATTTCAAACTCATGGGCCTCTGTCAAGATTGTAAGACCTATTACATTTCAAACTCATGGGCCTCTGTAAGAATGTAAGACCCATCACCTTTTCAAGTTCAATCATGCTTAGACATGGGCCTTTATAAGAGTGTAAGACTCATCATACCCAATCAATGTCCATACTTGTCATATACTTATTCATATTAAGTTTCTCTTGACATTCATAACACCTCATCCTTAGTTTAGACTTAGTTCAAACATTAGGGTTCCCTCAACTACAACTTAGTTCAAATACTAGTTCCCATTTTGTGAAGTCAACTTCATCATAGCCTCCTCTTGGGCTTTATCCAAACATCATAGCCTACTCTTGGGCTTTATCCAAGTATCATAGCCTCCATCTCGGGGTTCATACAGAGACCATCAATTCAAAACTCCCCCTATTAAGTCGGCCTCTTCTCAGACAAATAAACTTTTAGCTTCACATCTTGGGCTTGGAACAAGATACAAACAAACATTTTAGCTTCACATCTTGGGCTTTGAATAAGTTAAAAAGAAACTTTTTCGCTTCACATCTTGGGCTTTGGACAAGATACTCAAAAAATTCAACTTCTCCCTAGAGATGAGAAATTGAGTCATCTCTGTAGGATGATATCTCTTCTATACACCACAATTCAAAATCAAACATCAAAAACTTTTTCTCCATATAAAGTGATGTAAATTGCACACTTGTTGATTCAAAATCCAAGCTGGAGTCCTTTTCTTATCATGATCCAAAACTTTTCTTTCATCTAAGTGATGTAAGTGGCACACTTGTTGATACTATATCCAAGTTAATGTCCTTCTCTTAGCATGCAAAGACTCATAAAGGAAGATGTGGCATTGCTTAGGATTTTTTAAACATCCAAGTTCAAATATTCTTCCCTTATGATATTATTCTCAAATGTTTGTGATGAATAGGTGAGATATCTCCCTTTAGAATGACAATTTGTCTTTTCTTTCAAACCTCAAAACTTTTAGCTTCAACATGTTAGGCTTTGAACAAGATACCAATTTCCACCCATATTTAGGTGGAACTACGATTGCTCTGATTTCCCAAAGTACCTTTTTTGGGAATACGTAGGCATAAGATTGCGAGATCTTAGCGAGCACACCTTTAAATAAAACCCTTTAGGTCCCAGTACCTTTCATAAAATAAAAACTCCCAAAAACGTCTCACTTTCTCATTCTCACCCATATGTTAAAACGTTCCCAATCAAACAGTAAACATTTGAAGAAGATAAGATAACTAATAGTAAATCGAGTACAAAAGGTTCCTATAGAGTACTATAGATACTTAGGTGTTAATAACTTCCCTTAGTATTACCGACCCCGATTCCAAATCTCTCTGCATTTGTAGGAAAAACATTTGCACGCAGGGTTAGTTTAGATTCCTTCCCCTTCCTTTTAAACATCATAGGATAAATATTAGAAATTCAAAAGTGGCACAAGCACGATTCACGAGAGTCTCACCATCTCAGAATGGGCGGGGTCACGAAAATCAGTCCACACTTACCACACATGTATCTCTAACCTAGTGTCAAGTTCTACCCCAAAGGAATTTTACCTAGAACCCACCTTAGGTTTCAATTATGAACTTGACAACGAAGATGTAGAGCGACGGTGATTTGCACCATTGCTTGATACGTTTCTTAAAGTTTCACTCCCAATGGACATGCACACAAGCTTGATAAGTTTCCTGTCCTCCCTCTGCAAGTTCCGCATCCCTCTCTCTAGCTCTCATTATTCTATAATTTGTGGTTTTGGGTAGATGGAAACATGTGAGAATGAGGACAATTGTCTTGCTTTGGAGCTTAAATAATGAATTAGAGAATTGTCCATAATACCTTTTGTATTTAGAATTATTACTAATAACATACCATGATAATTAACTAAGCCTAACATTCTCATTAGCACACTTGATTAATATTAAAGGATGATCATAAAGAATTAGGGAATTACAGATAGTTTCAATTAGGTCTCTCGTAAAAGAAATTCCTTCAAGAAAATATATCTTTAAACATGAAAAAATGATTTTATGTTTTTTTATATAAAATTTTAGTAACTTATAAAAACCTCCACTTACCATTCATGATAATAATAAAATAGCATAGAAATTTAAGGAAACTACTACGGTCATAAACAGGGAATCATGGAATATAAAAAAATAATAAAATTTGTAGGAGATATAATCAAAATACATTTGCTTGTGTCAGCTCAAACTCAGTTTAAATCTAAAATATTATTGAGTTTAACAATTTGAATCCAAAATTAAAATAATATATCATAGTTACTATTTTATTTAATTCTAAAAGTGAATCATTTACTACTATAACATGAACTGAATTATGAATTAGTTCTCAGTGCTAAACTTCACACACACTCAATAATATGCATTCATATTCTTCAGTCTTGTAAAGAAATCTTTCAAAAAAACAATTGTCCATATAAATATATCAAATTTGTTCTAAAAAAAATATTAGTCCAAAAATGCACATATAAGAATAACAAAACACACTTGTACCCAAACAAAGAAAACTAAATTAAGGATGCATAAAACTACGATTTTTTTTAAAGAAAAATAAAATGTGTAGTGCAAGTTTATTTATTAGAAAGAAATAACAAACTTTTAACATGATGTTTTTGAAGTAAAAATATGTGTTTTTGTATCATTTCACTACAATTTAATAATTTTCAACAAAGATCTAAATGAACTCTAACGTGGGTGAGATATAACATCTAATTTGAGACTATATGGTTCATATTTCTCTCCAAGAAGGATACAATGTTTCATGGTAGAAAGGTTGAAAGAGATTGGACGGTTGCTCAAGAAACTTTTATTGTTACCACAACTCACACTAAAGTTGAAAATAAAGGAAAACAAGTTTAACTTACGATATAATTTAATAAGAAAACTTCAATGTCTTATTTCAATTTTGGCAATTGAACGTTTAATTTTCACATTAATTTGCAGAAAATGTTGACTTAACATGTCACCCGCACTGCTAATCTAGCTATATTATTTGTTATGCCAAGAGGAACATTAAACATTTTTATCGTGACTATAAATCCACAATTACTTTTTCCTATGCATGCAGCTTCCACAACTGATTGACTATCTGTAGCTTCCCATGTGCCTTTCTTAAAAGAACCACACTGGCCTTGTGGATTTCCAAAGCTAGCAAATTGGATCTGCGAAATTACTTGTCCACATTGGCATGACAGTTCTAGTTGTGAACCTTCATATACATTAGCACAAATAGTTCCTGTTGTTACAGTTTGGAACTGAACACTTTGAGGATTACCACCTATTTCTTCAAATAAAACCAATGTGTTGATGTCATCATTCAAGAATGACCTTGGTACATGATGCCATCTTTGTGATGGACTTCCACAATTGGTGTTGCACTTTTCCTTTACATATTTCCCACGATAATCGCATGTGTCACTACATCCATTTGTAGCTCTAACCCAAGAAGGCCAATAACGACCAATGTTGTGTCCATTCACCCAAGCATGTCCTTTACCTAGGCCTTGAAAGTCCACCACAATAGGGTTTGTTCCAATAGCAGCCTTAAACTCTGCCTTATACCAAGTCATAGGTTTCCCAATAGGAATATTAGTTGAATTAGTGTTCCATGAAACACTGGCATGTGGTTGCAAATCATATAAACGTTTCCTCTCACCATTCAAACCAACCTTATAAAACCAAAGGTTGGTTGACAAATCCATAGTAACAATATTTTTTCCAATCAACTGAATAGGGCCACCTGATATGCCCGTCTTTATCTCGTCAAACCATGCACCATAATTTGCAAGCCCGACGGTGGCACTAAGAAAAGTTATAATGTTTGTTCCATTCTTCAAGGAAACTTTCTTTTCATAAGTGAATTTATTTCCCCATTGGCTAAATTGGTATCCTATATACTTCCTATTAACATAACCATGAAGTGTATGGCCCATAGTGTTCACACTGAGAGTTGCATTACTCCAAATTGAAGTGTCATTGATATCAACATTAGTCATGTACCATAAATAGTCACTAGCATCCAATGTTAGTTCCTTCTGCTCCAAGAGTTGGTGTGCTTTAATATTTCCCTTTCCATGCATGGTGTCTTTCTTTGGCTCCATTTTCCATTTCCAAGTGAGTCCATTAGAACTATTATCAGCGCTCCTTTTCACCATTATTGAGGTTTGACTGTTAACCTTTGCCGTATTGAAAATTTCTTTGTTGCATCCATTAAGAATGGTGACGGACCAGGCAGGAATAAAGTATATACCATCATTTTTTAAGTCAACATATGCATCTTTGCTAGTGTCATTATTACTCAAGAAACAAAATCTTGCGCCATTGGAATTAGCGTATGTTGTAAGTGTGATTCCATTTGCCAGATCCTTATTGTTTATTGATGTATAATTTGTAAGAATATTTTCACCCAATTTAATTGTTGCATGAAGTTGCTTAAGATGTCCCCATTTTGGTTGATTCAAATTCCCATACTCGTCAATCGGTGCATCATAGTCATAAGATGTTGTGATATATGGTCCACCTGCTGTGCGACCAAAGTTGGTTCCTCCATGGTACATGTAGTAATTGTTTAATACACCTCCGTTTTGAAAAAAGCGTGCAACTGAGAAAGCTGAATCTTCAGCACTTCTATGGGGAACCCTTTCACCCCATTTTTGGAACCAACCAATCCAGTTTTCAGTGAACATTTTAGGACTTTTTGGATTATTGGGTTTAAAATCATGACAATAGTATCCATTGCAAGTATTGATGATTGGTTGAGGAGCATCAGGTTGCTGACACATGATCCATGGAACCCCAATGTTTTGTGCTAGAGCCATCTGAGCACACCATTTAACGTATGTCTTCCCTGCATCTTTGTAATTCCACATGATATCTCCATATTCATTCTCAATTTGAGCTAGAAGAATGGGACCTCCTTGTGATGCAAATAAATTTGCTTCTTTTGCCACATTCACGATCTTTGTTGTAAAAATTTGCATTTCGTGCTTGTAAACCTGATTATCTGTTCTTAGCTCAATCCCAGGAATATTGTGAAGCCACACTGGGATCCCTCCGTAGTTCCATTCCGCACATGCATAAGGACCAATTCTCATAATGGCATATAGTCCAGCTTCTTGGATAAGCTTGAAAAATTTGACAAAATCCAAATTTCCTGAGAAATTATATTGACGTTGAATAGGTTCGTGACGATCCCAAAATATATAAGTTTCAATGGCATCAAGGCCACCATCTTTGGCCTTTTGAATAAGGTCAGGCCACATCTCCACGGTGCTTCTTGGATAATGGATTGCACCAGAAAAAATAAGACGTCTTTCTCCATTGATAATGAGAGCTTTTGAATCATAAGAAACCTCTATGACAAAACATGAGTGCAACATAATTATACTCATTAAGATAATGCTATAACCGGATAACGAACCCATTGTAAACATGTATGATTCTCCCGTCTTGGTTATTGAAATATTATAACTGAGAAAATGAAATATATAGAAATGTGTAGTTTGGTTGTTCCCAAAAACAGTGTTGAGCTATCTAATCAATATTCTAAATTAGATTGTTCTTCACACAAAAAAATTATTACATGAGTTGGTCACAACCAAAAGAAACACAAGTAGTGAATAAAAATTCGTCAAATATGAGTTAAATGTCCTAGAAATCCTCAAACATTTAACTTTATTTTTACAAATACAATTAAATATTTCTAATTTTAGTAATGAAAATAATGAATGACACAAACGAATGTTGCACAAAAGCGTACATACAGTTAGTGAATAACAAAATTAGACTCATCGCATGTATCTATATTAGCTAATTTGAATTTGTTATTATGATACTTTATCTAGACTAATGGATAGGTAATTCCAAAATATTGATTACAAATTTTTCAGGATTACACTATGGTTTAGGATAGGATAAAAACGTATATAGGATAAAAGAGTTGGATAAAAACACAGGATATATAATTATCTCATGTATTTTATATGGATTAAAAACATTGTACATAACTATATTGACTCTAACCCTCCATAAAGAAGATAACTCCTTTAAAATGTCTTATAATTTTAATTTTATTAAAAAAAAAACAGTAGTTTTCTCTCAAAATTAAATTAATATTTTTATTAAAACATATCACTATATAAATAAAATAAGATAAGCTAAAGTTAAATGTAATGACTTATTTCGTAAATTTTATATCAATCCCTTAATATTAAACATGCAAAGTGAAGCAAAATATGTCATATACTAAAAACTAAACACCTGACTATTTATTATAAACTATTTCGGGAGGTTTTTTTGATAAAGTATATATTTTTAAAATTCCTATAATATTTTCCAAATGCTCATAATAAAAACTATTTTACTGTCGCCTTTAAGAAAAGATAATGGATCTTCCACTGATAACTAAAACATTCAATTTATATTTTAATTATGCCAACATAAGTATTTTCATGTGTTATTTTTTAAATTATATCTTACATTGATAAATATATAATAAAAATAATTTTTATTATATCATATTTGTTTCTAGCCCGAGCTATACTCCAAGATATGATTTTAATTTACAAGACATGTTATATATGTGACATATATAACCTATTATTCTTATTCAAAATAGAGAGACATCGTTCAAAGACAGACGTGCACAAGGTTTAGTAAAATTAGGATTTAAATTAAAATTGATGTAAAATAATTGTTTCTTGTATGCCGATTTATAAGATGGGAAGGTAGCCCATTCAAATTTTATACCTTTGAACGATACATGTCGTGCGGGTGAAAGAGTGACTATTATGGTTTTCTATTTATCCCTCCCCGAACCCATCAAGCATGAGGTATATAAAGTTGAGATGCTTAAGAAATATTTATCTCAATCTAGATAGATGGCTTGTTGGACTCAACTAACAAGTTGTGGGGTCCATATTTGAGATGTTGGCTTGTTTTTGTTTGAGGTCATGAACATAACCTTAACCCTCATGTCACTTTACAACAAAAACGTAAAAGGTCTGTAAGGGCGAATTGCTTAATCAAATTATTTTTGTCAACCATCACAAAATCGTGAGACTTGTAAGGGTCATGTATTTCTAATTGGCGTGTTCCCACTCGATTGACTCAAAGAAAAAATGTTTCTTGTTATAATTGAATTTTTTTCTTGAAAACCAACTCACTGAGTTTTATAATATTGTTTAAGAAGATTTTTCATTCCGAGTAATTTTTTGTTTTGTCAGAGAATGTAACAATTTGATCTCGAAAGTTTCTAATGTTGATGTTGAGAATAATTAAGATTGTAGGATCTTTATGATATCTCATATAGGTTTTTTGTAAAGAACTATTTCTTTTTTTATCGAATAAAATACTAGTTGTACATTTTTTTCTTCTTATTAACGTGTTATTCATTTGTTTTTTTTTTTTGAGATATTTTATTGAGTCTGAAGAAGACGCCTTATATTTGAACAATTGAAAATCATATAATGTTATAACCCCTTAATATGGGAAGTTTCCCAATGTTATAAATATATTCTAATATAAGTTTTCTCTAGCCAATCATAATGTTTATCATTTTATTAATATATATGCCTTATCTCTGAGTGGCTTGGTTTTCATTTACTTGCTTTAAATTGGTGTTGTTTATATAATGTTATTCTTTGAATTTTTTGGAAAGGGTTTTGGATACACAGTTTCTTTGTTGGGAGGAGTTTTAAAGCGTACCATACATATTCATTTTCTAGAGAGGCAAACTTGTAAATAATCTCAAAAGATATATATTTGGGGAGAATAACGCAAAAGGTAATAACTTTTTTAGCAATTTGAATATAGCGTTATGCCTTTCCAAGAGTGGTAGATTTGTTGAAGATCAAAATTTATCACTATTAAGGGAGAATACCAAAAAAGTTATCCTCTTTCCTGAGAGGAGTTTAAAGTGGTCTTATTCCTTTTTAAGGATATGCCAACACATAGATGAACCAAGTTGATCTCACTTAAGGGAGAGTTTTGCAAAACTTAGTCACTCTATTGGGATTTGTTTAACACGGCCCAACTTATTTTAAGGATAGATAGAACCATAGATAATTGCCGTAAATTCTACCCCGGGGAGAGTATTGCAAAACTCATTCTTTCTACATGGGGAGGTTAACATGGTCCTAGTCTTTATTCACGACATGTTGACGGATGGATAACCATAGTTGATTCCATTCGGGGAAGAGTATTAGAAGATGTAGTCCCTCCACCAAGAGGAATTTATTGCAAAGAATTCATTTGAGTTGGTTTTTGAATTAAATATATAAAGCCATGAGTAGTAACAAAAAAAGAAATATTTAAAAATCACATAACATAAAAACAAATTTTTCCAACTTTGTTGTTTGCATCTTGAAATCATTTAACATATTTCTTCCTTTTATTTATGACTGGTTATCCTTTTAACTCTTGATGTTGTAGTTTGGTAAATTCTAATTCATCACTGTTAGATTTTATGATTGGCTGCATTTTTGTATTCCAACGAGATGTTGAACAAGATGTCTTGACATGTTGGTGTGACATCAAAGCAGATCTGGTTACACGCTTCTTGGAGATTTGGTTTAATCTTTGAAAAATCTTAAAAGATTTATTTCATGTATCTTGCAGTCAAATGTGTGTGCCTTCTTTAGCTACAAGGGTCGGTTTGTGCATTGCCTTGCTTCGTAAGAAAGGATGTTGTAATATTTAAGGAAGATTGGATTTGATATGATTTGATTACGCCTTTATCGTTATAATATGCATTCAAGGAAATATTATATCCTCATCAAGGAAATAATATGTTCTGTTCAAAATTGTTGTTTGGACAACCAGTGAAAAGCCCATGTGTTTCTCGAGCTACAAAAAGAAAGGATCAAAACCCTTGCAAGATAGAGTTGTATTTACTGAGAGTGTTTGTCTAGGGTTTTGTATTTGTTCATTTTTATTTGTAATCCACTCTTGTATCACCTTGATACTAGGGCTGGACTGTTGTTAGTTGAGTTGTAATTGTGAATACACTCATAAGCTATTAAGCAAGAATGTATTATTGGAGTGTGCCTTCTTCTTGACTGTTTGCATTATTATCACTGTTGTGTGATTGAGGGGGTAGTGAGAGAGGTCTCATATTTAAGAGTGTCTTAGATAGAAATTGAACGGGTGGTGATTAGGTGCGAAGAGTGTAAATCAGAGGTTGTTTACATAAGAGCTTCAAACTAATACTATTATAGTCAATTTCCTTCCTAGCTTGGTAGCCCCCAAATGTACGGGACGTTGCACCGAATTGGGTTAACAACTTCTTTATGTTATTTATTTTTTGCATATTTTAATAAGTTTATATTTGTATTTGTGTTGTCACGACGTCTTGACATTGCTTTCGTCATTATGGTGTTGTGACATCGTATTCGACATATGTCCATTATGTGCCAGAATTTCAATTGGCATCAGAGCGGGCACCCTGCTCTGTTTAGGGTGAGCTTCATGGAAGATACATTATGGTGCCGTGGATAAGGATGGAGGATTTGTCAACAGACCACCTATTTTGGATGGCACCAACTATGATTACTGGAAGGCTCGTATGGTGGCTTTTCTAAAATCTATGGATAGCAAAACCTGGAAAGTTGTTATCAATGGCTGGGAACATCCAGTGGTAAAGAACAAAGATGGGTAGACTGAATTAAAATCAGAAGAGGACTGGTGTAAGGAAGAATATGAACTTGCTCTTGGAAACTCCAAAGCTTTGAACGCCTTATGCAATAGGGTTGACAACAATATTTTTAGATTGATAAATACTTGTACCGTGGCCAAAGATGCATGGGAAATCCTCAGAACCACTCATGAAGGCACATCAAAAGTAAAGATGTCAAGACTTCAACTTCTCACCACCAAATTTGAAAATCTTAAGATGAATGATGATGAGTCCATTCATGATTTTCACATGAATATTCTTGATATTGCTAATACATCTAGTGCCTTGGGAGAGAAGATGTCCGAGGAGAAGCTTGTTAGAAAAATCCTTAGGTCATTACCTAAGAAATTTGATATGAAAGTCACATCAATTGAAGAAGCCCAAGACATCTGCATCATGAAAGTAGAGGAGCTTGTTGGATCACTTCAAAATTTGAATTGGCTATAAATGAAAGAACTGGAAAGAAAAACAAGAGCATAGCATTTATTTCCAACAGTAATGGGGAAGAAATTCCATATGACATGAAGATCGATGAGGGAATTTCTAATGCCATTTTGCTTCTTGGGAGGCAATTCAATAAAGCACTAAAGAGAATGGATAGGAGGTCAAGACCGAATGGCAAGAACATGTCATTCAACATCATCAAAAGTAGTGAGTCTCAGAGAAGAACAAGAACAGAGGAGAAGCCCAATCAAGGAAAATGCAATCAGTGTCATGGATATGAAGGTTTTGGTCACATTAGAACAGAATGTCCCACGTACCTTAAGAAAAAAAGAAGGGCCTGTTGTAGCACCCCAAAATTTTCCCTCCTTACCTTATTACTAACTGGCTTATGTTGCATTGCATTTTTTTGCATTATCATGTATGCATATCACTAGCATGGGGTCAAGGTAAAGTCCAATCTGGTCTACTACATCATCAAGAGTTCACAGGTGGCAAGGGATCTCAAATGGATCACTCTCTCCTAACCAGTGCATGAATTAGGGTTTTGAGATTCTTGGGTTTATTGCTCCAATGGGCAAGCTCCTTGGGTTTTTATCATCAACAAATGGCATATCTTATCTTTGTTGGAGAGGATAGACATCATATTCAGAGGAATTTGGATTTGGAGACTGTGCTATTTCCTCCTAGACTGAGGGTACCAAGCTAGGGTTTGCTATAAAGTCAGTTTATTTCTGATTTTTTTGGGCAAGTCTTGATTCTATGATATTCCTTGGGTCCCTAAGTATCTAGGAGTGAAAGATTGTCCATCAGTTTAGGTCAGGAGAAGTTCAATTGGCCAATGGTTTGGAAATCAGTTGAATTATGGGAAAAGTCAACAGTGAAAGGAGAAAAGTCAACTGTGAAATTTTGAGGTTCTCTTCAGGGATTTTAAGGTCTCACACCCTCATATGGCCTCCAGGGGTCAAGTTTCATACATATTTGTCAGGAATCAGGAGTTGGTGCAAAGTTTCCAAATTTGGAAAGTGACCTATAATGAAAAGTTTTCATTTTTGGCAAGTTTCTACACTTCATTCAACTAAACTTTACACCATCAAAGAAGCTTCAGATGAATTTTTCTCCAACATAAAAGTTGAATATCTTTTTCTCCTCTTTCCAACAAGTACTAGTGGGTCTCCATATCATTTGTGAAACTCCGGTTATGATCAAAAGAAGGCAAAGTGGTTTTTAGGGTTTCTCATGGTGCCATTTTCACAACTTTGGGCCTAATGACCTATAATCAATTCCATTGCTTCATGTCACTTTCCAACATCAAAGGGCACTCCTCAAGGATCATTATAGGCCTTTTAATCAAGTGGTTCTATGGTTTTTTCTTCATTTATCCTCCATTGTTCAAAAATGCCAAATTATTCAAAAGTCATGAATCAAAAAAGTTTCAAGGCCCAAGTTAAATCTGGTGTGATTAGCAATCCAAATGAAGGTGATCTATCAAATAATTCTCAAGTATCCATGCAAGGAGAAAGGTGTAATTCACATAATGCATTTTTCCAAAATAATTCAAAAACTCTTAAAACCAAGGATTGCCCAAGCCCAATTCATGATCAGCTAAAAACCCTAGGCTATATAAACTCATGCATGCACTGGCTAGGGTTGGTTACACGTGATTTTGGAGAGGAATCCAAGCTTGAAACCTAAAGCTCTTTTTCATCTAAACTCACGATCCACAAGGATTTTGCAAAAAGTTCTTCCACAAGTCTCTTCCTAGTGATTTCTGGAGCACAACCCAACCACCATTCGCAGCCAAAGGCAAGGATTGGAGTTGCTCTATCTCAGGTTGGGAGGTTTTTTCATGCTCTTAAAACTCCAATTTTTTGTATGAATATTGATATGTGATGAAGGGTGATCACTCTGATCTATTTATTTTTGAATATGGATGCATGTATGGCTCGCTATGTGGATTTAAAGTTTTATGACCTAACTTTAAGCTCTTCATTTTTCAATATATGTTGGTTATTTTTGAATTTTGATGCCATATTCGAATTCCTGATAAAAATCTGGTCGGATTAGTGTATTTGCTTGTGTTTTCTGGGTTTGGAAAGGTTGCAGGTGGCCGGAGTAGGGGGCCGGAACCCTAACTCCGGCGGTGACTTTTGTTTCAGTCCGGCGAGCTGGTGCAAGGAGGAAGAAGAAGCCCTGGTCGTTGATGCCCATGATCCAACGGTCCAGGCGAGGCCACGTATTTTCTATTTTATTTTTTTTTCTGAATTTTAATTATGGATCACATGTATATTCACCCACGTTATTACCATGTGCCATCCAATCACCTTTTTTAGTTCGTTTACTTTTCAATTGGTTTGACTTAGCTCTGACCGTATGATGCATCGCACGAACCACAATACGCTAGCGCATTAAAATGTCACGCGCTTTGCACATGGCACACGCACGCTACACCCTCCTTTTTTTTTTGTTTCTGAACAAATTGGGTGGGCTGAGCTGCTATCCGCACCCCCCACCCCTTAGCCCAACCAGCATTTCAACATAGTTTCTCACTCTCTGCACCCCCCAGGTTTTTTTATTTTTATATTTTCTGATTAATCTTAACGCATGGGCCTACTCTTCGCACCCCCATTACTTCAGCCCATATTAATTTCAATGAAATCTTTTACTGAGTGCACCCTCACTTCTTATTTCATTTTCATTTCATTTATCATTTTTATATTTTAATTATTAAAATTACCTAATTGCACTTTAAAATTCCCATAAAATTCATACGTCATTTTTATTAATTTATAAAATTTTCACAAATTTTATTTTTTATTTTTATTTTATTGTCATCACTTAAATTAATTATTTTATTAATTTCCTTCTTGCATTACACATCTCAAGCATACATAAATTTCTTTATTTTAATTCTCCTCATCTATAAAATATTTTTTATCCGTTCTTTTTGCATTTGTTCACTAACATCCTAAATTGTATAAAAATATTTTTCTTTCATTTTTAAATTTATTCCATATTGCATTTAGGTCCTACCCTTTGGCACACTGAGCCCTAATTCCCACCTGAACTCTGCCTAATTATTTGAATGACTAATATCTTATTTTTTGCAGGGACTTTTGATATGTTGTTTGCCTCTGGTTGAGGAACCTTAATGTTTAATTTGGGAATTTTAGGAGTCATTTTTCTAATTATCTGATTTGTTTTCACTTGAGATTTCCTTGCAGGCGCATCTTTGACCTTGTATGATTATCTGTTTGAAAAGGCACTTGTGCCATTTGCTTTGGGGCTATTTCTTTGTTTCTTTGATTCATGTTTGGATTATTATCATTGTTGTTTGCCATTGTTTGATTTTTATTCACCTCACTTCTCTTACTTGTGTCAATTCCTACTAATCTTTTATGCAGGGACTAAGGTAAGTTCTTTAAGGGTATGGATAAGTATCCATGGTCACCCTTACTTTTTCCTTCCCTATCTTTTCCTTTCTTTAGGGTTTAGGTTGAACCTCACTAACCGTAGGTCACCCATGCATGATAACTTTAGGATTCATAGTCCCCCTTAGAGTTACCCTTGTGTCTTCTCTCTTCTCATCTCAAATTTCTTTAAAACACTTAATAAGAATAAGGTGTATTGCGCACGAGCCTTAAGTATGGGGAATGAGAAATGAGGGGCTTCCTCTCATCTTACTCGAGTGCTTAGCGAGCGTCCTGTCTTGGGACGATGCGTTAAGTATCCGCCCCTGTGCCCTAGACTTTGGTGAAATGCAGCTTAAGAACTAACTTAAGCCACTTCTGTCCTAAAAAACACAAACCAACTTCAAACCTTTTCGTCCTTCGGGATTTACAAACTTAAAGGCTATTTTCAAAAAGGGCACGTTACCTTCCGTCTGAGTCGCAAACAGGCATCGACCCTAACTGCCGGACGCGAACTTAACGTCGCTCATAAAAAACACCAAAAGAACTTGGTTCGAACTACGTTGACTCTGAATTCCCCATTGCACAAGGGGGGTACGTAGGCCTAGGACGTCGACGTCCTACCGAGTCTGTCTTTGTCTTCCTCTTCCCCGTCTTAGTACAGCCCTAGATGATAGTATAACTTACCCTTAGAATAGACAACAAGCGTGGATCCCATCGAGTACGATGGACGCGTGGGGTGCTAGCACCTTCCCCTCGCGTAACCGACTCTCGAACCCAGGTTATGGTTGCGATGACCATTCCTTTCCCCCTTCCTAAGGTTTATACGGTGTTCCCTTTCCCTCTCTTGGGATAAATTTACACGGCTGGTGACTCTGTTTTCCGCGCCACTCTCGCGTTTGTACCTGGATGAAAATCCTGGGAGCGACAGCTGGCGACTCTGTTGGGGACTCTGGTTGACCTATGCTGGCCCATCCCTAAGCGAGTCAATCCTAACGCTTGCTTGTCTCTTTGGGTGTTTTGTTTTTGTTTTGCTTTATGTTGTACTTTATTTTTATTTTTATTTTTACCGCATTTTCTGCATTTCATCCTTTACTGTCATGCTGTTGTGCTGTGCTGGCTGTCTTTGTTTTGCAGGTTGGGTGGGTCTGAGAGATAAGCCCAATACCAAGGCTTGAGAATACCCTAGGACTAGAGTAGAAAGTAGTGGGACCTACGTGCCCGCTTGGTACGTTTGTGTGTTCACGAAATTTACAACCAGACGAGGCTATCTTGGGACGCATTCTAACGTGTGTGTCTTGCGCATGTTGGGGTGTTGATCTAGAGAGCTGTCGACTCTGGTGACCGATCATTGAGGACCTTAGTGGAAACATCCCTTTTTAGTGGTGACAATGGAAAACCACATCCTGTGGCAAACCCATTCGCACCCGAGGGCCCGCTTTGGAACTCGCATAGGACAGCCCCTACGTTTTGAAGAGAATCAGTGGAGGCACTCCTCGATTGACTTTAGTACTGTACCCCGAGGGATGAATGTACTATTGTTTCTCGACCTCAGTGCCAAAGCTGAGGACCTTCCGCTTTGGAGAATCAGTTGAGGCCTCCTCGATTGATGATGATGCCAAACCAGAAATGGTGAACGTATCATCATTTCTCGACCTGAGAGCCCAGGATACTGAACATCCTAGTACCCACATGGGAGAGAGGATGGGCGTTTGTAGGTTTGCAGGTAACCGAGACTTTTAACCTACCCGGTTTTCTGGATTTCTCATCAATGTCTGATTATGTGGGTTCCTCAGTGGTTCAGAATTCTGGTTTTCTGGGTTGTGGTTCTCGTTCAGCTAACAGCACAGCGCATCCAGCAGTGTGCCTTGACCCCATGTTTGCATGAGCATATCATTTTTCTTGCATTCTGACGTGTTTGACATTTTTCAGGGCTTACATCTTACTCTTGATTCCGGTTTTCTGAGGTTACTTCAGTATGGATGTTCAGAGAAAGAAGTCTATTGCCTATTCGTTCCCAGAACTGACTTTGACACTGATTCACAAACTGATTAATATGGCTAGTTCCGGGGTTCGTACGGAGTTCAATGGAAGGTATGGGAGACTTGTGAAATTTGTCTACAATATTTCCAAGTATGAGAAGGATGCCATCCATACACTTCTTCAGTTTTACGATCCATCTCTGCGTTGCTTCACTTTCCCGGACTACATCTTGGCTCCAACGTTGGAGTTCTCATTTATTTTGGGAATTCCTATCAGTCATGATATAGTTTTCTTTTCTGAGGAACACCCCGGTATAAAAGAAATGGTTGTGGCTCTTCATATTAGTGAATCCGTCCTGAACAGTAATATTGAAGAAAAACAAGGAGTTAAGGGTTTCCTATTGAAGTTCCTGTTTGATCAAGCCTGCATACATGTCAAAGAGAAGAACTGGACTGCTTTCCAAGCTATCCTAGCTATGTGCATCTATGGGATTGTTTTGTTTCTGAATATTCCTGATCTGGTGGATATGCAGGCCGTCAGAATCTTTATTTCGAAGAATCCTATACCTACCTTGCTAGGTGATGTGTACCATTCAGTTCACTATAAGAATGAGAATAGGCGTGGGAAAACTGTGAGTTGTTGTGCGCCGCTCTTAGCTACTTGGTTTCTGAGTCGTCTCCCTGAATCTGGCGCTTTCGTTGATACGAAAGATTCTCTGAAGTGGTCTAAGAGGGTTATGGGCTTGACTGCTGACAACATTACTTGGATTAATCGTGACTTGCTAGGAATGGAGATCATTTACAAATGTGGAGAATTCCCTAATGTTCCCTTGATAGGGAGGAAAGGTGGAATTAACTATAATCCCTCCCTAGCTATCAGACAATTTGGCTATCCTTTGAAAGGTCCACCCGAAGAGCGAGATGTCCGTGAGTCCTTGTTCTTCAATGGTATTGAGGATTAAGGGTTGATAAGGAAAGTCGTGAATGCTTGGAAACAGGTGAATAAGAAGGGTAAGATTCCATTCGGGAGAAGTAACAATCGGGCTTTCCCTCCCTATAAAGAGTGGATTAAGAAGAGAGCAGAAGAGGAGCTTCTTCCATTCTCGGTGGAACCACCTTTGTATCCGCTGGTGATCGAGCCTCCTACCACCGTTGAGTTGGAGAAGTATAACAAATTATGGGCTGAAAAGGAAAGGTTGCGGGAAGAAAATAGTGAGCTAAAGAGAGAGATTTATCAGTGGAAGGATGAGCGGGGTGAAGCTGTTCATACCGCCAAGTTAAAGACAGAGCTCCTTGCTAAAGCAGAAAAAGAGCTTGCTGGCATGGTCGCATCCAGAGAAAGAATGAAACAAGCTTTGGATGGTATCAGTAACGTTCTCAGATCCAAGGAGGAGGAATTAGGCAAGGCTTTGTTGAAGATTCACAGGTTCAATGATCACCAAGAAACTGTCATGGCTGAGAATAAGAGAAAGGAAGACGACTAGATAGCTAAGATTGATCAGTTGAAGTCGACGCTCAAGAAGAAAGACGCCGAGATCTTATCAGGGATATTCAAGAGACAAGTAGTCGAGGGTCGACTCAATGAAGCCATAGCCTCCATGGAAGAACTGAAAGTCCAAGCTGAAGTGAAGAAACCTAGACATGAGGGTCCTAGCATGGATGGTGTTTCTAGCGAAGACGCTTGGGAGTTACATTGCCGATACTTGGATGGGATCATACACAGGAGAGACCTTCTCATTCAAGGGCTAATTCAGAGGCCGAAGCATCCCGATACCAGAAAGTTATTCAAGGAGATTCAAGACTGGTGCAGAAAGCATAATGGATGGGAGGGATTGACACTTGTGGACTTTGATGATATGCCTTAGTTTTCTATCTTCTTTCATTGTATGTGGATCACCACCAGGCTTGTTGGTTGGGACCTATGGTCTTTATATTCAGACTTGTTATCTCGGATTTGTGATTGTTGACATTCGGCCTTTCTCTGGTTTTCTTAATATATGAGCAGAAGTTCCATTATATCTTGTTATTAAACCGGAATCAAGGGGTGGATCGCCCTGTGAATTTTCAAACATGTCCATTTGCATTTGCATATTCATAATCATTTTGCATAATCATTTTGCATGACAAGTGTTTATCTCCAGAGTTCTTATATTATTCTAATCTCAGAATTGCAGATCAGCATATTCATCGGTATTCTACCAGACAGAATCAGAGGAGACTCATGGATCAGCTACAGAATGAGATCATTGAGATGCGGACTCGCATGAATCAATTCATGGAATTAATGCAAGGGGTTGCTCAAGGCCAAGAGCAACTGAGGACTCTCGTTCAGCCACTAATTGCAAGGAATGAGGAAAACGGTAATAATGATCAGAATGGCCCTATTGGCGGGAGTATTCCGGTTTTTGGTGTTGTGATTCCTCCGGGCGGAGGAGAAAATGTTGTGATTCCTAATGCTGGGGGAGGAGGTAATGGTGCTGGCGCAAATCATGGTCGTCAGTATGATGACGTTCAAGATGATGCTTTTTCTCTGCCAGGTGGGGATGCTGGCCCCCAGGCTGACAATGATCAGAGGTTTCGGTTGATTGAGGAACAACTGAAGGGTGTTATGAATCAGGATTCTATGGGCATGGATTTAGAGGATTTGGGGCTGGTTCCAGGCGTTGTTATTCCGCACAAATTTCAGACTCCCACTTTCGAGAAGTATAATGGTATGTCTTGTCCAAGGACTCATGTGAGAGCATACGCAAGTAAAATGGCTGCGCATGCGAAGAATGAGAAGCTGATGATGCATTGCTTCCAGGATAGCCTATCTGGGGCATCCCTGGAGTGGTATATGCAACTAGAGAGGAAAGATGTGCGCAGTTAGAGAGATCTGGCAGGGACATTTACCAGACACTACCAGTACAACACTGATATGGCTCCTAACAGAACACAGCTACATAATTTGTCACAGAAAAATAATGAGAGTTTCAAGGAGTACGCCCAGAGGTGACGTGAACTGGCGGCGAGGGTTCAGCCTCCCATGTTAGAGCGTGAAATGATAACTATGTTTATGGCCACCTTGCAGGGTCATTACTTTGAAAAGTTGGTACCGTGTATGTCTGGAAAGTTTGCTGATTTGATCTTGGTAGGAGAGATGGTAGAAAGCGGAATTAAGGCGGGGAAAATATAAGGCGGTGATGGGTCCTCATCTGGAGGAAGTAAGAAGCCTTATGCCAGTGGTTATAAGAAGAAGGAGGGAGATACAAACTTTGTGTCATCATATCGTGGTAGAGAAGGTCCTCATCAGAATTACAATCAGCAGGTGGCTTCTGTGACCATCCCAGCAGCGCCTCAGCAGCCAGCAGCATCTCAACAACAAAATCAGGCTCCTCGCCGGCCGCAGCCTCTGACTAAGCGGAATAGACATTTTGACACGCCACCTATGTCCTACGCTCAGTTATTTCAACACTTGTTAAAGCTACAGTTAGTTCAGACAAGAACACTGGCTCCCCCTACTGGTAATCCACCTCTCGGTTATGACGCCAATGCCCACTGTGAGTTTCATTCTGGGGCATCCGGACATTATATTGAAAACTGTAAAGCTTTTAAGCATCAGGTGCAAGATTTAGTGGATTCAAAAGCCATCAATTTCTCCAATGACGTTCCAAATGTGAATCAGAACCCGATGCCGAATCACGGTGGGCCGAAGATCAATGCTATTATTGAAGATTGTGAAGACTTGAGCTTGATCTCGGATGTGAACGAAGTCCAAACTCCCTTGGGTGTGGTGAAGGAAAGACTGTTAAAAGGAGGGGTATTTCCAGGCTGTGATGAAGGTTGTGTAGGATGTGTGTCGCAATCTGGCGGTTGTGATTTATTGAAAGCAGGTATTCAGAGAATGATCAGCGAAGGGGTATTACAGTTTGACAGAGGTTGCAAGCAGAGTAATGTTACTGACAGAGGGATTGATGTTGCCACGATAACAATTCCATTCAAGACAATAACTATATCAGCGCTGGCGAGACCAGCGCTGGTCACTATCACTGGCCCGGGACCAGTCCCATATGAGAGTACTAAGGCCATCCCATGGAACTATGGGGCCGAGGTATTTGTTAATGGTGAGAAGCATGAATTGGTAGGAACATCAGCTGCAGGCGCAAGGGTTGAAAATCTTGTTGAAGCAGGGGCTATCACTAGGAGTGGTAGAGTCTTTATTCCGTCTGGGGATCAAGCCGGTAGTTCAAGACAGGACAGAGGTAAACAGATGATGGATGAGTCTGTACAGAGGCAGGAAGCAAACAACTCTATGACAAAGCCAGGTGGGGATACTTTCTCAGAAGATGTAGAACAGTTTATGAGGTTGATCAGAAAAAATGATTACAAGATTGTTGACCAACTTCACCAAACTCCATCGAAGATTTCCATCCTATCCTTACTGTTGTGCTCTAAGGCACACCGAAATGCATTGCTGAAGGTTCTGAATATGGCTTATGTACCACAGGAAATATCCGTCAATCAGTTAGAAGGGGTTGTGGCTCATGTGAATGCTGGTAATGGTTTGGGTTTCACCGATTTAGATCTGACTCCGGTTGGGAGGAATCACAACAACGCTCTGCATATTTCAGTGGAATGCTGTGGTTCTTTAATGTCGCATGTGTTGGTTGATACGGGGTCATCTTTGAATGTGTTACCAAAGAAGGCTTTGATGAAGTTGGATACTCGTGGGTTGATTTGTACACCAAGTGACTTGGTGGTACGTGCTTTTGATGGCTCCAAGAGGTCAGTGTTCGGGGAGTTAGTTTTGCCAATCAAGGTGGGTCCGGAGGTTTTCAACACCACCTTTTACATTATGGATATTCAGCCTGCCTATAGTTGTTTGTTGGGTCGCCCTTGGATCCATGGTGCTGGGGCAGTAACTTCTACGTTGCACCAGAAGCTGAAGTATATGGTGGATGGCCACGTTGTGACTGTTTGTGGTGAAGAAGATATTATGGTGAATCACCTATCAACCTTCAAGTATGTAGAGGTAGATGGGGAGATACAGGAAACTTTGTGCCAAGCCTTTGAAGCTGTGAAGATTCCCGAGGAACCCCCAAAGGCAGTCAGTCAGCCTGAGGTGGTTGCCCAACCAGAAATTATCAGACAACCAGAGGTTCCAATGTCCTATTTCAAAGAGGCACGTGCCATAGTTGAAGCTGGTGGTTCTCAGAAGTGGGGCAGTGTCATTGACATTCAAAAGAAGCAGGATACCTATGGGCTAGGGTACAAGCCACCTAGGCGTGCCGAAGAGCCTCCCAAGTTCTATGGTCCAGTCCGTTTCACCAGTGTCGGCGTTTTCTTCGACAGAGTCAATGCTATTGATGATGAAGGAGATAGTGATTGTGACATGGATGGATGGATTCGTCCCTGCATTCCTGGTCAGAGTTTAGGCAACTAGTCCTCCGAGAAAGTTATCCAAGAGACGCGCCTGGAGTAATTTACTTTTGTTTTCTGTTATGTCGAGTCCTACGTTCTGCCCAAGACGTAGTGATATTTATTTGTAAGGCTTGGATGTTTATTTGCTATTTTTATTATCAATAAAGGACGTTTTTTCATTTAAATATTTTGATCCCTGTCTTTCTATTTTTACTTTTTGCATTAACCCACATCAAAATGGCAATGTGTTTTCTTGTTTGTTGCACTCATAATAAACATAAAACATCCATCATGCGGGTTCCTTTGTTCAGATTCCACCCATGACTTAGCTATGACTCGATATGATTTCGACAACCCCATCTATCAGGCTGAAGAAGAGGCTGACGAAGACTGTGACTTACCAGAAGAATTAGCCAGGCTATTGAAACAAGAAGAAAGGGTTATTCTACCTTATCAGGAGGAAGTTGAGACTGTTAATCTGGGAACCGAGGATGTCAAACGAGAAGTAAAGGTTGGGGCTGCCCTGGAAGACACTGTTAAGAGAAGATTGGTTGAGTTACTCCACGAATATGTGGATATCTTCGCCTGGTCTTACCAAGACATGCCCAGGCTCGACACTGATATTGCTTCACACCGGCTACCGCTTAAAGAGGGTTGTTCTCCAGTCAAGCAGAAACTGAGGAGAACTAAACCAGATATGGCTGTCAAGATCAAGGAAGAGGTTCAGAAATAGTTGGACGCCGGATTTCTTGCTGTGACAAATTATCCTCCATGGGTTGCTAATATTGTACCTGTACCTAAGAAGGATGGGAAGGTCAGGATGTGTGTTGATTACCGAGATTTGAATAGGGCGAGCCCGAAGGATGATTTCCCGCTTCCCCACATTGACGTGTTAGTGGACAATACTGCACAATATTCCGTGTTTTCCTTCATGGATGGCTTCTCTGGGTATAACCAAATCAAAATGGCCCCAGAGGACATGGAGAAGACTACTTTCATAACACCGTGGGGAACATTTTACTACAAGGTAATGCCCTTTGGATTGAAGAATGCTGGGGCAACCTATCAGCGGGCGCTGGTGACTCTCTTTCATGATATGATTCACAAGGAGATTGAAGTTTATGTTGATGACATGATTGCGAAGTCACAGACAGAGGAAGAACACTTGGTAAACCTCCAGAAGCTGTTTGAAAGGTTGAGGAAATTCATATTGAGATTGAACCCGAACAAGTGCACTTTCGGTGTGAGGTCTGGTAAATTGTTGGGGTTCATTGTTAGTGAAAGAGGTATCGAGGTCGATCCTGCCAAGATCAAAGCTATACAGGAGATGCCTGAGCCAAGGACAGAGAAAGAGGTTCGTGGGTTTCTGGGAAGGTTGAATTACATTGCCAGGTTTATCTCTCATCTAACAGCTACATGTGAACCTATTTTCAAGTTGTTGAGAAAAGATCAAGAGGTCAGGTGGAATGCAAATTGTCGAGAGGCGTTTGAAAGAATAAAGACGTATCTGCAGGAACCTCCAGTCCTTATGCCACCAGTGTCTGGGAGATCGTTGATTATGTACCTTACAGTTCTTGAGAATTCGATGGGTTGCATGCTCGGTCAACACGACGAGACGGGTAGGAAGGAGCATGCCATTTACTACCTAAGTAAGAAGTTCACTGATTACGAATCAAGATACTCTATGCTAGAAAAGACATGTTGTGCACTCGCTTGGGCAGCCAAGCGCCTAAGGCAGTACATGTTAAATCACACAACCTTGTTGATTTCGAAGATGGATCCGATTAAGTATGTGTTTGAGAAGCAAGCACTTTCTGGAAGGATAGCCCGTTGGAAGATGGTTTTGATAGAGTACGATATTCAGTATGTTTCTTAGAAGGCCATTAAGGGAAGTGTTCTGTCAGAATATCTTGCTGAACAGCCGGTCGAGGATTATCAGCCTATGAAGTTTGAGTTTCCGGACGAGCATGTTATGTTTCTGAAAATGAAGGACTGTGAAGATCCTTTACCTGACGAAGGACCAGAGATTGGGTCTCAATGGAAGATGATCTTTGATGGGGCTGTCAACTCATATGGTAATGGAATTGGGGCAATCATTACAACTCCGAAGGGTTCTCATATACCTTTCACTGCCCGGTTAGCATTCGTGTGTACCAACAACGAGGCGGAGTATGAAGCATGCATCATGGGGTTGGAGGAGGCAATTGATTTGAGAATTAAGAACCTCGATGTCTATGGTGATTCCGCGTTGGTAGTTAATCAGATTACAGGAGAATGGGAGACTCGTGAGGCAAATATGGTGCCTTACAACAACTATGCCAGAAGGTTGTTACCGTTCTTTGATAGGGTGGATTTTCATCACGTGCCCCGAGCTGAGAATCAGATGGCTGATGCGTTGGCGACATTGTCATCCATGTATAAGGTGAACCGTTGGAATGAAACACCTTCGATTAGAATCATGCGTCTGGACAGACCGGCTTTTGTGTTTGCAATTGAAGATGTGTCAGATGGTAAGCCGTGGTATCATGATATTAAGGTTTTTCTGAAGAGACAAGAGTATCCAGAGGGTGCCTCCACCAAAGATAAGAAGACTCTGAGGAGGTTGGCAGGAAATTTCTTTCTGAAAAAGGATGATGTGTTATATAAGAGGAACTTCGACATGGTCTTGCTACGTTGTGTTGATGAACACGAGGCAGGCTCATTGATGGAGGAAGTTCACGAGGGTTCTTTTGGTACCCATTCCAGTGGTCACACCATGGCTAGAAAATTATTGAGAGCGGGATATTATTGGATGACTATGGAGTCTGATTGTTTCAAGTACGCTCGGAAGTGTCATAAATGCCAGATTTATGCAGATAAGATGCACGTACCGCCTACGCCTCTAAATGTGTTGTCATCTCTTTGGCCGTTTACAATGTGTGGTATAGATATGATTGGAAAGATTGAGCCTACTGCTTCCAATGGGCATCGTTTCATTTTGGTTGCCATCGACTATTTCACAAAGTGGGTGGAGGCAGCCTCGTACGCCAACGTCACCAAGCAAGTGGTAGCCCGGTTTATAAAGAAGGACATCGAATTTGAACAACAAGATGATGGAGGAACTATGTCAGAGTTTCAAGATAGAGCATCACAATTCTTCACCGTATCGTCCGAAGATGAATGGTGCTGTTGAGGCGGCAAATAAGAATATCAAGAAGATTGTGCAGAAGATGGTGGTAACGTATAAGGACTGGCATGAGATGCTACCCTACACCCTACATGGTTACCGTACTTCGGTGCGCACGTCAACTGGGGCAACTCCTTTCTCATTGGTATATGGTATGGAAGCAGTTTTACCCTTAGAGGTCGAGATCCCGTCTTTAAGAGTTCTGGCCGATGTGAAGCTTGATGAGGCTGAATGGGTGCGCTCCAGATTGGATCAGTTGAACCTTATTGAAGAGAAGAGATTGGCAACCATTGCACACGGTCGGTTGTATCAGAGCAGGATGAAGAACGCCTTTGACCAGAAAGTACGTCCTCGGAGTTTTCAGACAGGTGAATTGGTTTTGAAAAGGATCCTTCCGCCTCATACAGATCACAGGGGTAAATGGACTCCAAACTACGAAGAGCCGTATGTAGTCAGAAAATTTTTCTCCGGTGGAGCCTTAGTACTTTCAACTATGGATGGCGAAGATTTTACATCCCCTGTGAACGCAGACGTAGTCAAAAAATACTTTGCATGAAAAGACCCGCTGGACATAAAAAGAAAGTCCAGGCAAAAAGGGGCATTCCGGCGAACCATAAAAAGGAAAAGGTTCGGGCAAAAATTAGGGATAAAATGTAAAAAGAGATGTGTAAACCCGCAAAGCTGAAAACCTGAAAAGGCGACTTTGGCAAAAATGGGTATCCCGGTGGATTGAAAACCCGAAAAGGGTGATCCAGGAAAAAGTTAGGGATCTATAAGCGAAAGGATATGGTCTGGGTTCGATCTGTGAGCACTCTCAATACCTTGAAGTTCTGAAAGAAAGGAATCAGTACATTCAGTCTATTCAAAGGCCAAGACATTTGTGGATAAGCATGACATATGAGTCATAGCTGAGTCGAATCATGGTGGATAGCTGTTCCCACATTGCCGACATGTGTATTTTTCTTTTACTTTTTGCGCAATTACCTCTTTCTAGGAATTGCTTCCAATTGTAAATGCCTATTTACAGGCCACTTTTCTCAATAAAATATTCATTTCACTCAAAGAGCTTTCTATTGTTTGTTTTACTTTTACTGTTTTGCTTGCAAAAACGTCCGATATTTTTGATAAACATTGCATATAAAACTTCGAGCTTTGCGGAGCATAACGAAAAGCAGTAGAAATTACTTAGGCGTTAACGGTGGTAGTCATGTTGTGGCATATTCTATTTGTTGTTGTTTGACTTGCAGAGCAACAGGATCACGCTTCCCCAGCAGCTTGCCCTCCCCAGCATTGAGACTGCATTCTCCTCAGCAAAGCAGACTTCCCCAGCAGAAGACTTGGGAAGTATTTTCTCGGGATCAAGACATTATTTCCCTACAGAGTCTGAACACTATTTTCCTCAGCCAGTCAGGAAATGTTTTTCAGCAGCAGCGGTGCAATCTGATCTCCAACAAACGAGTAAGCTTGAGGTTATCCGCTAGCAGGGTGGATGTCAGCATCTACCGTTCCCCCAAGCAGAGTTTGGTGGTAATCCTCGCAGCAGTTTGTTCAACGGTGGTTCACATCCCCAGCAGGTTTTAAATCCAAGTGATAGTTGGCACTCTTCTGATTCAGGCCGTGGCCTCCCTTTTCAAAGACTTATGTGTAATCCCCGGTAGTGCGGATATTCTTTTGGGATTTCATCCCCAGCAGAAGTTGTTGATCCAAAGAGTCGGTCAGCGTAACTCTCCTCAGCAGAATTCTTGGATTCAGAGGACAATTTATTTTTGTCATCCCCAGCTGAATTAGTCTTTTCTCACCAGCATTTATTTTGCTAGAGGGACCCCTTTTGCATATCATAAGCATTTGCATCGCATCCTCAAACGCGTAGCATTTCCACTTCGTGTGGAGCATTACGGAAAAATTCAAACATTTGCATTCGAAGCATAAGTCAGGTTTGATACTTTCTTTTCTATTCCTTTTTCTCAGCAGAGATGGCATAACTCAGGAGTTTTTTTTTTGAGGGATGCGTTCCTCATACTTGTGCTCCCCGGCAGAGTCTTTTATTTAGACTTCTCCTTTCCCCAGCGGAGTCATCTTGCCCATGGATTATGGGTTGGTTGGGAGTTTACCTTTATTGGCCCTGCTCTTTTGGGAAATCCATGTTCTCGCTTGGTAGTCGGTTCTCACTTGACATATTCTCGCTCGCCAGTTGCTCTTTCTCAGCAGGGGTGGTATAAGCCAGAAGCTTTGTTTCACGTTATCCCCAGCAAAGTCCACATTATGTTGGTTATCATTTGCGGGTGCAATTGAGGTTGTGTCCGTTTGGTGGGTGCGATTGAGGTCGTACTCGTATTTTCTTTGTGGGTGGAGTGATTGAGGTCAGTACTCCTTTGCGGGTGCAATTGAGGTTGTGTTCCTTTGCGGGTACAATTGAGGTTGTGTTCGTCTTGTGGGTGCGATTGAGGTCGTATTCGTATTTTCTTTGTGGGAATGATTGAGGTCAGTCCTCCTTTGCGGGTGCAATTGAGGTTGTGTTTGTCTTGTGGGTGCGATTGAGGTCGTAGTCGTATTTTCTTTGTGGGAATGATTGAGGTCAGTCCTCCTTTGCGGGTGCAATTGAGGTTGTGTTCGTTTTGTGGGTGCGATTGAGGTCGTATTCGTATTTTCTTTGTGGGAATGATTGAGGTCAGTCCTCCTTTGCGGGTGCAATTGAGGTTGTGTTCGTTTTGTGGGTTCGATTGAGGTCGTATTCATATTTTCTTTGTGGGAGTGATTGAGGCCAGTCCTCCTTTGCGGGTGCAATTGAGGTTGTGTTCGTATTGTGGGTGCGATTGAGGTCGTAGTCGTATTTTCTTTGTGGGAATGATTGAGGTCAGTCCTCCTTTGCGGGTGCAATTGAGGTTGTGTTCGTTTTATGGGTACGATTGAGGTGTATTCGTATTTTCTTTGTGGGAATGATTGAGGTTAGTCCTCCTTTGCGGGTGCAATTGAGGTTGTGTTCGTTTTGCGGGTGCAGTGGAGGTTGTATTCGTTTTGGTGGGTATGATTGAGGTCATATTCCTTATTTTTCAGCACGTTCCGTCACGTTATTCTCACCATTAGCAAATTTCTGGAGTTCTTTCAGTATTCAATCCCCGTGTATCCTGGAATGTCTGAGAGTCATTGCTATCATACCCTCAGGACCAAGTTGATTGAATAGGGGCAGCTGTAGCACCCCAAAATTTGCCCTCCTTACCTTATTACTAATTGGCTTATGTTGCATTGCATTTTTTTGCATTATCATGTATGCATATCACTAGCATGGGGTCAAGGTAAAGTCCAATCTGGTATACTACATCATCAAGAGTTCACAGGTGGCAAGGGATCTCAAATGGATCACTCTCTCCTAACCAGTGCATGAATTAGGGTTTTGAGATTCTTTGGTTTATTGCTCTAATGGGCAAGCTCCTTGGGTTTTTATCATCAACAAATGGCATATCTTATCTTTGTTGGAGAGGATAGACATCATATTCAGAGGAATTTGGATTTGGAGACTGTGTTATTTCCTCCTAGACTGAGGGTACCAAGCTAGGGTTTGCTATAAAGTCAGTTTATTTCTGATTTTTTTGGGCAAGTCTTGATTCTATGGTATTCCTTGGGTCCCTAAGTATCTAGGAGTGAAATATTGTCCATCAGTTTGGGTCAGGAGAAGTTCAATTGGCCAATGGTTTGGAAATCAGTTGAATTATGAGAAAAGTCAACAGTGAAAGGAGAAAAGTCAACTGTGAAATTTTGAGGTTCTCTTCAGGGATTTTAAGGTTTCACACCCTCATATGGCCTCCAGGGGTCAAGTTTCATACATATTTGTCAGGAATCAGGAGTTGGTGCAAAGTTTCCAAATTTGGAAAGTGACCTATAATGAAAAGTTTCCATTTTTGGCAAGTTTCTACACTTCATTCAACTAAACTTTACACCATCAAGGAAGCTTCATATGAATTTTTCTCCAACATGAAAGTTGAAGATACTTTTCTCCTCTTTCCAACAAGTACTAGTGGGTCTTCATATCATTTGTGAAACTCCGGTTATGATCAAAAGAAGGCAAAGTGGTTTTTAGGGTTTCTCATGGTGCCATTTTCACAACTTTGGGCCTAATGACCTATAATCAATTCCATTGCTTCATGTAACTTTCCAACATCAAAGGGCACTCCTCAAGGATCATTATAGGCCTTTTAATCAAGTGGTTCTATGGTTTTTTCTTCATTTATCCTCCATTGTTCAAAAATGCCAAATTATTCAAAAGTCATGAATAAAAAAAGTTTCAAGGCCCAAGTTAAATATGGTGTGATTAGCAATCCAAATGAAGGTGATCTATCAAATAATTCTCAAGTATCCATGCAAGGAGAAAGGTGTAATTCACATAATGCATTTTTCCAAAATAATTCAAAAACTCTTAAAACCAAGGATTGCCCAAGCCCAATTCATGATCAGCTAAAAACCCTAGGCTATATAAACTCATGCATGCACTGGCTAGGGTTGGTTACACGTGATTTTGGAGAGGAATCCAAGCTTGAACCCTAAAGCTCTTTTTCATCAAAACTCATGATCCACAAGGTTTTTGCAAAAAGTTCTTCCACAAGTCTCTTCCTGGTGATTTCTGGAGCACAACCCAACCACCATTCGCAGCCAAAGGCAAGGATTAAAGTTGCTCCATCTCAGGTTGGGAGGTTTTTTCATGCTCTTAAAATTCCAATTTTTTGTATGAATATTGATGTGTGATGAAGGGTGATCACTCTGATCTATTTATTTTTGAATATGGATGCATGTATGGCTCGCTATGTGGATTTAAAGTTTTATGACCTAACTTTAAGCTCTTCGTTTTTCAATATATGTTGGTTATTTTTGAATTTTGATGCCATATTCGAATTCCTGATAAAAATCTGGTCGGATTAGTGTATTTGCTTGTGTTTTCTGGGTTTGGAAAGGTTGCAGGTGGCCGGAGTAGGGGGCCGGAACCCTAACTCCGGCGGTGAATTTTTTTTCAGTCCGACGACCTGGTGCAAGGAGGAAGAAGAAGCCCTGGCCGTTGATGCCCATGATCCAACGGTCCAGGCGAGGCCACGTATTTTCTATTTTATTTTTTTTCTGAATTTTAATTATGGATCACATGTATATTCACCCACGTTATTACCATGTGCCATCCAATCACCTTTTTTAGTTCGTTTACTTTTCAATTGGTTTGACTTAGCTCTGACCGTATGATGCATCGCACGAACCACAATACGCCAGCGCATTAAAATGTCACGCGCTTTGCACATGGCACACGCACGCTACACCTCCTTTTTTTATTTTGTTTCTGAACAAATTGGGTGGGTTGGGCTGCTATCCGCACCCCCCACCCCTTAGCCCAACCAGCATTTCAACATAGTTTCTCACTCTCTGCACCCCCCGGGTTTTTTTATTTTTGTATTTTCTGATTAATCTTAACGCATGGGCCTACTCTTCGCACCCCCATTACTTCAGCCCATATTATTTTCAATGCAATCTTTTACTGAGTGCACCCCCCACTTCTTATTTCATTTTCATTTCATTTATCATTTTTATATTTTAATTATTAAAATTACCTAATTGCACTTTAAAATTCCCATAAAATTCATACGACATTTTTATTAATTTATAAAATTTTCACAAATTTTATTTTTTATTTTTATTTTATTGTCATCACTTAAATTAATTATTTTATTAATTTCCTTCTTGCATTACACATCTCAGGCATACATAAATTTCTTTATTTTAATTCTCCTCATCTATAAAATATTTTTGATCCGTTCTTTTTGTATTTGTTCACTAACATCCTAAATTGCATAAAAATATTTTTCTTTCATTTTTAAATTTATTCCATATTGCATTTAGGTCCTACCCTTTGGCACACTGAGCCCTAATTCCCACCTGAACTCTGCCTAATTATTTGAATGACTAATATCTTGATTTTTTGCAGGGACTTTTGATATGTTGTTTGCCTCTGGTTGAGGAACCTTAATGTTTAATTTGGGAATTTTAGGAGTCATTTTTCTAATTATCTGATTTGTTTTCACTTGAGATTTCCTTGCAGGCGCATCTTTGACCTTGTATGATTATCTGTTTGAAAAGGCACTTGTGCCATTTGCTTTGGGGCTATTTCTTTGTTTCTTTGATTCATGTTTGGATTATTATCATTGTTGTTTGCCATTGTTTGATTTTTATTCACCTCACTTCTCTTACTTGTGTCAATTCCTACTAATCTTTTATGCAGGGACTAAGGTAAGTTCTTTAAGGGTATGGATAAGTATCCATGGTCACCCTTACTTTTTCCTTCCCTATCTTTTCCTTTCTTTAGGGTTTAGGTTGAACCTCACTAACCGTAGGTCACCCATGCATGATAACTTTAGGATTCATAGTCCCCCTTAGAGTTACCCTTGTGTCTTCTCTCTTCTCATCTCAAATTTCTTTAAAACACTTAATAAGAATAAGGTGTATTGCGCACGAGCCTTAAGTATGGGGAATAAGAAATGAGGGGCTTCCTCTCATCTTTCTCGAGTGCTTAGCGAGCGTCCTATCTTGGGACGATGCGTTAAGTATTCGCCCCTGTGCCCTAGACTTTGGTGAAATGCAGCTTAAGAACTAACTTAAGCCACTTCTGTCCTAAAAAACACAAACCAACTTCAAACCTTTTCGTCCTTCGGGATTTCCAAACTTAAAGGCTATTTTCAAAAAGGGCACGTTACCTTCCGTCTGAGTCGCAAACAGGCATCGACCCTAACTGCCGGACGCGAACTTAACGTCGCTCATAAAAAACACCAAAAGAACTTGGTCCGAACTACGTTGACTCTGAATTCCCCATTGCACAAGGGGGGGTACGTAGGCCTAGGACGTCGACATCCTACCGAGTCTGTCTTTGTCTTCCTCTTCCCCGTCTTAGTACAACCCTAGATGATAGTATAACTTACCCTTAGAATAGACAACAAGCGTGGATCCCATCGAGTACGATGGACGCGTGGGGTGCTAGCACCTTCCCCTCGCGTAACCGACTCCCGAACCCAGGTTATGGTTGCGATGACCATTCCTTTCCCCCTTCCTAAGGTTTATGCGGTGTTCCCTTTCCCTCTCTTGGGATAAATTTACACGGCTGGCGACTCTGTTTTCCGCGTCACTCTCGCGTTTGTACCTGGATGAAAATCCTGGGAGCGACACTTGTCAGTTTCTTATCCTAGTGATGATAATTCTAAAAGTGAACCTGATGATGAAATTTATAAGCATGTTACAACCCTCACGGGTAGATTTAAATCTGATGAAGACTCATGTGATTAAGAGGTCTCATATGAAGAACTAGCTGCTTCTTACAAGGAATTGTGTATCAGAAGTGAAAAGGTTTGTAAGATAGGAAAAATTCAGAAGAGAATCATAGCCCAGCTGCAGGTTGAGAAAGAAAATCTTTTATCTACCATTTCTAGTCTTCAAGATGAGGTAACCTTGTTGAATTCTAAACTTGAAAACATGACCAAATCTGTTAGAATGTTGAACAATGGGTCTGATATGGTAGATGAAATTCTTCAAGTTGGAAAAGGGGCTAGAAACTTAAAGGGTATATGTTTTGAGTACAAATCTCTGAAGGGAAAACCCATGTGACAAAATTTATTCGTGCTGAAAGGAAGTCTAAGTCCATGATGTTCGATCAAATGTCTCAACATCCTGCCAGACATCAAGAAACTCAGACCAAAGTTAAGTTTCAGCCTTGTAGATGTCATTATGGTGGTAAATTCGGACATATAAGACCTTTCTGTTACAGGCTGTATGGTTATCCAAAACATCCAACACAACCTAGGACTAATCATGTGATGACAAGAAAGGAGTGGGAACCTAAGGTTGTTGATACTAGTCTTATAGGCCACACTTATTTTAGGGCTTCATCTAAAGAAGTCTGGTACTTTGACAGTGGATGTTCTAGACATATGGCAAGGGTCGAGATATACCTAGTGGACATCAAGTCTTATTCCACAAGTTTTGTCACATTTGGTGATAGAGCTAAGGGTGAGATTAAGGGAGTAGGAAAGTTGGTTTGTAGTGGATTTCCTAGACTTGATGATGTTCTTCTTGTGAAAGGATTGACTGGAAATCTGATCAACATCAGTCAGTTATGTGATCAAAGTTTTAAAGTAAATTTCACTAAGTCTGAATGTTTGGTAGCTAATGAGAATAATGGTGTGATGATGAAGGGAGTCAGGTCTAAAGACAACTGCTATTTATGAGTACCTCAAGAATCTTTCTATCCTTCCACATGTTTAATATCCAAAGAAGATAAAGTCAAATTGTGGCACCAAAAGCTTGGACATCTGAATCTCAAGGGTATGAAGAAGATTATGGCTGAAGAAGCCATCACAGGTATACCTAAGCTAAAAAATAAGGAGGGTAAAATTTGTGGTGAGTGTCAAATTGGGAAGCAAACCAAGATGTCACACTCAAAGTCACAACATCAGACTACTTCCAGAGTTCTAGAACTTCTTCACATGGATTTAATGGGGCTAATGCAGGTTGAAATCCATGGTGGAAAAAGGTATGTCTACGTGGTAGTTGATGATTTTTCAAGATTTACTTAGGTGATTTTTATCAAGGAAATATCAGACACCTTTGATGTTTTTAAAGATCTTTGTCAACGTCTTCAAAGAGAGAAGGAAAATGTTATTGTTAGAATCAGAAGTGACCATGGCAAGGAATTTGAAAATGCCAAATTTTCTAAATTTTTCTCTTCTGAAGGAATCAGTCATGAATTCTCATCTACCATCACTCCTCAACAAAATGGAGTTGTAGAACGCAAGAATATAACTCTACAAGAGTCATCTAGATTTATGCTTCATGCTAAAAATCATCCTTATCGTTTTTGGGCTGAAGCCATGAACACTGATTGCTACATTCATAATTGTGTCACTCTAAGAGCCGGTACATCTTCTACACTCTAAGAATTATGGAAAGGGAAGAAACCTAATGTTAAATACTTTCATGTTTTTGGAAGTAAATTTTACATCTGGCTGATCGAGAGAAAAGAAGAAAGATGGGTCCCAAAAGTGATGAAGGGATATTTCTTGGTTACTCTACAAACAGCAGAGCCTATATGGTTTTTAACTCCAAAACAAAGGTCATGATGGAATCCATTAATATTGTGGTTGATGGTTCTGTCATTGAGAAAAGGATCGATGTTGAAGAAGATGTTGAAACATCATCTCAACAAACTGATGTTTTAGAAAATGAGGCTGACATTGATTCCAACGTTGAGCCAACAAATTCCAATAACCTCAATGTCAAAAAAGTTCCTTCTACTAGAGTTCAGAAAAATCACCCAAAGGATCTTATTATTGGAAATCTCGATGAAGAAATCACCACTAGATCCAAAGATGTGATATCCAATGTGTGTTTTATCTTAAAATTTGAACCAAAGAATGTGAAGGAGGCATTGGCTGATGAATTCTGGATCAATGTTATGCAAGAGAAACTAGGTCATTTCAAAAGGAATGAGGTGTGTGAGTTGGTACCCAGGCCTGAAGGAATGAATGTGGTTGGTACAAAATGGATTTATAAGAACTAATCTGATGAAAAAAGAATTGTGACCAGAAACAAGGCTAGTGAATCCTCAACCCCCAATGTGTATGTAAAGATAACCCATGGTAATAAGAAAGTTGAATCATCGGTTGTCAAGAAACCACATTCCATGACGAGTCTGTACCTTGATCCTCTCCCAACGCAAGATATTGAACCTAATGTTGAGTCCTCTACTGATGAACTGGTTATGCCAAATATTGATGTTAAGGTTGACAAATTTGTCACTGAATCTGTCAGACTGGACAACCCTAGTACTGTTGAAATGTTCCCAGGTAAAACTAGTGTGGATGTTGCTGTTAAAAACACGATTGGTGAGAATGTTCAAGTTTTAACCCCCAAAGTTGTTACTGATAATCCTGAGTCAAGTGCTATGATGGATGTTGAAACATCCTTGGCCCAATTCGCTTCCCCTGTTGAAACCATTAAAGAAAACTCTCTTGATGAGTCTTACAAAGAGATTGGTTCTGTTGAGTCTCAGGGAGATGTGTAGAAAGAGAATTCTGTTAATAATTGTGATAAAGAATGCATCTTTGTTTATAGTAAGGAAAGGTGTTCTGACAAAGAGGGAAGTTCAGGGGAGAAGGCTACTGAGGTTGTCAATGTTGATAATCAGAATTCTGATGATGAGCCTATTGCAAAGAACCTGTCACCTAGTATTGCCAAGAGACTAAAACTTAGGCGAGGCAAGACTATTATATCTATAAGAAAGCCCTCTAAGGCGTCATAGAAATGTCTGAGTGTGGGTCCCAAGAAGAGCTGGAGCAAGGTTGTGACTCCTCCCACCAAGAAAAGATCTCTAAAAAGGAAGGAAGCTCCTACGAGTGAAACTAATTATGATGGCACACAAGATGTTTAGGACATCATCCCTTCTTCTTGAAAGATGGCCTATGGGAAGAAATTCCCTGCTAATGTACCTGAGGTAGCAATTGACAACATCTCTTTTCACTCTGTGGAGAATGTTGAAAAGTGGAAATTTGTGTATCAAAGAAGGTTGGCTTTGGAAAGAGAACTTGGCAAGGATGCTTTATAGTGCAAGGAAGTGATGGAACTGATTCAAGAGAGTGGGTTAATGAGAAGTGTGGTTGGTCTTGGGAAGTGTTATGAGATGTTGGTAAAAGAATTTATTGTTAACATCTCTAAGGACTGTGATAACAAGAAAAGTAAGGAATACAAGAAGGTGTATGTTAGAGGCAAGTGTGTTGATTTTTCTCCAAAAATTATAATCAGATTCGTGGGTAGGAATCAAGAAGAACAGGCAGATGTGCAAGTAAGTGACAATGACATATGCAAGGAGATTGCTGCCACTCAAGTGAAAAGTTTGCCAAGGGATGGAAAGTTGTCTGCTAGCAAGTTAAGTGTAAAGTATGTTGTTCTTCACATAATAGGAGTTGATAACTGGGTGCCTACTAATCATACCTTAACAATTGCTACAGGTTTGGGTAGATTCATTTACATTGTTGGAAAAAAACTTTTTTAACTTTGGGTTGTATGTTTTTGAACATACCATGAAGCATGCAAATACATTTGTTGTGAAGTTACCTATTGCTTTTCCTACTCTAATTTGCGGTATCATTTTGAGTCAGCATCCTGGTATTTTAATTTGTTCTGATGCAGCCTGCACGAGGGAATCCCCATTGTCTCTGCACTATAAGTTATTTGAAGGGACACATGTCCCAGATAATGTCATGACATCTGGAAAATGAGTTGATGGTTCAACTTCCAGAGAATGGGTCATTGTTGAGCTGAAAGACACTTGCAGAACCTTGGATGAGACTATTAAACCATGTATTGAGAAGAAAATTAGCATATAGAACCTGATTAATGCTCTGTCTAAAAAGGATCCTGCTGAGAACATGGTTGATGATGAGGAGGAAAATGACGGAGAATAAGACAATGGAAGTGAAGGGATAGCATAACATCCACATATAATATATGTCTAGAATAATATCATAATGTGTGTTAGTTTGTACTGAATCATGCATAAGTGATTAAAAGAAAATGATAGTTATGTCCCAATAATAAAAAATGATACAAAAGATGGTACATGAGCTACAATAACACCCACAAATGCTAAGAATATCGCACCAGATAAACAAAAGAAACTTTATCTTCAGTTGGGTCTTCAAACTGCCTTACATTTTCATTTGTCTTGATTTGACCTTCTTGAAAAAAATCAACAACAAGACGTGGGGAGATACAAATTTTAGTGGGTTCCCCAAACTTATGGGTCCACTCGACTTTACAGGGTTACTAATCCTCTTCGCGTCATATATATTAGACGTTTTTAAAAAACTACGCGGACTAGAGATCAAAGCATAATCACTTCATATACAAGTGGAACACGACTTCCTACTTAGCCTTGGCAAAGGAACCAAGGAGTTACATTAGCACATATAATAAACATGCAAGTTAACTAATTGCATCACACATATAAATGAAAAAAGAATTTAGGATTCAAAATCCCTTCCCACACATGTATCTTCAACCTAGTGTCAAGTTCTACCCCAAAGGAATTTTATCTAGAACCCACCTTAGGTTTCAATTATGAACTTGACAAGGAAGATGTAGAGAGACAATGATTTATAACATTGCTTGATGCATTTCTTAAAGTTTCACTCTCAATGGACATGCACACAAGCTTGATAAATTTCCTCTTCTCCATCTCCAAGTTGCGCCTCCTTTTCTCTAGCTCTCATTATTCTCTAATGTCTTATTTTGGGTTGATGAAAACGTGTCAAAATGGGGAAAATTGTCTTGCTTTGGAGCTTAAATAATAAATTGGATAATTGTCCATAATACCCTAGGTCTTTAGAATTATTACTAATGACATCCCAAGATAATTAACCAAGCATAACATTCTCATTAGCACACTTTATTATTATTAGAGGATGATCATAAAGAATTAGGGAATTACTAAATAAAACTTGTAGGAGATATAATCAAAATATATTTGCTTGTGTCAGCTCAAACTCAGATTAAATCTAAAATATTGTTGAGATTAACAATTTGAATCCTAAATTGAAATAATATATCATAGTTACTATTTTAATTAATTCTAAAAGTGAATCATTTACTACTACCACATGAACTAAATTATAAATTAGTTTATGGTGCTAATCTTCACACACACACACACTCAATAATATGCATTCATATTCTTCAGTTTTGTAACGAAATGTTTCAAATAAATAACTGTCAAAATAAATATATCTAATTTGTTCTAAAAATATATTAGTACAAAAGTGCACATATAAGAACTACAAATCACCCTTGTACCCAAACAAAGAAAAAGAAATAAAAGACCCATAAAACTATAATTTATTTTAAAAATATAAAAATAAAATGTGAAGTGCAAGCTTTTTATTAGAATGAAATAACAAACTTTTAACATGATGTTTTTGAAGTAACAATATGTGTTTCTGTATCATTTCACTATAATTTTTAATAATTTTCAACAATTATCTAAACAAACTCTGATGTGGGTGAGATATAACATCTAATTAGAGACTATATGGCTCATATTTCTCTCTAAGAATGATACAGAGTTTCATGGTAGAAAGATTGAAAGAGATTGGACGGTTGCTCAAAAAGCTTTTATTGTTACCACAACTTACATAAAAGTTAAAAATAAAGGAAAAAAAATTAACTTACAATATAATTTAATGAATAAAAATTCAATGTATTAATTCAATTTTGTCAATTGAACGTTTAATTTTAACATTAGTTTGTAGAAATGCTGACTTAACATGTCACCTGCACTGCTAATCTAGCTGTGTTATTTTATATGCCAAGCGGAACACTAAACGTTTCTTTTGTGACTATAAATTCACATGTACTTTTTCCTATGCATGCAGCTTCCACAACAGATTGACTATCTGTAGCTTCCCAAGTGTCTTTCTTAAAAGAACCACACTGACCTTTTGGATTTCCATAACTAGCAAATTGGATCTGTGAAATTACTTGTCCACTTTGGCATAATAGTTCTAGTTGGGAACCTTCATATACATTAGCACAAATAGTTCTTGTTGTAACTGTTTGGAACTAAACACTTTGAGGATTACCACCTATTTCTTCTAATAAAACAAATGTATTGATGTCATTGATCCACTATCGCACACAGGTCAAAAACGAGTTTTTTAAAAGTAGTAACGGGAAGCGACACTCGGATGACGTATCGCAAGGACTCTTGTATGATTATTAATCGACTAATAATGATTAGGGGGATTGTTTAGGTTTCAGTTCGATTACTAAAGTAAGGAGAAAAAATAATTAAAATAAGTGATTATGAAAATAAGTTAATATGTTATTTTGGTTCTTACCTATCATCGATTATTATAAATTCACTTCCCTAAGCAAATTCTATTCATATTCGATCAAAATATCATTCAATAAGCGAGAATGACATTATAAGAGTTATGTTTCCTATTCGCCGAACTAAGCAAACGGTTAAGATATAACCGAATTAACGAATTATGCAAATGATAACACACAATTAAATTTAGGAAATATAAATCAATCGAATCAACAAAACTACTCTATGAAAAATCGGATTAAGCAAATGATAATCATAAAATAGGATTGATATGAATAGTAATTGAATTGTATAAAGTTATATAAATCTCAAGGTAATTGATCCTAATTACAGCAAATGAACCTGAGAGATTTAGTTCTCCATGAAATTCGTAAAAAGCAAAAGAAAAAATTGTGAATAGTGAAAATCAGGTAATGAACAGTAGCGCGGCTGCTACTAGATATAGGGAAGCATCAAATCCGGTTTCTAACCCAACTGGGTCGAAAAAACATAAAAAACCCGGCCCAAAACAAAATATTTCTAAAGTCTGAAACTTCAACAAATTATTTGACACTGTTTCACTCCGAATCAGCTCTCGACCTCACCACGAAACTTGTAGCACTTGTTTTAGCTTTCCAACGCCTATTAGAACGGGTCAATTCGATTCTCGTAGCTCCAGTTATGGTCTGCATAGTGAACATGCACCAAATAAACGTTAATGCGGAAAATAAAATACAAATTTAAATTAAAGGAAAAATAAACTAAAATTCGAAAAACACATGAAAATAGTAAAAATACTCAAATAAACTGTAGGAATGCCTAAGTATAACAATGGAAGAATGTGGATAAAGATACACTGATCAAATTCCCCCACACTTAAACTTTTGCACTCTGAGGAAAATAGTATCAAGACTCATGAAAAACAATAGCATTCAGATACTCATTCTTGGCTACAAACTCTTCTTCGGTTAAGATTGCATCGATAGGTACTAATTTTGCACACTAAGGATATCGTAAGAACACAAATCTGCAATTGTGCGGTCATAAACCTCCCTCCTATACAAACTAATTCGAATCATGTTATTATGCCTAAACCTAACTTACTCATCCTCCTTTTTGCTCTCTTTCATTCTAATGCAATCACATTATGCCCATTATCTATTCACACACATGGTAAATAAGCTTGTTAGTGACTATGATCCATTTCTTGTCAATAATTCAAAATTAACCACTTTAGCAACAACAATTTTTTCTTGAAGGTTTCATAATCGTTAGGCTAAGTGACCGGGTGAGGGTCACCTAACTTAAAAGGCGGATTCCTATTCAGATTTCTTATTAAGCACGTGATCATTCACTTATTTGCATCAACTTAATTACTTGGTGTGTAATTTCTAGATGGTGTTGACTACTAGATAAACTACTTAAGAGCTATTAAAGGACGATAACTCAAGGATAGGTCATAACAAGTATTTAAATCGATTTCCATATTCGGGAGACATAAGGTGTTAAAATGGTATCGATCTTATGAATTTTTCCCAAGTCCGCACAATCTAACCTCAAATTAATCTATAGCCTAAAAATTTCAAAAAATGAATTGTGTTTCTAAGTCTAATTTTTTTTACACTTAAAGAAAATATAATAAAAACCAAAAATACTGAAAGAAAACACATAAAAGAAACAGTTCCCTCCCCCACACTTAAAACATACATTGTCCTCAATGAAAGAACCTAAATATAAAATAAGAGTAAGAAAAAGGAAAGAACACACCCGAGTAGCCAAGGTTGATAGGTGATCGCATAAGCAGCCTTTCCCAAAGAGAGATCTTCTACAGGCTCCTCTTCCAAAGTGGGGATGTCATAAAGTAACTTTGGGTAGCATCCATCGAACTTGAAATTTTTTTTAGTTCCTTCGTCTTTTATTCCAGGATTAAAGAAGAATCTTCGATAAGTAAACGTGTCGAATGGGTCCGTGAACGTGATTTCCTTTTTCACAACATCAAGAATCAAACGATTAAGGGGCTGCCTCACTAATTTTGTTCCATCTTCAATTGAGACCCTACGCGTACTCATGGATGGGCTAAAATCACGTGTGTCAACCAAGGTCCATCCAATTCCCTTCTTATGCTTCTTCAAAACCTGCAAAAGCTTATTTTCTTGATCAAAATCAAGATTTGAAGAAATTATAATTGGAAGCTTTTCATCCCTCTCTAAATAAGCATATTTCAGATTATCAGGAAGTGGTTTAATCTCTAAAGAGGGAGGTTGTTCAATTTGATTCGCTGTCGTACACGGGTCAAAAACGAGTTTTTTAAAAGTAGTAACGGGAAGCGACACTCGGATGACGTATCGCAAGGACTCTTGTATGATTATTAACTGACTAATAACGATAAGGGGGATTGTTTAAGTTTCAGTTCGATTACTAAAGTAAGGAGAAAAAATGATTAAAATAAGTGATTATGAAAATAAGTTAATTTACTGTTTCGATTCTTAACTATCATTAATTATTTTAACTTCACTGTCCTAAGCAGATTCTATTCATATTCGATCAAAATATCAATCAACAAGCGAGAATGACATTCTAAGAGTTATGTTTCCTATTCGCCGAATTAAGCAAACAGTTAAGAAATAAGAGAATTACCGAATTAAGCAAACGATAACACGCAATTAAATTTAGGAAATATAAATCAATTGAATCAACAAAACTACACTATCACAAATCGGATTAAGAAAACGATAAACATAAAACCGGATTAATATGAATAGTAATTGAATTGTAAAGTTATATAAATCTCAAGGTAATTGAACTTGATTACATTATATCAACTTGAAAGGTTTAGTTCTCCATGAAATTCGTAAAAAGAAAAAGAAAATTTCATGAATAGTGAAAAGAAGGTAAAGAACAGTAGCGCGGATGCTACTAGGTATAGGGAAGCATCAAGTCCGGTTTCTAGCCCAATTGTGTCGAAAAAACATAAAAAACCGAGCCCAAAACAAAATATTTCTATAGTCTGAAACTTCAACGAATTATTCGACATTGTTTCACTCCGAATCAGCTCTCGGCCTTAACGCGAAACTTGTAGCACTTTGTTTTAGCTTTACAACGCATATTAGAACGCGTCAATTCAATTATTGTAGCTCCCATTATGGTCTGCACAGTGAACATGTACCAAATAAACGTTAATACTGAAAATAAAATACAAATTTAAATTAAAGGAAACAATACACTAAAATACAAAAACACATTAAAATAGTAAAAAAAACTCAAATAAATTGTAGGAATGCCTAAGTATAACAATGGAAGAATGTGGATGAAAATGCAATAATCAAATTCCCCGACACTTAAACTCTTACACTCCGAGCAAAATAGTATCAAGACTCATGAAAAACAATAGCATTCAGATACTCATTCTAGGCTACAAACTCTTGTTCGGTTAAGATTGCATCGATAGGTACTAATTTTTCACACTAAGGATATCGTTAGAACACAAATCTGCAATTGTGCGGTCATAAACCTCCCTCCTATACAAACCAATATGAATCATGTTATTATGCCTAAGCCTAACTTACTCATCTTCCTTTTTGCTCTCTTTCATTCTAATGCAATCACATTATGCCCATTATCTATTCACACACATGGTAAATAAGCTTGTTAGTGACTATGATCCATTTCTTGTCAATAATTCAAAATTAACCACTTTAGCAACAACAATTTTTTCTTGAAGGTTTCATAATCGTTAGGCTAAGTGACCGGGTGAGGGTCACCTAACTTAAAAGGCGGATTCCTATTCAGATTTCTTATTAAGCACGTGATCATTCACTTATTTGCATCAACTTAATTACTTGGTGTGTAATTTCTAGATGGTGTTGACTGCTAGATAAACTACTTAAGAGCTATTAAAGGACGATAACTCAAGGATAGGTCATAACAAGTATTTAAATCGATTTCCATATTCGGGAGACATAAGGTGTTAAAATGGTATCGATCTTATGAATTTTTCCCAAGTCTGCACAATCTAACCTCAAATTAATCTATAGCCTAAAAATTTCAAAAGATGAATTGTGTTTCTAAGTCTAATTTTTTTTACACTTAAAGAAAATATAATAAAAACCAAAAATACTGAAAGAAAACACATAAAAGAAACGGTTCCCTCCCCCACACTTAAAACATACATGTTCCTCAATGAAAGAACCTAAATATAAAATAAGAGTAAGAAAAAGGAAAGAACACACCCGAGTAGCCAAGGTTGATAGGTGATTGTCGCACCCTAATTTTTGACCCTAAGATCCTCGCTCTCCCCTTTGCATAACATATTAGGTCAATCATTCTTGCATAACTAACCGTTTCACCTAGTTGTCTGTTTGTTTCATTTATGTGAGACAGGTGCTGTTGCAGAAGGTTCAAGAACTTGAAGGTTGTGTTGTGTGTGTGGTTTGTGGAAGTTCTCTGGTCTCTGCAGGCTTGTGTTAAGTTCCTGTGTGATTGTGTCCTTATCCTTGGTCCCTAATTCACTACCTAAGTCCTTACCCCTCTGTAAGCTCCTCAGATTCCAGAACATGTAGGAATTGATGTCAATATTTCCTACAAATTTCCAAATATAAAGGTCAAGCAAGACTTTGTTCGCGTTCATAAGTTGGTTTTCTTGATCGTAAAAGTTCAAACTTTCTAGTTTATGACCATTATGGGTTGAAGTGCTAAACTCCATTGAGATGCGAAATTCATAATCATTTTCTTTAAGACTGCATTTCAAGTCACCTTCACTTTAATTTTTCGGGCCTTATATAAGTTTTTTATTAAACATGGAAACGTATTTCTACAAGTGATGACTCATGTGCTCAAGTATTTGAAATATATCGCAAAACCCGCCACTTGCAAAAGGCTTTGAGATTTTGATTCTCAAGAAAATCATTTGTTCCTATATTAATCAATTACAAAGATTCATTTTAGTACATTGACCTGCTTCACCTTGGGTTCTTCTATAGCATTCGACTTCTAGAATATACCAAAGAAAAAAACTTCAAAAGGAGATTATATCATAAACCTTCAAGATTTTTGACATGATTAAATTTAAAGATTAAAGCTACCACAAAACTTCAAGATCTTAATTTCAAGTTTTTAAGGTGTACGATTCATGCTCTACATAAGTTGAAACTCAAAATCCAAGTTATTATGGAATTCAAGGACTTTCAAGAAATTTATGATTTTAATTCAAAATTTGAAGTTGAACTCATAAGTTAATTGTCTCTGCAAGACAAGCTCCAATTGTCCCCACAAATATTCATAATGTACAAAATTGATTTCAAAGTCAAAAGTCCCTTACAAAGTACAAGTATTATTTACAAGATTCAAGTTGAAATGCAAGAGGGGATTCCAACACTTATACAACCATATTAATCAAGAAGTGTGATGTTTATCGCCAATCATCGCAAGTGGCATAATGAGGTAGTGATGAATTTGTGGGTTGTAATTTTCGTTTGTACTTGTATTCTTGGATAAGCTTCTGCTGCACATGTTATGGTTTCCTGTTGTGTGAGCTTCATTGACAGCAGACACCGTTTTGCTCTGAACTGCCACCATGTCGGTGATCATGCCTTACACGTGCATGATCCATACGAAATACAAGGATATTCAGACATCATTGATAAGGTTTGATTACTCTCGTAAACAGAAGCAACAACCTGCAGTCATCATCAATTGTAAGGCACTATCATACGTATTTGGTCAACGAAAAAATCAGAACATTCCCAAATATGTTCAAGACATTAAAATCCAAAGAATCAAAGGTATTCAATATTTGATATCATGTTCAGACACAATCACAACGACGTTTCCATATCCAAGATAAGGATCAAACATATTAAATTGGTTTCCAAAACATCAGCAGCCATCTGAAAGTGGGAATCACCATCACTGACAGCCAATAGAATATCTGCAACCATGCACAAAGATAAAACAGTAACAAGTTATAATTTGCAATCATCATCGTAGATAACAGGAACTTGTCAAAACCAAACCTAAACGAGAATTTGCTGTCAAACGATCAAAGCCATGTGAAATCAAGTGTAAAAATTCGAACATTGGCGAATTGAAGCCGAATCTCATCAAAGACCAAACTGATTTGAATATGGATTCTAAAAGTAAAACCAATATCAAACTCACCCGAGAACGGATTCGAATTCGAAACCCAATTTTGAGCTTACTAGTCTTCGCACTTCAGGGAGGACCAGTTTGGATTAGTCTTGATTGCCAAGGCAGTTGAAGAAGGGATATCAGTCAAAGAACCAAAAAAACCTGGATTCCAAAAAAAAAGCTTTGCGTTAACACCGTCACAGCAGAAGGATATTTGGGATTAAAATGCTTTCATGATCATTTACAACTTCAAGGCTGCACACCAAGGATGCGGTATTCTTACAACAACTGTAAAGCATCAATTCCAAAAGTAATGGCAGTGAGAGAATTCACCAACGCAGTCTTGAAAGTTGGGAGACTCAACAAGCTTGGTCTCGTGACCTTTTTAGGTGTCTGGCATTAACACGTGGATACAGCCTTCAAGTCTGTTTCAAACATTTGACAGCATTAAAACCAAGTATTCAAGAAGGGATCAATTGGAATTAGGACATGCCCAAATAGGTTTCAGTCAAAACGGAAATAATATCACAATCAAGACGATTCCTATTTTCTTTCCAAAACAAGATTTAGACCCAATTCAAAGCATTCCAAACATGTCCAACTAGAAATGGAAAGGACCATCGCACAAGATCAGCAGGCTATTCAATTTCGAAATCAAAATTCAATGCCCTCAAGCCTATAAATTAGACGCATTTTATAACAATCAGGAGATAGAAATCATCACGCATCATTATACCAGAAACCCACCCTCACATAACCATACCAGAAACTCACTCACACGAAGCATTTACATCAGGAAAGAAACCCAAAATTGAAAGCAACCCAGAATCAACATATACATGTAAACCAGTTCCAGAGCTACACACATAATATTTCAGAGCACCAGTTACGCAAGTACATACCTTTGGCGTCATTGACCTTGAAGCTGCATCCGTATCTGAGCACAAAGGAATCTCTTTGGCGTCATGGACGGTCTCCGGAGCCACCACACCACACAGCCTACAACGCGAACAGGAAAGGAATCCTAGACTTATCCATAGACGAAGACGCTTGGGATCCTGACCGTTGTTCATTGTTTTCGTCGCCCCCTTTATCGCATTTCTTCTTTTCTTTCGCAAAGTCGATTTGTAATATGTAAACTTCTCAAAATATAGTGGATTGGGGCTGGGATTTTGTGGGATTTAGGGTAGTTAAGGTTATTGTTTGGTTGAGCGAGAGAGAAGAGTCGCGAGCGAGAGATGACACGAGAGAGATAAGGTGAGGAGTGAACGGAGGAGAGTGAGAAGGTTTGCTTTCACGGCGGAGTTTAGGGTTAAGGGTGGCGACGATTTCTTTTGATTTAGGATTTCAAACCCTTTTGGCTGAGATTCTGAACGAGAGAGGAAAGAGAGACGATTGGGTTGAGAGCTTCTTTCTGAGTTTACATTGACCAAATAATCACATATGCATACACCCACATACATTATCGTGCACCACCACTCCGTTAGCCAATCTGTTTTTTATTAATCTTTTGATAACCTTTTTTTCTTAATAAACAATCATAATTTTATTACATTTTAAAATAGTTTTTTTTTTAACCTTTTATAAACATGTTATTATTAAATTTAACTTTTTTAAAACATAACCTTTTTCTATATATTATTATATAACCTTTTTAATAAAATATAACTAAGTTAATAATTTAAAATCTTCATAATAAAAAAATTTTACACTAAAAAATAATATCTTCTCTAATTAGTTAATAAAAAAAAAACTTTTTTAATAACTTTTTCGTTTTAATATAACTTTAAACTAAAAATAATAATAAGAAGAACTTTTAATAATAATTAAAAAAAAAAAAAAACCCTTTTAAGAAACTTTACTAGCCTTTAGTATAACTCTAAAACTAAAAAATCATAATAAAAACTTTTATTTGTAAAATACTAAAATTAAAATCTTTTTTAACTTAATAAGAAACTCTTTCTTTAATTCTTTTTTTTCTTAATTAACTTTTATCTTTAAAGAAATAAAAAAACAATAAAACCTTTTTACTAACATGATATTAAAACCTTTCTTAATAAGAAAACTTTATTAATTGTTAATATAACTTTAAAAAAAACTAAAATAAAAACTTTAAAAATGATTAAAATCCTTTTTATTATTAATAAAAATCTTTAACCCCTTTTATTATTAAAGTAATCCTTAACTTAATTCTTAAAATAATAAACCTTAAGAATTCAAATTCTCTCTTAACGAATTGATCCCCATTAGATCCTTGAGTGTCCGTCTGTGTGCTTCTATAGTATTTGTGATCATACCTTGTTTATGCTACCTGATTGTTTGCCTTTATTTGCTTATCTTGATGTTTACATTATTGTATGTCTAAACCCTTTTCAAAACAACTAAAAAAATCCTCGATCCAACGTCGAGCCAATTTTCCACCTATATAAGTCGATCGCCTTAGGGCATCGCATTCAACCTTTTGGTCACAAGACACAAGTCTAGCATCACTTTGCTAGCACCCTCGCCTAAATAATTTAATTAATTGCATAATATCCAAGGGAAAATCCCATGCATGATAACCATGTTATTGTGCATGGTGCACATCATTTGCATCATAATCGATACCCTTAAGTTAAGACTATTAGATAACTTAGGATAGATTTCCTAGGTTAGTCCCCCTCAATTTTGATTTTTAAATCAAACTTTAGCCCACCTAATTCTCCACACAAGAGAATTAGATGTTAATCATCTCAAAGAAAGGGACATACAATCCCATACCCCACAAAATCCAAACATTTTTAAAAAGTGTGGTGGTCTTTCTTAAGATGATGACTCATCTTCCTCTCCTAAACCTTTAAACATTTAGTACCTTTAATAATGAGGAACTACATGTGCTCTGATTCCCTCCTGACAGGATATGTAGGCACAAGATGCGATATCTTGTCGAGCACACTTAGGAAATAAAAATAATAAATCACCTACCCTTAAACCCTTAATAAAACAGATAACAAATAACATAAATAAAATCAAGAGGTTCCTATAGAGTACTACAGATATCTAGGATGCTAACACCTTCCCTAGGTATAACCAACCCCCGATCTTAGAATCTTAAGTGCATTTGCATTGCATTGTGGGTATTCGGTCTTTCTCCCTTCCCTTGGATAAAATCAAAGACGGTGGTGACATTAAAAACATGCGATACAAGTTAACTAATAGCTTGTTATCCAATTTTCACCGCGACAGAAATGGCGACTTCACTGGGGATTCTCATAAGAGGGTTCCCCCTAACTTGGTTCTTTTATGTTATTTGTTTATACTTGTATATATATATATGTATACTTGTTTATCTGTTTGCCTGAATTTTCTGTTTGGCAGGGTTACACTTGAGTGGTGAGATAAGTCCTAACCCGGACTTGAGAGCACATATAAGATAGGATCGTGGGTATAATCGAGGAGATTTCGAGGGAGTAATTCCAAAGAAGTCGATTTGATTCCACACTCAGTTGAGGCCCTCTCAAAAGTGGTATTTGTTGAACGAGCTATCGTGATTACATTACTACTTTCGACCTAGGAGCCCGGGATATTGAGAACCGTAGTTACCTTTAACCCAACTTGGCCTTTTAGGATGTAGTGCGATGACTATGAGGGAGTAATTCCAAAATGGTTGATACGCGATACTACACTCAGACGAGATTCTCTTAAGAATATTGTTGACTACCAAGTAATTGGGAAATCGATAATATCCGAAAGATGGATTGTAGACTCTGGGAACTTTGTAGAACCCGTTCGGCAGGTACATTTGAAACCATAGTACACACCTATTGGGATGGTTAGACCTTGGCTCCATGCTGTGACCTTTCAAACCTAGGACTTCTTGTCTGTTTGCTTGCTTGTGTGTGCTTTATCTGTGTGTTTGCATACATGCATTCATGAACATCATATCATGAAGTTTCATGGAATTTAGGTTTGTTTGTAAACATCGTAGGGATGTCATGGACTCTAAAAAAGGGAGCGTCGAAGTACACTTACAAGAGTCATGATCTGGACGATCTAAGGAGATTGGAGACCTTGGTAATAGACAAAGAAGGATTCAAGAGTATATATGGGAAATCATTATCTTTGTTGAGTATGAAGAGTGATAAGGGACTTCTCGCTACTCTACTTTTAGTTCTACTTCTTTCTACTCTACTCTATTCTACTTAGCTTGGAAGAAGCCCAATTGGAAGAAAAATTCAAGCGACTCAAGAGAAGATCGTTGGAAGAGTCTCCTTAGATCCATCATTACTAGCTTGTATTTAGCTTGTATATCATGATTCTTGTAAGGCGTATGGACGCGTTGTAATCAATTTTAATAAATCAATACCTTAGTATTTCGATACTAATGGTTGTAACCATTAAAAAACGCATTTTTTTTATTCCTTGATGACTATAATAGCTGAGTTCCATGAAACTTGTTGCATTCGCATTGCATCTTTAGCATTGCATCCTCTTTGCATACGTCTTTTCTCTACCCCAGCTTATTCGCTCTCTTATCTTCGTGTCGCTCAGCTGATCTTCCGGCATTCGAACTGGGGATAATGGATAGAACACAAAGTGTGGATCCCATGTCAGGCTTCAGAGTGACAACTAATCCGATGTTTGGTTCCCCTCCTGACAACAACGCTCCACAAATAGAAGTCCTTACTCAATCTCAGCCTGTGCAAAATAATCTGGTTGGTCAAGTTAATGAAAGAGATTCCTATTTTCTAAGCGCAAGTTTAAAACTATTCATACTAAAATGGACAATAAGCTTGAAAACAAGAATTGCACAATCAATTTCTTAATCTCACTTGGCAAACCATCAAAATGGATTCAAAACTCCAAATATATTCCGACAATTATCATCCTGCAGAAAATGCAGAACGTCAATTTATGCCCTTCCTAACTAGAGTAATATATTGGAGCATGTTTCGGTAATAATTGATGAAACTCAACTCCTAACGATCCGCGGTCCAGAAATCAATACCAGCAGCCAAAGCCTCCACGTTTTCCTTGGCACCTCATCTTGTAATGACGGAGATTCAAGTTCTCTTGCCTGTCAACAAAAATGGTTATCAGTAAAGACCATCTAGTATCTCAAGGACAACAAAACAATGACTCTAAACCATTATAACTATTTTCCAGCATATCTGCAAGAATCATGGTTCATAATACATACACAGTTATTGCAGTGCTCTAAAGCCAGGCTGCCATTTCAATAGGAACCCAGATCTACAGGTTGCAAGACTAAATTTGCAATGCTTAAGTGATTCAAGTTGGTTCATACCTTCCATGCTTGGTATTTCGGGCTCGCGTTTCGCCCAAGAATGCTCCAGGTTGCCAAGGCCTCCCATCCATTTGTTCAAGCGCAATACACATGGAGAAAAAGAGTTAACCCAAAGAGTAATAAAGTTCATAACAGGATCCAAATTTTTCTCAGAAATATTCGATAAGTCAACAAGAGCCACATCAGCAATAGAATCTGCAGCCATAAAAGTTTGGAAATCGTACATTTGCAAGCAGTAAAATCAGTGCAATTACAACACCAGATTCTTCCTAAATTACATGTGGGCCTCAGATTTAAGTTACTATATCAGTCTTAAGAGATAAGAAAATCTTGAACATTGAATGAAAAGATGCGCAAGTCCTAAAGGGTCAAAATAGAACAAACACATTGATTCAAAGAATTTTAAATAGGCTTCAGCACATTCCAAAATCAGAGTCTTCTCTCATCATTATAGAAAGCGAGTAATGTCACAGTGATTACAGGATCTATTCTCCAAAACCAGAAAGGACATCACAACCTTTTATTTCCTCTAAAAAAATCAAAACCTTTCAATACTGAGGATCACGTTTTAACACCTCAGTGAAAAGATTTCGAATTGCCAAATCAAGCAAATATCAAACAACATCAAGACTTTCCAAATAATTTTCAAAACGACATAAAAGGAAATCATCATAGGCCGTCTATATAAAGGTTACGTTTCACCAGAAAAAGGAGGATATCAGTTCATCACATAACCAAGCATCGTCACGTTATCACTCACCAATCCAAACCATAAAAAAAAACCCTCCGTTCAAATCATACAAGAACCATTCATCAAATTCAAAGCCAAATCATTCACAAACACACACCAAGATTCGAAACCAGTCATATAACCATTTCATCAGAAATTATACAAACCAATCCCACCAATCTGAATCAAACTGCCAAACATAAAAATTCCTACGACGATTCAACACACCATTTACACCAGAGTTCACCAAATCACACGCGTTGCAGAGAAGAAAATTCAAACAAAAGAGGAAGAAGTAGAAGACTTATCTTTAAGATAAGGATCATTGAAGGCTCGATCGCGTCCTCCTCATCTTCAATCGCCGGCAGCTTCCGTTCCCTTTTTTTTTCTTCATGCCTTGAATCAGTTTGTAATATGTAATACACTCAAATCATAGTGGAATGGGGTTTAGGGTTTGTGGGGATTCGGGTAGATTTAGGTTTTTTTTTTTGTTGATTTTGTGTTGTTTGATCGAGAGAGGAGAGATTGAGCGACAACGGCGGTTAGGGTTTTCGTAACCCTCTTTTCTGAGAGAAGAGAGATGGACGAGAGAAATGAGAGAGACGACTGGAAGAGAAAGGGCGCTCCCTCGTTTTTTTTTTTTTCCTTTTGTTAGTTCTTTTTTTTTTTTAAATTAAAACCTTTTTTTTATAATCAAAATTAAAAACTTTTTATAATTAAAATTAAAAATCTTTCTTTTATATAATTAAGATTAAAACTTTTTATTAATAATTTAATTTAAGACTTTTATAATAATAATTTAATTTAAAACCTTTTTAATAATAATTAATTTAAACTTTCTTTTTATAATAATAATTAATCTAATTTTCTTTAAAATAAATTAAAACTTCCTTTTAATAATTAATCTAAAACCTCTTCTTTTATGATAATGTTTAAAATCAAAACCTTTTTTAATAATAGTAATTATTTTTTAAAGTTTTTATAATAATAATTAATCTAAAACTTTTTTTATATATCAATCAATTAAACCCCCTTTTTTTATCATAATTAATTCAACCTTTTCTTTTTTGTCAAAATAGAACTTTCGTAAAATAATTTAACACTAACTCTTTTCTAATTAAAACTTGTATAATCCTTCATTTCAAAAATCTAAATTTAAAATAACAAAGAGAACCCCCTTTTATAATTAATCGTTTTTTCCTTTAACCTTTCTCAAAAAATGATAATAATCCCTAGCATAATTTTCTAATTAAAGCAGATAAGTTTAAAACTCAACCATTAGATCACCCTCATTTAGAAATCTCTCACCGTGCTTAGTCTTAGGATCGTGAGTGTTCGGATGTTTTGCTTTATTTGATTGTTTATATTTTACTTGATTTATGTTTCTGTCTCAAACCCTTTTCAAAAACTAAAAAAATCCTCGATCCAATGTCGAGCCAATTTTCCACCTATATAAGTCGATCGCCTTAGGGCATCGCATTCAACCTTTTGGTCACAAGACACAAGTCTAGCATCACTTTGCTAGCACCCTCGCCTAAATAATTTAATTAATTGCATAATATCCAAGGGAAAATCCCATGCATGATAACCATGTTATTGTGCATGGTGCACATCATTTGCATCATAATCGATACCCTTAAGTTAAGACTATTAGATAACTTAGGATAGATTTCCTAGGTTAGTCCCCCTCAATTTTGATTTTTAAATCAAACTTTAGCCCACCTAATTCTCCACACAAGAGAATTAGATGTTAATCATCTCAAAGAAAGGGACATACAATCCCATACCCCACAAAATCCAAACATTTTTAAAAAGTGTTTTGGTCTTTCTTAAGATGATGACTCATCTTCCTCTCCTAAACCTTTAAACATTTAGTACCTTTAATAATGAGGAACTACATGTGCTCTGATTCCCTCCTGACAGGATATGTAGGCACAAGATGCGATATCTTGTCGAGCACACTTAGGAAATAAAAATAATAAATCACCTACCCTTAAACCCTTAGTAAAACAGATAACAAATAACATAAATAAAATCAAGAGGTTCCTGTAGAGTACTACAGATATCTAGGATGCTAACACCTTCCCTAGGTATAACCAACCCCCGATCTTAGAATCTTAAGTGCATTTGCATTGCATTGTGGGTATTCGGTCTTTCTCCCTTCCCTTGGATAAAATCAAAGACGGTGGTGACATAAGAAAAAATGCGATACAAGTTAACTAATAGCTTGTTATCCAATTTTCACCGCGACAGTGATCGCATAAGCAGCCTTTCCCAAAGAGAGATCTTCTACAGGCTCCTCTTCCAAAGTGGGGATGTCATAAAGTAACTTTGGGTAGCATCCATCGAACTTGAAAATTTTTTTAGTTCCTTCGTCTTTTATTCCAGGATCAAAGAAGAATCTTCGATAAGTAAACGTGTCGAATGGGTCCGTGAACGTGATTTCCTTTTTCACAACATCAAGAATCAAACGATTAAGGGGCTGCCTCACTAATTTTGTTCCATCTTCAATTGAGACCCTACGCGTACTCATGGATGGGCTAAAATCACGTGTGTCAACCAAGGTCCATCCAATTCCCTTCTTATGCTTCTTCAAAACCTGCAAAAGCTTATTTTCTTGATCAAAATCAAGATTTGAAGAAATTATAATTGGAAGCTTTTCATCCCTCTCTAAATAAGCATATTTCAGATTATCAGGAAGTGGTTTAATCTCTAAAGAGGGAGGTTGTTCAATTTGATTCGCTGTCGTACACGGGTCAAAAACGAGTTTTTTAAAAGTAGTAACGGGAAGCGACACTCGGATGACGTATCGCAAGGACTCTTGTATGATTATTAACTGACTAATAACGATAAGGGGGATTGTTTAAGTTTCAGTTTGATTACTAAAGTAAGGAGAAAAAATGATTAAAATAAGTGATTATGAAAATAAGTTAATTTACTGTTTCGATTCTTAACTATCATTAATTATTTTAACTTCACTGTCCTAAGCAGATTCTATTCATATTCGATCAAAATATCAATCAACAAGCGAGAATGACATTCTAAGAGTTATGTTTCCTATTCGCCGAATTAAGCAAACAGTTAAGAAATAAGAGAATTACCTAATTAAGCAAACGATAACACGCAATTAAATTTAGGAAATATAAATCAATTGAATCAACAAAACTACTCTATCACAAATCAGATTAAGAAAACGATAAACATAAAACCGGATTAATATGAATAGTAATTGAATTGTAAAGTTATATAAATCTCAAGGTAATTGAACTTGATTACATTATATCAACTTGAAAGGTTTAGTTCTCCATGAAATTCGTAAAAAGAAAAAGAAAATTTCATGAATAGTGAAAAGAAGGTAAAGAACAGTAGCGCGGATGCTACTAGGTATAGGGAAGCATCAAGTCCGGTTTCTAGCCTAATTGTGTCGAAACAACATAAAAAACCGAGCCCAAAACAAAATATTTCTAAAGTCTGAAACTTCAACGAATTATTCGACATTGTTTCACTCCGAATCAGATCTCGGCCTTAACGCGAAACTTGTAGCACTTTGTTTTAGCTTTACAACGCATATTAGAACGCGTCAATTCAATTATTGTAGCTCCCATTATGGTCTGCACAGTGAACATGTACCAAATAAACGTTAATACTGAAAATAAAATACAAATTTAAATTAAAGGAAACAATACACTAAAATACAAAAACACATTAAAATAGTAAAAAAAACTCAAATAAATTGTAGGAATGCCTAAGTATAACAATGGAAGAATGTGGATGAAAATGCACTGATCAAATTCCCCGACACTTAAACTCTTACACTCCGAGCAAAATAGTATCAAGACTCATGAAAAACAATAGCATTCAGATACTCATTCTAGGCTACAAACTCTTGTTCGGTTAAGATTGCATCGATAGGTACTAATTTTTCACACTAAGGATATCGTTAGAACACAAATCTGCAATTGTGCGGTCATAAACCTCCCTCCTATACAAACCAATATGAATCATGTTATTATGCCTAAGCCTAACTTACTCATCTTCCTTTTTGCTCTCTTTCATTCTAATGCAATCACATTATGCCCGTTATCTATTCACACACATGGTAAATAAACTGTTGCTTTCTTACGAGTTTACTTTTTGATATTGATTTAAAGCAAAGGTGTCACATGCAAGTATACATGTATGTTTGATTGCAGCAAGTGATAAAGTAAAGAGATCGTACCCACAGGGAGTGAAATTGATTTAACTTTGAACTATAAGTATTCAACCTTTGTTTAAAATAAGTATGAGCAAGGTAACAAAATACTAATGGTAATAAGTAGCAAGAGGTTCACACAACAACTTAAAATACTAAATCAAAAGGGAATAATATATCAGAGAGTGATTGATGAGCTAAGATCCATTAATATATTAATGCTAAAATGTATTCATGATGTGAAGTGTCGTACCTCAAAAGGTCAGAACGTGATTTAGTGGTGAAGCTTTACAACATCAAAGCATGCATAACTAGGGCAAGGGAACAAATATCTAAGCCTCGCTTATAACCCTAAAATACGCCTGGTTTTAATTATGAAAATCTTTATGGCCTTAGCTTCTTATCTCTAAGCAACTTAAATTAAGTGAATATATTTATTCTAATTTATTAACCACTTTTGTTATGAAATCCACTTGTCGTTGGATCTCTCTCAACAAAAAGCTTGTACCTTTTTCTAATTTGATCATTCTAAGTATGTGTATAGAATAAAAACACATAACAAAATAAGACATTAATCAACACATCATTTCAACATAAAAACAACTTTATATTAACTTCACTTTGCTAATCAAACAAGCGTTTATCTCATAATGAGATGAGTACAAACTACTGGAATGAAACTACTAGAAGACATACTCTTAGCAAAAATATGTAAAAGAAATGACAACCTAGTAGTAACTTGATGATCCCTTGTGTTGGATAAACAACAACATATCTCTTCAGTCACGACAGCTCCAAGCAGTAAATACAAGATTAGATGAGAAGAAGAAAACTTTATAATTATTTCCTAACCCTCAAAGTAAAATAAAACTAAACTGAAAATAAATATGAGTGTGTGAAAATCTCCAGCTCCAGCTCTAGCTCTTGCTCTCTTTCTTCAATGTGCAAGGCTTGCTTTTATAGACTTGAGTGTGAGAGTAGAAGTTGATAAGTATTGGATCATGGGCCTTTGATAGGAATAAGGTTAATCCCATATCAAATCACTAAAATATCCAGCTGTCCAATCTCCCTTTGTGAGCAAGTTATCCAGTACAGACAACAATGGGGGACAAGGCATCTTTGGTAGGCTGTTGTAGCAGGTATTGGTGTAGAGAAGACGGCGGGTGGCTGGGTGCAGGATGTGTTTTTGCAGGTAATGGCACAGAGCAAACGGCGGGTGGCTGGGTGCAGGATGCGCTTTTGCATGCATGGTCCCCACCGTACTACCTTTTGTCTTCAAGCTCCTTTGCTCTTATCTTTATGCTCTAGCTCTTTCTTTACACAAATCCTTGCCACGTATGCCCTAATGATGAAATCCTTCCAAGCTCTTGGTGAATTGCTGATAACGAGAATCAACATCTTCTTTTCTTTAATATTCTTTCTATTCCAGACTCTGTCTTGAGGTGTCATGCCTCAGCTTGCCTTTATCAGATTTTCTTTAAAACAAAAACACATAAAAAAAACATAAAAGAAGCACTTAGTGTGCTTAAGGTAAAAACATACTAAAACAAGTAAATTTAAACAAATCCTAATTAAACTTAAACTAAAACCATAAGAAAAATTGATCACAATGACACACTAAAATATTGTTATCACTCCCCCAAGCTTGAACTATCACTTGTCCTCAGGTGATGTGACAGTGAATGACAAAAGAGAATTTCAAAAACAACAGGTTAGGATTGGATTGATGGAGTGGCTCAGCTTTTTACTGGATGAATGGTCTATACATAAAAATAATTGGAAAAACTCGGCCTTGTATCAGCCCAAGAGATGTCACATACTGAAGTGACCAGATTCCTACTGTCACGCCAGCATTCTTCAGAAGAATGAGCTAATTTTTCTTTGTGATTCAAATTTGATTAATCTTGTGAATTAGCTTCCACCTTTGGGTTTCATGAGGGATTTTTACCCTAACTTTTCTATTCACTTTTGACTTCCACACTTTAGATCACACTTTTCCACTTATTTATTTGCTTTTTCTTTTCTATTTTTCTCTTTTTTTGGCTCAACACTCCATCTTTTCAGTCAACGGGATCTCACTTGTAATGAGTCCAACTGGCTATTATGATGAAGATGCTGGTTGTTCCTCCAGTTTCGGGCACATGAACTTTTCATTAGTCGTCTTTGCCACTTTTTGCACACTTTTGTGTGTTTTATTAGTAACATGTGGAGTGTGCTCTTTTTGTGAAAAGTCTAAGTATTTATTGAAGCCAGTTCATCCTTCCCATGGTGATTCCTTAAGGTTTATACTTGCTTCTCAATTTCAAACAAATAAGTTTATAAAAAAAAAATTTTGCTAACTCAACAGACTAGTGGATGCGGGATAGAGGTTATCAGTAAACTCTGCACCAACACACTTGGTCAAAACTTGACTTTGTTTCCAAAAACTCATTGACAGACTCATCGCCCAATTTTATTCTAAGCACGCAAAATATAGTTTCTTGAGCCTTGGTTGTTCTTTTCTCACTCTTTGCTATTCTAAAAAAAACTACTCATGCAACCATAACAACTACGCCCAAAATCAACTCATGCAAAATGAAACTGAATTTAAACTAAAACAAAATTAAACTACGTAAAACAAAAATTAACATAAACCAGATGATTAAATTATCCAGAAATCAAACTTGGCCAAAAACACGGCCTCCAAAATACCCAAGCAAATATCCAAGCAAAATATCCAAGCAAATTGCCATCCTATCCTAAGCAGAAGCATCATTAAATAGTAGATAGATAGAAAAGAAAGAGAGAAGGTCAAGCTTTTAACTACCTCCCCCAAACTTAAAGTAAGGACACTGTCCTCACTGACAAGTGTCAGGGGAGGGCAAGACTATACTTGCCTCTGAATGATACCTATTAGGCCTTACGCCTGGTGCTCATGCGCGCAGGAGAAATGTCTTCCCTCTTTTTCTTTCCGACCTCCTTCTTAGCAGCGACCTTTGGCTATGGGTTCTCAGGTTCCTTGACTTATTCTTTGACGAATTCAAATGTGACAACTTCTTTCTGCACAGGCTCCTCCACAACAATTTTTTATTTCTTCTTAGGGCTTTTCTTCAGCTCCTTCTTAGGGATAAGGGCCTGTTCTTCTATAATCTTCTCCTCAATCTCTGTTGCAGCTGTCTTCTTGACTGCAGTTGCGACAGGAGTAGCCACATGGGTGACTACCACGGCTTCGCCTTTGCTCGTCTCACTGCCAACCTCATCGTTCTCAGCTTTTTCTTCTTCAATTTTCTTCTCTTCCACCTTAAAGGATCCAGGGGAGGATTCCTCGGTGGTTGAGTAGTATTTGGGCAAACTATCATCCACAAGCTGATATTCATCCACCACTTCTGGCAATTTTTCGTCTTCTTCCTTACTGTCATCAACTTTTGTGCCTTGATTTTGATTCATCTCATTGTCATCCTTGTCAGCTTCTTCAATCAATTCTTCGAGGACAACATCCTTTTTCTCTGGTCTTAGTTCTGGGTCAGTTTAATTCAAATCAAAGTCCTTCAAAGGACTATTTTATGGCATCTCGGCAGCAGGGGTCTCCTTTTCTTCCATTCTTGCCTCAACTTCTTCTTTGGAGAACTGAGAGTGTCCTTTTGGGGGCATAACTCCAATTTTCTTGGTGACTTCATCTTTCTCAATCTTTTTCTTTTTGGGCCGAACTGGGCTGCCCTGAACAGGAACGACTCCACTTGTCCCAACAACATCTTTTTCAACATTCTTTTTCACACTCTTTTCTCTATTTTCTTCTTCTTTGACTTCTCCTTCTTTTTCAACTTCTTTTCCTCAAATACTGGCTCCTCATTCTCCTTGTTTTCTTCCAAGTCTCCCAAGATGTGATTAGGGAAAACCAGTGGATCTAACTAACTAGACGGGAATTGTAACGCAACAACTTTTTCTTGCCAGATAAACTTGTCTTTTTGAAACTTAAAATAATCTCTATGGTCCTTCTGCAGATGCAGAAGGACGTCCCATAAAAATCCATCCCTTTCGTGTTCTTCATTTGCTTTTGTCGAAGTTTGGCGTGCCTCTTCTGGCCTTTTTCCGCCCTTTGGCTTCATTAGCGACTGGATTAACGCTTTGTCCAGTGCAGCCTGGGGTTGTCCAGTCTCGTCCATGTCGAGCTCTGGCACGCCGTGCCCCCAACACAACCTTGTGATTAAGCAGGGGAAGTATAACATTCTCTCCTTCTTTCTAAAACACGCTTGAATCTCTTGTACTATGACCTTTTCTACATTGATTTTGCTCAGCGAAGTTATACAATGGAGCAACACTAGCCTTGCTCTGTTAACTGTCTCGTTGTGGGCAGTTGGCTTCATCGAGTGCTTCATAAACTGGTACCATACCTTCACCTCTGGTAACAAATCCATCCTTTTGAATGCCTTCTCGGAACTAGACTCTACCCATTTAGTTCCTGGAGTACATAGTGACTGCATGTACACATCAAAGTCGTTTTCATCAGACTTCAGCACATGATCTTGATATCCGTCACCAGCTTCTTTTATGTTCAAAGCAAGATTGATGATGGCTTCGTTGTACACCACCTTCGTTCCTCTCACAACCACCTCAACCCTTTTATGACCTGGGTCAGTTAAGTTGGAGTAGAAATCTTTGACTAAGGAAATGTTGTAAGGTCATGGTTAACGACACAACTTCATCCATTCAAGGCTTCTGATAGTTTTTCCGATCTCTCCAGCAAGGCCTAAGTTTTCCTCTTGATTATCAGAAATAAAACCTCTCTCTGCATGGAAACTTATCTTACTGAAGTGCTTAGTAAAGTGACGCGAAGCCTCACTGTTGATGAAAGTTTCGTGGCCTTGTTGCTCTTCATCAAAATATGCAACATACGGTGTAGCGTTCTTTCTAGCATCCATCTTGACACGATGTCCTGGTGTTATTTCCATGGGAAGGTGTTTTGTTGTGGTGAAAGAAAAATGGGGATTAGGGTTTGTATAGAGAGAGGAACAAACAAAGAAAATGGTTATTTTGGGAGTTAGAGAGAGAATGTGATGGTGAAATGAGGATGGTTTGGAGAGAGAAAAGGAAAATTGCTTTTGTGAAATTAGGGCAAAAAATGAAGGGTTTATTTAATGTGACAGAGGGAAAAGACAAGAAATTTGAATTTCTTGTATGGAAGTGAGTTGGCGTGTTGATGCGGCTCAACAGTCTGACGTATCAGACTGGGATATTCTGAGTTGATTGGCACAAGGCTATAGGCGCGTGCACTTTACTCACTCTGTTTCTCTCTCCAAAATTCCAACGCTTCATTTCTATGTCCAAGAGAATAAAAATAATGCCAACTCAACACTTATTTAATTCCTCTGGACTTACAAATATTTCCCTTGAATTTCACATTTCCCTATTCACGTTGACTGTTGTCCCAACTGTCATGACACCCAATGCCATTGTTTGCCACTAAAAATTAACTCATTTGTACAAACTAAAAAAATAAAACTTTGTTAAGCTGGGCTTCCTCCCACTAACGCTATTTTAAGGTCTTATAGCCTGACCAAAACAGAAATCATTAATCAATAAAGTGAATGGTTCCCTTAGTGTTGTTTGAAGGGTCACCAAAATAGGTCTTGATCCTTTGGCCATTAACCTTGAATTTTTCACCATTTTTTTCATTCAACAACTCCACAGCTCCATGGGGGTGAATTTTCACTAACTTGAAAGGTCCTGACCATCTTGACTTTAGCTTTCCAGGGAATAATTTCAATCTAGAGTTAAAAAACAAAACTCTTTGACCTTCCACTAATTCCATTTTCCGGCATTTCCTGTCACGCCACCTTTTGGTTGTTTCCTTATAAAGTTTAACATTTTCATATGAGAATAACCTATGCTCCTCTAACTCATTGAGTTAAAGCATCCTAGCTTGGCCAGCAATTTTTAGGTTAAAATTTAATTGCTTAATGACCCAAAAAGCTTTGTGCTCCATTTCAATGGGTAGATGCCAAGCCTTCCCATAAACAAGTCTATATAAAGACATGTCTAAGGGAGTCTTGTAGGTAGTTCTGTATGCCCAAAGAGCCTCGTCCAAATGTTTGGACCAATCTTTCCTTGTGGGGTTAACCACTTTCTCCAAAATCCTCTTGATCTCTCTATTAGATAGCTCAACTTGGCAACTTGTTAAAGGATGGTAGGCTGTAGCAACTTTGTGTTTGATCCCATATTTTGCCATTAAATTTTTAAAAGTCTTATTGCAAAATTGAGACCCACAATCACTTATGATTGCTCTAGGCGTGCCATGTCTTGTCAGAATGTTTTTAAGCAAAAATTTAGTGACGACTCTAGCATCATTAGTGGGTGTTGCTACTGCCTCTATCCATTTAGAGACATAGTCTACAACCACAGGAATGTAAAGATTACCAAAAGATGGAGGAAAAGGCCTCATGAAGTCAATGCCCGACACATAAAAAATTTCAATTTCAAGTATGTTAGTGAGTGGCATCTCTTGCTTCATGGAGATATTTCCTACTTTCTGGCATTTATCACATCTCTTAACTAATTCATGAGCATCTTTAAAAAGAGAGGGCCAGAAATAACCTGATTGCAACACTTTTGAAATAGTTCTGGTTCCTCCAAAACGTCCTCCATAGGGATCTTCATGACAGGCAGACAAGATCTGTCGTGACTCTGGATGATCTACACATCTTCTTAGCAATTGGTCTGCATACTTTTTGTAAGGGAAGGGTTCATCCCAGAAATAGCTCTTGACCGTATGAAAGAACCTCTTCCTTTGCTGAAAGTTGAAATCAGCGGGCACATACTTGCTGACCAGATAATTTACAATATCAGTGTACCATGGTCTCACGCCAGTGCTTATCTGTAGTAACTTCTTGTCAGGAAACATTTCTTGAATTTCTCCACTGTTGTTGTTTTGAACTTCTTCTGGTAGTCTAGAGAGATGATCAGCAACATAATTTTCTATCCCTTTCTTGTCGCTAATCTCCAGATCAAACTATTGCAACAAGAGGACCCATCTTATGAGCCTTAGTTTAGCATCTTTTTTAGCAATCAAGTACTTGATGGCTGCATGATCTGTGTATACAATGACTTTTTTTCCTACCAGGTAGGGTCTGAACTTGTCAAATGCAAACACTACAACCAGCAGCTCTTTCTCAGTTGTGGTGTAGTTAATTTGTGCTTTAATCAAGGTCTTACTATCGTAGTAGATGGTATGAAAAACTTTGTTGTACCTTTGACCTATCACAGCTCCAATAGCAAAATCACTTGCATTACACATCAACTCAAAGGGTTTTTATCAATCAGGAATCTTTGCAATGAGCGCAGAGATGAGAGCCTCCTTCAACTGATTAAAGGATTCAAAACATTCCTGACTGAAGACATATGGCACGTCATGCTGTAGCAGTTGGCACAAAGGTTTAGTAATTTTTGAAAAATCTTTGATGAACCTTCTGTAGAAGCCAACATGCCCTAGAAAACTTTTGATTCCCTTGATGTTAATAGGTGGTGGTAATTTCTCTATTACCTCGACTTTTACTTGATCTACTTCTAGACCTTTCTTTGAGTTTTTATGCCCTAGAACAATTACTTCTTTTACCATAAAATGGCACTTTTCCCAATTAAGGACCAAATTATTCTCTTCATATCTAGCCAATACCACATCCAAATTTTCCAAGCAATTCTTGAATGATTCTCCAAAAATAGAGAATTCATCCATAAAAACTTCCATGGAATTCTCAATGATGTCTGAAAATATGGCCATCATACAACGTTGGAAGGTGGCTGGAGCATTGCACAATCCAAAAGGCATCCTTCTGAAAGCAAAGGTGCCATAAGGACATGTGAATGTTGTCTTTTCTTGGTCTTCCGGGGCTATGGCAATTTGATTATACCCCGAGTATCCATGTAGGAAACAATAATATTCTTTTCCAACCAATCTATCCAACATTTGATCAATAAAAGGTAGAGGGAAATGATCTTTCCTTGTTGCTTTGTTCAGCTTTCTGTAATCCATACAAATTCTCCAACGAGAAGCCGTTCTTGTGGGGATTAGTTCATTCTTCTTGTTGACAGTCACAATCATGCCTCCTTTCTTAGGAACACATTTAATGGGACTCACCCACACACTATCAGAGATAGGGTAGATAAGTCCAGCATCCAACCACTTAATAATTTCCTTCTTGACAACTTCCTTCATAATTGGATTCGATCTTCTTTGAATTTCGATGCTATTCTTAGCATTTTCCTCCAACAAAATTCTATGCATGCAAATTGTTGGGCTGGTCCCTTTAATGTCAGAGACCTGCCAAGCAATTGCCTTTTTGTGCTTCTTCAATAGTGCTATTAACTGATCCTTCTGATTTTCTTTCAAATTTGTAGCTAGGATGACTGGAAACTTCTAGCCTGCCTCTAGATAAGCATATTGTAGGTGCTTGGGAAGTTGTTTTAGTTCCAATTCAGGAGGTTCTTCTATGAAAGGTAGATGTTGCTTGTGAGCAATAGTTGTTGATTCTATTACTTCCACAAATTCTTCCTCATGCTTCTTCATTGGACCATAGATGATTCCTTCTTGTGGCCCTTCTTCTTCTTCTAATTTCCCTAGCTCCCGTTCCAACACATCACTAGTTTTGAGAAGGTTTTTGTGAACTATTTCTTCCCAACTAGATATCATGGAACAATCAGCTACTTCTTTAGGATATTGTAGAACATTAAGGACATTGAATACTACTTATTGCCCATTGACTCTCATCGTGAGTTCTCCTCTTTCCACATCAATCAAGGTTCTACCCGTTGCTAGGAATGGTCTTTCCAACAATATAGGTGTCTCCTCATAAGCATAAAAATCCATGATAATGAAATCAACAGGGAAGACAAATTTGTTAACCCTAACTAGCACATCTTCTATCTTTCCTTGAGGGTAACAAATACTCCTATCTGCCAATTGTAAGGTAATGGTTGTAGGTCTGGCAGCTCCTTTCCCTAGCTTCTTAAAGATGGACAAGGGCATACAATTAATGCTGACCCCTAGATCACATAGAGCTTTTCCACAAAAGGTATCTCAAATGGTGCCGGGAATTGTGAAACTCCCAGGTTCTTTTAATTTAGGTGGAAGCTTGCCTTGTACCAATTGACTATACTCTTGAGTGAGTGTAACCGTGGAAAATTATCATACCCTTTTCCTCTTGGTGAGCACATCTTTCATGAACTTTGAGTAATTTTACATTTGTTGAATAGCTTCAATCAAGGGTATGTTGATGTGAAGCTGCTTCAGGATCTCCATAAACTTTCCAAATTGTTGTTCTTCTTTGGCCTTCCTAATCCTTTATGGAAAAGGTGGTGGAGGCCTTTCTTGAATAAATTTTGACTTCTTGTTGATGTCAGTCATGACCTCTCGTGTCTCTTGAGAAGTCAAGTCTGCATTAGTGACACCTTCAATCTTCTTCTGGTGCCCAGATGAAGACGGTTCTTCATCAGTTTGTTTTCTTGTTCCGGAACTGTCTAGTTCAGGCAGTTCTGTACTTGCCTCCTTGTTCTTTGAAACAGGCTCTTCAACTTCTTTCCCACTTCCGAGCTTGATAACTTGACATGTCTCAACATTCTTTACTCCAGAGGGTGCAGTTGGAGTTTCAGTAGAACTTGGGAGATTTCCCATGTTCCTTGAGCTCAAGGCAGTGGCTATTTGCCCTACTTGATTTTCCAAGTTTTTGATACTTACTCCTAGTGCTTGAAATTGAATTTTGGCTTCTTGAATAAAAGACTTCAAAACATTCTCTAGCTGATTGTTTCCTTGATTTCCCCCAACATAACTAGGAGTAGAAAAACTAGGAGGAACTTGTGGTGTTGGTGTTGCTTGAGGCTTTGATTGATTTTGATTATTATTCCAAGAAAAATTAGGATGGTTGCGCCACCCTGGATTATATGTGTTGCTCTAAGGATTGTTGTATTTGTTGTTGTTGTTGTTGCCAACATAGTTGACTGAAACAGGATATGAAGAATATTCTTCAAACAGATGGGGTCCTCCACAGTAGATACAGGCAACTTCAGTCGTGTCAGTAACCACCTTACCTGGTTCAGGCTTTGTCACTTCAGGGGTCATCATATTTTTCATCATCTGGTGGATTTGAGCCACCTGAGCAGCAAGAGTTGTTGTCTCAGTGACTTCATGAACTTCAGCAGGTTTCTTGTGAGTTGAGTTTGCAGTAGCCCTAGTGACAGGCCATTGATAAGTGTTGGCCATAATACTCTCAATAAGCTTTTAGCCTTCTTCATAGGATTTAGACAAAAGAGCTCCACCACTGGATGCATCTAGCATGTTCCTTGAGGATGGAATTAATCCATTATAGAAAGTCTCAAGTTGAATGCAGATGGGAATCCCATGATGAGGAAATTGTCTTAGCAGCTCCTTAAATCTTTCCCATGCATCAAACAACGATTCATCATCTCCTTTCCTAAATGGAGTAATCTAATTTCTCATCTTTGCATTCTTCGAAGTAGGAAAGTGTTTGGCCAGAAATTTTTCTGCCAAAGTGTTCCATGTAGAAATGGAGTTTTGTTCCAAGGAATTTAGCCAGCTCTTGGCTCTATCCCTTAGAGAATACGGAAACACCGTTAACCTAAAGGCATCATCAGTCACGCCAAGAATCTTGAAATTATCAGCAGCATCTAGAAATTGTCTCAAGTGCAAGTGAGGATCTTCATGAGGAGAGCCTGAGTATTGACCAGTGGTCTGCATCATTTGGAACATCATAGGTTTGAATTCAAATTGTTGTGTCGTGATCTCTGGTCTAAAAATACCAGTGCTCATGGCCGTAGGATCAAAGACAGAATAATCCCTAATGTTGCGCGCCCTGTCATTGGCAATGCCAATGATGTCTTTGTAACGTGCAATTTTTGTCGGTGACGCGACCTCCTTACCGCAATGGTTGAAATTGGGTGCTACTTTCTGATTTCTTATTTATCATATGAAGCTGGAAAGGAAAGGGAAGGTATCTAAAACTAATCTTGCACGCAAATTTTTTCTATAACAAATGCTAAGAGATTGGGGGGTCTGGGGTCAGGTGTCGTAACCCAAAATTTGACCTCCCTCTTTTGCTTTTTGCATAAGCATGTGCATTAGCATCGTCGACATACGCATTCGCACTTTTCTCTGTGTGTTTCTTGTTGCAGGATCTGCAGATTTTCCAAGCCCAATTAATCGCATCCTCTCAAGATTATTTCATCACCAAAACAAGCTCAAAATAAAGGTTTCCATGTTTATTCATCAAAACAAGAGGTGGAAATCGAAATCGGCATTTCAGCATCATTTCCAAGCAAATTTGGGTAAAATGGGCTGAAGTAACCGGTTAGCAGATATGCAGTAACCGGTTACTCAGTGTATTTTTCACCAAAAATGCATATTTTCAAGCAAGTAACCGGTTAGCAGATATGCAGTAACCAGTTACTCTGTATAAAGTTGTAGATTTTGCTGCATTTTTGGGACTCAACAAGAACATGTTCATGTGATCACATGTGACAAAAACAAAAGGTGAGTGATTGTCGCTCCAAAACCCTCGTCGGTTCCCTTACCGTCACATCTACTGTTCAAAGATCTTTTGAAAGGTGAACGCCTATGTCAAACTAATTAAACGTATGACTGGAGAATGTAACACCCCCAATCTATACCCCTAATTAAATAAAGCGATAACAATTAATCAGAGTATAAATTAAAAATTCACGGCATAGACCGAGGGGTCACATCAATTTGAAACAAACATACAACACCTTCTCATATAATATGCAACATTCAGGTAGCACATAACAAAGGAACTGAGTTACTACAACCCACAATTCAATTGCAGAATAAAAGCGGAAAATCCGTAACTGAATATCATATCCAATATCGTACATGTACAAACCAAAAGATACATATACATAATACAAAATAATCATACTCGATCTCCCCGACTACCCGGTGCTACATATCAGAGCCGACCGACAAAATAATGAAGACCTATTTCACAAAAAGGCCTCCAGCATCTAATCTGCAATGCCTCGTAGAGCATTAAAACAGCAGAAGGGTGAGAAACACAATCATAATATAATTGCATATAATTATATATAACACAAAAATACACATATAAAATATTCTCACCACAACTCATACCAGAATTCAAACACAAAACAACACAATGTATATTTCCCATATCCATCCCCAATGCATATCAATCATGCATAACACAATTGTCACCAACATATATCAATTCATCAATTTCATCCATAATTCCATACACGATCGATCCATTCACAATTCTCACACATAGTCAATCATATTCATGATTTATGAAAATGCACAGAGACCGACACAACGACTCTATGCAATGCACATGCGGTACCGACATTCATCATCTCAACACCAGTTCACTCAGGAACTATTGGAACCATCGCTTGTTACTGAGGATCACTCACGTAACACCCCGTCGGGCAAACGATGTTCCCCGCCGCTTTAGGTCCTCTTATGTATTTAAGGCACACGACATTTATGGATCGTTTTAGGTCCTCTTGTGTATTTAAGGCACACGATCCAATCGCTTTAGGTTCTCTTTGTATAAGGCACACGATCGTCTATAATCATCGCTTTAGGTCCTCTTATTTTTAAGGCACACGATCCATCCGATCGCTTTAGGTCCTCTTATTTTTAAGGCACACGATGTTATAGCGGATTCCCTCTGGAACCAAACCGTCGCTCACACCCCACATGGGCACACGACATTACGAGATGCATATCATGATGCTTGACACCCAAGAACTCATGACAATCAAATGCATCTTCACACATATATGCAACCATAATCATACATATATTTCAACTCATCATCATTATTCATGCATTGAAAACAATTCAAACAATGCATTTCAAACCATAAAGGCCACCAAACAGCATACATCTAATTTCACATAAACAATGCACTTCATCACAAGCCACAAACCACCACAATCTTGCAAATCACAATTACTTCCACAAGGGATTCACAACACCAAGGCTACCCACAATACATCATTATCATACATTGAAATCAAATCCAAAACAACACATTTATTTCTCCATAAGACCACAAACCATCATCACATCATTCAATCATATGCACTCATATCACATATCAGCACACAAATCATACGATCTACATAACAACAACACACTACATGATACACATCAATTGCACACAATTAAAATGGCAAAAGTCGACGAAACAACACTATTTCCATTTCTCGACATAATTTAATCGGCCAACAATCTCGAACCCATTTTAATAAGAAAGAACATTTTATTAGCTTTCCAACGGTATAAAGAACGTCCCGATCCGAGTTACGGATCAAAAGTTATGAATTTCCAAAGAAAATGATTTATTGAGAAACAGCCAGATTCGCCTGGCGACTTAGGATTTCGCCTGGCGGATCCCCATTCGCCAGCACTTCGCCTGGTGAACCACAAAATTTGAAAACCCCAAAAGTTACAGAAGCTACCCCATTTCTGTCTTTCCGATTTCGCCTGGCGACTTACGATTTCGCCTGGCGAATTACCCTTCGCCAGCACTTTGCTTGGCGAACTAGTGACGAGACCTAATCCGCCTGGCGAATCACACCAGAACCAGAAAAATTCTGTTACGGGTTACATGATCCAAAACCCCCAAAAATCCCATTTTCACCCCAAATCAATTCCAACAGCAAAAACAAGTATCAGCAATGACTCATAAACACATTGTGATCATACAACGCAATTTATATCGACTTCCGACCGCGAAAACATCGATTTCTACTCGTTTACTCGTTTTTGACCTAAAACCGAAAACTATGTAAAGGCAAGACATCATGCACATACACACATACATAATCATACACAATGATAATATAATCGAGTTTCGCACCCTTACCCGATTAAATTGTGTTTTAGAAAGTCGGTTGATCGATTCCTAAATCCACCAGTTTTCCTCTTTTTCTTCTTCTCTTTCTCTTCTCCTTTTCTTCTTCTCTTTCTTCTCTATTTTTCTTTCTACTTTTTTTTCTCTTTCTATTTCTATATCCATGAAAATATAATATCTACCCGATAAAAGACCAAAACACCCCTACACTCAAATATCTCGCAACCGTTCCCAAAACGCGATAAAACATAAACAACGATGAAAAAATAATATTTTTCAAATAAAAGTCAAAAATAAAATAATATAATAATAAAATAATCAAAACGACTCAATTAAATAAAAATAACTAAAACTGGGGCGTTACAACTCTCCCCCACTTAGAAATTTTCGTCCTCAAAAATATACTGAGACGAACAACTCCGGACACGACTCTCGCATCCGACCAACAAACTAACATGCCAACAAAAGCACACAATGAATAACACAAACTGACAAACCACCTCGCTAACAGCAACTACTACAACGACACGACACGACGATAACTACCACGACAAGATGCAAAGCCCATACAATGCACTTGACGACCAACTCACAACTCAAAGAATACCAAAGTTACGAAGACACACACTAAACTCATCAGAGACACATCTCAATACCTTACAACCGGTTAATTAGGATCACACAGAATCAAAACTGGGGCCGTAGACAACCTCTACTTCAGCTCACCAAAACTTACTCACAACGAACATCCAAGACAAACGACTCACCCTTTGCAAGTCAATTGAGATAACAGAAGTATGAACTTAGCAAAGTCTTCCATAGCCTGTAGTAACAACCAACTGAGCCCAAAAGTTTCTAATCTCCTTAACCAACTTCGAAACCTCTCATTGTAGAACTGCGTCTACTTCCGATGGATCCATAACACTACCATCATCGGAAATAACATATCCAAGAAAACTAACCTTTTCAACCAAAATTCTCACTTGAATAACTTAGCATAAAACTTCGTCTCTTTTCAACACTTGTAATTCAATTCTCAAACACTCTACCTGTTCTTTCTCTGAGTTTATAACAGATCCAAATATCCTCAATCAAAACCACTACGAACTTATCCAATTAAATATGGAAGGTACGATTCCTCTACTCCACCAACATTACAGACGCAATACTAACACCAAATAACATCACTGTACTTTGTAATGCCCAATCGAATTCCAAAAGATATAAATTCCTAAAGCTTTAAAAAAAACCTTTCACTGGGTAACCGGCTACTCACACACAAGCTTAACCGAGTAAATAACAGCCTATTCCGATAACAAACATAACCAGTCACATTAAAACGATCAAAGCCTCAACTCACAAATTCACCACTCTTATCAAACATTCCAAACACTTGCGACTCCACTCAAACTCAACCATCTCAATTGTTACCTTATTCAACTGTTAGCAATCCATACACAATTTCTTCTCTTAACAGTCCAAATTCCATAAATCCCAACATGTAGCAACAACCAACCCAAAAGGACTCTCAAATATTACATCCACACTTAAGGTTTTCTCAAAATTTCCATTACTGCTCTAAAATTCCAAAAACTCCAAACCTCTCCAGAACTCTAAGTTTCACTTTCCATAGTCTCAATATCATTATACACATCATGCTTGTTATCCCATTCAATCATCCTTCCTTTTTGTTACTAACACTACTGGAGCTCTCTAAGACGACGCACTTGGTCTCACAAATCCCTTTTTCAGTAAATCTTCCAACCGCTCTTAAAATCTGAGTTACACTTCCTACAAATTCTTCTACTTACCTAGCAGATCCAAAACTCAAATCTTCCCCTTCGTCCAATTTGAGTTCACACTCTACTCTCTGAGAACAACCATTAACGATACCCAATCGTTCACTCTCAAGGACATTCCAACTTGACTAACCTACAAAAATCTCTAATCCGTCTCACCTTCCGATATGAAAATCTTCATCAACTCAACAACACAATCCGTAAACATTTTCCTTAATTCCAAACAATTCATTACACACACTATCAAAGCCTGAAAGACACATCCATTCCATCCAACATAATTCCCGTCTGCTATCAACAAGAGATTAAGGGTGATCAGTTCCTCAATTTGTTAATAGACAGCCGGCAATCATGATGGGGCATAAACCGTCTTTACCAAACTATAATAGCATTCCTTACATCTCATGCACAAAACTACCTAAGGCACCAATCCTTAGTCGACATAAACCTTACCTCCGTATTCCCTCCGGAATCGGGAACAACACTGTCCAAACAACACTTACAATCTTGCACCCAACGACACACACACCAAATCCATTTCAAAGTCTTTACCATAAATGGTCAAATGACAACTTAAACAAACCAAAGAAGTAGTTACTGACCCCATTGTTGGAGTATCAATAACCATCTCACCACCCATCAAAGACAACACAAGATTCAAATGCTTCACGCACTCAGACGAAATAAACGAATGAGTCGCTCCGGTATCAATAATAGCAACTAAAGGCGTACTATTAATAAAACAAGTACCTCTGATCAGACAGTCTGCACTTGAAGTTTGAGTCCCTGCCAAAGCAAAAAATTTCCCACCAGTCTGAGCTTTCTTCAGTTTCGGACACTTCGTACTAACATGCCCAGGTTCACCACAGTTGAAACACTTCACCACATTCCTTTTACAATCAGCTGCAACATGCCCTAAACCTCTACAATTCGAACACTTCCTCAAATCTTTCCTACATTCAAACTGACGATGTCCCAATTCACCACACCTAAAACATCTCGGAGAATTAGACATACCTCCTCCACTCGGCATTTTCTCAAAATTCCCCCTTTGTTTACCCTTATCAGCTGGTGTGACATAAGGACCATTACGAAACTGTTGCTTCCCTTTCCTCTCGCTCACACTCTTATAGTGAGTAGAACGAGCCTTACTATCCTCCTCAAAAATCCTACAACAATCCACCAAATCTAAAAACCTTCAAATCCTTTGATAACCGATTGCCTACTTTATCTCGGGACGCAATCCGCTCTCATACTTTACACACTTAGAAAACTCTGCAGTAGCTTCAGCATAATGTGGATAAAACTGCACAAGCTCCACAAACTTAGCAGTATAATCAACAACAGACATGTTACCTTGTTTCAATTCCAAGAACTCTATCTCCTTCTTTCCTCTAACATCCTCGAGAAAATACTTCCTCAAGAACTCCCGGCTAAACACTTTCCAAGTGATCTCTTCCTCCTCCGCAGCTTCCAACACATGACGTGTATTCACCCACCAATCATCAGCTTCCTCTTGCAACGTGTGAGTACCCAGTCTCACCTTCTGATCCTCATCAGAATCCATCACTCGGAAAATCCTTTCAGTCTCTTTCAACCAAATCTGTGCACCATCAGGATCATATCTTCCTTTGAAGATAGGCGGTTTGTTCTTCCTGAACTCACCATTACCAGCAGCATTAGGTGCACCCTGCACAGCCCGAGCCATAGCTTGCATCGCAACAGCTAAAGCAGCGTCATTCCTACCAGCCATATTCTGTTCATTTCCAATAACAGCAACTATGGTTAACCAAACAGCTCACCGAACCACAAAGACCAACAAGGACTGACACAACTGACACGGACTGGCTCTGATACCACTTAATGTAACACCCCCAATCTAAACCCCCAATTAAATAAAGCGATAACAATCAATCAGAGTATAAATTAAAAATTCACGGCATAGACCGAGGGGTCACATCAATTTGAAACAAACATACAACACCTTCTCATATAATAAGCAACATTCAGGTAGCACATAACAAAGGAACTGAGTTCCTACAACCCACAATTCAATTACAGAATAAAAGCGGAAAATCTGTAACTGAATATCATGTATATATATATATCAGAAAAGTTTGTCTGTCATATCCAATATCGTACATGTACAAACCAAAAGATACATATACATAATACAAAATAATCACACTCGATCTCCCCGACTACCCGGTGCTACATATCAGAGCCGACCGACAAAAGAATGAAGACCTAAGCTTCACAAAAAGGCCTCCAGCATCTAATCTGCAATGCCTCGTAGAGCATTAAAACAGCAGAAGGGTGAGAAACACAATCATAATATAATTGCATATAATTATATATAACACAAAAATACACATATAAAATATTCTCACCACAACTCATACCAGAATTCAAACACAAAACAACACAATGTATATTTCCCATATCCATCCCCAATGCATATCAATCATGCGCAACACAATTGTCACCAACATATATCAATTCATCAATTTCATCCATAATTCCATACACGATCGATCCATTCACAATTCTCACACATAGTCAATCATATTCATGATTTATGCAAATGCACAGAGACCGACACAACGACTCTATGCAATGCACATGCGGTACCGATATTCATCATCTCAACACCAGTTCATTCAGGAACTATTGGAACCATCGCTTGTTACTGAGGATCACTCACGTAACACCCCGTCGGGCAAACGATGTTCCCCGTCGCTTTAGGTCCTCTTATGTATTTAAGGCACGCGACGTTTATGGATCGCTTTAGGTCCTCTTATGTATTTAAGGCACATGATATGATCGCTTTAGGTCCTCTTTGTATAAGGCACACGATCGTCTATAATCATCGCTTTAGGTCCTCTTATTTTTAAGGCACACGATCCATCTGATCGCTTTAAGTCCTCTTATTTTTAAGGCACACGATGTTATAGCGGATTCCCTCTGGAACCAAACCGTCGCTCACACCCCACATAGGTACACGACATTACGAGATGCATATCATGATGCTTGACACCCAAGAACTCATGACAATCAAATGCATCTTCACACATATATGCAACCATAATCATACATATATTTCAACTCATCATCATTATTCATGCATTGAAAATAATTCAAACAATGCATTTCAAACCATAAAGGCCACCAAACAGCATACATCGAATTTCACATAAACAATGGACTTCATCATAAGCCACAAACCACCACAATCATGCAAATCTCAATTACTTCCACAAGGGATTCACACCACCAAGGCTACCCATAATACATCATTATCATACATTGAAATCAAATCCAAAACAACACATTTATTTCTCCATAAGACCATAAACCATCATCACATCATTCAATCATATGCACTCATATCACATATCAGCACACAAGTCATATGATCTCCATAACAACAGCACACTACATGATACACATCAATTGCACACAATTAAAACGGCAAAAGTCGACAAAACGACACTATTTCCATTTCCCGACATAATTTAATCGGCCAACAATCTCGAACCCATTTTAATAAGAAAGAACATTTTATTAGCTTTCCAACGGTATAAAGAATGTCCCGATCCGAGTTATGGATCAAAAGTTATGAATTTCCAAAGAAAATAATTTATTAAGAAACAGCCAGATTCGCCTGGCAACTTAGGATTTTGCCTGGCAGATCCCCATTCGTCAGCACTTCGCCTGGCGAACCAGTGGCGAACCACAAAATTTGAAAACCCCAAAAGTTACAGAAGCTACCCCATTTCTGTCTTTCCGATTTCGCCTGGCGACTTACGATTTCGCCTGGCGAATTACCCTTCGCCAGCACTTCGCCTGGCGAACTAGTGGTGAGACCTAATCCGCCTGGCGAATTCCCAATTCGCCTGGCGAATCACACCAGAACCAGAAAAATTCTGTTACGGGTTACATGATCCAAAACCCCAAAAAATCCCATTTTCACACCAAATCAATTCCAACAGCAAAAACAAGTATCACCAATGACTCATAAACACATTGTGATCATACAACGCAATTAATATCGATTTCCGACCGCGAAAACATCGATTTCTACTCGTTTACTCGTTTTTGACCTAAAACTAAAAATTATGTAAAGGCAAGACATCATGCACATACACACATACATAATCATACACAATGATAAGATAATCGAGTTTCGCACTCTTACCCGATTAAATCGTGTTTTAGAAAGTCGGTTGATCGATTCCTAAATCCACCAGTTTTCCTCTTTTTCTTCTTCTCTTTCTCTTCTCCTTTTCTTCTTCTCTTTCTTCTCTATTTTTCTTTCTACTTTTTTTTCTCTTTTTATTTCTATTTCCATGAAAATATAATATCTACCCGATAAAAGACCAAAACACCCCTACACTCAAATATCTCGCAACCGTTCCCAAAACAGGATAAAACATAAACAACAATGAAAAAATAATATATTTTCAAATAAAAGTCAAAAATAAAATAATATAATAATAAAATAATCAAAACGACTCAATTAAATAAAAATAACTAAAACTGGGGCGTTACAGAGAACATCAAGGAGAATGGGTGGGGTAAAATAATTTTTGAGCCTTATATCTTTTCTTTCTTAAACCGTGAGCCAGGCCACGTTACAACCTGCAAAAGACCTAATTGAAGCAGGGTTTATTTCAAAAGCATACGACAGTAAAATCGTGTCAAAGCTGACTCCTAACGATTTTCTTATCATTTATGCTGATATTGACATGGCTTTCTAAATAGGGATTCAGTCGCTATATGTCATAATCTTAGTGAGAAGACTTGGATTTCAAAACTAACATATGCATAGCATTAACATTATCATTTTCAAAACAAATACTTTTTACTTGCAAAGAAGCGCTTGACATCAAGAAAGTTTCCACAGTGGAAAGTTTGATCATCTCAAGGGACAAAACGCCTAAAAATCCGCCGAGCAACAGGGCCTAGCCACCTCAGGATTCAGTCAATCTGAGCCAATCACGTCGAGATTTGACAAATATCAAAGATCAGTTGGTCAGGGACATTCCTCCAAAGATCGACCAGACAGGGGCAAAATCACTTCGAGAGCTCATATTGAGGCAGGCCACCTCAAGAGCACAAGAAGTCAACCTCTCCAAGAGACGGTTAATCAGGGGCATATTATTCCGATACGCTAGGGCAAGTCAAATCAGGGTCATCATATGGCACAACTGATTCCTAACTTGTGACTGGGGCAATCCATGCAGATACCCAACAGACTGGGGCAAAGACGTGCTACTAAAGTACAAGTTCTCTCCTTATTTTGAGGTAGGAGCAATGGCATCAACAATTACTGATCTTGAAATCGGTGTTGGGGAATCACGTCTTTGTGGCTTATACCCTATCCTCAACTTTTCCGTCTCCCACAACAAAAGCACTTGAACTATTTCATAGACCTTCCTCATGCTTTGATCACATCGCTTCACTCATACTTATTATTCATCTGGCATAGCACGAAACCTTGACATAAGCCCGGTCATGCTTGACATTCTTTTCAAAAAAACCAATTACCGACATTCTGCATCTGGTAATCATCTTCACATATCATTGCATCCTCAAACGCATAGCATAATCATCAACATAGAGCGTTGCGCCATACAGGTTCAAACATGCGTCCCAATCAAAAGCCAGTTCTCCTCTGGTAGTCAGTTCTCGTCTGACTTGTCTCTTCAAATCCCAGTTCTCGTCTGGCCATATTTTTCAACGTCCAATTTGCACATTTTTTCTTCCAAAGTCTAGCTCTCCCCTGGCAGATCCTTCGAGAACTATTTCAATTCTTTGGTCCACCCAAAGTTCTTCCGTTACTCTCGGGATCGTCCTGAACCTGCCCAACCTGCAACACTGCATCCTAACTTGCATCCTTGCATTGCATGATACCAAGCATCATGTAGAACAGCACGTAGCATAGCATATGCATCAAGCATACTCCCTTTCTTTTGGCCTGATTCATCCTTCCAACAGATATTCCGCCAAACTTCTTTTCAAACTCTCTACACTCGCGCATTTCTTTCGCATCTGTCGACCAAATTTTCGAGATACTCTTTTATTTAATCCCCTTTTACCTCGAATCATCGAAAAGCTGGCGCAATTTGAACATTCAGGTCCAAGTGGATTAAATAGGGGCAGCTGTCGTAACCCAAAATTTGACCTCCCTCTTTTGCTTTTTGCATAAGCATGTGCATTAGCATCGTCGACATACGCATTCGAACTTTTCTCTGTGTGTTTCTTGTTGCAGGATCTGCAGGTTTTCCAAGCCCGATTAATCGCATCTTCTCAAGATTATTTCATCACCAAAACAAACTCAAAATAAAAGTTTCCATGTTTACTCATCAAAACAAGAGGTGGAAAATCGAAATCGGCATTTCAACATCATTTCCAAGCAAATTTGGGTAAAATGGGCTGAAGTAACCGGTTAGCAGATATGCAGTAACTGGTTACTCAATGTAATTTTCACCAGAAATGCAGATTTTCAAGCAAGTAACCGGTTAGCAGATATGCAGTAACCGGTTACTCTGTACAAAGTTGCAGATTTTGCTGCATTTTTGGGACAGCAGGGGTGCACTCTCTTTGGTCTTTCTTTCTACATTATTCTAGTAGCATGTGGAACATTCTAGACATCTCTAGACATTTCAAGACTATTCCAGATATTTCAAGTGCATTTATTCCAATGCCTCACTTTAAATTAAGTGCACCATGTTCCTTGTTTTCCAAGCATATCAACCTTTGGATGTTGGAGTTCACATTGGAATTGTTACCGAGTTAATCCTAACTAACCGAGTTAACCACCTTGACTCGGTGAGTCAAGTGTAACTAACTCCTATCCTAGTTCCAAACCCAAAGCTAAGTCCAAAGCTAGCTCCAAACCTCTCACACTCCAAACCAAAAGTCTATATAAACAAAGCTTCACTCATTTCACAAACCCTCCACAATCATTCACACAAATTCACACTTTCTTCACTCTCAATTCTCTCATTTCTCTCAGCATTTTTCTGCAACTTTTTCACATATTACTTCATCTTCTTCACCAAACCACACTAAAGCTCTTAATTCACCATAGAAGAAAAGCTACTTTCACCTTGAAAGTGCTTTTTCTTGGGCTTAACCTTCATCATCTTTCCATTCTACTGAATTTTGTGGAGCTTCAGTAGCTTTTGGATTCATTTCAAGCGATCACTTCAAGATTCTTCGGTGATAATTCTCATTTTGGAGTTTTCGTCGAAGTTTGCTCGATTTCGCTACAATTCGAAGTGCAATTGAGGAATCTCTGGTTTTCTTTGATTATCTTCATCATCTTGCTATTATACTTGAGTTTCTAGAGTTCTATTAACTTTTGGGATTCACCTCAAGTGTTTGCTTCAAGATTCTACGGTTCGAATTCGCATTTCGAAGCTTCGTCGCAATTTGCTCGGTTTCGATACGATTTGGCTACGATTGAAGATTCCTCTGGTTTTCTTTGATTATCTGCATCAAGAATCCTTTGCAACAATTACCAAGGCACAACTCAGCCTTGTAGGTTGGTGGATCTCACTTTACTCATTGTTTCGATCGTTTCCGCGTGTTTACATTGCAATTTCTATCGTTTTCGGTTTAATTTATCATGCAATTGATTGCTCGTTAATCTCCATGATTAATGCTTGTAATTTGTTTTTAATTTCCCTTACATGATGTAATTTTAGTGCACAAATTCATGCCCTAGCATGTGGTGTTTGACATAAGTGATTATGTGCTGAAAATCACTTTTGAAAAGTTGTTTTTGCAGTTATTTTTGCCACTGTCTCAGCGGTAACCGGTTACAGCATATCTGCTAACCGGTTACTCAGTGTAAATTTCACCAGAAACACAGTTTTTTAAGCAAGTAACCGGTTATCAGATATGCAGTAACCGGTTACCACTGAACAGAATGGTCAATTTTGAGCTTTTTCAAGTTTGTTTGACATTCTTTCTTCATCTAACTTCCATGAATTGATATGCTTGATATTTATGGATGTTTTAAGTGCTGTTAACTTCTATTTAAGGCATTTTTACATTAATCATATGATTGATTTATCAATTCTTGTAAATATGTATGTTCTTGATATTTGTTTGAACATGCTAATTCTTGCATTTTCTTTGACTACATGATACATGATTTGTGTTGTATTTTCAATGTCATGTGGTAATGTTTTGCACTCTCTCTCTTTTCTTTGCATTAAGTTTATTCTTCATGGATGAACTTAATCTTGCATAATCAATAATTTACACCTTTTGCTTTAATGATTTTCCATTCTCTTTGGAAAGTTGTTAGCATAACATTTCCCTTTGATTAGTTAATTGAAACCATGTTTCGATTAATTGATCCTTCCCCTTCCCTCTCTTTAGGCTTCCTTTAGAGCTCTTTCTCTCTTTTCCTCCCGCGGAGTTGAAGATTCATACGACGATCGATGCACGACACTGGAGCACTGTACAACTTGGAGCTGTTACGCTATCAGTTTCAATTTCTGCAATACACCTTGTGTGGTAGAGAAGGAATGAGAAGGGATAATTCCTACTCTCATTCTGACTACTTCAGGTAGGGGACGAATGACCCTGTTCTTGGCTTAGTCATCTTTATTCTAAAGTGGTAGTGTCCCTCTTTCCTCAGTCGAGTCGATCCTTGATCATTCTCACTCTTACCTCTTTTAACTTCTCTCTTGATCAATCACCAGTTTCTTTGGTTAAAGATCATTGCTTGGATTTAACTCCTATCTCTTACCTCATTACTCTGTTCTTGTGGTCAATCATTGTCTTTTGATTCCCCTACAGAGTCTCGATCTCTTTGCTCTCGGTTAAGCATAGTCTTCCTGTTAAACACCGAAACTCTTGCGGAGTTCTCAACCTTCTCTTGGTTCTTCTCCCTTTGATTGGTTAACCATTGCTTGTCAATTAAAACACCAATTTGTACTCCTTCTCAAATAACCATACTCCGTCTGTTAAAACAATGAATTCCTCTTGGGTTAATCACCTTCTTTTGGTTAATCACCCGTTTCTTCAGTTAACCACAGTCCGTCTGTTAAAACACTGAGTTTCTCTTGGGTTAGCACCTTCTCTTGGTTAATCACCGTCCTCTTAAGTTAAACACAGTCCGTCTGTTAAAACACTGAATTCCTCTTGGGTTAATCACCTTCTCTCGGTTAATCACCTGTTTCTTCAGTTAACCACAGCCTGTCTGTTAAAATACTGAACCCCTTTTCGATTTAATCACCTTTTCTTAGTTAATCACTCGCTCCTTTCGGTTAATCACAGTCCTTCTGTAAACGCCGAATCCCCTGCAGTTGGCTACCTCCTCTTAGTTCGAATACTTGCATCTTTGGGTTAGTAACCTTTCTTTGGTTTGAATACCCTTTCTTCGGTCCGGTACTGCTTGTTCAGTCAGATTATCGAACGTCCTTTGGGTCACGACCTTTGCTCGGTCCTACACCCGTCCTTTGGGTCACGACCTTCGCTTGGTCCTACACCCGACCTTCGGTTCACGACCTTTGCTCGGTCCTACACCCGTCCTTTTGGGTCACGACCTTCGCTCGGTCCTACACCCGTCCTTTTGGGTCACGACCTTCGCTCGGTCCTACTCCCGTTCTTTGGGTCACGACCTTTGCTCGGTCTTACACCCGTTCTTTGGGTGACGACCTTTGCTCGGTCCTACACCCGTCCTTTGGGTCACGACCTTTACTCGGTCCTACACCCGTCCTTTTGGGTCACGACCTTCGCTCAGTCCTACACCCGTTCTTTGGGTCACGACCTTCGCTCGGTCCTACACCCATCCTTTTGGGTCACGACCTTTGCTCGGTTCTACACCCGTCCTTTTGGGTCACGACCTTCGCTCGGTCCTACACCCGTTCTTTGGGTCACGACCTTTGGTCGGTCCTACACCCGTTCTTTGGGTCACGACCTTTGCTCGGTCCTACACCCGTCCTTTGGGTCACGACCTTTGCTCGGTCCTACACCCGTCCTTTTGGGTCACGACTTTCGCTCGGTCCTACACACGTTCTTTGGGTCACGACCTTCGCTCGGTCCTACACCCATTCTTTGGGTCACGACCTTTGCTCGGTCCTACACCTGTTCTTTGGGTCACGACCTTTGCTCAGTCCTACACCCGTCCTTTGGGTCACGACCTTTGCTCAGTTCTACACCGTCCTTTGGGTCACGACCTTCGCTCGGTCCTACACCCGTTCATTGGTTGATCATAATTCTTATCTATTAAAACTTCTTTTCCCCACAGAGTCTTAATCCCTCCCTTCGGTTAACTATTGTCAGACAGTTAACATACGGAGTCCTCTTTTCTCTTGGTTTTAACACCATTCCTTTGTTTCTTTCCTCAGTAGGGTCGCTACTATCTGATTCTCAGTCACAGTTTCTTTGTTATCTTACTCCCCAGCGGAGTCTCTTTATTCCTTTTGCTCTCTTGGTTTTGACACCACTATTGTACTTTACTCTTAACACATTTATTATCTTTCCTTTGCACTTCTTTCTTGGTTATGACACCATCTCTTTTGCTTCCCCAGCGGATCTTTCTCTATCTCTTTTTCTCTTGGTTTTGACACCATTTTTCTTTTGTTCCTTGCACGACCACTTTAGTCTCTTATTCCTCAATGGAATACTCTTTTTTTGCCTCTTGCTCTTCTTTCTTGGTTTTGACACCCTTTCTTTGGAATCCCCAGTGGAATTTCCTTCTTTCTTTTGCTCTTGGTTTTGACACCGCTTTCCTTTCCTTTTCCGTCTTAGTTCCCCGAACTATGGAAGCTCTGATTCTGCATTCTTTTAAATGTATGATACGTAGGCACGAGATCGCGATGATCTTGGCGAGCACACTTCCACCCTTCTTTCCTTCTTCTTTTACTTTCTGTCCCCTAGTTCCATGAACTACGACGCTCTGATTTCCTCATTGCACTATGAGGGTACGTAGACACGAGGGCCCCAATCCTCCACGAGCACTTTCTTTCTTTCTTTTTTCCCCTTTCTCTTCTCTCTCCTCTTCTTTTAGCTAGAAGTCGTTAGATAGATAACTCATCCAAGCCTAGAAGCTAGCGAAATGGTTCCCGTCGAGTACGACGGATGCGTTAGGTGCTAATACCTTCCCGTCGCATAATCGACCCTCGTTCCCATTTCTCTTCCCCTTGGGTTTTATCGATATTTTCCCTGTCCTTTGGGACTAAATAAAGTTCGGTGGCGCCTCTGTGTTATCTTTGAGTGTGCGATTCACTAGGGTATAAACCAGCCATCTTCATCAGGTTATACAAAGGAAGTTGTTAACATCAAATGTATATATGGTTATCCATAGATCTTTTATTACATATTTCTCTATTATCTTTAAATATTGTATTGTGTTAATCTGTCATGGATTGGGAAAGTTTCTCCTTTGAGAGGTTTGAGAGGATTTTTTGTTTTTGTTTTTGGGTTTTCTGTTTTTTTTTGGAAGGTACTGGACTTAAGATTTTGACTTTGTGTGCTCACTAAGATTTCACAATCTTATGCCTACGTATTCCCATAAAGAGACTTGGGAAATCAGAGCAATCGTAGTTCCTCCTATTCTATGGGAGGAAAATATTTTGGTGCCCTGTTCAAATCCTGAGATTGAAGCTAAAGGAAATATTTGTGTCTTGTTCAAAGCCCAAGATTTAAGCTAAAAGAGATATTTGTGTCTTGTTCAAAGCCCAAGATTGAAGCTAAAATAGATATTTGTGTCTTGTTCAAAGCCCAAGATTGAAGCTAAAAGTTTGTTTGTGTCTTGTTCAAAGCCCAAGATTAAAGCTAAAGATTTCCTTTATAAGGGAGTGTCATAAAGGAAGAAACTTTCATGCTAAGAGAGGGACATTGGCTAGGATATAAATAATCCAGAGGCTTGCCACTTACAGCAATTAGATGAAAGAGCAGTTTAGCCAGGATAAAAGATGGACTATAGCTTAAATTTTTGGATCAACAAGTGTGCCAGTTACATCAGTTATCTGGAAGTAGGTTTTTTTACTATTTTGTTTTTGATGTGTGATGTACAGAGAAATTGTCTTCCTACAGAGAGAAATTCTGGTCTCATCTGAGGGTATGTTGATTTTTGTGTGCCTTGATCAAAGCCCGAGGTTGAAGCTAAACGGTTGACTCTACTAGGGGAGTTTTATATCTGTCTTGTACAAAGCCCAAGATTGAGGCTAAAAGGGATTTATTCCATTGGGAAAGTTTATCTATCTTGTACAAAGCCCAAGATTGAGGCTAAAAGAAAATGGCAGACTGACTCAGCTGGAGATTATAATGTTTGTCTTGTACAAAGCCCAAGATTGAGGCTGACTTTATTAAGGAATAATCATTATACAAAGCCTAAGATGGGGCTGATTGGGGAATATCATTATACAAAGCCTAAGAGGAGGCTGACTGGGGAAATTCCTATATGAAGCCTAAGAGGAGGCTAACTTTTGCTGAGGATTATTGAGATCCAGAGACAGGTCAGATATGTATTGGGAAATCCAAAGGGAAAAAAATCCACTCTTTCTAGGGATTGAAGAAGAGTTGAGAAATCAGATGCCATGAGGTTCTGATTCTATTGGGGATTTGAAAAGGTATACTGACCCTGGTTGGGGATTCTTGAACCATGTTGGAGATCAAATAAATTTCAAGGTGGGTTTGGAAATCTTAAGGAATTTGGACTCTCCTGGGGATTAGACATGTTTGAATGACTAAACTCTTTCCTATGCTTTTAGTAAACTTGAGGGTTTATGTGTGAGATCCTAAAGGAAATGAGACTTTCCAAGTCTATTGGTATGAAGAGATTGAATTTTAGCTGGAGAATGATCTTTGTATGATCCATTTGACGTTGGAGGGCCTCTTGTACAAAAGAGCATCCCCAATTGTCATTTGAGCAAATCGGGTAAGCATTGTAATTGTGCCGCGGCAAATTGTAATACTGAATTTGTCTTGAATGCATTGCCACCAAGTTGAAGTTCATTGCCTAGATGTCGTGATTCTGAACAATATTAGGATGTGCATGGGCCATGTTTACTTCACGAATCCTGTGATCCTGAATCCAGCCCAGATCCATTTTCTCTTGAAGAGTTGCCTGCACTATGGTACACCCTTGATTGTTCTTTGAGCAGATATCACACTGGTGATAATTGTGAGATGAGTCATGGCCGTACCCACTCTGTTTACAATGCATCCTCACCAGGTTAGTTCCTAGTAAGAGTACATTGTGAATTTGATAGCTGCCAGATTCTTCTTCTATTAAATTCACTGTAGTCTTCTCATGTTGCGGTAATGGGTTTGTCTGAACATTTGGATTTGTATCCTTGAAAGATAAAATCCCGTTCCTGACGAGCTTCTTTATGTCAGACTTGAAACTGAGACAGTTCTCAATGTTATGTCCTGATCCTCCTTGATAGTAAGGGCAAGTTTGATCAACTTTGAACCAAAAAGGTGGATTTTCTGGTACTGTAAGAGGAGTCCTAGTTTGAACATTCCCCTTAGCAAGTATAAGTGGAAATAGTTCTGCGTACAACATCGGTATATGGTCGAACCCTGATGGTCGTGTAGTACGATTGTTGTTGTTGTACTGTGGTCGAGCCTGCTGAAGAGGTTGTTGCTGCCTTTGCTGATATTGTTGTTGATTTGGTTGCTGCTGAGCAACCTGAGGTTGATATGTTGGACTTGGCATTGGGTTGATAGCGGTAGTTATTGCTGCTATCGGTTGATACTCTTGCCTCTGTTTTCCCAGAGAGATATTACTGATCTCTTGCTCTTTCTTCTTTTGGAAAGCACTACCGTATCTCTTAGTACTGCTAGATGGCTCTGTATCTTTGACCAATTGTCCTTCTCGGATTGCTTCTTCAAGGCATACTCCCATATTCACCATTTCAGTGAAGCCTCTGGGCGCACTGGCAACCATTCGGTCGTAGTAAAACGAGCTTAAGGTTTTCAGGAAAATCTTGGTCATTTCCTTTTCCTCAAGAGGGGGACAGATATGAGGGGAAATTTCACGCCATCTCTGAGCATATTCCTTGAAGGTCTCTTTATCCTTTTGTGACATTGCTCTGGGCTGGTTCCTATCTGGTGCCATGTCCAAGTTGTATTTATACTGATGAACGAAGGCTGCACCCAAGATCTCTGAAAGTACTGATCTTGGTGCGGTTTAAACCCATGTACCATTTGAGTGCGGCACCGGTTAAACTATCTTGGAAGTAATGGATCAGTAGCAGTTGATTTTCTGTCTGGGTAGACATTTTCCGGGCGTACATCACCAAATGACTTTGAGGGCAAGAGATGCCTTTGTATTTTTCAAAGTCAGTCACCTTGAATTTTTGCGGTATCTTTACATTAGGGACCAAACAGAGGTCAGCGGCGTCCTTTCCAAATAAGTCTTGTCCGCGAATGGCATGCAGATCCTTCTGCATTTTCAAGAATTGTTCTTGGAATTCATTCACCCTTTTGTATACTTCTTTGTTTCTGCCAGAGGTGGCTTGCGGAATCTGTTCCTCAGGGATAGTGTGTACCACTGGCTGTGGTATAGACATTACAGCGGTGACCCTTGGCGCTTCAGTGACCTGAAGTTTGTAACCTTCAGGAGTTGCTGTTGTAACCCTTACATCTTCATTTTCCTGAAGTTTGTAACCTTCAAGTCTGGCGGTTCCTGCTACGGCTTTCGGGTCTTCAGTGACCGGCGGGATATATCCTTCAGGTATAAAGTTGACAAGCATGCCCCAGGGGCGACCTTTAGGCATGTTGTACCGAGGATGATTGTCATTCGTCTCAAATGTGGGTGTAGATGTAATCTATAAGATCACAGTCCTTTGACGTTGTTGCTCCTGAGCTGTTGGCCTGTTGCCAGGGATTGCATGTCGTTGTGAAGTTTTTCCAAACTTTCTTTTAGAGCTTCGATTTCTTCTCTCAGCTCTCTGTTCTCTTCCTCGAGATCGTCCATTTTCTTTTGTCGATTGGCTCGTGTATTGTACGAATGAGACAGTTTGACTCTAGAATGTGAGAAATACATGAGACTCAAAGATAAAAATGTGTTATATGAGAATGATGAATGCAATGTAGATATATTTTTTAATTTTTGTTTTCAAAAGAAACTTCAATAATTAGATTGCAAATATCACACAGTGGGGGAACCTTTTTATTGAATTCGAAAGATTGCAGTATGTTACAAGGAAAAGTACAGTATTTTACAAAGTACGAGATGGAAAAACTAGGCTCATAGATCCTGAGTTCTCTCTGAGGAGAGCTTAGATGCTAGTTCCTGAATTTTTCTTTTCTTTGATCGGGCCTCTTCAGCCGTTTTTGGGTCAACGACCCTTTGCCAAGTGAAAGGAGTGAGTAAATTTCTTCGTTCCTCCTGACTTTCTATAGCATGCCACTCTAATATCTTAATTAGAGCATCCTTTTCCTTTAGTAGTTCCTGAATCTTGGTACATTCCAAATTGAGGATCTGATATTTGTTCTTCCAAGAGTTTTTCTCTCGTTGGACTTTGTTAAAAGCGACCTGGAGCTTTTCCGCATCAGACATGAAATAAAGGACAAATTCCTTTAATATAAAAACTTCTTGGCGGGGGTAAGGCATCCTCAGTTTGAGGAATCTAGTTTGTACCCAGTGGAGATAAGGTTCTGATTAGGTACAGTTTGGTCTTCATAAAGACTCTCTCCCTTTCCTGTGAATATGTTGCCAGGCATGCACTATTTCTTTCTTTAGTGCCCTGTCACTTTCTCATTCCTTGAAGAAAATACCTTCCAGATGAACATTATGTGGAATATTCTTCATCGGGTATCTAAGTTGAAGGCGAGCTAAAATTGGATGATAGTTGATCCCTCCTTTAGTACCAATGAGGGGTACATTGGGGGAAATTTCCACATCTGTCGATGATCTCTATCCCTTCGTAAATTCAATTGTACCAATCTATGTCAGAGTTGCTAAGAGACATAATCCTCTGTGACCAACGTAGAGTACTCTTATGATCCCAAAAAGCAACATACTTAGGTAAATGAGAAATGAACCATTTATAAAGTAATGGTACACAACATGTGATCATTCCTCTGCTGTAAAAATTCCTTAAGTGTATAGAGTGATAAGCATCTGCGATCAGGTTTGGTACGGGGTTTCCAATTAAGAATATCTTAACAGCATTGGTATCGACGAAGTTGTCAATGTTGGAAAAAAGGAATAACCCATATATGAGCAGGACAAAGACGTCTTCGAAAGCAGTTATGTTTCCTATACTGGCAAAGTAGAAGGCTTTCTCCATCAGGAATTTACCTGGTAAACCCTGGATTCCTCCTTTGGTGGTCATGTGAGTCCTGACTTCTGACTCATCCAAAGAGATTGCTTTTACAATGGTTTGTTCTTTTGGAATTTATTCCAGTCCAGAAAATGGAGCTTGATCAGTGATAGGTAAATCAATCAGATATGAGTACTCTTCTAGTGTTGGTGCGAGCTGGTAATCCGCGAAAGTGAAGCAGTGATAAACTGGATCGTAAAACTGAATCAGTGTAGACAGGATCCCTTCAACTATGTTGACCTTTAACAGAGACAACAGTCCTCCGTGCTTAGCTCTGAAAGCCTTGGGATTAGTGATCATCCTTCCCAATTTCCTTAAGTCCTCTAGTTTCGGAGCCTTGAAGGTGTACTTGTGCGTTTTTCTTCTACAGAAATCCATAACGCAATCTCTGATATTTGCAATTATTGTTTTAGTTCTTTTGAAAAAGATTTTTTCTTGTTTGGAAAGAGTTTTTTAATGAATGCATGAATGCAGCAAACAAAAAAATTAAAAACATGGGTTTAAGGGTTCAGCGTCACGAGCATGGAGTCATGGCTCTACCCATCCCCAAAGGTTGTACTATTTTGGTCAATTTTGTACATGTAGAATGGGTTCGAAGGTTCTCAAAATCATTGACCCCTCTTAGAGATATTAACAGCAAGCTGATTCACTCGAGCAAGCTGCAATTCCTAAGATGAATCTCTTTTGAGTGTAGTATCGCGTATCGACTATTCCTGATAGTCACCGCACTATCTAATGGTTTAACTGGTTAAATGTCTACTAAATCCTCAGGGTCATGGGCACCGCACTGGGATAGATAATGCTTTCATGACAATCGGTCGTTCAACATCAATATTTCTGCACGGGTACCCCGATTGATTCGGTGGACTGCCATGTTAGCTTGTTCAGGATTCACTCCCTATAAGCGTTTCCTGGATATGCCACCACTTATCTTAATGTTCTCTCAAACTTTCCACATGCGTATCAATCGCATTCCCATTTGACAGAAAAATAAACACGGGTATCAAGATTATGACACTAGACTCCCCAGTAGAGTCACCATTTTTCTGTAGCGTGCGATTTTTGTCGGTGACGCGACCACCTTACCGCAATGGTTGGAATTAGGTGCTACTTCCTGGTTTCTTATTGATCCTATGAAGCTGGAAAGGAAAGGGAAGATATCTAAAACTAACCTTGCACTCAAATGTTTTTTTAACAAATGCTAAGAGATTGGGGGGTCCGGGGTCAGGTTATACAAAGGAAGTTGTTAACATCCAATGTATATATGGTTATCCATAGATCTTTTATTACATATTTATTTGTTATCTTTAAATATTGTCTTGTGTTTATCTGTCATGGATTGGGAAAGTTTCTCCTTTGAGAGGTTTGAGAGGATGTTTTTGTTATGTTTGGGTTTTCTGTTGTTTTTGGGAAGGTACTGGACCTAAGATTTTGATTTTGTGTGCTCGCTAAAATTTCGTAATCTTATGCCTACGTATTCCCATAAAGAGACTTGGGAAATCCGAGTAATCGTAGTTCCTCCTATTCTATGGGAGGAAAATGTTTTGGTGTCTTGCTCAAAGCCCAAGATTGAAGCTAAAGGAGATATTTGTTTCTTGTTCAAAGCCCAAGATTTAAGCTAAAAGAGATATGTGTGTCTTGTTCAAAGCCCAAGATTGAAGCTAAAACATATATTTCTGTCTTGTTCAAAGCCCAAGATTGAAGCTAAAAGTTTGTTTGTGTCTTGTTCAAAGCCCAAGATTGAAGCTAAAGATTTGACTGAGAGAGAGAATTTGTCATCTCTAAAGGGAGACATATCACTTGTTCATCACAGTTGTTGGGTAATTGTTTATAAGAGGAAGTACTTTAACTGGGATGCGGGATCCAGGAATGCCATAATTTCCTTTATAAGGGAGTGTCATGAAGGAAGAAACTTTAACTTAGTGTAGAGCAATGCCATTTTTCCTTATGAGTCTTTCATGCTAAAAGAGGGACATTGGCTTAGATGTAAATAATCCAGAGGCTTGCCACTTACAACAATTAGATGAAAGAGCAATTTTGCCAGGATAAAAGAGGGACTACAACTTGGATTTTTGAATCAACAAGTGTGCCACTTACAACAGTTATCTGGAAGTAATTTTTTTGACTGTATTGTTTTTTATGTGTGATGTACAGAGAAAATGTCGTCCTACAGAGAGAAATTTTGGTCTCATTTGAGGGTATGTTGATTATTGTGTGCCTTGATCAAAGCCCAAGGTTGAAGCTAAAGGGTTGACTCTACTAGGGGAGTTTTATATCTGTCTTGTACAAAGCCCAAAATTGAGGCTAAAAGGGATTTATTCCACTAGGGAAGTTTATCTGTCTTGTACAAAGCCCAAGATTAAGGCTAAAAGAAAATGGCTGACTGACTTAGCTGGAGAGTATAATGTTTGTCTTGTACAAAGTCCAAGATCGAGGATGACTGTATTAAGGAATAATCATTATACAAAGCCTAAGAGGAGGCTAATTGGGGAATATCATTATACAAAGCCTAAGAGGAGGCTGACTGGGAAAATTCTTATATGAAGCCTAAGATGAGACTAACTTTTGCTGAGGATTATTGAGATCCAGAGACAGGTCCAATATGTATTGGGAAATCCAAAGGTAAAAAAATCCACTCTTTCTAGGGATTGAAGAAGAGTTGGGAAATTAGATGCCATGAGGTTCTGATTCTATTGGGGATTTGAAAAGGTATACTGACCTTGGTTGGGGATTCTTGAACCTTGTTGGGGATCAAAGAAATTTCAAGGTAGGTTTGGAAATCTTAAGGAATTTGGACTCTCCTGGGGATTAGACATGTGTGGATGACTAAACTCTTTCCTATGCTTTTAGGAAACTTGAGGGTTTATGTGTGAGATCCTAGAGGAAATGAGACTTTCCAAGTCTACTGGTAGGAAGAGATTGACTTTTAGATGGAGAATGATCTTTGTATAATGCCCAGGAGGAGGCTGATGTTTTAAGGGATAAAGGTCAACCCTAAAATGGTCTGATGTTACTGAATTTTGACTTTCATGAGGATTGAACTAGTAGAGATGACAAAGTTCTGTCCTATGCCTGTAGAAGGCCTTTGGGTCCTTGTATTAAGCCCAAGAGGAGGCTAAGAACTTCTAGGAAGCCTGAGGGTCCTTGTACTAAGCCCAAGAGGAGGCTGGGGATACTTTTAGGAAGCCTGTGGGTCCAAGCCTAAGAAAAGTTCAAGAAAAGTTTCATCGGGAATAATCCTTTCTTTGCAGAACAGTTCTAGGGTTTGAAGAAATTCAAGAGAGGTTTCACCGGGAATTAATCCTCTCTGGGGAAATGAATTTCTTGTACACATATATTTGGACAGTCTTGAGAAAAGTTTCACCGGGAATAATGCCTTTCTCTGTTCCATATTGTATAAGCCCAAGAGGAGGCAAGACTGTATCTGGAATTTCCTATTGGGAACTAGTTTTGACTATGTTGAAAGAGTAACCTCTGGTTTGATCTAAACTTAGACCTAATTGCTGGGGAAAACTCTAAGCAAGTATATACAAGCATATATATATATATATACAGATGAAATTTATGAACAAGTATATATAGAAGAGATAGTGAAACTTACAGGTGTGCAAGCCCAAGCAGGTTAACTACAGCTATATGGTTAGGTTTTCAAGAAATTGAAGAAAGTTTTGACAAAACTTTGAATTTGAATTAAAAGAAAGTTGTTTTAAAAGAAAGTTTGGGACTTATGCTCAAGGAGAGGCCCAAATGACTTATTTTGAAAAGGCGACGATCGCATCGTAGTATTGAAAACCACTGAGGGACTTATACAATGACTGAGGACTAATTTTTGTATTTTACAAAAGGATTGGGTCTTACACTCTATTAGAGGCCCAAAAAAGTTATTTATAAAAGAGTTGGGGCTTATAGCTCAATGAGATGCCCAAATGACTTATTTGAAAACAGTGATCGCACTGCGATACCGACAAGCGTTATGGGACTTATACTATAGCAGTGACCCAAAATTTATTTGTGTACATAGGGGATTGGGTCTTACACTCTATTAGAGGCCCAAAAAATGTTTAAAAAGAAGAGACATGGGACTTACAACACAAGGGGAAGCCCAGATGAAATTTATATTGAAAACGGCGATCGCGCCGAGATTTTTAAAATCGTATCGGGACTTATACAATAACTGAGGCCCAAATTTATTTATGTACAAAGGGATGGGACTTACACTCTATAAGGAGGCCCAAAAATGTATGTGAGGGTGAAAACATTTAAAACTCTAATTTGATTTAAAAATACATTTTAATTTGAATAAAATTTAATTAAAATGATCAAAATTATCAAACATGTATAAAAAACAAGTTGTAATCTTGGATTAATGTTTGAAACATTATGTTTTATCCATAGAATGATTAAAAAATCATTTGAATTTGAAAAATCAAGAGAAGGAAATATTTTTATATTCTTAAAAACAAATAAAAATAAATTCTTTACAAAAATATTAAATATATAAAATAAACAATATTTTGTGTAATTTTTGTAGAATAAAATATTTTAACATTTTTATGAATTTTTAAAAAAAGAATCAATTTAAAAACATTAAAATTCAGAGAGAAATTAATTTTTGAACCAATTAACAAAAATATCAAAATATTCAAATATTCAAAATTTTGAAAAATGGCGCCAAGAACACATGTGTGGTTCGCGCGAGCTCTGTTCTTGCAGATTTGCAAAACCCCTCATATCTCTCTGATTACTCAATGATTTTGCACGATTCAAACATCAATCTCACTCGTTTTTGAACAAGGATTACAATCATATAAATTAATTGCATTTATATTAAGTGTGGAGTGAGAAATCAGAAGATGAACTCAAGAACCCTAATTTTTACAAGAACACTATGAAATCCTATACATGATTCATACATAGCAATTGATTGAGGGGAAACACTCTACATAGGTGCAGAAACATGTTTGTAACTTGACAACACATTTATGATGCATGGATTATAAAGTTTAAGAGTGTCAGGCTTACCTCTTGGAGCTGGTGATCGAATTTTATGTTGGAGGTGTTACAGATGTTATGTAATGATTTGGAGCGCTTCAATGGACCTCAAGTAATGTGTTTGAAGGCTTGGAATGGATTAAATCAGCTTAGAACTTGTTGTGGCACCTCAACTACAAACAGGCCAAAACGCTTGATCAAATGGGGGGTGACTTTGTGATTCAGGTGTTCCAGATGAGTTTTGAGGTCATGGATCACTCATATATGATGTATATGAGGTGTTGGCATGATTGTTTTGGTTTTAATTGCTTTCTATTTCAAAATTTGATAGTGACTTGAAATAGAAGCAAAATCTGGTTTTTTGAGAGTGATTTTGAGGAAAGCATGTGTTATGGTGCTTTGGTGTACTCAAACTGATCACAAATGACCTCTATTTATAGTGTGTCAAGTTTGTTTTGGCAGCAATAGTGAATGGTGGCTGGTACAGTCCATTGTCCATTGGTTTTCAAAAGGAATCTCAAGTCTTCTCTAGCCATTGACTTGAGTCAATATTGCAGGCCTATGGTCTTCTGTTGCAGGGATAAGGCTTGACTCATTCAGCTGGATTTACTTTAGTACATGCCACCTTGATGCATCCATTGAATGCTTCATGACAACTTTGAAGTTTTTGGCTTTTGCATCATTAGATATCACATGCATACTTGATGATCTTTTGTCTTGGGAGGCTTGTGGCTCACAGATCTTTGGCCTTGATCTGATCCTTAATGTTTCTAGAAGGATTACTAGACTTTTAATTGCACAAATTAGCTAATTCGAGCAAATGACCTATAATCTGCCTTGGGAAGAAATCAGTTTTTGGTGCCATGTTGCAAGGGTTGAAACTCCCTTCTCGAATTGAATTTTGAGATGATATAGTACTTGTTGGAAAGCTCTCATGACATACTTTAACTTTGATGTCCACCAATGGACCTGGTTCATCTTGGATCAATTTGAAAAATTGCCTCAAAGTTGGTGAAAAGTCTAGACAGATTCTGTCTAAAATTTTCAAGTGTTGAAAAGTGGTCATTTCCATGTTTTTATGATTTTGATCAATCCATAACTCAAAATCCATGAGGATCTGGAATTTGATGTAGTTGACAATTTTGAAGTATGTCATTAGAACTTTCATTTAAGCTTTGGATGAGAGAAAAATGCCTTATGGCTTGGGACTTATGACCTTGCAAAGTTGGTACCAAATCCATTTTGTTCCATAACTTAGAAAAATTTAAGTTTCTTATGGTTGCCCCTTTTGCAAGTTATCTCACTTTTCTTGATTTTTCTTGATGGATGATGATCCAAACCATAAGTTAACATAGTTCTTGACTTAAGGAAGCCTTTTTTGTCAAGAAATTCAAAAAGTCAAACTTGACTTTTTGACACAGTTGACTTTTTGTCAGATGAAATTCAAACTGTGTGATCCTCTATGCAATCAAGTCCTTGACCTAATTCAAACCTAATGGATGGATTCCATGGGTGTTTTAGAGGGTCTTGAATCATGTCCCAAGGTTTGGGAACATGTCTTGGTCAAAAGTCAAAGGCACAGTTGACTTTTTCATCAAGAAACCCTAATTGGCCCAGATGAATTTGAATCTTTGTATTGCTCATGAACCAAGTTCTTTGAATTAATACAATCTTGTAAATGGATCAATATGATGTATTGGAGGTCTTCAAAACATTCCTTGAGGTTTTGGTTCATGTCTTGCTCCAAAAGTCAACATAGGGGTGAATTAGGTCAAGAAACCCTAATTCCTGATTTTTGATGAATGCATCCCCTGAGGCTATTTTGACTTGATGATTGGACTCATAAGGTCCCTTTGATCTTATTGAATCATGTTTTGAAGTATTGGCTCATGAATAGAGGAAAATTTTCACCTGGAGGCAATGGTCCACCAAAACCCTAATTTGGTGACACTGGCGATCTTGAGGCTTGATCCACTTGGAATGTTGCAACCTTGTGCTTAATTCTTAATGTGGGAGACCTCTTGATCCTTCATGGATGTTTGAGAGGATAGACAAGTTGAAGATCATTTCAATTCTTGATTGGTCCTTTGTCTGAGTGCTCTAAGAGGGTTCAAAACCCTAATTCTTGTTTGAGGTGAGTGCTCAACAATATTTGAGAAGGTGGATGAGTTATGAAGGTACATCCATATTATGGTAATGTTGCACAATGATGGTAAATCTTGTGGTCAAAATTTGGAGTATGACAGTCTTGCTCAGCCATGACAGCTTCATGTTGTGACTAGCTTGTCTGATGATGATGACGAATTTTATTCGTCTGTATCTCCCACGTGCACTTCAACCTCTGGTTCAGCCACATCTGATGTTGAAGGATTTCCAGATAGTTGTTGAGAATGCAAAAATCACCTCCGTGCTCTTAGAATTCTTTCAGGTTTAGGAAAATCACTGTAAACTAGTTGTAATGACATGCGCATGCAATAACTTAAGCTTGTCGTGACACCAAATCACAACAAAAAAACGTTAAAGGCTCAAATACATTTTTTAAACAAAAATAACAAATACAGTAGTTCAAATTAGATCTTGACACTCCCCGACAACGGTGCCAAAAACTTGTTGCTTTCTTACATTTTTACTTTTTGATATTGATTTAAAGCAAAGGTGTCACATGCAGGTATACATGTATGTTTGATTGCAGCAAGTGATAAAGTAAAGAGATCATACCCATAGGGAGTGAAATTGATTTAGTTGTGAACTATAAGTATTCAACCTTTATTGAAAATAAGTATGAGCAAGGTAACAAATACTAATGGTAATAAGCAGCAAGAGGTTCACATAACAACTTAAAATACTAAATAGAAAGGGAATAAAATATCAGAGAGAGTGATTGACGAGCTAAGATCCATTAATATATTATTGCTGAAATGTATTCATGATGTGAAGTGTTATGCCTCAAATAGTCAGAACGTGATCTAGTGGTGTATCTCTACAACATAAAAGCATGCATAACTAGGGCAAGGAAACAAATCTATAGGCCTCACTTATAACCCTAAAATACGTCTGGTTTTAATTCTGAAAATCTTTATGGCCTTAGCTTCTTATCTTTAAGCAAGCTAAATTAAGTGAATATCTCTATCCTACTTTATTAACCACTTTTGTTATGAAATCCACTTGTTGTTAGATCTCTCTCAACAACAAGCTTGTACCTTTTTCTAAGTTGATCATTCTAAGAAGTAGGTGTATAGAATAAAAACACATAACAAATAAATACATTAATCAACACATCATTTCAACAAAAAAACAACTTTATATTAACTTCACTTTGCTCATCAAACAAGAGTTTAGCTCATAATGAGCTTAGTACAAACTACTGGAATGAAACTACAGGAAGAAATACTCTTAGCAAAAATATGTAAAAGAAATGACATCCTAGTAGTAACTTGAAGATCCCTTGTGTTGGATAAACAGCAACAGATCTCTTCAGTCACGACAACTCCAAGCAGTGAATACATGATTAGATGAGAAGAAGAAAACTATTTAATTCTTTCCTAACCTTCAAAGTGAAATAAAACTAAACTGAAAATAAATATGAGTGTGTGATAATCTCCAGCTCCAGCTCCATCTCTAGCTCTAGATCTAGCTCTCTTTCTTCAATGTGCAAGGCTTGCTTTTATAGACTTGAGTATGAAAGTAGAAGTTGATGAGTCATTGATCATAGGCCTTTGATAGGAATAAGGTTCAGCCCATATCAAATCACTAAAATATCCAGCTGTCCAATATCCCTTTGTTAGCAAGTTATCCAGTACAGACAACAACGGGGCAAGGTGTATTTGGCAGGCTACTATAGCAGGTAATGGGGCAGAGCAGATGGCGGGTGGCTGGGTGCAGGATGCACTTTTGCAGGAAATGGCGCAGAGCAGACGGCGAGTGGCTGGGTGCAGGATGCGCTTTTGCAGGCGTGGTCCCCGCCGTACTACCTTTTGTCTTCAAGCTCATTTTCTCTTATCTATATGCTCTAGCTCTTTCTTTACACAAATCCTTGCGACGTGCGCCCTAATGATAAAATCCTTCCAAGCACTTGGTGAATTGCTGATAACGAGAATCAACATCTTCTTTTCTTTAATCTTCTTTCTACTCCAGACTCTGTCTTGAGGTGTCATGCCTCAGCTTGCCTTTATCAGATTTTCTTTAAAACAAAAACACATAAAAAAACATAAAAGAAGCACCTAGTGTGCTTAAGGTAAAAACATACTAAAACAAGTAGATTTAAACAAATCCTAATTAAAGCTAAACTAAAACCATAAGAAAAATGGATCACTATGACACATTAAAATAGTGTTATCATAAACTTGTTAGTGACTGTGATCCATATCTTGTCAATAATTCAAAATTAACCACTTTAGCAACAACAATTTTTTCTTGAAGGTTTCACAACCGTTAGGCTAAGTGACCGAGTGAGGGTCATCTAACTTAAAAGGCGGATTCCTATGTAGATTTCCTATTTAGCACGTGATCATTCACTTATTTGCATCAGCTTAATTACTTAGTGGGTGATTTCTAGATGGTGTTGACTGCTATATAAACTACTTAAGAGCTATTAAAGGATGAGAACACAAGGCTAGGTCATAAAAAGTATGTAAATTGATTTCCATATTGGGGAGATTTAAGGTGTTAAAACGATATCGATCTTATGAATTTTTTCCAAGTCTGCACGATCTAACCTCAAATTAATGTATAGCCTAAAAATTTCAAAAGATGCATTGTGTTTCTAAGTCTAATTTTTTTTCACTTAAAGAAAATAGAACAAAAACAATAAATAATGAAAGAAAACACATAAAATAAGTAGTTCTCTCCCCCATACTTAAATCTTACATTGTCCTCAATGAAAGAACATAAATATAAAATAAGAGTGAGAAAAAGGAAAGAACACACTTGAGTAGTCAAGGTGGATATGTGATCGGATAAGTAGCCTTTCCCAAGGAGAAATCTTCTACAGGCTCCTCTTCCAAAGTGGGGATGTCATAAAGTAACTTTGGGTTGCATCCATCAACCTTGAAATTTTTATTAGTGCCTTCGCCTTTTATTCCAGGATCAAAGAAGAATCTTCGATAGGTAAAAGTGTCTAATGGGCCCGTGAACGTGATCTCCTTTTTCACAACTTCAAAAATCAAAGGATTAAGGGGCTGCCTCACTAAAAATTTTTCATCTTCAATTGAGACCCTACGCATACTCATGGATAGGCTAAAATCACGAGTGTAAACAAAGGTTCATCCAATTCCCTTCTTATGCTTCTTCAAAGCCTACAAAAGCTTATTTTCTTGATCAAAGTCAAGGTTAAAAGAAATTATAACCGGAAGTTTTTCATCCCTCTTTAAATAAGCATATTTCAGATTATTAGGAAGTGGTTTAATCTCTAAGGAGGGAGGTTGTCTAATTTGATCCGTTGTCGCATATGGGTCAAAAATGAGTTTTTTTTTAAAAGTAGTAACGGGAAGCGACACTCAGATGTCGTATCGCAAGGACTCTTGTATGATTATTAACCGACTAATAACGATTAGGGGGTTGTTTAGGTTTCAGTTCGATTACTAAAGTAAGGAGAAAAAATTATTAAAATAAGTGATTATGAAAATAAGTTAATCTAGTGTTTCGGTTCTTACCTATCATCGATTATTATAACTTCACTACCCTAAGCGGATTCTATTCATATTAGATCACAATATCAATCAACAAGCCAGAATGACATTATAAGAGTTATGTTTCCTATTCGCTGAATTTATCAAACGGTTAAGAAATAAGTGAATTAAAGAATTAAGCAAAAGATAACACACAATTAAGTTTAGGAAATATAAATCAATCGAATCAACAAAACTACTCTATGACAAATCGTATTACAAAAACGATAATCATAAAATAGGATTGATATGAATAGTAATTTAATTGTAAAGTTATATAAATCTCAAGGTAATTGAACTTGATTACAGTAGATCAACCTGAGAGGTTTAGTTCTCCAAGATATTCGTAAAAAGAAAAATAAAAAATTGTGAATAGTGAAAAGAAGGTAATGAACTGTGGCGCGGATCCAACTGGGTCGAAAAAACATAAAAAAACCCGGCAAAAAACAAAATATTTCTAAAGTCTGAAACTTCAACGAATTATTCGACACTGTTTCACTCTAAATCAGCTCTAGGCCTCAACACGAAACTTGTAAAACTTTGTTTTAGCTTTCCAACGCCTATTAGAATGCGTCAATACAATTCTCGTAGCTCCAGTTATGGTCTTCACAGTGAACGTGTACCAAATAAACGTTAATGCTGAAAATAAAATACGAATTTAAATTAAAAGAAACAATAAACTAAAATACGTGTAGCGTCGGTTTTTGTGATGCGGCCACAACCGCTTTTGGTGCTACTTTCTGATTTATGTATTTATCCTATAAAGCTTAAAAGGAATGGGGAGATATCTCAAACTAACCCTGCGTGCAAATTTTTTCCTTAACAAATGCGAAGAGATCAGAGATCGGGGGTTGGTTGTACAAAGGGAAGCTATTAACACCCAGAGTATCTATAGTAATCTATAGGAACCTTTATTTGCGTATGTTTTACTTTTGAATTGCTTGGTTGCTTAGATCCATTTACTGTTGAATAGGGAAAGTTTCTCCTTTGGAAAAGCTGAGGAAATGTTTTTTTGTTTGTTGTTTTTGGAATTTCTATTGTTTTTGGGAAGGTACTGGACCTAAGATTTTTGTATAGTGCGCTCGCTAAGATTTCGCAATCGTATGCCTATGTTCAAAGCCCAAGATTGAAGCTAAAAAAGTATTTGTGTCTTGTTCAAAGCCCAAGATTGAAGCTAAAGGAGTTTTGTGTCTTGTTCAAAGCCCAAGATTGAAGCTAAAGGAATGTTTGTGTCTTGTTCAAAGCCCAAGATTAAAGCTAAAGGAATGTTTGTGTCTTGTTCAAAGCCCAAGATTGAAGCTAAAGTTTGATTGAGAGAGAATTTGTCATCTCTAAAGGGAGATATCTTACCTAGTCATCACAATTATTGAGGAATTGATTATAAGGGAAGTTGCTTTAACTGGGATGTGTGGAATCCAAAAATGCCACATCTTCCTATGTGAGTTTTTACATGCTAAGAGAGGGACATTGACATGGATGTGTAGAATCCAGAGGCTTGCCTTTTACATCACTTAAGTGAAAGAGAAATTTTAGCCATGATAAGGAGGGAATCCATCTTGGATTTTGAATCAACAAGTGTGCCACTTACATCAATTTGTCTGGAAAAAGGGTTTTGATTGTTTGTTTTGATATGTGATATATAGAAGAAATATCCTCCTACAGAGAGGACTCATGGACTCATCTGTGGGGATGATGGATTTTGTGCCTTTATCAAAGCCCAAGGTTGAAGCTAAAAAAAGGTTTGGGAATTGACTCCACTGGAGATGTTTTATTTGAGTATCTTTTTTGAAGCCCAAGATGATGAAGCTGAAAAGTTTTAGTTTTAAAGAAGACTGACTCAACTGGGGAGTATGATATTTGTCTTGTACAAAGCCCAAGATTGAGGTTGACTGGGTAAATCATTATATGAAGCCTAAGAGGAGACTGACTCTTACTGAGGATTATTGGAATCCAGGAAAAGGTCTAAACTTATTTTAAGGAATCTAAAGGGAAACTAACCCTTGCAAGAAATTAGAGAAGAGTTGATTTATCAGATGCCATGAGGTTCTGATACTTTTGGGGATTTGTTGATCGTAACATGGTTCTGGCTGGGGATTATAAAGTGATAACCAAACCTTGTTGAGGGTCAGAAGAGACTTGAAGGGATACGCTTGAATACCTTAGAGGCTCTGACTCTCATGGGGACTGATGTAGGGATAGGGGTAACTAGGATCTATCCTATGCTTTTAGGAAGCCTGAGGGCCCTTGTATGAAGCCCAAGAGGGGGCTGGGGATGCTTGTAACACCCTTCTAAACCCCGCGGAATATATATAAATAAATCATAATAATTTAATCATGCATCTCACAAAAGGGTGTCACATATATTTTCAAATCAATACACAAACATGTGTCATGCTCAATAACACTTAAAATAAATTCATGTTTTTCATATACTTTCACATTAGCATATAGCAGTGGATTTACTTCAATCATAATAGATATAATGAAAGTCTCATGCTCATCTCATTCATAATCAATACTTAGGCATAAAAGCCAATAATCCACATAATTCAAATAAAAATAACAACATAAAGTAGAGTACATAATGTATCTCTCAAACATAAACCGAAACGATCCTAGTGTTACATGATCATAGCATGACTCGACTCAACATAAATAAAGAAACTAAATTAGCTACTCCAACGGCTACCTCGCGCTAGAAGTAACTCTACTCCTCAGTACCTGAGCGATGTCGTATAAAACATCATTCCAACAGAAGGGTGAAAATTCACATAATTATTGAAATCATAAGATAATGATTAATTTAAAAGCATACAAACATAATTACAATTATTCTCACACTTCAAAGTTTCATCAAGAAGGTATTACTCAAGTAACCATACAATTCACAAGTACATACACACAATTCAATAATTCCACCAATTCAACAAGTCACATACATACACATACTTTCATACAACAAACATATACGCAATGTGACTCAATGCAAGACTGAATGCAACTCATGCCATGTGGTACCAACACTTGTTATTATTTTTCGGTTTTTAAATTTAAACCGGGTCCGTTCTCTAGACCAATAACACACAAAAGCTCGTTCTCTAAGCTTTCAAACCCCGCTCTAGGTTTGGGACAAGTCACTAGCTCCCACGGAACTAGCAAGCATTGCCTATTGACACCAATGATTCGTATACAATCAACAATCATATGAAATTAAAACCATTCCCTAATCTTAATATCATGCATATCTACAATAATTCATCACACTTGAATTGCCACACATTTGCATACACAATCACATTTTCATAATCAAAGCATTCATACTTCAGACATCATCACCACAATTAGAAATTAATCCATAAGTATCAACTCAACTCAATCGCAACTCAGAAAACACACGATACCGATTAAATATAGAATAATTAATCCATCACCAATAATTGAATCCAATATTCAATAAAATTCACTATTCAATTAAATAATCAATATGTTAAATAAACAACCAACATTTTAATAAATAATCAATATTTAATAAATAATCAATAATTAAATAAATAATCAATAATTAAATTAAATAACTAATATTTTAAATTAATTAATCATTGTTGAAATTCTGGCAATATGCAGACAGTAGATATCCTAACACATGTCAAGATATTGTGCTACATAAACATTTAAACTTAGAGGCGCAACAGCAGACTGATACCTTAAATATCATAACTGCACATACACAGATGTCACGACATCTGATCCAACATGTTTATCATGAACCCTAACAGAAAACATAAATCTGCAGAATGATAAAGAACACACAGTAATTGTTAACCCAGTTCGGTGCAACTCACCTACATCTGGGGGATACCAATCCAGGAAGAAGACTCCACTATCTGTAGAAGTGTTACAAAGCTAAACTCCCCCGTTTACAACTTTATACATAACATCTACCTAATGAAGAACTTTACTAAGGTTAAACTCTAACGTTTACAACCCTGATATGAGATACCTCACTCACTTCCCTTAATCACAACCTGTGATTTCTACATCATTCCTATCAATACAGAAATCTGTCAAGCATACTTGACAAATAAGCTAACTCGGATTTGCTTAAAAGCTTCATCCAAGAACAATACACAATCCAATACCTCAAGGCTTATGGATCTGTGTGACACCTATATCTGCCACAATGCATCAACTGATACAAAGGGAGACTTACAACCTAGAGAGCCAACGACTCTCAAACCCTAAACCCTTGTTTCTTACACAAGATAAATAGGTTACAAACAAAGGCATAACAAATCCTAGGTCTAAGTCTTCTATTTATAGGATTTTTCTAACTTGGGCTTCAATCTTCTGTTTGCTGATTCCTTGATCAATGTCTTCATTACTCCTTAAATCTTGCACCAGATCAGATAAAGATGTCGAAACATCTGTTAGGACATCGTCTCTGGTCAGTCTTCTTTCATCAGACTTCTTCATGTTAAAACATCTCTTTTAACATTTATTTTTTCCAAAAATTCGTTCAAATCAGCAGAGCTTTCAATCTCCCCCTTTTGACGAATTTTCGGTTAAAACTCCTTAGGAAGAAAAAGAAAGTCCGACGTTTGGTAGATAAGATCGGAACACTTCTGAGGTTGTTTCTTATCCCTGAAATTCCCAGCTGAATGTTAATGTACATGAGGAAGAGTGCATATCTCTCTCCCCCTCAAACCAGTACTTGCCACGGAGGTATAAATCTTCCTTTTGAGGGCATAAGAGAACCCATCAAAAAATCCAGTTGTGTCATGCGTAATACTGAGTCTATAGAGTATGTAACTCAGGTCACGGGACACAACTTGCTTCCTAACTTAGATCAAAGGGCACAAAGGGAAAGACTATGATAGAATGTTAGAACATTCTCTCCAACATCCTTGCAGAGAACTGTAATAAAGCACCAGATGTGTGTTGAACTATATGTGTTGAACTTTCCATCCTCACATAGCTATTCTCCCCCTTTCTAGCCAAAAATTGACAAAAGTAGCCAATACAGTTCCATATCCATATGTTACTTATCCAAACACAAATGAAAGACACGATGAATCAACCCATAGCCTAGAATTCCACAAATAGATGCACTCTTTAAATACCTACACAGTTACTCTAGAGATTCAAGGTCCAAAGAAGTTTCCGCTGAATAATTCAAAGGAGAAATAAATTCAGGTAGGTAAATTCAACATTAATAACTGTGCACCTCCCAACTAGGATAAGACTGTTCAGACTTTTAAGAGTAACCGTCCAAAAAGAATCAATTGTAACACAACATATGTTACTCATGCATGCTCTTGGGAAGCACTCCCCACTGTTCAACATAGTCAGATAGGACCCACATTTAGGTCTTAAGTAATATCCTGACATTTTTTCCAGTCTGAATCAATGTCTATATCCTTTTGAAGAGTCCCAAGAATAATCCTTTTAACCAGAAGAATATAGCTGACCAAGATGTTAAGATATCTCTTCAAACATCTCCCAGTTAGCACTCAAGAGATTTCTGTATTGATCAATAACTTCACAGATGTATGATTACAGTCTGTAGAGAAAAATAAATTCTCCCAGACTCAAACAATGATTCTTAAGTATCCAATAAGAACCATGTAACTTGCACTGCCAAGTCTCCCCCAACTTGCAACAATAAAAAATGTCAAGACATCCTTCTTGACATCTCATCCTCCTAGGATGGACATATATTCACAAATTGCTTGACACACAAATGCAAACTGGAACTCCAACTGCACCCTCGCAGTAAAACATCTTAGATCAAGGAGAAACTCCCCATATCTAACGTAACCAGTGCTCTTCCACATAACACCTAAGCTAATGAATGGAAAACATAAGACGCATCTTCATGTCTTCAAGAGCGCACCCTCAGTTCAAACCACCTGCTGAACACAATCATCAACTCTCTTATTGCTTCTTCAGACAAGAACCAATAATCACTCACACATGATCACCATCATGCTACCCGTGAGGAAATAGTAAAAGGATAACAATCCTACCATAACAAACTCTTGGCTTAAGATCAAAGTCCCATTGATCCCCCCCATCCTGCAACCATTTACACACCACACGAACTCCAACTGAATTCTCATGTATAGACCTCCAGCTGCTTGAGGCACAAACCAATTGAATCATAATGCTTCGCATTCCTCAAAGAGACGCACAGGGCCCCTTAATTTGTTACAATGATGTCAGATATCGTATGCATGCTCCAGAACTTCACAGCTGCTACACTGATCCACTACTAGCATGACTTGCAGCCAGGGGCAACATCCCCTTCGCAAGATTTTCCACTGATCATACCAAGCCAGCAACTGAGATAGACACCCCACAATCCAAGACAATCATTCCTCATCATTCTCCCGTATAATAACCTGGAATACTTTTGATTTTTTGGTGAATATCCACTTCTGAACGCATCAAAAACCAAAACTTCATGCAATCAACATATGATCCACTCCAGTCTTCCAAACCTTTCTAAGATAGTTCTTCTACTTCATCATTCTCCCATATGACAATGTAGATTCTTCTTAGACAAGATGCAAGTAACAAGTTCCTCACAGAACTTGAAAATCCTTCACCAAGGATAACCAACCCAAAAATGTTCTAACATCAGTTAGGACATCTTCCACACATCACAGACACCACACACCATGGTTCTTGATATGTTTCCACCACTGGACTTACTATCAACATAGTAATCAAAACTGAAGATCTTCACACAACACTGCGCCACCAGCTTGAACAAAGAACACTTCAGAAACCCAGAGAGAAATAAACTCCCATCCACCAAAAGAAGGTATACTTCCATCCTTAACCCAGAACTTCTGCCACAAGCTCCAAGAGAACCAGAACCTCCTTACATTTTCAACTAACTACTCTTCTGCATAAGAGTAATCAGTTTCAAGCATCCTGCTTGAACGCACAGTAAAGATCAACCAAATGCCACTGTTTGACTGATCTCAATCTTCTTCAGAACTCCAACAAGATACACTGATCCACCAATGAAATATGATCTTCAAGTCATGTGAACTACTTGCCCCATAGCAAGACATCTTGGATTCACCAAGCCTCTTAGACATGTAACATCTTCTCAAACCATAGCTCCCGCAAACTGTGTGAGATAGACCTTTTTGAAGCATCCATATCTTCCATTCCCGTAGATCACTCTTATCTTAAGCTGATGTGCCACATCACCAGCTGAGATCCTGATGTTGAACTAGATGTCAGAACATTCTGATACGACATCCAGTTGTTGAATTCAGATCCTCCTTCTTCCACTTAGAAGAACCTCCTCCCTTTTACAGAACAAGAGTTCCATGCTCTCATAGACTTGATTCAGCAACTAAGTTTGAGTAGATAACCTCCATCCTATTTGAACCTCCAAAGACTTCACACCTGCCATGTCTGAATCTTCAGAAAATAAGTAGTCCAAGACTACACCATAGCCATACCAAAGAATGCAACTTTCCTTAGTATAGCAGTAAGTAGAAAGCCAGAGATAACTGCCACTTATCCTTGACCTTCACAAAGAGCAAAATCTATGCTCCCAAATACCTAGATCAGAAATAAACTGATCTAAGGAGTAATCATCAAGATTATGATGTCTTCATCTTCAACAGCATCAAAGTCCAGACAAGTTTCTTGCCAGGAAACTCTCCAGAGAAAACATGCTTCTGTCACACCCGACAGAAGCTCATTCTTAGTTCACCACCTAAGATCAAAACAGATGCTAAAGCTTATGCAGTACCCCTCCCATGATTCTGCACAAACTCTGATGATGAGATGTTCCAACATCTTGTTGAACATCAGTAATCTTGACTTCCAAGGATAATCAATTAAATACTTGTGAATTCCACAAATAGCAATTGATTTTAAATCCTTGTCCAATAACCCTTCTTCACTACTGTAGCAAAGCTCCACCAGATCACTTCATGAACACTTATCAAGTATTCAATCTTTTGCAAGTATCTTCCTTTAAGAACAATGTTGAGATACCAAGGCTGCCACCCTTGACTCAAGTAACTAAGATTTTCTCTGAACAAATCTTATTTACCTCAACAATTCTGATCGCTCCAATTAGATTAGATCCACTCTTAGGGTCAAGAGAGATGAATCTTTCCTTGCTATTTTTGGAGAGTGAAAATAAATCACCTCCACTTTCTTCAGATTATGTTTCAAAGAAACACCTTCTAGTCAGAAGAATAACTAGAAGACTCCAGATGCACGACTTAGATGTCTTTATGAGTGGACTTGAGAGAATTCTCAAGTATCTTTGACAACCTAGCCGATCAATAATTTATCAAACTCCCAGAGCAAGAACTTGATAAATTTAAACTCAACTCCTCTCCTCTTAAAATGACTTCAACTGCACCAAGAAACCAAGCTTCCAAGTACCAAGTCACCATACCAGATATCTACCAACAACTCCCTTCATTCCATCGCTCCCGACTTTGGAATAAAAGAATGCAGATATCTTCACATATAGAGGTCGACGATTGAGACCTTCCACCAACTGTCTTCAGTAACAAATCCAAAATCCCGTAATTCTAGAGCTCTTCCATCAGAAACACATGCAGCGGAACCACCAAGGAACAAATCCTGCTTGCCCTAATAAGATGTTAGAACATCTTATAAGACACACCAACAAGAGAACTAGCCATTTCTCCTGCAGTTGTTGTAGAACCTCCTCAGCAACATGAACAACCTCCGGGTTGCTCCCTTTGATCTAGAACATCCATCTCATCCATTAATACCCTTGAGTATGACTTAGTTGATTGATCTGGTCTTCAAAACTCCTCCTTGTTTAAACGCTAGAAAGTATCTCTCAAAGATCTCATCCTGAACCAGACAGGATGCCTGCTCTGATACCAATTGAAATTCTGGCAATATGCAGACACCAGATGTCCTAACACATGTCAAGACATTGTGCTACATAAACATTTAAACTTAGAGGCGCAACAGCAGACTGATACCTTGAATATCAGAACTGCACAGACACGGATGTCACGACATCTGATCTAACATGTTTATCATGAACCCTAACAGAAAACATAAATCTGCAGAATGATAAAGAACACACAGTAATTGTTAACCCAGTTCGGTGCAACTCACCTACATCTAGGGGATACCAATCCAGGAAGAAGACTCCACTATCTGCAAAACTGTTACAAAGGTAAACTCCCCTGTTTACAACTTTATACCTAACATCTACCCAATGAAGAACTTTACCAAGGTTAAAATCTAACGTTTACAACCCTGATATGAGATACCTCACTCACTTCCCTTAATCACAACCTGTGATTTCTACATCATTCCTATCAATACATAAACTTGTTAAGCATACTTGACAAACAAGCTAACTCGGATTTGCTTAAAAGCTTCATCCAAGAGCAATACACAGTTCAATACCTCAAGGCTTATGGATCTGTGCGACACCTATATCTGCCACAATGCATTAACTGATACAAAGGGAGACTTACAACCTAGAGAGCCAACGAATCTCAAACCCTAAACCCTTGTTTCTTACACAAGATAAATAGGTTACAAAAGGCATACAAAAGCATAACAAATCCTAGGTCAAAGTCTTCTATTTATAGGCTTTTTCTAACTTGGGCTTCAATCTTCTGTTTGCTGATTCCTTGATCCATGTCTTGATTGCTCCTTAAATCTTGCACCAGATCAGATAAAGATGTCGAAACATCTGTTAGGACATCGTCTCTGATCAGTCTTCTTTCATCAGACTTCTTCATGTTTAAACATCTCTTTTGACATTTGTTTTTCTCAAAAATTTGCTCAAATCACCAGAGCTTTCAATTTTTTCAATTAAATAATCATTATCTAATAAAACATTTAATATTTTAATTAAAATTCTAATTAATACTAATATATATACTATAGCATATAACCATTAATTGTGCTACTAGTTAAGACATTTCACTCCCACCTTAGTATATAGTCCGCTACAGGTAAGGTAGAAATGAATCATAATTTTCTCATTGCTTATTACTACACTCTCATGCGCATAGTTACAATGAAAAGGAAATACTACAAGTGCTTGGTTGAAGGCGAAAATACAAGGTTTTTCTTTTGGAATAAGCCAGTGGATTGTACAGCCTAGAGAATGCCTGGGGTGGAGGTAAGACAGCAGGAATAGTGTCTGGTTAGTGATCAAGGCAAAATATAGTGTAGGGGGTGGAGTGGTAGGACTGGTTGGGCAAATATCGGAGATATATTGGAAGCTGAATATAGTGTGAAGAGTTTAGGTCCTTGCAGGTTCAGGTTGGTGTGGTTTGTAAGCCTAGAGCAGAGTCGGGCGTATTGGCGATTAGATTAATCAAGAGCAGAATGAGGGTAGCAGTCTATAAGGAAAAGCGGAAACGGAAAAGAAGAAAGTGAATTGAGGAGGATGCTGGAAGTATAGGAAGAGTATAATTCAGGGCTCCATCTAGTATGAGTGAGTGGTTTTGGCAGATAGGTGGGAGAATATAATTCAGGGCTTGCGTATTGTTGGTTTTGAGAATCTTGTATCAGTAATGGAAAAACAGAATTGAGTTGAAGAGGATGTGGGAAGTATTGGTAGTAATTGATCGTGCCTCAGGTTTTATTGGTATGGTGCTCATTATGTTGCCTAGAGATGTGATAAATGAGGAGCATTGGAAAAGTTAGTAGGGATACGTATGGCAGTGACTGGGGTGGGAGAAAGTCTAGTATAAAAAGAGATGTGTAAGTGTATGGAATGTATAATTTTGGATAGGCTGTGAAGGCAATAATTCATTATACGACTAGTTTCTGATGGCCACATGTCCATTCAAAGATCATGGAGCAACAATAAAGGTAATCATTTGTTTATCAGTGAATTGGGGAATTAAAGGATGGTGCACTGTTCCAAGGTGGTAAGTCAGTGGGAAGAAAAGAGTAGTATTGGGGAAGGGTCTGATAGTGTTGCTGCAGTAGGTAAGAATTGAAGGAAAAAGGGTGCGTTGGTGTTTCTTTCAATCAAAAAACAAAACCTAGTACAGTGTTGCATCAACTAGCAGAAAGACTTGTGCCAGGAAAACAATAAGGTCCAACTAAGTTGGATGTTCTGTACCCCAACAAGCCATCTTAAATATCAGTGAATCAAGCACCAACAGCAATAGTAAATTATGGACTTGGTATAATTTGGTGTGAAATGCAGGACCAGAATAAAGGCGGAAGTGTCTAAACTCAGGTTTATCAGGAGCAAGGGTAGGATAAAGGTATTAGAATGCAAAGGCTGTTTATGGTGAAATGCGACAGTAGGGGAGGGTGAGGTGTTTGGGACCACACATTGGAGTCGAGTGGTGGGATTTGGATGGAGCAATGGAGTGGTGTGCGGTAATATGGATTAGCTGAGAATGTAGGGTGGATTCAGACCAATAGTGTTGCAGTGTGTCTCATCTTTGGACAGCCTTGGAGAATCAGAATTTTAGGAGGGGAGGCTGCTGGCATTAGCAGAATGTATGCAGGGAGTATCTGTTTTGAATTACTAAGTATCAGTATATGGTGTTGGGATTGAGGAGTCTTGGTTTTTACATCTCAATTGGCCAGGAGCAATTCTTGCAGTATGGTTTATTGTAGTAGTATAGTAGAGTAGTGGTATCCAGATGAAACAGTGGTTAATATTGATCTGGTGTAGTTCAGGTGTTTTGTCAAGAAAGTAATATGGGTGTAATAGCAAGTACTTCTTGTGCATTTATTAATAAAGTTTTATTTTTGCTTTTCAAAAAAAAAAAATTATTTCATTACACTAATGGCCATTCATGCGCTACAGGAATTGAATAAAAGTACTAAAACATTGCCTTGTATTAAATGAAAAGGCACTTGTTTCATTTAATAACCTAAACCGCTACAGAAAAGAGGAAAAGCTACTTCATTGCCAACTCAATTGATTTTGCTACAAGTATCGGCACATATTGTGCGTTGGCTACAGTGGAAAAATGTCACTACATTTATTGCCGTGTATTAATATCCTAATATAAATTTCTTAAATTAAAAAATGTTTTATAATTATTTAATTTTAGAAATGAAGTTATAGTAATATTAAAATTAGTTGAATAATTTAATATTTTTGTTAATTGAAAATAATATTAAAAAAAATTTGTACATTAACCTTTAATAACAAAATTAAATAACAAAGAATTATTAAAATTCTAATAATATTTTATCTCATTTCAAATACTCTATAAATAAAATGCACATAAAAAATAAAAAATGCGTCATGAACAAATAAAATAACATATTTAAATATTGAATACAAAACATTTTTAAAAAAAATGATCAATAGATAGTCATCAATAAAAAAGAATATATATATTAATAGTTGTTTTACTATAAAAAACTACAACTTTATCGGTAAACAAAAAATTTTAAATAAAAATAATACATAATACATTTACATGAAATAAAAACTAAAAGTGAATAAAGTGAGCAAAAAGTATGAAAATTTAAAGATATAAATTATTTGTAAAAATATTATTTTAGAAAGTGTGCATTTAAATATTTAAAAGATTTAAATATTATTATTTATATTTAATTATCTATTTAATTTAATTAAAAAAAATCAAATTCAAATTTCAAATCATAAAAATACTAAAATTGCATAATCATAATTTCTATATAAGTCAAGAGACAATAATGTAATTTAAGTTTAATTATATATGTAATTAATAACATATTATAAAATAATTCAACACATTTAAATCTCATTATTTAAGTTTAATTATATATGTAATTTGATTTACCAAAAAAAACTCTGAAACTATTTATTATTAATAGATTTACCAACAACAGAGACAGTGAAAGTGGAAATGGGTGTGGGCATGCGATGTGAATTCACAGAAGAAATATATTTCTATCATTTGTTGTCGTATGATGGTTGTGCAAAAGTAAGATGACAACGGTGAAGGCAAAGTGGTGGTGATGATCACATGGTGAAAAACAACCAAAACAACATCCTAAGCATTATCCACCATTTGTGTCCAAAAATTCTGTATTCAAATTCAGAGAATGACCACAAAAACCCTGTATTAAACAATTTTCTATTTTTCATAACTTAATTGAATCAAAATGTATTAAAAAGTTATGTTTCCAATCATCTTGAAACATAGTAATAGACATCAAACACATGTTAAAACCAAATAGCATATGGTTCATTTTATTATAGTTAGCCACCACATTTTCACAAGTTTCCATCTATCAATATAGACTAAGCAAAGATCAAGATGTTAAAACAAAAGTAATTAATCCAATGATAAAGATCAAGATTGTTTGGCTAAAAACCAAGGTATATCTTCTTGATCCTATTACAAAAACTAATCTTGTGAAATAAAAAGTACAACATTTTAGCGACCTTTGGCTAAATAGGCGGTCAATTCAGCGGCAAAAATTGCAGCAGCAGAGGATATCCCTGTCCATAAATGCTTACCTTTATGTGCATCAGACACAGACTTCTGCAGTGATACAACTTGTTGCTTCATCTGATCCACCGTTTCATTCTTAACTTCAAATACTTTCTTTATTGCCTCCAGTTCTTCAGCAAAAGACTGAATTTCTTCTTTCTCGTGTTTCTTCTTCCCTCCGCGAGGAATCACTTCCACACTTTCCGTAACCACAACTGCAGCAACAGTATTCTTCAACAATTCCAAGGCATGCTTTGAGTTTATGCATGATGCGTCAAACTTAGCTCTCAATTCATTGCGTTCTCGTTGAGCTGCGATAAGGCTACTATGTGTAGCATCCTTTTCCTTAATCAAAACATCTACTTGGCCTCCCAGCACCTTGTCCCTCTCATTCATCTTCTCTTTCACGCAGGTTTTTCTGCAATTTTGAATTTGATAAATCGTTAATTGAAATTGGAATTTTGTTGGAAGGTGCAAACATGAACATGATTAAAAAGATGCTGCAAGCTAACTGAAATGTAAGAATCACTAAATTCAGACCAAGAAACATGTTTAGTTTATTAAATAATTGACAGGTTATTGTTTTTCATTTTACAGAATGGAGAAAACTGTCAACTTTGCATTTCCAGAAAAAACCATATTGCAGCTTTAAAAGTACTGATTCAAGTATTCAATTAATAACTAAACCAAATGTGAGAAAAACACTCCTTAAGTTTATGATGTCGTGAAAGTTATAGGCTAGACAGAGAAAAAAATTCATTTGCCAATTGCATAAACCATTTTTATACTGGGTTCAGATGAACTCTTAGAAACACAGACCCTGCAATGATCTTGCGAGTAATTCGCCACTGATTGCAGCAAAACTTGTCTAAGCAAGGACCGAGATTGCAAAAGTAGAAGAAATATGTAAAATTGTGCAATTTAAAGGACGTTTAAATAGAGGACCAAATAAGTAACACGTACCAAATAAGTAACACGTACCGCAGCAGAAGCGGCACGACTCTCTCTAAATGTTTCAACCTCATCAGGGAAGTTTACCTCCAATTCCTCCAATAAATGCTAGCGCAAATTCGGCCACAAACAAAAATACTAAGTTGAACAAAATGTGAACAAAAAGAGCATGTTTATAACCAAAAAAAAATCAAGAATCGTAATCAACCTTTAAAGCATCAGTTTTTCCTTTGGTGATCTGATTGTTTGCAATAAAGTTGTTAATAATATCTATGGTAATTTCATCTGCATTCTTCCCATCATCAATTAAACTAAAACCAGAAATAAGTGAACAGAGTTACCTGAAATTTGAGTTCCATTTGGTTCTTCCTAACATCAACTCCTTAGCACTTGCAACGAATGAACCGGAATGTAATCTATTTAACCTCAGTAGGGGCAACAGAACTTATGATTCTCAACTCTAGCACCATGAGTTGATTTTGTTTTCTCAACAAATTATTCATACACCTGTAAAAAATTCATAAAGTTAAAAATTAAATTAGTTTGTCTTATATAAGTTTTTTAATCAAAAATTGAATCACATTAGAAATTACTTACCTCATTTATTATAGGAACAAATTGTCTAACAGGTTGAAAAAGCACTTCCTTTGCCTTGTCATCCCACAAACCATGATCAATGTTAATTTTTCAGATCTGTCTATTATTGTATAAGATGAACATAAGGATGCATATCATAAATGTAGAAAAAAAATAGATCAGACAACATATGCACTAAACAGTAAGCAGAGAGCCACAAAGAGGAATGGACTCTGTAACGCCCCAGTTTTAGTATTTTGTTTAATTGAATCGTTTTTGATTATTTTATTATTATATTATTTTATTTTCGACTTTTATCTGAAATTATGTTATTTTTCGATATGATTATATTTTATCGCATTTTGGGAACGGTTGCGAGATATTTGAGCGTGGGGGCATTTTGGTCATTTCACATTTATTTTACTAAGTTAGAAAAGAAAGAAAAAGAAATAGAAATAGAGGGAATTAGAAAAGAAAGAAAAAGAGTAAGAGAAAGAAAAGGAGAAGAAGAAAAGAGAAGGGAAAGAAGAAAAGAGAGAAAAAGAGGAAAAAGCTAGGAATCAAAGAAAACAACTTCTAGGAATCGATTTAATCGGGTAAGGGTGTGAAATTCAATTATCTTATACATGTGTATGATTATGTGTGTGTTTGTTTGTTATTTTGTTGGATTATATGAAAAATATAACAAAACCCATTTTTGTAGAAAATGTTAGAATTCGATTTAATCGTGTTGGAAATGATGTTTTTGGTGTTCCTTGTTGTTGATACTTGATAGATATGTGTTGTTGTGAATCAAATTGGTAATTTTCTGGATTTAGGTGATGGATTTGGGATGATTTTGGGTGGAAAACGCAAGACTCGTTTCTGCAGAATTTTTCTGGGTTTCTGCAGGTCATACGCGTATGGGGCATGTCCATACGCGCATGGGACTCGGCAGTACGCGTAACATTGGCCTATGTTTAGGTCATTACGCGTATGAGAGATGGTGATACGCGTATGGCCTTGGGCAATACGCGTATGGCATGGCGAGGAATTTGGGCAATACGCGTATGGCCTTGGGCAGTACGCGTATGGCCAGGAGATTGGAAAGATGTGATTTTTGAAAATGTCGTTTCGTTTTCGTCTGTAACTTTTATTCCGTTTATCTGATTTTGACATTCTTGGTGTCGTTGGAAAGGTATTGAACTGTACTTTGTGATTATGATGTTTTGGAATTTATTGGCCGATTTAATTATGTCGGAAAAGGTGAATAGTGTCGATTGTCGACTTTTGTCGGTGTAAGTGTGCATAATTGATGTGTATTATGCTATGAGATGTTGTGATGATGGATTGTTGTGGTTGATGGTGAGTAATTCTTGATGTGAATTGATATGGGTGTAAATGATGAAATGCTATTTGTTGTGGGTTGTAGTTAGTGATAAATACATTGTTTAAGTAAGTATCAATGTATGTGGTTTCGAGTGTATGATTAATGTATGATATGGCGGCCTCTGTGGCGTAGATCCACAGCAAGATGAATGGTAGGGTATTGATTATCATGGGATTGCTATAATAGTAATATTTGGTGTGTGGAATGAATTCCAATTGTGTTAGAATACTCATTGGGGTAGAATGGCTTATATGTCATTCCTAGTGAGGTATTAATGTTTTGGTCGAACACATTAGGGTAGAATGACTGTATGTTGTTCCTAGTGTTGTTGTTGTGCTCATTAGGGTAGAATGACTATATGTCATTCCTAGTGAAGTGCGAGTGTGTCGTTGTGTCCACTGGGGTAGAATGACGTTGATGTCGTTCCTGGTGGAGTACTCACTGGGGTAGAATGACTATGTTGTCATTCCTAGTGATGTACAATTGAGTTGTCGTGTCCACTGGGGTAGAATGACGTTGATGTCGTTCCTAGTGTGGTACTCACTGGGGTAGAATGACTATGTTGTCGTTCCTAGTGATGTACAATTGAGTTGTCGTGCCTAGTGGGATATTCATTGGGGTAGAATGACGATGTTGTCATTCCCAATGAGAGGTGTTCTAGAGTGGAATGACTATGTGTCGTTCCTAGTGAGGTATATTGGGTAGAATGACTATGCTGTCATTCCCAGTTATGTGATGCGTGGTATCGTCGGGTCTTGATTGGATTGGTGAATTACGCATGATGTATATTGAGTGAGATGTGATGATTGGTGCATAGTAAACATAGTATGTATGTTTTTGTAGTATGATAGAATGGTGAGAATATGTGGTATATGTGTATTTTTATGTTGATATATATAATTATATGCATTTATATTATGGTTGTTTTTCTCACCCTTCTGCTCGTTTTATAATGCTCTATGAGGCATTGCAGATTAGAGTTGCTGGAGGTCTTTTGTGAAGCTTTGTGTCTTCACCCTTTTTGTCGGTCGGCTCTGATATGTGACACCGGGTAGCTAGGGTGGCTGTTTGTGCTATTGTGTACTATGTATATATGTTAATCAGATTTTAGATTTTCCGCTTTAATTCTAATTTCTGAAAATGTGGGTGTAAGGAGCGAAGTTTCCCCTGTATGTTTTCTACCCCACTGTTGCATATCTGTATGGGCAGGTAATGTATGAATTTCTTTGGTTTCAATTGATGTGACCCTTGGTCTATGCCATGTTTTCAAATATACTCTGATCAAATTTCGAATTTTCTTTTATTGCTTTAAATGCATGCTAATTTGGGGGTGTAGATTGGGGGCGTCACATTAAGTGGTATCAGAGCCAGTCCGTGTCAGTTGTGTCAGTTCTTGTTGGTCTTTGTGGTTCGGTGAGCTGTTTGTTTAACCATAGTTGTTGTTATTGGAAATGAACAGAATATGGCTCGGGCTGTGCAGGGTGTACCGAATGTTGCGGGTAATAATGAGTTCGGGATGAGCGAATCGCTTATTTTCAAAGGAAGATATAATCCTGATGGTGCACAATTTTGGTTTGAGGAAGTTGAAAGAATCTTCCATGTGATGGATTGTGCTGAAGAGGACAAGGTGAGACTGGGTACTCACATGCTGGAGGAAGAAGCAGCTGATTGGTGGGTTAGTTTACGCCAAGTGTTGGGAGTGGATGAGGAAGGAATTACTTGGGATTTATTTAGCCGAGAGTTTCGGAGGAAGTATTATCCGGAGGGTGTGAAGGAAAAGAAAGAGATTGAGTTTTTGGAGTTGAAACAAGGCAATATGTCTGTGGTTGACTACACTGCAAGGTTTGTGGAACTTGTACAGTTCTATCCTCATTATTCGGAAGCGACTGCTGAATTTTCTAAGTGTGTGAAGTATGAGAACGGATTGCGTCAGGAGATTAAACGGGCAATCGATTATCAGAGGATTAGAAGGTTTTCTGAATTGGTGGATAGTTGTAGGATTTACGAAGAGGATCGTAAGGTGCGTGCTACTCCCTATGAGAATGTGAATGACAGGAAAGGGAAACAACAGTCTCGTAATGGGGGAGGAATGTATGGTCCTCCGAGGTGTTTCATTAAGTGTCACAAGTGTGGGGAAGTAGGACATCGTAAGTTGGATTGTAGGGGGAATAAACTGAAATGTTCTAATTGTGGAGGTTTGGGGCATGTCGCAGCTGATTGCAAGAGAATTTGGATGAAGTGTTTCAACTGCGGTGAAACAGGTCATATCAGTACGAGGTGTATGGAACCGAAGGGAGCTCAGACTGATGGGAAGGTTGTCGCATTGGCAGGAGATGAGACTACTAGTGCGGATCGTTTGACTCGAGGTACTTGTTTATTAATAGTACGCCTTTAATTGCTATTATTGATATTGGGACGACTCATTCGTTTATTTCGTGTGAGTGCGTGAAGTGTTTGAATTTGTTGTGGTCTTCTTGGAGTAGTAAGATGGTTCTCGATATTTCTGCTTAGGGATCGGTAATTTCTTCTCTGGTTTGTTTAAATTATTCTTTGAGCATTTGTGGTAAAGGTTTGGGATGGAATTAGTGTGTTTACCGTGGGAAGGATTAGAATGAGATAAGTGGGGGAGAAGCTGGTACTTCTCCATGTTGTTTCAGGTGTAAAGCACTGGCGCAGTGAGTTATGAATTACAAGATTATAAGTGTAGTTTCTGGTTCAAGAAGGAATGCAGAAGTAAGGTTTACGTCAACTAAGGATTTGTGCCTTAGGTAGTTTTGTGCATAGGCTGTAGTGGATGCTATTATCGTTTGGTGGAGACGGTTTATGCCTCATCATGGTTGTCGGCTGTCTATTGACAAATTGAGGAACTGATCACCCTTAATCTCTTGTTGATAGTGGACGAGAATTATGTTGGATGGAATGGACGTGTCTTTCCGGCTTTGATAGTGGTGCGGAAAGGATTACTTGAAATTTAAAGAAATGATTGTGGATTATTTTGCCAAGTTGAGGGAGGCTTTATGTATGACGGTGATGCGGAATCAAGATTTTGTTTGATGGTTGCAGATTGTGTTGTTGAGTCGATGAAGATTCTTATATCAGAAGATGAGATGGATTAGAGGTTCTGGTATGTGGTTAAGTGGTGAATTGATTAAGAGTCCTTTTTGGTTGGTTGTTGCAATAGGATGGAATTTGGATTGTCAAGAGCAGGAATTATGTGTGGAGTACGGATATCGGTATATGGTGACAATTGAGAATAAGTGTTTACTTTCAGGATTAAGTAAAGGGTATGGTATTGGTTGAGTTTGATTATAATTACAATTGTTGGAATGTTTGATAAGCGTAGTGATGGTTTGAGTAGAGGCTTCGAAGTTAGTTAAAGGTGATTAGAAACTTGTCGGATTTTGTTGGTTATTATCGAAGGGTATGGAAGGCTTTTCCAAGGTTAGTGTTTTCATTACTTCAGTTGACTTGCAAAGGCGAAGTTGATTGTTTGAGAGGTATCTTGATGAGTATAGTTGGGGTGTTAATATAAGAGAGTAAAGTTGTGGCTTGTGTTCTTCGACAATTGGGAAGTCGAGGGAGGATCTGTATTATTGTGGAAATGGGGATTCTTGGAAGTTGTATTATGTTGGAATACTAGAAGTATTAACTTTATGGTGTTAGATTCAAAGTATTTGGTAAGTACAAGAATATTGAGTACTGGTTTGGTCCGAAGGAAAGGAGATGACAAGAATGGTTAGAATTCGTGATGAGTTATGAATTTGACTTGGATTATCATGTGTGAAGAGTTATTGTTGTATCAGAGGAGTTAAGTCGGAAATTTCTAAGTATATCTGTTTTGGTGATCTGGGAATTAGAATTGTTTGAGCAATTCAGAGGCTTGTGTCTGGTGTGTAAGATAACCCGAAAGAATGTGAACAGTAGTTGTTGGGAAGTATGTGAAAAGTTAGACTTGGGACGTGAGATTGGTAGTTTTGATGGTTACGAGTCATCAGAGTGCACAGTGAAAGCGTGATGTAGCACATTTCATATGTGTGTGCGACTTGTAAGAGTTTTTAGGTGGAATATTGAAAGTCTGTAGGAATGTTGAGACCATTGGATGTTTCAGAATGGAAGTGTTAGGTAAGAGGTTTGAATAATGTTCATGGGTTACTAAGCAGATGGATGTTTTGGTTATATGTTCGATTGGTGAATCGTAGCATTGATGTGATAAAGTTGTGTGACAAGGAGGTAGTGTTCTTGTTTTGTTAATGTTGTTGAGACCTTGTCGTGTCGTGGAACTTTGTGTTCTTGTTGAGTAGTTGCCTCGTTCCCATTGTGTTGGTTCGAGTGCGAGTAGCTAATTCCTGTGTGGGGGATTAGGGGAGTGTTACCTAAGGTGAGGGTAACGATCCTGTTTTGTTTTGGTTCGAGAGTGAACCTGCGAGTTGTGTTTTGGATATTCTTTGAGTTGTGTGTTAGTCGTCAAGTGCATTGTATGGGCTTTGCATCTTGTCGTTGTAGTGGTCGTCGTGTCGTGTTGTTTGTGGTGTGCCTTGTGGTAGGCCTGTTGTTTGTTGGTCGGATGCGAGAGCCGTGTCCGGAGTTGTTCGTCTCGGTTACATTTTCGAGGACGAAAATTTCCAAGTAGGGGAGAGTTGTAACGCCCCAGTTTTAGTATTTTGTTTAATTGAATCGTTTTTGATTATTTTATTATTATATTATTTTATTTTCGACTTTTATCTGAAATTATGTTATTTTTCGATATGATTATATTTTATCGCATTTTGGGAACGGTTGCGAGATATTTGAGCGTGGGGGCATTTTGGTCATTTCACATTTATTTTACTAAGTTAGAAAAGAAAGAAAAAGAAATAGAAATAGAGGGAATTAGAAAAGAAAGAAAAAGAGTAAGAGAAAGAAAAGGAGAAGAAGAAAAGAGAAGGGAAAGAAGAAAAGAGAGAAAAAGAGGAAAAAGCTAGGAATCAAAGAAAACAACTTCTAGGAATCGATTTAATCGGGTAAGGGTGTGAAATTCAATTATCTTATACATGTGTATGATTATGTGTGTGTTTGTTTGTTATTTTGTTGGATTATATGAAAAATATAACAAAACCCATTTTTGTAGAAAATGTTAGAATTCGATTTAATCGTGTTGGAAATGATGTTTTTGGTGTTCCTTGTTGTTGATACTTGATAGATATGTGTTGTTGTGAATCAAATTGGTAATTTTCTGGATTTAGGTGATGGATTTGGGATGATTTTGGGTGGAAAACGCAAGACTCGTTTCTGCAGAATTTTTCTGGGTTTCTGCAGGTCATACGCGTATGGGGCATGTCCATACGCGCATGGGACTCGGCAGTACGCGTAACATTGGCCTATGTTTAGGTCATTACGCGTATGAGAGATGGTGATACGCGTATGGCCTTGGGCAATACGCGTATGGCATGGCGAGGAATTTGGGCAATACGCGTATGGCCTTGGGCAGTACGCGTATGGCCAGGAGATTGGAAAGATGTGATTTTTGAAAATGTCGTTTCGTTTTCGTCTGTAACTTTTATTCCGTTTATCTGATTTTGACATTCTTGGTGTCGTTGGAAAGGTATTGAACTGTACTTTGTGATTATGATGTTTTGGAATTTATTGGCCGATTTAATTATGTCGGAAAAGGTGAATAGTGTCGATTGTCGACTTTTGTCGGTGTAAGTGTGCATAATTGATGTGTATTATGCTATGAGATGTTGTGATGATGGATTGTTGTGGTTGATGGTGAGTAATTCTTGATGTGAATTGATATGGGTGTAAATGATGAAATGCTATTTGTTGTGGGTTGTAGTTAGTGATAAATACATTGTTTAAGTAAGTATCAATGTATGTGGTTTCGAGTGTATGATTAATGTATGATATGGCGGCCTCTGTGGCGTAGATCCACAGCAAGATGAATGGTAGGGTATTGATTATCATGGGATTGCTATAATAGTAATATTTGGTGTGTGGAATGAATTCCAATTGTGTTAGAATACTCATTGGGGTAGAATGGCTTATATGTCATTCCTAGTGAGGTATTAATGTTTTGGTCGAACACATTAGGGTAGAATGACTGTATGTTGTTCCTAGTGTTGTTGTTGTGCTCATTAGGGTAGAATGACTATATGTCATTCCTAGTGAAGTGCGAGTGTGTCGTTGTGTCCACTGGGGTAGAATGACGTTGATGTCGTTCCTGGTGGAGTACTCACTGGGGTAGAATGACTATGTTGTCATTCCTAGTGATGTACAATTGAGTTGTCGTGTCCACTGGGGTAGAATGACGTTGATGTCGTTCCTAGTGTGGTACTCACTGGGGTAGAATGACTATGTTGTCGTTCCTAGTGATGTACAATTGAGTTGTCGTGCCTAGTGGGATATTCATTGGGGTAGAATGACGATGTTGTCATTCCCAATGAGAGGTGTTCTAGAGTGGAATGACTATGTGTCGTTCCTAGTGAGGTATATTGGGTAGAATGACTATGCTGTCATTCCCAGTTATGTGATGCGTGGTATCGTCGGGTCTTGATTGGATTGGTGAATTACGCATGATGTATATTGAGTGAGATGTGATGATTGGTGCATAGTAAACATAGTATGTATGTTTTTGTAGTATGATAGAATGGTGAGAATATGTGGTATATGTGTATTTTTATGTTGATATATATAATTATATGCATTTATATTATGGTTGTTTTTCTCACCCTTCTGCTCGTTTTATAATGCTCTATGAGGCATTGCAGATTAGAGTTGCTGGAGGTCTTTTGTGAAGCTTTGTGTCTTCACCCTTTTTGTCGGTCGGCTCTGATATGTGACACCGGGTAGCTAGGGTGGCTGTTTGTGCTATTGTGTACTATGTATATATGTTAATCAGATTTTAGATTTTCCGCTTTAATTCTAATTTCTGAAAATGTGGGTGTAAGGAGCGAAGTTTCCCCTGTATGTTTTCTACCCCACTGTTGCATATCTGTATGGGCAGGTAATGTATGAATTTCTTTGGTTTCAATTGATGTGACCCTTGGTCTATGCCATGTTTTCAAATATACTCTGATCAAATTTCGAATTTTCTTTTATTGCTTTAAATGCATGCTAATTTGGGGGTGTAGATTGGGGGCGTCACAGACTCGAGTCCAACCACAAAGAAGAACACCACTGGGTGCAAATTTGTTTAAACCATGGAAATAATCTTGGCAGGTGTGTCATCCGGTTCACAATTCTTAGCCTGCCATACAACCAAATAACTTATTATTCAAAGTTAACAACAAATACCTTGAAAGAACAAAAACCTACATCAACTTGAGAAATAAAATAAACAAATCAGAGAGGGGAAACCGAGAGACATACCGCAATAGCTGGAGCTCTTCCAAGTCCAGCAGTGCAATGTATATATGTCACACCTCCATTAGATTTAACTGCCTTGTATAATTTACTAATTACAGCAGGAAGCCGCTTCCGTAAATTAAATGAATCAAAGTCCCTGCAACAACCACGTTAAATCATCATATAATGTGAAAAGGTGCATGATATATAAGGCGTTGAAATGTGCAGTGCAAAAAGACATCACTGTTTAGTTGCAAATACCACAAGGAAATAGATATGCCAGTATTACACTAAATCACAAAATGCAGAAATGACTAAAATTTTATACAATATGTACTATGAAATTAGAAACTATGTATGCAATGTAACATTACCAACTCTATTCCAAAATCCAGAATCTGTGAAAATTAAAATACATTTAGAAAATCCAATAAAGTATTGGCCTTTTTTAGCAGGATTTCTCTTTTAATCATTGCCGATCTAAACCCAATAAGATCTTCGATAATTATTATTATTTTAAGAAATCATGCCACTGCGAACCTTATCTCAGCACGCAAGTGTTGAATGTCATTGAACGTCTTGGCATATTTTCGTATGGCATTGATATCAACTCCAAAATATCTACACAGTAGTAAAGAAAAACAATAGTTTAGTTTGATGTACTACATCACAAATACTGAAAATGAACCATATAAAACAAATATGTTTATTAGTATACTCTAGGTCTGGGTCTTGTTGTAAGCAAAATATAGTTTTCACTCCGATTTTCCGCAGCTTATCAACATCTTCAGGAGTTTGATGATTTAACATAAAATTAAAAAGAAGTCAGAGGACCAAACTACATCTGACAGAAGTGGACGGAAACAAAAAGAAAACCTGCAAGCATGATCCGACAATCAAGTCTGGCAGAATGAAGTTGTAGTTCATTCTTAATTCATGCCTATAAGTCAAAACTGTTTAGCAATCTATTAGAAAGGGTTAACAGAATGTAATATTCAAAAACAAAAAAACAAACAGATCATGTTCATCAATAAAGGTTGGTTGTTAGTAATTGACACATACCAGCACCCATGGCTTCTGTCATGTTATTGCTGTATGTTTCAGACTTTACGACCTCCTCGATATCTGGGCTAATTGTTTCTGCACTTGGTATAGAACCAGAAGCAGCATGTACAACATATCTTTTAAGAGTAACAGGGGAAGGAGAAAAGTTGTTGACGACGAAGCTCATGGTATTTAGGACGATGAAGCTTAACGCCACCCTTGAAGCCAATGTAACTTCGAAAAAGTTACGGAAACTTCAACGACGAAGGCTTGAGATGCTGATGGTTGTAGATAGGGTGGAAACAGGAGGGCAAGCAGTGTAGTCTAGGGTTTAAGAAAAAGAAGGAAGAAGAAAGAAATAGAGACGATGAAGAAAGTGGGCGGCGGTTAGGGTTTGAGAGGAATGAGAGATGAGAGAAAACATGTGAGAGATAAGTGTAGGAAAAAGTTTGAATTGAGAGAGAGAGAAAAATGAAGGGTTTACAATTTCAATAATTTTGCATTGAAAACATGCATGAATTGAGAAGAGCAAAGGTAAGAGATTGTTGAAATCTCCAATGACCCAACCTGAAATAATGAAATAATTAATTAATTAATTAAATAATAATAAAATAATTAAAAATAATTATAGTAAGATTTCTATTAATAGGAAAACAAAAAATAGCTAACGTTCTAAAAAAGCGACATGTGGCAAACTTGCCATAGAACTCATCTTGCTTTATTATTTTAGAGATTAGGAGTGGAGCATGTTTTTAATAAAATATTACTCCCTCCGTTTTAAAATGATTGTCGTTTAAGGTTTTTGCACACAGATTAAGGAATACAATGTTATTGTCATAAGATATTGCACTTTTATTAAATTAGTCTTATTAATGTGTTGAAAATAGTGTACAGAGTAATAATTATATGACATAACTGGAAAAATAACAATTATTACTACATTAAAAAGTAAGAACGACAGTCATTTTGAAACAAAAATTTTCTCCTAAAGCGACAGTCATTTTGAAACGGAGGGAGTATGAAGTACATTCATTAAATGATAGAAAGGTGGCGCTGCAAATGATGATGGGGAAAAGGAAAGTGAATCATCATCATCAATATTTTAGTTTCACTACAATACTATATATCTATTTCCATTGCCAATTACACCCTCCGATCACTATTATAAGCAAATTTATCTTTTTGTGGTACATTTGACTATTAATGTATCTAGTCCATATATAGACTAGATACATTAATAGTCAAATGTATCACAAAAAGATAAATTTACTTATAATAGTGATCAGAGGGTGTATTATTTTATCTACAACTTGTGATTATTTAATGTTAGTTTCATTTGCCTAAAGGAAAGGGTGGCACTACAATATATCAAATGGGGAATTACTTGCCAAGTCATAAATGAAAAAAAATCATGATTCGTTTGGCTTTTCATCCCCTTGGTTCCCATGTGCTTCGCTGCTACAGGGGAATGAGTAGGGGTGTTCATTGGTTCGGGCAAATCCGAACCAAACTGGAATTCAAACCAAACTAATGTGTTTGGGTTGGGTATTTTTCTAGTTCGGGCAAAAACCGAACCGAACTAATTAAAACCGATGTTAATTGGTTCGGGCAACGGATTTCTAAATTGCTACCCGTAAACCCGAACCAAACCAATAACAATCAACATAATTAATTCATATAATAAATTATTAATTTTAATTGAGTTATTACTTATTTATTTGAATGAAGAGAATAATTGTTATAGCAATGACCAAGTATAAACTATAATGAAATAAACAAAGAGGCATAGTCTATGGATATTTCCAATGAAAAACAGAACAAAATCTTTCAAATCATCACAAGCATATCAATCAATGATGAAATATAGAGAAACCAAACATCACAACCATTATAAATCAAACTCACAAATTGCAAACTACAAGTATCCGCAAGCCACAACTTTCATCCCAAATCGCAAAACCTCAAATCACAAGTATCTACAAACTACAAAACTTCAATTTTATCCTATGGAATGGAGTATGAGTATGCATTAAAATTGTTTTAAGTTATTGAATATTTAAGTGAAATACAATAGCTATATGATTATGGTGGTCATAACTTGTTTAAAAATATGTGTGTCATGTGTTCAATATTTATTTTTCATAGTTTAGTGTGTAAACAAATAATTTAAAAAAAATATTTTATATATTTATTTTTAATATATCCGATCAATCCAATCCAAACCAATCCATTGTTTTTCGGATCGGTTTGGTTTGGGTTTTAATGAAAAAATATAGAAATTCAATCCAAACCAATCCATTTATTTTTCATTGGTTTGGGTATCGGATTATCTTGAAACCGAACCAAACCGGCCCGCGAACACCCCTAGGAATGAGGAAAGGAATTTTCTACATGTATAACTCATTGCCTTGTTATTAATATGTTAATACTCATGTGCTACAAGTATCATTCTCATTTCCACTCCTTAATTCTTCCACCCTACAGGAACAAGGCTATACCATTAAATTCCTGCGCTGCAATTTATTAAGGGAGAACTACACGTCGCTACAGTAAGGGAACAAAAACAATTATTTCAATTCTTCCAATTTCAATGGGTACTCTAAATTTTAAATGGGTCTCTAAACTATACCAAATATCAAATCCAAACACACAAAAATTAACACATTTCAAAAATTAATATTAAAACCTAACAATTTCAATCTCATAAAAAAATTGGGGGTTTTAATCTAAATCTATTTCTACCCACTAATCATCATCAAATAATTCCAATAAATGAATAAAAATTCACCCTTACATTGATTTGGATGATTCTTGAGATTTTCTCTTCACTTCCCTTCTTCTTCTCTCATTTACTCTTGTTTCTATTTCCTTTATTCTTTCTCATTTTCCAACTTTTTCTCTCTGACTATCTCTTTTGTTAAACCCTAAAAATTGTCTTAAAACAATTAGGTTTAACCCAACCCATTCTCACTTACTATTCACACACAACGTGAAGCCCAACTAATTCTAGAAATTCTATATTATTTTATTATACCAATAAAATAATTCACATGAATTAATTAATTCAAATAAATCAATTATTTCAATTAATTCAATAAATCACATATTTCAATTAACTCATAAAAATTAAATAAATCAATTAATTTTTATAAATCCAATAATTCATATAAATCAAACAATTCATATAAATTCAATAAATCAAATATTTCATTCAAATCAAATAATTCAAATAAATCGAATAAATCACATTAATTAATTAATTCATAAAATAACTCAATTAATTAATATAAATAAATAATTTCTAAAATCGGGTTTTACAACCCTTCCTCACTTAAAATATTTTCACCCTCGAAAATTACCTTAAATGAACAACTCGGAATAAGATTCCCTCATCTGACTCTCAAGTTCCCAAGTCACATCCTTTTTCCAATACACAAGCTCATAAAAGATCCTCAAGTGACTGAATCGTCCTCTTAGTCTGACCATCTGTCTGCGAATGATAAGTAGAACTTAAACGCAACTTCGTACCCAAAGCACTTTGCAAACTCTCCCAAAATCTCGAACTAAACCTCGGATCTCTATCTGACACAATGCTAGACGGAGTACCATGCAAACTGACAATCCTCTCAATGTACAACTTCGCTAACTTCTCCAACGGGTAATCCATTCGCATTGGAATAAAGTGAGCCGATTTCGTTAATCTATCCACAATAACCCAAATGACTTTACAATTACTCGGTGTTCTAGGTAAACTAGACACAAAATCCATTGATATGTTTTCCCATTTCCACTCGGGAATAGATAACGGTTGCATCAAACCCGACGGTTGCTGATGCTCAATCTTCAACTTCTGACAAATCAAACAAGAATACACAAACTCTGCAATATCCTTCTTTATACAAGGTCACCAAAATACTTTCCTCAAATCTTGATACATCTTAGTAACACCGAGATGAATACTCAATCCACAACGATGCCCTTCCTCAAGAATACTTTTCTTCAGCTCAACAATATCCGGAACACAAACTCCATCACGACATCTCATGATATCGTTCTCATCAGTCCAAAAATCACCACCTTGACCTTGATTGATCAAAGTCAACTGATCAACCAAACTCAAATCAGATTTCTGACCTTCTCGAATCTCAACAAGAATGCCACTAGTAAGCTTCAACATACCAAGCTTCACTCCATAAGAAGTCTCTTCACAAACCAAACTCATATCTCGAAATTGCTCAATCATTTCCAACTCTTTTACCATCATCATCGACATATGCAAGATTTCCTACTTAATGCATTAGCTACTACGTTTGCTTTACCTGAATGGTAATTCAAACCAAAATCATAATCTTTCAGAAGTTCCAACCATCCCCTCTGTCTCGCATTCCATTCTTTCTAGCCAAATAGATACTTCAAACTCTTATGATCACTAAACACCTCAAATCTCATACCAAACAAATAATGCCTCCAAAGCTTCAACACAAACACAACAGCGACCAACTCTAAGTCATGCGTCGGATAATTCCTCTCATGCATCTTAAGTTGCCTTGAAGCATAAGCTACAACTTGACGATGTTGCATCAACACACCTCCCAAACCCATCAAAGAAGCATCACAATACACAACAAATGGTTCTGACGGAATCAAAATAGGAGTTGTCGTCAATCTTCTCTTAAGCTCTTGAAAACTTTCTTCACACTTTGCATCCCAAACAAAAGCTTGACCCTTCCTAGTTAACTTCGTCAACGACAAAGATAACTAGGCAAATCCTTCAATGAATTTCCGATAATAACCTGCCAACCCAAGAAAACTTCGAATCTCAAAAACTGATTTCGGAGTTTCCCATTGCGATACAACTTCAACCTTCGATGGATCAACTGCAATACCTCTACTCGAAATAACATGGCCAAGGAAACTCACTTCCTTCAACCTAAAACTCGCACTTAGAAATTTTAGCATACAACTGCTTATCTTTCAACACAGATAACACAATCCTCAGATGCTCAGCATGATCCTCTTCACTCTTCGAATAGATCAAAATATCATCAATGAACATAACCACAAACTTGTCCAAATAAGGATGGAAATTCCTGTTCATGTACTCCATAAATACACCTGGTGCATTAGTCACACCAAATGCAATCACAGAATACTCATAATGTATATACCTTGTTCTAAAAGCAATCTTCTGAATATCTTAAGCCTTCACACGAATCTGATGATACCCCGATCTCAAATCTATTTTACTGAACACGCTTGCACCAACCAACTAATCCATCAAATCATCAATCCTCGGAAGTGGATACTTATTCTTGATATTCACCTTGTTCAATTGTCTATAATCCACACAAAGCCTCATAGAACCTTCTTTCTTCTTAACCAACAAAACTGGTGCACCCCACAGTGACACACTCGGACGAATAAACCTCTTCTCAAGTAGATCTTCAAGTTGACTCTTCAACTTTTTCAATTCCTATGAGGACATACGATATAGAGCCATCGATGTCGGACTAGTTCCAAGAACTAAGTCGATCGAAAACTTAACCTCACATTCCGGTGGTAAATCACTTATCTCTTCAGGAAAAACTTCTGGAAAATCACAAACAATCGGTAAAGTACCAACTTCTCCACTTTCACTAATACTCAAGGTTGCCATCAACATAAACATCTCGGCACCATCTTGTACCGACTCATCAAAACAATCTGTAAGCACTTGGCTTAACCCCAAATAATTCATTGCACACACCATCTAAGCTCGCAAGACATGTCTATGCCATTAAACATGATCCCGTCTACTATCAACAAGAGATTAAGGGTGATCAGTTCCTCAATTTGTCAATAGACAACCGACAATCATGATAGGGCATAACCCATCTTTACTAAACTTTAATAGCGTTCAACGACACACTACCACTCCACACTTAAAGCGTTTTGGAGAAGCACAAGCTTCTCCCCCACTTGTTTAAATCCCACTCATGCAGACAAAGGTTAGAAAGATAAACGTGTACCAACAGTGTTTTCACACACATGTCGCATACTAGGGAACAAACAACATTAGACAACCTGGCCGGATGGACTAACCAGACTCTGATACCACTAATGTAACACCCTTTTAAACCTCGCAGAATATATATAAATAAATCAGAGTAATTTAATCATGCATCTCACAAAAGGGTGTCACATATATTTTCAAATCAATACACAAAAACGTGTCATGCTCAATAACACTTAAAATAAATTCATGCTTTTCATACACTTTCCCATTAGCGTGTAGCAGCGGATTTACTTCAATCATAATAGATATAATGAAAGTCTCATGCTCATCTCATTCATAATAAATACTTAGGCATAAAAGACAATAATCCACATAATTCAAATAAACATAACAACATAAAGTAGAGCACATAATGTATCTCTCAAACATAAACCGAAATGATCCCAGTGTTACATGATCAGAGCGCGACTCGACTCAACATAAATAAAGAAACTAAATCAGCTACTCCAACAACAACCTCGCGCTAGAAGCAACTCTACTCCTCAGTACCTGAGTGATGTCGTATAAAACATCATTCCAACAGAAGGGTGGGAATTCACATAATTATTGAAATCATAAGATAATGATTAATATAAAAGCATACAAACATAATTACAATTATTCTCACACTTCAAAGTTTCTTCAACAAGGTATTACTCAAGTAACCATACAATTCACAAGCACATGCACACAATTCCACAATTTCACCAATTCAACAAGTCACATACATGCACATACTTTCATATAACAAACATATACGCAATGTGACTCAATGCAAGACTCAATGCAACTCATGTTATGTGGTACCAACACTTGTTATTATTTTTCGATTTTTACATTTAAATCGGGTCCGTCCTCTAGACTAATAACACATAAAAGTCCGTTCTTTAAGCTTTCAAACCCCACTCTAGGTTTGGGACAAGTCACTAGCTCCCAGGGAACTAGCATGCATTTCCTCTTGACACAAATGATGCGTATGCAATCAACAATCATATGCAATTAAGACCATTCCCTAATCTTAATATCATGCATATCTCCAATAATTTATCACACTTTAATTGCCACACATTTGCATACACAATCACATTTTCATAATCAAAGCATTCATACTTTAAACATCATCAACAAATTAGAAATTAATCCACAAGTATCAACTCGATTCAATCGTAACTCACAAAACACACGATACCGATTAAATATAGAATAATTAATTCATCACCAATAATTGAATCCAATATTCAATAAAATTCACTATTCAATTAAATAATCAATATGTTAAATAAACAACCAACATTCTAATAAATATTCAATATTTAATAAATAATCTATAATTAAATAAATAATCAATAATTAAATTAAATAACGAATATTTTAAATTAATTAATCATTGTTTTAATTGAATAATCATTATCTAATAAAACATTTAATATTTTAATTAAAATTCCAATTAATACTAATATATACTCCCTCCGGTCACTATTATAAGCAAAAAAAAACACCTTAAATCTTGGTCACTATTATAAGCAAAAGTCATTAAATTTTAGACTAATTAATACTTGTATTACTATTATATCCTTAATTTAATTCAAAAGCATTTAATGTTGAAAGTTGATTAATCAAATAAATTAAGGATATTATCGTAAATTTTACTTCGATTGTACATGAAATCAAGAAAATTAATTACACTTAACTAACTTCCTTAATACGTGTGAAAATAGTTATTTTGGCTTATAATTGTGACCGGAGGAAACATATACCGTAGCATATGACCATTAATTGTGCTACTAGTTAAGACATTTCACTCCCACCTTAATATATAGTCCGCTACAGGTAAGGTAGAAATGAATCATAATTTTCTCATTGCCTATTACTACACTCTCATGTGCATAGTTACAAAGAAAAGGAAATACTACAAGTGCTTTAATATAGTACTCCTTCCGATCTCAAATATAAGCAACTTTACAAAAAAAGTTCACCCTTTAAGAAAAATGTTGGATGCATTTAAAGTTTACTTTCTTTCTAATTTTACCCATACTTTTTGCTTTGGAAATAGTTAAAAACATGGGAATATAAAAAAAAGTAGGGATATATTTGGAATACTGACATTGAATGTAATAATTATGGATGTTTTTTGCTTATATTTAAGATCATTGAGATTTTTTTTTTTGTTGCTTATATTCGAGACCAGAGGAGTATCATAATTTATTGGGAAATGCTAACTTGTGCCTTTGGGATACAAGTTAAGAAACTCATTTAGTAAATTTGTATGAGAAATAACAATTTAAAAATTAATTTTATACTTTAATTAAAGGCTCTACACAATTTCCAAGGCAATACTTCTTAATTTCGTTCTTAATTTGTGTCCTTGGAACACAAGTTAGCATTATCCTAATTTATTTCATTCCACTAATTGCCACTCATGCGCTACAGGAATTGAATAAAAGTATAAGACTCTGTTTGGTAAAACTAGCTGATAGCTGGTAGCTGGTAGCTGGTAGCTGATAGCTTATAGCTGATGGCTGGTAGCTGATAAGCTAATTTGAGTGTTTGGTAAATTAACTGTTACACTAGCTGATAAATACAAAATGACATAAAAGGAAATTCTTAATTAAAAAATTAGAAATCCTATTTATTAAATTAATTTTTATTCAATAAAAATAAACATATTAAAAATCAAATGTAAAATATTTTGAATAATAATATAAAATTTAGAAAACCCAAAAATATATTAAATACTTGTATATAAATTTTGTAATGAAATTTAAATATCTAAAATAATACTATTGTAATTTGATCTTATATTTCAATAAAGTGCATATTTTCTTCTCTTTTTTTCCTCTCAAAATCTATGATATGTCTACTAACAAACAAATATATTCAATAATACAGTATCATATTTATAAAAATAATATATTAATAGTAAAATATCAAATAATAAATAATTAAAATAATAATTTAAAAGTAAAAAAAAAAATCCAATGTAATGAATCAAAATATTCTATTAATAATAAAATGGAAGATAGATTGCATCGTTAATTTGTTGGTAAAAATAATAACTACCTTTTTTTTCCTGAAATAAAACACAAATATTTTAATTTAAATCATAATATAATATAAAGGATAAAAATGAGATTTTGATAAAATAGTGAGGGTATAAATGAAAGAAAAAGTCATAAGCTAAATGCTAAAAGCTCAAAAGCTACTTCAAATAGCGTTTGAAAAAAAAGCTAAAAGCTAGTAAAAAAGCTAAAAGCTAAAAGCTAAAAAACTGTTATCAAACAAAGCTTTTTTATTAATATAAGCTGAAAAGCTAAAAGCTAAAAGCTAAAAGCTTTTTTTTATGTCTTACCAAACAGACTCTAAAACATTGCTTTGTATTAAATGAAAATGTACTTGTTTCATTTAATAACCTGAACAGCTACATGAAAGAGGAAAAACTACTCCCTCCGATCACTATTATAAGAAAAAAAAAATATCTTAAATCTTGGTCATTATTATAAGCAAAATTCATTAAATTTTAGACTAATTAATACTTGTATTACTATTATAGCTTTAATTTAATTCAAAAGCATTTAATATTAAAAGTTGATTCATCAAATAAACTAAGGATATTATCATAAATTTTACTTTGATTATATAAAATCAAAAAAATTAATTATACTTAACTAACTTTCTTAATACATATAAAAGTAGTTATCAGGTCCGGCCAAGGGCAAGGCAAGCAAGGCCATTGCCTTGGGCCTCAGCTTTTTGGACTTGCCTCCAATAAATTTATTTGACAAAGATATTCAGCAAAAGCACTATTTAAATATCCTAGCGGTATGTAAAAGTCACAAAGCCTTAAACGCTACAGTTAGAGTCCCATTGAAATAACTTTTTGTGTCTTCCTTTTATCAATTTTTTCTTTTCTTTAATTAATTTTTATAATTATTAATATGATTTAAGTTAACAAACAAATCTGCATCTATACTAAAACAAATCTGCATCCATATTAGTATTAGGTGTGCATTTTATTCAATGATATCGGTCAATCTAATAATATATTTTTGATATAATTAATAATTTATTTTAAAAACATTATAGATATCATTTTTAATAAAAAAATAAAATTAATGTTAAATTGATATAGTTATATTTTATTTCTATTTGAGAAAACTATGTGGAATTTTTATTTTACTATCTTACTTATTTTTGTTTCGACATAAAAAATTACTATTATTGTAATAATAGTTATATTATTAATGAATAATTTAAGTTAAGTTTATAAACTAATATATCCATTTTTATCATGGTTATTAAATTATAAAAATCTAATAAATACTTATTTTTATTATATAGCTAAAAAAGTATATAAAATTTATAAATTTAATTCATACTATTAAGATGATAAAAAAATAATATGATAACATTTCAATTTTAGTTAAGGATTAAATTAATAAAATTGATATGCTTTACAAATTATTGATTAATTTTATATTATTTAGAGACTTAATTGAAGAAAATCATAATTTAAGAAAGTGATTGATGATTTCTTTTTATTTTAAAATAAAATATTAATACAATTTTTTATTTGAAAACTATATATATATATATATATATATATATATATATATATATATATATATTAAAAAAATTTTAAATTTTGCCTTAGGCCTCTAAATTTGTTGGGCCGACCCTGATAGTTATTTTAACTTATAATTGTAACGGATGGGAGTACTTCATTGCCAACTCAATTGATTTTGCTACAAGTATCGACACATATTGTGCGTTGGCTATAGTGGAAAAATGTCACTACATTTATTGCCATGTATTAATATCCTAGTATATAATGTTACTACAAATTAGGAGTGTGGCATGTTTTTAATAAAATATTATGAATTACATTCATTAAATGATAGAAAGGTGGCGCTGCAAATGATGATGGGGAAAATGAAAGTGAATCATCATCATCAATACTTCATCCGAAAACAATTATAAGCCAAAATAACTATTTTCACATGTATTAAAAAAGTTAGTTAAATGTAATTAATTTTCTTGATTTTATGTACAATCAAAATAAAATTTACGATAATATCTTTAGTTTATTTGATGAATCAACTTTCAACATTAAATGTTTTTTAATTAAATTAAGGATATAATAGTAATACAAGTATTAATTAGTCTAAAATTTAATGACTTTTGCTTATAATAGTGATCAAGATTTAAGGTGTTTTTTTTGTTTATAATAATAACCGGAGAGAATATTAATTAGCCTAAAATTTAATGACTTTTACTTATAATAGTGATCAAAATTTAAAGTGTTTTTTTTTTTATAATAATAACCAGAGGGAGTATTATAGTTTCACTACAATACTATATGTATCTATTTCAATAGCCAATTCTTATTTTAGCTACAGCATGTTATTATTTAATATTAGTTTCATTTGCCTAAAAGAAAGCGTGGCACTACAATATATCAAATGGGGAATTACTTGCCAAGTCATAAATGAAAAAAAATCATGATTCGTTTGGCTTTTCATCCCCTTGGTTCCCATGTGCTTCGCTGCTACAGGGGAATGAGGAAAGGAGTTTTCTACATGTATAACTCATTGCCTTGTTATTAATATGTTAATACTCATGTGCTACAAGTATCATTCTCATTTCCACTACCTAATTCTTGCACCCTACACGAACAAGGTTATACCATTAAATTCCTACGCTACAATTTATTAAGGGAGAACTACACGTCGCTACAGTAAGGGAACAAAAACAATTCTTTCAATTCTTTCAATTCCAATGGATACTCTAAAAATTAAATCGGTCTCTAAATTATACCAAATATCAAATCCAAACACACAAAAATTAACACATTTCAAAAATTAATATTAAAACCTAACAATTTCAATCTCATAAAAAAAATTGGGGGTTTTAATCTAAATCTATTTCTACCCACTAATCATCATCAAATAATCTTAATAAATGAGTGAAAACTCACCCTTACATTAATTTGGATGATTCTTGAGCTTTTCTCTTCACTTCCCTTCTTCCCTTCTTCTTCTTCTTCTTCTTCTTCTTCTCTCAAATATTTCATTCAAATCAAATAATTCAAATAAATCGAATAAATCACATAAGTTAATTAATTCATAAAATCACTCAATTAATTAATATAAAAAAATAATTGCTAAAATCGGGTTTTACAACCCTCCCACACTTAAAAGATTTTTGCCCTAAAAAATTACCTCAAATGAACAACTCGGAATAAGATTCCCTCATCTGACTCTCAAGTTCCCAAGTCACATCCTTTTTCCAATACACAAGCTCACAAAAGATCCTCAAGTGACTGAATCGTCCTCTTAGTCGGACCATCTGTCAGCGAATGATAAGTAGAACTTAAACGCAACTTCATACTCAAAGCACTTTGCAAACTCTCCCAAAATCTCGAACTAAACCTCGGATCTCTATCTGACACAATGCTAGACGGAGTACCATGCAAACTGACAATCCTCTCAATGTACAGCTTCGCTAACTTCTCCAACGGGTAATCCATTCGCATTGGAATAAAGTGAGCGATTTCGTCAATCTATCCACAATAACCCAAATGACTTTATAATTACTCGGTGTTCTAGGTAAACCAGACACAAAATCCATCGATATGTTTTCCCATTTCCACTCGGGAATAGATAACGGTTGCATCAAACCCGACGATTTCTGATGCTCAATCTTCGACTTCTGACAAATCAAACAAGAATACACAAACTCTGCAATATCCTTCTTCATACAAGGTCACCAAAATACTTTCCTCAAATCTTGATACATCTTAGTAGCACCGAGATGAATACTCAATCCACAACGATGCCCTTCCTCAAGAATAATCTTCTTCAGCTCAACAATACCTGGAACACAAACTTTATCATGACATCTCATGATACCGTTCTCATCAATCCAAAAATCATCACCTTGACCTTGATTGATCGAAGTCAACATACCAAGCTTCAACATACCAAGCTTCATTCCATAAGAAGTCTCTTCACAAACTAAACTCATATCTCAAAATTGCTCAATCATTTCCAACTCTTTTACCGTCATCATCGACATATGCAAGATTTCCTACTTAATGCATCAGCTACTACGTTTGCTTTACCCGAATGGTAATTCAAACCAAAATCATAATCTTTCAGAAGTTTCAACCATGCCCTCTGTCTCGCATTCAATTCTTTATAGCCAAAGAGATACTTCAAACTCTTATGATCACTAAACACCTCAAATCTCATACCAAACAAATAATGCCTCCAAAGCTTCAACACAAACACAACAACGACCAACTCTAAGTCATGCGTCGGATAATTCCTCTCATGCACCTTAAGTTGCCTTGAAGCATAAGCTACAACTTGACGATGTTGCATCAACACACCTCCCAAACCCATCAAAGAAGCATCACAATACACAACAAATGGTTCTGACGGATTTGGCAAAATCAAAGCAGAAGTTGTCGTCAATCTCTCTTAAGCTCTTGAAAATTTTCTTCACACTTTTCATCCCAAACAAAAGCTTGACCCTTCCTAGTTAACTTCGTCAACGACAAAGATATCTAGGCAAATCCTTCAATGAATTTCCGATAATAACCTGCCAACCCAAGAAAACTTTGAATCTCAAAAACTGATTTTGGAGCTTCCCATTGCGATACAACTTCAACCTTCGATGGATCAACTACAATACCTCTACTCAAAATCACATGGCCAAGGAAACTCACTTCCTTCAACCTAAAACTCACACTTAGAAAGTTTAGCATACAACTACTTATCTTTCAACACAGATAACACAATCCTCAGATGCTCAGCATGATCCTCTTCACTCTTCGAATAGATCAAAATATCATCAATGAACATAACCATAAACCTGTCCAAATAAGGATGGAAATTCCTGTTCATGTACTCCATAAATACACCTGGTGCATTAGTCACACCAAATGTAATCACAGAATACTCATAATGTATATACCTTGTTCTAAAATCAGTCTTCTGAATATCATAAGTCTTCACACGAATCTGATGATACCCTAATCTCAAATCTATTTTACTGAACACGCTTGCACCAACCAATTGATCCATCAAATCATCAATCCTCGGAAGTGGATACTTATTCTTGATATTACCTTGTTCAATTGTCTATAATCCCCACAAAGCCTCATAGAACCTTCTTTCTTCTTAACCAACAAAACTGGTGCACCCCACAGTGACACACTCGGACGAATAAACCTCTTCTCAAGCAGATCTTCAAGTTGACTCTTCAACTTTTTCAATTCTGATGCGGACATACGATATGGAGCCATCGATGCCGGACTAGTTCCAGGAACTAAGTCGATCGAAAACTCAACCTCACGTTTCGGCGGTAAATCACTTATCTCTTCAGGAAAAACTTCTGGAAAATCACAAACAATCGGTAAAGTACTAACTTCTCCACTTTCACTAATACTCAAGGTTGCCATCAACATAAACATCTCGGCACCATCTTGTACCGACTCATCAAAACAATCTGTAAGCACTTGGATTAACCCTAAATAATTCATTGCACACACCACCTAAGCTCGCAAGACACGTCTATGCCATCAAACGTGATCCTGTCTACTATCAACAAGAGATTAAGGGTGATCAGTTCCTCAATTTGTCAATAGACAGCCGACAATCATGATAGGGCATAAACCATCTTTACCAAACTTTAATAGCGTTCAACGACACACTACCACTCCACACTTGAAGCGTTTTGGAGAAGCACAAGCTTCTCCCCCACTTGTTTTAATTCCACTTCTGCAGACAAAGGTTAGAAAGATAAACGTGTACCAACAGTGTTTTCACACACATGTCGCATACTAGGGAACAAACAACATTAGACAACCTGGCCGGATGGACCAACCAGGCTCTGATACCACTAATGTAACACCCTTTTAAACCCCGCGGAATATATATAAATAAATCAGATTAATTTAATCATGCATCTCACAAAAGAGTGTCACATATATTTTCAAATCAATACACAAACACGTGTCATGCTCAATAACACTTAAAATAAATTCATGCTTTTCATATACATTCACATTAGCATGTAGCAGCGGATTTACTTCAACCATAATAGATATAATGAAAGTCTCATGCTCATCTCATTCATAATCAATACTTAGGCATAAAAGCCAATAATCCACATAATTTAAATAAACATAACAACATAAAGTAGAGTACATAATGTATCTCTCAAATATAAACTGAAACAATCCCAGTGTTACATGATCAGAGCGCGACTCGACTCAACATAATTAAAGAAACTAAATCAGCTACTCCAAAAACTACCTCGCGCTAGAAGCAACTATACTCCTCGGTACCTGAGTGATGTCGTATAAAACATCATTCCAACAGAAGGGTGGGAATTCACATAATTATTGAAATCATAAGATAATGATTAATTTAAAAGCATACAAACATAATTACAATTATTCTCACACTTCAAAGTTTCATCAACAAGGTATTACTCAAGTAACCATACAATTCACAAGTACATACACACAATTCCACAATTTCACCAATTCAACAAGTCACATACATGCACATACTTTCATATAACAAACATATACGCAATGTGACTCAATGTAAGACTCAATGCAACTCATGCCATGTGGTACCAACACTTGTTATTATTTTTTTGATTTTTACATTTAAACCTGGTCCGTCCTCTAGACTAATAACACATAAAAGCCCGTTCTGTAACGCCCCGATTTGTTTAATTGTATTTATTTATTTCATTTATGTGAATTTTGTGATATGTGTGAATTTATTGTATTTTACCTGCTAATTGAGTTAATTGGTTAATTTTCCTGATAGGTAAAATATTTGCAATAAATTATAATTTCTTTTCAACTTTTATTTTCGAAATATATTTCATCGTTGTTTATGTTTTATCGCATTTTGAGAGCGTTTGGGAGATATTGGAGCGTAAGGGCAAAATGGTCATTTGATTAGTTAGATATTTTAGAAAAATTATATATTTTTATAAATAGAGATTTGAGAGAAAAATAGAGTATTTTAAGGTAACTCTAATAATTGATCAATTGGTATTAGAAGACAAAATATCAATTGGAGATATTTTACCCTATTGGATTTATAGGCTTAATGCATCCTTTGGTCCTTTAATTTAATTTAAGGTTTCACTTTAGTTCCTTATTTAATAATCGTTACTTTTAAGTCCCTTAAATGTCATTCCGTTAGTTATATTGGTCCTGTCCGTTAATTTTTGTCAAATTCCGTTAAGTTTTGTATACGTGACACTCCAGCTGTACTAAATTAAATGACATGGAATTGGTTTATTTTATATTAATTTAAAATTTAAAAACAAAAGAAACTGAAACAATCTTCTCTTCTCTTTCTCAAACCCTAGCCACCACCTCTCTCACTTCTTCCTCTCTCTTTCTCTCACTTGATTTTGTTGACTTTTTCAAGAGCCATCCCAATTTCATTTTTCGTATTGTGCAGATCTCAGAGTTATGAGGTATGAATCGTTTTGTGCATTGATTTTGTGATACTTACATCTAACGTTCTTGTTTTCATAGTTCAAAGCTATTTCAAATCTTAGAGTTATGCCTAATTTCGTTTTCGTTTACAATGCTACTTGGTGATTAGATGGTGGATTTAATTTTTTTTTTTGGATTTTAAGATTTTCTTTGTTGGAAAAAAATTAATATTTTTTAGATTTGAAATCATGGGTTTTTGTTATTTTGTGAAAATTAGTTTTACAATGATCTGGTTTGTATGCAAGTTACTTGCATATGATGTGGAGAAGAATTGATTTTGTTGGTATTGTTCTGCCAAAAATTCTTTGAACCACTTCTAGAGGAATTGCTGAAACTACTTCTATTAGCTTTCTATTTCCTCTACATTATACAAGTGGTGATTTGTACTAGGATTAGAACTACATCTTTATGTAATTTTTTAAAAGAATGATTAGAGATGTTGTTAGTTACTTTGCTATATTTTTATTAAGTTTTTCTGCTAGTTTTTGTTTTCTTTGTCTGTTATTGTTTTTTTTTTTCAGTTTAGAATTCATGATTTTGTCTAACTCTGTTTACAATCTTGCACTGATGGGGATAACGAATAATGAATATCCTTCCTGCAGCAAAAAAAAAAACTTTAACAAATGTGAGAATGCAGATTATTAAAGTATATGTGATCAATATAATGTTTCATTAATATTTGGTTTTGCTTGCTAAATAAATGAATATCCAAGTGACTCTAGACCACCCCTAATGTTAAACATGCTATGTGTTTATGATCTATGAATTAGAAGTGGAAAAAGTGCAAGTCATGGAATAGAGTTGAACATATTATGATTTATACTAATGCATTGAAATGTGTTATTGAAAATTTGCAGAATTGTTTAATCTCTTAGAAGAAAAGAATAATTGGAAGCTATGGTGCAAAGTTTATACCATGTTCAGATGGAACCTGGAGAAGAATGTTAAACCTGGAAAAGTTGTTTTCACCATTGATAATTCAAGTTCTAAGAAGAATAAACTCTTGTAGTTGTATCTATGTACACCTTAATCCATTTTGGTTTAATGCCTTGTTTTGAATAAATAATGTATCAAGATTTTGATTTATTGTCATTATATTCAAGATTATATTAATATAAAAAAGTTTAAATTCGATACTTTAATTATATATAAAGTTTCAATTTAGTCCCTTTATTAAATTGCTGACTCACTTGCCATGCTGTCATGCCACATATGCACAACTTAACGTTTTTTCATAAAATTTAACAGAAATGACCAATTTGACTAACAGAATAATTTTTATGGGACTAAAATGTAACATTTATTAGATAAAGGATTAAAGTGAAAACTGAAATTAAGTTAAAGGACCTAATTAAGCCTGATTTATATTATATAATAAGTATTATATATATATATATATATATATATACATATATATATATTGGTTAGAAAGAGAGAAAAGGAGAAAGTTAGAAAAGAAGAAGAAAAACAGAGGGAAAGAAGAGAAGGAAGAGGGAGAAGAGGAAAATCATCAAAATCAATGCTTGGACTTCGATTAATCGGGTAAGGGTGAGAAATTTCGATTATATCTTGCTTGTGTATGTATATGTGTATGTTTTCTTGAATTGTTTGGTTGTGTTCCTATAGTTTTCATTTTAGGTTGAATTTGGTTAAATCGATAGAAATCGATGTTTTCGCGGACAAAAATCGGAATAAATTGCGTAGTTGTGTCGAGTGATGTTAGGCCGTGATCGAGTATACTTGTTTGATCGAATTTGATTGATTTTGTAAGTTTTTGCATTTTTGGAGATTTGAGGGTTTAAGATTCGGATTGAAATCGAAAGTCGTAGAATTCACGTTTGATGGTTCCAAATCACTACTATATGTTTGGTATGAATGAGTATGTGTTTGTTTCGAAAAAAATAATTGAATCGGTCGGATTTTCGGGCACTTTTGCACAAACCCGTAGCAGTTTTTAGGCAAAATTCTGGTTTTTGGAAAAACTTCAAAAATTCATAACTCTTGAACCGTAAGTCGGTTTTGACCCCCGTTCGAAGCGTTGGAAAGCTAACGAGATGTTATTTCTAGAAAAAATGGTTTTGAGGTCTGTATCTAGTTCAATTATAGCAGAAAATTGAAACTATATCGTTGTGTTGATTTTTACCGTCGTGAATGTGTGCGATTGAGGTGTTATCGTGCAATATGCTTTTGTTATATAACGTATAGCTTGTGTGTGCTGTTATACGATGTGTTGTGGGTAGCCTTTGTGGTGTGAATCCCTTGTGGAAGTAATTGTGATTGTATGATTGTTGTGGTTTGTGATGATATGCATTGTTTATATGCAATTCAATGTGTGTTATTTGGTGGCCTGATGGCAAGTATATGCATTGTTTGAATTGTTTTCAATGCATGAATATTGATGATGAGATAATTCATATTGTTGAATTGTGAATGTATGGAATTGATGAGTTGAAATATATGCATGATTATGGTTGCATATATGTGTGAAGATGCATTTGATTGTCATGAGTTCTTGTGTGTCAAGTATCATGATATGCATTGTTGTGACGTCCTGAGTGACAGATTGGTTCCAGATGGAATCCGCTATAACATCGTGTGCCCATGTGGGGTGTGAGCGATGATTATAGACGATCGTGTGCCCATGTGGGGTGTGAGCGATCGGGTCGTGTGCCCGTATGGGGTGTGAGCGATCGGGTCGTGTGCCCGTGTGGGGTGTGAGCGATCCATAAACGTCGTGTCCCCGTGTGGGGTGTGAGCGACGGGGAACATCGTTTGCCCGACGGGGTGTTACGTGAGTGATCCTCAGTAACGAGCGATGGTTCCAGCAGAGTTCTTGAGTGAACTCGAGATGATTGAGTCGGTACCGCATTGCATTTGCATAGAGTCGTAAGTCGGTCTCTATGATTTGCATTTATCATATTTATAATTGTGCATTGATGAATAAACATGAATATGTATGTTTATGTGGAATGATAAGAATTGTGAAAGTATGCATGATGAATATGCTTGGTTTTGTATATTTATACATTGTGAGTTATATGAGTGAGTTGTGATGAATTATGGTGAGAATTGTGAATGGATCCGTTATGTGTGGAAAATCATGATTTGATTTATTATGTGTGATATGTTTTGTATTTGTGGCATGCTATATGTGTTAGTATGTAATGGTATGGGTGAGATGATTTATACATGTGTTTGAATGTGTGTTTGCATATTATTATGCAATCTTGATTTAGTTGTTATTTCTCACCCTTCTGCTGTGGTTTGTTGCTCTATGAGGCAATTGCAGATTAGTGTCTTGGAGGCTTTTGTGGAGATTAGTCCTCCGTCCTTTGTTGTCTGTCTGCTCTGATACGTAGCACGGGAGTCGGGGAACGATTATGTTATATATGTATATAATTGTGGATTATATTTTTGTATTACTTTTGTATGTGTACTTTGACGTTATAAACCATTTATTTTGTAAAACAAGTCGGTTATGGATCTTCCGCTTTATTCCATAATTGACATTTCCTTTAATATGAAAAAAGTTTCCCCTTGAGGGTATTCAATTGTTTGTGTTATGTATCAAATATATGAGCAGGGATTGTGTATTCTTTATTTAAATGTGGCATCCTTGTTCCTGTCGGAAAATAAATTTTTAGTTACTCTGATTTTCTTTATGTATTATTTATTCACGATAGGAATTGGGGTGTTACAAAGTGGTATCAGAGCAGGTCGGTCCGTCCGGCCAAGTTGTTGAGTCAGTTGGTGTGACAGTTGAATACTGTCGGTGTTGTTTGTTCCTCAGTACGTGATATGTGTGTGGAACACTGTCAGTGCTTTCTGGTTTTCTAATCTTTTGTCTTCAGGATTGTGAATGAAATAAGTGGGGGAGAAGCTGGTACTTCTCCATGTTGCTTCAGGTGTGGAGTGCTGGCTCAGTGTGTTGTGAATTGCAAGATTGTAAGTGTTGTTTGGACAGTGTTGTTCCCGATTCTGGAAGAATTGCAGAGGTAAGCCTTATGTCAACTAAGGATTTGTGCCTTAGGTCGTTTTGTGCACAGGATGTAAGGAAGGCTATTATAGTTTGGTAAAGAAGGTTTATGCCCCATCATGATTGTCGGCTGTCTATTGGTAAATTGAGGAACTGATCACTCTTAATCTCTTGTTGATAGCAGACAAAAATTATGTTGAATGGAATAAGCGGGTCTTTCCGGCTTTGATGGTGTGTTCAATGAATTGTTTGGAATTTAAGGAAATGGTTACAGATTGTTTTGTTGAATTGATGAAGATTCTTATACTGGAAGATGAGACGGATTAGAGGCTTTGGTATGTTGGTCCAGTTGGGAAATTTTGAGAGAGAATGATTGGGCATCGTTAATGGTTGTTCTCAGAGAGAAGAGTGTGAACTCAAATTGGACGAAGGTAAGGATTTGAGGTTTGAATCTGCTAAGTAAATAGAAGAACTTTTAGGAAGTGAAACTCAGATTGAAAGAGCGGTTGGAAGATTTACTGGAAAAGGGATTTGTGATACCAGGTGTGTCGTCTTAGAGAGCTCCAGTATTGATAGTAATACAAGGGGATGCTGATCGAATGGAATAACAAGCATGTTGTGTATGACGGTATTGAGATTATGGAAAGCAAAACTTAGAGTTCTGGTGAGGTTTGAAGTCTTGGGAGTTTTAAGGCATTAATGGAAATGTTGAGAGAACCCTTAGGTGGGGATGTAATATTTGAGAGTTCTTTTTGGTTGGTGGTTAATATATGTTGGGATTTATGGAATCTGGACTGTCACGAGAAGGAATGGTGTATGGATTACTGACAGTTGAATAAGGTAACGATTGAGAATACGTGTCCACTTTCGGGAATAGATGATTGGAATGGTTTGGTTGAGTTTGAGTGAAATTGCAATTGTTTGGAATGTTTGATAAGAGTGGTGAATGGTGTGAGTTGAGGTTTTGATCGATTTAATGTGACTGGTTATGGTTGTTATCGTTGGGATAGGCTGTTATGTACTCGGTTAAGCTTGTGTGTGAGTAACCAGTTACCCAGGGAAAAGAATTTTTGCAAGAACTTTAAGAATTTATATCTTTTGGAATTTGTTTGGGTATTACAACGAGCAGTGATGTTATTTGGTGTTAGTAAGGAATCTGTAATGTTTGTGGAGTAGAGGAATCGTATCTTCCATATTTATTTGGATAAGGTCGTAGTGGTTTTAATTGAGAATATTTGGATCTGTTATAAACTCAGAGGAAGAACATGTAGAGTGTTTGCGAATTGCATTACAAGTGTTGAAAAGAGACAAAGTGGTATGCTAGGTTATTCAAGTGAGAATTTTGGTTGAAAAATGGTTAGTTTTCTTAGAGTGGTTATTTCAGATGAGAGTATGGTTACTGGCTCCATCGGAAGTAGATGTAGTTCTACAAGGAGAGGCTCCGAAGTTGGTTAAAGAGATTAGAAACTTTTGGGCTCAGTTGGTTGTTACAGAAGGCTATGGAAGACTTTGCTAAGTTCGTACTTCTATTATCTCAGTTGACTTGCAAAGGGTGAGTAATTTGTTTTGGATGTTCGTTGTGAGTAAGTTTTGATGAGTTTAGTCTGTGTGTTAATGCAAGAGGGTAAAGTCGTGGCTTATGCTTTACGACAATTGAGAATTTATGAAAGGATCTATACTATTCTGGATTTGGAATTGGTTGCGGTCATATTGTGTTGGAATATTTGGAGGTATTATCTTTATGGTTCTAGGCTCGAAGTGTTTGGTAATCACAAGAGTTTAGAGTGCGTGTTTGGTCTGAAGGAATAGAGTATGAGACAACGAGAAGGGTTGGAATTCGTGACGAGTTATGAATTTGGCTCAGATTATCCTATTGGTAAAGTTAATGTCGTGCGTGATGAGTTAAGTTGGAAGTTTTTATACATGGTAGTTTTGATGGTTGCGAGTAATCAGAGTGCGCAGCAGAAGCGTGAGGGGGCACATTTTGTATTTACGTGTGGGACTTGTAAGAGTTCATAGGTTGAACATTGAGAACATGTAGGAATGGTGAGACTATTGGACGTTTCAAAATGGAAGTGTTAGGTGGAAGGTTTGAATATTATTCATGGGCTACTATGTAAATGGATGTTTTGATTGTATGTTCGATTGGTGAATCGTAGAATTGTTGTAATTAACAAGGATGTTGGTATTATGGTTGTGTGGAGGTTGTTTAAGCGATGTTGTGTCGTGGAACTTGTGTTCTTGTTTGTGTTGTTGCCTCGTTTCCATCGTGTTGGTTCGAGTGCGAGTAGCTAATTCCGGTGTGTGTTCGTAGCTTGGGTTTTCTTTGAGTTGTGAGTTGGTCGTCAAGTGCATTGTATGAGCTTTGCATCTTGTCGTTGTAGTTGGCGTCGTTGTCGTGTCGTGGTTGTAGTTGTTGTTAGCAAGATAGTTTGTCAGTTTGTGTTATTCATGGTGTGCCTAGTGTTGGCATGTTAGTTGGTTAGTCGGATGCGAGAGTCGTGTCCGGGGTTGTTCCTGTCAGTTATATTTTTGAGGACGAAAATTTCTAAGTGGGGGAGAATTGTAACGCCCCGATTTGTTTAATTGTATTTATTTATTTCATTTATGTGAATTTTGTTATATGTGTGAATTTATTGTATTTTACCTGCTAATTGAGTTAATTGGTTAATTTTCCTGATAGGTAAAATATTTGCAATAAATTATAATTTCTTTTCAACTTTTATTTTCGAAATATATTTCATCGTTGTTTATGTTTTATCGCATTTTGAGAGCGTTTGGGAGATATTGGAGCGTAAGGGCAAAATGGTCATTTGATTAGTTAGATATTTTAGAAAAATTATATATTTTTATAAATAGAGATTTGAGAGAAAAAAAGAGTATTTTAAGGTAACTCTAATAATTGATCAATTGGTATTAGAAGACAAAATATCAATTGGAGATATTTTACCCTATTGGATTTATATTATATAATAAGTATTATATATATATATATTGGTTAGAAAGAGAGAAAAAGAGAAAGTTAGAAAAGAAGAAGAAAAACAGAGGGAAAGAAGAGAAGGAAGAGGGAGAAGAGGAAAATCATCAAAATCAATGCTTGGACTTCGATTAATCGGGTAAGGGTGAGAAGTTTCGATTATATCTTGCTTGTGTATGTATATGTGTATGTTTTCTTGAATTGTTTGGTTGTGTTCCTATAGTTTTCATTTTAGGTTGAATTTGGTTAAATCGATAGAAATCGATGTTTTCACGGACAAAAATTGGAATAAATTGCGTAGTTGTGTCGAGTGATGTTAGGCCGTGATCGAGTATGCTTGTTTTATCGAATTTGGTTGATTTTGTAAGTTTTTGCATTTTTGGAGATTTGAGGGTTTAAGATTCGGATTGAAATCGAAAGTCGTAGAATTCACGTTTGATGGTTCCAAATCACTACTATATGTTTGGTATGAATGAGTATGTGTTTGTTTCGAAAAAAATAATTGAATCGGTCGGATTTTTGGGCACTTTTGCACAAACCCGTAGCAGTTTTTAGGCAAAATTCTGGTTTTTGGAAAAACTTCAAAAATTCATAACTCTTGAACCGTAAGTCGGTTTTGACCCCCGTTCGAAGCGTTGGAAAGCTAACGAGATGTTCTTTCTAGGAAAAATGGTTTTGAGGTCTGTATCTAGTTCAATTATAGCAAAAACTTGAAACCGTCTCGTTGTGTTGATTTTTACCGTCGTGAATGTGTGCGATTGAGGTGTTATCGTGCAATATGCTTTTGTTATATAACGTATAGCTTGTGTGTGCTGTTATACGATGTGTTGTGGGTAGCCTTTGTAGTGTGCATCTCTTGTGAAAGTAATTGTGATTGTATGATTGTTGTGGTTTGTGATGATATGCATTGTTTATATGCAATTCAATGTGTGTTATTTGGTGGCCTGATGACAAGTATATGCATTGTTTGAATTGTTTTCAATGCATGAATATTGATGATGAGATAATTCATATTGTTGAATTGTGAATGTATGGAATTGATGAGTTGAAATATATGCATGATTATGGTTGCATATATGTGTGACGATGCATTTGATTGTCATGAGTTCTTGTGTGTCAAGTATCATGATATGCATTGTTGTGACGTTCTGAGTGACAGATTAGTTCCAGATTGAATCCGCTATAACATCGTGTGCCCATGTGGGGTGTGAGCGATGATTATAGATGATCGTGTGCCCATGTGGGGTGTGAGCGATCGGGTCGTGTGCCCGTGTGGGGTGTGAGCGATCGGGTCGTGTGCCCGTGTGAGGTGTGAGCGATCCATAAACGTCGTGTGCCCGTGTGGGGTGTGAGCGACGGGGAACATCGTTTGCCCGACGGGGTGTTACGTGAGTGATCCTCAGTAACGAGCGATGGTTCCAGCAGAGTTCTTGAGTGAACTCGAGATGATTGAGTCAGTACCGCATTGCATTTGCATAGAGTCGTAAGTCGGTCTCTATGATTTGCATTTATCATCTCTATAATTGTACATTGATGAATAAACATGAATATGTATGTTTATGTGGAATGATAAGAATTGTGAAAGTATGCATGATGAATATGCTTGGTTTTGTATATATAACATTGTGATGTATATGAGTGAGTTGTGATGAATTGTGGTGAGAATTGTGAATGGATGCGTTATGTGTGGAAAATCATGATTTGATTTATTATGTGTGATATGTTTTGTATTTGTGGCATGCTATATGTGTTAGTATGTGATGGTATGGGTGAGATGATTTATACATGTGTTTGAATGTGTGTTTGCATATCATTATGCAATCTTGATTTAGTTGTTATTTCGCACCCTTCTGCTGTGGTTTGTTGCTCTATGAGGCAATTGCAGATTAGTGTCTTGGAGGCTTTTGTGGAGATTAGTCCTCCGTCCTTTGTTGTCTGTCTGCTCTGATACGTAGCACGGGAGTCGGGGAACGATTATGTTATATATGTATATAATTGTGGATTATATTTTTGTATTACTTTTGTATGTGTACTTTGACGTTATAAACCATTTATTTTGTAAAACAAGTCGGTTATGGATCTTCCGCTTTATTCCATAATTAACATTTCCTTTAATATGAAAAAAGTTTCCCCTTGAGGGTATTCAATTGTTTGTGTTATGTATCAAATATATGAGCAGGGATTGTGTATTCTTTATTTAAATGTGGCATCCTTGTTCCTGTCGGAAAATAAATTTTTAGTTACTCTGATTTTATTTATTTATTATTTATTCACGATGGGAATTGGGGTGTTACAAAGTGGTATCAGAGCAGGTCGGTCCGTCCGGCCAAGTTGTTGAGTCAGTTGGTGTGACAGTTAAATACTGTCGGTGTTGTTTGTTCCTCAGTACGTGATATGTGTGTGGAACACTGTCAGTGCTTTCTGGTTTTCTAATCTTTTGTCTTCAGGATTGTGAATGAGATAAGTGGGGGAGAAGCTGGTACTTCTCCATGTTGCTTCAGGTGTGGAGTGCTGGCTCAGTGTGTTGTGAATTGCAAGATTGTAAGTGTTGTTTGGACAATGTTGTTCCCGATTCTGGAAGAATTACAGAGGTAAGGCTTATGTCAACTAAGGATTTGTGCCTTAGGTCGTTTTGTGCACAGGATGTAAGGAAGGCTATTATAGTTTGGTAAAGACGGTTTATGCCCCATCATGATTGTCGGCTGTCTATTGGTAAATTGAGGAACTGATCACCCTTAATCTCTTGTTGATAGCAGACAAAAATTATGTTGAATGGAATAAGCGGGTCTTTCCGGCTTTGATGGTGTGTTCAATGAATTGTTTGGAATTTAAGGAAATGGTTACAGATTGTTTTGTTGAATTGATGAAGATTCTTATACTGGAAGATGAGACGGATTAGAGGCTTTGGTATGTTGGTCCAGTTGTGAAATTTTGAGAGAGAATGATTGGGCATCGTTAATGGTTGTTCTCAGAGAGAAGAGTGTGAACTCAAATTGGACGAAGGTAAGGATTTGAGGTTTGAATCTGCTAAGTAAGTAGAAGAACTTTTAGGAAGTGAAACTCAGATTGAAAGAGCGGTTGGAAGATTTACTGGAAAAGGGATTTGTGATACCAGGTGTGTCGTCTTAGAGAGCTCCAGTATTGATAGTAATACAAGGGGATGATGATCAAATGGAATAACAAGCATGTTGTGTATGACGGTGTTGAGATTATGGAAAGCAAAACTTAGAGTTCTGGTGAGGTTTGAAGTCTTGGGAGTTTTAAGGCATTAATGGAAATGTTGAGAGAACCCTTAGGTGGGGATGTAATATTTGAGAGTTCTTTTTGGTTGGTGGTTAATATATGTTGGGATTTATGGAATCTGGACTGTCACGAGAAGGAATGGTGTATGGATTACTGACAGTTGAATAAGGTAACGATTGAGAATACGTGTCCACTTTCGGGAATAGATGATTGGAATGGTTTGGTTGAGTTTGAGTGAAATTGCAATTGTTTGGAATGTTTGATAAGAGTGGTGAATGGTGTGAGTTGAGGCTTTGATCGATTTAATGTGACTGGTTATGGTTGTTATCGTTGGGATAGGCTGTTATGTACTCGGTTAAGCTTGTGTGTGAGTAACCAGTTACCCAGGGAAAAGAATTTTTGCAAGAACTTTAAGAATTTATATCTTTTGGAATTTGTTTGGGTATTACAACGAGCAGTGATGTTATTTGGTGTTAGTAAGGAATCTGTAATGTTTGTGGAGTAGAGGAATCGTATCTTCCATATTTATTTGGATAAGGTCGTAGTGGTTTTAATTGAGAATATTTGGATCTGTTATAAACTCAGAGGAAGAACATGTAGAGTGTTTGCGAATTGCATTACAAGTGTTGAAAAGAGACAAAGTGGTATGCTAGGTTATTCAAGTGAGAATTTTGGTTGGAAAATGGTTAGTTTTCTTAGAGTGGTTATTTCAGATGAGAGTATGGTTACTGGCTCCATCGGAAGTAGATGTAGTTCTACAAGGAGAGGCTCCGAAGTTGGTTAAAGAGATTAGAAACTTTTGGGCTCAGTTGGTTGTTACAGAAGGCTATGGAAGACTTTGCTAAGTTCGTACTTCTATTATCTCAGTTGACTTGCAAAGGGTGAGTCATTTGTTTTGGATGTTCGTTGTGAGTAAGTTTTGATGAGTTTAGTCTGTGTGTTAATGCAAGAGGGTAAAGTCGTGGCTTATGCTTTACGACAATTGAGGATTTATGAAAGGATCTATACTATTCTGGATTTGGAATTGGTTGCGGTCGTATTGTGTTGGAATATTTGGAGGTATTATCTTTATGGTTCTAGGCTCGAAGTGTTTGGTAATCACAAGAGTTTAGAGTGCGTGTTTGGTCTGAAGGAATAGAGTATGAGACAACGAGAAGGGTTGGAATTCGTGACGAGTTATGAATTTGGCTCAGATTATCCTATTGGTAAAGTTAATGTCGTGCGTGATGAGTTAAGTTGGAAGTTTTTATACATGGTAGTTTTGATGGTTGCGAGTAATCAGAGTGCGCAGCAGAAGCGTGAGGGGGCACATTTTGTATTTACGTGTGGGACTTGTAAGAGTTCATAGGTTGAACATTGAGAACATGTAGGAATGGTGAGACTATTGGACGTTTCAAAATGGAAGTGTTAGGTGGAAGGTTTGAATATTATTCATGGGCTACTATGTAAATGGATGTTTTGATTGTATGTTCGATTGGTGAATCGTAGCATTGTTGTAATTAACAAGGATGTTGGTATTATGGTTGTGTGGAGGTTGTTTAAGCGATGTTGTGTCGTGGAACTTGTGTTCTTGTTTGTGTTGTTGCCTCGTTTCCATCGTGTTGGTTCGAGTACGAGTAGCTAATTCCGGTGTGTGTTCGTAGCTTGGGTTTTCTTTGAGTTGTGAGTTGGTCGTCAAGTGCATTGTATGGGCTTTGCATCTTGTCGTTGTAGTTGGCGTCATTGTCGTGTCGTGGTTGTAGTTGTTGTTAGCAAGATAGTTTGTCAGTTTGTGTTATTCATGGTGTGCCTAGTGTTGGCATGTTAGTTGGTTAGTCGGATGCGAGAGTCGTGTCCGGGGTTGTTCCTCTCAGTTATATTTTCGAGGACGAAAATTTCTAAGTGGGGGAGAATTGTAACGCCCCGATTTGTTTAATTGTATTTATTTATTTCATTTATGTGAATTTTGTGATATGTGTGAATTTATTGTATTTTACCTGCTAATTGAGTTAATTGGTTAATTTTCCTGATAGGTAAAATATTTACAATAAATTATAATTTCTTTTCAACTTTTATTTTCGAAATATATTTCATCGTTGTTTATGTTTTATCGCATTTTGAGAGCGTTTGGGAGATATTGGAGCGTAAGGGCAAAATGGTCATTTGATTAGTTAGATATTTTAGAAAAATTATATATTTTTATAAATAGAGATTTGAGAGAAAAAGAGAGTATTTTAAGGTAACTCTAATAATTGATCAATTGGTATTAGAAGACAAAATATCAATTGGAGATATTTTACCCTATTAGATTTATATTATATAATAAGTATTATATATATATATATATATATATATATTGGTTAGAAAGAGAGAAAAAGAGAAAGTTAGAAAAGAAGAAGAAAAACAGAGGGAAAGAAGAGAAGGAAGAGGGAGAAGAGGAAAATCATCAAAATCAATGCTTGGACTTCGATTAATCGGGTAAGGGTGAGAAGTTTCGATTATATCTTGCTTGTGTATGTATATGTGTATGTTTTCTTGAATTATTTGGTTGTGTTCCTATAGTTTTCATTTTAGGTTGAATTTGGTTAAATCGATAGAAATCGATGTTTTCACGGACAAAAATTGGAATAAATTGCGTAGTTGTGTCGAGTGATGTTAGGCCGTGATCGAGTATGCTTGTTTTATCGAATTTGGTTGATTTTTTAAGTTTTTGCATTTTTGGAGATTTGAGGGTTTAAGATTCGGATTGAAATCGAAAGTCGTAGAATTCACGTTTGATGGTTCCAAATCACTACTATATGTTTGGTATGAATGAGTATGTGTTTGTTTCGAAAAAAATAATTGAATCGGTCGGATTTTCGGGCACTTTTGCACAAACCCGTAGCAATTTTTAGGCAAAATTCTGGTTTTTGGAAAAACTTCAAAAATTCATAACTCTTGAACCGTAAGTCGGTTTTGACCCCCGTTCGAAGCGTTGGAAAGCTAACGAGATGTTGTTTCTAGGAAAAATGGTTTTGAGGTCTGTATCTAGTTCAATTATAGCAGAAAATTGAAACCGTATCGTTGTGTTGATTTTTACCGTCGTGAATGTGTGCGATTGAGGTGTTATCGTGCAATATGCTTTTGTTATATAACGTATAGCTTGTGTGTGCTGTTATACGATGTGTTGTGGGTAGCCTTTGTGGTGTGCATCTCTTGTGAAAGTAATTGTGATTGTATGATTGTTGTGGTTTGTGATGATATGCATTGTTTATATGCAATTCAATGTGTGTTATTTGGTGGCCTGATGGCAAGTATATGCATTGTTTGAATTGTTTTTAATGCATGAATATTAATGATGAGATAATTCATATTGTTGAATTGTGAATGTATGGAATTGATGAGTTGAAATATATGCATGATTATGGTTGCATATATGTGTGACGATGCATTTGATTGTCATGAGTTCTTGTGTGTCAAGTATCATGATATGGATTGTTGTGACGTTCTGAGTGACAGATTAGTTCCAGATTGAATCCGCTATAACATCGTGTGCCCATGTGGGGTGTGAGCAATGATTATAGATGATCGTGTGCCCATGTGGGGTGTGAGCGATCGGGTCGTGTGCCCGTGTGGGGTGTGAGCGATCGGGTCGTGTGCCCGTGTGGGGTGTGAGCGATCCATAAACGTCGTGTGCCCGTGTGGGGTGTGAGCGACGGGGAACATCGTTTGCCCGACGGGGTGTTACGTGAGTGATCCTCAGTAACGAGCGATGGTTCCAGCAGAGTTCTTGAGTGAACTCGAGATGATTGAGTCGGTACCCGCATTGCATTTGCATAGAGTCGTAAGTCGGTCTCTATGATTTGCATTTATCATCTTTATAATTGTGCATTGATGAAGAAACATGAATATGTATGTTTATGTGGAATGATAAGAATTGTGAAAGTATGTATGATGAATATGCTTGGTTTTGTATATATATACATTGTGATGTATATGAGTGAGTTGTGATGAATTGTGGTGAGAATTGTGAATGGATGCGTTATGTGTGGAAAATCATGATTTGATTTATTATGTGTGATATGTTTTGTATTTGTGGCATGCTATATGTGTTAGTATGTGATGGTATGGGTGAGATGATTAATACATGTGTTTGAATGTGTGTTTGCATATCATTATGCAATCTTGATTTAGTTGTTATTTCTCACCCTTCTGCTGTGGTTTGTTGCTCTATGAGGCAATTGCAGATTAGTGTCTTGGAGGCTTTTGTGGAGATTAGTCCTCCGTCCTTTGTTGTCTGTCTGCTCTGATACGTAGCACGGGAGTCGGGGAACGATTATGTTATATATGTATATAATTGTGGATTATATTTTTGTATTACTTTTGTATGTGTACTTTGACGTTATAAACCATTTATTTTGTAAAACAAGTCGGTTATGGATCTTCCGCTTTATTCCATAATTGACATTTCCTTTAATATGAAAAAAGTTTCCCCTTGAGGGTATTCAATTGTTTGTGTTATGTATCAAATATATGAGCAGGGATTGTGTATTCTTTATTTAAATGTGGCATCCTTGTTCCTGTCGGAAAATAAATTTTTAGTTACTCTGATTTTATTTATGTATTATTTATTCACGATAGGAATTGGGGTGTTACAAAGTGGTATCAGAGCAGGTCGGTCTGTCCGGCCAAGTTGTTGAGTCAGTTGGTGTGACAGTTGAATACTGTCGGTGTTGTTTGTTCCTCAGTACGTGATATGTGTGTGGAACACTGTCAGTGCTTTCTGGTTTTCTAATCTTTTGTCTTCAGGATTGTGAATGAGATAAGTGGGGGAGAAGCTGGTACTTCTCCATGTTGCTTCAGGTGTGGAGCGCTGACTCAGTGTGTTGTGAATTGCAAGATTGTAAGTGTTGTTTGGACAGTGTTGTTCCCGATTCTGGAAGAATTGCAGAGGTAAGGCTTATGTCAACTAAGGATTTGTGCCTTAGGTCGTTTTGTGCACAGGATGTAAAGAAGGCTATTATAGTTTGGTAAAGACGGTTTATGCCCCATCATGATTGTCGGTTGTCTATTGGTAAATTGAGGAACTGATCACCCTTAATCTCTTGTTGATAGCAGACAAAAATTATGTTGTATGGAATAGGCGGGTCTTTCCGGCTTTGATGGTGTGTTCAATGAATTGTTTGGAATTTAAGGAAATGGTTACAGATTGTTTTGTTGAATTGATGAAGATTCTTATACTGGAAGATGAGACAGATTAGAGGCTTTGGTATGTTGGTCGAGTTGGGAAATTTTGAGAGAGAATGATTGGGCATCGTTAATGGTTGTTCTCAGAGAGAAGAGTGTGAACTCAAATTGGACGAAGGTAAGGATTTGAGGTTTGAATCTGCTAAGTAAGTAGAAGAACTTTTAGGAAGTGAAACTCAGATTGAAAGAGCGGTTGGAAGATTTACTGGAAAAGGGATTTGTGATACCAGGTGTGTCGTCTTAGAGAGCTCCGGTATTGATAGTAATACAAGGGGATGTGTAGCGAGCGATTTTTTGGACGTGCTTGCGAGGCACAACCGCTCTTCGGTGTTACTACTACAGCTCGATTCATTTTTTATCCTGTTAAAGCTGATGAAGGAAGGGAAATAAATGTCTCCAACTAACCCTGCTTGCATACTGAGTTTGAACAGCGGTCTGTTCGGTTACAGATACCTCAAAGATTCGGGGACTTACTCAGGTTATCTGTTCAATGAGATGTTTAGGATGTTAGGACTGATTTCTTTTCTGATAGATACGTGAAAGTATGGGATTTTGGGTTTTTGTTTAGTGTGCTCGCTAAGATCTTTTCTTTCGATCTTATGCCTACGTATTCCCGTTTACCGAAACAGGGAAATCAGAGCGTTCGTAGTTCCTCCTATTCTATGGGAGGAAATTGGTTTTTTGGTGTCTTGTTCAAAGCCCAAGACGTGAAGCGAAAGGTTGTTTGTATCTCGTTCAAAGCCCAAGATGTGAAGCTGAAAAGGTCTCGACTTTAGAGAGAGTTTGTCATCTCTAAAGAGGGATGAAGGAGAATTACTTTAACTGGGATACGCGGATCCGAGCAATGCCATAATTTCCGAAGAAGGGGTTTTAACCTGAAGGAGAAGACTTTAACTCTGTGTAGAGAGCAACGCCATCTTTCCTTAGGAATTCCTCATGCTAAAAGAAGGATAGTGGCATGGATGTAGATGATCCAGAGGCTTGCCGCTTACAGCGATTAGATGAAAGGGAAGGAGTTGTTGATGTTTGAGTACTGTGAACGAGGCACAGATTTGATGCTAAAAGGTTAATTGGATCAACCAGTAGTTTTCTTATACAAAGACTAAGAGGAGGCTAATTTCCGCTAGGGAAAATCATTATACAAAGCCTAAGAGGAGGCTGAAAGGTTTGACTCAGCTGGAGAATCTTTTATAGCTCGTATGAAGCCCGAGATGGAGGCTGAAAAAGAGTTTGACTCTTGCTTATGGAATTTGTATCTCGTACGAGGCCCGAGATGGAGGCAAAAGGATGAGTAACTCAATGAAGGAGGCTTTTATACTCAACAAGAGAGTGTTTTTGTATCTCGTACAAAGCCTAAGATGGAGGCTGAAATTTGTTTGGCTCAAAAAGAACCTTTTTGTATCTCGTATAAGGCCCGAGATGGAGGCTAAAAAAGGTTTGCTCCGCTGGGGAGAATCATTTGTACAAAGCCCAAGAGGAGGCTAACTTATGCTGAGGATAAGAAGGATCATTATACGAAGCCTAAGAGGAGGCGAAAAGGAGACCGACTCCTTTAGGGATATCATTATACAAAGCCTTAGAGGAGGCTATCTGCTGGTGACTGTTTTAGTTGAGTGACAGATCCAGTATACTGATTTTTAAAGAGAAAATAAGTTCTTATATGAGCAACACTGTACTCGAGGATTTGGTTCGAGGACCCGGGATATTTCCTGTTTCTTTAAGGAAAGGGGAAATCCAAAGGGTATTGAGATTGTCCGAGTCTGCGGGTTTCTTCCTATCTAACGAAAGGGTCGCTTGAGAATGTCTTTGAGACTCAAGGAAAATAGACTGTCCAAGTCTAGAGTTTTATCTTTTGTACTATGCTTTTAGAAACAGTAGTAGACTCTGGAAAGGACTGCTCTATGAAGATTACTAAGTTCTGTGCCTATACCTATAAGAGGTCGTCGGGATAATTTGTACGAAGCCCAAGAGGAGGCCGGAAGCTTTGAAGAAGCCGATCGGTCCCTGTACGAAGCTCAAGAGAAGGCTATCATTCCCGGAGGAAGAGATCATTATACAAAGCCTAAGAGGAGGCTGGAAGCTTTGAAGAAGCCGATCGGTCCTTGTTCGAAGCCCAAGAGAAGGCTATCATTCCTGGAGGAAGAGATCATTATACAAAGCCTAAGAGGAGGCTGTCAATACTTCTAAGAAGCCGACGGGTCCTTGTACTAAGTCCAAGAGAAGGCGGGGTTGCTTATAGGAAGCCTGAGGGTCCTTGTACGATGCCCAAGAGGAGGCCGATGCTTTTAAGAAGCCCGTGGGTCCATCATCTCCTTTCCATTAGGAGAGATAACTCTTTTAAAGATAAAAACCACTGGTAAACGTGCGAGGTTTACTATCCAGCGACTTTTAACTTTTAAAGAGGGTTCCTTAGTTAAGGTCAAAGATTATGACCGTAGTGGGTCCCCAAACCCCGAGACATTCAAGGCAAGCTATTCACAAGGAATAGATCGAGTCAGGAACGTTCGAGAATTTGGAAGAAACTCAAAGATGCCATTCACAGAGAATACATTCATCTTTGGGAGTAGAGTTTCTTGATGATTCCTAAGGAGGACAGCCGAAGAGAAGACTGTATCTGGTGCTCCTATTGGGGATCTAGGTGTCTATTTCTACGACTAAATGAAACGGCGTCACCTAGTTCTAGACGTAGTTGCTGGGGAAACTCGAAATATCTATACTATTATTACACAGTTGATATGAGTTTATGAAAGGAGACTTACAGTGAGCAGCCCCACAATACAGTTTATATATATGAAAGCAGTAAATGAAAGCGATAACCACTTACTCGGTTGTAGAGCTTCCATGCTGTTTGGTTAGTTGTTCAACAAAGAAAGAAAAAACAACAATATATTCAAAATCAAAGGAGAAAGTGCTTTGAAAAAGAAAGATTTGGGGCTTACAGCTCAAGGAGAGGCCCAGGGTTTTACCAGTGATTGCACTGTTGAATTTGTACAGAGGGACTTATACAAGTGACTGTGGCCCAAAAAGGTTTTTCTGTACAAAGGGATGGGTCTTACACTCTCTCAAGAGGCCCAAAAAGTTTTTAAAGAAAAAGAGTGGGGCTTATAACACGAGGGTAGGCCCAATTGACTTTTCGTTTAAAATGGCGATCGCGCCAAGGTTTTCTTTTAACGCAGAGGGACTTATACAATAAGTCAGGCCCAAAATGTTTTGGTTAAAAGGGGGTTGGGTCTTACACTCTATTAGAGGCCCAAAGTGTTTTGAAGAAGAAGAGTGGGGCTTATAACACGAGGGTAGGCCCAGATGATTTTTTTGAAAAGGCGATGATCGCGCCGTTTGTTTTTTACGGTATCGGGACTTATACAATAACTGAGGCCCAAAAATGATTTGGTCAAAAAAGGATTGGGTCTTACACTCTATTAGAGGCCCAAAGTGTTTTGAAAATGATTTAAGAGGGTTGAATTAATCCAAAAACCCTAATTTATTTCCAAAAATGTATTTAATTGAATAAAAATTCAATTAAATTGATCAAAAATTGTTTAACACATGGGAAACAAATTGTGATATTGGATTAATGCTTCAAAAATTAAGTATTGACCTACAAAATAAATAGAAAGCATTAAAAGTTGCAAAATCAATGTGGAAATAATATTTCAAATGTTAAAAACAATTAAAATATTAATTCTTTGCAAAAATATCAATTATGTAAAATAAATAATATTTTTGGGATTTTTTGGTAAAATAAAATATTTTAACATTTATGTGAATTATTAAAAAAATAATCAACTCAAAATCATTAAAACTCAGAGAGAAATTAATTTTTGAATCAATTAAACAAAATCACAAAATTCAAATATTCAAATTTATGAAAAATGGCGCCAAGAACAGCTGAAGAACACGCGCGTGTTCTGGGATTCTCAGATTTGCATTTTCTATCCGATCTCCATGAATACGTAATTATAACATGCAATCCACATATCATTATGCTCGTCTCAGCCTCACGATCATGTCTATGTATTTTAATTTCATTTAAATTAAACATACAACAAGAAATCACGAAGAAACCTCAAGAACCCTAATTTCTGCATGAAGGCTAGGATTTTTGATACACGATTCAAACAATGCAATTAATTGAGGGAAAATATTCCATGCATGATTATGAACATATGGCCAAATTATTGTGCGAGGAAATATGCATAGATTGAGAGATGACCAAGTATGTGCTTACCTCCAAGTCGTGACAGCAAGAGCAAATCAAATTCTGAGTTGGAGGTGTTACAGATGAGTTGTGATGATTTGAACAGCTTCCCTGCACCCTATGGAGTGTGTTTGAATGCTTGGACTTGATTGAAATTGGCTGGATCACTCTGTGGTACCTCAGCTGCAACTTGATTGAAAATTTGAGCAACCAGCTGGTGATTTTGTGAAATCTTTGTTCCAGATGTTATGTGAGGTGTGTGAGTGATTGGTTTGGTTGGAATTGCTCTCAAACTCAAAACCCGATAGTGACCTGCCTTTGAAGGCAAAATTGGAGTGAAAGAAGAGATTTTGAGGAAAGCATCTGTTTGATGGCTTTGGTGTACTTAAACTGAACACAAATAAGCTCTATTTATAGTAGAACAAGTTTGTTTTGGGATCCACAGTGAATGGCAACTGCAGCAGGTGTTTCCTCAATGTTGGCCAATGAAAATGCAAGTCTCCTCTAGCCATTGACTAGAGGTTAGGGCACAGGGCTGTGGTTCCCTTGGTCTTGGATAAGTCTTGACTGATTTCAGATGAGAATGGCTCAGTCCATGCCACCTTGATGGCTCCATTAAATGCCTCATTCCAAATTTGGAATCTTGTCCCTATTTTGGCAACTCTAGGTTCAACATGCTATTCCTTGCTCCTTGGACTTTGGAGGCTTGGCTCAATGATTGTCCCCTTTAGATTCAATCCTCAGATGTGTCCAAGTGGATAGGAGCAATTGAAATTGGCTGATTTTGGCAAATCGAGCCAAAATGCAAAATCTGCCTTGCTTTTGACAGATTTCAGCAAGGCAACTTGACAATGTCATATCTCATGATGTAGGTTGAATTTGGCAATGTTCTTGGCCATTTTGGAAAGCCCTTACATGATACAACAACTGTTTGAACAAGTTTGGTTTTGATCTCTTTTGATTCCAAGTGAAAAATCCCCCTACATTTGGCAAAAAGTGAAGGCAAATTCTGACTTAGTGAAAATTTCACTAAGTGTTGGAAAAAGTGAAATTTTCACTTTTCAGCCACTTTGATCACTCCATAACTCAAAATCCTTAATGAATTGGAATGACTTGTAGTTGAAGCTTTTGTAGATGATAATGAGGTCTACAAATCAAGCTTTGGATGGAAAAAATTGGCTTTGTGGTTTAGGAGTTATGGTCCTCCAAAGTTGGTACCCTAGCCACTTTATTTTTAACTTGAAAAAATTCTAAGTTTTTATGGTTACCCCTTTTACAAGTTATCTCACTTTCTTTGGTTTTTCTTGATGAATGATGATTCAAATCATACATTAACATCATTTTAGGGTTAAAAATCAATTTTGGTGAAAAATCTCAAAAAGTCAAAGTTGACTTTTGTGCACAGTTGACTTTTTATCAGATGAATTCCAAACTATGCAATTCTTCAGGAAATCATGTCCTTGACCTAAATCAAACTTGATGGACATGTTCCATGGGTGTCATAGGGTATATTCATTCATGTATTAGGGCTTGGGAGCATGTCCAAGTCAAAAGTCAAAGTTACAGTTGACTTTTCTCGCGAAACCCTAATTGTGGTGCAGATGAAAATGAAACTTGTTGCTCAAGCTTCTTGGATCAATCCATTGTTCAAAATGGATCAATATGGTATATCAAAGACCCTCAAATCATGTCCTGAGGTCTTGGCTCATGGTTTGTCCCAAAAGTCAACTTAGGGGTGAATTAGGTCAAGAAACCCTAATTCCTGATTTTTGATGTATGCATCCCCTGAGGCAAAATTGACTTGATGATTGGGTTCATGAGGTTCCATGGAGTATATTAGGTTATGTTTTGGATCATTGGCTTGTGCCCAGATGAAATTTTTCATCTGGAGGCCCTGGGCGATCAAAACCCAAATTTGGTGACACAGTCGATCTGGAGGCTTGATCCACCTAGAAGGGAGCAGCATTGTGCTTAATCCTTGAAGTGAGAGTCCTTTTGATCCATTATGGATGTTTGAGAGGTTAGACAAGTTGAGGACCAAGTCATTCCTTGATTGATCCTTTGTCTAAGGCTCAGAGAGGGCTTGAAACCCTAGTTCCGATTGCAGTCAATGCTCAACAATTCCTTGAGGAGATTGATGAGGCATGATGATTCATCCATATTGTGATGATGATTTGCACAATGATGGGAAACTTTAGTGGTCAAAATTTGGGGTATGACAGATGCCCATATTTAATCTTCTTGGACCCGAAGGTGTGAATGACGAAAGTATTCGAGCATTCGGGGTGCAAGAGGATTAAATATCGGAATGTCTAAAATTTTGATGGCTATGAATGGCAGCTTGCGCATTCATCTTCTTTTGCTAAGCAATGATGCTTAGAAAAGGTAAACTTCCCCTCGATCCTGGTTTCCAACCAAGGAACTGGTCTAAGTTTCCGATTCCAACTTCCCCTCGATCCTAGTTTCCAACCAAGGAACTGGTCTCAGTTTTCTGAAATAAACTTCCCCTCGATCCTGGTTTCCAACGAAGGAACTGGTCTCAGTTTCTTTTGCAAACTTCCCCTCGATCCTGGTTTCCAACCAAGGAACTGGTCTCAGTTTCTTTTGTCAATAAACTTTATTGACAAGGGACGCTATTAGTAGCGGTTTTCCTCAAACTTCTCGCCGAATTTTCTTGGAGAGATGCCATTTGACGGAAAAAGTTTTGATGTCAGACTTGCTGGGGAACCCAACGTCTGAGTTGTAGAGGTACACAAACTTCTCTGTTGGAGACGCCATTTGTCGATTCTACTGGGGAAAGCGAGTCTCTTGAGAAACTACTTCTGCTTGGGGATATGCATCATACTTTTCTTGGGATCTTCCCAGAGAAACGCCATATGATGGGATCCAATTTTGAGGTGCCGATGACCTTTTCATCAGCGGATTTTTTTCGGAGAAACACTGATGTACCGCCGAATCTCTGTTTAAGAGGCTTTCTCTGGGGATTTTCCTTAATTCGGGAAAGCAAGGATATCATTTTCAATGGCGAAGAGTGATATCTGTTGAAGGTTCTCTGATCTTTCAGAGGTTCAAGTTATCAAAGTGGTCGAGTGCCGACTCTGATCTTAGAGATACACTGGTGGCGAGATTGTCTGGACGCAGCAATTCCTGACGAGGAAAGAACTGACAAACTCGATTGAGAGGACGGTTATCGCGGCAGGATAAGACCGACTCAAGTGATAGTGATGCAATATGAAATGCGAATGTAAATAAAATGCATGATGTATGTATGCTTATGCTGACAAAACAGACGCGGCATACAGAGTAATGGATGAACGTGACTGAATACTCGGCCGTCGCGGGGCGAAGTGTAGTGTTGGTTCAAAATAGCAATTCCACCTTGCTTAGGAGAGATAGTCCCTGTTGGGAGCTATGTTGGTCGGGCTTAGGAGATGAGAACTCGGCCGAAGGTATCAGACGGGAAAACCGCATCTGATACAGTTGATCCTTCATTCAGGCGCACTGGCTTAGAAGGAGTACTTTGATTCTGCACTTCGAAGTTTGCTTACTTCTGGAGAAGCGATAGGTGTTCTTCTGATGTTCAACAGTTAAAAGAAATGCCATCTTTAATTTAAAAGCAGAAAAAGTTTTAACAAGTAAATTCATTTTTTTTCATTTCAAGAATCGCTTATTAAGTTAAACAACGTCGTTCTGTAAAGCTAAAACAAATAAGAATTACAAACAAAAGCACAAGGGCTCAAATTTTATTGATAAGATGGAAATCAGCCTAACGCGTGATTCCAAAGAGTATATACAAAGTTAGAAAATGGTAATTTACAGGGAAAAGGGCTACGTTGAAACATAACGACCACTATCCTTCTACCAACTTTGAATTCTGGGCATCCTGAGCTTCCGTCGTAGATGACCGTTGACTGGAGATTTCCTCCGATGGATGATGTAACTGCTGCTGAGGGACTTGCCTCTGTTGAACATAGTTACTTGCCATTATCCCTAACTTTTGCCTGGATTGTACTGTGATGTTTCCAATCCACCGGGATGATTTTTTTTTATGTCTCTAACTTTTGCCTGGACCGCCCTTTCGGGTTTTCAATCCACCGAGACGTTTTTTTAGGCGAAGTATTTCTTGACTACATCAACATTCGTGGGGTAGGCAAATTCCTCTCCGTCCATGGTTGCAAGTCTCAAGGCGCCGCCTGAGAAAGCTTTCGTGACCACATAGGGGCCATCATAATTCGGAGTCCATTTGCCTCGCGAATCAGAGAGAAATGATTGTATCTTCTTGAGCACGAGGTCTCCTTTCCTGAAGACACGAGGTCGGACCTTTTTGTCAAACGCCCTCTTCATTCTTTGTTGATACAACTGACCGTGGCATAGTGCAGTTATTCTTTTTTCTTCGATCAGATTCAATTCGTCGTGTCGACTTTGACACCATTCAGCTTCGGAAAGCTTAGCTTCCATCAATACTCGGATTGATGGTATCTCTACTTCTATGGGGAGCACTGCCTCCATGCCATACACTAGAGAGAAATGGGTAGCCCCTGTTGAAGTGCGGACAGATGTACGATAACCGTGAAGAGCAAAGGGTAGCATCTCGTGCCAGTCTTTGTAGGTTACAACCATCTTTTGAACGATCTTCTTGATGTTCTTGTTAGCCGCTTCTACCGCTCCGTTCATCTTGGGTCGGTAGGGAGATGAGTTATGGTGTTCGATCTTGAATTCTACGCACAACTCTTTCATCATCTTATTGTTCAAGTTAGATCCATTATCCGTAATGATCTGGCTCGGAACACCATAACGGCAGATGATATTGTTTTTGATAAATCGGACCACCACTTGTCAGGTTACATTAGCTTATGACGCTGCTTCGACCCACTTGGTGAAGTAGTCAATGGCTACTAGGATGAACCGATGTCCGTTTGAAGCCTTAGGTTCAATCAAGCCAATCATGTCGATTCCCCATATGGAAAAAGGCCATGGGGAAGAGAGAACTTTGAGATGCGATGGCGGTACATAAATTTTGTCAGAGTATATCTGACACTTGTGACACCTCCTCATGTACTTGTAGCAGTCGGATTCCATTGTCAACCAATAGTACCCGGCTCTGAGAATTTTTTCTCGCCATTGTATGTCCGTTGGCATGAGTGCCAAAGGATCCTTCATGAATTTCTTTCATAAGCATGTCTGCTTCTGGTCTGTCGACGCATCGGAGCAAGACCATGTCAAAATTCCTCTTATAGAGAGTGTCACCACTCAGGAAGAAGCTTCCAGCTAGCCTTCTGAGGGTCTTTCTGTCTTTCCTGGATGCCCCAGGTGGGTATCCTTGTTTCTGAAGGAAGCATTTGATATCGTGATACTAAGGTTTGTCGTCTATGACTGCTTCGATCGCGAAGATGTAGGCAGGCCGTTCAAGGCGCATTACGTCAATCTTAGGTAGGTCATTCCATCGACCTACACTAATCATGGAAGAAAGAGTGGCTAAAGCATCAGCCATGTGATTCTCACCACGAGGGATGTGATGAAATTCAACTCTGTTGAAGAAGGGTAACAACCTTCTTGCATAGTCTTTGTAAGGAATCAATCCTGATTGGTATGTGTTCTAATCTCCTGTTATCTGATTGATAACCAGGGCTGAATCGCCGTATACGTCCAAGTTTTTTATCCTTAAATCAATCGCTTCTTCGAGACCCATAATACAAGCTTCGTATTCGGCCTCGTTGTTCGTACATTTGAACGTAAGTTTGGCAGTGAAAGGAATGTGGGTACCCTGAGGGGTAACAATGATTGCCCTAATTCCATTTCTGTAATGATTAACTGCTCCGTCAAAGATTAGTCCCCATTGGGAGCCTGGTTCCGGCCCTTCACTGGGTAACGGTTCATCGCAATCTTTCATTTTTAGATACATGACATCTTCATCTGGGAAGTCAAAACCGATTGATTCCTGATCGTCAATCGGTTGATGAGCCAAATGATCGGTTAAAATACTTCCTTTAACGGCTTTTTGAGCGTGGTACTCTATGTTATATTCTGATAGCAGCATTTGCCAACGGGCAATCCTTCCCGTGAGAGCAGGTTTTTCGAGGACGTACTTGATTGGATCCATCTCGGAGACCAACTAAGTAGTATGACGAATCATGTACTGACGAAGACGTTTGGCTGCCCAAGCCAAAGCGCAACAAGTTTTCTCGAGCATCGTGTACCGAGTTTCACAGTCGGTAAACTTCTTGCTCAGATAGTAAATGGCAGACTCTTTCCTTTTGGTTTCGTCCTGTTGGCCAAGTACACATCCCATTGAGTCCTCAAGGACTGTGAGATAAATGATCAGTGCTCTTCCTTCCACTGGTGGTGATAGAATCGACTGATTCAACAGATATTCCTTAATACTATCGAAGGTAGTTTGGCAGTCTTCTGACCAAACGCAATCCTGGTTCTTTTTCAGTAATTTGAAAATCGGCGCACACGTGGCGGTCATAAGGAATATGAATCTGGAGATGTAGTTCAAACGTCCCAAGAATCCTCTGACTTGCTTTTCAGTTTTTGGAGAAGGCATTTCTTGAATGGCCTTGACCTTGTCAGGATCAACTTCAATTCCTTTCTGGCTGACGATGAACCCTAGTAGTTTCCCCGAACAGACACCGAAGGTGCACTTGTTGGGATTCAAGCGGAGCTTGAATTTTCTTAAACGTTCGAACAATTTTGACAGATGTTCAACGTGCTCACTCTCTGTTTTTGATTTTGCAATCAAATCATCGACATATACCTCGATTTCTTTGTGTATCATGTCATGAAACAGAGTGGTCATGGCCCTTTGATAGGTTGCCCCGGCGTTCTTCAAACCGAACGGCATTACCTTGTAACAAAAGGTACCCCATGGGGTAATGAACGAAGTTTTCTCCATGTCTTTCGGCGCCATTTTGATTTGGTTGTAGCCCGAGAATCCATCCATGAAGGAGAAAACTTTGAACTTTGTTGTACTGTCTACCAGCATGTCAATGTGTGGTAAAGGAAAGTCGTCCTTTGGACTAGCCTTGTTCAGATCTCTGTAGTCGACACACATTCTGACTTTTCAATCCTTTTTGGGAACGGGTACGATGTTGGCTAACCATTGAGGATATTCAGATGTAGCGAGGAAACCCACATCGATCTGTTTCTGTACCTCCTCCTTGATTTTGATGGCCATGTCCGGGTGAGTGCGTCTCAACCTTTGCTTTACTGGCGGACATTCCGATCTCAATGGTAAGTGATGTTCCACGATGCTGGTATCCAACCCTGGCATGTCCTGATAGGACCAAGCGAACACATTGGGAAATTTTTTGAGAAGCTTTATCAAACCTTCTCTGGCAGTTGGACTGAGCAGTGCCCCAATCCTGATTTCTTTTCTCTCTTTTTCTGAACCCAAGTTGACCGTTTCCAACGGCTCTTTGTGAGGTTCAATGGACCTTTCCTCTTGTCTGAGTAATCGGGAGATCTCTTCTGGAATTTCGTTGTCAACTTCTTCTTCAGCCCCAAATACCAGGAACTCAAAGTCGGGAGAAGGCATCAGATCGTATGTTTCAACGGGGTGTAAAACAAGCAATCTGCATGACGTGATGATTCGTGTTTAGAGGAGATAGAGAAAATGCAAGAGTGTGCAGTGTTTTGATTTTACTGCTTGTTTTTATTATCGAATTTTTTTAGGATTACCATTTTCTGAAAAAACAAAGAGAGAAAACAACAATTAATGCGGAAATTACAGAACGACGTTATTTTATTAATGCACAAGTCGAATCTTGAAACTACAGCCCTATAAAACAAAACTCTGTCGCTTCGGGCAAAGCGAAGAGGGAAATTTACAGAAAGCGAGCCCTATCAAAACATCCGTTTCACCTGGGCAGGGTGAAAGGTTAAAGATGGCAATTACTTTGACTGGTGAACGACCTTCAGAACCTCGACAGCAACCCACTGGCGGCGAACTCCTCGGTGAATCACAAAGTCCGGCACCTTCCTTGATTTGTCTTCAGAAATGACGCTGATTTCTGGCGGAGCAGGATCATTGGAATCTGTCTCCCAGGCAGAATTGTCGTAGGAGGATTCCTCTGTCGCATTTTGCATAGCATTTGTACTCTCAGCTGTATCTCCCCATCCAGTTGGCTGGATATCTTCGAGCCTGATACGAGAGCTTTCGGGAGCGGTGTACTTGACCATATAGTCGTATTTTCCACTTGGTTATCCCAGAGTGTCCCAAACTTTTTTGGAACTGGAGGAGTCATCCCTCTCGATGACGTTGACCTCAGGAAAAGCGTAGTTGATGAATTCAAGTCCTGCAAACGTTGCAAATTCATCGTCATGTTGAGTAGTTTTGGAATGACCTGAGTGTTGATCCCATGACATGGTGGGGACACAGGTATTCTGTTCAATGACGGTCAGCTGATTTTCGTTGTTCGGCTGACTCTCTTGCCCCAAATCTCCTGGATAAGGTTGCCACATTGGCAGACCATCCATTGGGCCATAGTAGGTAGAATCAAAGTTGTCTTTCATCAGAGTGTCTTCCTCTAACGAATTTGGTGGAGCACGACATCCTTCCGGATCACAATCTCCATAGATTATTTCGACGTCTGATTTGGGTGTAAATCTCGGACTCTGTGCGGGTTAGAAAAATGGCATTTGCGTTTCGTCCTGCGACACATAACCGTCCTTGTTAAGATAGGACTTCCATTCCTCATCTAGGTCAAAGGGATCCTCTTCATTGATAGCATGGACTACTTGAGTCACTGGTTGGAAGAAGCCTCCACTATGGAAGAAGTTCTGAATGGGATGAAGACCTTCATCGCTGGCAGCTGTCTGGGTACAGGTTGCAGAAAAACCAAGACCCTTCTTTGTTTTATTGTCAATAGGAATGACAAGCTATCCCCATCCTGTCGTATCGGTACTCTCGACCGCTTTGATAGCATCCTTGTATGAGGAAATCGACGTTCCTCCTCCGGATTGATTGTCTTTGCTCACCGATAGTGCTTGGAACTGCGTCCCAATAACCTCTTCAGGTTCTATACCAGCGGATGATGATAAGTTACTCACGAGCAAAGCCTGTTCCCCACAGACTGTGACAAGTTGATCGTTCTGAACGAACTTTAGCTTTTGGTGGAGGGTCGAGGTGACCGCTCCAGCCTGATGTATCCAAGGTCTTCCTAATAAACAACTTTATGTTGCCCGGATGTCCATGACCTGGAAAGTGACTTGGAAAGTATGAGGACCAATAGTTATGGGAAGATCAACTTCGCCGATAACCGCTTTTCTGGATCCGTCGAACGCTTTGACGACGACCTCGCTGATTCTCATCGGAGGGCCTTTGAATGATAATTGCATCAAAGTGGACTTTGGCATAACATTCAGGGCTGACCCTGTGTCTACCAGTATGCTGGCTAAAGCATCGTCCTGGCAGTTAACTGTAATATTGAGCGCCATGTTATGACGACGACCCTCTTCAGGTAATTCCTCATCACTAAATCCCAAATTGTTGCAGGAAGTGATGTTAGAGACGATATTATCGAACTGTCTAATTATTACATCCTGTTCTACAAAGGCTTGCTCTAAGACTTTCTGCAGAGCCTCCCTGTGCGCTTTTGAACTGAGTAACAGTGATAATACTGAGATCTTCGAAGGAGTTTGTAACAATTGATCAACAATGTTGAATTCACTCCTTTGGATGAGCTTAAGCATCTCATCTTTGTCTTTCGACAGGTCGGGATTACTGGATTGACCGACTGGTGGATCGGGAATTTCTGTCTGAAGTTCCTTTTCTTTGTTGGACTCTCCAACCCCTCGGTTGTAGATTCGACCGCTCCGTGTTACACGACTGATGTCTGCAATATTCACGACGGAGGGTAATGGAATTTCCTTTCCATTTTCAACTGTTGTTGCACCGTATTTGTAAGGGATAGCCTTAGCTGATTCATACGGTAATGGTCCCGGTAGATAGATGACTATGGGAACCTTCTGGTTTTTCTGACCATCATAAGTAATCTCGATCCGTTCCTGGTTGGGAACTCTAGATTCGTCAAGTAGAGGAATAATGGCAAAAACATCCCTGGTCCTGTGGTGACCAGAGATCGTGAGGACATCCTCAACTTGCTCAGCAAGGTAGTTCGGCGACCAATTGATAAGTCCAGAACCTGGATATGGACGAATTTCTCCGCGATCCACTTGACCCTGAAGAGCTATTCTCACAAGGTAACACCCTTGGTTACTTTCTGAACAGACGTTACAACTGTCATAGTTGTGTGGGGGCATCTGGCCATGCCCACTTTGAATACAATGTAACCTCACTAGGTTAGCTTCTACTGATCGGACATCCTGACTTTGACGCCGAGTAGGATTCCTGTTACTGATACTAATCTGCTGAGTATCTTCATCCATATAGATGGGCATCCACCAGTGATTTAACAAGTGTTGAAGTGCCTCCTGGACAAGGGTACAACCTCGATCATTTTCGCAACCCGCTTTACAGCTTTGGTAGTTATGTGAGACCAGGAATCCAAGTCGGACCTGTTCAGCATGTAACTCTACCAGGTTGGTATTCATCACGCGAATATCAAAGATCTGAACCATGTTGATTTGATAGGGATTCCTATCATGGTAGTCTTGGATCCATCCAAGATCCATCTGACGCTGGAGGGCATCTTGTATGAAAGAGCATCCCTATTTGTTTACCGAGCAAGTCAGACAGGAACTGTAATCGTGCCGCGGCAGATTATGGTATTGGTTTTGCCTTGAGTGCATCGCCACCAAGTTGACATTCATTACATGGATATCGTGGTTTTGAATGACGTTGGAATTCGTGTAGACCATGTTAACTCCACGAACTCTGTGCTCTTGGGTCCATCCGAGATCTATCTGTTCCTGCAGAGCTGCTTGCACTACAGAACATCCTTGATTGTTTTTAGGGCAGATATCACACTGGTGATAGTTATGAGGTGGCACATGGCCATGTCCACTCTGTCTACAATGCATCTTGACCAGATTGGTCCTCAATAAGAGTACATCGTGAATTTGATAGACGTCGTTAGTCTCTTTCTCAATCAGATTGACTGCAGCTTTCTCGTGTTGAGGCAGCGGGTTTGTGAGAACATTAGGATTCATATCTTTGAAAGATAAGAGCCCGCTCCTAACAAGCTTTTGCACATCAGATTTGAAATTGAGGCAGTTCTCTATGTTATGCCCCGATCCTCCTTGATGATAAGGGCATGTCTGATCCGCTTTAAACCAAAAAGACGGATTTTCCGGTACAGTAAGAGGAGACTTAGTCTGAATATGCCCCTTAGCCAGTAGTAACAGAAATAGTTCTGCGTACGACACAGGTATAGGGTCAAACCCTGATGGCCGTGTTGTACGGTTGTTATTGTACTGAAGACGAGCCTGCTGAGTCCTTTGCTGATTAGGTTGGCTCTGTGCAACCTGAGGTTGATACGTAGGAACAGGCGCGGGGCCGATAGCAGGAGTTATTGCTGCTACTGGTTGATAACGACGCCTTTGCTTTCCGAGAGAGATATTCCCAATATCTTGCTCTTTTTTCTTAGGGAGAGCACTACCGTATTGTTTTGTACTGCTCGTCGATCCAGTGTCTTTTACCAAACGTCCTTCTCGGACGGTTTCCTCAAGACGTACGCCCATACCGACCATCTCGGTGAAATCACTGGGCGCACTGGCGACCATTCGGCCGTAGTAAAATGAGCTCAAGGTTTTTAAGAAGATCCTTGTCATCTCTTTCTCCTCAAGAGGTGGACAAATTTGAGCGGCGATTTCACGCCACCTTTGGGCATACTCCTTAAAAGTTTCCTTATCCTTTTGCGACATTAATCTGAGTTGATCTCTGTCGGGCGCCATGTACAAATTGTATTTGTATTGTTGGACGAAGGCAGTGCCAAGATCTCTGAATCTGCTGATCGAGGCATGGTTTAGACCCATGTACCATTTTAAGGCAGCACCGGTTAAACTATCCTGAAAGTAATGAATCAGCAGGTCCTGATTTTCCGTTTGAGCTGACATCCGTCGAGCGTACATCGTCAAATGACTCTGAGGGCAAGAATTACCCTTGTACTTTTCAAAGTCAGGCACTTGGAATTTGTACAGAACTTTCACATTGGGGACCAGACAAAGGTCTGCGGCGTCCTTTCCAAAAAGATCCTGACCGCGAATGGCCTGCAGTTCCTTCTGCATTTCCAAGAACTGTTCCTGGAATTTATCCATTCGGTCAAACATAGTTTCCTTCCTTCCAGAAGGTATCTGTGGAATCTGTCCTTCCGGGACAGAATGCACCACAGGGGGTGGTACCGTAACTACGGCGTTGAATCTTGGCGTTTCCCGAAGTTTGTAACCTTCAGGGGTCTTTAATATGCCTCTGGCATCTTCGCTTTCCCGAAGTTTGTAACCTTCAAGACCAGCGGCTCCTGCAGAAGTTCCCTGATCTTCAACGATCGGCGGAACATATCCTTCCGGGATATAGTTAACAGGCATGCCCCAGGGACGATCTTTCGGCATCTGATACCTAGGATCGAACTTCTCTATTATGGGCGTCGAGGTGACCTCCGAGATCACAGTCCTTTGTAGCTAAGCTTCTGCCATGGCTTGCATGTCGTTACGAAGCTTTCTCATATCCTCTCTCAGAGCGTCGATCTCTTCTCTCAACTCTCTGTTCTCTTCCTCAAGATCATCCATCTTTTTCTGACGACTGGCCCGAGTATTATACGAATGAGACAGTTTGACTCTAGAATCGAGACACAAACGTAAGATTCGTTGGTAAGGAGAATACGCGATGCGAGAATGATAAAATGCAATGATTATATTAATTGTTGGTTGATTTAATCAAAATAAACTGCGGCAATTAGATTGCAAATATCAAACGGTGGGGAAACCCCTTTTTATTGAATTCAAAGGATTACAGAAACGAAAATACAGTAGATTACAAGGTGCGGAAACAGAAACCTAAACTAAGGGGTCCTGGTACTTCCTCTTCTTTGACCGGGGCGCTTGGGCCGTTGTCGGGTTATCACTCCTTTGCCAGGTGAAAGGAGCGAGCAAATTCCTTTGGTCATCTTGATTCTCCACAGCATGTTGCTCTAAAATTTCAATCAGAGCATCTTTTTCTCTCAGTAGTTGCTGTATTTGGACACACTCTATGTTGAGGGTGCGGTACTTGTTCTTCCAAGACCTTCTCTCCTTCTGAACTTTGTTGAGAGTAACCTGAAGCTTTTCAGTTTCCGTCATAAAGTACATGACAGATTCCCTCGACGGAAGAATTCCGTAACGAGGGTAAGGCATTTTTAGCTTGAGAGCTCTAGTTTGTACCCAATGGAGATAAGGCTCCACTGAGACACAGTCTGGTTTTCCCAGAGACTCTCGTCCTTTCTTATGAACGTGTTTCCAAGCTTGCACTATTTCCAATTTCAGTGCCCTGTCGTTTTCTCCTTCCTTGAAGAAAAGACCTTCCAGATGAGCGTTCTGCGGAACGAGCCTCATCGGGTATCCAAATTGACGAAGAACCAATATCGGATGGTAGTTGATTCCCCCCTTAATTCCTATGAGAGGTACATTGGGGAAGTTTCCACAACGATCAATGATCCTGATCCCATCATAAATCTTAATGCACCAATCTATATCAGAGTTGGTAAGAGACATGATCTTCTGCGACCAGCGCAGGGCATTCTTGCAATCCCAAAAAGCAGCAGACTTAGGCAAATGGGAGATAAACCATTTGTAGAGGAAAGGTACACAGCATGTGATCTCCCCTCCGCTGTACAAATTTCCTAAGTGTACCGAATGATACGCATCTGCAGGCAAAGTCGGAACAGGGTTTCCAATGAGAAAAACCTTGATAGCGTTGATATCGACGAAGTTATTGATGTTGGGAAACAAAAATAACCCGTAGGTGAGCAAGACAAAGATGCTTTCGAAAGCAGTCCCGTTCCCTATACTAGCGAAGTACAGAGCTTTCTTTGTTAAGAACTGGGCTGGCAAACCTTGGATGCCACCCTTGGTAGTCAGGTGAGTCCTGACCTCAGACTCGTCCACATGAATTGCTCTTACAATGGTCTGATTCTTTGGAATTTCTTCCAGTCCAGAAAATGGAGCTCGATCAGTGATATGTAAATCAATCAGATGAGAATACTCCTCCAGTGTTGGTGCTAGCTGGTAATCCAGGAATGTGAAACAGTGATAAACCGGATCGTAGAATTGAACGAGCACGTCCATGATTCCCCCAATCACATGGACTCTTAGCAGTGGTAGCAAACCACCGTGCTTGGCTCTAAAAGCCTCTGGGTTATTGATCATCCTCGCTAACCTTCTCAAATCCTCAAGCTTTGGAACCTTGAAGGTATACTGGTGAACTCTCCTTCTACCGAAATCCATCGGTGCAATCCTTTTCTCTGATATTTGCAATCACAGTCTAAGTTTATTTTGAAAAACAGAGAGACTAGAAGAGAAAGTTTTTTGAATGTTTTAATGTTTTTTAGATGAATGCATGAATGCAGCATACAAAAACATAGAAAAAACATGGGGTCAGAGGGTCGTTGTCATGAAGTCAAGGCTCTACCCATCCCTAGAGGTTTACTAAGGTGATTTTTGTACCTGTACTCATTATCATTAGCTCCTCCCAGGAAGGCAGACAACAAGCGGATCGCCAGCGAGTTGTGTGCAATCTTAGAGTAAGTGCTATTCACCGAGAATAGATCACCAGCCTCAAATGAGGGTAGTATCGCGGAACAGCTATTTCCGATAGCTTCCGCACTACGAAAGGGTTGGCTTTTCTAGGTGTATACTCAATCTTTCCACATACGGCATCACCCGTATTCCCATTAGCAGAAAAATAAACACGTATAGCAATTAGGAAAAGCAGTATATATATTTGTCTTAAACATCCTAGACTTAATGAAGCTATGAATCTTAAGTTCCTGACAGAAATGGCTCCCCGGCGGAGTCACCACTCTGTAGTTTTGACACAAGTGAAGGTTTTGACCTAAGATCCTAATAGAGTCAAAAATATCTCATCTCAGTGAAGGCCTATACCTAGGAGCAAAATAGATCATCAACAAATGATAGAGAGCTTCCCCAGCAGAGTCGCCACTTTTCCGTGAAAAGTGGGGACGATGATGTCCAAGGTAAAACAGATCAAACAATGACGTCCCCAGCAGAGTCGCCACTTTTCTGTAGCGAGCGATTTTTTGGACGTGCTTGCGAGGCACAACCGCTCTTCGGTGTTACTACTACAGCTCGATTCATTTTTTATCCTGTTAAAGCTGATGAAGGAAGGGAAATAGATGTCTCCAACTAACCCTGCTTGCATACTGAGTTTGAACAACTGTCTGTTCGGTTACAGATGCCTCAAAGATTCGGGGACTTACTCAGGTTATCTGTTCAATGAGATGTTTAGGATGTTAGGACTGATTGCTTTTCTGATAGATACGTGAAAGTATGGGATTTTGGGTTTTTGTTTAGTGTGCTCGCTAAGATCTTTTCTTTCGATCTTATGCCTACGTATTCCCGTTTACCGAAACAGGGAAATCAGAGCGTTCGTAGTTCCTCCTATTCTATGGGAGGAAATTGGTTTTTTGGTGTCTTGTTCAAAGCCCAAGACGTGAAGCGAAAGGTTGTTTGTATCTTGTTCAAAGCCCAAGATGTGAAGCTGAAAAGGTCTCGACTTTAGAGAGAGTTTGTCATCTCTAAAGAGGGATGAAGGAGAATTACTTTAACTGGGATACGCGGATCCGAGCAATGCCATAATTTCCGAAGAAGGGGTTTTAACCTGAAGGAGAAGACTTTAACTCTGTGTAGAGAGCAACGCCATCTTTCCTTAGGAATTCCTCATGCTAAAAGAAGGACAGTGGCATGGATGTAGATGATCCAGAGGCTTGCCGCTTACAGCGATTAGATGAAAGGGAAGGAGTTGTTGATGTTTGAGTACTGTGAACGAGGCACAGATTTGATGCTAAAAGGTTAATTGGATCAACCAGTAGTTTTCTTATACAAAGCCTAAGAGGGGGTTAATTTCCGCTAGGGAAAATCATTATATAAAGCCTAAGAGGAGGCTGAAAGGGTTGACTCAGCTGGAGAATCTCGTATGAAGCCCGAGATGGAAGCTGAAAAAGAGTTTGACTCTTGCTTATGGAATTTATGTCTCGTACAAGGCCCGAGATGGAGGCAAAAGGATGATTGACTCAATGAAGGAGTCTTTTATACTCAACAAGAGAGTGTTTTTGTATCTCGTACAAAGCCCAAGATGGAGGCTGAATTTTGTTTGGCTCAAAAAGAACCTTTTTGTATCTCATATAAGGCCCGAGATGGAGGCTAAAAAAGGTTTGCTCCACTGGGGAGAATCATTTGTATAAAGCCCAAGAGGAGGCTAACTTATACTGAGGATAAGAAAGATCATTATACGAAGCCTAAGAGGAGGCGAAAAGGAGACCGACTCCTTTAGGGATATCATTATACAAAGCCTAAGAGGAGGCTATCTGCTGGTGACTATTTTAGTTGAGTGACAGATCCAGTATACTGATTTTTAAAGAGAAAATCAGTTCTTATATGAGCAACACTGTACTCGAGGATTTGGTTCGAGGACCCGGGATATTTCCTGTTTCTTTAAGGAAAGGGGAAATCCAAAGGGTATTGAGACTGTCCGAGTCTGCAGGTTTCTTCCTATCTAACGAAAGGGTCACTTGAGAATGTCTTTGAGACTCAAGGAAAATAGACTGTCCAAGTCTAGAGTTTTATCTTTTGTACTATGCTTTTAGAAACAGTAGTAGACTCTGGAAAGGACTGCTCTATGAAGATTACTAAGTTCTGTGCCTATACCTGTAGGAGGTCGTCGGGACAATTTGTACGAAGCCCAAGAGGAGGCCGGAAGCTTTGAAGAAGCCGATCGGTCCCTGTACGAAGCCCAAGAGAGGGCTATCATTCCCGGAGGAAGAGATCATTATACAAAGCCTAAGAGGAGGCTGGAAGCTTTGAAGAAGCCGATCGGTCCTTGTACAAAGCCCAATAGAAGGCTATCATTCCCGGAGGAAGAGATCATTATACAAAACCTAAGAGGAGGCTGTCAATACTTCTAAGAAGCCGACGGGTCCTTGTACTAAGCCCAAGAGAAGGCGGGGTTGCTTATAGGAAGCCTGAGGGTCCTTGTACGATGCCCAAGAGGAGGCCGGTGCTTTTAAGAAGCCCGTGGGTCCATCATCTCCTTTCCATTAGGAGAGATAACTCTTTTAAAGATAAAAACCACTGGTAAACGTGCGAGGTTTACTATCCAGCGACTTTTAACTTTTAAAGAGGGTTCCTTAGTTAAGGTCCAAGATTATGACCGTAGTGGGTCCCCAAACCCCGAGACATTCAAGGCAAGCTATTCACAAGGAATAGATCGAGTCAGGAACGTTCGAGAATTTGGAAGAAACTCAAAGATGCCATTCACAGAGAATACATTCATCTTTGGGAGTAGAGTTTCTTGATGATTCCTAAGGAGGACAGCCGAAGAGAAGACTGTATCTGGTGCTCCTATTGGGGATCTAGGTGTCTATTTCTACGACTAAATGAAACGGCGTCACCTAGTTCTAGACGTAGTTGCCGGGGAAACTCGAAATATCTATACTATTATTACACAGTTGATATGAGTTTATGAAAGGAGACTTACAGTGAGCAGCCCCACAATACATTTTATATATATGAAAGCAGTAAATGAAAGCGATAACCACTTACTCGGTTGTAGAGCTTCCATGCTGTTTGGTTAGTTGTTCAACAAAGAAAGAAAAAACAACAATATATTCAAAATCAAAGGAGAAAGTGCTTTGAAAAAGAAAGATTTGGGGCTTACAGCTCAAGGAGAGGCCCAGGGTTTTACCAGTGATTGCACTGTTGAATTTGTACAGAGGGACTTATACAAGTGATTGTGGCCCAAAAAGGTTTTTCTGTACAAAGGGATGAGTCTTACACTCTCTCAAGAGGCCCAAAAAGTTTTTAAAGAAAAATAGTGGGGCTTATAACACGAGGGTAGGCCCAATTGACTTTTCGTTTAAAATGGCGATCACGCCGAGGTTTTCTTTTAACGCAGAGGGACTTATACAATAAGTCAGGCCCAAAATGTTTTGGTTAAAAAGGGGTTGGGTCTTACACTCTATTAGAGGCCCAAAGTGTTTTGAAGAAGAAGAGTGGGGCTTATAACACGAGGGTAGGCCCAGATGATTTTTTTGAAAAGGTGACGATTGCGCCGTTTGTTTTTGACGGTATCGGGACTTATACAATAACTGAGGCCCAAAAATGATTTGGTCAAAAAAGGATTGGGTCTTACACTCTATTAGAGGCCCAAAGTGTTTTGAAAATGATTTAAGAGGGTTGAATTAATCCAAAAACCCTAATTTATTTCCAAAAATGTATTTAATTGAATAAAAATTCAATTAAATTGATCAAAAATTGTTTAACACATGGGAAACAAATTGTGATCTTGGATTAATGTTTCAAAAATTAAGTATTGACCTACAAAATAAATAGAAAGCATTAAAAGTTGCAAAATCAATGTGGAAATAATATTTCAAATGTTAAAAACAATTAAAATATTAATTCTTTGTAAAAATATCAATTATGTAAAATAAATAATATTTTTGGGATTTTTTGGTAAAATAAAATATTTTAACATTTATGTGAATTATTAAAAAAAGAATCAACTCAAAATCATTATAACTCTGAGAGAAATTAATTTTTGAATCAATTAAACAAAATCACAAAATTCAAATATTCAAATTTATGAAAAATGGCGCCAAGAACAGCTGAAGAACACGCGCGTGTTCTGGGATTCTCAGATTTGCATTTTCTATCCAATCTCCATGAATACGTAATTATAACATGCAATCCACATATCATTATGCTCGTCTCAACCTCACGATCATGTCTATGTATTTTAATTTCATTTAAATTAAACATACAACAAGAAATCACGAAGAAACCTCAAGAACCCTAATTTCTGCATGAAGGCTAGGATTTTTGATACACGATTCAAACAATGCAATTAATTGAGGGAAAACATTCCATGCATGACTATGAACATATGGCCAAATTATTGTGCGAGGAAATATGCATAGATTGAGAGATGACCAAGTATGTGCTTACCTCCAAGTCGTGACAGCAAGAGCAAATCAAATTATGAGTTGGAGGTGTTACAGATGAGTTGTGATGATCTGAACAGCTTCCCTGCACCCTATGAAGTGTGTTTGAATGCTTGGAATTGATTGAAATTGGCTGGATCACTCTGTGGTACCTCAGCTGCAACTTGATTGAAAATTTGAGCAACCAGCTGGTGATTTTGTGAAATCTTTGTTCCAGATGTTATGTGAGGTGTGTGAGTGATTGGCTTGGTTGGAATTGCTCTCAAACTCAAAACCCGATAGTGACTTACCTTTGAAGGCAAAATTGGAGTGAAAGAAGAGATTTTGAGGAAAGCATCTGTTTGATGGCTTTGGTGTACTTAAACTGAACACAAATGAGCTCTATTTATAGTAGAGCAAGTTTGTTTTGGGATCCACAGTGAATGGCAACTGCAGCAGGTGTTTCCTCAATGTTGGCCAATGAAAATGCAAGTCTCCTCTAGCCATTGACTAGAGGTTAGGGCACAGGGCTGTGGTTCCCTTGGTCTTGGATAAGTCTTGACTGATTTCAGATGAGAATGACTCAGTCCATGCCACCTTGATGGCTCCATTGAATGCCTCATTCCAAATTTGGAGTCTTGTCCCTATTTTAGCAACTCTAGGTTCAACATGCTATTCCTTGCTCCTTGGACTTTGGAGGCTTGGCTCAGTGATTGTCCCCTTTAGATTCAATCCTCAGATGTGTCCAAGTGGATAGGAGCAATTGAAATTGGCTGATTTTGGCAAATCGAGCCAAAATGCAAATTCTGCCTTGCTTTTGACAGATTTCAGCAAGGCAACTTGACAATGTCATATCTCATGATGTAGGTTGAATTTGGCAATGTTCTTGGCCATTTTGGAAAGCCCTTACATGATACAACAACTGTTTGAACAAGTTTGGTTTTGATCTCTTTTGATTCCAAGTGAAAAATCCCCCTACATTTGGCAAAAAGTGAAGGCAAATTCTGACTTAGTGAAAATTTCACTAAGTGTTGGAAAAAGTGAAATTTTCACTTTTCAGTCACTTTGATCACTCCATAACTCAAAATCCTTAATGAATTGGAATGACTTGTAGTTGAAGCTTTTGTAGATGATAATGAGGTATACAAATCAAGCTTTGGATGGAAAAAATTGGCCTTGTGGTTTAGGAGTTATGGTCCTCCAAATTTTATACCCTAGCCACTTTATTTTTAACTTAGAAAAATTCTAAGTTTTTATGGTTACCCCTTTTACAAGTTATCTCACTTTCTTTGGTTTTTCTTGATGAATGATGATTCAAATCATACATTAACATCATTTCAGGGTTAAAAATCAATTTTGGTGAAAAATCTCAAAAAGTCAAAGTTGACTTTTGTGCACAGTTGACTTTTTATCAGATGAATTCCAAACTATGCAATTCTTCAGGAAATCATGTCTTTGACCTAAATCAAACTTGATGGACATGTTCCATGGGTGTCATAGGGTATATTCATTCATGTATTAGGACTTGGGAACATGTCCAGGTCAAAAGTCAAAGTTACAGTTGACTTTTCTCGCGAAACCCTAATTGTGGTGCAGATGAAAATGAAACTTGTTGCTCAAGCTTCTTGGATCAATACATTGTTCCAAATGGATCAATATGGTATATTAAAGACCCTCAAATCATGTCCTGAGGTCTTGGCTCATGGTTTGTCCCAAAAGTCAACTTAGGGGTGAATTAGGTCAAGAAACCCTAATTCCTGATTTTTGATGTATGCATCCCCTGAGGCAAAATTGACTTGATGATTGGGTTCATGAGGTTCCATGGAGTATATTAGGTTATTTTTTGGATCATTGGCTTGTGCCCAGATGAAATTTTTCATCTGGAGGCCCTGGGCGATCAAAACCCAAATTTGGTGACACAGTCGATTTGGAGGCTTGATCCACCTAGAAGGGAGCAGCATTGTGCTTAATCCTTGAAGTGGGAGTCCTTTTGATCCATTGTGGATGTTTGAGAGGTTATAAAAGTTGAGGACCAAGTCATTCCTTGATTGATCCTTTGTCTAAGGCTCAGAGAGGGCTTGAAACCCTAGTTCTGATTGCAGTCAATCCTCAACAATTCCTTGAGGAGATTGATGAGGCATGATGATTCATCCATATTGTGATGATGATTTTCACAATGATGGGAAACTTTAGTGGTCAAAATTTGGGGTATGACAGGATGATGATCGAATGGAATAACAAGCATGATGTGTATGACGGTATTGAGATTATGGAAAGCAAAACTTAGAGTTCTGGTGAGGTTTGAAGTCTTGGGAGTTTTAAGGCATTAATGGAAATGTTGAGAGAACCCTTAGGTGGGGATGTAATATTTGAGAGTTCTTTTTGGTTGGTGGTTAATATATGTTGGGATTTATGGAATCTGGACTGTCACGAGAAGGAATGGTGTATGGATTACTGACAGTTGAATAAGGTAACGATTGAGAATACGTGTCCACTTTCGGGAATAGATGATTGGAATGGTTTGGTTGAGTTTGAGTGAAATTGCAATTGTTTGGAATGTTTGATAAGAGTGGTGAATGGTGTGAGTTGAGGCTTTGATCGATTTAATGTGACTGGTTATGGTTGTTATCGTTGGGATAGGCTGTTATGTACTCGGTTAAGCTTGTGTGTGAGTAACCAGTTACCAAGGGAAAAGAATTTTTGCAAGAACTTTAAGAATTTATATCTTTTGGAATTTGTTTGGGTATTACAACGTGCAGTGATGTTATTTGGTGTTAGTAAGGAATCTGTAATGTTTGTGGAGTAGAGGAATCGTATCTTCCATATTTATTTGGATAAGGTAGTAGTGGTTTTAATTGAGAATATTTGGATCTGTTATAAACTCAGAGGAAGAACATGTAGAGTGTTTGCGAATTGCATTACAAGTGTTGAAAAGAGACAAAGTGGTATGCTAGGTTATTCAAGTGAGAATTTTGGTTGGAAAATTGTTAGTTTTCTTAGAGTGGTTATTTCAGATGAGAGTATGGTTACTGGCTCCATCGGAAGTAGATGTAGTTCTACAAGGAGAGGCTCCGAAGTTGGTTAAAGAGATTAGAAACTTTTGGGCTCAGTTGGTTGTTACAGAAGGCTATGGAAGACTTTGCTAAGTTCGTACTTCTGTTATCTCAGTTGACTTGCAAAGGGTGAGTCATTTGTTTTGGATGTTCGTTGTGAGTAAGTTTTGATGAGTTTAGTCTGTGTGTTAATGCAAGAGGGTAAAGTCGTGGCTTATGCTTTACGACAATTGAGGATTTATGAAAGGATCTATACTATTCTGGATTTGGAATTGGTTGCGGTCGTATTGTGTTGGAATATTTGGAGGTATTATCTTTATGGTTCTAGGCTCGAAGTGTTTGGTAATCACAAGAGTTTAGAGTGCGTGTTTGGTCTGAAGGAATAGAGTATGAGACAACGAGAAGGGTTGGAATTCGTGACGAGTTATGAATTTGGCTCAGATTATCCTATTGGTAAAGTTAATGTCGTGCGTGATGAGTTAAGTTGGAAGTTTTTATACATGGTAGTTTTGATGGTTGCGAGTAATCAGAGTGTGCAGCAGAAGCGTGAGGGGGCACATTTTGTATTTATGTGTGGGACTTGTAAGAGTTCATAGGTTGAACATTGAGAACATGTAGGAATGGTGAGACTATTGGACGTTTCAAAATGGAAGTGTTAGGTGGAAGGTTTGAATATTATTCATGGGCTACTATGTAAATGGATGTTTTGATTGTATGTTCGATTGGTGAATCGTAGCATTGTTGTAATTAACAAGGATGTTGGTATTATGGTTGTGTGGAGGTTGTTTAAGCGATGTTGTGTCGTGGAACTTGTGTTCTTGTTTGTGTTGTTGCCTCGTTTCCATCGTGTTGGTTCGAGTGCGAGTAGCTAATTCCGGTGTGTGTTCGTAGCTTGGGTTTTCTTTGAGTTGTGAGTTGGTCGTCAAGTGCATTGTATGGGCTTTGCATCTTATCGTTGTAGTTGGCGTCGTTGTCGTGTCGTGGTTGTAGTTGTTGTTAGCAAGATAGTTTGTCAGTTTGTGTTATTCATGGTGTGCCTAGTGTTGGCATGTTAGTTGGTTAGTCGGATGCGAGAGTCGTGTTCGGGGTTGTTCGTCTCAGTTATATTTTCGAGGATGAAAATTTCTAAGTGGACAAAAATTTCATAGGGACATGTAAAGGTTGTTTTCTCCTGATCATCAAGGTGAATGGGTATTTGGAAAAATCCGGAGTATCCGTCTAAATAACAAAAGTAAGAATGCCTAGCTAAACGTTCGAGCATTTGATCAATGAATGGAAGTGGGAAGTGATCTTTCCTAGTTACCTTATTGAGCTTTCTGTAATCGATACACATCCGCCAACCATTTTCTACACGTTTGGCTATTTGTTCTCCTTTTTCGTTTTGTAGAACGGTGACACCTCCTTTCTTAGGTACCACATGTACGGGGCTTACCCATTTACTATCAGATATTTGGTATATTATTCCAGCCTCTAACAACTTTAACATTTCCTTTTTTTCTACGTCGCTCATTATAGGATTTATCCTTCGTTGATGTTCTCTGGAGGGTTTAGTGTCTTCCTCCAGCATAATTCGGTGCATACACACAGAAGGACTTATTCCTTTGAGATCGGAAATTTTATAACCCAGAGCTGAGGGATATATTCTTAAAACATCTAAGAGTTGATTGGTTTCAGGACCATCTAACGTGGCACTGACTATGACTGGGCGATTTAATTCTTCATCTAAGAACTCGTATCTTAAATTCTTAGGTAGCTCCTTAAGCTCTATTGATGGTTTTTTCGGACATGGCATATGATCTGGGGTAAGTGCTAAGCATTCATAAAGACTGTTATCTATATAAGGTTCATGTAAGCGTTCGAATCCGTCGTCGTCAATTATGGGGATCGAAGGCAGTTTGATGGTTTCTACTGGATCTTCTTTATCTAATTCTCTTATGCATTCATCAATTATATCAATGACATAACATGAGTCATCTATGGCTGGTGCATTTAAGAATTGGGATAGTATAAATTCTACTTTCTCATTTCCTACCTCGAATGTCATTTTTCCCTTTTTGACATCAATTATAGCTCCAGCTGTTGATAAGAAGGGTCTACCTAAAAGGATTGGGATCTCATCGTCTTCTTTAATGTCCATTACTACGAAATCTGTTGGAATATAAAGTTGACCAAGTCTAACTGGGACGTCTTCCAAAATGCCAATTGGATATTTAACTGATTTGTCGGCTAATTGGAGAGACATCCTAGTTGGTTGTATTTCTCCTAGGTTTAACCTTTTACAAACGGCTAAAGGCATTAAGCTTACACTTCCTCCTAAGTCCAGAAGTGCTTTATTTATAACTTGGTTTCCCAAAACACAAGGTATAGAAAAACTTCCTGGGTCTTTCTCTTTCTTAGCAAGCTTATTCTCAGCGATTGAATTACATTCTATAGGTTTAGGATCTTCTAATCTTCGTTTATTGGTTAGAATGTCTTTAAGGAATTTGGAATAAGATGGTATTTGGGTAATAGCTTCAGTGAATGGAATCTCTACATGGAGTTTCTCAATCACTTTTATGAATTTCTTATATTGGTTATCCAATTTGGTTTGTTTAAGTCTTTGTGGGTATGGAATCAGAGGTTTGTAAGGAGGAGGTGGTACATAAACTTTTTCATTCTCTTCTTTTTCCTTCTCCTTAACTTTCGTATCTTTAGATTTCTCAGGTTCCACTGATTTCTCAACTTCTTTCTCAGGTGTGGTCACAACCTTTTTTCTAGGAGGTTCTGGATTATTCAACCTAGGGTTTATAGGCCCATCATAAGTGGTCCCGCTCCTTAGGGCTATAGCATTAGCATGCCCTTTAGGGTTAGGTTGAGATTGTCCAGGAAATTGTCCTCCTGGTGTAGCATGAGTAGATTGTTGTTATGCTACTTGAGAGATTTGGGTTTCAAGCATTTTGTTATGGGTAATTACAGAATCGAGTTTAGTACCCAATTGAGTAATTAGTCCATTTATGTGAACGTTTTGGTTCATGAACTCCTTGTTCTGTTGTAATTGAGCTGAGATGAATTCGTCCATCTTTTTCTCAAAATTTGATTTCTGAGGGGCATATGTTGCAGATTGGTTGGGTCTTTGAGTTTGGAAACTGGGTGGTCTTTGAGGTGTTGAATTTTGAGTGGGGTTATTATTCTTATAGGAAATATTTGGGTGATTCCTCCATCCAGGGTTATATGTGTTTGAATAAGGGTTTCCTTGGGCGTAATTTACCTGATCTGTGGGACTTTCAGCTAGCAGGTTGCATTCAGCCATGGTATGTCCTAGGGTTCCACAGATTTCACATCCGAGTTGTATTGCTGCTACAGTTGCTGTGGGGTTGATAGTTAGGTTTTCTACTTTTTGGGCTATAGCGTCCATCTTAGCGTTCATATGGTCAAAAAAACTTACTTCATACACATCTCCTTTGGTCTCTTTCTTCTCTACTTGTGCTCGTTCGGTCCCCCATTGGTAATGGTTTTGTGCCATATCCTCAATGAGAGCGCTAGCTTCAGCGTAGGGTTTGTTCATTAGAGCGCCACCAGCAGCAGCGTCTATGGTCATCTTGGTGTTGTACATGAGTCCATTATAAAAGGTATGGATTATGAGCCATTGTTCTAAGCCATGATGTGGACATGCTCTTAATAGCTCCTTATATCTTTCCCAAGCGTCGAAAAGTGATTCTCCCTCGCTTTGGGTAAATCGGGTTATTTGGTTTCGTAAGACAACAGTTTTACTCGGTGGAAAGTATCTAGCAAGGAATACTTTCTTTAGGTCATTCCAAGTGGTAATAGAGTTGGCTGGAAGGGAATCTAACCATGATCGGGCTCTATCTCTGAGAGAAAATGGAAATAGTCTTAGACGTATTGCCTCAGGAGGAGCTCCGTTCGCTTTTAAGGTATCGGCTAGTTGAATAAAGACTTTAAGATGTTGGTTCGGGTTTTCCGTAGGAAGACCTGCGAACTGGTTGTGTTGAACTAATTGTAACAGAGATGGTTTTAATTCGAAGTTATTGGCTGGTATAGTTGGGTTAACTATACTAGAATGAGGTTCTTCGTTAGAGGGTAAGGCGAAATCCTTAAGAGGTTTAGCATTTTCTTCTTCTGCCATTGCTCTTTTAAGTTTTCGAAGTAAAGGACGAGCTCGGGTGTAACGTTCAGGCTCTTCTAAAGGATCAACTAAGTTTCCGGTACTGCGAGTTCTTCACATTTACCGGCTAAGGGATGCCTTAGTCTAGATGGTGTAACAATAGGGTACGAAATTTTGACATAATTGGTCCCCGGCAACGGCACCAAAAACTTAATGCGTGTTATCCGCAAGTATACGGATTGCGTCAGAGTAATATAAAAGATTTATCGATCCCACAGAGACCAATGTCAATCTATCGATTACTATTGTTACGTTGTTTATCTAAGGCTAATAGATATCAGGGTAAAGGTTTTCTATAGAACGAAAATAGAAATAAATCAAATAAATACTATACTAGAATGTAATTCACATCAATCAAACAATACTCCTATCATCTAAATAGTAACACTTACGGGGCAATGTTTTCTTCTTTGAAAAAGAGTTAATTAAAAAGGATCCGCCGCGTTAGCGTGATCGGAAACAGACCTAACCTTTAATCTATACCAGCCGCTCACACTGCACCGGTCGCTCCTTGCGTTAAAGTGATAAAGTCCTTTTTTATGTAATTACCTCTAAAACTTAGTAAAAAAGTGCTTTCGATTGAAAATATTTTATACCAAAGGGTTTCCGGCATATGCTCGGCCAACCGGATCCTAAATCTATAAACGCGTCCGAAAATAGTTTTAAAAACTCTTTCTAATAATATAAAACTTTCCTAGTTAATCGATAAAGTGCTTCCGCTGTATTTATCAATTAACAACTAACAAACTCTTTTCTAAAATGTCGGACGGCTTTCGATCTTACCCGATCTAGTTACAGTCATTACGCAAACAAAAACACGGTCTCATTTATGTAATGACCGATCAATTGAAGTTCAGAAGAGTTTAATTAAAATCAAAAACAGCCCCTAAAGTATTTCTAAAGAGATGTCATGTGGAGCACCGTCAGAACGACGATCCTCACATCCCAGCACAAGGGATTTAGCTAGACATAGTAATTGAGAACATAAAGATAAATTCATTTGCAAAGTAAGGCATATTTAAGATAAAAACGTGCGAAGTGTGAGAGTGTATTTTGAGAGAGTGAACACAAGTGTCACGCTTAAGTTCAGTTCCAAGAGACACATATCACACAGATAAATAAAATAACAAGGTAATGGCAGAGACGGAAAATAAACAAATATAAAACAGTGCAGGAAAATAAATAATATAAAAGCGATGTGGATAAAATAAATTGTAATTTATAAAAGAAACTTGCTCCAAAGCGGAGACTGAATCTGGTACAGATGCTGGAAAATAAATTGCGGGAAAGTAAATAGCTCCTAACTAAGATTGCTCCAATCCAACTAACAACTATAGTGCAACAACCCTTCGATATGACGGATTATTGCTTTACAAAGTGAACTCTATGCCTATGTTGAAAACTAAGATTGGATATCTAAAAAGTGAAAATGCAAGGCCTATTTATAGGAAATTCGAAATTGCAACTGCCCCTAATCATTATGAAAAACGTTTTAGAAACTAATTTCTTCAGGTGTAACTGCCTTGAACGTTTCAGACCGTTTCCTCTTGACAACTGTCGGCGCCCGCCGACCCCTGCTCCGCGTCCGCCGAGTGTACTTTGGAAGGTGAAACGTCTTTTGTGACCATTGGCGTGTGAGTGAAGTTATTATGCAAACGGCGTCCTCCTTGGTGTCCACTGAGTGAAATGGCTAGTATACAGTTTACACAAGAAATCTTCATTTTAGCTCTGTTTTGCTTCGTTTTCTTACTGTAGGCTCGAATTAGGCAATATATCTGAAAGTAAAACAAAATACCATAATAGCAGAGGAAAATAACAAATAAACAACTAAAAATATGTGAAATCAGAGTCAAATATACAGTGTAATTTGGTGCTATCACAACCGGCATTCTCGGACTGCTTCCTCAAGGCGTACCCCCATGTTTACAATCTCGGTAAAATCACTGGGTGCACTGGCGAACATCTGGTCGTAATAGTATGAGCTTAATGTTTTCAAGAAGATTTTTGTCATTTCTTTCTCCTCAAGAGGAGGAAAAATCTGGGCGGCGATTTCACGCCATCTTTGAGCGTACTCATTGAAGGTTTCTTTGTCCCTTTGGGACATAGCTCTAAGTTGATCTCTGTCGGGTGCCATATCCAAATCGTACTTGTACTGCTGAACAAAGCTTTTCCCAAGATCCCTGAAAGTACTGATCTTGGTACGATTTAAACCTGTGTACCACTTGAGCGCGGCACTGGTTAAACTGTCTTGAAAGTAATGGATTAGCAGTTGTTAGTTTTTTGTCTGGGTAGACATCTTCCAAGCGTACACTACCAAATGACTTTGAGGGCAAGAGTTACCTTTGTATTTTTCAAAGTCGGGCTCTTTTAACTTGTGCGGTATTTTGACGTTTGGGACCAAGCAGAGGTCAGCAACATCTTTGCCAGACAAGTCCTATATGCGAATAACATGCAGTTCCTTCTGCATTTCCAAGAACTGTTCTTGGAATTCATTCATTCTTTCGTAAACTTATTCATCTTTGCCATGGGTGGCATGAAGGATCTGTTCCCCAGGGATAGTATGTACCACAGGTTGTGGTATAGACATCACTGCAGTAACTCTTTGCGCTTCAGTGACCTGAAGTTTGTAACCTTCAGGAGTTTCTGTCGTAACCCTTGCATCTTCGTTTACCTGAAGTTTGTAACCTTCAGGTTTAGAAGTTCCAGTTGTGGCTCCCAGGTCTTCAATGACCGGTGGGATGTATCCCTCAGGTATGAAATTGAAAGGCATGCCCCAGGGAAAACCTTTAGGCATGTTGTACTACGGAAGATTGACGGGTATCTCAAATGCTGGTGTAGACACAATTTATGAGATTGCAGTCTTTTGAGGTTGTTGATCCTGAGCTGCTGCCAGGGATTCAATCATGTTGTTGAGTCTTTCCCGACTTTCCTTCAGAGTATTAACTTCCTCTCTTAGCTCTCTGAAGTGCAACATGTGTATGAGACTTTGTGAAAAAATGTGTAATGCAAGAATGATGAATGATATGCAAAAAATGAGAATGATCTTTTTTTTTCGTTTTTCAAAAGAACTTTTAACAATTGTATTGCAAATATCATATAGCGGTGAAAACCTTTTATTGAATTCAAAGGATTACAATATCTTACAGGGAAAGGTACATTATTTTACAAAGCGCAGAAAGGAAAACTAGGCCTTATGAATCCTAAGGAATCTCTGACAAACGTCCAGATGCTGGTTGCTGGTCCACTTTCCTCTTCTTTGACCAGGTCTCCTCAACCGTTGTCGGGTTGATGATCCTTTGACATGTGAAAGGAGAAAGTAAACTTCTACGTTCCTCTTGACTTTCCACAGCATGTTGCTCTAGTATTTCAATCAGAGCATCTTTCTCGTTTAGTAACTCTTGAATCTTGGTGCACTCCAAGATGATAATTTGGTACTTGCTCTTCCAAGAGTTCTTTTCATGTTGAGTTTTGTTAAAAGCGACCTGCAGTTTCTCTGTGTCACTCATGAAATATAGGAAATACTTTTTCAAGGGAAATACTTCTTGACGAGGGTAAGGCATTTTCAACTTGAGGGCCCTAGTTTGTACCCATTGGAGATTAGGTTTTACGGAGATGCAGATTGGGTTTTCCAGAGATTCTCTTCCTTTCTTATGGATATGATGCCAGGCATGCATAATTTCTTTCTTGAGTGCTCTGTCCTTTTCTCCTTCCTTGAAGAATAGATCTTCCAGATGAACGTTGTAAGGTACGTTCTTCATCGGGTATCCAAGTTGACGACGGGCTAAAATTGGATGATAATTGATCCCTCCCTTGGTACCAATGAGGGGATCATTGGGGAGATTTTCACATCTGTCGATGATCTTTATTTCGTCATAGACTCGATTGTACCAATCTATGTCAGAATGGGTGAGAGACATAATCTTCTACAACCATCACATACTACTTTTGAGATCCCAAAAAGCAACAGATTTGGATAAGTGGGAAATAAACCATTTGCAGAGTAATGGTACACAGCATGTTATAATCCCTCTGATGTGTAAGTTCCTTAAATGCATTGAGTGGTAAGCATCTGCCAGCAAATTTGGGACTGGGTTCCCAATTAAGAAAATCTTGATAGCGTTTATATCGACAAAATTGTCAATGTTAGGGAAGAGGAATAATCCATAAGTGAGCAGAACAAAGTTATCCTCCAAAGCAACTATGTTTCCTATACTAGAAAAGTATAGGGCCTTTTCCAATAGGAACCTAGCTGGTAGTCCTTTAATTCCTCCCTTGGTGGTCATGTGAGTTTTTATATCTGATACTTCCAAAGAAGTGACTCTTGCAATGACCTGATCCTTAGGAATTTCTTCCAGTCTAGAGAATGGATCCTGATCAGTGATAGGTAAATCAATCAGATAAGAGTATTCTTCCAATGTTGATGTGAGCTGATAATCTGGAAACGTAAAGCAGTGGTACACCAGATCATAGAACTGAACCAATGTACCTAGAACTCCTTCTAACATGTTGACTTTCAAAAGAGACAAAAGTCCTCCGTACTTAGCTCTGAAACCTTCCGAATTGGTAACCAACCTTCCCAATTTTCTCAGGTTTTCAAGTCTTGGACTTCTGAAGGTGTACTTCTGAGTTTTACTTCTACCAAAATGCATAACGCGGTTTCTGATATTTGCAACACCCTCTTATTATAGTTTTTTTGAAAAATTTTGAGAAAATATTTTTTTGAAAGTTTTTGATGAATGCATGAATGCAGCAAACACAAGTATATGAAAACATGGGTTTAAGGGTTCATCGTCATGAGCATGGAGCCATGGATCTACCCAATCCCAAAGGGTATGTACTAGGGTTTTTTTGGTACCTGTAGAACGGGTTCTAACAAGGTTCCCAAAATCATTGACCCCTCTTAAGAGTATTACCAACAAACCGGCTAACTCATGAGAGATGTAATATCCTTAAGAGGAATCTCATTTGAGCGTAGTATTGTGTATCAACTATTCCTGGTAGTCACCGCAATACATCCTAAAAGAATGGTCAAGGTTAAATGTTTACCAATCCTCAGTTTCGCGGGTGCCTGTCATACCCCAAATTTTGACCACTAAAGTTTCCCATCATTGTGCAAATCATCAGCACAATATGGATGAACCATCATGCCTCATCAAATGCCTCAAGGGTTGTTGAGCATTCACTACAATCAGAATTAGGGTTTCAAGCCCTCTCAGAGCTTTTAGGCAAAGGATCAATCAAGGAATGACTTGATCTTCAACTTGTCTAACCTCTCAAATATCCACAATGGATCAAAAGGACTCCCACTTCAAGGATTAAGCACAAAGCTGCTCCCTTCTAGGTGGATCAAGCCTCAAGATCGACAGTGTCACCAAATTAGGGTTTTGATCGCCCAGGGCCTCCAGATGAAAAATTTCATCTAGGCACAAGCCAATGATCCAAAACATAACCTAATATACTTCATGGAACCTCATGAACCCATTCATCAAGTCAATTTTGCCTCAGGGGATGCATACATCAAAAATCAGGAATTAGGGTTTCTTGACCTAATTCACCCCTAAGTTGACTTTTGGGACAAACCATGAGCCAAGACCTCAAGACATGATTTGAGGGTCTCTAATATGCCATATTGATCCATTTAGAACAATGGATTAATCCAAGAAGCTTGAGCAACAAGTCTCAATTTCATCTGCACCACAGTTAGGGTTTCGCGAGAAAAGTCAACTGTAACTTTGACTTTTGACCAGGACATGCTCCCAAACCCTAAGACATGATTCAATATACCCTATGACACCCTTGGAACATGTCCATCAAGTTTGATTTAGGTCAAGGACATGATTTCCTGATGAATTGCACAGTTTGGAATTCATCTGATAAAAAGTCAACTGTGCACAAAAGTCAACTTTGACTTTTTGAGATTTTTCACCAAAATGGATTTTTAACCCTAAAATGATGTTAATGTATGATTTGAATCATCATTCATCAAGAAAAATCAAGAAAAGTTGGATAACTTGTAAAAGGGGTAACCATAAAAACTTAGAAATTTTTCTAAGTTAAAATTAAAGTGGCTAGGGTACCAACTTTGGAGGACCATAACTCTTAAACCACAAGGCCATTTTTTCTCATCCAAAGATGGATTTGTAGCCCTCATTATCATCTACAAAAGCTTCAACTACAGTCATTCCAATTCATTAAGGACTTTGAGTTATGGAGTGATCAAAGTGGCTGAAAAGTGAAAATGTCACTTTTTCAAACACTTAGTGAAATTTTCACTAAGTCAGAATCTACCTTCACTTTTTGCCAAATGTAGGGGGATTTTTCACTTGAAATCAAAAGAGATCAGAACCAAACTTGTTCAAACAGTTGTTGTATCATGTAAGGGCTTTCCAAAATGGCCAAGAACATTGTCAAATTCAACTTACACCATGAGATATGACATTGTCAAGTTGCCTTGCTGAAATCTGTCAAAGGCAAGGCAGAATTTGCATTTTGCTCGATTTACCAAAATCAGCCAATTTCAATTGCTCCTATCCACTTGGACACCTCTGAGGATTGAATCTAAAGGGGACAATCACTGAGCCAAGCCTCCAAAGTCCATGGAACAAGAAATAGCATGTTGAACCTAGAATGGCCAAAATAGGGACAAGACTCCAAATTTGGATTGAAGCATTCAATGGAACCATCAAGGTGGCATGGACTGAGCCATTCTCATCTGAAATCAGTCAAGACTTATCCAAGACCAAGGGAACCACAGCTCTGTGCCCTAACCTCTAGTCAATGGCTAGAGGAGACTTGAGTTCTCATTGGACAACATTGGCCAAACCTACTTACCAGCTGCCATTCACTATTGCAGCCAAAACAAACTTGCTCCACTATAAATAGAGCTCACTTGTGTTCAGTTTGAGTACACCAAAGCCATCAAATAGATGCTTTCCTCAAAATCTCTTCTTTCACTCCAATTTTTCCTTCAAAAGCAAGTTACTATCGGGTTTTGAGTTTGAGAGCAATTCCATCACAACCAATCACACACACACCTCATATATATCATATGTAAGCTGTGCAAACCATCAAAAGTGACCTGTAATCACAACATCACAAAGTCACCTCTCAAAACCTCAAAATATCACTTTTTTGCATTTTTCAAGCCATGTCTTGATTCAGTCACTTTCCAAACCAGATAAAACCTCAAACACACTCCAAATATCATCCTTGAACTGTCCCAAATGGTTCCCAACATCTGGAACACCATTTGAGAGAGTTGCTATTTTGGTCACTTTTGACCCCTTTTGCAAGAAAGGGACAGTTTGTGTTTTTGCAGGTACCAGCTGATTCCAATCATCCTCAAAGCATCTAAGGGATCATTTGAGGTTGTTCAAAGCATAAAATCATATCTGGAGCAAGGGAGTTGGCAGATTGCTGAGAAAACTCCAAAATCTCAAAGAAGGGTAAGCATCTCAACTTCCAGTCACCAAAACATGTGTACATTTGAAGTCCATTGATTATGCATCTCTCATACATGTCATATATGTTGTGTTTGTGCCATTTGATCATGTAATTCATGCCTGTATTGAGCTGTAGCACAGAAAATGCAATTATAGGTCATTTTCAAAACCACTATCGGGTTTTGAGGAGGGAGTGTGATCTGAAAAAACAACCACCACCATTGGATTCCTTGTGAAATTCTGGCCCAGATACATATAAATTTTGTCTCAAACCATTAAGAATTGAGAAAGTTATGACCTTCACGTTTTTGAGCCAAAACTTGCCTTGGGCAAGCCAAAATCATGTCATACCTTGTGTATTTATTGTTTCATTTTAAACAATGGATGTATCACCACCCCAGTGGTAGGGCGCATGCCTTGTATGCTTGAGGTCGTGGGTTCAAACCCCACCCATGCCATTTTGTGATTTTTCATATTTTTGCTATTTTTCCAATTATTTTCATGTTTTTGTTAATTATTTGGAATATTAATAACTCACTCAATTTTAATTATTTTTTATTGGTTCTTTTTGCAAAAAATCACAAAAATATTGAAATATTTATTTCCACAAAAAAATTAGATTTATATTATTTATTTAATATAGTTAGTATTTTTGTGAATAAATGCCTTTTATTTGTTTTTAAACCCTTTTAAAAATAAATATCCATGTTGAAAAATCAAGACCAAGTAGGTTTTAATTCATCTTGTGATTGAAACCTCATTTTTCAAACCTAAAACCAAAATCACAAGTTGTTTATTCAAACTTATTTGGAATTTTGTATCATTTTAATTAATTTTTCATTGAATAATTACTTTAAAATGATGAAATTAGGGTTTTATTGATTATCCCCTTAAACAAACTTTGTCAAACACTCATGGGCCTCTATTAGAGTGTAAGACCCAATCCTTTTTTGACCAAATCATTTTTGAGCCTCACTTATTGTATAAGTCCCGATACCGTCAAAAAACAAACGGCGCGATCGTCGCCTTTTCAAAAAACATCTGGGCCTCTCTTTGAGCTATAAGACCCATTCAACAATTTTGGGCCTCTAATAGAGTGTAAGACCCAACCCCCTTTTAACCAAAACAATTTTGGGCCTCACTTATTGTATAAGTCCCTCTGCGTTAAAAGAAAACCTCAGCGCGATCGCCATTTTAAACGAAAAGTCAACTGGGCCTACCCTCGTGTTATAAGCCCCACTCTTTTTCTTTAAAACTTTTTGGGCCTCTTGAGAGAGTGTAAGACCCATCCCTTTGTACAGAAAACAATTTTTTGGGCCACAGTCACTTGTTTAAGACCCTCTGTACAAATTCAACAGCGCACTCACTGGTAAGCCCCAAATCTTTCTTTTTCAAAGCACTTTCTCCTTTGATTTTGAATATACCGTTGTTTTCAATCTTTCTTTGTTAAACAACTAACCAAACAGCATGGAAGCTCTACAATCGAGTAAGTGTTTATTCGCTTTCATTTACTGCTTTCATATCATATAACTGTATTGTGGGGCTGTTTCACTGTAAGTCTCCTTTCACAAACTCATATATATAACTGTATTGTGGGGCTGCTCACTGTAAGTCTCCTTTCATAAACTCATATCGACTGTGTAATAATAGTATAGATATTTAGAGTTTCCCCGGCAACTACGTCTAGAACTAGGTAAAGTCGTTTCGTTTATTCGTAGAAATAGACAGCTAGAACCCAAATAGGAGCACCAGATACAGTCTTCTCTTCGGCTGTCCTCATTAGGAATTATCAAGAAACTCTACTCCCAAAGATGAATGTATTCTCCGTGAATGGCATCTTTGAGTTTCTTCCAAGTTCTCGGACTTTCCTGACTTGCTCTATTCCTTGTGAATAGCTTACCTTGAATTTCTCGGGGTTTGGGGACCCACGGGCTTCTTAAAAGCATCGGCCTCCTCTTGGGCATCGTACAAGGACCCACAGGCTTCCTATAAGTAACCCCACCTCCTCTTGGGCTTAGTACAAGGACCCGTCGGCTTCTTAGAAGTATTGACAGCCTCCTCTTAGGCTTCGTATAATGATCTCTTCCTCCGAGAATGATAGCCTCCTCTTGGGCTTAGTACAAGGACCGATCGGCTTCTTAAAAGTTTCCAGCCTCCTCTTGGGCTTCGTACAAATTGTCCCAACGACCTCCTACAGGTATAGGAACAGAACTTAGTAATCTTCATAGATCATTCCTTTCCAGAGTCTACTACTGTTTCTCAAAGCATAGTACAAAAGATGAAACTCTAGACTTGGACAGTCTATTTTCCTTGAGTCTCAAAGACGTTCTCAAGTGACCCTTTCGTTAGATAGGAAGAAAACCCACAGACTCGGACAGTCTCAATACCCTTCGGATTTCCCCGTTTCCTTAAAGAACAGGGAACAACCCCGATCCTCAGATCAAACCCATGAGTACAGTGTTGCTTATATAAGAACTGATTTTCTCTTTCAAAATCAGTATACTGGATCTGTCGCTCAACTAAAACAGTCACCAGCAGCTAGCCTCCTCTTAGGCTTTGTATAACGATATCCCTAAAAAAGGTCGGTCTCCTTTTCGCCTCCTCTTAGGCTTCGTATAATGATCCTTCTTTTCCTCAGCATAAGCTAGCCTCCTCTTGGGCTTTGTACAAATTATTCTCCCCAGCGGAGAAAACCTTTCGCCTCCATCTCGAGCTTTATACGAGATACAAAAAGGTTCTTATTGAGCCAAACAAATTTTATCCTCTCTCTCGGGCTTTGTACGAGATACAGAAACACTCTCTTGTTGAGTATAAAAGATTCTCTTGTTGAGTCAACCCCTTTTTAGCCTCTCTCTCGGGCTTTGTACAAGACACATATTAGCCTCCTCTTAGGCTTTGTATAAGAAAACCACTGGTTGATCCAATCAACCTTTTAGCATCAAACCTGTGCCTCGTTCACAGTACACAAACATCAACAACTCCTTCCCTTTCATTTAATCGCTGTAAGCGGCAAGCCTCTGGATCATCTATATCCATCCCACTGTCCCTCGTTTAGCATGAGGAATTCCTAAGGAAAGATAGCATTGCCCTACACTGAGTTAAAGTCTTCTCCTTCAGGTTAAAAACCCCCTTCTTAGGAAATTATGGCATTGCTAGGATCCGCGTATCCCGGTTAAAGTAATTCTCCTTTACCCCTCTTTAGAGACGACAAATTCTCTCTAAAGTCGAGACCTTTCAGCTTCACATCTTGGGCTTTGAACAAGATACAAATCACTTTTCGCTTCACGTCTTGGGCTTTGAACAAGACACCAAAACCCCATTTCCTCCCATAGAATAGGAGGAACTACGAACGCTCTGATTTCCCTGTTTCGGTAAACGGGAATACGTAGGCATAAGATCGAAAGAAAAGATCTTAGCGAGCACAATCAACAAAAAACCCAAATCCCATTTCAAAAGCAGTAATTCAAAAGCATCCTAGATCCTTATTTCCCGTCAGAAACCCTCTGCCTAGATAAAAAAAAAAAGAAAACCGTATTGGCGAAAATACAAATAACCAGTACAAAGGCCCCCCACATTGTAGCATTCGTAACTTAACAGACCGTTGTTTAAACTCAGTATGCAAAGCAGGGTTAATTGGAGACATCTATTTCCCTTCCTTCATCAGCTTTAATAGGATAAAAAATGAATCGACCTGTAGTAAGCTCAACCGCAGAGAGCGACCAGTGCTTAAGAACCACGTCCAAAATCGCTCGCTACAGTGCCCAGTGGAAAAATTAATGTTTTCACGACTTGCTCGTTTAACATCAGTAATTCCAAAAGGGTACCTCCACTGATTTGGTGGACTTTCAAGTTAGCTTGGTCGGGATTCACTCCCTATAAGCCTTCTTGAGTCTGCCACCTCCCATCTTAAAATATGCTCTCAAGCCCACTGAGGACTTTTTGACTCACCACATGTGTATTAATCACATTCCCAGATAACAGTAATTTAGATAAATACAGCAGATAAGCAAATCGAATGATGGAAAACAGTAAATGATATCAAAATGAGAAAGCAAATAAACAGTAAAAATGCAAATCAAGGCTTAACCTTCCTACAAAGAAAAATTAAAGTCCCTAGTGAAGTCGCCATTTTTCTGTAGAGTCAGTTTTTGTGATGTGACCACAACCGCTTTTGGTGCTACTTTCTAATTTATGTATTTATCCTATGAAGCTTAAAAGGAAGGGGAAGATATCTCAAACTAACCTTGCGTGCAAATGTTTTCCTTAACAAATGCGAAGAGATTGGGGATCGGGGGTTGGTTATACAAAGGGAAGCTATTATCACCCAGAGTATCTATAGTAATCTATAGGAACCTTTATTTGTGTATGTTTTACTGTTGAATTGCTTGGTTGCTTAAATCCATTTACTGTTGAATAAGGAAAGTTTCTCCTTTGGGAAAGTTGAGGAAATGTTTTTTTGTTTGTCGTTTTTGGGATTTCTATTATTTTTTGGAAGGTACTGGACCTAAGATTTTTGTATAGTGCGCTCGCTAAGATTTCGTAATCTTATGCCTACATATTCTCGTAAAGAGATTCGGGGAAATCAGAGCGATCGTAGTTCTTCTTATTCTATGAGAGGAAAAATATTGGTGTCTTGTTCAAAGCCCAAGATTGAAGCTAAAAAGTATTTGTGTCTTGTTCAAAGGCCAAGATTAAAGCTAAAGGAGTTTTGTGTCTTGTTCAAAGCCCAAGATTGAAGCTAAAGGAATGTTAGTGTCTTGTTCAAAGCCCAAGATTGAAGCTAAAGTTAGATTGAGAGAGAATTTTCCATCTCTAAAGGGAGATATCTCACCTATTCATCACAAATATTGAGGAATTAATTATAAGGGAAGTTTCTTTAACTAGGATGTGTGGAATCTAGCAATGCCACATCTTCCTCTGTGAGTCTTTACATGCTAAGAGAGGGACATTGACATAGATGTGTAGAATCCAGAGGCTTGCCACTTACATCACTTAGATGAAAGAGAAATTTTAGCCATGATAAAGGAGGGACTCCAGCTTGGATTTTGAATCAACGAGTGTGCCACTTACAACAATTTATCTGGAAAAAGGGTTTTAGTTGTTTGTTTTGATATGTGCTATATAGAAGAAATATCCTCCTACAAAAAGGACCCATGGACTCATCTGTGGGGATGATGGATTTTGTGCCTTGATCAAAGCCCAAGGTTGAAGCTAAAGAAAGGTTTGGGAATTGACTCCACTGGAGATGTTTTATTTGAGTATCTTGTTTGAAGCCCAAGATGATGAAGCTGAAGATTTTGAGTATAGTTTTAAAGAAGACTGACTCAACTGGGGAGTATAATATTTGTCTTGTACAACGCCCAAGATTGAGGCTGACGGGTGAATCATTATATGAAGCATAAGAGAAGAATGGCTCTTACTGAGGATTTTTGGAATCCAGGAGAAGGTCTAAACTTAATTTGAGGATTCAAAAGGGAAACTAACCCTTGCTGGAAATTAGAGAAGAGTTGATTTATCAGATTCCATGAGGTTCTGATACTTTTGGGGATTTGTTGATGGTAACATGGTTCTAGATGGGGATTATAAAGTGATAACCAAACCTTGTTGAGGGTCAGAAGAGACTTGAAGGGATAAGCTTGAATACCTTAGAGGTTCTGTCTCTCCTGGGGACTGATGTAGGGATAGGGGTAACTAGGATCTATCCTATGCTTTTAGGAAGCCTGAGGGTCCTTGTATGAAGCCCAAGAAGAGGTTGGGGATGCTTCTAGGAAGCATGTGGGTCCTTGTATGAAGCCCAAGAGGAGGCTGAGGATTGAGACTTTCCAAGTCTAGGAAGAGTTCAAGAAAGTTTCACCGGGAAATAATCTTTTCTTTGTTGAACTGTTCCAAGTTTAAAGGGGTTAAAGAAGAGGTTTCACCGGGAACTAATCCTCTCTTTATTGGACTATTTCAAGATTGATCAGATTGAACAAAGCCCAAGAGGAGGCTATCTTCTGGAGATCCATTGTATGATGACCAAGAGGAGGCAATGATGCTTGGGTAAAGCCCAAGAGGAGGCTATCTGTATTCCCTTGTACAAGGGGAACTAGTTGTTTGAACTAAGTTGCACTGGGATGATTTAAATGTTAAGATGTACTTAACAAGATATGAACAAGTGTATATACAGACATATGAACAACTATATAAACCAGTAGGAATTGATTTGAGAAAAGTGTTGGGTCTTATTCTCTGGATAGAAGGCCAAGTGATTATTTGTATCATGTACAAAGCCCAAGATGAAATGAGGCTAAAAGACTTTCTATTTACATAAGGGTGTTGGGTCTTACACTCTATTAGAGGCCCAAGTGTATTTTGATTGGATAGATATTTTAAGATTGGTTGTATTAATGATGACTGTATGATTAGGGTTTTGACAAATTGAAGAAAGTTTTGAGAAAACTTTGAGTCTGAATTTGAATTAAAAGAAATTTGTTGTTATTTGAGTGAGTTAAAAAGAATGTTTGGGGCTTATAACTCAAAGAGAGACCCAAATGGTCTAAGAGCAGTTTCACCGGGAATAATGCTCCTCTTAGTACCAACGTATTTGACTTGAATCTTCTTCGTTTTATTATTAAAAGGGGAATATGATGGGCCTTACACCCTATCTAAGAGGCCCAAGATAATGTACTTTGAATAAAAGAATGAAAGAATAGTATTGGGTTTTATACTCGGGGAGAGGCCCAGTTGTTTTCAAGCAGTTCAAAACATACAGATGATTTTGAAAACAGAGGTATGGGGCTTACAACTCAAGGAGAGACCTATAGAGGTTGTTTATTGTTTAAAAAAAGTTTATGTACAAAAGATTGGGGCTTATACTCAAGGAGAGACCTAAATGTTTTATTTGAAAACAGTGATCGCACCACGATATCGAAAGACATTATGGGACTTATATTATAGTAGAGGCCCAAAATTAATTTATGTACACAGCGGGGTTAGGTCTTATACTCTAATAGAGGCCTAAGATTGTTGAAATGAAGTTTGAAAGATTGAATCCAAACAAAACCCTAATTTCATATTTTTAAAGATATTTTTCAAATAAAAATCAATAAAAATATGTATAATTTATAAAAAAAAAATCATTAATCATGTTATAAACAATGATTAAGGTTTATGAAAAAGTCATTTTATTCACATGAATATTTAAAATCATTTTGGTTTTAAAAATAAAGAAAAAAGAAATCATTTTAAAAGTATTTAGAACAATTTAAAATAATATTTTTTAAATATATTAAAATATATCAAATAAAAATATTTTGTGATTTTTTTGGGTGAATAAAATATTTTAATGTGTGTGATTTTTGTGCAAAAAAAATCATTTTTAAATAATTAAAATTGATTAACAAAAATAATTATTAAAAACAATATGGAAAATATCAAAAAATAACAAAAATGTGAAAAATTGGACAAAATGGCATGGATGGGTGTTGAACCCACGCCCTCCAACACAAACACACTTGAAAACACACACTGCTACCACTGGAGTAGTGATACATCTGTGTATCAAATCCACCCCATGACCTGGTTCTTGCCCAAGGAAGGTCAGGTTTTGGTGCCCTTGCAAGAAGGCCATAACTTATTCATTTCTCCATGAAAATGGATGAAACAAAGATGGATTCTACCTAGAATTTCATAAGGAATCCAATGGTGGTCTTGGAATTTTCTAAAAATGCCTACATTTTAAAACCCAATAGTGGTTTCAAAATAGGTCAAGTTTTGCAAGTTCTATGCTACAACTCTATACAAGCAATAATAGCATGGTAAAACAGTTCAAACACAACAAATATGATAGTATGACATGTTCATGATCAATGTACATCAAAGCAATGCATATTTCACAAAATTCAAGTTCGTATGCACTTACCTCTTGAAGCTTCACTTGCTTACTTTCAAGATGCTTGTGACAGAAGCAATCCAATGCCTTGGACACTCTTAATAGACCCCTTAGAAGCTTTTAGGATGATTAAAATCAAAAGGAAACCTCTAGAACAAAATTTACCTCTTTCTTGCAAAATTGGCAAAAGTGACCAAAATGGCAACTTGCTCAATTGGAGAGTGTTTGAAGTGTTGTGTGGCTTTGAAAGTAATTGAATCAATACATGGCTTGAAAAATGCAGAAAAGTCAAAATTTGAGGTTTTGATGGTTGACTTTCTGATTTTGGTGTTGTGAGATGAAGATGAAGGTTGGAACACCTCCAATGGATGATTTGTGATGTGTTTGGATGGTTGTTTTAGTGATTCAAGCTCTGGTTTTGAGAATTCCAAGTTTGATCCTTGAAACCTTGAATTTTGAAGTAAGAGAAGGAAAGTGAGAAAACAAGGCTTTGGTATTGTTTTGGTGTGGTTTGAAACATCAGAAATGGCCTATATTTATAGGAGAACAAGTTTGTTTTTGGAGGAATAGTGAATGGATAAGGGAGCATGTTATTATCCAATGGACTTTGTCATGTAGCATGACTTGAATGCTAAGGTACCTCAAGTCTCCTCTAATGTAGCTATGCATTGACTCAATTCAATTTTTGCAGGTTGGAACACTCATGGTTTTGGACTGAATCTAAACTTGTGTGACTTGATCCATACCAATTCAAAGTATCAAATTAATGCATGAAAACAAAACATATGTTCCATAGCTTGTCATCATGACTTTCACATGCCAAAGGATAGAATTCTCGACTCAACGGTCCAAAATTGAAGATATTAAGTGATTCATCAAGATTCCCTCTGATCTTGGAAGAGGACAAAGCTTGAAAGATGACAAAATTGAAAAGGTAAATCGTGTGGCACAAGAAATGCATAAAGGCTGCCTTGAAATTCAGTTTGCGCAAGGCATGTTGTGAGGTCCATAACTCCTTGCTCAAGTTGAGTTAATGGGAGTTCTTGTACTCTTTGGAAAGCTTGCATATCATACTTCAACTTTTATGTTTGCATTTGGTTTTGATTCATCTTGGATCATAATGAAAAATGCCTCCAAAGTTGGGCCAAACATGAGACAGATTCTGTCTAAAAAAATTTCTAAGTGTCAAAGTTCAAATCTTATGAAACCCTAACTTTATGGTTTTATAACTCAAAATCTAGGAATTTTTTGACCATGGATCAGTAGGACACTTTTTTAGTATGTGATGAGGGCTTTCATTTGAGCTTTGGATGGGAGAAAATGGTTGCTTAGATCACAAGTTATGGTCGTGCAAAGTTGGGTAAAAACCATTATTTTTCATAACTTAGTGAAATTTCAAGTTTCTCAAGATTGCTCCTTTTGCAAGTAACCTCACTTTTCTTGATTTTTCTTGATGGATGATGATCCAAATCACAAGTTAAAATTTTTCTTGGCTTAAAGAAGCCTTTTTTATCAAAAAATTTCAAAAGTCAAACTTGGTTTTGATCACAGTTGACTTTTTGTATCAGATGAATTTTGACCTTTGTGATCCTTTATGAAATAAAGTCCTTGGGCTAGATTGAACCTAATGGGTGGATTCCAATGGTTTTTTTGAGTGTCTTAAATCATGTCCCAAGGTTTGAGGTCATGCTTTGCTCAAAAGTCAAAGGTATGGTTGACTTTTTCTCAGAAACCCTAGTTTATGGTCCAAATGAATTTGAATCCTTATATTGCTTATGAACCAAGTTCTTTGAATCAATTAAATCTTGTGAGAGGAACAACATGATGTATTTGAGGTCCTTAAAGCATATCTTGAGGTCTTGGCTCTTGCCTTGCTCCAAAAGTCAACTTAGGGACTGAATTAGGTCAAAACCCTAATTCTCAATTTTTATAGATGCATCCCCTAAGGATATTTTGAACTGATGAATGGACTCATAAGGTTCTTTTGAACTTCTTAAATCATATATTGAAGTATTTGATCATGCCCAGATGAAAATTTCTCTCTGGAGGCCTTGGTCGACCAAAACCCTAATTTGGTGATACTGGTGATCTTGAGGCTTGATCAACTTGAAATGATGCAATCTTGTGTTAGATTCTTGATGTGGGAGACCTCCTGATCCTTAATTTATGTTTAAGAGGCTTGACAAGTTGAAGATCATGTCAATTCTTGATTAATCCTTTGTGTGAATGCTCTGAGAGGGCTTGAGTGAACACTCAACAATCTTTGAGAGGATTAGGTAAATCAAAATTGCGGTGATGGCTTGCACAATGATGTGAAGTCTTGTGGTTAAAATTTAGGGTATGACAAATGCCCCTATTTAATCTTCATCCTCCTTTTTGCTCTCTTTCATTCTAATGCAATCACATTAAGCCCATTATCTATTCACACACATGGTAAATAAGCTTGTTAGTGACTATGATTCATATCTTTTCAACAATTCAAAATTCACCACTTTAGCAACAACAATTTTTTCTTGAAGGTTTCACAACCGTTAGGCTATGTGACTGGGTGAGGGTCACCTAACTTAAAAGGAGGATTCTTATTAAGGTTTTTTATTAAGCACATGATCATTCGCTTATTTGCATCAGCTTAATTACTTAGTGTGTAATTTCTAGATAGTGATGACTGCTAGATAAACTACTTAAGAGCTATTAAAGGATAAGAACTCAAGGCTAGGTCATAACAAGTATTTAAATATATTTCCATATTCGGGAGACTTAAGGTGTTAAAACGGTACTCATCTTATGAATTTTTTCCAAGTCTTCACAATCTAACCTAAAATTAATCTATAGCCTAAAAATTTCAAAAAGATAAATTGTGTTTCTAAGTCTATTTTTTTTTCACTTAAAGAAAATAGAACAAAAACAAAAAATACTGAAAGAAAACACATAAAAGAAATGGTTCCCTCCCACACACTTAAAACATACACTGTCCTTAATGAAAGAACATAAGTATAAAATAAGAGTGAGAAAAAGGAAATAACACACCCGAGTAGTCAAGGTGGATAGGTGATCGCATAAGCAGCCTTTCCCAAAGAGAGATCTTCTACAGGCTCCTCTTCCAAAGTGGGATGTCATAAAGTAACTTTGGGTAACATCCATCGACCTTGAAATTTTTATTAGTGCCTTCGCCTTTTATTCCAGTTTCAAAGAAGAATATTCGATAAGTAAAAGTGTCGAATGGGCCCGTGAATGTGATCTCTTTTTTCAAAACATCAAAAATCAAAGGCTTAAGGGGTTGCCTCACTAATTTTGTTCCATCTACAATTGAGACCCTACGCATACTCATGGATGGGCTAAAATCACGAGTGTCAACAAAGGTCCATCCAATTCCCTTCTTATGCTTCTTCAAAACCTACAAAAGCTTATTTTCTTGATCAAAATCAAGGATACAAGAAATTATAACCAGAAGTTTTTCATCCCTCTCTAAATAAGCATAGTTCAGATTATCGGGAAGTGGTTTAATCTCTAAGGAGGGAGGTTGTTCAATTTGATCCGTTGTCGCACACGGGTCAAAAACGAGTTTTTTAAAATTTGTAACGGGAAGTGACACTCGGATGTCGTATCGCAAGGACTCTTGTATGCTTATTAACCGACTAATAACGATTAGGGGGTTGTTTAGGTTTCATTTTGATTACTAAAGTAAGGAGAAAAAAATGATTAAAATAAGTGATTATGAAAATAAGTTAATCTGTTGTTTCAGTTCTGACCTATCACCGATTATTCTAACTTCACTGCCCTAAGCGGATTCAATTCATATTCGATCACAATATCAATTAACAAGCGAGAATTAAATTGTAAGAGTTATGTTTCCAATTCACCGAATTAAGCAAATTGTTAAGAAATAAGTGAATTAACAAATTAAGGAAATGAAAACAAGCAATTAAATTTAGGAAATATAAATCAATGGAATCAACAAAAATAATCTATGACAAATCAGATTAAGAAAACGATAATCATAAAACAAGTCTGATATGAATAGCAATTGAATTGTAAAGTTATATAAATCTCAAGGTAATTGAACCTGATTATGGCAAATCAACCTGAGAGGTTTAGTTCTCCATGAAATTCGTAAAAAGAAAAAGAAAAATTCATGAATAGTGAAAATAAGGTAATGGACAGTAGTGTGGCTGCTACTAAGTATATGGAAGCATCAAATCCGGTTTCTAACCCAACTGGGTCGAAAAAACATACAAAAACCCGGCCCAAAACAAAATATTTCTAAAGTCTGAAACTTCAACGAATTATTCGACCTTGTTTCACTTCGAATCAGCTCTCGGCCTCAATACAAAACTTGTAGCACTTTGTTTTAGCATTCCAACGCCTATTAGAACGCGTCAATTCGATTCCCGTAGCTCCAGTTATGGTCTTAACAGTGAAAATATACCAAATAAACGTTAATGCTGAAAATAAAATACGAATTTAAATTAAAGGAAAAAATAAAATAAATATGAAAACACAATAAAATAGTAAAACTACTCAAATAAACTATAGGAATTCCTAAGTATAACAATGGAAGAATGTGGATGAAGATGCACTGATCAAATTCCCCCACACTTAAACTTTTGCACTCCGAGCAAAATAGTATCAGGACTCATGAAAAACAATAGCATTTAAATACTCATTCTAGGCTACAAACTCTTCTTCGGTTAAGATCGCATCGATAGGTACTAATTTTGCACACTAAGGATATTATAAGAACACAAATCTGCAATTATGTGGTCATAAACCTTCATCCTATACAAGCCAATTCAAATCATGTTATTATTTGCATCTTCTTAATTACTTAGTATGTGATTTCTAGATGGTGTTGACTGCTAGATAAACTACTTAAGAGCTATTAAAGGATGAGAACGCAAGGCTAAGTCATAAAAAGTATTTAAATCGATTTCCATATTCAGGAGACTTAAGGTGTTAAAACTGTATCGATCTTATGAATTTTTCCCAAGTCTGCACAATCTAACCTAAAATTAATCTATAGCCTAAAAATTTCAAAAGATGCATTGTGTTTCTAAGTCTATTTTTTTCACTTAAAGAAAATAGAACAAAAACAAACAAAAAAATAATGAAAGAAAACACATAAAATAAATGGTTCCCTCCCCCACACTTAAAACATACATTGTCCTCAATGAAAGAACATAAATATAAAATAAGAGTGAGAAAAAGGAAAGAACACACCCCAGTAGTCGAGTTGGATATGTGATCGTATAAGTAGTCTTTCCCAAGGAGAGATCGTGTAAAGGCTCCTCTTCCAAAGTAGGGATGTCATAAAGTAACTTTGGGTAGCATCCATCGATCTTGAAATTTTTATTAGTGCCTTCGCCTTTTATTCCAGGATCAAAGAAGAATCTTCGATAAGTAAAAGTGTATAATAGGCCCGTAAACGTGCAGAACATCAAGAATCAAGGGATTAAAGGGCTGCCTCAATAATTTTTTTTCATCTTCAATTGAGACCCTACGCATACTCATGGATGGGCTAAAATCACGAGTGTTAACCAAGGTCGATCCAATTCTCTTCTTATGCTTCTTCAAAGCCTACAAAAGGTTATTTTCTTGATCAAAATCAAGGTTAGAAGAAATTATAACCGGAAGCTTTTCATCCCTCTTTAAATAAACATATTTCAGATTATTAGGAAGTGGTTTAATCTCTAAGGAGGGAGGTTGTTCAATTTGATCCGCTGTCACACACGGGTCAAAAACAAGTTTTTTTAAAAGTAGTAACGGGAAACAACACTTGAAAGTCGTATTGCAAGGACTCTTGTATGATTATTAACCGACTAATAATGATTATGGGGTTTTTTAGGTTTTAGTTTGATTACTTAAGTAAGGAGAACAAAATGACTAAAATAAGTGATTATGAAAATAAGTTAATGTGTTATTTTCGGTTCTTTCCTATCATCGATTATTATAAATTTACTGCCCTAAGTGGATTCTATTCATATTAGATCACAATATCAACCAACAAGTGAGAATGGCATTATAAGAGTTATGTTTCCTATTCGACGAATTAATAAAGCAATTAAGAAACAAGCGAATTAACGAATTAAGCAAACGATAACACGCAATTAAATTTAGAAAATATAAATCAATGGAATCAACAAAACTACTCTATGACAAATCAAATTAAGCAAACGATAATCATAAAACAAGAATGATATAAATAGTAATTGAATTGTAAAGTTATATAAATCTCAAGGTAATTAAACCTGATTATAGCAGATCAACTTGAGAGGTTTAGTTCTCCATGAAATTCGTAAAAAGAAAAGGAAAAATTCGTGAATAGTGAAAAGAAGGTAATGAACATTAGCGCAGCTGCTACTAGGTATAGGGAAGCATCAAATCCGGTTTCTAACCCAACTGGGTCGAAAAAAACATAAAAAAAACCCGGCCCAAAATAATATATTTCTAAAGTCTGAAACTTCAACGAATTATTTGACACTGTTTCACTCCGAATCCACACTCGGCCTCAACACGAAACTTGTAGCACTTTGTTTTAGCTTTCCAACGCCTATTAGAACGCGTCAATTCGATTCTCGTAGCTCCAGTTATGCTCTGCACATTGAACATGTACCAAATAAACGTTAATGCTGAAAAAAATATGAACTTTAATCAAAGGAAACAATAAACTAAAATACGAAAAACACATTAAAATAGTAAAAATACTCAAATAAACTGTAGGAATGCCTAAGTATAACAATGGAAGAATGTGGATGAAGATGCACTGATCAAATTCCCCCACACTTAAAATTTTTCTCTCTGAGCAAAATAGTATCAAGACTCATGAAAAATAATAGCATTCAGATACTCATTCTAGGCTACAAACTCTTCTTCGGTTAAGATTGCATCGATTTTGCACACTAAGGATATCGTAAGAACACAAATCTCCAATTGTGATGTCATAAACCTCCCTCCTATATAAACCAATCTGAACCATGTTATTATGCCTAAGCTTAACTTACCCATCCTCTTTTTCTCTCTCTTTCATTCTAATGCAATCACATTATGCCCGTTATATATTCACACACATGGTAAATAAGTCTGTTGGTGACTATGATTCATATCTTGTCAACAATTCAAAATTAACCACTTTAGCAACAACATTTTTTTCTTAGAGGTTTCACAACCATTAGGCTAGGTGACCGGGTGAGGGTCATGATCAGAAAAATAGCAAGTGTACTATTTTAACGATGTAGTAATAAGTGGGGTTATCCCCAGAATCGATCTCTCGAGAACTGCGTATAATTTGTAAGTGCAGATGTTATTTCAATTAGACAAAAGTTCCTTTTGGGGGTTTTGACTTTTAAACTAATTCTAATGTAGAAAGAAATAAGCAGAATAATAAAATGACTTTAACAATTATGAGAAATTATGCTAGGAAAGGTGTATGAATTGTTCAGCAAGAACCCTAAATTATCCTCAAAGAGATATGCCTCCAAACCTTAATTTTACTGACCCTCAATTATTTTTCTTAAATTCCTTAACCGAAAAACCTTTGATATTCTCCCTTGACCCTAATTCCTTAGCGGTCAAAGAAAAACATCAAGCAATAGTTCTGACAAGGTCTTTGAGTCACTACAGGGTATCCCTATTCCTAGGCAATATCTACCGTAATGTATTAGCCAAAATAATAGATTGGTTTTTTAGGCCAAATCCCTAATCGTAAATCGTTCCCAATTTGTACGATCGAAAAAAGTATGAAATAATTTATATAATAAAAGATTAAGGTAAGAAAGCAAAATCTCATTGACTAATTCAGAAAATGTTCATTACATAACAATTCAGGGACACCCCCCTATCATTGGGGGGGTTTAGCCTCTCATAATATTCAAAACAAAAACAATAATAAGATTAAAAGTAGACATTATAATTTGATCGGATTAAAAATGATCCTTCAATTGCTTCCGCGCATGAACGATCTTTCTCTCCAAATCTCTTTGATCGCCTCCCATTATCGTAACTTTGTTCGTGAAGTCAAAAGTGTCTTCTTTTCTTCTCCACACAGCCTAAGTAATTCCAAAACACTCAAAACCGTGCGAAATTCCCAAAATACCCCTCAGGGTACTAAACTCAACAAATGAGAAAAAATCACAAATTTGGTACTCCCAGGCTTGCTGACACGGGCTGTGTCAGCCCTCTATTTCTCTTGCGCAAATATTTCTCCCCTACAGGTGTGCTGACATAGGCACTCGTGTCAGCTCTCTGACTTCAGCCCAATCTTCAATTTCAAATACATGCTGCTCCAGGCCTGCTGACACGGGTCGTGTCAGGTGACACGGGCACCCGTGTCAGCCCACTGTCTTCAATCCAACTTCATTCCGTATTTTGCAATTTTTCTCGATTTTTTGCTCCGATTCTTCCTGAATGCTTATTTAAACCTGAAAATACTAACGAACACAACCATGGCATAAAATGCAGTAAAAGAGATGTAAAACAAATAAACAATGATACAAATATAACTAAAACAAATAGTGAAATAACGTATGAAAACGACCGATAAAACTGCATCAAACTTAAACTGTTGCTTGACCTCAAGCAACAAGCTTGCATAAATATTTTTCAAATCAAACGGTACATGTCAAATGAAAGACTTGTGAAGGTAAGGCGTGTCGATACTCATACGTGAGTCTTTATTCCGATCGGCTAAAACTAGTTCTCTTGGTAATCGTCCGTTAACAAAGGTATTACACAAACACATACCGCGGTAAAACCACGAACCCAAATCCCCCTTTCGGTTACCTCTCCAACTATGCTTTGGGCTTAAGTCTTTTCTTTGATTTTCTACCCCTTTCATTCGGATAATCAGATTAAGGCAATTTTTCGTTTTCCCTCACATGTACAAGATTGATCGAAACTTTTTCTAGGCACCATTATCTCTTTTTCTCGCTCATTGGCGTTTATTAGTCCACTTTGGGACGACAATTGAGACTCAACCGCCGTTAGGCTAAGTAACCGGGTGAGGGTTACCCAACTTAGAAGGACAAGTTGTCTTTATCGCCATTATTCATTTTTTTTCGGTGCCTTAGGTCATTCTCTCAATCAACCCTATACATGCAATTCTTTTTAGTCATGACGGACTATCACTATGAACTAATCAGGGAATACTTCTCAAATCCAAGTACTATGGCACAAATATACACGTTGGACTCGTTTCCTTACTCCAGGGAATCTAGGGTGTTCGGGTCATTCCTAAGTTTTCAAACTTTCCCAATGTCCCTAATTCTAACTCCTCTTCTCTCAAACTCTATATACTTTCTTGATCGCCTCAAAATCACAGTATTCACAAGAAAAATTTTAATGGTTCAAATTCGGGGAGAATTCAGAATGGTTTTCCACACACAAAACAGACATGACCCGTACAAAAAGGAAAAACTAAAAGCAGTAAATCCTCCCCCAAACTTGAACTACACATTGGCCCCAATGTGTTAGAACAAGAGCGAGAGAGGTCACTCACAGAGATCCTTCTCAGAATGCTGATGGTAATGCAACACCACTGTTACATCATCGTTTGCACATGTAGGATCCAGATTATTTCCTGGAACCAAAACAAAACAAACAGCAAAAAGAAAGAAATTAATCAGACAAGCGTGGGTTGCCTCCCACGTAGCGCTTTGTTTAACATCGCATGGCTCGACGGGTTACTCCCCAAAGCTATGGGGGATACTTTAGCTTACACACCTTGCCTCTTGACTTTATCGCCACAAAAAACCAGTTAGGTTCAGAGATAAGAGCTACTTTGTCCCTTAAGTCACCTCCAACCTCCATATACTTCTGTTGATGTTTCTTTTTCTTTCTCTTCTTGATTTCATGAATGGACCTTGAAGTGTTGCCATGTGCAATAGATGACCAAGATACTGCAACCTTAGAGATTATGCTTGAGACTTTTTCAGGTGGTGGTCTTGCACTTCTGCTTTTTCCCACTATTTGGATCATTCCAACTGAAGCTTGATTTCCTTCACCTACACCCTGCTTCTTGATATCTAACACTTTTAAAGTTATTTCCTCCTCAAAAGATTTCAATGTCAGAGTACCTTTTTCAATGTCCACATTGCATCTACTAGTGAGCAAGAATGGTCGACCAAGAATGATGGGAGTCTCTTCATCCTCAGGAATATCCATGATCTCAAAATCAACTGGAAAGACAAATTTATCAATCATCACCAACACATCTTCAGCTAACCCATATGATTGCTTAGTTGTGTGGTCAGCAAATTTAAGATTTGTTCTCCCATCACTCACCTTCCCAATTCCCAACTTTTTAAAAATGGATAATGGAATGAGACTTACACTCGCACTTGAATCAATGAGGACCTTCTTGAAATTTATGTTTTTTATGGTGCAAGGTATTGCGACCGATCCGGGATCCTTCTGCTTGATTGGGATCTTCCTTTCCGGTGAGATTGCACTGCACTTTTCCTTTGGAACAACCGGCTTATCTCCAATAGGTCTTTTATTAGTTATCACTTCTTTCATGAATTTCTGATACAAGGGCATTTTGTCGAGTGCTTCAAAGAATGGCATATGAACTTCTAACTTTTTGAACATTGAGATAAATTTCTCAAAGTCCTTCTCTTTAGGATCTTTCTTCGTCACTCTCTGAGGGTATGGTAGCTTAATCTGTGGTTTAGCCTCCTCTTTCTTTTTCTCTTCAGTTGGCTTCACGGGTGGTAAAGCTCTTTCTGGTTCTTTCCTGTTTTCTCTCACTTCCAGATCCACCTCTATACATCGATAATCATTTGTTTCTATTTCTTCCTCTTCTGCCACAACTCTCTGACTTCTCGTTGTGACAACATTAACATTCTCATGATTTTTTGGATTCGGTATTGTTGCACTCGGGAGGGATCCTTGAGCATGCATGGAGAGTTGTTGTGCTATTTTTCCCAACTGAACTTCAAGATTTTTGGTAGAAGTTGTATTATTCCTTTGATTATTTCTGGTCTCTTCTTGGAATTGCATACTGTGAGTTGCCATCTTCTCAATTGCTATCTCCCATTGTGCTTTTTGGGGAGCCTGTTGTTGGAATTGTTGCTGAGGTTATTGATATTATTGCTGGTATGGTTGGTGATATTGGATGGGTCCTTGCTTTAAAACATTCCCTTGTTGATCCGTCCAGGAGAAATTTGGATGATTTTTCCACCCCGGATTATAAGTATTGGAGTAGGGATTGTTCTGCCTCAAAATTTTAATTTCTTCTACCTGTTGTGCTGTAGCAACACATTGCATGGCGAAGTGAGGCCCCCCACAAAATTCACAATTTACTGCTTGAACTGGTTGAACCTGAGCCACAGTCTGAGTACCAAGATTCATCTTCTTAAGTCTTCTCTCGACTTCGGCTGCAATCTGGTCTTCCATCTTTACCACTTGCTCAGTAAGTTTCAAATCAATCACCCTTTCTGGTTGGCTCACAGTACGATCATACAACTCCAAATGCTCGTTTGCGGCTATGGCTTCAATGATATTTTTGATACCAGTGGCTGTTGTAAAATTAGATGAGCCACCGGCAGCTGTATCAATTAGTTGCTTGGTCTTCAACTGGAGGCTATTGACGAAGTTTTGCATCTGTTCGGTTGCATCCATGTTATGAGTAGGACATGCAACCACCAACCTCTTAAATCTCTTATATGCATCTCCGAGTAACTATCCCTCATTCTGCTTAAAACTTACTATATCATACCTTTTTTTTCAAATGTACACCGAGGCGGGAAAGTACTCATTCAAAAATATTGTCTCCATCTCTTGTCAAGTGGTGATACTCTCGGCAGGTAAGGAATAAAACCACTCTTCTGCATCATCTGACAAGGTAAAAGGGAACATGACCAGCTTTTTGGCTTGTTCAGAATGTCCTTCAATTTTTAGTGATGTGCTCATTGTTAGAAACCTTTGGAGGTGCTTATTGTCATCTTCATTAATTTTTCCCGTAAAAGGTCTCCTCTCGAGCTGTCGGATGGTGGATGGATGCAACTGAAAGTGGTCAACATTAACCGGTTGATTTACGATGGTCAACCGGCCTGTTGGAGCATTTGCTCTTCCATAGTCCCCCAGAAGTCTCTCTACTAGAGGTGGATCAGCAGCCATGATAAGAGTTTTCGACTCTGAATCTGTGCCGGAATCTGTGTGCTCTGAGTGCCCTAAAACTGACTCTTCTTTCTCTTGCTCAGAAATAATTGACTCTGAACTCGACGCGGCCAGTATTTCTAGTCTAGCTTGACGACGTCTGGCGTGCAAAGATATCTCTGGTTCTGCGTCAAAAGAAAATTCAGCTGAGGCTTTACCTCGCATACACAGGTTAGGAAATTAGTAGTAATAAAAAAAATAACAGGAAAATAAGATAAAAAAAAATTTGGTCACAGAGTGACAAAATTCCAATTGAATTAAAATCAACACTTATAGTTTGGCAGTCCCCGGCAACGGCGCCAAAAACTTGATCGGAAAAATAGCAAGTGTACTATTTTAACGATGTAGTAATAAGTGGAGTTATCCCCAGAATCGATCTCTCGAGGACTGCGTATAATTTGTAAGTGCAGATGTTATTTCAATTAGACAAAAGTTCCTTTTGGGGGTTTTGATTTTTAAACTAATTCTAATGACAGAAAGAAATAAGCAGAATAATAAAATGACTTTAACAATTATGAGAAATTATGCAAGGAAAGGTGTATGAATTGCTCAGCAAGAACCCTAAATTATCCTCAAAGAGATATGCCTCCAAACCTTAATTTTACTGACCCTCAATTATTTTTCTTAAATTCCTTAACCGAAAAACCTTTGATATTCTCCCTTGACCCTAATTCCTTAGCGGTCAAGGAAAAACATCAAGCAATAGTTCTGACAAGGTCTTTGAGTCACTACGGGGTAACCATATTCCTAGGCAATATCTACCGTAATGTATTATGCAAAACAATATATTGGTTTTTCAGGCCAAATCCCTAATCGTAAATCGTTCCCAATTTGTACGATCGAAAAAAGTATGAAATAATTTGCATAATAAAAGATTAAGGTAAGAAAGCAAAATCTCATTGACTAATTCATAAAATGTTCATTACATAACAATTCAGGGACACCCCCTAGCATTGGGGGTTTAGCCTCTCATAATATTCAAAACAAAAACAATAATAAGATTAAAAGTAGACATTACAATTTGATCGGATTGAAAATGATCCTTCAATTGCTTCCGCGCATGAACGATCTTTCTCTCCAAATCTCTTTGATCGCCTCCCACTATCGTAACTTTGTTCGTGAGATCAAAAGTGTCTTCTTTTCTTCTCCACACAGCGTAAGTAATTCCAAAACACTCAAAATTGTGTGAAATTCCCAAAATACCCCTCAGGGCACTAAACTCAACAAATGAGAAAAAATCACAAATTTGGTACTCCCAGGCTTGCTGACACGGGCCGTGTCAGGTGACACGGGCACCCGTGTCAGCCCTCTGTTTCTCTTGCGCAAATATTTCTCCCCTACAGGTGTACTGACACGGGCCGTGTCAGCTGACACGGGCACCCGTGTCAGCTCTCTGACTTCAGCCCAATCTTCAATTTCAAATACATGCTGCTCTAGGCCTGCTGACACGGGCCGTGTCAGGCGACACGGACACCCGTGTCAGCCCACTGTCTTCAATCCAACTTCATTCCGCATTTTGCAATTTTTCTCGATTTTTCGCTCCGATTCTTCCTGAATGCTTATTTGAACCTGAAAATACTAACGAACACAACCAAGGCATAAAATGCAGTAAAAGAGATGTAAAACAAATAAACAATGACAAAAATATAAGTAAAACAAATAGTGAAATAACGTATGAAAACGACCGATCAGGTCAGCTAACTTAAAAGGAGGATTCTTATTCACAATTCTTATTACGCACGTGACCATTCACTTATTTGCATTAGCTTAATTACTCAGTGTGTGATTTCTAGATGGTGCTGACTGCTAGATAAACTACTTAAGAGCTATTAATGGAGGAGAACTCAAGGCTAGGTCATAACAAGTATTTAAATCGATTTCCATATTCGGGAGACTTAAGGTGTTAAAAAGGTACCGAACTTATGAATTTTTTCCAAGTATGCGCAATCTAACCTCAAATTAATCTATAGCCTAAAAATTTCAAAAGATGCATTGTGTTTCTAAGTCTAATTTTTTTTCACTTAAAGAAAATAGAACAAAAACAAAAAATACTGAAACAAAAATCATAAAAGAAATAGTTCCCTCCCCCACACTTAAAACATACATTGTCCTCAATGAAATAGCATAAATATAAAATAAAAGTGAGAAAAACGAAAGAACATACCCGAGAAGTCAAGGTGGATAGGTTATCACATAAGTAGCCTTTCCCAAAGAGATATCTTCTACAGGCTCCTCTTCCAAAGTGGGGATGTCATAAAGTAACTTTGGGTAGCATCCATCGACCTTGAAATGTTTATTAGTGCCTTCGCCTTTTATTCCAGGATCAAAGTAGAATCTTCGATAAGTAAAAGTGTCGAATGGGCCCGTGAATGTGATCTCTTTTTTCACAACATATGAAATCAAAGGCTTAAGGGGTTGCCTCACTAATTTTCTTTCATCTTCACTTAAGACCCTACGCATACTCATGGATGGGCTAAAAGCACGAGTGTCAACCAAGGTCCATCCAATTCCCTTCTTTTGCTTCTTTAAAACCTACAAAAGCTTATTTTCTTGATCAAAATCAAGGTTAGAAGAAATTATAACGGGAAGCTTTTCATCCCTATAAATAAGCATATTTCAGATTATCAGGAAGTGGTTTAATCTCTAAGGAGGGAGGTTGTTCAATTTGATCCGATGTCGCACACGGGTCAAAAACGAGTTTTTTTTTAAAAGTAGTAACGGGAAACAACACTCGAAAGTCGTATTGCAAGGACTCTTGTATGATTATTAACCGACTAATAATGATTATGGGGTTGTTTAGGTTTTTGTTTGATTACTAAAGTAAGGAGAAAAAAATGACTAAAATAAGTGATTATGAAAATAAGTTAATGTGTTGTTTCGGTTCTTTCCTATAATCGATTATTATAACTTTACTGCCCTAAGCGGATTCTATTCATATTCGATCACAATAACAACCAACAAGTGAGAATGGCATTATAAGAGTTATGTTTCCTATTCGACGAATTAAGAAAACGATTAAGAAATAAGCGAATTAACGAATTAAGCAAACGATAACACGCAATTAAATTTTGGAAATATAAATCAATGGAATCAACAAAACTACTCTATGACAAATCAGATTAAGCAAACGATAATCATAAAATAGGAATGATATGAATAGTAATTGAATTGTAAAGTTATATAAATCTCAAGGTAATTGAACCTGATTACAGCAGATCAACTTGAGAGGTTTAGTTCTCCATGAAATTTGTAAAAAGAAAAGGAAAAATTCGTGAATAGTGAAAAGAAGGTAATGAACATTAGCGCGGCTGCTACTAGGTATAGGGAAGCATCAAATCCGGTTTCTAACCCAACTGGGTCGAAAAAACATAAAAAAAACCCAACCCAAAATAATATATTTCTAAAGTCTGAAACTTCAACGAATTATTCGACACTGTTTCACTCCGAATCCGCTCTCGGCCTCAACACGAAACTTGTATCACTTTGTTTTAGCTTTCCAACGCCTATTAGAACGTGTCAATTCGATTCTCGTAGCTCCAGTTATGCTCTGCACAGTGAACATGTACCAAATAAACGTTAATGCTGAAAAATTATGAATTTTAATCAAAGGAAACAATAAACTAAAATACAAAAAACACATTAAAATAGTAAAAATACTCAAATAAACTGTAGGAATGCCTAAGTATAATAATGGAAGAATGTGGATGAAGATGCACTAATCAAATTCCCCCATACTTAAACTTTTGCACTCTGAGCAAAATAGTATCAAGACTCTTGAAAAACAATAGCATTCAGATACTCATTCTAGGCTACAAACTCTTTTTCGGTTGATAGGTACTAATTTTGCACACTAAGGATATCGTAAGAACACAAATCTGCAATTGTGCTGCCATAAACCTCCCTTCTATACAAACCAATCTGAATCATGTTATTATGCCTAAGCCTAACTTACTCATCCTCCTTTTTTTCTCTATTTCATTCTAATACAATCACATTAAGATATGATGACCCAGTTCGGTTTACAACAACACCTACATCTGGGGGCTACCAAGCCAGGAATGAATTCATTATTAGTAGTATTAATTCTAAGTATACAACCTCTGGTAAATTATCACTTGATTCCCTACCCCATACAATTATATCTAGAAACCCATCTAGATAAGAGAAGCCCATCTTAAATCCTAGATCACCTCAGTGATATCTAACAGTCACAACCTCCGGTAACTGCATAAAATGGTTCAATTGAAAGACAACCCTTTCAACACAATATTCAGCCAAGACTCTTGACTAACACTAATACTTGAATTTTCTTAATAACTTCATCCAAGAACAATATACAATTCATTACCTACAAGTTTCTGAATCTGAAAAACTATGTCTACCACAATGTATCAAACTGATACAAAGGGTGACTTACAATACAAGAAAGCACACGACTCTCAAAACCCTAAACCCTTATTTTATTTTACGAAAGTCTCAACAAGGTCTAGTCATTTTCCCTAGGTCTTGTTTTTCCTTTTATAATATTCAGTTGTCCATGGGCTTCAAAATCTCTGTCCATTCATTCCTTGATCCATGTTCTGATTGCGCCTGAATTCTTGGAACAGATATGCAACAAACCTGCTGTATCAGACCAAGATTTCGAGTCCTCAAGATAGGACATCTTGTCTGACCTGTTTTTCCTAACGAATTTCTTCATGTTAGGACATCCTGTTCAACATCATGTTTTACCAAAATTTAGTCAAATCTTAGAGCCTTCATTCTCCCCCTTTTGACAAATTTTGGCTAAAACTCCTTTTGCACAATAAACCCAGGAAGTCAAGGAGAGAAAGAATAGAAAGTCCTGAAAGAGTCTAGTATGGATGGTTTACACAGCACACACCACCTGTTGTATGGCATGTATCCTTTTCCCTGGCGTATATGAGGAAGAAGATGCACGACACTCCCCCTCAAGACAAGTCCCAATATACCATCCTCCATTATCCAGATCAGGGCTCAGAGGACTAAACCCTACCTCCAGATAACTCAGAACACAAGACAAAACTGTGTTTATAACTCAGATTACAAGACACAAAAATAAAACTCAGAACAACAGGAGTTGAGTCACAGACAGGATGTTAGAATAACTTATCCAACATCCTTGCAAAACAAATGTAAGAATGGACTCAACACATAAAAGGAGATCAGTCATGTGTTGTAAGAAACAACGCAGAACTGAGATAGACGCACAACCTTTCTCCCCCTTTTTTAGCCAAAAATTGGAAAAAGTAACCAACACAATTCCATACCCAAACAACACTCACCCAAAGCCGGACAAAAGCAATAACCTTACAACACACCAAAAAAAAACACAACCTGAGACACACGAACCCCTTTTAAATACCCAAACAGTTTCCTTAGAAATTAACGACCCATAGATATTACCAAAGAATAATTCAATGAGGACATAAATTGAGATAGATAACTTCATCATAAATGAATGTGCACCGCACAACTCAGTTTTGACTGTTTCTTCTTTAATGAGAACCGTCCAAAGAATGCGCATGTACCAAGAGACATGTTTTGCACGCCTTCTTTAAAGCACACTTTCCACCGTCCAAGGAACACCGTTCATATAGAACTACTTAGAAATAACCACGAGTCCAAAACAATGTCCTGACACCCAGTCAGACTTTGTCTACTCTCTCTTATCAACTTTGAAGCATAGTCACAGTGCCTTCCAATGAGCCGCAACATACTCCTTTCATCCAAGACATTATATCAAGACATTATGTCTGACATCTCCCATTTATCACAAGCCTATTTCTCAGCTCACTCCTAAGAAACATGAACATAGTTGAAATAATTCAATAGCCTCAACAGTTCAAATTAACAAGCAGAACTTACTAAGCTAAAGAATCAACACACCATGTGTCGCACCATGAAAAATACACTAATCGAAAATACGACCCTCGTGCAAAAGGCGCAGAAGAAATGGGGTTCGACAGAGTCACCACCGAACTTTATTTATTCCAAAAGAGGGAAAGGAAAATATCGAGAAAACCTTTAAAGAGATAAGAACATGGTCATCGCAACCACATTCTGGGTTCGGGAGTCGATTACGTGAGAGGAATGTATTAGCACCCCCTCACGTCTGTTATACTCAACAGGAACCTCCTAGTTTGAATTGTGATAAATGTTAGCTAAGCTTGTTTGTTTTCTTCTAAACGATTAAAGCGAAAAGGCAGGATAAAAGGATTTGATGCTAGGGGAAATGGGTGGTTTTAGGAAAGGGTGCTCGCCAAGGATTGGGGCCCTTGTGCCTACGTATGCTTATTCGGACGAGAATGAGGAATCAGAGCGCTCGTAGTTCGACTACGGGAGAGAAGGGGGAAATGGAAGATGGATAAAAGGTAGACGCGGAATGACGGAAAAAGATGGATGTGAGCTCGCCAAGATCGTCACAATCTTGTGCCTTTGTATCTTACATTCGGACGAGAATGAAGAATCAGAGCGTTCATAGTTTGTGGAACTACGAATAGGTTGGATTGATTTAGAGGCGACAATTATTCACACACGAGTAAGAGATCTCGCACCCAAACAATTGAGGAAAAAGATATAAGACTCCACCCCCTCCATTTCACCTTGAAAAGAGTTTCGTTAGTTGTTATGTGTTTTGACGTTTGATTGAGAAAATATGCTTGATGTTGGATCAAGGGTTTGATGGTATGCGAAGAGGTTGATTGCGAGGCAAAAGGCACTCGACTTAAAAGTTTGTTTTGAAAATGGCTCGACGACAAATCGAGGATTTGAAAAGAGGTGTGAATCGATCCTAGTCCCTAGGGGTGCTCCTAGTAATGAAACCACAATGAAAAGTCCAAGTGTGTGCGTTAGGTTGATGGCGATGCTAACGAGCAATCAACTTACAAGGGTGTTTTGGAAATGGCTCGATGATGAATCGAGAATTAGTTTAAAAATGGTTTACTATATGCCAGTCCCTAGGGCTGCTCATAGTAAACAAAACCACAATCAAAAAGAGAGTAAAGTGTGTACATAGGAATAGGAGCGGGGTACATGTAAGTTACACGGGATTGCACGAAATAAATGGGGTCATTGGCAGGTAGCCCATGAGGAAGACGTGTGTGTGTATGTGCGAGGTGTCCTAAACTAAGCCACGAACAAGAGTCGGACAAAAAGCTCTTTGCTAGGGTTTCTGTACATGCTCCAAACTCCATGTCTCAGAATAGTAACCAACAGTCCACCAATTGAGTCTTTTAGGGTTTCGATATTTTTAGTGTGTTTTCGAGTGGTATGAACAAAGTATGAATAATATGACAAGATATGAACAATGTGATAATAATATGTGTCGCGGTGAGAATCGGATACTGTAGCTATTATATTAACTAGGTTCACAAATATTAATTCACCACCGAACTTTGATTTATCCAAAGGAAAGGGTAAAGATCAAAAACCCTAATTGCAATGTAAAACAATGCAAGAGATCTAAGGTTCGGGGGTTGGTTATACCTAGGGAAGGTGCTAGCATCCTAAGTATCTGTAATACTCTACAAGAACCTCTTGTTTTATTGTGATATTTTGTTATTTGTCTGCTAAAGGGTAAAAAGGTAAAAGAATACCTAAGGTGTAATTTCTAAGTATGCTCGCCAAGACATCGCATCTCGTGCCTACGTATCCTGACGAGAATGGAACCAGAGCATTCGCAGTTTCCCTCAATAAAGGTAAACAAAGTAAAAGGAAAAGGTTGCTTGCATAGGATTGACCTTGCGCCTATGTATTCTCAAAAGGAACTTTGAGAAATCAGAGCGTCCGTAGTCCGGACGACTACGGGTTGCTAGGAACTAAGAACAACTAAGAGAGGTAAAGAATAAATGGGGGACATGCACAATGACGATAAGTCAACATACAGTCCCTTCCCTTGGATTGGGTCAACAAGGAATAAAAAGTAAAGCAACAAGTACATGGAAGAACATCATGTAAATGGCAAGCACTAAATCAAGATACAGACACAATACACAGAAAAACATCATGTAATTAGCAGACAAAGGTACGCGGCAAAGCATCACGATAAATAAATAACAGGTACGCGAAAGAGCATCACGTAGTAAATAAACAGAGACACGCGTCAAAGCATCGCGGTAAAATCTACAAACAAAGTACACGACAAAACATCGTGTAGAACAAACAGAGGTACACGGAAAAACATCGTGTCGAAATCAGATTAAAATATTATTATAGCATTGTTACAATTTTTTATATCAACTCAGAGTAATCAAAAAATAGAAAGCTAAACACAAACATGTACACATTATTTATAATAAGATGCATATCACTACAGAATCAAAAAAACTAAAACGAAAGTTATATATATGTATAAGCTACAGTAACGAAAAAATTATATATATTTAAAACTAAACTACAGTAAATGAAGTTCATACATATGTATATATTTAAAATTAAAGCAACAACATTTTAAAACCTACAGTTAACAAAAATTTTATTGACAAAAGTTATATATATATATATATATATATATTCTAGATGCAAGGCAAGTAAACTGACAATATATGAGATTCAATATATATGTATACACACAATTGCAGCAGCAGCATATTGAAACAAACACGTATATAATATTCTTATAACCATTACAATATCGACATGAACATAACACAACGCAAAGTGAAAAGCAATATTTATATGTAATACAAAATGAGAAAACAAAACAGAATGTGATTAAAACAATCATTACAAACTCAAATCGAAGAAATACGTGAGATGCAAGATATGAGGTTATATACGTGTGGAAGCTACAGATCGGTGGTTATGAGGTGGATGAGTTGTGATTTTTTTTTTGTCCTCTTTGTTTTTTCTAATACATATATATATATGACTAAAAATATACAAGAATGATAATAACAATTAATACAATGTTTTTTTTTTAATAATGAGATAAAAATAAAAAGAATTAAATATTATGCTTTTGTGTTTTTAAAGGAGAAACATAATTATGTACTGATTAAATAAGATGTTTTTGTGTTTTTAGAAGGAGAAACATAATTAAGTATTGATTAAATAGGATGTTTTTGTGTTTTTTATAAAAAAAAATATTAATAAACAAATTAAAAATAAAATTCATTAATAAAAAATTATATTTAAATTAAATATCTAATTAAATCTAAATAAATTAAATGATTATTTAACTATAAATAAATAAAAATGATTTAAAAACGAAATAAAAAGTCGGGCAGAAAAGTGCTCGAAAAAAATAAAATAAATGCACCAAAATAATCAGCGCGAAATAAACGACTCGGAAAAATACAGCGTTTGGTCAAGTTTTGCAATAAATTTTACTCGCTAAAAAGGCGTAAATTGATCAAAAAACGTCCAAAAGGTGGTCGAAAATTTTAAATGAGCACGTCAGGTTAAACTACGTGAAACGTAGATTAATATCACTGACATTTGCAGGCTCGATCTTGAAATTTTTCGTCCATGATTTTACACACAGTTGACTTTTATTTGACCAATTCGGTTGTAATTCTAACAAGTTTATTCCAGCTGATAAATTGGGTACTATGCATGATAAAATGCGTGATATAGGGTATGACAATATGAACAAGATATATCGACGGAAAAGTAAAGCAAGAATATATTGATGGAAATTAAAGTTGGTTGTTAGTGGTTAATCGTTAATTGTCATTGTATCGGATGAATCGGGTCGACTATAGCACTAAACCATCGTAGCACGATCTATGACGAAGAGTATACTATAGGAGGTCGCGCAAGTATGATGTTTGTGTTAAGACACGATGGAGAAACACTACGTAAATCATTCTCAAAGAAATTGTGCCACACGAAAAGGAAAAAGCTAACGGTCTCTTCTTAATCACAAACTTTCGTCGATTAATCGAAGGTAACCTATCACGATCCCAAAATATTGAAAATGATCTCAATGATTATTTTCCACAGATTTGAAATAATGAAGGTTAAACCAATGTTTTAAAAACTGGACCGAACCGGCCGATTCAACCGGTTATACCGGGAACCGGAGATGAATCCGGTTGGGCCAACCTTTCAAAACCGCTAATGGGTCAAAATCGTGGTTAAACCGGAAAAACCGGATTGAACCGTCCAAAACCATTAGAACCAAAGAACCGGAGCCGGTTTTGTAAAATCGTCCGGTTCAAAAAAATTCATCAAACTGACCATTTTTAATTTATTTTTTTATAAATTTTAGTATGTTAATATCAAAACTTAACATAAATTCCTCAATCACAAAAATGAATTTCGTGTGTTTTTTACAACCATACAAACTTTTAAGTTTTGTCACTCCATTATAGCACACTCCATCATCATTATGTCGTCTCTTTCAAACATAGTCACGATGTCCAACTCTATTGATTGTCGTTCAAGTCAATATTGTTTGTTGTTGTCTATTAAGACTTGTTTGTCGTAGTTCAACTAAAATTCGATTTTTTTTGTTGTTTAATGAAGTATATTGTATTATTTATATTTTGATATTTTATCTTATTTAATTTAGATATTCTTAATTATTTGAACTTTATTTTAGTTATTATATTCTATTATTTTAATCTTGCTTTGAATTAGTTTAATTTATTTTGTTAAGTTGAGAACATATAATAATGTGTGACATATCTATGAAATTTAGTTTCATAATATTAGTTTATTTAATAAACGGTTCGACCGTAGGTTTAACCGGTTTAACCAATTGAACCTTAAACCGTAAGTTTTACCGGTTCGATCTTCGATCCGATTTTTAAAACATTGGGTTAAACAACCTCAATCAACTAACATTCACAATATTAAAGACTTCATCGACCGAAATGAAAAGGAAAATCGAAATGGAAATAAAAATAAAAAACAAATAAAAGGAAATCAATTCCAATTTGATTAAACAAAATCAAACTATCAAAATAAAATCAAAACTTCTTTAAAAAGAAAATAAAAACAAAGTAAAAAGAATAAGAGAGGGGGTGTAGATATTAAAAAGGGATAATAGTGTGGAGTCATTATGGGCCTTAAGCCCATTCATCCACTAAAACGGATGGATCAAAAAACGCATGGGTGCTGATAACACTAAGCCCATCAGCACCATATGAGCATAAAACCTCAGAAAATTTTACCCCATACCCCTACATTTATCCCCATACCCCTACTCATCAATTTTTTAGACGAAAATACCCCTATATAAATAGTATTTCTTTCAAAATTTTCATTTTTCTTTCTCATTTTGTCTTGTTACAAACTGTAAAAAAACGCTCAAACTTTGGCTTCCGGAGAACACACTGAGACTACTTCCGGATCACAAAAAATACACTTCCGGAGAACACACGTGGGCTACATCCGGAGAACAAAAAACTAACAACCAGATAACTCAAGTAAGTTAGTTCCGGTTCTTTATTTTTCGTTGACACATACCGGATAACTTGGCACCGTGTTATCCGGTTTGTGTAGTTCCTTCACTGGATAACTTGATGTTCGGTTATCCGATTTGTGTATTTCCTTGACTGGATAACATGATGCTTAATTATCCGGTTTGTTAATTTCTTCACCGGAAAACTAGATGATGAGTTTTCCGGTTTTGTTTCGATTTTTAATTTTTTTTTTACAGTGGCTCGCCGTTTTAGAGGACGCGACGGATTTATCTATCGACAATACGCGGATGGATCGGTAGTTCGCGCACTTGATATTCCAGCTGAAGATCGGATAGCTGATCCTCCACCTGTACCAGCAGCAACTCACATTCCACCGCTTCCACCATTTCCTGTAGGACCGACTGATACATCACTTTTGGTGAGGTATCAGAACCATGTGGCTCGTATTTGTGGGATGGCCAAGTAAGTAAATCTATGACCTTTCTATGTTGAATAAAATGTAATTTTAATTATTTATGTATTATGACATATTCTACGATTTATTTTTCAGGAGAGAGTTCTGAAGAAGGAGCTGAAGGTTGCTGCACATAGCAGCAAACTGATTGGATGGGCTCCATCACATCTCCCACGTGCGATTGAGCGATGGGTATCTAATTCTGGTTTATCCTTTCTGCAGAATACCAGTTTATCGAGGATAGATCAGAACCTGTTATCTGCATTTGTGGAGAGGTGCCATCCCGAGACATCGTCATTCCATATGCCGTTTGGCGAGATGACGATTACACTGGACGATGTTTCTTGCCTCCTTCATATACCTATTAGAGGGGAGTTATGTGACCCTGCACAAGGGTTTACTGACTCGGATGCTATTACCCAGGCTATTAGTCTAATGGGTGCTACACTGGAGGAAGCAGCTGAGGAGATTCGTACAAACAGAGGTCCTTACTATAGGCTTGATTGGTTGATGAAGTTATTTGTCCGTCTGTGAGCTGATAGCAGATTTGATTGTGTGGCTAGGGCGTATATGTTGTTGCTACTAGGATGCACTATTTGTACAGATAAGACCTTTACTCTTGTAGAGCCAAAGTATTTACCACTGTTTCAGGACTTGGAAACATGTGGTAGATACTCTTGGGCGGCTGTTGCTCTTGTTACATTGTATAGATATCTCGGAGATGCTTCATTCTATAGTTGCAGACAACTTGGTGGATATGCCTCTCTACTACATGTACAACTGCTTAATTTTAATTTCATTTAGATTTGTATTATATTATTTACAATACCTTTAATTGATGATATTCATGATGTGTCACAGTGTTGGATTTACGAGTATTTCCCAACTGTTGGGAAGAGAGGATTTTCGAAGATAGCTGGTGTTGGTAGTCCACTTCCCAGAGCGATGAAGTGGCAATACAAGCAAGGGACGCAGAAGGTGGATGAGATTAGGGCAGTGCTTGATGGATTGACACCTACTGATGTCATTTGGCGCTCGTTCGAGGATAACAGACAGACCATATCATTTACTGATATTTGTTTGTACAGGGGTGGCCTGAAGTGGTATGGTACATCTGTGCTTTATTTACCTGACAGATGTTTACGCCAGTTTGGATACACTCAGTTTATCCCATCTCATCCACCTGATATTGATACACTTGATATACATTTCGAGTGGGTTTCTTACCATGCGAGCGTCTCGCAATTGCTACATCAGGTCGAGTTTGCAGATACTCCGTATGATACGGTGGCTGAATACATGGCTTGGTACTACACAGTTTCCCATCCTCTTTTGATACCGCCTCAGGGGGAGGCCAGTGAGGTTCTAGTTCCAGAGTTTGATGATGGACCGACAGATCCGAGGTTACGACATATTTCACATGAGTTGTGTCGCTATCTCGCTCGTCACGATGCCGAGGAGGATGATGATGATTATGTTGAGATCTTTCGAGCACTACATCTGGCTTAGGGTGGACCGTTACCTCATGGTAGATAGGTTATTTATGTATTATTATTTAGACTTATGTATTATTCAGACTTATGATTTATATTTATGTGATAGTATTCAGAATTATATTATGATTGATGATGCATAAAAAATATAAAAAATAATATGAAGTGAAACGTCACTCATAAAAATGTAAAAAATAATATGAAGTTAAACGTCACTCAAAATAACGGAAAAAAATAATATGAAGTTAAACGTCGATCATAAATTAACAAGTGTTGGGAGCACAGGCGTAAGTTGCTGCCAGTGTTGTAAACGTCCAGCAAATCCATTTATCCATGATATTGCATCTGATGTCCGATGTGTTCTCCAATCTGTTGTGACTGGTGGTAAGGGAAATCCCTCATTCATATTTACATGTTAAGAAAGTTAATAAGTAAGACGTAAATCGTATAGAATTAGTAATATAAAAACTATAATATTTACCTGAACCCAATGATTTGAGTTTACAAAACCAATGCAGCAAATCGACACATTAGGCTTATGTGCAGTCGTCATAGGTAAGAAACTCAAACTAAGAGCACTTAGTGAGACAAAAATGATGTTATACCGATTTGCTATCACATAACCCATTTCTGGTAGTGTCATCCATTTATCAAATGGCTGAGAACCTAAAGATGATATCAACAAGGATTCTCTCACTTTTGAATAATTAGTTTCAAATAACTTCTCATATAGACTTTTTCTGGGACCTCTCATTTCATTATCCAAATCACGACGAACCATTGACCACCCTTCCTCACCATATCCATGCAAAGATGCAATAGCTCTAAACCCACAATTTCCATCATCCTTTACATCAACAATTTCATCAATAAATGGTCTTATATGTTCTGGAAATTGTACAATGTACCTGTGAGATGGTTTGTTCTTTGAGGTCTGCGATAACTGCGAACAAGGCTTCTTCGAAGATTTTTGGGAATTGTTGTGTTCTTGATCAACATACTCATGATACGAAGGATCACGATAAACATCATACCCAACAGGTTTCTTCCCTTTTCTCTTCACTCCTCCTTTGATCTTTATTTTTTCAGGTGGTGGTACCATCTTTGTTGTAGTGGGGTAAGCAATTTCGCACACCCTGCTTTTTAGTGCTCTCTTTCCTGCAAGATCTAATGAATGAAACCTCTTCCACAGTGCTTCAATCGCATTTGTCATATCCACCTCTGCTCCATCCTCTGTATCTACCTCTTGTTCACCTTCCATACTCAGTTTCCTCCAATGGATATGAATAACATCAATTGGTATTGGTTCACCACTCAATGTGTATCTCCCTAACTCACAGGCACAAGGTAACCTGTATACTATCCTACGAAAACACCTGCACATCTGGGTGTTTGTACCCACCATGTCAACCCTATGCCACTCTTCAGCAATGTGCTGCAAAGCAGCTCTAGATACTAATCCACGCAAATTCGAATAATATGGACTAGTGTGTGCATGCTCAACCTCATAAAAACTCTTCTGAAATGAAGCTCTAATATTGCCCACTTGAATCTTGATGTTGCCATTCATAGCCTCCCAGCACTTGACCATATCACCTAAACTGTTCTCCAACACATGCTTCAGCTTCCAATGCACAAATTCGACTCTAACAAAAATAAAAGAAGTTTAGTATAAGTATCAGTAACATTACCATAAACAAACTATGGCTATAAAACAAACACATTACCTGTTAGTAGTGATGTTGCCTAAATGCAACACTTTATTGATCCAAGCTTCAACAAATCTATGCCTATGAGGTGTCAACCATGTGTCTTTCACATAATCCAGAAAAGGTCCATATTCTAAACAAGCATGCTCAAGAAATTTCAACTTTTGATGGTATTCCACCTCATCACTAGCTTTTACAAGTTTATACCAAAGCTCTTCAATTGATTTTCGCATGTCATTCACAACATACTCCTTGCACTTCGCTTTCACATTCTTGTTTATGTGAAATCGGCACAGCAAATTAACTGTCGTAGGAAATACTGTTTCAATTGCTTTCATCAAAGCAAGATCTCTATCAGTTAAAATTACTTGTGGCCATAATCCTTGTTTAGTAAATAACTGTTTCAATTTATCTAGTACCCAGCACAAAGTCTCTGTTTGATCAGATTCCATATAGGCAAATGCAACAGAAAATGTTAACTCAGTTGATGTCACACCAACTATTTCAAACAAAGGTTGGCTATACTTATTGGTTTTGTAAGTACTATCCATAATCAACACAATAGGAAACAGATTCAACAACTTCACATAGTCTGGATGGGCCCAGAAGATATCTCTCACAACTTCTGACTCATCTTTTTTCCTACTCCAATAAACATAATCAGATTCCTCTATCAATTTAAACAATTGTTGCATTTCTGTTCTAGGGCCCCTGATGTTTTTTTAAATCTTACTCTTATGTTTATATATTTGGGTGATTCGAGTCATACTCTCTGAATCTCGTTATTTCAATGACAACAATATGTGTCTTGGAGGAACATGACATTTTGACAAATCAGCTATATGTTGTTGGTCATCATCATTGAGTCGACTTACAAATGCATGACCTTTAAATCTATCAGGTAAACCATGGTTGTGAACTCCACATTTTACATCAATTTTCCAACCAGAACCATCTTTTGAAGGTGTTGATCTTACTTTGAAAGGACAATTACATTTTTTGGTAGCACTTTGTGTTTCGCTATCCCCTTCTTTGTATTTTCCACCTCTATCACAGCCAAATATAACCTTGTCACTTCTTCCTCTCTTGCCAGTATTGGTGTCCGAACGGGTTATAATAACAGTGACTCTATTCCTCAGTCTAACCTCCTTCATCCACCTAGTCGCCTCTTCTCTTGTAGGAAACTTTTTCTGTAGTCGAGAATATTTCTGTTGTATCTACACCTGTCTGGTCTTTATCACATATCATCAAAGGAATGTCCATGCCTCCTAAACAAACTTAAATTAAAAAAATAAATTAATTAAAAAAAAAAATTTGAACCGGATAACTATGGACCAAGTTATCCGGTTGAATAGTAACCAAAACTAGATAACTTGACAACAAGAAATCCGGTGAAGAAAAATATACAAACCGGATATCTTGGAGACAAGTTATCCGGTTAACAAACATTGCCTCTAAAATTCAAACCGGATAATTTATGGTTGTGTTATCCGGTTCACTAAAAATAGTAACCGGATTTCTTGTAGTCAAGTTCTCCGATTTAAAAAAAAAATCATTCCGGAAATTCTTACCCTGAGTTCTCCGGTTCTCGTCGAATAATGACAAAAATTACTTTTGGACTTGTGTGACTATACGGTAAAAAATAAAAAAATATTTACATAAAAAATAAAAGGAAAAAATTGAAATTTTTAAAAATTTATAAGAGTATAGGATAAATGTAGGGGTATGGGGTAAAATTTTCAAAACACCATCAGATTTCACACAGTGTTGTTCAGTAACATTCTTCCATCCTTTTTTTTATTTAAAAACAAAAAACAAAAAACAAAAAACAAATGGATTAAATGCGAGAGAAGAACACATCATGTTTCAGGACCGAAGAAAAATACGGCAAATATCACCATTGTCGTGAAAATGAGCTCAGAAGAGAATACTCTTCGTCATCGCGCCAAGAACGAGCATAAAAAGAACGACGCATTTTCAACCTTCTTGCGAATCTCCATCCTCGCCTTACTCTCTCCGTCTTACTCCAATTCAGGTTTGTGCAATTGTTTCGAAATCAGTTTACCCTTCTTCTTCTCATGATTTTCTCGGCCGGGTTTATGAAATGGGTTTTAGAATTGTTTGATTTGGGATGTGATTTGGGGAAGATTTGTGGGTTTTGGGTTGATTGTTGATGTGTTGGACGAAGGTAGATGAAATTCTCTGATGTCTGTGATATTTGGATGAAGAAGGGTGAATTTGAGATTGAAGTGAGAAGTGGTGATAAACGGAAGCGTGGCTTTGCGTTAGGATTTGGGTGAAGTTTTGGATATGAAGGGTGAGTGATGAAAATCAGAAGAGAGGTACGTTGAAGGAAATAAGAGATGGTGATTCTTTTTTCTCTCAGAATGAAGAGTGAGACGGTTTATAGAGGGGACTGAGGGTATTATGGGGAAGAAATGTTGTGCAAAAATTATTTTTGTGGATTTTGTATCATACCGGTCTCTGCATAACGATTTTCGTGGTGTGGTTTTGTTGTACTGCAGGTGAGGAATGGTAGTAGGATATGTGCGTACCGCAGGTGTATTGTGGGACCAACTTTTGTCATCTTGTGTGGTTTGTGAAATTTTGACGTATGTTGCTTATGGTTGTATTGTGACATGGTTTTTATGGTTTGCGCAGGTCCTCTCTATTGCAGCTGGCCTGGCTTTGTTTGATGACTTGTGTTAACGGCTTATTTTGCTATGGCTTGGACGTCACGCCTTGGTTAGCCTGTAGTGTTTCGGATGCGTGGCATAGTGGTTGGGATGGTTCTCATGGTCAGTTGGAGATGTTAGAAATTTGGTAGGGATCATGGCTCGTGATAGTGTATGAGTGCTGGCTTTGGTTCGTTGTAGCAATGGATGTGTTGCGTGAAGATTGGATCAGTGACGTGCGTGGAGGCTTGTATTCATTACGTGGGCTTGGAGTTTAGCATCAGCTTATGTTGTAATTTTGTGGTAGCTAGGCATGAGAATTGGATATACAACCTGTTCCTCATTTCCTTTTTTTTTTGTTTATTTTTTATTGCATTGTTGTAATGGAGCCATGGGCGTGTAATTTGGACTTTGTAAACTTGGGCCTTGGTGATAATTATGGATTTTGTGATCCTTTTATTCTCTTTTTCTTCCTTTGTGATCGCGACTTTATGAGTCTATCGGGGTTACTAACTGCAAACGCACAGTCTAATCGCGTAATTTTAAATGATATCGAACCCACAGGAATTGATAATCAAACTAGTGCTATCGGGTTGTTACTATGTTTAGCTAAGGCGGATGATTTTTAGATTAAGGTGCAAACGGGAGACTAAAGGTAAACTAAAACCTGGATTTAGATAAAGTATAGTAGAATATCGGTGCGTAACTCATCAATCATCAGGGATTCAACAAATCGTCGGCTTAATAGTCAAAATAATTTTCAGTAGAAAAATACCAATTTAAAAGTCTTTACCTCACACTCTCGTGTTATTGACTCGGACTATACTCCCAAATCAGAATGTCTGCTCTCGCTAGCCCATTTGAATTTAATAATACTTTTTGAAAATTAATAAGTCCTAATTGATTTTAAAGCGCTCTCGCTGTGTTTAAAACTAATGTCCAGTTTCAGCTATCCGGTTAAAATCGCACACTCTCGTTGTATTGATCGTAACCTTCGTTACCTTTTTACTCTCATAACAAAGGTCAATTAAATTAAGAAATTGGAACCAGAAAAATAAAGTGTCAAAGTTACCTACGACCGGTCGAATCCCTTTCCGATCGACTTAATTACATACCGATAAAAACGGTTTAGCCAGACATCCTAACTAGTACAGACATGCAGATACAAAAGTGATCGTACCTGGATCAGACAGTTACTGGTGGCCAACGACGTCTGTTGAACTCCGGTTCCGGTGAGGTTGAAGGACGGCGGGGGGGGGGGGGGGGGGGGGGGGGGTGTACCTGCAAGGCACTCCGACGCTCAAGTAAGGTGGTTGTCAGAGAAAAGCAAGTACAGAGGTGAGTAAGAAAAGTGACTCAACCTGACCCTCTCAAGTGAGAGGGTATTTATAGAGAGCCCCCAGCGCGGGGCCAACGGTTACTTGCACTGGGCTGGAGTGTCAGGCCCAATCCAAGTAACTGCCAGGGCTTACGTGGCGTAGTGAAGACCAGCACGTGGTCTTCGCCCTGGGGTAACCGCTCCTAGATTTCCGGGACTAGGGCAGACCGAATCCTTCGAGAGTGGAGTGGTTACTTGGAACGTGTCTACGTGGTATGGACCGTTAGGCACTCCTCACTGGGGAGGAGCCCTCTGTGTCGAGGACCCGTCAAGCCGTACGACGGACATAGCCTCGCGGGGAGGAGCCATGTCTGTCGAGGAGTGATGCGCGGTATTCTCGCGGGGGAGAAGCTGGTATGTCGGGGATGTACCTATCCGCCGGGGTACGAGGTCCTCCTGCTCTGTTGGTCCAAGTGCCCGACACTGTAAAGTGTTCGGGGGAAACGTTGGTATGCTTGCAGCAGTCAAGTACCCCGCGGAGGGGTCTTATTGGGCATCCCCATGCTATATGGGTTGGGCCTGCTCGACTGTTGGGCAGCCTCGGCCCAGTCCAGAACAGGAGCCCCCCAAGTTGTTGCTCTGAGGTGTCGGAGTAATGACTTAAGGGTTATTGGCATGTCGGGAATACGCCAAGAGGGGAACCGAGGAGGTCGTTCATATGCGCGAAATTCCTTCGGTCGGATGAGAGTCGGGCATCGATACAGTTGTGTCTGATCGTATGGTCGGGGATATGAAGGGTTTTGGACTCGAAGCGTTGGGGAAAACCGAAGCGACACGCGTGGGGAGATGGGCGGCTGCATGCGTGCCACGTGTCGCCTGCCATAATTACCTAGGGAGGCTAGGGCGGCTGGCTAGGGTAGCACACTCGAGTGCCCTATACCCCTCGAGTCTCGCGAGGACCGCCTATAAAAGCCGTTCCCCTCGCTCATTTTTCACTTTTCCACTTCTCTCTCAAGAATCCCCTCCTTCTCTCTCTTCCGCCGTAGCTGGCAGCCGTCATCCGCCGGACATTCCTTGCCGGAGACCCTTTTCTCCTCAACAACCGTCGTTCACCGTCGTGAAACCGCCGGAGACTCCGTGCCGGAACCCTAATTCGCCGTTTAACAGGTACTTGTTCCAAACTTGACCTTTATTTTGCGTCTTTCTTCAATTTCAACTAGTGTAGGACGTTCCTTTGGTGAATTGATGATATTCCCATAAGAAACGAGAGGATTCCTGGCGAATACGGTGGGAATCTCTAGTTGTTGAGGGAGAGAGTGCGGAGAACTTCGCTCTCTTTTGATGAATATCTCGGGGATCAGGGACCAACACGTCGGGGACCCGTTGAATGTCTCGGGGTCCCCAATAATCAGTATATCTGTTAGTGCCGCGGGGACACGGGGCAGATCCTTCCAGGGAGGCGATGAATTCCCCGGTGGACAAGTTGATCCTCGGACGATCGTGTCGGGGAGCTGAGAAAGTCTCGCCCCTTCTTCGCCCGCTCGCTTGAACAGCGGTGGAGGGGTGAATTTGATACGACCAATCGAATTCACCGTTTCCTTCTGCTTTTCAGGTAAATGGACGATTTGGCTGCGGAGGTGGCCGTAGGATATTTCGAGGAAAACGACGACCAGCCCGACTCCCCCATGGCTCACATGGCCTTTGCGCAAGAGAGGCCGCTCGAGGATTGGGTCTGCGACGAGGCCCTGGAGATGTCGTCCATCTTCGTCTACCCGGATGAGGACGACGCTTTCTGTACCTTCGAGCACAGATTAATCAGATCTGGCAAGTCTTGGAAGGTTTTTCATCCCGAGGAGAGTCATCGAATATGCTCCTCTTACCGGGGAATGCGCATCCCCTTGTACGAGTTTATGTTCGAGAAGGCGGGGTGGAGGCTGCCCTTCACGGATTTACAAGAGGGGATCTTTGACTGGTTGAAGTTGGCCCCTTCACAGATTCACCCGAACTCGTTGGCCTTTATCCGGGCCTTCGAGCTCGTATGCAAGTATTTGAAAATCGTGCCGACCGTTCGCCTCTTCTTCCGCATATTCCATCTCCAAAGGTCGTCGGCCGGTGGACGACATGGCTGGGTGTCTTTCAAGCAGAGCAAGGCACTGTTCCACACTTACTTGGATTCCATCCGGGATTTCAAGTTCCGCTATTACTTCGTGAAACCGGTCACCATCGAGGCTATCTATTCGCTGTACCAGAAAGTCACCAGCGAGGTCGACGGTCGTTCCGAGGAGGTGCTGGAGCCAAAGTTCCCTCTGTACTGGACGGAGGAACATTTTAAGAAGGGAGTCGACAAATACAAGACGAAGCATGTTCAGATGGAGGCCTTCGAGCGGGAAGCTTACGATAAAATCGTCGCTTTTGTTGAAAGTTTTTCCGAAGCTCAGCACGAGACGCTGGACGGCCGGCCTATAATGGGTGCAGACGGGCAGGTGAAGAAAGAACGTCGCCTGATAAATACCCGCGTTCTGCTCGAGACCTTCTCCGACGAGGAAGCGATCGAGTTGTTAGGTGGTGAAACCGTCCTCGCTTTAGGTCTTCCTCGCATCTGTGTTTCTCGCTTTACTGATGTTTTCTTTCCTTTTGCAGGAACAATGGCCGGAGCCAAGGAAAGGTTGAAGAAGCTGAAAGCGAAGAGGGTCCGGGAAGCGCAGGCCCGGGAAGAGGCGTCGCGCTCAAAAGACCAAGAGGTTGTCCCTTCCGGGGCCCCGCCCGAGGGTGTTTCCACGGCCGCCGTGCCCGAAGGATCCAATCAGTCTCAGCCTGCTGCCGCTGTGTCGGGGACCGCGGGTGGTCGCACAACTCCTGCGGGAAGCCAATCCCTGGCTACCCAAGGGACTCCGAAGAGGCAACGCGTTGCGGAGGTCGTCGACCTGGGTGGTGAAGACAGTCCCCCGGTTCCTTCCAGCTTTGACCTTTCACCCTGTCATCAAAAACCTCACTTCTTCTCCGAGGTCACTTATCCTCACACCCTTCCCTCCGAGATCCAAACTGTGCTGGGGACTGCTACTGAAGTGAGGAGGAGGATGATTTTTGAGGATCTGTCGGCCGTCATGCGTATCTGCTCGCCTGCTATCATTCTCAATGACGAGACCCGCCCTGCTGTTGAACTTGCCCGCCTGCAGGAAAAGCTGGATACCTTGGGCGCTGAGATGCTCGGTATGCGCAAGGAACTAAAAGAGTGCCGAGATCTGAACAAAGAGCAAAGCGAGCGGCAACAGCGGGTCGAGGCCAAGCTTAAGGAAGTCGAGGAGACGGAGAAAGGCCACTTTGCCCGAATCGCTGAACTGGAGTTGGAGGAGAAGCGGCTTAAGGAAAGGATTGCCGAGTTGGAAGATGTTGTGCGGCCGGCCGAGGGGGAAACTGAGGAAGACAGGCTCCTAACCACTCGTGCAGCGTTAGTGGCCCATCTCCGGAAGATCGAGCAGGATCTCCGGTTGTCCGAGGATGATGCTATTGAAACCGCGGGTATAGGGTTCCGCAGTGCCGTGGCTCAGCTTCGGGTTCTCAACCCTGATCTCGTCACCGAAGGGATTGACCCCGACGCTGAGGTGGTGGATGGCCAGATCGTGCATCCTCTGCGGGAGAATGACATTCAAGTGCACGAGGAGCCTGACCGGGCCGCAGCTGAGTAGGTTTTTTAACTTTGTTTTGGTCGGCCTGCGAGCCGTTTTGTTTTCGCCCGGCTTGTGGGCTTAGTTGATGTACTATTTGCACAATGGTTATTTTTGCCCGGCTTGTGGGCTTATATTTGTAACTTTTTTGTACTAAGGGTTTTGCCCCATATTTGTACTTCGTAATACCTCTTTATTGATTTTGATCGTGTGTGATGTGTTATTTGTTATACTTTATTTTTGCCCAAGTAATAAGGCTTTGGGATTTGCTCGACTTAAACAGTCCCTGGCCGCGTGGAGAGCTGGTCGGGCGGCCGGAGGAGGACTCCGACCTTCAACGAGGCTAAGAGCTCGGTCGAGGTCCTAGTCTCGTGGCATGAACTTCCCATCGCGAGCTGGGTGTTATGCCCGGTTGGCACGACGACGGTGGGCCTCGATCGAGGTATCCCCGCCGGATCAAATGTCCTCGCGCACACACAACACAGTCTCTGATCGTCGTGTTCTTATAGGGGTGTCGCGCTTGTACCCTAGCGCGTCCCCGTAATCGCGGTGCTAGTGAGCCGCGGGCAGTGTTTAACTGTAATATTGTTTTAGCTTTTCAGCGTTCCATGGTCGAGCAAGTTCTTCCCCGTGCAGATTTTCGAGGAAATAGGCTCCTGTCCCCGTTTTCGCGCGGACGCGGTACGGGCCCTCCCAGTTCGCGGCGAGTTTACCTTCTCGCGAGTCTTTCTGGTTCCTTCGTAGGACGAGGGTGCCCACCTGAAAATCACGTTTAATGACTGTCGTTATAACATAGTGTTATTTTTTGTTTAAGTGACGCCTCTCGGAGAGAAGTGCCCGAGCGTGTTTCCTCGACGAAGTCGAGTTCTTCCCTCAAGGCTTCATCATTCGCGTTCCCGTCGAGGGGGGCTTCCGTCCTCCTCGAGGGTTCCCTGATCTCCATGGGGATCACTGCCTCCGTTCCATAGGTCAAACGGAAAGGGGTCTCCCCGGTCGTGGAGTGTGGGGTTGTTCGGTAGGCCCAGAGAACGCTGTGTAGCTCTTCGACCCACCGTTATTTGGCATCGCCCAGTCGGCGTCTTAATCCTCGAAGGATCACTCTGTTCGCGGCCTCAGCCTGTCCGTTCGTTTGAGGGTGCTCGACCGACGTGAAGTGCTGCTTCGCGCCTAGTTTTGAGATGAAGTCCTGGAAGTTCCTGTCGGTGAACTGGGTTCCGTTGTCGGTGACGATGGCTTGAGGCACTCCGAACCGGGCGAGGATATTTCTTTTGTAGAAACGTAGTATGTTGAAGGCAGTGATTTTGGCCAATGCTTCTGCTTCAATCCACTTAGTGAAGTAATCTACCCCGACGATGAGGTATTTGTTCTGATACGACCCCTGGACGAAAGGTCCGAGGATATCCATCCCCCACCATGCGAACGGCCACGGGGAGGATAGCGACGTGAGCTCGCTGGGAGGAGCGAGGTGCATGTCCCCGTGCCGTTGGCATTTATCGCACTTCTTGACGTGCTCCTTGGCGTCTTGTTGCATGGTGGGCCAGTAATATCCTGCCCTGAGTGCTTTACGAGCTAGCGATCGTCCGCCGAGGTGCTGCGCATTGATCCCCTCATGGATCTCCTGGAGTATGCCGGGGACCTTGGTATCCTCGACACATCTGAGGAGGGTAATAGAGAATCCTCGCCGGTATAGCTTATCCTCGACTATAGTGTACGAGCACGCCCGTCTCTTGACCATTCTTGCTTCTTTGGGATCTTCGGGCAGTTTGCCCGTCGTGAGGTATTCGTATACCGGGGTCATCCAGCAATCGCTGTCCCCGATGGCGTTGATGTCCAAAACCATGCCTGGTTTGTCAATGCTCGGGCGGGAAAGGACCTCTTGTATGACGGACTTGTTCCCGCCTTTCTTTTTCGTGCTCGCCAATTTTGACAGGACGTCCGCTCGGGCATTATGCTCCTGGGGGATGTAAGTCACTTCCGCCGAGGTGAACTTTTTCATCTTCTCTTTTACCAAGGCCAAGTATTCTATGAGACTGTCGTTCTTGGCTTGGTACTCTCCTCGGACTTGCGAGGCTACGAGCTGAGAATCGGTGAAAAGTTTGACCTCTTTGGCGCCAAGGTTCTCGGCCAGCCTGAGTCCCGCGAGGAAGGCCTCGTATTCGGCTTGGTTGTTCGAAGTCGGGAAGGACAGTTCGAGGGACACCTCGATGAGGATGCCTTCCTCGTTTTTGAGGATGATTCCCGCTCCGCTTCCTTTCGAGCTGGATGCTCCGTCGACATAGATTGTCCATTTCTGCGACCCGTTGGTTGAGGGTTCCGGGACGGTCATCTCTGCTACAAAGTCGGCCAGTACCTGTGCCTTCAAGGCTTTCTTCCCTTCATATCGGATGTCGAATTCGGCCAGCTCGAGTGACCACCTGAGCATCCTCCCTGCCATATCCGGTCGTCTGAGGAGTTGCCTGATCGGCTGGTCGGTCCTCACGATGACGGTATGGGCGAGGAAGTAGTGGCGTAGTCTTCTGGCCGCGGTGAAGAGGCCCAGTGTGACTTTCTCGATCTCCTGATACCTGAGCTCAGGGCCTTGGAGAGCTTTGCTCGTGAAGTAAACTGGCTTCTGTCCGTCCGGGGTTTCCCGAATGAGGACGGCGCTGACCGCTTCGCTCGTGATCGCAAGATATAAGAAGAGTGTTTCCCTGTTCTCGGGTCGCGAGAGGACCGGGGGTTGCGATAGGACTTGTTTCAAGTGTGCGAGTGCTTGTTCGCATTCCTCGCTCCACTCAAACTCCGCTTTTTGCCGGAGAAGTTTGAAAAAGGGGAGTGCGTACTGTGCGGATTTGGTGACGAACCGGGAAAGGGCGGTGAGCATTCCGTTCAATGATTGTATTGACTTCTTCGAGCCCGGAGTAGGGAGCTCGGAAAAGGCTCTACACTTGTCGGGGTTTGCCTCGATTCTTCGTTCCGTAGGTAAAATCCGAGGAACTTTCTCGCCCGGACACCGAAGGTGCATTTGTCGGGATTAAACCTCATGCGGCATCTCCTCGCCGTGTCGAACACCTTCTGGAGGTGTGCGGCGTGGTTGACTTCTTCTGCAGACTTGATGATCATGTCGTCCATGTAGACTTCGAGCATGTCGCCGATTTCAGTCCGGAAGACCTTGTTCATCATTCGTTGATAGGTCGCACTGGCATTCTTCAGACCGAAGGGCATTACGTTGTAATAGTAATTGCCTGACGTGGTCATGAAGGCCGTGTGTTGCTTGTCGACCTTGTCCATGGGAATTTGGTTGTATCCTGAATAGGCGTCCATGAAAGATAGTCGTTTGTAACCTGCAGAATTGTCGACCAGTTGGTCGATGTTAGGCAAGGGATAACAGTCCTTCGGGCAAGCCCGGTTGAGATCAGTATAATCAACGCACATTCTCCATTTTCCATTATTTTTCTTAACAAGTACAACGTTGGACAGCCATGTCGTGTATTTGGCTTCCGAAATAAAATTTTCCTCTAGGAGGTCTTTTACAGCTTTCTCAGCAGCCTCCGCTTTCTCGGGAGACTGCTTGCGCCTACGTTGTGCTATGCCCCTACCGGCCGGATCTACTGCGAGCTGATGGCAAGCCACCTCGGGGTCGAGGCCAGGCATCTCGGATGCGCTCCACGCGAAGAGGTCAGCGTTCTCCCTCAGACATGCTTTCAGCTGCTCTTTGACTAGGTCGGGGATCCCGGTGCCGATCTTCACGTTGCGATCTGGGTCTTCTCCGAGGGCCACGAGCTCGAAATCTCCATCTGGGATGGGGCGCGTTGGGTGAAGAGACTGCCCGTTGTTTTCCGCCTGGTGGTCGGGGTCTTCGACTCTGTCTTCATCGGTCTCGTCGGAGAACCTGCAGTCGAGGTCGACCGCGTTGACGCGCGGGAGAGGTACCTGTCCGACGTCCGGGGGTGGTTTGACCACGACCTTAGGTTTGGGACCAATGGAACTAAGGCCCTTGACGGCGGCGTCGAAGCATCTTCTGGCCGCGTCGATGTCCCCGTGCATCGTCACTACTCGTCCCCTCCTCGTGTAGTACTTCATTTTGAGGTGGACCGTCGACGGGACCGCCGTGAGTTCAGCAAGGGTGGTCCTTCCGAGGATGCCGTTGTAAAGGGATGGGCATTCAACCACCAGGAAGCGGATCTTCACCTGTCGGGCCGTGTCTTCGGCCCCGAACGTAACCATTAGCTCCACGTAACCCCATGGTCTGATGGTGGTTCCATTGAACCCCTGTAGGTCTGACCCGACGTACGGGGTCAAATGCCTCTCGTCCAGCTGAAGGGTCCCGAACAAATGAGAATACATGATGTCGACCGAGCTCCCCTGGTCGACTAGGATTCTTCGGACGTCAAAGTTCGCCATTTGTGCCCTGACCAGGAGGGGAATAGTGTCGTTTGGTGCTCCCCCGGGGAGTTCCTCGAGGTAGAAGGTAATGGGATTGGAGTTTCCCCGCACTTTCTCGAGGGTGGTCGTCTTCGACGATGTCGCGGATTCCAGTTCGTCAAACTTCCGTTTGATCGACCCAACCGATATTTTCCCGGGATCGCCTCCAGAGATAACCATTGCCTTGGGGAAGCCTTCCCAGGTACTGCGAGCCGTGACGGGGCCCTCGTCGGGGAAAGTCGCCCAGATGTTGCGGATTGCCTCTTCGCCCTTGACGATTGGGGGGACGAAGAAGTCCTCGGGTCGAGTGACGCTGAGGGCGACCTGGAGCTGGCTGTCGGCGGGAGGAGGTGTTGCCTCCTCGACGTTCTGTGCTTCCTTTGAGCTGGGATGAGGAGGGTCATTCTGTTGGGCATACTTCTTCAAGTGCCCTTCTTTGATGAGAATCTCAATGGCATCCTTGAGGTGGATGCAATCTTCGGTCACGTGCCCGTGGCTTCGGTGGAACCTGCAGTACTTAGATTTGTCAACGTTTGGTTTGGGAGCCGCGGGCTTCGGGAAGCGAACTCCTCCTTTCACAAACTCGGAGTTCTGGCAGTCTGAGAGGATCCGAGACCGGGAAGTGTTTAGCGGCGTGTACTCCGTGAATTGGCCAGCTGGCCCGCGCTGTTCCCGGGGATCTCGATTGCGGTTTTCTTTCTTCTTTTCTCCTCCCCGTTGGGGAGAAGCGTCATCGTCTTTGTGGCCGCGGGGGCCTTCCCTACGTCTCGTCTCAAGAGCGATCTGGGCTGCTTCCGTCTCTTCGAGTTCGATGTACTTATGGGCTCGAGCGAGAAGGTCCTCGAGACGCCGGGGTCTTCGGAGGCCAATGGATTTGGCAAAGTTCGACCCGACGCGTAGTCCGTGAATAATTAAGTATTTCTTCATGTCGTCGGTCGTATGGACCTCGACGGCTTCCTTGTTAAACCTCTCAATGTAATTTCGAAGGGATTCGTTGCTCCCTTGGAAGATCTTTTCAAGGGCAGCCTCTGTCTTCGGGTGTCGACGAGACGCGGTGAAGTGTTTGGTGAAGCGTTGCTTCAGTTGTTTCCATGACGTGATCGAACCAGGTTCCAGACCCTTGTACCATGTCATGGCTCCCTTCCGCAAGGTGGTGGGGAATAGCCTGCACCTGATGGCTCCCTTGACGTTTTGGAAGTCGAGCATCGCTTCGAAACTCTCCACGTGATCGTCGGGGTCGGTCAGTCCGTCGTAGGTCCCAATGGTGGTGGTTTCTCAATGCCCGGAGGGATTGGGGCGTCCATGATTTCCCACGACAAGGGGGTCCTTTGGACCTCGTCGTCGCTACCAGCCGGGGATCTCGAAGGTGATCCATGGTGCCGTGGAGGGGAGTTCCTCGAACGGTTCTTTGGTCTCTCTTCAGTCTGCTTGGACTTCTTGGAGATGGTGGAGGCCCTGGGTTCCTTCCGAGGCGGGGAACGAGGGCGCTTCTGGGTGATCGCCGACTGGGGGCGCTCGAGATGCGGTCGTCGACCATGGCGTACGGGAGACGGGGTCCGGGAATCTTCGAAAGGGGTCCTTCGCGGGGAAGGAGAGCGGCGAGGTGACGGGGGACGACGATGTCTTCGCGGGGAAGATCGTTGCGCCCGTCCTTGCTCCAAGGCTTCGATTCTGGTGTTCTGCTGTGCGATCAGCTGATTGGTCTGGTTGATCAATGCAAACAGGGCCACGGTGCTTGGGTCCGCGTTGGGCGGTGGAGCAACTGGCTGGAGAGTGGTTTGCTGGTCATCCATGCGGACGACGCGGTTGGTCGCATCCTGGGAGTCCGGGAAGGCGGTCTGTCCGTCTCTTATGTCGCCTTCGCCGCCGTGGAGGATGACGGCGTCCTCACGGTGGCTCCCGTTCTCCAGTTGCGCGAGCACGGTGTCCAAAGCCTGGTTGACGGTCAGATTGGCCATGTTGGTGATGAATAGAGGAAGCTTTGGTTTATCAAGGAGAAAACAGGGAAGCTTATAAAGTTCCCACAGACGGCGCCACTGATCGTACCTGGATCAGACAGTTACTGGTGGCCAACGACGTCCGTCGAACTTCGGCTCCGGTGAGGTTGAAGGACGGCCGGGGGGGGGGGGGGGGGGGGGTGTACCTGCAAGGCACTCCGACGCTCAAGTAAGGTGGTTGTCAGAGAAAAGCAAGTACATAGGTGAGTAAGAAAAGTGACTTAACCTGACCCTCTCAAGTGAGAGGGTATTTATAGAGAGCCCCCAGCGCGGGGCCAACGGTTACTTGCACTGGGCTGGAGTATCAGGCCCAATCCAAGTAACTGCCAGGGCTTATGTGGCGTAGTGAAGACCAGCACGTGGTCTTCGCCCTGGGGTAACCGCTCCTAGATTTCTGGGACTAGGGCAGACCGAATCCTTCGGGAGTGGAGTGGTTACTTGGAACGTGTCTACGTGGTACGGACCGTTAGGCACTCCTCGCTGGGGAGGAGCCCTCTGTGTCGAGGACCCGTCAAGCCGTACGACGGACATAGCCTCGCGGGGAGGAGCCATGTCTGTCGAGGAGTGATGCGCGGTATTCTCGCGGGGGAGAAGCTGGTATGTCGGGGATGTACCTATCCGCCGGGGTGCGAGGTCCTCCTGCTCTGTTGGTCCAAGTGCCCGACACTGTAAAGTGTTCGGGGGAAATGTTGGTATGCTTGCAGCAGTCAAGTGCCCCGCGGAGGGGTCTTATTGGGCCTCCCCATGCTGTATGGGTTGGGCCTGCTCGACTGTTGGGCAGCCTCGGCCTAGTCCAGAACAAAAAGCAATAGAACATTAATTCATGCATGGTATTTAAAATTAAAGGCAATTCTATTAATTAAATAAAAACCTGGAAAACAATCGATACTTGAAGTGAACAATCCTCCACAGGTCGGTAGGAATTGCTTGCTCGAACAATGGAAACAAAAACAATTAAAAATCTAACTAAGTTGCAATAGCTCCCCAGTGTAGGAAACTATTGCTATTTGGGCGCTAGGAAGGTAAGGTGAGAAGAAATTGAAGGAAGTCAAAAAGCTCTGAACAAAAATAAATTCTGCAGCAAAAGTAAGTCGTCAGGTAGAGTTTGAGAGAGAGAATCTATAGAAAACTGCTTTCATATATAGCCTTCAGTAGTTGTCGTGAAACAAGGAGAGAAAATCTCCAGTGGAAGTTAGTGGCCGAAAATATATGCAGCACTTCCTTTGACTTGGTTGAACGTGGTTTTGGTTGAGTTGATACCCGTTGAGTGGGCCACGTAATTAAAATTATATTCTGAGAATTTCCGTCGTGTCGGTCGTCATGGTATTGTGACGAGGGTCACCACTTAAGCTTCGTTACCTGAAAATAAGCTTAACACTTGCGAAATAATACGTAAATAGACGAAAACGATTAAATAATTTAATGTAATTCAAAGCAAATATGTTATGTAATATCGCATTATCACTTTGCAATTTGTAAAATAAAATTATCAATGGACCTTGGATTTTGCTACTTGAATTTTCCATTTGAACCTTGTATTCACTTTGCACCCTTCATTTGTAATATCTTGCAATTGAAATCAAAATGAACCAAATCTTGAATTTTGACTGAATCTGAATTAAATCTTGAATCGGACTGAAAGTGAATCCTTTTCTGAATCTTAACTATTCTTGAACAAATTCTTGAGGCGTGACTGAAATTGGACCAAACTTGCAATCATCTTAATAAATGGCCTACTTTGATTCTCTTGAATCAATGCCTCAAACATGGGCATACATAAGCATGACTCACAATGACTTGAGATATATGGCCAAATGCACTGAACTAAAAACTCTGCAAATTAACTTTAACCAGATGACTTGAACTTGTCTTGATAATGCCATTAAAAACTCCACTTTGAAGCACAAACCCTAATTACAACCTAAAACATTTACCGCTTGAATAGTGCATGTCATGACCTTGGTTACGAAACAGAAATCCTGCCTGGCTAAGATTAGGTCAAAACCAAGACAGTTCTTAACGCATATTGTACACATTCCTGACGTGGTACCCTCAAATGAAGCATGAGCTTAAGCAATAAGAAAACTAAAATGGAAGTGACATATTTTTGGTTTTTCTGGATATGGTTAGTGGGTGGATGTACAAATGAAAAGTATATATAAGTAGGACAAATTTGGGGTATGACACCTTGATGTCAAGATATCTTCTCTTACATCACAACCTCATATGAACATCTTCATGCTCATAAGTGAGAAAAATACCTGGATCACACTCCTTGTACCATAACCAATAAACTCTTGGATTGAGACCAAATAACACTATTGATCACTCTCCCCCTGAACACATCCATACACTGTACAAATCCATCTTGAATCTTACAGTCATAGACACCCTTGTTCTTTAAGAGCAGATCCAATTAAATCTGAAATGTTCACATCCCAGAAAGAGACATACAAATTCTCTTATCTCCTTGGTTAGGCAAAATGTCATCCATAATTGGAGGACATTAAACCCCTCTTCCATATGAGGAGTGATACAACTTCAGCCTGTTTCTTTCTCAAGATTTAGCCTGATACAATCTTTTCTAGTGATACTACCAGCAGAACCTCCCATCAGAATCCACACAGTCTTGACCAGTAGTTCTAAACAATACTCAACAGTGAAGAGAAATAGCTCAAAAGCTGAAGATCAAACTCAGTCATCCTCCAAAAATAACCAAACCAGGAATGATGTTCCAACATCATTTAGGACATCAGTCTCAATCAGAGGAGTCGTGTACTTTGATTTTTAAAACACCAATCACTGGACTTACCATTCTTACACCTCCAAGGTAAACATGAAGATCTTAAGATGATACACACTTGTCTCACCATAATCTTCACACGAATCAAAAAACCACTGAAGGAAATAAACTCTCATAAAGCTTCTACCAGAAGCAGCATGTGTAAATAAACTAGTTGATGTTAAGGACATCAATCATCCTTAAGCACCTTGGGATTTCCTTTATCTCAACAGAACAAGAGTTCCATGTTCTCATAGACCTGAAATTTATATTCAAGTTTGAGTAAACAACCTCTATCCTGTTTTTAAGAACAACACCCAGTCTTCTGAACAAAAACATCTTAATCAATTGCTTCTTTAAGATCCTTTCACCAACATAATCGTTCATACCAGAGACAATTCTATTTGAAAGGAGTATCCACAATCAGGTTCTCACGAATCTGGCTTCTTATGAGCAGAAGGATCTTCAAGATATCTGAGAAAGAGTCCTAGATATTTAATTTTGACCTCCATATAGTCTGGTTGAGATGCCTTTAATAACCCTCCACTAGGAATCAGAACACATACTCCTAAAGGAGATAATAGAACATAGCTACTGCACGCCTATTCGCTTAGATCAGAGATAAACTGACCCAAGGAATGTTCATCAAGCTAATCATGAGTTAATCTTCACCACACCATCACACTTATCCATAGAGAAAACCTAGACTGCAAACAAAATGTTTTTTCAAGTCCAATCTGTAGAAGATTTACAACACCTTTGATCAACACACACTTGTTTAGCCTCCAGAGCATATACCACAACACTCCTTTGTCCAAGAAGTTCACTCATTAGATCAACAAGATCCTGCACACACTCTTCTGGAAAGATGTTTCAACACCTGTTTGAACATCAGTTCCTTTTCCAATGAACATATCATTTTAATTGGTCCTGAAACCATTTCCAGAATTACACACCTTGATCACACTTAAGGATCTTTTGAGAACTTCAAAGAAGATACCGACTGTATCCATTCTGCAAGACACGTCAGAACCAAAGAATAGGTTCTTAAGTTCTAGAAACTGTCTAAAGTTGCACCTTCTGGTGTGACATCATCTTTCTTGACCACCAAGAAAAAGGATAATCAATTAAATACTTGCTAAGACCACAATTAGAAATTGATTTTAAATCCCAATAATGTATTCTTCAGTCACCAAATGTCATTAGACTTCCTTTTAACAAGAGAATTCGGGTGATGATTACAATGTTGAGACATTAAGATTAACATCCATGACTCAACTTGCTTCACAACCTTTTGACAGTTCAGTGTTCTCTTTGGTGTTCAGACTAGGAAAACCATATCATCCTTACTCTATCTACAAATACAGGAGATTGTTTATAGGAATGAAGCTCAGAGACGTCGTTTTGATGTTCTGGCTCAAAGGGAAATGACATTACCGATTTACCCCTATGGACTTACTTTGACTACCTTAGGACTCAGAGATAGTGTGATGTACCTGCTCAACCAAATAGGTTGGGTTAATTTTGCTGTGTGAAAGAGATTTACCCTATACCGCATGCTTACCCTCCCGTTCCTGAGCTCTCTTTACTATGATCCTAACCGAGGTCTTGGATTTGGCCGAGGCTTAATTACTTTTAGGTTGTTTGGAACCAAATACCGCTTCACCCACCACGAGATGGCTGATCTTTTAGGATTTCCGAATGGACTTGATGCCCATACCTTGACACCTGATGATGCCTTTACCAACCTTGACCTTGATTACTTCTGGGGGACTATTATTGGTAATTATCACCCTGAGCCTAATACCATGTTCTCAGAGAATATCCATAATCCCGCCATCCGCTATTTCCATAAGATTTTAGCCCATACTTTGTTTGGTAAGGATGAGAATGTTACTTCCGTTTCGAAGGATGAGTTATTTATCATGTATTGTGCTTCTCAGAGAAGGCCTGTGAACGCCGCCACCTATATGCTAGCAAACTTGAACCGTATTGCACATGAGACCCATGGTACTATTCTCATTGGAGGATTAGTCACCATGATTGCTGATGCCATTGGCTTGAGATACCAGTTTAACCGTATCCGCGCCTTTGGAGGCATCCGTCCGATGCACCTAAATTTCTGCTTCAACCGTGGCATTATAGCTAACTTAGGACCTGCTGAGTTTGAGTTTCTGATTGATAACAAAGTGGTCCATAATTTCACCTTGCCTAACCATGAGAAAACCAATGTTCACAATAAGGATAATTGGTTGTATGACTTAGAGGAACAAAGTGAGTCACCTACCCCACCATATAGCCCTCAACCTTATGAAGTTTGGGATGCCATTTCCCCTGATGCCGATTCTCATGTCTCTGGAGCTAATCGTTTTAATCCTCTTTTAGACTATGTTGCCGCTATTTGTGCTTTGCAGTCTGAGGTGGAAACTCTTAGGAATGGGATCAATTCTATCCGAGGGGATCTCATTGGTTTTATGGATATCACCAATGAGGAAGTCGATCATTTATTTAAGCAAGTTCACTCATTTAGGCGCCATTTTGGTTAATGTTGATGAATTGTACCGTTATGTTCTGTTGTTTCTTTGTTTCGGATTGTCTTACTTTATCGTTGTATTTCCCTTTATAGTTGTTTTGAATTTCCTGTATCGTCGCATTATCGAAGAATACATGCTGTTAATGTTCTTTAATTTAATGTGATTTCCTTTTCCGTTGTTTATTTTTGTTCCAAGTTATTATACATTCTTTAATGTTTATGCATTTTTCAATTTCTAAATTGACATTCTGCACTTATAATTCATAATAGCAGTAATTTAATTTTTAGAAACAACCCATTATGTGTTTCTGGACTTAAAATTTTAAAAGATGCGCATTTTAGCTTAATGGCGTTCACCATTGACTTTGTATTTTGAAAAGTAACGTTCTAAATACATGGCGTTCACCATGTGTTTAATGGCGTTCGCCATGGCAGTGGACCGAGCATAATTCTGCGCATTTTCTGTTTCTGTTTTTGCACGGTTTTCCAACACAAACCCATTCAAATTCTAAAACTCCTCAATAACCACCCACATTAACCTCTCTTAACTTTTATCCTAACCCCCAACCATTCATATCCTTCTCATTCTCTATAAATACCAAAACAATCACTTTTAACCCATCATCACTACCATTCATCAACTTTTCTCATACTCACTGTCACACCCTAATTTTTGACCCTAAGATCTTGTTTTTTCGTTTCGCATCGTCTGCATGGCATATCACACATCTCATCTGTCATACCCTATTTGTCCTACCTTTCTCAATTTTCTCTCTATAAGATCATCCGACATTTGGCCATGATCTTCTGAGATTTAGGTTATGAAATCTTGTGTGTGTTTATCATGATTAACCAGTTTGTGCAGGTGGTTAATTTCAAGTGAGGATGACACTTATCCTCTTAATCCAGTGCTTCAGTCATAATAGATTGATTCAGATTCAAAATGGTCCTAAGGTTTTTACTTGAGCTGAGCTCACTTTTTAGAACGTCTTCTTCACAAGTTATTTCTTCGGCAAGGCAATAAAGGATTGTTCAGACGAGAGACTTATTTAAGGTGAAAGGTACGAGTCATGGTACCAATGGATGAAGTTGTGGGTTCATTATGATTAAGGCCTTATTGCTTCTCAATTACTTGTTGCTCTAAACACAAGATGGCTTGGATTTAAGCTTAGCGTGCTAGGTCGAGAAGGAGGATTCATATGGATTTTTTTAAAATTCAATTTAAACATCTATTTTGAATTATTCATGTCAAGTTCAATGTCATAAATTCATCTCGAACGGGCATCATAAAGCATGTTACATGAAGAGCAATAAATAAAACGCATTGGGTGTCTTGGCTAAGTCAATACATTTAGGCTAAGCCATGTTTTTGTAGTAAATGTACTAATTCAATAGGTTAAGATCGGTACAACCCACATAGGAATTGTTAAGTCCGTACACGAACAGTATAAGGTCACTGCGATGCATTACTAAAAATCCCTCAAGGACACTAATTTTAGGATACACAAGAAAAGTTAAATTCATTCACACAAAGTACATTACAAAGAATAATGGCAAAAGAAAAGTTTTAATTTGGTTTCTCCACAAAAAATAAATGTAGCAAAAATTCATGGAGAATAATCCTTCCAGATACTGCCACAAACCAGCACGGTGTCTTCTATTAAAGACTGGTTCACAATCTGCCGCAACTTCGACAAGTTCCATGTCCGCATAAGCTCCGCGAATTCCTGTCATTTCATGAACAAGTTCATATGAGTTCTTTGTGAAAACAAGTTTAAAGTCATATTCTTCAGGATAACCGACAGCTTCCAAAACAAGAAAGGCGAGGCATACTAATGTGAACAAAACCAAACTTGCAGCAGTAAAATGGCTTCATGGAAGGATGAACAATCTCAACTTCATGCTCTATAAAATTCACGCCAAAACCATGTTTAGCCAAGCTACCAATACAAAATCCTGCGTAAAAACAGCCAGATCAGCAACACACAAAAGCGAAATTAGACATAGTGAATCAAAAGAGCTCCTCATGAAGTAAAAGCAAGATGGAAATAGAAACTCAAACGAACTTCACCTTCAAAAAGTCATGCTTTCAAACCATGATCCCGACATAAGGACTGCTTTATTTAATATTCCTGTGAAACACACATTGCTCCTATTCTGCAAATAAAACAATGCTCTGTGGATTGTGAGGCTGCTTTGCCTCCATCGTCCAGTTCAGTGCCGTCCGCCGCCGAATTCTGCAAAAGCAACAAGGAAGGCATTAACTACAGGAAGGGCTAGTTGTTGGTATGCATTGGAATCATTCGAAAAAATTGACAAATCAAAAGCCTTTGGTTACCATCAGGGACAAGTTCCTGATTTTGAGGAACATACAAGTCAGGTTGTGATTAATAACTTCAGAAACTAATACAAGTCATCCTGATGATTCCCGCGGCAAAATTCAAGCATTAATCCACTTGAATTGAAAATGAATGAAATATACTCACCATGGTTCATCATTGAGGAAAAAGTTCTTCTATTTTCTACACTGGACCTTCTTGTCATTGGTGCATTTTTTTGGTCGTCTAAGAGTAAATCATTCTCTTGAAGATTGGAGGATGTTGAAATTGCAAGAAACTAATCCAAAGCCCAAAGTTCATCTACACAATAACAGCATATGCAGCTCCAAGCTTTCCTCACGGCCAAATATGTTGCGAGCTTCAAAACCTGGCAAATAAAAAACCATCAACATTAATTCAATTCTTTCCAAGTATAATCAGACAACCATCATCAATTTTCACCACACAAAATCAAGAGAAGTTATTTTGTTGCCAACATGTTGAAGCCAAAATATAAATAATGTTATTGTCATAAAAACGTGTTCGCAGCAGCCCAAATTCTTTCCCAAAACAGGTTTCGACACGAAATCGTCATTCAATTTCGAAATCAATGTTTTAAATTCTTATGGCCTATATAAGGAGGCATCAGTACATGTTCTTAAGGCGTCGCCGTGTTGGATGTGCTTTCTGTTTATTTGTGCAAAGAGGGAGAGTAAATGGAGGAGATGGTGAGAGAGGAAAGAGAGAGTCGGACAAAGGAGGACGAAACATGATGGATTGTTTTTTTTTTTTTTGATTCTCATAGGCCTTGTGTGAGGCTCGGATGGGCTTAGGGCCAAAAACCCCAAATAAATTTATATTTCATACATGCACATATTCCTACTTGCACCCTATCATGCTTGTTTTTTCTTTTATCTACTAATCCCATTTAATCTTGTTTTTTTTTTAATTTTTAGTGTTGATTAAACATTAGCTTAAATTAATTTCGATAATTTAAATTGATGATTTTTTATCTTGGTATTGATTTCAAAGTTAATTTTGTGATTAATTATTGGTTTAAATTTGAAATTAATTTTTAATTTAAATCTATGATTAATTCTTGATCAAATCTTTGTTTTGGAATTATAAGTTATGATCAAGGTTTGTGATTTGTGTTTGAGGCGTCTTGGTGGATGAATTTTGCTATGATTGTTTGTGATACCTTTTGCAGGTATTTAATTGTTTGTTTTGATTCATATGCTCACTTGGGGTTGGTTTTAGTCTGATTTAACTAAGTCTTGTGCTTGATTAAATCGAATTGAAACATACCATTTCTTTAAGTCTTAACCTTTGGCATGACAACATTAGGGTAACTTCCCTTCGATCCTAAACTTTAGGTTCACCTAGTGTAATAGTATTAGGATAGGATTTCCCTTTTCATTTAAAACTAAAACCTTTTCTCCTAATCAAAAAATCCAAAAATACTTTAACTTTAATATCTAACTGTTTTCTCAAACCTTAAAACATTTCACCAATCTCAAACCATTTTGCCACTATGGATTTTCAACTTTAAACCCTTTTCTCCCATGAGAGAACTAGACATGAGTCATCCTTAGTCGAGATATAATTCTCCTACCCCATGACATAGTTGAGAGGGATGTTGATTTCTTTTCCACTTGAGAGAGGTATGTAGCATACTCGTCGATTTTATATCCGAGTTGGAGCCCTTCTCTCAATGTGAAGCAAAGATCCATCTTTCGCGTGTTTGTGGTGGATTAGTTGAGTATTCTCCTTAAGACGACAACTTGTCTCTTCTCCTGGAACCAACCAACAAACATAGTTTTATCCGTAGTCCGAACTACGTACGCTCTGATTTCTCAAAGTCCTTTTGAGAATACGTAGGCACAAGGTTAATCCTTGGCGAGCAACATTTTCTTTTTACTTTGTTTACCCTTATTGAGGGGAACTACGAATGCTCTGATTCTTTTAGTCAATATATGTAACGTCCCGATTCTGATTATTTCTATTATTCTTGAGTCTTTTATTTTAATTGGGTGATAAATTATTTTAATTGTGAAATTGGTGTGGTAAATGTTATTTTACCGTTTTGAGAGTTTTCGGGGAAATTAGAATGGAGGGTATTTTAGACTTTTCATAATTAATCATAAGTTAGAAATTTTGTGGAATTAGAATTATGTGAGAAAAAAATGAATTAATTGATTGTGTGGAAAATGAGAGAAAAGAAAATAGATAGAAAAGAGAAATAGAGAGAAATAGAGAAAGATAGAAAGAAAAAGAGGAGAAAGAAAGAGGAAGAGGGAAGAAGAGAAGAAAAGAGGAAAAAGAGTGGAAATCATCAAGAACAAGAGCTAGATCATTTGGAATCCGGGTAAAGGTGTGAAATCTTATTATCTTATCAATGTGTATCATTATGTATGAGTTGCTTGGATGTTTTCTTGTTTTCCATGGTTTTTGGAGTTTTAGGTCGAAAACGATGAAATGATTCGGAATCGATGATTTTACGGTCGGAAATCGATATAAACTGTATTGTATGATCACACTGTGTGTATGAACAATTGTTGATGTTTGTTTTGCTGTTAGAATTGAATTTGGGTGAAAAATGGGATTTTTGGGGTGGATTTGCGAAGAGGAATTTTTCTGAAAATCGCAGAGCCCGCTCAGCGCGCAGGTGCCCGCTCAACGCGCTTTTGAAAAAATGTAACCTCACCAGGCAGTAGCGAGCCCGCTCAGCGCGCTCGAGAGGCCGCTCAGCACGGTCTGGGACTTCAAAATTTTATCTGTGTTCTAAATTCCATAACTTTTGATCTGTAACTCGGATCAAGAAGTTCTTTATATCGTTGGAAAGCTTATGAAACGTTCTTTCTTATAAAAATGGGTTTTGAGATTGTTGGCCGATTTAATTATGTCGGAAAGTCGGGAATAGTGCTATTTAGCGACTTTTACCATTTTGACGGTGTGTTTGAATGTGAATCATACAATAGTACATTGATGTGAATGTATATAGATTGTATGTGATTGTATGAGAGGAATGCATGAATATATTGTGAATATGTATGCATTTCAAGAATGTCTTGTGTCATTTTGCATGTGAAGCGTCATGAAATACATTCTTGTGTTGAGCGATTCTAATGAGAATCCGTGGTAACATCGTGTGCCTATGTGAGGTGTGAGCGATGATTACGAACGATTGTGTGCCTATGTGAGGTGTGAGCAATCGGATTGTGTGCCTAGGTGAGGTGTGAGCAATCAGATCGTGTGCCCGCGTGTGGGGTGTGAGCGATCGGGTCGTGTGCCCAAGTGGGGTGTGAGCGATCCATAAACATTGTGTGCCCATGTGGGGTGTGAGCAATAGGTGAACATCGTAGGCCCGATGGGGAGTTACTTTGGTAACGAGCGATGGTTCCAGCAGAAGTTCCTGAGTGAACTTGAGATGATTGAGTCGGTACCGCATTGCATTTGCATAGAGTCGTGAGTCGGTCTCTATGATTTGCATTTATCATCTTTATAATGATGTGTGGTTGAGTGAACATAATTGTGTATGTTTATGTGGAATGACTGGGAATTGTGAAAGTATGCATGATGAATATGCTTGGTTGATATATAGATATACATTGTAATGTATATGGGTGTATTGTGATGAACGGTAATGAATTGTGGTGAATTGCGGTGAGACTGTGGAATATGTATATTTTTATGTTTATATATATATAATTATATGCATTGTTATTATGATGATATTTCTCACCCTTCTGCTGTTTGATGATGCTCTATGAGGCATTGCAGAGTAGGTATGATGGAGGTCTTTTTGTGAAGCGTGTCTTCATTCTTTTGGTCGGTTGGCTCTGATATGTAGCACCGGGTAGCTAGGATGTATATTATTCTTTTGTGATACATTTGTATATGTATCTGGTTGATAAATGTTGATGTAAACATGAATTATGTTGGTGGATAATACTTGGTGAAGTATATATATCTCTGTATATATGTTTGAATGTGGTTCAATGTTTAGATTTTCTGCTTTTATTCTAAATATTGAAATGTGGGTGTAAGGACAAAGTTCCTCTGTATGCAAAGTTACCCCACTGTTGCATATCATTAAATGAGCAGGTGTTGTATGTTGTAAATTTGTGTATGATGTGACATGCCTTTTTTTATGCCATGTTTTAATCGTACTCTGGTGAATTTTTAATGTGTGCCTAAATGATTTATCTGATTATTTGGGGGTATAAAGAAGGGGTGTTACATTAAGTGGTATCAGAGCCAGAGTTGAGTCAGTTGTGTCTGTCTTGTTGTTGTATTGGTTGAACTGTTGTTTAACTTTGTTGTTATTTTTGGGAATGATCAGAATATGGCTGGTAGAAACGACAATGCGATGGTTGCTGCTTTGGAAGCAATGGATAGGGTGGTGCAAGGTGCGCCGAACGTGAATGCTAATGACGAGTTCAGGAAGAATTAACCACCGGTCTTCAAAGGAAGATTTGATCCCGATGGTGCTCAACTTTGGTTGAAAGAGATTGAAAGAATCTTCAGAGTTACGGACTGTGCGGAGGAGAATAAGGTGAGGCTTGGATCTCACATGCTGAAGGAAGAAGCCGACGATTGGTGGGTCGGTATGCGTGAAGTTCTTGAGATGGATGATGAAGAAGTAACTTGGGATTTATTCCGTACTGAATTCTTGAGAAAGTATTACCCTGAGAGTGTGAAGGGAAAGAAGGAGATGGAATTTCTTGAACTGAAACAAGGTAGTATGTCTGTGGTGGACTATACTGCTAAATTTGTGGAGTTGGTTCAATTCCATCCTCATTATGCTGCGATTACTGCTAAGTTCTCGAAGTGTATTAAATATGAGAATGGTTTACGTCCTGAGATTAAGCAAGCTGTGGGATATCAAAGGATAAGAAGGTTTTCCGATTTGACGGAATGTTGTAGAATCTTCGAAGAAGATAGTAAGGCTCGTTCTACACATTACAAAAGTGTGAATGAGAGGAAGGGAAAGCAACAAGCTAGAAGTGGACCTTATGTGACACCCGCTGATAAGGGCAAGCATAGGGGAAACTTTGATAGGAGGTCTGGAGGAGGAGGTTCCGGTGTTGTTAGGTGTTACAAATGTGGTGAACTGGGTCATAAATCAATTGAGTGTGGGAAGCCAGTGGTGAAATGTTCTAATTGTGGAGGTACTGGGCATGCTACTACTGATTGTAGAAGGAATATGGTGAAGTGTTATAATTGTGGAGAAGTTGGTCACATTAGTACTAAGTGTACTAAGCCGAAACAAGCTCAAGCAGGCGGAAAGGTGTTTGCATTGGCGGGGACTCAAACTACGAATGCAGACCGTTTGATTAAAGGTACATGCTTTATTAATAGTACATCTTTAGTTGCTGTTATTGATACTGGAGCGACTCATTCGTTTATTTCGTCTGAGTGCGCGAAGCGTTTGAATCTTGTGTTGTCTCTGATGGATGGTAAGATGGTTATTGATACTCCAGCAATGGGGTCGGTAACTACTTCCTTGGTTTGTTTGATGTGTCCTTTGACCATTTATGGTAAAGACTTCGAGATGGATCTAGTGTGTTTGCCGTTGGAAGGATTGGACGTAATCTTGGGTATGAACTGGTTGCAATTTAATCGAGTTCATATAGATTGCTATCACAAGTTAGTAAGGTTTACTTCTTTGGAAGATAATGAATTTGAGAGTTTCCTATCCACTAAAGAGTTGAAGAAACTTTTAACGGACGAAGCTCAATTGTTTGGTTTGTTTGCATCATTGTCGGTGGAAGGTAGTGTTTCACTTGATGTGTTTCCAGTGGTGTGTGAATTTCCAGAAGTGTTTCCGGAAGATATTACGGATGTACCGCCGGAAAGAGAAGTTGAATTTTCTATTGATCTAGTTCCGGGTACTCGACCGATTTCGATGGCACCGTATCGTATGTCGGCATCGGAATTGGTAGAATTGAAAAAGCAATTGAATGACTTGTTGGATAAGAAATTTGTAAGGCCAAGTGTTTCTCCTTGGGGTGCTCCGGTATTTTTGGTAAAGAAGAAGGACGGGAGTATGCGATTATGCATTAATTATCGACAATTGAACAAAGTGACAATTAAGAACAAGTATCCGCTTCCAAGGATCGATGATTTGATGGACCAATTGGTTGGTGCGAATGTTTTTAGCAAGATTGATTTGAGATTGGGATATCACCATATTCGTGTGAAAAGAGAGGATATTCAAAAGACGGCCTTTAGGACACGGTATGGTCATTACGAATATTCCGTGATGCCATTCGGGGTTTCTAATGCGCTGGGTGTGTTTATGGAATACATGAATCGTATTTTTCATGAACAGTTGGATCATTTTGTGGTTGTGTTCATCGATGATATTTTGATTTACTCTAAGTCTCAGGAGGAGCATGAAGAGCATTTGAGAATTGTGTTGCAAATTTTGAAAGAGAAACAATTGTATGCTAAGTTGTCGAAATGTGAGTTTTGGTTATCGGAAGTAAGTTTTCTTGGGCATGTTATTTCCGGCAGTCGTATTAGTGTTGATCCCTCCAAGATTGATGCGGTGATGCAATGGGAGGCTCCTAGATCGGTTACGGAGATTTGAAGCTTTTTGGGTTTGGCGGGCTATTATCGGAGGTTTATTGAAGGATTTTCGAAGTTGGCACTTCCGTTAACGCAATTGACTTGTAAAGGAAAGGCTTTCATTTGGGATATTCATTGTGAAGAGAGTTTCAATGAGCTTAAACGAAGGTTGACAACGGCTTCGATCTTGATTTTGCCTAATCCTAATGAACCATTTGTTGTGTATTGTGATGCTTCATTGACAGGTTTAGGTGGTGTCTTGATGCAAGATGGAAAAGTTGTGGCGTATGCTTCAAGACAATTGAGAGTGCATGAAAAGAATTATCCTACACATGACTTGGAGTTAGCGGCCGTCGTGTTTGTTTTGAAAATATGGAGGCATTATCTTTATGGTGCGAGATTTGAAGTTTTTAGTGATCACAAAAGCTTGAAATATTTATTTGATCAAAAAGAGTTGAACATGAGACAAAGAAGGTGGTTAGAGCTCTTAAAGGATTATGATTTTGGTTTGAATTACCATCCGGGTAAGGCAAACATGGTGGCCGATGCCTTAAGTCGGAAGTTGTTACATATGTCCGCATTAATGATGAAAGAATGGGAACTTTTGGAGAATTTTAGAGACTTGAGTTTAGTTTGTGAAATGACGCCAAGAAGTGTGAGACTTGGTATGCTACATGTTACAAATGATTTTCTTGCAACGGTAGGTGAAACGCAAAAGTTGGACTTGAAATTCGTTGATTTGATGTTGAATGAGAATGAGGATTTCAAGGTTGATAATTTTGGAGTTTTGAGATTCCGTGGTCGTATTTGTATTCCTGATGATGCGGAGTTGAAAAAGATGATATTGGAGGAAGGACACCGAAGTAACTTAAGTATTCATCCGGGAGCGAAAAAAATGTATCAAGATTTGAAGAAAATCTTTTGGTGGTCCGGATTAAAGAGAGATGTGGCTCAATTTGTGTATGCGCGCTTAACTTGTCAAAAGTCGAAGGTAGAACATCAAAAGCCTGGTGGATTGATGCAACCGTTGGATATTCCGGAATGGAAATGGGATAGTATATCGATGGATTTTGTTACGGGATTGCCGAATACGCAAAGAGGCCATAATGCGATTTGGGTAATTGTTGATAGGCTTACTAAATCTGCTCACTTTATTCCAATTGATATTAGTTATCCTTTGGAGAAGTTAGCCGAGATTTATGTTCTTGTGGTGGTGAAGTTACATGGAGTTCCTAAGAGTATTGTATCGGATAGAGATCCTAGATTTACATCGAGGTTTTGGGAAAGTTTACAAAAGGCTTTGGGTTCTAAGCTAAGATTGAGTTCGGCTTATCATCCGCAAACGGACGGTCAAACCGAGAGGACGATTCAATCGTTGGAGGATTTATTGCGTGCTTGTGTGCTCGAGCAAGGTGGTGCTTGGGATGGTTATTTGGCGTTGATTGAGTTCACTTACAATAACAGTTTTCATTCGAGTATAAGTATGGCACCATTTGAGGCTTTGTATGGTCGTAGATGTCGAACACCTTTGTGTTGGCATGAAACGGGTGAGAGAACAATAGTTGGACCGGAGATGGTACAACAAACGACGGAGAAAGTGAAGTTTATTCGGGAGAAGATGAGAGCTTCTCAAAGTAGACAAAAGAGCTATCATGACAAGAGGAGGAAAGATCTTGAGTTTCAAGAAGGCGACCATGTGTTTTTGAGAGTTACACCGGTTACGGGTGTGGGTCGTGCTTTGAAGTCGATGAAGTTGACTTCTCGTTTTATTGGTCCGTATCAGATTACTTCACGAGTTGGTGTTGTGGCTTACCGTGTGGCGTTGCCTCCGAACCTTTCGAATTTGCATGACGTATTCCATGTTTCGCAACTTCGGAAGTATGTTCCGGATCCGTCACATGTTATTCCTATGGATGAGGTTGAAGTGAGAGATAACCTTACGGTTGAAACTTTACCGATTAGGATTTTGGACCGTGAAGTTAAGAAGCTAAGAGGCAAGGATATTGCGCTTGTGAAGGTAGCGTGGGGAGGCGCTGCGGAAGGCAATATGACTTGGGAACTAGAAAGTGGGATGCGAGAGTCGTATCCGGAGTTATTTGAATCAGGTATTATTTTCGAGGACGAAAATTTCTAAAGTGGGGGAGAGTTGTAACGCCCCGATTTTGATTATTTCTATTATTCTTGAGTCTTTTATTTTAATTGGGTGATAAATTATTTTAATTGTGAAATTGGTGTGGTAAATGTTATTTTACCGTTTTGAGAGTTTTCGGGGAAATTAGAATGGAGGGTATTTTAGACTTTTCATAATTAATCATAAGTTAGAAATTTTGTGGAATTAGAATTATGTGGGAAAAAAATGAATTAATTGATTGTGTGGAAAATGAGAGAAAAGAAAATAGATAGAAAAGAGAAATAGAGAGAAATAGAGAAAGATAGAAAGAAAAAGAGGAGAAAGAAAGAGGAAGAGGGAAGAAGAGAAGAAAAGAGGAAAAAGAGTGGAAATCATCAAGAACAAGAGCTAGATCATTTGGAATCCGGGTAAGGGTGTGAAATCTTATTATCTTATCAATGTGTATCATTATGTATGAGTTGCTTGGATGTTTTCTTGTTTTCCATGGTTTTTGGAGTTTTAGGTCGAAAACGATGAAATGATTCGGAATCGATGATTTTACGGTCGGAAATCGATATAAACTGTATTGTATGATCACACTGTGTGTATGAACAATTGTTGATGTTTGTTTTGTTGTTAGAATTGAATTTGGGTGAAAAATGGGATTTTTGGGGTGGATTTGCGAAGAGGAATTTTTCTGAAAATCGCAGAGCCCGCTCAGCGCGCAGGTGCCCGCTCAGCGCGCTTTTGAAAAAATGTAACCTCACCAGGCAGTAGCGAGCCCGCTCAGCGCGCTCGAGAGGCCGCTCAGCGCGGTTTGGGACTTCAAAATTTTATCTGTGTTCTAAATTCCGTAACTTTTGATCCGTAACTCGGATCGGGACGTTCTTTATATCGTTGGAAAGCTTATGAAACGATCTTTCTTATAAAAATGGGTTTTGAGATTGTTGGCCGATTTAATTATGTCGGAAAGTCGGGAATAGTGCTATTTAGCGATTTTTACCATTTTGACGGTGTGTTTGAATGTGAATCATATAATAGTACATTGATGTGAATGTATATAGATTGTATGTGATTGTATGAGAGGAATGCATGAATATATTGTGAATATGTATGCATTTCAAGAATGTCTTGTGTCATTTTGCATGTGAAGCATCATGAAATACATTCTTGTGTTGAGCGATTCTAATGAGAATCCGTGGTAACATCGTGTGCCTATGTGAGGTGTGAGCGATGATTACGAACGATTATGTGCCTATGTGAGGTGTGAGCAATCAGATTGTGTGCCTAGGTGAGGTGTGAGCAATCAGATCGTGTGCCCGCGTGTGGGGTGTGAGCGATCGGGTCGTGTGCCCAGGTGGGGTGTGAGCGATCCATAAACATTGTGTGCCTATGTGGGGTGTGAGCAATAGGTGAACATCGTAGGCCCGATGGGGAGTTACTTTGGTAACGAGCGATGGTTCCAGCAGAAGTTCCTGAGTGAACTTGAGATGATTGAGTCGGTACCGCATTGCATTTGCATAGAGTCGTGAGTCGGTCTCTATGATTTGCATTTATCATCTTTATAATGATGTGTGGTTGAGTGAACATAATTGTGTATGTTTATGTGGAATGACTGGGAATTGTGAAAGTATGCATGATGAATATGCTTGGTTGATATATAGATATACATTGTAATGTATATGGGTGTATTGTGATGAACGGTAATGAATTGTGGTGAATTACGGTGAGACTGTGGAATATGTATATTTTTATGTTTATATATATATATATAATTATATGCATTGTTATTATGATGATATTTCTCACCTTTCTGCTGTTTTATGATGCTCTATGAGGCATTGCAGAGTAGGTATGCTGGAGGTCTTTTTGTGAAGCGTGTCTTCATTCTTTTGGTCAGTTGGCTCTGATATGTAGCACCAGGTAGCTAGGATGTATATTATTCTTTTGTGATACATTTGTATATGTATCTGGTTGATAAATGTTGATGTAAACATGAATTATGTTGGTGGATAATACTTGGTGAAGTATATATATCTCTGTATATATGTTTGAATGTGGTTCAATGTTTAGATTTTCCGCTTTTATTCTAAATATTGAAATGTGGGTGTAAGGACAAAGTTCCTCTGTATGCAAAGTTACCCCACTGTTGCATATGATTAAATGAGCAGGTGTTGTATGTTGTAAATTTGTGTATGATGTGACATGCCTTTTTTTATGCCATGTTTTAATCGTACTCTGGTGAATTTTTAATGTGTGCCTAAATGATTTATCTGATTATTTGGGGGTATAAAGAGGGGGTGTTACAATATACGTGAGCACGAGATGTGATGTCTTGGCGAGCATACTTAGGAATAACACCTTAGGTATTCCTTTTCTTTACACCCTTTAGCAAATAATTAACAAATAACACAATAAAACAAGAGGTTCTTGTAGAGTACTACAAATACTTAGGATACTAGCACATTTCCTAGGTATAAACAACCCCGAACCTTAGATTCTATTTTGCTTTGTTTTTGCATTGCATACTTATGGGTTTATTCGTTCTTTTTCCCTTCCCTTGGATAAATTAAAGATCGGTGGTTAATTAAGATTTGTGAGCCTAGTTAACTCAATAGCTATGGAATCCGATTCTCACCACAACACTCATCATTCCTAATCTTTCAAACCCTCTCATCATCATCCAATTTCCAGCATGCCTCCAAGAGTCGCCAGAGATATCGATTACATGGGTATCGAGTTTGCGGAAGGAATTGTTGGTAAACATCAACGAACCAACTTCCACAAGTTGTGCAAAAGACCCGTTGTAGTAACGCGGTATCCACACGTTGATACTATTAGAGCCTTGGGGCTATTCGATAGCATCGACTGGATGCTAATCAACCTAGGTTTGTCACACTTTTGTTCTCTTACTCACCCCACATACACTAGATTGACTTATAAATTTTTAAGCACTCTTTAATATTCCCATGATCTGTCCTGCTTCTCTGGAACCATTAATTTTAGGATGTTTAATAGGGATTTTACACTTACACAAGAAATAATAGGCACAATCTTCCATTTCCCTAGTGGAGAGGCATATTCTTGCCAAGCACCTCTCGAGATTGAGTGGCAATCTAGTGCCTTAGGCTTTTGGCGTCAAATTACTGGTAAGACTTCCACCATTTGGGAAGGTCTCAAAGCCACCGTAATACACAACCCACCCATAAGGTACCTTCACCGCATCTTAGCCAACACTATATTTGGTAGGGAGAACACAGGGAATATGAATTCCAAGGACCTTTTCTTCATCTATTGTGCACTGTCCGAAACTAAGGTTAACCCCACCCCTTTCCTTTTATCGCATCTTGCATCCACCGCCGATAGGTCCAGTGGTCATATTTGTGTCGGAGGAGTGATTACTTCTATAGCCTATGTTTTAGGCTTAACCTCTGAGTTAGCCATCCCTTTCGCTGATTTAGAGTATTGCCGTAACATGCGCCTCATTAAGAATCTGCCTAGCGGTAAATATCGATTGATGATTAGTAACCGGGAGGTGAGGAGCATTGCTTTGCCTTGTGCCACGTGCATTAATGTTCACATTAGTACTAACTAGTTATTTGACACTGAAGCCCCCGACCTTGAGGAAGAGACGGTTAACCGAACCTATGCTGACATTATGGGGCGTGCTCCACAGATTGGCACTCGTGCCAATGCTGTTGATATTCCAGGGCCTAGTACCCGTGCACATGATGCACCTACTTTTTCTGATCAATTTTCAGGTACCTACCATCCCCGTGAGGAGTATGATTACGTTGCCATACGGAGTAAACTTGATGATATTATGTCCGATCTTAGGCATCGGAACGATATGGAGGCAGAGCATGATCTACTACTTCAGAGCATGCAGAGACAACAAGAGGAGCTCAGAGTTGCCATAGATCAGGTCAGCCAGCAGCAGGTTGACTTTGCTGACAGGAAGGAGCATGATATGGGTGATCTTATTAAGCAGATGGATGGATTAAGGACGGAGGTGATAACTATGAGAGAGTTTATTCAGCACATTTCTAACCTTGCACTTGGCAGAGGATTTGGACGCCCTCGTGGCCGAGGCCGTCACCACTAAGTTTCACACTAGGTTTCTCTACTCCTTCTTTCACCTTGTACTAAAACATTGAGGACAATGTTTGGTTCAAGTGTGGTGGAGGAGCTTTATTGCGTTATTTTTACTTTTCTGTCGTTTTTATGTTGCTTTTATGTTTTTCTAGTTAGTTTATTTCTATTTGTGTGTTGAGTCTTATATTGTGCCGATTAAGTCCTATGGCATGTTACTTTTTCTTTTTGTTAGCCAATTCCCTTAAAACTGATCCCCAACGGAAAAAAATTGTTCTGGTTCAATGGCATGGCACTTTTCACTTCTATGTTATGCTAATTAGACTTGGGAAAGTTTTGATAACATCGGTATCGTCCTAACACCCTAGATTCCCTAAGTATGCGACATCGATTTAGATAACCATTATGTCGAGACCTTGATTTCCGAATTTTTTGTAGTAGCTTCTTGAGTAGTTTATATTAGCGGTCAGCACCATCCTAAGGCACACACTAAGTAATGAACTGATGCAAATATGTGTTGATCTCGAAAAATTGAATTGAATTGAATAGTTTTATAGAAAAAGCGAATGAAAATGTTTGTTCCCTATAAGTTAGGTGGTCCTCACCCGGCCATTTAGCCCAACGGATCGGATTCTTGAAATTCGAAAAGAAAAGAAGAAAAAGAGCGAAAATTTGAATAACGAGATCATAAGCACTAACAGGTTCACTTACCATGTGAGTGTGGGGATAACGGGCTTAATGTGATCGTGCGAGAATGAAAAAGAGGTGAAAAGAAACAAGGAATGTAGGTCGAGTCATAATGGTATGATTTGGATTGGTATTGCATATGGGGGGAGTCTTTGTTCGCAAATATGGATATGTGTCATTACGGTATCCTTGTTATCTATATTTAGTACCTATCTGTTTAGTATTAGCCTGGAAGCCGAGTACCATTTTAGAGTCATGTCGTGCCTATGTTTCAGATATTACACTTACTGTTTTCATTAGCGTTGGGAGTTTGCTTGAGGACAAGCAAAGGTTTAAGTGTGAGGGAGTTTGATAACGAGAAATCGTATCATATTTTTAGGCTCATTGCGCATATTATTTATCCCTATTTTATCGAGTCTTGTTGCATTTTACTGTGTTTTATTCTGTTTTGCAGTTGTCAGGTTCATCCGTTGCGGAATCGGAAGCAAACCGGAAAAAAAAAACGAGAGAATAGAAAAGTGCAACAAAAAGAAGAAATTATGCCTATGTTGCTGATATGGCGTTCGCCATAGGTAGATGGCGTTCACCATATCCTAAGCCTGCCACATCAATTAATGAAAGAAGGCAATGGCGTTCGCCATGCCCTAATGGCGTTCACCATTGCAGTGCAGAATGCAGTTTTTGATTCAGTAGCAGTTTGGAGCTGTTTTGTAACTCCTTTTTTCCCTCCACTCTTAGACACGTCTAGAGCAGTTGCAGACCCATATTTCTCTATATATAGGACCTCTGGGACACTTTTCGAGGCATCCAAGACGTGCGGAAGCACTACAAATTTTCCGTTTAGTATTTTAGGCACAAATTAGTTGTAAAGCGACAATAACTCACATCGAGGGATTGTCGCACTTGTTATTTTTATTTTCCTTTTCATTGTTGTACTCTTGGATCATGAACGAAGCCTGCCGGCATTTTAATTCAAGTTTCGCATTTGTTTTACAGGTTTATTTCTTATTTTTATTTTTTTCACTCGTAGTTACTTTAATTTTGTCTACCATGTTAGTTTTAACTATGATTTTTGTTAATATGTTCGTCGTAGATAATACCATGTCTTGTTAAATTATTTGAGTTCAGCGTATGAGGACCGTCGTTACCGACGGGAGTTAGTAGAAAAATTTAGGTGCAAATTTATGATTGTATGTTAGTTTTGGTTTTAGTTTCCAAATTTCATGTTTTTATTATTTCGACACGAGGGTGAGGAATAAACTAAGTTCAGACCAACAGCGCGAGAGTGTGAGGAATGAACTGACAGTGGAAACTAGGCATCGATCCTAAAAATAACGAGAATGCTTTAGGCATCGTTTAGAATCTTATTAACTTTCAAAATACGCTTTTTAATTGAAACGGACGAGCGAGAGCAAAATCCTGTGGTTGGAAGGTGTGGTTCTTGTCAATAGCGCGAAAGTGTGAGACAGAGTCTTTAAGTTGGTATTTTCTACGGAACTGAGTTCAGTCATAATTAGCACCCCATTTCTACAAGTCTCTAAGGCATGCGGAATCCATATTCCGAACTCGTTTTATCATTATCTTCAAACCTTTAGAAATTAGAATTTGTCTTCCCGTTCATAATCTGTGGATCTTTAGCCTTAGCTTTGCACTGTAATGATAGATAACATTAGTTTGATTATCAACTCCCTGTGGGTTCGACAACCTTTTTAAAACTACACGAACAACTGTATACTTGCAGTCATTATCCAACGGACACGTCAGTGGCCGATCGCGTGTCATCTATAACAATCGTCAGCCACTCCACAGGACCTTTCAAGGGCAGGTTTTCGAGAATTCTTTTGGATTAACCTACCCGAGTTCTTGGGTGGCCTTGACCCTGTAGTGGCGCATGATTGGTTGACTGACATGGAAAGGTTATTTTCAAGAAGTGCTTTGTGGTGAAGAAGAGAAAATGACCTTTGTGTCTCAGATGATGAAAGGCCTAGCTGGAAGATGGTGGGATAATGCTTCAATGTTCATGTCAACACAAGGAATTCCTAAGGACCGGGAACACTTTAATACGGTTTTTCTGGATGGGAAGTGATAACGAGGGCCCAAAGGCACTTTTTAAGGCCTTAAAATAGAATGTTTTCTTGAAAATTAGTGTATTTAATGCATTAAGAATTGAAATGGTTAAATTTTCTTTAAAGAGTGACCTTGGGACACTCGTTAGCAAGACCCTTTTTGGATAATTACTTACCGAACAGTCTCAGAGCATAAAAAGAGTTTGAATTTCAATAGTTTAGGCATGGTAACATGTCAGTGTCAGAGTATGCTGAAAAGTTTAAAGACATGGAGCCTACTTTGAAAAGTTGTGCATGCACTAGACAAACGATGGAAGATTGATCAGTTCCTTTTTGGTCCTAGAACTGATATAGAGCATAATGTATCTAAGAGGGAGTTATCGATATATGCTAAACTATTGAGGAAATTATATGTTGCCAAAAATAGTTTGAAAAAGGTTCATGCTGAGAGGGACCGAGCTAGGCAGTGATAGATTGAGCATAAGAGGTCGGTCATTATCTGAAGCCCCAAGGCTCGCCATCAAAAGTAAGCCAAACTCAAGGCGCAAGATCAATGCAACCCCTATAATGTCCAATATGTAAGCAGTGTCATTTTAGGAGAGGTCGCTCATGATATTTCAGGTGTTATCAATGCCAAGAGGAGGGTCATATGGATAAGATTTGTCCTAAGCAGAAACTTCAGGATTTAAGGAAAGAAACTGGTCGGGTTTACACCTTGGATGCTAAAAGGTCCAAGGGTAACAACGACCTGTTGGTACATGCTATGTGAATATTCAACCTTTGTTTGTCTTAATTGATTATGGGGCATACCATTCTTTCATTTTGACCAAGTGTGTGCAAGCAATTGGATTAGAGGTCGTTTTCCTCTTGTATCTTATGGTTGTCACTACAACAACAGATTACAACGTGGAGACTCAGTGCATCTGTAGGAATTCTTATGTAGCCTTTAATTGATATATTTTTGGGGATGAAATAGTTTTCTGCCTACTCAGTTTATATTGGATGCAAGGAGAAAGCTCTTTTTATTCCTTTTGAAGACGACACTCCTGAAGATGTGATGACTACATTACTAGAAGCACTACTACAAAATATACCTTTGGTAACACAAAATGACAACGGTCTGATAGTTTACCGTGGTAATACGTCATGTTTGGACACATTTTGTTTTTTTATATTTATGAAAATACATTGCATTACGGTCAAACCAAATAATAGTGATTATACATTCATGGAGTGACAGACTTCGAATTCCAATTCCAACAATTTTCTACTTTTTTGGTACAATATATATATATATATATATATATATATATATATATATATATATATATATATATATATATATATATATATATATATATATATATATATATATATATATATATATATATATATATATTAAATTAAAATACATATCACCACAGTTAGTAATGTCAACCGTTGTGAAAGGCATTATATTCATCACGATTTTCCAATACAACCATGGTGAAATTGTTTACTCATATATAAGCGAATTAACTCTCGCTTCTTGACAGTATCTGTCATAGTAAAACCCAAACACTCATTTTCTTTCTTCTTCTTCATCATAAGGTTTCCTATTCTACAGTATAGCCTCAATCTTGTTCTTCATACATAAAGATATTCTTCTTCTTCCTTATTCTCTTGTTTTCGTGTATGTTGTTGTTATGTTTCACATGATTCTCACATGATTTTCTTCTTGTTCGAGATTTTATGCATTTTTTTGTTGTTGTATGTTGTTGTTGCTGTTGTTGATAAATGTAGACAAATGTTAGTTGACATGATTTTCATATTATTTACCACAGTTTCACATGTTTTGTTGTTGGTTGTTGTTGTTGGCAAATCTTTTTCTATATTCTCTTTTATTCATGTATGTTGTTGTTATGTTGAAGTTATTATTATGTATGTTGATTAATTTTGTTGGATTACAATGTACTGCTAGTTTATGTTAACATGCTATTTTTTCATGGTGTTTGTAGGGTTACAATTAATTTGTGTTGCTATGAAGAAACAAACAAGAGAGGATGAAGCTAAAGTGAAAGATGCAAACTTGTGTGATGGACCTAAAATGACATTCATTCAAATTTAATACAAGTTTACAACTTTCTCCTCTATTTCATCCTCCTTTCATTTTACGAGTTTGCATATTATAGGTATAATTCACATGATGGTTTGTCTTAATTTCCACGAATTTTTCAATTAAAGGTATGTATGTTGTTGATAAATGTTATTGCATGTTGTTGATGTTGTTTTGTGTTGCTCATTAATAAATGGTTTTTCATGTGTAGCTAGGAAGTGATTATGGTTCTTTACTTATCACTGATACAGTTGGTTGTGTGAACATGGATCTAAAAGAGTTGTGAACTTGTGTTTGTTGTGGAATTATTATATGAGTCTTTCATATAATATTCCAATAGTGAACACATGTTTCTACTCTCCCTTCTACTTTATCCTCTTCAGAGCTTTCAGGAACGATTAGTTATCAATTTCTCTCAATCTATGTTAATTAATTGATGTTTTTGTTGATAAATGTTGTTAGTTAGTTTGTTATATCATATGTGATTGCTTGTTTCACTAACTCCTCATTTAAATTGCATTAATTTAAATAGATTTTTGAGATAATAATTAAAAAAATTAAATTATTCTTGAAAATTAACTTAGACGATCCAATGTTTTTCAAATTGCATGCATCTTGCAATTCATGATTTTTTCTTTAGCCTATTAAATTTGATTCAATGCCACAAATTCTTCAAAGTAATGATGATAAATGGATGTCATTATGAGTCTTTCACACAAAATATAATGTTTGCAAAATAAACTAGAAAAAAAAAGAGAGGAAATTAAATTTTGTGTGAAAGACTTAGAAGACATCCATTCATCATCATTACTTTGAAGAATTTGGGATTGAATCAAATTATATGGATTAATGAGGAAATAATGCTAAAAACATAGGACCGTTTAAGTTGTTTTTCAAGAATAATTTAATTGTTCTGATAATTATCTCAAAAATCTATTTGAATGGTTGTATATGGTTAATGAGGGGCAGGAAAAAACAAGCAATCCCATATTTTATAATAAACTCTTACACATACCATAACGGTTGAAACATATAACCGTGGTGAAATATTATTTTTTATGTGCTTTAATTTGGTTGCAGGTGGGTATCAAACCCATGACCTATAAATTATTTCACAGTGATTGCTTTCTCTATCTGTTGTTATAAGTAGCGCAATACCTAACTTATAACCACAATCACTCACCCGTTGTGGAAACCATCATACATACAATCACACGCTACCTAACAACGAACGTGAAACTGTCAATATATGTGTTTCGTAATCGTCATTATATGTGTTTTCTATAGTAGTGAATGTACGATTAATATGATCAATATCATGTTCACTCAAGAAAAGGCTTTCCTTTTGATTCTCACCATGGATTTAGAGGATAAGGCGTGTGTTTCTAAAATTCTGGCTGTGTGTGAATTTTCTGAAGTATTTCTTGAAGATGTCAATTCCATTTCTCTAGAAAGAAAGGTGGAATTTTCTACCGATCTTGTTTTCAGAACTGCTCCAGTTTCCATAGCTCTATATTGGATGTCTCTGACCGAGTTAAGGAAATTGAAGAGTCAATTATAGGAGCTTCTAGAGAATCACTTTATTCAACCAAGTGGGTTTCCATGGGGTGCTCAGGTCTTGGAGGATTCTACCTGCCACCCCCCCCCCCCCCCCCACTTATACCTGGCACCCCCCATTTGTAGCGAAATTCCATATTAGCCCTTTCCAAAATTCCCGAAATGAAATTTTCGGATGGAAACCGGAAATTTCGCCAATATATTGGAAATTTTGCTAAAATTACCGTGGATAAACTTGCATTTGACACACATACCAGAAATTTTAGAATTTCCAAAAATTAATATCGAAAATGTTGAAATTTCCGGTGTGTGGTATACCAGATATATTATAGTTCCATAAATTGGAGAAATATTGCGGAAATTTTAAATTTCCGGTATTAGTCCAGAACTTGAAAAAAATGCATAATTTCCATATTTTGCCCACATCGCCCTACATAAATGGTTTCACATATAATAAATACATAATATCCACAAGATTAAATAGAAAATTAAGACGACTTCCTAAGTTCTTCCTCCCAGTGCCTAATTCTTCCTACATATGTTGATTCCCATGTTTTTGCTTCTTCGGTACAGTTCTGTCTCCAACGATCAGTGACAGGAAGTAATTGACTATCAGGTTTTAATTTGACCCTAACCCAATGATCGTCGTTGAAAAAACCAACAACAATGATTTTATGTCTGCTCGTAAATATTGATAGAGCTATAGTAAGAGGGAAAAAGGTAATGTTAAGTCTCTATGACAAGGAGACAAAGACGACAATGTACCTACTCACAATAGGGTAACCCATATCAGAAATCGACATCCATTTTTCTCTACCCTGCACACCCAAGTATTCTACTATTAAGGAATTCCTAACTTCAGCAACAGTGTCATAGAACAATTTGGAAAACAATTTTGGGTGTTGATGAATTTGAGTATTCAACAAAGTCCAGACCAACGATCATAACTCTTCGCCCCATCCAAGTAAAGCTGCAATAGCCCGAAAACCACAATTTTCATCGTCACCCACATCAATAACGTCATCAATGTATGGATGCAAGAAACCAAGAAACTGAGACAAGTAAAAATGCCTAGAAGATACATTGGACGATTGAATTTGACCCGACATACTTGAAGGTTGAGTTAGACCCGACATAGTAGAAGGTTGACTTCCTGTTGGGTTTGTGCATGATCTCTTTGTAGTCTGACTCCCCCTGCAAGCCCTAACCATACTCCCACTGTGAGGGATCACGATGCACATCACTCTCTTCACCCTTTCTTCTCTTCTTAACTCCCTTATTTGGCTTGTACTTCACGGACGGTGGACACATAGAAGTTGTGGCTGGATGTGTTAGTTCCCACACTTTTTTCTTCAACACCCTCTGACCTATAATATCCAAAGAATTGAAATATGTCTTCAACTCTTCACAATCTGCCTCTAAATCCATCTTTGTGCCACTATCCTCATGACCGCTAGCATGCTCTTGAATGTGTAATTTCTTCCAAAAAAACATGAATCGGTTCTAAAAGAACAGGCAAGTCTTGTATTTGGAAACCAGCAAGTTGGCATGTAACACCCCAATTTTAGTAATTATTTATTTATATTAATTAATTGAGTAATTTTATGAATTAAGTAAATTAATTGATTTATTTAATTTATATGAATTAATTGATTTATTTGATTTATTTGAATTAAGTGGTTTATTTGATTTATTTAAATTATTTGAATTAAATGAATTATTTGATTTATTGAATTTATATGAATTATTTTATTTATATAAATTAATTGATTTATTGGATTTATATAAATTAATTGATTTATTTGAGTTATTTGGATTAATTAATTTATTTGAGTTATTTGGATTAATTGATTTATTGGACTTATTTGAAAATAATTGATTTATTTAATTTATATGATTTAATTGAAATATGTGATTTATTGAATTATTTGAAATAATTGATTTATTTAGTTACTTAATTTATTTGGATAATTTAAATTAAGTAATTTATTTAATTGATTCTATTTGGTAGAATATTATAGAATTACTAGAATTTAGTTGGGTTTAGTGTGGTGTGTGGATAGTAAGTGAGATGGGTTGGGTTAAGCTCAATAGCTTAAAGACAAAGTTAGGGTTAAAGAGGATAGAAAGTTAGTAAGAGACAAAATTGGAACAAGAGAATAAAAGTGTAGAGGAAAGAAGAGGAGTGGAGAAGAAGAGAAACTCAAAAATTCATCCGAAACTAAGGTAAGGGTGGATTTTCACTCATTTATTGGGATTATTTGATAATGATTAGTGGATAGAAATGTGTTTAGGATTAAATCCCAAATTCTCCATAAATGTGAAATTGTTAAGTTTTTGTGATAATTTGTTAGATATGTTAATTTAATTGTGTTTAGAATTAATATGTTGGTATACTATAGAGATCCATTAGTATTTGTCGTAAAAGAATTGAAGTAAAAATAAATATTTCTTTTCAATTAAGTATGAACAGTAGCGAATCATAAATGTAGCACTGTTATTGTTTTGGCTGGAACTTGATATCTGGAAAATCAAGACCAAATATTAGATTTTACTAATCTAGCTTATTAACTATTGGCGGGTTTTCATTAATCCAAACAATTGAAAAGTAGTAAATTGTACTTATTAGAGTGTTGGAATCCAAAAGGGACTATCTGTATACATATTATTTTTTTAATTACAAATGTGGCCTTTACTATCACAAGTGCCCTGTAGCGATATTAAATCATTTAGGCAATGAAAAGTATATTGAAGTAGATTAATTTTTTTTTTTTTGGAAAAACAAAAGAATTTATTAAAACTAAGGCATAAGATATGCCAACACAAACGGATACAACGGTGACCAAACAGGTCTACAATAGTGCCACCAGACCTAACCAACTGCTATAAAGACTGATACATAATCCACCAAAACGCAAACAACAAGATAGCAAATAAATGGTCATTGCACAACCAGGCTCCAACACTGAATTGAATCATATTGCTCCAATCTAATTAAGAGGGTTGCACTGAGACAGGAACATAATTTTCTACTGCCACATCTGGCACCAAGATGCAAAGATATGCAATACATCTCTAGTTACAGAACCTGTCACCACCGGATCGAAATTCATCTCCCAACAACGAAACAGTGCTCCAACGAAATCCCAAAATAAAAAATCCACCTGCCATAAGCCATTAGTATGAGCGCAGAGCAACAGTACTATGATCCAACGACTATACCGAAATCAGGCGAATACAATTTGCTGCTAAATAGCTGAGACCAAAGCTTTTGCGATGTTATGACCTTACAAGCTACAGGCCATTACCGAACTACCACACAGTATGGATATCAAGAAGCAGAACAAATGATCTTGCCAAGCTCCTACTTCCAACACATTTGACCACCGTAGTACACAAGACCTCGATCAGACCACCACCAAAGAGACAAATTTCTCAACAGATATGCTGAGGCAATACTGAGAAAGCATGCCACCTTACGAAACTCGCAGATAAAGATGCTACCTTCTTGAGGGGCACCTCCAAAATCCTCCCACCAGACCTGCAACAGCAACCAAGCCACCAAAAAGCTTCTACGCGTATGCCCCTTGGATCCATGGCACAAAGGGAACTCTGGCAGAAATTACTACTTCGCCTAAAATGCAAAGAACAGGCACTCAGATCAAGCTTCCATTTTAACCCCTTCATCCCAATACTACGCGCACATTGAATACAAGAACCACCCAAGAATAATCCTCGGAACAGTCATACCGAATTACCAGACAACTTTCGATTCAATAAGTCCAATTGAGGCAGCCCCTGGGCACAGACTTTAGAACACACTAGTCCTTCCAATTGTGAGCCATAACTTGGTATCTCAAACCCCAATAACCACCAGTGCATTCCAAAGAATCATTGTAATATACTGTTAGAATGAGGACTCTGCTAAACGCCATGCTCCTAACGCCTGCAACACTTATTGATCAAAATCTGTAGCTTGTATCAGCTATTGCTACTTGACTTGACCCAACAGGTACTAAGAAATTGCCTCCGAAATCGAAGATAGCGAATGACCCCAATCCGAATTACTTCTCCAAACGCCAAATAACCAAATTAGCTTCAGAATATAAGGCCACCAGAATACAAGGCATGCGCGGTATGAGCGATACCAGCACCGCAAGCAGAAGATATATCAGTTCTGGAAGCCTAAGCTTGCCTTAGATTCATACGCCGTGCTGCTAGATTGGTTTCAATTAGTTTTCCTTTCACGCCCAGAAAGGACGATTAATAGCAACTTTTCTCTTGTGTGCAGTAATAAATCACCATAAAACACCAACACAATTCCTATTTACATCTGATTCATCATTCTCATTTGATTTATTCTTCCATGAGCCCTGTAGTACGACGTCTTTGCTTTTGAGGTTGATTAATATTGTCTACCAATAAATACGATCCGAACTTCCTGCGCATTGAAATATGCAGGCTCCGATAAAATCCCACCAAAAACCAACTACTATCTAAAGATCTTTTGTCCCAATCCGCTGCTGTAGTAACCTTCTGCACTAGAAAAGAAATGTAATCTACCAATGAGCCGCCTATCCCTACCATACTTGCGCCGATACCTGAGCTCAACTTGTTACGCAAGAATTATTCTTGGGTTCACATGCCATTGGAACAAACTGCTGCCAAGTAACTTATACTTTCCTCGCAACCAGTTCCACGAGAGTCTTTGGACGTTTTCTAGTAACCTCTCCGAAGGTTCAGCTTTATTCTTAAATATAACCTTGTTTCTTGCCTTCCATATGCTCCATATGCCAGCTGCCCATATCACGCGAACCTTTTTGGCTGACTCTCTGCTGCTTCCGATGATGGATTCAAATTGCTTAAAATGGATGCTACTATTTCTGTGAAATGCAGTTGAAACTCCAATCCACCTCAATAACTTTTGCCATATACCTGCGAAGACAGAACATTCAAAGAAAAGGTGGGACGATGTTTCAATCTCTCCGCATCCACCTACGCACCTGTTATTGTCTGAGCCTAGGATACCCCTTCTAACAAGATTATTTTTAGTAGGGAGTCTGTTATGAAATAGTTTCCAGATGAGACATGACACCTTCAGCGGAATTGATATGCTCCAAACCGCTGCCCAATCCGTGGTATTCTCTAACCTGCTTGCTGACCTTAATACCTTGTACCTTTCTTTGACAGAATACTCTCCCAGATTCTCTATTTCTCCTATATCGACTCTGCATATATCTTTCCACCAATGTGAGTTGTGGACGCTGAACACTCTCGATAGTCCATGACTGTTGCCGTACCTGTCCGTTAACGCCTTGTACCACATGCCACTCCTCTCCTTACTGATTTTCCAGGCCCATTTGCCAATGAGGGATGTATTAAAGTCTCCTATATTTTTTAAACCTAGGCCACCTTCTTCTAATGGTGAACAAACTACTTCCCAATTGATTTAATGAATTTTTCTCCTACTCTCTAACCCTCCCCAAAGAAAATGTTTAAACATTGATTCAATTTTAGAAATAATACCTGCAGGAGCTTTGAAGAAGGAAAAGAAGTAGATCGGAATCGCCGACAAGACTGATTTCAAAACTACCACCTTTCCACCAATTGATAAATTCTTATTCTCCCAACCTGATAATCTTGCTTTCACCGAGTCCAGGACCGGACTCCACGTCTTTTCGAGTTTAGGATTTGCGCCAATCGGGATCCTTAGGTACAAAAACGGAATCGAGCTTACTTTACATCTGAGAATTTTGGCAGCTTCTCTAAGCCAGCATTGGCACGTATTAACGCCAATGAGGTTGTTCTTCTTATAATTGACTTTCAGCTCGGACATTGCTTCGAATAGTGATAAATTCGCCTTGATGCACCTGATATTGCCCTAGTTTTTCTCCCCGACAATTATAGTGTCATCTGCGTATTGCAGGTGTGTGTATCTATTACTGCCATTGTCGAATTTGTAACCGGAATACCTTCCCAACTCCACTGCCTTTTTCATTAGGAGGTTAAAACCTTCTGCCACCATCACAAACAGAAAAGGGGAGAGTGGATCTCCTTGTTTCAAGCCTCTTTCAATATTAAACTCTTTTGTGGAGCTTCCGTTTACCAGTACCGACACCCTGGACGACTTCAAACATTCTCGAATCCACTTTCTCCACTTGATATGAAATCCCATCTTATCCATTGCCATATCGAGGAAGTTCCACTCCACTGAATCATAGGCTCTTTTGAAATCAACCTTAAACAGTATCACCTCTTTTTTCTTCCGTTACGCTTCATCCACGACTTCATTTGCGATCAAGATGTCATCCAGAATTTGTCGTCCTGATATAAATGCTGACTGCGATTCTGATATGACATAATTCATCACCTTTTTTAATCTATTTGCGAGGACCTTAACGATTACTTTGTAAATACACCCGACTAGTGAGATAGGTCGATAATCTTCTATTTTCAAAAAGCCCCGGTCCGGACGGAGTCAACATGGGGTTTATAAAAGAGTTCTGGGTTGAAGCTAAAACTGATTTCATAAGAATGATGAATGAATTTCATGAGCACGGGAAAATGGTTAAAGAAATAGATTAATTAATTAATTAATTGTGATAATGAATGTGGCAATGGGATTATAGAAGCATTAATTGGCAATTGAAGAATATGTATATATATGTCTACACGAGTCCTGTAGCGATTTATAATTCATTGGAAATGAAATGTAGTAATTGACACAAGGCCATGTTTGAGCACTTCTATCCATTTCCTGTAGCGCAACTTTAGTGAAGTAGAATAATGAGTTATATGTTCATAAAGACAAGCAATTGTATCTACAGTATGCTAATAATTAATGATATACTATCACCGTTTTTTATTATAAGTCGCTTTGGAAAAACATTTTATATTACAATATAAGTCATTTTATAATATCAATAAATTATTAATGGTTTTTTTTCCTTTTATACTCTTAAATATTTATTATTCTCTCTCTTAATTATATAAATTTGTCTTTCCAATACCATTAATAAATGACAATTTTGTAAAATTATTCACAATTTCTCTTTTTCATACTACAATTATTACATTTCTTAATATATCTAAAAAGCCAAAAACGACTTATTAAAAAAAAACGGAGAGAGTATAATATATAAAATAGATAACATGTAGCTATGATCAGAGGCTAGTGGAACGTGAGTACCACCCTTCCTTTTATTGTGCTATAGAATGAATTCCTCCCTACCTTCTTCCTGTTACAGCGCATGGCAATCTTACATATAAGAAGTTAAATGGCTAGGGAAAACCCCAAAATACCCCTCTGGCCTCTAAGCCCTCCATATGTCTGTTTTCTCTTCCCAACACGTGTGTTTTTGATACGTGTCTGTTATTTTGTAATTCCAGATTTTCAATCCTTCCTTTGGTTTTCCTTGAATGCTCATCTTTGTTTTCTCCTCTTCTCTCCATAAGTACAACATAAAATATCTTCACTATCCTCTCCATTTTTCTAAACCGCCCCAACAAATGATCAGGAAAAAAATATCTCCAAATGGATAAACTCCATACTCCCTTCCACACATGCACTACAACAAAAAGGACTTATAACATCTCACCTTAGACAGCGCTTTATTACAAAAGCGCTGCTATAGGTCAAAAACACGGAATCTATTAATTTAATAAAGGAAAAGCGCAAAAAAATATAAGACCTTAGACAGCGCTTTAGTGAAAAGCGCTGTCTAAGGCCTTTTAAATTTTTAAAAAAATTTAATGGAAAATATTAGACAGCGCTTTCCTTAACAGCGCTGTCTAAGGCCTTTTAAATTTTAAAAAAATATAAGACCTTAGACAGCGCTTTTAAGGAAAGCGCTGTCTAAGGTCTTAAATATTTAAAAAAATAAAAACAAAAGCGCTGTCTAAGGCCAATCTTAGAAAGCGCTTTTAAAGCGCTGTCTAAGGGCCACCTTAGAAAGCGCTTTGTTGAAAAGCGCTGACTAAGGTCTAATAAAATTAAAATATATGAATATACTCAGTTTTCATTTTCAGTTTTGCGCTCTTTCTTCTCCCTCCCCTGTTGCGAACGGATACTTGCGAACCTGAGCTAAACCCTTGCCGTCGTCCACCGCGCCGTCGTCCACCGTTCCTCCCTCATTTCGCGACTCCGACGACCTTTACTCCACCGTGACCGTCTGTTCCTCTCTCATTTCGCGTTTTCGTCACTCAGTTTGGAAGTTTAAGAGTTTCAGATTATTACACATTTTATAAGGTATGCTGATAATGTTGCTGTTGATAATGTTGTTGTTGATGTTGATAATAATGTTGTTGTTGATGTATTACACATTTTACACGTTTCAGAGTATTACACATTTTACACGTTTCAGAGTTTCAGTTTGGAAGTTTCAGAGTTTCAGAGTTTCAGTTGATAATGTTGCTGATAATGTTGATAATGTTGTTGTTGATGTTGATAATAATGTTGTTGTTGATGTTGATAATAATGTTGTTTATGTTGTTGCTAATGTTGGACTGTTGCTAATGTTGATAATGTTGCTAATGTTGTTAATGTTGTTGCTAATGTTGGACTGTTGTTGGATATAAGAATAAAATATGTGCTAACTTCATTTTTGGTGATATAGGAATAGAATCAATATAATGTGTTAGTTTAGTTTGTTCTTGTTAACATTTTTCTACATTGTTAACTATTGCTATATAATGTGTTTGTTTAGTTTAGTTTAGGTTAGTGTTAGTGTTAGTGTTAGGTTAGTGTTAGTGTTAGTGTTAGTGTTAGTGTTAGTGTTAGGTTAGTGTTAGTGTTAGTGTTAGTGTTAGTTTAGAACATCTATTATAGTTTGTTCTTGTTAACATTTTTCTACATTGTTAACTATTGCTATATAATGTGTTTGTTTAGTTTAGTTTAGTTTAGGTTAGTGTTAGTGTTAGTGTTAGGTTAGTGTTAGTGTTAGTGTTAGTGTTAGTGTTAATGTTAATAATGTAAATTCTTGAGGTTGTTGTTCTAAAGAACCGAAATTCAAAGCAATTTTGTTAATGAAGTTAATTGCTTTGAATTTCTTAGTTTGGACTTGTTATGCTAATGTTAAATTCTTTCTAACTGTTAGGATTAATAAGTAGGAAAACCATGGATAAAAAATGGATTGAATAGAAATGATCAAGATGAGGATCTTATAGCGGATGGGTCATATATCAGAAATGACCATAACGAGGGAATTTGGATCCATTCATCCGTCCGCATTGATAAGAAACAAGTAATTCATATTCCAACCAAGAAAAGAAAGAGATGTTAGTGAAAGAGGTAAAATTTGTTATATACTTGATTTCTTTATTATATTTGTTATATATTATGTCATATTTGTTATATTTGAGATTTATGAGAGACACTATTTCGTTGGATCGAATGGAGATTCCACCCGATGTATGTATTTCTAACTTATGAGTTATTTTAACACATATCTCTCATATTGTCTAATGAAATAGTTAAAACTAAATCAAACTATATGTTATATTATTATGTAGTATTTTGAAGAATTCAGGAGTGCTACTTACACAAAGGCTCTATTGGATGAAATCAAAGAGGAGTGGTGTCAATACATTATGGAGCTCGGAATTTTACAAACTTAAGGTATAATATTATACTCTTACTTTAATTGATGAGAATTTTAATATGTGTAACTTTGGTTGGAGTAATGCTTTGGTTGGATGCAATTTTGGTGTATATACTTTGAATTGCAATTTTGGTGTATATACTTTGAATTACAATTTTGGATGCAATTTTGGTGTATATACTTTGAATTACAATTTTGGTGTATATACTTTGAATTGCAATTTTGGTGTATATACTTTGAATTACAAACTTTGAATTACAATTTTGGTGTATATACTTTGAATTACAATTTTTGGTGTATATACTTTGAATTTTAATACTTTGAATTACAATCTTTGTGTTTTCAGGACCTATAATGTAGATTGAAGCAATGTTTTGGTTGGATGCAATTTTGGTGTATATACAATTTTGGTGTATAAGTAATATGTGCATTGTAGAAAAAATGCTTTGGTTGGAAGCAATAACTTTGGTTGGAAGCAATGCTTTGGTTGGATGCAATTTTGGTGAATAAGTAAAATGTGCATTTGTAGAAAAATGTAATGATTTGTAATTATAAATAGGTGTATATACAATTTTGGTTTGTAATTTTAAATATATATATATTGGTATGAAATGCCAATTTTGGATATATAATTTTGGTGTAGAAAGGCCAATGGTTTGAATTGCCAATTCTGAAAAAAATTGCTGGTTGAAAATTACAGGTCAAATTCTGGTTGAAAAAACCTGGTAAAATTGTGGTTAAAAAAAAATTATATAAAATTTTTCGTACACCTTAGACAGCGCTTTTGGTGAAAGCGCTGTCTAAGGTCCACTTTAGACAGCGCTTATGGTGAAAGCGCTGTCTAAGGTGTACTAAAAAAGTCAAAAATGGAAGGTCTTAGACAGCGCTTATGGTGAAAGCGCTGTCTAAGGTGTACTAAAAAAGTCAAAAAAGGAAGGTCTTAGACAGCGCTTTTGGAGAAAGCGCTGTCTAAGGTGTACCAAAAAAGTCAAAAAAAGGTAGGGCTTAGACAGCGCTTTTGACGAAAGCGCTGTTTAAAGTAATCCATATAATGTGAAAAAGCGCTGTCTAAAGGTACCATAGACAGCGCTTTTCATTAAATACACGCCCCTTTAGACAGCGCTTTTGGTAATACCAAAAGCGCTGTCTAAACCTATAGCGTCGCTGGTTTATACAGCGCTTTAAAGCGCTGTCTAAAGGCTAAAAAAGCGCTGTCTAAAACCGTTTTTGCGCTAGTGATGACTCTTTGTTTTGCCCTCTATTAAAAAACAGAAACCCATCATCTTTCTCTTCATCACAACATCACCACCATAATTGTTGTCTCCTCTCTTTATCATTTTTTTTTTTGTTTATGGACACCCAAACCCTAAAAAGGTTCTATTTTTATGCAATTTCTTCAATCTTCACTTTAATATGTACTTGATCTATTTTTTTATTGTTGTTAACTTGATCTGTTTGTTTCATGTTCTGACTTTTTTGTTGATTTTGTGGATGATTTGATTTTATGTTGCCTTTCTTGATTCTATAGAGTATAAATCCTCTTTGTTTCATGCTTTGATTAAAATTAATTTGTTGATTTTGCTTTGATTTTTTTACAGTGAAAGAACTAAAAAATGGCTTAAGATTCAAAGGTTCACACTTTCGAAGAGGTGGCTAATCACAGCAAGACCAAAGATTGATTCTGCAGATCGGTTTGTTTCATGCTCTAACCTTTTTGTTGATTTTGTGAATGATTTGATTTTATGTTGCCTTTCTTGATTCTATATAGTATAGATCCTCTTTGTTTCATGCTCCGATTAAAATTAATTTGTTGTTTTTGCTTTGATTTTTTTTACAGTGAAAGAACTAAAGATTGATGGCTTATTCTTTCTGAAAAGGTAACTTTTTTTTTCTTGAATGGTTGATTTCTCAAAAACAATTACAGTTGCATCTCTCTATTTCTCTCCTTATTATTTCATATATTAACTTTTTATATTTTTAATATTGAAATTAATTTACTATTTTTTATTTATTTATTATTATTTGTTTTTGTTTTTGTTTTGGTTAGACATGTTGAAGCAATAAGAGGAAGTTTTGTCTCAGAGGCAAAGTTGTAATTACCAAAATCAGGTAAAAAATCAATTTATTATTAATTTATTTGTTTCTGTTATGCGATGTATGTTTTTTTTTTTATTTTGTTGTTAATGTTTCTACAGGGATGAATTTTGAAAGATTTTGTTTTGATTTTCAGTCATGTCTGATTTCCTTTCATTAAATAAGTGTTTTGATTTTATTTATTCGGTGTTTGGATTTTATAGGTTTTGATGATTCTTCTGGCATTTTGATTTTTGGTTGTTATTTTAATATTTTGTGTTATTCTTTCGGGATGATAGTGAGGGTGATAAAGCCAAGGGAAAGAGAAAATTAGGTAACCCTTTTGTAATGTCTTCTTGAATCTTGATTAGTTTTTGAAATATAGCTCTCAAATTTTATAATAATAATAATTAGATGTACTTATCTTTTTATTTCATGATGTATTCACTAATATTATTTAAGATTATTATTATTTTTCTTCCATGACCATTATTCTCAAAATTTATCTTTGGTTTGCAGTGAGTTAGATGCAGCTTGCAGCAGAGACTGTTTGGCCTGCTTTCAAAATGGGTGATAAGGTACTCTAATTTCCTTTCTTTTTCTTGAGTTTGATGTCATTTCTTTGATATGTGTTCGGTAGCATTTGGTACTCTATTTTTCTCTCCCTTAAAAGCACATGTTCTGTTTTGAATTCATTGATTTCTTCCTTTTCTGTTGAAGTTTGTGTTGTATTTTATGTTTAAAATGACCATTTGGTTATGTATGCAGTCATTTCTCTCCCTTATTAGCACATGTTGTATTTTTTTTGTTGATTTCTTCCTTCATCCTGCAAAATTATTTTAGATTTAGATGAGAATAAGAGGAAACGATATTCCTTTAGGTAAGAAATTTATGTGAGCGCTTAATGCTTATAGCATAAGTGTGTATGTTTAATTATCAATTTATAAAATTTCCTACCTGATTGACAATTCTGTGCATTATTTTTTCGGGTACTTATAAGCTATGGGTACTTATAAGCTATGAAAAGTTTTCAAATGCTACATTGATTCTGGAGCTTGATTTCCTTGCAACTGTTATTTTTTTATAATGATTTTTTATTAGTTTTGGGCAAATATTTGTTCTGCTGTTTAACACTTAATATTTGTCTAATAATAACAAATTAATCACAACCGTGAAAGGTTTATTTTTTCCTTGGTATAATTCATAATCATGTGTTTTTGAAACGTATGACACTATAACTGATATTATTTGATATAATCATGTTTCTATTCCTTTTGCAAGTCAATTGGCATTTATGATCCTAATTATGTAATTGTGTTATGTCAAAATTCTCTTTGTCGCCTTTTTTGTGTGGATATTGGCAAGTTTACATTGGTTAAGCACTATATGATAACTTTTGCATTACTTTGTCTTTATTATTGGTACTATTGATCTTTGTTACTTTGAGCATGTAAATGCCCTGGGCATACTCTGTCTTAGATGCTTTCAACTGGTGAAAGATATTTATCCAATAAATTTTTATTTGACTGGTGACAAACTGTGAAAGTTGCATAAGTCTATTGTTTTATTTCTTATTTCTTATTGCACCAACTATCTCTTTATTGATAATAATGCTAATCTTTCTCACTTCTGTAACACCCTTCTACCCCACATACAAGTTCTAAAGGAATAAATCATTTTATCAGAGTATAATTCACAACCAAGGGTGTACATAATCAAAAACATCATACAATTCTCATAGTCCTGTCCCGTAACACGGGTTACTCAAACATCATCAAAAGAAGTCATAATCTCGCAGCGGAATCAACTTGTCATTTTAAATTCAATTAAAAACTTCATAAGAAACTTATCCAATCTAGAACAACATCATCAGTATAAAATTCCAACATAAATCAAAAGAACACGAAGTTCGCAATCCATCCCAACCCGATGTTACATGACACAGAGCAGGACACCTCTAAACTTAAACGACATAAACGAGACACTCCAAGCTACCTCATTCGTCACTTCGAAGCTACTCTTGGTTATCTGCAAGTTACCCACATAAGAGGCAACATTTCCAAGCAGGCAGGGTGAGAAAACATAATTCAATATAGTAATACAAAGACATGGAAATTACATAAATTAAGCAGCAACAACAACAGATCATCACTCACATTCATTCACATCATCATCAACTTAGAATTCATAATACGACTCATCATAATTACTCCATAAGAAATGCAATGTCAACTTCAATGAAAATGCAACATATGCAGTGCGGTACCGACTTTTCTCCATGTGATGGACACTGGCCATCAACCCTCCACAATGGGAGCACACCATAACAACATATCACTCCAATCCGCACGATGGGATTGAAGCTACCAATAGGCCGAAGCCCCACCATAAAAATATGCCATGAAATGCAATGATGCTAAACTCCTCATTTCATCCAATTATCAACATGTGCATCATTCATTTCATCTCAACAACATTCATCATAAAAATCATAGTGCATCAATTATATATCATTAATACCTCGACCCTAAAGAAACAACACGAGAAAACAGCGAGGAACTTCAAGAAAACAGCAAAAATATGAGACAACCAGCAGTCTGACACGGCCGCCCGTGTCCTGTGACACTGCCCGTGTCAGAAGAACTGGGACACGATTCCAAAACATCAAAAAAAGTAGCAAGTCAGTGTAGCGGTAAAAATCGTGAGTATAAGCTATTAATTAACTCAACTCAAAAATAAGCAAGAGTCGCCACCGCACTTTTATTTTTATCCATAAAGGAAAGGAAAAAAAGAGCGAACAAAACCTAAAGAGATAAGGGTAAGGGGGTTGGTTATGTAAAGGGAAGGTTTTACGCACCCAATACATCTATAGTACTCTATAAGAGCCCTTTGATGTATTCACTGCTTTTGGTCTGAAAATTGTTTGCTTGTAAAGAGATTGAGGAGATGAGAGGAGAAATATTTTTTAAGATTTTTGTGTTTGGAGAGACTTATCGCCTCATGCCTACGTACCCACGATGTGCAATGTAGGATCAAAACCCCGTAGTTCGTGGTACAAAGAACAAAAATTATTGGTTATGGTTTATTTTATCTTGAAAAAGACAACCTGTCATTCTCAAGAGAGAATACTCAACTAATTACCCAAAGGTATGGGAAAGTGGCATTTGCATCACATTAAGATGGAGTATTTGCTTGGATTAACATCAACAAGACTAATCACTTCAACATCTAAGTGGAAAATGACCATACTTTCAACAAAATACCATGGTTAGAAGTTTTACATCTCATCAAAAAAATGACTCATGTCTAATTCTTTTGAAAAAAAGTTTAAAAGAAAAAGGTGCATAAAAGCACAAAAGAATTTGGATGAGTTTTGTATTTTTTATGTCTTTTGAAATGGTCAAAGCATGATTAACATTGATTGACATTTATTTATGAAGACAAAGTTTGAAAAAATCACTTGACCAAAGTCAAAGTTTTATTTTGAAAGCGGTTTTAAGTTTGAAAACAAGAAGAAGATTTTGAAAAAGGGAGAAGATTTTGAAAATTTAAGAATGGGGAGGAGAAGAAGTGACTATCCTAGTGCATGAAATAAAAGCTAGGGAAAAGAAGGATCTAACCAAAATGGAGCCACTTCAAAGCAATATTAAAAGAATTCCATCCTTAAGTAAATTGGCCAAATAAAGGCAAGTCTTCAATCCACACTCCAAGCAAAGGGATAAGAAGTCCTAATTCTAGGTCCATAAATCCAATATCACTTCAAAAGAGGCCCATAAAGAGATCACTCCAAAGCATAGGATAGTAACCAAAAGTCCAAATGAAGAGAATTAAGTTTTTTATGATTTAAGCCTTTATTAATGTTTTAGAAGTCCAAATGGACAAAGTAAAAATCAAGCACAAAATAATAGCAATAATAAAGAAATATAAACATGAATATGGGATGATAATATGGGACATAAAAATAAAAGAGACATAAAATAAAAGAGACATAAAATAAAAGAGATAAGGGAGCAAGAAGTAATCACAATATAATATGTAACACTAATATATACACAATAATGGTATGGTGAACTTAATCATCCACAACCAAGAAAAAGTGGCCAAAAGAACAAAAAGATAATCGATTCCGCTTCGTGTCTTGCACTACGGTGATTAACCAATGCGATTAGGCCAAATTTAATGAAAACTTGAAAGAAGATCGGGAGACCCGAAGCAACTACGCATCAAGCTTCAAAGTTTATGGAACTAACGCAAACAATCAATCGACCTTGGGATTACGCGACTAATCAAAGTCCGGTCCACGAAAGTACAAGTATCGAATTGGATTTATTCCGAATAGGGGCGAATTTTGGTCTATGTTAAGCGCACGCCGAGTAATTTGTTCGAGCAATTACCCTACGAATGAGGTCGGCCATGAGATATATGTGTTAATGCAAGCGAGATAAACGATATAGAGATCGTTATCCTAAAGCGATGCCACACGAAAAGAAAAAGTGGTAATGATCTCGTCTCGATCGAAATTCAACAAAGAAATTTCACGATCACTTCGACTTTCATCGATCAAAAGAAAAAGAAATAGAAGAAAGAGGAAACTAAATTTGAATTACAAATTCAAGACAATTTCATCTTTAAGTTCATTCACTCATTTTGGTGGATTAAAGTGCTAAACATCTCATTAACTCAAAGCACCTAAAGTGAATAAAACAATTCACTTTAAAGATAGATTTGAATTAGTGAACATTTATCCAACTTCATCTACACCCTAAGTCCAATGAATTTAAAGAGAAATAATGCCTTTAAAGTGTAATCCAAAGGCAAAATCAAAAGGAAAATAAAATCAAGAACAAAGGTATCCAAATCATTTTCAAGAATTTTTTTCTTTTAAAAGTAACATTAAAAAAAATGATAATACCAGAATTAAAAAAAATTCAGATCTATTTTTTAGAAATCACTAAGAAAAAAAGGAAGAAAAAAGTGAAAAAAAAAGTAAAAGAAAAAAAAAAAAGAAGGAGGTGCATCAAAAAACACGGTGGTGGTGAAGTTGTAAATCCACACGGATTACCTTGAAGGCCCAATATCACCGTCATAAGGTCAAAAAATAAACTGAAAAGGAAGAAACAATGTTCTTCTTCTCCAAGTGAACGACACACTGTTCCTCTTCTTCTCTTCGCACGCGACTGTCTCGCCGTCTCCCACTCAACGCGTCACCGGTTTTACAATTACTCCGCCGTGATGTGCTTCTTCAACGTCTCAACTCCGTTCTCCATTGTGACTGATACTGTAGCACAACAACATCACCTATTTCTTCTTCAAGGAACAAAACCAACGGCTAAAGAGCAGGATCTGCAGCCGCGCCGGCGTTGATTCAATTCTCCGTCACGAAATTGATGAACACACAATCAGAATTTGTTGTTGCTGCTAGAACTATTGTTGTGTTGATTCTGTATTTGCAGGTTTTGTTGTGTGAAACTGTAGATTGTTGTTGTTGAGTCGTGGTCAGAATCGTGGCGAATTGAAGAAATTAATGGTTGAATTTTCTGCAGTTTTTGGTTTGTGAAAATTTCATATTCAAGAAGGTGAAGATTTGGATGTGGTTAGAAGCTTATTGAGAGAGTTTAGGGAGATTTTTGCAGCAAGACTTTGGCTCTTCAAGCTTGGTTTGATTTTGGCAGAGTTTTTGGGGCTGTGAAAGCTTGAGAAATGAGGAGAGGAAGGCTTTATTTATAGATGAAGAGGTGAGTTGTTGCTGCCGTTTTTCTTTGATTCTTGCTGCGTTTTACTTGCTGCAGTTTGTTGCCGTTTTATTCTTACGCGGGTTGCGTTTTGGTGATGTTTGTGAGCAATGCATTGCTGCGTTTTAATTTATTTTTTTGCGTTTTGCTGCAACTATTGATGCTCACGTGCTTGGTGTCGGCTTCAGAATGTTGAAGGCTTGGCTTTGGTAGTAGCTGCTTGCGTATTGCTTTAGAGTGCAGCATGTGGTTTTGACACGGCTTGGAGAATGGCTAGAATGAGCTTAATTCATGATATAGCATAATGAATTGGGACGGCTTCACGTGTGTGCAACTGGGCTGACATGGACTCCTCTTTTTTGCAATGGATTTTTAGTAGTTTGCCTTTTTTTAAAAAAATGGACACATAAAAAAGATTGGATAAAAAAAAAAGGTTATTGAGGTTAATTTGGATAATTGATATAAGATGGAATTTGGTATGGATAACAAAATGGATATCCATAAAATATGGATATGTGAAAAATAGAAATGGATAATGAAAGGATTTGATATGGAAATGAGATATGGATTAAAATAGATATGATGGATAAAATTGGTTAAAAATATGGATAGAAATGGTTTAGAGAATTTGGTTTAGATATGGGTAATTGGAAAAGATGTGGATTTTTATGGACAATGAGAAATGATTAAAGCATGGTTATGAATTAGATAAAGAAAATGGTTTAAATGGATAATGGCTAAGAAAAGTGGATAAATGAATCCAAAACTAATTCCAAACATTTTTCCACAAGTCTCTGTCAAAGTGCACACGACTACCACTGAATAAGCCACGATTGAACAACACCCATTCGAATTTGTCATCCTCTGAATCTCTGATCAAATGAATCTTGAACCACTTTGAATTTGATTGAATCAATCTTTAGGAAAATAAATCCACAGATGAACCAAATTTGGACCGGTGAACTCAGATGAACATAATGGATACCATCACACAACAACTTGACAGTCACTGCTTGAGAAATAAACCACTGCCACAACACGTTTGCAATTCAAGCAATCTCTTGATAGTTTGACCAAGATTAGGTCAAACTTCCATCTGACCTCAACCACAATTGAATAGCCACACTTGATTCCCGTCCATACCTTTCCTATCAATCTCCCTGCAAAACCTTAAACACACAGAGAAGAAGAAACAAGAAAAAATTGCAAAATATTTTTTGTATTTTGGTTAGAGGTTAGTAAACAGAAACAAATAAGAATAATATACAGATGCTCAGGCGAAACAAAAACTGTGATAAAAAAGACATGTGGGATCTTAGGGGCAAAAATTAGGGTATTACAATCAGCAGCCTGACACGGCCATCCGTGTCCTGTGACACGGCCCGTGTCAGAAGCCCTGGGACCAATTTCCATAAAAAATCAATTTTTCATTCACGACCAGCAAGCTGACACGGCCGCCCGTGTCCTATGACACGGCCCGTGTCAGGAGCTCTGCAACAAACAATTTTATTTTTCTCAACCAGTAGGCTGACACGGGTGCCCGTGTTGTGTGACACGGCCTGTGTCAGGATGCGACAAAACCCAAATTTTCCCGAAAAGTGTTTTTCTGCGTTTTTAACTTTGATTACCCCAAAAATCAGTGTTCTACACGAAAATTGCTCAAAAACACTTACAAAACACACATATAGTAATATGCATCAATCAAACTCATCATATTTTCATCAAATTACTCATTTTACATCAAAAATCATCTAAATCAACACAACTCATACAATCCCTAATCTATTCATCTCCAATTCCTATAAAACTATAAGAAATTATGAACTCTCCCCATACCTGAAAGTAATCCGAAGCTTTTCCTTCCTTCTTCAAGATTCTTTGAGAATTCCTCAAGCCCTAGTTCTCCTTCTGCCCTCTTCTCTGCTTCAGTTTCCTTCACCAAAAACACGATCAGTTAGAATGATCGTTCCTTTTCCCCTTTTAGTCATATATTCCAGTTTATGAACTTCTCATCCTATCCTCACTTATTCTCCAATAAGACGACATCGCCCTTCCTCATTTTATTTTAAATTTTAATAATAGCAATAATAACATAAATAATACACGATTATTCCTTTTATTAAGATTACTCAATTTGCATCTTTTAATCCATAATTCTCCAAAATCATCACAAACCCCTTAATTCCTTCCAAATTAATTAAATAAATAATTAAATAAATAATTTAGATTTTTTGGGTCATTACAACTCTCCCCTACTTTAAGAATTTTCGTCCTCGAAAATTACCTGAAGTAAACAGAGTCGGATACGACTCCTTCATCTGATCTTCACGCTCCCAAGTCCAACTATCACCAGCTGGTCCGCCCCACAATACTTTCACTAAAGCAATCTCTTTACCTCGGAGTTGCTTCAATTCTCGACCATCAATCCTCACAGGCAAAGCTTCTATTGTCAGGTTATCTCTTACCTGAACGTCATCCATCTGAATTACATGTGACGGATCCGGAATATACTTCCTCAACTGCGACACATGAAACACATCATGCAAATTTGCAAGTGACGGCGGTAAAGCCACCCGATAGGCAACTCCTCCTATTCTCTGCATAATCTGATACGGACCAACAAAGCGCGGAGTGAGCTTTCTAGACTTCAAAGCTCGTCCCACACCAGTTATCGGCGTAACCCTTAAGAATACGTGGTCTCCTTCTTGGAATTCGAGTGCTTTTCTCCTCTTATCATGGTAACTCTTCTGACGACTCTGCGACGTCTTCATTTTATTCTGAATCATTTTAATCTTCTCCGTTGTTTCTTGAACAATTTCAGGTCCAAGTACAGAACTCTCTCCCGACTCATACCAACACAATGGAGTTCGACAATGTCTACCATACAACGCCTCATAAGGAGCCATTCCAATACTAGCATGAAAACTGTTGTTATATGTAAACTCGATCAACGACAAGTGACTATCCCAAGATCCTCCTTGATCCAGTACACAAGCTCTCAACAAATCTTCTAAAGATTGGATTGTTCTTTCCGACTGACCATCTGTCTGCGGGTGATAAGCAAAACTCATCCTCAACTTAGTACCCAAAGCATCCTGTAGACTCTTCCAAAATCGTGACGTATACCGCGGATCTCTATCCGATACAATACTCGAAGGTGTTCCATGCAACCTCACGATTTCCTCGATATAAATTTCAGCTAACTTCTGCATAGAGTAATTAATTCTCATCGGCAAGAAATGCGCCAACTTAGTTAACCTATCCACAATCACCCATATCGAGTCATTACCTCTTGCAGTCTTCGGTAACCCAGTCACAAAATCCATGGAAATGCTATCCCACTTCCATTCAGGAACATTCAACGGCTGCATCATACCTGAAGGCTTATGATGTTCAATCTTGGACTTCTGGCAAGTCAAACATGCATACACAAATTCAGCAATATCTCTTTTCATACCTGGCCACCAAAACAATCTACGAAGGTCTTGATACATCTTCATAGCACCAGGATGAATACTCAATCGACTTCTATGCCCTTCTTCCAAAATGCTCATTTTGATTCTAGAAATATCCGGAACACACACTCTATCTCGAAATCTCAAAACTCCATCTTCATCCATTCGGAACTCGCCTCCATTACCTTGATTAATCTTCATTAATTGGTCAACTAATTTCAAATCAGATTTCTGACCTTCCCGAATTTCCTCCAAAATTCCACTAGTCAGCTTTAGCATGCCCAATTTCACACTATCAGTGGTCGTCTCACACAACAAACCCATGTCTCTGAATTGCTCAATCATTTCAAGTTCTTTCACCATAAGCATTGAAATATGCAACGACTTTCTACTCAAAGCATCAGCCACTACGTTTGCTTTACCTGGATGATAATTCAAATCGAACTCAAAATCCTTTAACAGTTCTAGCCACCTTCTCTGCCTCATGTTTAACTCTTTCTGATCGAACAAGTATTTCAAACTTTTATGATCACTGAATACCTCAAATTTCGAACCAAAAAGATAATGCCTCCAAATCTTCAGCACAAATACTACAGCAGCCAACTCTAAGTCGTGTGTAGGGTAATTCCTCTCATGGACTCTTAACTGTCTAGAAGCATAAGCGACCACTTTACCATTTTGCATTAAAACTCCACCAAGGCCCATCTTTGAAGCATCACAATAAACCACAAAGGACTCATTCGGGTCTGGCAAAACTAAAACCGGAGCAGTTGTCAACTTTTTCTTTAGTTCCACAAAACTTTCTTCACAAGCGACATCCCACACATACGCTTGCCCCTTTCGAGTCAATTGCGTCAAAGACAAAGCCAACTTAGAAAAACCTTCGATGAACTTACGATAATAACCAGCCAATCCAAGAAAACTACGAATTTCCGTAGCCGACTTAGGAGTCTCCCACTGCAACACCGCATCAATCTTCGAGGGATCCACAGAAATTCCACCACTTGAAATCACATGGCCTAGGAAACTCACTTCCTTAAACCAGAATTCACACTTGGACAACTTAGCATACAATTTCTTTTCCCTCAACACTTGTAACACGATCTTCAAATGTTCTGCATGCTCTTCTTCTGATTTAGAATATACTAAGATGTCATCTATGAAAACCACCACAAATTTATCAAGATATTCATGAAAGATTCTGTTCATATACTCCATGAACACACCAGGCGCGTTAGAAACTCCAAATGGCATCACCGTATATTCATAATGACCATACCTCGTTCTGAAAGCTGTTTTCGTAATATCATCAGCTTTAACTCTAATCTGATGATAACCGGACCTCAGATCAATATTACTGAACACACAAGCACCTACGAGTTGATCCATCAAATCGTCGATTCTCAGAAACGGATATTTATTCTTGATGGTCATCTTATTCAACTGTCGATAATCGACACACAATCTCATACTACCGTCTTTCTTCTTAACGAGCAACACCGGAGCACCCCACGGAGAAACACTAGGTCGAATAAACTTCTTTTCTAACAATTCTTCTAGTTGTCTCTTCAGCTCATTCAATTCCGAAGCAGACATCCGACAAGGAGCCATCGAAACTGGACTCGTACCTGGTATTAAGTCCACAGTAAACTCAACTTCACGTTCCGGAGGTAAATCACTTATATCCTCAGGAAACACATCTTGAAACTCACAAACCACAGGCAACCCAGCACTGACGGCTACACCCTCCGCTGGCAACGATGCAAACACTGCGAACATCAACGCTTCATCTAATAAAAGTCCATCCACTTGTTTAGCAGATAAGAACATTAGTTCACCATCCTCACCTAACTCTAGAAACTTCACAGTCTTGTTATAGCAATTAATGTGAACGTAGTTGAACTCCAACCAGTTCATACCAAGGATAACATCGATTTGGTGCAAAGGTAAGCACACCAAATCCATCACAAAATCCTTCTTAAAGATTGTCAAAGGACACTTCAAACAAACAAGCATGGTAATCACCGAACCATTAGCCGGAGTCTCTATTATCATATTACCATTCATGTTAGACAGATTCAACCCCAATCTAGTAGCACACTCAAGAGAGATAAATGAATGCGTAGCTCCAGTATCAATAGTAGCAATCAACTCAACATTGTTAATAAAACAAGTACCTCGAATTAAGTTGTCATTCTTGGGAACTTCTGAGCCAGCCAAAGCAAACACTCTTCCAGTAGTCTGGGCAGCAGTAGCAGTCTTCTTTGGTTTTTGGCATTGAGTACTGATATGCCCCTATTCGCCACAATTGAAACAGGTCGGACCCTCATTCGGACAATCACCAATTCTATGCCCAGTCTTGCCACAACGGTAACATCTCAGAACTTTGTTAGTACACACATCAGCTTTGTGACCTGACTCTCCACACTTGTAGCACTTAGCAGGTACATTAGCGGCTCCCCTACTTGACTTCTTCTCCTCTGATACCCTCTGCTTCCCTTTATCACCATGGGTCGCATAAGGTTTTCCTCTAAACTGGCCCTTATCTTTCTTTTCACTTAGCTGTTTGTAGTGAGCAGATCGAGCTCGACTATCTTCATCGTAGATCATACTCTTATCCACCAGTTCCGCATACCTGCGAATCTGTTGGCATCCAATCCCTTGCTTAATCTCTGGTCTCAGCCCGTTCTCAAACTTGAGACACTTAGAAAGTTCAGCATCTGCACGGTTGTAATGAGGACAAAACTTCACAAGCCTCTCAAATTTGGCAGCATACTCCGCCACAGTCATACTCCCTTGCTTCAATTCAATGAATTCCACTTCCATCTTACCACGAGCATCTTCAGGAAAATACTTGCCTAGAAATTCTTGTTTGAACACATTCCAAGTCACCGTAGTGCCAACATCTTCCAACCTCTGACGGGTGTTATCCCACCAGTCCTCAGCCTTCTCTTCCAGCATATGCATTCCGAACTGCACTTGCTGTGCATCAGAGCACCCCATCACTCTAAAAATCTTCTCAATCTCCTTGAGCCACTTTTGTGCGCTCGCCGGGTCATGAGTCCCTTCAAACTTCGGTGGGTTGTTCCTCTGAAACTTCTCCAACGCACGAAACTCATCAGGAGCATGGTTCCGAGCAAGAGCTGCAATAGCATCAGCAAGAGCGCGTGTGTTGTTTCCAGCCATTCTGTACAACACTCACCACGTCAGAAAAAAAAACAAACAAATAATCGTTGACAAGTAACGACTGACAACAGACTGACTACACAAAACTTTGCCGGACAGACCGACCTGCTCTGATACCACTTCTGTAACACCCTTCTACCCCACATACAAGTTCTAAAGGAATAAATCATGTTATCAGAGTATAATTCACAACCAAGGGTGTGCATAATAAAAAACATCATACAATTCTCATAGTCCTGTCCCGTAACACGGGTTACTCAAACATCATCAAAAGAAGTCATAATCTCGCAGCGGAATCAACTTGTCATTTTAAATTCAATTAAAAACTTCATAAGAAACTTATCCAATCTAGAACAACATCATCAGTATAAAATTCCAACATAAATCAAAAGAACACGAAGTTCGCAATCCATCCCAACCCGATGTTACATGACACAGAGCAGGACACCTCTAAACTTAAACGACATAAACGAGACACTCCAAGCTACCTCATTCGTCACTTCGAAGCTACTCTTGGTTATCTGCAAGTTACCCACATAAGAGGCAACATTTCCAAGCAGGCAGGGTGAGAAAACATAATTCAATATAGTAATACAAAGACATGGAAATTACATAAATTAAGCAGCAACAACAACAGATCATCACTCACATTCATTCACATCATCATCAACTTAGAATTCATAATACGACTCATCATAATTACTCCATAAGAAATGCAATGTCAACTTCAATGAAAATGCAACATATGCAGTGCGGTACCGACTTTTCTCCATGTGATGGACACTGGCCATCAACCCTCCACAATGGGAGCACACCATAACAACATATCACTCCAATCCGCACGATGGGATTGAAGCTACCAATAGGCCGAAGCCCCACCATAAAAATATGCCATGAAATGCAATGATGCTAAACTCCTCATTTCATCCAATTATCAACATGTGCATCATTCATTTCATCTCAACAACATTCATCATAAAAATCATAGTGCATCAATTATATATCATTAATACCTCGACCCTAAAGAAACAACACGAGAAAACAGCGAGGAACTTCAAGAAAATAGCAAAAATATGAGACAACCAGCAGTCTGACACGGCCGCCCGTGTCATGTGACACTGCCCGTGTCAGAAGAACTAGGACACGATTCCAAAACATCAAAAAAAGTAGCAAGTCAGCAGCCTGACACGGCCACCCGTGTCTTGTGATACGGCCCGTGTCAGAAGCCCTGGGACCAATTTCCAAAAAAAATCAATTTTTCATTCACGACCACCAAGCTGACACGGCCGCCCGTGTCCTGTGACACGGCCCGTGTTAGGAGCTCTGCAACAAACAATTTTATTTTTCTCAACCAGTAGGCTGACATGGGTGCCCGTGTTGTGTGACACGGCCCGTGTCAGGATGCGACAAAACCCAAATTTTCCCGAAAAGTGTTTTTCTGCGTTTTTAACTTTGATTACCCCAAAAATCAGTGTTCTACACGAAAATTGCTCAAAAACACTCACAAAACACACATATAGTAATATGCATCAATCAAACTCATCATATTTTCATCAAATTACTCATTCTACATAAAAAATCATCTAAATCAACACAACTCATACAATCCCTAATCTATTCATCTCCAATTCCTATAAAACTATAAGAAATTATGAACTCTCCCCATACCTGAAAGTAATCCGAAGCTTTTCCTTCCTTCTTCAAGATTCTTTGAGAATTCCTCAAGCCCTAGTTCTCCTTCTGCCCTCTTCTCTGCTTCAGTTTCCTTCACCAAAAACACGATCAGTTAGAATGATCGTTCCTTTTCCCCTTTTAGTCATATATTCCAGTTTATGAACTTCCCATCCTATCCTCACTTATTCTCCAATAAGACCACATTGCCCTTCCTCATTTTATTTTAAATTTTAATAATAGCAATAATAACATAAATAATACATGATTATTCCTTTTATTAAGATTACTCAATTTGCATCTTTTAATCCATAATTCTCCAAAATCGTCACAAACCCCTTAATTCCTTCCAAATTAATTAAATAAATAATTAAATAAATAATTTAGATTTTTCGGGTCGTTACAACTTCTCAGGTTCGGATCCAGTTTGATGTACCTAAAATTCTCATCTTCATGTAGTTTAAATTGTTTAGACTTTGTTTAAGTAGTGAATATATGCCATTGAGTTTTAATTTAGAGAATTTGAATTATTTTGTTATTATGCATTATTTTATTTTTTTGGGATTTGTAAAAATGAATAAATTTTAATATAGTAAAGCATAGAAAGTAATAGAAGACTTGTGAGGTCTTATCAACATCTTGCAGAAAGTAATAGTCATGTCATTATCTTGCAAAAAGTACCTATTAATATCAAATAGAGTAAGGTTTTGCGCACAGTAACAACATAACTTGTGTCCAGTCTGTGCAAATTTGATATAAAAAATATTGTAACCTTTATAGACTGAAATGATGATATTTCTCATGTTTACTAGATATCATTATAAATTAAATAGTATTAAAATTAAATGATAATATTTTTTGTAAATATAACTATAATAGTATTATCAATTATATTTTCTTAAATAATTATACATAATTAATAATTAATTAATTCATTTCGAAGCTAATCAAACATAATTTATTAATTTTTTGACAAAAATTCGTTAGTTAAAAGACTTATTAAGAAATTTATTTTTAGCATTACCAATAATAAATATGCTATCTCTAAAATAATTTTTCATTAATTTCCTAATAATTATCGTTATCATAATTTAATATCTAATAATATGACATTAAAAGAAATGAGTTATTTCTATTTACGTAAATGAAATAATTACAACTTAATCTGCTATTTATTTAAAATATTTAAAATAATCAAATAAACATAAAACAAACGTAATTGAGTGAAAACATTGCAATCATATTCATTTTTTTTTTGGAAGAAGTGTTTACTAATAAAATATTGTTTGGATTAGACACTAAAACAATAAATTCAATATTTATCATTAATAAATGTTAATTTTTTTAATATTTATTGTTATTTACAAAATAATTTGTTAACAATGAATAATTAAATATATATCAAATATTTGTATTCATAAACCTAATTAATTATGAGACGCATACTTATTATTATTAAATAAATAAAATTGAAATAATTTGATAAATATTTAGTGTGTTGTTAACACTAATTAATTTTACACTATTATTCAGATAGTTATTAATGATAAATATTTATTGTGCTATTAACACTAATAAATTTGAAATAATTTGATAAATATTTATATGTTTTCAAACATATTAATTAATTCATAATCATTATAAAACTTTGTTTTCAATTAAATGTACAATTTTATTAATATTATAGTAAATAATTGTTAATATGACACTAATCCAATTTTTTTATATATGAAAAAATTATAAATTCTACATTTATATTTTTTTTAAAATAATATTTATACAATTAAAAAACAAAGATCATAATTAAATTAAATGTTATATAGTGTATCGATATCAACTTCTTTTTCTTCCTTATCATTTTTTCAAGTAAGTTAACTTGTTTTTGTTATATTTTATTAATGAATAGTAGTTTACATTAATTTATTATTTTATTTTAAAAAATAAAAAAAAGAAATAAATAAATACATTTTATCCGTGTTTAAAAAAAAGGAATAAATAAATACATTTTATTTTATTGGTAGTATAAATGTTGGTTGCAGACTATTAAAAATAGAAGAATTCAAATATAGGTATATGTTGTGATTTTGACGTTCAATACAAATCTTTCTCTACATGTAATTTTTATGATAACTTTTATGTTAACGTTACTAAATTATTTTTATTTAAAAAACTATTAAATTACTGAATGATCTTTCATTTGAAAAAAGATATAAGAATATTGAAAGGTAAAAATTTTCAAATATTACGAAATAAAATATATTATAATATAATAAAATTATTAAATTATAAAATTTAGTATTATAAATAATTAAATGTAGAATAAATAATATAAAATTAAATGTATGATCATAAATTTTTAATATATATATATATATATATATATATATATATATATAATCAAAATGATATTAGACCAAAACACATGAGTAATATGTCCCATTTTTCTTTTACCACACCTTTTATACTTTTCAAATTCACACACTCTTTCTCTCTCTCTCTCTCATCCTTTCTCTCTATCTTCTCTCCCTCTTTCTTCTTCTTCTTCTTTCTTCTCAATGTCCTTCTTCTTTCTCCCTATTTTTTTACATCACCGTCTTCTTTTTACTCAGTAATACCTCGGTAACGAAACTCAGACCGAAGCTGATAAAGCTATCAATATCGATCCTACTGATGCAATTTCGTATTTTTACAAAGCTACAAATCCCTTTGTCTTTGCATTTCATATATGACTTTTTGTTGTTCTTCTTTCAGGAAGTATTGAGCTGGGTTTCAACGAGTAAGCCAATGTTTTGGTTACTTCAACCATTGAATGTGCTGAAACCTAATCTTCTCAAGGAAACCCTAAAAGCTGATGTGCTGATTCAAGATCTGAAATCAGAAGAGTTAGTACCAAACAAGGTTCGTTTTTCTTTTTTATGTTCTCTTTTTTAGTGTCTTATTTGAATAGTTTGGATCTGTATTCTCTATTCTGTTATGTAATTTGTTATAACATAAAAGATATTTTCTGTTATGTAATTTGTTAAACCTTTAGATTGAAAGGGATAAATACATTAAATAGTAAAAACATCATTAGACATGATATTGAATTGTCAAACATTGGAAAATAATATTAATAATAAGAAATAAATGCTCTATAATTTTGATTGCAAGATAAATATTTATATTAATTAGTAGAAGATTAAGGTTTTAAAATTTTTAATATGCATTGTTTATAGAATTAGAAATTGAATGGATGGATAATCATTTATAATTAATAGGAGATATTGAGTTTCAAATTTTTTTAATATCACACTAATTTTAATTCAAATATATCCCTTTTTCTATTAGATTTTAATTAAAGCCGACTAACTACAATTGGACCATAATAAAAAGTTATTTAAATATTTAATTTATTCAAAATAAATTGAAATTAATTGTTGGTTTGATAAATTGTTTTGAATTCGAAACTGTTTTATATATTTAAAATAGTTTTTAACCGAATTATATGTTAAATAATCAAATTATTATATATATAATTTTAAATTTATTTTTAATATTTTTTATTTTTAGTTTTAATTCGACTCAAATTCAGTTAAAAAATTGTTTTATTTATTATTTGATTGGGTTCTATAATTTTATGCACATATTCGATTTACTAAACAAACATAATAATTTGATAATTGTAACTTTAACTCAATCTAATTCTATAGTTCGATTCAGTTAAATGATTTTTTAGTTTAATTATGTAGTTCGATTTGGTTAAGTGATTTTTTTAACGTTCATATATGTAGGGTTTGTTTGAATATGAAACCAAATTGAAGGGTTAACTTTATAAAGAGGTCGTTGGCAAGTGATTCACGATTATATGTTAATAATCAAGTTTTTTATTATAGTATTCTTTGTATTGAGACTATGATTTTTGTTGAAAAGATAATGTGTGTTCCTTTCACATTAAGGGTGTGTTTGGATTGGCGGTGAACAGAATTGATTCTAACAGAATTGAGTTTGGTAGAATTGATTTTAACATAATTGAGTTTAGCAGAATTGATTTATGTTTGGATACATTTATGTAAAAATGAGTTAAATAATAAATTTCAATGTAAAAATCACCCAGAATCAATTCTGGAGGTAGAAGCTACAAATTGTAGCTTCAAGTAGAATCAATTCTGGAGGTAGAATCAATTCTACTTTTGATAAAACAAACACTTTAAAATCACTCAGAATCAATTCTACACCTCTAGAATTGATTCTGGGTATTTCTAAAGCCAATCCAAACATACACTAAGAAACATATCATGTAATGGTCCCTTTTTATGTATACTCCTTAAAGTTATATATGCTATTAATAAGCGGTTTTCACAACACTATACCTATTCATGCAATTACAACTCATGCCGATTTTGTTCAAATATTAAAAAAAACACCTTATATAATTATTATATAATTATGCTCCAATATTATAAAAGAGAGAGACGTTACGTTTTCATTCAAAACTTTAAGATATCGAACATGTGAATTATTTCTTATAAATTTAATATTTCACTCATTCAGAGACGATGTTGGATTTAATCACTCACTCACACCTGCACCTAATAATTTTCATGTACCACAAGTGTGAGTCCCTACTTCCTATAGGATTGATATTGATATTAATAATTTTCATGTACCACAAGTTTAATATTTCTTATAACTTTTGAAAAATAAAAATATTGATAAAACATAAATATTTACATGCAAAAGAAAAATACTATTGATTCTTTTAAAATAATAAATTCTTTTGGTTATACAATTTTATCTTTTATTTATTTTGTTTTTATTATATTTTAAAAACAAATCCGCGTAACACATAAGTACCCGTGTGAACGCACGGGTATCCTGACTTGTACGAACGCACGGATTAATACAATTATGGTATAATTAAAGAAAATAAAGGTAAATATATTCAAAATAATGTATGAATCCAAACACGGGAAAAATGTATTTATTTATCTTACTAATATTTATTTATACAATTAAAATAATATTTATAAATACTATGTTATTATTTGATATTTATAAAACTAAATTATTGCATAAATATTTTTTTATAAACAATGTCAAAATAAAATCAATATTTCCAAATGGGAAAATATATCGTTGATCCAAATATTTGTTTATATGAGATAACTATATTTATGCTCCAAATATAAATAAAATATGTTCTTTTTTTAAAAATAAAATACTTTTTCTTTATATTAATTTTATCTTCTTTTTTATTTTTATTTTAAAAAAATAAATATGCATCACCAATCATTGTTCGCGGGTATTTATTCTATCTTTTTTTAATATAAATTATATTTTTAAAATTTATTGATTTTTATAAATTCTATTTTTTTTCAAATTTTAACTTATAACCAAATGCGCGTAACCGACTGGTACCCGTGCGAAGACAAAATATATTAAAATAAATTAATTTTTTTACAATTACCATTGCCTATATAATAGAGTTAAATTAATTTAAAGTAGGAGGTTATGAGTGGTTACCATTGATAAAACTTGAAACAAACGTGGTAATATGATTTCCAACCTCACACATTCACGGGAATAAAATTTAAATCCATCAAACAAATACACCCTAAGTCATTAAATTATTCTTTTATTCAGTTATTTAATCATCAGTTAAGTTTTACAAATACTGATTAATTAAATAAAAATCATTTAAGAGTATATTATATTATTTTAATTGCAATGTCAGTAGTTCGTGTAAATAAGGGAAATATATATATCTACGGGAAAAAATATATTATTTATCAAAATACGAGAAAAATGTTTTTTTTATGAATTAATTTAAATATGTTAATACGAAAAATAATATTTTATACTCGGGAAAATATGATGATGATCCAACTTTTTTATATACGAACACAAATATAATTTTACATTTATATTTTTTTAAAAAAATATTTATAAACGGGAAAAAATGTTGTACTACTTATATTTCATCTTTTACATGTATATTTTTTGAAAATAATAAAAATTTTGGGTTAAACAATTTTGTGGTTAAATAAATTTTTTCTATACTTTATAATTCATTTTAAAAAATCATTTTTTAAAACAAATGCGTGTAACACATCGTATCCGTGAAACCAAAATCCATGCGAACGTAAGAGTTAATACAATTATGGAAAAATTAAAGAAAGTAAAGGTAACTTATTTAAAATAATTTATGAATTCAAATATGGGCAAAATGTATTTATTTATGTTACTAATATTTATTTATACAATTAAAATAATATTTATACGGTTGATCCAAATATTTGTATATATGAACAATTTATATTTATCCAAATATAAATACAAATATTATCTTTTTTTTTAAATACAAAACTTTTTTAGTAAAATCATTTTGTCTTTTTTTAAACAAATACGCGTCATCAACTGATGTGTTCGGTTATTGATTCAATTTTTTTAATATTTATATTTTTTATATTTACTGATTTTTATTAATTATAACTTTTTAAAAAAATTTAAATATAAATAAATGCGCGTCACCGACGGGTACCCGTGCGAAGGCACGGGTATCCCGCTAGTTGTGAGAGTAGCAGGAGTAAATGGCATTATATCAAATTGTAAGTTAGGTAAGTACTGTAGCATTATTAATTGGCAAATGAATGGAAATTATATATATTATTATAAACTATAATTTTTAATCAAAATATTAAATATTTTATTACATATTAATTAATTAGTTAAAATATTGATTATTTAATTTAATTATTGATTATTTATTAAATATTAATTATTTAATTAAATGTTGGTTATTTATTAAATATGAATTATTTATTTAGATATTGATTATTTATTTAGATATTAGTTATTTATTCAAATATTGATTGTTTATTTAAATATTGATTAATATTTATTGAATAGTGTAATTTTATTGAATATTGGATTCAATTATTAGTGATTGATTAATTATTCAATATTTAATCGGTAATTTGTGTTTTGCGAGTTGTGATTGGATCGAGTCGATCCTTGTGTATTATTTGCTAATTGTAGTGATGATGTTTAAAGTATGTGTACCTTAATTATGAAAATGTGTTTGTGTGTGCAATTGTGTGATAATTCAAATGTGATGAATTATTGATGATATGCTTGGATATTAAGATTTGGGAATGGTCTTAATTGCATATGGTTGCTGATTGCATACGCATCATTTATGTCAAGAGGCAATGCTTGCTAGTTTCGTGGGAGCTAGTGACTTGTCGCAAACCTAGAGCGGGGTTTGAAAGCTTAGGGGACGGGCTTTTGTTTGTTATTGGTCTAGGGGACGGACCCGATTTAAGTATAAAAACTGAAAAATAATAACAAGTGTTGGTACCACATGGCATGAGTTGCATTGAGTCTTGCATCAAGTCACATTGCATATATGTTTGTTATATGGAAGTATGTGTATGTATGCGACTTGTTGAATTGTTGAAATGGTGAACTGTATGGTCACTTGAGTAATACCTGTTGATGAAACTTTGAAGTGTGGGAATGATTATAATTATGTTTGTATGCCTTTAAATTAATTATTATCTTATGATTTCAATATTGATGTGAATTATCACCCTTCTGTTGGAATGATGTTTTATACAACATCGCTCAGGTACCGAGGAGTAGAGTTGCTTGTAGCGCGAGGTAGCCGTTGGAGTAGTTGTTTTAGTGTCTTTATTTATGTTGGGTCGAGTCATGCTCTGATCATGTAACACTAGGATCGTTTCGATTTATGTTTTGAGAGATACATTATGTACTCTACTTTATGCTTTTATGTTTATTTGAATTGTATGAAGTTTTGGCTTTTATGCCTAAGTATTGATTATGAATGAGATGAGCATGAGACTTTCTTTATGTCTATCATGATTAACTTAAATCCACTGCTACATGCTAAGTGAAAGTTTTTGAAAAGCATGAAATCATTTAAGTGTTAATGAGCATGACAGGTGTTTGTGATGTTTTGAAATTATATGTGACACCCTTTTGTGAAATGCATGATAATTACTTTGATTTATTTATATTTATTTTGCGGGGTTTAGAAGGGTGTTACATGGCACGCACAAGGTAACCCATGTGTAGATCTAATGAAGCAACCACAAATATCCTTGTTTGTACCAACAAATTTTATCCATTCTAGCTCCTTCCCTGTGTGCTGTATACACTGCCTTAAAACAAAACCCTGCAAGTTGGCATAGAATGGAGTGTTATACCGATGCTCAATGTTGACAATACTTTTTTGAAACGACACTTTGATTGAACCTAGCTGCAACTTCAGCATGGTATTCATAGATTCCCAACTTCGGCATAAATCTCCCCAACTTGAAGTCAACATGTTCTTCAGTCTCAAATGAGCAGTCTCCACCCTAAACCGCAATAATTAATCCATAATTAGACAATTTAAATTATGCTTAGTACTAACATCGAAAAGAAGTTAGTATACCTGTTCATTGTTGTGTTCCCTAAATGAGTGACTCTGTTAGTCCAAGCAACCACAAACCTTTATTTATACGGTGTCAACCATGTTTTATCCACATACTTAACAAACAAAGGTATAACAACACAAACAGTCTCAAAGTGCTTCAAGTGTGCGAGATACTCACTTTTTCTATTAGCATACATGATGTTGTTCCATAGATCTATGACATGTTCATGTCTTTCTGATTTAACATACTCCTTACATTTCATGCTAACATTTTTGGTAATGTGGAAAAAACACAACATATGTGTTGAATTTGGAAGCACAACTTGAATTACATTCATCAATGCAAGCTCTCGGTCTGTCACAACAAAATTGGGTAGAAATTTATCAGAAGAAAGCAACTCTTTGAGTTTCTCCAGTGCCCATTTGAAGTTCTCCTCCCTTTCATGTTCCAAATAGGCATACCCTACTGAAAACGTCAACTTTGTTGACGTAACGCCAACAATCTTAAGCAATGGTAACTGGTACCTGTATGTTCACGATTCAAATAATCAAATATCTGATAAATCAAAGTATGTCAAAATGGTATCAAGGTATGAACAAGATACACGTTACCCATTGGTCTTGTATGTACAATAAAAAATCAAATCAAGTGAAACATATTCAACAACTTCACTGAATCAGGATGTGTCCAAAAGATAACAATAACAACATTTAAGTCTTTCCTTATTTCTTGTCTAGCACATGTACTTTTCTTTATGAATAAGAGTCAACAACATTTTCATTTCCGTCAATGAACCTCTCTTGCTCGCATTGTACGTAGCTCTAGCTTTATACACTTAGGTAACACTAGTACGTTTTCTGGATCTTTGTCTTTCAAGGCAGAAACTATGTACCGTGGAGCCATGTTGTACTTCGTCATGTCATTCACAAACTGTCTCTCATGATCTTTTAGATGACCCAATATGCCATGCCCATCTAAATCCTCAGATAGTTTATGATTGTGAAATTCACACCTAACATTCACCCTCCAACCAATACCACTTAGCGAAGATCTCAGCCTAAAAGGACATTTCACTTTCATACTATAAAAGCCATCCTTGTTTGAAGATTGACTACTTTCAGACATATTTTTTCTTTTATAATTTCCTTCTCTCTCACAACTCATAATCAATTTATCCTTCCTACCTCGTTGGCCATTCGCAGCATCACAACGAACAGTCACAACTATAATACCATGTTGCTTGCCAATATGTTGTGCCCATGCTAATATTTCAGCTTGGCTATGAAATATTTGTCGTTTACATTACATAAAAAGTATAATATCAATATCATATAACGCAACTAATCGGAGATGACCAGAAGGAGATCGTCGTGGCCTTCGTGTAGGGCAGGAGTTGATGTTCGTAGGGGAGGAGAATGGGGGGTGTACCTGCAAGGTACTCTGATTCCAAAGTGAGAGTTTGGACAAGAGGAGAAAAGCAAGTACAAAGTAAGAATGTAAGAGATTAGATACCTGACCCTCTCAAGTGAGAGGGTATTTATAATATACCCCCAGCGCGGGGCCAAGATCTCTCCTCGCGAGTAGGATGCCTGCTCGGCGAATGAGAGACTGCCAAGTGGAGGACACAACGCGTGGTCCTCTGACTTGGTCCAACTATCCCCGCAAATTTTGGTGAGGTAGTTGGTCGCGTGAACTGACAAGCGCGCGGTGGGGACGTGCCCAACGGCTATATTGTGCCTATTGGGCCTGTTCGCCAACTATACTGGATTGGGCCTGGTCCTTAAGGGCAGGAAGCCCTGCCCGGTCCAGAACAGAAGCCCCCCAAGTCGTTGCTCTGCTGGAGAGTAATGACTTAAGACAGCTTTGACTACGACCGTACTGTCGGGGATGTGTGTGCTCGCGTGGATTGTCCCATTCGTGTCCCGACCGGATGTGGTAGTTAGATGATTATGCTGAGTGTCAGCCAAGATTCGTTACGTGCTCGCAGAAATTTGCGTTTTTTGCTGAGCAGCCATGCGACTAATGCATTTATCTTTGACGAGGAAATTTGCTCGTGTGGGAGCCAAGGACTTGTGTATTTTCAGTAATAGGCCAGGCGAAGAGTTTTTGTGACACGTGGTGAGCATTCACGACTTTTCTCAGTCCTAGGGCCGCGTAGGCTATGATGACCTTCACGATCTCCCATGATCAAATGGTTATAAAAAGGTGGAGGAAGGTATTATTTTCACATTTTCGCAAGTTCTCACTCCATGCTCTTATTTGCTCTGCAACTAGTCCTCCGCCGGAGTTACTCTTCGCCACCGTTGATTCTCCTCTTCTTTGTCAACTTATTCTTCTTCCTGTAAGTTTGTTCTTCCCTTTTCCTACTTTTTTATGAACCTTCGAGCTTTCTGGGTGTTGTTCATGAATTTTCCGGTGGGTTCATGAATTTTCCGGTTGAGCTTTATGTGTTCTTTGATGAAAATATGAGTTTCTGGAAAATCCATGAAGAACATGAAGAACATGAAGATTTCTAGGATAATTGTAGGGAATGTTCTGATGTAGATCTTTGTAGATTCTGGTTAGGTGTATAGTTTAGGTTTGTAGTCGGGCACTAGGCCTGTTCGGTTCCTTGTCGTGATCTTGGGACGCGACGAGCCTGTGTCCTCGTTATATTAAGTAGTGGGGACTTGCCCTGCTGGTCATTAGACAGATGAGTTAGAATAAGCTCGAGGTTGTCCTCAGTTTCATCCTCGCCCTTTCACTTGATTAGTGGTGGAAGGGTGGATTTGATCTTAGATGTCGAATTCACTTATCCTCCTCTGCTTTTCAGATGAAAATGGCTGATCCTTGGGATGAAGTTGTGCCCGACCCTCAAGAGACGCAAGAGGAGCCGAATGTGCCCGCCGATTATTCCAATATTAAGGTCGCAGAGGGGGACCTGGACTGGATAGCGCACGAACCTTTGTCGTTCCAATCAATTTTTACTGAAGAGGAGATTCGAGAGTTCTCTCTGTTGGAGAACCGGGTAGGGGAAGCTCCTCGGAACTGGAAAGCATTTCGTCCCAGGGAGAATGATAGAATTTGCTCTGGGTATCCAGGATTGCGTTTCCCAATGTACGAGTTTGCTTTTACGGAGGCCAAGTTGCGTCTTCCGTTCACTGATTTTCAAGTGGCTCTCTTCACCCATTTGGCATTGTGCCCGTCGCAGCTTCACCCTAATGCTCTGGCCTTCATCCGGGCATTTGAATTAGTTTGTCGTCATCTCCATGTCGGGGCGACCACGGATCTCTTCTTTTGTCTCTTCCAACTTCAAAGGAGTACCACGGGGACGAAACAAAGTTGGGTTTCGTTCAAACAGCAGAGCAGGCTATTCTGGTCGTACTCCGACTCGATTCGCCACTTCAAGGATAGGTTTCTGATCGTGAAGCCTATTTCCGAGGAGGCGAAAAGATCTATCTCGACTATCGAAAAGGTGACGGTTGATGGTCGGGAGGTGGATGGAGTTGTATCCATGTTTCCTCTGGAATGGGTTTACTCCCATTTTAGGCGTAGGACCGACCAATTCTTGGTGAAACACGAGCAACTCTGTGAGGCCGACAAGGAGTCGTACAGGATTCTCCATGCTTATGTGGAGAGTTTTTCCCTGGCCTTTGTAGTTGATCGGGACATGAATAATCTGATCGGGGATGATGGGCAGCCCGTCCAAGCAGCTAGATATATTAACGTCAAAGCTCTCCTCAAATGCGATAACGATGATGATGCGATCCAATTACTTGGTACGGTCCGCTGTTTGTTTTTATCTGTTTGAATTTCTGAGTTCTGACTTATTTTGCGTGTTCGCAAGTATGATGGCAGACATGAGGGAACACCTGATGAGATCTCAAGCGGCGAAAGTTCATAAGAAGTCGACCGCAGGTGCCAAGGTCGGGGTGCCTAAGCAGACTATTTTGGAAAACTTTGCAGCTGGTCCTACCCCTACCCCGGAGAGAGCCTCGACGCCGCTGACCACAGATACCCCCCATAAGAGAAAAATAGATGCCGCGGGGACTTCTGTGGCCTCTGGCCCGGGAGGTTCTGGCGCCGACTAGTTTGTTTTGCCCCCGTGTTATTCGCGTGGAAATATGTTTAATGAAGGGAATTCGATTGTCGTTCAGGATTTTGAAGTCGACGCTATTGTGAACCCCAATCCTCAGGCGAGGAGGAAACAACTCTGCCAGGACGCTGCGGGCATGTTCAGGGTGCTTGAAGCGGCTCTTGCCCTAGGGGACGATGAGGCGGCTTCCCGTGTTAACCTTCGCACGGCCAAGGCGAGAATTGCCGAGTTGGAGGTTGATAACAACAAGCTGTACAATTACCTGAAGCAATTTGAAGGTCACGAGGAGACCAAAGTATTGCTTCAGCAGGAAGTTACCCAGCTGAAGTTGCAGATGACCGCGGCCGACGAGGAGAAGGCACGCTTGCAAGCCAGAATAGCTGAACTGGAAGGTTTGTCAGCGGCCGCCGAGGATGAGAATGATGATGAGAAATCCCTGAGGACCAGAGCTGAGCTGATCGAAAGGATTTGGATTCTTGGCGAGGATAACTTAAAGGCGGCTGAGTTCGGTTTCGATGCTGCTTCGAAGCAGATGAAAGCCCTTAACTCGGACGTGCAACTTCTGACCGACGGAATGGGTCTGTTCAATAGGGTTGTTAATGGTCAGGTTGTTCCCCCCGAGGATGGAAGCGAAGTTTAGGACTTGGTTGTTTTTATTTTTTACATGTTTTGTGGCCCTGCGTGCCCTTATCATTTTGTATGGATTCTGCCCCTTTTGTACTTATGACATTACCCGGTTGTGACCGGTGTTTAATATACTTGGATTTTGCGTAAAAATGTTTTATCTTGGACGTTTGCTCTGTTTATTCATATGTGTGTGCTCGGTGAGTTGTGAAACCTACCGAGGAGGGCAAAGTGGTTTTGCCCATGATGAGACTGGGACTTCGTTTGAGGTACTAATCTCATAGGCTTGGACTATTCCCATCACGAACTGGGTGTCCTGCCTGAATGGTGCGGTAACGGTGGAGCTCGGTCGAGATATCCCCGTTGTGCACAGGATTTGCTCGTACAATGAGCAGAAGCTGGCCGGCGTTGTAATGCGTGTCATGCTTCACCAGGGCATGATACGATGGCCGCGCAAATCTCCCCATTTTGGGTGACTACGTCGACAATTTTACTAGCCTTGTGGTTAAGGACTTAGCTGTAGTACTGCTTGAGTTTTTCAGCATTCCATGGTCGATCAAGTGGTTCTTCATCCAATGTTTCCAAGTAATATGCTCCTGTGCCCGTTTTGGACTTGACCCTATAAGGTCCTTCCCAGTTTGCTGCCAGTTTCCCTTTGCGCGAATCCTTCTGGTTTCTACGCATGACCAGACTGCCCACGGGGAAGTCACGTTTTATGACCCTGGCGTCATGTTGCAACATTATTTGTTGTTTTAATGTGGCCTTGCGGAGCGCAGCTCCTGATCTTATTTCTTCAACCAGGTCGAGCTCCTCGCGTAGAGCCTCGTCGTTCATTTCTTCGTCGAGGGGAGCTTCTGTCCTTCTGGAGGGTTCCCTTATCTCCACCGGTATTACCGCCTCTGTTCCATACGCTAGTCGGAAAAGAGTTTCCCCGGTGGTGGAGTGTGGTGTTGTTCTATAAGCCCAAAGGACGTTGTGGAGCTCCTCGACCCATCTTTTCTTGGCCTCGCCTAGCCTTCGTTTTAGCCCGCGGAGGATCACCCTGTTCGCGGCCTCTGCTTGCCCGTTAGTCTGGGGGTGCTCGACGGGGGTGAAATGTTGTTTTGTCCCTAGTTTGGCGACGAAGTCTTGGAAGATTTTGTCCGTGAATTGGGTTCCGTTGTCGGTCACAAGGTCCTGGGGTACTCCAAATCTTGCGAGGACGTTCCTTTTGTAGAAACGCAGTATGTTGAAGGCTGTGATCTTGGCGAGCGCTTTGACTTCAATTCATTTTGTGAAATAATCGACGGCCACGATTAGGAATTTGTTTTGATAAGATCCCATTGTAAAGGGGCCTAGAATGTCCATCCCCCACCAGGCGAAGGGCCACGACGAGGAGAGAGTCTTCAACTCGTTGGGGGGGTGCTAAGTGCATGTCCCCGTGGCGTTGGCAACGGTCGCACTTTTGTACGCGCTCTTTGGCGTCGCGTTGCATGGTTGGCCAGTAATATCTTGCTCGCAAAGCTTTCCGGGCCAAGGATTTTCCCCCTAAGTGTTGTGCGTTGATGCCCTCATGAATCTCTTGTAAAATTTCGGGGACCTGGGCCTTGTCGACACATTTCAACAGGGGGATGGAAAATCTTCGTCGATATAATTTGTCCTCGACCAGTACGTACGAACAGGCTCGTCGTTTAGTTACGCTGGCCTCCTTAATGTCCTTGGGGAGTTCCCCCTTGGTGAGATAATTGTACACAGGGGTCATCCAACAAAGGGGATCTTCGATGACGTTAATGTCTAGCAGGTCGGGTTTTACAATGCTCGGGAGGGCCAGCATTTCTTGTATGATGGATTTGTTCCCACCTTTTTTCCTAGTGTTGGCTAGTTTAGAGAGGATGTCTGGTCGGGTATTTTGCTCGCGTGGGACGTGCTGAACTTCCCATGCTTCAAACTCCGCTATTTTTTCTTTCACCATTGCCAAATATACGACTAGTTGGTCGTTCTTTGCTTGGAAATCTCCCCGTACTTGGGACGCTACGAGCTGGGAATCAATGTAAATTTGTATTTCTTTCGCGCCAACGTCTTTGGCCAATCGTAATCCTGCGAGGAAGGCTTCATACTCGGCTTGATTGTTGGATGTTTTGAAGGACAGGACCAGGGATACTTCGATCAGGGTTCCTTCCTCGTTCTCGAGGATAATTCCTGCTCCGCTGCCCGAGGGGCTTGACGCGCCATCCACGTAAATGATCCACTTCTGCGTCCCTCCTGGAGGGCTTTCCAATGGGGTCTCCTCCCCTCGTAGTGAATGTCAAACTCGGACAATTCAAGGGACCATTTTAGCATCCTACCCACCATATCTGGTCGGCTTAATAGCTGCCTAATAGGCTGGTGGGTTCTGACGACGATAGTGTGCGCCATGAAGTAATATCTAAGTCTCCTCGCGGCAACTATGAGAGCAAGGGCCACTCGTTCTATTTGTGTATATCTGACTTCGGGTCCCTGCAGGGCTTTGCTGGTGAAATAGATGGGCTTCTGCCCGTCAGTTGTCTCGCGAATAAGTACCGCACTTACTGCTTTGTTGGCCACAGAGAGGTACAGGTATATGGTTTCCCTGTGGTCTGGTCAGGACAATACTGGCGGCTCGGACAGAGCTTGTTTGAAATGGGCCAGGGCTCGCTCGCATTCGTCTGTCCACTCGAAATTGGCTTCCTTCCTGAGTAATTTGAAGAAAGGCATAGCGTGCTGGGCGAATTTGCTCACGAAGCGAGCAAGGGATGCGAGCATCCCGTTGAGGGATTGTATCGCCTTCTTCGACCGCGGAGTGGGGAACTCCACGAGTGCTCGGCATTTATCTGGGTTCGCTTCTATTCCTCTTTCAGTGAGGTAAAACCCGAGGAATTTCCCTGCTCGTACACCAAAGGTGCATTTTTCTGGATTGAAACGCATTTTACACTTTCGAGCTTGGTCGAACACCTTTTGTAAGTGGGTGGTATGGTCGGATTCCTCTTGGGATTTAACGATCATATCATCCATATATACTTCGAGCATGTCCCCGATTTCTGATCGGAAGACTTTATTCATCATGCGCTGGTACGTGGCCCCGACATTCTTTAGTCCAAAGGGCATTACGTTGTAGTAATAGTTCCCCGAGGAGGTCATAAACGCCGTATACCTCTTGTCCTCGTCTGCCATCGGGATTTGGTCTTATCCCGAATAAGCGTCCATGAAGGACAAGAGCTTGAAACCTGCGGAATTATCCACGAGTTTATCTATGCTCGGTAGCGGATAAGCGTCTTTCGGGCAAGCCCGATTGAGATCAGTGTAATCAATGCACATGCGCCATTTTCCATTACTTTTCTTTACAAGTACAATATTTGAGAGCCAGGTCGTATACCTGGCCTCGGAAATAAATTTTGCCTCTAAGAGGTCTTGTACTAGTTTCTCGGCGGCTTGTGCCTTTTCGTCGGATTGCTTTCTTCTTCGTTGGGCAACGGCGCGAGCAGCTGGATCGATTGTCAAGTGGTGACATGTGGTTTCTGGATCAAGGCCGGGCATATACGCCGTGTAGCGCCCCGATTTGTTTTATGGTATTTAATTATTTCAAATATGTGAATTTATGGAATGTGTGAATTTATTTTATTATTTTCATTAATATGAATTAAGCGTTTTACCCGCTAATTGGTTAATTTCATTGATAGGTAAAATATTTGCATCAATTTATAATTTCTTTTCAACTTTTATTTCCCGAAGTAAATTTTTATCGCTGTTTATGTTTTATCGCGTTTTGAGAGCGTTTGCGAGATATTTGAGCTGAGGAGTATTTTGGTCTTTTTGGAGGGTAGATATTTGTTAATATAAGAAAATAGAAAGAAATAGAGAGAAAAAGGGGAGAGAAAGAAGAAAAAGAGAAAAAGAAGAGGAAGAGGAGAAATAGAGGGAGAAGAGGAAAATCATCAAGAACAAAGCGTGATCTTCGATTAATCGGGTAAGGGTGAGAATTTTCAATTATCTCTTGCTTGTATATGTATATGTGTATGTTTTGTGTGTTGTGTGGATCGTTTCGTATAGTTTTCCGTTTAGGTCGCAATTAGGGAATTTGTTAGAAATCGATGTTTTCGCGGATAAAAATCGATATAAGTCGTGATGTATGAGTACCCTGTGTCTATGAACCTTTGTTGATACTTGTTTCATTGTTTGGAATGGATTTGGGGAAGAAATGGAAATTTTGGGGGTTTTGGAACAGTGTGCACGCAGCAGAATTTTTCTGCATCTGGTGCAGAGCGCCGGGCGAAGGCTTTGGAGCGCCGGGCGATTCGTCCTTTCGCCGGGCGATTTTGAGAGGCGCAGAGGTTCCAAGTTTCTGTCTCTTTTGAGTTTTAGGGGAGGAAGTTACGCCGCTGCTTCGCCGGGCGATGCAGAGGCGAAGGGAGCACCGTCGGGCGGTCTTTGGGTAGCGCCGGGCGCTGCTGGGGAATTTTGATTGTTTTGTTTTCTTTGAAATTGCATAACTTTTGATCTGTAACTCGGATCGAGACGTTCTTTGTACCAATGGAAAGCTTATAAAATGTACTTTCTGATGATGATGATTTTGGGATTGTTAGCCGATTAAATTTTGTCGGGAAATTGGGAATGTGTCGTTTGGTTTACTTTTAACGTCGTATTTGTGTGCGACTTGTGTGTTATCGTGTTATATGTTGTTGAGGCGTACCATATGACTTGTATGACGTTATATGATGTGAATGTACATGATGAAATGTTGTGATGATGGGTGGTGGCCCTATGGCTAATATGTGCATTGTTTTGGATTAGACTTCGATGCGTGATTAAAGATGTTGTTGTATGTTAAAACACATTGTTTGATTGAATGTCAATGTATGATGTAATGAGATGTGGTGGGTAGCCTTTGTGGTGTGAATCCCTTGTGGAAGTCATTGTGATTTGTAGGATTGTTGTGGTCGATGGTGAGTAATTCTTGATGTGAATTGATATGGGTGTAAATGATGAAATGCTATTTGTTGTGGGTTGTAGTTAGTGATAAATACATTGTTTAAGTAAGTATCAATGTATGTGGCTTCGAGTGTATGATTAATGTATGATATGGCGGCCTATGTGGCGTAGATCCACAGCAAGATGAATGGTAAGGTATTGATTATCATGGGATTGCTATAATAGTAATATTTGGTGTGTGGAATGGATTCCAATTGTGTTAGGATACTCATTGGGGTAGAATGGCTTATATGTCATTCCTAGTGAGGTATTAATGTTTTGGTCGAACACATTAGGGTAGAATGACTGTATGTTGTTCCTAGTGTTGTTGTTGTACTCATTAGGGTAGAATGACTTTATGTCATTCCTAGTGATGTACAATTGAGTTGTCGTGTCCACTGGGGTAGAATGACTATGTTGTCATTCCTAGTGGGATACTCATTGGGGTAGAATGACTATGTTGTCATTCCTAATGAGGTGTGCACTGGGGTAGAATGACGTTGATGTCATTCCTAGTGTGGTGTCCACTAGGGTAGAATGACTATGTTGTCATTCCTAGTGGGATATTCATTAGGGTAGAATGACTGCATGTTGTTCCTAGTGTTGTTGTTGTACTCATTAGGGTAGAATGACTTTATGTCATTCCTAGTGATGTACAATTGAGTTGTCGTGTCCACTGGGGTAGAATGACTATGTTGTCATTCCTAGTGGGATACTCATTAGGGTAGAATGATTATGTTGTCACTCCTAATGAGGTGTGCACTGGGGTAGAATGACGTTGATGTCGTTCCTAGTGTGGTGTCCACTAGGGTAGAATGACTATGTTGTCATTCCTAGTGGGATATTCATTAGGGTAGAATGACTGTATGTTGTTCCTAGTGTTGTTGTTGTACTCATTAGGGTAGAATGACTTTATGTCATTCCTACTGATGTACAATTGAGTTGTCGTGTCCACTGGGGTAGAATGACTATGTTGTCATTCCTAGTGGGATACTCATTGGGGTAGAATGACTATGTTGTCATTCCTAATGAGGTGTGCACTGGGGTAGAATGGCGTTGATGTCGTTCCTAGTGTGGTGTCCACTAGGGTAGAATGACTATGTTGTCATTCCTAGTGGGATATTCATTGGGGTAGAATGACGATGTTGTCATTCCTAATGAGAGGTGCACTAGGGTAGAATGACTATGTTGTCGTTCCTAGTGAGGTATGTATTGGGGTAGAATGACTATGCTGTCATTCCCAGTTATGTGATGCGTGGTATTGTCGGGTCGTGTGCCCATGTGGGGTGTGAGCGATCCATAAACTTCGTGTGCCCGTGTGGGGTGTGAGCGACAGATTGGTTTCAGAGGGAATCTGCTATAACCTCGTGTGCCCAGGTGGGGTGTGAGCGATGATTATAGACGATCGTGTGCCCATGTGGGGTGTGAGCGATCGGGTCGTGTGCCCGGGTGGGGTGTGAGCGATCCATAAACATTGTGTGCCCATGTGGGGTGTGAGCAATGGGTGAACATCGTAGGCCCAACGGGGAGTTACATTGGTAACGAGCGATGGTTCCAGCAGAGTTCCTGAGTGAACTAGTGATGAGATATGAAATCTTAGAGTCGGTACCGCATATGCATTTGCATAGAGAGTCGTTGTGTCGGTCTCTTTGCATCTGCATGAATTATGATTGCATTGGTTATATGTGGAAAATCATGATTTGAGTGATTATGTGTGGGAATTGTGCATTGACTTGTGATGTGTTGAGATTGTGATAGCTTTGGTAAATTATTATGCATAGGTGATAAATGCATTGGTTGTGAGTGTTATGTTTTGTGTGAAAACGTATGATATGTGATTAGATTGGTATAATCGTTATATGCTATGTGGTTGAATTGTTAGGGATATGTTATGTATTGGTGGCATGCTATATGTGTTAGTATGTGATGTATGTGGTGAGAAATATTATATATGTGAATTTATTTGTGTTGTGGCATATTATTATGCAATCTTGGTTTAGTTGTTATTTCTCACCCTTCTGCTGTTTTATAATGCTCTATGAGGCATTGCAGATTAGAGTTGCTGGAGGTCTTTTTGGTGAAGATTAGTCCTCCGTTCTGTTATCGGTCTTGGTGTCTGCTCTGATACGTAGCACGTGAGTCGGGGAACGATTATACATATAAGTATATATATTTGTTGGATATATTTGGTAGTACTTTTGTATATATCGTAGAGGTTCTAAAATGATTTATTTTGTAAAACAAGCCAGTTATGGATCTTTCCGTTTTATTCCATAATTGACCTTTCCTTTTTGTTGGAAAAAGTTTCCCCTTTTGTGGGCATTATATTTGTGCTATGTATTAAAAATATTGAGCAGGGATTGTATTTTATTTCTTTTAGTGTGGCATCCCTGTTTCTGTAGGAAAAATAAATTTTTAGCTACTATGATTTTATTTATGTATTATTTATTCGCGATGGGAATATGGGTGTTACATTAGTGGTATCAGAGCAGGTCCGTCCGTCCGGCCAAGTTGTTGAGTCTGTTGGTGTGACAGTTGAATACTGTCGATGTTGTTTGTTCTTTAGTACGTGATATGTGTGTGAAAGCACTGTCAGTACTTTCTGGTTTCTCTAATCTTTTGTCTTCAGGTGTGAGATAGAGATAAGTGGGGGAGAAGCTGGTACTTCTCCAAGTTGCTTCAGGTGTGGAGCGTTGGCTCAGTATGTTGTGAATTGCAAGATTGTAAGTGCTCTTTGGACAGTGTGGTTCCCGGTTCTGGAAGGAATGCGGAGGTAAGGTTTATGTCGACTAAGGATTTGTGCCTTAGGTAGTTTTGTACAGGATGCAAGGGATGCTATTATAGTTTGGTAAAGGCGGTCTATGCCCCATCATGATTGTCGGCTGTCTATTGACAAATTGAGGAACTGATCACCCTTAATCTCTTGTTGATAGCAGACGGGAATTATGATTGGATGGGATGGACGTGTCTTTCCGGCTTTAATAGAGGTGTGGAATGAATTGTTTGGAATTAAAGAAAGTGATTACGGATTGCTTCGATGAGTTGATTAAGATTCTTATATCAGAAGATGAGACGGTTTAGAGATTGATATGTTGGGCAAGTTGGGAAGTTATTGAGAGAGAATGATTGGGTATTGTTAAAAGTTGTTCTCAGAGAGTAGAGTGTGAACTCAAATTGGACAAAGGTAAGGATTTGAGGGTTGGATCTGCTGAGTAAGTAAAAGAACTTTTAGGACGTGAAACTAAGATGTTGTTATGTTTGTGATAATAGTTTTCTAGAAATTGGCAGAAAGGACACAATGAGGAGCTATTGATTGTGCGTGATTTTCATATGTATTCCCGGATGGAATATTAGATGTTAGTATTAGAAGTACCTCGACTGATAGAGCAGTTGGAAGATTTACTGGAAAAAGGGATTTGTGAGACCAGGTGTGTCGTCTTAGAGAGCTCCAGTATTGATAGTAATACAAGGAACTGATGATTGAATGGAATAACAAGCCTGTGGTGTATGATGTTATTTACCCGGTTAAGCTTGTACGTGAGTAACCAGTTACCCCGTGAAAAGGTTTGCGAAAGCTTTAAGAATTTATATCTTTTGCAGTTTGGTTGGACATTACGACGTGCAGTGATGTTAGTAATGCGTCGGTAATGTTTGTGGAGTAGAGGAATCATATCTTCCATACTTATTTGGATAGGTTCGTAATGGTTTCGATTGAGGATATTTGGGTCTGTTATAAACTCCGAGGAATAACAGGTAGAGTGTTTGAGATTTGAATTACCAGTGTTAAAAAGGGGCGAAGTTTTATGCTAAGTTATTCAAGTGAGAATTTGGATTGAAAATGTTATTTTTCTCGGATATGTTATTTCGGATGAGAGTATGGTTATGGATCCATCGAAAGTAGATGCAGTTCTACATTGAGAGACTCTAAAGTTGGTTAAGGAGATTAGAAACTTTTGGGCTCAGTTGGTTATTACTGCAGGTTATAGAAGACTTCGCTAAGTTCGTAGTTCTATTATCTAAGGTGACTTGCAAAAGTTAAGTCGTTTGTTTGGGAAGTTTGTTGTAAGGAAAGTTTCGGAAAGCTGAAGTAGAAGTTGTCTACGGCTCCAGTTTTGATTCTGTGTGATCCTAATGAACTGTTTGTGAGGTATTGGGATGCGTCCTTGATGAGTTTAGTTAGTGTGGTAATGCAAGAGGGTAAAATCGTGGTTTATGCTTTACGCCAATTGAGGATTCATAAAAGGATCGATACTATTCAGGATCTAGAGTTAGTTGCAATTGTATTGTGCTGGAATGATTGGAAGTATCATCTTTCTGGTTCTAGGTTCAAATTGTTTGGTAATCGCAAGAGTTTAGAGTACTTGGTTGGTTTGAAGGAATAGAGTATGAGACAATGAGGATGGTTAGAATTGTGATGAGTTATGACTTCCATTGGAATTCGTGACAAGTTATGAATTTTGCTTGGATTATCCTTCGGGAAAAAGCTGATGTTGTGCCTAGAGGGTAAGGTCGAGAGTTGTTATGCATGTCGGTTTTGATGGTCAGAGAATTAGAGATATTTGAGCAGTTCTGAGGCTTGTGTCTGGGGTGCGAGATAACACAGTAGAGAGTGAGGACGGGTATATTAACAGTGAAAAGTAGTTCTTGGTGAATATGAAAACAAGTTAGACTTTGGACGTAAGATGGGTAGACTAGAGGATTTAGAGTAATCAGAGTGCGCAGCGGAAGCGTGATATGGCACATTTTGTATGTGTGTGTGGAACTTTCTGTTCTTGTTTGGGTTGTGGTCTCGTTTCCATGGTAATGGTAACGATCTTGTTGTGTTTCGGTTCAAGAGTGAACCTGTGAGTTTGTGCTTGGATATTCTTGAGTTGTGAGTTGGTCGTCAAGTGCATTGTATGGGCTTTGCATCTTGTCGTTGTTGTTGTGGTAGTGGTCGTATTATTATTGTTGTTATGGTTACTGTTAGCGAGGTGGTTTGTCAGTTGTGTTATTCGCGGTGTGCCTTTGGTTGGCTTGTTGGTTTGATTTGTCGGATGCGAGAGTCGTGTCAGGAGCTGTTGGTATCAGGATATTTTCGAGGACGAAAATGTCCAAGTGGGGGAGAGTTGTAACGCCCCGATTTGTTTTATGGTATTTAATTATTTCAAATATGTGAATTTATGGAATGTGTGAATTTATTTTATTATTTTCATTTATATGAATTAAGTGTTTTACCCGCTAATTGGTTAATTTCATTGATAGGTAAAATATTTGCATCAAATTATAATTTCTTTTCAACTTTAATTTCCCGAAGTATATTTTTATCGCTGTTTATGTTTTATCGCGTTTTGAGAGCGTTTGCGAGATATTTGAGCTGAGGAGTATTTTGGTCTTTTTAGGGGATAGATATTTGTTAATATAAGAAAATAGAAAGAAATAGAGAGAAAAAGGGGAGTGAAAGAAGAAAAAGAGAAAAAGAAGAGGAAAAGGAGAAATAAAGGGAGAAGAGGAAAATCATCAAGAACAAAGCGTGATCTTCGATTAATCGGGTAAGGGTGAGAAGTTTCAATTATCTCTTGCTTGTATATGTATATGTGTATGTTTTGTGTGTTGTGTGGATCGTTTCGTATAGTTTTCCGTTTAGGTCGCAATTAGGGAATTTGTTAGAAATCGATGTTTTCACGGATAAAAATCGATATAAATCGTGATGTATGAGTACCCTGTGTCTATGAACCTTTGTTGATACTTGTTTCATTGTTTGGAATGGATTTGGGGAAGAAATGGAAATTTTGGGGGTTTTGGAACAGTGTGCACGCAGCAGAATTTTTCTGCATCTGGTGCAGAGCGCCGGGCGAAGGCTTTGGAGCGCCGGGCGATTCGTCCTTTCGCCGGGCGATTTTGAGAGGCGCAGAGGTTCCAAGTTTCTGTCTCTTTTGAGTTTTAGGGGAGGAAGTTACGCCGCTGCTTCGCCGGGCGATGCAGAGGCGAAGGGAGCACCGTCGGGCGGTCTTTGGGTAGCGCCGGGCGCTGCTGGGGAATTTTGATTGTTTTGTTTTCTTTGAAATTGCATAACTTTTGATCCGTAACTCGGATCGGGACGTTCTTTGTACCAATGGAAAGCTTATAAAATGTACTTTCTGATGATGATGATTTTGGGATTGTTAGCCGATTAAATTTTGTCGGGAATTTGGGAATGTGTCGTTTGGTTGACGTTTAACGTCGTATTTGTGTACGACTTGTGTGTTATCGTGTTATATGTTGTTGAGGCGTACCATATGACTTGTATGACGTTATATGATGTGAATGTGCATGATGAAATGTTGTGATGATGGGTGGTGGCCCTATGGCTAATATGTGCATTGTTTTGGATTAGACTTCGATGCGTGATTAAGGATGTTGTTGTATGTTAAAACACATTATTTGATTGAATGTCAATGTATAATGTAATGAGATGTTGTGGGTAGCCTTTGTGGTGTGAATCCCTTGTGGAAGTCATTGTGATTTGTAGGATTGTTGTGGTCGATGCTGAGTAATTCTTGATGTGAATTGATATGGGTGTAAATGATGAAATGCTATTTGTTGTGGGTTGTAGTTAGTGACAAATACATTGTTTAAGTAAGTATCAATGTATGTGGCTTTGAGTGTATGATTAATGTATGATATGGCGGCCTCTGTGGCGTAGATCCACAGCAAGATGAATGGTAAGGTATTGATTATCATGGGATTGCTATAATAGTAATATTTGGTGTGTGGAATTGATTCCAATTGTGTTAGGATACTCATTGGGGTAGAATGGCTTATATGTCATTCCTAGTGAGGTATTAATGTTTTGGTCGAACACATTAGGGTAGAATGACTGTATGTTGTTCCTAGTGTTGTTGTTGTATTCATTAGGGTAGAATGACTTTATGTCATTCCTAGTGATGTACAATTGAGTTGTCGTGTCCACTGGGGTAGAATGACTATGTTGTCATTCCTAGTGGGATACTCATTGGGGTAGAATGACTATGTTGTCATTCCTAATGAGGTGTGCACTGGGGTAGAATGACGTTGATGTCGTTCCTATTGTGGTGTCCACTAGGGTAGAATGACTATGTTGTCATTCCTAGTGGGATATTCATTAGGGTAGAATGACTGTATGTTGTTCCTAGTGTTGTTGTTGTACTCATTAGGGTAGAATGACTTCATGTCATTCCTAGTGATGTACAATTGAGTTGTCGTGTCCACTGGGGTAAAATGACTATGTTGTCATTCCTAGTGGGATACTCATTGGGGTAGAATGACTATGTTGTCATTCCTAATGAGGTGTGCACTGGGGTAGAATGACGTTGATGTCGTTCCTAGTGTGGTGTCCACTAGGGTAGAATGACTATGTTGTCATTCCTAGTGGGATATTCATTGGGGTAGAATGACGATGTTGTCATTCCTAATGAGAGGTGCACTAGGGTAGAATGACTATGTTGTCGTTCCTAGTGAGGTATGTATTGGGGTAGAATGACTATGCTGTCATTCCCAGTTATGTGATGCGTGGTATTGTCGGGTCGTGTGCCCATGTGGGGTGTGAGCGATCTATAAACGTCGTGTGCCCGTGTGGGGTATGAGCGACAGATTGGTTCCAGAGGGAATCCGCTATAACCTCGTGTGCCCAGGTGGGGTGTGAGCGATGATTATAGACGATCGTGTGCCCATGTGGGGTGTGAGCGATCGGGTCGTGTGCCCGGGTGGGGTGTGAGCGATCCATAAACATTGTGTGCCCATGTGGGGTGTGAGCAATGGGTGAACATCGTAGGCCCAACGGGGAGTTACATTGGTAACGAGCGATGGTTCCAGCAGAGTTCCTGAGTGAACTAGTGATGAGATATGAAATCTTGGAGTCGGTACCGCATATGCATTTGCATAGAGAGTCGTTGTGTCGGTATCTTTGCATCTGCATGAATTATGATTGCATTGGTTATATGTGGAAAATCATGATTTGAGTGATTATGTGTGGGAATTGTGCATTGACTTGTGATGTGTTGAGATTGTGATAGCTTTGGTAAATTATTATGCATAGGTGATAAATGCATTGGTTGTGAGTGTTATGTTTTGTGTGAAAACGTATGATATGTGATTAGATTGGTATAATCGTTATATGCTATATGGTTGAATTGTTAGGGATATGTTATGTATTGGTGGCATGCTATATGTGTTAGTATGTGATGTATGTGGTGAGAAATATTATATATGTGAATTTATTTGTGTTGTGGCATATTATTATGCAATCTTGGTTTAGTTGTTATTTCTCACCCTTCTGTTGTTTTATAATGCTCTATGAGGCATTGCAGATTAGAGTTACTGAAGGTCTTTTTGGTGAAGATTAGTCCTCCGTTCTGTTATCGGTCTTGGTGTCTCCTCTGATACGTAGCACGTGAGTCGGGGAACGATTATACATATAAGTATATATATTTGTTGGATATATTTGGTAGTACTTTTGTATATATCGTAGAGGTTCTAAAATGATTTATTTTGTAAAACAAGCCAGTTATGGATCTTTCCGTTTTATTCCATAATTGACCTTTCCTTTTTGTTGGAAAAAGTTTCCCCTTTGTGGGCATTATATTTGTGCTATGTATTAAAAATATTGAGCAGGGATTGTATTTTATTTCTTTTAGTGTGGCATCCCTGTTTCTGTCGGAAAAATAAATTTTTAGCTACTCTAATTTTATTTATGTATTATTTATTCGCGATGGGAATATGGGTGTTACACGCCGCACTCCAGGTGAACAGATCGACGTTGCCGTTAAGGCATTTCTTCAACTCCTTCTTGATCTTTTCAGGGAGACTAGCACCTATCTTCACTCCCCGGTGGGGGTTATTGCTGAAGGTGATGATCTCGAATTCCCCATCTGGGACAGGTCGCAAAAGTGCAGAAGTCGGGGAGCTTATTGCTCCTGACTGTTTTTCATGATCCTCTCTACCCTCTTCAGGAAGCCTGTTGTCGAGGTCGATGATATGCACAGGAAGCGTGGGCTTTTTGTTTGGCTGGCCACCTTCAGCTGGAACCTCATCCTCTCTTGGGCGCTTTGCTGATTTTGCCGTCGTCGCGATCTGGTTTTGCCCTTTTGTTGCGGCTTCAAAGCATCTGCGAGCATCCTCGATGTCGCCATGCAGAGTTGCGACGTGCCCTTTCTTAGTATAGTACTTGAGTTTGAGGTGGACCGTAGAGGGGACATCAATGAGTTCTGCAAGAGCTGGCCTGCCGAGGATGCACTGATAAAGTGACGGGAAATCAATGACTAAGAACTGCGTTTTGATTGTCTGAGATGCCTCTTCCTCGCCAAAAGTGACTGGTATCTCCATGTAACCCCAAGGTCGGGCTGTTGCCCCGTTGAATCCTTGGAGGTCCGATCCCATGTATGGTGAGAAGTTGGACTTATTCAGTTTCAATGCGCGGAACAGGTTGGTATACATGATGTCCACGGAACTGCCCTGGTCGACCAGGATTCTCTGAACATCGGTAGAGGACAATTTGGCCCTGATCAGCAGAGGGATATGGGAATTTGGGGATCCCCCGGGCAGTTCTTCTCGGTAAAACGTGATCGACTGCGAACGTCCTTTACTTTTTCTGATCGTGGACAACTGATCGGGGCTACTGTCTATCAGCTGCTCAAACTTTCGCTTGATGAACCCTATTGTAAGCTCATGGTACCCCCCACATGAGATGACCATGGCCGTAGGGAAGGCTTCCCAGGTTCTGTGTATGAATACCTGGGAAGTCGTATCGAGGTGGTCAGGAACGAAGAAGTCATCTGGTCGTCTGATGGCCATCGCGACCTGCTGGGGAGGACTGGATTGGGCTGATTCCGCCTCTTTCTTCTGATCGGATGTGTCTCGTCAAGAAGACTCTCCCTTCTTCACGTACTGCTTTAGGTGACCCTCTTTGATGAGGATCTCAATTGCGTCCTTAAGATGCACGCAATCTTCTGTCACGTGGCCGTGACTACGGTGGAAACGACAGTATTTGCTTTTGTCGACGTTCCCTTTGGATGTGGTTGGTTTAGGGAACCTGACACCCTTTTGTTTAAATTCTGTGTTGATGCATTCGGAGAGAATGCGCTCGCGCGAGGTCGTGAGCATGGTGTACTCCGTAAACCGGCCAGCTGGCCCTTTGCTTTCGCGAGGACGCTCATCGCGCCTTTTCTTTTTCCCTTGCCGGGATGATCCCGACTCTTCTTTTTTTGATGCCCGGGGTGCTTCGCGATCTTTTAAGTCCCGGGCATGGAATGCAGCTTCTTTTTCCTCGTAACGGATGTAGTCCTCAGCTTTGCGAAGGAGTTCCGTCAGTGTCCGGGGAGCTTCGATCCCCACTGCCTTACGGAAATCGCTTTTGGGTCGGAGTCCCTTTTCGAGGAGGTACTTTTTCATGTGATCCGTTGTTCGGACTTCCACCGCTTCTTTGTTAAATCTTTCAATGTATGCCCGCATGGATTCATCCCTGCCTTGTATAATGGCCTCCAGTGTAGCCTCCGACTTAGGATGTCGTTGGGAAGCTGTGAAATGGTGGGAAAACTGGCTCTTTAACTCTCTCCATGAAGAGATGGATCCGCGAGGAAGTCGTTTGAACCATGTCATTGCTCCCTTTCTCAAGGTGATGGGGAACATTTTGCATCTGATAGCCCCGGAGACACCGTGATATTGGAGCATAACTTCTATATTTTCGATAAGCTCGCGGGGATCAGACGTCCCGTCATAGGTTGTCAACGTGGGTGGTTTCTCCAATCCGCGGGGGATTCGAGTGTCCAGGATGTCTCTTGTGAAAGGGCCGTGAACGTCATCGTCACTGCTGGAACTAGGAGAACGCGAAAGGGAACGGCTGTGACCGAGGCTTCGACTTCGGCGAGGAGAACGTCCGCGTGCGCGTCGGTGCTCGTACTTATCTGAGTGTTGAGACCTCTTGGATACCGAGGAGTGCCTGGATCTTCGTGGGGGAGACTGATGGCGTCGTCGTGCTAGATCGGGTGTAGGGTTTCTCGATCTTGGGCGTTTCCTCTCCGGGGAGAGGTCGTTGCGTCTTCGCTTCGAGGGAGTTCGTGGACACGGGGAAAGACTCATCATTTTTTTTTGAAGCAAGGCGCTCCTGAATGATATGCTCGAGAGCATTGATCTTCTCCCCTTGCTGGAGGATTAGGAGGTTCGAGTTGTTAAGAGATGCGATGAGCGCTGCGGTGCTCGGATCAGTATCTTGGAGAACCGGGATGGGCTCGAAGGTGAGCTCCACGGCTGGTGCCCGTGGCTTTGGTTCGTCGGGTTTTGGGGAAGCAGGCATTCCGTCTCTTCGGTCACTTTCCTGCGGGATATGCCCGACGAAAGTGTGGTCGTTGTTGTTGTCCATAGAGGCCACAAAGTCTTGGTGAACATCGTTCTTGATGAAAGCCATGTCGATCTGAGATTTGAAAGGATGAAGATTTGGTCTTTGTTGTGCAAGAGAGAATCTTGGTTAAAGACGGGGAAGCTGGGTTTCCCACAAACGGCGCCACTGATCGGAGATGACCAGAAGGAGATCGTCGTGGCCTTCGTGTAGGGCAGGAGTTGATGTTCGTAGGGGAGGAGAATGGGGGGTGTACCTGCAAGGTACTCCGATGCCAAAGTGAGAGTTTGGACAAGAGGAGAAAAGCAAGTACAAAGTAAGAATGTAAGAGATTAAATACCTGACCCTCTCAAGTGAGAGGGTATTTATAATATACCCCCAGCGCGGGGCCAAGATCTCTCCTCGCGAGTAGTATGCCTGCTCGGCGAATGTGAGACTGCCAAGTGGAAGACACAGCGCGTGGTCCTCTGACTTGGTCCAACTATCCCCGCAAATTTCGGGGAGGTAGCTGGTCGCGTGAACTGACAAGCGCGTGGTGGGGACGTGCCCAACGGCTATATTGTGTCCAACAACTTTATTGTGCCTATTGGGTTAGTTCGCCAGCTATACTAGATTAGATTGGGTCTGGTCCTTAAGGGCAGGAAGCCCTGCCCGGTCCAGAACAACAACGAAAATATTAAATTTGAACTTGTTACATAGAAAACATACTTTGTCTGTGGTGAAGAACTGTGTGCAATCGCTACACGAATCCGTAAATGACCCTGCCGGTTCCGGACCACACAAAGCAAACATTTTTGGAAATTTGCAATATGCGTTCCGGAAATTTAGAAAATTTTGAAATTTACAAAAATATGCGTACCAAAAATTTAGAAAATTTTGAAATTTTAAATAAAAAAAAAAGTGAAATTTTTTTGTAAAAATAGTAAATTTTTTAAATAAATAATAACATCAATATTTTTGGAATATTAAAAATATAAGAGGTACCAGATATGAAAGTGGGGTGAGAGGTAGAATCTCCCAATTGTTGTGTTGTAATTTAAAAGGTGGCCTTATTATGTTCTTCTCGGTCCACCAGACCCCAAGCACAAGCTAGGTATGGAATAAGTGTTTGAAATAACACGACATATTTTTTGTCGCATTATACTAAATTTTGCTTTGTTAGGGAAATCTCACTTGGTTTTTTAGAGATGGTTTTTCTTTATACGTTAAAAAAGGGATTTTGAAGTGTTTCATTGTGCTTTTGTTCAGCGATTCGATTATCAAGGGAATTTATTCTTTCTATTTAGCTTTGTGTGTGCCTGTCTTGTATTGGCAACAGTTTATCATATATTATGATTTATATTTGGCTTTATTAGTCAGGAATTTCCTTAATTAGGGAAGGCAAAAAAATCTATACATATCGATAAAATCCGTCACGGATATAAGGCGGGTAGATTAATAAATATTTATGAATAAAATAAATGAATATTTAAATATCTGTTAATGAATATGAATACGAATTTAAAAATATACGTGCTCGCAGATATTCATATCCGTTAATAAATCATAAAAATCATTTAAAAATATCATTAGTTTATTATACCTTATATTTTTATCTTATAAAAAAATTAGTTTTCTTATATATATATATATATATATATATATATATATATATATATATATATATATATATATATATTAATTTTCTTTGAATAAAACATTTCACATTTCATTCAAATAATATTAGACATTTGATATTTAAACTCTTCAATACTACATACATCACTTCAACATTTTCACAGTCCAACTAACTAGTGTCGTCATTGTAACGCCCCGATTTGTTTAATTCTATTTGTTTATTTCATTTAATTGAATTTTGTGAAATATGTGAATTTATTGTATTTTACCTGCTAATTGGTTCATTTCTCAGATAGATAAAATATTTGTATTAAATTATTATTTCTTTTCAACTTTTATTTCCAAAATATATTTCATCGGTATGCTTATGTGTTATCGCATTTTGAGAGCGTTTGAGGGATATTTGAGCGTAAGGGCAAAATGATCATTTTGGGTAGTTAGATATTTTGTTATAAATAGAAATAGAGAGAGAGAAATAGAAAGAAAAGAAAAAGAAGAGAAAGAAAAGGAAAAGAAGAGAAAAGAGAGGAAAGAAAGGGAGAAGAGGAGAAAGAGAAGAAAATCGAAGATTCTCCGTTTCAAGCGCGATTAATCGGGTAAGGGTGAGAAGTTTCAATTATATCATGCTTGTATATGTATATGTATGTTTTGTTTGAATGTTTGGGGGTGAAAATATATGTTTTCTATTTGGATTAATTTGTGAGTAATTCGTAGAAATCGATGTTTTCACGGATGAAATTCGATATAAACTGCGTAGAATACTCGTTGATTATGTTTAAACATGTTTTGGTTGTTCTGGTATGAATTAGAAGGGTTTGGGTTATAAAAATGATGTATTTTGGTCCCATATGACCTAGGTTGACGCTGCTGCGAATTCTGGGTTTCGCGGGTTCGCCTAGCGAACCCCAGCGAAGGAACGGGCGAACGTTCGCTAGATGGTTCGCCTAGCGAACTTTATGACTATTTTCCATTGCCTTGGTTCGCTAGGGTTCGCCTAGCGAATACTGGAGCGAACATGATATTTTCCAATTTTGTTTTCGTCGTAATTTTCAAACCGTAAGTCCGTTTTGGTCGCCGTTCGAAGCGTTGGAAAGCTAATGAAAAGCTCTTTCTATTAAAAATGGTTTGGAGAGCAGTAGATGAATTATTTAGGTCGTGGTTTTGGAAAAGTGTTGGGTTGTCGGGTTTTATCGCGTACAATGTGTGCGATTGATGTGTTAGCATGATATATGCTTGTGACATGTAACGTGTAGCTTGTAGACTGTTATATGATGTGAATATACATGATGAAATGTTGTGCATGATTGATACCTATTGGTGATGGATGTATGATATTTGAATGGTGTTGTTTTGTCGACTTTGTCGTTGTCATTGTGCGTAATTGATGCATACCATGCAATGTGTTGTTGATATGGATAGTGTATGACTTGTGTACTGTTGTGTGACGAAAATGAGTGAAATACATATGGTGTTGATGATTTGTGGCCTTATGGCAAATATGTGCATTGTTTTCGTGTTACACTTCGATGCATGATCAATGATGTCGTTATGATGTGCTGTGAGTAGTATTTGTGGTGTGAATCCTTGTGAAATGAATTGTGATGACATGATTGTTGTGGTTGGTGATTTGTGATGATAATGCATGTGATGACATGTTGTGATGATAAAGTGTGGCCGAAAGGCATATGAATATGATATGTTGTAATTGGTTTTATATGCATGTTTATGATTACATGTATGTGTGAAAATGAATTGCTTACGTGAAGTTCAATGTATGCTAATTGGTGGCCGTATGGCAAGAAAATGCATTGTTGGATTGATTTCTAATGCATGAATAAAGATGGTGAAATAATTCATATTGATGAATTGTATGTGATTGTAAGAGATGAATGCATGACAATGTTTGTATATATGTATGCATTTCAAGAATGTCTTGTGTCATTTTGCATGTGAAGCATCATGAAATACATTCTTGTGTTGAGCGATTCTAATGAGAATCCGTGGTAACATCGTGTGCCTATGTGAGGTGTGAGCGATGATTACGAACGATTGTGTGCCTATGTGGGGTGTGAGCAATCGGATTGTGTGCCTAGGTGAGGTGTGAGCAATCGGATTGTGTGCCTAGGTGAGGTGTGAGCAATCAGATCGTGTGCCCGCGTGTGGGGTGTGAGCGATCGGGTCGTGTGCCCAGGTGGGGTGTGAGCAATCCATAAACATTGTGTGCCCATGTGGGGTGTGAGCAATGAGTGAACATCGTAGGCCCGACGGGGAGTTACATTGGTAACGAGCGATGGTTCCAATAAGTTCCTGAGTGAACTTGAGATGATTGAGTCGGTACCGCATTGCATTTGCATAGAGTCGTGAGTGGGTCTCTATGATTTGCATTTATCATCTCTATAATTTTGAATTGATGAATAAACAAGAATATGAATGTTTATGTGGAATGATAAGAATTGTGATAGTGTGCATGATGAATATGCTTGGTTTTGTATAGATATATACATTGTGATGTATATGAGTTTGTTGTGATGAATTGTGGTGAGAATTGTGAAGGGATGTGTTATGTGTGGAAAATCATGATTCGATTTATTATGTGTGATATGTTATGTATTGGTGCCATGTTATATGTGTTAGTATGTGATGTATGTGGTGAGAAATATTATATATGTGAATTATCTGTGTTGTGGCATATTATTATGCAATCTTGTTATAGTTGTTATTTCTCACCCTTCTGCTGGAATATGCTTTTTATGGCATAGTGCAGATTGTCAGCTTTAGAGGCGTGGAGGCAAGTGGAAGAGTTAGATCTTCGGTTGCTTAGGTCTTGGTGTCTGCTCTGATACGTAGCACGGGAGTCGGGGAACGATTATGTTATATATGTATATATTTGTAGGATATATTTTGTATGAATATTTTGGTGTATAAAACAGTTTATTTTGTAAAACAAGTCGGTTATGGATCTTTCCGTTTTATTCCATAATTGACATTTCCTTTATTATGGAAAAAGTTTCCCCCTTGAGGGTACTCTATTTTATGCTATGTATCAAATTTATAAGCAGGGATGATGTTTTGTCTATTTAAATGTGACATCCTTGTTTCTGTCGGAAAAATAAATTTTTAGTTACTCTGATTTTATTTATGTATTATTTATTCGCGGTGGGAATTGGGGTGTTATAGTCATTCCCCTGTCAAACCAGTGTCTTCCTTCCTACTCCCCTGTCAAACCAGTGTCTCTCTTCCTACTACTCTGTAGTCCGCTCTTCCATCATAACTCACAATCACAATATCTTTTATTTGTTTGGTTAAAAATGAAATGTATGTATATTATGTTTAGATCTAATTATGTTTTAGTGAATAAGAAGAAAATTAATGTGATAAAATTGTATTGTTAAATTAAGAGCTAATTGTATGAATGTTAAGTGATAATAACTTTTTGTGTCATTAAATGAAGTTAAATTTTTTTAAATAATTAATTTTTACAAAAAAATATTATCCATAGATATCTGTAAAACCCGCGAATTACCCACTTAATGGATACCTGCATGGATATGTGGCGGATATAAATATCATATTTATCGAACGGGGTGGATATGGAAATCATATTATCCGTCCCCATGAATATCCATTTATGTTCCTATCCTTAACATAATTTCAAATTTCACTTTTTTTCCTTATCCAATAAATATTATATTTTAGTCCCTTAAAAACCATTTCTTTAGACATATTAATTTTTTTCGGTTAAATGTTGATAAAAACGTTAAGTTGTGATGATGTGTCATGACAACATGACAAATATTAAAATAGTGAATCATCAATTTAATTAAGGGACTAAATTCAAACCTTATAGTTAGTTAATAAGTTAGATAAGATATCAATCAAAATGCAATTAAAATTACCATACCATACCAGAACTTTATAACATTTTATCATATCATAACCTATTATTTATCAATAGAATATTGAATTTAACGGAATCAAACTAGAATTTTATTACATTGGTTGATTAAAACGAAAAACATTAAACCAAAATGGAGAATTAAGCAACAAGTGCTTATGTGCTCTTATAGATAATGAACTTAGTATCTCTCTTTACATTGATTGAATAGCATGTAACCCTTTTCAAACAAAAGAACCAATACACTTTGGTAGAAGAAACAAGAACATATTCAGCGCATAAACCTTTTCCATATATGTAATTAACTCGCGATTCCAAACGTTGTCCACCAGAGTAGAGTACGAGTTTAGTCCAAGGAAAGCACAATGACCAACAAGCTTTGGCTCAGAAAATGTCATCCACTTAGCTATAGGTGATTGAATTCCATCACACCCTATTGTAATTTGTTATACATGAAATTAATTTTTCAACACTTTTCAGGACCAGAGCTTCAAAATTTGAAACACAAACCAAATGTTTTGTCTACACCGCATTGTAGATAGTTGGCTTTGTCAATTTAGGAACTGATGATATATGGTAAAGTGATATGTTTGATACTAGTGTAACTATCTCTTATTCATTTGCAATTATTGATTTCTAGGATTGTAACTTGTAAGATGTTCTTTAAATCTCTTGTACAAACACCCAACAAAGGTCATTTGATTCCACAAGGCAATCTAGATTAGTGAGCCAAACAATGTTAAATTAAAAGTTAAAACAATAGAATTTAACAAAAAAATTACATAAAATTCACTACCTGGTAAGGCTAGCCATACTTGAAAAGAAAAACCATTTTCTTGTCCAAATAGAAATATATAAAGTGGTTTGTTTCATGAGTAACATATGAATCTGCAAAAAGAAAGAAATTTACATGAACACGCTTCAATCATTATCTTGGTTTGTCATTTGAATCATTAGAACATCCTATAAATGGGTCATGATGGTGAGGTAATCACTCCCTATCTTTGTGAAAAAGAGTTCGCCGCAAGATGTAGTTCCTAATTTCTGCGACAAGACTGAAGTATGAACTTGAGTTGATATTACAAGGAAGATTCTATAGAAAACTAATTCAGATTACAGAAACTGAAATTGGTTCATGCGACATTGGTTCAAGAGAATGGTAGTGTTTTTCCTCTTTGTTTAAGTGCTTGTTTGTGAAAAGCTATAATTTCAAGCTTTAAGAAAATCACAGTATCACCGTAGTTTCGTCTAATTCAGTGTGATTCTAAACATGCACTATTTTTTAAAGTTTGATTATGGTGTTGATGGGCAATTACCCGTTTCAGAAGGAGAAAAGAAGAAAGTGTGTATTTGGGAGGCTAAGGAACAAGAGATCTCCTTCAATTGAAGCACCACCACCATTAAAAGAAACAAGATTAAGTGATGTGGAAAAATAGCACAACAAGCTATTTTAACGGTGGCTATTGCTTCAGCGGAAACGGCTCTTACTGCTATTCACGTTGCAATTGAGGTTGTTATGTTCCAATCAGCTCGTCAGTGTAAAACTAAGCATGATGCTTCTCAAGCGACAAACATGTGCCAGCTAAAGATTGAAGAATCTTCAGTGGTCAAAATACAAACAGCATTTAGAGGTTACCTTGTGAGTTTTGTACAAGCTTTCAATTTCCATTTAGATGAGTTCTTTCTTGGAAGCATCACTTGTGACTTCATTTACAGTTGTTTACAATCTTCATATCCTATGGCTTTGCATGACAGCACCTTTTCGAGTTCTTTTGCTTGATTCTTCAAAGCCTCGCATGCTTACTTTGCAGATTGTTATGATTCTCGCACACTGATGAGCTTCTTTGTCAATTCTTTTTGAGCCAACAGAAGCTGAGTCTCATTTTCCAATACATTCTGCAGATCACACAATGTTACTTATTCTAAGGCATAGCTAAAAAAATGACTATAAATATTGAAAAATGATCAAATTGCCGAATCCTATAATCATGCAAATAAATCACTCCGTGTCTCTTGTATTACTGAAATATTCAACCAATTAGTTAAGTGGATTAGATTAATAAGCTGAATTTGCTTCTTATTCTCTGATTTGTGAGATATTGCAGGCAAGGAAAGCTTTGACGGCATTGAAGGGAATTGTGAAGCTTCAAGCTATCATTCGTGGCAGAGCTGTAAGATGGCAAGCTATGAGTACTCTGAAGTGCTTGCAATCCATTGTGAGTATCCAGTCACATGTCATTGCAAGGCGGGATAGTGGTGAATACGAAGAGATGCAGAGTTCAAGAGACAAGATCATAAGGGTTGGCATAAAAATTTGTAGTTGTCACTTCTCATCACATTGAAAGTTTATCAACTAACTGTTACTTACATATCACCACTTGCAAGATCGGTTTTCAACTGACTGTTACTTACATATCCCCACATTGAAAGTTTATCAACTAATTGTTACTTACATATCACCACATTGAAAGTTTATCAACTAACTGTTACTTACATATCATAAACAAAATGAAATTAAAGGATTAGATTCACTCTTTTCCCCAAAGGAGCCAAAATTCAGAGAGAGAAGATTACTCATTTCCAAGATCTCCTACGATTCCAACATACATGGCTGCAACAAAATTAACACAAGCAAAAGTAAGATCAACAATCACCCCAAAACACAAGGATAAGAGGGAATCGGGACATGAACTATGATTGCTATTCATCATGCAAGAGAAAACTAAGTAATAATCAACAAGGATCTCCTTTCTTAAAGGGCCTCTCAAGGCCTTAAAAATCAAGCAAAAATCGATTATATTTAGTCTTTAAATGTTGCTCCATCTCATAATCTGTAACTTAGTCTTTAAATTAAAGCTTAATTTTTTAAGCAAATTTAAAATTTCAAACATTCTGAAGTTACCTTACTATATGCACTCACATACAAGGAGAAAAAACAGAATTGCAAAAAAGTTTCATTTTCTTAAACTACTACTACTGCATAGTCTAGTAGACTTGGCATTATTGCACATGAAATCACCCATAGCAAAAAACAAAAAAAACTATTCAACAAACATCATATGCTAAAAAGTGTAAAACCAAATAATCCAGCAAATTGGATGAGAGGGTCTCTGCTCAATTGGCAGCACATCCAAGACAGTTTTCACCAAATCAAAACATGGGGTCCTGCGACGCGATAGTCTGTGCAACAAACCCACAACCAAGACCTTCACCTGCAACAAACTTCGACCTGCAGCTTCCGTGTGCAACGGGATTTTGCATACGAGATGCTGCGAACCTGCAAGAGAGACGAAGGTACTGTGCATCAATGATTTAAAGTGCTGAGTTGTTGTACCTTAATCTAAAAATGTTGAGTGCTTGGAATCTTAACAGTGGACATTGATATAAAGTATGCTGCAGAAAGCCTGATCAAAAATCCTCCACAAAGACATATATACATCTCATTGTTGCCTCCAATCCAATTCCCTCACAATTTATTCTACTCATTCTTGAGACAACACATAAAAGAGAAAAGAGATATTGGTGAAAAACTGAAAATCAAAAGCAATAAAAATGATGTTGAATGAGAAAGGGGCTTACAAAGCTTTAATCCATCAAAGAAGGACATCAACAGAAGGAATGGCAACAAGATTGGCTCAATCATTGAGAAGAGCCGGTGACTTGAACAGAACACGTACTGCGATGTAGAACTCATAGACCCTTGGTTTACCGACATACATCATAGTAACATATGCATTTTTATTTCAGGCTTCAACAAATGGGATTGACAAATACCATGTCCCCATTAATAACAACACCAACAACCAGCATTGCTGTTGTGCTCACGTTGCTGATGTTCCGACCCATATAGAGAAAAAGAATTGTTGGAAATTGGAAATGTTTTGCACTGTGTGCCTGTTTGTTTAATATGGATTAATTGATTGATATATATGTAACCTCTTTGTGTTACACACATAGCAGAAAGTACTGTTCTATACTTGTTAGCAGTTGAATTGTTAACTTTTAATTCTAATGGAAAAAAACTATTAACTAACTAATGAATTTAAACACTCCTTGTGCTAAAAGCCAATGCATATAAGTGATTCAAAAGTTCAGAATCAAAAAGACAGCATACAACAGCTATGAAAATCCAAATAAAGTGTTCCAAGCAAGCCTTTTAACCGGTCATAGATATAGATTTTAACAGTATTCATAGAATCAACAAATACACCACACGATAAAATAAATAAAAAGTAAAACTTTGATTACTTGGATTAGTCTCTCTCTTTACACTAAGAAAAGGTAATATGATATTACTCCCAAAATTTTCTTTCATGAAAAACCACTACATTCTTCAAAAAGAACCACGACATAACTGTCATCATCAACCAAATAAAAGTTTACATGTCGTAGAGCTCATTGTGCATGAAGATAACTTCATAAACAGTTGGTTCTTTTCAAGGCAGGTACTGTAACACCCCTTTTCTATACTCCCAAATGATCACATAATTCACTTAGGCACATATGCAAAAAAAATTCGCCAGAGTACGATTAAAACATAGTATAAAAGAGGCATGTCAATATTTAGAACTTTGTCCTTACTCCCACATCTCAATATTTAGAATAAAAGCGAAAAATCCAAACATTGATAACATCGAACATATATACATCAACCAGTATGATGCAACAACATCATTCATGTTTATATATATACAAATTCATCAGCAAGATACATGTACAAATGTATCACAAAAGAATACTATACATCCTAGCTACCCGGTGCTACATATCAGAGCCAACCGACCAAAAGAATGAAGACATGCTTCACAAAAAGACCTCCAGCATACCTACTCTGCAATGCCTCATAGAGCATCATAAAACAGCAGAAGGGTGAGAAATATTATCATAATAGCAATGCATATAATTATATATATAAACATAAAAATACACATATTACACATTCTCACCACAATTCATCCCATTTTCATCTATATACATCACAATGTGTATATATATATATATATATATATATATATATATATATATATATATATATCCACCAAGCATATTCATCATGCACACTTTCACATTTCTCAATCATTCCGTATAAACATACACAATTATGTTCATTCAACAACACATCATTATAAAGATGATACATGCAAATCATAGAGACCGACTCACGACTCTATGCAAATGCAATGCGGTACCGACTCAATCATCACTAGTTCACTCAGGAACTCTGCTGGAACCATCGCTCGTTACCGAAGTAACTCCCCGTCGGGCCTACGATGTTCACCCATTGCTCACACCCCACATGGACACACAATATTTATGGATCGCTCACACCCCACATGGGCACATGACCCGATCGCTCACACCCCACACGGGCACACGATCCGATTGCTCACACCCCACATGGGCACACAATCATTCGTAATCATCGCTCACACCCCACATGGGCACGCGACGTTACGACGGATTCTCATTAGAATCGCTCCACACAAGAATGTATTTCATGATGCTTCATATGCAAAATGACACAAGACATTCTTGAAATGCATACATATTCACAATATATTCATGCATTCATCTCATACAATCTATATACATTCACATCAATGCACTATTGTATGATTCACATTCAAACACACAGTCAAAACGGTAAAAGTCGCTAAATAGCACTATTCCCGACTTTCCGACATAATTAAATCGGCTAACAATTTTCAAAACATCATAATCACAACGTACAGCTCAACACCTTTCCAACGACACCAAGAATGTAAAAATCGGATACTCGGAACAAAAGTTACGGACGAAACCGAAAACGACATTTTGAAAAATCCCATTTTTACATTCCTCCTGTCCATACGCGTATCACCCATGTCCATACGCGTACGGACAGAACCCATTTCCTTCACAAATTCCACGTTTCCAAAATCCATACGCGTACGCCCCTCACCCATACGCGTATCACCAGAGGGCCGGGAAAATCCACCCTCCATACGCGTATTGACCCTTCCACCGGCCATTGTTACGCGTATCGCCTTGGCTCATACGCGTATGGACATGCCCCTTACGCGTATGGCCAGAGCATACCCAGAAAAATTCTGCAGAACGAAGTTCTGCGTTTTCCACCCCCAACTTCACCAATTCATCATCTAAACTCAGAAAAACAACATTTTGATATATAACAACACATCTTAAACATGTATAGATAAACTAGAACACAATCAACACAAATTTACACACATTTGGATCAATTTCTAATCAATTTCTCAAAAATGGGTTATACCCTAAAACTCACAAAATTCATCAACAACAACAACAATTCATACATAATCACATACATTGATAAGATAACAATGTTTCACACCCTTACCCGGATTCCAAGCTCGCTAATTGATCGATCTTGATGATTTTCCTAGTTTCCCAACTTTCTCCTCTTTTCTTTCTCTCCTCTTTTCTTTCTCTTCTTTTTCTTTCTATCTTTCTCTATTTCTCTCTTATTTCTCTTTTCTTTCTATTTTCTTTCTTTTCTATTTCTTTTCTCTCATTTTTCCACACAAACACTTAATTCATTCTAATCACATAAATTCTAATTCCACTACTTTTCTACTTATCATTAATTGAGAAAAGTCTAAAATACTCTAAATTCTAATTTCCCCGAAAACTCTCGAAAACGGTAAAATAATATTTAACACACCAATTTAACAAATAAAATAATTTATCACCCAATTAAAATAAAAAAACTCAAGAATAATGGAATAATCAAAATCGGGGCGTTACAACTCTCCCCCACTTTAGAAATTTTCGTCCTCGAAAATAATACCTGATTCAAACAACCCCGGATACGACTCTCGCATCCCACTCTCTAGTTCCCACGTCATATTGCCTTCCGCAGCGCCTCCCCACGCTACTTTCACAAGCGCAATATCCTTGCCTCTTAGTTTCTTAACTTCGCGGTCCAAAATCCTAACCGGTAAGGCTTCCACCGTAAGGTTATCTCTCACTTCAACCTCGTCCATAGGAATAACATGTGACAGATCCGGAACATATTTCCGAAGTTGCGAAACATGGAATACGTCATGCAAATTCGAAAGGTTCGGAGGCAACGCCACACGGTAAGCCACAACACTAACTCGTGAAGTAATCTGATACGGACCAATAAAACGAGAAGTCAACTTCTTTGACTTCAAAGCACGACCCACACCCGTAACTGGTGTAACTCTCAAAAACACATGGTTGCCTTCTTGAAACTCAAGATCTTTCCTTCTCTTGTCATGATAGCTCTTTTGTCTACTTTGAGAAGCTTTCATCTTCTCTCGAATAAACTTCACTTTCTCCGTCGTTTGTTGTACCATTTCCGGTCCAACTATCGTCCTCTCGCCGGTTTCATGCCAACACAAAGGTGTTCGACATCTCCGACCATACAAAGCCTCAAATGGTGCCATACTTATACTCGAATGAAAACTGTTATTGTAAGTGAATTCAATCAACGCCAAATAACCATCCCAAGCACCACCTTGCTCGAGTACACAAGCACGCAATAAATCCTCCAACGATTGAATCGTCCTCTCGGTTTGACCATCCGTTTGCGGATGATAAGCCGAACTCAATCTTAGCTTAGAACCCAAAGCCTTTTGTAAACTCTCCCAAAACCTCGATGTAAACCTTGGATCTCTATCCGATACAATACTCTTAGGAACTCCATGTAACTTCACCACCACAAGAACATAAATCTCGGCTAACTTCTCCAAAGGATAACCAATATCAACTGGAATAAAGTGAGCAGATTTAGTAAGCCTATCAACAATTACCCAAATAGCATTATGACCTCTTTGCGTATTCGGCAATCCCGTAACAAAATCCATCGATATACTATCCCATTTCCATTCCGGAATATCCAACGGTTGCATAAATCCACTCGGTTTTTGATGTTCCACCTTAGACTTTTGACCAGTTAAGCATGCATACACAAATCGAGCCACATCCCTCTTTAATCCAGACCACCAAAAGATTTTCTTCAAATCTTGATACATTTTGTTCGCTCCCGGATGAATACATAAGTTACTTTTGTGCCCTTCTTCCAATATCATCTTTTTCAACTCCACATCATCGGGAATACAAATACGACCACGGAATCTCAAAACTCCATAATTATCAACCTTGAAATCCTCATTCTCATTCAACATCAAATCAACGAATTTCAAGTCCAACTTTTGCGTTTCACTAACCGTTGCAAGAAAATCATTCGTAACATGTAACATACCAAGTCTCACACTTCGCGGCGTCATTTCACAAACCAAACTCAAATCTCTGAAATCCTCCAAAAGTTCCCATTCTTTCATCATCAGTGCGGACATACGTAACAACCTCCGACTTAAGGCATCGGCCACCACGTTTTCCTTACCCGGATGGTAATTCAAACCAAAGTCATAATCCTTCAAAAGTTCTAGCCACCTCCTTTGTCTCATGTTCAATTCTTTCTGATCAAATAAATATCTTAAGCTTTTGTGATCACTAAAAACTTCAAATCTTGCACCATAAAGATAATGCCTCCATATTTTCAAAACAAACACCACCGCCGCTAACTCCAAGTCATGTGTAGGATAATTCTTTTCATGCACTCTCAATTGTCTAGAAGCATATGCCACCACTTTTCCATCTTGCATCAAAACACCACCTAAACCTGTCAATGAAGCATCACAATACACAACAAATGGTTCATTAGGATTAGGCAAAATCAAGATTGGAGTCGTTGTCAACCTTCTCTTTAACTCATTGAAACTCTCTTCACAATGAATATCCCAAATGAAAGTCTTTCCTTTACAAGTCAATTGCGTTAAAGGAAGTGCCAATTTCGAAAATCCCTCAATAAACCTCCGATAGTAACCCGCCAAGCCTAAAAAGCTTCGAATCTTCGTAACCGACCTAGGAGCCTCCCATTGCATCACCGCATCTATCTTGGATGGATCAACACTAATACCACTACCGAAAATAACATGTCCAAGGAAACTTACTTCCGACAACCAAAATTCACATTTTGACAACTTAGCATACAATTGTTTCTCTTTCAAAATTTGCAACACAATTTTCAAATGCTCTTCATGCTCCTCTTGAGACTTAGAGTAAATCAAAATATCATCGATGAACACAACCACAAAACGATCCAACTGTTCATGAAAAATACGATTCATGTATTCTATAAACACACCCGGCGCGTTAGAAACCCCGAATGGCATCACGGAGTATTCGTAATGACCATACCGTGTCCTAAATGCCGTCTTTTGAATATCCTCTCTTTTCACACGAATCTGGTGGTATCCTGATCTCAAATCAATCTTACTAAAAACATTCGCACCAACCAATTGGTCCATCAAATCATCGATCCTTGGAAGCGGATACTTGTTCTTAATTGTCACTTTGTTCAACTGTCGATAATCAATGCATAACCGCATACTCCCGTCCTTCTTCTTTACCAACAATACCGGAGCACCCCAAGGAGAAACACTTGGCCTTACAAATTTCTTGTCTAACAAGTCATTCAATTGCTTTTTCAATTCTACCAATTCCGATGCCGACATACGATACGGTGCCATCGAAATCGGTCTAGTACCCGGAATTAGATCAATAGAAAATTCAACTTCTCTTTCCGGCGGTACATCCGTAATATCTTCCGGAAACACTTCTGGAAATTCACACACCACTGGGAACACATCAAGCTCAACTTTACTCTCCACCGACAATGATGCAAATAAACCAAACAATTGAGCTTCGTCCGCTAAAAGTTTCTTCAACTCTTTAGTGGATAGGAAACTCTCAAATTCATCATCTTCCAAAGAAGGAAACCTCACTAACTTGTGATAGCAATCTATATGAACTCGGTTAAATTGCAACCAGTTCATACCCAAGATCACGTCCAATCCTACCAACGGCAAACATACTAAATCCATAACAAAGTCTTTACCATACATGGTTAAAGGACAACTCATACACACCAAAGATGTATTTACCGACCCTGAAGCAGGAGTCTCAATAACCATTTCAGCACCCATCAAAGTTAACGCAAGATTCAAACGCTTCACGCACTCAGACGAAATAAACGAATGAGTCGCTCCCGTATCAATAACAGCAACTAAAGGTGTACTATTAATAAAGCATGTACCTTTAATCAAACGGTATGCATTCGTAGTTTGAGTACCTCCCAATGCAAACACCTTTCCGCCCACTTGAGCTTGTTTCGGCTTAGTACACTTAGTACTAATGTGACCCACTTCTCCACAATTATAGCACTTCACCATATTCCTTCTACAATCTGTAGCAGCATGCCCAAGACCACCACAATTAGAACATTTCGCTACAGGCTTCCCACACTCAAATGATTTATGACCTATTTCACCACATTTGTAACACCTAACAACACCGGAACCTCCTCCTCCAGATCTCCTATCAAAGCTTCCCCTATGCTTGCCCTTATCAACGGGTGTCACATAAGGTCCACTTCTAGCTTGTTGCTTCCCCTTCCTCTCATTCAAACTTTTGTAATGTGTAGAACGAGCCTTACTATCTTCTTCGAAGATTCTACAACATTCCGTCAAATCCGCAAACCTCCTTATCCTTTGATATCCCACAGCTTGTTTAATCTCAGGACGTAAACCATTCTCATATTTAATACACTTTGAGAACTCAGCAGTAATCGCAGCATAATGAGGATGGAATTGAACCAACTCCACAAACTTAGCAGTATAGTCCACCACAGACATACTACCTTGTTTCAATTCAAGAAACTCCATCTCCTTCTTTCCCTTCACACTCTCAGGGTAATACTTTCTCAAGAATTCAGTACAAAATAAATTCCAAGTTACCTCTTCATCATCCACTTCAAGAACTTCACGCATACCGACCCACCAATCGTCGGCTTCTTCCTTCAACATGTGAGATCCAAGCCTCACCTTATTCTCCTCCGTACAATCCATAACTCTGAAGATTCTTTCAATCTCTTTCAACCACAATTGAGCTCCATCGGGATCAAATCTTCCTTTGAAAACCGGTGGTTGATTCTTCCTGAACTCGTCATTAGCATTCACGTTAGGTGCACCTTGCACCGCCCTAGCCATTGCTTCCAAAGCAGCAGCCATCGCATTGTCGTTTCTACCAGCCATCTTCTGATTATTCCCAAGAATGACAACAAGGTTAAACAACAGTTCAACCAACACAACAACAAGACAGACACAACTGACTCAACTCTGGCTCTGATACCACTTAATGTAACACCCCCTTTCTATACCCCCAAATGATCACATAATTCACTTAGGCACATATGCAAAAAAATTTCGCCAGAGTACGATTAAAACATAGTATAAAAGAGGCATGTCACATCATACACACATTTAATACATACAACACCTGCTCATTAGATTGATATGCAGCAGTGGGGTAACTTGCCACAAAGGAACTTTGTCCTTACTCCCACATCTCAATATTTAGAATAAAAGCGGAAAATCCAAACATTGATAACATCGAACATATATACATCAACCAGTATGATGCAACAACATCATTCATGTTTATATATATACAAATTCATCAGCAAGATACATGTACAAATGTATCACAAAAGAATATTATACATCCTAGCTACCCGGTGCTACATATCAGAGCCAACCGACCAAAAGAATGAAGACATGCTTCACAAAAAGACCTCCAGCATACCTACTCTGCAATGCCTCATAGAGCATCATAAAACAGCAGAAGGGTGAGAAATATTATCATAATAGCAATGCATATAATTATATATATAAACATAAAAATACACATATTACACATTCTCACCACAATTCATCCCATTTTCATCTATATACATCACAATGTATATATATATATCCACCAAGCATATCCATCATGCACACTTTCACATTTCTCAATCATTCCGTATAAACATACACAATTATGTTCATTCAACAACACATCATTATAAAGATGATACATGCAAATCATAGAGACCGACTCACGACTCTATGCAAATGCAATGCGGTACCGACTCAATCATCACTAGTTCACTCAGGAACTCTGCTGGAACCATCGCTCGTTACCGAAGTAACTCCCCGTCGGGCCTACGATGTTCACCCATTGCTCACACCCCACATGGACACACAATGTTTATGGATCGCTCACACCCCACATGGGCACACGACCCGATCGCTCACACCCCACACGGGCACACGATCCGATTGCTCACACCCCACATGGGCACACAATCATTCGTAATCATCGCTCACACCCCACATGGGCACACGACGTTACGACGAATTCTCATTAGAATCGCTCCACACAAGAATGTATTTCATGATGCTTCATATGCAAAATGACACAAGACATTCTTGAAATGCATACATATTCACAATATATTCATGCATTCATCTCATACAATCTATATACATTCACATCAATGCACTATTGTATGATTCACATTCAAACACACAGTCAAAACGGTAAAAGTCGCTAAATAGCACTATTCCCGACTTTCCGACATAATTAAATCGGCTAACAATTTTTAAAACATCATAATCACAACGTACAGCTCAACACCTTTCCAACGACACCAAGAATGTAAAAATCGGATACTCGGAACAAAAGTTACGGACGAAACCGAAAACGACATTTTGAAAAATCCCATTTTTACATTCCTCCTGTCCATACGCGTATCACCCATGTCCATACGCGTACGGACAGAACCCATTTCCTTCACAAATTCCACGTTTCCAAAATCCATACGCGTACGCCCCTCACCCATACGCGTATCACCAGAGGGCCGGGAAAATCCACCCTCCATACGCGTATTGACCCTTCCACCGGCCATTGTTACGCGTATCGCCTTGGCTCATACGCGTATGGACATGCCCCTTACGCGTATGGCCAGAGCATACCTAGAAAAATTCTGCAGAACGAAGTTCTGCGTTTTCCACCCCCAACTTCACCAATTCATCATCTAAACTCAGAAAAACAACATTTTGATATATAACAACACATCTTAAACATGTATAGATAAACTAGAACACAATCAACACAAATTTGCACACATTTGGATCAATTTCTAATCAATTTCTCAAAAATGGGTTATACCCTAAAACTCACAAAATTCATCAACAACAACAACAATTCATACATAATCACATACATTGATAAGATAACAATGTTTCACACCCTTACCCGGATTCCAAGCTCGCTAATTGATCGATCTTGATGATTTTCCTAGTTTCCCAACTTTCTCCTCTTTTCTTTCTCTCCTCTTTTCTTTCTCTTCTTTTTCTTTCTATCTTTCTCTATTTCTCTCTTATTTCTCTTTTCTTTCTATTTTCTTTCTTTTCTATTTCTTTTCTCTCATTTTTCCACACAAACACTTAATTCATTCTAATCACATAAATTCTAATTCCACTACTTTTCTACTTATCATTAATTGAGAAAAGTCTAAAATACTCTAAATTCTAATTTCCCCGAAAACTCTCGAAAACGGTAAAATAATATTTAACACACCAATTTAACAAATAAAATAATTTATCACCCAATTAAAATAAAAAAACTCAAGAATAATGGAATAATCAAAATCGGGGCGTTACAGGTACTCTTGATTGTCACAGTCTCTAGTACTTTTGAATGTTGCATTATATATTTTACAAATTTGAACTCACAGTAGTTAATGTCTTCTGAGTCTGTGGAACATTGAATGCTAAGTGTTTTAAGCTTTGAGGAAAGACATTCTGGAACAATGGTGGGATTGGGTGGAACCTTCAAACATTCCGAACAAATATATGTTGCACCCAAACTATTCATAAGTTTCAACTGAATGTTAAAATGTTGAAGATTGGGAAAATGTGGGAGTATTTCTATCAATGACCTGCACTCCCTCTCCTTTAAGTTATGATAAAAGGTAAGTTCCATGTGAATCAAATTGTGAAACATGGGAAGTGGTTTCCAAGTCATCCCCCATATCTGCGTGAGTTGCACACAATACAACATTAGAAATGTATATATTTGATATCTTATGTACATATAGATTAAAAACATTAGTTAATTAATGTATACACAATGCGAAAAGTGTAATATTCATGAGCATAATATTCATACCTGTTGTATATGCAAAATTCTTGCTTTACAAATCAAAGTCATTGGAATATCCGTATTACAATAAATCCTAACTTTGACCAAACTAGGTATAAAGCATTCAATTTTTCCATGGGATCAATTGATTTCTCGAGGATACGTGATTTTGCATTCAAATCTTCTAGTCTAGGGCAGCCATATAGAAACTTCACAAAATATTTATGATATTTGAAATCAACATCTTTCAAATGAAGAGTTTTGAGACAAGGAAAATTCACTTGACCAAAATCCCATATTTTTACATTTTCCAACCTTAGAACTTGAAGTGTCTTACAACAGAGAATGTGGGGAGGTAATTTGATACGTCGTGGTTTATCATACATGTCAAAGTTAAGATTCTTGACTCCTCGCTGCATCACAAATTTAAAAATTCTATTGTATTCCCTTTGTCGGAAGCGAGAAGAGCCGCCTAATTTCAAGGTAAAGGATTGGATAAAAGTGTTTTTGTCTCGCAAAGAGAACATGATTGAATAAACAAACTTGCGAAATGTGACAAAGTCATTGAATGCTTTGTAATCGAAGTTGAGAATAAGGACAGAGAGCCATACCGGTTTCCATCTCTTTGAGAGAACCATTGTGGTTGCAGCAAATTTGGTTGGAAGGAAGGAGAGAATTGCCTCCGGCAGGTCGCTAATTCTATCAACCGTGGGAACTGAACGCCCAGAAGACATGATGTGTAATGGTGAATGAGGCAAGCAAAGAAGAGTAGAGGATGATCAGCATAGCTGCAGCAATATATAGAGTTTTGTGTTGTAATTAGGGTTTGGGCTACAAGTTGTTTCATTAGCTTCGCTTCGCTTTTTCTATAACCGTAATGGTGGCGTCGGAATTAATCCACAGCGGCAGAACGAATTCGCTTCGCTTTTTCTATACCCGGAAGAACTGATTTTCGTAAAAGAAAAGAACGAGATAACTTGTTGCATTTTGATTTTGATTTTATACAGAGACACATTAACGTTCAAACGAGCACCTGCCTGCTTTTTTTTTTTTTTAATGCGAAAAGGAATAAGTATAAATGGTATTTTTTGTGTTTAATTTTTATTTTAATTTAAATTATTTAAAAAATAGAAAGATAGAAAAAAAAAACAAATTGAATAAAAGAAGTATGCAAACCCTAATATAGATGTTTAGGAGTGTGAAAAAAACAGGTTTTTCTTAACTAAATATGTATCCAAATTGTTTCGTTTTAAAAGATGCAAATCAAAGACTAAAATATGGATATCCACTGTATTTTCTAAATATAAATCGATATTTATAAAAATATGATTTAGTTATTGGATATTTAATTTTATTATGTGATAAATTTATATGTTTATCTTTTTTCATGTTTTAATATATATATATTGATCGTGAAGGCTGGATCAGATCCTGTAGAATCAGACCGTCAAGTGCGTCAGGGATGCTAGTCGTATGGAGAGGAGGGGGTGTATCTGCAAGGCACTCCGACGCTCAAGTGAGAAAGGGTCAGAGAAAAGGGGAAAGTACGAAGTATGAATTCTTAGGGTGAATATTGGATACCTGACCCTCTCAAGCGAGAGGGTTTATATAGAGCCCGCAGCGGGTGGCCAACGGTCCTATTTTCGGGGCGAAATAACCATTTTCCCCAAAGAATAGGTAACTACCCAAACTAGCCGTTACGTCGGGCAGGGTGCCCGAAACTAGCCGTTGTGTCGGGCACAGGCATGGTTTCGGGCACCTGCCCTTGACTGTTCGGGGAGCAATGAAGTCGTGCGTGACGGACAGTAATTCCGGGGAGGAACGTTGTATTCCTTGCCCGGTTGGAGGGGCAGTAAGGTAACTTTTGCCCCTCTGTGGATTGGACTTAGGCAATTTGGGCCGCTCTGGAGCAGAAGCGGATTGGTCCAATTCTAGCCATTGGTCCAGTCCAGAATAGGAGCCCCCCAAGTCGTTGCTCCCGAGCGTGAGAGTGATGACTTAAGGACTGCTCGTTGCTCCGGGGAGCCAGTATGGAGTCGTCGTTTGAAGCAGACGAGGATCGTCTCAAAGTGCCCGTGGCTTCCTGTGTCCGTGAGATTCGTGGTCGTGACCTTGTTGCCCGGTGTTCGTGGAGATTAAGGGTCAGACAGAATTGGAAACGTTGGGTTGCCACGTGTGCCTCGAGCTCCGTGTAGCAGTTAATAGGCAATGATGGCTAGTGGGTAGTCATTATGGCCTACGAGCGTGTGTTTGCACGTGCCCCTTTGTATAAAAGGGGGAAAATCGTTCCATTTGGAACTTTTCCTTTCTGATTTCTCTTCGCTCTCTTCAAGCTCTTACCCGTCACCGTCTTCTGCCTTTCCGACCACCGTTCCAGGCTTCCGAGCAGCACCTTTCTTCTACTTAAAACAAGTAAGTTTTCCGATCCTTTGCTTGCTCTGCTTCTGTTTGTTGTTAGTGGTAGATTGCATGTGGTTAGGGCTAGTTTTAGAGGACAAAATTGGTGGATTTCTGGCGACTGTTGGTGGTGGACGGTGGTCGTGCCATTTTTCCACTTCTGACATGTCGCCGGACGTGTCTGTATGCTCTGGTTAGGAGGGTGGTTGACGGCGTCGTCGCGATGGAGACGTCTGTAACGCCCCGATTCCAATTATTCCCATTTTGTTGAGTCTTTTATTTAAATTGAGTGATAAATCATTTTATTTGTGAAATTGGTATGTTAATATGCTATGTTGACGTGTTATGATATTTGACCATTTTGAGAGTTTTCGGGGAAATTAGAATGGAGGGTATTTTAGACATTTCTCAATTATTGGTAAGTTAGAAATGTAGTAAAAATTGTTACAAAAATGATTAAGTGTAGAATTTTGTGAGAAAATGAATTAATTAAATTTGAGTAGAAAATAAGAAAAAGAAATAGAAAAGAAAGAAAAATGAGATAAGAAAAGAAATAGGAGAGAAAGAGAAAGAAAAGAAAAATAGAAAGAAAGAGGAGAGAAAGAAAGAGGAAGAGGAGAAAAGTGAAGAAAACTTGGGGAAACTAGGAAATCATCAAGAACAATCATCTAGTAAGCTTGGAATCCGGGTAAGGGTGTGAAATCTTATTATCTTATCAATGTGTATCATTCTGTATGATTGTATTGTTGTTGTTGTTGTGGATTTTTATGAGTTTTTGTATAAACCCATATTTTGTAAAATTGCTTGGAAATCGATTAAATGTGGTTGAAATCATGTTGTTAGTGTCCATAATTGTTAGTATATGATAGATACTTGTTATTGGACATTGTATTGGCAATTTTCTGGGGGTGTAGGTGAGATTTGGGGTGTTTTGGATTGGAACCCGTAAGTCAAAAATTATGCAGAAGAATTTTTCTGGTTTTTCCAGGTCATACGCGTATGGGGCATGTTCATACGCGTATGAACCTTGGCAATACGCGTATGGTGGGCGAGCCATGGGCCAATACGCGTATGGGTTGCTTGTTTTCTCGGCCATCTGCCCATTTGCGTATGATACGCGTAGCATATTAGGCCGTACACGTATGGATCAGGTCATTACGCGTATGGGCATTTCAACGTGGAATTTGGGAAAAATGGGTCTCTGCCCGTACGCGTATGACATGTGCCCGTACGCGTATGGCCAGAAGAGTTGTAAAAATGGGATTTTTCAAAATGTGTTTTTCGTTTCCGTCCGTAACTTTTGTTCCAATTATCCGATTTTTACATTCTTGGTATCGTTGTGAAGCTATTGAGCTGTACTATATGATTATGATGAATTAGAAATTGTTAGCCGATTAAATAAGTCGGGAAAGTCGGGAATAGTGTCATCTAGCGACTCTTACCGTTTTGAATGTGTGTTTGGATGTGAATCATACAATAGTGCATTGATGTGAATGTATATAAATTGTATGTGATTGAATGAGATGAATGCATGATTATATTGTGAATATGTATGCATTTCAAGAATGTCTTGAGTCATTTGCATGTGAAGCATAATGATGTGCATTCTTGTGTTGAGGGATTCTAATGAGAACCCGATATAACATCGTGTGCCTTAAAAATAAGAGGTGTGAGCGATCAGATGGATCGTGTGCCTTAAAAATAAGAGGTGTGAGCGATGGGTATAGAGGATCGTGTGCCTTATACAAAGAGGTGTGAGCGATCGGGTCGTGTGCCTTATACAAAGAGGTGTGAGCGATCCATAAATGTCATGTGCCTTAAAAATAAGAGGTGTGAGCGATCAGATTGGATCGTGTGCCTTAAAAATAAGAGGTGTGAGCGATGGGGAACATCGTATTGCCCGACGGGGAGTTACAGTGATGTAACGAGCGATGGTTCCAGCAGAGTTCCTGAGTGAACTTGAGATGATTGAGTCGGTACCGCATTGCATTTGCATAGAGTCGTGAGTCGGTCTCTATGATTTGCATTTATCATCTCTATAATGGTGCATTGATGAATGAACGTAACTGTGTATGTTTATGAGGAATGATAAGAATTGTGAAAGTATGCATGGTGTATATGCTTGGTTTTATATATATATATATACATTGTGATGTATATGAGTGGGTTGTGATGAATTGTGGTGAGAATGTGGAATATGTGTATTTTTATGCTAAGATATATAATTATATGCATTGTTATTATGATAATATTTCTCACCCTTCTGCTGTTTTATGATGCTCTATGAGGCATTGCAGAGTAGGTATGCTGGTGGTCTTTTTGTGAAGCGCGTCTTCATTCTTTTGGTCGGTTGGCTCTGATATGTAGCACCGGGTAGCTAGGATGCTATGATTCTTTTGTGATACATTTGTACATGTATCTTGTTGATGAATGTTTATGTAAACATGAATTACGTTGGTGGATATTACTTGATGATGTATATATGTATATGTATATATGTTAGTTGTTATTCAATGTTTAGATCTTCTGCTTTTATTCTAAATATTGAGATGTGGGTGTAAGGACTAAGTTCATCTGTTGCAAAGTTACCCCACTGTTGCATATCAATTGTTGAGCAGGTGTTGAATGTTTTAATTTAATGTATAATGTGACATACCTCTTTTATACCATGTTTATAATTATACTCTGACGAAATTTTTAATAAGTGCCTAAATGATTAATTGTGATTATTTGGGGGTATAGAAAGGGGGTGTTACATTAAGTGGTATCAGAGCCAGAGTTGAGTCAGTTGTGTCTGTATTATTGTTGTGTTGGTTGAACTGTTGTTTAACTTTGTTGTCATTTTTGGGAATGATCAGAATATGGCTGGTAGGAACGACAATGCGATGGCTGCTGCTTTGGAAGCAATGGCTAGGGCGGTGCAAGGTGCGCCGAACGTGAATGCTAATGACGAGTTCAGGAAGAATCAACCACCGGTCTTTAAAGGAAGATTTGATCCCGATGGTGCTCAACTTTGGTTGAAAGAGATTGAAAGGATCTTCAGAGTCATGGACTGTGCGGAGGAGAATAAGGTGAGGCTTGGGTCTCACATGCTGAAGGAAGAAGCCGACGATTGGTGGGTCGGTATGCGTCAAATTCTTGAGGTGGATGATGAAGAGGTAACTTGGGATTTATTTCGTACTGAGTTCTTGAGGAAGTATTACCCTGAAAGTGTGAAAGGGAAGAAAGAGATGGAGTTCCTTGAATTGAAACAAGGTAGTATGTCTGTGGTGGACTATACTGTTAAATTTGTGGAGTTGGTTCAATTCCATCCTCATTATGCCGCGATTACTGCTGAATTCTCAAAGTGTATTAAATATGAGAATGGTTTGCGTCCTGAGATTAAACAAGCTGTGGGGTATCAAAGGATAAGATGGTTTTCGGATTTGACGGAATGTTGTAGAATCTTCGAGGAAGATAGCAAGGCTCGTTCTACACATTACAAAAGTTTGAATGAGAGAAAGGGAAAGCAACAAGCTAGAAGTGGACCTTATGTGACACCCGCTGATAAGGGCAAGCATATGGGAAACTTTGAGAAGAGATCTGGAGGAGGAGGTTCCGGTTCCATTAAGTTTTACAAGTGTGGTGAAATGGGTCATAAATCATTTGAGTGTGGGAAGACAGTGGCGAAATGTTCTAACTGTGGAGGCCTTGGGTATACTACTACCGATTGTAGAAGGAATGTGGCGAAATGTTTTAATTGTGGGGAACCTGGTCACATTAGCACGAAGTGTACGAATCCGAAGAAAGCTCCAACTGGTGGGAAGGTATTTTCTTTGGCAGTCACTCAGACTTCAAGTGCAGATCGTCTGATTAAAGGTACTTGCTTTATTAATAGTACACCTTTAGTTGCTATTATTGATACGGGAGCGACTCATTCGTTTATTTCGTCTGAGTGCGCAAATCGTTTGAATCTTGTGTTGTCTCGGATGAATGGTAAGATGGTTATTGATACTCCAGCAATGGGGTCAGTAACTACTTCTTTGGTTTGTTTGAGTTGTCCTTTGACCATTTATGGTAAAGACTTTGAGATGGACTTAGTGTGTTTGCCGTTGGAAGGATTGGATGTGGTCTTGGGTATGAATTGGTTACAATTTAATAGAGTTCATATAGATTGTTATCACAAGTTAGTGAGGTTTCCTTCTTTGGAAGAGGACGAAGACTCGAGTTTCCTATCCACTAAAGAGTTGAAGAAACTTTTAGCGGACGAAGCTCAATTGTTCGGTTTGTTTGCATCTTTAACTGTGGATAGTCAAGTGTCACTTGATGTGTTTCCTGTTGTGTGTGATTTTCCTGAAGTGTTTCCTGAGGATATTACAGAGGTACCGCCGGAGAGAGAAGTTGAGTTTTCTATTGATCTAGTTCCGGGTACTAGACCGATTTCGATGGCACCGTATCGTATGTCGGCATCGGAGTTGGTAGAATTGAAGGAGCAATTGAATGACTTGTTAGACAAGAGATTTGTAAGGCCAAGTGTTTCTCCTTGGGGTGCTCCGGTATTGTTGGTAAAGAAGAAGGATGGAAGTATGCGGTTATGCATTGATTATCGACAACTGAACAAGGTGACAATTAAGAACAAGTATCCGCTTCCAAGGATCGATGATTTGTTGGACCAATTGGTTGGTGCGCGTGTTTTTAGCAAGATTGATTTGAGATCGGGATATCACCAGATTCGTGTGAAAGAAGAGGATATTCAAAAGACGGCCTTTAGGACACGGTATGGCCATTACGAATATTCTGTGATGCCATTCGGGGTTTCTAATGCGCCGGGTGTGTTTATGGAATACATGAATCGTATTTTTCATGAGCAGTTAGATCATTTTGTGGTTGTGTTCATCGACGATATTTTGATTTACTCTAAGTCTCAAGAGGAGCATGAAGAGCATTTGAGGATTGTGTTACAAATTTTGAAAGAGAAACAATTGTATGCTAAGTTGTCGAAATGTGAGTTTTGGTTGTCGGAAGTAAGTTTTCTTGGACATGTTATTTCCGGTAGTGGTATTAGTGTTGATCCATCCAAGATTGATGCGGTGATGCAATTATAACGCCCCGATTTTGATTATTTCCATTTTGTTGAGTCTTTTATTTTAATTGAGTGATAAATTATTTTATTTGTGAAATTGGTGTGTTAAATGTTATTTTTCCGTTTTTGAGAGTTTTCGGGGAAATTAGAATGGAGGGTATTTTAGACTTTTCTTAATTAATGATAAGTTAGAAATTTTGTGGAATTAGAATTATGTGAGAAAATGAATTAATTGTATTTGAGAGAAAAGAAATAGAAAAGAAAGAAAAATAGATAGAAAGGAAAAAGAGAGAGAAATAGAAAGAAAAAGGATAGAAAGAAAGAAGAGGAAGAGAAGAGAAGAGGAAAAGAGGAAAACTAGAGAATCATCAAGAACGATCATTTAGCGAGTTTGGAATCCGGGTAAGGGTGTGAAATCTTGTTATCTTAGCAATGTGTATGATTATGTATGATTGTATTGTTGTTTTTGTTGATTTTCATGAGTTTTGGTATAAACCCATTTGTGTAGAAAATGGTAGAAATCGATTAAATCGGGTTGAAAATGATATTTTTGGATCCCTTGTTGTTGATACATGAATGATACGTGTTGTTGGATATCAAATTGGTATTTTTTTGTGTGTAGATGATGAAATTGGAGGATTTTGGGGGAGAAAACGCAGAACTTAGTTCTGCAGAATTTTTCTGGGTTTCCCCTGGCCATACGCGTAAGGGGCATGTCCATACGCGTATGAGCCAGGCGTTACGCGTATCATTGGCCTGTTTTTGGGCCAATACGCGTATGGAGGGTGGCTTTTCCCAGCCCTCTAGTGATACGCGTATGGGTGTTGGGCGTACGCGTATGGGTTTTTAAAATGTGAAATTGTGAAGGAAATGGGTTCTGCCCATACGCGTATGGACATGGGTGGTACGCCTATGGACAGGAGGAATGTAAAAATGGGATTTTTCAAAATGTCGTTTTCGTTTTCGTCTGTAACTTTTGTTCCGATTATCCGATTCTTACATTCCTGGTATCGTTGGAAAGCTATTGAGATGTACTTTGTGATTATGATGGTGTGGAAACTGTTGGCCGATTTTATTATGTCAGAAAGTCGGGAACAGTGCTATTTAGCGACTTTTACCGTTTTGACTGTGTGTTTGAATGTGAATCATACAATAGTGCATTGATGTGAATGTATATAGATTGTATGTGATTGTATGAGATGAATGCATGAATATATTATGAATATGTATGCATTTCAAGAATGTCTTGAGTCATTTTGCATGTGAAGCATAATGAAGTACATTCTTGTGTTGAGCGATTCTAATGAGAATCCGTTGTAATGTCGTGTGCCTATGTGAGGTGTGAGCGATGATTACAAACGATCGTGTGCCCGCGTGTGGGGTGTGAGCGACCGGGTCGTGTGCCCGTGTGGGGTGTGAGCGGTCCATAAAGATTGTGTGCCTAGGTGAGGTGTGAGCAATCGGATTGTGTGCCTAGGTGAGGTGTGAGCAATCGGGTCGTGTGCCCGTGTGGGGTGTGAGCGATCCATAAACATTGTGTGCCCATGTGGGGTGTGAGCAATGGGTGAACATCGTAGGCCCGACGGGGAGTTACATTGGTAACGAGCGATGGTTCCAGCAGAGTTCCTGAGTGAACTAATGATGATTGAGTCGGTACCGCATTGCATTTGCATAGAGTTGTGAGTCGGTCTCTATGATTTGCATTTATCATCTTTGAATTTGTGCATTGATGAATAAACATGAATGTGTATGTTTATGTGGAATGATTGAGAATTGCGAAAGTATGTATGATGAATATGCTTGGTTGTATATATATATACATTGTGATGTGTATGGGTGAGTTTTGATGAATTGTGGTGAGAATGTGGAATATGTGTATTTTTATGTTAAGATATATATAATTATATGCATTGTTATTATGATAATATTTCTCACCCTTCTGCTGTTTTATGATGCTCTATGAGGCATTGCAGAGTAGGTATGCTGGAGGTCTTTTTGTGAAGCGTGTCTTCATTCTTTTGGTCGGTTGGCTCTGATATGTAGCACCGGGTAGCTAGGATGTATATGATTCTTTTGTGATACATTTGTATATGTATCTTGCTGATGAATGTTTATGTAAACATGAATGATGTTGATGGATGATACTCGATGACGCATGTATATATATGTATATATGTTTGATGTTATTCAATGTTTAGATTTTCTGCTTTTATTCTAAATATTGGGATGTGGGTGTAAGGACAAAGTTCCTCTGTTGCAAAGTTACCCCACTGTTGCATATCAATGTTTGAGCAGGTGTTGTATGTTTTAATTTAATGTATAATGTGACATACCTCTTTTATACCATGTTTATAATTATACTCTGACGAAATTTTTAATATGAGCCGAAATGATTAATTGTGATTATTTGGGGGTATAGAAAGGGGGTGTTACAGCAATGGGAGGCTCCTAGATCAGTTACGGAGATTCGAAGCTTTCTAGGCTTGGCGGGTTATTATCGGAGGTTTATTGAGGGATTTTCGAAGTTGGCACTTCCGTTAACGCAATTGACTTGTAAAGGAAAGGCTTTCATTTGGGATATTCATTGTGAAGAGAGTTTCAATGAGCTAAAAGGAAGGTTGACGACGGCTCCAATCTTGATTTTGCCAAATCCGACGGAACCATTTGTTGTGTATTGTGATGCTTCTTTGGTTGGTTTAGGTGGTGTTTTGATGCAAGATGGAAAGGTTGTGGCTTATGCTTCAAGACAATTGAGAGTGCATGAAAAGAATTATCCTACACATGACTTGGAGTTAGCGGCCGTGGTGTTTGTTTTGAAAATTTGGAGGCACTATCTTTATGGTGCAAGATTTGAAGTTTTTAGTGATCACAAGAGCTTGAAATATTTATTTGATCAAAAAGAATTGAGCATGAGACAAAGAAGGTGGTTAGAGCTTTTGAAGGATTATGATTTTGGTTTGAATTACCATCCGGGTAAGGCAAACGTGGTGGCCGATGCCTTGAGTCGGAAGTCGTTACATATGTCCGCATTGATGATGAGAGAATGGGAACTTTTGGAGAATTTTAGAGACTTGAGTTTGGTTTGTGAAATGACGCCGAGAAGTGTGAGACTTGGTATGCTACATGTTACGAATGATTTTCTTGCAACCGTATGTGAAAAGCAAAAGTTGGATTTGAAGTTCGTTGATTTGATGATGAATGAGAATGAGGATTTCAAGGTTGATAATTTTGGAGTTTTGAGATTCCGTGGTCGTATTTGTATTCCCGATGATGCGGAGTTGAAAAAGATGATATTGGAAGAAGGACACCGAAGTAACTTCAGTATTCATCCGGGAGCGAATAAAATGTATCAAGATTTGAAGAAAATCTTTTGGTGGTCCGGGTTAAAGAGAGATGTGACTCAATTTGTGTATGCGTGCTTAACTTGTCAAAAGTCGAAGGTGGAACATCAAAAGCCTAGTGGATTGATGCAACCGTTGGACATTCCGGAGTGGAAATGGGATAGTATATCGATGGATTTTGTTACGGGATTGCCGAATACGCAAAGAGGTCATAATGCTATTCGGGTAATTGTTGATAGGCTTACTAAATCTGCTCACTTCATTCCAATTGATATTAGTTATCCTTTGGAGAGGTTAGCCGAGATTTATATTCTTACGGTTGTGAAGTTACATGGAGTTCCTAAGAGTATTGTATCGGATAGAGATCCTAGATTCACGTCGAGGTTTTGGGAGAGTTTACAAAAGGCTTTGGCTTCCAAGCTAAGGTTGAGTTCGGCTTATCATCCGCAAACGGATGGTCAAACCGAGAGGACGATTCAATCGTTGGAGGATTTATTGCGTGCTTGTGTGCTCGAGCAAGGTGGTGCTTGGGATAGTTATTTGGCATTGATTGAGTTCACCTACAATAAAAGTTTTCATTCAAGTATAAGTATGGAACCATTTGAGGCTTTGTATGGTCGGAGATGTCGAACACCTTTGTGTTGGCATGAAACCGGTGAGAGGACAATAGTTGGACCGGAGATGGTACAACAAACGACGGAGAAAGTGAAGTTTATCCGTGAGAAGATGAAAGCTTATCAAAGTAGACAAAAGAGCTATCATGACAAGAGAAGGAAAGATCTTGAGTTTCAAGAAGGCGACCATGTGTTTTTGAGAGTTACGCCGGTTACGGGTGTGGGTCGTGCTTTGAAGTCGAAGAAATTGACTTCTCGTTTTATTGGTCCGTATCAGATTTCTGCACGAGTTGGTGTGGTGGCTTACCGTGTGGCGTTGCCTCCGAATCTTTCGAATTTGCATGATGTGTTCCATGTTTCGCAACTTCGGAAGTATGTTCCGGATCCGTCACATGTTATTCCTATGGACGAGGTTGAAGTGAGAGATAACCTTACGGTTGAAACTTTACCGATTAGGATTTTGGACCGTGAAGTTAAGAAGCTAAGAGGCAAAGATATTGCACTTGTGAAAGTAGCGTGGGGAGGCGCTGCGGAAGGAGATATGACTTGGGAACTAGAGAGTAGGATGCGAGAGTCGTATCCAGAGTTGTTTGATTCAGGTAATATTTTCGAGGACGAAAATTTCTAAAGTGGGGGAGAGTTGTAACGCCCCGATTCCAATTATTCCCATTTTGTTGAGTCTTTTATTTAAATTGAGTGATAAATCATTTTATTTGTGAAATTGGTATGTTAATATGCTATGTTGACGTGTTATGATATTTGACCGTTTTGAGAGTTTTCGGGGAAATTAGAATGGAGGGTATTTTAGTCATTTCTCAATTATTGGTAAGTTAGAAATGTAGTAAAAATTGTTAGAAAAATGATTAAGTGTAGAATTTTGTGAGAAAATGAATTAATTAAATTTGAGTAGAAAATAAGAAAAAGAAATAGAAAAGAAAGAAAAATGAGATAAGAAAAGAAATAGGAGAGAAAGAGAAAGAAAAGAAAAATAGAAAGAAAGAGGAGAGAAAGAAAGAGGAAGAGGAGAAAAGTGAAGAAAACTTGGGGAAACTAGGAAATCATCAAGAACAATCATCTAGTAAGCTTGGAATCCGGATAAGGGTGTGAAATCTTATTAACTTATCAATGTGTATCATTATGTATGATTGTATTGTTGTTGTTGTGGATTTTTATGAGTTTTTGTATAAACCCATATTTTGTAAAATTGCTTGGAAATCGATTAAATGTGGTTGAAATCATGTTGTTAGTGTCCATAATTGTTAGTATATGATAGATACTTGTTATTGGACATTGTATTGGCAATTTTCTGGGGGTGTAGGTGAGATTTGGGGTGTTTTGGATTGGAACCCGTAAGTCAAAAATTATGCAGAAGAATTTTTCTGGTTTTTCCAGGTCATACGCGTATGGGGCATGTTCATACGCGTATGAACCTTGGCAATACGCGTATGGTGGGCGAGCCATGGGCCAATACGCGTATGGGTTGCTTGTTTTCTCAACCATCTGCCCATTTGTGTATGATACGCGTAGCATATTAGGCCGTACGCGTATGGATCAGGTCATTACGCGTATGGGCATTTCAACGTGGAATTTGGGAAAAATGGGTCTCTGCCCGTACGCGTATGACATGTGCCCGTACGCGTATGGCCAGAAAAGTTGTAAAAATGGGATTTTTCAAAATGTGTTTTTCGTTTCCGTCCGTAACTTTTGTTCCGATTATCCGATTTTTACATTCTTGGTATCGTTGTGAAGCTATTGAGCTGTACCATATGATTATGATGAATTGGAAATTGTTAGCCGATTAAATAAGTCGGGAAAGTCGGGAATAGTGTCATCTAGCGACTCTTACCGTTTTGAATGTGTGTTTGGATGTGAATCATACAATAGTGCATTGATGTGAATGTATATAAATTATATGTGATTGAATGAGATGAATGCATGATTATATTGTGAATATGTATGCATTTCAAGAATGTCTTGAGTCATTTGCATGTGAAGCATAATGATGTGCATTCTTGTGTTGAGGGATTCTAATGAGAACCCGATATAACATCGTGTGCCTTAAAAATAAGAGGTGTGAGCGATCGGATGGATCGTGTGCCTTAAAAATAAGAGGTGTGAGCGATGGGTATAGAGGATCGTGTGCCTTATACAAAGAGGTGTGAGCGATCGGGTCGTGTGCCTTATACAAAGAGGTGTGAGCGATCCATAAACGCCGTGTACCTTAAAAATAAGAGGTGTGAGCGATCAGATTGGACCGTGTACCTTAAAAATAAGAGGTGTGAGCGATGGGGAACATCGTATTGCCCGACGGGGAGTTACAATGATGTAACGAGCGATGGTTCCAACAGAGTTCCTGAGTGAACTTGAGATGATTGAGTCGGTACCCGCATTGCATTTGCATAGAGTCGTGAGTTGGTCTCTATGATTTGTATTTATCATCTCTATAATGGTGCATTGATGAATGAACGTAAATGTGTATGTTTATGAGGAATGATAAGAATTGTGAAAGTAAACATGGTGTATATGATTGGTTTTATATATATATATACATTGTGATGTATATGAGTGGGTTGTGATGAATTGTGGTGAAAATGTGGAATATGTGTATTTTTATGCTAAGATATATAATTATATGCATTGTTATTATGATAATATTTCTCACCCTTCTGCTGTTTTATGATGCTCTATGAGGCATTGCAGAGTAGGTATGCTGGTGGTCTTTTTGTGAAGCGCGTCTTCATTCTTTTGGTCGGTCGGCTCTGATATGTAGCACCGGGTAGCTAGGATGCTATGATTCTTTTGTGATACATTTGTACATGCATCTTGTTGATGAATGTTTATGTAAACATGAATTACGTTGGTGGATAATACTTGATGATGTATATATGTATATGTATATATGTTAGTTGTTATTCAATGTTTAGATCTTCTGCTTTTATTCTAAATATTGAGATGTGGGTGTAAGGACAAAGTTCCTCTATTGCAAAGTTACCCAACTGTTGCATATCAATTGTTGAGCAGGTGTTGAATGTTTTAATTTAATGTATAATGTGACATACCTCTTTTATACCATGTTTATAATTATACTCTGACGAAATTTTTAATATGTGCCTAAATGATTAATTGTGATTATTTGGGGGTATAGAAAGGGGGGTGTTACAACGTCTGCGTAATCGTCGTGATTTTTCATCTTCTGAGCGAATGATGAGTTTTCCGGCAGAACACCCCCAGATTCCGGTGAAGCTTCGTAATTTCTGGCGGAGCTTCGAACGGAAACTGGGATTGAGTGCGGGGAAGTTCCTCGCCAGGGGATGATATGTTTCGAGCGTCTCCTCACGGGAAGGTTCTGACCTTTCCTTTGATGTTAGGGCTTAGGCCGGGGACGTTGTCCTTAGCCCTTTGCGCGCCCTTTCACTTGACTTAGCAGTGGAAGGGTGGATTTGATTTGTTGTCGAATTCACTTTCTTCTCTGCTTTTCAGGTGATTGCAATGGCGACGGGGCCAGATAGAGAAGTTATTATCGATACATCCAAGGAAGAGACGGGCTCCGAAGATAGGAGCAGCTCGACGGCCTCTAGTTCGGCGACTTCAAGTTCTTCTAGCAATGTCGGGGAGGAAGAAGAGTTGGACGTCATGGAGGAGGACGTCGACAGGTTCTCCGCGGAGGAGTAGGAGGTGGCCGAACCTTCCAAGCATGTGTCCACGTTCGCAAAGTCCTTGGTGGACGTTTTCACCGAGGTAGGGCCGGAGGGAGAATGGAAGGTGCATTTCCCTTCCTTGGACGAGCGGGTCTGCACGAACTTCGGGGACCGCTTCACGATGTATGAGTACGCCTTTAAAGAGATGGGCCTGAGGCTGCCTTTTACTGATTTTCAGCGGTCAGTGTTTGAGCATTTGAAGTTAGCCCCTACACAACTGCATCCTAATTCGTTGGCCTTCATCCGGGCCTTCGAGTTGGTATGCGAGCATCTTTCCTTGGGGTCTACTCTCCCTTTGTTCTTCACTATTTTCCATCTCCAAGGCAGCTGACGGGGAAGAAGTACGGCTGGGTTTCTTTGAAGCAGCCCCACAAGCTGTTCAAGCCATTTTCGGAGTCGATCCGGACGTTCAAGGAACGATACTTCGTCGTTGAGCCCGTGTCCGAGGCTACCCAGGACAGTACATATGTCTGGGAGATCGAAGTCGAAGAGAACGGGAACGAGTTGCACGACGAGGAGGGGAGGTATATTGGGCGAAGGCTCTACAAGTTCCCCCTCCTTTGGGCGCCAGACCATTTTGCCAAGGAGCCCAGTGACTATGTTTTTCAGCCGAGCGACCTACGCGGGCAGGAAGCCGTGGTGTACGAGGTGCTGGTGAAGTGGGTCAACTCCTTCCGTCTTGTTGAGTGTTGGACGAGCAAGGGCAGTCTGATCTTCGAGGAAGATGGGAGTCGGAGGGTCGAGCGCCGATTCATCAACGTTAAGGCACTGCTGAAGTGCAAGACTCCCGTGGATGCTAAGAAGCTGCTCGGTAGTCTTAGTTATATAGATTTTGTTCATGTTATTTCTTTTCCTCGTATCTAACATGTTCGTGTTTTGCTTGTGCAGGTGAGATGCCTCAGGCTCATGATCGGGTTGTGAGGAATGCTCTAGCGAGGAACAAAGTCGGAACGGCTCCTCCAAAATCTCGGTTTGCTGGTGCCCGTGTTCCTCCTCCGACGCAATCTACTGCGGGGACCTCCACTTCTCCCACTCCTGCTTCCCGGGGATCTCCCCTGTCTTTGGTCTAGCGTCCCAAGCGGCCAAGGATCACTGATGTCGTGGACCTTACTCGGGTAGCGGAGAAAGGGAGGTTCGAGCTTCCTCCCTGCATCCTCGATAGGAGGTTTTTCGAAGGCAATTCTTTAGTCGTTCCCCGGGCGGAATCTCTTCTCTTGGAAGGTATGGATTGCCCGAGCAAGAGGGCGCTGGTGGCCCAAGACACTTCTGCCTTGGTCAGGATGCTAGAGATGGTGGCTGTTTATGCTGAAGGGGTCTCTGAAACTGAGTCCGAACTTAATGCTGCCCGTGCTTCTGTGGCATCCCTCAAGGAAGAGGTCAAGACCGCCGGCGAGGCTCGGACGAAGGCTGAAGAGGAGGCGGCCAGGCTGAAGGAGGAGAACTCCACGCTGGCGGCGGAGAAAAAAGCTGCTGAGGAGCTGATCAGGGAGCTGAGGGCGGTCAATGCCCTGGGTGTCGACGAGCCGGACGATGTGAAAAAATTGAAGACTAGATCCGAGATGGTTGCTCGCATGCTGTTGGCCGAAGATGATGGCATCGCCGTTGCGGAGGAGTCCTTTAGAAACGCTGTGGCTCAGCTGCGGGTGGTGAACCCTGGGCTTGAAATTACTGCCGAGGGTACTCACTACCTGGCGCATGTTGAGGATGATCGTATTGTCGTGCCCGACGGTCTCCTTGAAAGTACCCCCAAGGATCAGCCCGCAGAGGACCAGGGACCCCAGCCAGTGCCTGCCGAGCATGCGGATGAGTGAGGAATTTGTTATTTTGATGTTGTTGTAATCTGTCCGGCCTGCGTGCCGTGGAATCATTGTAATGTTTTTCTTTTCGGGGGGCACGACCCCCGTTTGATGTAGCTAAGTACAATTGTGGCCCTTGTGGTCACCCATTATGTTAACTTATTATATTTCTGGCTTTGTCATCTACATGATTTTACTTGCGTTTATTTTTGCTAAGTGTTGTATGCATGCTCGCTGTGAATGTATGTCCGCCCGTGATATGGGGTATTTGACTTGTTCGAATATTTTGGGGGGATTGCTCGTAATAGATGTGTTCGGTAGTGTGGGGAACTGGTCGAACTGCCGGTGAATACCCTGGCCGGGGAGCGGAGCTCAGGTCGCGCTTGAGGCCTGAGTTCGCGGCGTGAACGTCCCATCGCGAGCTGGGGTTCTGCCAATCATGGTACTTTGATGATGGCGATGCTCGGTCGAGGACCGTTGTCGAGCAGTTACCTGGCTCGTTACTGAGCGGGGTTATGCTTTAATCGTATGCGACGCTTATACCTAGACGCGCATAGTGGTCGGTAGCTGACGTTCGTCGTTGCGATGGGTCGAACCAAAAATTTAGCTGTAATATTGTTTTAACTTTTCAGCGTTCCATGGTCGAGCAAGTTCTTCCCCAGTGAGGTGTTCTAGGTAATAGGCCCCATTTTCCGTTTTTGCCCGGACGCGATAGGGTCCTTCCCAGTTGGCTGCTAGTTTGCCTTCGCGAGAGTCTTTGTGGTTTCTTCTTAGAACAAGGCTTCCCATGTCGAACTCTCGCCGTATCACCTTGGTGTTGTGCCTGATGGTAATTTTTTGTTTTAGTGAGGCTTCGCGGAGGGCTGCCCCGGTTCTGATTTCCTCGACGAGGTCGAGCTCTTCTCTTAAAGACTCGTCGTTCATCTCCTCGTCTAAGGGCGACTCTGTCCGCCTAGAGGGCACGTGAACTTCGACGGGAATTACAGCCTCGGTTCTGTATGCTAGACGGAATGGTGTTTCCCCGGTCGTTGAGTGTGGAGTTGTACGGTATGCCCAGAGTACGCTGTGCAGTTCCTCGACCCATGCCTTCTTTGTTTCTTCCAGCCTTCGCTTGAGGCCTCGAAGGATGACTTGGTTGGCTGCTTCAGCCTGCCCGTTTGTTTGAGGGTGCTCCACGGATGCGAAGTGCTGCTTCGTGCCCAGTTGGGCGACGAAGTCTTGGAACTTCTTGTCCGTGAATTGCGTCCCGTTGTCCGTTACTATCACTTGGGGAATACCGAAACGTGCAAGGATGTTTCGTTTGTAGAAACGCAGGATGTTGAGAGCAATTATTTTGGCTAGAGCTTCTGCCTCTATCCATTTTGTGAAATAGTCCACGCCCATTATGAGATATTTGTTCTGACTTGATCCTACCACGAAGGGTCCTAGGATGTCTAGGCCCCACCAGGCGAATGGCCACGGGGAGGACATAGCCTTGAGCTCGTTAGGCGGGGCCAGGTGCATGTCCCCGTGCCGTTGGCATTTGTCGCATTTCTTTACGTGCTCTTTCGCGTCGTTTTGCATGTTCGACCAGTAATAGCCTGCCCGGAGGGCCTTTCGAGCAAGGGACCTTCCTCCGAGATGTTGGGCGTTGATTCCTTCGTGGATTTCGAGCAGGATGTGTGGGACCATTTCCTCCTCGACACATTTGAGCAGCAGAATGGAGAATCCCCGTCTGTAGAGTTTATCTTCGACCAAGACATAAGAGCAGGCTCTTCGCCTGACTATGCTGGCCTCCTTTGGGTCGGACGGAAGCTCGTCTTTGGCGAGATAGTTGTAGACTGGGGTCATCCAGCAGTTTTTGTCGCAGATCACCTGTACGTCTAGTGTCGGGGAGGCCTTCTCGATGTTAGGTCGAGGAAGTACTTCCTGTATGACGGATTTGTTTCCGCCTTTCTTCTTCGTGCTAGCTAGTTTAGACAGCACGTCTGCTCATATGTTATGTTCGCGGGGAACGTGTTTCACTTCCACTGCTGTGAACTTCGCCATTTCCCTCTTTACCAGGGCCAAGTATTCGGCCAGGTTGTCGTTTTTGGCTTGGTATTCTCCCCGAACCTGGAGGGCCACGAGTTGTGAATTTGTGCAAATGACGACTTCCTCTGTGCACAAGTCCTCGGCTAGGCGTAACTCAACGAGGAAGGCTTCGTATTCAACCTGGTTATTGGAGGTTGGGAAAGACAGTGTGAGTGAAACTTCAACGATAATTCCTTCGTCGCTCTCCAGTATGATGCCCGCGCCGCTTCCTGCAGAGCTTGAGGCACCGTCGACGAAGATGGTCCATTTGCGTGCTTCGCTGGCAGGGGAGTCTGCGAATGTCATCTCCGCGACGAAGTCTGTAACGACCTGATTTCAATTATTTCCTTTTTATTCCATTTTGGTCGAGTCTTTTATTTTAATTGGGTGATAATTATTTTTATTTGTGTAATTGGTGTATTAATATGTTATGTTTGCATGTTATGATGTTTTACCGTTTTTGAGAGTTTGCGGAGAAAATTAGATTGGAGGGTATTTTAGACATTTCACACTTAATGATATTTTAGTTAGTTAGTTAGTTAGATATTTTGTGAAAAAGAAATGGAAAAGTAATAGAAGTAGAAAGAAAAGAAATGTATAAGTAAGGAAAGAAAAGAAAGAAACATAGAGAGAAAAGGAGAGAAAGAGAGCAAGAGAGGAGAAAAGAGAAGAACAAAGGGAAAAGTGTGGAAAATCACCAAGATCAATCTTTCGGAGTCGATTTAATCGGGTAAGGGTGTGAAATATTGTTATCTTAACTTTGTGTATGATTATGTATGTGTTTTGTGTGGATGTTTTGGTTGGTTTTCCATATGTTTCCGTTTATGCCGTATTGGACGAAATCGATAGAAACCGATGTTTTTACGGTCGAAAAGTCGTATAAATACATGTGTTGGTTGGTTATATGTATGTGAGCTGCTGTTTAAAGTTTCATGAAGTCTGGTTATGTTTTGGTTAGTTTTCGTAATGTTTCCGTTGTTTTTTTCCGTTCAGGTCGAATTGTAGGAAATCGATAGAAATCGATGTTTTCACGGATGAATTTCGAAATAAATTGCGTAGATTAGTTGTATGAGGTTAGGCCGAGATTATAGAAACTCGTTTGGTAGAAATCGGTTGATATTGTGAGTTTTGACATTTTTGGGTTTTGAGAATGTGAGATTTTGGTGAAAATCGAATGTTGTGGAATCGGTGTTTTTTTTATCCTAACATGTTGGTATGTATTTATGGAGGATTACCATGTATTTATTCAGAAGAAAGTAATTGAATCGGTCGGGTTTTCGGAGGGTTTTGTGTTTGGGCAGCAGCTATTTTTTCTGGTTTTTAACAGGTGCAATCGATTGCAGCAGGATGCAAATCGATTGCACATATGTAAAAGGTGAAAAATTGCAAGTCTGGGACTGTGCAATCGATTGCATCAGGAGTACAATCGATTGCACTCTGCTAGTTTTCCGAAAAATGTTTTCTTTAAAAGTCCGTAACTTTTTCGTCGTTTATCCGATTGAGCTGTTCTTTATATCAAACTGAAGCTAAAAATATGTTCTATTTGATGGTGATGAAAAATATTATTTTTAGCCGACTTTTAACCGACTTTTCCGGTAAACCGTAAATTGATTTGTTTGGATAAATGTGTATGTTGTTATACAATTGATGTGAATGTAGATGGATTATATGTGATGAATGCATGACTATGTTGTGAATAAGTATGCATTGCGTGAGGGTATTGGTTCATTTTGTATGTGAAGCATCATGATATGCATTCTTGTGTTATGGGATTCTGAGATGAATCTGTTGTAACATCGTATGCCGATATGCGGTTGAAGCGATGATTACAAACGATTGTATGCTCATGTGGAGTTGCAGCAATCGGATTGTATGCCGAGGTGGGTTGTAGCAATCATATTGTATGCCGATGTGCGGTTGTAGCAATCCGTAAACATTGTATGCCAAGGTGCGGTTGTAGCAATCATATTGTATGCCGATGTGCGGTTGTAGCAATGGTTCCAATAGGTTCTTCAATTGAACTTGAGATGATGAGTCGGTACCGCATGCATCTGCATAGAGCCGTGAGTCGGTCTCTATGAGTTGCATTTGTCATCATTGTATTTGTGCATTGATGAATAAACATATATATGTATATGTTGATGTGGAATGAGTAGAATTGTGCAGGTGTGCATGGATGGATAAACATGAATATGTGTGTTTATGTTGAATGATAAGCATTATGAGGAATATGCTTGGTTTTATATATATATGCCTTGCGATGTATATTGAGTGAGATGTGATGATTGTGACATAGTAAACATAATATGTATGTTTATGTGGTATGATGGAATGGTGAGAATATGTGGTATATGTGTATTTTTATGTTGAGATATATAATTATATGCATTGTTATTATGATAATATTTCTCATCCTTCTGCTGTTTTATGATGCTCTATGAGGCATTGCAGATTAGGTATCTGGTGGTCTTTTGTGAAGCGTGGCTTCATTTCCTTTTTGGTCGTCTGGCTCTGATATGTAGCATCGGGTAGCTAGGATGTGTTTATGAGCTTTTGTGATACTTTTGTACATGTATCTAGCTGATGAATGTTTATGTAAACATGAATGATATTGGTGACTACTATTGGAGTATGATATATATATATATATATATATATATATATATATATATATATATATATATATATATATATATATATGTATATATGTTTGTGAATCAATGTTTAGATGTTTCCGCTTTTATTCTAAATGTTGACATGTGGGTATAAGGACTGAGATCCTTTATTGTTGAAAGTTACCCCACTGTTGCATATCTTTTTGAGCAGGTGTTGTATGTGTTTAATTTCATGCATAATGTGACATTCTCTTTTTATGCCGTAGTTACAATTATACTCTGATGAAATTTTCAATACGTGCCTAAATGATTTAATTGATTATTTGGGGGTATAGAAAGGGGTGTTACAAAGTCGGCTAGAGCTTGGGCCTTGAGGGCTTTTCTGCCTTCGTATAGGATGTCGAACTCGGACAATTCTAGCGACCATTTGAGCATTCGGCCGACCATATCTGGTCGTCCGAGCAGCTGCTTTATGGGCTGATATGTTCGAACCACGATCGTGTGAGCCAGGAAGTAGTGTCTTAATCTTCTGGCCGCGTTGATGAGGGTCAGCGCCACCTTCTCTATCTGTTGGTATCTTAATTATGGTCCTTGCAGCGCTTTGCTCGTGAAATAGATGGGCTTCTACCCGTCAGGTGTTTCGCGGATGAGAGCTGCGCTCACTGCTTCGGTTGCTACGGCCAGGTATAGGTACAATGTTTCGCCATTGTCCGGGCGAGAGAGGACCGGTGGCTCCCAGATTGCTCGTTTCATATGGAGAAGGGCCTTGTCGCACTCCTCGGTCCATTCGAATGTTGCCTCTTTGCGGAGGAGTTTGAAGAATGGTAGGGCGTGCTGGGCGGACTTGGCCACGAAACGAGATAGTGACGCGAGCATCCCGTTGAGGGACTGGATGGATTTTTTGGACTTGGACGTAGGAAACTCGGAGAATGCCCGACATTTGTCAGGATTGGCTTCGATTCTTCGTTCCGTTAAGTAGAAGCCGAGGAATTTACTTGCTCGGACACCGAACGTGCACTTCTCTGGATTAAAACGCATTTTGTATTTCCTGGCCTATTCGAAGACCTTTCTCAAATGGGCAGTATGATCGGTTTCCTCGTGGGATTTTACGATCATGTCGTCCATGTAGACTTCGAGTATGTCGCCTATTTCTCCCCGAAACACTTTGTTTATCATTCGTTGGTACATTGCTCCGGCGTTCTTCAGGCCGAAGGGCATTACGTTGTAGTAATAGTTGCCCGATTCGGTCATGAAGGCCGTATATTTTTTGTCGGACATTGCCATTAGGATTTGATTATAGCCCGAGTAGGCATCCATGAACGATAAAAGTTTAAAACCAGCAGAATTATCAACAAGTTTATCAATATTGGGGAGGGGGTAGGCATCCTTCGGGCATGCCTTATTGAGATCGGTATAATCAATGCACATGCACCATTTTCCATTAGATTTTTTAACCAATACAACATTGGACAACCAAGTGGTGTACTTGGCTTCCGAAATAAATTTGGCCTCGAGGAGGTCCTTTACAGCTTTTTCAGCAGCCTCCGTTTTCTCCGGAGACTGCTTTCTCCTACGTTGTGCCACAACCTTGATGGCCGGGTCAATTGTCAGCTGGTGACAGGCGATGGATGGATCCAAGCCGCGCATTTCCGCGGCGCTCCATGCGAAGAGGTCGACATTCTCTCTGAGGCAAGCTTTGAGCTACTTCCTCGCAATGTCGGGCAGGTCTGCTCCAATCTTCACTCCCCGTTGGGGGTCTTCGCCGAACAGAACTATCTCGAAGTTACCATCTGGGATTGGGCGCATCGGATGGGAGCTGCTGCTGGATGACGCGAACGGGCTGGCTGAAGCTGCCCGTTCCTCTGGTTGGTCCTCGGGGAAGCGACTGTTGAGGTCGATAGAGTCGACCTGGGGCAGAGGCTTGGCCTCCTCGGAGCTGCTTGGCAGTGCTGGCTTGCTCGACATTTTTGGCTTGGGCGCAATAGTGTTGAGCCCCTTTGTAGCTGCTTCGAAACACCGTCGGGCAGCTTCTATATCGCCGTGGAGGGTGGCGACCATCCCTTTCGAAGTGTAATACTTCATCTTCAGGTGGACGGTTGAGGGCACTGCTACCAACTCAGCCAGAGTTGGCCTTCCGAAAATTCATTGGTAAAGCGACGGGCAGTCGATTACCATAAATTACACCTTGATGGATTTGGCCGTTTCAGCTGATTCGAAGGTCACGATCAGCTCGACGTATCCCCACGGCTTGGTCACAGACCCGTTGAATCCCTGTAAATCGGACCCTACGTAGGGGGTAAGGTGCGATTCGTCCATCTGAAGCGTTGAGAACAGCTGGGAGTACATGATGTCGACCGAGCTACCCTGGTCGACTAGGATTCGACGAACGTAGAAGTTTGCCATTTGGACTCTGACGAGCAACGGTATGCTTGAGTTCGGGGAGCCGCCGAGGAGTTCCTCCCTATAGAAGGAGATGGGGATGGAACCCTTCTGGGCCTGATCAAGCGTGGTCACTTTGCTGGAGCTTGTGTTGATCAGGTGTTCGAACTTCCGTTTTACGGAGCCCATAGTGACTTTGTTGAATCCCCCGCCAGAGATTGTCATACCCTAAATTTTGACCTCTTTTATTATGAATATTTTCGTTTATCTGACTGAACTTTTCACTTTGCTTCATTTATGCACGATATATCATATATTGTGTGAATTTTCAGTTTTTCAGTCATTTAATTTGATTTCACATTTTTTGTTTTATTTTGCATAAATATGATTAAAAAATCCAAAAAAAAAATATATGTGCTTATATGCCTTTCATTTTCTTATTATAAAAAAAAAATTGTTTTATTCTACCATAAAAGAAAAAAATATATAATACATGAGATTTCTTTTTGCTAGTTAATTTTTACAAGAAAAAATAAAAAAAGTTTTGTATATACATGTTTGTTTTTTTCTTGCGCCATTTTATAACTATATATATTTATATATTCAAATTTTAATTTTTTTAACAATATAATTTCATATGTTTTTGTTTATTATGAATTTTATTTTTTATACACTTTTGTTTTATTTAACTTTTGTTTTAATACAATTATGTTTTTATATAAATTTGTTTTTTTTACCAAATTTGTTTCTTATGAGACAAACTATACAACCTTGTCTCCTTGACTCATTTTCACTAGCCAATGGTAGAAGAGAATTAAAAACATTCTCTTACAAGCCATTAAGGCTCATAACAAACTTGACTCAAATTAGAGACTTTGAAGATGCTATTCTTCTCTTATCTCTAACTTGCCTAAGCCTTAAGCAACCAATTGCCTATAAATAGAGCTTTGAGCTCTTCACAATTTCCTACACAAGTCTTGTATTAACAAGCACATTCTTTCTTTCTCTCAAGTTTTTCTTTACTCTAGTTGTAATCTTGAAAATATGGGAAGCATACACATAAGGGGAAGGCAGTGACGCCTCATCCCATTTCACTTTCTTTTAAAAAAAAAAACTCTTTTTGACATACATATACATACTTTGCACATATTACACACTTGCTGCAATTTTTTCATAAAGAAACATGCATACATGATTAAAATTGCTGCACAATTTTTACAAAGAAAAGAAATTTTCACTTCACAAACTACACTTATGCTATCACCATATATCACCTCCTATTTTTCTCATGAACAATTCCAAAAGGGCTTAAAAACAAGCTCCCATCAACAATCTTCTTCAGTAAATTCAACAACACCTGCACAGTTCCAATTGCTTATTAATATTCTTCTGTTATATTACACTATTGCAGCAAGAATTACTAATAACCAAGTTTGTTTCACAGGTCTAGGAGAAGAATGACCTATGACAGTTGCAGCACCAGAAAGTTCATAATTTACCTGTTATTATAGCAGCGACAGGGACTCTACAATCCAACTTCAAGCAGCAACATGATAACCTGCAGAAAATTCAATAGTACCTGCAACAAAATTGGAAGAAAAGCAAATTCAAGTCAATTTCCTAACACAATTTCAAGTTCATCATTTTTTTTATCAGTTCCTTTTTTACAGTAATTCAACATGAATAACCTGTTTTTTTTTTCAAAGTCTGCAATTCAAATCGAAACAGAAAATTTCACAAAACCTGTAGAATTTACATAACAACAGCAAACAGTTCAAATTGGGATTGGATTATCAGTTCATCAGAATCCAAGTTAAAAAAAGGAGAGCAAACCTGCTACTACAACAGCAGCTTCAATTCGCAAATCCGCCGCAAAACCGACATCGCCGACGCGTCGAATTCACTAACATCAATGGCTTCAACACTGATATTTCACCTGCAAAAATTCCAGAAAATTCAATCCAACATCTTCATCAAATCCTTCTATAATCTGTCTAATTTTCTTTACAGGTTATTAACATCAAATTGCAAAAATTATAATCATAACAAATTCAATTTTTTGTTTCACAGGTTCGAAAATCAAAAGAGGAAAAAACAGAGAAATCCATGGATTTGTGTTCCTACCTGAACGAATCACCAAGCATCGCCGGAAAGAATGGAAGGGCGGAGCGAAACCCTCGCCGCCAGAAATCACCATCGGACCACCACAATACCCTTTATCTTCATCGAATCACTCCTCCACCACTCTTCGAATCGACGCCGTGGAGGGAGCCGCGCCGGAAACCCAAAAGGAGGGGTCATCACCGAGAATCATCGCCGATGGAGAGGAAAAGTGCGTTTTGGGGGAGAAGCTTAAAACACGCTTCAAGGTTTTGTTTCTCAATTCTCACTCCAAATGCTAATTCATTTTTATTATTATTATTATTTTATAAGAAAATCTGATGAATATTGGTTTATTTTGGGAATTAGTATGTTGGGCTAAGCCCATTTTCAAAACGTAACAAAAATCCCTAACTTACCCCTGCTTTCATTTCTAACCCCCTCTTTCATTTATCTTTTATCTTTTATTTTTATTAATTGTTAATTAATTTTTAGTTTAACTAATATTATAATTAGTTTTCACTAAACACATGTCAATTAATTTAATTAATTTAAAATAATCGTTTAAATGGCTTATTTAATTATTTAATTTTATAGTTTAGACTATTTGCTGTAAATAATTAACTAAATAATTTATTTCTTGTATCGTTTATTCCCTAAGCGATTCGATTCTAACCATTCGACGAGACCAAGATCTTTTCCAGTATCTTTGGTTTTTGCCTGTCTGCTTTGGTTTTTTCTATTTGGTACATGAATTCTTAATCGATACCTCGAAGATCATTGGATGATCAGCTGATGCTTTGAGTTTTGTCGAGGACCTTGGGGATCATTATCTCGCTTCTGGAAGCTTGAGAAGAGGCATTGGACCTTGCTCCAATAGGTAAGTTTTATTGAAGCTCATTATCCGTATTTTTATTCACACGATGCTTTGCCGTGTGCCTTTGTTTTATTACACGATGCTTTTTTGTGTATATTTTCAATTGCCATGATGTTTTTCTATGATGACATGAAGCTTTTCCATGTATTCAGTTTCACACACGATGTTCTTCCGTGTATATTTTATCTGTCACGATGTTTTGCCGTGTATGTATTTATTCCATGATGTTTTTCCATGATGACACGATGCTCTGCCGTGAATTTTTGTATCTCTGTTTATTTATTACGTGATGTTTTGCCACGTATACCTGTTATTTATCAACACGATGTTTTGCCGTGTATATGCTTTTATTCTCCGGATGTTTTTCCATGTATTTATTTTACACGATGTTTTTCCGTGTATGTTTTATTTCACATGACGTTCTTCCATGTATAATTGACTATGATTTTTTGGGCCTCTTGAGAGAGTGTAAGACCCATTCCTTTGTACAGAAAACCTTTTGGGCCTCAGTCACTTGTATAAGTCCCTGTACAAACTCAAAACCACAGTGCAATCACTGATAAAAACTTGGGCCTCTCCTTGAGCTGTAAGCCCCAACCTCTTTTCAAAATACTTTCTCCTTTGATTTTGAAATATACTGTTGTTTTCAATCTTTCTTTGTTGAACAAACTAACACAACAGCATGGAAGCTCTACAACCGAGTAAGTGTTTATACGCTTTCATATGTATATAACTGTATTGTGGGGATGCTCACTGTAAGTCTCCTTTCATAAACTCATATCAACTGTGTAATAATAGTATAGATATTTAGAGTTTCCCCGGCTACTACGTCTAGAACTAGGAAAATCCGTTTCGTTTATTCGTAGAAATAGACAACTAGATCCCCAATAGGATCACCAGATACAGTCTTCTCTTCGGCTGTCCTCATTAGGAATTGTCAAGAAACTCTACTCCTAGAGATGAATGTATTCTCCATGAATGGCATCTTTGAGTTTCTTCCAAATTCTCGAACTTTCCTGACTTGATCTATTCTTTGTGAATAGCTTGCCTTGAATTTCTCGGGATTTGGGGACCCACGGGCATCTTAAAAGCATCGGCCACCTCTTGGGCATTGTACAAGGACCCACTGGCTTCCTAAAAGCATCCCCGCCTCCTCTTGGGCATTGTACAAGGACCCTTCGGCTTCTTAGAAGTTTTCACAGCCTCCTCTTAGGCTTCGTATAATGATTCTTCCTCAGCGAAGATAGCCTCCTCTTGGGCTTCGTACAAATTGTCCCTCGGCTTCTTAAAAGTTATTCTCGCCTTCTCTTGGGCTTTGTACAAATTGTCCCGACGACCTCTTAAAGGTATAGGAACAGAAACTAGTCATCTTGCTAGAGCAGTCTTTCAAATGAGTCTAGATCTTCATCCCGTAAAACATCAGCCTCCTCTTGGGCATTATACAAAGACACACCCAGTAGACTTGGACAGTCTATATCCCCTCTTGAGTCTCAAATACATTCTCAAGTTCCTTCTAAACACAGGAAAAACCCTTCCCTCTTTTTTTACATCCGACGCTTTCCCGGATATTCCTTCTATTTTCATCCGACGTTTTCCCGGATATTCCTTCTATTTTCATCCGACGTTTTCCCGGATATTCCTTCTATTTTTGTCCGACATTTTCCCGGATATTCCTTCTATTTTCCGATGTTTTTCCCGGATATTCATATCTCAATCTTTAATCTCTTCACTCTTTTCAATCAATTCCCACAAACACCCTTTTAGCTTCAATCTTGGGCTTTGAACAAGATACAAATCACCTTTAGCTTCATATCTTGGGCTTTGAACAAGATACCCAAATATCTCTTTTCCTCCCATAGAATAGGAGGAACTACGATTGCTCTGATTTCCCGGTTTTCTTTAACAGAAATACGTAGGCATAAGATTGTGAAATCTTACCGAGCACACTAAACAAAAAACCTTAGGTCCAGTACCTTACCAAAAACATCAAAAAACCCGAAAACAACAAAAATATCTTTTCAACATCTCTCAACCTTCCCAAAGGAGAAACTTTCCCATTTTACAACAGATAAACACCAGTAAGTAGAAAGCAGTAAGAAAAATTGCTAACAACCCATGGATAATCATGTATAGGATGGGTAACTGACAACTTCCCATTGTATAATCTGACCCTGAACTCCCCAATCTATTAGCACTTGTTAAAGAAAACATTTGCGTGCAAGGTTAGTTTGAGATAGCTTCCCTTTCCTTTCCAGCTTCATAGGATAAATAAGAAATCAAAAAGTAGCACCCAATCCTATCCGCTGGCGGATGTGGGCGGTCACAAAAACCGCGCTACAAAGATGACCATGGCAGAGGGAAATGTTTCCCACGGGTTGTGGGCCGCGAAATATGCAGGGGCGCTGAGCCCGTCCGGGACGTTGAAGTCCTCTGGCCGCGATATGGACATAGCGACATGTACATTGGCGTCCTCCGAGGAAGGTATCTCCTCCTCGACCTTCTTGGACTCCTGGGCGTCCTGCCGAGGAGTGCCCTTCTTCTTTGCAAACTGTTTCAGGTGGCCGTCCCTGATCAGTATCTCAATGCCATCCTTCAGATGGATGCAGTCCTCCATAGTATGGCCGTGACTTTTGTGTTTGGTCTATTCGGTAGCTGTTTGGGGAAGCGGACCCCGGCTTGTTTGAGCTCCGAATTGGCACATTCAGACAAAATCTTTTCCCTGGAAAAGGTCAGGGGAGTGTAGTCATGGAAGCGCCCGGAGGGTCCCTTGCTGTCGCAGGAGTCCCTCGGGCGGTCCTCGTGCCTCCGTTCACCCCGACGAGATGTCAAGGCTTCTTCTCCTTTAGAGGCCCGGGCGTTCTCCTGGCGGCGTGATGCTAGGACGTTGCAGTCCGCAATCTTCTCTTCGTACTGGATATGAGATTGGGCTTTGAGGAGGAGGGTGTCTAATGTAACACCCCATTTCTACCCGGCGGATAATAGTAAAATCAGAGTTATAAAATTTCAACAAACAATAGGATGCTACACTTTCATCTTAAAAATAACTTCGATTAATTTCATATGAACAGATACATAACACTTTGATCGGATGAACCGATAACAACAAACTTCATATATATCTTCTTTTCAAAGCAAAACAACTTCAAGATATAAATATTCAACTTTGATTCACTTTACATTTTTGTTCGACTATAACAAATTCAAAACAACATAATACTTAATAAATTCAACTTAAAAATTCAGCAACATAAAACAAATTCAACAATAAACATGCGTCCATCCCCTGAGTGTTACGTATCAGAGCAAGACCCTTTTTGACTTGCCATAGAGCAACCAAAAGACTTCATAAAGTTACTTCGAACTTCCACTGCAATCTTGAGTACCTGCCCATTTCCCATGGTAGGGGAAATATCAGCAGAAGGGGTGAGATATCTAACAATATAATAAGGTGTATGATAAACAATATATTAGATCAGATCATACAAATATCACCACTTCACAACTTTTTAGGCAACATAAATCAACAACCAACGACAATATCTCAATCAACATAAATCAGCAATTTAACAACCTTGAAATCAATATTAATCCGCACCGCAACAACAACTTAGAAATCACATTCAATTAACAACACAACAACAACGATGCAACATGAAATGCGACTCAAAATGCACATGCATGTGGTACCATTGGAGCAGAACTCCCAGCTTAAAAATCTGCAAATTAATATTGACGTCAACAAGGCATAAGCCTTTCGCTTAATATTTTTGCCAATCCAGGCCAGCTTAATATTTTGCCAATCCAGGCCTGCTTAATATGTTATGCCATGTGACCCATCATGAACATCATAATAACAACACTGATAATTACATCTATCAGCACAACAGCAAATCAGCATTGGCCATTGGCCTACAACTTAAATTCTTGCCAATAATTAGAGGCAATTCAACATATTCCACAACTTTATACTTCTCAACAACCAGTATCACAGCAACTAGAATTTATAATGCACCCACTAAAAGGTACTAAAATCAATCATTTCGGCAGCAACTTATCAACAACATATTAACAACAACAACTCAACATCAACACAATAAACCAGAATATACAACAGCGATCCGTGATTACTCCGGACAATTCTACTAAAATCGATTAATTATTCTTCCACTAAAGTTACTAATAATTCTACTCTGCATTAATATTATTGATATTATTCCGGTACTGTTATTATACATGCTGCTAGTTTATTCTTCTACTAATTAATCACTGCTACTGCTATTCGATTATTTCTACATATTCTACTTAATTAATTAGTTCGACTGCTTATTCTTTTACACAGAAATCCTACTACTAATATGGTTCTGCTATACTACTACAACCTGTTTTATTTTGTTTTCTGTCCATACTCTATTGATTCTCATTGCTGCTAAATTTACTAACTCTGTATCTTAACAATCCTGCCAATTTCTAATGTCTCTGTTATTTTTATTTCTAACCTACTGTTTACTATGTCAGCTATTACTACCTCCTGCTACTTACTTTCATTTTATTCTACTGTTATATGTATATTTAATCCAACTCATAACTAATATATTGCTGATACACTAACTGTTATTCTTATTATAGTTCTTCTTTAATTATTATAACAATCATTATTATAAATCATGTTATTTTATTCCTATAATACTTTAAGCTATGCAATGCTAAGTACACATATTAATAATATTATTTTATTACTAATAATTCTTTATTAACCATTATCATAATTCTTTAGTATTATTTGGTGACAGTAACAAAAAAAAAACACAACGCAGAACAAAACAACACACATGCCCGTGTGACGGTCGTAATAAAACTAATGTCGGTCGTCACAAGACCATGACGGTCGTAACAAGGCTATGACGGTCGTCATACCTCCCAGACGGGCGTCCCACTTCACGCCTTCGTTCTCTCTGTTTCTCCCATTCTTCTCCTCTGTTTCCTGTAATTTCTTACTTTTCAACCCCCAATTAATTTATCCAGTGCACGATTCCGCATCAACACAACAAAATCATACCCCAATTCTTACAGATAAGCATTCCACACTCAATTCAACAACAACAACATATAAAACACAATTTAAACAACACATACTAATTTCCACAACCGATCAACCTAGAATTCAACTTTGGTATCAACAAATCAGAAACACAACAGAGCAAATCCTATAATCTAACCCCACATATCATTCATCAAGTATCCCGTTATAGAGTCAGAACCCCACCCTTATCTTGGATTGAAGGTCGCTCTATTTTTCCGATTGGATTCTCGCTCTTGCCGTTTCTACGTGTTCTCCATCAACCCTTGTGCCTCTTCTCTCCAACTTCTCTTTTTCTTTCTCAACATGTTTGTACGTGAAAATTGCTCTGTTTTTGGTTAACCTCTCACTAAATTCACACTTACTTATTGTTCTTTCTTTTTCTCTCCCACAGCTGACCCATTAGTCCTTTATTTTCTCACCCTAACAATTTGACTAATACGTAGTCTTCCTTACTTTTCTCCCTTCCACCCAATTCATAATAATATTGGGAATAATAATAATAATAATTACTATAATAATTTCCATCGGGCCTAAATTCTACACCCCTACTCTTACTACTAGCCACTCAAATACGCCCATGAATATTTTATAATCTTAATATAATAACAACATATTGTTTCTGCAAATTAAATCAACTTAATCAAATTAATTCGGCTAAAACCAACTTAGCAACTCAACACCACACAATTCCGATAATCAACACAAATCACCACCAAATAAACGAATATATTTAATTAAATAATTAAATAAATAAATAGGGCGTTACAACTCTCCCCCACTTAGGATATTTTCGTCCTCGAAAATTTACTCGATGCGCCACACTCCAGATACGTTATCTCATCAGACAATTCAATTTTCCTGCCACAAAGGCAACCCCACGTCTAACACCAAACACAATACATCATATCAACGACAATAACAACATGAAACAATGCTCACGCAACGCATCCAACGACTAACTCAATACACAAGGAATAATCAAGTTAAGAACACCCAAGTTCGCTATGAACCAGAACACAACACAATCGTTACCCTCCCATAGGCAACACTCCCCTAATTCCCCATCATAGGAATTAGCTACTCGCACTCGAACCATCACCCTAGGTAACGAGGCAACATCAAGGATAAGAGCACAAAATTCATAACACAACATCAACGTAATCAAACCACCAACATCGTCGTTACACACATATGAACAACCTGTGCTACACCATGCTTTCACTGCGCACTCTGAGTACTAGCAACCATCGAATCTACCAAGTTCACATCTAATTGTCCGACTATCAAAGCAGACATAAGTAATACTTTCGACTTAATTATCCGAAAATTCCGACCAACAGGTATTCTACACTTTGATTACTGACCACTTCGAACTTAGATCCGTAAATAATACCTTTGAATATCCAACACAACTACAACTGCAGCCAATTCCAAATCTTGAATAGGATAGATACTTTCAAGAATCCCCAATTATCGTCAACATAGGCTACAACTTCACCGTCTTGTATTTACACATCGTCAAAATTCTTCTCAACGCATAACAACATTACCACAACATACGGATACATGTGTCCAATTAATCTCAACAAGAAAAATCATCTTCCAAACAGAGCTTAAGACCCAATAGCCATAGATTTAGCCTCAATAACCTACACTTAACATGGCATATTAACCAAACCAATCAAACAAAATAATTCATCAAGTCCTACTCATACTAGCATAATTCTCCAAAATCCCCCATCCGAATTAACACAACCAAGTAAACTCATCTTTACGAATCAAAATCACACTTTGATAGCTCAACATATAACTTCACTTCTTTCAACACTGGCAACTCGACTCTCAAATACCCTACGCGCCTTCCTTATGATTTCATAGCAGATCAGAACGTCCACAACGAACGCCAGTTATAACATTAACTGAACAAGTATGGAAAATACAATTCATATTTCCTATATACACGTTAAGGCATACCAGCCACCACCATTCTTTATCCGACCTCCTTGTCAAATCATGGTCTTACATTTCCATTTAATTCCTCCTTGGATCATCTCTACAATTCTCCAAGTCTCATGTCAATCGATAAGCATTTGGCTCAACTCCAAACAATTCACTGTGCATACTATTCTAGTTGGCAAGACACGTCTACTCCCTCCACATGATTCCGTCTACTATCAACAAGAGATCAAGGGTGATCAGTTCCTCAATTTGTCAATAGACAGCCGACAACCATAATGGTGGCATAAATCATCATTACCCAACTACAATAGCGTCCTTTACCTTGTGCTCAAGATTACCTAAGCATACTGCTCCACCATTCCTCTAAGGCTTACAAACGTGTTCTTAATTTCTTTATTTCCAACTTCGGCAGTGATACACAACATCCAAAATCCCACACATATTCTCCTCTACAAGTTAGGTGTACAACACAATCATTAAATATCCTTCTAGTACCGGAATCGCTACCACATCAAGTACCATCCAAATCGGTCCACTTCCACCGAAACATTTATCCAAGTTAAGAGCTTTAACAACACTAACAAATCCTTTGTCTTTCTTCTTAATTCCATAACTTCAATGATCCATATAGTTTCACACTTGATTCTCATTCCAATCACAATCTCAACAATACCATCTAATCATCTGGTTGGTGATAGAACTTCCAAAAATTTCCGACTCATGTCGACACATCTCGCCAATAACACACAATCCACTTTACTATTTAACCTTCCTCAAAGATTTCTATACTTTAATCACTTTCAACTATTATACGCCGCACTTCCATGTGCTCCTCCGATACTCTTGTCTTCTTCCCATTACCAAACATTTTATACTTGACTTCATCTTACTATTTCCAGCAAGAATTGTCCAACTTCAAACACGAGTATCTTCTTCAATACAGACCTCCCAGACACAAAATTATATTCCAAAATGAAGATAATTTCGTGTAGATTCCAGAACTTCAAGAATCGCTCAAATCTGAATTACGAGTAAAAAGTTATCGTCCTCGCAATGGGACTGGTCAAGAAATCCGGTATGCAGAATTCTACAAATATCAGCACCAGACCCACACATTCAAGCGCGTTTTTCTCCCTCTTCAAAAACTTTCCAAAGGCTAAATTTATATGCAAACTGTAGGGTATTTTTTAAACTTTCCGAAAAGTCCAGAATCACTTTAATCGGAGTTACGAGTAGAAAGTTATGCCTCTTATACTGAAGGCTGTTCCATAAATACGAAAATAAAAACCGAAATTGGTGAACATGAGTTCTACCTCTTTCTCTTGCTTCCAAACTCTTCCAACTATCCTTGCTTTTCACCCAACTCTAAAAATCTTCCAACTTCAATCCAATTATACTCAAAACATACTAGTCTACCAGTTGATCCATAGAATTATCATTTTCTTTGGAGTGGATCCTTAACCTCAATCATCTCTTAACTGTCCCCAAACTCTGATCTACACTTCAGAGGCCAATCGCAATTATCGGCTCGTCCTCCCTCAAAGGCATCTCAAACTTGACCGATAAGAATCATGAGTCCATACTCTCGTCGGTTCGCAACACAGTTCCAATAACATTTGCACTCTTGCAATCAATATCACCTTGATTCAACTTCACATACTACAAACATCTCTGGGAAGTAAACTTCTCCCCCACTTGTTTCAAACCAACTCCTGCATACCATCGATTAGGAAAACAAACAAGTACCGACAGTGTTCCACACACTTGTCGCGTACTAAGGGATAAACAACGTTAGACAACTTGGCCGGACAGACCGACCTGCTCTGATACCACTAATGTAACACCCCATTTCTACCCGGCGGATAATAGTAAAATCAGAGTTATAAAATTTCAACAAACAATAGGATGCTACACTTTCATCTTAAAAACAACTTCGATTAATTTCATATGAACAGATACATAACACTTTGATCGGATGAACCGATAACAACAAACTTCATATATATCTTCTTTTCAAAGCAAAACAACTTCAAGATATAAATATTCAACTTTGATTCACTTAACATTTTTGTTCGACTAAAACAACTTCAAAACAACATAATACTTAATAAATTCAACTTAAAAATTCAGCAACATAAAACATATTCAACAATAAACATGCGTCCATCCCCCGAGTGTTACGTATCAGAGCAAGACCCTTTTTGACTTGCCATAGAGCAACCAAAAGACTTCATAAAGTTACTTCGAACTTCCACTGCAATCTTGAGTACCTGCCCATTTCCCATGGTAGGGGAAATATCAGCAGAAGGGGTGAGATATCTAACAATATAATAAGGTGTATGATAAACAATATATTAGATCAGATCATACAAATATCACCACTTCACAACTTTTTAGGCAACATAAATCAACAACCAACGACAATATCTCAATCAACATAAATCAGCAACATAACAACCTTGAAATCAATATTAATCCGCACCGCAACAACAACTTAGAAATCACATTCAATTAACAACACAACAACAACGATGCAACATGAAATGCGACTCAAAATGCACATGCATGTGGTACCATTGGAGCAGAACTCCCAGCTTAAAAATCTGCCAATTAATATTGACGTCAACAAGGCATAAGCCTTTCGCTTAATATTTTTGCCAATCCAGGCCAGCTTAATATTTTGCCAATCCAGGCCTGCTTAATATGTTATGCCATGTGACCCATCATGAACATCATAATAACAACACTGATAATTACATCTATCAGCACAACAGCAAATCAGCATTGGCCATAGGCCTACAACTTAAATTCTTGCCAATAATTAGAGGCAATTCAACATATTCCACATCTTTATACTTCTCAACAACCAGTATCACAGCAACTAGAATTTATAATGCACCCACTAAAAGGTACTAAAATCAATCATTTCGGCAGCAACTTATCAACAACATATTAACAACAACAACTCAACATCAACACAATCAACCAGAATATACAACAGCGATCCGTGATTACTCCGGACAATTCTACTAAAATTGATTAATTATTCTTCCACTAAAGTTACTAACAATTCTACTCTGCATTAATATTATTGATATTATTTCGGTACTGTTATTATACATGCTGCTAGTTTATTCTTCTACTAATTAATCACTGCTACTGCTATTCGATTATTTCTACATATTCTACTTAATTAATTAGTTTGACTGCTTATTCTTTTACACAGAAATCCTGCTACTAATATGGTTCTGCTATACTACTACAACCTGTTTTATTTTGTTTTCTGTCCATACTCTATTGATTCTCATTGCTGCTAAATTTACTAACTCTGTATCTTAACAATCCTGCCAATTTCCAATGTCTCTGTTATTTTTATTTCTAACCTACTGTTTACTGTGTCAGCTATTACTACCTCCTGCTACTTACTTTCATTTTATTCTACTGCTATATGTATATTTAATCCAACTCATAACTAATATATTGCTGATACACTAACTGTTATTCTTATTATAGTTCTTCTATAATTATTATAACAGTCATTATTATAAATCATGTTATTTTATTCCTATAATACTTTAAGCTATGCAATGCTAAGTACACATATTAATAATATTATTTTATTACTAATAATTCTTTATTAACCATTATCATAATTCTTTAGTATTATTTGGTGACAGTAACAAAAAAAAAACACAACGCAGAACAAAACAACACACATGCCCGTGTGACGGTCGTAATAAAACTAATGTCGGTCGTCACAAGACCATGACGGTCTTAACAAGGCTATGACGGTCGTCATACCTCCCAGACGGGCGTCCCACTTCACGCCTTCGTTCTCTCTGTTTCTCCCATTCTTCTCCTCCGTTTCCTGTAATTTCTTACTTTTCAACCCCCAATTAATTTATCCAGTGCACGATTCCGCATCAACACAACAAAATCATACCCCAATTCTTACAGATAAGCATTCCACACTCAATTCAACAACAACAACATATAAACCACAATTTAAACAACACATACTAATTTCCACATCCGATCAACCTAGAATTCAACTTTGGTATCAACAAATCAGAAACACAACAGAGCAAATCCTATAATCTAACCCCACATATCATTCATCAAGTATCCCGTTATAGAGTCAGAACCCCACCCTTACCTTGGATTGAAGGTCGCTCTATTTTTCCGATTGGATTCTCGCTCTTGCCGTTTCTACGTGTTCTCCATCAACCCTTGTGCCTCTTCTCTCCAACTTCTGTTTTTCTTTCTCAACTTGTTTGTACGTGAAAATTGCTCTGTTTTTGGTTAACCTCTCACTAAATTCACTCTTACTTATTGTTCCTTCTTTTTCTCTCCCACTGCTGACCCATTAGTCCTTTATTTTCTCACCCTAACAATTTGACTAATACGTAGTCTTCCTTACTTTTCTCCCTTCCACCCAATTCATAATAATATTGGGAATAATAATAATAATAATTACTATAATAATTTCCATCGGGCCTAAATTCTACACCCCTACTCTTACTACTAGCCACTCAAATACGCCCATGAATATTTTATAATCTTAATATAATAACAACATATTGTTTCTGCAAATTAAATCAACTTAATCAAATTAATTCGGCTAAAACCAACTTAGCAGCTCAACACCACACAATTCCGATAATCAACACAAATCACCACCAAATAAACGAATATATTTAATTAAATAATTAATTAAATAAACAGGGCGTTACAACTCTCCCCCACTTAGGATATTTCCGTCCTCGAAAATTTACTCGATGCGCCACACTCCAGATACGTTATCTCATCAGACAATTCAATTTTCCTGCCACAAAGGCAACCCCACGTCTAACACCAAACACAATACATCATATCAACGACAATAACAACATGAAACAATGCTCACGCAACGCATCCAACGACTAACTCAATACACAAGGAATAATCAAGTTAAGAACACCCAAGTTCGCTATGAACCAGAACACAACACAATCGTTACCCTCCCATAGGCAACACTCCCCTAACTCCCCATCATAGGAATTAGCTACTCACACTCGAACCCTCACCCTAGGTAACGAGGCAACAACAAGGATAAGAGCACAAAAGTCATAACACAACATCAACGTAATCAAACCACCAACATCGTCGTTACCCACATATGAACAAACTGTGCTACACCATGCTTTCACTGCGCACTCTGAGTACTAGCAACCATCGAATCTACCAAGTTCACATCTAATTGTCCGACTATCAAAGCAGACATAAGAAATACTTTCGACTTAATTCTCCGGAAATTCCGACCAACAGGTATTCTACACTTTGATTACTGACCACTTCGAACTTAGATCCGTAAATAATACCTCTGAATATCCAACACAACTACAACTGCAGCCAATTCCAAATCTTGAATAGGATAGATACTTTCAAGAATCCCCAATTATCGTCAACATAGGCTACAACTTCACTGTCTTGTATTTACACATCGTCAAAATTCATCTCAACGCATAACAACATTACCACAGCATACGGATACATGTGTCCAATTAATCTCAACAAGAAAAATCATCTTCCAAACAGAGCTTAAGACCCAATAGCCATAGATTTAGCCTCAATAACCTACACTTAACATGGCATATTAACCAAACCAATCAAACAAACTAATTCATCAAGTCCTACTCATACTAGCATAATTCTCCAAAATCCCCCATCCGAATTAACACAACCAAGTAAACTCATCTTTACGAATCAAAATCACACTTTGATAGCTCAACATATAACTTCACTTCTTTCAACACTGGCAACTCGACTCTCAAATACCCTACGTACCTTCCTTCTGATTTCATAGCAGATCAGAACGTCCACAACGAACACCAGTTATAACATTATCTGAACAAGTATGGAAAATATAATTCATATTTCCTATATACACGTTAAGGCATACCAGCCACCACCATTCTTTATCCGACCTCCTTATCAAATCATGGTCTTACATTTCCATTTAATTCCTCCTTGGATGATCTCTACAATTCTCCAAGTCTCATGTCAATCGATAAGCATTTGGCTCAACTCCAAACAATTCACTGTGCATACTATTCTAGTTGGCAAGACACGTCTACTCCCTCCACATGATTCCGTCTACTATCAACGAGAGATCAAGGGTGATCAGTTCCTCAATTTGTCAATAGACAGCCGACAACCATAATGGTGGCATAAATCATCATTACCCAACTACAATAGCGTCCTTTACCTTGTGCTCAAGATTACCTAAGCATACTGCTCCACCATTCCTCTAAGGCTTACAAACGTGTTCTTAATTTCTTTATTTTTAACTTTGGCAGTGATACACAACGTCCAAAATCCCACACATATTCTCCTCTACAAGTTAGGTGTACAACACAATCATTAAATATCCTTCTAGTACCGGAATCGCTACCACATCAAGTACCATCCAAATCGGTCCACTTCCACCGAAACATTTATCCAAGTTAAGAGATTTAACAACACTAACAAATCCTTTTCTTTCTTCTTAATTCCATAACTTCAATTATCCATATAGTTTCACACTTGATTCTCATTCCAATCACAATCTCAACAATACCATCTAATCATCTGGTTGGTGATAGAACTTCCAAAAATTTCTGACTCATGTCGACACATCTCGCCAATAACACACAATCCACTTTACTATTTAACCTTCCTCAAATATTTCTATACTTTAATCACTTTCAACTATTATACGCCGCACTTCCATGTGCTCCTCCGATACTCTTGTCTTCTTCCCGTTACCAAACATTTTATACTTGACTTCATCTTACTATTTCCAGCAAGAATTGTCCAACTTCAAACACGAGTATCTTCTTCAATACAGACCTCCCAGACACAAAATTATATTCCAAAATGAAAAGAATTTCGTGTAGATTCCAGAACTTCAAGAATCGCTTAAATCTGAATTACGAGTAAAAAGTTATCGTCCTCGCATTGGGACTGGTCAAGAAATCCCGTATGCAGAATTCTACAAATATCAGAACCAGACCCACACATTCAAGCACGTTTTTCTCCCTCTTCAAAAACTTTCCGAAGGCTAAATTTATATGCAAACTGTAGGGTATTTTATAAACTTTCCGAAAAGTCCAGAATCGCTTTAATCGGAGTTACGAGTAGAAAGTTATGCCTCTTATACTGAAGGTTGTTCCATAAATACGAAAATAAAAACCGAAATTGGTGAACATGAGTTCTACCTCTTTCTCTTGCTTCCAAACTCTTCCAACTATCCTTGCTTTTCACCCAACTCTAAAAATCATCCAACTTCAATCCAATTATACCCAAAACATACTAGTCTACCAGTTGGTCCATCGAATTATCATTTTCTTTGGAGTGGATCCTTAACCTCAATCATCTTTTAACTGTCCCCAAACTCTGATCTACACTTCAGAGGCCAATCGCAATTATCGGCTCGTCCTCCCTCAAAGGCATCTCAAACTTGACCGATAAGAATCATGAGTCCATACTCTCATCGGTTCGCAACACAGTTCCAATAACATTTTCACTCTTGCAATCAATATCACCTTGATTCAACTTCACATACTACAAACATCTCTGGGAAGTAAACTTCTCCCACACTTGTTTCAAACCAACTCCTGCATACCATCGATTAGGAAAACAAACAAGTACCGACAGTGTTCCACACACTTGTCGCGTACTAAGGGATAAACAACGTTAGACAACTTGGCCGGACAGACCGACCTGCTCTGATACCACTAATGTAACACCCCATTTCTACCCGGCGGATAATAGTAAAATCAGAGTTATAAAATTTCAACAAACAATAGGATGCTACACTTTCATCTTAAAAACAACTTCGATTAATTTCATATGAACAGATACATAACACTTTGATCGGATGAACCGATAACAACAAACTTCATATATATCTTCTTTTCAAAGCAAAACAACTTCAAGATATAAATATTCAACTTTGATTCACTTAACATTTTTGTTCGACTAAAACAACTTCAAAACAACATAATACTTAATAAATTCAACTTAAAAATTCAGCAACATAAAACATATTCAACAATAAACATGCGTCCATCCCCTGAGTGTTACGTATCAGAGCAAGACCCTTTTTGACTTGCCATAGAGCAACCAAAAGACTTCATAAAGTTACTTCGAACTTCCACTGCAATCTTGAGTACCTGCCCATTTCCCATGGTAGGGGAAATATCAGCAGAAGGGGTGAGATATCTAACAATATAATAAGGTGTATGATAAACAATATATTAGATCAGATCATACAAATATCACCACTTCACAACTTTTTAGGCAACATAAATCAACAACCAACGACAATATCTCAATCAACATAAATCAGCAACATAACAACCTTGAAATCAATATTAATCCGCACCGCAACAACAACTTAGAAATCACATTCAATTAACAACACAACAACAACGATGCAACATGAAATGCGACTCAAAATGCACATGCATGTGGTACCATTGGAGCAGAACTCCCAGCTTAAAAATCTGCCAATTAATATTGACGTCAACAAGGCATAAGCCTTTCGCTTAATATTTTTGCCAATCCAGGCCAGCTTAATATTTTGCCAATCCAGGCCTGCTTAATATGTTATGCCATGTGACCCATCATGAACATCATAATAACAACACTGATAATTACATCTATCAGCACAACAGCAAATCAGCATTGGCCATAGGCTACAACTTAAATTCTTGCCAATAATTAGAGGCAATTCAACATATTCCACATCTTTATACTTCTCAACAACCAGTATCACAGCAACTAGAATTTATAATGCACCCACTAAAAGGTACTAAAATCAATCATTTCGGCAGCAACTTATCAACAACATATTAACAACAACAACTCAACATCAACACAATCAACCAGAATATACAACAGCGATCCGTGATTACTCCGGACAATTCTACTAAAATTGATTAATTATTCTTCCACTAAAGTTACTAACAATTCTACTCTGCATTAATATTATTGATATTATTTCGGTACTGTTATTATACATGCTGCTAGTTTATTCTTCTACTAATTAATCACTGCTACTGCTATTCGATTATTTCTACATATTCTACTTAATTAATTAGTTCGACTGCTTATTCTTTTACACAGAAATCCTGCTACTAATATGGTTCTGCTATACTACTACAACCTGTTTTATTTTGTTTTCTGTCCATACTCTATTGATTCTCATTGCTGCTAAATTTACTAACTCTGTATCTTAACAATCCTGCCAATTTCCAATGTCTCTGTTATTTTTATTTCTAACCTACTGTTTACTGTGTCAGCTATTACTACCTCCTGCTACTTACTTTCATTTTATTCTACTGCTATATGTATATTTAATCCAACTCATAACTAATATATTGCTGATACACTAACTGTTATTCTTATTATAGTTCTTCTATAATTATTATAACAGTCATTATTATAAATCATGTTATTTTATTCCTATAATACTTTAAGCTATGCAATGCTAAGTACACATATTAATAATATTATTTTATTACTAATAATTCTTTATTAACCATTATCATAATTCTTTAGTATTATTTGGTGACAGTAACAAAAAAAAAACACAACGCAGAACAAAACAACACACATGCCCGTGTGACGGTCGTAATAAAACTAATGTCGGTCGTCACAAGACCATGACGGTCGTAACAAGGCTATGACGGTCGTCATACCTCCCAGACGGGCGTCCCACTTCACGCCTTCGTTCTCTCTGTTTCTCCCATTCTTCTCCTCCGTTTCCTGTAATTTCTTACTTTTCAACCCCCAATTAATTTATCCAGTGCACGATTCCGCATCAACACAACAAAATCATACCCCAATTCTTACAGATAAGCATTCCACACTCAATTCAACAACAACAACATATAAGCCACAATTTAAACAACACATACTAATTTCCACAACCGATCAACCTAGAATTCAACTTTGGTATCAACAAATCAGAAACACAACAGAGCAAATCCTATAATCTAACCCCATATATCATTCATCAAGTATCCCATTATAGAGTCAGAACCCCACCCTTACCTTGGATTGAAGGTCGCCCTATTTTTCCGATTGGATTCTCGCTCTTGCCGTTTCTACGTGTTCTCCATCAACCCTTGTGCCTCTTCTCTCCAACTTCTCTTTTTCTTTCTCAACTTGTTTGTACGTGAAAATTGTTCTGTTTTTGGTTAACCTCTTACTAAATTCAGACTTACTTATTGTTCCTTCTTTTTCTCTCCCACTGCTGACCCATTAGTCCTTTATTTTCTCACCCTAACAATTTGACTAATACGTAGTCTTCCTTACTTTTCTCCCTTCCACCCAATTCATAATAAAATTGGGAATAATAATAATAATGATTACTATAATAATTTCCATCGGGCCTAAATTCTACACCCCTACTCTTACTACTAGCCACTCAAATAAGCCCATGAATCTTTTATAATCTTAATATAATAACAACATATTGTTTCTGCAAATTAAATCAAATTAATTCGGCTAAAACCAACTTAGCAACTCAACACCACACAATTCCAATAATCAACACAAATCACCACTAAATAAATGAATATATTTAATTAAATAATTAATTAAATAAACAGGGCGTTACAACTCTCCCCCACTTAGGATATTTTCGTCCTCGAAAATTTACTCGATGCGCCACACTCCAGATACGTTATCTCATCAGACAATTCAACTTTCCTGCCATAAAGGCAACCCCACGTCTAACACCAAACACAATACATCATATCAACGACAATAACAACATGAAACAATGCTCACGCAACGCATCCAACGACTGACTCAATACACAAGGAATAATCAAGTTAAGAACACCCAAGTTCACTATGAACCAGAACACAACACAATCGTTACCCTCCCATAGGCAACACTCCCCTAATTCCCCATCATAGGAATTAGCTACTCGCACTCGAACCATCACCCCAGGTAACGAGGCAACAACAAGGATAAGAGCACAAAAGTCATAACACAACATCAACGTAATCAAACCACCAACATCGTCGTTACCCACATATGAATAAACTGTGCTACACCATGCTTTCACTGCGCACTCTGAGTACTAGCAACCATCGAATCTACCAAGTTCACATCTAATTGTCCGACTATCAAAGCAGACATAAGAAATACTTTCGACTTAATTCTCCGGAAATTCCGACCAACAGGTATTCTACACTTTGATTACTGACCACTTCGAACTTAGATCCGTAAATAATACCTCTGAATATCCAACACAACTACAACTGCAGCCAATTCCAAATCTTGAATAGGATAGATACTTTCAAGAATCCCCAATTATCGTCAACATAGGCTACAACTTCACTGTCTTGTATTTACACATCGTCAAAATTCATCTCAACGCATAACAACATTACCACAGCATACGGATACATGTGTCCAATTAATCTCAACAAGAAAAATCATCTTCCAAACAGAGCTTAAGACCCAATAGCCATAGATTTAGCCTCAATAACCTACACTTAACATGGCGTATTAACCAAACCAATCAAACAAACTAATTCATCAAGTCCTACTCATACTAGCATAATTCTCCAAAATCCCCCATCCGAATTAACACAACCAAGTAAACTCATCTTTACGAATCAAAATCACACTTTGATAGCTCAACATATAACTTCACTTCTTTCAACACTGGCAACTCGACTCTCAAATACCCTACGTACCTTCCTTCTGATTTCATAGCAGATCAGAACGTCCACAACGAACACCAGTTATAACATTATCTGAACAAGTATGGAAAATATAATTCATATTTCCTATATACACGTTAAGGCATACCAGCCACCACCATTCTTTATCCGACCTCCTTATCAAATCATGGTCTTACATTTCCATTTAATTCCTCCTTGGATGATCTCTACAATTCTCCAAGTCTCATGTCAATCGATAAGCATTTGGCTCAACTCCAAACAATTCACTGTGCATACTATTCTAGTTGGCAAGACACGTCTACTCCCTCCACATGATTCCGTCTACTATCAACGAGAGATCAAGGGTGATCAGTTCCTCAATTTGTCAATAGACAGCCGACAACCATAATGGTGGCATAAATCATCATTACCCAACTACAATAGCGTCCTTTACCTTGTGCTCAAGATTACCTAAGCATACTGCTCCACCATTCCTCTAAGGCTTACAAACGTGTTCTTAATTTCTTTATTTTTAACTTTGGCAGTGATACACAACGTCCAAAATCCCACACATATTCTCCTCTACAAGTTAGGTGTACAACACAATCATTAAATATCCTTCTAGTACCGGAATCGCTACCACATCAAGTACCATCCAAATCGGTCCACTTCCACCGAAACATTTATCCAAGTTAAGAGATTTAACAACACTAACAAATCCTTTTCTTTCTTCTTAATTCCATAACTTCAATTATCCATATAGTTTCACACTTGATTCTCATTCCAATCACAATCTCAACAATACCATCTAATCATCTGGTTGGTGATAGAACTTCCAAAAATTTCTGACTCATGTCGACACATCTCGCCAATAACACACAATCCACTTTACTATTTAACCTTCCTCAAATATTTCTATACTTTAATCACTTTCAACTATTATACGCCGCACTTCCATGTGCTCCTCCGATACTCTTGTCTTCTTCCCGTTACCAAACATTTTATACTTGACTTCATCTTACTATTTCCAGCAAGAATTGTCCAACTTCAAACACGAGTATCTTCTTCAATACAGACCTCCCAGACACAAAATTATATTCCAAAATGAAAAGAATTTCGTGTAGATTCCAGAACTTCAAGAATCGCTTAAATCTGAATTACGAGTAAAAAGTTATCGTCCTCGCATTGGGACTGGTCAAGAAATCCCGTATGCAGAATTCTACAAATATCAGAACCAGACCCACACATTCAAGCACGTTTTTCTCCCTCTTCAAAAACTTTCCGAAGGCTAAATTTATATGCAAACTGTAGGGTATTTTATAAACTTTCCGAAAAGTCCAGAATCGCTTTAATCGGAGTTACGAGTAGAAAGTTATGCCTCTTATACTGAAGGTTGTTCCATAAATACGAAAATAAAAACCGAAATTGGTGAACATGAGTTCTACCTCTTTCTCTTGCTTCCAAACTCTTCCAACTATCCTTGCTTTTCACCCAACTCTAAAAATCATCCAACTTCAATCCAATTATACCCAAAACATACTAGTCTACCAGTTGGTCCATCGAATTATCATTTTCTTTGGAGTGGATCCTTAACCTCAATCATCTTTTAACTGTCCCCAAACTCTGATCTACACTTCAGAGGCCAATCGCAATTATCGGCTCGTCCTCCCTCAAAGGCATCTCAAACTTGACCGATAAGAATCATGAGTCCATACTCTCATCGGTTCGCAACACAGTTCCAATAACATTTTCACTCTTGCAATCAATATCACCTTGATTCAACTTCACATACTACAAACATCTCTGGGAAGTAAACTTCTCCCACACTTGTTTCAAACCAACTCCTGCATACCATCGATTAGGAAAACAAACAAGTACCGACAGTGTTCCACACACTTGTCGCGTACTAAGGGATAAACAACGTTAGACAACTTGGCCGGACAGACCGACCTGCTCTGATACCACTAATGTAACACCCCATTTCTACCCGGCGGATAATAGTAAAATCAGAGTTATAAAATTTCAACAAACAATAGGATGCTACACTTTCATCTTAAAAACAACTTCGATTAATTTCATATGAACAGATACATAACACTTTGATCGGATGAACCGATAACAACAAACTTCATATATATCTTCTTTTCAAAGCAAAACAACTTCAAGATATAAATATTCAACTTTGATTCACTTAACATTTTTGTTCGACTAAAACAACTTCAAAACAACATAATACTTAATAAATTCAACTTAAAAATTCAGCAACATAAAACATATTCAACAATAAACATGCGTCCATCCCCTGAGTGTTACGTATCAGAGCAAGACCCTTTTTGACTTGCCATAGAGCAACCAAAAGACTTCATAAAGTTACTTCGAACTTCCACTGCAATCTTGAGTACCTGCCCATTTCCCATGGTAGGGGAAATATCAGCAGAAGGGGTGAGATATCTAACAATATAATAAGGTGTATGATAAACAATATATTAGATCAGATCATACAAATATCACCACTTCACAACTTTTTAGGCAACATAAATCAACAACCAACGACAATATCTCAATCAACATAAATCAGCAACATAACAACCTTGAAATCAATATTAATCCGCACCGCAACAACAACTTAGAAATCACATTCAATTAACAACACAACAACAACGATGCAACATGAAATGCGACTCAAAATGCACATGCATGTGGTACCATTGGAGCAGAACTCCCAGCTTAAAAATCTGCCAATTAATATTGACGTCAACAAGGCATAAGCCTTTCGCTTAATATTTTTGCCAATCCAGGCCAGCTTAATATTTTGCCAATCCAGGCCTGCTTAATATGTTATGCCATGTGACCCATCATGAACATCATAATAACAACACTGATAATTACATCTATCAGCACAACAGCAAATCAGCATTGGCCATAGGCTACAACTTAAATTCTTGCCAATAATTAGAGGCAATTCAACATATTCCACATCTTTATACTTCTCAACAACCAGTATCACAGCAACTAGAATTTATAATGCACCCACTAAAAGGTACTAAAATCAATCATTTCGGCAGCAACTTATCAACAACATATTAACAACAACAACTCAACATCAACACAATCAACCAGAATATACAACAGCGATCCGTGATTACTCCGGACAATTCTACTAAAATTGATTAATTATTCTTCCACTAAAGTTACTAACAATTCTACTCTGCATTAATATTATTGATATTATTTCGGTACTGTTATTATACATGCTGCTAGTTTATTCTTCTACTAATTAATCACTGCTACTGCTATTCGATTATTTCTACATATTCTACTTAATTAATTAGTTCGACTGCTTATTCTTTTACACAGAAATCCTGCTACTAATATGGTTCTGCTATACTACTACAACCTGTTTTATTTTGTTTTCTGTCCATACTCTATTGATTCTCATTGCTGCTAAATTTACTAACTCTGTATCTTAACAATCCTGCCAATTTCCAATGTCTCTGTTATTTTTATTTCTAACCTACTGTTTACTGTGTCAGCTATTACTACCTCCTGCTACTTACTTTCATTTTATTCTACTGCTATATGTATATTTAATCCAACTCATAACTAATATATTGCTGATACACTAACTGTTATTCTTATTATAGTTCTTCTATAATTATTATAACAGTCATTATTATAAATCATGTTATTTTATTCCTATAATACTTTAAGCTATGCAATGCTAAGTACACATATTAATAATATTATTTTATTACTAATAATTCTTTATTAACCATTATCATAATTCTTTAGTATTATTTGGTGACAGTAACAAAAAAAAAACACAACGCAGAACAAAACAACACACATGCCCGTGTGACGGTCGTAATAAAACTAATGTCGGTCGTCACAAGACCATGACGGTCGTAACAAGGCTATGACGGTCGTCATACCTCCCAGACGGGCGTCCCACTTCACGCCTTCGTTCTCTCTGTTTCTCCCATTCTTCTCCTCCGTTTCCTGTAATTTCTTACTTTTCAACCCCCAATTAATTTATCCAGTGCACGATTCCGCATCAACACAACAAAATCATACCCCAATTCTTACAGATAAGCATTCCACACTCAATTCAACAACAACAACATATAAGCCACAATTTAAACAACACATACTAATTTCCACAACCGATCAACCTAGAATTCAACTTTGGTATCAACAAATCAGAAACACAACAGAGCAAATCCTATAATCTAACCCCATATATCATTCATCAAGTATCCCATTATAGAGTCAGAACCCCACCCTTACCTTGGATTGAAGGTCGCCCTATTTTTCCGATTGGATTCTCGCTCTTGCCGTTTCTACGTGTTCTCCATCAACCCTTGTGCCTCTTCTCTCCAACTTCTCTTTTTCTTTCTCAACTTGTTTGTACGTGAAAATTGTTCTGTTTTTGGTTAACCTCTTACTAAATTCAGACTTACTTATTGTTCCTTCTTTTTCTCTCCCACTGCTGACCCATTAGTCCTTTATTTTCTCACCCTAACAATTTGACTAATACGTAGTCTTCCTTACTTTTCTCCCTTCCACCCAATTCATAATAAAATTGGGAATAATAATAATAATGATTACTATAATAATTTCCATCGGGCCTAAATTCTACACCCCTACTCTTACTACTAGCCACTCAAATAAGCCCATGAATCTTTTATAATCTTAATATAATAACAACATATTGTTTCTGCAAATTAAATCAAATTAATTCGGCTAAAACCAACTTAGCAACTCAACACCACACAATTCCAATAATCAACACAATTCACCACTAAATAAATGAATATATTTAATTAAATAATTAATTAAATAAACAGGGCGTTACAACTCTCCCCCACTTAGGATATTTTCGTCCTCGAAAATTTACTCGATGCGCCACACTCCAGATACGTTATCTCATCAGACAATTCAACTTTCCTGCCATAAAGGCAATCCCACGTCTAACACCAAACACAATACATCATATCAACGACAATAACAACATGAAACAATGCTCACGCAACGCATCCAACGACTGACTCAATACACAAGGAATAATCAAGTTAAGAACACCCAAGTTCACTATGAACCAGAACACAACACAATCGTTACCCTCCCATAGGCAACACTCCCCTAATTCCCCATCATAGGAATTAGCTACTCGCACTCGAACCATCACCCCAGGTAACGAGGCAACAACAAGGATAAGAGCACAAAAGTCATAACACAACATCAACGTAATCAAACCACCAACATCGTCGTTACCCACATATGAATAAACTGTGCTACACCATGCTTTCACTGCGCACTCTGAGTACTAGCAACCATCGAATCTACCAAGTTCACATCTAATTGTCCGACTATCAAGGCAGACATAATAAAGACTTTCGACTTAATTTTCCGGAAATTCAGACCAACAGGTATTCTACACTTTGATTACTGACCACTTCGAACTTAGATCCGTAAATAATACCTCTGAATATCCAACACAACTACAACTGCAGCCAATTCCAAATCTTGAATAGGATAGATACTTTCAAGAATCCCCAATTATCGTCAACATAGGCTACAACTTCACCGTCTTGTATTTACACATCGTCAAAATTCATCTCAACGCATAACAACATTACCACAACATACGGATACATGTGTCCAATTAATCTCAACAAGAAAAATCATCTTCCAAACAGAGCTTAAGACCCAATAGCCATAGATTTAGCCTCAATAACCTACACTTAACATGGCATATTAACCAAACCAATCAAACAAAATAATTCATCAAGTCCTACTCATACTAGCATAATTCTCCAAAATCCCCCATCCGAATTAACACAACCAAGTAAACTCATCTTTACGAATCAAAATCACACTTTGATAGCTCAACATATAACTTCACTTCTTTCAACACTGCCAACTCGACTCTCAAATAACATACGCGCCTTCCTTCTGATTTCATAGCAGATCAGAACGTCCACAACGAACGCCAGTTATAACATTATCTGAACAAGTATGGAAAATACAATTCATATTTCCTATATACACGTTAAGGCATACCAGCCACCACCATTCTTTATCCGACCTCCTTATCAAATCATGGTCTTACATTTCAATTTAATTCCTCCTTAGATCATCTCTACAATTCTCCAAGTCTCATGTCAATCGATGAGCATTTGGTTCAACTCCAAACAATTCACTGTGCATACTATTCTAGTTGGCAAGACACATCTACTCCCTCCACATGATTCCGTCTACTATCAACAAGAGATCAAGGGTGATCAGTTCCTTAATTTGTCAATAGACAGCCGACAACCATAATGGTGGCATAAATCATCATTACCCAACTACAATAGCGTCATTTACCTTGTGCTCAAGATTACCTAAGCATACTGCTCCACCATTCCTCTAAGGCTTACAAACGTGTTCTTAATTTCTTTATTTCCAACTTCGGCAGTGATACACAGCGTCCAAAATCCCACACATATTCTCCTCTACAAGTTAGGTGTACAACACAATCATTAAATATCCTTCTAGTACCGGAATCGCTACCACATAAAGTACCATCCAAATCGGTCCACTTCCACCGAAACATTTATCCAAGTTAAGAGCTTTAACAACACTAACAAATCCTTCGTATTTCTTCTTAATTCCATAACTTCAATGATCCATATAGTTTCACACTTGATTCTCATTTCAATCACAATCTCAACAGTACCATCTCATCATCTGGTTGGTGATAGAACTTCCAAAAATTTCCGACTCATGTCGACACATCTCGCCAATAACACACAATCCACTTTACTATTTAACCTTCCTCAAATATTTCTATACTTTAATCACTTTCAACTATTATACGCCGCACTTCCATGTGCTCCTCCGATACTCTTGTCTTCTTCCCATTACCAAACATTTTATACTTGACTTCATCTTACTATTTCCAGCAAGAATTGTCCAACTTCAAACACGAGTATCTTCTACAATACAGACCTCCCAGACACAAAATTATATTCTAAAATGAAGAGAATTTCGTGTAGATTCCAGAACTTCAAGAATCGCTCAAATCTGAATTACGAGTAAAAAGTTATCGTCCTCGCAATGGGACTGGTCAAGAAATCCCGTATGCAGAATTCTACAAATATCAGCACCAGACCCACACATTCAAGCGCGTTTTTCTCCCTCTTCAAAAACTTTCCGAAGGCTAAATTTATATGCACACTGTAGGGTATTTTATAAACTTTCCGAAAAGTCCAGAATCGCTTTAATCGGAGTTACGAGTAGAAAGTTATGCCTCTTATACTGAAGGTTGTTCCATAAATACGAAAATAAAAACCAAAATTGGTGAACATGAGTTCTACCTCTTTCTCTTGCTTCGAAACTCTTCCAACTATCCTTGCTTTTCACCCAACTCTAAAAATCATCCAACTTCAATCCAATTATACTCAAAACATAATAGTCTACCAGTTGATCCATCGAATTATCATTTTCTTTGGAGTGGATCCTTAACCTCAATCATCTCTTAACTGTCCCCAAACTCTGATCTACACTTCAGAGGCCAATCGCAATTATCGGCTCGTCCTCCCTCAAAGGCATCTCAAACATGACCGATAAGAATCATGAGTCCATACTCTCGTCGGTTCGCAACACAGTTCCAATAACATTTGCACTCTTGCAATCAATATCACCTTGATTCAACTTCACATACTACAAACATCTCTGAGAAGTAAACTTCTCCCCCACTTGTTTCAAACCAACTCCTGCATACCATCAATTAGGAAAACAAACAAGTATCGACAGTGTTCCACACACTTGTCGCGTACTAAGGTGTGGAATTTGGATCGAACTCTAGAAGAAGCATGCTATCGAAGTTGGATCACTTGCTGCTGTCGAAAATAATGCATGTTTGTAGTCGAAGATTGTTCTAACATGTATTAGTTAATATTGCTAGGTTTGTAAGCATATTGAATTGGGCCTTGTGCTAAGGATCCTATTGATTAAGTTAGCTTGTACCCTAAGTTAGCTTGTAATGGGTATTTTGTTAAAGGCCCATTAGTTTAGTGTGCTAGGTTTTATTATAAATAGCATGCTAGTCTCTCATTCTAAAGTGTGACAAAACCTAATTAGGGTGAGAGTGGTTAGTTTGTTATTCTTGTATACTTGTAATCCTTGTTTTAAGGAGAAAGGAAAGAATCACAGTTTTATAACCAATCCTTGTTATTTTTACTCTTGTTTTTTCTGTTAACCCTAACCCTTGTGTGTTTCTTACATATAAAGAAACCGTAAATACTTTGTTTCAAGGTATTCGATTCACAACAAATTGGTGCGGTGAGCGTGGAGAAGATGCCTTCAACAAAGTATGAGATCGAGAAGTTCACCAGAGTGAACGACTTCGGTCTGTGGCGCTTGAAGATGAAAGCCCTACTGGTTCAGCAGGGTTATTTGGAAGTGTTGAAGGGAATGGCAGCCATGGACGCTGCGTTAGCTGAAAGAGAAAAGACTACCATGATAGAGAAAGCACACATCGCAATATTGTTGAGCCTTGGTGATAAGGTTCTTCGACAAGTATCAAAGGAGACGACGACATCAGGGTTATGGGTGAAGCTTGAAAGCTTATACATGAAAAAATCTTTGGTGAATCGACTCTACCTGAAGCAAGCTTTGTATTCGTTTAAGATGAGTGAAGACAAAGCTTTGACTGAGCAGTTGGATATGTTCAACAAGCTGATTCTTGATCTTAAAAATATCAATGTGAAGATCGATGACAAAGATCAAGCATTATTGTTGTTGTGCGCTTTGCCTAGAACACATGCTCACTTCAAAGAAACTCTCTTGTATGGAAGGGAGTCCCTGACCTTTGAAGAAGTTCAATCAGCCTTGTACTCTAAGGACCTGAACGAACGAAAGGAGCATAAACCTTCGACGGTTGGTGAAGGTTTGGCAGTTAAGGGAAAATTCTTGCGAAAGGATGGTAGGTTCGACAAGAAGAAAGGTAAAAGTCAGCAGAAGTCTTCTAGTGGCGAAACATCTGGTTTTCGATGTTATCACTGTAAAAAGGAGGGTCACACAAGAAAAGTGTGCCCTGAACGCCTGAAAGATCATGGAGGTAAGGATAATGGCAACACATCCATTGTTCAAGATGACTTCGACTCATCTGATGCTCTTGTAGTTTCAAGCGGCGACTCAAGAAAAGAGTGGATTATGGATTCTGAATGTACTTGGCACATGACTCCAAACAAGAATGTGTTTGAAGAATTATGTGATCAAGATGGAGGATCAGTACTGTTGGGAAACAACAAAGCTTGCAAAATTGCAGGTATTGGATCCGTGAGATTCAAGCTCCATGATGAGTCAATAAGATTATTGACTGAAGTTAGGTATGTACCTGAGTTGAAGAGAAATTTAATTTCTCTTGGTGAATTCGACAGAAAGGGATATGTTTTCAAAGGAGATCAAGGTACCCTGAGAGTCCTGAAAGGGTCAAAGGAAGTCTTGAGAGGCGTGAAAAACCAAGGCTTGTATACCCTAGAGGCTGAGGTTGTAAGTGGTTCGACAAATGTTGTATCCACGAAACCTATGTCGAAGACAGAGTTATGGCACATGAAATTGGGCCATGTCAGCGAAAGAGGCATGGTCGAATTGGGGAAGCAGAACCTGCTAGGTGGTGACAAAGTCGAAAAGTTGGAGTTTTGTGAATCTTGTGTATTTGGTAAATCCTGTAGGGCGAAGTTCAACAAAGGCAAGCAAAGAACACATGGATCACTTGATTACATTCATGCTGATCTTTGGGGGCCTGCAAGGAATCCTTCACACTCAGGTGCAAGGTATTTTCTATCCATTGTTGATGACTATTCCAGGAAGCTATGGGTATTCATTCAGAAGACGAAGGATGAAATTTTTGAGAATTTCAAAAGTTGGAAGATTCTGGTCGAAACTCAAACTGGCAGAAAGGTTAAGAGGTTGAGAACTGACAATGGCCTTGAGTTCTGCAACAAAGCGTTCGAAAGTTACTGTGTTGAGTCTGGAATTGCAAGGCATAAGACTGTAGCAGGTACTCCTCAACAAAATGGCTTAGCTGAGAGATTCAATCGAACAATCCTTGAAAGGGTTAGATGCATGTTGGTTAGTGCTGGATTGAAGAAGGTGTTTTGGGCTGAAGCTGTTTCGACAGCTGCATATCTGATAAATAGATATCCTTCGACTGCATTAGATATGAAGACACCTGAAGAAGTTTGGTTAGGAAATCCACCTAGTCTCGACAGACTGAGAGTATTTGGCTGTGTGGCCTATGCTCACATTAGGCAAGACAAGGTCGAACCTAGAGCTCTGAAGTGCATGTTCATGGGATACCCTGAAGGAGTCAAAGCTTACAGGCTATGGTGCCTAGAGCCAGGTCACAGGAGGTGTATCACTAGTCGAGATGTAGTTTTCAATGAAGCTGAGATAGCTTTCAAGAAAATTGATGTTGCTGACGAAGAGCTGGAACAGGGAGAGATTCCTGTTGAGGTGGAGCATGTTGATGCTGAAGTGCATACCCCAGATGAAGTCGAAGATGAAATAGAAGATGTTGTCGAAGATGAGGAAACTGATAATGACTACCTGTTAGCAAGAGACAGGTCGAGAAAAGTCATCAAGCCACCTCAGAGACTTGGGTATGCAGATCTTATAGCTTATGCCTTAATCTCTGCAAGTGAGGTTCTCGACGAAGAACCTAGAGACTATAAGGAAGTTATGAGGTGTCGAAAGAAGACTGAATGGCTGAAAGCCATGGATGACGAGATGAAATCTCTTCATGATAACGACACATGGGAACTGATAAAGAAACCTGCTGGAGCCAGGTTAGTCAGTTGTAAATGGATTTTCAAAGTCAAGGAAAGAATCGAAGGAGTGGCGTCGAAAAGATACAAGGCAAGGTTGGTTGCTAGGGGGTTCACTCAGAAAGAAGGTGTCGATTTTAATGATGTGTTCTCACCTATTGTGAAGCACAGGTCCATTCGAATGTTGTTAGCCATGGTGGCACAGTTCGATCTTGAACTGGAGCAGATGGATGTGAAGACTGCATTCTTGTATGATGACCTAGATGAAACGATCCTGATGAGGCAACCTGAAGGGTATGTCGAAAAGGGGAAGGAAGATTATGTGTGCAAGCTAAAGAGATCTTTATATGGACTGAAACAATCTCCTCGACAGTGGAATAAGAGATTCGACAAGTTCATGGCACGCATAAGTTTCATCAGAAGTCAGTTCGACCACTGTGTTTACTTCACATTTCGACCGGGTAATTCATTTGTTATTTTGTTGCTTTATGTGGATGATATTCTAATAGCAAGCAACAATGTCGAAGAGGTAATAAGGGTGAAGGCTGAACTCAGTAAGGAGTTCGAAATGAAGGATCTGGGAGCTGCGTCCAGGATTCTTGGGATTGACATCCGAAGAGATAGAAAGCAATCGAAATTATGCTTATCTCAAGAGGCATACCTACGGAAGATTCTCGAAAAGTATGGTATGTTGAATTCAAAGCCTGTTGTAACTCCGACAAACCCTCAATTCAAGCTGAGTATAGATCAATGTCCCAGTACTGATGTCGAAAGAACTTATATGAATAGCATTCCATATGCTAATATAGTTGGTTCTCTGATGTATGCTATGGTTTGTACAAGACCTGACATAGCATATGTAGTGAGTCTTGTGAGCAGGTACATGTCGAATCCTGGAAAGGCTCACTGGCAAGCATTGAAGTGGATTTTAAGGTACATAAATGGGTCTCTGAATAGAGTCCTAATTTATGGTGGAGCCTTGGGTGAAGATAGTAAAGCAGCAGTCGAAGGATTTGTTGACTCTGATTATGCAGGTTGTATGGATTCCAGAAAGTCTATTTCTGGATATGTTTTCACAATGTTTAGCACAACAATCAGTTGGAAAGCGACGCTCCAGAAGGTTGTTGCCTTATCAACCACTGAAGCTTAATATATTGCCCTCACTGAAGCTGTGAAGGAAGCATTGTGGCTTGAAGGTTTTGCAAAGGAGCTGAAACTTCAAGGTCGAAGTATCACTGTTAAATGTGATAGTCAAAGTGCAATACACCTGTCGAAGAACTCAGCCTATCATGAGCGAACCAAGCAAATTGATGTGAGGCTGCATTTCGTCAGAGGGGTAATCGAGCATGGAGAAGTCCAAGTGCTGAAGGTTTCGACAGATCATAATGCTGCTAATATGATCACCAAGACATTGCCAAGTTGCAAGTTTTACCACTGTATGCAGTTGATAAAGCTGCATGAAGAAAGCTAGTTTTTTTTCTTGTTGTTAGAGTTAGATCCAAGGTGGAGATTTGTGGAATTTGGATCGAACTCTAGAAGAAGCATGCCGTCGAAGTTGGATCACATGCTGCTGTCGAAAATAATACATGTTTGTAGTCGAAGATTGTTCTAACATGTATTAGTTAATATTGCTAGGTTTGTTAGCATATTGAATTGGGCCTTGTGTTAAGGATCCAATTGATTAAGTTAGCTTGTACCCTAAGTTAGCTTGTAATGGGTATTTTGTTAAAGGCCCATTAGTTTAGTGTGCTAGGTTTTATTATAAATAGCATGCTAGTCTCTCATTCTAAAGTGTGACAAAACCTAATTAGGGTGAGAGTGGTTAGTTTGTTATTCTTGTATACTTGTAATCCTTGTTTTAAGGAGAAAGGAAAGAATAACAGTTTTATAACCAATCCTTGTTGTTTTTACTCTTGTTTTTTCCGTTAACCCTAACCCTTGTGTGTTTCACAACATAAGGGATAAACAACATTAGACAACTCGGCCGGACAGACCGACCTGCTCTGATACCACTAATGTAACACCCCGTTTCTACCCGACGGATAATAGTAAAATCAGAGTTATAAAATTTCAACAAACAATAGGATGCTACACTTTCATCTTAAAAACAACTTCGATTAATTTCATATGAACAGATACATAACACTTTGATCGGATGAATCGATAACAACAAACTTCATATATATCTTCTTTTCAAAGCAAAACAACTTCAAGATATAAATATTCAACTTTGATTCACTTAACATTTTTGTTCGACTAAAACAACTTCAAAACAACATAATACTTAATAAATTCAACTTAAAAATTTAGCAACATAAAACATATTCAACAATAAACATGCGTCCATCCCCCGAGTGTTACCTATCAGAGCAAGACCCTTTTTGACTTGCCATAGAGCAACCAAAAGACTTCATAAAGTTACTTCGAACTTCCACTGCAATCTTGAGTACCTGCCCATTTCCCATGGTAGGGGAAATATCAGCAGAAGGGGTGAGATATCTAACAGTATAATAAGGTGTATGATAAACAATATATTAGATCAGATCATACAAATATCACCACTTCACAACTCTTTAGGCAACATAAATCAACAACCAACGACAATATCTCAATCAACATAAATCAGCAACATAACAACCTTGAAATCAATATTAATCCGCACCACAACAACAACTTAGAAATCACATTCAATTAACAACACAACAACAACGATGTAACATGAAATGCGACTCAAAACGCACATGCATGTGGTACCATTGGAGAAGAACTCGCAGCTTAAAAATCTGCCAATTAATATTGACGTCAACAAGGCATAAACCTTCCGCTTAATATTTTTGCCAATCCAGGCCAGCTTAATATTTTGCCAATCCAGGTCTGCTTAATATGTTATGCCATGTTACCCATCATGAACATCATAATAACAACACTGATAATTACATCTATCAGTGTAATGCCCTGTATAATATATACCTAGAATAATACAATACAAGCATTTTATTTGGTACTGACACCATCATAAGTGCCTAATGGCGTAATTCACATACTTGACCATTCTAAAACATAATACAACCTATGGTACAAGCTATGGAAATTAGCCAAAAATAAAATAAAACTAAGATACATATACAATATTCCTCATTGTACAAGAACAATAAAAATACACAGCGGAATGAGCTTAACTAAGCTTCTCTTGAAACATCCGAGCATAACTCCACTTGTAAATCAAACCTGCAAGTACCTGAAATATAGCGACTATAGTGGGGTGAGATACATCAAATCTCAGTGAGTTCCCTATCTTATAGATTCTCTCGGCTTTACAGGGTTCTAACATCCTAACTCAAGTCAAAAGGGAAGGTAAGTGACTTTGAGTACACACACGTCATATATGAATTTACCCTCGTGAGCCTGTTAACTCACATCAGTACCAAAGTAAATCCTGAGCCTGTTAACTCAAGAATCTCGCTAATCAATAACCGTACCAAGGTATCCCTCTATTCCCGTCCGCTTCTACGTCTAGAAGATGACCCGAGTCATGGATCCTTGTAGTTACTTGGCATACGAATTGGATTCGGGATCATCGGCCTGTTAACCGTGAACCGTCACTTCTCATGGCCTGTTAACCATCACAAGTCTCTACCCAATGCATAGGCTCCAATCGTACTACACGTAGGGAATCAAACCTACCAAGTAATTGTGCATACATTTCAGAGGAGGTGCTCGAGTCTCATGAAACTACACCGCAAGATCAATCGGTTATGATTTCTAGACACACGCCTCGGCCTCTTTTGCACGAGCGTTGTCACCATGTCATTACACACTTTCGATATCAATACGGTAATGTTCCTCACTCTACCTATTCATATTTTAACATGCATACATATTACAACATGTTTCACAATAATAACATAGGCAAGACATGTCAAAATTACATAATAGAATAACATACCACAATTTAAAACATAATTATAACACTTTCGAACTTTCTCGAGTATTTAATCGGTCGGTAAACTTGACATATATCAACTCCATTACATAGAATATTTCCTTAGCTTCACATCGATATAAATAACGCTTAAATCGGACACCAGAGTAAAAAGTTATGAATTTTAGAAAAATATTTTCCAAAGGTTACAGTGTTAATCGGTTAACGCATTTGGTTAACCGGTTAACCAGTCCAATTTTCACGTAAAACACCATTTTTCCATGGGTTAATCGGTTAACTCATACCGTTAACCGGTTAACCCTGTTGCAGAAGCCAAAAACTCTGTTTTTATGGATTCAAAACCCAACCAATCTTAACCAAAACATATTTGGACATCAAAACAATTATCGACAGATGATTCTACACATATAGTGATCATACTACACAATTTATATCGCGTTTCAACCATTAGATTCTTTAATTTAGCAAAATTACTCATTTTCTCACAAAACCAAAAACCTAACTCTAACTCAATAACTCTACCACTAAAGCATCTAACTAGAACCCACCTGATAACCGAAGAGGAGTTTGAAGAAGACGGTGATGATCCATGAATTCCTCTTCTTCATCTTTCTCCACTTTCTCTCTTTCTCTTCTTCCTTCTTCTTTCTCTTCTTCTTTCTCTTTATTATCTTTTCTTTTTTTCCTTTTCTTTTCTTAACAAATATATATATATATATATATATATATATATATATATATATATATATATATATATATATATATATATATATATATATATATATATATATATATATATAAAAATCAATATTATATAATATAATCCAATAGAGTAAAATATCTCCAATTGATATTTTGTCATCTCAACCAATTGATCAGTTATTAGAGTTATCATAAAAGTCTATCTTGAACTAATAATAAATTGATCTCTTCAGAGTTCTTTAGTTGCTCTATTGATCCCAAATGTCGATACTTAAAGTACTTAGAGGATTCCCTAAATCCAATTAATCAAAGATAGAGCACATAGATACTCATCTGATCTCATCTGATATCCAATTGAGCATTTAAATAATATGGGGTATTACACTCTCCCCCCCTTAAATTGAAATTCGCCCCCGAATTTCCTCTACTCAACAACGATTGCAACTTATATCCCTGTCATAGATCCACACTTAACTTTACGTCCGTCCAAATTTCTGACGTATTCCAATTCTAACTTGACTTCACAGACTAAAAATCCGTATTTTCACAATTTATCAAACTTCGTGTCCTTAGTTATACTCTTATTCCAATATGGATTTAACTTCCAACTTGCTTTTTCCATAATTCATCTGTTGATCCATCCAAAACACTTGGTCGCATCTTACTTCGGAAAGAATGTACCATTCTACATTCCTCTACTGAGTCACAAACCAAACCGTAATATCTTATCTTGATTCAGGATAACAACCACTCGACGCATCTTCGCGATGTAATTTAGTGATTTATTATCTTCATGCAATTACTGATAACTATTCTTTCGTAATTCCTATCAACATTCAAACCACTTCACAATTAGTCAAACAACTTCTTTTACCAGTTCCATCTGGTCTGATGCTGCCCACTGCACTCGTTAAATTCGATATTTCATCTCTTTCGTATCACGCCAAAGGTAATACACTTAAAACAATATCTCCTTATTTCCAATCTTACAATCACTTTCTCCTCCGATTCTTATAAATTCGACTGAGCCCCTTTCATTTGTCACCTTCCACTGCGCAGCTCCAATTCTAACAATGGAACACTACGATTATCAAGCACAACCAAGTAACTGACAGTCCAGAGAAATACACTTATCCACTGGGATTCTTACTAATCAACGGTACAAGAAACTTGTTGACGTCTTATAGTAGCACAATTTCCTAGTCAACACACAATATACAAACATCGGTCCAACACTCTCCAGACAGTGAAGATGCAGGAGTTACACTGTTACAACCACAACATATACACTTCTCAATCCATTCTAAACTCAAAATAATTCATCCAAAAGTAGTTTAACAACCTTTGGTTCTGGTTACGACATTCCCAATCGATTATCCGTACGGTTTTCCGACTTACTCAAAATTCCTTGTTGACACGAGATCTTAACCAATATCAATGTAACACCAACATAGAACTACAATCATATACGAGTCACCACTTATCAAAACTTAAACCATCCAAAACGTAATTGTGAGTTTCCATACTACTCGCCCATTCACGTACAACACTCCACTTACACACACACCTTCGAAGTCCATAACACGTTTCTCAATTGAATCCACTTTTCTCATTTGTTCCATTTCATAAGCGATTCCAAGTCACATACTTAACTTCGGAACGTCAAATTCTTACTCGTACTTAGAAAGATAACTTTCAAATTTCCTCCCCTGGGTAACGCACAACTGCACACATCTGGTACCACTCTCACGGTCTAAATCCAATACCGTGAACCCACGAAAGTTAACGATTACTAAACTCTGACCAACCGCTCATACCTGATTAACACCATAATTAAACACCGAAATATTCCTTACGAGGTCAACACTTCGTGAGTATTCTCTGACTTTGCCCTCAAGGCTTTCTCATACTCAACACAAACTCACAAGATTACTTCTCCAAACGTCAACTCCCTTGTCGTCTAAACAAATGGTCCACTATGCAACACCCTTCCAGAAGTTCTAATTTCAAAATACAATTTCGTCTTTCATTAACTTGCAATCCAGTTCTCTATTCGCACAATACCCTCAAATAGGAGCAACCTAAGGTAACAAAACGCAGATGATGGTTCCTAAGGGATTTCACAATTTACACACATGTTAATCGATTAACCCTTTGAGTTAATCGGTTAACTCCTCAAAATTCAGTGCAAAACGCCCCCTTGCACGTGTTAATCGGTTAACCCCATTGGTTAATCGGTTAACACTGCTGCAGAAACAAAAAACCAGTTTTCCTCTTAACTCAAAGCCATCCATACTTAACCATCAATCCGATTTGTTCTAACTTGAATTATCATTTTCCAACTCGCGGCTCCTTAACTTGTTTAACATTCACTAACCATGATCCACTCAGGTAAAATCGACAAAGTCAAAACATGCAGATGACACACTCCAACCAAGTGACAAGGTAGAATTCCAAATTCTAACGCGGTCACACGACAACTCTTCGGCGAGATAGTTCACTTTTCTGCTCAAACAATTACACTAGATGAAAGCCGATAATGACGACATTATAGGGTTCCAACCACCACTCATACTTGATTCGTCCATAAGCAAAATCCAACACACAACCATCACGTGGTACTACGAAAATGATGGACATCTTATGTCAAGCATACAACCTTGTTCTCTCACTTGAATCCTTGGTGAGAAATAATACTACCACGTTCTTAGTCCAACAAAAGGTAGATTCCGAATAATCCGATTATTCACAAATATAGAAATTCTCTATACTTGAAAATAGATCGGGGTAATGCACCCTCTTGGAGAACCTTTCCATCACTCCGCACACATTAACCGGGATTTCTTGCCCTTCACTATCCATGGAACATCCCACTTATGTAACACCCTTCTACCCCATAATCAATTTTTAAAGAATTAAATCATTTATCAGAGTAAAATCCACCAACAAGGGTGTACATATTAAAAAAAACATCATAAAACACTCATTGTCCTGTCCCGTAACACGGGTTACTCATTCATCAATATCCAAAGATTAACATCTACGCAGCGGAAATCAACTTTTATTTCATATTAGATTCAATTAAAAAGCTTCATAAGAATTATCCAATCAAAACAACATCATCTCGTCAATATAAAAATTTCAACATAAAATTCAAAAGAATACAAGGTTCGCAATCAATCCCAAACCCGATGTTACATGACACAGAGCAGGACACCTCTAACTAAACAACAATAAGGGAAACTCTTCAAAGCTACTTCATCATCGGCTCGAAAACTATTCTTGGTTATCTGCAAGTTACCCACATAAGAGGCAACATTTCCAAGCAGGCAGGGTGAGAAAACATAATTCAATATAGTAATAGAAAGATATGGAAATTAAATAAATTAAACAACAACAACGACAATCATCATCAACAATTACTCACACCATCATCAACTAATAATTCATAACACCACTCATCACAATTACTTCATAAAAAAACATTCAATGTCAACTTCAGTGAAAATGCAACGTATGCAATGCGGTACCGACTTTTATCCATGTGATGGACACTGGCCATCAACCCTCCACAAAGGAGCACAACATAATCAACGTATCACTCCAATCCACACAATGGGATTGAAGCTACCCATAGGCCAAAGCCCCAACATAAAAATGCTATGAAATGCAATGATGCCAAACTCCTCAAAAATCATAAAATCAAAATGTGCATCATGCATTTCACATCCCACCAGGAATCACCATATAATTAACAAGGAAATCACCATATAATCATGTTTAACATCATATCATATTCAACAAGAATTCGTCACATAATCCTGTTTATCATCATATCGTATTCAACAAGAATTTGTCACATAATCATGTTTATCATCATATCGTATTCAACAAGAATTTGTCACATAATCATGTTTATCATCATATCATATTCAACAAGAATTTGTCACATAATCATGTTTATCATCATGTCGTATTCCCCACAACTATAAAACAAATGAATCCACAAGACAACATCAAAAACTTCATAAAGAGACGACAAAATGGCAAAAACAGCAGCCTGACACGGTCACCCTTGTCCTGTGACACGGCCCGTGTTAGCATCAATGAACAAACTTTCAAAAAACAGTAAAACGCATAAATGACAGTAGTCTGACACGGCCGCCCGTGTCCTGCGACACGGCCCGTGTCAGGCAACCTGTTACACAAAACTTCATTTTCTCAACCAGAAAGCTGACACGGGTGCCCGTGTCCTATGACACGGCCCGTGTCAGGATACGACAAAAACCTCTTTTTCCAAAATTCTGATTTTTTTCATTTTTGATCCCCATTACCCCCAAAATCAGTGTTCTACATGAAATTACATCAGAACTTATTCACAAATCACATATATATCAACACATGCCAAACAAATTTAGCATATTCTTATCACATCATATATTACACATCAAAATCATCAAAATCGAACAAAATTCACACAAACCTAATCTATTCATCTCCAACCTCATAAACTACAAGGAATTAGGAATTCTCCCCATACCTTAGAGTAATCACCGTAATTCTTCTCTTTCTCCAAGATTCTTCTCGAAAATCCTCATCCCCTTAGGTTTCCTCTTTCTCCTCTCTGCTTCAGTTCCCTTCACAAAAACACGATCCGCTAGAATGATCGCTTTCTTTTCCCTTTAGTCCTGTATTCCAGTTTATGGATTTCCCAACTTACCCTTACTCCTTTTCCTTAAAGACCACCTTGCCCTTTCTCCTTATTCTTTTTAATAATAATAATAATAATAATAATCTAAATAAACGATTATTCATCATATTAAAATTATTAAAAATACTCCTTTAATCCAAAATTCTCCAAAATTACCAAAAACCTCTTAATTCCTTCCAAAATAAATAAATAAATAAATAATTTAGATTTTCGGGTCATTACAACTCTCCCATACTTTAAGAATTTCCGTCCTCGAAAATTACCTAAAGTAAGCAGAGTCGGATACGACTCCTTCATCTGGTCCCCACACTCCCAAGTCCAACTCTCACCAGCTGGTCCGCCCCTCAACACCTTTACTAAAGCAATCTCTTTACCTCGCAGTCGCATCAATTCTTGGCTATCAATCCTCACAGGCAAAGCTTCCACTTGTCAAGTTATCCCTCACCTAAACATCATCCATTTGAATCACATGTGACGGATCCGAAATATATTTTCCTCAACTGTGTCACATGAAACTCATCGTGTAAGGTCGCAAGTGACTATCCCAAGATCCTCTTTGGGCCAGCACACAAGTCCTTAGCGAATCTTCTAAAGATTAGGTTGCTCTTTCCGTCTGACCATTCCGTCTGCGAATGATAAATAGAACTCATCCTTAACTTAGTACCCAAAGCATCTTGTAAACTCTTACCAAACCTCGACGCAAGCCGCGGGTCTTTATCTGACACAACAATCGAAGGCATCCCATGCAACTTCATAATCTCATCAAAATACAACTCAGCTAACTTCTGCATAGAACGATTAATCTTCATCGGCAAGAAATGCGCCGATGTAGCTAACCTATCCACAATCACCCAAATCTAGTCATTATCTCTTGCAATCTTCAGTAACCCAATCACAAAATACATGGGAATGCTATCCCATTTCCATTAAGTCAAACAAGCATAACCAAATCCAATATCTCTCTTACTAAAATATTCTTTTTAGGTTCTGAAACACATGCTTTGTTTCCGAATGTCATGTGCCCTTCTCATCAACTCGAGATTTCACTACTAACTCCTTGGTTAACCAACGCCATTTGATCAATCAATCTCAATTCAAATCTAAGTCATAGCCTTTAATAACTCAAGTCAAACCATTAATACCTCCAAATCTAATACGGTTCTCATGAGTAAACCATCTGTAATTACACTTCCTTAATTATAGGTTCATCAATACCTTAATAACTCTATAGCACACTCGTCCAAAATACATTCTGTTGATACTGTTTCCACACCACGTTTACCTTGCTCTCCGTGGTAATCCTCTTAGGTCCAATTATAAACCCATCTTACTAATATTCCCTTAGATCCAAGATACTTACTCTGTTTCTTAATACAACTTCTTTCGGTTCGTAACACTACACTTTCCGTTACTTCATGAAGCTCATTCTTTCTCCAACACAAAATCTTATACGGTTCCTTGGGTAAGTTAACAAATTCCAAATTGATCTCTCACCGAAAATAGAAATCCTGATGTATTACCTTGAACTTAATCTCCACGCATAACTGAAGATACACAACTCATTTCTTACTCTTCTTTCGGCTCACACTTGTTTCACTTGAAGCATGTAGACACATCCTGGTGTTCCTTCACACACTTCTCTACTACTTTAAGTTCCCATAAAAGCCGAACGTCCTTAACTCTCAACTTTTAACCAGTCGGAAGATATTGTTCCGAACACATTCCTTAAGGTACTCTCGTCCATTCAAGATACCTTAACGACCTTAGAAATGAAGCACCAATAGTTATCTCACTTCCGGGCCTTACGTCACACGTTCCACAAGATAACCTTTCTTTCTCACGGGATGAGATTACTTGAAATCCTTTTCCGTACTGGTGGTCAATCCAGCTCTACTTGCGATTTTACACATTCCTTGATACCTTGACCTATCGTCCGATAGAAATCCTTAACCTTCAGACTCCATCCTTTCCAAAAGGATTGCTTAATAACACAACACTCTTAAATTCCATGCTACTCACAGCAAAAATTCTACTAAAGCCTCACTGAGCTGACCAAAACTCCTTACTACTAACTCTTGGCTTGAGCCTACCCCCACAACACAAGTCACGACAACACTTCAGAGTCCTCGTGGTCGCTCAACCATGATTCTACCTATCACATACATAGCATTAGGTTGATCATACCCAACCCTACATAGTATGATATTAAGTTTCATGATGGCAAGACACACTTAAGAGGCAGGAAAAGATTTACTTATGATGTTTCAAGGCTAGGTCGAGGACACGACCTGCTTTGATACCAACTGTAATGCCCTGTATAATATATACCTAGAATAATACAATACAAGCATTATATTTGGTACTGACACCATCATAAGTGCCTAATGGCGTAATTCACATACTTGACCATTCTAAAACATAATACAACCTATGGTACAAGCTATGGAAATTAGCCAAAAAAAATAATAAAACTAAGATCCATATACAATATTCCTCATTGTACAAGAACAATAAAAATACACAGCGGAATGAGCTTAACTAAGCTTCTCTTGAAACATCCGAGCATAACTCCACTTGTAAATCAAACCTGCAAGTACCTGAAATATAGCAACTATAGTGGGGTGAGATACATCAAATCTCAGTGATTTCCCTATCTTATAGATTCTCTCGGCTTTACAGGGTTCTAACATCCTAACTCAAGTCAAAAGGGAAGGGAAGTGACTTTGAGTACACACACGTCATATATGAATTTACCCTCGTGAGCCTGTTAACTCACATCAGTACCAAAGTAAATCCTGAGCCTGTTAACTCAAGAATCTCGCTAATCAATAACCGTACCAAGGTATCCCTCTATTCCCGTCCGCTTCTACGTCTAGAAGACGATCCGAGTCATGGATCCTTGTAGTTACTTGGCATACGAATTAGATTCGGGATCATCGGCCTGTTAACCGTGAACCGTCACTTCTCATGGACTGTTAACTATCACAAGTCTCTACCCAATGCATAGGCTCCAATCGTACTACACGTAGGGAATCAAACCTACCAAGTAATTATGCATACGTTTCAGAGGAGGTGCTCGAGTCTCGTGAAACTACACCGCAAGATCAATCGGTTATGATTTCTAGACACACGCCTCGGCCTCTTTTGCACGAGCGTTGTCACCATGTCATTACACACTTTCGATATCAATACGGTAATGTTCCTCACTCTACCTATTCATATTTTAACATGCATACATATTACAACATGTTTCACAATAATAACATAGGCAAGACATGTCAAAATTACATAATAGAATAACATACCACAATTTAAAACATAATTATAACACTTTTGAACTTTCTCGAGTATTTAATCGGTCGGTAAATTTGACATATATCAACTCCATTACATAGAATATTTCCTTAGCTTCACATCGATATAAAGAACGCTTAAATCGGACACCCAAGTAAAAAGTTATGAATTTTAGAAAAATATTTTCCAAAGGTTACAGTGTTAATCGGTTAACGCATTTGGTTAACCGGTTAACCAGTCCAATTTTCACGTAAAACACCATTTTTCCATGGGTTAATCGGTTAACCCATACCGTTAACCGGTTAACCCTGTTGCAGAAGCCAAAAACTCTGTTTTTATGGATACAAAACCCAACCAATCTTAACCAAAACATATTTGGACATCAAAACAATTATCGACAGATGATTCTACACATATAGTGATCATACTACACAATTTATATCGCGTTTCAACCGGTAGATTCTTTAATTTAGAAAAATTACTCATTTTCTCACAAAACCAAAAACCTAACTCTAACTCAACAACTCTACCACTAAAGCATCTAACTAGAACCCACCTAATAACCGAAGAGGAGTTTGAAGAAGATGGTGATGATCCATGAATTCCTCTTCTTCATCTTTCTCCACTTTCTCTCTTTCTCTTCTTCCTTCTTCTTTCTCTTCTTCTTTCTCTTTACTATCTTTTCTTTTCTTAACAAATATATATATATATATATATATATATATATATATATATATATATATATATATATATATATATATATATATATAAATCAATATTATATAATATAATCCAATAGAGTAAAATATCTCCAATTGATATTTTGTCATCTCAACCAATTGATCAATTATTAGAGTTATCATAAAAGTCTATCTTGAACTAATAATAAATTGATCTCTTCAGAGTTCTTTAGTTGCTCTATTGATCCCAAATGTCGATACTTAAAGTACTTAGAGGATTCCCTAAATCCAATTAATCAAAGATAGAGCACATAGATACTCATCTGATCTCATCTGATATCCAATTGAGCATTTAAATAATATGGGGTATTACAATCAGCACAACAGTAAATCAGCATTGGCCATAGGCCTACAACTTAAATTCTTGCAAAAAATTAGAGGCAATTCAACATATTCCACAGCTTTATACTTCTCAACAACCAGTATCACAACAACTAGAATTTATAATGCACCCACTAAAAGGTACTAAAATCAATCATTTCGGCAGCAACTTATCAACAACATATTAACAACAACAACTCAACATCAACACAATCAACCAGAATATACAACAGCGATCCGTGATTACTCCGGACAATTCTACTAAAATTGATTAATTATTCTTCAAATAAAGTTACTAACAATTCTACTGTGCATTAATATTATTGATATTATTCCGGTACTGTTATTATACATGCTGCTAGTTTATTCTTCTACTAATTAATCACTGCTACTGCTATTCGATTATTTCTACATATTCTACTTAATTAATTAGTTCGACTGCTTATTCTTTTACACAGAAATCCTGCTACTAATATGGTTTTACTATACTACTACAACCTGTTTTATTTTGTTTTCTGTACATACTCTATTGATTCTCATTGCTGCTAAATTGACTAACTCTGTATCTTAACAATCCTGCCAATTTCCAATGTCTCTGTTATTTTTATTTCTAACCTACTGTTTACTGTGTCAGCTATTACTACCTCCTGCTACTTACTTTCATTTTATTCTACTGCTATATGTATATTTAATCCAACTCATAACTAATATATTGCTGATACACTAACTGTTATTCTTATTATAGTTCTTCTATAATTATTATAACAGTCATTATTATAAATCATGTTATTTTATTCCTATAATACTTTAAGCTATGCAATGCTAAGTACACATATTAATAATATTATTTTATTACTAATAATTCTTTATTAACCATTATCATAATTCTTTAGTATTATTTGGTGACAGTAACCAAAAAAAACACAATGCAGAACAAAACAACACACATGCCCGTGTGACGGTCGTAATAAAACTAATGCCGGTCGTCACAAGACCATGACGGTCGTAACAAGGCTATGACGGTCGTCATGCCTCCCAGACGGGCGTCCCACTTCACGCCTTCGTTCTCTCTGTTTCTCCCATTCTTCTCCTCCGTTTCCTGTAATTTCTTACTTTTCAATCCCCAATTAATTTATCCGGTGCACGATTCCGCATCAACACAACAAAATCATACCCCAATTCTTACAGATAAGCATTCCACACTCAATTCAACAACATCAACATATAAACCACAATTTAAACAACACATACTAATTTCCACAACCGATCAACCTAGAATTCAACTTTGGTATCAACAAATCAGAAACACAACAGAGCAAATCCTATAATCTAACCCCACATATCATTCATCAAGTATCCCGTTATAGAGTCAGAACCCCACCCTTACCTTGGATTGAAGGTCGCTCTATTTTTTCGATTGGATTCTCGCTCTTGCCGTTTCTACGTGTTCTCCATCAACCCTTGTGCCTCTTCTCTCCAACTTCTCTTTTTCTTTCTCAACTTGTTTGTACGTGGAAATTGCTCTGTTTTTGGTTAACCTCTCACTAAATTCACACTTACTTATTGTTCCTTCTTTTTCTCTCCCACTGCTGACCCATTAGTCCTTTATTTTCTCACCCTAACAATTTGACTAATACGTAGTCTTCCTTACTTTTCTCCCTTCCACCCAATTCATAATAATATTGGGAATAATAATAATAATAATTACTATAATAATTTCCATCGGGCGTAAATTCTACACCCCTACTCTTACTACTAGCCACTCAAATAAGCCCATGAATCTTTTATAATCTTAATATAATAACAACATATTGTTTCTGCAAATTAAATCAACTTAATCAAATTAATTCGGCTAAAACCAACTTAGCAACTCAACACCACACAATTCCGATAATCAACACAAATCACCACCAAATAAATGAATATATTTAATTAAATAATTAATTAAATAAACAGGGTGTTACATCTAAGTTCCTCGGTGGTGCGAGGCCAATGGCTTTAGAGAACTCGGAGTCTGGGCGGACCCCTTGTTCGAGCAGAAACTTCTTCATTTTGTCCGTCGTTGGGACCTGCACTGCTTCCTTGTTGAACCTCTCGATGTACGCGTGGAGAGGTTCGTCTTTCCCCTGGATTATGGCTCCAAGAGAGGCCTCAGTTTTGGGGGTGGCGGCGAGATGCTGTGAAGTGCCACGAGAACATCCTGCCCAGCTGTCTCCACGAGGTAATGGACTCCTCGGGCAGGTGCTTATAACATGTCATCGCTCCCTTTCAGAGCATGGTCGGGAACAGTCTGCACTTGATGGCGCCCCGTACGCCGCAGTAGTCTAATAGCGTATCGATGTTCTTGATGTGCTCGTCTGGGTCAGTGGTCCCGTCATACGTGCCAAGTGACGGGGGTTTCTCCAAGCCTTTTGGGAGACGGGTAGCCAAGATCTCCTGGGACAACGGGCCGCGAGGCTCGTCGTCGCTGCTAGAACCGGTGTATGATGGGGACCGAACAGGATGCTCGCGTCGGCGGTTCCTTCGCGGAGAAGGTGAGCGGTTCCTTCGAGGAGAAGGTGAGCGGTTCCTTCGAGGAAAAGGTGAGCGGTTCCTTCGAGGAGAAGGTGAGCGGACCCGTCCTTTGGACTTGATCAGATGAGATTCCTCGTTCCTTCGAGTCCTTTTGTGTTTATGAGCGTGCTGGTCACGCGGGGAGATCTGGTCGCGCTTTCGGGCTACGCGAGGATCAGGCTCTTGGCGCAGTCTTCGGTTGATTTCTCTCCGTGGCTGCGGGCTTCTTGATCTTCGCTGGTTCCTCTGCGTAGGAGGGGATCTTGGACGGTGAGACTCTTCTAGACGGAAAAAGACATGGTAGTATGGAGGTTTAAAGTTGTTGGTGGTGGAGAGTTTGTATGAGTTTTTTTAAGAGGAAAAGAAACAGGGGAAGGACTCCTAAAAACGGTGGAGGTTTACAGTTTTTCCAAGGTTCCGTTCTTTTTCTTGGTTTCCTCTTCTGCTATTTAACCTCTTGAGAAAAAAACAGAACCTCTCTTCAACTTTTTTTTGAATTTTCTTGATCGTTGTGTGTAGTTGTTTTCACCACAGATTTGCAGGTTTGGCGCAGGGCTGTGGTGGAAGCAGGTTTACGTTGATGTTCAGAGGCTTTGGACGTACCGTTTTGAACAAGGTGGCAACAGCAACAACTTGCATTTTTGAATTGATTTTACACAATGGGCCTTGGAACAAAAACGTGAAATGGGCTTTGGATTAATGAATGGTTAATAGCAAATAACTAATTAATTAATTCAAATACTAATTAAATAAATTAAGCCAAATAAACTAAATTACAAATTAATTAATTAGACCAAAAATGCAAAATTAAATTGATGATTAATTAAAGTTAATTAGAAATAAAACACATTAAAACAAAAGAAATAAATAAACCATGTTGAAATTAAATTAAGATAAAAACAAATAAAAAAAACATTTAAAATAAATATTAAATTAAAACATAGAGAAAGATAAATAAAATAACAACTAGCAAGAAATGAGGGTAAAATTTGGGGTGCAACAGTTGCCCCAATTTAAATATCTTCACCTGATGACATGAGAGATGAAGACCCTCATGTAATCAATAGTGAAAGATATTTAAATACAGATAACCAAAAATTTTACCCTCAGATGCACACACATGCAATGCAACAAACATGATGCCTAAAAGATGCAAGAAGATGCAGACACAACAAGACACCCAGGGGCAAACAGGAAGCAAAAGACCAGAGAGCTTCACTGGGGAAAGACGAAGGTTTGTATCCACGAGGAAAACTCACTGGGGATACAGGCTAACCAACGAAAGAGACTCACTGGGGAGACTCCAAAGAAACACTGGGGAAAAGACCACAGACAATCTTCACCGGGGAAAGATCCGGGGAGATAGACTACTGGGATAAAACGAACCCACGTTCTTCCTGGGCATGAAACCAGAAAGAAGAACCTGATCACTAGGGATCAGTCAAAAGGACAGACAACCAAGCAAAGACTTCCTGGGGATCTTATGCTGAAGAGTTCCAGATGGGATCTTCAAGAAAAGCCAGAAAGACAGAGACAAACTCTGCGCACCAGATAGGAGTCTTAAGGGTTGAAGAATTTTGTTCCAAGAAAAGCTTAGCTTAAAGCAAGTTTTCAAAAGAATCCAATGTAAAGGGTTCAATGTCCGACACGATTCGAACAAGAACGGTTTTAAGACCAAAAGACAATGCTTGACGCGATTCAAACAAAGTCCAAGTTCAAGTTTGACAAGATTCAAACGAGAACAGCCTTAAAACAAAAGGCAGTGTCCGACATGATTCGAACAAAGACTCTGTTCAGGTTTGACACGATTCAAACGAGAACAGGTTTTAAAGCACAAGACAATGCTTGACACGATTCAAACAAAGTCCAAGTTCAGGTCTGACACGATTCAAACGAGAACAAATTTTAAAGACAATGTTTGACATGATTCAAACAAGGTCCAAGTTCAGGTCTGACACGATTCAAACGAGAACAGGTTTTAGAAAATCTTTAAACTTCTTGGGGAACAGCAAAAGATTTAAAGATTCCAATCTGGCGCGCAAAGGTTAAGACTAAACAAGCACGACACAAAGCAAACCGGGAATATCTTTACTTCACTGGGGAAATAAAGATAGGCACAAACAAAAAGACCACAAGCAAAACAGAGCACAAGGATGCAAAGATGCTAGGGTATGACGCGTATGCCTAGCTATATGCTAGAAACGACGCGAACGACGCAAAACAGGAAAGAAGAAAGGATAACACAAGCCAACACCCTGAAACCCAAACATCCAGGATAACCGGGCAATTCTTCTCTGCGCTGGAGATGGCAGATCCATGCCAAGAATACAGTACTGCTAATTATTCCTGTACAAACTTGATTCCAAAACGTCTTAATTCCAGAGTAAAACTTGGTCTATCTCTGTGTTTTCTTAAAACTTTTCCGCTTCCAAGAATCAGATGAAAATGACGAAGTTATTGTATTCAAAGACCAATAATAACTCTAGTGACTAGGAATTCTGTCATCTAACAGCTGACTTCTCTGGGGACTCTTGCATAAAGAGTTGGGGTTTAAATGGGAACATGGTTAATGAGTCAAGGATAGACTCTAGTACTCAAACAAGAGTTGGTTGAGATAACACATAATCTGCTTCAAGAAGGAAAACTGGTAGGAGCCAGAAAGGTAACCTCATGGGAGATAGAACCAAGAAATGGGCTCCAATAAAGGTATCTAGAATGATTGATCATCAATGCTAAACGCCACTAGATGACATTCTAGAAAGGATCCGCAATGAAGGTTGAACCGAAAAACGGTCTTCACTGGGAAAAGATATCCAAAGTGATGGAACAACAGGTTCAAGTATGACCGGTTGGCACTTTGGGAAAAAAATAAGAACCTTATTGGAGATTGAACCAAGAAATGGGCCTCAACAAAGTATCTAGGATGATTGATCAACAAGTCAAGACATGACTAAATGACATCCTAGAAACACCTCTAAAGTGATGGAACAACAGGTTCAAGTATGACCGGTTGGCGCTTTAGAAGTAACCTCTAAAGTGATGGAACAACAGGTTCAAGTATGACCAGTTGGCGCTTTAGAAGTAACCTTGTTGGAGATAGAACCAAGGAATGGGCTCCAACAAAGTATCTAGAATGATTGATCATCAAGGCTAAACGCGACTAGATGTCATTCTAGAAAAGATCCACAATGAAGGTTGAACCGAAAAACGGTCTTCACTGGGAAAAGATATCCAAAGTGATGGAACAACAGGTTTAAGTATGACCGGTTGGCACTTTGGGAAAAAAATAAGAACCTTATTGGAGATTGAACCAAGAAATGGGCCCCAACAAAGTATCTAGGATGATTGATCAACAAGTCAAGACATGACTAAATGACAACCTAGAAACACCTCTAAAGTGATGGAACAACAGGTTCAAGTATGACCGGTTGGCGCTTTAGAAGTAACCTCTAAAGTGATGGAACAACAGGTTCAAGTATGACCAGTTGGCGCTTTAGAAGTAACCTTGTTGGAGATAGAACCAAGGAATGGGCTCCAACAAAGTATCTAGAATGATTGATCATCAAGGCTAAACGCGACTAGATGTCATTCTAGAAAAGATCCACAATGAAGGTTGAACCGAAAAACGGTCTTCACTGGGAAAAGATATCCAGAGTGATGGAACCAAGAAATGGGCCCCAATAAAGTATCTAGGATGATTGGAGATTGAACCAAGAAATGGGCCCCAATAAAGTATCTAGGATGATTGATCATCAAGTATAACGTGACTAAATGACATCCTAAAAACACCTCTAAAGTGATGGAACAACAGGTTCAAGTATGACCGGTTGGCGCTTTAGAAGTAATCTCTAAAGTGATGGAACAACAGGTTCAAGTATGACCGGTTGGCGCTTTAGAAGTAACCTTATTGGAGATAGAACCAAGAAATGGGCTCCAACAAAGTATCTAGAATGATTGATCATCAAGGCTAAACGCGGCTAGATGACATTCTAGAAAAGATCCGCAATGAAGGTTGAACCGAAAAACGGTCTTCACTGGGAAAAGACATCCAAAGTGATGGAACAACAGGTTCAAGCATGACCGGTTGACACTTTGGAAAAGAAAACTTATTGGAGATAGAACCAAGAAATGGGCCCCAATAAAGGTATCGAATTTGATAGGTTAGCACCGGAGTTGCATAACTGAAGATAAGGCTTCCTGGCGAAAATCCATTATGGTTGCGAAGAAAGTTAAATAGTACCAGAGGTAGATAAGCTGCTTATAAGAGACTGCCAATCTTCTTCAAGAGATTGCTGCTTCAAAGATATGTTGATTTCACAATACTGCTGGAGAAATAATCTTGTCCTGAATGAGGGTCTTGAGATTCCTCTTGCGAGAAACGGTGCAAAATAAATGCACGTTCAAAGATAGGTCAAAAATCACACCTGCCTGGGACCAAAGTTCAATCTAGGAGCAAGCTAGAAAGAAACGGTCAAACAAGATTCCAATTGAGAAATGAACTCAAATGGGGATTTATCTAATCCACATGTGGAAAAGATAACTGAACCAACCATCATCCACGAGAATCAAACTCTGTGGGGAATTCAGAAAAGAATGGGCACTTTATGCCTAAGGGCTGACAACTCTATTGGAGAGAATAGACAAACCCAGTCACTTGGGGGGATAACCGCCAAAGTGAACGAAGACAGGTAAACACCAGAAAAGGAAGCAGAAATGCAAAAATGCTACACATATGAGTGCTTATGCCATGCTTACGCTTATGCTGACAAAACAGACAAGCGAAACTGGAGACGAAGAAAATGTCTTGACAAGGATACCCAACCAAACTCAAAGGGCTGGACCAATACTGGTGATGAAGAAGAATCAACAACTTCACTGGCGAAAATAGTATTCCACTTGAGGTATAACATCATGACGACTGCCATTATGAGCTTGATCTCTTCGTTGGTAAAGGATTCATGGAGAGTTTGTCAAGGTTAGCTGACGTGACAGCTTATTGGGGAGCTAGCAAAGGATAATAATAAAGTAGTTCTGCATCCTACTGGCGTAATGATCATCTTCAAATCTTATCTGCCCCAGGCTATATGGTTTGTCAGAAGATGATAACAAGAGGATTTTATAGAAGAATTGGCATACAGGGTGTTTCAATATCTTTAAACTCTTGGAGAGATCTTGACGTAACTGCCCCAGATTAACGGCGTTTGCACAACAAAGCCTTGGAACTTGCTTCAGACTGATTGTTTGATAATTTGGGGAACAACTTGCCCCTGTCTACTTGGTTGATCTGTGACGGAGATGTCCTTGACTGACTATTTTTTAGAAATTTGCCGAGTCTCGACCTGATCGCCCCTGATTAACTGGTTCGCGAGGGTAAGTTACCAAAAGGATTTCACAGAAGAATTGACGTACCAGATGCTTCAATGTCTTCAAACTTTTGAAAAGAAATTAACTTAGACATGGTTGCCCCGGTTCAACTGGATTCGTAATACACAAATGGTAGTAGAAACGACTGGGGGAATAAAACTTGCTCCCGCTGATAGGTCACTGGAGTCCATACTTGTCATAAGATGACCTCGGGGAGACTTGCCCCAATATTTTGAACTTTGACGAGTTCTGCCCCTGATTCGGTAGATTGGAAAATCCTTCCACTGGGTTGCCCCTGACTGAACTTCCTTTATCAAGTCGAATCCCCTAGCTAGCTGTATTTGTTGGGATTCCTTTGATATTGAATTGTATTGCAAACAAGCGTTGTTCATTATAATTGGCAAAATTTAATGCAAAGGTTTAATGCAAAGTTTGAAAACAAAGCCTTGGTAAAACGTACAGTGAAATGATTAAATAGCCAAAACAATAGTGGGTCTAGTCATTAAGGAAATGACCAACACACGCGAGTAACAAAGATTATTAGGAGTCAGGTTACTCAACCTTGCTGTAGTATGCTTTTCAAAATAACCTTACCTCAATTTGGTCTTTTTAGGGGTTGTAAAGTGGTATGGTTCACTGTTTTATGAAACAAAAGATGAGGCTCAAATCCATACGCTCAGTTAACTCAAAATATACATTCAAATCTCCAAAAGTAGGAAGTCACTTGATTTGAAAATTGACTGGCGTCTTATATGAAGCGCTCGTGTTTGAATGCATAACCGAGTTAAACTGAGAACTACCCTGCCCCCAAGGTTGAGATTTTAAGGGTTTTTGTTGTGTAAAGAAAGAAAACCCCTACTTCTAGGCTCGAAAGGTTAACGAAGGATGAATTGAAACAATGCCTTACATCCTCGGAGAGGTTAATTTGATAGTATACCACAGCAAGTATGAACATGAGGTTTCATCATCCTCCCTAATCGTTGCTTTAACAAAAGTTTGAAAAAGGAGTGAAAAATATATATATTTGCTTTTATGAAAATAAAAGTAAATGAGTGAAACGAATGGATTTAACCAAAAGATGCATAAATACTTCGTTAATGTTGCCAATTTAAAAGTACAACAAAGCTCGTAAGCAAATACAAATTCAAAGTGCAAAGGAAATACAATAAAATTGCTGAAGCAGCCAACAGATTGCCAACTTTAGGGAATCAAATGCAGAAAATCAAAGAGTGAGCTCAAGCACAGTCCATCTTGGTCTTGATATATCTTCCACAACATTACTTATCTCATGAGCGGGTAAGGATCGTTCTGATGATAGGCTGAGAGCCATCGAAAGACAAAATGTTTCTCTCTACTAAGTCCTTCACAATATGCTTCAAAGCAAAACAACCTTCTAAGTTATGGCCTGGTGCGCCTTCATGGAATGCACAATGAGCATTTGGATTATAAGAAGGTGGAAGCGGATTAGGAGGTGGGCCTGATGACCTTGTAGTTATTAATTCTTGTTGTACCAAAACAGGATACAATGCTGTGTATGTCATAGGAATGGGAGGAATCGGAGGCCTTCCACCCTTTCGTTTGCCTAGAATATTCTGACGAGAAACTTGAGTCTGTTGCCGATAAGCAGAAGCGTTGGGCGCTCGTTGATATACTGGTGGTTGAGGAACCGGCTGATAAACAGAAGCTTGATGGTTGAATACTGGCGCAATGGTGGCCACATAAGGTTGCTGAACAGAATAACACTGTTGTTGCTGCTGACGTTTCCAGTACTGATTTTTCCTCCTTTTGTTCGTCATCACCACATTAGTATCCTCTTCCCTTTTGAAGGATATTTTGGCATCGTCGCTCAGACTATCAGCTCTCTTTGTCATTTTTTCACTCTTCAGACCAAGCTCTACTTTAATCCCCACAGCCACGATATTAGAAAAATTAGCAGATACGCTACTAATCATCCTTTCATAGAATTCTGGTCTTACCGTGTCGACAAACCAATCAGTTAACTCTTTTTCAGATAAAGGTGGCTCTACCTGTGAAGCCAGCTCTCTCCATCTTTGTGCATACTCCTTAAAAGACTCGATATCATGCTGTGACATACTGAGTAATTGTCTGCGATCTGGCGCGAGATCCATGTTATACTGATAATGCTTTACAAAAGCATCAGATACGTCTTGGAAACATTGGATCCTAGATTGGTCCAAGGTTAAATACGACTTTGCAGCAGCTCCTTTCAAACTATCTTGGAAGCAGTGGATCATCAACTTATCATTATCCATAAATGCAGCCATTCGCCGGTAATACATGACCAAATGCGACTTAGGACAGGTCGTTCCTGAGTAGAGGTCGAAATTGGGTAGTTTGAACTTGGGTGGAATTACCAAGCCTGAGACTAAGCACATGTCTTTAACATTAGTATTAGATTCATTGCTCCTCTCCATTGCTTCCAGTTTCCTCCGCATTGTCTCTACACTTTCCTTCAACCTTTTATGTTGATTGTCCCTTTCTTCGAACCTACTGACATAATCATGAACCAGAGGTGGATTCCGAAAAACTGGGTGCATCTGGGCTTGCACTGTTGCTGGAGTGAAGGTAGGAATAGCTTGAAAAGCCTCATTAACCAAAGGAACAGCTTGTTGAGTAAAAGTGACGGCCGGAGCACGTGTAAAGTTAAAAGGCATACCCAAAGTAGGGTTCACAATAGTAACGGGAGGTTCTACAGTTGTAGTGATAATCTCGGAGACCACCGTTGCTTGTGTATCCATCCTTGCACTCATAACTTGAATTGCTTCTAGAATCTTCCCCATTCCTCCTCAGAGCTCACTTAATTTATTATTAACTCTGTCCATCTCGCAGTATTGTTCGGACATCCTTTGTCGAGTTTGGCTCGGGTGACGATTCAAAGACGATTCTGGAGGGAAAACGGCGACATAAGACGAAGACAAAGAGGAAATGCACATGCTATGACATGACGCAAATGAGATGCTAATGCAAGCCAAATGGTTTCAAGGAACTCAAAGGCAAGTTGCGAATTTTTTGGAAAATTGAAAAGTTTTTGTTTTTAATACCCAAGCTCTGTTGGTCTTTTGAAAAGGAAACAAACATTTGAGTTCCTCGAAACCAAAGGGCTAGGAACGCTTAAATGTAGAGATGCACAAAACACACAAGCACAAACATATGGCAAACACACATGTACACACAACAAAACATACAAATCCTAGGTTTAGGGTCTCATGAATGGAGCCATGGTCTACCCATCCCAATAGGTATGTACTACTGGTTTTCACCTGCCGAACAAGGTTCTAAAGAGTTCCCAGAGTCTACAATCCATATTTTGGATTTTAAGGATTTCCCAGATGACTTGGTAATCGATAAAATTCTCAAGAGGATCTCGTCTGAGTGTAGTATCGCGTGACAACCAATTCAGAAATAGACTTCATCATGGTCTCCGCACTACATCCTAAAAGGCCAAGTTGGGTTTGGTAACTACGGTTCTCAATATCCCGGGCACCCAGGTCGAGAGTAGCAAGCTTTCACGAACGAATTCGTTCAACATAACTGGACTCGAGAGGGCCTCAACTGAGTGATGGTGTTTATCAATTCGACCTTTCAGGATTCGACTCCCTCAAAGCTTCCTTGAATACCATCGATCTATAATAAGTGTACACTCAAATCCGGGTATAGGATTTATCTCACTCAAAGATATCAACCCAAATCAAACAGGATAAGAAAAACATAGAACAGATATGACAGGTAAGCATACAAACAATCATACAAGTAGATAAGCAAACATGAATAACATAAAGCAAAATAGGCTTAACCCTCTTAGGAAAGGACCAGCAATAGGTCTTACTTTTGTCCCCAGTGAAGTCGCCATTTCTGTTGCGGTGAAAATCGGATAATAAATTATTAATTAATTTGCATCAGTTTCTTTTACAACCGACTTTGATTTATCCAAAGGAAAGGTTCAAGATCGTTAGAAAAACCTAAAGGGAAAGATCTAAGGTTCGGGGGTTGGTTATACAAAGGGAAGATATTAGCACCCTAAGTATCTGTAGTACTCTACAGGAACCTCTTGTTTTAATGTTATTCTATGTTTTCTAAAGGTTCTATGCTAAAGGTCTGAAAACCCTAGGGGTTAGTATCTAAGTATACTCGATAAAGCATCGCACTTTACGCCTACGTATCCTCGGGAATAGAATCAGAGTATGCGTAGTTCTACTTCTACTGAACTATTGACTATGGTCAATATTCAGAGGGGAAATGAGGACAAGCTCATTGTAGAATTTAGGAACTCTCTAGATCTAGTTGAAATGGTCCTATGTTGAAGTTTAGTCAGTAGGGGAAGTGATAGATTCATTATGATGAATATCACTAAGAGTTGAAGAACTCTTCCTAAAGCTAGTTATGATTTCTATGGCTCTGATGAGGCCAAGAAATAAGGTTTCTTCTTAAGAGGTTACTTAGGTTAAGATGGGAGGTCATGACTTATGAGTCAACATGTTTAACCTTCCTTTGGAGTAAGGGAACATAACGGTTGTAAAGATATTAAGATAAAGAGATTAGTGCAAATACAATGATACAATAATACATGAATTAAGCTAATGAGATAAGATAAAGTCATGATATTAATGCAAAGTGAGAATTAAACATGTTAGACAATGATTAAATATACGATGAAATAAAATGAAATAGTCTCGTCTTAATTATGATTTAATCGAGAAATCGATAATCAATGATTCTTGACCTTCATCGACTAAAAAGGTGAAAGTGGTCTCATGTTGATCAAAGTTCTGTTAACTCAATGAAATCAACCAAACCATGAGGTTTGTTACGTCATCGACCAAAATAAAGAAAGTGGAATCGAAACGAGAAATAAAATCGGTCTCGTCTAAATTAAGAATTAATCAAGAAATCGATAATCTTAATATTTGATTTTCATTGACCACCAAAAAACGAATAAACAGTAGCCTCACATTTATCAAGACTTTATTGATTTAGAATAATCACAGTCAAGATTCGTGTAGTGTCATTGGCCCTAAATAAAGATTATGAAATAAAACAAGGTTGATCTCGTTTAAATCAAGATTTAATCGACAAATCGATAATCTTGATATTTGACTTTCATTGACCAAAAAACGGTAGCCTCCCTTTTATCAAGACTTTATTGATTTAGAATAAATCTTCAAGTCACGATTTTGTATGTCATTGGCCTAAACAAAGGAATGACATAAACATAAGGTTGATCTCGTCTTAATCAAGATTTAAATCGAAGGATCGATAATCTTGATATTTGATTTTCATCGATCAAAATAAAATCGGTATACAATCAAGTTGGTCTCGTTTAAATCAAGATTCAATCGACAAATCGATAATCTTAGATTTTTTAACTTTCATTGACCAAAATAAAAGAAGTGGAATCGAAATAAAATCGGTCTCATCTAAATCAAGATTTAATCGAGAAATCGATAATCTTGTATTTTGACTTTCGTTGACCAACGTAAATAAATAAAAGGTGGCCTCACATTTATCAAAACTTATCGATTTGAAAAAAAAATCAACAAAGTTAAGATTTTTTGTCATTGGCCCTAAATAATCATTGAAATGATAATGAAAACCGAAGATGAGAATCCAAGTAAAATCTAAATAGAGTAGTTAGCAAGGATTTTCAAAAGCTATATTAATAAAAACTTAATAAAAAAACTATCAAAGTTAACCAAGATTTTTTTAAAACAAATCAAAATGAAGATTAATTGATAATAAAAAAGGGGGGTGGGTCATTGGAAATGGTGTGTGTTTTCTTTGAAAAATAAAAAAATAAAAATAATAGGATCCTTTGGGCTTGAGGCCCATCACCCAAGACAGCACGTTTTAAAAAAAGAAAAAGAGGGTGAGGCGATGGAGGGACAACAAATAGGTCATGGTGCGGATATAGAAATCCAAACGGGCTCAAAGGCCCATATCCCATACATTTCGGATCCACCCCTCAAGACAAAAGTAGTAGAGAGGTAAAATAGCAGTGCAACATTCGCTGAAAGGAAACCAAGTTCTTTCCTTAAGAGGAACAGGGTCAAAACCAAAAGCTTCGCCTCAACACGATTCGCTTCATCTCAACATGAAATCAATTGAACCGAGTGAAAACGAAAACCAACAAGATGAACAGGGTCAGATCAGACTCTCAACCTTCTCCGTTTAAAATCTTCGCGTCATCCGTCTGGCTTCGACAGGTTCGTTCGTTCACTTTGGGTTTTGCGAGCTCGATTTGACGAATGTTGCGGATGGATGCTGATGGTCCGTTTATGGTTTGGTGAGTTTGAGTTGAGTGGGTTTAATGATTTTGCGGGTTTTGATTTGAAGAGGGTTTGAAGGGTTTGTATCGGGTTTGGGGAAGGATGTTTGAAGGTGAATGATGAAGACGGTTGGTGTTTGACAATGAAAGTGAGTTTGAGATGGCGGTGGAGGGTGGTTTGTGGCTTTCTGAGCTGTTTGGGATTTAGGTCGTGAATTGGGGAAGGTTGGTGGTTCGAAAGGAGTTGCGATTCGGAGAAGAATGTTTGGCTTAGGTTGATGAAAGAGACACGGCGGAGGGATTGGGTTTAAAAATGAAACAAAGCTTGGGACAGATTGAAGGAAAGGAGGAGATGGATTAACGAGAAAGAGAGGTTGGCGTTAAGGCGTGACGGTTGACGACGACAGAGAAGAAGATCCAAACCATCAAGAGCAACTCTCTTTTTATGTATTCTTGACTTTTCTCGGATCTGGAATGGTGAGATGAAAGTTTGAATTCTTGAAAAGTTATTATGGGTTTCATAAAAGTTGATTGTTACGAGCTTATTTGTTCATGGTGGTTGAAGGGTTTGTTGAAGTTGTTGTTGACGTTTGATGGTGATGGCGGCGCTGTAGCGTTGAGGGAGTACAGACGGAAAAAGACATGGTAGTATGGAGGTTTAAGGTTGTTGGTGGTGGAGAGTTTGTATGAGTTTTTTTTAGAGGAAAAGAAACAGGGGAAGGACTCCTAAAAATGGTGGAGGTTTACAGTTTTTCCAAGGTTCCGTTCTTTTTCTTGGTTTCCTCTTCTGCTATTTAACCTCTTGAGAAAAAAACAGAACCTCTCTTCAATTTTTTTTTGAATTTTCTTGATCGTTGTGTGTAGTTGTTTTCACTGCAGATTTGCAGGTTTGGCGCAGGGCTGTGGTGGAAGCAGGTTTACGTTGATGTTCAGAGGCTTTGGACGTACCGTTTTGAACAAGGTGGCAACAGCAACAACTTGCATTTTTGAATTGATTTTACACAATGGGCCTTGGAACAAAAACGTGAAATGGGCTTTGGATTAATGAATGGTTAATAGCAAATAACTAATTAATTAATTCAAATACTAATTAAATAAATTAAGCCAAATAAACTAAATTACAAATTAATTAATTAGACCAAAAATGCAAAATTAAATTGATGATTAATTAAAGTTAATTAGAAATAAAACACATTAAAACAAAAGAAATAAATAAACCATGTTGAAATTAAATTAAGATAAAAACAAATAAAAAAACATTTAAAATAAATATTAAATTAAAACATAGAGAAAGATAAATAAAATAACAACTAGCAAGAAATGAGGGTAAAATTTGGGGTGCAACAATGATGTTCAAGATGATGCATTTTCTCTGCCAGGTGGGGATGCTGGTCCCCAGATTGACAATGATCAGAGGATCAGGTTGATTGAGGAACAACTAAGGGGTGTTGTGAATCAGGATGCTTTGGGTATGGATCTAGAGGATTTGGGGCTGTTTCCTGGCGTTGTTATCCCGCACAAGTTCCAGATCCCTACTTTTGAGAAGTATAATGGTATGACTTGTCCGAGGACCCACGTGAGGGCATACGCAAGCAAAATGGCTGCGCATGCAAAGAATGAAAAGCTGATGATGCATTGCTTCCAAGATAGCCTATCTGGGGCATCCCTGGAGTGGTACATACAACTAGAAAGGAAGGATGTGCGTAGTTGGAGAGATCTGGCAGGGGCATTTATCAGACACTATCAATATAACACTGATATGGCTCCTAACCGAACACAGCTGCAGAACTTATCACAGAAGAACAATGAGAGTTTCAAAGAGTATGCCTAGAGGTGGCGTGAACTGGCAGCTAGGGTTCAGCCTCCCATGTTGGAACGTGAAATGATAACTATATTTATGGCCACCTTGCAGGGTCATTACTATGAAAAACTGGTACCGTGTATGACTGGAAAGTTTGCTGATTTGATCTTGGTAGGAGAGATGGTAGAAAGCGGAATTAAGGCAGGGAAAATATCAGGCGGTCATGGGTCCTCATCTGGAGGAAGTAAGAAACCTTATGCTGGGTCCTCCAAGGGAAAGGAAGGAGAAACTAGTGCTGTGTATGTTCCCCCTGTTGTTCAACGATCTGTTCAAAATCAGCGACCTTATGCTCCTCAACAACAGAGGCAACAAAGATCACGAAGGCCTGCGAGAAGTTTCTATCCACTCCCTATTCCTCACAGTGATGTTCTTGCCCATCTACTTGAGAGTTCTCTGGTTGAACTAAGGGATGCCAAGCCTGTTCCTGACCCTATTCCTCCTGATTATGATCTGGATGCCAGATGTGAATATCACTCAGATACACTGGGTCATTCAATTGAAAACTGCAACGTGTTCAAGCACAAGGTGCAAGACCTGGTAGACTCAAAGATCATTGCATTCACTGAAGATGATATGTACATTAATTGAAGCCTCCCTTCTCAAGTGAGCACTCAGTCTGCAAGTACGTCCAGGCAGAATCAAGCTTCCTCAAATGGCAATCTTCAGCTTCTTTACTGCATTTTCATTTGTAGTTTTTCATTTCTCGTTAAAGCATCGTATACATGTAAGACTTGTTTGTTTTTTAATGATGATATTAATGCAATGAGTATGTTTTTCTTGAAGTAATCCATTCGTGTTCACTCTTAAATGTTTTTATGCATTGCAATACCAATTCTCTTCGTTTAGAACTCTTGAGGGAGGATGACGAAATAAGAACACAGATTTCTAATGGTACGCTCTTGGATAGAACCCTGTTGAGGATGTACAGGCATTGTTTCCAATTCACAAACATTGGAGATATAAGGGAGATAAACCCTCGTTAACCCCTTTGAGCCTTGAAGTAGGAGCTTCTTTCGTACGAAAAAAACCCTCATACTTAACCCAGGGGCAGGGTAGGCGTCAGTTAGTTTGACCAAGCGATCAAATTTCAAGGAGAGTGTGCATCCGAGGAACCATTACCTTCTATCCCACCGTCAAGAGGACAAAAGATGTGAAACCACAATGGTTATCCATCAACGGTCAAGGAGTGAGGCAGTCACAACCCTTTCAAGCAAATAAGACAACCAGTGTCACACGCTTTGTTCAAAAAAGGGGAATAAAAAAAAAAGAAGAAAGAAAATCCCGCTAAGTCGAAACTTGAAAACAAGCGACTTAGGCAAAAGTTAGGGCATCCTGCTGGACTTAAAAATCGAAAAAATCAAAAGAGCTAGTCCAGGCAAAAATTAGGGATCAAAAAAGCAAAAGAAAATCCCAGATAAGAACAAATTCGTGTGATTGCAGACACAAAAAGGGGTGACCGTCATTCCAAAACTTCCTTAGGCGTCAAACCATTTGTGATATGTATTCCTTAAAGATCATAAACCTTTTGAGAGATGAGCGTTTGGGTCAGATTAACTGAACATAGGACTGGAGAACATCACGAAGAGTGGGTGGGCACCGATAAATTTTGAGCCATAAATCCTTTTTTCTGAAACCGTGAACCAGACCACGTTACAACCCTTAAAGGTCCTAATTGAAACAGGGTTCAGTCCGAAAGCGTACTCCAACAGGACAACGTTCCTGACTCCTATGAGTTGTGCTAATAAGATTTGTTGGTATTGCATGTGCGCTTTGTTTTGCCATTCAAAAATCAAGGTCGCATCCCAGCTAGTGATTCGGTCACAAGGCTCGGCGACGCATTTTCAATAAAAACTTCAAGGTTAGCATATTTGTTGCATTAGAATTATCATTCTCATAAATAACTTGTTCTGCTTGCATATATGTGCCTAAGCATCAATGCAGCTTACACAGTGAAAGTCAGTCAAGAAGCTTGATCCTGCCAAGTTGGATTGCTTGGGAATTCTGAAGGACAATCGTATCAAAGGGCATGCTGCCAAGAGACTCAGGGCAGAGTGGGTTCTCCCCAGTAAGTCGTGCTAAGATGTAGCCAATCTGGGGCAGTCACGTCGAGAAATCTCTCCGAAATTCAGTTATTCTGGAGGCATTCATTCTAAGATTATGGGCAAAGTCACTTCAGAGCTCATATTGGGGCAGGCCACCCCTAGAGCATGAGAGATCATCCACTCTTGAAAATGGTTAATTGAAAACACCTCCTCAAGGTTCAAGATGCTAAAGCAGAGTATTTTCAAGTCATTATGATCCCCTTCGAGGTAATGTACGTCGAGATATGATAAATCTCTCCAAGAGTTTGAAGACCCTGGGGCAGTGTGAACGCCCGATCTTCTGTAAAATCCTCTTGAGATGAAAAGTTCAAAGAGCTGCTTATGACCATAAAGACAAGTGACTTGCAGGATAACAGGATTGTATTCTCCCAGTAGTTTGCTTCCCCAGCATTGAGATTACTCCCTCCCCAGCAGGACAAACTTTCCTCAGCAGAGCAGACCTTCCCCAGCAGGAGACTTGGGAAGTATTTTCTCCGGATCAAGACGTTATTTCCCCACAGAATCATGGTGCTCACTTCCCCATCCAGTCAGGAAGCGTGCTTTCACCGACGATGTCATTTTCTAATCCCCAGCAAGTTGGGAGTAAATCCATTCTCCCCATCAGTAGGCTAAGTTTAGCAGTATCCCCAAGCAGGATGGTATTATGGGTTGGCGCCCCCAGCAGGTTCTGAGCCCAATTGGATATTAACAATCTTCAGTAACAGACTTCCGATTCCGTTATTGGCATTCATTCTCAACTCCCCCTAGCAGAGGAGGAATCTCAGGTTCTATGTTACCTTCAGTAAAGGACTGGTGTAATCCCCGGTAGTGTGGATGTTCTTTTGGGATCCTATCCCCAGCAGAAGTTGTTGATCCGAAGAGTCGATCAGTATGACCTTTCTCAGCAGAGTTCCTGGATTCAGAGGACAATTTATTTTTGTCATCCCCAACTGAATCGATCTTTTCTCTCCGGCATTTATTTTGCTGGAGGGACCCCTTTTGCATATCATCATCATTGCATTGTATCCTCAAAATGCGTAGCATTTCCATTTCGTATGGAGCATTATGCCATAGAAAAAATTCAAACATGCACCGAAGCATAAGCCAGATTTGGTACCTTGTGCGAAAGCCCAGATCAACCCTCAATACAGTGATCCCAACCTTAGAGCTGACGCTTATCTTCTCCAACTTCAAAGTTGTCGTATACCTTTTCTCGACCTCAGAGTTGATGAAATATCCTTTCTTCCCCAACTTCAAAGTTGTCGTATACCTTTTCTCGACCTCAGAGTTGATGAAATATCCTTTCTTCCCCAACTTTAAAGTTGTCGTATACCTTTTCTCGACCTCAGAGTTGATGAATATTCCCCTTTCTTCTCCAACCTCAGAGTTGTTGCATATCTTTTCTCGACCTCAGAGTTGATGAACAACCCATTCCTCCCCAACTTCAAAGTTGTCGTATACCTTTTTACCAATCTCAGCGTTGATGAATATCCTTTTCTTTACCAACTTCAAAGTTGTTGTATATCTTCTCTCCAACCTCAGAGTTGAAGCCTTTCGTCCCTAACCTCAGAGTTGTCGTACCTCATTTCTTCCAGCCTCAAAGTTGTCATACCTCTTCTTCTCCAACTTCAAAGTTGTCGGACACCTTCGCTCGACCTCAGAGTTGATGAATATGCCCTTTTGTCCAACCTCAGGGTTGACGCCCCTTTTACTGACTTCAGAGTTTACGTACATCCTTCTTCTAACCTCAGAGTTGAAGTTATGTTTTTTCTCAACCTCAGAGTTGATGTCTACCTTTTCCTCAAACGTTCAAAGTTGGTGTTTAATCCAGATTGTCCTCAACCTCAGAGTTGATGATCTCCCTTCTTATCCCCGACGGAGTCATCTTTGTAGGTCCGTTGATTCTACAAATCTCCGATTGTAGGACCACATTCGGCTGGCAATCACTATGTCATTTCTCTCCCCACAGTTTGCAAATTTCCGGGTTCTTTGGTATTTAATCTCCGTGGATTCCCGAATGTTTGAGAGCCGCCGCTATCATACCTTCAGGACCAAGTTGATTGAATAGGGGCAGCTGTTGCACCCCAAAATTTGCCCTCCTTACGTTATTACTAACTGGCTTATGTTGCATTGCATTTTGCATTATCATGTGTGCATATCATTGGTTCTTAGCATGGGGTCAAGGTGCCAGAGGCATGTTCAAGAGGAGAAGATATTCTTTAGAGGGTCAAGCAAGAGAGCTCAAGTGGATCACTCTCTCCTAACCAGTGCATGAATTAGGGTTTTGAAAATTCTTGGGTTTATTGCTCCAATGGGCAAGCTCCATGGGTTTTTATCATCACTAAATGGCATATCTTATCTTTGTTGAAGAGGATACACATCATATTCAGAGGAATTTGGATTTGGAGACTGTGTTATTTCCTCCTAGACTGAGGGTACCACAACTAGGGTTTGCTATAAAGTCAGTTTATTTCTGATTTTTTGGGCAAGACTTGATTCCATGGAACTCATTGGGTCCCTAAGTACCTAGGGATGGGAGGTTGTCCATCAGTTTGGTTCAGGGGAGATTTAATTGATCAGAAGATTGAGAATCAGGTGAATTGGGTAAAAGTCAACAGTGAGAGGAGAAGTCAACTGTGGAATTTTGGAGTTCTCTTCAAGGGTTTCAAGGTCTCACATCCTCACATGGTCTCCAGGGGTCAAGTTTCATACATATTTATCAGGAATCAGGAGTTGGTGCAAAGTTTCTAAATTTGGAAAGTGACCTATAATGAAAAGTTTCCTTTTTTGACAAGTTCCTGCACTGCATTTAACTTGACTTTTCATCATCAAGAAAGCTTCAAATGAATTTTCCTCCAACATGAAAGTTGAATATATTTTTCTCCTTTTTCCAACAAGTACTAGTGGGTCTCCATATCATTTGTGAAACTCCAGTTATGATCAAAAGAAGGCAAAGTGGTTTTTAAGGTTTTTCATGGCTCCATTTTCACAACTTTGGGCATAATAACCTATAATCAATTCCATTGTTTCATGTCACTTTCTAATGTCAAAGAACAATCCCTAAGGAACATTTTAGACCTTTGAATTAAGTGTTTCATGGTGTATGTATCACTTATCCTCCATTATTCAAAATTCCAAAATTATTTAAAAGTCATGAATCAAATCATCTCAAGGCCCAAGTCCAATTGTGGTGTAATTAGCAATTCACATATGGGTGATCCATCATGGATTTCTTAAGTGTACATACATGGAGAGAGGTGTAATTCACATTATGCATTTTTCCAAAATTAATCAAAAACTCATTAAACAATGAATTGCCCAAGCCCAATTCATCATCAGAGGAAAACCCTAGCCTATTTAAACCCATCCATGCACTGGTTAGGGTTAGACACACGTGACATTTGGAGGATTGGAGCATTTGAACCCTAAAGCCTTCTTTCAACAAATCTCACGATCCACGAGGTCTTTGCAAAAAGTTCTTCCACAAACCTTCCCCTGGTGATCTCTAGAGTGCAAATCAACCACCATTCGCAGCCAAAAGCAAGTACGCGTGTGGAACCATCTCAGGTAGGGAGGATTTTTAAGGATCCTAAAACTCTCCTTTTTTACGTGTATATTGTTGTGTTATTATCACTGATCATGCTGATATAATTGGTTTTTAATATGGATGCGTATATGGCTCGTAATGATGATTTAAAGTTTCATGCCCTAATCTTTTTCTCTTCGTATCTCACCATGCATTAGTTTTTTGTTGTTTTTGATGGCATAATCTTAATCCTCGTGAAAATCTGGGTGGGATAGTGTATTCGCACGTGTGTTTTGGTGTTGTTTTGGTCACAGGTGGCCGGAGAAGGGAGCGGAGCCCTAGCTCCGGCGGGTGGCGACGGAACCAGTCCGGCGAGGGTGGCTGGACGGAGAAGACGCAATCCTGGCCCTTCATTCTCTTCATCCAAAGGCTCAGATCGCGCCATGTGTTCATTTTTTATTGTTTTTCTGAATTTAAATTAATGATCCCGTGTTTATTACCCCACGGGTCTTATGGTGCACGTCCAGTTATGTTTATTCGTCTTGTTTACTTTTTATTTTCGTTGACTAAATAATGAACGCAGGATGCATCCAACGATTGCTGCAAGGTCTGACTGGTTGACCAAGTCCACACATGCACCGCTCTATTTTTTCTATTTTTTCTGATATATTTAGACGCTGGGTTGCTATCTGCACACCCTCTCCCAGGCCCACTTCAATTTCCACTTCATTTTTGTTACTTAACGCACCCCCAGCACATTTTGTTTCATTTTTTATTTTATTTAATTTCTTATATTTCATTTTTAATTGTTAAAAATACATTCTTGCATTTAAAAATTCCCATAAAATCCATACACCATTTTCATTATTTTATAAAATTTTCACAATTTTTATTTTTTATTTTTATTTTATCTTTATCATTTAAACTAATTATTTAGTTAATTTCTTTTTGCATTACTCATATCATGCATACTTAAAATTATTTATTTTATTTCTCTGCAACCATAAAATATTTTTTATCCGTTCTTTTTGCATTTGTTCACTAACATTCTAAAATGCATTAAAATATTTTTCTTTCATTTTTAAATTTATTTCATATTGCATTTTGGTCCTTCCCTTTGGCACACTGAACCCTACTTCTCACCTGAACTTGGCCCAATTGTTTGAATGACTAACACTTTGAACTTTTGCAGGAACTTTTGATGTGTTGTTTGTCTCTGGTTAAGGAACCTTGATATTTAATTTGGGAATTTTGGGAGTTATTTCTCTATTTTTTTTTATTTTTTTTCACTTGAGATCTGCTTATATGTGTATTTCTGATCCTGCCTAAGTCCTTGTTTGAAAGGCACTTGTGCCATTTGCTTTGGGGTTGTTCCTTTGATTTCTGGATTCATGTTTGGATTATTATCACTATTGTTTGCCATTGTTTGATTTTCACTTGCCTTGATATTATTTATGTTCGTTTCGTACTAACCTTTTATGCAGGGACTAAGGTAAGTTCTTTAAGGGTGTGGATAAGTATCCATGGTCACCCTCACTCTTCTACCTTCCCTCATCTCTTTCCTTTAGGCTTAGGTTGTCGTCAAACCTCACTAACCGTAGGTCACCCATGCATGATAACTTTAGGACTCATAGTCCCCCGTTAGAGTTACCCTTGTGTCTTCTCTCTTCTCATCTCAAATTTCTTTAAAACACTTAATAAGAATAAGGTGTATTGCGCACGATCCTTAAGTATGGGGAATGAGAAATGAGGGGCTTCCTCTCATCTTTCTAGAGTGCTTAGCGAGCGTCCTGTCTTGGGACGATTCGTTAAGTATTCGCCCGTGTGCCCTAGACTTTGGTACAATGCAATTTAGGAACTAACTTAAGCCACTTCTGTCCTAAAAAACACAAACCAACTTCAAACCTTTTTGTCCTTCGGGATTTTCAAACTAAAGGCTATTTTCAAAAAGGGCACGTTATCTTCCGTCTGAGTCGCAAACAGGCATCGACCCCAACTGCCGGACGCGAATTTAACGTCGCTCATAAAAAAAACACAAAAGGAACTTGGTTCGAACTACGTTGACTCTGAATTCCCCATTGCACAAGGGGGGTACGTAGGCCTAGGACGTCGACGTCCTACCGAGTCTGTCTTTGTCTTTTCCTCCCCCGTCTTAGTACAGCCCTAGATGATAGGATAACTCACCCTTAGAATAGACAACAAGCGTGGATCCCATCGAGTACGATGGATGCGTGGGGTGCTAGCACCTTCCCCTCGCGTAACCGACTCCCGAACCCAGGCTATGGTTGCGATGACCATTCCTTTCCCTTTTCCTAAGGTTTATGCGGTGTTCCCTTTCCCTCTCTTGGGATAAATTTACACGGCTGGCGACTCTGTTTTTCCGCGCCACTCTCGCGTTTGAACCTGGATGAAAATCCTGGGAGCGACAGGTTCACAGGTAGCCGTCAAATGGGAAATGAACCTTGAAATGTAATTGAGTCTACCCAGAAAGCCACAGACTTATTTTTCTATTTTGGGAGGCGACATGTTCTGAATTGCCCGAACCTTGTCAGGATCAACTTCAATGCCCTTCTGACTTACAATAAAGCCCAATAGTTTACCGGATCGAACTCCGAAGGTGCACTTCGCAGGATTTAACCGCAGTGTAAACTTTCGGAGCCTGACAAACAGCTTCTTCAGATGAACCAGGTGATCCCCTTTAGTTTTGGACTTGGCAATCATATCTTCCACGTAAACCTCAATCTCTTTATGAATCATATCATGGAAGAGGGTGTTTATGGCACGCTGGTATGTTGCCCCTGCATTCTTTAGACCGAATGGCATGACTTTGTAGCAATATGTACCCCATGGTGTGATGAAAGTAGTCTTCTCCATATCAGTTGGGGACATCTTGATCTGATTATATCCTGAGAAACCGTCCATGAATAAAAAGACAGAGAACTGCACAGTGTTGTATACCAAGACATCAATATGAGGTAAAGGAAAATCATCCTTCGGGCTTGCCTTGTTGAGATCTCGATAGTCCACACACATTCTGACTTTACCATCCTTCTTGGGAACCGGGACAATGTTGGCAATCCATTCAGGATATTCAGAAGTGGCTAGGAACCCAGCATCAAACTGTTTCTTTACCTCTTCTCTGATTTTGAGTGCCATGTTGGGTCTAGTCCTTCTAAGTTTCAGCTTGACAGGAGGACATCCGGGCTTGAGTGGCAAGTGATGTTCAACGATGTTGGTATCCAACCCAGGCATATCTTGATAGGACCAGGCGAAGATATCAACATACTCTTTCAATAACTTGACCAACTCAGAGTGTACATGCTCTGCGAGGGATGCGCCAACCTTGACTTCTCTTCTGACCTCATCAGTACCAAGATTGATAACTTCCACTGGCTCTTTGTGTGGCTGAATCTCTTTACGCTCGTGCTCAAGGAGCCTTTCTAGTTCAGCTGGTAACTCACAATCTTCCTCACCATCTCCTTCGGCTTGGTTAATTGGAATTCCATAATTACACTGGATGTTTGCCATGTTGTTATCAATGCTTTTATTAGTTCTGCATTTTTATGGATATGTTTAGAATGAGCTATTTTAAAAAGTGAAAAAGAAAAGAAACTTTTGTCATTTATTTGTGAAAAGTAAAATAAAGAAAGAAAATAGAGCATGATTTTGAATGCAAAAAACTTTCATTTATTGATCACATAATATTGCAAAAGCGCGAGGCCCTTTACAAGCTATCCACTCGTCTCGAGCGAGGACGAGGGAACGAAAAAGCAAAATGCATTACATGTTATATGGGAAAACCACAGGAATCACGGTAGATGTCCAATTGTTGAGCTGGAAACCTGGTGGACACTTGCGCACAAAGCTTGAAATCTGATTACTGGGACCAACATCATCAGCAGCTGCCACGATGTCACCCTGCTGGAAACCCGCGCTATGGAACTTAAGCAAGTTGTATTGCTTCTGACCAGAGGAACTAGATTGACGACCAGGACGATAACCCAATCTGAAACGATTATGATTCTCAACCACATCAATCACATGCCCCCAGCCTGACAAAGCACCCGTCTGGATAGTCTCCTTAGCACCCTTAGCAGACGCTAAAGTCAATTGTGGTGATCTAGTTTGACTAGTTGAAGCAGAGCTGACGTCTTTAAACTCGAGACACTGCAATAGCACCTCAGCTATGCCTTCTTCGGTCTCGACATATCGAAAAGATGATAACTCACTTATGATCAAATCCTCTTCACCACAGACAATGACGAGCTGATCGTCAAACATGAATTTTAACTTCTGATGTAAAGTGGAGGTAACTGCCCCTGCGGCGTGGATCCATGGACGACCCAGTAGGCAACTGTACGCTGGATTAATATCCATCACCTGGAAGGTAATGGTAAACAGATGCGGCCCAATATTGATGGATAAATCCACTTCTCCAATGACCTGTCTTTGAGAACCGTCAAAGGCTCTGACAACTAAGGCACTTGGTTTCATCTCGATCCCTTCCACTGGTAATTGACTCAATGTACCCTTAGGCATCACATTGAGAGAAGAACCGGTATCCACTAGAACACGAGATAACAGGTTGTCTATGCAGGTTACAGATATGTGCAATGCTTTGTTGTGGGCATTTCCTTCAGGAGGCAATTCTGATTCATTGAAACCCAAATACTGACTTGCAGTTATGTTGGCCACTACATCATCAAACTCGAGGACGGATATATCTTGCATGACATGAGCACTGTTCAACACTTTCAACAAAGTTGATCTATGCGCAGGCGAACTCATGAGTAAGGATGAAATTGAGATCCTCGAGGGAGTCTGACCCAGCTGATCCATAATTTTAAAGTCACTTTTCTTGATCAACTTAAGGAAATCTTGATCATCAAGGGTCTCCTTGCTCTTTGAAACATCCTCAGACGGGATAGTCCGTACAGGAACTGCGGCGGAAGATGCCCCTTGTTGAACAGCAGGGGTTGCAGTTGCAAATGTTTCCTTGGGATTAACAATAGTTAGAACTTGAACAGGCTTTGTAGTGACTTTTGGGGCAAACACTCATCCACTATGAGTCATACCTCCACCGGCTGTAACATTCACGATCTCGGATTCGGCGAATCTTATCTTTTGACCTCCAGAAAACACAGTTGACCCATACTTCCAAGGTACCTCCTTAGAATTCTGGTACGGAAACGGCTTCGGTGGACAAACCACAATGGGTTACACCCTCCACGGGAACCTTCCTATAGACGATGGTGAACGGCTCAATAACAGCAACTTCCTCCATAGGTTTAGATCTGGAAAATTGCACTTCGCCACGGTTCATCAGAATCTGGACACAACCCTTCAGCCTTCGACACTGGTTGGGATTATCCTCACAAATCTGACATTTACCATGCAACCCCTTCAACAGCCCGTGTTCATTCAATCTCTTGAAAACCACAACCATTGGAGTCTTTACCTCATCGACATTCATAATCAATTCAGCCCTGTAATTATCCTCAATCATATTAACTGCAGGTCCACCGTGATTCGGCAACGAATTATTCTGAATGTTAGGTCCTTCCTCAGAAAAAATTAGAACCTTCTTATCAATGAGCTCCTAAACTTTGGTTTTGAAAACGAAGCAATCCTCTGTTGCATGTCCTATGTATCCAGCATGATAGGCACAAGACGCATTTGGGTTGTGCTTCGGCCCAAATGGAGGAATTGCAGGTGCGATCTGTTTGGGGACAATTGCCCCTTGGTGAACCAAGTAAGGAAACAACTCGGTGTACGACACCAGAATCTTATCAAAATTCGGACGCTTGCGGTTTCCTTGATTGTTGCTGTTCTAACGATTTTGATTCTGTTGATTTTTATTCTGTTGATTCTGAGCATTCTGAGCATTCTGAACTGGTTGCTGCGGATGATATTGATATAGAGGTTGTTGATACTGTGTAGCAGCAATGTATGGATATGGATAGTACGGCATGGGAGCCATGGGAGCTTGATATTGAGGAGAAACTTGAGTGGTCACAGCATTAGCTTCACCTTCCTTCTTCTTGGAATGACTGTTCTGAGATTTCCGAATGGCCGGCTGCTGGGAAGCAGCGCCAAGAATCTTTCCAGTCTTCAACTCGTTCATCAATCGTTACAACATCAGCGAAATTCGATGAAGAACTACCCACCATTTTCTCATAGTAAGATCCCTGCAATGTACCCATAAAGATGTCAACTAACTCATTGTCAGAAAGAGCAGGTCGCACACGAGATGCCATCTCACGCCATCTTTGTGCATACATCTTGAATGTTTCAGCTGAGCGCTGGGACTGATTCTGCAATTTCAATCTAGTTGGCGCCAGATCAAGATTATACTTGTATTGTTTCACGAACGCTTCAGACAAATCCCTCCAAGTACGGACTTTGCTGCGCTCCAGGCCCATGTACCAATCCAATGAAGCACTAGACAAACTATCTTGAAAACAATGAACAAGCAATTCATCATTATCAATATGGGATGCCATCTTCCTGCAGTACATAGTGATGTGACTACGCGGGCAGCTCAAGCCTTTGTACTTTGGCAAATCAGGTACCTTGAATTTCTGCGGCAGCACAACATTTGGAACCAAACACAGATCTTTGGCCTCCATGCCAAAAGCAGAGAACCCTTCGATAGCCCTGATACGGTCTTCCAACAACTTGTAGTCAACAGATTTATTCTGATTGGTGGGCCTAACAAGAATCTGAGGATTTGGCAGCTGAGAAGCGGCAGGAGCATTCACTTGCGGAGTAGCAAACTGAGAAGGATACACCAAACCCGGATTAACCATCTGACCAGTATTCTGACCCATCAGAACACCATACAGATAATTCGGAGGAGGTACCCTAGCGGCTGAGGAAGATGCCCCAGGGTAAAACATCCCAGGATGAACATTCGAAACAGCAGTTTGGGCAACTTGAGAGGAAACCGGGACATGGATAGGAGGACCCCTATACACATGCTCTTTATCATCAGGAGTTTCAGTATCAATCAATCCGGCAGTTTGATGAGTTTGAGCCTGAAGATTCCCAGGATCATCATTCACCACTGGAGGCGGGACTGGAGTGGGCATGACCCATGGATAAGCGGTAGCATTCCCATTAGGCATGGGTGCAACAAAAGGCTGATATGGTATGAAGGCACTACCATTATTTACAATCTGAGGAGTGTAATTCGGAGGCATGCCCCAAGGAAAACCAGCAGGTATCTGGTTCAAACTAGGCGGATTCATAGGCTCAACTGGCACTTCAACCAAAGCAGGAGAAGAAACAACAACAGCAGGAGTAGCCGTAACAACAGGAGGAACAATCACAACAGAAGTGACAACAGTTGCATCAGTAGTGGTTGCAACAACAGTGGCAGCAGCAGTAGCATCCCTCTGAGCACGAAGGAGTTCCATAATAACATCCATGTTCGTCTGGAACTGATCCATCCGACCTTGGAATTGTGCCAGAGTTTCCTTTTAAGCAGCGTTCTCAGCTTCGAAGTCAGCCATGATTCTGGATTTGCTTGAGCGAGTAAAATACCGATGTCGAGTCGTCGTCTTGCTACAAGGAATGCAGACAAGGATGAGCAACGGTTTCGGATGAAGGGACTTGCATATGTGTGCAGATGAATGTATGATATGCATGCAAAAATAAAGTTTTAAATTCCAGGAATTCTTAAACTTATCTTTGTTGACAATAATCATAAAGCATACAAGTAAAGGCATAAAAGATAGAGCAGGCAAGCATCTTCATTCATTCAGCAATAAAGGAAAGAAGTACAAGTCGAATACAAGTCAAATATCTGCCCTTTGGGCTACAACAAAATCCGCGTGGACTCTATCAAATACCACCCTACACACAGACAAGAAATGAAAAACAGCCCAAGGAAGCTGGTGTGGTAATGCATCAACATATGCATCCCTCAACAACCCAGGTAGGTCTTCCAATGCATGCTCAGCAAATCGGGCTAGACGGTCGTGCCTCTCACTCCAGTACTTCGCATCCTTCATGAGGTTGCGCAGCAACGAATGATTAGGTCCCTGAAGCATGTTCTGAAGAAAGGCCTCTTTCTGATCAAGGAGGTTCTGTAGATGACGGCTTTGATGCTCCCAATGAGTGCTCTCTGTGTTGAGCTGACTAATTTGCTCTTTGCTCTGATGCGCTTGATCCCGCAGCTTCGGCATCTCACTGAAGAATTTGTCTAGCTGGGCTTGACATTGAGAAAAGTCCTTCGCTAACTGATTAGCACGGTCTTGCTCACTTTGCCACTTTGACTTGAATTCGGATAATTTCCCTCGAAGTTCTTCAAGTTGCTTGTTGTAGCTCAGCTCCTCTTTGTAGGCTTGATAATGAGCATCGGCGAGTTGTCTCTTCTTGGAAGCAAGTCCCTCATAGGTGCTCTTCAAAGCATCACCCACCTTCCTACGCTTGTTCTGTTCAACCTCCACCTCTTTGAGCATGCGCTCGCGCTTCTGATGGAGCTCAATCTGTAGGCTATCCTTCTCGGAAGTGACTCTATCAAGGTTAAGACGAAGATCAGTATTCTCCTTCTTTAATTTCTCAACAATTAGCTTAAGTTGATCGGCCTCAGATGGAGGAACCATGGCAAGTTCAGGAAGCTTGGCATTCATGGAAGGCTTAGGAGAGAATGACAACAAAATCTCTTTGACGTGCTCTTTTACCCAAAGGGTGTAAGCTTCCTTGGCTACGCAATTCTTCTTACCCAAATCGACTCTCCCTTCGAGATGAATCTGAGTCCAAGCGGCACTAAACCTCTTCAGCAAACCCATGTCGTCAACCCCTTCATGAAAGATGAACTCTTCCACTACCTCAGGATCAGGCTTGGCAACCATAGGATATCCCAACTGTCTGAAAGCCATTCTCGGATTATAGTTAATTCCGCCCTTTGTGCCCAAGAGAGGTACATTGGAGAATTTCCCACAATGAAGAATGATCGGAATGTCGTCGTAGACTCGAGAATACCAAGAAATATCATCAGCAGTAAGAGACATGATGTATTGAGACCACTTGAGATTATCCTTATTCTCAACAAAGGGACCCTTCTGTGGAAGGTGAGATATGAACCATCGGTACAACAGAGAAGCACAACAGAAAATGGTTCCCTTCTTTTCATTCCTGGAATGAATAGAATGGTAGGTATCAGCAAGAAGTGTCGGAACAGGGTTCTTGGACAAGAAAATACTGATGGCAGCCTGATCTACGAAATCCCCCATGTTCGGAAACAAGACAATCCCATATATCAGCAAAGAAAGAACGGCGTTGAAAGCCTTCCAGTTTCCATCCTTAGCAAAAGTGATGGCCTTGTCAACCAAGAACTTCGAAGCAAACCCTCGAATACCTTTCCCTTTGGTCTTGAGATTATCCTCCACATCTTTCTTACTAATGCAAAATGCATCAGTAATAAGATGAAACCTCGGACAACCACTAGTGTAGACATAAGGAACCTGCTTCTTGATCTCAACCCCCAGAATATAAGCATACTCCTCAAGTGTAGGTGCTAGCTGATAATCCTGAAATGTATAGCACCTATATGGCGGGTCGTAGAACTGAACCAGAGTATGAATAGCAGTGATGTTGACTTCAATGTTGAGGATGGTCAACAGATTACCATAAGTACCTATAAAAACCCCTCTGTGATCTCCAACCAACAAAGATGCCAAACCTCTCAGAATACCCAGCATAGGCTCCACAAACTTGTAATTGACGATGCCACGACAACCAGTACTCATCTCTATGATAATTAGGGTAGGAATAGGCTGGGCCGAGCTAGGCTTTGCCAAGCCTGAGCCTGGCCTGCTAAAAAATTCAAAGCCTAAGCCTGGCCTGTAGCCTACCATAGGCTTATTTTTAGGCCTAAGCCTGACCTTTTCGAATGCCTGATTGGCCTACTGGCCTATTTAAAAGCCTATTTCATTTGAACATTTGTAAATAAGAAATTCAACTAATGTTAAATAGACTAACAAGTTATAAGATTAATGAGATTAAATGTTTGTTTTCATTGTCTCATTCAAGTTTACCTATTAGCATAAGTTTGGTGATACTATTTATTGGAGAGAACTTATGAAAAAGCTTATGACAACAACCTATGAAATTGTTTATAATGTTTTTTCAACTTATTTTCATAAGTTCTTCAAGATAACTAAGTTTTATTTTCGTATTTTAATTAAAAGTACAAAATAGAATATAATAATAATAAATTTATTGAGTTTTTCTTAAATAGGCCAGCCTGATAGGCTTAAAAGGCTTTTCTTACGGCCTGTGGCCTAACTTATCTAAATAGGCTTACAAAAAGCCTATGCCTTTTCTATTTAAGAAAAAGCCTGGCCTAGCCTGGGCCTATGTAGGCTAGACCGTAGGCCCCTGTTAGTTGGCCTGGCCTATTCCCACCCCTAATGATAATATCAACAAAAGATAAGCCTTCGAAAACCTAGAAATGCACATGCAAAAATTAATTTACATGATGAAATGATATGCAACACAATAACAAGAAGCCAACACAGCCTGAATAATCAAGTCTGAACAATCCGGATATCTGCATATAATTCTGCGTCAGTGCAACATAATCTAATGTGTCGGTGAAGCAATCTGGCGTGTGTGAGAACAAGGGTATGAAGTGGCTTGTTTTCCTGCAAAAAACCCATCCCCCTCACTGTAACACCCCCTTTCTATACCCCCAAATAATCACATAAATCATTTAGGCACATATTAAGAAAAAAAAATTTGCCAGAGTACGATTAAAACATAGTATAAAAGAGGCATGTCACATCATACACGCATTTAATACATACAACACCTGCTCATTATATTGATATGCAACAGTGGGGTAACTTGCCACAGAGGAACTTTGTCCTTACACCCACATCTCAATATTTAGAATAAAAGCGGAAACATCTAAAATATTGAAGAACAACCACATATATATACATCATCCAGTATAAATCACAAGCATCATCAGCAAGATACATATGCAAATGTATCACAAAAGAATAATATACATCCTAGCTACCCGGTGCTACATATCAGAGCCAACCGACCAAAAGAATGAAGACACGCTTCACAAAAAGACCTCCAGCATACCTACTCTGCAATGCCTCATAGAGCATCATAAAACAGCAGAAGGGTGAGAAATATTATCATAATAACAATGCATACAATTATATATATCTTAACATAAAAATACACATATTCCACATTCTCACCACAATTCATCAAAACTCATCCGTATACATCACAGTGTATATATATATATACAACCAAGCATATTCATCGTACATACTTTCGCAATTCTCAATCATTCCACATAAACATACACATTCATGTTTATTCATCAATGCACAAATACAAAGATGATAAATGCAAATCATAGAGACCGACTCACGACTCTATGCAAATGCAATGCGGTACCGACTCAACCATCACTAGTTCACTCAGGAACTCTGCTGGAACCATCGCTCGTTACCGAAGTAACTCCCCGTCGGGCCTACGATGTTCACCCATTGCTCACACCCCACATGGGCACACAATGTTTATGGATCGCTCACACCCCACATGGGCACACGACCCGATCGCTCACACCCCACACGGGCACACGATCTGATTGCTCACACCCCACATGGGCACACAATCATTCGTAATCATCGCTCACACCCCACATGGGCACACGACGTTACGACGAATTCTCATTAGAATCGCTCAACACAAGAATGTATTTCATGATGCTTCATATGCAAAATGACACCAGACATTCTTGAAATGCATACATATTCATAATATATTCATGCATTCATCTCATACAATCACATACAATCTATATACATTCACATCCATGCACTATTGTATGATTCACATTCAAACACACAGTCAAAACGGTAATAGTCGCTAAATAGCACTATTCACGACTTTCCGACATAATTAAATCGGCTAACGATTTTCAAAACATCATAATCACAACGTACAGCTCAATAGCTTTCCAATGACACCAAGAATGTAAAAAAATCGGATACTCGGAACAAAAGTTACGGACTAAACCGAAAACGAAATTTTGAACAATCCCATTTTTACATTTCTCCTGTCCATACGCGTATCACCCATGTCCATACGCGTACGGATAGAACCCATTTCCTTCACAATTCCACGTTCCCAAAACCCATACGCGTACGCCCCTCACCCATATGCGTATCACCAGAGGGCCGGGAAAAGCCACCCTCCATACGCGTATTGACCCTTCCACCGGCCATTGTTACGTGTATCGCCTTGGCTCATACGCGTATGGACATGCCCCTTACGCGTATGGCCAGGGAATTTCCAAAAAATTCTGCAGAACAATGTTCTGCGTTTTTCCACCTCCAACTTCACCAATTCATCATCTAAATTCAGGAAAACAACATTTTGATGTATAACAACACATATTAAACATGTATAGACAAACTAAAACATAATCAACACAAGTTTACAGACATTTGGATCAATTTCTAATCAATTTCTCAAAAATGGGTTATACCCTAAAACTCACAAAATTCATCAACAACAACAACAATTCATTCATAATCATATACATTGATAAGATAACAATGTTTCACACCCTTACCCGGATTCCAAGCTTGCTAATTGATTGATCTTGATGAATTTCTAAGTTTTTCCTCCTTTCCTCTTCTTTTCTTTTCCTCTTCTTTCTTTCTCTCCTATTTCTTTCTATCTTTCTCTATTTCTCTCTTATTTCTCTTTTCTTTCTATTTTCTTTTCTCTCATTTTCCACTAAATCAATTTAATTCATTTTTCTCACACAATTCTAATTCCACAAAATTTCTAACTTATAATTAATTGAGAAAAGACTAAAATACCCTCCATTCTAATTTCCCCGAAAACTCTCGAAAACGGTAAAATAACATTTAACGCACCAATTTAACAAATAAAAATAATTTATCACCCAATTAAATTAAAAGACTTAAGAATAATGGAATAATCAAAATCGGGGCGTTACAACTCTCCCCCACTTTAGAAATTTTCGTCCTCGAAAATAATACCTGATTCAAACAACTCCGGATACGACTCTCGCATCCCACTCTCTAGTTCCCACGTCATATTGCCTTCCGCAGCGCCTCCCCACGCTACTTTCACCAACGCAATATCCTTGCCCCTTAGTTTCTTAACTTCGCAGTCCAAAATCCTAACCGGTAAAGCTTCCACCGTAAGGTTATCTCTCACTTCAACCTCGTCCATAGGAATAACATGTGACGGATCCGGAACATATTTCCGAAGTTGCGAAACATGGAATACGTCATGCAAATTCGAAAGGTTCGGAGGCAACGCCACACGGTAAGCCACAACACCAACTCGTGAAGTAATCTGATACGGACCAATAAAACGAGATGTCAACTTCTTCGATTTCAACGCACGACCCACACCCTTAACTGGTGTAACTCTCAAAAACACATGGTCGCCTTCTTGAAACTCAAGATCTTTCCTCCTCTTGTCATGATAGCTCTTTTGTCTACTTTGAGAAGCTTTCATCTTCTCCCGAATAAACTTCACTTTCTCCGTCGTCTGTTGTACCATTTCCGGTCCAACTATCGTCCTCTCGCCGGTTTCATGCCAACACAAAGGTGTTCGACATCTCCGACCATACAAAGCCTCAAATGGTGCCATACTTATACTCGAATGAAAACTGTTATTGTAAGTGAATTCAATCAACGCCAAATAACCATCCCAAGCACCACCTTGCTCGAGTACACAAGCACGCAATAAATCCTCCAACGATTGAATCGTCCACTCGGTTTGACCGTCCGTTTGCGGATGATAAGCCGAACTCAATCTTAGCTTAGAACCCAAAGCCTTTTGTAAACTCTCCCAAAACCTCGATGTAAACCTTGGATCTCTATCCGATACAATACTCTTAGGAACTCCATGTAGCTTCACAATCACAAGAACATAAATCTCGGCTAACTTCTCCAAAGGATAACTAATATCAATTGGAATAAAGTGAGCAGATTTAGTAAGCCTATCAACAATTACCCAAATAGCATTATGACCTCTTTGCGTATTCGGCAATCCCGTAACAAAATCCATCGATATACTATCCCATTTCCATTCCGGAATATCCAACGGTTGCATAAATCCACTCGGTTTTTGATGTTCCACCTTAGACTTTTGACAAGTTAAGCATGCATACACAAATCGAGCCACATCCCTCTTTAAACCGGACCACCAAAAGACCTTCTTCAAATCTTGATACATCTTATTCGCACCCGGATGAATACTTAAATTACTTCGGTGTCCTTCCTCTAAAATCATCTTTTTCAACTCCGCGTCGTCGGGAATACAAATACGACCACGGAATCTCAAAACTCCATAATTATCAACCTTGAAATCCTCATTCTCATTCAACATCAAATCAACGAATTTCAAGTCCAACTTTTGCTCTTTACTAACCGTTGCAAGAAAATCATTCGTAACATGTAACATACCAAGTCGCACACTTCTCGGCGTCATTTCACAAACCAAACTCAAATCTCTGAAATCTTCCAAAAGTTCCCATTCTTCCATCATCAATGCGGACATACGTAACAACCTCCGACTTAAGGCATTGGCCACCACATTTGCCTTACCCGGATGGTAATTCAAACCAAAATCATAATCCTTCAAAAGTTCTAGCCACCTCCTTTGTCTCATGTTCAATTCTTTCTGATCAAATAAATATCTTTAGCTTTTGTGATCACTAAAAACTTCAAATCTCGCACCATAAAGATAATGCCTCCATATTTTCAAAACAAACACTACCGCCGCTAACTCCAAGTCATGTGTAGGATAATTCTTTTCATGCACTCTCAATTGTCTAGAAGCATATGCCACAACTTTTCCATCTTGCATCAAAACACCACCTAAACCTGTCAATGAAGCATCACAATATACAACAAATGGTTCATTAGGATTAGGCAAAATCAAGATCGGAGTCGTTGTCAACCTTCTCTTTAACTCATTGAAACTCTCTTCACAATGAATATCCCAAATGAAAGCCTTTCCTTTACAAGTCAATTGCGTTAAAGGAAGTGCCAATTTCGAAAATCCCTCAATAAACCTCCGATAGTAACCCGCCAAGCCTAAAAAGCTTCGAATCTCCTTAACCGACCTAGGAGCCTCCCATTGCATCACCGCATCAATCTTGGATGGATCAACACTAATACCACTACCGGAAATAACATGTCCAAGGAAACTTACTTTCGATAACCAAAATTCAAACTTTGATAACTTAGCATACAATTGTTTCTCTTTCAAAATTTGCAACACAATTCTCAAATGCTCTTCATGCTCTTCTTGAGACTTAGAGTAAATCAAAATATCATCGATGAACACAACCACAAAACGATCCAACTGTTCATGAAAAATACGATTCATGTATTCCATAAACACACCCGGCGCGTTAGAAACCCCGAATGGCATCACGGAGTATTCGTAATGACCATACCGTGTCCTAAATGCCGTCTTTTGAATATCCTCTTCTTTCACACGAATCTGGTGGTATCCTGATCTCAAATCAATCTTGCTAAAAACATTCGCACCAACCAATTGGTCCATCAAATCATCGATCCTTGGAAGCGGATACTTGTTCTTAATTGTCACTTTGTTCAACTGTCGATAATCAATGCATAACCGCATACTCCCGTCCTTCTTCTTTACCAACAATACCGGAGCACCCCAAGAAGAAACACTTGGCCTTACAAATTTCTTGTCCAACAAGTCATTCAATTGCTTTTTCAATTCTACCAATTCCGATGTCGACATACGATACGGTGCCATCGAAATCGGTCTAGTACCCGGAACTAGATCAATAGAAAATTCAACTTCTCTTTCCGGCGGTACATCCGTAATATCTTCCGGAAACACTTCTGGAAATTCACACACCACTGGGAACACATCCAGCTCAACTTTACCCTCCACCGACAATGATGCAAACAAACCAAACAATTGAGCTTCGTCCGCTAAAAGTTTCTTCAACTCTTTAGTGGATAGGAAACTCTCAAATTCATCATCTTCCAAAGAAGGAAACCTTACTAACTTGTGATAGCAATCTATATGAACTCGGTTAAATTGCAACCAGTTCATACCTAAGATTACGTCCAATCCCTCCAACGGCAAACATACTAAATCCATAACAAAGTCTTTACCATACATGGTCAAAGGACAACTCATACACACCAAAGATGTATTTACCGACCCTGAAGCAGGAGTCTCAATAACCATTTCAGCACCCATCAAAGTTAACGCAAGATTCAAACGCTTCGCGCACTCAGACGAAATAAACGAATGAGTCGCTCCCGTATCAATAACAGCAACTAAAGGTGTACTTTTAATAAAGCATGTACCTTTAATCAAACGGTCCACATTCGTAGTTTGAGTTCCCGCCAATGCAAACACCTTTCCGCCCGCTTGAGCTTGTTTCGGCTTAGTACACTTAGTACTAATGTGACCCACCTCTCCACAATTATAGCACTTCACCATATTTCTTCTACAATCTGTAGCAGCATGCCCAAGACCACCACAATTAGAACATTTCGCTACAGGCTTCCCACACTCAAATGATTTATGACCTATTTCACCACATTTGTAACACCTAACAACACCGGAACCTCCTCCTCCAGATCTCCTATCAAAGCTTCCCCTATGCTTGCCCTTATCAACGGGTGTCACATAAGGTCCACCTCTAGCTTGTTGCTTCCCCTTCCTCTCATTCAAACTTTTGTAATGTGTAGAACGAGCCTTACTATCTTCTTCGAAGATTCTACAATATTCCGTCAAATCCGCAAACCTCCTTATCCTTTGATATCCCACAGCTTGTTTAATCTCAGGACGTAAACCATTCTCATATTTAATACACTTTGAGAACTCAGCAGTAATCGCGGCATAATGAGGATGGAATTGAACCAACTCCACAAATTTAGCAGTATAGTCCACCACAGACATACTACCTTGTTTCAGTTCAAGAAACTCCATCTCCTTCTTTCCCTTCACACTCTCAGGGTAATACTTCCTCAAGAATTCAGTACGAAATAAATTCCAAGTTATCTCTTCATCATCCACCTCAAGAACTTCACGCATACCGACCCACCAATCGTCGGCTTCTTCCTTCAGCATGTGAGACCCAAGCCTCACCTTATTCTCCTCCGCACAGCCCATAACTCTGAAGATTCTTTCAATCTCTTTCAACCACAATTGAGCTCCATCGGGATCAAATCTTCCTTTGAAAACCGGTGGTTGATTCTTCCTGAACTCGTCATTAGCATTCACGTTAGGTGCACCTTGCACTGCCCTAGCCATTGCTTCCAAAGCAGCAGCCATCGCATTGTCGTTTCTACCAGCCATCTTCTGATTATTCCCAAAAATGACAACAAGGTTAAACAACAGTTCAACCAACACAACAACAAGACAGACACAACTGACTCAACTCTGGCTCTGATACCACTTAATGTAACACCCCCTTTCTATACCCCCAAATAATCACATAAATCATTTAGGCACATATTAAGAAAAAAAAATTCGCCAGAGTACGATTAAAACATAGTATAAAAGAGGCATGTCACATCATACACGCATTTAATACATACAACACCTGCTCATTATATTGATATGCAACAGTGGGGTAACTTGCCACAGAGGAACTTTGTCCTTACACCCACATCTCAATATTTAGAATAAAAGCGGAAACATCTAAAATATTGAAGAACAACCACATATATATACATCATCCAGTATGAATCACAAGCATCATCAGCAAGATACATATGCAAATGTATCACAAAAGAATAATATACATCCTAGCTACCCGGTGCTACATATCAGAGCCAACCGACCAAAAGAATGAAGACACGCTTCACAAAAAGACCTCCAGCATACCTACTCTGCAATGCCTCATAGAGCATCATAAAACAGCAGAAGGGTGAGAAATATTATCATAATAACAATGCATACAATTATATATATCTTAACATAAAAATACACATATTCCACATTCTCACCACAATTCATCAAAACTCATCCGTATACATCACAGTGTATATATATATACAACCAAGCATATTCATCGTACATACTTTCGCAATTCTCAATCATTCCACATAAACATACACATTCATGTTTATTCATCAATGCACAAATACAAAGATGATAAATGCAAATCATAGAGACCGACTCACGACTCTATGCAAATGCAATGCGGTACCGACTCAACCATCACTAGTTCACTCAGGAACTCTGCTGGAACCATCGCTAGTTACCGAAGTAACTCCCCGTCGGGCCTACGATGTTCACCCATTGCTCACACCCCACATGGGCACATAATGTTTATGGATCGCTCACACCCCACATGGGCACACGACCCGATCGCTCACACCCCACACGGGCACACGATCCGATTGCTCACACCCCACATGGGCACACAATCATTCGTAATCATCGCTCACACCCCACATGGGCACACGACGTTATGACGAATTCTCATTAGAATCGCTCAACACAAGAATGTATTTCATGATGCTTCATATGCAAAATGACACCAGACATTCTTGAAATGCATACATATTCACAATATTTTCATGCATTCATCTCATACAATCACATACAATCTATATGCATTCACATCCATGCACTATTGTATGATTCACATTCAAACACACAGTCAAAACGGTAATAGTCGCTAAATAGCACTATTCACGACTTTCCGACATAATTAAATCGGCTAACGATTTTTAAAACATCATAATCACAACGTACAGCTCAATAGCTTTCCAATGACACCAAGAATGTAAAAAAATCGGATACTCGGAACAAAAGTTACGGACGAAACCGAAAACGACATTTTGAAAAATCCCATTTTTACATTTCTCCTGTCCATACGCGTATCACCCATGTCCATACGCGTACGGACAGAACCCATTTCCTTCACAATTCCACGTTCCCAAAACCCATACGCGTACGCCCCTCACCCATACGCGTATCACCAGAGGGCCGGGAAAAGCCACCCACCATACGCGTATTGACCCTTCCACCGGACATTGTTACGCGTATCGCCTTGGCTCATACGCGTATGGACATGCCCCTTACGCGTATGGCCAGGAAATTTCCAGAAAATTCTGCAGAACAATGTTTTGCGTTTTTCCACCTCCAACTTCACCAATTCATCATCTAAATTCAGGAAAACAACATTTTGATGTATAACAACACATATTAAACATGTATAGACAAACTAAAACATAATCAACACAAGTTTACAGACATTTGGATCAATTTTTAATCAATTTCTCAAAAATGGGTTATACCCTAAAACTCACAAAATTCATCAACAACAACAACAATTCATACATAATCATATACATTGATAAGATAACAATGTTTCACACCCTTACCCGGATTCCAAGCTTGCTAATTGATTGATCTTGATGAATTTCTAAGTTTTTCCTCCTTTCCTCTTCTTTTCTCTTCCTCTTCTTTCTTTCTCTCCTATTTCTTTCTATCTTTCTCTATTTCTCTCTTATTTCTCTTTTCTTTCTATTTTCTTTTCTCTCATTTTCCACTAAATCAATTTAATTCATTTTTCTCACACAATTCTAATTCCACAAAATTTCTAACTTATAATTAATTGAGAAAAGACTAAAATACCCTCCATTCTAATTTCCCCGAAAACTCTCGAAAACGGTAAAATAACATTTAACGCACCAATTTAACAAATAAAAATAATTTATCACCCAATTAAATTAAAAGACTCAAGAATAATGGAATAATCAAAATCGGGGCGTTACACTCACAGGTGTGATCTAGACACAACAAGGTGCTCCCTAGAAAGGTCGCCCAAACCATAGGACTCAGGATGAAAATCCCCCGCCGTAGTGAATTCTCACAGGATGGAAGTATTCTCAAACGAATCATGATCTGGGATGTGGGTCTCGTGATATCCCAACGCTCAAAACGCAGGCCTCACGACTATCCACGTTCTAGCCTATGTGTATACAAGGCCCGACGTTAGGACCTTTCTCTCCAATAATATCTACCCATCCCAACAACAGCGGAAAACAACAGATATCCAGAGAATGCAGCATATGAATATTCAAAGCAGTAAAGAAATGCGATAAATAAACATAAAGCTAAAGCAAGTAAAGCGAGTAAAGCGCTAAAGATAAACACCCAAGCAAGCAAGAAAGCAAACAAAACTAGGCTATACCCCTCAAGGGAAGGACCAGCAAGAGGTCAACCACTCCCCAGCAGAGTCGCCAGCTGAAGATGGCTGGAAATCTACCTGAGTGAATCGCACACTCAAAGATGCAACAGAGTCGCCAACGAACTTTATTTAGTCCCAAAGAACAGGGAAAATATCGATAAAACCCAAGGGAAAGAAAAACGGGAACGGGGGGTCGGTTATGCGAAACGGGAACGGGGGGTCGGTTATACTTAGTTAAGGTATTAGACCAAGATATCAATCAAACTGCAGTTAAAGTTATTAGACAAGAATTTCAGAACATTTTCCTAGACCATAATCTATTATTTATCAGTAGAATCTTGAATTAATCATATTAAACTAAAATTTTATTACATTTGTTGATTAAAACGAAAAGTATTAAAGCAAAATGAAGAACTAAATAAATGCTTATATGTTCTTATGAATAAAATAATGAACTGAGTATCTCTTTTTACATTGGTTGAATAACATGTAACTAGGGGTGGTAAAACGGGTTGGGCCCGTCGAGTTGGCCTGTTTGACCCGTCATTTTTGGCGGGCTGGACTGAGATTTTCGGCTCGATACTTTAAGTTGGTCCGCCCTGCCTAACCCGCTTGAAAAAGCGGACTGAGGCGGGACGGGGCGGTTTTGCCCGCGGGCTTTTTGTTAAAAAATTTTATTTTTTTACTTAGAATTAAAACAACCTTAACTATAAAAACAACACTATTCTCTTAAGATTATGTTGATTGAATTGTATTATAAATTATTATACAAACAAATTGAATTATAACTGTAACGTTCTTTCTATAACTTTCTAATACATGTGTTGATTGGAAAAACTTAAAATAAAAAAACAATTGTATGGCATGCTGAATTATTAAGTTGTCAAACATTAGCTCAGATGTTTTCTTTAGAAATAAATGTTGATTTTAAGAAAAGAAATTATTTGATTAGTGTATATGTGTGACAAATTTATGATTTAACTATTAAGAAATTAAAGAATTAGTCAATATAAGAGTCTATATGATTTAAACATTGAGAAAGTCACGTGTTATATTTTAAGCACTATTATTTTATGCACTGTGATATTTTATGCAGTGTAATTGTTATCATTGTTTGTCTTTTGTAAATTTTTAATTGGGTTCTTTTTAGTAGTTAATTTTTAGATAGGAATAAGATAATATGTATTGTTTATTTATTTATTTATTTATATATTTGGATACGTTTTTTTATCTTGCTTAAGTTTATTTCGTTATTTTTTTTTTTGTAATTTGTCTTTATTTATTTTATTTTTTAAATTGTCTGAACTTAAAACAAGTTGAAGTTCCATTATGTGTTTTTAAAAAAATATTTTGTCAACCTCTTTGGTAATAAATAAAAATTTTGTAAAATATGTACTAAATCAAATAGTAAAATAAAAAGTAAAAAATTAGCGGACCGGCCCGCCAACCCGCCAACTCGTTAGTATATGGGACGAATTTGACTTTTGAACTCGAACGCCTAAGTTGACCCGTTCCACTTTTGGACGGACTTAAACGGGACGGGCCGCCCAATTTGCCACCCCTACATGCAACCCTTTTCAAACAAAAGAACCAATACACTTTGGTAGAATAAACAAGAACATATTCAACGCATAACCCTTTTCCATATATGTGATTCACTCGCGATTCCAAAGGTTGTCCACCAGAGTACGAGTTTAGTCCAAGGAAAGCACAATGACCAACATACATTGGGTCAGAAAATCCCATCAACATAGCAATAGGTGATCGAATTCCATCACACCCTATTATAATTTGTTATACATGAAATTAATTTTTCAACACTTTTCAGGACCAGAGCTTCAAAATTTGAAACACAAACCAAATGTTTTGTCTACACTGCATTGTAGATACTTGGTTTTGTCAATTTAGGAACTGGTGATATATGGTAAAGTGATATGTTTGATACTATACTAGTACAACTATCTCTTATTCATTTGCAATTATTGATTTCTAGGATTGTAAGATGTTATTTACATCTATTGTACAAACACCCAACAAAGATCATTTGATTCCACAAGGCAATCTAGATCAGTGAGCCAAACAATATTAAATTAAAACACCCTATAAATGGGTCATAATGGTGAGGTAATCACTCCCTATTTTTTTGAGAAAGTGTTCGCCGCCAGATACCGTTCCTAATTTAAGAGACATGGCAGAAAGTATGAACTTGAGTTGATATTACAAGGAGGATTCTATAGAAAACCAATTCAGATTTCAGAAACTGAAATTGGTTCATTTCGACATTGTGAAATGGCCATGAAAGGTTGGTTAAACATGGTATTGAGAATTTTTACATGGGCCACACATTCCACAGAAGAGAATGTAAGTGTTTTTCCTCTTTGTTTAAGTGCTTGTTTGACAAAAGCTATAATTTCAAGGTTTAAGAAAATCACAGTATCACCGTAGTTTCGTCTAATTCAGTGTGATTCTAAACATGCACTATTTTTTAAAGTTTGATTATGGTGTTGATGGGAAATTTCCTGTTTTCAGAAGGAGAAAAGAAGAAAGTGTGTATATGGGAGGCTAAAGAACAAGAGATCTCCTTCAATTGAAGCACCACCACCATTAAACGAAACAAGATTAAGTGATGTGGAAAAAAAGCACAACAGGCATGCTTTAACGGTGGCTATTGCTTCAGCGGAAGCGGCTCTTACTGTTGGTCACGTTGCAATTGATGTTGTTAGGTTCCAATCAGCTCGTCAGTGTAAAACTAAGCATGATGCTTCTCAAGTGACAAACATGTGCAAGTTAAAGATTGAAGAATCTTCAATGGTTAAAATTCAAACAGCATTTAAAGGTTACCTTGTGAGTTTTGTACAACCTTTCAACTTCCATTTAGATGAGTTCTTTCTTGGAAGCATCACTTGTGACTTCATTTATAGTTGTAGTGTATTTCATGCATTCTCTAGTTCTTGTTTCCAATCTTCATATCCTATGGCTTTGCATGACAACACCTTTTCGAGTTCTTTTGCTTGATTCTTGAAAGCCTCGCATGCTTACGTTGCAGATTGTTATGATTCTCTCACACTGATGAGCTTCTTTGTCAATTCTTTTTGAGCCAATAGGAGCTGAGTCTCATTTTCCAATGCATTCTGCAAATCACACAATGTTACTTATCCTAAAGTGTAACACCCTCTTTCTATACCCCCAAATAATCACATAATCATTTAGGCAGATATTAAAAATTCCGTCAGAGTATAATTATAAACATAGTATAAAAGAGGTATGTCACATTATACATGAAATTAAAACATTCGACACCTGCTCAACGATTGATATGCAACAGTGGGGTAACTTTGCAACAGAGGAACTCAGTCCTTACACCCACATCTCAATATTTAGAATAAAAGCGGAAAATCTAAACATTGAATAACATCAAACATATATACATATATATAAATATCATCAAGTGTTATCCACAAACATAATTCATGTTTACATAAACATTCATCAACAATATACATGTACAAATGTATCACAAAAGAATCATAATCATCCTAGCTATCCGGTGCTACATATCAGAGCCGACCGACCAAAAGAATGAAGACACGCTTCACAAAAAGACCACCAGCATACCTACTCTGCAATGCCTCATAGAGCATCATAAAACAGCAGAATGGTGAGAAATATTATCATAACAACAATGCATATAATTATATATCTTAGCATAAAAATACACATATTCTACATTCTCACCACAATTCATCACAACTCACTCATATACATCACAATGTATATATATATACAAAACCAAGCATATTCATCATGCATACCTTCACAATTTTTATCATTCCACATAAACATACATATTCATGTTTATTCATCAATACTCAATTATAAAGATGATAAATGCAAATCATAGAGACCGACTCACAACTCTATGCAAATGCAATGCGGTACCGACTCAATCATCTCAAGTTCACTCAGGAAGAGTTTTGAGACAAGGAAAATTCACTTGACCAAAATCCCATATTTTTACATATTCCAACCTTAGAACTTGAAGTGTCTTACAACAGAGAATGTGAGGAGGTAATTTGATATGTCGATGTTTATCATACATGTCAAAGTTAAGATTCTTGACTCCTCGTTGCATCACAAATTTAAAAATTCTATTGTATTCCCTTTGTCGGAAGCGAGAAGAGCCGCCTAATTTCAAGGTAAAGGATTGGATAGAAGTGCTTTTGTCTCGCTAAGAGAACATGATTGAATAAACAAACTTGCGAAATGTGACAAAGTCATTGAATGCTTTGTAATCGAAGTTGAGAATAAGGACAGAGAGCCATACCGGTTTCCATTTCTTTGAGAGAACCATTGTGGTTGCAGCGAATTTGGTTGGAAGGAAGGAGAGAATATGGCAGAGAATTGTCTCCGGCGGGTCGCTAATTCTATCGACCGTGGGAACTGAACGCCAAGAAGACATGGTGTGTAATGGTGAATGAGGCAAGCAAAGAAGAGTAGAGGATGATCAGCATAGCTGCAGCAATATATAGAGTTTTGTGTTGTAATTAGGGTTTGGGCTACAAGTTGTTTCATTAGCTTCGTTTCGCTTTTTCTATAACCGTAATGGTGGCGTCGGAGTTAATCCACAGCGGCAGAACGAATTCGCTTCGCTTTTTCTATACCCGGAATAACTGATTTTCGTAAAAGAAAAGAACGAGATAACTTGTTGCATTTTGATTTTATATATAGACACATTAACGTTCAAAGGATCACCTGCCTGCTTTTTTTTTTTAATGCGAAGAGGAATAAAAGTATAAATGGTATTTTTTTGTGTTTAATTTTTATTTTAATTTAAATTATTTAAAAAATAGAAAGATAGAAAAAAAAAACAAATTGAATAAAAGAAGTATGCAAACCCGAGTATAGATGTTTAGGAGTGTGAAAAAAACAGGTTTTTCTTAACTAAATATGTATCCAAATTGTTTCGTTTTAAAAGATGCAAATCAAAGACTAAAATATAAATATGAATATCCATTGTATTTTCTAAATATAAATCGATATTTATAAAAATATGATTTAGTTATTGGATATTTAAATTTTATTATGTGATAAATTTATACGTTTATCTTTTTTTCATGTTTCAATATATATATATATATATATATATATATATATATATATATATATATATATATATATATATATATATATATATATATATATATATATATATTATAACACAATTTTATATTTGTGAACTTTTTAAATTTCATAAAGAAAAATATTTTAAAAAAAAAATCAGATTTTTATTTTCAAAATGAAAAAAAATTATATTCGGAAAATTGTTTTTCAAAAAAAATATTATAAGAATTTTTTTTTAATTTTTTTCCAAAATGTTTTTTACGTAAAAAATATTCTTTTTAGGCTCTGTTTGGAAAAAATAGCGGTTAACTGAAAAGTTAGCTAATAATTTATAACTTTTGATTGATAGCTGGTGACTGATAGCTTATAACTTATAGTTGATGACTGATGACTTATAGTTGATAAGCTAATTGAAGTGTTTGGTAAAATTAGTGGTTTAATTATTTGATAAAATAAAATGACATAAAATATATTTAATAATTATTATTTTATTTTTGATCGCGAGTATTTGATCAGATCCTATTGAAGTGGGCCACCAAGGACGTCTGAGATGCTGGTCGTATAGAGAGGAGGAGGGGATGTACCTGCAAGGTACTCCGACGCTCAAGTAAGAAAGGGTCAGAGAAAAAGGGGCAAGTACAAAATATTAGTTCGTAGGTTGAATATTGGATATCTTACCCTCTCAAGCGAGAGGGTTTATATAGTGCCCCCAGCGCGTGGCCAACGGTCCTATTTTCGGGGGAAATAACCGTTTTCCCGAGAAAATAGGTAACTGCCTGTCGCGGTGAGAATCGGATACCAAGCTATTAGATTAACTTGAATCATAATTCTTGAAATTCACCACCGGTCTTTATTTTATCCAAAGGAAAGGGTTAAAGATCGAAAAACCTAATAAGAGATCTAAGGTTCGGGGGTTGGTTACGTCTAGGGAAGGTATTAGCATCCTAAACGTTCGTAGTACTCTACGGGAACCTCTTGTTATTATTTATGTTATTTATTGCTTGCTAAGGGTGTGTGTTAAGGGAAAGGACCTAAAGGTAGATGGCGATGCTTAAAAGGCAATCAACTTACAAAAAAAAAGGCTCGATATGAATCGAGAGTTTATTTTGAAAAAATGGTTTGAGTACACGGGCGAAGAACAAAGATTAAAATAAGAGTAAAATTTTCTTTTATTTTTTTATTAATCAAAAGATAACTACATATTTTTTGGATTTTTAAATATAAAAAAAATATATAAAGAGAGAAAAGTAAATATTTTGACATTTTTTTCAATTTTTGAACAAATAAACTAAATGAGAAGTTAAGTCCTAAATTAAAATTAACTAACCAAAAAAACAATTTATTAAAAGTAAAGATTAAGATAAAACTAATTATTTGAAACTAAATTCACTAAATAGTTAGATTATAAATAAAACTCTAATTAATTAATTAATTAATTAATTTTTCTAATTAAAACTAATTTAGTTAAAACTAACTAAAAACATGAATTGGGTCAAGAAAACATTACCAAGGGAGGCCCATCATGGGCAGTGGATAGAAGAGGCTGGGTCGGGTATCAGTCGGATCTCCACCGACCCAGGTTAATTTAATAACCTAGCCACCAGCTTTACTCACCTCTCACTCTCAATCCGTGTTCAATCTCTCCTCACTCTCTCAACGTTCTCGCAGCTCTCTCCTTTTTTGGTCACCTCCCTCTCTATCCAATCTCCCTCCTACGAATTCTTCTCTCCATTCGCCGTTTTCTCGTCATTCTCACTCGCTACTCTCTCTCGCCATTCCTCTCTCAAATTCCCCCAAAAAAAACAAAACCAAATTGTTCACATCCTACAATGTAATCGACACACAAATTAAAGAGGGAAAAAAGCAATACCTTTAGCGATTTTGAATCCGGCGAAATTGATGATGGCGCACGGAGGTGGTTGATGCACGATAACAGCTAATCGTGGTTGTCGAAGGCTTGTGCTCTGCAACGCGAAAAGGTGGACGGCGGCTTGCGCGATGGGTGGTGGAGGGATGTGTCACGGTCGCAGCTGGGAGGTAATCAACGGTATGGAGAATTCATTTCCGGCAAGTTATCGCTGTGGTCCGTCGATGGTGTTGGCGGAGTATGTGCGTCGCGTCGATTCACGAGCAAGGATGTGATGGTGACTTCGTTGTCGCGATTTTATGGCTGCTCCGATGATGCGCACGGTTGCGGCGGAGTAGCTCCGAAACTGATTTCCGGCGGTACGCGATAGTCCTCACGAAGGTGCGTATGCATTTTCTTTCAGTGGACTGTGAATGTTAGGGTGTGAGATTTGTGGATACTGGTGTGAACTATCTTTTGTATATGTCAGAATTTTCAAGAAAACTCTGTGTTGTATCTGAACTTTTTTCGGTGAGTGATTCTCTGCCATGAAATCCCAAACTTTTCCCCTTTTATAAGGCCTCTTTGGTCTTTTGACTTGAATGCTTAGAATTAAGTTGTCGACACTTATTTTAGAAAGAATCAAAACTTGTTTTATAAAGAGACAAAGTTGTTTGATGGTGATTTTACCTTTGATGGCTGTTAACCCTCACTTATTGTCATGTGTACTTATGTGTGACAATGTGATGAATTCTTTCCCTGTTCTGTACCGACATGTCCAATTTTGTATTGAATGAGGTCAAGACTTGCCGTAAATGCGTGATTGTGTCTGAGAATGGCTTTGGAATCAAATCACAGCTGTTTTGAACCTGCCCGATCTTGTGTCTATTACATGATAAAACTTTCCATTTGAGTTAGAACATGTTTGATTGAGTTTGGAAATCACGAAGATAATCATTGAATAATTGGTAATTTGCAGGCACATCTCATGACAGATTCAACTTGCACTAATCTACTCAAGATTTTCAAAATCTTCAAGTGTCAAGTCGATGCAGATGAGCTGCAGAAGGGCTCCAATAAATGTTTGGAAAAACATCATTAAGCATTTCCCCAGCGGCAGCAATGTCTTTGTACGGCGCAACAGAAATTCTATTTCGAAACTGCCTTACTTCATTAATGGCAAGAACTTCGGCTTGGAAAAAACTTCTCAAATTTAAACTGCTCAGGATGTTTTCTAGTGAAAGTAATTGTACCCTTTGCTTGTTTTGTATCACGCAGAGTTATAACAGTTCTGCCAAACTCTCGGTGGATGTTTGTAAACTTTGCACATTCACACTTGATAGTGGTTTCCAAATTGTTAAAGAAACACCACAATGTAAATGACAGTGAAAACCAAAGCAGACTAAAGTACAAACAAACACGATGTCTGCTAGTATAAACATAGAAAAGCTAATCAAATATTTGTTTCAAGGAATGTGCTTATTTAAATCTTGTTTTATATGCTTATTCAATAATTTCTTACTTCTTTATCAAAAGCACAGCTGAAGACAAAACTCCTATAGATAAATAAGTCTAAGCATCATACTCTAAACAAAAGATATCATCGAAGCGATTCCAATACATTATACTGAAGCCAGGAAAATTAAAAAGGCGCCTTTTCAGATAGAAAGAGAGTTGTTAATTGAGAGAAAGCCAATGGAAAAACAATATGTGCAATTGAACATATGCCTGAGATGCAACCTTGAGCCCTTCCTTGTTCATGGGGATCAACTTGTTTCGACACAATACTTCGTATACACGGTTGCGAAAAAAACAAACAACATTGAGAACATTGCATCTCGTAACCTTGATATGAATTTATTTGCCTTGGTTACTTGAATATTTTGAATAATGAGCTTGAACTTTGAATCACGGGGAGTTTTTTTTTAACAATGTCCAACTTCTTTAAAGAATAATGAACCCAAAACCTCTTGAGACATCACCTTGCAACTAAATTTAAAACCACAATGCATTCAAAGTCCAATAACAACTCCAATTTGAGATCAATGCACCATGTATTCAAGAACAACTTGCAACACTAACTTGATCGATAAGAAACCAAAAACGGATCTTGACTTTAATGGCATAATACCCAACCACGATATCTTCAAAGCATTGATCCACAGATGGCCTGAGAATGAAGAAAGAACCTTAGAAGTGAAACTCGATTCCAGTAAAAACCTGAGACCGCTGAAATTAGAAACCATTGGTCATGCTCTGAATATCTTAACTGAGAAAATGAACACCAACTCCACTTGAAACCAATGTTCCTACACAAACTTGTTAGTAATAAAGCATGCAGATATGCAAAGATGGTTGACAAATAGGTGAAATCTTATGGTTAAAAATTAGGGTATGACAGATGCCCCTATTTAAGTTTCTTCTATCTAGAGATATGGAGATTGAAATCTTCGTCTCGACGAGATAGGAGAGACTTAAATATAAACATGCACAATTTTTGGCCCTAAGATGCCACAAGTGCATATGTTATGATATGATATGATATGGAATGAGATGAATGCAAAGACAAGGAGAATCCTGTGGGGAAGGGTACCACAGGGGAAAAATGTTACAATTGTGTCAGAAACGAAATGAAATAAACCAAAGTATCTGGAAAACATCATCCAAGAATGGCATTGGATGAAAAAAAGCCCCAAACATCCAATAACGGCTTTTGGATGAAAGGTAAACTCACAATGTCTGAGAAGGCAACAGATGAGAATGAGACAAAATAATATAATTCGAGAAGGCATCGGACACAAAGAAACCAGTCGCCCAATAAAGGCTTTGAACGAAGGGTACACTCACAATATCTGATAATGGCTTCAGATGAAAGTGAACAAGGTAAAGAAACCAGACATCCAATAATGGCTTTGAATGAAAGGTGCAATCGCAATATCTAATAATGGCTTTAGATGAATGGACAGAGACTACATTCAAGAATGGCATTGAATGCAAAGAAACCAATCCTCCAATAATGGCTTTGAATGAAAGGTAAATTCACAATATCTAATAATGGCTTTAGATGATCGTGAACAAAGTAGAGGTCCAAGAGAGCATTGGACACAGAAACCAGACACCCCATAATGGCTTTGAATGAAAGGTATAATCACACTATCTAATAATGGCTTTAGATGAATGTGAACAAAGACTCGATCTGGAAGAACATCAGAAAGAGGGACACATCCGGAAGAGCATCAGATGGTTAAAGAAACCAAACATCCAATAATGGCTTTGGATGAAAGGTATAATCACAGTATCTAATAATGGCTTTAGATGACTATGAGGTAAAAAGGTGAGATCCAAGAAGGCATTGGATGTAAAGGGACCAGTCATCAAATAATGGCTTTGAATGAAAGGTATAATCACAATATCTAATAATGGCTTTAGATAAAGTGAACAAAGGACTACATTCAAGAATGACATTGAATGCAACAAAACCAGTCATCCAATAACGGCTTTGAATGAAAGGTATGACTCATAATATCTGAGAAGACATCAGACGCCAATGAGACAAAAGCGCAATCCAAGAAGGCATTGGATGTAAAGAAATCATAACGTCCAAGAAAGCATTGAACGAATACGAACAAGGTGATACCCAAGAAAGCATTGGATACACGCGACAATATTTATTTGGTAGATGCCAAGTAAGTTGGATTTTGACCACAAGGTAAGACGTGGATGACAACACGACCTATGGAGAATGCAAATGGGTGCAAATGAGGATGACACTCTTGCTATGCATATGTATATGAATTATGCAGATGATATATGATCAAATGCAAATGTAAATGCAATGTAGACGTCGGAGACACGACTCGACTCTTTTGTGAAGAAGACAGGACTGGAAGACTGATTCCTCAACATAGAGATCATTGCCATTCTGCTTGGGACTAAAGATGCTACTGAGCACAATTCTTCAATACCGGTAAACTGTATCAAACTGGTGATCCTTATAGGAGGGATGGAAAGCTGCATGGGGATTCTTCAAGTAAACTGCCCCAGATTGGTTGTCTGTTGTAGATGAAACTGACCACTGCTTCAGCTTGTTTGATTTTGTAAATGACTGAATTACTGTGCTCCTGGAAAGCTTGCCCCAGTATGAGTCTTGAAAAGTCTTCTGGATAAACCAAATCGAAGAAGGACTTGCACCTGAACAACAAATCTTGAACTGATTCTTCAACAAGATATGGAAAGAACTTGCCCCTGATTAGATCACCGACCCAGTTTCTCAAATGTTTGAAAATTCCTTAAGAGGAAAGTCAGTTTGCAAACAAAAGTGTTCATACAAACATAGTAAATGCAAAGTTCATGCAACTTTTGAAATCAAAATCATTTTTGGAAAGAGGTAAAACAATAGGGTCACTGGTCAGAACACGGTGGTTCAAGACGTTTAAAAGTGAAAAGTAAAGCAAAAGGTGTGATGCCGAAATAGATGGTCTGCAAAGATCTTTAGGAGTCAGTTTACGCAACCTCGTTGTAGTATGCTTTCAAAATAACCTTGCTTCAATTAGGTCTTTTGAGGGTTATAACGTGACCTGGTTCACGGTTTAAGAAACAAAGGATAAAGGCTCAAAGTTCATATGTGCCCACCCAATCTTCGTGATGATCTTCAGTCCTATGCTCAGTTAACTCAGACTATGCACTCAAGTTCCCATAGGTTAGGAATTGCACTGATGATAATGATGATGGTTCAGAGGTTAAGGGATTCTCGAGATGGCGGTCACTATTTCCTTACAACATTTAGTTGTTTTTTTATTGAGGACTTTCAGGTAAGGATTTAAAGGTTTTTTTTTTTTTTTATCCCTAAATTTTGCCTGAACTGTTTCTCGCGAATCTTACAGTCAGCGAGATGCCCCAAAAAATTGGCAAAAAATTGGGGCATCTCGCTGACTGTAAGATTCGCGAGAAACAGTTCAGGCAAAATTTAGGGATAAAAAAAAAAAAAACCTTTAAATCCTTACCATGAAAGTCCTCAATAAAAAAAACAACTAAATGTTGTAAGGAAATAGTGACCGCCATCTCGAGAATCCCTTAACCTCTGAACCATCATCATTATCATCAGTGCAATTCCTAACCTATGGGAACTTGAGTGCATAGTCTGAGTTAACTGAGCATAGGACTGAAGATCATCACGAAGATTGGGTGGGCACATATGAACTTTGAGCCTTTATCCTTTGTTTCTTAAACCGTGAACCAGGTCACGTTATAACCCTCAAAAGACCTAATTGAAGCAAGGTTATTTTGAAAGCATACTACAACGAGGTTGCGTAAACTGACTCCTAAGATCTTTGCAGACCATCTATTTCGGCATCACACCTTTTGCTTTACTTTTCACTTTTAAACGTCTTGAACCACCGTGTTCTGACCAGTGACCCTATTGTTTTACCTCTTTCCAAAAATGATTTTGATTTCAAAAGTTGCATGAACTTTGCATTTACTATGTTTGTATGAACACTTTTGTTTGCAAACTGACTTTCCTCTTAAGGAATTTTCAAACATTTGAGAAACTGGGTCGGTGATCTAATCAGGGGCAAGTTCTTTCCATATCTTGTTGAAGAATCAGTTCAAGATTTGTTGTTCAGGTGCAAGTCCTTCTTCGATTTGGTTTATCCAGAAGACTTTTCAAGACTCATACTGGGGCAAGCTTTCCAGGAGCACAGTAATTCAGTCATTTACAAAATCAAACAAGCTGAAGCAGTGGTCAGTTTCATCTACAACAGACAACCAATCTGGGGCAGTTTACTTGAAGAATCCCCATGCAGCTTTCCATCCCTCCTATAAGGATCACCAGTTTGATACAGTTTACCGGTATTGAAGAATTGTGCTCAGTAGCATCTTTAGTCCCAAGCAGAATGGCAATGATCTCTATGTTGAGGAATCAGTCTTCCAGTCCTGTCTTCTTCACAAAAGAGTCGAGTCGTGTCTCCGACGTCTACATTGCATTTACATTTGCATTTGATCATATATCATCTGCATAATTCATATACATATGCATAGCAAGAGTGTCATCCTCATTTGCACCCATTTGCATTCTCCATAGGTCGTGTTGTCATCCACGTCTTACCTTGTGGTCAAAATCCAACTTACTTGGCATCTACCAAATAAATATTGTCGTGTGTATCCAATGCTTTCTTGGGTATCACCTTGTTCGTATTCGTTCAATGCTTTCTTGGACGTTATGATTTCTTTACATCCAATGCCTTCTTGGATTGCGCTTTTGTCTCATTGGCGTCTGATGTCTTCTCAGATATTATGAGTCATACCTTTCATTCAAAGCCGTTATTGGATGACTGGTTTTGTTGCATTCAATGCCATTCTTGAATGTAGTCCTTTGTTCACTTTATCTAAAGCCATTATTAGATATTGTGATTATACCTTTCATTCAAAGCCATTATTGGATGACTGGTCCCTTTACATCCAATGCCTTCTTGGATCTCACCTTTTTACCTCATAGTCATCTAAAGCCATTATTAGATACTCTGATTATACCTTTCATCCAAAGCCATTATTGGATGTTTGGTTTCTTTAACCATCTGATGCTCTTCCGGATGTGTCCCTCTTTCTGATGTTCTTCCAGATCGAGTCTTTGTTCACATTCATCTAAAGCCATTATTAGATAGTGTGATTATACCTTTCATTCAAAGCCATTATGGGGTGTCTGGTTTCTGTGTCCAATGCTCTCTTGGACCTCTACTTTGTTCACGATCATCTAAAGCCATTATTAGATATTGTGAATTTACCTTTCATTCAAAGCCATTATTGGAGGATTGGTTTCTTTGCATTCAATGCCATTCTTGAATGTAGTCTCTGTCCATTCATCTAAAGCCATTATTAGATATTGCGATTGCACCTTTCATTCAAAGCCATTATTGGATGTCTGGTTTCTTTACCTTGTTCACTTTCATCTGAAGCCATTATCAGATATTGTGAGTGTACCCTTCGTTCAAAGCCTTTATTGGGCGACTGGTTTCTTTGTGTCCGATGCCTTCTCGAATTATATTATTTTGTCTCATTCTCATCTGTTGCCTTCTCAGACATTGTGAGTTTACCTTTCATCCAAAAGCCGTTATTGGATGTTTGGGGCTTTTTTTCATCCAATGCCATTCTTGGATGATGTTTTCCAGATACTTTGGTTTATTTCATTTCGTTTCTGACACAATTGTAACATTTTTCCCCTGTGGTACCCTTCCCCACAGGATTCTCCTTGTCTTTGCATTCATCTCATTCCATATCATATCATATCATAACATATGCACTTGTGGCATCTTAGGGCCAAAAATTGTGCATGTTTATATTTAAGTCTCTCCTATCTCGTCGAGACGAAGATTTCAATCTCCATATCTCTAGATAGAAGAAACTTAAATAGGGGCATCTGTCATACCCTAATTTTTAACCATAAGATTTCACCTATTTGTCAACCATCTTTGCATATCTGCATGCTTTATTACTAACAAGTTTGTGTAGGAACATTGGTTTCAAGTGGAGTTGGTGTTCATTTTCTCAGTTAAGATATTCAGAGCATGACCAATGGTTTCTAATTTCAGCGGTCTCAGGTTTTTACTGGAATCGAGTTTCACTTCTAAGGTTCTTTCTTCATTCTCAGGCCATCTGTGGATCAATGCTTTGAAGATATCGTGGTTGGGTATTATGCCATTAAAGTCAAGATCCGTTTTTGGTTTCTTATCGATCAAGTTAGTGTTGCAAGTTGTTCTTGAATACATGGTGCATTGATCTCAAATTGGAGTTGTTATTGGACTTTGAATGCATTGTGGTTTTAAATTTAGTTGCAAGGTGATGTCTCAAGAGGTTTTGGGTTCATTATTCTTTAAAGAAGTTGGACATTGTTAAAAAAAAACTCCCCGTGATTCAAAGTTCAAGCTCATTATTCAAAATATTCAAGTAACCAAGGCAAATAAATTCATATCAAGGTTACGAGATGCAATGTTCTCAATGTTGTTTGTTTTTTTCGCAACCGTGTATACGAAGTATTGTGTCGAAACAAGTTGATCCCCATGAACAAGGAAGGGCTCAAGGTTGCATCTCAGGCATATGTTCAATTGCACATATTGTTTTTCCATTGGCTTTCTCTCAATTAACAACTCTCTTTCTATCTGAAAAGGCGCCTTTTTAATTTTCCTGGCTTCAGTATAATGTATTGGAATCGCTTCGATGATATCTTTTGTTCAGAGTATGATGCTTAGACTTATTTATCTATAGGAGTTTTGTCTTCAGCTGTGCTTTTGATAAAGAAGTAAGAAATTATTGAATAAGCATATAAAACAAGATTTAAATAAGCACATTCCTTGAAACAAATATTTGATTAGCTTTTCTATGTTTATACTAGCAGACATCGTGTTTGTTTGTACTTTAGTCTGCTTTGGTTTTCACTGTCATTTACATTGTGGTGTTTCTTTAACAATTTGGAAACCACTATCAAGTGTGAATGTGCAAAGTTTACAAACATCCACCGAGAGTTTGGCAGAACTGTTATAACTCTGCGTGATACAAAACAAGCAAAGGGTACAATTACTTTCACTAGAAAACATCCTGAGCAGTTTAAATTTGAGAAGTTTTTTCCAAGCCGAAGTTCTTGCCATTAATGAAGTAAGGCAGTTTCGAAATAGAATTTCTGTTGCGCCGTACAAAGACATTGCTGCCGCTGGGGAAATGCTTAATGATGTTTTTCCAAACATTTATTGGAGCCCTTCTGCAGCTCATCTGCATCGACTTGACACTTGAAGATTTTGAAAATCTTGAGTAGATTAGTGCAAGTTGAATCTGTCATGAGATGTGCCTGCAAATTACCAATTATTCAATGATTATCTTCGTGATTTCCAAACTCAATCAAACATGTTCTAACTCAAATGGAAAGTTTTATCATGTAATAGACACAAGATCGGGCAGGTTCAAAACAGCTGTGATTTGATTCCAAAGCCATTCTCAGACACAATCACGCATTTACGGCAAGTCTTGACCTCATTCAATACAAAATTGGACATGTCGGTACAGAACAGGGAAAGAATTCATCACATTGTCACACATAAGTACACATGACAATAAGTGAGGGTTAACAGCCATCAAAGGTAAAATCACCATCAAACAACTTTGTCTCTTTCTAAAACAAGTTTTGATTCTTTCTAAAATAAGTGTCGACAACTTAATTCTAAGCATTCAAGTCAAAAGACCAAAGAGGCCTTATAAAAGGGGAAAAGTTTGGGATTTCATGGCAGAGAATCACTCACCGAAAAAAGTTCAGATACAACACAGAGTTTTCTTGAAAATTCTGACATATACAAAAGATAGTTCACACCAGTATCCACAAATCTCACACCCTAACATTCACAGTCCACTGAAAGAAAATGCATACGCACCTTCGTGAGGACTATCGCGTACCGCCGGAAATCAGTTTCGGAGCTACTCCGCCGCAACCGTGCGCATCATCGGAGCAGCCATAAAATCGCGACAACGAAGTCACCATCACATCCTTGCTCGTGAATCGACGCGACGCACATACTCCGCCAACACCATCGACGGACCACAGCGATAACTTGCCGGAAATGAATTCTCCATACCGTTGATTACCTCCCAGCTGCGACCGTGACACATCCCTCCACCACCCATCGCGCAAGCCGCCGTCCACCTTTTCGCGTTGCAGAGCACAAGCCTTCGACAACCACGATTAGCTGTTATCGTGCATCAACCACCTCCGTGCGCCATCATCAATTTCGCCGGATTCAAAATCGCTAAAGGTATTGCTTTTTTCCCTCTTTAATTTGTGTGTCGATTACATTGTAGGATGTGAACAATTTGGTTTTGTTTTTTTTGGGGGAATTTGAGAGAGGAATGGCGAGAGAGAGTAGCGAGTGAGAATGACGAGAAAACGGCGAATGGAGAGAAGAATTCGTAGGAGGGAGATTGGATAGAGAGGGAGGTGACCAAAAAAGGAGAGAGCTGCGAGAACGTTGAGAGAGTGAGGAGAGATTGAACACGGATTGAGAGTGAGAGGTGAGTAAAGCTGGTGGCTAGGTTATTAAATTAACCTGGGTCGGTGGAGATCCGACTGATACCCGACCCAGCCTCTTCTATCCACTGCCCATGATGGGCCTCCCTTGGTAATGTTTTCTTGACCCAATTCATGTTTTTAGTTAGTTTTAACTAAATTAGTTTTAATTAGAAAAATTAATTAATTAATTAATTAATTAGAGTTTTATTTATAATCTAACTATTTAGTGAATTTAGTTTCAAATAATTAGTTTTATCTTAATCTTTACTTTTAATAAATTGTTTTTTTGGTTAGTTAATTTTAATTTAGGACTTAACTTCTCATTTAGTTTATTTGTTCAAAAATTGAAAAAAATGTCAAAATATTTACTTTTCTCTCTTTATATATTTTTTTTATATTTAAAAATCCAAAAAATATGTAGTTATCTTTTGATTAATAAAAAAATAAAAGAAAATTTTACTCTTATTTTAATCTTTGTTCTTCGCCCGTGTACTCAAACCATTTTTTCAAAATAAACTCTCGATTCATATCGAGCCATTTTTTTTGTAAGTTGATTGCCTTTTAAGCATCGCCATCTACCTTTAGGTCCTTTCCCTTAACACACACCCTTAGCAAGCAATAAATAACATAAATAATAACAAGAGGTTCCCGTAGAGTACTACGGACGTTTAGGATGCTAATACCTTCCCTAGACGTAACCAACCCCCGAACCTTAGATCTCTTATTAGGTTTTTCGATCTTTAACCCTTTCCTTTGGATAAAATAAAGACCGGTGGTGAATTTCAAGAATTATGATTCAAGTTAATCTAATAGCTTGGTATCCGATTCTCACCGCGACAGAAATGGCGACTTCACTGGGGATTTTTCGAGGGTTTCCCCTAACTTGTTTATATTTATGTTATTTATTTACTTGTTTGCCTATATATCTCTATATCTGTATATATACCTGTTCTGCTTGGATTTTCTGTGTGCAGGGTTGCTAATTTGTGTGGTGAGACAAAGTCCTACACCCGGACTAGAGTGAAATTAAGATAGGAAAACGGTGAGACTTCAATGATACTTTGAGGGAGTCGATTCCTGAAAAAGTAAATTGAGACTTCACCACTCATTCTAGGCCCTCTCGAATAAAATATTTGTCCAACGAGTTCATTCGTGAAGACGATATGGTTTCGATCTAAAGGCCCTCGGGACTGGGGACTGTAGTTACCTTTAACCCAACTTGGCCTATTAGGATGTAGTGCGGGGACTATGCAGGAGTCCATTTCTGCAATAGTCGCTACGCGATACTACACTCAGACGAGATCCTCTTGAGAATATTATTGACTACCAAGTGATTTGGAAAATCGATAATATCCGAAAGATGGATTGTAGACTCTGGGAACTTTGTAGAACCCGTTCGGCAGGTACAAATAAACCTCTAGTACATACCTTGGGAAGGGTAGACCATGGCTCCATGCTCGTGATCTTCAAACCTAAGCCTTGCTTGTTTACCTGTATATGTGTATATGTGTGTTTATGCATCCATCCATTCATGCATTCATGAATAACCATTTGGTTTCAAGAAACTCAATTGTTTTTTCCCTTGCAAAATAAAAAAAAAAATCATGGATTATAAAATGAAACCTTTTTCCGAAATGTTTGCAACCTACTTTTGAGTTCCTTGAAACCATTGCATTGCATTGCATATCATTTGCATGCATCTGTTTGTCCAGCAGCTCATTTCCAGCTATCTTTATCGCAGTGTCACCTGTGAGTTGTCAAGCTGATTCCTCGACATCGATACCAGACTAGAGCTAACTATAGACGCATAATGGCAGAGCAAGAAGCACACAATGCTGAGATGCGAATGGAGATCGACGACCTTAAGTCAAGCATGGCAAAGCTCACTGAAATGTTCCAAGTTCTGATTGCTAGAGGAGAGCAACCCCAAAGGACTGTCATCCAAGAAGTTTCAACTGCTGATCCTCAACATGTTCAGGTGCCACCTTCAACTTGGCCAGAGTTTGGTTTACCTCCCAACTACTCTCCACCTCTTGCATCTACTGCTATGATTGGTCAGACTTCTAGACCAGTGTTTCAAGCTCCAGTTTTCTCCGAGCCTAGACCTGTGGTTCATGCTGTTGCCCCGACTACTCGACCTCCTTTTGAAAACCCTCTCTATGAGTACAATGCTGACATTGCTCAGGGTGAAGACCATGAAGATTTTGTTGAACCCGCGATTGTCCGTGAACATTTACAAACCATAGACAAGAGACTCAAAGCAGTAGAGGGTACTGATTTCTTCAACATTGATGCAGAAAACATGGGTTTGGTTTCTGACCTTGTTATGCCTGCTAAGTTCAAGGCTATCGATTTTGTGAAGTACAAAGGTGATTCTTGTCCAAGAGCTCATTTGGTCATGTATACCCGAAAGATGGCTGCTCATGCCAAGAATCAAAAGTTGCTTATCCATTGTTTTCAAGATAGTCTGAGTGGAGCTTCTCTCAAATGGTATATGAATCTTGAACAGAACAGCATTCACTGTTTCCAGGATCTTATTAATGCCTTCATGAAGCAATATAAGTATAACCTCGACATGGCTCCTGATCGTCGTCAGCTTCAAAACATGTCTCAGAAGGATAAAGAGTCTTTCAAGGAATATGCTCAGCGCTGGAGAGAGTTGGCTTCCCAAGTTGAACCTCCTTTGGCAGAGAAAGAATTAACTGGACTGTTTATGGACACCTTGTCTCCATTCTACTGGGAGAAGATGATTGGCAGTGTTTCATCCAGCTTCACTGATTTGGTTACTATTGGTCAGAGACTCGAGGAAGGACTTAAGAATGGTAAAGTATCCAAAGCTGCTGAATCTTCTAATGGTGCTAAGAAATTCTATGGGAATTTCCAGAAGAAGAGAGAAGATCAGACCAATGCTGTTATGTTTGAAACCAGAAGGCCTCGTCCTCGACCACAGTATGCTGACCACCCTAATATTGCCGCTGTTACTCCTGTTGTTGCTGCTCCACAACCAGCTCAAACCCCTCAACGTCCGACTGTTGGACAAAATCAGTACCGTAATAGGAATAATTTTGATCCTATTCCAATGACATACACTAAACTTTATCCTGGGCTAGTTCAAAAAGGTTTGATTACCACAAGGCCTTTGCCTCCTCCTCCAAATCCTCTTCCAGCCGGTTATAGGGCCGATCTTCATTGTGAATACCATCAAGGTGGTGCAGGTCATAACTTGGAAGGTTGCTTTGCGTTGAAGGCTAGAGTACAAGAGCTGATCAGGATTGGTATTCTCTCATTTCGTGACACCAATCCAAATGTCAAGAACAACCCTTTGCCAGAGCACGCTAAGTAAAGCTTCAGCTGACTTCAGCAGACTTTAGTGTTTCAGACAAGGCAGCTCACTCTTGTTTCTGACTAGTCACTAGACTTTTGTTTCTTGTTGTTTGCATTTTCCTTATCTTGTATTAGTTGTTTGCTTTCAAATTATGTTTGTACTTTCATAATTAATAAAATGAGCATTGCAACTTTTAATTCAATTCATTTGTGTTTGCTATTTTACGCTTTATATTTCAAAAAAAAAAAAAAAAAAAAAAAACAAAAACAAAAAATTATCTCTTTTCCACTTTCCTTCTGATTACGCTAAGATTGGAGGGAGGATGATGAAAACGTTATACTCATAATTGTTGTTGGTATGCTTTCAAATCAAAACTTTGCTGAGGATGTAAGGCATTGTTTCAATTCCCAAACACTGGAGAAATAAGGAAGATAAACCCTCGTCAACCCCTTTGAGCCTTGAAGTAAGAGTTTCTTTTCTTTACAAATAAAAACCAGCAATCTTAACCTGGGGCAGGGTAGTTCTCAGTTAACTGGGTTGTGCATTCAAATACAAGAGTTTCATGCAAGACATCTTTCAACAAAAGGGTTGCGTTCTCAAATTTTCCTTCGCACGCAACAAGCAAGTGTCGAAGAGGCCTTTCAAGTCAAAAGTCGATGATGGTTCGCCGTAATCATTAAGCCAAGCAGTCACTTTCTTTCAAAAAAAAAAGATAAAAATCAAAAAAAGGAAAAAGCCCGCTAAGTCGAAACCTATGAGGGAGACTTAGGCAAAAAATTGGGGCATCTCGCTGACTGTAAGATTCGCGAGAAACAGTTCAGGCAAAATTTAGGGATAAAAAAAAAACCTTTAAATCCTTACCATGAAAGTCCTCAATAAAAAAAACAACTAAATGTTGTAAGGAAATAATGACCGCCATCTCGAGAATCCCTTAACCTCTGAACCATCATCATTATCATCAGTGCAATTCCTAACCTATGGGAACTTGAGTGCATAGTCTGAGTTAACTGAGCATAGGACTGAAGATCATCACGAAGATTGGGTGGGCACATATGAACTTTGAGCCTTTATCCTTTGTTTCTTAAACCGTGAACCAGGTCACGTTATAACCCTCAAAAGACCTAATTGAAGCAAGGTTATTTTGAAAGCATACTACAACGAGGTTGCGTAAACTGACTCCTAAAGATCTTTGCAGACCATCTATTTCGGCATCACACCTTTTGCTTTACTTTTCACTTTTAAACGTCTTGAACCACCGTGTTCTGACCAGTGACCCTATTGTTTTACCTCTTTCCAAAAATGATTTTGATTTCAAAAGTTGCATGAACTTTGCATTTACTATGTTTGTATGAACACTTTTGTTTGCAAACTGACTTTCCTCTTAAGGAATTTTCAAACATTTGAGAAACTGGGTCGGTGATCTAATCAGGGGCAAGTTCTTTCCATATCTTGTTGAAGAATCAGTTCAAGATTTGTTGTTCAGGTGCAAGTCCTTCTTCGATTTGGTTTATCCAGAAGACTTTTCAAGACTCATACTGGGGCAAGCTTTCCAGGAGCACAGTAATTCAGTCATTTACAAAATCAAACAAGCTGAAACAGTGGTCAGTTTCATCTACAACAGACAACCAATCTGGGGCAGTTTACTTGAAGAATCCCCATGCAGCTTTCCATCCCTCCTATAAGGATCACCAGTTTGATACAGTTTATCGGTATTGAAGAATTGTGCTCAGTAGCATCTTTAGTCCCAAGCAGAATGGCAATGATCTCTATGTTGAGGAATCAGTCTTCCAGTCCTGTCTTCTTCACAAAAGAGTCGAGTCGTGTCTCCGACGTCTACATTGCATTTACATTTGCATTTGATCATATATCATCTGCATAATTCATATACATATGCATAGCAAGAGTGTCATCCTCATTTGCACCCATTTGCATTCTCCATAGGTCGTGTTGTCATCCACGTCTTACCTTGTGGTCAAAATCCAACTTACTTGGCATCTACCAAATAAATATTGTCGTGTGTATCCAATGCTTTCTTGGGTATCACCTTGTTCGTATTCGTTCAATGCTTTCTTGGACGTTATGATTTCTTTACATCCAATGCCTTCTTGGATTGCGCTTTTGTCTCATTGGCGTCTGATGTCTTCTCAGATATTATGAGTCATACCTTTCATTCAAAGCCGTTATTGGATGACTGGTTTTGTTGCATTCAATGCCATTCTTGAATGTAGTCCTTTGTTCACTTTATCTAAAGCCATTATTAGATATTGTGATTATACCTTTCATTCAAAGCCATTATTGGATGACTGGTCCCTTTACATCCAATGCCTTCTTGGATCTCACCTTTTTACCTCATAGTCATCTAAAGCCATTATTAGATACTCTGATTATACCTTTCATCCAAAGCCATTATTGGATGTTTGGTTTCTTTAACCATCTGATGCTCTTCCGGATGTGTCCCTCTTTCTGATGTTCTTCCAGATCGAGTCTTTGTTCACATTCATCTAAAGCCATTATTAGATAGTGTGATTATACCTTTCATTCAAAGCCATTATGGGGTGTCTGGTTTCTGTGTCCAATGCTCTCTTGGACCTCTACTTTGTTCACGATCATCTAAAGCCATTATTAGATATTGTGAATTTACCTTTCATTCAAAGCCATTATTGGAGGATTGGTTTCTTTGCATTCAATGCCATTCTTGAATGTAGTCTCTGTCCATTCATCTAAAGCCATTATTAGATATTGCGATTGCACCTTTCATTCAAAGCCATTATTGGATGTCTGGTTTCTTTACCTTGTTCACTTTCATCTGAAGCCATTATCAGATATTGTGAGTGTACCCTTCGTTCAAAGCCTTTATTGGGCGACTGGTTTCTTTGTGTCCGATGCCTTCTCGAATTATATTATTTTGTCTCATTCTCATCTGTTGCCTTCTCAGACATTGTGAGTTTACCTTTCATCCAAAAGCCGTTATTGGATGTTTGGGGCTTTTTTTCATCCAATGCCATTCTTGGATGATGTTTTCCAGATACTTTGGTTTATTTCATTTCGTTTCTGACACAATTGTAACATTTTTCCCCTGTGGTACCCTTCCCCACAGGATTCTCCTTGTCTTTGCATTCATCTCATTCCATATCATATCATATCATAACATATGCACTTGTGGCATCTTAGGGCCAAAAATTGTGCATGTTTATATTTAAGTCTCTCCTATCTCGTCGAGACGAAGATTTCAATCTCCATATCTCTAGATAGAAGAAACTTAAATAGGGGCATCTGTCATACCCTAATTTTTAACCATAAGATTTCACCTATTTGTCAACCATCTTTGCATATCTGCATGCTTTATTACTAACAAGTTTGTGTAGGAACATTGGTTTCAAGTGGAGTTGGTGTTCATTTTCTCAGTTAAGATATTCAGAGCATGACCAATGGTTTCTAATTTCAGCGGTCTCAGGTTTTTACTGGAATCGAGTTTCACTTCTAAGGTTCTTTCTTCATTCTCAGGCCATCTGTGGATCAATGCTTTGAAGATATCGTGGTTGGGTATTATGCCATTAAAGTCAAGATCCGTTTTTGGTTTCTTATCGATCAAGTTAGTGTTGCAAGTTGTTCTTGAATACATGGTGCATTGATCTCAAATTGGAGTTGTTATTGGACTTTGAATGCATTGTGGTTTTAAATTTAGTTGCAAGGTGATGTCTCAAGAGGTTTTGGGTTCATTATTCTTTAAAGAAGTTGGACATTGTTAAAAAAAAAACTCCCCGTGATTCAAAGTTCAAGCTCATTATTCAAAATATTCAAGTAACCAAGGCAAATAAATTCATATCAAGGTTACGAGATGCAATGTTCTCAATGTTGTTTGTTTTTTTCGCAACCGTGTATACGAAGTATTGTGTCGAAACAAGTTGATCCCCATGAACAAGGAAGGGCTCAAGGTTGCATCTCAGGCATATGTTCAATTGCACATATTGTTTTTCCATTGGCTTTCTCTCAATTAACAACTCTCTTTCTATTTGAAAAGGCGCCTTTTTAATTTTCCTGGCTTCAGTATAATGTATTGGAATCGCTTCGATGATATCTTTTGTTCAGAGTATGATGCTTAGACTTATTTATCTATAGGAGTTTTGTCTTCAGCTGTGCTTTTGATAAAGAAGTAAGAAATTATTGAATAAGCATATAAAACAAGATTTAAATAAGCACATTCCTTGAAACAAATATTTGATTAGCTTTTCTATGTTTATACTAGCAGACATCGTGTTTGTTTGTACTTTAGTCTGCTTTGGTTTTCACTGTCATTTACATTGTGGTGTTTCTTTAACAATTTGGAAACCACTATCAAGTGTGAATGTGCAAAGTTTACAAACATCCACCGAGAGTTTGGCAGAACTGTTATAACTCTGCGTGATACAAAACAAGCAAAGGGTACAATTACTTTCACTAGAAAACATCCTGAGCAGTTTAAATTTGAGAAGTTTTTTCCAAGCCGAAGTTCTTGCCATTAATGAAGTAAGGCAGTTTCGAAATAGAATTTCTGTTGCGCCGTACAAAGACATTGCTGCCGCTGGGGAAATGCTTAATGATGTTTTTCCAAACATTTATTGGAGCCCTTCTGCAGCTCATCTGCATCGACTTGACACTTGAAGATTTTGAAAATCTTGAGTAGATTAGTGCAAGTTGAATCTGTCATGAGATGTGCCTGCAAATTACCAATTATTCAATGATTATCTTCGTGATTTCCAAACTCAATCAAACATGTTCTAACTCAAATGGAAAGTTTTATCATGTAATAGACACAAGATCGGGCAGGTTCAAAACAGCTGTGATTTGATTCCAAAGCCATTCTCAGACACAATCACGCATTTACGGCAAGTCTTGACCTCATTCAATACAAAATTGGACATGTCGGTACAGAACAGGGAAAGAATTCATCACATTGTCACACATAAGTACACATGACAATAAGTGAGGGTTAACAGCCATCAAAGGTAAAATCACCATCAAACAACTTTGTCTCTTTCTAAAACAAGTTTTGATTCTTTCTAAAATAAGTGTCGACAACTTAATTCTAAGCATTCAAGTCAAAAGACCAAAGAGGCCTTATAAAAGGGGAAAAGTTTGGGATTTCATGGCAGAGAATCACTCACCGAAAAAAGTTCAGATACAACACAGAGTTTTCTTGAAAATTCTGACATATACAAAAGATAGTTCACACCAGTATCCACAAATCTCACACCCTAACATTCACAGTCCACTGAAAGAAAATACATACGCACCTTCGTGAGGACTATCGCGTACCGCCGGAAATCAGTTTCGGAGCTACTCCGCCGCAACCGTGCGCATCATCGGAGCAGCCATAAAATCACGACAACGAAGTCACCATCACATCCTTGCTCGTGAATCGACGCGACGCACATACTCCGCCAACACCATCGACGGACCACAGCGATAACTTGTCGGAAATGAATTCTCCATACCGTTGATTACCTCCCAGCTGCGACCATGACACATCCCTCCACCACCCATCGCGCAAGCCGCCGTCCACCTTTTCGCGTTGCAGAGCACAAGCCTTCGACAACCACGATTAGCTGTTATCGTGCATCAACCACCTCCGTGCGCCATCATCAATTTCGCCGGATTCAAAATCGCTAAAGGTATTGCTTTTTTTCCTCTTTAATTTGTGTGTCGATTACATTGTAGGATGTGAACAATTTGGTTTTGTTTTTTTTGGGGGAATTTGAGAGAGGAATGGCGAGAGAGAGTAGCGAGTGAGAATGACGAGAAAACGGCGAATGGAGAGAAGAATTCGTAGGAGGGAGATTGGATAGAGAGGGAGGTGACCAAAAAAGGAGAGAGCTGCGAGAACGTTGAGAGAGTGAGGAGAGATTGAACACGGATTGAGAGTGAGAGGTGAGTAAAGCTGGTGGCTAGGTTATTAAATTAACCTGGGTCGGTGGAGATCCGACTGATACCCGACCCAGCCTCTTCTATCCACTGCCCATGATGGGCCTCCCTTGGTAATGTTTTCTTGACCCAATTCATGTTTTTAGTTAGTTTTAACTAAATTAGTTTTAATTAGAAAAATTAATTAATTAATTAATTAATTAGAGTTTTATTTATAATCTAACTATTTAGTGAATTTAGTTTCAAATAATTAGTTTTATCTTAATCTTTACTTTTAATAAATTGTTTTTTTGGTTAGTTAATTTTAATTTAGGACTTAACTTCTCATTTAGTTTATTTGTTCAAAAATTGAAAAAAATGTCAAAATATTTACTTTTCTCTCTTTATATATTTTTTTTATATTTAAAAATCCAAAAAATATGTAGTTATCTTTTGATTAATAAAAAAATAAAAGAAAATTTTACTCTTATTTTAATCTTTGTTCTTCGCCCGTGTACTCAAACCATTTTTTCAAAATAAACTCTCGATTCATATCGAGCCATTTTTTTTGTAAGTTGATTGCCTTTTAAGCATCGCCATCTACCTTTAGGTCCTTTCCCTTAACACACACCCTTAGCAAGCAATAAATAACATAAATAATAACAAGAGGTTCCCGTAGAGTACTACGGACGTTTAGGATGCTAATACCTTCCCTAGACGTAACCAGCCCCCGAACCTTAGATCTCTTATTAGGTTTTTCGATCTTTAACCCTTTCCTTTGGATAAAATAAAGACCGGTGGTGAATTTCAAGAATTATGATTCAAGTTAATCTAATAGCTTGGTATCCGATTCTCACCGCGACAGATGTTTTTAGTTAGTTTTAACTAAATTAGTTTTAATTAGAAAAATTAATTAATTAATTAATTAATTAGAGTTTTATTTATAATCTAACTATTTAGTGAATTTAGTTTCAAATAATTAGTTTTATCTTAATCTTTACTTTTAATAAATTGTTTTTTTGGTTAGTTAATTTTAATTTAGGACTTAACTTCTCATTTAGTTTATTTGTTCAAAAATTGAAAAAAATGTCAAAATATTTACTTTTCTCTCTTTATATATTTTTTTTATATTTAAAAATCCAAAAAATATGTAGTTATCTTTTGATTAATAAAAAAATAAAAGAAAATTTTACTCTTATTTTAATCTTTGTTCTTCGCCCGTGTACTCAAACCATTTTTTCAAAATAAACTCTCGATTCATATCGAGCCATTTTTTTTGTAAGTTGATTGCCTTTTAAGCATCGCCATCTACCTTTAGGTCCTTTCCCTTAACACACACCCTTAGCAAGCAATAAATAACATAAATAATAACAAGAGGTTCCCGTAGAGTACTACGGACGTTTAGGATGCTAATACCTTCCCTAGACGTAACCAACCCCCGAACCTTAGATCTCTTATTAGGTTTTTCGATCTTTAACCCTTTCCTTTGGATAAAATAAAGACCGGTGGTGAATTTCAAGAATTATGATTCAAGTTAATCTAATAGCTTGGTATCCGATTCTCACCGCGACAGAAATGGCGACTTCACTGGGGACTGTAGACTCAAAGCAGTAGAGGGTACTCAAAGCAAAAATCCCCAGTGAAGTCGCCATTTCTGTCGCGGTGAGAATCGGATACCAAGCTATTAGATTAACTTGAATCATAATTCTTGAAATTCACCACCGGTCTTTATTTTATCCAAAGGAAAGGGTTAAAGATCGAAAAACCTAATAAGAGATCTAAGGTTCGGGGGTTGGTTACGTCTAGGGAAGGTATTAGCATCCTAAACGTCCGTAGTACTCTACGGGAACCTCTTGTTATTATTTATGTTATTTATTGCTTGCTAAGGGTGTGTGTTAAGGGAAAGGACCTAAAGGTAGATGGCGATGCTTAAAAGGCAATCAACTTACAAAAAAAATGGCTCGATATGAATCGAGAGTTTATTTTGAAAAAATGGTTTGAGTACACGGGCGAAGAACAAAGATTAAAATAAGAGTAAAATTTTCTTTTATTTTTTTATTAATCAAAAGATAACTACATATTTTTTGGATTTTTAAATATAAAAAAAATATATAAAGAGAGAAAAGTAAATATTTTGACATTTTTTTCAATTTTTGAACAAATAAACTAAATGAGAAGTTAAGTCCTAAATTAAAATTAACTAACCAAAAAAACAATTTATTAAAAGTAAAGATTAAGATAAAACTAATTATTTGAAACTAAATTCACTAAATAGTTAGATTATAAATAAAACTCTAATTAATTAATTAATTAATTAATTTTTCTAATTAAAACTAATTTAGTTAAAACTAACTAAAAACATGAATTGGGTCAAGAAAACATTACCAAGGGAGGCCCATCATGGGCAGTGGATAGAAGAGGCTGGGTCGGGTATCAGTCGGATCTCCACCGACCCAGGTTAATTTAATAACCTAGCCACCAGCTTTACTCACCTCTCACTCTCAATCCGTGTTCAATCTCTCCTCACTCTCTCAACGTTCTCGCAGCTCTCTCCTTTTTTGGTCACCTCCCTCTCTATCCAATCTCCCTCCTACGAATTCTTCTCTCCATTCGCCGTTTTCTCGTCATTCTCACTCGCTACTCTCTCTCGCCATTCCTCTCTCAAATTCCCCCAAAAAAAACAAAACCAAATTGTTCACATCCTACAATGTAATCGACACACAAATTAAAGAGGGAAAAAAGCAATACCTTTAGCGATTTTGAATCCGGCGAAATTGATGATGGCGCACGGAGGTGGTTGATGCACGATAACAGCTAATCGTGGTTGTCGAAGGCTTGTGCTCTGCAACGCGAAAAGGTGGACGGCGGCTTGCGCGATGGGTGGTGGAGGGATGTGTCACGGTCGCAGCTGGGAGGTAATCAACGGTATGGAGAATTCATTTCCGGCAAGTTATCGCTGTGGTCCGTCGATGGTGTTGGCGGAGTATGTGCGTCGCGTCGATTCACGAGCAAGGATGTGATGGTGACTTCGTTGTCGCGATTTTATGGCTGCTCCGATGATGCGCACGGTTGCGGCGGAGTAGCTCCGAAACTGATTTCCGGCGGTACGCGATAGTCCTCACGAAGGTGCGTATGTATTTTCTTTCAGTGGACTGTGAATGTTAGGGTGTGAGATTTGTGGATACTGGTGTGAACTATCTTTTGTATATGTCAGAATTTTCAAGAAAACTCTGTGTTGTATCTGAACTTTTTTCGGTGAGTGATTCTCTGCTATGAAATCCCAAACTTTTCCCCTTTTATAAGGCCTCTTTGGTCTTTTGACTTGAATGCTTAGAATTAAGTTGTCGACACTTATTTTAGAAAGAATCAAAACTTGTTTTAGAAAGAGACAAAGTTGTTTGATGGTGATTTTACCTTTGATGGCTGTTAACCCTCACTTATTGTCATGTGTACTTATGTGTGACAATGTGATGAATTTTTTCCCTGTTCTGTACCGACATGTCCAATTTTGTATTGAATGAGGTCAAGACTTGCCGTAAATGCGTGATTGTGTCTGAGAATGGCTTTGGAATCAAATCACAACTGTTTTGAACCTGCCCGATCTTGTGTCTATTACATGATAAAACTTTCCATTTGAGTTAGAACATGTTTGATTGAGTTTGGAAATCACGAAGATAATCATTGAATAATTGGTAATTTGCAGGCACATCTCATGACAGATTCAACTTGCACTAATCTACTCAAGATTTTCAAAATCTTCAAGTGTCAAGTCGATGCAGATGAGCTGCAGAAGGGCTCCAATAAATGTTTGGAAAAACATCATTAAGCATTTCCTCAGCGGCAGCAATGTCTTTGTACGGCGCAACAGAAATTCTATTTCGAAACTGCCTTACTTCATTAATGGCAAGAACTTCGGCTTGGAAAAAACTTCTCAAATTTAAACTGCTCAGGATGTTTTCTAGTGAAAGTAATTGTACCCTTTGCTTGTTTTGTATCACGCAGAGTTGTAACAGTTCTGCCAAACTCTCGGTGGATGTTTGTAAACTTTGCACATTCACACTTGATAGTGGTTTCCAAATTGTTAAAGAAACACCACAATGTAAATGACAGTGAAAACCAAAGCAGACTAAAGTACAAACAAACACGATGTCTGCTAGTATAAACATAGAAAAGCTAATCAAATATTTGTTTCAAGGAATGTGCTTATTTAAATCTTGTTTTATATGCTTATTCAATAATTTCTTACTTCTTTATCAAAAGCACAGCTGAAGACAAAACTCCTATAGATAAATAAGTCTAAGCATCATACTCTGAACAAAAGATATCATCGAAGCGATTCCAATACATTATACTGAAGCCAGGAAAATTAAAAAGGCGCCTTTTCAGATAGAAAGAGAGTTGTTAATTGAGAGAAAGCCAATGGAAAAACAATATGTGCAATTGAACATATGCCTGAGATGCAACCTTGAGCCCTTCCTTGTTCATGGGGATCAACTTGTTTCGACACAATACTTCGTATACACGGTTGCGAAAAAAACAAACAACATTGAGAACATTGCATCTCGTAACCTTGATATGAATTTATTTGCCTTGGTTACTTGAATATTTTGAATAATGAGCTTGAACTTTGAATCACGGGGAGTTTTTTTTTAACAATGTCCAACTTCTTTAAAGAATAATGAACCCAAAACCTCTTGAGACATCACCTTGCAACTAAATTTAAAACCACAATGCATTCAAAGTCCAATAACAACTCCAATTTGAGATCAATGCACCATGTATTCAAGAACAACTTGCAACACTAACTTGATCGATAAGAAACCAAAAACGGATCTTGACTTTAATGGCATAATACCCAACCACGATATCTTCAAAGCATTGATCCACAGATGGCCTGAGAATGAAGAAAGAACCTTAGAAGTGAAACTCGATTCCAGTAAAAACCTGAGACCGCTGAAATTAGAAACCATTGGTCATGCTCTGAATATCTTAACTGAGAAAATGAACACCAACTCCACTTGAAACCAATGTTCCTACACAAACTTGTTAGTAATAAAGCATGCAGATATGCAAAGATGGTTGACAAATAGGTGAAATCTTATGGTTAAAAATTAGGGTATGACACTGCCCAAACTAGCCGTTATGTTGGATAAGGTGCCCGAAACTAGCCGTTATGTCGGGCATGAAGGTAGCTTCAGGCACCTGCCCCGGCTGTTCGGGGAGCGTGCGAGCCGTGCGGAACGGGCAGTTCGTCCGGGGAGGTCAGTGCAGCCCTTGCCCGGTTGTAGGGGCAGAAAGGTCACTTTTGCCCCTCAGAGGATTGGACCTAAGTGATTGGGCCGTTACTGTAGCAGAAGTGGATTGGGCCGTGCCTAGCCATTGGTCCAGTCCAGAACAGGAGTCCCCCCAAGTCGTTGCTCCCGAGCGTGAAAGTGATGACTTAAGGACAGCTCGTGGATCCGGGGAGCTTCAGCGGGTGCCCAGAGGAAACTGTTTTGTGGTGCTCAATGCCTTTTGTGTTCGTGATGATCCTGGTCGTAGTTGATCTGTCCGTCGGATAGGGAGACCAACGGTTAGGTGAAACTGGAAACATTGGGGTGCCACGTGTACCTAGGGTTCTGTGCAGCCGTTTCTAGGTAATGATGCTAGTTAATAGCCATGATGACCTACGGGGGGCGTGCTGTTGCACGTGCCCATCTGTATAAAAAGGGGTAATCCGTTTCATTTTGAATTTTTTCGCCCCCAGTGTAGGGAGTGATTTGATTTAAGTTTCGGGGGTTGCTCGTTGTAGATGAGTTCGGCAGTGCGGGGAACTGAACGAATGGTCGGGGAATGTCCTGGCAGGATGCGGAGCTCAGGTCGTGTTTGAGGCCTGAGATCGCGGCGTGAACGTCCCATTGCGAGTTGGGGTTCTGCCAATCATGGTACTTTGACGACGACGGTGCTCGATCGAGGACCCCTGTCGAGCAGAGACCCGACTCTTTTCCTGAGCGGGGTTCTACTTTACTAGTATACGACGTTTGTACCTAGGCGTGCATCGTGGCCGGTAGGCGAGCCTTGTCGTGGTGACGATGATTGTGGCCTTAGCTGTAATATTGCTTCAGCTTCTCGGCGTTCCAAGGTCGAGCAAGTTCTTCCCCGTTGAGGTGTTCAAGGAAATATGCCCCATTCTCCGTTTTTTCCCGGACACGATATGGCTCTTCCCAGTTTGCAGCTAGTTTGCCTTCGCGAGAGTCCTTGTGGTTTCTACTTAGGACGAGGCTGCCCACGTCAAACTCTCGTCGTATGACTTTGGTATTGTGCCTGATGGCGATTTTTTGCTTAAGAGATGCTTCACGGAGGGTCGCTCCCGTCCGGATTTCCTCGACGAGGTCGAGTTCTTCTCTCAGTGCTTCGTCATTTATTTCCTTGTTTAGGGGCGATTCTGTTCGCCTAGAGGGTACGTGAACTTCGACGGGGATCACGGCTTCCGTTCCATATGCTAGGCGGAAAGGCGTTTCCCCGGTAGTGGAGTGAGGAGTGGCGCGGTAGGCCCATAAGACGCTGTGCAGCTCCTCGACCCAGGCTTTCTTTGTTTCGTCCAATCTACGCTTGAGGCCTCAGAGGATGACCCGGTTGGCCGCTTCGGCTTGCCCGTTGGTTTAAGGATGCTCGACGGACCCGAAGTGTTGCTTCGTTCCTAGATGGACGACAAAATCCTGGAATTTCTTGTCCGTGAATTGTGTCCCGTTGTCCGTGACTATCACTTGGGGAATACCAAAATGTGCGAGGATGTTTCGTTTGTAGAAACGGAGTATGTTAAGGGCAGTTATTTTGGCCAGAGCCTCAGCCTCTATCCATTTTGTGAAGTAGTCTACGCCTACTATTAGGTATTTATTTTGATTTGATCCTACCACGAAGGGTCCTAGGATGTCCAGGCCCACCAGGCGAATGGCCACGGGGAGGACATGGCATTGAGCTCGTTAGGTGGAGCCAGGTGCATGTCCCCGTGCCGTTGGCAATTATCGCATTTCTACACATGCTCTTTGGCGTCATGCTGCATGGTTGGCCAGTAGTACCCTGCTCAGGGGGCCTTGCGGGCAAGGGATCTTCCCCCGAGATGTTGGGCGTTGATTCCTTCGTGGATTTTGTAACGCCCCGATTTCGATTATTTCCCATTTTGTTGAGTCTTTTATTTAATTGAGTGATAAATTATTTTATTTGTGAAATTGGTATGTTAATATGCTATGTTGAACGTGTTGTGATATTTTATCGTTTTTGAGAGTTTTCGGGGAAATTAGAATGGAGGGTATTTTAGACATTTCTCAATTAATGATAAGTTAGAAATTTAGTGGTAATAGAATTTTGTGAGAAAATGAATTAATTTAATTTGAGTAGGAAATAAGAAATAGAAAAGAAAAAAAGAGATAAGGAGAGGAAATAGGAGAGAAAGAGAAAGAAAAGAAAGATAGAGAGAAAAAGGAGAGAAAGAAAGAGGAAGAGGAGAAAAGAGAAGAAAAGAGAGGAAAAGCTTGGAAATCTTCAAAACAACTTCTAGGAATCGAATTATCCGGGTAAGGGTGTGAAATCTTATTATCTTATCAATGTATATCATTATGTATGATTGTGTTGTTGTTGTTGTTGATTTTTATGAGTTTTGGTATAAACCCATTTGTGTAGAAAATGGTAGAAATCGATTTAATTGTGTTGGAAATGATGTTTTCGTGTCCCTTGTTATTGATACACGAATGATACATGTTGTTGTACATCAAATTGGTATTTTTCTGAGTTTAGATGATGAATTTGGGTGTGGTTTGGGGGAAAAAAACGCAGAACAGAATTCTGCAGGAAAATTCTGCATTTCGCTTGGCCATACGCGTATTGGGGCAGGCCATACGCGTATTGACTTGGGCAATACACGTATGGATGGCGCATTTCAGGGCCAATACGCGTATGAGACTTCATTTTTCCCGGCCATCTGATGATTTGCGTAGTGTACGCGTAAGGGATTTGGCCATACGCGTATGACATAGGTCCATACGCGTATGAGCAGGAGAAGTGTAAAAATGGGACTTTTCAAAATATCGTTTTTCGTTTTCTTTCGTAACTTGAGTTCCGTTTATCCGATTTTTACACTCTTGGTATCGTTGTGAAGCTATTGAGCTGTACTTTCTTATTATAATGATTTGGAAATTGTTAGCCGATTTAATTATGTCGGAAAGTCGGAAATAGTGTTATTTAGCGACTTTTACCGTTTTGAATGTGTATTTTGAATGTGAACCATACAATAGTGCATTGATGTGAATGTATATAGATTGTATGTGAAGGTATGAGATGAATGCATGAATATATTGTGAATATGTATGCATTTCAAGAATGCCTTGAGTCATTTTGTATGTGAAGCATAATGATGTACATTCTTGTGTTGTGGGATTCTAACGAGAATCCGCTATAACGTCGTGTGCCCATGTGGGGTGTGAGCGACAGATTGGTTCCAGAGGGAATCCGCTATAACGTCGTGTGCCCATGTGGGGTGTGAACGATGATTATAGACGATCGTGTGCCCATGTGGGGTGTGAGCGATCGGGTCGTGTGCCCGTGTGGGGTGTGAGCGATCCATAAACGTCGTGTGCCCATGTGGGGTGTGAGCGACGGGGAACATCGTATGCCCGACGGGGAGTTACATTGGTAACGAGCGATGGTTCCAATAAGTTCCTGAGTGAACTTGAGATGATTGAGTCGGTACCCGCATTGCATTTGCATAGAGTCGTGAGTCGGTCTCTATGATTTGCATTTATCATCTTTATAATGGTGCATTGATGAATAAACATGAATATGTATGTTTATGTGGAATGATAAGAATTGTGAAAGTATGCATGATGAATATGCTTGGTTTTGTATATATATATATATATATATATATATATATATATATATATATATATATATATATATATATATATACATTGTAATGCATATGAGTGTGTCGTGATGGATTGTGGTGAGAATGTGGAATATGTGTATTTTTATGCTAAGATATATAATTATATGCATTGTTATTATGATAATATTTCTCACCCTTCTGCTGTTTTATGATGCTCTATGAGGCATTGCAGAGTAGGTATGCTGGTGGTCTTTTTGTGAAGCGTGTCTTCATTCTTTTAATCGGTTGGCTTTGATATGTAGCACCGGGTAGCTAGGATGTATATGATTCTTTTGTGATACATTTGTACATGTATCTTGTTGTTGAATGTTTAAGTAAACATGAATTATGTTGGTGGATAATACTTTATGATATATATATATATATATGTATATATGTTGGATGTTATTCAATGTTTAGATTTTCCGCTTTTATTCTAAGTATTGAGATGTGGGTGTAAGGACTAAGTTCCTCTGTTGCAAAGTTACCCCACTGTTGCATATCAATTGTTGAGCAGATGTTGAATGTTTTAATTTCATGTATAATGTGACAAACCTTTTTTATATTATGTTTATAATTATACTCTGACGAAATTTTTAATATGTGCCTAAATGATTATGTGATTATTTGGGGGTATAGAAATGGGGTGTTACAAATTTCGCGCAAGATGTGAGGGACACTCTGGAACAATGGTGGGATTGGGTGAAACCTTCAAACATTCCGAACAAATATATGTTGCACCCAAACTATTCATAAATTTCAACCGAATCTTAAAATGTTGAAGATTAGGAAAATGTGGGAGTATTTCTATCAATGACCTGCACTCCCTCTCCTTTAAGTTATGATAAAAAGTAAGTTCCATGTGAATCAAATTGTGAAACATGGGAAGTGGTTTCCAAGTCATCCCCCATATCTGCGTGAGTTGCACACAATATAACATTAGAAATGTATATATTTGATATCTTATGTACATATAGATTAAAAACATTAGTTAATTAATGTATACACAATGCAAAAAGTGTAATATTCATGAGCATAATATTCATACATGTTGTATATGCAAAATTCTTGCCTTACAAATCAAAGTAATTGGAATATCCGTATTACAATAAATCCTAACTTTGACCAAATTAGGTAAAGCATTCAATTTTTCCATGGGATCAATTGATTTCTGGAGGATACGTGATTTTGCATTCAAATCTTCTAGTCTAGGGCAGCCATATAGAAACTTCACAAAATATTTATGAGATTTGAAATCAACATTTTTCAATTGAAGAGTTTTGAGACAAGGAAAATTCACTTGACAAAAATCCCATATTTTTACATTTTCCAACCTTAGAACTTGAAGTGTCTTACAACAGAGAATGTGTGGAGGTAATTTGATACGTCGTGGTTTATCATACATGTCAAAGTTAAGATTCTTGACTCCCCGCTGCATCACTGTAAGACCCTAATTTTTACCGCTAAGATTTCGCACATTTCATTTGCATATCATTACCACATACAAGATCATAATCTGTGTTTCTCCTGAGCATTTGTGTATTATTCTTACTTGTTTCTGTTTGCTAACCTCTAACCAAAAATACCAAAAATATGCTGTCGTTTGCTTGTTTCTCTCTCTCTGTGTTGTGCAGGTTTGTCAAAGGCAATGAAGTGATTTCAAGTCAAATGCGGTTGTTCGTCCTTGATCCAATTTAAATGGATGTTTGACCTAATCTTGGACAAACTATCAAGCAATTGCTTCAAGTGCAAGTCATATGCGCCAGTGGTTTATTCCTCATAGCAGTGATTGTCCAGTTGTTGTGTGGTGATGTCTATCAAGTGCACCTGAGTTCACTGTAACACCCCCTTTCTATACCCCCAAATAATCACAATTAATCATTTAGGCACATATAAAAATTTTCGTCAGAGTATAATTATAAACATGGTATAAAAAGAGGTACGTCACATTATACATTAAATTAAAACATACAACATCTGCTCAACATTGATATGTAACAGTGGGGTAACTTTGCAACAGAGGAACTTTGTCCTTACACCCACATCTCAATATTTAGAATAAAAGCGGAAAATCTAAACATTGAATAACATCAAACATATATACATATATATACATGCGCCATCGAGTATCATCCATCAACATAATTCAAGTTTACATAAACATTCATCAGCAAGATACATATATAAATGTATCACAAAAGAATCATATACATCCTAGCTACCCGGTGCTACATATCAGAGCCAACTGACCAAAAGAATGAAGACACGCTTCACAAAAAGACCTCCAGCATACCTACTCTGCAATGCCTCATAGAGCATCATAAAACAGCAGAAGGGTGAGAAATATTATCATAATAACAATGCATATAATTATATATATCTTAACATAGAAATACACATATTCCACATTCTCACAACAATTCATCAAAACTCACCCATATACATCACAATGTATATATATATATATACAACCAAGCATATTCATCATACATACTTTCGCAATTCTCAATCATTCCACATAAACATACATATTCATGTTTATTCATCAATGCACAAATACAAAGATGATAAATGCAAATCATAGAGACCGACTCACGACTCTATGCAAATGCAATGCGGTACCGACTCAATCATCATTAGTTCACTTAGGAACTCTGCTGGAACCATCGCTCGTTACCAATGTAACTCCCCGTCGGGCCTACGATGTTCACCCATTGCTCACACCCCACATGAGCACACAATGTTTATGGATCGCTCACACCCCACACGGGCACACGACCCGATCGCTCACACCCCACACGCGGGCACACGATCCGATTGCTCACACCTCACCTAGGCACACAATCCAATTGCTTACACCTCACCTAGGCACACAATCGCTTGTAATCATCGCTCACACCTCACATAGGCACACGACGATACAACGGATTCTCATTAGAATCGCTCAACACAAGAATGCACTTCATTATGCTTCGCATGCAAAATGACTCAAGACATTCTTGAAATGCATACATATTCACGATATATTCATGCATTCATCTCATACAATCACATACAATCTATATACATTCACATCAATGCACTATTGTATGATTCACATTCAAACACACAGTCAAAATGGTAAAAGTCGCTAAATAGCACTATTCCCGACTTTCCGACATAATAAAATCGGCCAACAGTTTCCACACCATCATAATCACAAAGTACAGCTCAATAGTTTTCCAATGGTACCAGGAATGTAAGAATCGGATAATCGGAACAAAAGTTACGGACGAAAACGAAAGCGACATTTTGAAAAATCCCATTTTTACATTCCTACTGTCCATACGCGTATCACTCATGTCCATACGCGTATGGGCAGAATCCATTTCCTTCACAATTCCACGTTTTCAAAACCCATACGCGTATGCCCAATACCCATACGCGTATCGCCAGAGGGCCGGGAAAAGCCACCCTCCATACGCGTATTGGCCCAAAAACAGGCCAATGATACGCGTAACGCCTGGCTCATACGCGTATGGACATGCCCCTTACGCGTATGGCCAGGGGAAACCCAGAAAAATTATGCAGAACCAAGTTCTGCGTTTTCTCCCCCAAAACCTTCCAATTTCATCATCTACACACAGAAAAATACCAATTTGATATCCAACAACATGTATCATTCATGTATCAACAACAAGGGATCCAAAAATATCATTTTCAACCCGATTTAATCGATTTCTACCATTTTCTACACAAATGGGTTTATACCAAAACTCATGAAAATCAACAAAAACAACAATACAATCATACATAATCATACACATTGCTAAGATAACAAGATTTCACACCCTTACCCGGATTCCAAACTCGCTAAATGATCGTTCTTGATGATTCTCTAGTTTTCCTCTTTTCCTCTTCTCTTCTCTTCCTCCTCTTTCTTTCTATCCTTTTTCTTTCTATTTCTCTCTCTTTTTTTCCTTTCTATCTATTTTTCTTTCTTTTCTATTTCTTTTCTCTCAAATACAATTAATTCATTTTCTCACAAAATTCTAATTCCACTAAATTTCTAACTTATCATTAATTGAGAAAAGTCTAAAATACCCCCCATTCTAATTTCCCCAAAAACTCTCAAAAACGGAAAAATAACATTTAACACACCAATTTCACAAATAAAATAATTTATCACTGAATTAAAATAAAAGACTCAACAAAATGGAAATAATCAAAATCGGGGCGTTACAACTCTCCCCCACTTTAGAAATTTTCGTCCTCGAAAATATTACCTGATCCAAACAACTCCGGATACAACTCTCGCATCCCACTCTCTAGTTCCCACGTCATATTGCCTTCCGCAGCGCCTCCCCACGCTACTTTTACTAGCGCAATATCCTTGCCTCTTAGCTTCTTAACTTCATGGTCCAAAATCCTAATCGGTAAAGCTTCCACCGTAAGGTTATCTCTCACTTCAACCTCGTCCATAGGAATAACATGTGACGGATCCGGAACATACTTCCGAAGTTGCGAAATATGGAATACATCATGCAAATTCGAAAGGTTCGGAGGCAACGCCACACGGTAAGCCACAACACCAACTCGTGAAGTAATCTGATACGGACCAATAAAACGAGAAGTCAACTTCTTCGACTTCAAAGCACGACCCACACCCGTAACCGGTGTAACTCTCAAAAACACATGGTCGCCTTCTTGAAATTCAAGGTCTTTCCTTCTCTTGTCATGATAGCTCTTTTGTCTACTTTGAGAAGCTTTCATCTTCTCCCGAATAAACTTCACTTTCTCCGTCGTTTGTTGTACCATCTCCGGTCCAACTATCGTCCTCTCACCGGTTTCATGCCAACACAAAGGTATTCGACATCTCCGACCATACAAAGCCTCAAATGGTGCCATACTTATACTTGAATGAAAACTGTTATTGTAGGTGAACTCAATCAACGCCAAATAACTATCCCAAGCACCACCTTGCTCGAGCACACAAGCACGCAATAAATCCTCCAACGATTGAATTGTCCTCTCGGTTTGACCATCCGTTTGCGGATGATAAGCCGAACTCAATCTGAGTTTAGTACCCAAAGCCTTTTGTAAACTCTCCCAAAATCTCGATGTGAATTTAGGATCTCTATCCGATACAATACTCTTAGGAACTCCATGTAACTTTACAACCACAAGAATATAAATCTCGGCTAACTTCTCCAAAGGATAACTAATATCAATTGGAATGAAGTGAGCAGATTTAGTAAGCCTATCAACAATTACCCAAATAGCATTATGACCTCTTTGCGTATTCGGCAATCCCGTAACAAAATCCATCGATATACTATCCCACTTCCACTCCGGAATGTCCAACGGTTGCATCAATCCACTAGGCTTTTGATGTTCCACCTTCGACTTTTGACAAGTTAAGCATGCATACACAAATTGAGCAACATCCCTCTTTAATCCGGACCACCAAAAGATTTTCTTCAAATCTTGATACATTTTGTTCTCTCCCGGATGAATACTTAAGTTACTTCGGTGTCCTTCTTCCAATATCATCTTTTTCAACTCCGCATCATCGGGAATACAAATACGACCACGGAATCTCAAAACTCCAAAATTATCAACCTTGAAATCCTCATTCTCATTCGTCATCAAATCAACGAACTTCAAATCCAACTTTTTCTTTTCACATACGGTTGCAAGAAAATCATTCGTAACATGTAGCATACCAAGTCTCACACTTCTCGGCGTCATTTCACAAACCAAACTCAAGTCTCTAAAATTCTCCAAAAGTTCCCATTCTCTCATCATCAATGCGGACATATGTAACGACTTCCGACTCAAGGCATCGGCCACCACGTTTGCCTTACCCGGATGGTAATTCAAACCAAAATCTTAATCCTTCAAAAGCTCTAACCACCTTCTTTGTCTCATGTTCAATTCTTTTTTATCAAATAAATATTTCAAGCTTTTGTAATCACTAAAAACTTCAAATCTCGCACCATAAAGATAATGCCTCCATATTTTCAAAACAAACACCACCGCCGCTAACTCCAAGTCATGTGTAGGATAATTTTTTTCATGCACTCTCAATTGTCTTGAAGCATATGCCACAACTTTTCCATCTTGCATCAAAACACCACCTAAACCAATCAATGAAGCATCACAATACATAACAAATGGTTCATTAGGATTCGGTAAAATCAAGATCGGAGCCGTTGTCAACCTTCTCTTTAGCTCATTGAAACTCTCTTCACAATTAATATCCCAAATGAAAGCCTTTCCCTTACAAGTCAATTGCGTTAACGGAAGTGCCAACTTCGAGAATCCCTCAACAAACCTCCGATAATAACCCGCCAAGCCCAAAAACCTTCGAATCTCCGTAACCGATCTAGGAGCCTCCCATTGCATCACCGCATCAATCTTGGATGGATCAACACTAATACCACTACCGAAAATAACATGTCCGAGAAAACTTACTTCCGACAACCAAAATTCACATTTCGACAACTTAGCATACAATTGTTTTTCTTTCAAGATTTGCAACACAATTCTCAAATGCTCTTCATGCTCCTCTTGAGACTTAGAGTAAATCAAAATGTCATCGATGAACACAACCACGAAACGATCCAACTGTTCATGAAAAATACGATTCATGTATTCCATAAACACACCCGGCGCATTAGAAACCCCGAATGGCATCACGGAATATTCGTAATGACCATACCGTGTCCTAAAGGCCGTCTTTTGAATATCTTCTCCTTTCACACGAATCTGGTGGTATCCCGATCTCAAATCAATCTTGCTAAAAACACGTGCACCAACCAATTGGTCCAACAAATCATCGATCCTTGGAAGCGGATACTTGTTCTTAATTGTCACCTTGTTCAATTGTCGATAATCAATGCACAACCGCATACTTCCATCCTTCTTCTTTACCAATAATACCGGAGCACCCCACGGAGAAACACTTGGTCTTACAAATTTCTTGTCCAACAAGTCATTCAATTGCTTCTTCAATTCTACCAACTCCGATGCCGACATACGATACGGTGCCATCGAAATCGGTCTAGTACCCGGAACTAGATCAATAGAAAACTCAACTTCTCTTTCCGGCGGTACATTCGTAATATCCTCAGGAAACACTTCAGGAAAATCACACACCACAGGAAGCACATCAAGCTCAACTTTACTCTCCACTGACAATGATGCAAACAAACCAAATAATTGAGCTTCGTCAGCTAAAAGTTTCTTCAACTCTTTAGTGGATAGGAAACTCTCATCTTCTTCATCTTCCAAAGAAGGAAACCTTACTAACTTGTGATAGTAATCTATATGAACTCTATTAAATTGCAACCAATTCATACCCAAGACCACATCCAATCCTTCCAACGGCAAACACACTAAGTCCATCTCAAAGTCTTTACCATAAATGGTTAAAGGACAACTTACACAAACCAAAGAAGTAGTTACTGACCCCATTGCTGGAGTATCAATAACCATCTTACCATCCATCAGAGACAACACAAGATTCAAACGCTTCGCGCACTCAGACGAAATAAACGAATGAGTTGCTCCCGTATCAATAATGGCAACTAAAGGTGTACTATTAATAAAGCATGTACCTTTAATCAAACGGTCTGCATTAGTAGTTTGAGTCCCCGCCAATGCAAACACCTTTCCGCCCGCTTGAGCTTGTTTCGGCTTAGTACACTTAGTACTAATGTGACCAACTTCTCCACAATTATAGCACTTCACCATATTCCTTCTACAATCTATAGCAACATGCCCAAGACCTCCACAGTTAGAACATTTCACCACTGGCTTCCCACACTCAAATGATTTATGACCCATTTCACCACACTTGTAACACCTAATAGAACCGGAACCTCCTCCTCCAGATCTCCTATCAAAGTTTCCCTTATGCTTGCCCTTATCAACGGGTGTCACATAAGGTCCACTTCTAGCTTGTTGTTTTCCCTTCCTCTCATTCAAACTTTTGTAATGTGTAGAACGAGCCTTGCTATCTTCCTCGAAGATTCTACAACATTCCGTCAAATCTGAAAACCTTCTTATCCTTTGATATCCCACAGCTTGCTTAATCTCAGGACGTAAACCATTCTCATATTTAATACACTTTGAGAACTCAGCAGTAATCGCAGCATAATGAGGATGGAATTGAACCAACTCCACAAATTTAGCAGTATAGTCCACCACGGACATACTACCTTGTTTCAATTCAAGGAACTCCATCTCTTTCTTCCCTTTCACACTTTCAGGGTAATACTTCCTTAAGAACTCAGTATGAAATAAATCCCAAGTTACCTCTTCATCATCCACCTCAAGAATTTGATGCATACCGACCCACCAATCGTCGGCTTCTTCCTTCAGCATGTGAGACCCAAGCCTCACCTTATTCTCCTCCGCACAGTCCATGACTCTGAAGATCCTTTCAATCTCTTTCAACTAAAGTTGAGCACCATCGGGATCAAATATTCCTTTGAAGACCGGTGGTTGATTCTTCCTGAACTCGTCATTAGCATTCACGTTCGGCGCACCTTGCACCGCCCTAGCCATTGCTTCCAAAGCAGCAGCCATCACATTGTCGTTCCTACCAGCCATATTCTGATTATTCCCAAAAATGACAACAAAGTTAAACAACAGTTCAACCAACACAACAACAAGACAGACACAACTGACTCAACTCTGGCTCTGATACAACTTAATGTAACACCCCCTTTCTATACCCCCAAATAATCACAATTAATCATTTAGGCACATATAAAAATTTTCGTCAGAGTATAATTATAAACATGGTATAAAAAGAGGTACGTCACATTATACATTAAATTAAAACATACAACACCTGCTCAACATTGATATGCAACAGCGGGGTAACTTTGCAACAGAGGAACTTTGTCCTTACACCCACATCTCAATATTTAGAATAAAAGCGGAAAATCTAAACATTGAATAACATCAAACATATATACATATATATACATGCGTCATCGAGTATCATCCATCAACATAATTCATGTTTACATAAACATTCATCAGCAAGATACATATACAAATGTATCACAAAAGAATCATATACATCCTAACTACCCGGTGCTACATATCAGAGCCAACCGACCAAAAGAATGAAGACACGCTTCACAAAAAGACCTCCAGCATACCTACTCTGTAATGCCTCATAGAGCATCATAAAACAGCAGAAGGGTGAGAAATATTATCATAATAACAATGCATATAATTATATATATCTTAACATAGAAATATTCATATTCCACATTCTCACCACAATTCATCAAAACTCACCCATATACATCACAATGTATATATATATATATATATATATATACAACCAAGCATATTCATCATACATACTTTCGCAATTCTCAATCATTCCACATAAACATACACATTCATGTTTATTCATCACTGCACAAATACAAAGATGATAAATGCAAATCATAGAGACCGACTCACGACTCTATGCAAATGCAATGCGGTACCGACTCAATCATCATTAGTTCACTCAGGAACTCTGCTGGAACCATCGCTCGTTACCAATGTAACTCCCCGTTGGGCCTACGATGTTCACCCATTGCTCACACCCCACATGGGCACACAATGTTTATGGATCGCTCACACCCCACCCGGGCACAAGACCCGATCGCTCACACCCCACACGCGGGCACACGATCTGATTGCTCACACCTCACCTAGGCACATAATCCGATTGCTCACATCTCACCTAGGCACACAATCGCTTGTAATCATCGCTCACACCTCACATAGGCACACGACGATACAACTGATTCTCATTAGAATCGCTCAACACAAGAATGTACTTCATTATGCTTCGCATGCAAAATGACTCAAGACATTCTTGAAATGCATACATATTCACGATATATTCATGCATTCATCTCATACAATCACATACAATCTATATACATTCACATCAATGCACTATTGTATGATTCACATTCAAACACACAGTCAAAACGGTAAAAGTCGCTAAATAGCACTATTCCCGACTTTCCGACATAATAAAATCGGCCAACAGTTTCCACACCATCATAATCACAAAGTACAGCTCAATAGTTTTCCAATGGTACCAGGAATGTAAGAATCGGATAATCGGAACAAAAGTTACGGACGAAAACGAAAGCGACATTTTGAAAAATCCCATTTTTACATTCCTACTGTCCATACGCGTATCACTCATGTCCATACGCGTATGGGCAGAATCCATTTCCTTCACAATTCCACGTTTTCAAAACCCATACGCGTATGCCCAATACCCATACGCGTATCGCCAGAGGGCAGGGAAAAGCCACCCTCCATACGCGTATTGGCCCAAAAACAGGCCAATGATACGCGTAACGCCTGGCTCATACGCGTATGGACATGCCCCTTACGCGTATGGCCAGGGGAAACCCAGAAAAATTCTGCAGAACCAAGTTCTGCGTTTTCTCCCCCAAAACCTTCCAATTTCATCATCTACACACAGAAAAATACCAATTTGATATCCAACAACATGTATCATTCATGTATCAACAACAAGGGATCCAAAAATATCATTTTCAACCCGATTTAATCGATTTCTACCATTTTCTACACAAATGGGTTTATACCAAAACTCATGAAAATCAACAAAAACAACAATACAATCATACATAATCATACACATTGCTAAGATAACAAGATTTCACACCCTTACCCGGATTCCAAACTCGCTAAATGATCGTTCTTGATGATTCTCTAGTTTTCCTCTTTTCCTCTTCTCTTCTCTTCCTCCTCTTTCTTTCTATCCTTTTTCTTTCTATTTCTCTCTCTTTTTTTCCTTTCTATCTATTTTTCTTTCTTTTCTATTTCTTTTCTCTCAAATACAATTAATTCATTTTCTCACAAAATTCTAATTCCACTAAATTTCTAACTTATCATTAATTGAGAAAAGTCTAAAATACCCCCCATTCTAATTTCCCCGAAAACTCTCAAAAACGGAAAAATAACATTTAACACACCAATTTCACAAATAAAATAATTTATCACTCAATTAAAATAAAAGACTCAACAAAATGGAAATAATCAAAATCGGGGCGTTACATTCACCAGTCCAGATTGTGTTCATCTGTAGATTTATTTTCCTAGATAACTGATTCAGACAAGTTCGAACAGATTCATATGGCTGTTGTTTCAGTTGTGGCTTATTCAGTCGTAGTTGTGTGCACTTTATCAGAGGCTTGTGGAAACATTCAAGATTGGTTTGGGCTGAAAATAAAGTTTAGCTACCCATTTTTTTTATGTCCACTTCATAAACCATTATCCACATTTTAACCAATTTATCCATATCCTTTTATAACCATTTTGCAATTATCCAAGTCAAGAACCATTTCCAATTTCAAATATCCATTATATCCACATTTTTTCTAATCCAATTTACTATTTTTATCCATTTCCATTTTTGATATCCATTACTAAACCATTTCTATCCATTAATATCTGATTATCCACTTACATAAAATTCTCTATTTTTCCTATTTCTAACCAATTTTGAATCCAATACACCGAAGTCCATTTCAATATCCATTCAAAATTCATTTCTTTCTAAATCCATCTTTTTTTTAACCAATTTATCCACTTTTTTTTTTAACCACATTCATTTCCAATTATCCAAACATATTTCACATATCCAATATCCATCATGTCCATTTCCCTTTTATAGTTCCAATTTTCATCTTTTTATATTCATGCCAAAATATGTCTAAATAATCTTGATCCTTTTGTTTAAACCCACTCATATTAGGCCCATTTACAATAGATAAAAAAAAGCAAAAAAAATAGATCATGGGATTGCCAACAGCCACTTAGTATTACTTTCCAAGCCATTGTTTTAATACTGCTACTAGTCTTCATTGAAGCCATTGTAAGTAGCGAACACACCATCACTGCCACGTTTAACAACACGGCCCACCTTTTTTCCAATCCAGCTCCAACAACCAAGCCTTTCCAAAGCAAGCCATGAATAATTTGTTTCACAATTCCAATACCAGCTACAGCAAGCCGCGCATTTCGAACCAAGTTTCGCAAGCCCAACACGTCAAAACGGCATCGCAGCACACACGTGAGGCTTCAAAATAACAGAAAAAAGAGATTGCAGCGGGCGAATCAGCACCAAAACGCAGTGAGGCAAGACGCAAAACGCAACAACTCATCAACCAAAAAAAAATCCAAAACAATGCAGCAACAGTTCGCAAGTGAAACGCAAAAAAGAGTCACAAAACAGCAAGAAAAAATTTCAATTCAATTTCACAAATCCTCCTTCAATTCCTCTATAAATAGAAGCATACCTCACATTCAAATCCAAGCTTTGAAGAGCCAAAATCACTCTGACAAAATTCAAACCAAAGCTTCAATTCTTCAAATTCTTTCCATAAACCTTCAATTCAATTCTTCTTTCACCTTCAATTCCGAAATTCAAAACTCCAATTCAACTTCAAACCTTCATCAACAATTCACAAAAATCTTTTTCAATTCAAATCAACACACCATAAAATCACTACACAACTTCCATTTTCGATTCCAAATAAACAAACCGAATCAATTCCTTCTTCATCTCACAACAATTCGCATCAACGTCTTCATTCAACAATAACCAACAATTTCAAGAAGCCAGTTCAGAAAAGAGAAGAAGATTTGAAGCTAAACTCACCATTTTTGGAGGTAGTGAACATTTGTCCGACGAAGCTTTCATCTCCGTTTACTTTGCAATTTGTTTCCGACGGTTGAAATCAATTACATATTTGGACTCCTCTCGCTTCCCCGGTCGAAACAATACCACAACGGAGCTCCGCCGCTCCGATCCGGCGGAGCTCCATTTTGCTAGCTTCATGTGAATAGTACGCGCAAGCCAAGGAAGAAGGAGAAGATGGTGGTTTCTATTTTTCTGATTCTTTCTTTTTTCCACTTTTAGATTACATTTAGTTTTTTTTTTTTTTTTAATCACTTAAAACATTGGGCCTTGAATGATCCGTTTCAATTACTCCCAGCACCACCACCGTTTTTAACACCTCCTCCCTCTCTTTTATTCTTCTTTTTTTTAAAAGATTTTCTTTACTCTTTTTTTTTTAAAAATAATTTTCTTCTCAATTTCTTTCTTATTATTTTAAAACCTTGATTTACTATTGTTGTAGATCTTGGCATTTTAAATTTTGTTTTTAAAACATTTCTTGAAAAATCATTAAAAATAGTCTTGATTTTTTTTTTGAATTTCTCATTCTTGTGAATTGTTGGTTGTGTGGATCATAAATTTTTAGATCCACTTTTCTTCATCTTTTTTTTTCTTTTTGATCGATGAAAGTCTAATTGATATTGGAATTCCTTCATTGAATTTCAATCAAGACTAGATCGCTACCATTTTTCTTTTTGTGCGGTATCGCTTTCGGATGACGATTTACATATCGTTCATCTAGCATACATCAGCACATAGAGCTATTGACTGGCCTCATTGTAGGGTAATTACTTCGTAAATTACTCGGCGATTGCTTAACATAGCGTAATATTTGTCCCGCATCGGAAAACTATCAAGAATAGTTGATTATTTGTCTTTTGGTTCAAAACTTATGAAACTTGTTGTTAGGAGGCTTTGGTCTTATCAATCCTCTGATGAGTTCTCATTAATCTTGACCTAAGTGCAATTATTCAATTATTATTGATCACTAACTCTAACAACTAATCATTAACTTACTAACATTACTATTGTACCAATCCTTTACAATTCCTTCTCGCTCCTTATCTCTTTTACTTTTATGCTTCATTTTTATCATTTCATATCATGTTTATGCTTCCGCAATTTTTCCTTTGTCCGTTGGACATATGTTTATGCTTCCGCAATTTTTCCTTTGTCCGTTGGACATATGTTTATGCTTATGCCTTTTCCTCTTTGTCCACTTGGACCAAAAACATTAATAAAGGCTAAAACCTCTAAAAAACTTGTGCTTCTAATCTTGGACTATGGTTACTATCCTTTGCAATGGACATGGAGTTTTACACCTAGACCTTGGACTTCAATGCTATTCTTGAATCCTTGAACTTAGACCTTGGACATCCAATGCAATTCTTGGAACCTTGGACTTAGGCTTAGGACCTTTCTCCCTTTGCTTTGGAATTGTGGTTCAAAGACTTTGGAGCTTACTTGTGTGGTTAGGCTATTCTTATCCTTAGCTTTTACTTATGCTTTAGGATAGTCACTTCTTCTCCTCCCCATTCTTCAATTTTCAAAACTCTCTCACTTTTTCAAAACTTTCTTGATTTCAGACTTTCACATCTTTCATAATCAAACCTTGACTTTGTCAAGTGATTTTACTATTTTCCTTTCATTTCTTAACAAAATGCTAAACTACATAAGCATATTGACACTTTTTTTCAAAAGACTTAAAAAACATCAAACTCATCACTCTCTTTTTGTGCCCTCGTGCACTTTTTCCTTAAACTTTTTCATAAGTTTAGACATGATTCATTTCTTTAAGCGGAATTATTCGCTTGGAAATGACAACTTGTCTTTACATTTTAAAAACAACCAAAACAAACAAATTTCATTCTTTGTACCACGAACTACGGGGTTTTGATCCTACATTGCACATCGTGGGTACGTAGGCATGAGGCGACAAGTCTCTCCAAACACAAAAATCTTAAAAACAAATTCTCTTCTCATCTCCTCAATCTCTTTTCAAGCAAAATTTTTCAGACCAAAAGCGGTAGATATTTCAAAGGGCTCCTATAGAGTACTATAGACGTTTTGGGTGCTAACACCTTCCCATTGCGTAACCAACCCCCCTTACCCGGACTCTCTTCACTTGTTCTTGTTGTAAAGCTTGTGTAGGTTTTGTTTGCTCTTTTTCCTTTCCTTTTTGGATAAAATAAAAGTGCGGTGGCGACTCTTGCTTTTCGAGTTAAGTTAATCAATAGCTTACACTCACGATTTTGCCGCTACAATCTCAAATTTAAAAATTATATTGTATTTCCTTTGTCGGAAGCGAGAAGAGCAACCTAATTTCAAGGTAAAGGTTTGGATTGATGTGTTTTTGTCTCGCAAAGAGAACATGATTGAATAAACAAACTTGCGAAATGTGACAAAGTCATTGAATGCTTTGTAATCAAAGTTGAGAATAAGGACAGAAAGCCATACAGGTTTCCATCTCTTTGAGAGAATGCTTGATGTTGTAGCGAATTTGGTAGGAAGGAAAGAGAGAATGTGGCAGAGAATTGACTCCGGCAGGTCGCTAATTCTATCGACTGTGGGAACTGAACGCCCAAAAGACATGGTGTGTAATGGTGAATGAGGTAAGCAAAGAAGAGTAGAAGATTATTAGCATAGATGCAGCAATATATAGGGTTTAGTGTTGTAATTAGGGTTTGGGCTACAACTTGTTTCCTTAGCTTCTCTTCGCTTTTTCTATTACCGGAATGGTAGCGTAGGAATTGATCGACAGCGGCAGAACGAATTCGCTTCGCTTTTTCTATACCCGGAAGAACTGATTTTCGTAAAAGAAAAGTACAAGGTAACTTGTTGCATTTTTTTTATAAGCAAAACTTCATTAATAGAGATTAAGGAAATCTCAACCCTATGATCAACAGTCCACAAATACCTACACGATTACAAAAAGTCGAGGGGAAATTTAAACCACTCATACAAATTACATTTCTTACTATCTCTACATCCTAAAATCAACCAATTCCAAGAGTATAATTTAACTTCGAAAATAATTTCTTCGACATTGCAAATCGCATCATTGAACAATATATTATTACGCCACTTCCAAATAATCCAACAAGTGGTAAACCAAATAGAATTGATCTTCCCGAATTTGAGTCTACCACGAATACTCAAGAACCAAGACTTCGCATGAAGACAGCAAGAATAATCCAAAATCCTACTTATACCTACCCATTCACAAATCTTATTCCAAACCAAAATCGATTTATGACACAAGAAGAAAAGATGAGTGGAACTCTCATTATCAAGGAAACAAAACGTGCAAACCTTGTCGTGATCGTTCGAAATAATCCACCTTTCCACCAAGTTATCTCTCGTAGGCAGCCTATCAAGCACTAATCTCCAACCGAACACTTGAACTTTCGTCGGGATAGTAGTCTTCCATAATAACTCCAATAGTTCTGTCTTATCTTCTTCAAGCTCATTGGTAGTTTCTAAAGAATTCAAGAGGGAATAGAAAGAGTTTACTGAGAATTCCATTGACTCATTCAAAGACCACTTCCACTTATCCTTGCCATCCTTTTGGATAAAAAATTCTTCCAGAAACTGGCAGCCTCAAACGATTTTAGTTTCCAGCCTGTTATCTAATAAAACCAATGCTTCACGTAACTTCCAACGCCATTGATTCTCTTCCCAGTCACCCATCTCCGCTATCATGCAGTATGGCACCCTACAAGTAAGGAACAGATTAGGAAAAAGATGTTTAACAACCGAAACACCCAACCAATTCGTATGCCAAAACGCTAACGTAGATCCATCGCCTACTGAAATCTCCATTAAGTTGCAGAAGTTTTCGGATCCTTCCAAAACTGCCATTGAAAGAATATCCTTGATCCAAACTGAATCGTGCTTCGCACTGCCACACTCAACGAAGGTTTGAACCTTTAGGCTCAAGTTACCATACCTATTTTCAAGGGTCTTTCTCCAAAGTTCTTCACCTCCCCGAACGAACTTCCATAACCATTTAGCGAGGAGAGCTCTATTAAATCGACCAATATGTTTTATACCCAGCCCTCCACAATCCTTGGGTTTACAAACTGTCTTCCAAGAAATCCAAGAAATATAATTGTTCAAAGCAGCACCAGCCCAGAGGAATCTTCGTTGGATAGCGATGATATCTTTTACGACTTTCTTAGGAGCCTTGAAATAAGCCAAATGATGAATAGGCAGGTTACTCATCACCGAATTTATAAGGACGACTCTTCCCCTAATAGATAAGTTCCTCCCTTTCCATCTTGAAAGACGGTTCCTCAAGCAATCCATAATCGGTTTCCAAAAAGAGCAGCGACGATGATTGCCTCCAACCGATAAACCAAGGAAATTGAAACAAAAGCTACCGGATTTACAATGAAGGAATTGCTCAGCTGCATTTAAAAACTCGACTTCAACTCCAATCCCATATAAGCAACTTTTAGAAAAGTTAATCTTGAGGCCTGAAATCAGTTCAAACGCCAGAAGAATAGACTTAAAAGCCCATAAATTAGTCACCGAACCATCCCCAATGAGAAGTGTGTCATCGGCAAATTGTAACAAGCTAGCAGAAGGACAATCTTGGACTTAAAATTCTGACAGCATGTTACAATAAGTTGCTTTCCTCACTAAACAAGCTAACCCCTCCACTACTATAGCAAACAAGTAGGAGGAGAGAGGATCCCCTTGTTTTAGACCCCTACCCACCTTGAAATCTTTCGAAGGACTACCGTTAATTAAGATCGACATGAAGCAATTGAACACTTAACCTCTTATCCATTTCAACCAATTACATCCAAAACCCATCTTAACAAGCATGGCTTCTAAATACATCCAATCCACGCAGTCGTACGCCTTCGCAAAGTCCACCTTAAGGAGCAAACAATTCTTCTTATACCTTTTAGCATAGTCTACGATTTCGTTAGCCAAAAGCACTCCATCAAACACCTGACGCCCTGGAATAAACGCAGTTTGAGTATGAGAAATCAGCTTGTGAATCACCTTGCTCAATCTGGAAGCAATCATCTTAGAAATGGTTTTGAGGACACTACTTATCAGACAAATAGGTCTGAACTCTGCAAAACATAGGGGGTCTGCTACCTTCGGCACAAGCGATATGAACGAAGAGGCAAACACCTTAGGAAGATAGCCTGTCTTGAAAAATTCCAAGATACAATTAGAGAAGTCCACACCAATAACATCCCAACAATTCTTGATGAATTTAAAGTTGAACCCATCTACTCCTGGGCATTTTTTGCCGTCATAATCGAAAACTACGTTTTTCACATCCTCAACTGTAAAATCGGCTTCTAACAGGTTCCTGTCAAACTCATTAAGGCAAGCCAGATTATCAGATTCCAAGGAAACACCATTCGGATTTTGTTTCTTAAACTTGGTCTTAAAAAACTACTTAGCACTTTCTTTAATCTTTGCAGGGTCATGAAGAATCTGACCTCCCACCTTGATCGCAGTAAAGTTATTCGAACGATATCTCTTCTTCAACGAGTCATGGAAAAACTTGGTATTAAGGTCTCCGTCTTTAAACCATCTCCCCCTCAATTTATGAATAAGCATACTTTCTTTTAGTCTCAAGTTTGCCCACACCTCTTCTTGAGATCTCAAAATATCTTTCATTGCTTCTTCTTCCCTACCACTACCCTCCAAATCCACATTCAATTCAAGCAACTTAAGATTGTTGACCTTGTCTTCTATCTTAAGGTCAAGCCACCCAAAAGTATTAAGAGTTCCAAAACCTCAGGTCAGATTTAAGGGCTTTAAACTTGTTGAGAAGAATGTTGCAACAAGAACCAGTAAAATTATAGGAATTCCACGAGTTCTTTACGAAAGGGATGAAGTCGGAATGTTCAAACCAACAATTGAAAGTCCTAAAAGGTTTAGGACCCCAATTAACAAAGTTGGAATTTAACCACACGGGGCGATGATCCGAGATATCTCTATTACCCACCTCTTGATTCTTCAAAGACAACAGCGAGATAACCAAATCATCCACCAAAATTTTGTCCAATCTACTCCTGCTCTTACCATTTAAATTGAACCAAGTGAATTTGGTAAATCAATCAAATTCAACTCATCAATGAAACAACAAAAATCTCTCATCTCATTCCTATTCGAACCAAGGACTCCTTTTCTTTCCTCCCCATTTTTAACTGCATTAAAGTCCCCTCAAACTATCCACCCACCCCCTGGAAACCTCTTCTTAAGCTCAATCAATTCTCTCCACAATCTTCTCTTATCTGATAAACCACAAGGAGAATAGACATTAATCACTATGTGCTGATGGTTGTTCCAAGTAAAAAGAATACCCAAATAACCAGTTCCACGAAAACTCAAACATGCAGTCAGAGATTTCCTATTCCATAATGTAATGATACCACCTGATCTCCCAGAAGAGTTCAGCGCAGACCACCCAATCTCTTGACCTTTCCATAAACTGCTAGCCAAACTATCATCCATAACAGCCATTTTTGTTTCCTAAAGAAGACATAAATTTGCATTCCCTTTGTTAAGAATTTGAGAAATTCTCCTTCTCTTAAGAGAACTGCAGAACCCTCGAACATTGAAAGTTGTAATATTCATTTGACACCAATAGCTACAACCTTCCTTCTGCACCTTGCCTTCTTATCCTTAATATCCAGTTTCCTCAACAGACCATCAAAACCACCATCTTCTAAGTCGCCTACAACTCCCAGCTTCTTCAACGAATTTCTCATCTTAGATGGAACCTCCTCCAGAACTCTATGACATCTAGCATTTCCTCTAATAACATCTGATTCAGTAATCGATTCGCAGTTGAGGAGGGGAACTGTAGACTCAACTTGCAACATTCTATCCGAACAACTCTTAATTGAATCAAGAACTGAATTCCTGTTCAGAGGTTCTTCATGATTTTTCATAGCGGAGTGAAGGAGCAAAGAAAAATGTGAAGGAGAGTAAGGAATATTAATGCTATTGTAGACTTCATGGAGCAATTTTTTTCTCTTACTCTTGGCCCAATTAGACGGTCCAATAATCTCCACCGGGGGCCCAACCCTAACATTAGAGCCTTCAAGATTCACTAATAAATCCCCATTAAAAAATTCGTTATGGTCTTCCTCTTGACACTTCCCACCTTTGGGCTGACAAATAAAGCCACCCCCCAACAAAGAAAAAGAATTGTCGCCATCCAAGTTGACCTCGATATTCCCCATACTTTGACGTAAAGATAAATCAACTGATTTACTACCAATAGGAGAAGACTCAGTACCAGGAACACTTAATACACTGATTTCTTTGGTCCCATCAAGAGTTACCTCGATCCCTCCACTATCACCCACAAAAGACCTTTTTTCTGAACTACTAAACTCTCTCTCTGACACCATATCCTTAATAGTAATATCTTTCTCCATATTCCCAGCAAAGGAGTTTAAAGTACCCTCACGCTCTTCATCATCTTCGGTATCCCACGCGCTAACACCATCTGAATCAACAGACGAATCAAACTCATCAGAATCGATCTCTTCGTCTTCTTCAACAAACTTAATGTCTTCACGACCACAAGACACATCTTCAAACAACTTAATGGTGAACTCAAGCTCGTTGATAACAATGAGAATCTCTTCATTCAAAAGAGACTTCCTACTGGTTTTTATCTGCATCCTCGCCGTGTTGTAATAATCAAAATTCCTTGTTTTCTCATCATATTTAATGAACGGTCCCAAACCAGAGGAAATCTTACGGAAGTTTTCCTCACTCCAAGCAAAACACGGTAGACCACAACACTTCACCCATGCAAATCTATCACTATCTACCACCTTTGGAGACCAAGGCCGAATCTCGCTGAACCAAACATCCAACCATTCACGTGAGTCCGCAATAAAAACTTCAATATCCCCTCCTGATAAATCTTCCAGCAAACACATCGAAGCACCTAAAGGTGTAGCCTTGATATTGAAGAAACCTTCTTCATTTAGATTCCTTTGAATGTTGAAAGCATTACCATCTTCCAATACCACACCCACTCTAGCACTTTCAAATCTACCCACAACATTTCAATCCACCTCTAACCTGATCCTGTTCTCAGAGTTCCTAGTTTTCTCCTTGTAAAAAGGTTCTTTCCTCCCAACCATATTAGCATAGGAACTAGCATTTCTATTCGAAACTGCGAAACTGTTATAGTTTCTCTTCTGAGCCTCTCTGACTGGATTGTAAGCCTCCTTTCCCTCCTTTCTCGGATTGAATCTAGTAATATTTGCGAAGATCTTCTTCCCACCCAGGGTAATACTATCAAGGTTAATAGTAAGAATACGGGGGTCGTGAACCTTCCAAAACTTGGCGAAACCGAATCTTTTTCCTTGTTTTTCTCTCTTTGCTGGTATAAACACTTCTGATATAACGCCATGCACCAAGAACACCTCAAATAAATCTTTGGCATTCATCGAATCAGGGAACTCTGTAACAAAGAACGATGTCGTGGGTTCTCCCAATCCCGCTCCTTTTCCTTTATTCTCCTTCCACACTGAAAAACTACCATTGAATCTCCTAGTCGCCTTCCTTCTGACCCTCTCCCATTCCATAGCAGATCAGAAAGGTGCGAACAAACCAGAGGCCGAACCAAACACTTACCCCAAACACGAGAAACCCTAACTTGATTTTATCTATACACACACATTAACATCCAAACGAGCAACTGCCTTCCTTCTTTTTTAATGCAAAAGCGAATAAAAGTATAAATGGTATTTTTTGTGTTTAATTTTTATTTTAATTTAAATTATTTAAAAAATAGAAAGAAAAAAAATACAAATTGAATAAAAAAAAGTATGCAAACTGTCGTATAGATATTTAGGGGTGTGAAAAAAACCGATTATTATTTTTAACTAAATTGGTATTCAAATTGTTTTATTTTAAAAGATGCAAATCAAAGACTAAAATATAAATGTGAATATCCACTTTATTATTCAAATATAAATTCGTATCTATAATAATATGATTTAGATATTGGATATTAAAATTCTATTATGTATTAAATTTATACGTTTATCATTTTTCATGTTTCATTATATATATATATATATATATATATATATATATATATATATATATATATATATATATATATAGGGGTGGCAATACGGGCTCGGCCCGTTGGGCATGCCCGTTTTACCCGCACTTTAGTGCGGGGTGGGCCAAAGGTTTAGGCCCTCACCCTCTAATGTGTCAGCCCCGCCCCGTCCCTTTTTCTTCGCGGGCTTTTGCTGGCACGAGCATTTTCATAAAATTTTGCATTTTTAGGCTTAAAAGGTGCAGTGCCCTCTGGCTTTCTCCGCCTCGCCCTCACGTTTTTGCAGGGTGGGCATAGGTTTTAGGCCCGCATCATCAACTATGACCGCTCCGCCCCGCCTCGTTTTTTTGAGGGCATTTGCGGGGCGGGCCTAAACGGGGCGGGCATGCCCGTTTGCCACCCCTATATATATATATATATATATATTATAACCCAATTTTATATTTTTGAACTTTTTAAATTTCATAAAAAAAATATTTAAAAAAAAAATCAGATTTTTATTTTCAAAATAAAAAAAATTATTGCAAAATTTTTTTTCTCTTTATGAAAAAAAAAAATATTCGGAAAATTATTTTTCAAAACAAATATTATAGTAATTTTTATTTTTGATTTTTCTTCAAAAATGTTTTTTAACTAAATAATATTCTTTTTAGGCTCTGTTTGGTAAAAATAGCGGTTGACTGATAACTTAGCTGATAGTTTATAACTTATGACTGATAATTGGTGACTGATAGCTTATAACTTATAGCTAATGACTGATGACTTATAGTTGATAAGCTAATTGAAGTGTTGGGTAAAATTAACAGTTTAATTATTTGATAAAATAAAATAACATAAAAGATATTTAATAACTATTATTTTATTTTAAATTAAAATAAATTATAAATGATAATGGTGGATTTTAGTTAAAATAATAAGGGTCAAAGTAGAAGAAAAAATGATAAGTTATAAGCTATAAGTAAAACGCTATTTAAAATAGGGTCTGAAAAAATAAGCTATAAACTAACAAAATAAGCTATAAGCTCATAATGAAAAAATTGTTACCAAACAGGTCATACGAGCTTATAAGTTATAAGACATAAGCTATAAGCTCAAAAAATGTTGTTAAACAGAGCTTTAAAAAAATCTAAAATTTTTTTAAATAACTTTTTTGTACAGAATATTTTAAACTTTTGGAAATTTTATTTTCCTAATTTTCAGAATAAAAAAATTATTTTTAAAAAATATATTTTATTTGAAAAAAAATACTTTTTAATATTTCAGAATAGAAATAGGTTTTTATTTTCGATTTCCTTTTTTTTTGAAATACTTTTTGTTTCACTTTTTTTAATTTTTTGGATTTTTTTTTTAAAAATTTTTTTCCAGTTTTTTTTTAATTTTTAGATAATTTTTTATTTGACTTAAATGCACTTTTGGTCCCTCTAGTTTGGGATTTTTACAGTATTAGTCTCCCTATTACAAAATCTGCGATTTTGGTCTCTTAAGTTAGATGCACGTTGCATTTTTGTGGCCCCCCTCTGTAACGCCCCGATTTTGATTATTCCATTATTCTTGAGTCTTTTAATTTAATTGGGTGATAAATTATTTTTATTTGTTAAATTGGTGCGTTAAATGTTATTTTACCGTTTTCGAGAGTTTTCGGGGAAATTAGAATGGAGGGTATTTTAGTCTTTTCTCAATTAATTATAAGTTAGAAATTTTGTGGAATTAGAATTGTGTGAGAAAAATGAATTAAATTGATTTAGTGGAAAATGAGAGAAAAGAAAATAGAAAGAAAAGAGAAATAAGAGAGAAATAGAGAAAGATAGAAAGAAATAGGAGAGAAAGAAAGAAGAGGAAGAGAAAAGAAGAGGAAAGGAGGAAAAACTTAGAAATTCATCAAGATCAATCAATTAGCAAGCTTGGAATCCGGGTAAGGGTGTGAAACATTGTTATCTTATCAATGTATATGATTATGTATGAATTGTTGTTGTTGTTGATGAATTTTGTGAGTTTTAGGGTATAACCCATTTTTGAGAAATTGATTAGAAATTGATCCAAATGTCTGTAAACTTGTGTTGATTATGTTTTAGTTTGTCTATACATGTTTAATATGTGTTGTTATACATCAAAATGTTGTTTTCCTGAATTTAGATGATGAATTGGTGAAGTTGGAGGTGGAAAAACGCAAAACATTGTTCTGCAGAATTTTCTGGAAATTTCCTGGCCATACGCGTAAGGGGCATGTCCATACGCGTATGAGCCAAGGCGATACGCATAACAATGGCCGGTGGAAGGGTCAATACGCGTATGGAGGGTGGCTTTTCCCGGCCCTCTGGTGATACGCGTATGGGTGAGGGGCGTACGCGTATGGGTTTTGGGAACGTGGAATTGTGAAGGAAATGGGTTCTGTCCGTACGCGTATGGACATGGGTGATACGCGTATGGACAGGAGAAATGTAAAAATGGGATTTTTCAAAATGTCGTTTTCGGTTTCGTCCGTAACTTTTGTTCCGAGTATCCGATTTTTTTACATTCTTGGTGTCATTGGAAAGCTATTGAGCTGTACGTTGTGATTATGATGTTTTAAAAATCGTTAGCCGATTTAATTATGTCGGAAAGTCGTGAATAGTGCTATTTAGCGACTATTACCGTTTTGACTGTGTGTTTGAATGTGAATCATACAATAGTGCATGGATGTGAATGTATATAGATTGTATGTGATTGTATGAGATGAATGCATGAATATATTGTGAATATGTATGCATTTCAAGAATGTCTGGTGTCATTTTGCATATGAAGCATCATGAAATACATTCTTGTGTTGAGCGATTCTAATGAGAATTCGTCGTAACGTCGTGTGCCCATGTGGGGTGTGAGCGATGATTACGAATGATTGTGTGCCCATGTGGGGTGTGAGCAATCGGATCGTGTGCCCGTGTGGGGTGTGAGCGATCGGGTCGTGTGCCCATGTGGGGTGTGAGCGATCCATAAACATTGTGTGCCCATGTGGGGTGTGAGCAATGGGTGAACATCGTAGGCCCGACGGGGAGTTACTTCGGTAACGAGCGATGGTTCCAGCAGAGTTCCTGAGTGAACTAGTGATGGTTGAGTCGGTACCGCATTGCATTTGCATAGAGTCGTGAGTCGGTCTCTATGATTTGCATTTATCATCTTTGTATTTGTGCATTGATGAATAAACATGAATGTGTATGTTTATGTGGAATGATTGAGAATTTCGAAAGTATGTACGATGAATATGCTTGGTTGTATATATATATACACTGTGATGTATACGGATGAGTTTTGATGAATTGTGGTGAGAATGTGGAATATGTGTATTTTTATGTTAAGATATATATAATTGTATGCATTGTTATTATGATAATATTTCTCACCCTTCTGCTGTTTTATGATGCTCTATGAGGCATTGCAGAGTAGGTATGCTGGAGGTCTTTTTGTGAAGCGTGTCTTCATTCTTTTGGTCGGTTGGCTCTGATATGTAGCACCGGGTAGCTAGGATGTATATTATTCTTTTGTGATACATTTGCATATGTATCTTGCTGATGATGCTTGTGATTCATACTGGATGATGTATATATATGTGGTTGTTCTTCAATATTTTAGATGTTTCCGCTTTTATTCTAAATATTGAGATGTGGGTGTAAGGACAAAGTTCCTCTGTGGCAAGTTACCCCACTGTTGCATATCAATATAATGAGCAGGTGTTGTATGTATTAAATGCGTGTATGATGTGACATGCCTCTTTTATACTATATTTTAATCGTACTTTGGCGAATTTTTTTCTTAATATGTGCCTAAATGATTTATGTGATTATTTGGGGGTATAGAAAGGGGGTGTTACACCCTCCATTTTTACATATGTGGCATTGATGATTAGGATTAAAAAATTATTTTTAATGACTTGTCATTGATGACTAGGATATTTATTTTTTTATAGAATAAGTTAATATTTTAAATCAACTAAATGATAGGATGGCTGAATTATTTTTTTATAAAATAAATTAATATTTTTAGTTTTTTTTTCAAAATTAATTTATGTAACATTTGATCCTGACACGTCACCCATTCAGTCAACCACTCTCCCTCTCTCACATGTGGTTCACTTTGGAATTGGTAGATTTACCATACTATATAAACACTATTTTCATTGTTTGAGAAATCGATGTAGGACTATTTTTTGCACTATTTCAGTCACACTTTCTCTTCTCAACATGGAGTAAGTTGTTGCAGTTTGTATACATGGACTAATTACTATTCAAACAACCAATAAGGCATTGCAGTCAGTTACACTCTCTGTTCTCAATTGCATTGTTGCAGTTTATAGAATGATATTAAATAAGGCATTGTAGTCAGTTATTAAAAAACAAGACATTAAAATAACTCCCTTACACAACCAATAATACCTTAAGATAAACCAACTGTCCATCAAAATATCAGTAACACTTGTGTGTTACATTAGAAATCAAACATAAACTAGAAATAAATGCATTAAAGCACATCTGACAGATTAAAATATGATCAAACTCATTTTAAAAACCAAGCAACATGAATTACATATTTGAAGAGAAAGGGACTATGGATATCTATGGAAGTTTTGAAAAATAGCTTGAACAGAGCATGGTAGAATTCCAAAAAGTAGAATATGAAAGTGATGCAAGAATTTGTTGGACAAAAACATAAAAAACGCCTATACATACTGTAATGAAAAAGATATTACACTGCATGCTTTTCCTTGGACCACACTACCAGACACATAGCACCAACTTTATTTGATCCCCACTTAAGCACTTACCATTATTTTTCATGATACTTCACTAAAAGCCTTCAAAATCAATCCACTGTCCTTCATTGATCCTCACACATAAACCAACACACATGCACCACAGTTATGTATTCACCTTCTCACTTTTCCATTCAATCTTTACAACCACCTTGCTTCACATTACTCCACCCCACACTTCATGTATCATGAGAAATGATCTCCATATACATACTCTTCTTCAACAATCCATCATCCTTACTTCTTTTACTTTATTTTTCCATCACTAATTTTCACTCCATGCAATCAATAACAATACTTCTTCACCACACACAAGCAAATCCTCATGTTTATCATCTCTATCAAACCATCCAAACACCATTGTGCCATAGCTTTAGTACACTTAGACAACACAAAAACTCATGTTTGAAATTCCTCTGCCATGAAAACTCACGAAGGGTCTCCCATGTACACACTTACATTCTTGTTTACCATTCCACTAAACTCACAACAAGCAATAACAACCCAACAGTCACTCACTTCAATCTCTCTACTTTCACTCTACTTGTTGATGTTGTTTCAGAGGTGATTGCAGTTTGTGTGTCAAAGATAAATGCTCTGGTTTATGTTAATTGCAGTAGCACTATTAAGTCCCATATTGTTTATTTCTATTATAATTCAAGGGTTTATAAAGCTTGATCAAGTATGAGTTATCACGTAAATAAGTTGGGATTGAAGTGGGCCTTTGGAAGTTTGATATATGTTGATACAAAATGGGCTACAGGCCCTAAATATTTTTCAAAATTTAAATTAATTAAATAATAATTTAAACTATTAATTCTCTAATAAAAAATATTAAATTAATTAAAAATATTATTAAATATTAAAATATCCTAGTCATTAAAAATAATTTTTTAATCCTAATCATCAATGCCACATATGCAAAAATGGAGGGGGACCACAAAAATGCAAAGTGCATCTAACTTAAGGGACCAAAATCACAGGTTTTATAATAGGGGGACTAATAGTGTAAAAAACCCTAACTAGAGGGACCAAAAGTGCAATTAAGCCTTTTTATTTTTAAATTTTTTTTTAAATTTTGGAATTTTATTTATTTATTTTTTAAATTATATTTTTGTTGAAATATTTTTTTATATAATTTTTAAAACTTTATTTTTTTATATAATTTTTTTCTTACAAACCTTGAAGCGAAAAAAATAAAATATAAAAAGATAAAATGACAATTGATTCTATTAGTATTTTATTATGTTGTAAGTGTTGGGGATTGTCGGCAAGATTTAGAAGATAAATGTATAATAGTGAAGCTGCAAAGCACTAGATGCACTAGATTCAGAACAAGTAAATTCTCTCTTTCACACGAATGACATGCTAACCACCCAGATAAATCTAAAGGTTGACCTCATCCCACGTTGCTCCACACGTGTTTAATTGTCAACTAGTTCTCCTATTTAAAGAGGAAAGCACGTTACTTCACAAGTTATCAAATCATGTCTCTTTCAAACACCATTTTTCACTTATATATTGACTTGAACATTTGAAGGCTAACCTTAAAGGCCAATCTCTTTCTCCATCGCATCAGAAGCTCACAACAACTGCAACAAACTATGCATTATCATTTTTCTACCCACTTAGTTCTACAATCAAACCTCACTTGATTCAATCAAATCTTCTTCGTTAGAAATCAATATCTCCTCAACTGAAGTACTGATCTCCATTTCCTTTTTGTTTCTATTAGATTTCAAACTCTTCTCTTTCAAATCTTCATCAAACTAGTCGACAATGGCGGCTTCCAAAGTTACCTGCTCCGCCGAGGCTGCCAGAAATCTTCAATTTCCTTCTCAAGGGAGGAATGATCAAGTCTTGTCGCCTTCTCCATATGTTCTCTCGCCACAAGATCATGTCCAAACTAGGGCAAATTAAGGAGTATTTGAATCTCCTTCATTTTTCCGGATATGCACTATAGTTTCACCAGGGCGAGCCTTCGTTCAGACCTTCACCACCGCACATAATGCCTGGAAAATAAATGTTATTACATTTGGATAAACTTATTTTTATAGGGATTATGGAAAACAAGATGCCGCATAAGTTATTGAGTACATCTTGGCTCATACGGTTTTGTGTTTGATTTCAGAGGTTATTACAAGAGTTGGTTCAGGTTTGTTTAGTCCAAAATTATACTAAAGTTGTTTGGCATAAAGATTGGGTTGTAAGCAACTTGTTAAGACGGATGTATGGTACATGATGTGTGACATCTTGGCATGCATTCTATACAAATTAGATTCTCGTGCGCTTCAGATTTATTTCAAGATTTGTCCAGTTTTAATCCTTCTAAAATTCCGTTGAATTGGCATTTAAAAAGAAGCATTTTTAATCCAAATTAGTTTGAAAAAAGAATTGATTAAATCATATATTTATATGAAGAAGATCTTAATTGAATACTCCCTCCGTTTTTTATTATAAGTCGTTTTTTACTTTTCACACATATTAAGAAATGTAATAATTATAGTATATTAAAGAGAAATTTTGAATGTTTTTACAAAATTGTTCTTTATTAATTGTATTGAAAAAATAAATTTACATAATTGAATGGAGGAAGAATAATAAATATTTAAGGGTATAAAAGGAAAAATGACATTAATTATTCATTGGTATTATAAAATGACTTATATTGTGGTACAAATTTTTTTTCCAAAACGACTTATAATAAAAAACGGAGGTAGTATGGTTTAAACAAAATATTTAGATTTGCATTTATTACAAGATTTGGAGTTGATTTATTTAAAGGAGATTTGTTTCCTTTTATATCCAATCAAAGATTTGATTAAAGATAACCAAGTACTTGGGCTCGAGTGGTAAATGAGCTTTTGCTAAGGGACGAAGGTTCGGGGAGTACCGAATTTGATTCCTGATGGGAAAAATACTTGGCCAGTGTTAGTACCTCTCGGCACGAGCTCTGGATTACTAGGGCTCCTTTTCCCTGGGAACTAGAGTGCGCAAAGAAAAAAATTTGTTTGATTAAAGATGCATTTATTTTTGGTTTAATTGAATTTGTTTTAATCAAGAGATTTATTCAGTGGTGGCCACAAAGGCATTAGGCACATTAAGTGGTGGAAGAGTTCTATTGGATGGAAGAGGTATGGTCCACACATTGGCAGTCTGCATAGCAAATGGATTTGGAGAAGCATTCCAAGGTTAATTAAGGTAAGCAGATCCAAAATTGTAAGTTGGCAGAAAAATGTTGATTAAACCTGTACCAGCAATTGAGAGCTGGGTGATCTACTTTCGAGCACATCTGACATTGCGCAGTGGAGAACCTACCACCTCTAACGCGACCTGGATGACCACCTCTTGAACTTATGCCACCATGAAACTGGTGAAATTCAGTATCAGAAGGTTGTGCAACCACTGGAGGACTGGTATCAGGTGCAGAGGAATTGTTGTCCTCAGTGTTGGAACATGTGGAACCAACATGTGTGAGATTGAGAGATACCAGATCAATTGGGGACTGCTTCTTGGACTTGGTGAGGCGCAGTTCATTCATAAAAAAGAGAATCTCCACTTCATCAAGATCCATCAAACCAAACTTGCTCTCAATGACTGAGACAACAGGTGCAAATTCAGAAGCTAATCCTTCTAGAATAACATCAATGTGATGCGAACCATGGATTGGATCACCAATGGATGCGAGTGCATCAACGATATTGCGAATTTTGAGCAAATACTCCTCCATCATGGAATTATCAAGTGTTAGAGCACGAAGTTCAACACACAACTGTCTTGGTTTGGCACGAGTTCGTTTCTGAAAGTAATTGAACAATCAATCCCATAGCTGATGAGCATGAGTGTAGCCAAGAACTTGTGAGAGGATATTGCTCGACAGCGTCGATTGCAACCACAACAACAACATATGATCTTTCTGCAACCATCAAGTATAGTCGGGATTAACGGCACCAGAAGCACGATCTTCGTCCTCATCAAACTGAGGCAGAATGTGTGAGCATACAACGAACTCTGTGAGGTTGTGAGTGTTAATATACGACTCGATCTATTGGTGCCACAAGTGAAAGTTATTCTCATCTAGTTTGTGCATGATTTTGAGCGAAAACTGAAGTCGATTCGAATCATATAAGGATTTCGACGCAGCAAGCACAGTCGTACCGGAGATCTGGATGGAAGGTGACGGTGTAGGCACCAGTGACGGTGGTTCCGTCATCGCAGGACCGAGATCGGTGACTTAATCTGATACTATGTAAGAAACTAAGCTAGATGAAGATACATTTTCTGTTTTCATTCTGCAACTATAATTCAGTTATTTGCAAAGAGTTGGTTACAAGAGTGCCTTGTTACTTATAGAGTAACAAGGTGACCTGCTATAGCAGATGACTTATACTTTCAGAGCTGACATAGATATCAGAACAACATACCTACTAGGCTAATCTCTATTATCTACTCCAATAGTTCCCAATTAAAGCATTACATCTTTACTTTTTACGCAAATTTCAAACATACTGAAGCCGCCTTACTATATGTACTCACGTTGAAGGGGAAGTTACCGAATTGCAAAAAAAGTTTCATTTTCCTTTCTACTTGAAACACTTTGACAGTCACAAAAACACTTTGATGGACAATTGCTAAATCAAATAACATATAAAAAAATGATACCAAAACCTTATGGTCTGATGCTGTTAAATAATGCTAGTATGATCTCTTTCAAGTTTCAAGCAACCTGTGAACATACAACAACAAGCTGAATCTCCATGACAAAAGAATTGAAAAGCTTGAATGAAGGATAGTTGTATGTGATCAAAAAGAAATGTAATTCTCAATCTCAATTATTACAATGGAAAACACCACTATATATAGCTAAGGCAAGTTGGTTAAAACCTAACTAACTCTTCTCAACTACCTCTAACTAACTTCTAAAGTTAGTTAGCACAAAGAGAAAGTAGAAATTACATGGCATTGTTATTGTTACATTATGTATTATATTCATTATCATTTACAGCCCCCCTCAAGCTGGAATGAATATCAATCATTCCAAGCTTGCCTTGTAATGTATTGAAAGGACCAGGTTGGAGAGACTTGGTAAAGATGTCCGCAACTTGCTCCTTAGAAGTGACAGGCATGAGATGAACAACTCCAGCTAGAACTTTCTCACGTACAACATGACAATCAATTTCTATGTGTTTTGTGCGCTCATGAAACACAGGATTGGCAGCTATATGCATGGCAGATTTGTTATCACAGTAGATGATGATGGACATTGGATGATTGATGTGAAAATCATGAAGAATATTGAGAAGCCAAACCCCTTCACAAGTAGCTTGAGCAAGAGCACGATACTCAGCTTCAGATGAAGATCTAGAAATGACTGGCCGCTTCTTGCTTTTCCAACTAATGAGTGAAGTGCCAAGGAAATAACAGATGCCAGAAGTGGATCTTCGTGTATCCGGGCAAGCCCCCCAGTCTAAATCTGAAAAACCTTTGAGACATAAAGAGGAATTAGATTGAAATAGGAGTCCTTGGCCTGGATTGTTTTTGAGATACTTCAGAACATGTAGACCAGCTAACATATGTTTATCTGTTGGAGCAGCAAGAAATTGACTTAATTTGCTGACAGCATATGCAATTTCAGGTCTGGTATGTGTGAGATACAATAAACGACTAATAAGTCTTCTGTAGGGAGTAGAATCAGATATAGGTGTGCCATAGGTTTTGTGGAGTTGAAGATGAGGTTGCATAGGGGTGGAACATGGTTTGGCACCAAGAAGACCAGCATCAGAAATCAAATCAAGAGTGTATTTTCTTTGACATAAAGAAATGCCATGAGTGCTGCGAGCCACTTCAAAGCCTAGGAAGTATTTGAGAACTCCCAAGTCTTTGATGCTGAATTTATCATCCAATGAAGATTTTATTTGTAAAATTTCATGAGAATCAGTGCCTCCAACTACTAAATCATCAACATAGACCAGAATCATAGTGAAACCTTGAGAAGAAGTCTTAGTGAAAAGTGAGTAATCTGCTTTGGATTGAAGATAACCTGATGCAATAAGAGTGTCAGTGAGTTTTGTGTTCCATTGTATGCTAGCCTACTTCAGACCATAAAGAGATCTTTGTAATTTGCAGACAAGATTTGGAGTAGGAAAAATGAGACCAGGTGGAGGTTTCATGTAGACTTCCTCATTAAGATCACCATGGAGGAAAGCTGTGTTAACATCAAGTTGGAACAAAGGCCAATTGTGAACAGCAGCAATAGCTAAGCAAACTCTAACAGTAGTCATTTTAACAACTGGACTGAAAGTGTCAGTGTAATCTAGTCCTTCAGTTTGAGTGAACCCCTTTGCAACAAGTCGTGCCTTGTACCTCTCAATGGTACCATTAGCATGCATTTTTACTTTAAAAACCCACCTGCAGCCAATGGCTTTCTTGTTTGAAGGTAAGGGCACAAGATCCCATGTTTTAGTTTTAACCAGAGCCTGCAGTTCAGCATTGATAGCACTTCTCCAATTCTCACCACAAATAGCATGCTCATAGGATGTAGGTTCAGGGTTGGCATACAAGTTTAACATGTAATGTTTATGAGAAGATGAAAAGGAATCATAGGATATAGAAGATGAAATAGGATACTTACAGGTGGATGAAGATGAGGCCATAGCTGAGTCAGGATGGTGAATCAGATTACAATGATAATCTTTTAGATAATTAGGAGGATGTACCTGTCTATTGGATCTTCTTACAGGTATGGGCTCACAATTAATAGAAGGAAGCTGATTGGTTTCATTGGTAGGAGAATGCGTAGTAGTCAGAGGTTGAATGGGATTGGGATCTATAGAATGAGAACTGTTCTCAGAATGACCATTGTCAACTGAATGATTAGATGTAGGATGGGGAACTGAATTAGGCAGAAACATATAATCAAACAAATCATCCAGGTGTGTAGTAGTGTGTGAAGAGGATGAAGACAGAGGAAGATTATGTTGATATGGAAAGTGAGATTCAAAGAAAACAACATCTCTAGAAATAAAAAGTTCCTTATTATGCAGATCAAACAAAATGTGTCCTTTGACACCAGGTTTATGACCTAGGTTAATGCACTTTCTAGATCTTGAATCTAATTTCTTTCTATTGGATTTTAGAGTGGCTGCATAGCACAAAGAGCCAAAAACTTTCAGGTTGGTCATATCAGGTAAAATGTTGTAAAGAACTTGGTAAGGTGACTTGTGTTTTAAGAAAAGTGTGGGAAGTCTATTTATGATATGAACAACATAACTCACTGCATGAGCCCAAAATAATGGAGGCAAATGAGCTTGAAATAAAAGGGCTCTAGTGATGCCTAAGATATGTTGATGTTTTCTTTCAACAATACCATTTTGTTGAGGTGTGGCCACACAAGATGTTTGGTGGATGATACCTAATTGATTTTAAAAGTCAGGCATCAAAAATTCATTGCCATTATCTGATCTAATGCATTTTACATGGCATTTGAATTGAGTTTTGACCAATGCTACAAAGGACTTGATATGAGAAGTGGTTTCAGATTTTAGTCTCATAAGGTATAACCATGTAAATCTACTCTTATCATCAACTATGGTTAAAAAATACCTATAGCCCATCATGGATGGTATGGCCAATGGACCCCAAATATCCATATGTAATATGTCAAATGTGGATTGGGAAACATGAGAACTAGGAGAAAAAGGCAATCTTTTCTGTTTTGCATAAAAACATACATCACAAGGCATTTTGATATTGACAGGTTTAATGAAAGGAAAATCTTTATTGAGTTCAATCAGTTTTATATTAGAAGCATGTCCCAATCTAATATGCCATAGGCTACATTCAGGAGAATGACTATTTGACTGATTAACAGAAGAATTGATACAATGTATGGGAGTCTTAGGTAATGTAACTGAAGGATAGGTCAAGAGATATAATCCACCATGTAACTCAACTGTGCCAATCATCTTCAGAGAAGACTTGTCCTGTACAGTACATGAATTATCATTAAAAACAAGTTGGCAATTGAATAATTTGGTTAATTTTGGGACAGAAATGAGATTAAAAGCAAAATGAGGAAAATAAAGAACACCAGTGATGTAAAAATTGCTGCCAAAATGAATAGTGCCTGAAAGGTTAGTGGTGACAAGACTGCCATTTGGGAGTTTGATGGTGATGGGCTTAATTTGCTTAAGACACTGAAAATACTCACGAGTAAAACAAACATGATCAGTGGCTCCTGTATCTAATATGAATGATGCAGGATGAAATGAATTTGGGATAATACAGATAATACCTGATCCAAGATCAGTTTGAGAAGTTAACTGGTTAATGCTATGAGGTTGCAACTGTGATGATCCTTGAAGTAAGGCTAGCAATGCTTGATGCTGCTCTGGTGTAAAAGGCAAACCATGAGATGCTGGTGCACTTGCTTCAGTATCTTCCCCTGATGATTTTTCAGGTCTATCAGATGCAGTATTGCATTGATTGATTGCGCCTTCGTGCTTCCAATGAGGAGGATAACCATGCTTTTTGAAACAAGTGTCAATGGTGTGATTAGTCATACCACAATGTGTGCAAACACGATTGTTTCTGCCTCTACCACCAAAAGATCTGCCTCCTCTAATGCTGCCTCTACCACGCATATTGGAATGTGATTTAGACTGAGTATCACGAGTGGTCTGGTGCTGATTAGAAGATGGGGTGACCAAAATCTTGGACTCATCAATGGGAAGATTAACTTGTCTTTCTTGTTGAACAAGCAAGGAATATACTTTGCAAATGCTAGGGAGAGGATCCATAAGCATTATTTGTGACCTAATGGCAGAGTATTGATCATTCAGCCCTTTCAAAAAACGAATTACTTGATCACTAGCTTTGTAAGCACGAATCTTGGTAATGGCAAGACAAGTAGTATCACATTCACATTCAGGAATTGGTCTAAAATTATCTAGTTCTTGCCATAAGATCTTCAGTTTTGTGTAATAAGAAGAAACAGAAGTATCACCTTGTTTCAGTGTGCAGATTTCTTCTTGGATATCTGAAATTCGAAAAACACCGCCTTGATAAAATTGCTCCTTGAGCTCATTCCACATATCAGCAGCATTGTCCATCCAAAGAATGCTTTGAGCAATTTCAACTTCTACAGCATTCTTGATCCAAGACATGATCATGGTGTTACATCTATCCCAAGCTATGGAATTTGGATCAAGATCAGAGGGTCGTGGTAAAACACCATTAGTGAAATGCAACTTGTTCTTAGAACGTAGAGCCATGGCCATGGAGCGCGACCAAGAGTGATAATTGTTATTGGAAAGTAATGGTGTAACCAGAATTAAAGCAGGATTTTCATTGGGATGCATGAAATAAGAGTTTAGGATATCAGTTTGATAACCTTTATTGTTGTTTCTTGAAGAAGATTCACCATGATCGTTGCTATTAGAGCTTGAAGATGACATGGTGAGAAACAACAATGTTGCAGAAAAGAATAGAAAGAAGAACAAAATGGATCGAGAGAAGAAGAAGAAGAAGAAGAAGAAAAAGAAGATTGAGAAAGAATGGAGCGGAAAGCAAACTCACAGGCCTATAATACCATGTGAACATACAACAACAAGCTGAATCTCCATGACAAAAGAATTGAAAAGCTTGAATGAAGGATAGTTGTATGTGATAAAAAAGAAATGTAATTCTCAATCTCAATTATTACAATGGAAAACACCACTATATATAGCTAAGGCAAGTTGGTTAAAACCTAACTAACTCTTCTCAACTACCTCTAACTAACTTCTAAAGTTAGTTAGCACAAAGAGAAAGTAGAAATTACATGGCATTGTTATTGTTACATTATTTATTATCTTCATTATCATTTACACAATCAATCAATTAATAAACACCTTAAGACATGCCAATAATAAGCAACCTCAACAACACAAGAGACATACCTATAAATAATTACAAAATACTAACTAAAAATCCTCAAAATTTCCACGTAATATCTTGGTTAACATCACCCATACTCATTGATTGCATTCCTCAGGTTCGAATTCTACAGAAACGACATGGGAGAAGCGCTGTGTTTAGGGTGTGTACCAAAATGAGACGCGCAAGAGAGCATGTGGTGATTTCAGAGGAAAAAGGGAAGAAGAAGAGGTTTGCTTGTCCCTTACTTTCCAAATTTGACACACACAACATACCATATTATTGCCCTCCCCCCCCATGAGATGGTCTCTACTATCAATTGGCAGCACATCCAAGACAGTTTTGAACAAATCAGAATGCGGGGTCCTGCGACGGGATTGTGTGGGCAACAAACCCATAACAAGACCTTCACCTACGGAAAACTTCGTCGTGCAGCCTCTGTGTTCCACAGGATTGTGTATGCGAGATGCAGCGAACTTGCAAGAGAGACGAATATGCTGTGTATCAAGATTTAGGGTGCTGAATTGTTGTGCCTTAATCTAAAAGTTGTATTCCAAGCATTGTGTTGGTAATTGGGGTCTATAGAAAACAACTTCATGAATAGTTTCAGACATACGCTGAAGGAAAGCCTGATAAAAAATCCACCACTAAGACTCTTAGAATATGTGAGTTGGGTCTAACTCATCCCTACAAAACCGACTTGTAAGGTGAATTTCCCTAACTTATAAACACAACACAGGTCGTATCTCTAAGCAAAGTGAGAATAAATCCACCCCTTTAAACCCAACACAATGAAAATGTTGGAGGCTGCGTGAAGGAAATCCAAATGCCACAATTTAAGCGACTAGGGGGAACCGCAATGAAGGCAGAAATTCCAACAAAGACATATATACATCTCATTGTTGTATCCAATCCAATTCCCTCACATCTATTTATTCTACTCATTTTTGGTGAAAATAGAATGGTAACAAACAATGCTACAGAAAAAAAAGGTCATTGTTTATAGAGAGAGAAGCTCTTCCTTCTCTCTAGTTTAAGGTCATTGTTTTTCATCTTAACAAACTTTTCCATCTTCATCTTGTCTAAACATCATGTATCACCCCAATATATTTTTGCCGGGAGCTTGTGAGATCATAACTTTCAGTAAAACTGTACTAGTATCTTCGGCTTAAACTCCTAGCCTTAGGGCTATGGGCCTTGGTACTGGTATTGCTTCGTACTGTGTGGTTCTTATTCTCCTGTTCTTGCAGCGAGGTCTCTGGTTGTTCTAGCATTGGTGAACCCATGGACTGGGTGAAGGTCTCTCGTAGGAAGAAAATTGATACTCTTCCTCTTAGGTTTTCTATTTGGAAGGAGAGGAAAGGAAAAGGAGTGGGTGTGAGCGACCTTACAACTTCCTTTTTTGTCTCTGATTTCCCAGAACACATGCAGGCTAAAGAGCTGTTTGAAGTCTTTTCGGTTTACGGTCTTATCTCGGAGGTTTACATCCCTGCTAGGAGAGATATTAGGGGATTAAGATTTGGTTTCGATCGTTTCAGGAAAGTTCATGACCCACGTATCCTGGCGCTTAAACTGGATAGTATTTTTCTGCATGGTAGGAAAATCCAAGTGAACGAATCAAGATTTCAGAGGAATTTCAAGAAACTGGACGATGACAACCTGTCGAGGAGAAGGAAAACGCAGTTTCAGATGTCCCAACTGGGTGGTAATGGTAAGGAATCATCTATTTCTTTTGCCCAGGTCATTGCTAAGGGTAACTCCGTCCTTGCCAATGGTAAGTTGGTCGATCAACCTAGCTCTGTCCTTATCAGTATTGATGACCAGGAAACGTCTAGGTTTGCTAAAGGTCTTGTTGGTAAAGTGCTTAATGAGGTTAACCCTTTTTCCATTCAAAGTGCCCTGTCCCAAGAAGGCTTCTTCGATATAAAGGCAACTCCCCTTGGAGCCAGCTTATGCCTTCTAGAGTCTAAGGGCCAAGGAGAAGTTCATTCCTTCGTCACGCAAGCCAAAGCTTGGTGTGATAAATGGTTTTTAGAGATCAAACCTTGGTCAGTGGAAGTTGTTGATGGATTTAAATTTGCTTGGGTGCATTGTTCGGGCCTTCCTTGTTTCGCCTGGAACAACTCCGTCTTCATCAGTGTGGTGAATAATTTTGGCTCTTTTATTAAGGCTGACCCAAGTACTGAGAAGAAAGTTAGATTTGACGTGGCCAAATTTCTTATTAAAACTGATAATTTAGATTTTATTCGTCTTGATTTGGTCGTTAAGATTAATGGCAAGAAGTTTCCTGTGAGACTAAGGGAAGACTATTCAGGCCCTGCAATTAAAGATCTTATGGAGGATGTTTCTGAACCGGGTACTCCTGTCCAATTGGATTTTGAAGATGAAGTGGTTAGTGAATGGAATTCAGAAGACGAGGTTGACCTTGATGTGTCACCTCATAGAGGAGGCAGAGTGGCAGATAGCCTTTTGGGTTATGAGGTTTCTCATGATGACATAGGGAGTAGCGAAAGTTTTTCACTATCACACGTTAGTGAATCGTTGGGATTAGGGAAGGAAAGTTCAAAAGTTACTGCTCCTTGTGGTGTGGCTAATATGGTGAATGTCAACTGCTCTCTGAGTAAAGCGACTGCTGTGGTAGAGCCAGTTCCTAAGATCCCTATTGCCTCTGATCTACACATTGGTCAGATTGGGCCTTTTGTGTCCGCTGTTGTGCCAGCCCATTCTCCGTCCTTGGACCAGGTTGGTGGGCTGGATTTAGATGAATTTAGTTTGTCAAGTGGGTCGGACCCAATCTCTCTTTCCCCAGTTAATCCACCTGGGCCCCCTCTTGTTGTGAAAAAGTAAAAGAAAAAACCTATGACGGATTTCTACGATAAAGTTCAGATTCCTTTAATCCCTCTTTCTTCTTAACCCTAATCAAGGTTATGCCCTCTACTCCTCTTTCTAGATTAAAAAACAATGCTTTGTCTAGGTTAAAAAAGTCGCTTCCTATCTCCACTGGTCCTGGTGGTCACCTTGGTATCCCAGAAGATTCTTTTGGATGTTCAGTTGACGATTCGGACATTTGTAGAAGCAACATTAGATGCTTGGAGGGGATGGATGATTTTCCTAGTAAGATCTGGAATACAGTTAATATCTTGGGCATTGAAGCTGATGAAGATGAGGAAGCCTTGGAGGGAGTGGTTAAAAAGCTTGAGGCGAGAGATAGACAACAATTTGAGCTTAAGAAGGTTGATGACAATTGTGCTCAATGATTTTAGTTTTCTTCAATGTCCGTGGGTGTGGTCTGCCTCTTAAAAGAAAGAGAATTCATCCAATTTTGTTTGAAGGAAAAGCTGACCTTAGTCTTATTCAAGAAACTAAATTGCCTTGTATGTCGAACCCTAAGGTCAGGAGTATGTGGAGGAATGGGGAGTTTGACTGGTCGGCAAGCGACTCTTCAGGAGCTTCAGGTGGTCTTCTCACTATTTGGAGAAAGGAACTGTTCATTCCTATTTCCACTATCAGAGGTAAAGGTTTTTTGTGCTCTCATTTTCTTTGGAGAGGTACGAACCTGTTCGTAGTTAATGTGTATTCGCCGTGTGCTCTAAGAGACAAAAGAGGCTTTGGTCCGACCTTATTAAGCTTAAAAATGGTAGTGCTGGTGGTAGGTGGGTGGTAGGAGGAGACTTTAACTCGGTAAAATCTAGTGATGAAAGAAAGGGAACGAGGCTATCTTCAACTCGTGATTGTGCGGAATTGAACTCTTTTGTATCTGAACTGGATTTGGTGGACCTTCCTTTTGTGGGAAAGCCTTTTTCTTGGTTTAATTCGAATGGTTTAAGTTGTAGTAAGTTGGATCATTTTCTTATAGAAGGTTCTCTCATTGATTCGTGTGAATTCAAGGCTTAGCTTGTGGGGAAGAGAGACATTTTTTATCATTGCCCGATCTGGATTAGATCTTCTTCTGTCAACGCTGGTCCTAAACCTTTTAGGTTCTTTAATGTTTGGATCGAGCATAAGGAATTCACTAACTTCATTAAGGATTCGTGGAATTCAGTTTCTATTCATGGCTCTCCTTCGTTAGTTTTCAAGGAAAAGCTTAAAGTTCTTAAAGCTCGCTTGAAGTGGTGGAATGTTAACGTATTCAGCTAGGTAGACCTTAAGATCGAGAGCAACGTTGATGCGCTTAATGAGATGGATTCGGCTCTGGTTAATAGCTTTGAGAAGTTCTGGAGCAACCTTCGCCTCAAAGACAGTATGTTATGTAAAAAAGCAAGATCGAATTGGTTGAAAAATGGTGACGTTAATTCTCGCTACTTCCATTCTTCCCTTAGAGCTAGGAATAGAGTTAACTATATTTCTGCTATTGCTTATGCTGGTTCTTTAATTGAAGACCCTAGGCATATCAAAGATGCTGCCTTTGATTATTTTAAAGCTAAATTTCAAAGGGAAGGTAATGTTAGGCCTTTAATGGATCTTTCCTCAGTTCAGAAATTGAGTGTTGATGACAGAATTAGTTTGGATGCAGATTTCTTTCCTATTGAAATTCGGGCTGCTGTTTTTGATTGTGAAAGCTCTAAGTCGCCTGGTCCGGATGGGTTTTCTTTCGGCTTCTTCAAGGCTTGCTGGGATATAGTAGGTTCTGATTTCGTCAACTGTGTGAAGCATTTCTCTATTACAGGAAAGTTACCTAAGGTTTTCTCCTCCTCTTTTCTTTCCCTTGTCCCAAAGGTAGATAACCCCCAAGGTTTTGGAGACTTCAGGCCTATCAGTCTGGTAGGTTGCATCTCTAAAGTGATTTCTAAGCTTCTATCTAAATGGTTATCCTTGGTTATTTCTAGTTTGGTTTCTTCATCTCAAACAGCCTTTGTTCCGGGCAGAAACATTTTGGATGGAGTCTTATTAGCTAATGAAGTAGTTGACTTGGCTAGAAGGAGTAAGAGAAAGTGTCTTCTTCTTAAAGTCGATTTCGCCCAGGCTTATGATTGCGTGGACTGGACTTTCTTAATTCATGTTCTTACGACAATGAATTTTGGGCCCAACTGGATCAAATGGATCAAAGGAGTTGTTTGTTCTAGTTTCGTTTCTATTTTGATTAATGGGAGTCCGACTAAGGATTTCGAGGCTTCGCGCGGTTTGAAACAAGGAGACCCGCTAGCTCCGTTCCTTTTTGTGCTGGTGACTGATATGTTGGCTGTTTTGGTTAGAAAAGCGTCTCACCTCAATCTATTCAGGGGTTTCGGATTCCATGTTGGCACATCTGTCGAGTTGCTCCAGTTCGCCGATGATACGCTTTTATTCAGTGATGGTGGCTTTGATAGTTTGTGGGCCTTCAAGTCTATCTTACGTGGATTTGAAATGGTTTCTGGTTTGAAAATCAATTTCTCCAAAAGTTGTATCTTCGGAGTAGGTTTAGATCATGGGTTTTTAAAAAGTGCTGAGACTTTCCTTTACTGTAAATCCGGAGCTTGCTCTTTCAAATTCCTCGGTATTGTGATTGGAGGCAACCATCGAAGTCTTGCGTTTTGGAACCCGGTTCTTTCTTGTCTTAAAGCTAGACTTAACTCGTGGCTTGGTAGGAATCTCTCGATGGGAGGTCGTGTGACTCTTATTAACTCGGTGCTTTCGAACTTTCCTATCCATTACTTGTCTTTTTACAAGGCCCCTTCAAAAATTATGAAAGATATTATTAGCATCCAGCGTAGGTTCCTCTGGTCCAGTTCTAAGTCGAAAAGTTCGTTAGCTTGGGTCAATTGGAGGGACTTATGTAAGTCTAAAGATAATGGCGGTTTGGGAATAAAACTTGTTGGTTTCTTTAATAAAGCTATTATCTCTAAATGGTTGTGGAAATTTATAAATGTCGGTAATGAATTATGGAGGAGTTTTTTGGTTTGTAGGTATGGTAGGTTGAACAATTGGGTGATGGATATTGATACCGCCCCTCATCCTAGTTCTGTCTCTTTATGGTTCAGAGACTTGCTAACTGTTAAAAAATTTGGGGCTACTGCTAATTTCATGAATTTTATCAAACCAGTCCTTGGTTGTGGAGCTAACGTCTCTTTTTGGAACTCTCTGTGGTGTGGTGATATGGTGCTTAAGACAGCTTTTCCCTGTGTGTATGAGGCTGCTGCTATCAAACGTTGCAGGGTTTCAGAAGTTGGGTTCTGGAAGCAGGACAAATGGTGCTGAAACTTAGATTCCCTCATCCTGGACGCGTCGCTTCTGGCTGAAGATTCCATTCATAACTTTCTGAACATTCTTTCAGGTATTCAGGTTAGTCGTAATGTAGAAGACACATGGCATTGGACTTTGGAAACTAGCAATTCTTTCTCGGTTAGCTCTGCATACGACTCTTTGTTTTCTATGGTTGCTGCTGCTGTTTTACCTGAAGGGGTTAGCCTGTTCCTCAAAGTTCTGTGGAACACTCGCATCCCCTTAAAAATCAAGGTTTTTGCTTGGAGGTTAGCCTTGTATAGGTTGCCGACGCGGAACAATCTTGTTATTAGAGGTATTATCCATTCTCCTCATGACAAGGTTTGCGTTTTGTGCTTTCGTGAAGACGAGGATGCTTATCACCTCTTTATGGGCTGTCCGAAAATTCAAGTTCTTTGGGGGAAAATCTTCTCTTTGTTGGAAATCCGTCCGATTAAAGCTACTTGTTTAAGCTGTAACGCCCCGATTCCGATTATTTCCCATTTTGTTGAGTCTTTTATTTAAATTGAGTGATAAATTATTTTATCTGTGAAATTGGTGTGTTAAAATGCTATGTTGACATGTTATGTTATTTTACCGTTTTTGAGAGTTTTCGGGAAAATTAGAATGGAGGGTATTTTAGACATTTCTCAATTAATGATAATTTAGAAATTTAGTGGAAATAGAATTGTGTGAGAAAATGAATTAATTTAAGTTGAATAGAAAATAAGAAATAGAAAAGAAAAAGAGTTAAGAAGAGGAAATAGGAGAGAAAGAGATAGAAAAGAAAATAGAGAGAAAAAGGAGAGAAAGAAAGAGGAAGAGGAGAAAAGAGAAGGAAAAGAGGGAAAGATTGGGAAATCTTCAAATCAACTTCTAGGAATCGATTAATCCGGGTAAGGGTGTGAAATCTTATTATCTTATCAATGTATATCATTATGTATGATTGTGTTGTTGTTGTTGTTGATTTTTATGTGTTTTGGTATAAACCCATTTGTGTAGAAAATGGTAGAAATCGATTTAATCGTGTTGAAAATGATGTTTTCGTGTCCCTTGTTGTTGATACACGAATGATACATGTTGTTGTACATCAAATTGATATTTTTTTGAGTTTAGATGATGAATTTGGGTGTGGTTTGCGGGAAAAATGCAGAACAGAATTCTGCAGGAAAATTCTGCATTTCGCCTGGCCATACGCGTATTGGGACAGGCCATACGCGTATTGACTTGGGCAATACGCGTATGGATGGCGCATTTCAGGGCCAATACGCGTATGAGCCTTCATTTTTCCCGACAATCTGGTGATTTGCGTACGGTACGCGTATGAATTTTTGGCTATACGCGTATGACATTGGTCCATACGCGGATGGACAGGAGATGTGTAAAAATGAGATTTTTCAAAAATGTGTTTTCGTTTTCGTCCGTAACTTTTGATCCGTTTATCCGATTTTTACATTCTTGGTATAGGTGTGAAGCTATTGAGCTGTATTTTCCTATTATGATGATTTGGAAATTATTAGCCGATTTAATTATGTCGAAAAGTCAGGAATAGTGCTATTTAGCGACTTTTACCGTTTTGAATGTGTGTTTGGATGTGAATCATACAATAGTGCATTGATGTGAATGTATATAGATTGTATGTGATAGTATGAGATGAATGCATGAATATATTGTGAATATGTATGCATTTTAAGAATGTCTTGAGTCATTTTGCATGTGAAGCATAATGATGTGCATTCTTGTGTTGTGTGATTCTAATGAGAATCCGTTGTAACGTCGTGTGCCTATGTGAGGTGTGAGCGATGATTACAAATGATTGTGTGCCCATGTGGGGTGTGAGCAATCGGATCGTGTGCCCATGTGGGGTGTGAGCGATCGGATCGTGTGCCCGTGTGGGGTGTGAGCGATCCATAAACATTGTGTGCCCATGTGGGGTGTGAGCAATGAGTGAACATCGTAGGCCCGATGGGGAGTTACTTCGGTAACGAGCGATGGTTCCAGCAGAGTTCCTGAGTGAACTAGTGATGGTTGAGTCGTATCCGGAGTTGTTTGAATCAGGTAATATTTTCGAGGACGAAAATTTCTAAAGTGGGGGAGAGTTGTAACGCCCCGATTCCGATTATTTCCCATTTTGTTGAGTCTTTTATTTAAATTGAGTGATAAATTATTTTATCTGTGAAATTGGTGTGTTAAAATGCTATGTTGACATGTTATGTTATTTTACCGTTTTTGAGAGTTTTCGGGAAAATTAGAATGGAGGGTATTTTAGACATTTCTCAATTAATGATAATTTAGAAATTTAGTGGAAATAGAATTGTGTGAGAAAATGAATTAATTTAAGTTGAATAGAAAATAAGAAATAGAAAAGAAAAAGAGTTAAGAAGAGAAATAGGAGAGAAAGAGATAGAAAAGAAAATAGAGAGAAAAAGGAGAGAAAGAAAGAGGAAGAGGAGAAAAGAGAAGGAAAAGAGGGAAAGATTGGGAAATCTTCAAATCAACTTCTAGGAATTGATTAATCCGGGTAAGGGTGTGAAATCTTATTATCTTATCAATGTATATCATTATGTATGATTGTGTTGTTGTTGTTGTTGTTGATTTTTATGTGTTTTGGTATAAACCCATTTGTGTAGAAAATGGTAGAAATCGATTTAATCGTGTTGAAAATGATGTTTTCGTGTCCCTTGTTGTTGATACACGAATGATACATGTTGTTGTACATCAAATTGATATTTTTCTGAGTTTAGATGATGAATTTGGGTGTGGTTTGGGGGAAAAACGCAGAACAGAATTCTGCAGGAAAATTCTGCATTTCGCCTGGCCATACGCGTATTGGGACATGCCATACGCGTATTGACTTGGGCAATACGCGTATGGATGGCGCATTTCAGGGCCAATACGCGTATGAGCCTTCATTTTTCCCGGCCATCTGGTGATTTGCGTACGGTACGCGTATGAATTTTTGGCTATACGCGTATGACATTGGTCCATACGCGGATGGACAAGAGATGTGTAAAAATGAGATTTTTCAAAAATGTGTTTTCGTTTTCGTCCGTAACTTTTGATCCGTTTATTCGATTTTTACATTCTTGGTATCGTTGTGAATCTATTGAGCTGTATTTTCCTATTATGATGATTTGGAAATTGTTAGCCGATTTAATTATGTCGGAAAGTCGGGAATAGTGCTATTTAGCGACTTTTACCGTTTTGAATGTGTGTTTGGATGTGAATCATACAATAGTGCATTGATGTGAATGTATATAGATTGTATGTGATAGTATGAGATGAATGCATGAATATATTGTGAATATGTATGCATTTTAAGAATGTCTTGAGTTATTTTGCATGTGAAGCATAATGATGTGCATTCTTGTGTTGTGTGATTCTAATGAGAATCCGTTGTAACGTCGTGTGCCTATGTGAGGTGTGAGCGATGATTACAAATGATTGTGTGCCCATGTGGGGTGTGAGCAATCAGATCGTGTGCCCATGTGGGGTGTGAGCGATCGGATCATGTGCCCGTGTGGGGTGTGAGCGATCCATAAACATTGTGTGCCCATGTGGGGTGTGAGCAATGGGTGAACATCGTAGGCCAGACGGGGAGTTACATTGGTAACGAGCGATGATTCCAATAAGTTCCTGAGTGAACTTGAGATGATTGAGTCGGTACCGCATTGCATTTGCATAGAGTCGTGAGTCGGTCTCTATGATTTTCATTTATCATCTTTGAAATTGTGCATTGATGAATAAACATGAATATGTAAGTTTATGTGGAATGATAAGAATTGTGAAGGTATGCATGATGAATATGCTTGGTTTTGTATATATATATATATACATTGTAATGTATATGAGGGAATTGTGATGAATTGTGGTGAGAATGTGGAATATGTGTATTTTTATGCTAAGATATATAATTATATGCATTGTTATTATGATAATATTTCTCACCCTTCTGCTGTTTTATGATGCTCTATGAGGCATTGCAGAGTAGGTATGCTGGTGGTCTTTTTGTGAAGCGTGTCTTCATTCTTTTGGTCGGTCGGCTCTGATATGTAGCACCGGGTAGCTAGGATGTATATGATTCTTTTGTGAAACATTTGTACATGTATCTGGTTGATGAATGTTTATGTAAACATGAATTATGTTGGTGGATAATACTTGATGATGTATATATGTTTGATGTTATTCAATGTTTAGATTTTCCGATTTGATTCTAAATATTGAGATGTGGGTGTAAGGACTAAGTTCCTCTGTTGCAAAGTTACCCCACTGTTGCATATCAATTGTTGAACAGGTGTTGAATGTTTTAATTTCATGTATAATGTGACAAACCTTTTCTATACTATGTTTATAATTATACTCTGACGAATTTTTTAATATGTGCCTAAATGTAAATGTGATTATTTGGGGGTATAGAATGGGGGTGTTACACCCATGCTTTGCTTTGGTTCGTGGCGTTGATAGATAGGTGTAACGAAGACATGGCTTGTTTTGTGTGGTTCGTTACGACTTGGGCAATTTGGAGTTTGAGGAACAATATTATTTTTAACAATGACATTTGTAGTCTTGATGACCTTTTCTTTCGTATCGTGATTGTCTCTTGGAGATGGCTGGACTTAGGTCGAAGGAATTGTTCTCTTTATGAATGGTTCAAACAACCTCTTGATTTTTTGTAATTGTTCTAGCTTCTGTTTTTAGGGTGTTGCTTTTTCCCTTCCGCTTTTGATTGGTGTTTGTTTTGGGTTGGAGAATCCCTTTTTCTCCCTTTAATACATCTTTGCTTATTAAACAAAAAAGATATTGGTGAAAATCAGCAATCAAAATGATGGTGAATGAGATACGGACTTACAGATATTTAATCCATCAAAGAAGGACATCAACATAAGGAATGACAACCAGATTGGCTCAATCATTGAGAAGAGCCAGTGACTTTAACACACCTCGTACTGCGATGTAGAACCCATAGACCCTTGGTTTACCGACATACATCATAGTAGTATATGCATTTTTATTTCGAGCTTCAACAAATGGAATTGCCAAATACCATGTCCCCAATAATAACAAACCAACAACCAACCAAAAAAGAATGCATCAACCACCATGATTTAAATTTGGATTTAATTAAAATACACTGACAGTGTAAAGAAGTTTTACACTGTCAGTCAATTATAGCCGTTAGATGTTAAAAGTGGTTTGATTTTTATTTTAAAAACTTACAAAGTCATACAAACGGATGATGGTGATGAATTGACAGTGTAAAATTTTTTACACTGTCAGTCATAGCAATTAATCCCTTTAAATTTAGTTTTCAACATTCCATTACATTATTATTTTATTTTATGAATAGTTTCCTATAAGGACAAAAATGAATGTATTACTAAAAATATTATTCTCCAATATAAAGCATAGTTCCTCAATAGAGATACATATACTCAGTGATTATGATAGATAAATCTATTCACAAACTGAGAAAAACTAATGAATTTCGATCATAGATTACCAACAGTGAGCAAACTGTAATTAACTCAATTAGAAGTATTGCAATGAAAAGTACTGTTGTATTGAATTTGTATGGCATGTAAGTAGCAGCTGAAAACCATAGTGCATAACATGATGAGTCTGAATGAAAAGTTTCCTTAAAAGGCAACATCACTAATGTTGCTTGCAGTTATAGATATTAAAAATAGGTGCTCCATCCATAATAAATTTATTCACCGAAAATTGAACGACTTTGTAGCACGACATTGTAGCAGTTGAAGTATGAATTTTTTTACGTAAATACCCCTAATTTTGGAAAAAATTCCCTAAATAACCCATGTTTTAAAAATATTCTCAAAATGCCCCCATTAGGGTTTTGGTTTGAACTATGTCGCCAATGGAATTGGCGACTCCCTTGTAGAGGTTGAACCATGTCGCCAATTCAACTGGAGACACCCTTCCAAGTCGCCAGTGCAATTGGCGACACAGTGTAAAGCTTGAACCAAGTCGCCAATCCAAGTGGAGACACCCTTCAAACTGAAATTTTTCACTATATATAAGGGTGTTAAGCTTGGTTTGTTCCACATCTCTTCTCACAACTTTGCTTTACTCATAAAATGTATCGCCGTCGTTGGGGTAAAGTTATTTTTTCGCGAGACAAGCCACCGATCGACATGATGTTTTGGAACATACAAGGTATCAATCAACTTATTGTTGTATGTTGTTTAAATTGTTATAACAAAGAGAAATGCATTAATGAAAACATTTGGTTACAACAAACGAAAAGATAAGATAAATTATGATGCAGATGTTCCTCCAACATTGGAATAATGTTTTTTGTTGTAGCTGGGCTGACGACAGATACTGCATAGTCGTATCATTTTATCAGCGATATCCATTTTGGTTCTTATACGCTTGCTGTTTGGGCGCCCTTTTTTCTTTCTTCTCATTTCATCGTTGTGCCAAAACATCATGTCGATCGGTGGCTTGTCTCGCGAAAAAATAACTTTACCCCAACGACGACGATACATTTTATGAGTAAAACAAAGTTGTGAGAAGAGATGTGGAACAAACCAAGCTTAACACCCCTATTTATAGTGAAAAATTTCAGTTTGAAGGGTGTCTCCACTTGGATTGGCGACTTGGTGCAAGTTTTACACTGTGTCGCCAATTGCACTGGCGACTTGGAAGGGTGTCTGCAGTTGAATTGGCGACATGGTTCAACCTCTACAAGGGAGTCGCCAATGGAATTGGCGACATAGTTCAAACCAAAATCCTAATGGGGGCATTTTGGGAATATTTTTGAAACATGGGTTATTTAGGGAATTTTTTCCAAAATTAGGGGTATTTACGTAAAAAATTCTTGAAGTGTTAACTTTTAATTCTAATGGAAAAAAACTACATTAAATAACTAATGAATTTGAACACTCCTTGTGCTGAAAGGCAATACATATAAGTGATTCCAGAGTTCAGAATCAAAAAGACATAGCATACAACAGCTATGAAAATCCAAATTATAAATAAGCTAATCAAAAGCACTGCATGCAACAGATTTTAAAAAGACTGTCCAAGTAATAAAATGCAGACATATAGAACCGATGATGCATAATAAACACAGAACCATTCACACCTATAAAAGAGTGAGCCATACAACAAAGAAAAAAAACATTCAAGTGGAATCAAAAAGAGGCATACAACACAGAAAACCATCCAGGCACTTTCTAAAATTAACAAACACCATCCTTTATCCCTTATCAGTTTCATTCTACCAAACAATAAAATCCAGTTTGTTGTGACAGACAAACACTATTATCTGCATCAATATTTCATGCCTGCATAGACAAGTCAGTGAATTAGACTTGAAATCTTATTTGCCAATGTTATAGTATACACACCAATGTTAATATTTTGATACTTGGATTTCTTTTATAATGTTGATTAAATCTTTACACAAGAGGAAAAATATTGTCCTCTAAGAACATGCCTAGGTTCCAAATCCTCTGTCATTTTAGTTATTGACTATCCCTAGCCTCCCTCCTCATCAAATTATTCTCCCTTACCCCAAACTAAGACTTAAAATTGAATAATTAGTATTCATCCGACAATACTCCACCTTTCACGTTACAATACTAACAAAAAAAAGTTGAGAGGTACAAACTACCAATTACAAAACCATATCAATTTTTGTAATTTGACAGCTTATGGTATACTTCATCTTACATAAACACCAAGAAATAGTGCATGGCTTACCTAAAAAATAAAATTTAATTGGTACATTAAATGTTCATACACCAAAACAAATTTTTAACCAAGCAAAAAATAAAACACTTTCAAGTTTCGAGCAATCAAAATATATCATAGTTATAGATTTTACCAGTATTCATAGAATCAACCACCAGAATACACCAAACCATAAAATAAATTACAAGTAAAACTTTGATTACATGGATTGATCTCTCTCTCTTTATACTAAGAAAAAGCATATGATTTCTTTCATGAAAAACCGCTACATTCTTCAAAAAGAACCAGGACATAACTGTCATCATCGACCAAATAAAAGTTTACATGTCGAAGAGCTCATTGTGCATGAAGATAACTTCATAAACCATTGGTTCTTTTTAAAGCAATCACTCTTGATTGTCACAGTCTCTAGTACTTTTGAATGTTGCATTATATATTTTACAAATTTGGACTCACAGTAGTTAATGTCTTCTGAGTTCGTGAAACATTCAATGCTAAATGTTTTAAGCTTTGAGGAAAGACATTCTGGAACAATGGTGGGATCGGGTGAAACCTTCAAACATTCCGAACAAATATATGTTGCACCCAAACTATTCAAAAATATCAACCGAATGTTAAAATGTTGAAGATTGGGAAAATGTGGGAATATTTCTATCAATGACCTGCACTCCCTCTTCAATAAGCTATGATAAAAAGTAAGTTCCATGCAAGTCAAATTGTGAAACATGGGAAGTGGTTTCCAAGTCATCCCCCATATCTGCGTGAGTTACACACACTAAAACATTAGAAATATATGCTCTAAAAATTAGTTAATTAATGTATACTCACTCAATGCAAAGAGTATAATGTTCAGAAGCGGAATATTCATACCTGTTCTATATGCAAAATTCTCATCTTACAAATCATCGTCATTGGAATATCGGTATTATAACAAATCCTTACTTTAACCAAATTAGGTAAAGCATTCAAGTTTTTCATGGGATCAATTGATTTTTCGGGGATACGTGATTTTGCATTCAAATCTTCTAGTCTAGGGCAACCATATAGAAACTTCACAAAATATTTAGGAGATTTGAAATCAACTCTATTCAAATGAAGAGTTTTGAGACAAGGAAAATCCACTTGACCAAAATCCCACATTTTTATGTTTTCCAATCTAAGAACTTGCAGCGTCTTACAATTGAGAATGCGATGAGGTAATTTGATACAACGCGGTTTATCAGACATGTCGAAGTTAAGATTCTTGAGTCCTCTTTGCATCACAAATTTAAAAATTCTATTGAATTCCCTTTGTTGGAAGCGAGAAGAGCTGCCTAATTTCAAGGTAAACGATTGGATTGAAGTGTTTTTGTCTCTCAAAGAGAACATGATTGAATAAACAAACTTGCGAAATGTCTCAAAGTCATTGAATGCTTTGTCATTGAAGTTGAGAGTAAGGATATAGTACCATACCGGTTTCCATCTCTTTGAGAGAATCATTGTGGTTGCCGCGAATTTGGTTGGAAGGAAAGAGAGAATGTGACAGAGAATTGACTCCGGCATGTCACTAATTCTGTCGACAGTTGGAATTGAACGGTCAGAAGACATGATTTGTAAAGGTGAATGGAGCAAGCAAGAGTAGAGGATTAGGGTTTTCTGCAACAATATATAGGGTTTTGTGTTGTAATTCGTATGAGATCACAAAACCATATTAGGGTTTTCTACTGTAACTAATTTATCAGATCACAAAAGTTAGGGCTACAACTTGTTTCATTAGCAGGTGGCGCTGGAATTGATTGACGCGGCGGGACGCTCGCTTTTTATATAAGCGGAAGAACTGGTTTTGGTAAAAAAAAAAAAAAAAACGAGGAAGCTGTTGCTTTTTGATTTTTTTCTAATTATATCCAAAAATATATTACATTCAATTCTAAATAAAACTAGTATGATATCCATGTCTTCGCACGGGTATCCATCAGTGACGCGCATTTGGCATAAAAATGATTTTTTATAAAAATAAAAAATAAAAAATAATTTAATAAAATTAATATATTTAATAAGTTTAAATATTTATAACATAACCCAAAAAAAAATACGTTTACATTTTAATATAATTCAAATTAAATAAATAAAACAATAGAATAAATAGGTTTACATTTTAAACTCATATAAATGGAACGTGTGCCAACCATCTTCCCCTTCACTCAACGAAGACAACCCTAACTCAAGAAGCCAACAACATGCGTTACTTGGACGGAAGAATCCGGTCAACACCGATTAAAATCTCAAGCGGATAATCTGTAAACAACTCAAACTGCGATTCTAAACTCTTCTCTCAGTTTATTAAAATATTGATAACATGTTTGTAACATATTTGTTCAATCCGTTGCAGATCATCTTCAGAATCCGAAAGAGACGAAGAATGGGTTAAAGCCAGAATCAAGGAACTATGTGACGAGGCGAGAGCTGGAAAAAATGTGAATACAAAGGCTGGAAGGAAGAAACACGGGAAAAAGGTAGATCATCCATATGTGAAGTCGGTAAACGCCGCAGGATCCTCTCGAACCAAAACACCTGGAGAATGTTCTAAACCGAAAAAGAGGTAATTTTTATAAAATGTGCATTGCATGCAACAGTAAAACATTAAAATCTGTGTTGTTGGACTTTGAGATTGTCTTGATTTGTTTGTACAACGCGTTCGATTCTTGCTCATGATATTTGTTGCTGCTGATTTCATGCATTAGTGATGTGGTAGCTAGCAAATCAAGTATTTTCCAAATTTTGAATATGTCTGTTTATATGAGTGGGTCACGCGTCATTTATCAAATATATTATTTAGTATACATGCTTTAATTGGTTTTCCTATCATGAGTTTAAAATCTGACATTTTGTAATGATATCTCAAGCATAATTCTTAACTGTGAAAGAACTGAGAACATTTGTTTGTGTTTAATATCCTTAGTCAAGCCAAGTTCATAACTTAGTGAAACACTAATCTAAATGTGAAGTTGTGTGTCGCCATGGTGAATGTAGGGCTAAATGCATCTTTGTGTGCACTTGTGACACAGTTGCTTTATATAGGTACAATCATGGAAGTGTAGACACAACACAGACATGTTGGTTGGATTCAGAATATTTCTTCCATCTCTTTATTGTTTTGATATTGATAAATATATACTTTATATTGTTCAAGTTGATCGGTTCCAACTGTAATGGTTTCTTTATCTTCAATATTTTGTTTATTTTGCGGTCTAATCATTTTGATCTATTTCAGTTTAATGACATTTTTTTAATACACCTGCATCAACCTTATGATGGTAATATAATGTTTTGAGTGTTGAGGTTAGCTCTCTTTTGTTCATGTATTCAAAGATGAAAAATAATAGCAATTTCAATTTGGTTAAAGAATGATGGAATAGTAGTGCTTAAGTTCTACTTGTCTTATCTTTTGAATCTAGACAAATGCATGATAGTATAACACTATTAGGTTAAATCTGCAGATATTTTGTATCATCTATTGCAGACCAACTACTTTCATGATGCAGTGTTTGCTTCCTTTGTTGTTAAGCCGACTTTGCTGTAGTTCTTGATTCAGTATCTCTCCTTGTACATGAAAGCTTAAGTGCTTTGTTTTTGAACTAACTCTTTGTTTCTGTCACAATTTTGCTTTGGCCTGCCTTCACTTCTAACCATAGTAGTAGTTAAAAGTTGTTTGTTTTATCAGATAGCATTAGAGTACATGTTATATGTGAAATTGTGATCTTAGATCCAGATTTGTTGCAATTTTATTTTAAAATGTTGTAATTCAAGTACCCATCACAAGGGTAGATTTTATTTAATATGTGACAACAGTGTTGTTTGTAAAGTATCTAAAATATAATTTTGCATCTTCAAGCAAGCTATATATGCTATAATAATTAAGTTTTGACGGTTTACCATAACACACCCAATCGACCCAAGAATATTATTGTTGTATTACTTGCAATGTCATGGAGTTAGGCCAGAGCATATTTTAAATACATATATTGGTTGAATGAGTTTGTGGAATCAAATGACTTTGATTTACATTTTGCTCTAAAATTATTGAGTACATATTTATAGGCCATGGGAATATTTTTGGGGTAAGAAATTTATTTAGATTGTTTTAATTGATAATGAGATATAAATTTCCATTGGATAAAGTTAACTTATAAATATAAATATCCTTCTTTCTGCATTACTATTGATAGGCAAGTGTGTGTGTCACATACTTATCCATGCTTATTTGCTGTCATAAGTATTGCTATATGTTTGCATGTAGCTCACATATTCATTCATGTTAGTGGTCTGATTTGGTTTATTGCAAACTACTCAATCTTGTTAAATTCAATCCAATTGTAGATTTGTAATAATGATTTGTGCACTGTAATGCAGGAAGGAGGTTGTTGGACAACTAAAAGGAATGTCAGGAACACGAAAGATGGTAGGCGGAAGTGTGTGCACTGGGGAAGTCGGTGATCAACGTACTGAGAGGTAAAGGAATTTTCTTGTATGCATGACAATTGGTTATTTAATTTGGGCATGTCTTTGCGTATCCATAGTATTAATAACCATTTGGTGTTTTATTTGCAGACGCGTTGAAACAATGGTGACCCCAATGGTATGGAGACGGTTCGACAGAAAGAGAATCCTGTATCGGGCATTTCAAATGCGTCGTATCAGTAGGGAATTGAGAGATAACTATGAAAGGGAAAGATCCCGATCTGAAGAGATGGTTGAAGCGGATGAGCTGCGCGTTGATGATCCCGTTGTCCGCCAAGAATGCAAATTGACACGACTGGTTAATGACGCAGAGGTTATCCGGAAAAATGCAAATTGAAGTGATATAAAATTGTATTTGAAAAGAATGCTAATCCAAATGTTTTTGTGTTTCTCTGTAGCAATTTCCTATGGGCGTAATAAGTAAATCTTTCCCCGAGCCCTAGAGTTTGATAGAACTCTATGATGTTGATTTTGATGCTACATATCATTGCGTGTTGAAGAAACGCAAGGATAAGGCTGAGATGTACATCTGCCGCGGATGGTATGAGTTTGCAGAAGCTCGGGCGTTGAGTGAAGGTGATGTGTTGTCCCTCTCAATTTAGTATCCTCCCGCGGAGCGTCTGTCAGTGTTCATGCAGAAACATTGGCCCTTGTAGGGATGCTGTTTGAAACTGGAAGGCGTATCTGTGTGTTGATGTCGGTGTTTTGGGTGCTTTGGGTGCAGATTTGGTAGTTTGTAGGTGTTGGAAAAAATGTTTTGGAATATTTACTAGAAGTATTTGTAATAGCTTTGTTTAAGATGTTGAAATAACCTGAATTGTTTGTGTTGAAGTTACCACTATAAAACAGTGTTATGTTTAATATGAATTCCATTTATATCGTGTTTTTTTTTTCGCATATGTTGTTGGAACAAAATGCTTATTGAGAAAGCTTGCTACAACGCCATGTTAACCATTGAATAATGTATCAGTGGGAATGTTAACACTTGAATAATGTATCAGTGGCATTGTTTGGCATATAAATTGAAATAGAAGTTGTTTGCCTCTGCCTCTTAGTCAATAGATCCAGACCTTTATCAATACTAACTGCCGGTAGAATAGCTCTTTTCAAAAATGTAATATAGAAATGCGATCCAATTTTCTCGCATTTATTTGAACACTAAAGAAAAATAATGCACACATAGGCATAGCTAAGCATGACAGCAAATGTTATGTTATATCATAACAGATTGTTTATAAAAACAACTCCAACATAATGAGTTGGAAGGGAAATTGAAATTGATCATACAACCATGTGAGAGTGTATAATGCAGGGGTCAGTATAAAGCAAACAAAACACAGAGGTCAGTATAAAGCAAACAAAATACATTTAACAATTACATAAACAAAATGTAAAAGATGAATTACATGCAAAGAGCAACACACACATGCATATCAAGAGAAGATGTATCATCTTTACTCTAGTAGTAAGTCTCATAGAATTACTTCATCTAATAACTACAATTGAAGGTAAAATAATCTTCAGTGTGTGAACTGAATTTTTAACGAGTTGTGAAGTTTATCAACAAACTTTACATGTTCGAAAGTATAACATGTTCCCATGGAGCAGAACTTTATAGCATACCTCATGTCCAAACTCGCCAGATAAAAAACAATGGGGTTTAATCGGATAGTAATTCAAAAGATCCTCGAGGCCCCTAGCATTCAGGCGAGTGAGGTTTACTCCCTGGATATAACCCTTGAGTCAAGTTGGATGTCTCCCATACTGATATATCTACAGGAAGATGAACTCCCGCGAGATGACAAGAAAGCAAGAAAGGTATGTAAACAAACCACCAAGTAAACTCTTTTGGATGGAAAACTTTTTAAGATGGGCAGAGCATGAAACCGCCCTAGTCTTCACCGATGTCCATAAAGGGCCCTGCAGTACTCAAATTATCCACAGAGCTCTAGCCCACAAGATGCTTAGGGTCCAAACGGGCACCTCCGTGCCCATTTGTCTGCTTTTTTACTACACATACGCATTAAAATATTAACGGATATCCTTATTTAATTTTGAGTTTAACTAAATTATTTATGTGTAATAGTTTTTCAATATGTTCTATCAATTCTTGGCTTTAATAGATAAAAGTTAGAGTTATTTTTAGTGAATTATAAATCATAAAACCTATTGAAAATTGGTATATAAGGAAATAATTATTGTACTAATTAATAGAAAGATAAAAATGTATTTAAAGCAAGAAGATATATGTTATTTTTAATGTTTTAGTATTCTACTCTCTCTCCCGTGTCCTTCTGTTAGGTTGTCTCCTTCTATTAGGTTTTTATAGTGTGCACATATGTCAAAAATATGTAGTATTTTTTTATATATATTTTATTTTATTTAAATTATTTGTATGATCAAAATTTCGGAAATGTATTTATGCATATTATGTTATCTTTTTATTAAATAGTTAGTAGATTAAAATAGAGGAATTGGTGAAATAATATTGGGCTGATATAGGCCGAAAACACGTGTATACTTTTTTGATATAGTATTAAAAAAAGGTAAATTATTTGCATAAAACAAAATTTTAAAATCATGTTTTAAATAAAGTAAAATATTAAAATGAAAATCAAACTATTAAAAGAATATTTATTTGCTTCTACAATGGGATCTAATATCTTTAAAATAAACTCTATCTTTATCTGTCAATTTCTGTACAAAAATAAATGTGCAAAAATGATAGTCTAAACTTTTATTTGAAAGATAATATTTCAAAGTTCACATACATGCTTATTTCTCTTACATACATGACTTTGTATTTATGGTGTTTAATTGATAAAATATATATACATTTTTATTCTATTGATTTGAAGTATCACAAAATCATATATTTAATTGTGTATTTATTGAATATAGTGTATGTTTAGATCTTGAAAGTGAAATAAGTAACTCTTTATCCTGAAGTTCATGACATAAATTATTAAAAATTAGAAGTTAAATTTAATTAAATATCAAATTTAACTGTGAAGGAACATTGATCGTGAATGCTGGATCCGATCCTGTAGAATCGCGCCGCCAAGTGCGTCAGGGATGCTGGTCGTATGGAGAGGAGGGGGGTGTACCTGCAAGGTACTCCGACGCTTAAGTAAGAAAGGGTCAGAGAAAAGGGGTCAAGTACAAAGTGTGAGTTCTTAGGATGAATATTGGATACCTGACCCTCTCAAGCCAGAGGGTTTATATAGAGCCCCCAGCGCGTGGCCAACGGTCCTATTTTCGGGGCGAAATAACCGTTTTCCCCAAAGAATAGGTAACTACCCAAACTAGCCGTTATGTCGGGCAGGGTGCCCAAAACTAGCCGTTATGTCGGGCATAGGCATGGTTCCGGGCATCTGCCCACAGCTGTTCGGGGAGCAATGAAGCCGTGCGTGACGGGCAGTAATTTCGGGGAGGAATGTTGCAATCCTTGCCCGGTTGGAGGGGCAGAAAGGTAACTTTTGCCCCTCTGTGGGTTGGACTTAGGCAATGTGGGCCGCTCTGGAGCAGAAGCATATTGGGCCATGTCCAGCCATTAGTCCAGTCTAGAACAGGAGCCCCCAAGTCGTTGCTCCCGAGCATGGGAGTGATGACTTAAGGGCAGTTCGTTGCTCCGGGGAGCTAGCATGGAGTCGTCGTTTGAAGACGAGGAGGATTGTCTCAATGTGCTTGTGACCCCTGGTGTCCGTGAGATTCGTGGTCATGACATTGTTGCTCGGTAATCGGGAGATCAATGGTCAGACAGAATTGGAGACGTTGGGGCGCCACGTGTGCCTAGAGCTCTGTGTAGCAGTTACTAGGCAATGATGGCTAGTGGATAGTCATCATGGCCTACGAGCGCGTGTTCGCACGTACCCCTTTGTATAAAAAGGGGAAAATCGTTCAAATTTGGAACTTTTCAGTCTAATTTTTCTTTGTTTCCTTCAGTACTCTTGCCCGTAACCGCCTTCCGCCTACTCCGACCACCGCGTCAAGCTTCGAGCAGCTTCTTTATTCTACTTAAATCAAGTAAGTTTTCTGATCTAGAACTTGTTCTACTCCTTTTGGTTGTTGATGTTAGGTTGCATGTGGTTAGGGCTAGTTTAGAGGACGAAATAGGTGGATTTCCGGCGATTGTTGGTGGTGGACGGCGGTTGTGCCATTTTTCCACCGCCGACATGTCGTCGGAGCTATTAGTATGTTTCAACGAGGAGGGTGGTTCACGACGATGTTGCGACAGCTATGTATGTGTGACCGCCGTGTCTGTTCATCTTCTGATTGGGTGAGGAGTTTTTCGGTAGAACATTCCCAGATTCCGGTGAAGCTTTGCGATTTCCGCCGAAGCTTCAAACGGAAACTGGGTGTGATTGCGGGGAAGCTCCTCGCTCTGGGATGATTAGTTTCGAGCGTCTCCTCGCGGGGAGGTTTCATCTTTTCCTTTGATGTTAGGGCTTAGGCCAGGGACGTTGTCCTTAGCCCTTTGCCCGCCCTTTCACTTGACTTAGCAGTGGAAGGGTGGATTTGATTTGCTGTCGAATTCACTTTCTTCTCTGCTTTTCAGGTGATTGTAATGGCAACGGGGCCAGATAGAGAGGTTATTATAGATACGTCCGAGGAAGAAACGGGCTCCGAAGATAATAGCAGCTTGACGGCTTCGAGTTCGGCGACTTCGAGTTCTTTCAGCAATGTCGGGGAGGAGGAAGAGTTGGACGACATGGACGAGGACGTCGACGGGTTCTCCGCGGAGGAGTGGGAGGTGGCCGAACCTTCCGAGCATGTGTCCACTTTCACAAAGTCCTTAGTGGACGTTTTCACAGAGGTAGGACCGGAGGGAGAGTGGAAGGTGCACTTCCCTTCCTTAGACGATCGTGTCTGTACGCACTTCGAGGACCGTTTTACCATGTATGAATACGCTTTCAAGGAGCTGGGTTTGAGGTTGTCGTTCACTGATTTTCAACAGTCAGTGTTCGTGCATTTAAAATTGGCCCCACGCAACTGTATCCTAACTCGTTGGCCTTCATCTGGGCGTTTGAGCTGGCGAGCATCTCTCCATAGGGGCTAATCTTCCTTTGTTCTTCACTGTCTTTCATCTCCAACGGCAGCTGTAGGGGAAGAAGTACGGCTGGGGTTCCTTGAAGCAACCCCGCAAGTTGTTTAAGCCCTTGTTGGATTCAATACAGACGTTCAAGGAGTGTTATTATGTTGTCGAGCCCCTGTCCGAAGCTGCCCAGGATAGTACGTATGTCTGGGAGATTGAGGTGGATGAAGACCGGAATGACCTGCACGAGGAGGAGGGAGGTTTATCGGGAGGAGAATCTATAAGTTCGCGTTATTTCTTTTCCTTGTATCTAACATACTCGTATTTTGTTTGTGCAGGTGAGATGCCTCAGGCCCACGACAGAGTTGTGAGGAATGCCCTTGCGAGGAACAAGGTCGGGGCAGCCCCTCTAAAGTCTCGGTTTGCTGGTGCCCGTGTTCCTCCTCCCGTACAGTCTGCTGCAGGGACCTCTTCTCCTACTCCTGCTCCCCGAGGGTCTCCTCTTCCTTTGACCGGCCGATCCAAGCGGCCAAGGTTTAATGACATTGTGGACCTTACTCGGGCGTTAGAGAAGGGGAAGTTCGAGCTTCCTCCTTGCATCCATGATCGGAAGTTCTTCGAGGGGAACTCTCTGATTGTGCCCCGGGCGGAGTCTCTTCTCTTGGAAAGTATGGATCGCCCAAGCAAGAGGGCGTTGGTGGCTCAGGACGCTTCTACCTTGGTCTGGATGTTGGAGATGGCAGCTGTTTATGCTGAAGGGGACTCGACAACTAAGGCTGAACTTACTGCTGCCCGTGCTACCATGGCGTCCCTCAAGGAAGAACCTAAGGGTGCCGACGATGCTCAGAAGAAAGCCGAGGAGGAGGTAGTTCGGTTGAAGGGGGAGAACTCGACACTGCCGGCAGAGAAGAAGTCTGCCGAGGAGTTGATCCAGTGGCTGAAGACAGCCAATGCCCCGGGTGACGATGAACCGGAATACGTGAAAGAATTGAAGACAAGATCCGAGCTGGTTGCCCGTTTGCTGACGACCGAGGATGATGGTATTGTCGTCGCGGAGGAGTCTTTCAAAAACATCGTGGCTCAATTGCGGGTGGTGAATCCCGAGCTTGATTTTTCCGACGAGGGTACCCACTATCTGGCGCACGTCGAGGATGGTCGGATCGTTATGCCCGATGCTCTCCTTTCTGAGGATCAGCCCGCGGAAGACCAGAGGCCCCAGTCCGAACCTGCCGAGCACGTGGAAGAGTGAGGAGTTTGTGTTTCTAATGTTGTAATTTGTCCGACCTGCGTGTCGTGTAACTGTTGTAATTTATTTTTGGGGGGCATGGCCCCCGTTTCATGTAACTTAGTACAATCGTGGCCCTTGCGGTCACTTATTATGTTAAATTATTACATGTCTAATTCTTCCATCTGCATGATTTTACTTGCTCTTATTTTTTGCTAAGTATTGTACTCATGCACGTTGTAAATGTATATCTGCCCGTGATTGGGAGTATTTGACTTGCGCAAATATTTTAGGGGGATTGCTCGTTGTAGATGTGTTCGACAGTGAGAGAATATCCTGGCGAGGTGCGGAGCTCAGGTCGTGTTTGAGGCCTGAGTTCGCGGCGTGAACGTTCTTTCGCGAGGACTTCCGTCGAGCAGTTACCTAGCTCGTTACTGAGCGAGGTTCTGCTTTATTCATATGCGACGCTTGTACCTAGACGTGCATAGTGGTCGGTAGCTGACGTTCGTCGTTGCGACGGGTCAAACCGAGAATTTAGTTGTAGTATTGTTTTAGCTTTTTAGCATTCCATGGTCGAGCAAGTTCTTCCCCAGTGAGATGTTCTAGGTAGTAGGCTCCATTTTCCATTTTTGCTCGGACGCGATAGGGTCCTTCCCAGTTGGCTGCTAGTTTGCCTTCGCGAGAGTCTTTGTGGTTTCTTCTTAGAACAAGGCTTCCCACGTCGAACTCTCGCTGTATCACCTTGGCATTGTGCCTGATGGTAATTTTTTGTTTTAGTGAGGCTTCACGGTGGGCTGCCCCAGTTCGGATTTCCTCGACGAGGTCTAGCTCTTCTCTCAATGATTCGCTGTTCATCTCCTCGTCTAAGGGCGACTCTGTCCGCCTAGAGGGCACGTGAACTTCGACGGGAATTACAGCCTCGGTCCCGTATGCTAGACGGAAAGGTGTTTCCCCGGTCGTTGAGTGTGGAGTTGTGCGGTATGGCCACAGTACGTTGTGCAGTTCCTCGACCCATGCCTTCTTTATTTTGTCCAGCCTTCGCTTGAGGCCTCGAAGGATGACTCGGTTGGCTGCTTTAGCCTTCCCGTTTATTTGAGGGTGCTCAACGGATGCGAAGTGCTGCTTCGTGCCTAGTTGGGAGATGAAGTCTTGGAACTTCCTGTCCGTGAATTGCGTCCTGCTGTCCGTTACTATCGCTTGGGGGATACCGAAACGTGCAAGGATGTTTCGTTTGTAGAAAAGCATGATGTTGAGGGCAGTTATTTTGGCTAGAGCTTTCGCTTCTATCCATTTTATGAAATAGTCTACGCCCACTATTAGGTATTTGTTCTGACTCGATCCTACCACGAAGGGTCCTAGGATGTCTCGGCCCCACTAGGAAAATGGCCACGGGGAGGAAATCGTCTTGAGCTCATTAGGTGGGGCCAGGTGCGTGTCCCCGTGTCATTGGCATTTATCGAATTTCTTCACATGTTCTTTTGCGTCGTACTGCATGGTCGACAAGTAGTACCCTGCTCGGAGGGCCTTTCGGGCAAGCAACCTTCCACTGAGATGTTGGTCGTTGATTCCTTCGTGTGTTTCACGCAGGATGTGCGCGACCATTTCTTCCTCGACACACTTGAGTAGCGGAATGGAGAATCCCCGCCTGTAGAGTTTATCTTCGACCAAGACGTAAGAGCAGGCTCTTCGCCTGACTGTTCTGGCCTTCTTTGGGCCGGGCGAAAGTTCGTCTTTGGCGAGATAGTTGTAGACAGGGGTCATCCAGCAGTTGTTGTCGCCGATCACCTGCACGTCGAGTATCGGGGAGGCCTTCTCGATGCTAGGTCGAGTAAGTACTTCCTGTATGACGGATTTGTTTCCGCCTTTCTTCTTTGTGCTGGCTAGTTTGGATAGCACGTCTGCTCGCACATTATGTTCGCGGGGAACATGTTTCACTTCCACTGTTGTGAACTTTGTCATCTCCTTCTTGACCAGGGCCAAGTATTCAGTCAGGTTGTCGTTTTTGGCCTGATACTCTCTCTGGACCTGGAGGGCCACGAGTTGTGAGTCTGTGCAGATGACGACTTCCTCTGTGCCCAGGTCCTCAGCCAAGCGTAACCCAGCGAGGAAGGCTTCGTATTCACCCTGGTTTTTGGAGGTTGGGAAGGACAGGGTGAGTGATACTTCAATGATAATGTCTTCATTGCTTTCCAATATGATGCCCGCACCGCTTCCTGCCGAGCTGGAGGCACCGTCTACTAAAATGGTCCATTTGCGTGCTTCGCTCGCGGGGGAGTCTGCAAATGTCATTTCTGCTACGAAGTCGGCCAGAGCCTGGGCTTTGAGAGCTTTCCTGCTTTCGTATTGGATGTCGAATTCGGATAGTTTCAACGACCATTTGAGCATTCGACCGACCATGTCTGGTCATCCGAGCAGTTGCTTTATGGGTTGATCTGTTCGAACCACGATCGTGTGAGCCAGAAAGTAGTGTCTTAACCTCCTGGCTGCGTTGATGAGGGCCAGCGCCACCTTCTCTATCTGTTGGTATCTTAACTCTGGTCCTTGCAGCGCTTTGCTCGTGAAATAAATGGGCTTCTGTCCGTCAAGTGTCTCGCGGATGAGAGCGGCGCTCACTGCTTCGGTTGCTACGGCGAGGTACAGGTACAACGTTTCGCCATTGTCCGGGCGAGAGAGGACTGGTGGCTCTGAAAGTGCTCATTTCAGATGGAGAAGGGCCTTGTCACACTCCTCGGTCCATTCGAAAGCTGCCTCTTTGCGGATGAGTTTGAAGAATGGTAGGGCGTGCTGGGCGGACTTAGCCACGAAACGAGATAGTGACGCGAGCATCCCATTGAGGGATTGGATGGATTTTTTGGACTTGGGCGTAGGAAACTCGGAGAATGCCCGACATTTGTTAGGATTGGCTTCAATTCCTCGTTCCGTTAAGTAGAAGCCGAGGAATTTTCCTGCCCAGACACCGAACGTACACTTCTCCGGATTAAAACGCATTTTGTATTTTCTGGCCTGTTCGAAGACCTTTCTCAAATGGGCAGTATGATCGGTTTCCTCGTGAGATTTTACGATCATGTCGTCCATGTAGACTTCGAGCATGTCGTCTATTTCTCCCCGGAATACCTTGTTCATCATTCTTTGGTACGTTGCTCTGGTGTTCTTCAGGCCGAAGGGCATTTCTATGTAGTAATAGTTGCCCGATTCGGTTATGAAGGCCGTATATTTTTTGTCGGACATTCCCATCGGAATTTGATTATAGCCCGAGTAGGCGTCCATGAACGATAAAAGTTTAAAACTAGCAGAATTATCAACAAGTTTATCAATATTGGGGAGGGGGTAGGCATCCTTCGGGCATACCTTATTGAGATCGGTATAATCAATGCACATGCACCATTTTCCATTATATTTTTTAACTAATACAACGTTGGACAGCCAAGTGGTGTACTTGGCTTCCGAAATAAATTTGGCCTCGAGGAGGTCCTTTACAACTTTTTCAGCAGCCTCCGTCTTCTCCGGATACTGCTTTCTCCTACGTTATGCTACGTCCTTGACGGCCGGGTCAATTGTCAGCTGGTGACAGGCGACGGACGGGTCCAAGCCGGGCATTTCGGCGGCTCTCCATGCGAAGAGATTGACATTCTCTCAGAGGCATGCTTTGAGCTGCTTCCTCGCAATGTCGGGCAAGTCTGCTCCAATCTTCACTCCCCGTTGGGGGTCTTCACCGAACAGAACGATCTCGAAGTTGCCATCCGGGATGGGGCACATCGGATGAGAGCTGCTGCTGGATGATGTGGATGGGTTGGCTGAAGCTGCTCGTTCCCCCTACTGGTCCTCTTCTGGGAAGCAACTGTCGAGGTCGATGGAGTCGACCTGGGGCAGAGGCTTGGCTTCCTCAGAGCTGCTTGGAAATGCTGGCTTGCTCGACGCTTTTGGCTTGGACGCAATGGCGTTGAGCCCTTTTGTAGCTGCCTCGAAACACCGTCGTGCAAATTCGATATCGGCGTACAGGGTGGCGACCATTCCTTTCGAAGTGTAATACTTCATCTTCAGGTGGACTGTTGAGGGTACCGCTACCAACTCGGCTAGAATTGGCCTTCCAAAAATGCACTGGTAAAGCGACAGGTAGTCGATTACCAAGAATTGCACCTTGATGGATCTAGCCGTCTCGGCTGATCCGAAGGTCACGATCAATTCGACTTATCCCCATGGCTTGGTCACTGATCTGTTGAATCCCTGTAAATCGGACCCTATATAGGGGGTAAGGTGCGATTCATCTAGCTGAAGCATTGAGAACAGCTGGGAGTACATGATGTCGACCGAGCTGCCCTGGTCGACGAGTATTCTGTGAACTTAGAAGTTCGCCATTCGGGCTCTAACGAGCAAAGGTATGCTTGAGTCCGGGGAACCCCCGAGGAGCTCCTCCCGGTAGAAGGAGATGGGGATATAGCCCTTCTGGGCCTGATCAAGCGTGGTCACCTTGTTGGAGCTCGTGCTGATCAGGTGTTCGAACTTTCGTTTCATGGAGCCCACAGTGACTTTGTTGAAGCCCCCTCCAGAGATGACCATGGCAGAGGGAAAAGTCTCCCACGGGCTGTGGCCCACGAAATAAGCAGGGGCGCTGAGCCCGTCCGGGACGTAGAATTCCTCTGGTCGCGATATGGACATAGCGACCTGTATACTGGCGTCTTCCGAGGAAGGTACCTCCTCCTCTATATTCTTGGACTCCTGGGCATCCTGCCGAGGAGTGTCCTTCTTCTTCGCGAACTATTTTAGGTGACCATCCCTGATCAATATCTCAATGGCATCCTTCAGGTGGATGTAGTCCTCTGTAGTGTGGCCGTGGCTTTTGTGGAAATGGAAGTATTTTGATTTGTCCACGTTTGGTCTGGCCAGCAGTTATTTGGGGAAGCGGACCCCTGCCTGCTTGAACTCCAAATTGGCACATTCGTTCAATATTTTCTCCCTGGAAACGGTCAGGGGGTGTAGTCATGGAAATTCCCGGAGGGTCCCTTGTTGTCGCGGGAGTCCCGTGGATGGTCCTTGCGCCTCCGTTCACCTCGACGAGATGTCAAGGCTTCTTCTCCTTTGGAGGCCCGAACATTCTCCTGATGGTGTGATGCTCGAACGTTACAGGCGCAGTCTTTTCTTCATACTGAATATGTGATTGGGCTTTGAGGAGGAGGGCGTCTAAATTCCTCGGAGGTGCGAGGCCAATGGCTTTAGGGAACTCGGAGCCCGGGCAGACCCCTTGCTCGAGAAAAAACTTCTTCATTTTATCTGTCTTCGGGACCTGCACTGCTTCCTTGTTGAACCTCTCGATGTATGCGCGGAGAGGTTCGTCTTTTCCTTGGATTATGGCCCCAAGAGAGGCCTTGGTCTTGGGGTGACGGCGAGATGCTGTGAAATGCCGTGAGAACATCCTGCCCAGCTGTCTCTACGAGGTAATGGACTCCTCGGGCAGTTACTTGTACCATGTCATTGCTCCCTTGCGGAGCGTGGTCGGGAACAGTCGGCATTTGATGGCGCCCCGTACGCCATGGTAGTGTAACAGCGCATCGATGTTCTTGATGTGTTCGTCGGGGTCAGTGGTTCCGTCATACGTGCCAAGTGACGAGGGTTTCTCCAAGCCTTTTGGGAGATGGGTAGCCATGATCTCCAGGGGCAACAGGCCGTGAGGCTTGTCGTCGCTGCTAGAACTGGTGTATGATGGGGATCGAATGGGATGTTCACGGCGGCGGTTCCTCGGGAGAGAAGGGGAGTGGTTCCTTCGTGGAGAAGGTGAGCGGTTCCTTCGAGGGAAAGGTGGGCGGTTCCTTCGAGGAGAAGGTGAGCGGACCCGTCCTTTAGACTTGACCGACGAATATTGCTTGTTCCTTCGAGTCCTCTTGCGGTCGTGAGCGGGCTGGTCACACGGGGAGATCTGGTCGCGCTTCTGGGCTGCGCGAGGGTCATGCTCTTGGCGCAGTCTTCGGTCGATGTCTCTCAGGGGCTGCGGGCTCCTTGATCGTCTCTGGTTCTTCTGCGTGGGAGGGGATCTTGGACGGTTGGACTCTTCTAACGCCCTGATCCTCTCGTTTTGCTACAGGATCAAGGTGTTGGTTTTGTTGATCGCCTCCAAGAGGGCTGCCACGGCCGGGTCGGCGTTGGGCGGAACAGGAACAGGCTGGACGTCAAGTGAAGGTTGATCGTTGTTACGATCAGCAGGGGTAGGGGAAGGAGAAGCAGTGGCTTTGTCCCTGAGGAAACGGGAATCTCGGAGGAGAGATGACTGGTCGTCAACGTCAGGTTTGTTGACGGGGAGGATGGTGGGTTGGAAAGCATCCTTGATGTGATCTTGGGAGGCCATGATCGTGATGATGTTTGAGGATTGTTTTGATCTTTGGTTTTTGAGGAAAGAAAGATGGGGAGAACAATGATTCCCACAGACGGCGCCACTGATCGTGAAGGCTGGATAAGATCCTGTTGAACTGGGCCGCCAAGTGCATCAGGGATGCTGGTCGTATGGAGAGGAGGGGGGTGTACCTGCAAGGTACTCCGACGCTCAAGTAAGAAATGGTCAGAGAAAAGGGGGCAAGTACAAAGTGTGAGTTCTTAGGGTGAATATTGGATACCTGACCCTCTCAAGCGTAGAGCCCCCAGCGCATAGCCAACGGTTCTATTTTCGGGGCGAAATAACCGTTTTCCCCAAAGAATAGTTAACTACCCAAACTAGCCGTTATGTCGGGCAGGATGCCCAAAACTAGCCGTTATGTCGGGCATAGGCATGGTTCCGGGCATCTGCCCACAGCTGTTCGAGGAGCAATGAAGCCGTGCGTGACGCGGAGTAATTTTGGGGAGAATGTTGCATTCCTTGCCCGGTTGGAGGGGCAGAAAGGTAACTTTTGCCCCTCTGTGGGTTGGACTTAGGCAATGTGGGCCGCTCTGGAGCAGAAGCGGATTGGGCCATGTCCAGCCATTGGTCCAGTCCAGAACAAACAATTTTCAAAAACAAAAAAATATCAAACCTGAATTCTGTGGAGTGAAACATTGAATTTTCTGTGAAATTATTTTAGAATGTAAAAGGAAACACTAAATAATTAAATAGATAGGTATGGAAAGGATGAGAATGAGATAACATCATAGAAATGACTTTAATTTATTCAATTTTCTTTGCCAGTTACCATTGCTCCATCTCAGTATTCTTTCTACCCATGCTTCTTCTATCCTATTTTGATCTAAAAGTACACTTTCTTCTTCATCCTTTTTTTCCTTGTTTTGCAAGTCCAGTCCCTTTTTAAAAATTGACTCCTTTTTTCTATCATCCACATGGACTTTCTTCTTCTCATGTTAATTCTGACAAATTTTCTAAACAAAATAAATTAGAATCAAATCAAAATTTGATGAGAAAACATAAGAATTTAATAGAAAAAATAAAGGATAAATATAATAACAAATAAGTAACATGATTGATTATTTCTCTAAAATCAAATGAAAATCCATATCATTGTTAATAAATTACACTAAAGATAAATAGAATATTATTGTCTAGTGAAAATCAAAATGAAAGAAAAAATAAAAACAAAAAAGTAAAATATTAGCTAATGTTAAATGTCAAAAATATATGACTTTTACTTCTTAGAATGGTGTCATCTAAGTTTTTTTTCTCCTTTCCAATCCTTTTTCATTTCATATTTCCTCTATCTCTTAAGGTTGTTAATCCTCCCTTGTTTCTTAATGTAACAACAACATTTGTTGTATGCAGTTAGCGTACAGTTTATAAGTCACACCTATCTTTAATGTATCAGCCTAGTAATTAAAAGAATAAAATAGAAAAAATAAAAGGTTATCCCATATTGTTGTACCTTTTATCTATGGTTAGCCTGTTCATAATCATTTATTCTTGTTGTTTTAGTGCTAAAGCCCCCTTTCAATTTGCATATACATTGCATGAATATTTTCTGATGTGTGAATGGTAACAGCTCTTGTAATTCTAACAGCCACTTTTAGTTTGACATCCATCAATAGTCTTCATCACCATCTCCCTATCAATTAACATTGAAAAATTAGAAGAAAAAAAATTTAAACAACTGAAAATCAGATACACATACATGACCAGAAGAAAAAAGACTATATTATTATAGGTATAAATCATAATTCAACATACAACATAAAACTAAAGAAGACAATGAATAAAGAGAAATATCAAGTGGTGAATGGAGAATAGTTACCTATGACATTAAAATGACAGTGAGAATAGTTATAGATTATTTGTAGCCAAAATAAACTGTCATTATACATATGGTAGAAAAAATGCTCATAATGTATCCAAGAAAAAAACTGTATATTAAAACTACTCATGCAGTCCAAGAAAAAAACTGTTTATTTATTTTTATTTGTTTGTAAAAATAGTTGTAATTGTTAAATAATTTATTAATTTATTAAATGGATTAGAATTGTTTAAGTTGCCAAGTGGCACATTATTGTGTAGTTTAAGTTGTCAAGTGGCACAATTAGTTGCTAATAAGAGTAATTAGGAGATTTAAAGACTACATTTTTTCTTATATGATAGATTTGTAATAGTACTGCACAAGGAATACAGAAGGATTTAATTGATATTTCAAGTGCTTATATCAAAATCAATTCAAATAAAAATATTAAATTTATTTTAAAATACTAAACATTGTAAAATATATTGAAATCTATTAATGTATTTGAATGTCATCAATAGAAAACTGTTATATTTAAATCAAATATTAAATAAAATTTTTAAATTGGTTCAAACCAAATTAATCGCATGTATATATTTTTATAATTAATTACTTTTTATTTTATTATGATATATTATATAAATTTATTATTTAATAATATTTATTTATTAAGTACTATTTATTAGTCCATGACTAAAAAATATATTAGTAGTATTTATTAATTTCGTTTAATCTATTTATTTTTATTATTTTATTTGTTTCAAATATATCAATCTTTCTTATTTTAAAATATTAATTTTTAGTATATTATATTTTATGATAAATTACAGTATTAGTCTTTATTATGAGAGAGAGAGAGAGAGAAAACGAGTGATGCACTGACAGTGTAAATTTTTTTATACTGTCAACCAATCACGACCATGAATCCCGTCAAATCACATTGTAATTTTAAAAAAACTTTAAATGCCATGACAAAATGATATGTTTTTATTGGATGACAGTGTAAAACTATTTTACACTATCAATGCATATCTATTAAACTCATATATATATATATATATATATAATCTTAAATAGAAGCTCCTGGACTAGTGAAACACAACACAACAAACCAAAAACAACAAAAAATAAATCAACAAGTTGCTCTATTAAAATTTTATTGCATTGTAAGTTTTTACTTTTTATAATATTTTATTCTTCAAATTGTATTTCTCGAATTTAATTTTTTTAGGTATAATTAGTTTCTAGGTCCTTTAACTTTTAGGAAAATTTCGCTTTGGTCTCCGAACTTAAAAAAGTTACATAATGATCCCTTAACTTCATTTTCGTTAAACCATTTGGTCCCTACCGTTAGTTTGTGTGAAAAAACGTTAATTATGGCTGAGGTGGCATGTCAGGTAAGCAAATGGTAAATTGAACATCCATTATCTGTGTTATAAACGCTCTAGGGTTCGTGGATTCCATCCAATGTTTAAAAAATCGGACTGGAGATCAAACTGGTGAAACTTGCGGTTTAAGGTTCAATTGGTTAAACCGGTTAAACCTACGATTAGGGATGGCAACGGGGTGGGGCGAGGGAGGGTTTAACTATACCTGCACCTGCACCCATGTAACAGACCCTCCCCCACCCCCAAACCTAACCGGAGGTAAAAATTTACCGCCCAGACCCACCCCAGTGGAGAATGGGTGCAGTCGCACCCGCCCTGCCCCCATCCGCAAAAAAATTGATATCTTTTTAGTTGCAATAAAAGTTAATAATTTAATTTAAAAAATTGATTATTTTAATAAATTAATAAATTATTTAATTAAAAACTTAGTAAATGAATATTAACTTGATTAATTTGATTATTTTAATTGCAATAAGGACATTAATAATTTAATTAAAAATATAATTAATAAATGAATATTAAAATAAGTAAAATAAGGGAATTAAAGTAAAATGAATTATCCGAGGGTGGGGCGGGTGCGGGGGCGGGCGGGTCTTATTATCTTTCCGCCCCGCACCCGTAGTTAAGAACCGGGTTTTCCCCGCACCCGCACCCACACCCAATTAAATCGGGGTTTCCCCATTAATTTTGGGCGGGTCCGGGTGGGTCCGAGTTTATTTGCCATGCCTACCTATGATCGAACCGTTTATTAAATAAACTAATAATATAAAATTAAATTTCATAGATATGTCACACATAATTATATGTTCACAACTTAATAAAATAAATATTTCAAAAATTCATTACAAATTTAATACAACAATATCGATAATACATAACATAACATAGTTCTACACTTCATTTCAACCATCATTTAAGAATATTTTGACCAAACTAAAGAATTATAATAAAATAAATTAAAGTAATTCAAACCGAAATAAAAATAATAGAATATAATAACTAAAATAAAGTTTGAATAATTAAGAATACCTAAATTAAATAACATAGAATACCAAAATATAAATAATACAATATACTTCAATAAACAAAAAAAAATGAATTTGAGTTGAACTACGACAAACAAGAATTAATTGGCAACAACAAACAATATTGACTTGAACGACAATCAATATTGAGTTGGACATTGTGACTATGTTTGAAAGTGACGACATGATGATGATGAAGTATGGTTGAAAGAAAACCTATAATGGAGTGACAAAACTTAAAAGTTTGTATGGTTGTAAAAAACACACAGAGTTCTTTTTTTGTGATTGGGAAATGTATGTTAAGTTTTGATATTAACATATTAAAATTAAAAATGGTCAATTTGATGCATTTTTTATGAACCTGACACTTTTACAAAACCGACTCCGGTTCTTTGGTTCGAATGGTTTTGGATGGTTCAACCTGGTTTTTTCAGTTTAGCTCTAGTATTTACCCACTAGCAGTTTTAAAAGGTTGACCCAACCGAATTCATCTTCGGTTTTCGGTCCAACCGGTTGAACTGGACGATTCGGTCCAGTTTTTAAAATATTGGTTCCATCTTTCATTTACAGTGTTCAACCATATTTCCTCCATCTTCCATTTTCTTCTCCAAATTAGGGTCAAATAAACATTTTCTTTCTTCCATCTTCCATTTTCTTCTCCAAATTAGGGTTCAATGTCAAAGATTGTAAGCAATGCTTCAACGTCAAACAACCTGAGCTATGATACATCTGGATCTGTGCTTTGTAGAAACAAGAGAATTGAGTGTTTTTGCAAGATGAAAGTGTTCTTCGAAGTGTTAATGATGTGAACTGTGTCAACTATGGGAGAAAATTCTGGGGTTGTAGAAATTACAGAAATCACATGGATAAGGGTTGTAATTTCTTCAAGTGGTTAGGTGATGTGTTTGTTGATGAAAGGGATTTGAAGCTTGAAAGACAAAAGAAGAAAATTAACAAATTGAAGAATGAGGTAATCTACACTAGAGGATGGCTAAAATGTCCATTGTGGTTGGGATGTTGAGCTTAGGGTTGAACCTTGTGTTTGTAACAATTTATTTCAATTAGAATCGGGGTAGTTCAATGTTATGTTTTAAAATTTTCAATGTATTCATAAGGTGGTTTAATGAATATTGTTAATGTATATTTTAACACATTACCAATGTTTCTTCATTATTCTCTGTTTTATCTGTGATACATAACTGGTATAAATTTGTCTCTGAATTTCATCTGTCAAAAATACAGCTTAAGGACCTTATGGAAACCATACAGTAAGACCAATTTGCAACAAATTATAAAATTAATGGACTTTATGGAAACCATACAGTAAGATAATTTGGCATTATATTTCATTTATACTTTCATTAACAGATTAAAGTCTGATACGTAATTGGTTCAATAACAAAAGGCCATTATAAGGCATTAATATAACATTCCCAAATGTGATACAAAAACAAAACAAGATAGGCCATTGTCAATAAGCCATTAAAAGGCATAACAAAATGACATTACAAAATGTGACCAGACATCATAACCAACATCAAGGTTGACTTGAAAGAGGCTTGCCACCTTTATGAATTTTTTTTCCGTTTTGGATGGTGGATGACTTGTAACAATTGGTGGTGGTGGCTGAGTTGTTCCTTCTTGTACCTGGCTTGAACAGTTGGTGGTGGTGGCTGATTTGTACCTTCTTGTACCGGACTTGATACATTTGTTGCTTCTGGTTCCCGAGTTGTTCCTTATTGTACTTGACTTGGAGGAGCTTGTGGTTATGGTAGTTTACAAGTGCCGTTGTTGTGACCATCCTTATGGAAACGGCTACACATGTCTATTTCATGAGCAGGTTTTTGTTGAAATAGCATCCTGAATGCCCTTGTTGTTTTAAATTGACTCTGATATTTTATTATTTTAATATTATTATGTCGCGGGGGTTTAGGGTGTTACATGTTATACCGATGCTCAATGTTGACAATACTTTTTTGAAACGACACTTTGATTGAACCTAGCTGCAACTTCAGTATGGTATTCATAGAATCACAACTTCGGCATAAATCTCCCCGACTTGAAGTCAACATGTTTTTCAGTCTCGAATGAGCAGACTCCGCCCTAAACCGCAATAATTTATCTATAATTAGAGAACAATTTAAATTATGCTTAGTAATATCATCGAAAAGAAGTTAGTATACCTGTTCATTGTTGTGTTCCCTAAATGAGTGACTCTATTAGTCCAAGCAACCATAAACCTTTATTTATACGGTGTCAACCATGTTTTATTCACATATTTAACAAACAAAGGTATACGAGCATAAACAGTCTCAAAGTGCTTCAAGTGTGCGAGATACTCACTTTCTCTATTAGCATACATGATGTTTTTCCATAGATCTATGACATGTTCATGTCTTTCTGATTTAACATACTCCTTACATTTCATGCTAACATTTTTGGTTATGTGGAAAAAACACAACAAATGTGTTGAATTTGGAAACACAACTTGAATTGCATTCATCAATGCAAGCTCTCAGCCCGTCACAACATTGGGTAGAAATTTCTCAGAAGAAAGCAACTCTTTGAGTTTCTCCAGTGCTCATGTGTAGTTTTCCTCCCTTTCATGTTCCAAATAGGCAAACCCTACCGAAAACGTCAACTTTGTTGATGTAACGCCAACAATCTCAAGCAATGGTAACTGGTACCTGTATGTTCACGATTCAAATAATCAAATATCTGATAAATCAAAGTATTTCAAAATGGTATCAAGGTAAGAACAATATACATGTTACCTATTGGTCTTGTATGTACAATAAAAAATCAACACCAAGTGAAACATATTCAACAACTTCACTGAATCAGAATGTATCTATAAGATATCAGTAACAACATTTGAGTCTTCCCTATTTCTTGTCTAGCACATGTACTTTTCTTTATGAATAAGAGTCAACAACATTTGCATTTCCGTCACTGAACCTCTCTTGCTTGCATTGTACGTAGCTCTAGCATTATACACTTAGGTAACACTAGTGAGGTTTTCTGGATCTTTGTCTTTCAAGGCAGAAACTATGTACCGTCGAGCCATGTTGTACTTTGTCATGTCCTTCTCAAACTGTCTCTCATGATCTTTTAGACGACCCAATATGCCATGGCCATCTAAATTCTCAGATAGTTTATGATTGTGAAACCCACACCTAACATTCACCTTCCAACCAATACCACTTGGCAAAGATCTCAGCCTAAAAGGACATTTCACTTTCATACTATAAAGGCCATCCTTGTTTGAAGATTGACTACTTTCAGACGTATTTTTTCTTTTATAATTTCCTTCTCTCTCACAACCCATAATCAATTTATCCTTCCTACCACGTTGACCATTTACAGTATCACAACGAACATTCACAACTATAATACCATATTGTTTGCCAATATGCTGTGCTCATGCTAATACTTCAGCCCGACTATGAAATATTTGTCGTTTACATTACATAAAAAGTATAGTATCAATATCATATAACGCAACGAAAATATTAAATTTGAACTTGTTACATAGAAAACATACTTTGTCTGTGGTGAAGAACTGCGTGCAATCGCTACACGAATCCGTAGATGACCCTGCCGGTTCCGGACCACACAAAGCAAACATTTTTGAACTAGGAGCTCTGTTACCAGAAATTTCAAGTGCAAACGGAATTTCTGGTATACCGAATATTTTGAAATTTTCGGAAGTTTTTGCTATGTAGTAGAAATTTTCAAAAATTTTGGTATTGTTGTCAAATTTGTAATAATATTCACCCGATATTTTGGAATTTCTGATAAAAAAAATCAGATATTTACAAATTTCTGGTAAAATATACCAGAATTTCTGATATTTCCGGTACAAACACGGGAATTTCTAAAATTTGCAAAAATATACGTACCGAAAATTTAGAAACAACTATCGAAAATTTTGAAATTTTAAATAAAAAAAATGAAATTTTTTATAAAAATAGTAAAATTTTTAGGTAAATAATAACATGAATATTTTTGGAATATTAAAAATATAAGGGGTACCAGATATGAAATGGGGGTGAGAGGTAGAATCTCCCAATTCTTGTTATGTGTTGTAATTTAAAAGGTGGCCTTATTATGTTCTTCTCAGTCCACCAGACCTAGGTATGGAATAAGTGTTTGAAATAACACGACATATTTTTTTTGTCGCGTTATACTAAATTTTGCTTTGTTAGGGAAATCTCACTTGGTTTTCTAGAGATGGTTTTTCTTTATATGTTAAAAAAGGGATTTTGAAGTGTTTCATTGTGCTTTTGTTCGGCTATTCGATTATCAAGGGGATTTATTCTTTCTATTTAGCTTTGTGTGTGCCTGTCTTATATTGGCAATAGTTTATCATATATTATGATTTATATTTGGCTGTATTAGATGAATTAATTTTACTATTAATTAAAAATAAAATGTTAAATAAAATTAATTATAATAATTTAATGTTTTTACATCTTAACAAATCTAAATAATATTAATTTCATAAAATTATTTTTATTATATTTATTTTTACACGACCTGATCGCTCACACCCCACACGGGCACACGATCCGATTGCTCACACCCCACATGGGCACACAATCATTCGTAATCATCGCTCACACCTCACATAGGCACACGACGTTACGACGGATTCTCATTAGAATCGCTCAACACAAGAATGTATTTCATGATGCTTCATATGCAAAATGACACAAGACATTCTTGAAATGCATACATATTCACAATATAGTCATGCATTCATCTCATACAATCACATACAATCTAGATACATTCACATCAATGCACTATTGTATGATTCATATTCAAACACACAGTCAAAACGGTAAAAGTCGCTAAATAGCACTATTCCAGACTTTCCGACATAATTAAATCGGCTAACGATTTTCAAAACATCATAATAAGAAAGTACAGCTCAATACCTTTCCAACGACACCAAGAATGTAAAAATCGGATAATCGGAACAAAAGTTACGGACGAAAACGAAAACGACATTTTGGAAAATCCCATTTTTACATTCCTCCTGTCCATACGCGTATGCCCAATGCCCATACGCGTACGGGCATAGCTCATTTCCTTCATAAATTCCTCGTCTCCAAGTCCATACGCGTATTGGCCCATGGCTCGCCCATGTTACGAGTAATGCCCAAATTCATACGCGTATTGGCCCAAAAACAAGTCAATGATACGCGTATCGCCTTGGCTCATACGCGTATGGACATGCCCCTTACGCGTATGGCCAGAGCATACCCAGAAAAATTCTGCAGAATGAAGTTCTGCGTTTTCCACTCCCCAATCATCCAAATCTTCACCTAACACTCAGAAAAATGCCAATTTGATGTATAACAATACATACCAATCATGTATAACCAACAATGAACACAATCAACATGAGTTTTAATACATTTGGATCAATTACTAATCAATTTCTCAAAATGGTTTATACCCAAAACTCATAAAATCAATCAACAACAACAACAATTCATACATAATCACATACATTGATAAGATAACAATGTTTCACACCCTTACCCGGATTCCAACCTCGCTAATTGATCGATCTTGATGATTTTCCTAGTCTTCCCAACTTTCTGCTCTTCTTTTCTCTTCTTCCTTTTTCTTTATCTTCTTTTTCTCTAATTCTCTTTTCTCCCTCTTTTCTCTCCTTTTTCCCACACAAACACTTAATTCATTTTAATCACATAAATTCTAATTCCACTACTTTTCTAACTTATCATTAATTGAGAAAAGTCTAAAATACTCTAAATTCTAATTTCCCCGAAAACTCTCGAAAACGGTAAAATAGTATTTAACACACCAATTTAACAAATAAAATAATTTATCACCCAATTAAAATAAAAGACTCAAGAATAATGGAATAATCAAAATCGGGGCGTTACAACTCTCCCCCACTTTAGAAATTTTCGTCCTCGAAAATAATACTTGATTCAAACAACTCCGGATACGACTCTCGCATCCCACTCTCTAGTTCCCAAGTCATATTGCCTTCCGCAACACCTCCCCACGCTACTTTCACCAGCGCAATATCCTTGCCCGTTAGTTTCTTAACTTCGCGGTCCAAAATCCTAACCGGTAAAGCTTCCACCGTAAGGTTATCTCTCACTTCAACCTCATCCATAGGAATAACATGTGACGGATCCGGAACATATTTCCGAAGTTGCGAAACATGGAATACGTCATGTAAATTCGAAAGGTTCGGAGGCAACGCCACACGGTAAGCCACAACACCAACTCGTGAAGTAATCTGATACGGACCAATAAAACGAGAAGTCAACTTCTTCGACTTCAAAGCACGACCCACACCCGTAACCGGTGTAACTCTCAAAAACACATGGTCGCCTTCTTGAAACTCAAGATTTTTCCTTCTCTTGTCATGATAGCTCTTTTGTCTACTTTGAGAAGCTTTCATCTTCTCCCGAATAAACTTCACTTTCTCCGTCGTTTGTTGTACCATTTCCGGTCCAACTATCGTCCTCTCGCCGGTTTCATGCCAACACAAAGGTGTTCGACATCTCCGACCATACAAAGCCTCAAATGGTGCCATACTTAAACTCGAATGAAAACTGTTATTGTAGGTGAACTCAATCAACGCTACATAACTATCCCAAGCACCACCTTGCTCGAGTACACAAGCACGCAATAAATCCTCCAACGATTGAATCGTCCTCTCGGTTTGACCGTCCGTTTGCGGATGATAAGCCGAACTCAATCTTAGCTTAGAACCCAAAGCCTTTTGTAAACTCTCCCAAAACCTCGATGTAAACCTTGGATCTCTATCCGATACAATACTCTTAGGAACTCCATGTAACTTCACAATCACAAGAACATAAATCTCGGCTAACTTCTCCAAAGGATAACTAATATCAATTGGAATAAAGTGAGCAGATTTAGTAAGCCTATCAACAATTACCCAAATAGCATTATGACCTCTTTGTGTATTCGGCAATCCCGTAACAAAATCCATCGATATACTATCCCATTTCCATTCCGGAATATCCAACGGTTGCATAAATCCACTCGGTTTTTGATGTTCCACCTTAGACTTTTGACAAGTTAAGCATGCATACACAAATCGAGCCACATCCCTCTTTAAACCGGACCACCAAAAGATCTTCTTCAAATCTTGATACATCTTATTCGCACCCGGATGAATACTTAAATTACTTCGGTGTCCTTCCTCTAGAATCATCTTTTTCAACTCCACATCCTCGGGAATACAAATACGACCACGGAATCTCAAAACTCCATAATTATCAACCTTGAAATCCTCATTCTCATTCAACATCAAATCAACGAATTTCATGTCCAACTTTTGCTTTTCACTAACCGTTGCAAGAAAATCATTCGTAACATGTAGCATACCAAGTCGTACACTTCTCGGCGTCATTTCACAAAGCAAACTCAAATCTCTGAAATCCTCCAAAAGTTCCCATTCTTTCATCATCAATGCGGATATATGTAACAACCTCCGACTTAAGGCATCGGCCACCACGTTTGCCTTACCCGGATGGTAATTCAAACCAAAATCATAATCCTTCAAAAGTTCTAGCCACCTCCTTTGTCTCATGTTCAATTCTTTCTGATCAAATAAATATCTTAAGCTTTTGTGATCACTAAAAACTTCAAATCGTGCAACATAAAGGTAATGCCTCCAAATTTTCAAAACAAACACCACGGCCGCTAACTCCAAGTCATGTGTAGGATAATTCTTTTCATGCACTCTCAATTGTCTAGAAGCATATGCCACCACTTTTCCATCTTGCATCAAAACACCACCTAAACCTGTCAATGAAACATCACAATACACAACAAATGGTTCATTTGGATTAGGCAAAATCAAGATCGGAGTCGTTGTCAACCTTCTCTTTAACTCATTGAAACTCTCATCTTCATCATCTTCCAAAGAAGGAAACCTTACTAACTTGTGATAGCAATCTATATGAACTCGATTAAATTGCAACCAGTTCATACCCAAGATCACGTCCAATCCCTCCAACGGCAAACATACTAAATCCATAATGAAGTCTTTACCATACATGGTCAAAGGACAACTTACACACACCAAAGACGTAGTTACCGACCCTGAAGCAGGAGTCTCAATAACCATCTCAACACCCATCAAAGTTGACGCAAGATTCAAACGCTTCGCGCACTCAGACGAAATAAACGAATGAGTCGCTCCCGTATCAATAACAGCAACTAAAGGTGTACTATTAATAAAGCATGTACCTTTAATCAAACGGTTTGCATTCGTAGTTTGAGTCCCCGCCAATTCAAACACCTTTCCGCCCGCTTGAGCTTGTTTCTGCTTAGTGCACTTAGTACTAATGTGACCCACTTCTCCACAATTATAGCACTTCACCATATTCCTTCTACAATCTGTAGCAGCATGCCCAAGACCACCACAATTAGAACATTTCGCTACAGGCTTCCAACACTCAAATGATTTATGACCCATTTCACCACATTTGTAACACCTAACAACACCGGAACCTCCTCCTCCAGATCTCCTATCAAAGCTTCCCCTATGCTTGCCCTTATCAACGGGTGTCACATAAGGTCCACCTCTAGCTTGTTGCTTCCCCTTCCTCTCATTCAAACTTTTGTAATGTGTAGAAAGAGCCTTACTATCTTCTTCGAAGATTCTACAACATTCCGTCAAATCCGCAAACCTCCTTATCCTTTGATATCCCACAGCTTGCTTAATCTCAGGACGTAAACCATTCTCATATTTAATACACTTTGAGAACTCAGCAGTAATCGCAGCATAATGAGGATGGAATTGAACCAACTCCACAAATTTAGCACTATAGTCCACCACAGACATACTACCTTGTTTCAGTTCAAGAAACTCCATCTCCTTCTTTCCCTTCACACTCTCAGGGTAATACTTCCTCAAGAATTCAGTACGAAATAAATTCCAAGTTACCTCTTCATCATCCACTTCAAGAACTTCACGCATACCGACCCACCAATCGTCGGCTTCTTCCTTCAGCATGTGAGACCCAAGCCTCACCTTATTCTCCTCCGCACAGCCCATAACTCTGAAGATTCTTTCAATCTCTTTCAACCACAATTGAGCTCCATCGGGATCAAATCTTCCTTTAAAAACCGGTGGTTGATTCTTCCTGAACTCGTCATTAGCATTCACGTTCGGCGCACCTTGCACCGCCCTAGCCATTGCTTCCAAAGCAGCAGCCATCGCATTGTCGTTTCTACCAGCCATCTTCTGATTATTCCCAAAAATGACAACAAGGTTAAACAACAGTTCAACCAACACAACAACAAGACAGACACAACTGACTCAACTCTGGCTCTGATACCACTTAATGTAACCCCCCCTTTCTATACCCCCAAATAATCACATAAATCATTTAGGCACATATTAAAAAAAAATCGCCAGAGTACGATTAAAACATAGTATAAAAGAGGCATGTCACATCATACACGCAATTAATACATACAACACCTGCTCATTCTATTGATATCCAACAGTGGGGTAACTTGTCACAGAGGAACTTTGTCCTTACACCCACATCTCAATATTTAGAATAAAAGCGGAAAATCTAAACATTGAATAACATCATACATATATACATATACATATATATACATCATCCAGTATGAATCACAAGCAACATCATGTTTATATACACAAATTTATCAGCAAGATACATATGCAAATGTATCGCAAAAGAATAATATACATCCTAGCTACCCGGTGCTACATATCAGAGCCAACCGACCAAAAGAATGAAGACACGCTTCACAAAAAGACCTACAGCATACCTACTCTGCAATGCCTCATAGAGCATCATAAAACAGCAGAAGGGTGAGAAATATTATCATAATAGCAATGCATATAATTACATGTATAAACATAAAAATACACATATTACACATTCTCACCACAATTCATCACATTTTCATCCATATACATCACAATGTATATATATATATCCACCAAGCATATACATCATGCACACTTTCACAATTCTCAATCATTCCGTATAAACATACATAATTATGTTCATTCAACAACACATCATTATAAAGATGATAAATGAAAATCATAGAGACCGACTCACGACTCTATGCAAATGCAATGCGGTACCGACTCAATCTTCACTAGTTCACTCAGGAACTCTGCTGGAACCATCGCTCGTTACCGAAGTAACTCCCCGTCGGGCCTACGATGTTCACCCATTGCTCACACCCCACATGGGCACACAATGTTTATGGGTCGCTCACACCCCACATGGGCACACGACCCGATCGCTCACACCCCTCACGGGCACACGATCTGATTGCTCACACCCCACATGGGCACACAATCATTCGTAATCATCGCTCACACCTCACATAGGCACACGACGTTACGACGGATTCTCATTAGAATTGCTCAACACAAGAATGTATTTCATGATGCTTCATATGCAGAATGACACAAGACATTCTTGAAATGCATACATATTCATAATATAGTCATGCATTCATCTCATACAATCACATACAATCTAGATACATTCACATCAATGCACTATTGTATGATTCACATTCAAACACACAGTCAAAACGGTAAAAGTCGCTAAATAGTACTATTCCCGACTTTCCGACATAATTAAATCGGCTAACGATTTTCAAAACATCATAATAAGAAAGTACAGCTCAATACCTTTCCAACGACACCAAGAATGTAAAAATCGGATAATCGGAACAAAAGTTACGGACGAAAACGAAAACGACATTTTGGAAAATCCCATTTTTACATTCCTCCTGTCCATACGCGTACGCCCAATGCCCATACGCGTACGGGCAGAGCCTATTTCCTTCATAAATTCCTCGTCTCCAAGTCCATACGCGTATTGGCCCATGGCTCGCCCATGTTACGCGTAATGCCCAAATTCATACGCGTATTGGCCCAAAAACAAGTCAATGATACGCGTATCGCCTTGGCTCATACGCATATGGACATGCCCCTTACGCGTATGGCCAGAGCATACCCAGAAAAATTCTGCAGAATGAAGTTCTGCGTTTTCCACTCCCCAATCATCCAAATCTTCACCTAACCCTCAGAAAAATGCCAATTTGATGTATAACAATACATACCAATCATGTATAACCAACAATGAACACAATCAACATGAGTTTTAATACATTTGGATCAATTACTAATCAATTTCTCAAAATGGTTTATACCCAAAACTCATAAAATCAATCAACAACAACAACAATTCATACATAATCACATACATTGATAAGATAACAATGTTTCACACCCTTACCCGGATTCCAACCTCGCTAATTGATCGATCTTGATGATTTTCCTAGTCTTCCCAACTTTCTGCTCTTCTTTTCTCTTCTTCCTTTTTCTTTATCTTCTTTTTCTCTAATTCTCTTTTCTCCATCTTTTCTCTCCTTTTTCCCACATAAACACTTAATTCATTTTAATCACATAAATTCTAATTCCACAACTTTTCTAACTTATCATTAATTGAGAAAAGTCTAAAATACTCTAAATTCTAATTTCCCCGAAAACTCTCGAAAACGGTAAAATAGTATTTAACACACCAATTTAACAAATAAAATAATTTATCACCCAATTAAAATAAAAGACTCAAGAATAATGGAATAATCAAAATCGGGGCGTTACAACTCTCCCCCACTTTAGAAATTTTCGTCCTCGAAAATAATACCTGATTCAAACAACTCCGGATACGACTCTCGCATCCCACTCTCTAGTTCCCAAGTCATATTGCCTTCCGCAACACCTCCCCACGCTACTTTCACCAGCGCAATATCCTTGCCCGTTAGTTTCTTAACTTCGCGATCCAAAATCCTAACCGGTAAAGCTTCCACCGTAAGGTTATCTCTCACTTCAACCTCGTCCATAGGAATAACATGTGACGGATCCGGAACATATTTCTGAAGTTGCGAAACATGGAATACGTCATGTAAATTCGAAAGGTTTGGAGGCAACGCCACACGGTAAGCCACAACACCAACTCGTGAAGTAATCTGATACGGACCAATAAAACGAGAAGTCAACTTCTTCGACTTCAAAGCACGACCCACACCCGTAACCGGTGTAACTCTCAAAAACACATGGTCGCCTTCTTGAAACTCAAGATCTTTCCTTCTCTTGTCATGATAGCTCTTTTGTCTACTTTGAGAAGCTTTCATCTTCTCCCGAATAAACTTCACTTTCTCCGTCGTTTGTTGTACTATTTCCGGTCCAACTATCGTCCTCTCGCCGGTTTCATGCCAACACAAAGGTGTTCGACATCTCCGACCATACAAAGCCTCAAATGGTGCCATACTTAAACTCGAATGAAAACTGTTATTGTAGGTGAACTCAATCAACGCTACATAACTATCCCAAGCACCACCTTGCTCGAGTACACAAGCACGCAATAAATCCTCCAACGATTGAATCGTCCTCTCGGTTTGACCGTCCGTTTGCGGATGATAAGCCGAACTCAATCTTAGCTTAGAACCCAAAGCCTTTTGTAAACTCTCCCAAAACCTCGATGTAAACCTTGGATCTCTATCCGATACAATACTCTTAGGAACTCCATGTAACTTCACAATCACAAGAACATAAATCTCGGCTAACTTCTCCAAAGGATAACTAATATCAATTGGAATAAAGTGAGCAGATTTAGTAAGCCTATCAACAATTACCCAAATAGCATTATGACCTCTTTGTGTATTCGGCAATCCCGTAACAAAATCCATCGATATACTATCCCATTTCCATTCCGGAATATCCAACGGTTGCATAAATCCACTCGGTTTTTGATGTTCCACCTTAGACTTTTGACAAGTTAAGCATGCATACACAAATCGAGCCACATCCCTCTTTAAACCGGACCACCAAAAGATCTTCTTCAAATCTTGATACATCTTATTCGCACCCGGATGAATACTTAAATTACTTCGGTGTCCTTCCTCTAGAATCATCTTTTTCAACTCCACATCCTCGGGAATACAAATACGACCACGGAATCTCAAAACTCCATAATTATCAACCTTGAAATCCTCATTCTCATTCAACATCAAATCAACGAATTTCATGTCCAACTTTTGCTTTTCACTAACCGTTGCAAGAAAATCATTCGTAACATGTAGCATACCAAGTCGTACACTTCTCGGCGTCATTTCACAAAGCAAACTCAAATCTCTGAAATCCTCCAAAAGTTCCCATTCTTTCATCATCAATGCGGATATATGTAACAACCTCCGACTTAAGGCATCGGCCACCACGTTTGCCTTACCCGGATGGTAATTCAAACCAAAATCATAATCCTTCAAAAGTTCTAGCCACCTCCTTTGTCTCATGTTCAATTCTTTCTGATCAAATAAATATCTTAAGCTTTTGTGATCACTAAAAACTTCAAATCGTGCAACATAAAGGTAATGCCTCCAAATTTTCAAAACAAACACCACGGCCGCTAACTCCAAGTCATGTGTAGGATAATTCTTTTCATGCACTCTCAATTGTCTAGAAGCATATGCCACCACTTTTCCATCTTGCATCAAAACACCACCTAAACCTGTCAATGAAACATCACAATACACAACAAATGGTTCATTAGGATTAGGCAAAATCAAGATCGGAGTCGTTGTCAACCTTCTCTTTAACTCATTGAAACTCTCATCTTTATCATCTTCCAAAGAAGGAAACGTTACTAACTTGTGATAGCAATCTATATGAACTCGATTAAATTGCAACCAGTTCATACCCAAGATCACGTCCAATCCCTCCAACGGCAAACATACTAAATCCATAATGAAGTCTTTACCATACATGGTCAAAGGACAACTTACACACACCAAAGACGTAGTTACCGACCCTGAAGCAGGAGTCTCAATAACCATCTCAACACCCATCAAAGTTGACGCAAGATTCAAACGCTTCGCGCACTCAGACAAAATAAACGAATGAGTCGCTCCCGTATCAATAACAGCAACTAAAGGTGTACTATTAATAAAACATATACCTTTAATCAAACGGTCTGCATTCGTAGTTTGAGTCCCCGCCAATGCAAACACCTTTCCGCCCGCTTGAGCTTGTTTCGGCTTAGTGCACTTAGTACTAATGTGACCCACTTCTCCACAATTATAGCACTTCACCATATTCCTTCTACAATCTGTAGCAGCATGCCCAAGACCACCACAATTAGAACATTTCGCTACAGGCTTCCCACACTCAAATGATTTATGACCCATTTCACCACATTTGTAACACCTAACAACACCGGAACCTCCTCCTCCAGATCTCCTATCAAAGCTTCCCCTATGCTTGCCCTTATCAACGGGTGTCACATAAGGTCCACCTCTAGCTTGTTGCTTCCCCTTCCTCTCATTCAAACTTTTGTAATGTGTAGAAAGAGCCTTACTATCTTCTTCGAAGATTCTACAACATTCCGTCAAATCCGCAAACCTCCTTATCCTTTGATATCCCACAGCTTGCTTAATCTCAGGACCTAAACCATTCTCATATTTAATACACTTTGAGAACTCAGCAGTAATCGCGGCATAATGAGGATGGAATTGAACCAACTCCACAAATTTAGCAGTATAGTCCACCACAAACATACTACCTTGTTTCAGTTCAAGAAACTCCATCTCCTTCTTTCCCTTCACACTCTCAGGGTAATACTTCCTCAAGAATTCAGTACGAAATAAATTCCAAGTTACCTCTTCATCATCCACTTCAAGAACTTCACGCATACCGACCCACCAATCGTCGGCTTCTTCCTTCAGCATGTGAGACCCAAGCCTCACCTTATTCTCCTCCGCACAGCCCATAACTCTGAAGATTCTTTCAATCTCTTTCAACCACAATTGAGCTCCATCGGGATCAAATCTTCCTTTAAAAACCGGTGGTTGATTCTTCCTGAACTCGTCATTAGCATTCACGTTCGGCGCACCTTGCACCGCCCTAGCCATTGCTTCCAAAGCAGCAGCCATCGCATTGTCGTTTCTACCAGCCATCTTCTGATTATTCCCAAAAATGACAACAAGGTTAAACAACAGTTCAACCAACACAACAACAAGACAGACACAACTGACTCAACTCTGGCTCTGATACCACTTAATGTAACCCCCCCTTTCTATACCCCCAAATAATCACATAAATCATTTAGGCACATATTAAAAAAAAATCGCCAGAGTACGATTAAAACATAGTATAAAAGAGGCATGTCACATCATACACGCAATTAATACATACAACACCTGCTCATTCTATTGATATCCAACAGTGGGGTAACTTGTCACAGAGGAACTTTGTCCTTACACCCACATCTCAATATTTAGAATAAAAGCGGAAAATCTAAACATTGAATAACATCATACATATATACATATACATATATATACATCATCCAGTATGAATCACAAGCAACATCATGTTTATATACACAAATTTATCAGCAAGATACATATGCAAATGTATCGCAAAAGAATAATATACATCCTAGCTACCCGGTGCTACATATCAGAGCCAACCGACCAAAAGAATGAAGACACGCTTCACAAAAAGACCTCCAGCATACCTACTCTGCAATGCCTTATAGAGCATCATAAAACAGCAGAAGGGTGAGAAATATTATCATAATAGCAATGCATATAATTACATGTATAAACATAAAAATACACATATTACACATTCTCACCACAATTCATCACATTTTCATCCATATACATCACAATGTATATATATATATATCCACCAAGCATATACATCATGCACACTTTCACAATTCTCAATCATTCCGTATAAACATACACAATTATGTTCATTCAACAACACATCATTATAAAGATGATAAATGAAAATCATAGAGACCGACTCACGACTCTATGCAAATGCAATGCGGTACCGACTCAATTTTCACTAGTTCACTCAGGAACTCTGCTGGAACCATCGCTCGTTACCGAAGTAACTCCTCGTCGGGCCTACGATGTTCACCTATTGCTCACACCCCACATGGGCACACAATGTTTATGGATCGCTCACACCCCACATGGGCACACGACCTGATCGCTCACACCCCACACGGGCACACGATCCGATTGCTCACACCCCACATGGGCACACAATCATTCGTAATCATCGCTCACACCTCACATAGGCACACGACGTTACGACGGATTCTCATTAGAATCGCTCAACACAAGAATGTATTTCATGATGCTTCATATGCAAAATGACACAAGACATTCTTGAAATGCATACATATTCACAATATAGTCATGCATTCATCTCATACAATCACATACAATCTAGATACATTCACATCAATGCACTATTGTATGATTCACATTCAAACACATAGTCAAAACGGTAAAAGTCGCTAAATAGCACTATTCCTGACTTTCCGACATAATTAAATCGGCTAACGATTTTAAAAACATCATAATAAGAAAGTACAGCTCAATACCTTTCCAACGACACCAAGAATGTAAAAATCGGATAATCGGAACAAAAGTTACGGACGAAAACGAAAACAACATTTTGGAAAATCCCATTTTTACATTCCTCCTGTCCATACGCGTACGCCCAATGCCCATACGCGTACGGGAAGAGCCCATTTCCTTCATAAATTCCTCGTCTCCAAGTCCATACGCGTATTGGCCCATGGCTCGCCCATGTTACGCGTAATGCCCAAATTCATACCCGTATTGGCCCAAAAACAAGTCAATGATACGCGTATCGCCTTGGCTCATACGCGTATGGACATGCCCCTTACGCGTATGGCCAGAGCATACCCAGAAAAATTCTGCAGAATGAAGTTCTGCGTTTTCCACTCCCCAATCATCCAAATCTTCACCTAACACTCAGAAAAATGCCAATTTGATGTATAACAATACATACCAATCATGTATAACCAACAATGAACACAATCAACATGAGTTTTAATACATTTGGATCAATTTCTAATCAATTTCTCAAAATGGTTTATACCCAAAACTCATAAAATCAATCAACAACAACAACAATTCATACATAATCACATACATTGATAAGATAACAATGTTTCACACCCTTACCCGGATTCCAACCTCGCTAATTGATCGATCTTGATGATTTTCCTAGTTTTCCCAACTTTCTCCTCTTCTTTTCTCTTCTTCCTTTTTCTTTCTCTTCTTTTTCTCTAATTCTCTTTTCTCCCTCTTTTCTTTCTATTTTCTTTCTTTTCTATTTCTTTTCTCTCCTTTTTCCCACACAAACACTTAATTCATTTTAATCACATAAATTCTAATTCCACTACTTTTCTAACTTATCATTAATTGAGAAAAGTCTAAAATACTCTAAATTCTAATTTCCCAGAAAACTCTCGAAAACGGTAAAATAATATTTAACACACCAATTTAACAAATAAAATAATTTATCACCCAATTAAAATAAAAGACTCAAGAATAATGGAATAATCAAAATCGGGGCGTTACACCTTAAGCCTCAAGATGTATTGGGTCGGCCCTAATAAGAAGAAAATTAATGTGGTAAAATTTTATTGTTAAATTAAGAGCTAATTGTATGAATGTTAAGTGATAATAACTTTTTGTGTCATTAAATGAAGTTAATTTTTTTTTTTAAAAATTATTTTTTATAAAATAATATTATCCATAGATATCTGTAAATATCCGCGGATACCGTAAAACCCGCGGATTACCCGCTTAACAGATACCTGCATGGATATGGGGTGGATATAAATATCATATTTATCGAACGGGGTGGATATGAAAATCATAGTATCCGTCCCCATGAATATTCATTTACGTTTCTATCCTTAACATAATTTCAAATTTGGTTAAATAAGTATAAGGTCCCTGAAAATAACCCAACATTCAAGTTTGGTCCCTATTAAAATTTTCTTCAAGGTTTGGTCCTCCTAAAGTTTTCCGTTTCTAACTGTAGTCCCTCCCGTTAGTTTCCACTAACGGTGGCTTATGTGGCATGCCATGTAGAAATTTTTTGATGACGTGGCTTACAGGTGACAATGTCAACGTGTCAAAAATTGCTGACATGTATGCCACGTGGCAATTGTTTCAATTTTAATTTTTTTTATATTAATATCATAATTGAACCCAGAAATGGTAGCTAATTCCTAGCTAATCTGTAGGTAATTTAAACACACCATTTTTGTAGCTAATTCATAGCTAATCTCTAGCTAATTTAAACACACCATTTTTATAGTTAATTCATAGCTAATGTCTAGCTAATTTAAACACAATTATATTAGTAATGCACAACTCAATTGATTCTCATTATAACCCCAGTGTTGCAAAAACATAATACCACTTATAATTATCTAACATAGTTTTATTGTCATATTATAACATTGATCAATAATAATTAATCGTAAAGTGATAGCATAAAATGAGTGTGAGCCACTCTTCTTGAAGAATAACATAGCTAACATCAATTACTAACATGATGGTTAATGCATTGCATTCATAATCAGTTCACCATTTTCTCTTTTTCTACATATGACGTGCTAATTTCAGAATTCAATATGGATAATAACATAGTTACAATTCTAACAAAGCATTTTAAAGCAAAATAAATAGCAGTCTGCTACATTTTGTAACACCCCAATTCCCATCGCGAATAAATAATACATAAATAAAATCAGAGTAACTAAAAATTTATTTTTCCGACAGAAACAAGGATGTCACATTTAAATAAACAAAACATCATCCCTGCTCATAAATTTGATACATAGCATAAAATAGATTACCCTCAATTGGGAAACTTTTCCATATAAAGGTAATACCAAATATATTCGACAATTATATACATTAATAACATAATCGTTTCCCCGACTCCCGTGCTACGTATCAGAGCAGACACCAATACCTAAGCAAAGACGAAGATCTAACTCTTCCACTTGCCTCCACGCCTCTAAAGCTGACAATCTGCACTATGCCATAAAAAGCATATTCCAGCAGAAGGGTGAGAAATAACAACTATAACAAGATTGCATAATAATATGCCGCAACACAAATAAATTCACATATATAATATTTCTCACCACATACATCACATACTAACACATATAGCATGCCACCAATACATAACATATTCCTAACAATCCAACCACATGGCATATAACGATTATACCAATATAATCACATTTCACACATAATGCACACCACAGTTATGACCTATGAAAACACACCACCACATCACATATCATATGTTTATCCATCCATGCACACCTGCACAATTCTACTCATTCCACATCAACATATACATCATGCATAATTCACCAATCCAATCAAGACCCGACAATACCACGCATCACATAATTGGGAATGACAGCATAGTCATTCTACCCCAATACATACCTCACTAGGAACGACAACATAGTCATTCTACCCTAGTGCACCTCTCATTAGGAATGACAACATCGTCATTCTACCCCAATGAATATCCCACTAGGAATGACAACATAGTCATTCTACCCTAGTGGACACCACACTAGGAACGACACAAAGTCATTCTACCCTAGTGCACACCTCATTAGGAATGACAACATAGCCATTCTACCCCAATGAGTACAACAACAACACTAGGAACAACATACAATCATTCTACCCTAGTGCACACCTCATTAGGAATGACAACATAGTCATTCTACCCCAATGAGTACAACAACAACACTAGGAACAACATACAGTCATTCTACCCCAGTGCACACCTCATTAGGAATGACAACATAGTCATTCTACCCCAATGAGTACAACAACAACACTAGGAACAACATACAGTCATTCTACCCCAGTGCACACCTCATTAGGAATGACAACATAGTCATTCTTCCCCAATGAGTATCCCACTAGGAACGACAACACAGTCATTCTACCCCAGTGGACACGACAACTCAATTGTACATCACTAGGAACAACATACAGTCATTCTACCCTAATGAGTACTCCACCAGGAACGACATATAATCGTTCTACCCCAATGGACCCGACGACACACTCGCACATAATCAACTAAATCATGATTTTCCACATATAACCAATGCAATCATAATCAAGCATATATAATCAAATACTACACATTGCATATTCTTGCCCTTAGGCCACAATTCAACAACCACAACAATTACAACAACTTGTCACATGCTTCAACATCATCACATTCATGCATTGCAAAATAATTCAAACAATGCATTTCAAACCATAAAGGTCACCACACAACATAGATTGAATTTCACACAAACAATGTATTTACCGCACAACAACAACATTATCACAACATCGCATCACAACACCTTATCACAACATCTCATCACATATACTCACGTCATATAACCGCACACAAGCTATACGTTACATATCAAAAGCATATATCATGATAACACATCAATCGCACACATTATACGCGATAAAAGCCCGACAACCCAACACTTTTCCAAAACCACGACCTAAATAAATCATCTACTGCCCTCCAACCCAATTTTATTAGAAAGAATATTTCACAAGCTTTCTAACGCTTCGAACGGGGACCAAAACGGACTTACGGTTCAAAAGTTATGGCTAAAATACGAAAATACTGTTTTTGCTGTCCCAGGCAAATTCGCCTGGCGAATACCTGGCGAAACGGATTCGCCACCAACTCGCCTGGCGAATCTGGACGAACCAGAATTTCTCCAAAATGGGTTTGGGACCCGAAAATGATCCAAATCTTCCACCCACATGATAGTATTACACCCAATGACCCAAAAATACATGTTAGAACACGTTTAGGCATGTATTTCATCAATTCATCCGTGAAAACATCGATTTCTACAATTTACTCACAATTTCCCCCAAATAGAAAAACCTATATTTTTCACCCAAACATTCAAACAACACATACATATACATATACAAGCATGATATAATTGAAACTTCTCACCCTTACCCGATTAATCGAAGTCCAAGCATTGAGTTTGATGATTTTCCTCTTCTCCCTCTTTTTCTTCTCTTCCTCTTCTTTTCTCTTTTCCTTCTCTTCCTCTTCTTTTCTCTTTCTTTCTATTTTTCTCTCTTTTCTTTCTATTCTTATACCAACAAATATCTAACCCCCAAAAGACCAAAATACTCCTCAGCTCAAATATCTCCCAAACGCTCTCAAAATGCGATAAAACATAAACAATGATGAAAAATAACATTTTGTCAAATAAAAGTCAATAATAAAATAATATAAAACCAAAACCAATTAAATCTACTCTATTAAATAAATCTAACAAAATTGGGGCGTTACAATTCTCCCCCACTTAGACATTTTCGTCCTCGAAAATCTAACCGATACGAACAACTCCGGATACGACTCTCGTATCCGACTAACAAACCAACATGCCAACAAAAGGCACACCACGAATAACAGAACTGACAAACCACCTTGCTAACTACCACAACGGCACGACAACGACGACAACTACAACGACAAGATGCAAAGCCCATACAATGCACTTGACGACAAACTCACAACTCAAAGAAAAGCCAAGATACCAACACACAGGTTCACTCTAGAATTGAAACACAACAAGATCGTTACCCTACCCTAGGTAACACTCCCCTAATTCCCCACACAGGAATTAGCTACACACACTCGAACCATCACCATGGAAACGAGGCAACAACACAAACAGGAACATAAAGTTCCACAACACCACAAGGTCTCAACAACATCAACAAAACCAGAACACCAACATCCTTGTCACACAACCATACTACAAAAATGCTACGATTCACCAATCGAACATGCAACCAAACATCCATCTACATAGTAGCCCATGGATAACAGTTAAACCTTTCACCTAACACTTCCATTCTGAAACATCCAATGGTCTCTTCACCCCTACATGTTCTCAATGTTCAACCTATGAACTCTTACAAGTCCCACACGCAAATACAAATTGTGCCACACCACGCATCCGTTGCGCACTCTACTTACTCGTAACCATCAGAACAGACATGCATAACAACTTTCGACTTAACTTTTCAGGCACAACCTTAGCTTTTCCCGAAGGATAATCCAAGCCAAATTCATAACTTGTCACGAATTCCAACCCTCCTCGTTGTCTCATACTCTATTCCTTCCGACCAAACAGGTACTCAATATTCTTGTGATTACTAAACACTTCGAATCTCGCACCATAGAGATAATACCTCCAAATATTCCAGCACAATACAATTGCGACCAAATCCAAATCCAAAATAGTATAGATCCTTTCATAAATCCTCAATTGTCATAAATCATAAGCCCCGACTTTACCCTCTTGCATTAACACACAGACTAAACTCATCAGAGACACATCTCAATACCTCACAAACGGTTTATTAGGATCACACAAAATTAAAACTAGAGCCGTAGACAACTTCTACTTCAGCACACCAAAACGTACTCACAACGAACATCCAAAACAAACGACTCACGCTTTGCAAGTCAACTGAGATATCAGAAGTGCAAACTTAGCATAAAACTTCGTCTCTTTTCAACACTTGTAATCCAATTCTCAAACACTCTACCTGTTCTTCCTCTGAGTTTACAACAGATCCGAATATCCTCAATCAAAGCCACTACGAACTTATCCAATTAAATATAGAAGATACAATTCCTCTACTCCACAAATATTTTGGACGCATTACTAACACCAAGCAACATCACTGTACGTTGTAATGTCCAACCAAATTCCAAAAGATGTAAATTCTTAAAGCTTTTGCAAAACCTTGCACTGGGAAACTGGCTACTCACCCACAAGCTTAACCGAGTAATTAACAACCTATTCCGATGATAACAACATAACCAGTCACATCAAATCGATTGAAGCCTCAACTCATACAATTCACCATTCTTATCAAACATTCCAAACAATTGCAATTCCACTCAAACACAACAAACCCATTCCAGTAATCTGTTCATGAAAGTGGACACTTATCCTCAATCGTTACCTTAATCAACTGCTAGTAATCCATACACAATTTCTTCTTTTTAACAGTCCAAATTCCATAAATCCCCACGTGTAGCAACAACTATCCCAAAAGAACTCTCAAATACTACATCCACACTTAAGATTTTCTCAAAATTTCCATTAATGGTCTAAAATTCCAAAGACTCCAAACCTCACCAGAACTCTAAGTTCCGCTTTCCATAGTCTCAATACCGATACCATCATACGCATCATACTTGTTATTCCATTCAATCATCATTCCCTTTTTGTTACTAACAAAGCTGGAGCTCTTTAAGACAACGCCTTAATGTTCCATTCAAAAACACATCCACCATGCACAACTGACGGTCCATCACTGTGACTTCCTGCCAATTCCCAGAACACTATTATCACAAACAAAACAAACACCTTAGTTTCATCGCCTACGAGTTTTTCTACTTACTTAGCAGATTCCAAACCTCACATCTTCACCTTCGTCAAATTTGAGTTCACACTCTACTCTCTGAGAACAACCATTAATGATACCCAATCATCCTCCCTCAGTTACATTCCAACTTGACCAATATACCAAAACCTTCAATCCATCTCATAAACAATAATTTCACTTTCCACAGCATAGAACACTTTCATAGCTCCATATCGATATAAAGAACACTTAAATCGGACACCCGAGTCAAAAGATATGAATTTTTGAAGGAAAGTCAATTATTGGAAAACAGCCAGATTCGCCTGGCGAATCCCATTCGCCAGCACTTCGCCTGGCGAACAAGCGGCGAATCCTGATTTTTCTGAAAACTCAAACTTCCAGTAGCTAACACATTTTTGTCTTTCCGTTTTCGCCTGGCGACTTCCGATTTCGCCTGGCGAATCTCCCTTCGCCAGCACCTCGCCTGGCGAACTATTGGAGAATCACAAATGTGGAAAAATCCCAAGAGTTATAGAAGCTACCCCATTTCTGTCATTCCAAATTCGCCTGGCGACTTACGATTTCGCTTGGCGAATCACCCTTCGCCAGAACTTCGCCTGGCGAACGAGTGGCGAGACTTAATCCGCCTGGCGAATCCCTAATTCGCCTGGCGAATCACACCAGAACCAGAATTTTCTGCTGCATTTCCATGGTTTCCACAGCTCAAAATCCAACTTTTCCAAACCAACACATTTTCAAATTCCAAACAATTCATCACACGCAGTATCAAGGCCGGAAAGACACATCTATCCCATCCAACATAATTCCCGTCTGCTATCAACAAGAGATTAAGGGTGATCAGTTCCTCAATTTGCCAATAGACAGTCGACAATCATGATGGGGCATAAACCGTCTTTACCAAACTATAATAGCATTTCTTTCATCCTGTGCACAAAACTACCTAAGGCACAAATCCTTAGTTGACATAAACCTTACCTCCGCATTCCCTCCAGAACCGGAAACCACACTGTCCAAAGAGCACTTACAATCTTGCAATTCACAACACACTGAGCCAACGCTCCACACCTGAAGCAACTTGGAGAAGTACCAGCTTCTCCCCCACTTATCTCATTCTAAATCCTACAGACAAAGGATTAGAAAACCAGAAAGTACTGACAGTGCTTCCACACATATCACGTAATAAGGGGCAAACAACGACGACAGTATTCAACTGTCACGCCAACTGACTCAACAACCTGGCCGGACGGACCGACCTGCTCTGATACCACTAATGTAACACCCCAATTCCCATCGCGAATAAATAATACATAAATAAAATCAGAGTAACTAAAAATTTATTTTTTCGACAGAAACAAGGATGTCACATTTAAATAAACAAAACATCATCCCTGCTCATAAATTTGATACATATCATAAAATAGATTACCCTCAATTGGGAAACTTTTCCATATAAAGGTAATACCAAATATATTCGACAATTATATACATTAATAACATAATCGTTTCCCCGACTCCCGTGCTACGTATCAGAGCAGACACCAATACCTAAGCAAAGACGAAGATCTAACTCTTCCACTTGCCTCCACGCCTCTAAAGCTGACAATCTGCACTATGCCATAAAAAGCATATTCCAGCAGAAGGGTGAGAAATAACAACTATATCAAGATTGCATAATAATATGCCGCAACACAAATAAATTCACATATATAATATTTCTCACCACATACATCACATACTAACACATATAGCATGCCACCAATACATAACATATTCCTAACAATCCAACCACATGGCATATAACGATTATACCAATATAATCACATTTCACACATAATGCACACCACAGTTATGACCTATGAAAACACACCACCACATCACATATCATATGTTTATCCATCCATGCACACCTGCACAATTCTACTCATTCCACATCAACATATACATCATGCATAATTCACCAATCCAATCAAGACCCGACAATACCACGCATCACATAACTGGGAATGACAGCATAGACATTCAACCCCAACACATACCTCACTAGGAACGACAACATAGTCATTCTACCCTAGTGCACCTCTCATTAGGAATGACAACATCGTCATTCTACCCCAATAAATATCCCACTAGGAATGACAACATAGTCATTCTACCCTAGTGGACACCACACTAGGAACGACACAAAGTCATTCTACCCTAGTGCACACCTCATTAGGAATGACAACATAGCCATTCTACCCCAATGAGTACAACAACAACAGTAGGAACAATATACAGTCATTCTACCCTAGTACACACCTCATTAGGAATGACAACATAGCCATTCTACCCCAATGAGTACAACAACAACACTAGGAACAACATACAGTCATTCTACCCTAGTGCACACCTCATTAGGAATGACAACATAGTCATTCTACCCCAATGAGTACAACAACAACACTAGGAACAACATACAGTCATTCTACCCCAGTGCACACCTCATTAGGAATGACAACATAGTCATTCTACCCCAATGAGTATCCCACTAGGAACGACAACATAGTCATTCTACCCCAGTGGACATGACAACTCAATTGTACATCACTAGGAACAACATACAATCATTCTACCCTAATGAGTACTCCACCAGGAACGACATATAATCGTTCTACCCCAATGGACCCGACGACACACTCGCACATAATCAACTAAATCATGATTTTCCACATATAACCAATGCAATCATAATCAAGCATATATAATCAAATACTACACATTGCATATTCTTGCCCTTAGGCCACAATTCAACAACCACAACAATTACAACAACTTGTCATATGCTTCAACATCATCACATTCATGCATTGCAAAATAATTCAAACAATGCATTTCAAACCATAAAGGTCACCACACAACATACATTGAATTTCACATAAACAATGTATTTACCGCACAACAACATTATCACAACATCGCATCACAACACCTTATCACAACATCTCATCACATATACTCACGTCATATAACCGCACACAAGCTATACGTTACATATCAAAAGCATATATCATGATAACACATCAATCGCACACATTATATGCGATAAAAGCCCGACAACCCAACACTTTTCCAAAACCACGACCTAAATAATTCATCTACTGCCCTCCAACCCAATTTTATTAGAAAGAATATTTCATAAGCTTTCTAACTCTTCGAACGGGAACCAAAACGGACTTACGGTTCAAAAGTTATGGCTAAAATACGAAAATACTGTTTTTGCTGTCCCAGGCAAATTCGCCTGGCGAATACCTGGCGAAACGGATTCGCCACCAACTCGCCTGGCGAATCTGGACGAACCAGAATTTCTCCAAAATGGGTTTGGGACCCGAAAATGATCCAAATCTTCCACCCACATGATAGTATTACACCCAATGACCCAAAAATACATGTTAGAACACGTTTAGGCATGTATTTCATCAATTCATCCGTGAAAACATCGATTTCTACAATTTACTCATAATTTCCCCCAAATAGAAAAACCTATATTTTTCACCCAAACATTCAAACAACACATACATATACATATACAAGCATGATATAATTGAAACTTCTCACCCTTACCCGATTAATCGAAGTCCAAGCATTGAGTTTGATGATTTTCCTCTTCTCCCTCTTTTTCTTCTCTTCCTCTTCTTTTCTCTTTTCCTTCTCTTCCTCTTCTTTTCTCTTTCTTTCTATTTTTCTCTCTTTTCTTTCTATTCTTATACCAACAAATATCTAACCCCCAAAAGACCAAAATACCCCTCAGCTCAAATATCTCCCAAACGCTCTCAAAATGCGATAAAACATAAACAATGATGAAAAATAACATTTTGTCAAATAAAAGTCAATAATAAAATAATATAAAACCAAAACCAATTAAATCTACTCTATTAAATAAATCTAACAAAATTGGGGCGTTACAATTCTCCCCCACTTAGACATTTTCGTCCTCGAAAATCTAACCGATACGAACAACTCCGGATACGACTCTCGCATCCGACTAACAAACCAACATGCCAACAAAAGGCACACCACGAATAACACAACTGACAAACCACCTTGCTAACTACCACAACGGCACGACAACGACGACAACTACAACGACAAGATGCAAAGCCCATACAATGCACTTGACGACAAACTCACAACTCAAAGAAAAGCCAAGATACCAACACACAGGTTCACTCTAGAACTGAAACACAACAAGATCGTTACCCTACCCTAGGTAACACTCCCCTAATTCCCCACACAGGAATTAACTACACACACTCGAACCATCACCATGGAAACGAGGCAACAACACAAACAAGAACATAAAGTTCCACAACACCACAAGGTCTCAACAACATCAACAAAACCAGAACACCAACATCCTTGTCACACAACCATACTACAAAAATGCTACGATTCACCAATCAAACATGCAACCAAACATCCATCTACATAGTAGCCCATGGATAACAGTTAAACCTTTCACCTAACACTTCCATTCTGAAACATCCAATGGTCTCTTCACCCCTACATGTTCTCAATGTTCAACCTATGAACTCTTACAAGTCCCACACGCAAATACAAATTGTGCCACACCACGCATCCGTTGCGCACTCTACTTACTCGTAACCATCAGAACAGACATGCATAACAACTTTCGACTTAACTTTTCAGGCACAACCTTAGCTTTTCCCGAAGGATAATCCAAGCCAAATTCATAACTTGTCACGAATTCCAACCCTCCTCGTTGTCTCATACTCTATTCCTTCCGACCAAACAGGTACTCAATATTCTTGTGATTACTAAACACTTCGAATCTCGCACCATAGAGATAATACCTCCAAATATTCCAGCACAATACAATCGCGACCAAATCCAAATCCAAAATAGTATAGATCTTTTCATAAATCCTCAATTGTCGTAAATCATAAGCCCTGACTTTACCCTCTTGCATTAAAACACAGACTAAACTCATCAGAGACACATCTCAATACCTCACAAATGGTTTATTAGGATCACACAAAATTAAAACTAGAGCCGTAGACAACTTCTACTTCAGCTCACCAAAACGTACTCACAACGAACATCCAAAACAAACGACTCACGCTTTGCAAGTCAACTGAGATATCAGAAGTGCAAACTTAGCATAAAACTTCGTCTCTTTTCAACACTTGTAATCCAATTCTCAAACACTCTACCTGTTCTTCCTCTGAGTTTACAACAGATCCGAATATCCTCAATCAAAGCCACTACGAACTTATCCAATTAAATATAGAAGATACAATTCCTCTACTCCACAAATATTTTGGACGCATTACTAACACCAAGCAACATCACTGTACGTTGTAATGTCCAACCAATTTCCAAAAGATGTAAATTCTTAAAGCTTTTGCAAAACCTTGCACTGGGAAACTGGCTACTCACCCACAAGCTTAACCGAGTAATTAACAACCTATTCCGATGATAACAACATAACTAGTCACATCAAATCGATCGAAGCCTCAACTCATACAATTCACCATTCTTATCAAACATTCCAAACAATTGCAATTCCACTCAAACACAACCAACCCATTCCAGTAATCTGTTCATGAAAGTGGACACTTATCCTCAATCGTTACCTTAATCAACTACTAGTAATCCATACACAATTTCTTCTTTTTAACAGTCCAAATTCCATAAATCCCCACGTGTAGCAACAACTATCCCAAAAGAACTCTCAAATACTACATCCACACTTAAGATTTTCTCAAAATTTCCATTAATGGTCTAAAATTCCAAAGACTCCAAACCTCACCAGAACTCTAAGTTCCGCTTTCCATAGTCTCAATACCGATACCATCATACGCATCATACTTGTTATTCCATTCAATCATCATTCCCTTTTTGTTACTAACAAAGTTGGAGCTCTCTAAGACAACGCCTTAATGTTCCATTCAAAAACACATCCACCATGCACAACTGACGGTCCATCACTGTGACTTCCTGCCAATTCCCAGAACACTATTATCATAAACAAAACAAACACCTTGGTTTCATCGCCTACGAGTTTTTCTACTTACTTAGCAGATTCCAAACCTCACATCTTCACCTTCGTCAAATTTGAGTTCACACTCTACTCTCTGAGAACAACCATTAATGATACCCAATCATCCTCCCTTAGTTACATTCCAACTTGACCAATATACCAAAACCTTCAATCCATCTCATAAACAATAATTTCACTTTCCACAGCATAGAACACTTTCATAGCTCCATATCGATATAAAGAACACTTAAATCGGACACCCGAGTCAAAAGATATGAATTTTTGAAGGAAAGTCAATTATTGGAAAACAGCCAGATTCGCCTGGCGAATCCCATTCGCCAACACTTCGCCTGGCGAACAAGCGGCGAATCCTGATTTTTCTGAAAACTCAAACTTCCAGTAGCTAACACATTTTTGTCTTTCCGTTTTCGCCTGGCGACTTCCGATTTCGCCTGGCGAATCTCCCTTCGCCAGCACCTCGCCTGGCGAACTATTGGCGAATCACAAATGTGGAAAAATCCCAAGAGTTACAGAAGCTACCCCATTTCTGTCATTCCAAATTCGCCTGGCGACTTACGATTTCGCCTGGCGAATCACCCTTCGCCAGAACTTCGCCTGGCGAACGAGTGGCGAGACTTAATCTGCCTGGCGAATCCCTAATTCGCTTGGCGAATCACACCAGAACCAGAATTTTCTGCTGCATTTCCATGGTTTCCACAGCTCAAAATCCAACTTTTCCAAACCAACACATTTTCAAATTCCAAACAATTCATCACACGCACTATCAAGGCCGGAAAGACACATCTATCCCATCCAACATAATTCCCGTCTGTTATCAACAAGAGATTAAGGGTGATCAGTTCCTCAATTTGCCAATAGACAGTCGACAATCATGATGGGGCATAAACCGTCTTTACCAAACTATAATAGCATTTCTTTCATCCTGTGCACAAAACTACCTAAGGCACAAATCCTTAGTTGACATAAACCTTACCTCCGCATTCCCTCCAGAACCGGAAACCACACTGTCCAAAGAGCACTTACAGTCTTGCAATTCACAACACACTGAGCCAACGCTCCACACCTGAAGCAACTTGGAGAAGTACCAGCTTCTCCCCCACTTATCTCATTCTAAATCCTACAGACAAAGGATTAGAAAACCAGAAAGTACTGACAGTGCTTCCACACATATCACGTACTAAAGGGCAAACAACGACGACAGTATTCAACTGTCACACCAACTGACTCAACAACCTGGCCGGACGGACCGACCTGCTCTGATACCACTAATGTAACACCCTAATTCCCATCGCGAATAAATAATACATAAATAAAATCAGAGTAACTAAAAATTTATTTTTCCGACAGAAACAAGGATGTCACATTTAAATAAACAAAACATCATCTCTGCTCATAAATTTGATACATAGCATAAAATAGATTACCCTCAATTGGAAAACTTTTCCATATAAAGGTAATACCAAATATATTCGACAATTATATACATTAATAACATACTCGTTTCCCCGACTCCAGTGCTACGTATCAGAGCAGACACCAATACCTAAGCAAAGACGAAGATCTAACTCTTCCACTTGCCTCCACGCCTCTAAAGCTGACAATCTGCACTATGCCATAAAAAGCATATTCCAGCAGAAGGGTGAGAAATAACAACTATAACAAGATTGCATAATAATATGCCGCAACACAAATAAATTCACATATATAATATTTCTCACCACATACATCACATACTAACACATATAGCATGCCACCAATACATAACATATTCCTAACAATCCAACCACATGGCATATAACGATTATACCAATATAATCACATTTCACACATAATGCACACCACAGTTATGACCTATGAAAACACACCACCACATCACATATCATATGTTTATCCATCCATGCACACCTGCACAATTCTACTCATTCCACATCAACATATACATCATGCATAATTCACCAATCCAATCAAGACCCGACAATACCACGCATCACATAACTGGGAATGACAGCATAGTCATTCTACCCTAATACATACCTCACTAGGAACGACAACATAGTCATTCTACCCTAGTGCACCTCTCATTAGGAATGACAACATCGTCATTCTACCCCAATGAATATCCCACTAGGAATGACAACATAGTCATTCTACCCTAGTGGACACCACACTAGGAACGACACAAAGTCATTCTACCCTAGTGCACACCTCATTAGGAATGACAACATAGTCATTCTACCCCAATGAGTACAACAACAACACTAGGAACAACATACAGTCATTCTACCCTAGTGCACACCTCATTAGGAATGACAACATAGTCATTCTACCCCAATGAGTACAACAACAACACTAGGAACAACATACAGTCATTCTACCCCAGTGCACACCTCATTAGGAATGACAACATAGTCATTCTACCCCAATGAGTACAACAACAACACTAGGAACAACATACAGTCATTCTACCCCAGTGCACACCTCATTAGGAATGACAACATAGTCATTCTACCCCAATGAGTATCCCACTAGGAACGACAACATAGTCATTCTACCCCAGTGGACACGACAACTCAATTGTACATCACTAGGAACAACATACAGTCATTCTACCCTAATGAGTACTCCACCAGGAACGACATATAATCGTTCTACCCCAATGGACCCGACGACACACTCGCACATAATCAACTAAATCATGATTTTCCACATATAACCAATGCAATCATAATCAAGCATATATAATCAAATACTACACATTGCATATTCTTGCCCTTAGGCCACAATTCAACAACCACAACAATTACAACAACTTGTCACATGCTTCAACATCATCACATTCATGCATTGTAAAATAATTCAAGCAATGCATTTCAAACCATAAAGGTCACCACACAACATACATTGAATTTCACATTAACAATGTATTTACCGCACAACAACAACATTATCACAACATCGCATCACAACACCTTATCACAACATCTCATCACATATACTCACGTCATATAACCGCACACAAGCTATACGTTACATATCAAAAGCATATATCATGATAACACATCAATCGCACACATTATACGCGATAAAAGCCCGACAACCCAACACTTTTCCAAAACCACGACCTAAATAAATCATCTACTGCCCTCCAACCCAATTTTATTAGAAAGAATATTTCAAAAGCTTTCTAACGCTTCGAACGGGGACCAAAACGGACTTACGGTTCAAAAGTTATGGCTAAAATACGAAAATACTGTTTTTGCTGTCCCAGGCAAATTCGCCTGGCGAATACCTGGCGAAACGGATTCGCCACCAACTCGCCTGGCGAATCTGGACGAACCAGAATTTCTCCAAAATGGGTTTGGGACCCGAAAATGATCCAAATCTTCTACCCACATGATAGTATTACACCCAATGACCCAAAAATACATGTTAGAACACGTTTAGGCATGTATTTCATCAATTCATCCGTGAAAACATCGATTTCTACAATTTACTCACAATTTCCCCCAAATAGAAAAACCTATATTTTTCACCCAAACATTCAAACAACACATACATATACATATACAAGCATGATATAATTGAAACTTCTCACCCTTACCCGATTAATCGAAGTCCAAGCATTGAGTTTGATGATTTTCCTCTTCTCCCTCTTTTTCTTCTCTTCCTCTTCTTTTCTCTTTTCCTTCTCTTCCTCTTCTTTTCTCTTTCTTTCTATTTTTCTCTCTTTTCTTTCTATTCTTATACCAACAAATATCTAACCCCCAAAAGACCAAAATACCCCTCAGCTCAAATATCTCCCAAACGCTCTCAAAATGCGATAAAACATAAACAATGATGAAAAATAACATTTTGTCAAATAAAAGTCAATAATAAAATAATATAAAACCAAAACCAATTAAATCTACTCTATTAAATAAATCTAACAAAATTGGGGCGTTACACATTTCCTAATAGACATTGTTTGATAATAGTTTTTGTTGTGTATATTTTAGGGCCAAAAGTGTGAAGAGAAATTTGCAACAGAGAAGAATCATTAGCTTTGAGAAAAGTAGTTGAATCTCAAAAACTATTTCATGATGTTTGCATAAAATTTATTGTGTTTCCATATTTAACTTTGGTTTGTGTTACTTTCGTTTATTTTGATACTTTTCTAAACTTCCTATTGTTTCAAAGAGTTCTTTCACATTCTTTTGCTCCTCAGTTGGGGACCTTAAACTCAATGTAGTCATCTGTTTTGAAAGGCATTCAGAGAGACTCTTTGCAGCTACAAGTTGCGACCTGATTGCATTCTGTAAACTATGCAATGACTGAATGTGTCTGCAAATAAATTAAAGACACTAGTAAAACAGTTGAAAATTGAAAAGGCTAGAATCTAATGCTTATCTAGCAACACGTCTCTATATCCGATCTATTGTATTTTATACCGATCAACAAATTAAATATTGGCAAAATAAGAGAGCAGGAGACTCCATAACCCAACCCGAGATGAAATATCTTAATGAATTAATTAAGTATTGAACATAGTAGTAGCAGCCTTGTTGCATTATATATGTGATAATGTTCTATATTCTATCACAATAAAACAACCTTCAACCTCTCTAAATTCACAAGAGGAACACATCAAAACAAGACATACACGCTATTGACTAAGTCCTAGAGTAAAACAGGAACTAAGGAATGGCCATTCAACATACTAGCATTAGGCACAACCCAAAGGATCTATACTAGCTTTGAATGGTAAGGTAAAATAACAGATAAAATAAAAATACACCAAAGAAATATAAAAGAGAAAATTGGTTAGGAAACAAAAGACAACCTAATGTCTATGCCTAATGATTAGTGTATGTAAATGATCTATAGTATACTGCGGCAGACAAGCCAATTGATCTAGATGAAACCAACATCTCTAAAATTCAAATTACAAGAAAGCATTAGGTTAACTGATTATTAGTAGTACTAATTGCAAAAGCCACAACAAGTTAAGCATACCTTGAAGGTCCATATCTATTTTGTGAAGCTCCGCGACCAATGTGATGCCCACCATATTGACTGAATTTGTTCAGTTCAAGGGCATTGAAATGTCTCTCCAATTCAACCAACTGATTAGTTAAATCCTGAAATAATTATTGAGGAAACTTGTTAAACCCCAGGCTACAAACATTTTGTTGGAAAATTAACCCACATACCTGATTCAAATTAACCCACATACCTGATTCAGACTCAGTATATGCTGTCGCTTTAGCTCTAATTCTGAATTCAACTTTTGCCTATTCCATAGGTCCCAATATCGGCTATCACATGCTTGCTTATATATGTCTTCCAAGTATACTTTTCTTGCCACGACTGATATTCAACCAGATAAACATTTAGGTCAAACTGAGAAAAGCTGATTTGTTAATTTGACCAGAAAATGAAAAGATTTTACACAATTAAAACTAGCATGTTGGGGACTCATGATAACAAATGTAGTTTTTTATATAAAAAATTGAGTTTTTATTTAGTGTAACAAATAAAATACGTGAGGCTAAATTGAAGTTTGAGCCGTGAATAATTATTATACAAATCACACAGAATCCTCAGGTCCAATGATTGAAATTGTGGATTTGGAAGGCAAGCAATTGTTTAGCAATTAATATGGTCCAGTACTTTGATAATGTGGCTGTCAACTTCTTCCATAGATGGAAGATAACTTTTTAAGAACCTAATTGAAGCTAAAATGTTTCACGGACCCAAAATTTGGCCAAGACTAAATATAATTGAAAAGAATAAAAGAGAAAGAGAGTTCACCGCCCAACCCGAGATAGATATTCCAAACGTGAAATTTAATAGTGAGACAAAGGGAATATGTAAGAATAAAATGAGTATTGAAAAAAATGTTTAAAAAAAAGTATTTCACCATTTTATTTTTCAATATACTCTCATTTCTATTGCTGGATTGATGCAATTTTATAATTTCTTTTGAGAACAATTCAATAAAAAGCAAATTACATACTAAAATTAAAGAATAAAAACACACCTATTAAAGAATAGAACCTTGTATTGTCTTGTTAAGAAGATAATGAACCTCCTCAAGATGTTGATCCACTTGGCCCTGAAAAGTGAAACAGGCAAAGTTCCATGAGAACAAAAACAGAACAACGTAAAATACATTTAAATAAAATAGGCATTTAATACACAAATAAAATGCAGAACTAGAAACATCAATCAGTTGTAAACTATAATCAAATTGAAACTATCATCAAATTATAACAAACACATTGTGGACTCGGCGAGTTGAGAAAAGGAAATGAAATCAACAAACAACTTACAACAAGAACGGAGCTCAAATTGGTCAGATTTGGTTGGAATGTCGTTGAAATTTGATTGAAGAGATACAGAGGATGCAAACTGGTTGTTCACAGCGAAGAGGACGCAAACTGAAGCTTTTGGTGAGAACCTGAACTGAAGGTTGAAGAGGCCGCGAACACGACGAATCTAACAGAATCGAAGAAGTGGGAACTGAAGGTTGATGGTGAATCAAACAAAATGGAAGAGACGGGTTCAAGGGTGAAGTGGAGAACGGAAGGGTTCAAGGGTTGATTGAGGATATTAGGGATTAGATCGTGGATGAAGAGGGAGGAGAATAAATCTAACATAAAAACATTTTTGATTGGTCAATACAATAAAACACAGCTGGCAACAAATAGTTACACATGTGGCACGCCACATCATCCTCCGTTAGTGAAAACTACCGTGAGAGACTAGAGTTAGAAACGGAAAACTTTTGTAGGACCAAACCCTGAAGAAAATATTTATAGGGACCAAACTTGAATGTTGAGTTATTTTCAGGGACCTATTACTTATTTAACCCTTTCAAATTTCACTTTTTTTCCTTATCCAATAAATATTATATTTTAGTCCTTAAAAACCATTTCTTTAGACAGATTAATTTTTTTCGGTTAAATGTTGATAAAAACGTTAAGTTGTGATGATGTGTCATGACAACATGACAAAAATTAAAATAGTGAATCATCAATTTAATTAAGGGACTAAATTCAACCCTTATAGTTAGTTAATGAGTTAGATTAGATATCAATCAAAATGCAATTAAAATTACCATACCAGAACTTTATAACATTTTATCATATCATAACCTATTATTTATCAATAGAATATTGAATTTATGGAATCAAACTAGAATTTTATTACATTGGTTGATTAAAACGAAAAACATTAAACCAAAATGGAGAATTAAGCAACAAGTGCTTATGTGCTCTTATAGATAATATGAACTTAGTATCTCTCTTTACATTGATTGAATAGCATGTAACCCTTTTCAAACAAAAGAACCAATACACTTTGGTAGAAGAAACAAGAACATATTCAGCGCATAAACCTTTTCCAAATATGTAATTAACTCGCGATTCCAAACGTTGTCCACCAGAGTACGAGTTTAGTCCAAGGAAAGCACAATGAGCAACATACATTGACTCAGAAAATCGCATCCACACTATTGTAATTTGTTATACATGAAATTAATTTTTCAACACTTTTCAGGACCAGAGCTTCAAAATTTGAAACAGAAACCAAATGTTTTGTCTACACCGCATTGTAGATACTTGGCTTTGTCAATTTAGGAACTGATGATATATGGTAAAGTGATATGTTTGATACTAGTGTAACTATCTCTTATTCATTTGCAATTATTGATTTCTAGGATTGTAACTTGTAAGATGTTATTTAAATCTATTGTACAAACACCGAACAAAGGTCATTTGATTTCACAAGGCAATCTAGATTAGTGAGCCAAACAATGTTAAATTAAAAGTTAAAACAATAGAATTTAACAAAAAAATTACATAAAATTCACTACCTGGTAAGGCTAGCCATACTTGAAAAGAAAAACCATTTTCTTGTCCAAATAGAAATATACAAAGTGGTTTGTTTCATGAGTAACATATGAATCTGCAAAAAGAAAGAAATTTACATGAACACGCTTCAATCATTATCTTGGTTTGTCATTTGAATCATTGAAACACCCTATAAATGGGTCATGATGGTGAGGTAATCACTGTAACACCCCCTTTCTATACCCCCAAATAATCACATAAATCATTTAGGCACATATTAAAAAAAATTCGCCAGAGTATGATTAAAACATAGTATAAAAGAGGCATGTCACATCATACACGCATTTAATACATACAACACCTGCTCAAAATATTGATATGCAACAGTGGGGTAACGTGCCACAGAGGAACTTTGTCCTTACACCCACATCTCAATATTTAGAATAAAAGCGGAAAATCCAAACATTGAAATACATCCAAGTATATATATACGTAGATATATACATCACCAAGTATCATCCATCATTATAAGTCATGTTTGCATAAACATTCATCAACAAGATACATGTACAAATGTATCACAAAAGAATAATATACATCCTAGCTACCCGGTGCTACATATCAGAGCCCACCGACCAAAAGAATGAAGACACGCTTCACAAAAAGACCTCCAGCATACCTACTCTGCAATGCCTCATAGAGCATTATAAAACAGCAGAAGGGTGAGAAATATTATCATAATAACAATGCATATAATTATATATATATATAAGCATAAAAATACACGTATTACACATTCTCACCACAATTCATCACATTTTCATTCATATACATCACAATGTATATATATATATATCCACCAAGCATATTCATCATGCACACTTTCACAATTCTCAATCATTCCGTATAAACATACACAATTATGTTCATTCAACAACACATCATTATAAAGATGATAAATGAAAATCATAGAGACCGACTCACGACTCTATGCAAATGCAATGCGGGTACCGACTCAATCATCACTAGTTCACTCAGGAACTCTGCTGGAACCATCGCTCGTTACCGAAGTAACTCCCCGTCGGGCCTACGATGTTCACCCATTGCTCACACCCCACATGGGCACACAATGTTTATGGATCGCTCACACCCCACATGGGCACACGACCCGATCGCTCACACCCGACACGGGCACACGATCCGATTGCTCACACCCCACATGGGCACACAATCATTTGTAATCATCGCTCACACCTCACATAGGCACACGACGTTACAACGGATTCTCATTAGAATCGCACAACACAAGAATGTATTTCATGATGCTTCACATGCAAAATGACACAAGACATTCTTGAAATGCATACATATTCACAATATATTCATGCATTCATCTCATACAATCACATACAATCTAGATACATTCACAATATATTCATGCATTCATCTCATACAATCACATAACAATTTCCAAGTCATCATAATAAGAAAGAACATTCCATTAGCTTTCTAATGCATCAAACCACGCCTCAAACTGAACCACAGATCAAAAGTTATGCAGAAAACAAAATTACACGAACAGCACTGTTCGCTGGGCGAACCTCCCTCGCGACCATTCGCTAGCTCCTTCGCTAGGCGAACATCCCTCGCGAGCATTCGCTAGCTCCTTCGCTAGGCGAATGTTCCAGCGAACCAACTGTTAGCTAAAAACAGTCACAAAGTTCGCTAGGCGAGCACTTGGCGAACCAAGTCAGAACCAAACAGAGCAAAAAACACCCAAAGTTCGCTAGGCGAACACTCTAGCGAACCTTCGCTCATGCCTTCGCTAGGCGAATACCCGTAGCGAACCTTCGCTACCCTTCGCTGATTGGTTCGCTAGGCGAACCTGCGAAAACTCAGAATCCTTCAGCGCTGTTGAAAATCCAAAAACCCTATTTTTCAACCCAAAACATTTTCAAAACAACATACATCCATCAGAACTCAATCTAATCATGGCAACAAGCATTCTACCACATTTTCGTCGATTTCCAACCGCGAAAACATCGATTTCTCATTATCGACCTAAAATGGAAAACTATGAAAACCCCCAACCAATCCAATACACACATACACAATCATACATAATAATATACATTGATAAGATAATGAGATTTCACACCCTTACCCGGATTCCAAACTCCCTAATTGATCGATCTTGATGATTTTCCTAGTTTTCCCAACTTTCTCCTCTTCTTTTCTCTTCTCCCTTTTACTTTCTCTTCTTTTTCTTTCTATCTTTCTCTATTTCTCTCTATTTCTCTTTTCTATCTATTTTCTTTCTTTTCTATTTCTTTTCTCTCATTTTCCACTAAATCAATTAATTCATTTTTTTCACAAAATTCTAATTCCACAAAATTTCTAACTTATGATTAATTGAGAAAAGTCTAAAATACCCTCCATTCTAATTTCCCCGAAAACTCTCAAAAACGGTAAAATAACATTTAACACACCAATTTAACAAATAAAATAATTTATCACCCAATTAAAATAAAAGACTCAAGAATAATGGAATAATCAAAATCGGGGCGTTACAACTCTCCCCCACTTTAGAAATTTTCGTCCTCGAAAATAATACCTGATTCAAACAACTCCGGATACGACTCTCGCATCCCACTCTCTAGTTCCCAAGTCATATTGCCTTCCGCAGCGCCTCCCCACGCTACTTTCACAAGCGCAATATCCTTGCCTCTTAGTTTCTTAACTTCGCGGTCCAAAATCCTAACTGGTAAAGCTTCGACCGTAAGGTTATCTCTCACTTCAACCTCGTCTATAGGAATAACATGTGACGGATCCGGAACATATTTCCGAAGTTGCGAAACATGGAATACGTCATGCAATTTCGAAAGGTTCGGAGGCAACGCCACACGGTAAGCCACAACACCAACTCGTGCAGAAATCTGATACGGACCAATAAAACGAGAAGTCAATTTCTTCGACTTCAAAGCACGACCCACACCCGTAACTGGTGTAACTCTCAAAAACACATGGTCGCCTTCTTGAAACTCAAGATCTTTCCTTCTCTTGTCATGATAGCTCTTTTGTCTACTTTGGGAAGCTTTCATCTTCTCCCGGATAAACTTCACTTTCTCCGTCGTTTGTTGTACCATTTCCGGTCCAACTATCGTCCTCTCGCCGGTTTCATGCCAACACAAAGGTGTTAGACATCTCCGACCATACAAAGCCTCAAATGGTGCCATACTTATACTTGAATGAAAACTGTTATTGTAAGTGAATTCAATCAACGCCAAATAACCATCCCAAGCACCACCTTGCTCGAGTACACAAGCACGCAATAAATCCTCCAACAATTGAATCGTCCTCTCGGTTTGATCGTCCGTTTGCGGATGATAAGTCGAACTCAATCTTTGCTTAGAACCCAAGGCCTTTTGCAAACTCTCCCAAAACCTCGATGTAAATCTAGGATCTCTATCCGATACAATACTCTTAGGAACTCCATGTAACTTCACCACCACAAGAACATAAATCTCGGCTAACTTCTCCAAAGGATAACTAATATCAATTGGAATAAAGTGAGCAGATTTAGTAAGTCTATCAACAATTACCCAAATAGCATTATGACCTCTTTGCGTATTCGGCAATCCCGTAACAAAATCCATCGATATACTATCCCATTTCCATTCCGAAATATCCAACGGTTGCATAAATCCACTCGGTTTTTGATGTTCCACTTTAGACTTTTGACAAGTTAAGCATGCATACACAAATTGAGCAACATCTCTCTTTAAACCGGACCACCAAAAGATCTTCTTCAAATCTTGATACATCTTATTCGCACCCGGATGAATACTTAAATTACTTCGGTGTCCTTCCTCTAAAATCATCTTTTTCAACTCCACATCGTCGGGAATACAAATACGACCACGGAATCTCAAAACTCCAAAGTTATCAACCTTGAAATCCTCATTCTCATTTATCATTAAATCAACGAACTTCAAATCCAACTTTTGCTTTTCACTAACCGTTGCAAGAAAATCATTCGTAACATGTAACATACCAAGTTTCACACTTCGCGGCGTCATTTCACAAACCAAACTCAAATCTCTGAAATCCTCCAAAAGTTCCCATTCTTTCATCATCAATGCAGACATATGTAACAACCTCCGACTTAAGGCATCGGCCACCACGTTTGCCTTACCCGGATGGTAATTCAGACCAAAATCATAATCCTTCAAAAGTTCTAGCCACCTCCTTTGTCTCATGTTCAATTCTTTTTGATCAAATAAATATTTCAAGCTCTTGTGATCACTAAAAACATCAAATCTCGCACCATAAAGATAATGCCTCCATATTTTCAAAACAAACACCACGGCCGCTAACTCCAAGTCATGTGTAGGATAATTCTTTTCATGCACTCTCAATTGTCTAGAAGCATATGCCACAACTTTTCCATCTTGCATTAAAACACCACCTAAACCTGTCAATGAAGCATCACAATACACAACAAATGGTTCATTAGGATTAGGCAAAATCAAGATCGGAGTCGTTGTCAGCCTTCTCTTTAGCTCATTGAAACTCTCTTCACAATGAATATCCCAAATGAAAGCCTTTCCTTTACAAGTCAATTGCGTTAAAGGAAGTGCCAACTTCGAAAATCCCTCAATAAACCTCCGATAATAACCCGCCAAGCCTAAAAAGCTTCGAAACTCCGTAACCGACCTAGGAACCTCCCATTGTATCACCGCATCTATCTTGGATGGATCAACACTAATACCACTACCGGAAATAACATGTCCAAGGAAGCTTACTTCCGACAACCAAAATTCACATTTCGACAACTTAGCATACAATTGTTTCTCTTTCAAAATTTGCAACACAATTCTCAAATGCTCTTCATGCTCCTCTTGAGACTTAGAGTAAATCAAAATATCATCGATGAACACAACCACAAAACGATCCAACTGTTCATGAAAAATACGATTCATGTATTCCATAAACACACCCGGCGCGTTAGAAACCCCGAATGGCATCACGGAGTATTCGTAATGACCATACCGTGTCCTAAATGCCGTCTTTTGAATATCCTCTCCTTTCACACGAATCTGGTGGTATCCTGATCTCAAATCAATCTTGCTAAAAACATTCGCACCAACCAATTGGTCCATCAAATCATCGATCCTTGGAAGCAGATATTTGTTCTTAATTGTCACTTTGTTCAAATGTCGATAATCAATGCATAACCGCATACTCCCGTCCTTCTTCTTTACCAACAATAATGGAGCACCCCAAGGAGAAACACTTGGCCTTACAAATTTTTTGTCCAACAAGTCATTCAATTGCTTTTTCAATTCTACCAATTCCGATGCCGACATACTATACGGTGCCATCGAAATCGGTCTAGTACCCGAAACTAGATCAATAGAAAATTCAACTTCTCTTTCCGGCTGTACATCCGTAATATCTTCCGGAAACACTTCTGGAAATTCACACACCACTGGGAACACATCAAGCTCAACTTGACTCTCCACCGACAATGATGCAAACAAACCAAACAATTGAGCTTCGTCCGCTAAAAGTTTCTTCAACTCTTTAGTGGATAGGAAACTCTCAAATTCATCATCTTCCAAAGAAGGAAACCTTACTGACTTGTGATAGCAATCTATATGAACTCGATTAAATTGCAACCAGTTCATACCCAAGATCACGTCCAATCCCACCAACGGCAAACATACTAAATCCATAACAAAGTCTTTACCATACATGGTTAAACAACAACTCATACACACCAAAGATGTATTTACCGACCCTGAAGCAGGAGTCTCAATAACCATTTCAGCCCCCATCAAAGTTAACGCAAGATTCAAACACTTCACGCACTCAGACGAAATAAACGAATGAGTTGCTCCTGTATCAATAACAGCAACTAAAGGTATACTATTAATAAAGCATGTACCTTTAATCAAATGGTCTGCATTCGTAGTTTGAGTCCCCGCCAATGCAAACACCTTTCCGCCCGCTTGAGCTTGTTTCGGCTTAGTACACTTAGTACTAATGTGACCCACTTCTCCACAATTATAGCACTTCACCATATTCCTTCTACAATCTGTAGCAGCATGCCCAAGATCACCACAATTAGAACATTTCGCTACAGGCTTCCCACACTCGAATGATTTATGACCTATTTCACCACATTTGTAACACCTAACAACACCGAAACCTCCTCCTCCAGATCTCCTATCAAAACTTCCCCTATGCTTGCCCTTATCAACGGGTGTCACATAAGGTCCACTTCTAGCTTGTTGCTTTCCCTTCCTCTCATTCAAACTTTTGTAATGTGTAGAACGAGCCTTGCTATCTTCCTCGAAGATTCTACAACATTCCGTCAAATCCGCAAACCTCCTTATCCTTTGATACCCCACAGCTTGTTTAATCTCCGGACGTAAACCATTCTCATATTTAATACACTTTTAGAATTCAGTAGTAATCGCAGCATAGTGAGGATGGAATTGAACCAACTCCACAAATTTAGCAGTATAGTCCACCACCGACATACTACCTTGTTTTAGTTCAAGAAACTCCATCTCCTTCTTTCCCTTCACACTCTCAGGGTAATACTTCCTCAAGAATTCAGTACGAAATAAATTCCAAGTTACCTCTTCATCATCCACCTCAAGAACTTCACGCATACCGACCCACCAATCGTTGGCTTCTTCCTTCAACATGTGAGATCCAAGCCTCACCTTATTCTCCTCCACACAGCCTATAACTCTGAAGATTCTTTCAATCTCTTTCAACCAAAGTTGAGCACCCTCGGGATCAAATCTTCCTTTGAAAACCGGTGGTTGATTCTTCCTGAACTCATCATTAGCATTCACATTAGGCGCACCTTGCACCGCCCTAGCCATTGCTTCCAAAGCAGCAGCCATCGCATTGTCGTTTCTACCAGCCATCTTCTGATCATTCCCAAAATGACAACAAAGTTAAACAACAGTTCGACCAACACAACAACAAGACAAACACAACTGACTCGACTCTGGCTCTGATACCACTTAATGTAACACCCCCTTTCTATACCCCCAAATAATCACATAAATCATTTAGGCACATATTAAAAAAAATTTGCCAGAGTACGATTAAAACATAGTATAAAAGAGGCATGTCACATCATACACGCATTTAATACATACAACACCTGCTCAAAATATTGATATGCAACAGTGGGGTAACTTGCCACAGAGGAACTTTGTCCTTACTCCCACATCTCAATATTTAGAATAAAAGCGGAAAATCCAAACATTGAAATACATCCAAGTATATATATACGTAGATATATACATCACCAAGTATCATCCATCATTATAAGTCATGTTTGCATAAACATTCATCAACAAGATACATGTACAAATGTATCACAAAAGAATAATATACATCCTAGCTACCCGGTGCTACATATCAGAGCCCACCGACCAAAAGAATGAAGACACGCTTCACAAAAAGACCTCAGCATACCTACTTGCAATGCCTCATAGAGCATTATAAAACAGCAGAAGGGTGAGAAATATTATCATAATAACAATGCATATAATTATATATATATAAGCATAAAAATACACATATTACACATTCTCACCACAATTCATCACATTTTCATTCATATACATCACAATGTATATATATATATATATCCACCAAGCATATTCATCATGCACACTTTCACAATTCTCAATCATTCCGTATAAACATACACATTATGTTCATTCAACAACACATCATTATAAAGATGATAAATGCAAATCATAGAGACCGACTCACGACTCTATGCAAATGCAATGCGGTACCGACTCAATCATCACTAGTTCACTCAGGAACTCTGCTGGAACCATCGCTCGTTACCGAAGTAACTCCCCGTCGGGCCTACGATGTTCACCCATTGCTCACACCCCACATGGGCACACAATGTTTATGGATCGCTCACACCCCACATGGGCACACGACCCGATCGCTCACACCCCACACGGGCACACGATCCGATTGCTCACACCCCACATGGGCACACAATCATTTGTAATCATCGCCCACACCTCACATAGGCACACGACGTTACAACGGATTCTCATTAGAATCGCACAACACAAGAATGTATTTCATGATGCTTCACATGCAAAATGACACAAGACATTCTTGAAATGCATACATATTCACAATATATTCATGCATTCATCTCATACAATCACATACAATCTATATACATTCACATCAATGCATTATTGTATGATTCACATTCAAAACACACATTCGAAATGGAAAAAGTCACAACAAGATACTATTCCCGACTTTCCAACATAATTAAATCGACTAACAATTTCGAAGTCATCATAATAAGAAAGAACATTCCATTAGCTTTCTAATGCATCAAACCACGCCTCAAACCGAACCACAGATCAAAAGTTATGCAGAAAACAAAATTACACGAACAGCACTGTTCGCTGGGCGAACCTCCCTCCCGAGCATTCGCTAGCTCCTTCGCTAGGCGAACATCCCTCGCGAGCATTCGCTAGCTCCTTCGCTAGGCGAATGTTCCAGCGAACCAACTGTTAGCTAAAAACAGTCACAAAGTTCGCTAGGCGAGCACTTGGAGAACCAAGTCAGAACCAAACAGAGCCAAAAACACCCAAAGTTCGCTAGGCGAACACTCTAGCGAACCTTCGCTCATGCCTTCGCTAGGCGAATACCCGTAGCGAACCTTCACTACCCTTCGCTGATTGGTTCGCTAGGCGAACCTGCGAAAACTCAGAATCCTTCAGCGCTGTTGAAAACCCAAAAACCCTATTTTTCAACCCAAAACATTTTGAAAACAACATACATCCATCAGAACTCAATCTAATCATGGCAACAAGCATTCTACCACATTTTCGTCGATTTCCAACCGCGAAAACATCGATTTCTCATTATCGACCTTAAATGGAAAACTATGAAAACCCCCAACCAATCCAATACACACATACACAATCATACATAATAATATACATTGATAAGATAATGAGATTTCACACCTTTACCCGGATTCCAAACTCGCTAATTGATCGATCTTGATGATTTTCCTAGTTTTCCCAACTTTCTCCTCTTCTTTTCTCTTCTCCCTTTTTCTTTCTCTTCTTTTTCTTTCTATCTTTCTCTATTTCTCTCTATTTCTCTTTTCTATCTATTTTCTTTCTTTTCTATTTCTTTTCTCTCATTTTCCACTAAATCAATTAATTCATTTTTCTCACAAAATTCTAATTCCACAAAATTTCTAACTTATGATTAATTGAGAAAAGTCTAAAATACCCTCCATTCTAATTTCCCCGAAAACTCTCAAAAACGGTAAAATAACATTTAACACACCAATTTAACAAATAAAATAATTTATCACCCAATTAAAATAAAAGACTCAAGAATAATGGAATAATCAAAATCGGGGCGTTACAATCACTCCATATCTTTTTGAAAAAGAGTTCGCCGCAAGATGTAGTTCCTAATTTCTGCGACAAGACTGAAGTATGAACTTGAGTTGATATTACAAGGAAGATTCTATAGAAAACTAATTCAGATTACAGAAACTGAAATTGGTTCATGCGACATTGGTTCAAGAGAATGGTAGTGTTTTTCCTCTTTGTTTAAGTGCTTGTTTGTCAAAAGCTATAATTTCAAGCTTTAAGAGAATCACAGTATCACCGTAGTTTCGTCTAATTCAGTGTGATTCTAAACATGCACTATTTTTTAAAGTTTGATTATGGTGTTGATGGGCAATTACCCGTTTCAGAAGGAGAAAAGAAGAAAGTGTGTATTTGGGAGGCTAAAGAACAAGAGATCTCCTTCAATTGAAGCACCACCACCATTAAAAGAAACAAGGTTAAGTGATGTGGAAAAATAGCACAACAAGCATGTTTTATCGGTGGCTATTGCTTCAGCGGAAACGGCTCTTACTGCTATTCACGTTGCAATTGAGGTTGTTATGTTCCAATCAGCTCGTCAGTGTAAAACTAAGCATGATGCTTCTCAAGCGACAAACATGTGCCAGCTAAAGATTGAAGAATCTTCAGTGGTCAAAATACAAACAGCATTTAGAGGTTGCCTTGTGAGTTTTGTATAAGCTTTCAATTTCCATTTAGATGAGTTCTTTCTTGGAAGCATCACTTGTGACTTCATTTACAGTTGTTTACAATCTTCATATCCTATGGCTTTGCATGACAGCACCTTTTCGAGTTCTTTTGCTTGATTCTTCAAAGCCTCGCATGCTTACTTTGCAGATTGTTATGATTCTCTCACACTGATGAGCTTATTTGTCAATTCTTTTTGAGCCAACAGAAGCTGAGTCTCATTTTCCAATACATCCTGCAGATCACACAATGTTACTTATTCTAAGGCATAGCTAAAAAAATGACTATAAATATTGAAAAATGATCAAATTGCCGAATCCTATAATCATGCAATAAATCACTCTGTGTCTCTTGTATTACTGAAATATTCAACCAATTAGTTAAGTGGATTAGATTAATAAGCTGAATTTGCTTCTTATTCTCTGATTTGTGAGATATTGCAGGCAAGGAAAGCTTTGAGGACATTGAAGGGAATTGTGAAGCTTCAAGCTATCATTCGTGGCAGAGCTGTAAGATGGCAAGCTATGAGTACTCTGAAGTGCTTGCAATCCATTGTGAGTATCCAGTCACATGTCATTGCAAGGCGGGATAGTGGTGAATACGAAGAGATGCAGAGTTCAAGAGACAAGATCATAAGGGTTGGCATAAAAATTTGTAGTTGTCACTTCTCATCACATTGAAAGTTTATCAACTAACTGTTACTTACATATCACCACTTGCAAGATCGGTTTTCAACTGACTGTTACTTACACATCACCACATTGAAAGTTTATCAACTAATTGTTACTTACATATCACCACATTGAAAGTTTATCAACTAACTGTTACTTACATATCATAAACAAAATGAAATTAAAGGATTAGATTCACTCTTTTCTCCAAAGGAGCCAAAATTCAGAGAGAGAAGATTACTCATTTCCAAGATCTCCTGCGATTCCAACATACATGGCTGCAACAAAATTAACACAAGCAAAAGTAAGATCAACAATCACCCCAAAACACAAGGATAAGAGGGAATCGGGACATGAACTACGATTGCTATTCACCATGCAAGAGAAAACTAAGTAATAATCAACAAGGATCTCCTTTCTTAAAGGGCCTCTCAAGGCCTTAAAAATCAAGCAAAAATCGATTATATTTAGTCTTTAAATGTTGCTCCATCTCATAATCTGTAATTTAGTCTTTAAATTAAAGCTTAATTTTTTAAGCAAATTTAAAATTTCAAACATTCTGAAGTTACCTTACTATATGCACTCACATACAAGGAGAAAAAACAGAATTGCAAAAAAGTTTCATTTTCTTAAACTACTACTACTGCATAGTCTAGTAGACTTGGAATTATTGCACATGAAATCATCCATAGCAAAAAACAAAAAAAAAACTATTCAACAAACATCATATGCTAAAAAGTGTAAAACCAAATAATCCAGCAAATTGGATGAGAGGGTCTCTGCTCAATTGGCAGCACATCCAAGACAGTTTTCACCAAATCAAAACATGGGGTCCTGCGACGCGATAGTGTGTGCAACAAACCCACAACCAAGACCTTCACCTGCAACAAACTTCGACCTGCAGCTTCCGTGTGCAATGGGATTTTGCATACGAGATGCTGCGAACCTGCAAGAGAGACGAAGGTACTGTGCATCAATGATTTAAAGTGCTGAGCTGTTGTACCTTAATCTAAAAATGTTGAGTGCTTGGAATCTTAACAGTGGACATTGATATAAAGTATGCTGCAGAAAGCCTGATAAAAAATCCTCCACAAAGACATATATACATCTCATTGTTGCCTCCAATCCAATTCCCTCACAATTTATTCTACTCATTCTTGAGACAACACATAAAAGAGAAAAGAGATATTGGTGAAAATCAAAAGCAATAAAAATGATGTTGAATGAGAAAGGGACTTACAAAGCTTTAATCTATCAAAGAAGGACATCAAAAGAAGGAATGACAACAAGATTGGCTCAATCATTGAGAAGAGCCGGTGACTTGAACAGAACACGTACTGCAATGTAGAACTCATAGACCCTTGGTTTACCGACATATGTAACGCCCCGATTCCAATTATTCCCATTTTGTTGAGTCTTTTATTTAAATTGAGTGATAAATTATTTTACTTGTGGAATTGGTCGGTTAATATGTTATGTTATTTTACCGTTTTGAGAGTTTTCGGGGAAATTAGAATGGAAGGTATTTTAGACATTTCTCAATTATTAGTAAGTTAGAAATTTAGTAATAATTGTTGGAAAAATGATTAAGTGTGGAATTTTGTGAGAAAATGAATTAATTGTATTTGAGTGGGAAAAATAGATAGAAAGGAAAAAGAAATAAGAAGAAGGAAAAATAGAAAAGAGAGTTAAGAAAGAAATAGAATAGAAATAGAAAGAAAAGAGAATTAGAGAAAAAGAAGAAGAGAAAGAAAGAGGAGGAAGAGAAAAGAAGAGGAAAAGAGGAAAACTTAGAAATTCATCAAGATCAATCACATAGCAAGTTGGAATCCGGGTAAGGGTGTGAAATCTTGTTATCTTAGCAATGTGTACGATTATGTATGATTGTATTGTTGATTTTGTTGATTTTCATGAGTTTTGGTATAAACCCATTTGTGTAGAAAATGGTAGAAATCGATGTTTTCGCGGATAGAAATCGATATAATTTGTGTAGTATGATCTCCCTATGTTTATGAACCATTGCTATTAATTGTTTTGCTGATGGAAGTAATTTGGGGAAGAAAATGGAGATTTTTGTGGTTTTGGAACAGTGAAAACGAAGCAGAAATTCTGCTTCTGGTGTGAAGCGCCGGGCGAAAGGCCCAGAGCGCCGGGCGGTTCGTGCCCTCGCCGGGCGAAATTGAGAGGCGAGAGGGTGTCAAGCTACTGGTTTGGTTAACGTTTGTGGGGATTTCCTTCGCCCCTCCTTCGCCGGGCGAAGCGAAGGCGAAAATGAAGCGTCGCCGGGCGAAACTTTCCTGTCGCAGGGCGCTTTTGTTTTTTTTCATATAATTTTCTTTTCTTTTAAAAATTCATAATTCTCGAACCGTAATTCCGATTTAGGTGTTCTTTATATCGTTGGGAAGCTATTGAACTGTACCGTGTGATTATGATGGTGTGGAAACTGTTGGCCGATTTTATTATGTTGAAAAGTCGGGAATATGGCTATTTAGCGACTTTTACCGTTTTGACTGTGTGTTTGAATGCGAATCGTACAATAGTGCATTGATGTGAATGTATATAGATTGTATGTGATTGTATGAGATGAATGCATGATTATATTGTGAATATGTATGCATTTCAAGAATGTCTGGGGTCATTTTGCATGTGAGGCATAATGAAGTACATTCTTGTGTTGAGCGATTCTAATGAGAATCCGTTGTATCGTCATGTGTCTATGTGAGGTGTGAGCGATGGTTACAAATGATTGTGTGCCTAGGTGAGGTGTGAGCAATCGGATTGTGTGCCTAGGTGAGGTGTAAGCAATCGGGTCGTGTGCCCGTGTGGGATGTGAGCGATCCATAAACATTGTGTGCCCATGTGGGGTGTGAGCAATGGGTGAACATCGTAGGCCCGACGGGGAGTTACATTGGTAACGAGCGATGGTTCCAGTAGAGTTCCTGAGTGAACTAATGATGATTGAGTCGGTACCGCATTGCATTTGCATAGAGTCGTGAGTCGGTCTCTATGATTTGCATTTATCTTCTTTGTATTTGTGCATTGATGAATAAACATGAATGTGTATGTTTATGTGGAATGATTGAGAATGGCGAAAGCATGTCTGATGAATATGCTTGGTGATATATGTATACATTGTGATGTATATGGGTGAGTTTTGATAAATTGTGGTGAGAATGTGGAATATGTGTATTGTTACATTAAGATATATATAATTATATGCATTGTTATTATGATAATATTTCTCACCCTTCTGCTGTTCTATAATGCTCTATGAGGCATTGCAGAGTAGGTATGCTGGAGGTCTTTTTGTGAAGCGCGTCTTCATTCTTTTGGTCGGTTGGCTCTGATATGTAGCACCGGGTAGCTAGGATGTATATTATTCTTTTGCGATACATTTGTATATGTATCTGTCTGATGAATGTTTAGGTAAACATGTATGATGTTGGTGGAGGATATTTGATGATTCATGTATATATGTATATATGTTTGTGTGAGGACTAAGTTCCTCTGTCGCAAGTTACCCCACTGTTGCATATCAACGGTTGAACAGGTGTTGTATGTTTTAATTTAATGTATAATGTGACGTACCTCTTTTTATACCATGTTTACAAGTATACTCTGACGAAATTTTTAATATGTGCCAAAATGATTAAATGTGATAATTTGGGGGTATAGAGAGGGGGTGTTACATTAAGTGGTATCAGAGCCAGAGTTGAGTCAGTTGTGTCTGTCTTGTCGTCGTATTGTTTAAATTGTTGTTTAACTTTGTTGTTATTTTTGGGAATGATTAGAATATGGCTGGTAGAAACGACAATGCGATGGCTGCTGCTTTGGAAGCAATGGCTAGGGCGGTGCAAGGTGCGCCGAACGTGAATGCTAATGACGAGTTCAGGAAGAATCAACCACCGGTCTTCAAAGGAAGATTTGATCCCGATGGTGCTCAACTTTGGTTGAAAGAGATTGAAAGGATCTTCAGAGTCATGGACTGTGCGGAGGAGAATAAGGTGAGGCTGGGATCTCACATGCTGAAGGAAGAAGCCGACGATTGGTGGGTCGGTATGCGTCAAGTTCTTGAGGTGGATGATGAGGAGATAACTTGGGATTTATTTCGTACTGAGTTCTTGAGAAAGTATTACCCTGAGAGTGTGAAGGGAAAGAAGGAGATGGAGTTCCTTGAATTGAAACAAGGTAGTATGTCCGTGGTGGACTATACTGCTAAGTTTGTGGAGTTAGTTCAATTCCATCCTCACTATGCTGCAATTACTGCTGAGTTCTCAAAGTGTATTAAATATGAGAATGGTTTGCGTCCTGAGATTAAACAAGCTGTGGGGTATCAAAGGATAAGAAGGTTTTCGGATTTGACGGAATGTTGTAGAATCTTCGAGGAATATAGCAAGGCTCGTTCTACACATTACAAAAGTTTGAATGAGAGGAAGGGAAAGCAACAAGCTAGAAGTGGACCGTATGTGACACCCGCTGATAAGGGCAAGCATAGGGGAAACTTTGAGAAGAGATCGGGAGGAGGTTCCGGTTCTATTAAGTGTTACAAGTGTGGTGAAATGGGTCATAAATCATTTGAGTGTGGGAAGCCAGTGGTGAAATGTTCTAACTGTGGAGGTCTTGGGCATGTTGCTACAGATTGTAGAAGGAATATGGTGAAGTGCTATAATTGTGGAGAAGTTGGTCACATTAGTACTAAGTGTACTAAGCCGAAACAAGCTCCAGGGGGCGGAAAGGTGTTTGCATTGGCGGGGACCCAAACTACTAACGCAGACCGTTTGATTAAAGGTACATGCTTTATTAATAGTACGCCTTTAGTTGCTATTATTGATACGGGAGCGACTCATTCGTTTGTTTCGTCTGAGTGCGCAAAGCGTTTGAATCTTGTGTTGTCGGTGATGGATGGTAAGATGGTTATTGACACTCCAGCGATGGGGTCAGTAACTACTTCTTTGGTTTGTGTGAGTTGTCCTTTGACCATTTATGGTAAAGACTTCGAGATGGATTTAGTGTGTTTGCCGTTGGAAGGGTTGGACGTAATCTTGGGTATGAACTGGTTGCGATTTAATCGAGTTCATATAGATTGCTATCACAAGTTAGTAAGGTTTCCTTCTTTGGAAGATGATGAAGATGAGAGTTTCCTATCCACTAAAGAATTGAAGAAACTTTTAGCGGACGAAGCTCAATTGTTCGGTTTGTTTGCATCATTGTCTGTGGATAGTCAAGTGTCCCTTGATGTGTTTCCTGTTGTGTGTGATTTTCCTGAGGTGTTTCCTGAGGACATTAAGGATGTACCGCCGGAAAGAGAAGTTGAGTTTTCTATTGATCTAGTTCCGGGTACTAGACCGATTTCGATGGCACCGTATCGTATGTCGGCATCGGAGTTGGTAGAATTGAAGAAGCAATTGAATAACTTGTTGGACAAGAAATTTGTAAGACCAAGTGTTTCTCCTTGGGGTGCTCCGGTATTGTTGGTAAAGAAAAAGGATGGAAGTATGCGGTTGTGCATTGATTATCGACAATTGAACAAGGTGACAATTAAGAACAAGTATCCGCTTCCAAGATCGATGATTTGATGGACCAATTGGTTGGTGCGCGTGTTTTTTGTAAGATTGATTTGAGATCGGGATATCACCAGATTCATGTGAAAGAAGAGGATATTCAAAAGACGACCTTTAGGACACGGTATGGCCATTACGAATATTCCGTGATGCCATTCGGGGTTTCTAATGCGCCGGGTGTGTTTATGGAATACATGAATCGTATCTTTCATGAACAGTTAGATCGTTTTGTGGTCGTGTTCATCGACGATATTTTGATTTATTCTAAGTCTCAAGAGGAGCATGAAAAGCATTTGAGAATTGTGTTGCAAATTTTGAAAGAGAAACAATTGTATGCTAAGTTGTCGAAATGTGAGTTTTGGTTATCGGAAGTAAGTTTTCTTGGACATGTTATTTCCGGTAGTGGTATTAGTGTTGATCCATCCAAGATTGATGCGGTGATGCAATGGAAGGCTCCTAGATCGGTTACGGAGATTCGAAGCTTTTTAGGCTTGGCGTGTTATTATCGGAGGTTTATTGAGGGATTTTCAAAGTTGGAACTTCCGTTAACGCAATTGACTTGTAAGGAAAAGGCTTTCATTTGGGATATTCATTGTGAAGAGAGTTTCAATGAGTTAAAAAGAAGGTTGACAACGGCTCCGATCTTGATTTTACCAAATCCGACGGAACCATTTGTTGTGTATTGTGATGCTTCATTGGTTGGTTTGGGTGGTGTTTTGATGCAAGATGGAAAAGTTGTGGCTTATGCTTCAAGACAATTGAGAGTGCATGAAAAGAATTATCCTACGCATGATTTGGAGTTGGCGGCCGTAGTGTTTGTTTTGAAAATATGGAGGCATTATCTTTATGGTGCGAGATTTGAAGTTTTTAGTGATCACAAGAGCTTGAAATATTTATTTGATCAAAAAGAATTGAACATGAGACAAAGAAGGTGGTTAGAGCTTTTGAAGGATTATGATTTTGGTTTGAATTACCATTCGGGTAAGGCAAACGTGGTGGCCGATGCTTTGAGTCGGAAGTCGTTACATATGTCCTCATTGATGATGAGAGAATGGGAACTTTTGGAGAATTTTAGAGACTTGAGTTTGGTTTGTGAAATGACGCCGAGAAGTGTGAGACTTGGTATGCTACATGTTACGAATGATTTTCTTGCAACCGTGTGTGAAAAGCAAAAGTTGGACTTGAAGTTTGTTGATTTGATAATGAATGAAAATGAGGATTTCAAGGTTGATAATTCTGGAGTTTTGAGATTCCGTGGTCGTATCTGTATTCCCGATGATGCGGAGTTGAAAAAGATGATTTTGGAAGAAGGACACCGAGGTAACTTAAGTATTCATCCGGGAGCGAATAAAATGTATCAAGATTTGAAGAAAATCTTTTGGTGGTCCGGATTAAAGAGAGATGTGGCTCAATTTGTGTATGCGTGCTTAACTTGTCAAAAGTCTAAGGTGGAACATCAAAAGCCTAGTGGATTGATGCAACCGTTGGACATTCCGGAGTGGAAATGGGATAGTATATCGATGGATTTTGTTACGGGATTGCCGAATACGCAAAGAGGACATAATGCTATTTGGGTAATTGTTGATAGGCTTACTAAATCTGCTCATTTCATTCCAATTGATACTAGTTATCCTTTGGAGAGGTTAGCCGAGATTTATGTTCTTGTGGTTGTGAAGTTACATGGAGTTCCTAAGAGTATTGTATCGGATAGAGATCCTAGATTCACATCAAGGTTTTGGGAGAGTTTACAAAAGGCTTTGGGTTCTAAGCTAAGATTGAGTTCGGCTTATCATCCGCAAACAGATGGTCAAACCGAGAGGACAATTCAATCGTTGGAGGATTTATTGCGTGCTTGTGTGCTCGAGCAAGGTGGTGCTTGGGATAGTTATCTGGCGTTGATTGAGTTCACCTACAATAATAGTTTTCATTCAAGTATAGGTATGGCACCCTTTGAGGCTTTATATGGTCGGAGATGTCGAACACCTTTGTGTTGGCATGAAACAGGTGAGAGGACGGTAGTTGGACCGGAGATGGTACAACAAACGACGGAGAAAGTGAAGTTTATCCGTGAGAAGATGAAAGCTTCTCAAAGTAGACAAAAGAGCTATCATGACAAGAGAAGAAAAGACCTTGAGTTTCAAGAAGGCGACCATGTATTTTTGAGAGTTACGCCGATTACGGGTGTGGGTCGTGCTTTGAAGTCGAAGAAGTTGACTTCTCGTTTTATTGGTCCGTATCAGATTTCTGCACGAGTTGGTGCTGTGGCTTACCGTGTGGTGTTGCCTCCGAATCTTTCGAATTTGCATGACGTTTTCCATGTTTCGCAACTTCGGAAGTATGTTCCGGATCCGTCACATGTTATTCCTATAGACGAGGTTGAAGTGAGAGATAACCTTACGGTTGAAACTTTACCGATTAGGATTTTGGACCGTGAAGTTAAAGAGCTGAGAGGCAAGGATATTGCACTTGTGAAAGTAGCGTGGGGAGGCGCAGCGGAAGGCGATATGACTTGGGAACTAGAGAGTAGGATGCGAGAGTCGTATCCGAAGTTGTTTGAATCAGGTAATATTTTCGAGGACGAAAATTTCTAAAGTGGGGGAGAGTTGTAACGCCCCGATTCCAATTATTCCCATTTTGTGGAGTCATTTATTTAAATTGAGTGATAAATTATTTTACTTGTGGAATTGGTCGGTTAATATGTTATGTTGATCTGTTATGTTATTTTACCGTTTTGAGAGTTTTCGGGGAAATTAGAATGGAAGGTATTTTAGACATTTCTCAATTATTAGTAAGTTAGAAATTTAGTAATAATGGTTGGAAAAATGATTAAGTGTGGAATTTTGTGAGAAAATGAATTAATTGTATTTGAGTGGGAAAAATAGATAGAAAGGAAAAAGAAATAAGAAGAAGGAAAAATAGAAAAGAGAGATAAGAAAGAAATAGAATAGAAATAGAAAGAAAAGAGAATTAGAGAAAAAGAAGAAGAGAAAGAAAGAGGAGGAAGAGAAAAGAAGAGGAAAAGAGGAAAACTTAGAAATTCATCAAGATCAATCACATAGCAAGTTGGAATCCGGGTAAGGGTGTGAAATCTTGTTATCTTAGCAATGTGTACGATTATGTATGATTGTATTGTTGATTTTGTTGATTTTCATGAGTTTTGGTATAAACCCATTTGTGTAGAAAATGGTAGAAATCGATGTTTTCGCGGATAGAAATCGATATAATTTGTGTAGTATGATCTCCCTATGTTTATGAACCATTGCTATTAATTGTTTTGCTGATGGAAGTAATTTGGGGAAGAAAATGGAGATTTTTGTGGTTTTGGAACAGTGAAAACGAAGCAGAAATTCTGCTTCTGGTGTGAAGCGCCGGGCGAAAGGCCCAGAGCGCCGGGCGGTTCGTGCCCTCGCCGGGCGAAATTGAGAGGCGAGAGGGTGTCAAGCTACTGGTTTGGTTAACGTTTGTGGGGATTTCCTTCGCCCCTCCTTCGCCGGGCGAAGCGAAGGCGAAAATGAAGCGTCGCCGGGCGAAACTTTCCTGTCGCAGGGCGCTTTTGTTTTTTTTCATATAATTTTCTTTTCTTTTAAAAATTCATAATTCTCGAACCGTAATTCCGATTTAGGTGTTCTTTATATCGTTGGGAAGCTATTGAACTGTACCGTGTGATTATGATGGTGTGGAAACTGTTGGCCGATTTTATTATGTTGAAAAGTCGGGAATATGGCTATTTAGCGACTTTTACCGTTTTGACTGTGTGTTTGAATGCGAATCGTACAATAGTGCATTGATGTGAATGTATATAGATTGTATGTGATTGTATGAGATGAATGCATGATTATATTGTGAATATGTATGCATTTCAAGAATGTCTGGGGTCATTTTGCATGTGAGGCATAATGAAGTACATTCTTGTGTTGAGCGATTCTAATGAGAATCCGTTGTATCGTCGTGTGCCTATGTGAGGTGTGAGCGATGGTTACAAATGATTGTGTGCCTAGGTGAGGTGTGAACAATCGGATTGTGTGCCTAGGTGAGGTGTGAGCAATCGGGTCGTGTGCCCGTGTGGGGTGTGAGCGATCCATAAACATTGTGTGCCCATGTGGGGTGTGAGCAATGGGTGAACATCGTAGGCCCGACGGGGAGTTACATTGGTAACGAGCGATGGTTCCAGTAGAGTTCCTGAGTGAACTAATGATGATTGAGTCGGTACCCGCATTGCATTTGCATAGAGTCGTGAGTCGGTCTCTATGATTTTCATTTATCTTCTTTGTATTTGTGCATTGATGAATAAACATGAATGTGTATGTTTATGTGGAATGATTGAGAATGGCGAAAGCATGTCTGATGAATATGCTTGGTGATATATGTATACATTGTGATGTATATGGGTGAGTTTTGATAAATTGTGGTGAGAATGTGGAATATGTGTATTGTTACGTTAAGATATATATAATTATATGCATTGTTATTATGATAATATTTCTCACCCTTCTGCTGTTCTATAATGCTCTATGAGGCATTGCAGAGTAGGTATGCTGGAGGTCTTTTTGTGAAGCGCGTCTTCATTCTTTTGGTCGGTTGGCTCTGATATGTAGCACCGGGTAGCTAGGATGTATATTATTCTTTTGCGATACATTTGTATATGTATTTGTCTGATGAATGTTTAGGTAAACATGTATGATGTTGGTGGAGGATATTTGATGATTCATGTATATATGTATATATGTTTGTTGTTATTCAATGTTTAGATTTTCCGCTTTTATTCTAAATATTGAGATGTGGGTGTGAGGACTAAGTTCCTCTGTCGCAAGTTACCCCACTGTTGCATATCAACGGTTGGGCAGGTGTTGTATGTTTTAATTTAATGTATAATGTGACGTACCTCTTTTTATACCATGTTTACAAGTATACTCTGACGAAATTTTTAATATGTGCCAAAATGATTAAATGTGATAATTTGGGGGTATAGAGAGGGGGTGTTACAACATACATCATAGTAACATATGCATTTTTATTTCAGGCTTCAACAAATGGGATTGACAAATCCCATGTCCCCATTAATAACAACACCAACAACCAGCATTGCTGTTGTGCTCACGTTGCTGATGTTCCGACCCATATAGAGAAAAAGAATTGTTGGAAATTGGAAATGTTTTGCATTGTGTGCTTGTTTGTTTAATAGGGATTAATTGATTGATATATATATATGTAACCTCTTTGTGTTACACACATAGCAGAAAGTACTGTTCTATACTTGTATTGAATTTGTAAGGCATGTAAGTAGCAGTTGAAAAACATAGTGCATAACATGATGACTTTATGAATAAAAAGTTTCCTTAGAAGGAAACATCACAAATGTTGCTTGCAGTTATAGATATCAACAATAGATGCTCCATCCATAATTTATTCACCGAAAACTGAACGACTTTGTAGCAGTTGAATTGTTAACTTTTAATTCTAATGGAAAAAAAACTAGTAACTAACTAATGAATTTAAACACTCCTCGTGCTAAAAGCCAATGCATATAAGTGATTCAAAAGTTCAGAATCAAAAAGACAGCATACAACAGCTATGAAAATCCAAATAAACTGTTCCAAGCAAGCCTTTTAACCGGTCATAGATATAGATTTTAACAGTATTCATAGAATCAACAAATACACCACACGATAAAATAAATAAAAAGTAAAACTTTGATTACTTGGATTAGTCTCTCTCTTTACACTAAGAAAAGGTATATGATATTACTCCCGAAATTTTCTTTCATGAAAAACCACTACATTCTTCAAAAAGAACCACGACATAACTGTCATCATCAACCAAATAAAAGTTTACATGTCGTAGAGCTCATTGTGCATGAAGATAACTTCATAAACAGTTGGTTCTTTTCAAGGCAGGTACTCTTGATTGTCACAGTCTCTAGTACTTTTGAATGTTGCATTATATATTTTACAAATTTGAACTCACAGTAGTTAATGTCTTCTGAGTCTGTGGAACATTGAATGCTAAGTGTTTTAAGCTTTGAGGAAAGACATTCTGGAACAATGGTGGGATTGGGTGGAACCTTCAAACATTCCGAACAAATATATGTTGCACCCAAACTATTCATAAGTTTCAACTGAATGTTAAAATGTTGAAGATTGGGAAAATGTGGGAGTATTTCTATCAATGACCTGCACTCCCTCTCCTTTAAGTTATGATAAAAGGTAAGTTCCATGTGAATCAAATTGTGAAACATGGGAAGTGGTTTCCAAGTCATCCCCCATATCTGCGTGAGTTGCACACAATACAACATTAGAAATGTATATATTTGATATCTTATGTACATATAGATTAAAAACATTAGTTAATTAATGTATACACAATGCGAAAAGTGTAATATTCATGAGCATAATATTCATACCTGTTGTATATGCAAAATTCTTGCTTTACAAATCAAAGTCATTGGAATATCCGTATTACAATAAATCCTAACTTTGACCAAACTAGGTAAAGCATTCAATTTTTCCATGGGATCAATTGATTTCTCGAGGATACGTGATTTTGCATTCAAATCTTCTAGTCTAGGGCAGCCATATAGAAACTTCACAAAATATTTATGATATTTGAAATCAACATCTTTCAAATGAAGAGTTTTGAGACAAGGAAAATTCACTTGACCAAAATCCCATATTTTTACATTTTCCAACCTTAGAACTTGAAGTGTCTTACAACAGAGAATGTGAGGAGGTAATTTGATACGACGTGGTTTATCATACATGTCAAAGTTAAGATTCTTGACTCCTCGCTGCATCACAAATTTAAAAATTCTATTGTATTCCCTTTGTCGGAAGCGAGAAGAGCAGCCTAATTTCAAGGTAAAGGATTGGATAGAAGTGTTTTTGTCTCGCAAAGAGAACATGATTGCATAAACAAACTTGCGAAATGTGACAAAGTCATTGAATGCTTTGTAATCGAAGTTGAGAATAAGGACAGAGAGCCATACGGGTTTCCATCTCTTTGAGAGAACCATTGTGGTTGCAGCAAATTTGGTTGGAAGGAAGGAGAGAATGTGGCAGAGAATTGCCTCCGGCAGGTCGCTAATTCTATCGACCGTGGGAACTGAACGCCAAGAAGACATGGTGTGTAATGGTGAATGAGGCAAGCAAAGAAGAGTAGAGGATGATCAGCATAGCTGCAGCAATATATAGAGTTTTGTGTTGTAATTAGGGTTTGGGCTACAAGTTGTTTCATTAGCTTCGCTTCGCTTTTTCTATAACCGTAATGGTGGCGTCGGAATTAATCCACAGCGGCAGAACGAATTCGCTTCGCTTTTTCTATACCCGGAACAACTGATTTTCGTAAAAGCAAAGAAGGAGATAACTTGTTGCATTTTGATTTTATATATAGACACATTAACGTTCAAACGAGCACCTGCCTGCTTTTTTTTTTTTTTAATGCGAAAAGGAATAAAAGTATAAATGGTATTTTTTGTGTTTAATTTTTATTTTAATTTAAATTATTTAAAAAATAGAAAGATAGAAAAAAAAAACAAATTGAATAAAAGAAGTATGCAAACCCTAATATAGATGTTTAGGAGTGTGAAAAAAACAGGTTTTTCTTAACTAAATATGTATTCCAAATTGTTTCGTTTTAAAAGATGCAAATCAAAGACTAAAATACGGATATCCACTGTATTTTTTAAATATAAATCGATATTTATAAAAATATGATTTAGTTATTGGATATTTAAATTTTATTATGTGATAAATTTATACGTTTATCTTTTTTCATGTTTTAATATATATATATATATATATATATATATATATATATATATATATATATATATATATATATATATATATATATATATATATTGATCGTGAAGGCTGGATCAGATCCTGTAGAATCAGGCCGTCAAGTGCGTCAGGGATACTGGTCGTATGGAGAGGAGGGGGTGTTCCTGCAAGACACTCCGACGCTCAAGTGAGAAAGGGTCAGAGAAAAGGGGCAAGTACGAAGTATGAATTCTTAGGGTGAATATTGGATACCTGACCCTCTCAAGCGAGAGGGTTTATATAGAGCCCCCAGCGCGTGGCCAACGATCCTATTTTCGGGGCGAAATAACCGTTTTCCCCAAAGAATAGGTAACAACCCAAACTAGCCGTTATGTCGGGCAGGGTGCCCGAAACTAGCCGTTGTGTCGGGCACAGGCATGGTTTCGGGCACCTGCCCTTGACTGTTCGGGGAGCAATGAAGCCGTGCGTGACGGACAGTAATTCCGGGGAGGAACGTTGTATTCCTTGCCCGGTTGGAGGGGAAGTAAGGTAACTTTTGCCCCTCTGTGGATTGGACTTAGGCAATTTGGGCCGCTTTGGAGCAGAAGCGGATTGGGCCAATTCTAGCCATTGGTCCAGTCCAGAATAGGAGCCCCCCAAGTCGTTGCTCCCGAGCGTGGGAGTGATGACTTAAGGACTGCTCGTTGCTCCGGGGAGCCAGTATGGAGTCGTCGTTTGAAGCAGACGAGGATCGTCTCAAAGTGCTCGTGGCTTCCTGTGTCCGTGAGATTCGTGGTCGTGACCTTGTTGCCTGGTGTTCGTGGAGATTAAGGGTCAGACAGAATTGGAAACGTTGGGTTGCCACGTGTGCCTCGAGCTCCGTGTAGCAGTTAATAGGCAATGATGGCTAGTGGGTAGTCATTATGGCCAACGAGCGCGTGTTCGCACGTGCCCCTTTGTATAAAAGGGGGAAATCGTTCCATTTGGAACTTTTCCTTTCTGATTTCTCTTCGCTCTCTTCAAGCTCTTGTGTGACGCCCCCAATCTACACCCCCAAATAAATATGCATTTAAAGCAATAAAAGAAAAATTCGAAATTTGATCAGAGTATATTTAAAAACATGGCATAGACCAAGGGTCACATCAAATTGAAACCAAACAATTCATACAACACCTGCCCATACAGATATGCAACAGTGGGGTAGCAATCAACAGAGGAAACTTCGTTCCTTACACCCACATTTTTAGAAATTAGAATTAAAGCGGAAAATCTAAAATCTGATTAACGTAAATACATATATCATGTAAAAAGTTTGTTATACCCCAAGTTGTACATGTACTAGCCCAAAAGATACATATACAAAGTACACAATAAACACAAACGGCCACCCTAGCTACCCGGTGTCACATATCAGAGCCGACCGACCAAAAAGGGTGAAGACACAAATCTTCACAAAAGACCTCCAGCAACTCTAATCTGCAATGCCTCATAGAGCATTATAAAACGAGCAGAAGGGTGAGAAAAACAACCATAATATAAATGCATATAATTATATATATCAACATAAAAATACACATATACCACATATTCTCACCATTCTATCATACTACAAAAACATACATACTATGTTTACCATGTCACAATCATCACATCTCACTCAATATACATCATGCATAATTCACCAATCCAATCAAGACTCGACAATACCACGCATCACGTAACTGGGAATGACAGCATAGTCATTCTTCCCCCAATACATACCTCCCTAGGAATGACAACATAGTCATTCTACCCTAGTACACCTCTCATTGGGAATGACAACATAGTCATTCTACCCCAATGAATATCCCACTAGGCACGACCACTCAATTGTACATCACTAGGAACGACAACATAGTCATTCTACCCCGGTGAGTACCACACTAGGAACGACATCAACGTCATTCTACCCCAGTGCACACCTCATTAGGAACGACAACATAGTCATTCTACCCCAATGAGTATCCCACTAGGAACAATATACAGTCATTCTACCCCAGTGGTCATGACAACTCAATTGTACATCACTAGGAACGACAACATAGTCATTCTACCCCAGTGAGTCCCACACTAGGAACGACATCAACGTCATTCTACCCCAGTGCACACCTCATTAGGAACGACAACATAGTCATTCTACCCCAATGAGTATCCCACTAGGAACAACATACAGTCATTCTACCCCAGTGGTCATGACAACTCAATTGTACATCACTAGGAACGACAACATAGTCATTCTACCCCAGTGAGTACCACACTAGGAACGACAACAACGTCATTTTACCCCAGTGCACACCTCATTATGAATGAAAACATAGTCATTCTACCCCAATGAGTATCCTGACACAATTGGAATCCCTTCACACACTAAATATTACTATTATAGCAGTCCCATGATAATCAATACCTTACCATTCATCTTTCTGTGGATTTACATCACAGAGGCCGCCATATCATACATTAATCATACCCTCGAAACCACATACATTGATACTTACTTAAACAATGTATTTATCACTAACTGCAACCCACAACAAATAGAATTCCATCATTTACACAGCATTAAAACGGTTAAAGTCGACAAAACGACACTATTCACATTTCCTGATATAATTTAATCGGCTAACAAATTCCAAACCATCATAATAAGAAAGTACAGCTCAATAGCTTTCCAACGATATAAATAATGCTTAAATCGGAATTACGGTTCAAAAGATATGAATTTTTAAAAGAAAAGAAAATTAAACAAAAACTCCCAACCGCCCGGCGAAGCATGCCCACCGCCTGGCGAAACACGCTTCGCCTCTGCTTCGCCCGGCGATGCACAGGCGACACCAATCCCACCAAAATGACTCAAAGAGTCAGTAGCTTGGCACCTCTGCGCCGCTCAAAACCGCCCGGCGAAAAGGACGCATCGCCCGGCGCTCAGGGCCTTTCGCCCGGCGCTCTGCACCAGATGCAGAAAAATTCTGCTGCGTGTACACTGTTCCAAAACCCTCAAAATCTCCATTTTCATCTCCAAATCACTTCCATCAGCAAAACAATTAATAGCAATAGTTCATACACATATATAGATCATATAACACAAATTATATCGAATTCCGTCCGTAAAAACATCGATTTCTACTCATTTTATCATTTTCGACCTAAAACTCACATATAACTCAAAACTCTACTAAACGTAATTTTCAACCACAACAATCATACATAATCACACACATGTATAGAATAATCGAGTTTCACACCCTTACCCGGATTCCAAATGATCTAGCTCTTGATCTTGATGATTTCCACTCTTTTCTTCTCTTTTTCCCCTCCTCCTCTTTCTTTTCTCTTCTTTTTCTTTCTCTCTCCCTACTTTTCCTTTCTCTCCTATTTCCTTCTTCTTATTCCTATTTCTTTTCTTTTATTTTCTTTTTCTCTCATTTCTATTTTTACCACATAATTCTATTTCTCTCCCAATTCTCTTATTTTCTCTATCTACATCATATTTTCTCTACAAATTACTTCTATAATTTTCTCTAACTCATTAATAGTTATAAAATGACCAAAATGCCCTTAAGCCCAAAAATTCCCGAAAACACTCTCAAACGAGATAATACATCATAACATAGCATAAAAGCATATTATCACACCAAAGTAATAAATAGAATAATTTAACATTCAAAATAATTAAATCAACTCGATTAAATAAAATGATCAAAACTGGGGCGTTACAACTCTCCCCCACTTGGAAATTTTCGTCCTCGAAAATATACTGATAGCAACAGCTCCGGACACGACTCACGCATCCGACTAATCAAACCAACAGGCCAACCAAAGGCACACCACGAATAACACAACTGGAAAACTACCTTGCTAACAACAACAACAACAACAACAACAACAACAAAAATACGACCACTACTACAACAACAACGACAAGATGCAAAGCCCATACAATGCACTTGACGACCAACTCACAACTCAAGGAATACCCAGAGCACAACTCACAGGTTCACTTTCGAACCGAAACACAACAGGATCGTTACCCTCACCGTAGGTAACCCACCTCTAATTCCTCACACAGGAATTAGCTACTCGCACTCGAACCAACACAATGGAAACGAGGCAATTACACAAACAAGAACACAAAGTTCCTCGACACGACAAGGTCTCAACAACATCAACAAACCAGAACACCAACCTCGTTGTCACACAACCTTATCACATCGTTGCCACGATTCACCAATCGTACATATAACCAAAACATCCATCTACTTGGTATCCCCTGATACCATTCAAACCTTTCACCTAGCACTTCCATTCTGAAACGTCCATTAGTCTCTTCATTTCTACATATTTCCAATGTTCCACCTAAAAACTCTTACAAGTCACACCACATATACGAAATGTGCCACATCACGCTTCCGCTGCGCACTCTGATGACTTATAACTACCAAGTCTCCCAATCTCAAGCCCAAAGTCTAACTCTCTCGCATACTCACCAAACCACCGTTCACTTTTAATATTTCCAACCAGTACACAATATTCTTATCATTACCAAACACTTCAAATCTAGAATCATAAAGATAATACTTCCAATATTACAACATGATACCACTGCAAACAATTCCCCAATAGTACTGATCCTTTCACGAATCTTCAAATGTCGAAAACATGGACCACAACTTTACCCTCTTATATTAACACACCAGCTATACTCATCAAGATACATCCCAAACGATCGACTTCCCTTTTGCAAGTTAACTGAAGTAACGAAAACACTAATCTTGGAAAAGCCTTCCATACCCTTCGATAATAACCAACAAAATCCAACAAATTTCTAATCACCTTTACTAACTTCGAAGCCTCTACTCAAACCATCACTACGCTTATCAAACATTCCAACAATTGTAATTCTAATCAAACTCAACCAATACCATACTCTTTGCTTAATCCTGAAAGTCAACCCTTATTCTCAATCGTCACTCTATGCCACTGTCCGTACTCCACACACAATTCCTGCTCCTGATAATCCAAATTTCATCCTATTGCAACAACCAACCAACCAAAAAGGAACTATAAAAGAATTTTAAATCATTTGGAATTCATCACAATTCAAAACTCACGCTATGCAAAACACAACTGCAAGCTCCCATACTACTCACTGGTTAACACGCCTCCTCCTATTATCATCTTATTCCTTACCAACCCTTAGTAATGCCCAATCATTATCCCTCAGAGACATTCCCACTTAATCCACATACTCAAACCTCTAATCCGTCTCATCTTCTGATATAAGAATCCTCATCGACTCAACAACGCGATCTGTAATCAACTCCTTCCCTTCCAAGTAATCCGTTCCGCACCACTATCAAAGCCGAAAAGACACGTCCATTCCATCCAACATAATTCCCGTCTGCTATCAACAAGAGATTAAGGGTGATCATTTCCTCAATTTGTCAATAGACAGCCGACAACCATGATGAGGCATAAACCGTCTCCACCAAACGATAATAGCATCCACTACATCCTATACACAAAACTACCTGAGGCACAATTCCTTAGTTGACATAATCCTTACCTCCGCACCCCTTCTTGAACCAGAAACCATACTTATAATCTTGCAATTCACAACACACTGAGCCAGCGCTCTACACCTGAAACAACACGGAGAAGTACCAGCTTCTCTCCCACTTATCTCATTCTAATCCTTTCAACTGTGAACACACTAAATCCATTACAAATCCTTTACCATAAATAGTCAAAGAACAATTAGACAAACCCCAAGAGTAATTACCGACCCTTAAACAAAAGTATCGATAACCATCACACCACCCCAAGAAGACAACACAATTCAAACGCTTCGCGCACTCATACGAAATAATGAATGAGTCGCTCCCATATCCATAATAGCAAATAAAGACGTACTATTAATAAAACAAGTACCTTGAGTCAGACGATCCGCACTAGTAGCCTCATCTTCTGCCAATGCAACAATCTTCCTACCAGTCTGAGCTCCCTTGGTTTCCATACACCTCGTACTAATATGACCTGTTTCACCGCAGTTGAAACATTTCATCCTAATTCTCTTACAATCAGCTGCGGCATGTCCCGAACCTCCACAATTAAAACATTTCAGTTTATTCCTCCTACAATCCAACTTACAATGTCCTACTTCCCCACACTTGTGACACTTAACGTAACACCTCGGAGGACTATACATCCCTCCCCCACCACGAGGCTGTTGTTTTCCTTTCCTGTCATTCACATTCTCATAGGGAGTAGCACGCACCTTACGATTCTCTTCGTAACTCCTACAACTGTCCACCAAATCAGAAGACCTTCTAATCCTCTGATAACCGATTGCCCGTTTAATCTCCGGACGCAATCCGTCCTCATACTTCACGCACTTAGAAAATTCAGCAGTCGCTTCTGGATAATGAGGATAAAACTGCACCAGTTCGACAAACTTAGCAGTGTAGTCAACAACAGACATAGTGCCTTGTTTCAACTCCAAGAACTCAATCTCTTTCTTTTCCTTCACACCCTCAGGGTAATACTTCCTCCGAAACTCTCGGTCAAATAAATCCCAAGTAACTCCTTCATCATCCACTCCCAACGCTTGGCGTAAACCAAACCACCAATCAGCTGCTTCTTCCTCCAGCATGTGAGTACCTAGTCTCACCTTATCCTCTTCAGCACAATCCGTCACATGGAAGATTCTTTCAACCTCCTCGAACCAAAATTGCGCACCATCAGGATCATATCTTCCCTTGAAGATAGGCAGTTCGTTCTTCCTGAACTGATTATTACCCGCAACATTCGGTACACCCTGCACAGCCCGAGCCATATTCTGTTCATTTCCAATAACAACAACTATGGTTAAACAAACAGCTCACCGAACCACAAAGATCAACAAGGACTGACACAACTGACACGGACTGGCTCTGATACCACTTAATGTGACGCCCCCAATCTACACCCCCAAATAAATATGCATTTAAAGCAATAAAAGAAAAATTCGAAATTTGATCAGAGTATATTTAAAAACATGGCATAGACCAAGGGTCACATCAAATTGAAACCAAACAATTCATACAACACCTGCCCATACAGATATGCAACAGTGGGGTAGCAATCAACAGAGGAAACTTCGTTCCTTACACCCACATTTTCAGAAATTAGAATTAAAGCGGAAAATCTAAAACCTGATTAACGTAAATACATATATCATGTAAAAATTTTGTTATACCCCAAGTTGTACATGTACTAGCCCAAAAGATACATATACATAGTACACAATAAACACAAACGACCACCCTAGCTACCCGGTGTCACATATCAGAGCCGACCGACCAAAAAGGGTGAAGACACAAATCTTCACAAAAGACCTCCAGCAACTCTAATCTGCAATGCCTCATAGAGCATTATAAAACGAGCAGAAGGGTGAGAAAAACAACCATAATATAAATGCATATAATTGTATATATCAACATAAAAATACACATATACCACATATTCTCACCATTCTATCATACTACAAAAACATACATACTATGTTTACCATGTCACAATCATCACATCTCACTCAATATACATCATGCATAATTCACCAATCCAATCAAGACTCGACAATACCACGCATCACATAACTGGGAATGACAGCATAGTCATTCTTCTCCCAATACATACCTCCCTAGGAATGACAACATAGTCATTCTACCCTAGTACACCTCTCATTGGGAATGACAACATAGTCATTCTACCCCAATGAATATCCCACTAGGCACGACCACTCAATTGTACATCACTAGGAACGACAACATAGTCATTCTACCCCGGTGAGTACCACACTAGGAACGACATCAACGTCATTCTACCCCAGTGCACACCTCATTAGGAACGACAACATAGTCATTCTACCCCAATGAGTATCCCACTAGGAACAACATACAGTCATTCTACCCCAGTGGTCATGACAAGTCAATTGTACATCACTAGGAACGACAACATAGTCATTCTACCCTAGTGAGTACCACACTAGGAACGACATCAACGTCATTCTACCCCAGTGCACACCTCATTAGGAACGACAACATAGTCATTCTACCCCAATGAGTATCCCACTCGGAACAACATACAGTCATTCTACCCCAGTGGTCATGACAACTCAATTGTACATCACTAGGAACGACAACATAGTCATTCTACCCCAGTGAGTACCACACTAGGAACGACAACAACGCCATTCTACCCCAGTGCACACCTCCTTAGGAACGACAACATAGTCATTCTACCCCAATGAGTATCCTGACACAATTGGAATCCCTTCACACACCAAATATTACTATTATAGCAGTCCCATGATAATCAATACCTTACCATTCATCTTTCTGTGGATTTACGTCACAGAGGCCGCCATATCATACATTAATCATACCCTCGAAACCACATACATTGATACTTACTTAAACAATGTATTTATCACTAACTGCAACCCACAACAAATAGCATTCCATCATTTACACAGCATTAAAACGGTAAAAGTCGACAAAACGACACTATTCACATTTCCCGATATAATTTAATCGGCTAACAAATTCCAAACCATCATAATAAGAAAGTACAGCTCAATAGCTTTCCAACGATATAAATAATGCTTAAATCGGAATTACGGTTCAAAAGATATGAATTTTTAAAAGAAAAGAAAATTAAACAAAAACTCCCAACCGCCCGGCGAAGCATGCCCACCGCCCGGCGAAACACGCTTCGCCTCTGCTTCGCCCGACGAAGCACAGGCGACACCAATCCCACCAAAATGACTCAAAGAGTCAGTAGCTTGGCACCTCTGCGCCGCTCAAAACCGCCCGGCGAAAAGGACGCATCGCCCGGCGCTCAGGGCCTTTCGCCCGGCGCTCTGCACCAGATGCAGAAAAATTCTGCTGCGTGCACACTGTTCCAAAACCCTCAAAATCTGCATTTTCATCTCGAAATCACTTCCATCAGCAAAACAATTAATAGCAATAGTTCATACACATATATAGATCATATAACACAAATTATATCGAATTCCGTCCGTAAAAACATCGATTTCTACTCATTTTATCATTTTCGACCTAAAACTCACATATAACTCAAAACTCTACTAAACGTAATTTTTCAACCACAACAATCATACATAATCACACACATGTATAGAATAATCGAGTTTCACACCCTTACCCGGATTCCAAATGATCTAGCTCTTGATCTTGATGATTTCCACTCTTTTCTTCTCTTTTTCCCCTCCTCCTCTTTCTTTTCTCTTCTTTTTCTTTCTCTCTCCCTACTTTTCCTTTCTCTCCTATTTCCTTCTTCTTATTCCTATTTCTTTTCTTTTATTTTCTTTTTCTCTCATTTCTATTTTTACCACATAATTCTATTTCTCTCCCAATTCTCTTATTTTCTCTATCTACATCATATTTTCTCTACAAATTACTTCTATAATTTTCTCTAACTCATTAATAGTTATAAAATGACCAAAATGCCCTTAAGCCCAAAAATTCCCGAAAACACTCTCAAACGAGATAATACATCATAACATAGCATAAAAGCATATTATCACACCAAAGTCATAAATAGAATAATTTAACATTCAAAATAATTAAATCGACTCGATTAAATAAAATGATCAAAACTGGGGCGTTACATCTTGCCCGTCACCGTCTTCTGCCTTTCCGACCATCGTTCCAGGCTTCCGAGCAACACCTTTCTTCTACTTAAAACAAGTAAGTTTTCCGATCCTTTGCTTGCTCTGCTTCTGTTTGTTGTTAGTGGTAGATTGCATGTGGTTAGGGCTAGTTTTAGAGGACAAAATAGGTTGATTTCTGGTGAATGTTGGTGGTGGACGGTGGCCGTGCCATTTTTCCACTTCTGACATGTCGCCGGACGTGTCTGTATGTTCTGGTTAGGAGGGTGGTTGACGGCGTCGTCGCGATGGAGACGCCTTTGTAACCGTCGTGATTTTTCATCTTCTGACCGAATGATGAGTTTTCTGGCAGAACACCCCCAGATTCCGGTGAAGCTTCGTAATTTTCGACGGAGCTTCGAACAGAAACTGGGATTGAGTGCGGGGAAGTTCCTCGCCAGGGGATGATATGTTTCGAGCGTCTCCTCACGGGGAGGTTCCGACCTTTCCTTTGATGTTAGGGCTTAGGTCGGGGACATTGTCCTTAGCCCTTTGCGCGCCCTTTCACTTGACTTAGCAGTGGAAGGGTGGATTTGATTTGTTGTCGAATTCATTTTCTTCTCTGCTTTCCAGGTGATTGCAATGGCAACGGGGCCAGATAGAGAAGTTATTATCGATACATCCGAGGAAGAGACGGGCTCTGAAGATAGGAGCAGCTCGACGGCCTCTAGTCCGGCGACTTCGAGTTCTTCTAGCAATGCCGGGGAGGAAGAAGAGTTGGACGTTATGGAGGAGGACGTCGACGGGTTCTCCGCGGAGGAGTAGGAGGTGGCCGAACCTTCCGAGCATGTGTCCATGTTCGCAAAGTCCTTGGTGGACGTTTTCACCGAGGTAGGGCCGGAGGGAGAATGGAAGGTGCATTTCCCTTCCTTGGACGAGCGGGTCTGCACGAACTTCGGGGACCGCTTCACGATGTATGAGTATGCCTTTAATGAGCTGGGCCTGAGGCTGCTTTTTACTGATTTTTAGCGGTCAGTGTTCGAGCATTTGAAGTTAGCCCCTACACAACTGCATCCTAATTCGTTGGCCTTCATCAGGGCCTTCGAGTTGGTATGCGAGCATCTTTCCTTGGGGGCTACTCTCCCTCTGTTCTTCACTATTTTCCATCTCCAAAGGCAGATGACGGGGAAGAAGTACGGATGGGTTTCTTTGAAGCAGGCCCGCAAGATGTTCAAGCCGTTTTCGGAGTCGATCCGGACGTTCAAGGAACGGTACTTCGTCGTTGAGCCCGTGTCCGAGGCTGCCCAGGACAGTACATATGTCTGGGAGATCGAAGTCGAAGAGAACAGGAACGAGCTGCACGACGAGGAGGGGAGGTATATTGGACGTAGGCTCTACAAGTTCCCCCTCCATTGGGCGCCAGACCATTTTGCCAAGGAGCCCAGTGACTATGTTTTTCAGCCGAGCGACCTACGCGGGCAGGAAGCCGCGGCGTACGAGGTGCTGGTGAAGTGGGTCAACTCCTTCCGTCTTGTTGAGTATTGGACGAGCAAGGGCAGTCCGATCTTCGAGGAAGATGGGAGTCAGAGGGTCGAGCGCCGATTCATCAACGTTAAGGCACTGCTGGAGTGCAAGACTCCCGTTGATGCTAAGAAGCTGCTCGGTAGTCTTAGTTATATAGATTTTGTTCATGTTATTTCTTTTCCTCGTATCTAACATGTTCGTGTTTTTCTTGTGCAGGTGAGATGCCTCAGGCTCATGATCGGGTTGTGAGGAATGCTCTGGCGAGGAACAAAGTCGGAACGGCTCCTCCAAAATCTCGGTTTGCTGGTGCCCGTGTTCCTCCTCCGACGCAATCTACTGCGGGGACCTCCACTTCTCCCACTCCTGCTTCTCGGGGATCTCACCTGTCTTTGGTCGGGCGTCCCAAGCAGCCAAGGATCACTGATGTCGTGGACCTTACTCGGGTAGCGGAGAAAGGGAAGTTCGAGCTTCCTCCCTGCATCCTCGATAGGAGGTTTTTCGAAGGCAACTCTTTAGTCGTTCTCCGGGCGGAATCTCTTCGCTTGGAAGGTATGGATTGCCCGAGCAAGAGGGCATTGGTGGCCCAAGACGCTTCTGCCTTGGTCAGGATGCTAGAGATGGTGGCTGTTTATGCTGAAGGGGACTCTGCAACTGAGTCCGAACTCAATGCTGCCCGTGCTTCTGTGGCATCCCTCAAGGAAGAGGTCAAGAACGTCGGCGAGGCTCGGACGATGGCTGAAGAGGAGGCGGCCAGGCTGAAGGAGGAGAACTCCACGCTGGCGGCGGAGAAAAAAGCTGCTGAGGAGCTGATCAGGGAGCTGAGGGCGGTCAATGCCCCGGGTGTCGATGAGCCGGACGATGTGAAAAAATTGAAGACAAGATCCGAGCTGGTTGCTCGCATGCTGTTGGCCGAAGATGATGGCATCGCCGTTGCAGACTAATATATTGTTGATACACTAACTGTTATTCTTATTATAGTTCTTCTATAATTATTATAACAGTCATTATTATAAATCATGTTATTTTATTCCTATAATACTTTAAGCTATGCAATGTTAAGTACATATATTAATAATATTATTTTATTACTAATAATTCTTTATTAACCATTATCATAATTCTTTAGTATTATTTGGTGACAGTAACAAAAAAAACACAACGCAGAACAAAACAACACACATGCCCGTGTGACGGTCGTAATAAAACTAATGTCGGTTGTCACAAGACCATGACGGTCGTAACAAGGCTATGACGGTCGTCATGCCTCCCAGACGGGCGTCCCACTTCACGCCTTCGTTCTCTCTGTTTCTCCCATTCTTCTCCTCCGTTTCCTGTAATTTCTTACTTTTCAATCCCCAATTAATTTATCCAGTGCACGATTCCGCATCAACACAACGAAATCATACCCCCATTCTTACAGATAAGCATTCCACACTCAATTCAACAACAACAACATATAAACCACAATTTAAACAACTCATACTAATTTCCAAAACCGATCAACCTAGAATTCAACTTTGGTATCAACAAATCAGAAACACAACAGAGCAAATCCTATAATCTAACCCCACATATCATTCATCAAGTATCCCGTTGTAGAGTCAGAACCCCACCTTTACCTTGGATTGAAGGTCGCTCTATTTTTCCGATTGGATTCTTGCTCTTGCCGTTTCTACGTGTTCTCCATCAACCCTTGTGCCTCTTCTCTCCAACTTCTCTTTTTCTTTCTCAACTTGCTTGTACGTGAAATTGCTCTGTTTTTGGTTAACCTCTCACTAAATTCACACTTACTTATTGTTCCTTCTTTTTCTCTCCCACTGCTGACCCATTAGTCCTTTATTTTCTCACCCTAACAATTTGACTAATACGTAGTCTTCCTTACTTTTCTCCCTTCCACCCAATTCATAATAATATTGGGAATAATAATAATAATAATTACTATAATAATTTCCATCGGGCCTAAATTCTACACCCCTACTCTTACTACTAGCCACTCAAATAAGCCCATGAATCTTTTATAATCTTAATATAATAACAACATATTGTTTCTGCAAATTAAATCAACTTAATCAAATTAATTCGGCTAAAACCAACTTAGCAGCTCAACACCACACAATTCCGATAATCAACACAAATCACCACCAAATAAACAAATATATTTAATTAAATAATTAATTAAATAAACAGGGCGTTACAACTCTCCCCCACTTAGGATATTTTCGTCCTCGAAAATTTACTCGATGCGCCACACTCCAGATACGTTATCTCATCAGACAATTCAATTTTCCTGCCATAAAGGCAACCCCACGTCTAACACCAAACACAATACATCATATCAACGACAATAACAACATGAAACAATGCTCACGCAACGCATCCAACGACTAACTCAATACACAAGGAATAATCAAGTTAAGAACACCCAAGTTCGCTATGAACCAGAACACAACACAATTGTTACCCTCCCATAGGCAACACTCCCCTAATTCCCCATCATAGGAATTAGCTACTCGCACTCGAACCATCACCCTAGGTAACGAGGCAACAACAAGGATAAGAGCACAAAAGTCATAACACAACATCAACGTAATCAAACCACCAACATCGTCGTTACCCACATAAGAACAAACTGTGCTACACCATGCTTTCACTGCGCACTCTGAGTACTAGCAACCATCGAATCTACCAAGTTCACATCTAATTTTCCGACTATCAAAGCAGACATAAGAAAGACTTTCGACTTAATTCTCCAGAAATTCCAACCAACAGGTATTCTACACTTTGATTACTGACCACTTCGAACTTAGATCCGTAAATAATACCTCTGAATATCCAACACAACTACAACTGCAGCCAATTCCAAATCTTGAATAGGATAGATACTTTCAAGAATCCCTAATTATTGTCAACATAGGCTACAACTTCACCGTCTTGTATTTACACATCGTCAAAATTCATCTCAACGCATAACAACATTACCACAGCATACGGATACATGTGTCCAATTAATCTCAACAAGAAAAATCATCTTCCAAACAGAGCTTAAGACCCAATAGCCATAGATTTAGCCTCAATAACCTACACTTAACATGGCATATTAACCAAACCAATCAAACAAACTAATTCATCAAGTCCTACTCATACTAGCATAATTCTCCAAAATCCCCCATCCGAATTAACACAACCAAGTAAACTCATCTTTACGAATCAAAATCACACTTTGATAGCTCAACATATAACTTCACTTCTTTCAACACTGGCAACTCGACTCTCAAATACCCTACGCGCCTTCCTTTTGATTTCATAGCAGATCAGAACGTCCACAACGAACGCCAGTTATAACATTATCTGAACAAGTATGGAAAATACAATTCATATTTCCTATATACACGTTAAGGCATACCAGCCACCACCATTCTTTATCCGACCTCCTTGTCAAATCATGGTCTTTCATTTCCATTTAATTCCTCCTTGGATCATCTCTACAATTCTCCAAGTCTCATGTCAATCTATAAGCATTTGGCTCAACTCCAAATAATTCACTGTGCATACTATTCTAGTTGGCAAGACACGTCTACTCCCTCCACATGATTCCGTCTACTATCAACAAGAGATCAAGGGTGATCAGTTCCTCAATTTGTCAATAGACAGCCGGCAACCATAATGGTGGCATAAATCATCATTACCCAACTACAATAGCGTCCTTTACCTTGTGCTCAAGATTACCTAAGCATACTGCTCCACCATTCCTCTAAGGCTTACAAACGTGTTCTTAATTTCTTTATTTCCAACTTCGGCAGTGATACACAACATCCAAAATCCCACACATATTCTCCTATACAAGTTAGATGTACAACACAATCATTAAATATCCTTCTAGTACCGGAATCGCTACCACATCAAGTACCATCCAAATCGGTCCACTTCCACCGAAACATTTATCCAAGTTAAGAGCTTTAACAACACTAACAAATCCTTCGTCTTTCTTCTTAATTCCATAACTTCAATGATCCATATAGTTTCACACTTGATTCTCATTCCAATCACAATCTCAACAATACCATCTCATCATCTAGTTGGTGATAGAACTTCCAAAAATTTCCGACTCATGTCGACACATCTCGCCAATAACACACAATCCACTTTACTTTTTAACCTTCCTCAAAGATTTCTATACTTTAACACTTTCAACTATTATACGCCGCACTTCCATGTGCTCCTCCGATACTCTTGTCTTCTTCCCATTACCAAACATTTTATACTTGACTTCATCTTACTATTTCCAGCAAGAATTGTCCAACTTCAAACATGAGTATCTTCTTCAATACAGACTTCCCAGACACAAAATTATATTTCAAAATGAAGAGAATTTCGTTTAGATTCCAGAACTTCAAGAATCGCTCAAATCTGAATTACGAGTAAAAAGTTATCGTCCTCGCAATGGGACTGGTCAAGAAATCCCGTATGCAGAATTCTACAAATATCAGCACCAGACCCACACATTCAAACGCGTTTTTCTCCCTCTTCAAAAACTTTCCGAAGGCCAAATTTATATGCAAACTGTAGGGAATTTTATAAATTTTCCGAAAAATCCAGAATCGCTTTAATCGGAGTTACGAGTAGAAAGTTATGCCTCTTATACTGAAGGTTGTTCCATAAATACGAAAATAAAAACCGAAATTGGTCAACACGAGTTCTACCTCTTTCTCTTGCTTCCAAACTCTTCCAACTATCCTTGCTTTTCACCCAACTCTGAAAATCATCCAACTTCAATCCAATTATACTCAAAACATACTAGTCTACCAGTTGATCCATCGAATTATCATTTTCTTTGGAGTGGATCCTTAACCTCAATCATCTCTTAACTGTCCCCAAACTCTGATCTACACTTCAGAGGCCAATTGCAATTATCGGTTCGTCCTCCCTCAAAGGCATCTCAAACTTGACCGATAAGAATCATGAGTCCATACTCTCGTCGGTTCGCAACACAGTTCCAATAACATTTGCACTCTTGCAATCAATATCACCTTGATTCAACTTCACATACTACAAACATCTCTGAGAAGTAAACTTCTCCCCCACTTGTTTCAAACCAACTCCTGCATACCATCGATTAGGAAAACAAACAAGTACCGACAGTGTTCCACACACTTGTCGCGTACTAAGGGATAAACAACATTAGACAACTTGGCCGGACAGACCGACCTGCTCTGATACCACTAATGTAACACCCCATTTCTACCCGGCGGATAATAGTAAAATCAGAGTTATAAAATTTCAACAAACAATAGGATGCTACACTTTCATCTTAAAAACAACTTCGATTAATTTCATATGAACAGATACATAACACTTTGATCGGATGAACCGATAACAACAAACTTCATATATATCTTCTTTTCAAAGCAAAACAACTTCAAGATATAAATATTCAACTTTGATTCACTTAACATTTTTGTTCGACTAAAACAACTTCAAAACAACATAATACTTAATAAATTCAACTTAAAAATTCAGCAACATAAAACATATTCAACAATAAACATGCGTCCATCCCCCGAGTGTTACGTATCAAAGCAAGACCCTTTTTGACTTGCCATAGAGCAACCAAAATACTTCATAAAGTTACTTCGAACTTCCACTGCAATCTTGAGTACCTTCCCATTTCCCATGGTAGGGGAAATATCAGCAGAAGGGGTGAGATATCTAACAATATAATAAGGTGTATGATAAATAATATATTAGATCAGATCATACAAATATTACCACTTCACAACTTTTTAGGCAACATAAATCAACAACCAACGACAATATCTCAATCAACATAAATCAGCAACATAACAACCTTGAAATCAATATTAATCTGCACCGCAATAACAACTTAGAAATCACATTCAATTAACAACACAACAACAACAATGCAACATGAAATGCGACTCAAAATGCACATGCATGTGGTACCATTGGAGCAGAACTCCCATCTTAAAAATCTGCCAATTAATATTGACGTCAACAAGGCATAAGCCTTCTGCTTAATATTTTTTCCAATCCAGGCCAGCTTAATATTTTGCCAATCTAGGCCTGCTTAATATGTTATGCCATGTGACCCATCATGAACATCATAATAACAACACTGATAATTACATCTATCAGCACAACAGTAAATCAGCATTGGCCATAGGCCTACAACTTAAATTCTTGCCAATAATTAGAGGCAATTCAACATATTCCACAGCTTTATACTTCTCAACAACCAGTATCACAACAACTAGAATTTATAATGCACCCACTAAAAGGTACTAAAATCAATCATTTCGGCAGCAACTTATCAACAACATATTAACAACAACAACTCAACATCAACACAATCAACCAGAATATACAACAGTGATCCGTGATTACTCCGGACAATTCTACTAAAATCGATTAATTATTCTACCACTAAAGTTACTAACAATTCTACTCTGCATTAATATTATTGATATTATTCCGGTACTGTTATTATACATGCTGCTAGTTTATTCTTCTACTAATTAATCACTGCTACTGCTATTCGATTATTTCTACATATTATACTTAATTAATTAGTTCGACTGCTTATTCTTTTACACAGAAATCCTGCTACTAATATGGTTCTGCTATACTACTACAACCTGTTTTATTTTGTTTTCTGTCCATACTCTATTGATTCTCATTGCTGCTAAATTTACTAACTCTGTATCTTAACAATCCTGCCAATTTCCAATGTCTCTGTTATTTTTATTTCTAACCTACTGTTTACTGTGTCAGCTATTACTACCTCCTGCTACTTACTTTCATTTTATTCTACTGCTATATGTATATTTAATCCAACTCATAACTAATATATTGCTGATACACTAACTGTTATTCTTATTATAGTTCTTCTATAATTATTATAACAGTCATTATTATAAATCATGTTATTTTATTCCTATAATACTTTAAGCTATGCAATGCTAAGTACACATATTAATAAAATTATTTTAGTACTAATAATTCTTTATTAACCATTATCATAATTCTTTAGTATTATTTGGTGACAGTAACAAAAAAAAAACACAACGCAGAACAAAACAACACACATGCCTGTGTGACGGTCGTAATAAAACTAATGCCGGTCGTCACAAGACCATGACGGTCGTAACAAGGCTATGACGGTCGTCATGCCTCCCAGACGGGCGTCCCACTTCACGCCTCCGTTCTCTCTGTTTCTCCCATTCTTCTCCTCCGTTTCCTGTAATTTCTTACTTTTCAATCCCCAATTAATTTATCTAGTGTACGATTCCGCATCAACACAACAAAATCATACCCCAATTCTTACAGATAAGCATTCCACACTCAATTCAACAACAACAACATATAAACCACAATTTAAACAACACATACTAATTTCCACAACCGATCAACCTAGAATTCAACTTTGGTATCAACAAATCAGAAACACAACAAAGCAAATCCTATAATCTAACCCCACATATCATTCATCAAGTATCCCGTTATAGAGTCAGAACCCCACCCTTACCTTGGATTGAAGGTCGCTCTATTTTTCCGATTGGATTCTCTCTCTTGCCGTTTCTACGTGTTCTCCATCAACCCTTGTGCCTCTTCTCTTCAACTTCTCTTTTTCTTTCTCAACTTGTTTGTACGTAAAAATTGCTCTTTGTTTGGTTAACCTCTCACTAAATTCACACTTACTTATTGTTCCTTCTTTTTCTCTCCCACTGCTGACCCATTAGTCCTTTATTTTCTCACCCTAACAATTTGACTAATACGTAGTCTTCCTTACTTTTCTCCCTTCCACCCAATTCATAATAATATTGGGAATAATAATAATAATAATTACTATAATAATTTCCATCGGGCCTAAATTCTACACCCCTACTCTTACTACTAGCCACTCAAATAAGCCCATGAATATTTTATAATCTTAATATAATAACAACATATTGTTTCTGCAAATTAAATCAACTTAATCAAATTAATTCGGCTAAAACCAACTTAGCAACTCAACACCACACAATTCCGATAATCAACACAAATCACCACCAAATAAACGAATATATTTAATAAATAATTAATTAAATAAACAGGGCGTTACATCTAAGTTCCTCGGTGGTGCGAGGCCAATGACTTTAGAGAACTCGGAGTCCGGGCGGACCCCTTGTTCGAGCAGAAACTTCTTCATTTTGTCCGTCTTCGGGACCTGCACTACTTCCTTGTTGAACCTCTCGATGTACACGCGAAGAGGTTCGTCTTTCCCCTGGATTATGGCTCCAAGAAAGGCCTCAGTTTTGGGGGTGGCGGCGAGATGCTGTGAAGTGCCGCGAGAACATCCTGCCCAGCTGTCTCCACGAGGTAATGGACTCCTCGGGCAGTTGCTTATACCATGTCATCGCTCCCTTTCAGAGCGTGGTCGGGAACAGTCTACACTTGATGGCGCCCCGTACGCCGCGGTAGTCTAATAGCGCATCGATGTTCTTGATGTGCTCGTCTGGGTCAGTGGTCCCGTCGTACGTGCCAAGTGACGGGGGTTTCTCCAAGCCTTTTGGGAGACGGGTAGCCAAGATCTCCTGGGACAACGGGCCGTGAGGCTCATCGTCGCTGCTAGAACCGGTGTATGATGGGGACCAAACGGGATGCTCGCGTCGGCGGTTCCTTCGCGGAGAAGGTGAACGGTTCCTTCGAGGAGAAGGTGAGCGGTTCCTTCGAGGAAAAGGTGAGCGGTTCCTTCAAGGAGAAGGTGAGCGGACCCGTCCTTTGGACTTGATAAGAGGAGATTCCTCGTTCCTTCGAGTCCTTTTGTGGTTATGAGCGTGCTGGTCACGCGGGGAGATCTGGTCGCGCTTTCGGATCTGGTCGCGTGTTTGTAAAAATAGTTGTAATTGTTAAATAATTTATTAATTTATTAAATGGATTAGAATTGTTTAAGTTGTCAAGTGGCACATTATTGTGTAGTTTAACTTGCCAAGTGGCACAATTAGTTGCTAATAAGAGTAATTAGGAGATTTAAAGACTACATTTTTTCTTATATGATAGATTTGTAATAGTACTGCACAAGGAATACAGAAGGATTTAATTGATATTTCAAGTGTTTATATCCAAATCAATTCAAATAAAAATATTAAATTTATTTTAAAATACTAAACATTGTAAAATATATTGAAATCTATTAATGTATTTGAATGTCATCAATAGAAAACTGTTATATTTAAATCAAATATTAAATAAATTTTTTAAATTAGTTCAAACCAAATTAAACGCATGTATATCTTCATCATCAACCTCAAGAACTTGACGCATACAGACCCACCAATCGTCGGCTTCTTCCTTCAGCATGTGAGACCCAAGCCTCACCTTATTCTCCTCCGCACAGTCCATGACTCTGAAGATTCTTTCAATCTCTTTCAACCAAAGTTGAGCACCATCGGGATCAAATCTTCCTTTGAAAACCGGTGGTTGATTCTTCCTGAACTCGTCATTAGCATTCACGTTCGGCGCACCTTGCACCGCCCTAACCATTACTTCCAAAGCAGCAGCCATCGCATTGTCGTTCCTACCAGCCATATTCTGATCATTCCCAAAAATGACAGCAAAGTTAAACAACAGCTCAACCAACACAACAACAAGACAGACACAACTGACTCAACTCTGGCTCTGATACCACTTAATGTAACACCCCCTTTCTATACCCCCAAATAATCATTTAGGCACATATTAAAAATTTCGTCAGAGTATAATTATAAACATGGTATAAAAGAGGTATGTCACATTATACATTAAATTAAAACATTCAACACCTGCTCAACAATTGATATGCAACAGTGGGGTAACTTTGCAATAGAGGAACTTAGTCCTTACACCCACATCTCAATATTTAGAATAAAAGCGGAAAATCTAAACATTGAATAACAACTAACATATATACATATATACATCATCAAGTATTTTCCGCCAACATAATTCATGTTTACATAAACATTCATCAACAAGATACATATGCAAATGTATCACAAAAGAATCATAGCCTCCTAGCTACCCGGTGCTACATATCAGAGCCGACCGACCAAAAGAATGAAGACACGCTTCACAAAAAGACCACCAACATACCTACTCTGCAATGCCTCATAGAGCATCATAAAATAGCAGAAGGGTGAAAAATATTATCATAATATCAATGCATAAAATTATATATCTTAGCATAGAAATACACATATTCCACATTCTCACCACAATTCATCACAACTCACTCATATACATCACAATGAATATATAATCAAAACCAAGCATATACATCATGCATACTTTCACAATTCTTATCATTCCACATAAACATACACATTTATGTTTATTCATCAATGCACCATTATAAAGATGATAAATACAAATCATAGAGGCCGACTCACGACTCTATGCAAATGCAATGCGGGTACCGACTCAATCATCTCCAGTTCACTCAGGAACTCTACTGGAACCATCGCTCGCTACATCACTGTAACTCCCCGTCGGGCATACGATGTTCCCCATCGCTCACACCTCCTATTTTTAAGGCACACGATCCGATCTGATCGCTCACACCTCTTATTTTTAAGGCACGCGACGTTTATGGATCGCTCACACCTCTTTGTATAAGGCACACGACCCGATCGCTCACACCCCACACGGGCACACGATCGTCTATAACTATCGCTCACACCTCTTATTTTTAAGGCGCACGATCCATCCGATCGCTCACACCTCTTATGTTTAAGGCACACGATGTTATATCGGGTTCTCATTAGAATCCCTCAACACAAGAATGCACATCATTATGCTTCACATGCAAATGACTCAAGACATTCTTGAAATGCATATATATTCACAATATAATCATGAATTCATCTCATTCAATCACATACAATCTATATACATTCACATCAATGCACTATTGTATGATTCACATCTAAACACACATTCAAAATGGTAAAAGTCGCTAAATAACACTATTACCGACTTTTCTGACTTATTTAATCGGCTAAAAATCTTTAATTCATCATAATAAGAAAGAACATTCCATAAGCTTTCTAATGCATCAAACCACGCCTCAAACCGAACCACAGCTCAAAAGTTATGCAGAAAACAAAATTACATAAACAACACTGTTCGCTGGGCGAACCATCTCGCGAGCACTCGCTAGCACCTTCGCTAGGCGAATGTTCCAGCGAACCAACTACTAGCTAAAAACAGACACAAAGTTCGCTAGCTGAACCCCTTGGCGAACCAAGGAAGCAACCACCAACATCAAAAACACCCAAAGTTCGCTAGGCGAACAACTCAGCGAACCTTCGCTGACCTTCGCTAACTGGTTCGCTAGGCGAACCCGCGAAAACATCACTCGCTACTGCTTCGCCCCAGGTTCGCTAGGCGAACCAAGGAAAACTCAGAATTTTTCAGCGCTGTTGAAAACCCAAAATCCATATTTTTCATCCCAAAACATTTTTAAAACCACATATATCAATCAGAACTCAATCCAATCGTGGTAACAACCATTCTACCACATTTACGTCGATTTCCAACCGCGAAAACATCGATTTCTCAAAATCGACCTAGAATAGAAAACTATGAAAACACAACAAACACACCAATACACACATACATAATCATACATAATGATATACATTAATAAGATAACAAGATTTCACACCCTTACCCGATTAAATCGATTCCTAGAAGTTGATTTCTTGATTTTCCTCTTTTCCTTCTCTTTTCTCCTCTTCCTCTTTCTTTCTCTCCTTTTTCTCTCTATTTTCCCTTTTCTATCTCTTTCTCTTTTCTATTTCTTTTTACACTAATTCCAATTAATTTATTTTCTCACACAATTATATTTCCACTAAATTTTCTAACTTAACATTAATTGAGAAATGTCTAAAATACCCTCCATTCTAATTTCCCGAAAACTCTCAAAAACGGTAAAATAACATAACATGTCAACATAACATATTAACACACCAATTTCACAGATAAAAGAATTTGTCACCCAATTTAAATATAAGACTCAACAAAATGGGAATAATTGGAATGGGGCGTTACAACTCTCCCCCACTTTAGAAATTTTCTTCCTCGAAAATATTACCTGATTCAAACAACTCCGGATACGACTCTCGCATCCTACTCTCTAGTTCCCAAGTCATATCGCCTTCCGCAGCACCTCCCCACGCTACTTTCACAAGTGCAATATCCTTGCCTCTTAGCTTCTTAACTTCACGGTCCAAAATCCTATTCGGTAAAGTTTCAACCACAAGGTTATCTCTCACTTCAACCTCGTCCATAGGAATAACATGTGACGGATCCAGAACATACTTCCGAAGTTGCGAAACATGGAATACATCATGCAAATTCGAAAGATTCGGAGGCAACGCCACACGGTAAGCCACAACACCAACTCGTGCAGAAATTTGTTACGGACCAATAAAACGAGAAGTCAATTTCTTCGACTTCAAAGCACGACCCACACCCGTAACCGGCGTAACTCTCAAAAACACATGGTCGCCTTCTTGAAACTCAAGATCTTTTCTTCTCTTGTCATGATAGCTCTTTTGTCTACTTTGAGAAGCTTTCATCATTTCACGAATAAACTTCACTTTCTCCGTCGTTTGTTGTACCATCACCGGTCCAACTATCGTCCTCTCACCGGTTTCGTGCCAACACAAAGGTGTTCGACATCTCCGACCGTACAAAGCCTCAAATGGTGCCATACCTATACTTGAATGAAAACTGTTATTGTAAGTGAACTCAATCAACGCCAAATAACTATCCCAAGCACCACCTTGCTCAAGCACACAAGCACGCAATAAATCTTCCAACGATTGAATTGTCCTCTCGGTTTGACCATTTGTTTGCGGATGATAAGCCGAACTCAATTTTAGCTTAGAACCCAAAGCCTTTTGTAAACTCTCCCAAAACCTCGACGTGAATCTAGGATCTCTATCCGATACAATACTCTTAGGAACTCCATGCAACTTCACAACCGCAAGAATATAAATCTTGGATAACCTCTCCAAAGGATAACTAATATCAATTGGAATGAAGTGAGCAGATTTAGTAAGCCTATCAACGATTACCCAAATAGCATTATGACCTCTTTGGGTATTCGGCAATCCCGTAACAAAATCCATCGATATACTATCCCATTTCCACTCTGGAATGTCCAACAGTTGCATCAATCCACTAGGCTTTTGATGTTCCACCTTAGACTTTTGACAAGTTAAGCACGCATACACAAATTGAGCCACATCTCTCTTTAATCCGGACCACCAAAATATTTTCTTCAAATCTTTATACAATTTATTCGCTCCCGGATGAATACTTAAGTTACTTCGGTGTCCTTCTTCCAATACCATCTTTTTCAACTCCGCATCATTGGGAATACAAATACGACCATGAAATCTCAAAACTCCAAAATTATCAACCTTGAAATCCTCATTCTTATTCATCATCAAATCAACGAACTTCAAATCCAACTTTTGCTTTTCACACACGGTTGCAAGAAAATCATTCGTAACATGTAGCATACCAAGTCTCACACTTCTCGGCGTCATTTCACAAACCAAACTCAAGTCTCTAAAATTCTCCAAAAGTTCCCATTCCCTCATCATCAATGAGGACATATGTAACGACTTCCGACTCAAAGCATCGGCCACCACGTTTGCCTTACCCAGATGGTAATTCAAACCGAAATCATAATCCTTCAAAAGCTCTAACCACCTTCTTTGTCTCATGTTCAGTTCTTTTTGATCAAATAAATATTTCAAGCTCTTGTGATCACTAAAAACTTCAAATCTTGCACCATAAAGGTAATGCCTCCAAATTTTCAAAACAAACACCACGGCCGCTAACTCCAAGTCATGTGTAGGATAATTCTTTTCATGCACTCTCAATTGTCTAGAAGCATAAGCCACAACTTTTCCATCTTGCATCAAAACACCACCTAAACCAACCAATGAAGCATCACAATACACAACAAATGGTTCCGTCGGATTTGGCAAAATCAAGATCGGAGCTGTTGTCAACCTTCTTTTTAGCTCATTGAAACTCTCTTCACAATGAATATCCCAAATAAAAGCCTTTTCCTTACAAGTCAATTGCGTTAACGGAAGTGCCAACTTCGAAAATCCCTTAATAAACCTCCGATAATAACCTTCCAAGCCTAAAAAGCTTCGAATCTCCGTAACCGATCTAGGAGCCTCCCATTGCATTACCGCATCAATCTTGGATGGATCAACACTAATACCACTACCGAAAATAACATGTCCAAGAAAACTTACTTCCGACAACCAAAACTCTCATTTCGACAACTTAGCATACAATTGTTTCTCTTTCAAAATTTGTAACATAATCCTCAAATGCTCTTCATGCTCCTCTTGAGACTTAGAGTAAATCAATATATCGTCGATGAACACAACCACAAAACGATCTAACTGTTCGTGAAAAATACGATTCATGTATTCCATAAACACACCCGGCGCATTAGAAACCCCGAATGGCATCACGAAATATTTGTAATGGCCATACCGTGTCCTAAAGGCCGTCTTTTGAATATCTTCTTCTTTCACACGAATCTGGTGATATCCCGACCTCAAATCAATCTTGCTAAAAACACGCGCACCAACCAATTGGTCCAACAAATCATCGATCCTTGGAAGCGGATACTTGTTCTTAATTGTCACCTTGTTCAATTGTCTATAGTCAATGCATAACCGCATACCCCCATCCTTCTTCTTTACCAACAATACCGGAGCACCCCAAGGAGAAACACTTGGTCTTACAAATTTCTTGTCCAACAAGTCATTCAATTGCTTCTTCAATTCTACCAACTCCGATGCCGACATACGATACGGTGCCATCGAAATCGGTCTAGTACCCAGAACTAGATCAATAGAAAACTCCACTTCTCTTTTCGGCGGTACCTCTGTAATATCCTCCGGAAACACTTCTGGAAAATCACACACCACGGGAAACACATCGAGCTCAACTTTACTCTTATTCGACAATGATGCAAACACACCGAACAATTGAGCTTCGTCTGCTAAAAGTTTCTTCAACTCTTTAGTGGATAGGAAGCTCTCATCTTCATCATCTTCCAAAGAAGGAAACCTTACCAACTTATGATAACAATCAATATGAACCCTATTAAATTGCAACCAATTCATTCCCAAAACCACATCCAAACCTTCCAATGGCAAACACACTAAATCCATCTCAAAGTCTTTACCATAAATGGTCAAAGGACAACTCAAACAAACCAAAGAAGTAGTTACTGACCCCATTGCGGGAGTATCGATAACCATCTTACCATCCATCAGAGACAACACAAGATTCAAACGATTCGCGCACTCAGACGAAATAAACGAATGAGTCGCTCCCGTATCAATAAAAGCAACTAAAGGTGTACTATTAATAAAGCAAGTACCTTTAATCAGACGATCTGCACTTGAAGTCTGAGTTCCCGCCAAAGAAAATACTTTCCCACCAGTTGGAGCTTTCTTCGGATTCGGACACTTCGTGCTAATGTGACCAGGTTCCCCACAATTAAAACATTTCACCACATTCCTCCTACAATCGGTAGTAGCATGCCCAAGGCCTCCACAGTTAGAACATTTCACCACACTTGTAATACTTAATGGAACCGGAACCTCCTCCTCCAGACCTCTTCTCAAAGTTTCCCCTATGCTTGCCCTTATCAGCGGGTGTCACATAAGGTCCACTTCTAGCTTGTTGCTTTCCCTTCCTCTCATTCAAACTTTTGTAATGTGTAGAACGAGCCTTGCTATCTTCCTCGAAGATTCTACAACATTCCGTCAAATCCGAAAACCTTCTTATCCTTTGATATCCCACAGCTTGTTTAGTATCAGGACGCAGACCATTCTCATACTTAATACACTTTGAGAACTCAGCAGTAATCGCATCATAGTGAGGATGGAATTGAACCAACTCCACAAACTTAGCAGTATAGTCCACCACGGACATACTACCTTGTTTCAGTTCAAGGAACTTCATCTCCTTCTTCCCTTTCACACTTTCAGGGTAATACTTCCTCAAGAACTCAGTACGAAATAAATCCCAAGTTATCTCTTCATCATCCACCTCAAGAACTTGACGCATACCGACCCACCAATCGTCGGCTTCTTCCTTCAGCATGTGAGACCCAAGCCTCACCTTATTCTCCTCCGCACAGTCCATGACTCTGAAGATTCTTTCAATCTCTTTCAACCAAAGTTGAGCACCATCGGGATCAAATCTTCCTTTGAAAAACGGTGGTTGATTCTTCCTGAACTCGACATTAGTATTCACGTTCGGCGCACCTTGCACCGCCCTAACCATTACTTCCAAAGCAGCAGCCATCACATTGTCGTTCCTACCAGCCATATTCTGATCATTCCCAAAAATGACAGCAAAGTTAAACAACAGCTCAACCAACACAACAACAAGACAGATACAACTGACTCAACTCTGGCTCTGATACCACTTAATGTAACACCCCCTTTCTATACCCCCAAACAATCATTTAGGCACATATTAAAAAATTTGTCAGAGTATAATTATAAACATGGTATAAAAGAGGTATGTCACATTATACATTAAATTAAAACACTCAACACCTGCTCAACAATTGATATGCAACAGTGGGGTAACTTTGCAACAGTGGAACTTAGTCCTTACACCCACATCTCAATATTTAGAATAAAAGCGGAAAATCTAAACATTGAATAACAACTAACATATATACATATATACATCATCAAGTATTTTCTGCCAACATAATTCATGTTTACATAAACATTCATCAACAAGATACATATGCAAATGTATCACAAAAGAATCATAGCCTCCTAGCTACCCGGTGCTACATATCAGAGCCGACCGACCAAAAGAATGAAGACACGCTTCACAAAAAGACCACCAACATACCTACTCTGCAATGCCTCATAGAGCATCATAAAACAGCAGAAGGGTGAGAAATATTATCATAATATCAATGCATAAAATTATATATCTTAGCATAGAAATACACATATTCCACATTCTCACCACAATTCATCACAACTCACTCATATACATCACAATGAATATATAATCAAAACCAAGCATATACATCATGCATACTTTCACAATTCTTATCATTCCACATAAACATACACATTTATGTTTATTCATCAATGCACCATTATAAAGATGATAAATACAAATCATAGAGGCCAACTCACGACTCTATGCAAATGCAATGCGGTACCGACTCAATCATCTCCAGTTCACTCAGGAACTCTGCTGGAACCATCGCTCGCTACATCACTGTAACTCCCCGTCGGGCATACGATGTTCCCCATCACTCACACCTCTTATTTTTAAGGCACACGATCCGATCTGATCGCTCACACCTCTTATTTTTAAGGCACGCGACGTTTATGGATCGCTCACACCTCTTTGTATAAGGCACACGTCCCGATCGCTCACACCCCACACGGGCACACGATCGTCTATAACTATCGCTCACACCTCTTATTTTTAAGGCACACGATCCATCCGATCGCTCACACCTCTTATGTTTAAGGCACACAATGTTATATCGGGTTCTCATTAGAATCCCTCAACACAAGAATGCACATCATTATGCTTCACATGCAAATGACTCAAGACATTCTTGAAATGCATATATATTCACAATATAATCATGCATTCATCTCATTCAATCACATACAATCTATATACATTCACATCAATGCACTATTGTATGATTCACATCTAAACACACATTCAAAACGGTAAAAGTCGCTAAATAACACTATTCCCGACTTTTCTGACTTATTTAATCGGCTAAAAATCTTTAATTCATCATAATAAGAAAGAACATTCCATAAGCTTTCTAATGCATCAAACCACGCCTCAAACCGAACCACTGCTCAAAAGTTATGCAGAAAACAAAATCACATAAACAACACTGTTCGCTGGGCGAACCATCTCGCGAGCACTCGCTAGCACCTTCGCTAGGCGAATGTTCCAGCGAACCAACTACTAGCTAAAAACAGACACAAAGTTCCCTAGGCGAACCCCTTGGCGAACCAAGGCAGCAACCACCAACATCAAAAACACCCAAAGTTCGCTAGGCGAACAACTCAGCGAACCTTCGCTGACCTTCGCTAACTGGTTCGCTAGGCGAACCCGCGAAAACATCACTCGCTACTGCTTCGCCCCAGGTTCGCTAGGCGAACCAAGGAAAACTCAGAATTTTTCAGCGCTGTTGAAAACCCAAAATCCATATTTTTCAACCCAAAACATTTTTAAAACCACATATATCAATCAAAACTCAATCCAATCGTGGCAACAAGCTTCCTACCACATTTACGTCGATTTCCAACCGCGAAAACATCGATTTCTCAAAATCGACCTAGAATAGAAAACTATGAAAACACAACAAACACTCCAATACACACATACATAATCATACATAATGATATACATTAATAAGATAACAAGATTTCACACCCTTACCCGATTAAATCGATTCCTAGAAGTTGATTTCTTGATTTTCCTCTTTTCCTTCTCTTTTCTCCTCTTCCTCTTTCTTTCTCTCCTTTTTCTCTCTATTTTCCCTTTTCTATCTCTTTCTCTTTTCTATTTCTTTTTACACTAATTCCAATTAATTTATTTTCTCACACAATTATATTTCCACTAAATTTTCTAACTTAACATTAATTGAGAAATGTCTAAAATATCCTCCATTCTAATTTCCCGAAAACTCTCAAAAACGGTAAAATAACATAACATGTCAACATAACATATTAACACACCAATTTCAAAGATAAAAGAATTTGTCACCCAATTTAAATAAAAGACTCAACAAAATGGGAATAATTGGAATCGGGGCGTTACAACTCTCCCCCACTTTAGAAATTTTCGTCCTCGAAAATATTACCTGATTCAAACAACTCCGGATACGACTCTCGCATCCTACTCTCTAGTTCCCAAGTCATATCGCCTTCCGCAGCACCTCCCCACGCTACTTTCACAAGTGCAATATCCTTGCCTCTTATCTTCTTAACTTCACGGTCCAAAATCCTATTCGGTAAAGTTTCAACCGCAAGGTTATCTCTCACTTCAACCTCGTCCATAGGAATAACATGTGATGGATCCGGAACATACTTCCGAAGTTTCGAAACATGGAATACATCATGCAAATTCGAAAGATTCGGAGGCAACGCCACACGGTAAGCCACAACACCAACTCGTACAGAAATTTGATACGGACCAATAAAACGAGAAGTCAATTTCTTCGACTTCAAAGCACGACCCACACCCGTAACCGGCGTAACTCTCAAAAACACATGGTCGCCTTCTTGAAACTCAAGATCTTTTCTTCTCTTGTCATGATAGCTCTTTTGTCTACTTTGAGAAGCTTTCATCTTTTCACGAATAAACTTCACTTTCTCCGTCGTTTGTTGTACCATCTCCGGTCCAACTATCGTCCTCTCACCGGTTTCGTGCCAACACAAAGGTGTTCGACATCTCCGACCGTACAAAGCCTCAAATGGTGCCATACCTATACATGAATGAAAACTGTTATTGTAAGTGAACTCAATCAACGCCAAATAACTATCCCAAGCACCACCTTGCTCAAGCACACAAGCACACAATAAATCTTCCAACGATTGAATTGTCCTCTCGGTTTGACCATCCGTTTGCGGATGATAAGCCAAACTCAATTTTAGCTTAGAACCTAAAGCCTTTTGTAAACTCTCCCAAAACCTCGACGTGAATCTAGGATCTCTATCCGATACAATACTCTTAGGAACTCCATGCAACTTCACAACCGTAAGAATATAAATCTTGGATAACCTCTCCAAAGGATAACTAATATCAATTGGAATGAAGTGAGCAGATTTAGTAAGCCTATCAACGATTACCCAAATAGCATTATGACCTCTTTGCATATTCGGCAATCCCGTAACAAAATCCATCGATATACTATCCCATTTCCACTCTGGAGTGTCCAACGGTTGCATCAATCCACTAGGCTTTTGATGTTCCACCTTAGACTTTTGACAAGTTAAGTACGCATACACAAATTGAGCCACATCTCTCTTTAATCCGGACCACCAAAATATTTTCTTCAAATCTTTATACATTTTATTCGCTCCCGGATGAATACTTAAGTTACTTCGGTGTCCTTCTTCCAATACCATCTTTTTCAACTCCGCATCATCGGGAATACAAATACGACCACGAAATCTCAAAACTCCAAAATTATCAACCTTGAAATCCTCATTCTCATTCATCATCAAATCAACGAACTTCAAATCCAACTTTTGCTTTTCACACACGGTTGCAAGAAAATCATTCATAACATGTAGCATACCAAGTCTCACACTTCTCGGCGTCATTTCACAAACCAAACTCAAGTCTCTAAAATTCTCCAAAAGTTCCCATTCCCTCATCATCAATGAGGACATATGTAACGACTTCCGACTCAAAGCATCGGCCACCACGTTTGCCTTACCCGGATGGTAATTCAAACCAAAATCATAATCCTTCAAAAGCTCTAACCACCTTCTTTGTCTCATGTTCAATTCTTTTTGATCAAATAAATATTTCAAGCTCTTGTGATCACTAAAAACTTCAAATCTTGCACCATAAAGATAATGCCTCCAAATTTTCAAAACAAACACCACGGCCGCTAACTCCAAGTCATGTGTAGGATAATTCTTTTCATGCACTATCAATTGTCTAGAAGCATAAGCCACAACTTTTCCATCTTGCATCAAAACACCACCTAAACCAACCAATGAAGCATCACAATACACAACAAATGGTTCCGTCGGATTTGGCAAAATCAAGATCGGAGCCGTTGTCAACCTTCTTTTTAGCTCATTGAAACTCTCTTCACAATGAATATCCCAAATCAAAGCCTTTTCCTTACAAGTCAATTGCGTTAACGGAAGTGCCAACTTCGAAAATCCCTCAATAAACCTCCGATAATAACCCGCCAAGCCTAAAAAGCTTCGAATCTCCGTAACCGATCTAGGAGCCTCCCATTGCATTACCGTGTCAATCTTGGATGGATCAACACTAATACCATTACCGGAAATAACATGTCCAAGAAAACTTACTTCCGACAACCAAAACTCTCATTTCGACAACTTAGCATACAATTGTTTCTCTTTCAAAATTTGTAACACAATCCTCAAATGCTCTTCATGCTCCTCTTGAGACTTAGAGTAAATCAATATATCGTCGATGAACACAACCACAAAACGATCTAACTGTTCGTGAAAAATACGATTCATGTATTCCATAAACACACCCGGCGCATTAGAAACCCCGAATGGCATCACAAAATATTCGTAATGGCCATACCGTGTCCTAAAGGCCGTCTTTTGAATATCTTATTCTTTCACACGAATCTGGTGATATCCCGATCTCAAATCAATCTTGTAAAAACACGCGCACCAACCAATTGGTCCAACAAATCATCGATCCTTGGAAGCGGATACTTGTTCTTAATTGTCACCTTGTTCAATTGTCTATAGTCAATGCATAACCGCATACCCCCATCCTTCTTCTTTAACAACAATACCGGAGCACCCCAAGGAGAAACACTTGGTCTAACAAATTTCTTGTCCAATAAGTCATTCAATTGCTTCTTCAATTCTACCAACTCCGATGCCGACAAACGATACGGTGCCATCGAAATCGGTCTAGTACCCAGAACTAGATCAATAGAAAACTCCACTTCTCTTTCCGACGGTACCTCTGTAATATCCTCTGGAAACACTTCTGGAAAATCACACACGACGGGAAACACATCGAGCTCAACTTTACTCTCCTTCGACAATGATGCAAACACACCGAACAATTGAGCTTCGTCCGCTAAAAGTTTCTTCAACTCTTTAGTGGATAGGAAGCTCTCATCTTCATCATCTTCCAAAGAAGGAAACCTTACCAACTTATGATAACAATCAATATGAACGCTATTAAATTGCAACCAATTCATTCCCAAAACCACATCCAAACCTTCCAATGGCAAACACACTAAATCCATCTCAAAGTCTTTACCATAAATGGTCAAAGGACAACTCAAACAAACCAAAGAAGTAGTTACTGACCCCATTGCGGGAGTATCGATAACCATCTTACCATCCATCAGAGACAACACAAGATTCAAACGATTCACGCACTCAGACGAAATAAACGAATGAGTCGCTCCCGTATCAATAATAGCAACTAAAGGTGTACTATTAATAAAGCAAGTACCTTTAATCAGACGATCTGCACTTGAAGTCTGAGTTCCCGCCAAAGAAAATACTTTCCCACCAGTTGGAGCTTTCTTCGGATTCGGACACTTCGTGCTAATGTGACCAGGTTCCCCACAATTAAAACATTTCACCACATTCCTCCTACAATCGGTAGTAGCATGCCCAAGGCCTCCACAGTTAGAACATTTCGCCACTGCCTTCCCACACTCAAATTATTTATGACCCATTTCACCACACTTGTAACACTTAATGGAACCGGAACCTCCTCCTCCAGACCTCTTCTCAAAGTTTCCCCTATGCTTGCCCTTATCAGCGGGTGTCACATAAGGTCCACTTCTAGCTTGTTGTGTAATGCCCCAGTTTTGTTAGATTTATCTAATAGAGTAGATTTAATTGGTTTTGGTTTTATATTATTTTATTATTGACTTTTATTTGACAAAATGTTATTTTTCATCATTGTTTATGTTTTATCGCATTTTGAGAGCGTTTGAGAGATATTTGAGCTGAGGGGTATTTTGGTCATTTGGGTAGTTAGATATTATAAATAGAAAATAGAAAGAAAAGAGATAAAAGAGGAGAAAGTGGGAAAGATCGCGGGAACTCCGTTTCGAGCGCGAATAATCGGGTAAGGGTGAGAAGTTTCAATTATATCATGCTTATATATGTATATGTATGTGTTGTTTGAATGTTTGGGTGAAAAATATAGGTTTTTCTATTTGGGTGAAATTGTGAGTAATTCGTAGAAATCGATGTTTTCACGGATGAATTGATGAAATGTATGCTTAAACGTGTTCTAACATGTTGTTTTGGGTCATTGGGGGTAATACTATCACGTGGGTTGAAGATTTGGATCATTTTTAGGTCCCAAATGCGTTTTTGAGAAATTCTGGTTCGTCCAGATTCGCCAGGCGAGTTGCTGGCGAGTTCGTTTCGCCAGGCATTCGCCAGGCGAATTTGCCTGGGACAGCAAAAATAGTATTTTCGTATTTTGGCCATAACTTTTGAACCGTAAGTCCGTTTTGGTCCCCGTTCGAAGCGTTAGAAAGCTTATGAAATGTTATTGCTTTTAAAAATGGGTCAGAGATCAGTAGATGATTTATTTAGGTTGTGGTTTTAGAAAAGTGTTGGGTTGTCGGGTTTTTATCGCGTTAAACGCGTGCGGTCGGTGTTTTACCGTGCTATATGCTTTTAATAGGTAACGTATAACTTGTGTGCTGCTATATGATGTGAATACATGTAAGGAGATGTTGTGATAATGTTGTTGTTGTGGTTTGTGAAACACATTGCTTATGTGAAATTCAATGTGTGTTATTTGGTGGCCTTATGGCAAATATGTGCATTGTTTGGGTTAAACTTCGATGCATGATTAAGGATGTTGTTATGATGTGTTGTGAATAGCCTTTGTGGTGTGAATCTCTTGTGGAATGAATTGTGATTGTATGATTGTTGTGGTATGTGATGAAATGCATTGTTTGAATTGTTTTCAATGCATGAATATGATGAAGTGTATTATGCAATGTGCTGTGGATATGGATGTCGTATGACTTGTATGCTGTTGTGTGATGATAATGCATGTGATGACATGTTGTGGTGATGAATTATGGCCGAAAGGCAAGAAATTGCAATGTGTGTATTTAATGGTATATGCATGACTATATTGTGAAATATGTGTGCATTGCATGAGTGTATGTGGTCATTTTGTATGAGAAACATCATGACGTGCATTCATGTGTCACGATTCCATGGAGAATCGGATGTAATATCACGTCCCTGTTGGGTGTGAGTGATTGATTACACAAATAATCATTGAGGATCCTCTGAACATTGCGTAGTCAATGGGTGTAATCGTTGCGATGAGTTACACTTGATTCCGTGGGAATCTTCAGAATGATTGTGTGCCCTTGTGGGGTTTGAGCAATCGGATTGTGTCTGCGTGAACTGTAAGTTCCTGGATTGGCTGGAATTTTGGTAAAACAACAAGGTGTTCAATGCTGATGTCATGGTGTTGATGTTGCAGCATTGAGTCTTAGTACTGGGCTGTACTAAGTTGTGAAGGTTAACTATGTTTGATGTCATGGGCTTGATGTCATAACATTGCACTTAACACTGGGCTGTGTTAAGGTTGCTAGTTGCTGAAGTGGATGTCTGATGTCACATAGGTGATGTTGTAACATCAGACCTGCAGAACTGAAGCTAATGACAACATGGGCTTGTTGTTATTAGGGTCGCGTATTAGCTGGAATTGTGGAGAGTGTTGACTCGTTGGATGAGAATATCTTGGGCTAGATATTTTCTGTTACATGGGAGATTTGATTGCAGGTTTGTTGGAGAATTAAAAGGTGGAAGATTTAAAAAGATTTTGGGGATAAAATCTGTTTTAAAAGATTCAGTTTTTAATTAACAAATCTGATCAAATATTGTGATAAATCCAATCCAAATTCAAGGAGCTATATAAAGCGCACAAGACCAAGGAAGAAGGTACAGAAAACAGATTGAAGATCAAGAGCTGGGGGCTTAGAGTCTAGGGTTTGTTTAGAGTACTTGTAATCACACTATTCTAGGTTTGAATAGGTGTTGAATTTTCTGTCCTCTCTAGAAGCTGTGAAGCAATAGAGAGTTGTTGATTGAGATAAGCTAGGAAGCAAGATCAAGGGATCTCAAAGAGGTTGTTCTTTGAGTGCTTTAGGGGATTGAGTAGTGTTCTCATATCTAAGTGGTTTCTTAGGTAGAAAGTCACTAGTAGAGTATAAGTTTAGGAGATTGTCAACTGGTGTGTTGAGTCTGTAAATTATATCTACAAGTAGTGAATTTCATCCCTGGCTTGGTAGCCCCCAGACGTAGGTAGTTAGACCGAACTGGGTGAACAATTCCGTGTGTTTTTCCTGTTGCTTATTCTTTCCATTATTGCAGAGTGTGTTGTTGTGACATCGCACCTTAACATCACACGTCTGGTACCAGAATTTCAATTGGTATCAGAGCAGGCATCCTGTCTGTCTCTGGGTGAGATCTAGGGAAGTTACTTTCTGGTGAAAGATGGACAAAGAGGTTGGAGGATTTGTCAACAGACCCCCTATATTGGATGGCTCAAACTATGAGTATTGGAAGCCTATAATGACTACCTTTTTAAAGTCATTAGACAGCAGAGCTTGGAAGGCTGTCATTAAAGAGTGGGAAGCTCCTGTTGTGTGTGAAAAAGATGATGCTGGAAAGGATAAAGAAGGCACCTCTAAGCGAAAGCCTGAAGAAGAATGGTCCAAGGAAGAAGATGAGCTTGCCCTTGGGAATTCAAAAGCCCTAAATGCTATCTTTAATGGGGTTGACAAGAACATATTCAGGCTGATCAACTCATGTGAAACTGCTAAGGCTGCTTGGGATATTTTGAAGGCTACTCATGAAGGTACATCTAGAGTGAAGATGTCAAGACTTCAGCTTTTAACATCTAAGTTTGAAAGCTTGAAGATGAAGGAAGAGGAAACTATTCATGACTTCCACATGAGTGTTCTTGAGCTGTCAAATGCATCCAGTGCTCTTGGTGAGAAGATGACAGAAGAGAAGCTGGTAAGAAAGATTCTTAGGTCCCTCCCTAAGAAGTATAAGATGAAGGTAACAGCCATTGAAGAATCTCAAGACATCAGCAAGATGAGAGTTGATGAGCTTATTGGATCTCTTCAAATATTTGAACTTGGGCTGAATGAGGAAGAACCAAAAAAGAAGCCCAAGAGTATAGCCTTAGTCTCCACTCCTGCAGCAGCTAAAGATGATGAGTCCCAGGAGGATCTGCCTCAGGCTATAGTTATGTTGGGAAGGCAATTCAACAAGGTGTTCAAGAAGATGAACTATAACTACAGGCCTAATGTCAAGAACATCTCCTCTGACATCAGCAAGTAAAAAGAGAAAGATGAAGATAAGACTGCACAAGATAAAGGAGTTCAGTGCTTTGAATGTGAAGGGTATGGACATGTCAAGAAAGAGTGTCCCACATTCTTGAAGATGCAGAATAAAGGCTTGACAATTTCCTGGTCTGACACTGATAGCGAAGATGAAAGTGAGTCAGCAAAGCATGTTACAGCTTTGATAGGAATTGTTGAATCTGATGATGATAGTGATGGAGAAGTCACCTATGATGAGCTAGCTTCAACCTACAGAGAGCTGTGTTTTAAAAGTGCTGAGATTTGTCAAGAGAACAAGTGTCACAAGGAACAGATTGCTCAGCTTGAGAATGAAAAAGCTGATCTGGAAAATGAAGTGGTGCTAGTAAGAGCTCATCTTGATCAAATGACCAAGTCTGTTAGGATGCTGAACAGTGGTACAGACACTCTTGACAAGATTCTTCAGACGGAAAGGATAGCTGGAGACAGGACTGGATTAGGATTTGTGGTTGAGGGAAAAGTATCTACTGAAGCAAGCACTTCAGGAACCAAAGTGGAGATGTCTCAACCATTGTCTCAACATCAGCCAAAGGTGCAGGATCCTACTCCTAAGAAAGCTGATGTTTCACAACATAAGAAGATTGAGAAGAAGACTGGTCATAATCAGAAGAGAAAGCAGCCTCAAGGTGCTAGACAGTATATGCCTCCCCAATATCATAGGAGCATGAAGGCTGCAAGGTACAAACAGAACATGTCAGAGCAGATGTCTCAACATCAGGAAAACTGGTATGGATCTGGTTTCAACAATGCTGTACCTTACAATTATAGGAGGAGGAAGCCTCATCACCATGGGAGACAGCCTAGAAGACAGCATCGTCAGTTCAGGAGACAGTCTACCTATGGTAAAAAACATCAGCACGATAGAAGACAAGCCAACTCTGGAAGGAGAAGACAACATTATAAGTGGCAGCCACAGCTTGATCATCAAGGTGGGAGAAGGTTTAACCACTTCAGAGATGATAGAATCAGATGTTTCTATTGTGGAAGGTTTGGACATATGCAGTACTCTTGCTACAACCTGCATGGATACCCTCGGCCTCAAAACAGATGGAGGGAGAATAGGCCCAAAGTTGTTAAACAATGGGTACCTAAGGAGAAGGTGAAGTGCTTATTGGCTCACATGGCTGACAAGGAGTTTAAAGAAGATACATGGTATTTTGACAGTGGGTGTTCCAAGCACATATCTGGATGTATATCCTTGTTTGATGATCTTAGGCCTTGCTCCTCTCATGAGGTCATGTTTGGCAATGGAGGAAAAGGTATTGTCGCAGGAGTTGGGAAAGTCCAAGGTGATGGTAGACCTGAACTTGACAATGTTAGATTTGTCAATGGCTTAAGTGCAAATTTGATCAGCATAAGCCAGTTGTGTGATGAAGGGTACAAGGTAAACTACACTAAGCATGAGTGTGTGGTTTCTGATGAGAATAATCAGATTGTTATGAAGGGTGCCAGAACCAAGGATAACTACTATCAGTGGATTTCTCTTGAAGGAAATTCAACTATTTATGCTCAGGTTGATGTTATAACATCAGATTATGACATCAGGATGCTGAAAGGGCACTCAGAGTTAGTATGTTCTGATGTGAATTTTTTTAAAGGAAAGTATTTATGGAGGGAGAAAATTAGTAATTGGTCTTTAATAAATACAGAAAATCTGGCGCCATACCTCAGACCATCATTTTCTTTTGGAGCAACATCACGGATTTTCAAAGTCCTGTCCTCACAACGGTTCATCTTCTTCGCCTTCAAGAATCATTCCTCACTCAATCGTACCCATCTCAAAGGATTCATGGCATCTCCGTCTAAGAAATCTGCGGGTCAAAGGTCGGCAAAAGGAATGGCTAGGGTTTCCACAGAAGAAGGGCTTGCAGAAGAAGCTTTGAATGTGGAACCCATCTCTGTGATGCTCCCAGAATCTGGTAAATCTAGAACTCCTAAACTTGTTTCTAAAAGGGCTGGGACTATCTTTAAAGATAATGAAACAAAGATGATTGTTACTAGTGTTCTCTTTCGTGATAAGACAGCGCCTAAGTCATCCACGTCTCAAAATGTTGAGGAAAGGGTGGATGTTGACAAGTGTGTTGATCAGATTGTTGACAAGATCCTTGATAAAGGTCTTCCTGTAAAAGGTATATCGAGACCACTGAGACAAATGCCTGCTGAAAGGGAGAAGGAGGACATGCAAAGTGCTGCAACGAATCTCCATAGACTTGCCATGTCTGTTGTTGAAGAGTCTGAAGTTAGTAAAGACGCTGATCAGAGAGAAGACATGGCTGAGGAAACAAATGTGGAAGAAAATGTTAGAACATCACCTGACCCTGCTTCTGGTGGTAAAGACAATACTGATGCAATAAACGTAGTTGATTTATCAGATGATGAAGTAATAGCTAGGGCTGTTCCAAGCATTGCCAGGAGGTTGAAAACAATGAAGGGAAAGGAGGTTGAACCCTCTCTTAAGAAGAAGAACATTGCTGTTGGACCAGCAAAATCTTGGAGTAAAGTGGAGATAAATCTTAGGAAGAGGAAGGTTGTGGAGCATTCTGAGTCAGACTATGATGTCGAAGATGATGTTTAGGACATCACGCCTGTCAGGAAAACTATTCTAAAGAGAATATCTGATAAGGTGCCTGAAGTTCCAATTGATAACATCTCCTTCCACTATGCCAGTAGTGCATCGATGTGGAAATTCGTGTGTCAGAGAAGACTAGCCCTGGAAAGGGAACTGGGTAAGGAAGCCTTGGGTATGGAGGAAATTATGGAATTAATTAACACTGCTGGGCTAAAGAAGACTGTGACACAGCTTCCTAAGTGTTACGAAGGACTTGTCAAAGAGTTTGTTGTAAACATCCCTGTCGGCATTACTGATAAGAGAAGCACAGACTTCATGAAAGTCTTTGTTAGAGGGAAGGGTATTAATTTCTCTCCTAGCATCATCAACAGGTACCTAGGAAGAAATGATGGAGAATGCAGTGTTCTTGAGTCTACTGATAACGAGATTTGCAGGGAGATTACGGCAGGGCAAGTGAAGATTTGGCCTTTGAAAGGGAAGCTAAAAACTAGCAAGCTCAGCATCAAGTATGCCATCCTTCACAGGATTGGTGCAGCTAACTGGGTGCCAACCAACCATAAAACAACAATTGCGGTTGGTCTTGCAAAGTTTATCTATGCAATTGGAAAGAAAGTGAAATTCGACTTTGGAAGCTACATCTTTAACCAAGTAGTTAAACATGCTGAAACCAATGCTGTCAAATTACCTATAGCGTTCCCTTCTTTGGTGTGTGGAATCATTATAGATTAGCAACCTGAGACTTTAAGAAGCTCAGACATAGTTTGCCAGAGGAAGACAGCCGTGTCCCTTCACCCTAAATTGTTTTCTGGGAGTCATGTTCCAGATATTATCATGACATCAAGTTCTGGAGGTAAGAAGGTCACTACAAAAACAAAGCTGATTGAAGGACTGAAGGCAACCTGCAAGGACCTTGATATGGTTATCAGTACCAGCACTGTTAGGAAGATGAAGATTGAGCAGATGATCAAAGACTTGGAACAGGGAGAAGATGCTGGGAATGGTGACATTGAGGAGTCCAGGTCAGGTGAAGGTGATGAGGATGGTGAGAGTACCAGCTCGGATGAGGACTGAATTCCATCTGCTGGTTGTTAGTAGTTTAGTTTTCTTGTTTTGTTGTTTTGCACTAAATGTGCTTGCTTTGTAATTTGAATATTGTGCTGGTTTATGCACCTATTTTTGTTCTATGATTTGTTTGCTGACTGTGAGGCTAACAATGAGGGCTAGTTTAGGACTAACTTTATTGGGATAATTGTCTAATTATGGCTAAAAAGGGGGAGAGTTAAAAATTGCCATAAAGAGAAGAGTAGTTGCTGCTAAAAGAATAAAAATAAAAGGTGTTTAGTTGAAAAGTAATGATGCAGCTGTGGAGGGGGAGCATAGACAACATAGTTGTGGAGCTGCTAGTGAAGTATTCATAGCATTGAAGAGTGCAGAGTGCAGCAAAGCAGACATCAAGGGGGAGATGTGCTGCACATTGTGAGCTACTGAACAGCTGTGATGCTGGTTCAAGTTTTTGAGGGGGGGCACCAATTGGCTGTTGTCAATAATGAAGATGGTGCTGCAGCAGATCAAGTAATGAAGACTATATGAAGATTGTCAAACTGCTGCAAGTTAATGTTTCAAAATATTGAAGATATTCCGCTGCTGAAGTCTCTGAAGATGCAGAGATTGTTTTAGCCAAAATTAGCCAAAGGGGGAGATTGTAAGTTCCTGGATTGGATGGAATTTTGGTAAAATAACAAGGTGTTCAATGCTGATGTCATGGTGTTGATGTTGCAGCATTGAGTCTTAGTACTGGGCTGTACTAAGTTGTGAAGGTTAACTATGTTTGATGTCATGGGCTGGATGTCATAACATTGCACTTAACACTGGGCTGTGTTAAGGTTGCTAGTTGCTGAAGTGAATGTCTGATGTCACATAGGTGATGTTGTAACATCAGACCTGCAGAACTGAAGCTAATGATAGCATGGGCTTGTTGTTATTAGGGTCGCGTATTAGCTGGAATTGTGGAGAGTGTTGACTCGTTGGATGAGAATATCTTGGGCTAGATATTTTCTGTTACATGGGAGATTTGATTGCAGGTTTGTTGGAGAATTAAAAGGTGGAAGATTTAAAATGATTTTGGGGATAAAATCTGTTTTAAAAGATTCAGTTTTTAATTAACAAATCTGATCAAATATTGTGATAAATCCAATCCAAATTCAAGGAGCTATATAAAGCGCACAAGACCAAGGAAGAAGGTACAGAAAACAGATTGAAGATCAAGAGCTGGAGGCTTAGAGTCTAGGGTTTGTTTAGAGTATTTGTAATCACACTATTCTAGGTTTGAATAGGTGTTGAATTTTCTGTCCTCTCTAGAAGCTGTGAAGCAATAGAGAGTTGTTGATTGATCGAAGCTAGGAAGCAAGATCAAGGGATCTCAAAGAGGTTGTTCTTTGAGTGCTTTAGGGGATTGAGTAGTGTTCTCATATCTAAGTGGTTTCTTAGGTAGAAAGTCACTAGTAGAGTATAAGTTTAGGAGATTGTCAACTGGTGTGTTGAGTCTGTAAATTATATCTACAAGTAGTGAATTTCATCCCTGGCTTGGTAGCCCCCAGACGTAGGTAGTTAGACCGAACTGGGTGAACAATTCCGTGTGTTTTTCCTGTTGCTTATTCTGTCCATTATTGCAGAGTGTGTTGTTGTGACATCGCACCTTAACATCACACGTCTGGTACCAGAATTTCATGAACAATCCAGAAACATCGGATGCCATGATGGTATGAGCGATGGGGAAATATCGTAGGCCCGGCAGGGAGGATATTTCCATTGAGTTCTTTAATTGAGCTCGGGTGATGAGTCGGTACCGCATATGCATTGCATAGAGTCGTTGTGTCGGTCTCTGTGCATTTGCATAAATCATGAATGGATTGATTATGTGTGAGCTTGTGATAGCTTTGGTGAATTATTATGCATAGGTGATAAATGCATTGGTTGTGAATAATATGTTTTGTGTATAAACATATGATATGTGAAGTCGTGGTGTGTTTTCATAGGGCATAACTGTGATATGCTATGTGGTTGGATTGTTAGGAATATGTTATGTATTGGTGACATGGTATATGTGTTAGTATGTGATGTATGTGGTGAGAAATATTATATATGTGAATTTATTTGTGTTGTGGCATATTATTATGCAATCTTGTTATAGTGGTTATTTATCACCCTTCTGCTGGAATATGCTTTTTATGGCATAGTGCAGATTGTCAGCTTTAGATGCGTGGAGGCAAGTGGAAGAGTTAGATCTTCGTCTTTGCTTAAGTCTTGGTGTCTGCTCTGATACGTAGCATGGGAGTCGGGGAAACGATTATGTTATTAATGTATATAATTGTTGAATATATTTGGTATTACCTTTATATGGAAAAGTTTCCCAACTGAGGGTAACCTATTTTATGCTATGTATCAAAATTATGAGCAGGGAGTGTGTATTCTTATTTTAAAATGTGGCATCCTTGTTTTTGTCGGAAAAAAATAAATTTTTAGTTACTCTGATTATTGTTTATGTATTATTTATTCGCGATGGGAATTGGGGTGTTACATGTTGCTTTCCCTTCCTCTCATTCAAACTTTTGTAATGTGTAGAACGAGCCTTGCTATCTTCCTCGAAGATTCTACAACATTCCGTCAAATCCGAAAACCTTCTTATCCCTTGATATCCCACAGCTTGTTTAATCTCAGGACGCAGACCATTCTCATACTTAATACACTTTGAGAACTCAGCAGTAATCGCATCATAGTGAGGATGGAATTGAACCAACTCCACAAACTTAGCAGTATAGTCCACCACGGACATACTACCCTGTTTCAGTTCAAGGAACTCCATCTCCTTCTTCCCTTTCACACTTTCAGGGTAATACTTCCTCAAGAACTCAGTACAAAATAAATCCCAAGTTATCTCTTCATCATCCACCTCAAGAACTTGACGCATACCGACCCACCAATCGTCGGCTTCTTCCTTCAGCATATGAGACCCAAGCCTCACCTTATTCTCCTCCCCACAGTCCATGACTCTGAAGATTCTTTCAATCTCTTTCAACCAAAGTTGAGCACCATCGGGATCAAATCTTCCTTTGAAAACCGGTGGTTGATTCTTCCTGAACTCGTCATTAGCATTCACGTTCGGCGCACCTTGCACCGCCCTAACCATTACTTCCAAAGCAGCAGCCATCACATTGTCGTTCCTACCAGCCATATTCTGATCATTCCCAAAAATGACAGCAAAGTTAAACAACAGCTCAACCAACACAACAACAAGACAGACACAACTGACTCAACTCTGGCTCTGATACCACTTAATGTAACACCCCCTTTCTATACCCCCAAATAATCATTTAGGCACATATTAAAAATTTCGTCAGAGTATAATTATAAACATGGTATAAAAGAGGTATGTCACATTATACATTAAATTAAAATATTCAACACCTGCTCAACAATTGATATGCAACAGTGGGGTAACTTTGCAACAGAGGAACTTAGTCCTTACACCCACATCTCAATATTTAGAATAAAAGCGGAAAATCTAAACATTGAATTACAACTAACATATATACATATATACATCATCAAGTATTTTCCGCCAACATAATTCATGTTTACATAAACATTCATCAACAAGATACATATGCAAATGTATCACAAAAGAATCATAGCCTCCTAGCTACCCGATGCTACATATCAGAGCCGACCGACCAAAAGAATGAAGACACGCTTCACAAAAAGACCACCAACATACCTACTCTGCAATGCCTCATAGAGCATCATAAAACAGCAGAAGGGTGAGAAATATTATCATAATATCAATGCATAAAATTATATATCTTAGCATAGAAATACACATATTCCACATTCTCACCACAATTCATCACAACTCACTCATATACATCACAATGAATATATAATCAAAACCAAGCATATACATCATGCATACTTACATAATTCTTATCATTCCACATAAACATACACATTGATGTTTATTCATCAATGCACCATTATAAAGATGATAAATACAAATCATAGAGGCCGACTCATGACTTTATGCAAATGCAATGCGGTACCGACTCAATCATCTCCAGTTCACTCAGGAACTCTGCTGGAATCATCGCTCGTTACATCACTGTAACTCTCCGTCGGGCATACGATGTTCCCCATCGCTCACACCTCTTATTTTTAAGGCACACGATCCGATCTGATCGCTCACACCTCTTATTTTTAAGGCACACGACGTTTATGGATCGCTCACACCTCTTTGTATAAGGCACACGACCCGATCGCTCACACCCCACACGGGCACACGATCGTCCATAACTATCGCTCACACCTCTTATTTTTAAGGCACACGATCCATCCGATCGCTCACACCTCTTATGTTTAAGTCACACGATGTTATATCGGGTTCTCATTAGAATCCCTCAACACAAGAATGCACATCATTATGCTTCACATGCAAATGACTCAAGACATTCTTGAAATGCATATATATTCACAATATAATCATGCATTCATCTCATTCAATCACATACAATCTATATACATTCACATCAATGCACTATTGTATGATTCACATCTAAACACACATTCAAAACGGTAAAAGTCGCTAAATAACACTATTCCCGACTTTTCCGACTTATTTAATCGGCTAAAAATCTTTAATTCATCATAATAAGAAAGAACATTCCATAAGCTTTCTAATGCATCAAACCACGCCTCAAACCGAACCACAGCTCAAAAGTTATGCAGAAAACAAAATTACACAAACAGCACTGTTCGCTGGGCGAACCATCTCGCGAGCACTCGCTAGCACCTTCGCTAGGCGAATGTTCCAGCGAACTAACTACTAGCTAAAAACAGACACAAAGTTCGCTAGGCGAACCCATTGGCGAACCAAGGCAGCAACCACCAACATCAAAAACACCCAAAGTTCGCTAGGCGAACAACTCAGCGAACCTTCGCTAACTGGTTCGCTAGGCGAACCCGCGAAAACATCACTCGCTACTGCTTCGCCCCAGGTTCGCTAGGCGAACCAAGGAAAACTCAGAATTTTTCAGCGCTGTTGAAAACCCAAAATCCATATTTTTTAACCCAAAACATTTTTAAAACCACATATATCAATCAGAACTCAATCCAATCGTGGCAACAAGCATTCTACCACATTTATGTAGATTTCCAACCGCGAAAACATCGATTTCTCAAAATTGACCTAGAATAGAAAACTATGAAAACACAACAAACACTCCAATACACACATACATAATCAATCATAATGATATACATTAATAAGATAACAAGATTTCACACCCTTACCCGATTAAATCGATTCCTAGAAGTTGATTTCTTGATTTTCCTCTTTTCCTTCTCTTTTCTCCTCTTCCTCTTTCTTTCTCTCCTTTTTCTCTCTATTTTCCCTTTTCTATCTCTTTCTCTTTTCTATTTCTTTTTACACTAATTCCAATTAATTTATTTTCTCACACAATTATATTTCCACTAAATTTTCTAACTTAACATTAATTGAGAAATGTCTAAAATACCCTCCATTCTAATTTCCCGAAAACTCTAAAAAACGGTAAAATAACATAACATGTCAACATAACATATTAACACACCAATTTCACAGATAAAAGAATTTGTCACCTAATTTAAATAAAAGACTCAACAAAATGGGAATAATTGGAATCGGGGCGTTACATCAACGGGGTGGGGCGGGGGAGGGTTTAACTATACCCGCACCTGCACCCATGTAACAGACCCTCCCCCACCCCTAAACCCAACCGGAGGTAAAAAATTACCGTCCATACCCACCCCAGTGGAGAATGGGTGCAATCGCACCCGCCCCGCCCCCATCCGCAAAAAAATTGATATCTTTTTAATTGCAATAAAAGTTAATAATTTAATTTAAAAAATTGATTATTTTAATAAATTAATAAATTATTTAATTAAAAACTTAATTAGTAAATGAATATTAACTTGATTAATTTGATTATTTTAATTGCAATAAGGGCATTAATAATTTAATTAACAATATAATTAATAAATGAATATTAAAATAAGTAAAATAAGGGAATTAAAGTAAAATGAATTATCCGAGGGTGGGGCGGGTGCGGGGGCGGGCGGGTCTTATTTTTTCCGCCCCGCACCTGCACCCGCACCCAATTAAACCGGGTTTTCCCCATTAATTTGGGCGGGTCTGGGTGGGTCCGAGTTTGTTTTCCATGCATACCTACGATTGAACCGTTTATTAAATAAACTAATAATATAAAATTAAATTTCATAGATATGTCACACATAATTATATGTTCACAACTTATTAAAATAAATATTTCAAAAATTCATTACAAATTTAATACAACAATATCGATAATACATAACATAACATAGTTCTACACTTCATTTCAACCATCATTTAAGAATATTTTGACCAAACTAAAGAATTATAATAAAATAAATTAAAGTAATTCAAACCAAAATAAAAATAATAGAATATAATAACTAAAATAAAGTTTGAATAATTAAGAATACCTAAATTAAATAACATAGAATACCAAAATATAAATAATACAATATACTTCAATAAACAAAAAAAAAATTGAATTTGAGTTGAACTACGACAAACAAGAATTAATTGGCAACAACAAACTATATTGACTTGAACGACAATCAATATTGAGTTGGACATTGTGACTATGTTTGAAAGTGACGACATGATGATGATGAAGTATGGTTGAAAGAAAACCTATAATGGAGTGACAAAACTTAAAAGTTTGTATGGTTGTAAAAAACACACAGAGTTATTTTTTTGTGATTGGGAAATGTATGTTAAGTTTTGATATTAACATATTAAAATTAAAAATGGTCAATTTGATGCATTTTTTATGAACCTGACAGTTTTACAAAACCGACTCCGGTTCTTTGGTTCGAATGGTTTTGGACGGTTCAACCTGGTTTTTTCAGCTTAACTCTAGTTTTTACCCACTAGCAGTTTTAAAAGGTTGACCCAACCGAATTCATCTTCGATTTCCGGTCCAACCGGTTGAACTGGACGATTCGGTCCAATTTTTAAAATATTGGTTCCATCTTTCATTTACAGTGTTCAACCATATTTCCTCCATCTTCCATTTTCTTCTCCAAATTAGGGTCAAATCAACATTTTCTTTCTTCCATCTTCCATCTTCCATCTTCCATTTTCTTCTCCAAATTAGGGTTCAATGTCAAAGATTGTAAGCAATGCTTCAACGTCAAACAACCTGAGCTATGATACATCTGGATCTGTGCTTCGTAGAAACAAGATAATTGAGTGTATTTGCAAGATGAAAGTGTTCTTCGAAGTGTTAATGATGTGAACTGTGTCAACTATGGGAAAAAATTCTGGGGTTGTAGAAATTACAGAAATCACATGGATAAGGGTTGTAATTTCTTCAAGTGGTTAGGTGATGCGTTTGTTGATGAAATGGATTTGAAGCTTGAAAGATAAAAGAAGAAAATTAACAAATTGAAGAATGAGGTAATCTACACTAGAGGATGGCTGAAATGTCCATTGTGGTTGGGATGTTGAGCTTAGGGTTGAACCTTGTGTTTGTAACAATTTATTTCAATTAGAATCGGGGTAGTTCAATGTTATGTTTTAAAATTTTCAATGTATTCATAAGTTGGTTTAATGAATATTGTTGTAGCGAGCGATTTTGGACGTGGTTGCGAAGCACTACCGCTCTTTGGTATCTACAGCTCGATTCATTTTTATCCTATTAAAGCTGATGAAGGAAAGGAAATAGATGTCTCAAATTAACCCTGCTTGTAAACTGAGGTTAAACAGTCAAAACTGTTGGTTTACAGATGCTACAAAGATTGTGGGTCTCTTTTAGGTTTATTTTGTTAAAAGTGGTGTTCGGTCGATTGGTGGGAGGTTAAGATGTTAGGACGGATGTATGAAAGTATGGGATTTTGGGTTTTTGTTTAGTGTGCTCGCTAAGATCTTTTCTTTCAATCTTATGCCTACATATTCCCGTTTACCGAAACAGGGAAATCAGAGCGTTGGTAGTTCCTCCTATTCTATGGGAGGAAGTGGGTGTTTTGGTGTCTTGTTCAAAGCCCAAGACGTGAAGTGAAAGGTGTTTGTATCTTGTTCAACGCCCAAGATATGAAGCTAAAAGGGTTTGACTTTAGAGAGAAGTAGTCATCTCTAAAGAGGTTTGTTGTATGTCACAACTGTTTATAAAGGAGAATTACTTTAACCGAGATGTGTGAATCCGACAATGCCATAATTTCCTTTATAGGGGATTTCCAACCTGGAGGAGAAGACTTTAACTCAGTGTAGAGTAATGCTATCTTTTCTTAGGAATTTCTCATGCTAAAAGAGGGACAGTGGCATGGATGTAGATGATCCAGAGGCTTGCCGCTTACAGCAATTAGATGAAGAGGAAGGAGTTGTTGATGTTTGTGTACTGTGAACGAGGCACAACTTTGATGCTAAAAGGTTGATTGGATCAACCAGTGGTTTTCTTATACAAAGTCTAAGAGGAGGCTATGGGGTTGATCCTACAAGAGGATCTTTTATACTCAACAAGAGAGTGTTTTTGTATCTCGTACAAAGCCCGAGATGGAGGCTAAAATTTGTTTGGCTCAATAAGAACCATTTTGTATCTCGTATAAAGCCCGAGATGGAGGCGAAATGGGTGATTGACTCAATGATGGAGTCTCTTATGTGTCTCGTACAAAGCCCGAGAGAGAGGCTAAACGTTGTTTGACTCAACGAGGGAGTCTTTTGCATCTCGTACGAAGCCCGAGAGAGAGGCTAAATGTTTGCTTCGCTGGGAAGAATCATTGTACAAAGCCCAAGAGGAGGCTATTGTAACTGTTTCAGTTGAGTGACAGATCCAGTATACTATTTTTAAAGAGAAAATCAGTTCTTATATGAGTAACACAGTACTCAAGGATTCGATTCGAGGACCAGGGATATTTCCTTTTCTTTGAGGAAACGGGAAATCCAAATGGTATTGAGACTGTCCGAGTCTACGGGTTTCCTTCCTATTTAATGAAGGGGTCACTTGAGAATGTCTTTGAGACTCAAGGATATTAGACTGTCCGTGTCTAGAGTTTCATCTTTTGTACTATGCTTTGAGAAACAGTAGTAGAATCTTTGAAAGGACTGTTCTATGAAGATTACTAAGTTTTGTTCCTATACCTCTAGGAGGTCGTCGGGACAATTTGTACGAAGCCCAAGAGGAGGCTGGAAGCTTTTAAGAAGCCGACGGGTCCTTGTACGAAGCCCAAGAGGAGGCTATCATTCCCGGAGGAAGAGGTCATTATACGAAGCCTAAAAGGAGGCTGTGAATACTTCTAAGAAGCCGACGGGTCCTTGTACTAAGCCCAAGAGGAGGCGGGGATACTTTTAGGAAGCATGTGGGTCCTTGTACGATGCCCAAGAGGAGGACGATGCTTTTAAGAAGCCCGTGGGTCCCCAAACCCCGAGAAATTCAAGACAGTCTATTCACAAGGAATAGATCAAGCCAGGAAAGTTCGAGAATTTGGAAGAAACTCAAAGATGCCATTCACGGAGAATACATTCATCTCTGGGAGTAGAGTTTCTTGACAATTCCTAATGAGGACAGCCGAAGAGAAGACTGTATCTGGTGATCCTATTGGGGATCTAGCTGTCTATTTCTACGAATAAACGAAACGGCTTTACCTAGTTCTAGACGTAGTTGTCGGGGAAACTCTAAATATCTATACTATTATTACACAGTTGACATGAGTTTATGAAAGAAGACTTACAGCGAAACAGCCCCACAATACAGTTATATTTATATGAAACCGGTAAATGAAAGCGTATAAACACTTACTCGGTTGTAGAGCTTCCATGCTGTTTAGTTATTTGTTCAACAAAGACAGATTGAAAACAACAGTATATTCAAAATCAAAGGAGAAAGTGCTTTGAAAAATAAAGATTTGGGGCTTACAGCTCAAGGAGAGGCCCATAGTTTTACTAGTGATTGCACTGTTGAATTTGTACAGAGGGACTTATATAAGTGACTGAGACCCAAAAAGGTTTTCTGTACAAAGGGATGGGTCTTACACTCTCTCAAGAGGCCCAAAAAGTTTTTAAAGAAAAAGAGTGGGGCTTATAACATGAGGGTAGGCCCAGATGACTTTTCGTTAAAAATGGCGATCGCGCCGAGGTTTTCTTTTAACGCAGAGGGACTTATACAATAAGTGAGGCCCAAAATTGTTTTGGTTAAAAGGGGGTTGGGTCTTACACTCTATTAGAGGCCCAAAAGTTATTTTTCAAAAGGCGACGATCAGGCCGTTTGGTTTTGACGGTATCGGGACTTATACAATACACTGAGGCCCAAAAATGATTTGGTCAAAAAAAGGATTGGGTCTTACACTCTATTAGAGGCCCATGAGTGTTTGAAAATGATTTGTTTGAGTGAAAATCAAAGAAACCCTAATTTTATTCTTTAAGAGTAAATATTTAAAGAAAATCAATGAAAAATACCAAATAGGTTTGAATAAACCACTTGTGATTTTTGTTTAAGGTTTGAAAAATGAGGTATAAATCACAAGAGATATTAAAACTCATTTGGTCTTGATTCTTCAAGATGAATATTCATTTTAAAATGTTAAAAAACAATTAAAAATGAATTTATGCACAAAAATACTAATTATATTAAACAAATAATATAAACTTAATTTTTGTGTGGAATAAAACATTTCAACATTTTTGTGATTTTTTGCAAAAAGAACCAATAAAAAATAATTAAAATTGAAAGAGTTATTAATTTTCCAATTAATTAATAAAACATGAAAATATTGGAGAAAATGGCAAAATGTGAAGAAAACACAAAATGGCATGGGTGGGGTTTGAACCCAAGACCTCAAGGTTACAAGGCGCGCGCCTTACCACTGGGGTGGTGATACATCCATTGTTTGAAACAAAACAACAAATATACAAGGCATGACTTGGTTTTAGGCCTGGCCCAAGGCAAGTTTTGGCAAGTTTTGGCTCAGAAACGTGAAGGTCATAACTTTCTCAATTCTTAATGGTTTGAGACAAAATTTATATGAATATGGACCAGAATTTCATAAGGAATCCAATGGTGGTGGTAGTTTTTTCAGATCACACTCCCTCCTCAAAACCCGATAGTGGTTTTGAAAATGACCTATAATTGCATTTTCTATGCTACAACCTGGTACAGGCATGGATTACATGGTGAATTAGCTCAAACACAACATATACAACATGTATGAGATGTTTATGATCAGTGGACTTCAAAGCATTGCATGATTCAAAGATTCCAAGTTGTGAGGCTTACCTCTTTTTTGAGATTTTGGAGCTTTTGAGCAATCTGTCACACCTTTTGTTCCAGAAATGATTTGATGCTTTAGACACACTCAAATGATCCCTTAGAAGCTTTTAGGATGATTGGAATTGACTGGTACCTGCAAAAACACAAACAGTCCCTTTCTTGCAAAAGGGGTCAAAAGTGACCAAAATAGCAACTCCCTAAAATGGTGTTCCAGATGATGGGAACCATTTGGGACAGTTCAAGGATGATATTTTGAGTGTGTTTGAGGTTTTATCTGGTTTGGAAAGTGACTGAATCAAGACATGGCTTAAAAAATGCAAAAAAGTGCCATTTTGAGGTTTTGAGAAGTGACTTTGTGATTTTGTGATTACAGGTCACTTGTGATAGTTTGCACAGCTTACATATAATATATATGAGGTGTGTGTGTGATTGATTGTGATGGAAAAGCTCTCAAGCTCAAAAACTCAGAATTACTTGCTTTGGAAGGCAAATTTGAGGTGAAGGAAGAGATTTTGAGGAAAGCATATGTTTGATGGCTTTGGTGTACTCAAACTGAGCACAAATGAGCTCTATTTATAGTAGAGCAAGTTTGTTTTCGCAGCAATAGTGAATGGTGGCTGCAGCAGAGGTTTGGCCAATGTTACGGCACAGGGCTGTGGTTCCCTTGATCTTGGATAAGTCTTGACTGAATTCAGTTGAGAATGGCTCAGTCTATGCCACCTTGTTGCTTCCATTGAATGCTCCAATCCAAAATTGGAGTCTTGTCCCTATTTTGGCAATTCTAGGTTCAACATGCTATTTCTTGTTCCAAAGACTTTGGAGGCTTGGCTCAATGATTGTCCCCTTTAGATTCAATCTTTAGAGGTGTCCAAGTGGATAGGAGTATTTGGATTTTCACAATTTTGGAAAATCGAGCAAAAGTGCAAAATCTGTCTTGCCTTGACAAAATTCAACAAGACAACTTGCCATTGTTATATCTCATGGCTCAAATTGAATTTGGTAATGTTCTTGGTCATTTTGGAAAGCCCTTACATGATACAACAACTGTTTGAACATGTTTGGTTTTGATCTCTTTCGAATCCAAGTGAAAAACCCCCTACATTTGGAAAAAAGTAAAGGCAGATTCTGACATAGTGAAATTTTCACTAAGTGTTGGAACAAAGTGACTTTTCTTGATTTTGATCACTCCATAACTCAAAATCCATGAGGAATTTGGACATAGGTCAGTATGAAGCTTTTGTAGAGGGCAATGTGATCTACAAATCAAGCTTGGAATGGGGAACAATGGCCTTGTGGTTTAGGAGTTATGGTCCTCCAAAGTTGCCACATTAGTGTCACTTTTTCCATAACTTAGAAATTTTTCTAAGTTTTTATGGTTACCCCTTTTACAAGTTATCCCACTTTCTTTGATTTTTCTTGATGAATGATGATTAAAATCACACATTCACATCATTTTAGGGTTAAAAATCCATTTTGGTGAAAAATCTCAAAAAGTCAAAGTTGACTTTTGTGCACAGTTGACTTTTTATCAGATGAATTCCAAACTGTGCAATTCTTCAGGAAATCATGTCCTTGACCTAAATCAAACTTGATGGACATGTTCCATGGGTGTCATAGGATATATTGAATCATGTCTTAGGGTTTGGGAGCATGTCCTGGTCAAAAGTCAAAGTTACAGTTGGCTTTCCTCGCGAAACCCTAATTGTGGTGCAGATGAAATTGAGACTTGTTGCTCAAGCTTCTTGGATTAATCCATTGTTGCAAATGGATCAATATAGTATATTAAATCCCACCAAATCATGTCTTTAGCTCTTGGTTCATGATTTGTCCCAAAAGTCAACTTAGGGGTGAATTAGGTCAAGAAACCCTGATTCCTGATTTTTGATGTATGCATCCCCTGAGGTCAAATTGACTTGATGATTGGGTCCATGAGGTTCCATGGAGTATATTAGGTTATGTTTTGGATCATTGGCTTGTGCCCAGATGAAAAATTTCCATCTGGAGGCCCTGGTCGACCAAAACCCTAATTTGGTGACATTGTCGATCTTGAGACTTGATCCACCTAGAAGGGAGCAGTCTTGTGCTTAATCCTTGAAGTGGGAGTCCTTTTGATCCATTGTGGATATTTTAGAGGCTAGACAAGTTGAAGATCAAGTCATTCCTTGAGTGATCCTTTGTCTAAGGCTCTGAGAGGGCTTAAAACCCTAATTTTGATTGTAGTGAATGCTCAACAACCCTTGAGGCATTTGATGAGGCATGATGGTTCATCCATATTGTGATGATGATTTGCACAATGATGGGAAATCTTAGTGGTTAAAATTTGGGGTATGACAATTGTTAATGTATATTTTAACACATTACCAATGTTTCTTCATTATTCTCTGTTTTATCTGTGATACATAACTGGTATAAATTTGTCTAAGAACTTCATCTGTTAAAAATACAGCTTAAGGACTTTATGGAAACCATACAGTAAGACCAATTTGCAACAAATTATAAAATTAATGGACTTTATGGAAACCATACAGTAAGATAATTTGGCATTATATTTCATTTCTACTTTCATTAACAGATTAAAGTCTGATACATAATTCGTTTAATAACAAAAGGCCATTATAAGGCATTAATATAACATTCCCAAATGTGATACAAAAACAAAACAAGATAGGCCATTGTCAATAAGCCATTAAAAGGCATAACAAAATGACATTACAAAATGTGACCAGACATCATAACCAACATCAAGGTTGACTTGAAACAGGCTTGCCACCTTTATGAAGTTTTTTTCCGTTTTGGATGGTGGATGACTTGTAACAATTGGTGGTGGTGGCTGAGTTGTTCCTTCTTGTACCTGGCTTGAACAATTGGTGGTGGTGGCTGATTTGTACCTTCTTGTACCGGACATAAAACATTTATTGCTTCTGGTTCCCGAGTTGTTCCTTATTGTACTTGACTTGGAGGAGCTTGTGGTTATGGTAGTTAATAAGTGTCGTTGTTGTGACCATCCTTATGGAAACGACTACACATGTCTATTTCATGAGCAGGTTTTTGTTGAAATAGTGTAACGCCCCGATTCCAATTATTCCCATTTTGTTGAGTCTTTTATTTTAATTGTGTGATAAGTTATTTTATTCGTGGAATTGGTGTGTTAATATGTTATGTTGACCAGTTATGTTATTTTACCGTTTTTGAGAGTTTTCGGGGAAAAGTAGGATGGAGGGATTTTAGACATTTCTCAATTAATGTTAAGTTAGAAAATTTAGTGGAAATATAATTGTGTGAGAAAATGAATTAAATTGAATTTGGGTAAAAAGAAAAATAGAAAAGAAAAAAAAAGATAAGAAGAGGATATAGAAGAGAAAGAGATAGAAAGGAAAATAGAGAGAAAAAGGAGAGAAAGGAAAAGGAAGAGGAGAAAAGAGGAAAACCAAGAAAATCAACCTCTAGGAATCGATTTAATCGGGTAAGGGTGTGAAATCTTATTATCTTATCAATGTATATTATTATGTATGATTGTGCATGTGTGTATTAGATTGTTTGTGGTGTTTTCATAGTTTTCCATTTTAGGTCGATAATGAGAAATCGATATTTTCGTGGTTGGAAATCGACGTAAATGTGGTAGAATGCTTGTTGCCATGATTATATTGAGTTCTGATGGATGTATGTTATTTTGAAAATGTTTTGGGTTGAAAAATAGGGTTTTTGTTTTTTCAACAGCGCTGAAGGATTCTGAGTTTTCGCAGGTTCGCCTAGCAAACCATTCAGCGAAGGGTAGCGAAGGTTCGCTACGGGTATTCGCCTAGCGAAGGCGTGAGCGAAGGTTCGCTAGAGTGTTCGCCTAGCGAAGTTTGGGTGTTTTGAAGGTTGGTAGTTGCTGCCTTGCTTTGCCACGGGGTTCGCCTAGCGAACTTTGTGTCTGTTTTTATCTAACAGTTGGTTCGCTGAAACATTCGCCTAGCGAAGGAGCTAGCGAATGCTCGCGAGGGAGGTTCGCCCAGCGAACAGTGCTGTTCGTGTAATTTTGTTTTCTGCATAACTTTTGATCTGTGGTTCGGTTTGAGGCGTGGTTCGATGTATTAGAAAGCTTATGGAATGTTATTTCTTATTTTGATGACTTGTAAATTGTTAGCCGATTTAATTATGTCGGAAAGTCGAGAATAGTGTCTTGTTGCGACTTTTCCCATTTTGAATGTGTGTTTTGAATGTGAATCATACAATAGTGTATTGATGTGAATGTATATAGATTGTATGTGATTGTATGAGATGAATGCATGAATATATTGTGAATATGTATGCATTTTAAGAATGTCTTGAGTCATTTTGCATGTGAAGCATAATGAAGTACATTCTTGTGTTGAGCGATTCTAATGAGAATCTGTTGTATCGTCGTGTGCCTATGTGAGGTGTGAGCGATGATTACAAACGATTGTGTGCCTAGGTGAGGTGTGAGCAATCGGATTGTGTGCCTAGGTGAGGTGTGAGCAATCGGGTCGTGTGCCCGTGTGGGGTGTGAGCGATCCATAAACATTGTGTGCCCATGTGGGGTGTGAGCAATGGGTGAACATCGTAGGCCCGACGGGGAGTTACATTGGTAACGAGCGATGGTTCCAATAAGTTCCTGAGTGAACTTGAGATGATTGAGTCGGTACCGCATTGCATTTGCATAGGGTCGTGAGTCGGTCTCTATGATTTGCATTTATCATCTTTGTATTTGTGCATTGATGAATAAACATGAATATGTATGTTTATGCAGAATGATTGAGAATTGCGAAAGTATGTGTGATGAATATGTTTGGGTGTATATATATATATATACACATTGTGATGTATAGGGGTGAGTTTTTGATGAATTGTGGTGAGAATGTGGAATGTGCGTATTTTTATGTTAAGATATATATATAATTATGTGCATTGTTATTATGACAATATTTCTCACCCTTCTGCTGTTTTATGATGCTCTATGAGGCATTGTAGAGTAGGTATGCTGGAGGTCTTTTGTGAAGCGTGTGTTCATTCTTTTGGTCGGTTGGCTCTGATATGTAGCACCGGGTAGCTAGGACGTATATGATTCTTTTGTGATACATTTGTATATGTATCTTGCTGATGAATGTTTATGAAAACATGAATTATGTTGATGGATGATACTCGATGACGCATGTATATATATGTATATATGTTTGATGTTATTCAATGTTTAGATTTTCCGCTTTTATTCTAAATATTGAGATGTGGATGTAAGGACAAAGTTCCTCTATTGCAAAGTTACCCCACTGTTGCATATCAATGTTGAGCAGGTGTTGTATGTTTTAATTTAATGTATAATGTGACGTACCTCTTTTCATACCATGTTTATAATTATACTCTGACGAAATATTTAATATGTGCCTAAATGATGTATTGAGATTATTTGGGGGTATAGAAAGGGGGTGTTACATTAAGTGGTATCAGAGCCAGAGTTGAGTCAGTTGTGTCTGTCTTGTTGTTGTGTTGGTTGAACTGTTGTTTAACTTTGTTGACATTTTTGGGAATGATAGGAATATGGCTGGTAGAAACGACAATGCGATGGCTGCTGCTTTGGAAGCAATGGCAAGGGCGGTGCAAGGTGCACCTAACGTGAATACTAATGACGAGTTCAGAAAGAATCAACCACCGGTCTTCAAGGGAAGATTTGTTCCCGATGGTGCTCAACTTTGGTTGAAAGAGATTGAAAGGATCTTCAGAGTCATAGACTGTGCGGAAGAGAACAAGGTGAGGCTTGGGTCTCACATGCTGAAGGAAGAAGCCGATGATTGGTGAGTCGGTATGCGTCAAATTCTTGAGGTGGATGATGAAGAGGTAACTTGGGATTTATTTCGTACTGAGTTCTTAAGGAAGTATTACCCTGAAAGTGTGAAAGGGAAGAAAGAGATGGAGTTCCTTGAATTGAAACAAGGTAGTATGTCCGTGGTGGACTATACTGCTAAATTTGTGGAGTTGGTTCAATTCCATCCTCATTATGCTGCAATCACTGCTGAGTTCTCAAAGTGCATTAAGTATGAGAATGGTTTGCGTCCCGAGATTAAACAGGCTGTGGGATATCAAAGGATAAGGAGGTTCGTCCTACACATTATAAAAGTTTGAATGAGAGGAAGGGGAAGCAACAAGCTAGAAGTGGACCTTATGTGACACCCGCTGATAAGGGCAAGCATAAGGGAAACTTTGAGAAGAGATCTGGAGGAGGAGGTTCCGGTTCCATTAAGTGTTACAAGTGTGGTGAAATGGGTCATAAATCATTTGAGTGTAGGAAGACCGTGGTGAAATGTTCTAACTGTGGAGGCCTTGGGCATGCTACTACCGATTGTAGAAGGAATATGATGAAGTGCTATAATTGTGGAGAAGTGGGTCACATTAGTACTAAGTGTACTAAGCCGAAACAAGCTCAAGCGGGCGGAAAAGTGTTTGCATTAGCGGGGAAGGACACTACTAGTGCAGACCGTTTGATTAAAGGTACATGCTTTATTAATAGTACGCCTTTAGTTGTTATTATTGATACGAGAGCGACTCATTAGTTTGTTTCGTCTGAGTGCGCGAAGCGTTTGAATCTTGTGTTGTCTCTGATGGATGGTAAGATGGTTATTGATAATCCCGCAATGGGGTCAGTAACTACTTCGTTGGTTTGTTTGAGTTGTCCTTTGACCATTTATGGTAAAGACTTCGAGATGGATTTAGTGTGTTTCCCGTTGGAAGGTTTGGACGTAATCTTGGGTATGAACTGGTTGCGATTTAATCGAGTTCATATAGATTGCTATCACAAGTTAGTGAGGTTTCCTTCTTTGGAAGATGATGAAGATGAGAGTTTCCTATCCACTAAAGAACTGAAGAAACTTTTAGCAGACGATGCTCAATTGTTCGGTGTGTTTGCATCATTGTCGGTGGAGAGTAAAGTTGAGCTCAATGCATTTCCAGTGGTGTGTGAATTTCCAGAAGTGTTTCCGGAGGATATTACGGATGTACCGCCAGAAAGAGAAGTTGAGTTTTCTATTGATCTAGTTCCGGGTACTAGACCAGTTTCGATGGCACCGTATCGTATGTCGGCATCGGAGTTGGTAGAATTGAATGACTTGTTGGACAAGAGATTTGTAAGACCAAGTGTTTCTCGTTGGGGCGCTTCGGTATTGTTGGTAAAGAAGAAGGATGGGAGTATGCGGTTATGCATTGATTATAGACAATTGAATAAGGTGACAATTAAGAACAAGTATCCGCTTCCAAGGATCGATGATTTGATGGACCAATTAGTTGGTGCGCGTTTTTTTAGCAAGATTGATTTGAGATCGGGATATCACCAGATCCGTGTGAAAGAAGAGGATATTCAAAAGACGGCCTTTAGGACACGGTATGGCCATTACGAATACTCTGTGATGCCATTCGGGGTTTCTAATGCGCCGGGTGTGTTTATGGAATACATGAATCGTAGTTTTCATGAACAGTTAGATCGTTTTGTGGTTGTGTTCATCGACGATATTTTGATTTACTCTAAGTCTCAAGAGGAGCATGAAGAGCATTTGAGAATTGTGTTACAAATTTTGAAAGAGAAATAATTGTATGCTAAGTTGTCGAAATGTGAATTTTGGTTGTCGGAAGTAAGTTTTCTTGGACATGTTATTTCCGGGAGTGGTATTAGTGTTGATCCATCCAAGATTGATGCGGTGATGCAATGGGAGGCTCCTAGATCGGTTACGGAGATTCGAAGCTTTTTAGGCTTGCGGGTTATTATCGTAGGTTTATTGAAGGATTTTCGAAGTTGGCACTTCCGTTAACGCAATTGACTTGTAAGGAAAAGGCTTTCATTTGGGATATTCATTGTGAAGAGAGTTTCAATGAGTTAAAAAGAAGGTTGACAACGGCTCCGATCTTGATTTTGCCAAATCCGATGGAACCATTTGTTGTGTATTGTGATGCTTCATTGGTTGGTTTAGGTGGTGTTTTGATGCAAGATGGAAAAGTTGTGGCTTATGCTTCTAGACAATTGAGAGTGCATGAAAAGAATTATCCTACACATGACTTGGAGTTAGCGGCCGTGGTGTTTATTTTGAAAATTTGGAGACACTATCTTTATGGTGCAAGATTTGAAGTTTTTAGCGATCACAAGAGCTTGAAATATTTATTTGATAAAAAAGAATTGAACATGAGACAAAGAAGGTGGTTAGAGCTTTTGATGGATTATGATTTTGGTTTGAATTACCATCCGGGTAAGGCCAACGTGGGGGCCGATGCTTTGAGTCGGAAGTCGTTACATATGTCCACATTGATGATGAGAGAATGGGAACTTTTGGAGAATTTTAGAGACTTGAGTTTGGTTTGCGAAATGACGCCGAGAAGTGTGAGACTTGGTATGCTACATGTTACGAATGATTTCCTTGCAACCGTATGTGAAAAGCAAAAGTTGGATTTGAAATTCGTTGATTTGATGATGAATGAGAATGAGGATTTCAAGGTTGATAATTTTGGAGTTTTGAGATTCCGTGGTCGTATTTGTATTCCCGATGATGCGGAGTTGAAAAAGATGATATTGGAAGAAGGACACCGAAGTAACTTAAGTATTCATCCGGGAGCGAATAAAATGTATCAAGATTTGAAGAAAATCTTTTGGTGGTCCGGGTTAAAGAGAGATGTGGCTCAATTTGTGTATGCGTGCTTAACTTGTCAAAAATCTAAGGTGGAACATCAAAAGCCTAGTGGATTAATGCAACCGTTGGACATTCTGGAGTGGAAATGGGATAGAATATCGATGGATTTTGTTACGGGGTTGCCGAATACGCAAAGAGGTCATAATGCTATTTGGGTAATTGTTGATAGGCTTACTAAATCTGCTCACTTCATTCCAATTGATATTAGCTATCCTTTGGAGAGGTTAACCGAGATTTATGTTCTTGTGGTTGTGAAGTTGCATGGGGTTCCTAAGAGTATTGTAACGGATAGAGATCCTAGATTCACATCAAGGTTTTGGGAGAGTTTACAAAAGGCTTTGGGTTCTAAGCTGAGATTGAGTTCGGCTTATCATCCGCAAATGGATGGTCAAACCGAGAGGACAATTAAATCGTTGGAGGATTTGTTGCGTGCTTGTGTGCTCGAGCAAGGTGGTGCTTGGGATAGTTATTTGGCATTGATTGAGTTCACCTACAATAATAGTTTTCATTCAAGTATAAGTATGGCACCATTTGAGGCTTTGTATGGTCGGAGATGTCGAACACCTTTGTGTTGGCATGAAACCGGCGAGAGGACGATAGTTGGACCGGAGATGGTACAACAAACGACGGAGAAAGTGAAGTTTATTCGGGAGAAGATGAAAGCTTCTCAAAGTAGACAAAAGAGCTATCATGACAAGAGAAGGAAAGATCTTGAGTTTCAAGAAGGCGACCATGTATTTTTGAGAGTTACGTCGGTTACGGGTGTGGGTCATGCTTTGAAGTCGAAGAAGTTGACTTCTCGTTTTATTAGTCCGTATCAGATTTCTGCATGAGTTGGTGTCGTGGCTTACCGTGTGGTGTTGCCTCCGAATCTTTCGAATTTGCATGATGTATTCCACGTTTCGCAACTTCGAAAGTATGTTCCAGATCCGTCACATGTTATTCTTATGGACGAGGTTGAAGTGAGAGATAACCTTACGATTGAAGCTTTACCGATTAGGATTTTGGATCGTGAAGTTAAGAAGCTAAGAGGCAAGGATATTGCGCTTGTGAAAGTAGCGTGGGGAGGCGCTGCGGAAGGCAATATGACTTGGGAACTAGAGAGTAGGATGCGAGGGTCGTATCCGGATTTGTTTGAATCAGGTAATATTTTCGAGGACGAAAATTTCTAAAGTGGGGGAGAGTTGTAACCCCCCGATTCCAATTATTCCCATTTTGTTGAGTCTTTTATTCTAATTGTGTGATAAGTTATTTTATTCGTGGAATTGGTGTGTTAATATGTTATGTTGACCAGTTATGTTATTTTACCGTTTTTGAGAGTTTTCGGGGAAAAGTAGGATGGAGGGTATTTTAGACATTTCTCAATTAATGTTAAGTTAGAAAATTTAGTGGAAATATAATTGTGTGAGAAAATGAACTAAATTGAATTTGGGTAAAAAGAAAAATAGAAAAGAAAAAAAAAGATAAGAAGAGGAAATAGAAGAGAAAGAGATAGAAAGGTAAATAGAGAGAAAAAGGAGAGAAAGGAAAAGGAAGAGGAGAAAAGAGGAAAACCAAGAAAATCAACCTCTAGGAATCGATTTAATCGGGTAAGGGTGTGAAATCTTATTATCTTATCAATATATATTATTATGTATGATTGTGTATGTGTGTATTAGATTGTTTGTGGTGTTTTCATAGTTTTCCATTTTAGGTCGATAATGAGAAATCGATGTTTTCGCGGTTGGAAATCAACGTAAATGTGGTAGAATGCTTGTTGCCATGATTAGATTGAGCTCTGATGGATGTATGTTGTTTTGAAAATGTTTTGGGTTGAAAAATAGGGTTTTTGGGTTTTCAACAGCGCTGAAGGATTCTGAGTTTTCGCAGGTTCGCCTAGCGAACCATTCAGCGAAGGGTAGCGAAGGTTCGCTACGGGTATTCGCCTAGCGAAGGCGTGAGCGAAGGTTCGCTAGAGTGTTCACCTAGCGAATTTTGGGTGTTTTGAAGGTTGGTAGTTGCTGCCTTGGTTCGCCACGGGGTTCGCCTAGCGAACTTTGTGTCTGTTTTTATCTAACAGTTGGTTCGCTGAAACATTCGCCTAGCGAAGGAGCTAGTGAATGCTCGCGAGGGAGGTTCGCCCAGCGAATAGTGCTGCTCGGGTAATTTTGTTTTCTGCATAACTTTTGATCTGTGGTTCGGTTTGAGGCGTGGTTCGATGCATTAGAAAACTTATGGAATGTTATTTCTTATTTTGATGACTTGGAAATTGTTAGCCGATTTAATTATGTCGGAAAGTTAGGAATAGTGTCTTGTTGCGACTTTTCCCATTTTGAATGTGTGTTTTGAATGTGAATCATATAATAGTGCATTGATGTGAATGTATATAGATTGTATGTGATTGTATGAGATGAATGCATGAATATATTGTGAATATGTATGCATTTCAAGAATGTCTTGAGTCATTTTGCATGTGAAGCATAATGAAGTACATTCTTGTGTTGAGCGATTCTAATGAGAATCCGTTGTATCGTCGTGTGCCTATGTGAGGTGTGAGCGATGATTACAAACGATTGTGTGCCTAGGTGAGGTGTGAGCAATCGAATTGTGTGCCTAGGTGAGGTGTGAGCAATCGGGTCGTGTGCCCGTGTGGAGTGTGAGCGATCCATAAACATTGTGTGCCCATGTGGGGTGTGAGCAATGGGTGAACATCGTAGGCCCGACGGGGAGTTACATTGGTAACGAGCGATGGTTCCAATAAGTTCCTGAGTGAACTTGAGATGATTGAGTCGGTACCGCATTGCATTTGCATAGGGTCGTGAGTCGGTCTCTATGATTTGCATTTATCATCTTTGTATTTGTGCATTGATGAATAAACATGAATGTGTATGTTTATGCCGAATGATTGATAATTGCGAAAGTATGTGTGATGAGTATGTTTGGGTGTATATATATATACACATTGTGATGTATAGGGGTGAGTTTTTGATGAATTGTGGTGAGAATGTGGAATGTGTGTATTTTTATGTTAAGATATATATAATTATGTGCATTGTTATTATGATAATATTTCTCACCCTTCTGCTGTTTTATGATGCTCTATGAGGCATTGCAGAGTAGGTATGCTGGAGGTCTTTTGTGAAGCGTGTCTTCATTCTTTTGGTCGGTTGGCTCTGATATGTAGCACCGGGTAGCTAGGACGTATATGATTCTTTTGTGATACATTTGTATATGTATCTTGCTGATGAATGTTTATGAAAACATGAATTATGTTGATGGATGATACTCGATGACGCATGTATATATATGTATATATGTTTGATGTTATTCAATGATTAGATTTTCCGCTTTTATTCTAAATATTGAGATGTGGATGTAAGGACAAAGTTCCTCTATTGCAAAGTTACCCCACTGTTGCATATCAATGTTGAGCAGGTGTTGTATGTTTTAATTTAATGTATAATGTGACGTACCTCTTTTCATACCATGTTTATAATTATACTCTGACGAAATATTTAATATGTGCCTAAATGATGTATTGAGATTATTTGGGGGTATAGAAAGGTGGTGTTACATTAAGTGGTATCAGAGCCAGAGTTGAGTCAGTTGTGTCTGTCTTGTTGTTGTGTTGGTTGAACTGTTGTTTAACTTTGTTGACATTTTTGGGAATGATAGGAATATGGCTGGTAGAAACGACAATGCGATGGCTGCTGCTTTGGAAGCAATGGCTAGGGCGGTCCAAGGTGCACCTATCGTGAATACTAATGACGAGTTCAGAAAGAATCAACCACCGGTCTTCAAGGGAAGATTTGATCCTGATGGTGCTCAACTTTGGTTGAAAGAGATTGAAAGGATCTTCAGAGTCATAGACTGTGCGGAAGAGAACAAGGTGAGGCTTGGGTCTCACATCCTGAAGGAAGAAGCCGATGATTGGTGGGTCGGTATGCGTCAAATTCTTGAGGTGGATGATGAAGAGGTAACTTGGGATTTATTTCGTACTGAGTTCTTAAGGAAGTATTACCCTGAAAGTGTGAAAGGGAAGAAAGAGATTGAGTTTCTTGAATTGAAACAAGGTAGTATGTCCGTGGTGGACAATACTGCTAAATTTGTGGAGTTGGTTCAATTCCATCCTCATTATGCTGCGATCACTGATGAGTTCTCAAAGTGCATTAAGTATGAGAATGGTTTGCGTCCCGAGATTAAACAGGCTGTGGGATATCAAAGGATAAGGAGGTTTTCAGATTTGACGGAATGTTGTAGAATCTTCGAGGAAGATAGCAAGGTTCGTTCTACACATTATAAAAGTTTGAATGAGAGGAAGGGGAAGCAACAAGCTAGAAGTGGACCTTATGTGACACCCGCTGATAAGGGCAAGCATAAGGGAAACTTTGAGAAGATATCTGGAGGAGGAGGTTCCGGTTCCATTAAGTGTTACAAGTGTGGTGAAATGGGTCATAAATCATTTGAGTGTAGGAAGACCATGGCGAAATGTTCTAACTGTGGAGGCCGTGGGCATGCTACTACCGATTGTAGAAGGAATATGATGAAGTGCTATAATTGTGGAGAACTGGGTCACATTAGTACTAAGTGTACTAAGCCGAAACAAGCTCAAGCGGACGGAAAGGTGTTTGCATTAGCGGGGAAGGACACTACTAGTGCAGACCGTTTGATTAAAGGTACATGCTTTATTAATAGTATGCCTTTAGTTGCTATTATTGATACGGGAGCGACTCATTCGTTTGTTTCGTCTGAGTGCGCGAAGCGTTTGAATCTTGTGTTGTCTCTGATGGATGGTAAGATGGTTATTGATACTCCCGCAATGGGGTCAGTAACTAGTTCGTTGGTTTGTTTGAGTTGTCCTTTGACCATTTATGGTAAAGACTTCGAGATGGATTTAGTGTGTTTCCCGTTGGAAGGTTTGGACGTAATCTTGGGTATGAACTGGTTGCGATTTAATCGAGTTCATATAGATTGCTATCACAAGTTAGTGAGGTTTCCTTCTTTGGAAAATGATGAAGATGAGAGTTTCCTATCCACTAAAGAACTGAAGAAACTTTTAGCGGACGAAGCTCAATTGTTCGGTGTGTTTGCATCATTGTCGGTGGAGAGTAAAGTTGAGCTCAATGCGTTTCCAGTGGTGTGTGAATTTCCAGAAGTGTTTCCGGAGGATATTACGGATGTACCGCCGGAAAGAGAAGTTGAGTTTTCTATTGATCTAGTTCCGGGTACTAGACCGGTTTCGATGGCACCGTATCGTATGTCGGCATCGGAGTTGGTAGAATTGAATGACTTGTTGGACAAGAGATTTGTAAGACCAAGTGTTTCTCGTTGGGGCGCTCCGGTATTGTTGGTAAAGAAGAAGGATGGGAGTATGCGGTTATGCATTGATTATAGACAATTGAATAAGGTGACAATTAAGAACAAGTATCCGCTTCCAAGGATCGATGATTTGATGGACTAATTAGTTGGTGCGCGTGTTTTTAGCAAGATTGATTTGAGATCGGGATATCACCAGATCCGTGTGAAAGAATAGTATATTCAAAAGACGGCCTTTAGGACACGGTATTGCCATTACGAATATTCTGTGATGCCATTCGGGGTTTCTAATGCGCCGGGTGTGTTTATGGAATACATGAATCGTATTTTTCATGAACAATTAGATCGTTTTGTGGTTGTGTTCATCGACGATATTTTGATTTACTCTAAGTCTCAAGAGGAGCATGAAGAGCATTTGAGAATTGTGTTACAAATTTTGAAAGAGAAACAATTGTATGCTAAGTTGTCGAAATGTGAATTTTGGTTGTCGGAAGTAAGTTTTCTTGGACATGTTATTTCCGGGAGTGGTATTAGTGTTGATCCATCCAAGATTGATGCGGTGATGCAATGGGAGGCTCCTAGATCGGTTACGGGGATTCGAAGCTTTTTAGGCTTGGCGGGTTATTATCGGAGGTTTATTGAAGGATTTTCGAAGTTGGCACTTCCGTTAACGCAATTGACTTGTAAGGAAAAGGCTTTCATTTGGGATATTCATTGTGAAGAGAGTTTCAATGAGTTAAAAAGAAGGTTGACAACGCCTCCGATCTTGATTTTGCCAAATCCGACGGAACCATTTGTTGTGTATTGTGATGCTTCATTGGTTGGTTTAGGTGGTGTTTTGATGCAAGATGGAAAATTTGTGGCTTATGCTTCTAGACAATTGAGAGTGCATGAAAAGAATTATCCTACACATGACTTGGAGTTAGCGGGCGTGGTGTTTATTTTGAAATTTTGGAGACACTATCTTTATGGTGCAAGATTTGAAGTTTTTAGTGATCATAAGAGCTTGAAATATTTATTTGATCAAAAAGAATTGAACATGAGACAAAGAAGGTGGTTAGAGCTTTTGATGGATTATGATTTTGGTTTGAATTACCATCCGGGTAAGGCCAACGTGGTGGCCGATGCTTTGAGTCGGAAGTCGTTACATATGTCCACATTGATGATGAGAGAATGGGAACTTTTGGAGAATTTTAGAGACTTGAGTTTGGTTTGCGAAATGACGCCGAGAAGTGTGAGACTTGGTATGCTACATGTTACGAATGATTTCCTTGCAACCGTATGTGAAAAGAAAAAGTTGGATTTGAAATTCGTTGATTTGATGATGAATGAGAATGAGGATTTCAAGGTTGATAATTTTGGAGTTTTGAGATTCCGTGGTCGTATTTGTATTCCCGATGATGCGGAGTTGAAAAAGATGATATTGGAAGAAGGACACCGAAGTAACTTAAGTATTCATCCGGGAGCGAATAAAATGTATCAAGATTTGAAGAAAATCTTTGGTGGTCCGGGTTAAAGAGAGATGTGGCTCAATTTGTGTATGCGTGCTTAACTTGTCAAAAATCTAAGGTGGAACATCAAAAGCCTAGTGGATTAATGCAACCGTTGGACATTCCGGAGTGGAAATGGGATAGAATATCGATGGATTTTGTTACGGGGTTGCCGAATACGCAAAGAGGTCATAATGCTATTTGGGTAATTGTTGATAGGCTTACTAAATCTGCTCACTTCATTCCAATTGATATTAGCTATCCTTTGGAGAGGTTAACCGAGATTTATGTTCTTGTGGTTGTGAAGTTGCATGGGGTTCCTAAGAGTATTGTATCGGATAGAGATCCTAGATTCACATCAAGGTTTTGGGAGAGTTTACAAAAGGATTTGGGTTCTAAGCTAAGATTGAGTTCGGCTTATCATCCGCAAACGGATGGTCAAACCGAGAGGACAATTAAATCGTTGGAGGATTTGTTGCGTGCTTGTGTGCTCGAGCAAGGTGGTGCTTGGGATAGTTATTTGGCATTGATTGAGTTCACCTACAATAATAATTTTCATTCAAGTATAAGTATGGCACCATTTGAGGCTTTGTATGGTCGGAGATGTCGAACACCTTTGTGTTGGCATGAAACCGGCGAGAGGACGATAGTTGGACCGGAGATGGTACAACAAACGACGGAGAAAGTGAAGTTTATTCGGGAGAAGATGAAAGCTTCTCAAAGTAGACAAAAGAGCTATCATGACAAGAGAAGGAAAGATCTTGAGTTTCAAGAAGGCGACCATGTATTTTTGAGAGTTACGCCGGTTACGGGTGTGGGTCGTGCTTTGAAGTCGAAGAAGTTGACTTCTCGTTTTATTGGTCCGTATCAGATTTCTGCATGAGTTGGTGCCGTGGCTTACCGTGTGGCGTTGCCTCCGAATCTTTCGAATTTGCATGATGTATTCCTTGTTTCGCAACTTCGAAAGTATGTTCCGGATCCGTCACATGTTATTCTTATGGACGAGGTTGAAGTGAGAGATAACCTTACGATTGAAGCTTTACCGATTAGGATTTTGGATCGTGAAGTTAAGAAGCTAAGAGGCAAGGATATTGCGCTTGTGAAAGTAGCGTGGGGAGGCGCTGCGGAAGGCAAAATGACTTGGGAACTAGAGAGTAGGATGCGAGGGTCGCATCCGGAGTTATTTGAATCAGGTAATATTTTCGAGGACGAAAATTTCTAAAGTGGGGGAGAGTTGTAACGCCCCGATTCCAATTATTCCCATTTTGTTGAGTCTTTTATTTTAATTGTGTGATAAGTTATTTTATTCGTGGAATTGGTGTGTTAATATGTTATGTTGACCAGTTATGTTATTTTACCATTTTTGAGAGTTTTCGGGGAAAAGTAGGATGGAGGGTATTTTAGACATTTCTCAATTAATGTTAAGTTAGAAAATTTAGTGGAAATATAATTGTGTGAGAAAATGAATTAAATTGAATTTGGGTAAAAAGAAAAATAGAAAAGAAAAAAAAAGATAAGAAGAGGAAATAGAAGAGAAAGAGATAGAAAGGAAAATAGAGAGAAAAAGGAGAGAAAGGAAAAGGAAGAGGAGAAAAGAGGAAAACCAAGAAAATCAACCTCTAGGAATCGATTTAATCGGGTAAGGGTGTGAAATCTTATTATCTTATCAATGTATATTATTATGTATGATTGTGTATGTGTGTATTAGATTGTTTGTGGTGTTTTCATAGTTTTCCATTTTAGGTCGATAATGAGAAATCGATGTTTTCGCGGTTGGAAATCGACGTAAATGTGGTAGAATGCTTGTTGCCATGATTACATTGAGTTCTGATGGATGTATGTTGTTTTGAAAATGTTTTGGGTTGAAAAATAGGGTTTTTGGGTTTTCAACAGCGCTGAAGGATTCTGAGTTTTCGCAGGTTCGCCTAGCGAACCATTCAGCGAAGGTAGCGAAGGTTCGCTACGGGTATTCGCCTAGCGAAGGCGTGAGCGAAGGTTCGCTAGAGTGTTCGCCTAGCGAAGTTTGGGTGTTTTGAAGGTTGGTAGTTGCTGCCTTGGTTCGCCACGGGGTTCGCCTAGCGAACTTTGTGTCTGTTTTTATCTAACAGTTGGTTCGCTGAAACATTCGCCTAGCGAAGGAGCTAGTGAATGCTCGCGAGGGAGGTTCGCCCAGCGAACAGTGCTGCTCGTGTAATTTTGTTTTCTACATAACTTTTGATCTGTGGTTCAGTTTGAGGCGTGGTTCGATGCATTAGAAAGCTTATGGAATGTTATTTCTTATTTTGATGACTTGGAAATTGTTAGCCGATTTAATTATGTCGGAAAGTTGGGAATAGTGTCTTGTTGCGACTTTTCCCATTTTGAATGTGTGTTTTGAATGTGAATCAAAAAATAGTGCATTGATGTGAATGTATATAGATTGTATGTGATTGTATGAGATGAATGCATGAATATATTGTGAATATGTATGCATTTCAAGAATGTCTTGAGTCATTTTGCATGTGAAGCATAATGAAGTACATTCTTGTGTTGAGCGATTCTAATGAGAATCCGTTGTATCGTCGTGTGCCTATGTGAGGTGTGAGCGATGATTACAAACGATTGTGTGCCTAGGTGAGGTGTGAGCAATCGAATTGTGTGCCTAGGTGAGGTGTGAGCAATCGGGTCGTGTGCCCGTGTGGAGTGTGAGCGATCCATAAACATTGTGTGCCCATGTGGGGTGTGAGCAATGGGTGAACATCGTAGGCCCGACGGGGAGTTACATTGGTAACGAGCGATGGTTCCAATAAGTTCCTGAGTGAACTTGAGATGATTGAGTCGGTACCGCATTGCATTTGCATAGGGTCGTGAGTCGGTCTCTATGATTTGCATTTATCATCTTTGTATTTGTGCATTGATGAATAAACATGAATGTGTATGTTTATGCCGAATGATTGATAATTGCGAAAGTATGTGTGATGAGTATGTTTGGGTGTATATATATATACACATTGTGATGTATAGGGGTGAGTTTTTGATGAATTGTGGTGAGAATGTGGAATGTGTGTATTTTTATGTTAAGATATATATAATTATGTGCATTGTTATTATGATAATATTTCTCACCCTTCTGCTGTTTTATGATGCTCTATGAGGCATTGCAGAGTAGGTATGCTGGAGGTCTTTTGTGAAGCGTGTCTTCATTCTTTTGGTCGGTTGGCTCTGATATGTAGCACCGGGTAGCTAGGACGTATATGATTCTTTTGTGATACATTTGTATATGTATCTTGCTGATGAATGTTTATGAAAACATGAATTATGTTGATGGATGATACTCGATGACGCATGTATATATATGTATATATGTTTGATGTTATTCAATGTTTAGATTTTCCGCTTTTATTCTAAATATTGAGATGTGGATGTAAGGACAAAGTTCCTCTATTGCAAAGTTACCCCACTGTTGCATATCAATGTTGAGCAGGTGTTGTATGTTTTAATTTAATGTATAATGTGACGTACCTCTTTTCATACCATGTTTATAATTATACTCTGACGAAATATTTAATATGTGCCTAAATGATGTATTGAGATTATTTGGGGGTATAGAAAGGTGGTGTTACATTAAGTGGTATCAGAGCCAGAGTTGAGTCAGTTGTGTCTGTCTTGTTGTTGTGTTGGTTGAACTGTTGTTTAACTTTGTTGACATTTTTGGGAATGATAGGAATATGGCTGGTAGAAACGACAATGCGACGACTGCTGCTTTGGAAGCAATGGCTAGGGCGGTGCAAGGTGCACCTAACGTGAATACTAATGACGAGTTCAGAAAGAATCAACCACCGGTCTTCAAGGGAAGATTTGATCCCGATGGTGCTCAACTTTGGTTGAAAGAGATTGAAATGATCTTCAGAGTCATAGACTGTGCGGAAGAGAACAAGGTGAGGCTTGGGTCTCACATGCTGAAGGAAGAAGCCGATGATTGGTGGGTCGGTATGCGTCAAATTCTTGAGGTGGATGATGAAGAGGTAACTTGGGATTTATTTCGTACTGAGTTCTTAAGGAAGTATTACCCTGAAAGTGTGAAAGGGAAAAAAGAGATGGAGTTCCTTGAATTGAAACAAGGTAGTATGTCCGTGGTGGACTATACTGCTAAATTTGTGGAGTTGGTTCAATTCCATCCTCATTATGCTGCGATCACTGCTGAGTTCTCAAGTGCATTAAGTATGAGAATGGTTTGCGTCCCGAGATTAAACAGGCTGTGGGATATCAAAGGATAAGGAGGTTTTCGGATTTGACGGAATGTTGTAGAATCTTCGAGGAAGATAGCAAGGTTCGTTCTACACATTATAAAAGTTTGAATGAGAGGAAGGGGAAGCAACAAGCTAGAAGTGGACCTTATGTGACACCCGCTGATAAGGGCAAGCATAAGGGAAACTTTGAGAAGAGATCTGGAGGAGGAGGTTCTGGTTCCATTAAGTGTTACAAGTGTGGTGAAATGGGTCATAAATCATTTGAGTGTAGGAAGACCGTGGTGAAATGTTCTAACTGTGGAGGCCTTGGGCATGCTACTACCGATTGTAGAAGGAATATGATGAAGTGCTATAATTGTGGAGAAGTGGGTCACATTAGTACTAAGTGTACTAAGCCGAAACAAGCTCAAGCGGGTGGAAAGGTGTTTGCATTATCGGGGAAGGACACTACTAGTGCAGACCGTTTGATTAAAGGTACATGCTTTATTAATAGTACGCCTTTAGTTGCTTTATTGATACGGGAGCGACTCATTCGTTTGTTTCGTCTGAGTGCGCGAAGCGTTTGAATCTTGTGTTGTCTCTGATGGATGGTAAGATGGTTATTGATACTCCCGCAATGGGGTCAGTAACTACTTCGTTGGTTTGTTTGAGTTGTCCTTTGACCATTTATGGTAAAGACTTCGAGATGGATTTAGTGTGTTTCCCGTTGGAAGGTTTGGACGCAATCTTGGGTATGAACTGGTTGCGATTTAATCGAGTTCATATAGATTGCTATCACAAGTTAGTGAGGTTTCCTTCTTTGGAAAATGATGAAGATGAGAGTTTCCTATCCACTAAAGAGCTGAAGAAACTTTTAGCGGATGAAGCTCAATTGTTCGGTGTGTTTGCATCATTGTCGGTGGAGAGTAAATTTGAGCTCAATGCGTTTCCAGTGGTGTGTGAATTTCCAGAAGTGTTTCCGGAGGATATTACGGATGTACCGCCGGAAAGAGAAGTTGAGTTTTCTATTGATCTAGTTCCGGGTACTAGACTGGTTTCGATGGCACCGTATCATATGTCGGCATCGGAGTTGGTAGAATTTAATGACTTGTTGGACAAGAGATTTGTAAGACCAAGTGTTTCTCGTTGGGGCGCTCCGGTATTGTTGGTAAAGAAGAAGGATGGGAGTATGCGGTTATGCATTGATTATAGACAATTGAATAAGGTGACAATTAAGAACAAGTATCCGCTTCCAAGGATCGATGATTTGATGGACCAATTAGTTGGTGCGCGTGTTTTTAGCAAGATTGATTTGAGATCGGGATATCACCAGATCCGTGTGAAAGAAGAGGATATTCAAAAGACGGCCTTTAGGACACGGTATTGCCATTACGAATATTCTGTGATGCCATTCGGGGTTTCTAATGCGCCGGGTGTGTTTATGGAATACATGAATCGTATTTTTCATGAACAGTTAGATCGTTTTGTGGTTGTGTTCATCGACGATATTTTGATTTACTCTAAGTCTCAAGAGGAGCATGAAGAGCATTTGAGAATTGTGTTACAAATTTTGAAAGAGAAACAATTGTGTGCTAAGTTGTCGAAATGTGAATTTTGGTTGTCGGAAGTAAGTTTTCTTGGACATGTTATTTCCGGGAGTGGTATTAGTGTTGATCCATCCAAGATTGATGCGGTGATGCAATGGGAGGCTCCTAGATCGGTTACGGAGATTCGAAGCTTTTTAGGCTTGGCGGGTTATTATCGGTGGTTTATTGAAGGATTTTCGAAGTTGGCACTTCCGTTAACGCAATTGACTTGTAAGGAAAAGGCTTTCATTTGGGATATTCATTGTGAAGAGAGTTTCAATGAGTTAAAAAGAAGGTTGACAACGGCTCCGATCTTGATTTTGCCAAATCCGACGGAACCATTTGTTGTGTATTGTGATGCTTCATTGGTTGGTTTAGGCGGTGTTTTGATGCAAGATGGAAAAGTTGTGGCTTATGCTTCTAGACAATTGAGAGTGCATGAAAAGAATTATCCTACACATGACTTGGAGTTAGCGGCCGTGGTGTTTATTTTGAAAATTTGGAGACACTATCTTTATGGTGCAAGATTTGAAGTTTTTAGTGATCAGAAGAGCTTGAAATATTTATTTGATAAAAAAGAATTGAACATGAGACAAAGAAGGTGGTTAGAGCTTTTGATGGATTATGATTTTGGTTTGAATTACCATCCGGGTAAGGCCAACGGGGTGGCCGATGCTTTGAGTCGGAAGTCGTTACATATGTCCACATTGATGATGAGAGAATGGGAACTTTTGGAGAATTTTAGAGACTTGAGTTTGGTTTGCAAAATGACGCCGAGAAGTGTGAGACATGGTATGCTACATGTTACGAATGATTTCCTTGCAACCGTATGTGAAAAGCAAAAGTTGGATTTGAAATTCGTTGATTTGATGATGAATGAGAATGAGGATTTCAAGGTTGATAATTTTGGAGTTTTGAGATTTCGTGGTCGTATTTGTATTCCCGATGATGCGGAGTTGAAAAAGATGATATTGGAAGAAGGACACCGAAGTAACTTAAGTATTCATCCGGGAGCGAATAAAATGTATCAAGATTTGAAGAAAATCTTTTGGTGGTCCGGGTTAAAGAGAGATGTGGCTCAATTTGTGTATGCGTGCTTAACTTGTCAAAAATCTAAGGTGGAACATCAAAAGCCTAGTGGATTAATGCAACCGTTGGACATTCCGGAGTGGAAATCGGATAGAATATCGATGGATTTTGTTACGGGGTTGCCGAATACGCAAAGAGGTCATAATGCTATTTGGGTAATTGTTGATAGGCTTACTAAATCTGCTCACTTCATTCCAATTGATATTAGCTATCCTTTGGAGAGGTTAACCGAGATTTATGTTCTCGTGGTTGTGAAGTTGCAGGGGGTTCCTAAGAGTATTGTATCGGATAGAGATCCTAGATTCACATCAAGGTTTTGGGAGAGTTTACAAAAGGCTTTGGGTTCTAAGCTAAGATTGAGTTCGGCTTATCATCCGCAAACGGATGGTCAAACCGAGAGGACAATTAAATCGTTGGAGGATTTGTTGCGTGCTTGTGTGCTCGAGCAAGGTGGTGCTTGGGATAGTTATTTGGCATTGATTGAGTTCACCTACAATAATAGTTTTCATTCAAGTATAAGTATGGCACCATTTGAGGCTTTGTATGGTCGGAGATGTCGAACACCTTTGTGTTGGCATGAAACCGGCGAGAGGACGATAGTTGGACCGGAGATGGTACAACAAACGACGGAGAAGGTGAAGTTTATTCGGGAGAAGATGACAGCTTCTCAAAGTAGACAAAAGAGCTATCATGACAAGAGAAGGAAAGATCTTGAGTTTCAAGAAGGCGACCATGTATTTTTGAGAGTTACGCCGGTTACGGGTGTGGGTCGTGCTTTGAAGTCGAAGAAGTTGACTTCTCGTTTTATTGGTCCGTATCAGATTTCTGCATGAGTTGGTGTCGTGGCTTACCGTGTGGCCTTGCCTCCGAATCTTTCGAATTTGCATGATGTATTCCATGTTTCGCAACTTCGAAAGTATGTTCCGGATCCGTCATATGTTATTCTTATGGACGAGGTTGAAGTGAGAGATAACCTTACGATTGAAGCTTTACCGATTAGGATTTTGGATCGTGAAGTTAAGAAGCTAAGTGGCAAGGATATTGCGCTTGTGAAAGTAGCATGGGGAGGCGCTGCGGAAGGCAATATGACTTGGGAACTAGAGAGTAGGATGCGAGGGTCGTATCCGGAGTTGTTTGAATCAGGTAATATTTTCGAGGACGAAAATTTCTAAAGTGGGGGAGAGTTGTAACGCCCCGATTCCAATTATTCCCATTTTGTTGAGTCTTTTATTTTAATTGTGTGATAAGTTATTTTATTCGTGGAATTGGTGTGTTAATATGTTATGTTGACCAGTTATGTTATTTTACCGTTTTTGAGAGTTTTCGGGGAAAAGTAGGATGGAGGGTATTTTAGACATTTCTCAATTAATGTTAAGTTAGAAAATTTAGTGGAAATATAATTGTGTGAGAAAATGAATTAAATTGAATTTGGGTAAAAAGAAAAATAGAAAAGAAAAAAAAAGATAAGAAGAGGAAATAGAAGAGAAAGAGATAGAAAGGAAAATAGAGAGAAAAAGGAGAGAAAGGAAAAGGAAGAGGAGAAAAGAGGAAAACCAAGAAAATCAACCTCTAGGAATCAATTTAATCGGGTAAGGGTGTGAAATCTCATTATCTTATCAATGTATATTATTATGTATGATTGTGTATGTGTGTATTAGATTGTTTGTGGTGTTTTCATAGTTTTCCATTTTAGGTCGATAATGAGAAATCGATGTTTTCGCGGTTGGAAATCGACGTAAATGTGGTAGAATGCTTGTTGCCATGATTAGATTGAGTTCTGATGGATGTATGTTGTTTTGAAAATGTTTTGGGTTGATAAATAGGGTTTTTGGGTTTTCAACAGCGCTGAAGGATTCTGAGTTTTCGCAGGTTCGCCTAGCGAACCATTCAGCGAAGGTAGCGAAGGTTCGCTACGGGTATTCGCCTAGCGAAGGCGTGAGCGAAGGTTCGCTAGAGTGTTCGCCTAGCGAAGTTTGGGTGTTTTGAAGGTTGGTAGTTGCTGCCTTGGTTCGCCACGGGGTTCGCCTAGCGAACTTTGTGTCTGTTTTTATCTAACAGTTGGTTCGCTGAAACATTCGCCTAGCGAAGGAGCTAGCGAATGCTCGCGAGGGAGGTTCGCCCAGCGAACAGTGCTGTTCGTGTAATTTTGTTTTCTGCATAACTTTTGATCTGTGGTTCGGTTTGAGGCGTGGTTCGATGCATTAGAAAGCTTATGGAATGTTCTTTCTTATTTTGATGACTTGGAAATTGTTAGCAGATTTAATTATGTCGGAAAGTCGGGAATAGTGTCTTGTTGCGACTTTTTCCATTTTGAATGTGTGTTTTGAATGTGAATCATACAATAGTGCATTGATGTGAATGTATATAGATTGTATGTGATTGTATGAGATGAATGCATGAATATATTGTGAATATGTATGCATTTCAAGAATGTCTTGAGTCATTTTGCATGTGAAGCATAATGAAGTACATTCTTGTGTTGAGCGATTCTAATGAGAATCCGTTGTATCGTCGTGTGCCTATGTGAGGTGTGAGCGATGATTACAAACGATTGTGTGCCTAGGTGAGGTGTGAGCAATCGGATTGTGTGCCTAGGTGAGGTGTGAGCAATCGGGTCGTGTGCCCGTGTGGGGTGTGAGCGATCTATAAACATTGTGTGCACATGTGGGGTGTGAGCAATGGGTGAACATCGTAGGCCCGACGGGGAGTTACATTGGTAACGAGCGATGGTTCCAATAAGTTCCTGAGTGAACTTGAGATGATTGAGTCGGTACCGCATTGCATTTGCATAGGGTCGTGAGTCGGTCTCTATGATTTGCATTTATCATCTTTGTATTTGTGCATTGATGAATAAACATGAATGTGTATGTTTATGCCGAATGATTGAGAATTGCGAAAGTATGTGTGATGAATATGTTTGGGTGTATATATATATATATATATATACACATTGTGATGTATAGGGGTGAGTGTTTGATGAATTGTGGTGAGAATGTGGAATGTGTGTATTTTTATGTTAAGATATATATAATTATGTGCATTGTTATTATGATAATATTTCTCACCCTTCTGCTGTTTTATGATGCTCTATGAGGCATTGCAGAGTAGGTATGCTGGAGGTCTTTTGTGAAGCGTGTCTTCATTCTTTTGGTCGGTTGGCTCTGATATGTAGCTCCGGGTAGCTAGGACGTATATGATTCTTTTGTGATACATTTGTATATGTATATTGCTGATGAATGTTTATGAAAACATGAATTATGTTGATGGATGATACTCGATGACGCATGTATATATATGTATATATGTTTGATGTTATTCAATGTTTAGATTTTCCGCTTTTATTCTAAATATTGAGATGATGGTGTAAGGACAAAGTTCCTCTGTTGCAAAGTTACCCCACTGTTGCATATCAATGTTGAGCAGGTGTTGTATGTTTTAATTTAATGTATAATGTGACGTACCTCTTTTCATACCATGTTTATAATTATACTCTGACGAAATATTTAATATGTGCCTAAATGATGTATTGAGATTATTTGGGGGTATAGAAAGGGGGTGTTACAAATAGCATCCTGAATGCCCTTGTTGTTTTAAATTGACTCTGATATTTTATTATTTTAATATTATTATGTCGCGGGGGTTTAGGGTGTTACATGTTATACTGATGCTCAATGTTGACAATACTTTTTTGAAACGACACTTTGATTGAACCTAGCTGCAAATTCAATATGGTATTCATAGAATCCCAACTTCGGCATAAATCTCCCCGACTTGAAGTCAACATGTTTTTCAGTCTCGAATGAGCAGACTCCACCCTAAACTGCAATAATTAATCCATAATTAGAGAACAATTTAAATTATGCTTAGTAATATCATCGAAAAGAAGTTAGTATACCTGTTCATTGTTGTGTTCCCTAAATGAGTGACTCTATTAGTCCAAGCAACCATAAACCTTTATTTATACGGTGTCAACCATGTTTTATTCACATTCTTAACAAACAAAGGTATAAGAGCATAAACAGTCTCAAAGTGCTTCAAGTGTGCGAGATACTCATTTTCTCAATTAGCATACATGATGTTCTTCCATAGATCTATGACATGTTCATGTCTTTCTGATTTAACATACTCCTTACATTTCATGCTAACATATTTGGTAATGTGGAAAAAACACAACAGATGTGTAGAATTTGGAAACATAACTTGAATTGCATTCATCAATGCAAGCTCTCAGCCTGTCACAACATTGGGTAGAAATTTCTCAGAAGAAAGCAACTCTTTGAGTTTCTCCAGTGCTCATGTGTAGTTTTCCTCCCTTTCATGTTCCAAATAGGCAAACCCTACTGAAAACGTCAACTTTGTTGATGTAACGCCAATAATCTCAAGCAATGGTAACTGGTACCTGTATGTTCACGATTCAAATAATCAAATATCTGATAAATCAAAGTATTTCAAAATGGTATCAAGGTATGATCAAGATACATGTTACCTATTGGTCTTGTATGTACAATAACAAATCAACACCAAGTGAAACATATTCAACAACTTCACTGAATCAGAATGTATCCAGAAGATATCAGAAACAACATTTGAGTCTTCCCTATTTCTTGTCTAGCACATGTACTTTTCTTTATGAATAAGAGTCAACAACATTTTCATTTCTGTCACTGAACCTCTCTTGCTTGCATTGTACGTAGCTCTAGCATTATACACTTAGGTAACACTAGTGAGGTTTTCTGGATCTTTGTCTTTCAAGGCAGAAACTATGTACCGTCGAGCCATGTTGTACTTCGTCATGTCCTTCACAAACTGTCTCTCATGATCTTTTAGACGACCCAATATGCCATGGCCATCTAAATTCTCAGATAGTTTATGATTGTGAAACCCACACCTAACATTCACCTTCCAACCAATACCACTTGGCAAAGATCTCAGCCTAAAAGGACATTTCACTTTCATACTATAAAGGGCATCCTTGTTTGAAGATTGACTACTTTCAGAAATATTTTTTCTTTTATAATTTCCTTCTCTCTCATAACCCATAATCAATTTATCCTTCCTACCACGCTGACCATTTGCAGTATCACAACGAACAGTCACAACTATAATACCATGTTGTTTGCCAATATGCTGTGCTCATGCTAATACTTCAGCTCGGCTATGAAATATTTGTCGTTTACATTACATAAAAAGTATAGTATCAATATCATATAACGCAACGAAAATATTAAATTTGAACTTGTTACATAGAAAACATACTTTGTCTGTGGTGAAGAACTGCGTGCAATCGCTATACGAATCCGTAGATGACCGTGCCGGTTCCGGACCACACAAAGCAAACATTTTTGAACTAGGAGCTCTGTTACCAGAAATTTCAAGTGCAGACGGAATTTCTAGTATACCGGATATTTTGAAATTTCTGGAAGTTTTTGCTACGTAGTAGAAATTTTCAAAAAATTTGGTACTGTTGTCAAATTTGTAATAATATTCACCAGATATTTTGGAATTTTCGATAAAAAAATATCAGATATTTACAAATTTCTGGTAAAATATACCAGAATTTTTGATATTTCCGGTACAAACACGGGAATTTCTAAAAGTTGCAAAAATATACATACCAAAAATTTAGAAACAACTATCGAAAATTTTGAAATTTTAAATAAAAAAACTGAAATTTTTTATAAAAATAATAAATTTTTTAGGTAAATAATAACATGAATATTTTGGAATATTAAAAATATAAGGGATACCAGATATGAAATGGGGTGAGAGGTAGAATCTCCCAATTCTTGTTATGTGTTGTAATTTAAAAGGTGGCCTTATTATGTTCTTCTCAGTCCACCAGACCTAGGTATGGAATAAGTGTTTGAAATAACACGACATATTTTTTGCCGCGTTATACTAAATTTTGCTTTGTTAGGGAAATCTCACTTGGTTTTCTAGAGATGGTTTTTTTTTATATGTTAAAAAAGGGATTTTGAAGTGTTTCATTGTGCTTTTGTTCAGCGATTCGACTATCAAGGGAATTGATTCTTTCTATTTAGCTTTGTGTGTGCCTGTCTTATATTGGCAACAGTTTATCGTATATTATGATTTATATTTGGCTTTATTAGTCAGTAGTTTTCTTAATTAGGGAAGGCAAAAAAATCTATACATGCAGATAAAATCAGTCCCGAATATGAGGCGGGTAGATTAATAAATATTTATGAATAAAATAAATAGATATTTAAATATCTATTAATGAATATAAATACGGATATTCATATCCGTTAATAAATCATAAAAATCATTTAAAAATATCATTAGTTTATTATACCTTATATTTTTATCTTATAAAAAAATTAGTTTACTTTTATATATATATATATATATATATATATATATATATATATATATATATATATATATATTTTAATTTTCTTTGAATAAAACATTTCACATTTCATTCAAATTATATTAGACATTTGACATTTAAACTCTTCAATACTACATACATCATTTCAACATTTTCACAGTCCAACTAAGTAGTGTCGTCATTCCCCTGTCAAACTAGTGTCTCCCATCCTACTCCCCTGTCAAACCAGTGTCTCTCTTCCTACTACTCTGTCGTCCGCTCTTCCATCATAACTCACAATCACAATATATTTTATTTGTTTGGTTAAAAATGAAATGCATGTATATTATGTTTAGATCTAATTATGTTTTAGTGAATAAGAAGAAAATTAATGTGATAAAATTTTATTGTTAAATTAAGAGCTAATTGTATGAATGTTAAGTGATAATAACTTTTTGTGTCATTAAATGAAGTTAAATTTTTTTTAAAAATTTATTTTTATAAAAAAAATTATCCATAGATATATGTAAATATCCGCGGGTACTGTAAAACCCGCGGATTACCCGCTTAACGGATACCTGGATGGATATGGGACGGATATAAATATCATATTTATCGAACGAGATGGATATAAAAATCATAGTATTCGTCCCCATGAATATCCATTTACGTTCCTATCCTTAACATAATTTCAAATTTCACTTTTTTTCCTTATATCCAATAAATATTATATTTTAGTCCCTTAAAAACCATTTATTTAGACACATTAATTTTTTTGGGTTAAATGTTGATAAAAACGTTAAGTTGTGATGATGTGTCATGACAACATAACAAAAATTAAAATAGTGAATCATCAATTTAATTAAAGGACTAAATTCAAACCTTATAGTTAGTTAATAAGTTAGATAAGATATGAATCAAAATGCAATTAAAATTACTATATCAGAACTTTATAACATTTTATCATATCATAACCTATTATTTATCAATAGAATATTGAATTTAATGGAATCAAACTAGAATTTTATTACATTGGTTGATTAAAACGAAAAACATTAAACCAAAATGGAGAATTAAGCAACAAGTGCTTATGTGCTCTTATAGATAATAATGAACTTAGTATCTCTCTTTACATTGATTGAATAGCATGTAACCCTTTTCAAACAAAAGAACCTTTACACTTTGGTAGAAGAAACAAGAACATATTCAGCGCATAAACCTTTTCCATATATGTAATTAACTCGCGATTCCAAACGTTGTCCACCAGAGTACGAGTTTAGTCCAAGGAAAGCACAATGACCAACATACATTGACTCAGAAAATCTCATCCACACTATTGTAATTTGTTATACATGAAATTAATATTTCAACACTTTTCAGGACCAGAGCTTCAAAATTTGAAACACAAACCAAATGTTTTGTCTACACCGCATTGTAGATACTTGGCTTTGTCAATTTAGGGACTGATGATATATGGTAAAGTGATATGTTTGATACTAGTGTAACTATCTCTTATTCATTTGCAATTATTGATTTCTAGGATTGTAAGATGTTATTTAAATCTATTGTACAAACACCCAACAAAGATCATTTGATTCCACAAGGCAATCTAGATCAGTGAGCCAAACAATGTTAAATTAAAACCCTATAAATGGGTCATGAGGGTGAGGTAATCACTCCCTCTCTTTGTGAGAAAGTGTTCGTCGCCAGATATCGTTTCTAATTTAAGAGACAAGGCGGAAAGCATGAACTTGAGTTGATATTACAAGGAGGATTCTATAGAAAACCAATTCAGATTTCAGAAACTGAAATTGGTTCATTTCGACATTGTGAAATGGCCATGAAAGGTTGGTTAAACGTGGTATTGAGAATTTTTACATGGGCCACACATTCCACAGAAGAGAATGTAAGTGGTTTTCCTCTTTGTTTAAGTGCTTGTTTGACAAAAGCTATAATTTCAAGCTTTAAGAAAATCACAGTATCACCGTAGTTTCGTTTCGTCTAATTCAGTGTGATTCTAAACATGCACTATTTTTTAAAGTTTGATTATGGTGTAGATGGGCAATTACCCGTTTCAGAAGGAGAGAAGAAGAAAGTGTGTATTTGGGAGGCTAAAGAACAAGAGATCTCCTTCAATTGAAGCACCACCACCATTAAAAGAAACAAGATTAAGTGATGTGGAAAAATAGCACAACAAGCATGTTTTAACGGTGGCTATTGCTTCAGCGGAAACGGCTCTTACTGCTATTCACGTTGCAATTGAGGTTGTTATGTTCCAATCAGCTCGTCAGTGTAAAACTAAACATGATGCTTCTCAAGCGACAAACATGTGCCAGCTAAAGATTGAAGAATCTCCAGTGGTCAAAATACAAACAACATTTAGAGGTTACCTTGTGAGTTTTGTACAAGCTTTCAATTTCCATTTAGATGAGTTCTTTCTTGGAAGCATCACTTGTGACTTCATTTACAGTTGTTTACAATCTTCATATCCTATGGCTTTGCATGACAGCACCTTTTCGAGTTCTTTTGCTTGATTCTTCAAAGCCTCGCATGCTTACTTTGCAGATTGTTATGATTCTCGCACACTGATGAGCTTCTTTGTCAATTCTTTTTGAGCCAACAGAAGCTGAGTCTCATTTTCCAATACATTCTGCAGATCACACAATGTTACTTATTCTAAGGCATAGCTAAAAAAATGACTATAAATATTGAAAAATGATCAAATTGCCGAATCCTATAATCATGCAAATAAATCACTCCGTGTCTCTTGTATTACTGAAATATTCAACCAATTAGTCAAGTGGATTAGATTAATAAGCTGAATTTGCTTCTTATTCTCTGATTTGTGAGATATTGCAGGCAAGGAAAGCTTTGAGGGCATTGAAGGGAATTGTGAAGCTTCAAGCTATCATTTGTGGCAGAGCTGTAAGATGGCAAGCTATGAGTACTCTGAAGTGCTTGCAATCCATTGTGAGTATCCAGTCACATGTCATTGCAAGGCGGGATAGTGGTGAATACGAAGAGATGCAGAGTTCAAGAGACAAGATCATAAGGGTTGGCATAAAAATTTGTAGTTGTCACTTCTCATCACATTGAAAGTTTATCAACTAACTGTTACTTACATATCACCACTTGCAAGATCGGTTTTCAACTGACTGTTACTTACACATCACCACATTGAAAGTTTATCAACTAATTGTTACTTACATATCACCACATTGAAAGTTTATCAACTAACTGTTACTTACATATCATAAACAAAATGAAATTAAAGGATTAGATTCACTCTTTTCTCCAAAGGAGCCAAAATTCAGAGAGAGAAGATTACTCATTTCCAAGATCTCCTGCGATTCCAACATACATGGCTGCAACAAAATTAACACAAGCAAAAGTAAGATCAACAATCACCCCAAAACACAAGGATAAGAGGGAATCGGGACATGAACTACGATTGCTATTCACCATGCAAGAGAAAACTAAGTAATAATCAACAAGGATCTCCTTTCTTAAAGGGCCTCTCAAGGCCTTAAAAATCAAGCAAAAATCGATTATATTTAGTCTTTAAATGTTGCTCCATCTCATAATCTGTAATTTAGTCTTTATATTAAAGCTTAATTTTTTAAGCAAATTTAAAATTTCAAACATTCTGAAGTTACCTTACTATATGCACTCACATACAAGGAGAAAAAACAGAATTGCAAAAAAGTTTCATTTTCTTAAACTACTACTACTGCATAGTCTAGTAGACTTGGAATTATTGCACATGAAATCACCCATAGCAAAAAACAAAAAAAAAACTATTCAACAAACATCATATGCTAAAAAGTGTAAAACCAAATAATCCAGCAAATTGGATGAGAGGGTCTCTGCTCAATTGGCAGCACATCCAAGACAGTTTTCACCAAATCAAAACATGGGGTCCTGCGACGCGATAGTGTGTGCAACAAACCCACAACCAAGACCTTCACCTGCAACAAACTTCGACCTGCAGCTTCCGTGTGCAACGGGATTTTGCATACGAGATGCTGTGAACCTGCAAGAGAGACGAAGGTACTGTGCATCAATGATTTAAAGTGCTGAGTTGTTGTACCTTAATCTAAAAATGTTGAGTGCTTGGAATCTTAACAGTGGACATTGATATAAAGTGTGGCGAGATTCAGAGGTATGCTACAAAAAGCCTGATAAAAAATCCACCACAAAGACATATATACATCTCATTGTTGCATCCAATCCAATTCCCTCACATCTATTCATTCTACTCATTCTTGAGACAGCACATAAAAGGAGAAAAGAGATATTGGTGAAAATCAAAAGCAATCAAAATGATGTTGAATGAGATACGGACTTACAGAGATTTAATCCATCAAAGAAGGACATCAACAGAAGGAATGACAACCAGATTGGCTCAATCATTCAAAAGAGTCAGTGACTTGAACAGAACACGTACTGCGATGTAGAACTCATAGACCCTTGGTTTACCGACATACATCATAGTAACATATGCATTTTTATTTCAGGCTTCAACAAATGGGATTGCCAAATACCATGTCCCCAATAATAACAACACCAACAACCAACCAAGAAAGAATGCATCAACCACCTTGATTTAAATTCAGTTTTCAACATTCCATTACATTATTATTCTATTTTATGAATAGTTTCCTATGAGGACAAAAATGAACGTATTACTAAAAATATTATTCTCCAATATAAAGCATAATTCCTCAATACATATACTCTGTGATGATGATAGATAAATCTATTCACAAACTAAGAAAAAGTAATGAATTTCGATTATAGCAAATTCATCAGTTGGGAATAGTTGCAATATTGCTCTACCTTAGTTCAATCGAGCCTCACAAATTGTAAAAACAAAGATAATTATTTAAGGTGATTGTACTACAGAAAGATTTAACGAAAATATCAGTCAGCAAGCAAACCAACTGATCAAAAATTCAGACCAAACATGATACTTACAGAAAAAGAATGATATTCAAAATAATGACTTCCAAAAAAAAAACCTCCTCAACAGATCCATCAACCATTTCCTTTCCAGATTACATATCCAAATTCATCATCCAACCTTTCCATGGATTGAAATAATAAAACTGTTGGTCAATCCATGTCGGTCACACCCTTCCAAGATCCTAAACATAATGAAACCAATATTCATAGCAATATATAGACAGAAAGACACTCTTAATCACTAAGAGTTAAGTAGAAGCCGGAGGAGAAGGAGGAGGAGGAGATGGGGTTGTCTTGCACAAACGAGCTCGCCCTTGCAACATGGCTCTCAATATCATCCAACTGCTCACCTTGAAATTGTACCAATACTGTCATGTCGAGAAACACTTGGTGCAATGCCAGTAGATTCTTCTCCAACTCTTTCATAGCATCATGCCTCTCTTGAATTTCATTGATGGTGTCAATAATTTGCCCCCTCCCTTGTTCTTGAATGGCTTTCTGAAGAAAGGTCTCACTCTCACTCTCACCTGCATCAAAGTGAAACTCACATCAAATTTGATTGCAAACCTAACTAAAACTTAAAATCGCTACAAACATATGCCTCACACTAGCAAACTCACACTAAGGAGAATCGCTAGACACATCGTTTCCATAGGTGATATTGTCTTACCACGAAAGTGCTGAAGAGATAACTTCACGGAGACGGTTAAAAGTCTCCATAGAATCCCTAAGCTTCTTCTTCAACCCGTTGACCACAGAACTTCTTGTCCTGTCCGAAGACGAACCCGGTCCACACCCCGGCAAATTCCGGTTCGCAGCATTAGATCGTTCCAGAGCCTCCAATTTCAGCTTCACCATCTTCGCTTTCTTCAAAGCCACAGAAACATCGTCGTCCATACGAGAACGCAACTCCTTCACTCCCTTAGCATCGTGAACCGTTTTGCTCTGTTCGTGACTCTTGTTTAGTTTTTGTGAAATTCCTTCGAGCTCTTTTAGATCTTCTTTTACGCCTTCTACATCGTCGAAGAATTTGTCGAGGTTTACTCTAGCTCCTGTTCCCGGACTTCCGCCGTCTGCCATCTCGATGATGTAACACCCCAATTCCCATCGCGAATAAATAATACATAAATAAAATCAGAGTAACTAAAAATTTATTTTTCTGACAGAAACAAGGATGTCACATTTAAATAAACAAAACATCATCCCTGCTCATAAATTTGATACATAGCATAAAATAGATTACCCTCAATTGGGAAACTTTTCCATATAAAGGTAATACCAATTATATTCAACAATTATATACATAAATAACATAATCGTTTCCCCAACTCCCGTGCTACGTATCAGAGCAGACACCAAGACCGACAACAGAACGGAGGGCTAGTCTACACAAAAGACCTCCAGCAACTCTAATCTGCAATGCCTCATAGAGCATTATAAAACAGCAGAAGGGTGAGAAATAACAACTAAATCGAGATTGTATAATAATATGCAAACACACATTCAAACACATGTATAAATCATCTCACCCATACCATCACATACTAACACATATAGCATGCCACAAATACAACATATCACACATAATAAATCAAATCATGAATTTCCACACATAACTCATCCGTTCACAATTCTCACCACAATTCATCACAACTCACTCATATACATCACAATGTATATATGTACAAAACCAAGCATATTCATCATGCACACTTCCACAATTCTTATCACTCCACATAAACATACATATTTATGTTTATTCATCAATGCACAAATACAGAGATGATAAATGCAAATCATAGAGACCGACTCACGACTCTATGCAAATGCAATGCGGTACCGACTCAATCATCACAAGTTCACTCAGGAACTTATTGGAACCATCGCTCGTTACCAATGTAACTCCCCGTCGGGCATACGATGTTCCCCCATTGCTCACACCCCACATGGGCACACAATGTTTATGGATCGCTCACACCCCACACGGGCACACGACCCGATCGCTCACACCCCACATGGGCACACGACGTTATAGCAGATTCCCTCAGGAACCAATCCGTCGCTCACACCCCACATGGGCACACGACGTTTCTGGATCGCTCACACCCCACACGGGCACACGATCCGATCGCTCACACCCCACATGGTCACACGATCGCTTGTAATCATCGCTCACACCCCACATGGGCACACGACGTTACAACGGATTCTCATTAGAATCACTCAACACAAGAATGTACATCATTATGTTTCACACACAAAATGACTCAAGACATTCTTGAAATGCATACATATTCACAATATATTCATGCATTCATCTCATACAATCACAATTCAACCATATGAATTAATCAACATCATCACACTCATGCATTGCAAACCAATTCAAACAATGCATTTCAAACCATAAAGGCCACCAAATAACACACATTGAATTTCACATAAACAATGCATATCATCACAAACGACAACAATCATACGACCACAATTACCTCCACAAGGGATTCACACCACAAAGGCTACCCACAACACATCATAACAACATACATTGATATTCAATCAAACAATGTATTTTACTACCCAACAACATCATTAAATTACGCATCGAAGTCTAATCCAAAACAATGCACATATTTGCCATAGGGCCACAACCCATCATCGCAACATTTCATCATGTATATTCACATCATATAACGGTCCACAAGCTACACGTTACATGTCACAAGCATATATCATGCTAACACATCAATCGCACACATTGTACGCGATAAAAACCCGACAACCCAACACTTTTCCAAAACCATGACCTAAATAAATCATCTACTGCCCTCCAAACCATTTTTAATAGAAATAGCTTTTCATTAGCTTTCCAACGCTTCAAACGGCGACCAAAACAGACTTACGGTTTGAAAATTACGACGAAAACAAAATTGGAAAATATCATGTTCGCTCCAGTATTCGCTAGGCGAACCCTAGCGAACCAAGGCAGTGGAAAACAGTCATAAAGTTCGCTAGGCGAACCTCTAGGTGAACATTCGCCCGTTCCTTCGCTGGGGTTCACTAGGCGAACCCGCGAAACCCAGAATTCGCAGCAGCGTCAATATAGGTCAAATGGGACCAAAATACATCATTTTTACCACCCAAACCCTTCTAATTCATACCAGAACAACCAAAACATGTTTAGACATAATCAACAAGTATTCTACGCGGTTTATGTCGAATTTCATCCGTGAAAACATCGATTTCTATCAATTGCTCCAAATTTTAATCGATAAGAAAAAGTCGAGAAACAACCAAAACAATCACAACAAACAACACATATACATATGTAACACCCCCTTTCTATACCCCCAATTAATCAAATAATCATTTAGGCACATATTAAAATTTCGTCAGAGTATAATTATAACATGGCATAAAAGAGGCATGTCACATCAAACACAATTATACAACATACAACACCTGCTCAATATTGATATGCAACAGTGGGGTAACTTGCAACAGAGGAACTTAGTCCTTACACCCACATCTCAATATTTAGAATAAAAGCGGAAAATCTAAACATTGAATAACAACAAACATATATACATATATACATGAATCATCAAATATTCTCCACCAACATCATACATGTTCACATAAACATTCATCAGCAAGATACATATGCATATGTATCACAAAAGAATCACAACCATCCTAGCTACTCGGTGCTACATATCAGAGCCGACCGACCAAGGAATGAAGACACGCTCCACAAAAAGACCACCAGCATACCTACTCTGCAATGCCTCATAGAGCATTATAAAACAGCAGAAGGGTGAGAAATATTATCATAATAACAATGTATATAATTATATATATATAAACATAAAAATACACATATTCCACATTCTCACCACAATCCATCACAATTTCCACCATATACATCACAACGTATATCTACATATCAACCAAGCATAATCATCATGCATACTTTCACAATTCCCAATCATTCCACATAAACATACACAATTATGTTTACTCAACGACACATCATTATAAAGATGATAAATGCAAATCATAGAGACCGACTCACGACTCTATGCAAATGCAATGCGGTACCGACTCAATCATCTCAAGTTCACTCAGGAACTTCTGCTGGAACCATCGCTCGTTACCAAAGTAACTCCCCATCGGGCCTACGATGTTCACCCATTGCTCACACCCCACATGGGCACACAATGTTTATGGATCGCTCACACCCCACCTGGGCACATGACCCGATCGCTCACACCCCACACGCGGGCACACGATCTGATTGCTCACACCTCACCTAGGCACACAATCCGATTGCTCACACCTCACATAGGCACACAATCGTTCGTAATCATCGCTCACACCTCATATAGGCACACGACGTTACCACGGATTCTCCTTAGAATCGCTCAACACAAGAATGTATTTCATGATGCTTCACATGCAAAATGACACAAGACATTCTTGAAATGCATATATATATTCACAATATATTCATGCATTCATCTCATACAATCACATACAATCTATATACATTCACATCAATGCACTATTGTATAATTCACATTCAAATACACCATCAAAACGGTAAAAGTCGCTAAATAGCACTATTCCCGACTTTCCGACATAATAAAATCGACCAACAGTTTCCACACCATCATAATCATAAAGTACAGCTCAATAGCTTTCCAACGATATAAAGAACGCCTAAATCGGAGTTACGGTTCGAGAATTATGAATCGTTAAAAGAAAAGAAAATTATAAGAAAACAAACAAAAGCGCCCGGCGACAGGGGAGTTTCGCCCGACGACGCTTCGTTTTCGCCTTCGCTTCGCCCGGCGAAGGAGGGGCGAAGGAATTTCCCCAAACCTGAACCAAACCAGTAGCTTGGCACCCTCACGCCTCTCAATTTCGCCCGGCGAAGGCTCGAACCGCCCGGCGCTCTGGGCCTTTCGCCCGGCGCTCTGCACCAGAAGCAGAAATTCTGCTTCGTTTTCACTGTTCCAAAAACCCCCAAATCTCCATTTTCTCCCCCAAACCACTTCCAACAGCAAAACAATTCATACCAATGATTCATCAACCTAGGGAGATTATACAACACAAATTATATCGATTTCTATCTGCGAAAACATCGATTTCTACCATTTTCTACACAAATGGGTTTAGTTCCAAAACTCATGAAAATCAACAAAATCAACAATACAATCATACATAATCATACACATTGCTAAGATAACAAGATTTCACACCCTTACCCGGATTCCAAACTTGCTCTGTGATTGATCTTGATGAATTTCTAAGTTTTCCTCTTTTCCTCTTCTTTTCTCTTCCTCCTCTTTCTTTCTCTTCTTCTTTTTCTCTCCATCTCTTATCTATCCCTTTTCTTTCTATTTCTATTCTATTCTATTTCTTTTCTCTCATTTTCCAAACAATCAATTAATTCATTTTTCTCACAAATTCTAATTCCACTTAATTTCTAATTTATCATTAATTGAGAAAAGGCTTAAATACTCTCCATTCTAATTTCCCCGAAAACTCTCAAAACGGAAAAATAACATTTAACACACCAAATTCACAATTAAAATAATTTATCATCCAATTAAAATAAAAGACTCCACCTAATTGGGAAATAATCAAAATCGGGGCGTTACAACTCTCCCCCACTTTAGAAATTTTCGTCCTCGAAAATAATACCTGAATCAAACAACTCCGGATACGACTCTCGCATCCCACTCTCTAGTTCCCAAGTCATATTGCCTTCCACAGCGCCTCCCCACGCTACCTTTACAAGCGCAATATCCTTGCCTCTGAGCTTCTTAACTTCACGATCCAGAATCCTAAACGGTAAAGCCTCCACCGTAAGGTTATCTCTCACTTTAACCTCGTCCATAGGAATAACATGTGACGGATCCGGAACATACTTCCGAAGTTGCGAAACATGGAATACATCATGCAAATTGGAAAGGTTCGGAGGCAACGCCACACGGTAAGCCACAACACCAACTCGTGCAGAAATCTGATACGGACCAATAAAACGAGAAGTCAACTTCTTCGACTTCAAAGCACGACCCACACCCGTAATTGGCGTAACTCTAAAAAATACATGGTCGCCTTCCTGAAACTCAAGATCTTTTCTTCTCTTGTCATGATAACTCTTTTGTCTACTCTGAGAAGCTTTCATCTTCTCACGGATGAACTTCACTTTCTCCGTCGTTTGTTGTACCATCTCCGGTCCAACTATCGCCCTCTCACCCGTTTCATGCCAACACAAAGGTGTTCGACATCTACGACCATACAAAGCCTCAAACGGTGCCATACCTATACTTGAATGAAAACTGTTATTGTAGGTGAATTCAATCAACGCCAAATAATTATCCCAAGCACCACTTTGCTCGAGCACACAAGCACGCAATAAATCCTCCAACGATTGAATTGTCCTCTCGGTTTGACCATCCGTTTGCGGATGATAAGCCGAACTCAATCTTAGCTTAGAACCCAAAGCCTTTTGTAGACTCTCCCAAAACCTCGATGTGAATCTAGGATCTCTATCCGATACAATACTCTTAGGAACCCCATGCAACTTCACAACCACAAGAACATAAATCTCGGCTAACCTCTCCAAAGGATAACTAATATCAATTGGAATGAAGTGAGCAGATTTAGTAAGCCTATCAACAATTACCCAAATAGCATTATGACCTCTTTGTGTATTCGGCAATCCCGTAACAAAATCCATCGATATACTATCCCATTTTCACTCCGGAATGTCCAACGGTTGCATCAATCCACTAGGCTTTTGATGTTCTACCTTCAACTTTTGACAAGTTAAGCACGCATACACAAATTGAGCCACATCTCTCTTTAACCCGGACCACCAAAAGATTTTCTTCAAATCTTGATACATTTTATTCGCTCCCGGATGAATACTTAAGTTACTTCGGTGCCCTTCTTCCAATATCATCTTTTTCAACTCTACATCATCGGGAATAGAAATACGACCACGGAATCTCAAAACTCCAAAATTATCAACCTTGAAATCTTCATTCTCATTCAACATCAAATCAACGAATTTCAAGTCCAACTTTTGCTTTTCACCTACCGTTGCAAGAAAATCATTCGTAACATGTAGCATACCAAGTTTCACACTTCTCGGCGTCATTTCACAAATTAAACTCAAGTTTCTAAAATTCTCCAAAAGTTCCCATTCTCTCGCCATCAATGCAGACATATGTAACGACTTCCGGCTCAAAGCATCGGCCACCACGTTTGCCTTGCCCGGATGGTAATTCAAACCAAAATCATAATCCTTCAAAAGCTCCAACCACCTTCTTTGTCTCATGTTCAACTCATTTTGATCAAATAAATATTTCAAGCTCTTGTGATCACTAAAAACTTCAAATCTTGCACCATAAAGATAGTGTCTCCAAATTTTCAAAACAAACACCATGGCCGCCAACTCCAAGTCATGCGTAGGATATTTCTTTTCATGTACTCTCAATTGTCTTGAAGCATACGCCATAACTTTTCCATCTTGCATCAAAACTCCACCTAAACCAACCAATGAAGCATCACAATACACAACAAATGGTTCCGTAGGATTTGGCAAAATCAAGATCGGAGCCGTTGTCAACCTTCTTTTTAACTCATTGAAACTCTCTTCACAATGAATATCCCAAATGAAAGTCTTTTCCTTACAAGTCAATTGCGTTAACGGAAGTGCCAACTTTGAAAATCCCTCAATAAACCTCCGATAATAACCCGCCAAGCCTAAAAAGCTTCGTATCTCCGTAACCGATCTAGGAGCCTCCCATTGCATCACTGCATCAATCTTGGATGGATCAACACTAATACCACTACCGGAAATAACATGTCCAAGAAAACTTACTTCCGATAACCAAAACTCACATTTCGACAACTTAGCATACAATCGTTTCTCTTTCAAAATTTGCAACACAATTCTCAAATGCTCTTCATGCTCCTCTTGAGACTTAGAGTAAATCAAAATATCATTGATGAACACAACCACAAAACGATCCAACTGTCCATGAAAAATACGATTCATGTATTCCATAAACACACCCGGCGCGTTAGAAACCCCGAATGGCATCACGGAATATTCGTAATGGCCATACCGTGTCCTAAAGGCCGTCTTTTGAATATCCTCCTCTTTCACACGAATCTGGTGATATCCCGATCTCAAATCAATCTTGCTAAAAACACGCGCACCAACCAATTGGTCCATCAAATCATCGATCCTTGGAAGCGGATACTTGTTCTTAATTGTCACCTTGTTCAATTGTCGATAATCAATGCACAACCGCATACTTCCATCCTTTTTCTTTACCAACAATACTGGAGCACCCCACGGAGAAACACTTGGTCTTACAAATCTCTTGTCCAACAAGTCATTCAATTGCCTCTTTAATTCTACCAACTCCGATGCCGACATACGATACGGTGCCATCGAAATCGGTCTCGTACCCGGAACTAGATCAATAGAAAACTCAACTTCTCTCTCCGGCGGTACATCCTTAATATCCTCAGGAAACACCTCAGGAAAATCACAAACAACAGGAAACACATCAAGTGACACTTGACCATCCACAGACAATGATGCAAACAACCCGAACAATTGAGCTTCGTCCGCTAAAAGTTTCTTCAATTCTTTAGTGGATAGGACACTCTCATCTTCATCATCTTCCAAAGAAGGAAACCTTACTAACTTGTGATAGCAATCTATATGAACTCGATTAAATCGCAACCAGTTCATACCCAAGATTACGTCTAAACCCTCCAACGGCAAACACACTAAATCCATCTCGAAGTCTTTACCATAAATGGTCAAAGGACAACTCACACAAACCAAAGAAGTAGTTACTGACCCCATCGCTGGAGTGTCAATAACCATCTTACCATCCATCACAGACAACCCAAGATTCAAACGCTTCGCGCACTCAGACGAAACAAACGAATGAGTCGCTCCCGTATCAATAATAGCAACTAAAGGCGTACTATTAATAAAGCATGTACCTTTAATCAAACGGTCTGCACTAGTAGTTTGAGTCCCTGCCAATGCAAACACCTTTCCGTCCGTTTGAGCTTGTTTCGGCTTAGTACACTTAGCACTAATGTGACCCACTTCTCCACAATTATAGCACTTCACCATATTCCTTCTACAATCTGTAGCAGCATGCCCAGTACCTCCACAATTAGAACATTTCACCACTGGCTTCCCACACTCAAATGATTTATGACCTATTTCCCCACACTTATAACACTTAAGGGGACCCGAACCTTCTCCTCCAGATCTCTTCTCAAAGTTTCCCCTATGCTTGCCCTTATAAACAGGTGTCACATAAGGTCCACTTCTAACTTGTTGCTTTCCCTTCCTCTCATTCAAACTTTTGTAATGTGTAGAACGAGCTCTGCTATCTTCCTCGAAGATTCTACAACATTCCGTCAAATCCGAAAACCTTCTTATCCTTTGATATCCCACAGCCTGTTTAATCTCAGGACGCAAACCATTCTCATATTTAATACACTTTGAGAACTCAGCAGTGATTGCAGCATAGTGAGGATGGAATTGAACCAACTCCACGAACTTAGCAGTATAGTCCACCACGGACATACTACCTTGTTTCAATTCAAGGAACTCTATCTCCTTCTTCCCTTTCACACTTTTAGGGTAATACTTCCTTAAAAACTCAATACGAAATAAATCCCAAGTTACCTCTTCATCATCCACCTCAAGAATTTGACGCATACCGACCCACCAATCATCGGCTTCTTCCTTCAACATGTGAGACCCAAGCCTCACTTTATTCTCTTCCTCACAGTCCATGACTCTGAAGATCCTTTCAATCTCTTTCAACCAAAGTTGAGCACCATCGGGATCAAATCTTCCTTTGAAAACCGGTGGTTGATTCTTCCTGAACTCGTCGTTAGCATTCACATTCGGCGCACCTTGCACCGCCCTAGCCATTGCTTCCAAAGCAGCAGCCATCGCATTGTCGTTTCTACCAGCCATATTCTAATCATTCCCAAAAATAACAACAAAGTTAAACAACAATTCAAACAATACGACAACAAGACAGACACAACTGACTCAACTCTGGCTCTGATACCACTTAATGTAACACCCCCTTTCTATACCCCCAATTAATCAAATAATCATTTAGGCACATATTAAAATTTCGTCAGAGTATAATTATAACATGGCATAAAAGAGGCATGTCACATCAAACACAATTATACAACATACAACACCTGCTCAATATTGATATGCAACAGTGGGGTAACTTGCAACAGAGGAATTTAGTCCTTACACCCACATCTCAATATTTAGAATAAAAGCGGAAAATCTAAACATTGAATAACAGCAAACATATATACATATATACATGAATCATCAAATATTCTCCACCAACATCATACATGTTCACATAAACATTCATCAGCAAGATACATATACATATGTATCACAAAAGAATCACAGCCATCCTAGCTACTCGGTGCTACATATCAGAGCCGACCGACCAAGGAATGAAGACACGCTCCACAAAAAGACCACCAGCATACCTACTCTGTAATGCCTCATAGAGCATTATAAAACAGCAGAAGGGTGAGAAATATTATCATAATAACAATGTATATAATTATATATATATAAACATAAAAATACACATATTCCACATTCTCACCACAATCCATCACAATTTCCTCCATATACATCACAACGTATATCTACATATCAACCAAGCATATTCATCATGCATACTTTCACAATTCCCAATCATTCCACATAAACATACACAATTATGTTTACTCAACGACACATCATTATAAAGATGATAAATGCAAATCATAGAGACCGACTCACGACTCTATGCAAATGCAATGCGGTACCGACTCAATCATCTCAAGTTCACTCAGGAACTTCTGCTGGAACCATCGCTCGTTACCAAAGTAACTCCCCGTCGGGCCTACGATGTTCCCCCATTGCTCACACCCCACATGGGCACACAATGTTTATGGATCGCTCACACCCCACCTGGGCACGCGACCCGATCGCTCACACCCCACACGCGGGCACACGATCTGATTGCTCACACCTCACCTTGGCACATAATCCGATTGCTCACACCTCACATAGGCACAGAATCGTTCGTAATCATCGCTCACACCTCACATAGGCACACGACGTTACCACGGATTCTCCTTAGAATCGCTCAACACAAGAATGTATTTCATGATGCTTCACATGCAAAATGACACAAGACATTCTTGAAATGCATATATATATTCACAATATATTCATGCATTCATCTCATACAATCACATACAATCTATATACATTCACATCAATGCACTATTGTATAATTCACATTCAAATACACCATTAAAACGGTAAAAGTTGCTAAATAGCACTATTCCTGACTTTCCGACATAATAAAATCGGCCAACAGTTTCCACACCATCATAATCATAAAGTACAGCTCAATAGCTTTCCAACGATATAAAGAACGCCTAAATCGGAGTTACGGTTCGAGAATTATGAATCGTTAAAAGAAAAGAAAATTATAAGAAAAAAAACAAAAACGCCCGGCGACAGGGGAGTTTCGCCCGGCGACGCTTCGTTTTCGCCTTCGCTTCGCCCGGCGAAGGAGGGGCGAAGGAATTTCCCCAAACCTGAACCAAACCAGTAGCTTGGCACCCTCACGCCTCTCAATTTCGCCCGGCGAAGGCTCGAACCGCCCGGCGCTCTGGGCCTTTCGCCCGGCGCTCTGCACCAGAAGCAGAAATTCTGCTTCGTTTTCACTGTTCCAAAAACCCCCAAATCTCCATTTTCTCCCCCAAACCACTTCCAACAGCAAAACAATTCATAACAATGATTCATCAACCTAGGGAGATTATACAACACAAATTATATCGATTTCTATCCGCGAAAACATCGATTTCTACCATTTTCTACACAAATGGGTTTAGTTCCAAAACTCATGAAAATCAACAAAATCAACAATACAATCATACATAATCATACACATTGCTAAGATAACAAGATTTCACACCCTTACCCGGATTCCAAACTTGCTCTGTGATTGATCTTGATGAATTTCTAAGTTTTCCTCTTTTCCTCTTCTTTTCTCTTCCTCCTCTTTCTTTCTCTTCTTCTTTTTCTCTCCATCTCTTATCTATCTCTTTTCTTTCTATTTCTATTCTATTCTATTTCTTTTCTCTCATTTTCCAAACAATCAATTAATTCATTTTTCTCACAAATTCTAATTCCACTTAATTTCTAATTTATCATTAATTGAGAAAAGGCTTAAATACTCTCCATTCTAATTTCCCCGAAAACTCTCAAAACGGAAAAATAACATTTAACACACCAAATTCACAATTAAAATAATTTATCATCCAATTAAAATAAAAGACTCCACCTAATTGGGAAATAATCAAAATCGGGGCGTTACAACATACACAAGCAAGATATAATTGAAACTTCTCACCCTTACCCGATTAATCGCGCTCGAAACGGAGAATCTTCGATTTTCTTCTCTTTCTCCTCGTTTCTTTCCTCTTCCTTTCTATCTTCTCTTTTCTTTCTCTCTATTTTCTTTTCTCTCTTTTTCTTTCCACTTTCTATTTATAACAAAATATCTAACTACCCAAAATGACCCTTTTGCCCTTACGCTCAAATATCTCCCAAACGCTCTCAAAATGCGATAAAACATAAACAGCGATGAAATATATTTTCGTGAAATAAAAGTTGAAAAGAAATTATAATTTATTGAAAATATTTTATCTATCAGAGAAATTAACCAATTAACTCAATTAGCAGGTAAAATACAATAAATTCACACATTTCACAAAATTCATTAAATGAAATAAACAAATAGAATTAAACAAATCGGGGCGTTACAATTCTCCCCCACTTAGACATTTTCGTCCTCGAAAATCTAACCGATACGAACAACTCCGGATACGACTCTCGCATCCGACTAACAAACTAACATGCCAACAAAAGGCACACCACGAATAACACAACTGAAAAACCACCTTGCCAACTACCACAACGACACGACAACGACGACAACTACAACGACAAGATGCAAAGCCCATACAATGCACTTGACGACAAACTCACGACACAAGGAAAAGCCAAGATACCAACACACAGGTTCACTCTAGAACCGAAACACAACAAGATCGTTACCCTACCCTAGGTAACACTCCCCTAATTCCCCACAAAGGAATTAGCCACACACACTCGAACCATCACCATGGAAACGAGGCAACAACACAAACAAGAACATAAAGTTCCACGACACCACAGGGTCTCAACAACATCAACAAAACCAGAACACCAACAACAATGCTCCGATTCACCAATCGAACATACAACCAAACATCCATCTACATAGTAGCCCATGGATAACATTTGAACCTTTCACCTAACACTTCCATTCTGAAACGTCCAATAGTCTCACCATTCCTACATGTTTCCAATGTTCAACCCATGAACTATTACCAGTCCCACACGCATATACGAATCATGCCACTTCACGCTTCCGTTTCACACTCTGATAACTCGTAACCATCAAAATTACCAATTTCACGTCCAAAGTCTAACTCTTTCTCATTTTCACCAAAAATCACTGTTCACTGTTAATATACCCAACCGCACACTATCAGACGTCAATTCACACACCAACCCAAATCTCTAAATTCTCCAAAAAATTCCCACTCTTTAACCATCAAAGCAGACATAAGTAAAACTTTCGACTTAACTCCTCACGCAAGACATAAACTTTACCAATAGGATAATTCGAGCCAAAGTCATAACTAATCAGGAATTCCAATCATCCGACCGTGCCTCAATCCGAGTTACAATTCAAAAGTTATGAAGGAAACAAAACGGGACAACCTGCCATGTTCGCTAGGCGAACCTTCTAGCGAGCATTCGCTAACACCTTCGCTAGGCGAATGTCCAGCGAACCCACTATCAGCTGAAAAACAGATACAAAGTTCGCCAGGCGAACCCTCGCCTTGCCGTTCGCTCCGTGAATCCCTTGGCGAACAAAGGCAGCAACCACCAACATCAAAAACACCCAAACTTCGCTAGGCGAACAACTCAGTGAACCTTCGCTGACCTTTGCTAACTGGTTCGCTAGGCGAACCCGCGAAAACTCAGAATTCCAGCAGTCTCGTTACTCATCCAAAACCATCATTCCTCCATCCAAACACCTTGAACCTAAAACCCGTAAAATAATACCTCCAGGTTCTCCAACACAATACAATCGCGTCCAATTTCCAAATCCTGAATAGTATCGATCCTTCTATGAATCCTCAATTGTCGTAAAGCATAAGCCACGACTTTACCCCTTTACAGTAACACACTGACTAAACTCATCAAAGACGCATCCAAATATCCTCACAAACGGTTCATCAGGATCACACAGAATCAAAACTGAAGCCGTAGACAAATCCTACTTCAGCTCTCTCAAACTTCTCCCACAAAGAACATCCAAAGCAAACGACTTACCCTTTTTGTGAGTCAACTGAGATAACAGAAGTGCGAACTTAGCAACGTCTTCCATAGCCTGCAGTAACAACCAACTGAGCCCAAAAGTTTCTAATCCCTTTAACCGACTTAGAAGCCTCTCCATGTAGAACTGCATCTACTTCCGATGGATCCATAACTATACTCTCATCTGAAATAACATATCCAAGAAAACTAACCTTTTTCAACCCAAATTCTCACTCGAATAACTTAGTATAAAACTTCGTCTCTTTTTAACACTTGTAATTCAAATCCCAAACACTCTACCTGTTCTTCCTCTGAGTTTATAACAGATCTGAATATCCTCAATCCAAGCCATTACGAACTTATCCACATAAATATGGAAGATACGATTCCTCTACTCCACAAATATTACAGACACATTACTAACACCAAGCAACATCACCGTACGTTGGAATGCCCAACCAAATTCCAAAAGATATAAATTCTCAAAGCTTTTGCAAAACCTTGCACTGGGTAACTGGCTACTCACACACAAGCTTAACCGAGTAATTAACAGCCTATTCCGATGATAACAACATAACCAGTCACATCAAATCGATCAAAGCCTTAACTCACACCATCCACCACTCTTATCATACATTCTAAACAACTGTAATTTCACTCAAACTTAACCAAACCATTCCAATCATCTGTTCATGAAAGTGGACACTTATTCTCAATTGTTACCTTAATCAACTGCTAGTAATCCATACACAATTTCTTCTCCTAACAGTCCAAATTCCATAAATCCCCACGTGTAGCAACAACCATCCCAAAAGAACTCTCAAATAGTACATTCACACTTAAGGTTTTCTCAAAATTTCCATTAACGCTTTGTAATTTCAAAGACTCCAAACCTCTCCAGAACTTTAAGTTTCGCTTTCCTTAGTCTCAATACCATTACCATCATAATGCTTGTTATTCCATTCAATCATCATTCCCTTTTTGTTACTAACCAGGATGGAGCTCTCTAACACAACGCCATAATGTTCCATTCAAAAACACATCCGAAAACCATGCACAACTGACGGCCCATCACTGTGACCTTTCTGCCAATTTCTAGAAAACTATCGTCACAAACATAACAACATCTTAGTTTCACGTCCTAAAAGTTCTTCTACTTACTTAGCAGATCCAAACCTCAAATCCTTACCTTCGTCCAATTTGAGTTCACACTCTACTCTCTGAGAACAACCTTTAACAATACCCAATCGTTCTCTCTCAACCACTCCCCCACTGAACCAACATACCAAAACCTCTAATCCATTTTATCTTCCAGATATAAAAATCTTCATCGACTCATCAAAACAATCCGTAATCATTTTCTCAATTCCAAACAATTCATGGCACACACTATCCAAGCCGGAAAAACCCGTCTATTCCATCCAACATAATTCCCGTCTACTATCAACAAGAGATTAAGGGTGATCATTTCCTCAATTTGTCAATAGACAGCCGATAATCATGATGGGGCATAAACCGTCTTTACCAAACTATAATAGCCGTTATTGCATCCCATACACAAAGCTACCTAAGGCACAAATCCTTAGTTGACATAAACCTTACCTCCGCATTCCCTCCGGGATCGGGAACAACACTGTCCTAACAACACTTACAATCTTGCAATCAACGGCACACTGAGCCCACGCTCCACAACCGAAGCAACTTGGAGAAGTACCAGCTTCTTCCCCACTTATCTCATTCTCAATCCTGAAGACAAAGGATTAGAAAAACCAGAAAGTACTGACAGTGTTTCCCACACATATCACGTACTAAGGGATAAACAACAATGACAGTATTCAACTGTCACACCAACTGACTCAACAACTTGGCCGGACGGACCGACCTGCTCTGATACCACTAATGTAACACCCCAATTCCCATCGCGAATAAATAATACATACATAAAATCAGAGTAACTAAAAATTTATTTTTCTGACAGAAACAAGGATGTCACATATAAATAAACAAAACATCATCCCTGCTCATAAATTTGATACATAGCATAAAATAGATTACCCTCAATTGGGAAACTTTTCCATATAAAGGTAATACCAATTATATTCAACAATTATATACATAAATAACATAATCGTTTCCCCAACTCCTGTGCTACGTATCAGAGCAGACACCAAGACCGACAACAGAACGGAGGGCTAGTCTACACAAAAGACCTCCAGCAACTCTAATCTGCAATGCCTCATAGAGCATTATAAAACAGCAGAAGGGTGAGAAATAACAACTAAATCGAGATTCTATAATAATATGCAAACACACATTCAAACACATGTATAAATCATCTCACCCATACCATCACATACTAACACATATAGCATGCCACAAATACAACATATCACACATAATAAATCAAATCATGAATTTCCACACATAACTCATCCGTTCATAATTCTCACCACAATTCATCACAACTCACTCATATACATCACAATGTATATATGTACAAAACCAAGCATATTCATCATGCACACTTCCACAATTCTTATCACTCCACATAAACATACATATTTATGTTTATTCATCAATGCACAAATACAGAGATGATAAATGCAAATCATAGAGACCGACTCACGACTCTATGCAAATGCAATGCGGTACCGACTCAATCATCACAAGTTCACTCAGGAACTTATTGGAACCATCGCTCGTTACCAATGTAACTCCCCGTCGGGAATACGATGTTCCCCCATTGCTCACACCCCACATGGGCACACAATGTTTATGGATCGCTCACACCCCACACGGGCACACGACCCGATCGCTCACACCCCACATGGGCACACGATCGTCTTTAATCATCGCTCACACCCCACATGGGCACACGACGTTATAGCAGATTCCCTCAGGAACCAATCCGTCGCTCACACCCCACATGGGCACACAACGTTTCTGGATCGCTCACACCCCACACGGGCACACGATCCGATCGCTCACACCCCACATGGGCACACGATTGCTTGTAATCATCGCTCACACCCCACATGGGCACACGACGTTACAAAGGATTCTCATTAGAATCACTCAACACAAGAATGTACATCATTATGTTTCACACACAAAATGACTCAAGACATTCTTGAAATGCATACATATTCACAATATATTCATGCATTCATCTCATACAATCACAATTCAACCATATGAATTAATCAACATCATCACACTCATGCATTGCAAACCAATTCAAACAATGCATTTCAAACCATAAAGGCCACCAAATAACACACATTGAATTTCACATAAACAATGCATATCATCACAAACCACAACAATCATACGACCACAATTGCCTCCACAAGGGATTCACACCACAAAGGCTACCCACAACACATCATAACAACATACATTGATATTCAATCAAACAATGTATTTTACTACCTGATCGTACCTGGATAAGACAATTACTGGTGGCCAACGACGTCCGTCGAGCTCCGGCTCCGGTGAGGTTGAAGGAGGGCGGGGGGGGGGGGGGGGAGGGGGTGTACCTGCAAGGTACTCCGACGCTCAAGTTAGGGAGTGCACAGAGTAACAGTAAATACAAGAAGAGTGAGAAAAGTGACTTAACCTGACCCTCTCAAGTGAGAGGGTATTTATAGAGAGCCCCCAGCGCGGGGTCAACGGTTACTTGCACTGGGCTGGATTGTCAGGCCCAATCCAAGTAACTGCCAGGGCTTATGTGGCGTAGTGAAGAACAGCACGTGGTCTTCGCCCTGGGGTAACCGCTCCTAGATTTCCGGGATTAGGGCAGACCGAATCCTGCGGAAGTGGGAGGTTACTTGGAACGTGTCCACGTGGTGCGGACCGTTAGACACTCCTCGCGGGGGAGGAGCCTTCTGTGTCGAGGACCAATCAAGCCGTACGACGGACAGGGCCTCGCGGGGAGGAGCCATGTCTGTCGAGGAGTGATAGGTGTCATCCTCGCGGGGGAGAAGCTGGTATGTCGAGGATGTACCTCTCCGCCGGGGGCGAGGTTCTCCTGCCCTGTTGGCCCAAGTGCCCGACACTAAAGTACTCGGGGGAAACGTTGGTATGCTTGCAGAAGTCAAGTGCCCCGCAGAGGGGTCTTATTGGGCCTCCCCATGCTATATGGGTTGGGCCTGCTCGACTGTTGGGCAGCCTCGGCCCAGTCCAGAACAGGAGCCCCCCAAGTCGTTGCTCTGGGGTGGCAGAGTAATGACTTAAGGGTTATTGGCATGTCGAGGATACGCCAAGAAAGGAACCGAGGAGGTCGTTCTCATGTGCGAAATTCCTTCGGCCGGATGAGCGTCGGGCGTCGGACAGATGTGTCTGGTCGTATGGTCGGGGAGATGAAGGGTTTCGGATTCGAAGCGTTGGGGAAAACCGAAACGACACGCGTGGGGAGATGGGCGGCTGCATGCGTGCCACGTGTTGCCTGCCATTATTACCTAGGGAGGCTAGGGCGGCTGGCTAGGGTAGCGCACTCGAGTGCCCTATGCCCCTCGAGACTCGCCAGAACCGCTTATAAAAGCCGCTCCCCTCGCTCATTTTTCACTTTTCCGCTTCTCTGTCAAGAATCCTTCTCCTTCTCTCTCTAAACTCTTCCGTCGTAGCTCGCTGCCGTCAATCGCCGGGCACTCTCTGCCGGAAGCCTTTCCTCCACTACGACAGTCGTTCGCCGCCGTACCATTGCCGGAAAACTCCGTGCCGGAACCCTACACCGCCGCTTATCAGGTATTTGCTTCAAACCGGACCTTTATTTTGCGTTTTCCTTCAATTTTAACTAGTGTAGGACGTTTCCTTGGTGAATTGATGATATTCCCATGAGAAACGAAGGGATTCCTGGAGAATACGGCGGGAATCTTTAGTTGTGGAGGGAGAGAGTGCGAAAAGCTTTGCTCGCTTTTGATGAATATCTCGGGGATCAGGGACGAACACGTCGGGGACCCGTTGAATGTCTTGGGGTCCTTAATAATCAGTATATTTGTTAGTGCCGCGGGGACACGGGGCAGAACCTTCCAGGGAGACGATGAGTTCCCCGGTGGGCAAGTTGATCCTCGGCCGATCGCGTCGGGGAGTTGAGAAAGCCTTGCCCCTTCCTCGCCCGTTCGCTTGAACAACGGTGGAGGGGTGAATTTGATACGACCAATCGAATTCACCATTTCCTTCTGCTTTTCAGGTAAATGGACGATTTGGCTGCGGAGGTGGCCGTAGGATATTTCGAGGAAAACGACGACGACCAGCCCGACTCCCCCATGGCTCACATGGCCTTTGCGCAAGAGAGGCCGCTCGAGGATTGGGTCTGTAACGAAGCCCTGGAGATATCGTCCATCTTCGTGTACCCAGACGTGGACGATGCTTTTTGCACCGTCGAGCACCGACTAATCGGAAGTGGCCATTCCTGGAAGGTTTTTCGTCCCAAGGAGCATCACCGGATATGCTCCCCTTACCGGGGAATGCGAGTCCCCTTATACGAGTTTATGTTCGAGAAGGCGGGGTGGAGGCTGCCTTTCACGAATTTACAAGAGGGGATCTTTGACTGGTTGAAATTGGCCCCCTCGCAGATTCATCCGAACTCGCTGGCCTTCATCCGGGCCTTCGAGCTCGTATGCAAATATTTGGAGATCGTGCTGACCGTTCACCTTTTCTTCCGCATATTCCACCTCCAACGGTCGTCGGCCGGAGGTCGACATGGCTGGGTGTCCTTCAAGCAGAGCAAGGCACTGTTCCACACTTACTTGGATTCCATCCGGGATTTCAAGTTCCGCTATTTCTACGTGAAGCCGGTCACCCTCGAGGCGATATATTCATTGTACCGGAAAGTCACCCGCGAGGTCGACGGCCGTTCCGAGGAGGTGCTGGAGCCAAAGTTTCCTATGTACTGGACGGAGGAACATTTTAAGAAGGGAGTTGACAAATATAAAACGAAGCCTGTTCAGATGGAGGCCTACAAGCGGGAAGCCTACGAAAAAATCGTAGCTTTCGTTGACAGTTTTACCGAAGCTCAACACGAGACGTTGGACGGCCAGCCTATAATAGGTGCAGATGGGCAGGTGAAGAAAGAACGTCGCCTGATAAACACCCGCGTTCTGCTCGAGACCTTCTCCGACGAGGAAGCCATCGAATTGTTAGGTGGTGAAAACGTCCTCGCTTTAGGTCTTCCTCACATCTGTGTTTCTCGCTTTACTAACGTTTTCTTTCCTTTTGCAGGAACAATGGCCGGAGCCGAGGAGAGGTTGAAGAAGCTGAAAGCGAAGAGGGCCCGGGAAGCGCAGGCCCGGGAAGAGGCGTCACGCTCAAAAGATCAAGAGGTTGTCCCTTCTGGGGCCCCGCACGAGGGTGTTTCCACAGCCGCCATGCCCAAGGAACCCAATCAGTCTCAGCCTGCTGCCGCTGTGTCGGGGACCGCAGGTGGTCGCACAACTCCTGCGGGAAGCCAATCCCCGGGTACCTAAGGGACTCCGAAGAGGCCACGCGTTGCGGAGGTCGTCGACCTGGGTGGTGAAGACAGTCCCCCGGTTCCTTCCAGCTTTGACCTTCCCCCCTGCCATCAAAAACCTCACTTCTTCTCCGAGGTCACTTATCCTCGCACCCTTCCCTCCGAGATCCAAACTGTGCTGGGGACTGCTACTGAAGTGAGAAGGAAGATGATTTTTGAGGACCTGTCGGTCGTCATGCATATCTGCTCGACTGCTATCATTCTCAATGACGAGACCCGCCCTGCTGCTGAACTTGCCCGCCTGTAGGAAAAGCTGGACACCTTGGGCGCTGAGATGCTCGGTATGTGCAAGGAACTAAAAGAGTGCCGAGATCTGAACAAAGAGCAACGCGAGCAGCAGCAGCGGGTCGAGGCCAAGCTTAAGGAAGCCGAGGAGACGGAGAGAGGCCACCTTGCCCGAATCGCTGAATTGGAGCTAGAGGAGAAGCGGCTTAAGGAAAGGATTGCCGAGTTGGAAGATGCTGTACGGCCGGCCGAGGGGGAAACTGAGGAAGACAGGCTCCTAACCACTCGTGCAGCGTTAGTGGCCCATCTCTGGAAGATCGAGCAGGATCTCCGGTTGTCCGAGGATGATGCTATTGAAACTGCGGGTATAGGGTTCCGCAGTGCCGTGGCTCAGCTTCGGGCTCTCAACCCTGATCTCGTTACCGAAGGGATTGACCCCGACGCTGAGGTGGTGGATGGCCAGATCGTGCATCCTCTGCAGGAGAACGACATTCAAGTGCCCGAGGAGCCTGACGGGGCCGCAGCTGAGTAGGTTTTTTAATTTTGTTTTGGTCGGCCTGCGAGCCGTTTTGTTTTTTCCCGGCTTGTGGGCTTAGTTAATGTACTATTTGCACCATGGTTATTTTTGCCCGGCTTGTGGGCTTATATTTGCAACTTTTTTGTACTAAGGGTTTTGCCCCATATTTGTACTTCGTAATACCTCTTTATTGATTTTGATCGTGTGTGATGTGTTATTTGTTATACTTTATTTTTGCCTAAGTAATAAGGCTTTGGGATTTGCTCGACTTCGACAGACCCTGACCGCGTGGAGAGCTGGTCGGGCGGCCGGAGGAGTACTCCGACCTTTAACGAGGCTAAGAGCTCGGTCGAGGTCCTAGTCTCGTGGCATGAACTTCCCATCGCGAGTTGGGTGTTATGCCCGGTTGGCACGACGACGGTGGGCCTCGATCGAGGTATCCCCGCCGGATCAAATGTCCTCGCGCACACACAACGCGGTCTCTGATCGTCGTGTTCTTATAGGGGTGTCGCGCTTGTACCCTAGCGCGTCCCCGTAATCGCGGTGCTAGTGAGCCGCAGGCAGTGTTTAACTGTAATATTGCTTTAGCTTTTCAGCGTTCCATGGTCGAGCAAGTTCTTCCCCGTGCAGATTTTTGAGGAAATAGGCTCCTGTCACCGTTTTCGCGCGGACGCGGTATGGGCCCTCCCAGTTCGCGGCGAGTTTGCCTTCTCGCGAGTGTTTCTGGTTCCTTCGTAGGACGAGGGTGCCCACCTGAAAATCACGTTTAATGACTTTATCGTTATAACGTAGTGTTATTTTTTGTTTAAGTGACGCCTCTCGGAGAGAAGCGCCCGAGCGTGTTTCCTCGACGAAGTCGAGTTCTTCCCTCAAGGCATCATCGTTCGCGTTCCTGTCGAGGGGGGCTTCCGTCCTCCTCGAGGGTTCCCTGATCTCCACGGGGATCACTGCCTCCGTTCCATAGGTCAAACGGAAAGGGGTCTCCCCGGTCGTGGAGTGTGGGGTTGTTCGGTAGGCCTAGAGGACGTTGTGTAGCTCCTCGACCCACCGTTGTTTGGCGTCGCCCAGTCGTCGTCTTAATCCTCGAAGGATCACTCTGTTCGCGGCCTCAGCCTGGCCGTTCGTTTGAGGGTGCTCGACCGACGTGAAGTCCGGCTTCGTGCCTAGTTTTGTGACGAAGTCTTGGAAGTTCCTGTCGGTGAACTGGGTTCCGTTGTCGGTGACGATGGCTTGAGGCACCCCGAACCGGGCGAGGATATTCCTTTTGTAGAAGCGTAGTATGTTGAAGGCAGTGATTTTGGCCAATGCTTCTGCTTCAATCCACTTCGTGAAGTAATCTACCCCGACGATGAGGTATTTGTTTTGATACGACCCCTGGACGAAAGGTCCGAGGATATCCATCCCCCACCATGCGAACGGCCACGGGGAGGATAGCGACGTGAGCTCGCTAGGAGGAGCGAGGTGCATGTCCCCATGCCGTTGGCATTTATCGTACTTCTTGACGTGCTCCTTGGCGTCTTGTTGCATGGTGGGCCAGTAATATCCTGCCCAGAGTGCTTTACGAGCTAGCGACCGTCCGCCGAGGTGCTGCGCGTTGATTCCCTCATGAATCTCCTGGAGTAAGCCGGGAACCTTGGTCTCCTCGACACATCTGAGGAGGGGAATAGAGAATCCTCGCCGGTATAGCTTATCCTCGACTATAGTGTACGAGCACGCCCGTCTCTTGACCATTCCTGCTTCTTTGGGATCTTCGGGCAGTTTGCCCATCATGAGGTATTCGTATACCGGGGTCATCCAGCAATCGCTGTCCCCGATGGCGTTGATGTCCGAAACCATGCCTGGTTTGTCAATGCTCTGGCGGGAAAGCACCTCTTGTATGACGGATTTGTTCCCGCCTTTCTTCTTTGTGCTCGCCAATTTGGACAAGACATCTGCCCGGGCATTGTGCTCGCGGGGAATGTGAGTTACGTCCGCGGAGGTGAACTTTTTCATCTTCTCTTTCACTAATGCTAAGTATTATATGAGGTTGTTGTTCTTGGCTTGGTACTCTCCTCGGACTTGCGAGGCTACGAGCTGAGAGTCGGTGTATAGTTTGACCTCTTTGGCGCCAAGGTCCTCGGCCAGTCTGAGTCCCGCGAGGAAGGCCTCGTATCCGGCTTGGTTGTTCGAAGTCGGAAAAGACAGTTCCAGGGACACCTCGATGAGGATGCCCTCCTCTCTTTCGAGGATAATTCCCCCCCCCCCCCCCCCGCTTCCCTTCGGGATGGATGCTCCGTCGACATAGATTGTCCACTTTTGTGACCCGTTGGTCGAGCGTTCCGGGACGGTCATCTCTGCTACAAAGTCGGCCAGTACCTGTACCTTCAGGGCTTTCCTCCCTTCATATCGGATGTTGAATTCGGCCAGCTCGAGTGACCACCTGAGCATCCTCCCCGCCATATCCCGTCGTCCGAGGAGTTGCCTGATAGGTTGGTCGGTCCTCACGATGACGGTATGGGCGAGGAAGTAGTGGCGTAGTCTTCTGGCCGCGGTGACGAGGCCCAGTGCGACTTTCTCGATCTGCTGATATCTGAGCTCGGGGCCTTGGAGAGCTTTGCTCGTGAAGTAAACTGGCTTCTGTCCGTCCGGGGTTTCCCGAATGAGGACGGCGCTGACCGCTTCGTTCGTGATCGCAAGATATAAGAAGAGTGTTTCCCCGTTCTCGGGTCGCGAGAGGACCGGGGGTTGCGATAGGACTTGTTTCAAGTGTGCGAGTGCTTGCTCGCATTCCTCGCTCCACTCAAACTCCTTTTTTTGCCGGAGAAGTTTGAAAAAGGGGAGTGCGTACTGTGCGGATTTGGCGACGAACTGGGAAAGGGCGGTGAGCATCCCGTTCAACGATTGTATCGACTTCTTCGAGTCTGGAGTGGGGAGCTCGGAGAAGGCCCTACACTTGTCGGGGTTTGCCTCAATTCCTCGTTCCGTGAGGTAAAATCTGAGGAACTTCCCTGCCCGAACGCCGAAGGTGCATTTGTCGGGGTTAAACCTCATGCGGCACCTCCTCGCCGTGTCGAACACCTTCTTGAGGTGCGCGGCGTGGTTGACTTCTTTTGCAGACTTGACGATCATGTCGTCCATGTAAACTTCGAGCATGTCGCCGATTTCCGTTGGTAGGTCGCACCGACATTCTTCAGGCCGAAGGGCATTACGTTATAATAGTAGTTGCCCGACGCGGTCATGAAGGCCGTGTGTTGCTTGTCACCTTGTCCATGGGAATTTGGTTGTATCCTGAATAGGCATCCATGAAAGACAGTAGTTTGTAACCTGCAGAATTGTCGACCAGTTGGTCGATGTTAGGCAAGGGATAACAGTCTTTCGGGCAAGCCCGGTTGAGATCAGTATAATCAACGCACATTCTCCATTTTCCATTATTTTTCTTAACAAGTACAACGTTGGACAGCCATGTCGTGTATTTGGCTTCCGAAATAAAATTTGCCTCTAGGAGGTCTTTTACAGCTTTCTCAGCAGCCTCCGCTTTCTCGGGAGACTGCTTACGCCTACGTTGTGCTATGGCCCTAGCGGCCGGATCTATCGCGAGCTGATGGCAAGCCACCTCGGGGTCGAGGCCCGGCATCTCGGATGCGCTCCACGCGAAGAGGTCATCATTCTCCCTCAGACATGCTTTCAGCTGCTCTTTGGCTAGGTCGGGGATCCCGGTGCCGATCTTCACGTTGCGATCTGGGTCGTCTCCGAGGGCCACGAGCTCGAAATCTCCATCTGGGATGGGGCGCGCTGGGTGGAGAGGCTGCCCGTTGTTTTCCGCCTGGTGGTCGGGGTCTTCGACTCTGTCTTCATCGGGCTCGCCGGAGAACCTGCTGTCGAGGTCGACCGCGTTGACGCGCAGGAGAGGTACCTGTCCGACGTCCGGGGGTGGTTTGGCCACGGCCTTAGGTTTGGGACCAATGGAACTTAGGCCTTTGACGGCGGCGTCGAAGCATCTTCTGGCCGCGTCGATGTCCCCGTGCATCGTCACTACTCGTCCCCTCCTCGTGTAGTACTTCATTTTGAGGTGGACCGTCGACGGGACCGCCGTGAGTTCAGCAAGGGTGGTCCTTCCGAGGATGCAGTTGTAAAGGGATGGGCATTCAACCGCCAGGAAACGGATCTTCACTTGTCGGGCCGTGTCTTCGGCCCCGAACGTAACCATTAGCTCCACGTAACCCCATGGTCTGGTGGTGGTTCCATTGAACCCCTGTAGGTCTGACCCGACGTACGGGGTCAAATGCCTCTCGTCCAGCTGAAGGGTCCCGAACAAATGAGAATACATGATGTCGACCGAGCTCCCCTGGTCGACTAGGATTCTTCGGACGTCAAAGTTCGCCATTTGTGCCCTGACCAGGAGGGGAATAGTGGCGTTTGGTGCACCCCCGGGGAGTTCCTCGAGGTAGAAGGTGATGGGATTGGAGTTTCCCCGCACTTTCTCGAGGGTGGTCGCCTTCGACGATGTCGCGGATTCCAGTTCGTCAAACTTCCGTTTGATCGACCCAACCGATATTTTCCCGGGATCGCCTCCAGAGATAACCATTGCTTTGAGGAAGCCTTCCCAGGTACTGCGGGTCGTGACGGGGCCCTCGTCGGGGAAAGTCTCCCACATGTTGCGGATTGCCTCTTCGCCCTCGATGATTGGGGGGACGAAGAAGTCCTCGGGTCGAGAGACGCTGAGGGCGACCTGAAGCTGGACGTCGCCGGGAGGAGGTGTCGCCTCCTCGACGTTCTGTGCTCCCTTTGAGCTGGGACGAGGAGGGTCATTCTGTTGGGCATACTTCTTCAAGTACCCTTCTTTGATGAGAATCTCAATGGCATCCTTGAGGTGGATGCAATCTTCGGTCACGTGCCCGTGGCTTCGGTGGAACCTGCAGTACTTAGATTTGTCAACGTTTGGTTTGGGAGCCGCGGGCTTCGGGAAGCAAACTCCTCCTTTCACAAACTCGGAATTCTGGCAGTCTGAGAGGATTCGAGACCGGGAAGTGTTGAGCGGCGTGTACTCCGTGAATCGGCCAGCTGGCCCGCGCTGTTCCCGGGGATCTCGATTGCGGTTTTCTTTCTTCTTTTCTCCTCCCCGTCGGGGAGAAGCGTCATCGTCTTTGTGGCCGCGGGGGCCTTCTCTGCGTCTCGTCTCAAGAATGATCTGGGCTGCTTCCGTCTCTTCGAGTTCGATGTACTTTTGGGCCCGAGCGAGAAGGTCCTCGAGACGCCGGGGTCTTCGGAGGCCAATGGATTTGGCAAAGTCCGACCCGACGCGTAGTCCGTGAATAATTAAGTATTTCTTCATGTCGTCGGTCGTATGGACCTCGACGGCTTCCTTGTTAAACCTCTCAATGTAATTTCGAAGGGATTCGTTCCTCCCTTGGAAGATCTTTTCTAGGGCAGCCTCTGTCTTCGGGTGTCGACGAGACGCAGTGAAGTGTTTGGTGAAGCGTTGCTTCAGTTGTTTCCATGACGTGATCGAACCAGGTTCCAGACCCTTGTACCATGTCATGGCTCCCTTCCGCAAGGTGGTGGGGAATAGCCTGCACCTGATGGCTCCCCTGACGTTTCGAAAGTCGAGCATCGCTTTGAAACTCTCCACGTGATCGTCGGGGTCGGTCAGCCCGTCGTAGGTCCCCAACGGTGGAGGTTTCTCCATGCCTGGAGGGATTGGGGCGTCCATGATTTCCCACGACAAGGGGGTCCTTTGGTCCTCGTCGTCGCTACCAGCCGGGGATCTCGAAGGTGACCGATGGTGCCGTGGAGGGGAGTTCCTCGAACGGTTCTTTGGTCTCTCTTCAGTCTGCTTGGACTTCTTGGAGATGGTGGAGGCCCTGGGTTCCATCCGAGGCGGGGAACGAGGGCGTTTCTGGGTGATCGCCGGTTGGGGTCGCTCGAGACGAGGTCGTCGACCATGGCGTACGGGCGACGGAGTCCGGGAATCTTCGGAAGGGGTCCTTCACGGGGAAGGAGAGCGGCGAGGTGACGGGGGACGACGATGTCTTCGCGGGGAAGATCGTTGTGCCCGTCCTTGCTCCAGGGCTTCGATTCTGGTGTTTTGCTGCGCGATCAGCTGATTGGTCTGGTTGATTAATGCGAACAGGGCCACGGTGCTTGGGTCCGCGTTGGGCGGCGGAGCCACTGACTGGAGAGGGGTTTGCTGGTCGTCCGTGCGGACGACGTTGATGGTCGCATCCTGGGAGTCCGGGGAGGCGGTCTGTCCGTCCCTTATGTCGCCTTCGTCGCCGTGGAGGATGATGGCGTCCTCACGGTGGCTCTCGTTCTCTAGTTGCGCGAGCACAGTGTTCAGAGCCTGGTTGACGGTCGGATTGGCCATGTTGGTGATGAATAGAGTAAGCTTTGGTTTATCGAGGAGAAAACGGGGAAGCTTATAGACGTTCCCACAGACGGCGCCACTGATCGTACCTGGATCAGACAATTACTGGTGGCCAACGACGTCCGTCGAGCTCCGGCTCCGGTGAGGTTGAAGGACGGCCGGGGGGTGTACCTGCAAGGTACTCCGACGCTCAAGTTAGGGAGTGCAGAGAGTAACAGCAAATACAAGAAGAGTGAGAAAAGTGACTTAACCTGACCCTCTCAAGTGAGAGGGTATTTATAGAGAGCCCCCAGCGCGGGGCCAACAGTTACTTGCACTGGGCTGGATTGTCAGGCCCAATCCAAGTAACTGCCAGGGCTTACGTGGCGTAGTGAAGACCAGCACGTGTTCTTCACCCTGGGGTAACCGCTCCTAGATTTCCGGGATTAGGGCAGACCGAATCCTGCGAAAGTGGGAGGTTACTTGGAACGTGTCCACGTGGTGCGGACCGTTAGACACTCCTCGCGGGGGAGGAGCCTTCTGTGTCGAGGACCAATCAAGCCGTACGACGGACAGGGCCTCGCGGGGAGGAGCCATGTCTGTCGAGGAGTGATAGGTGTCATCCTCGCGGGGGAGAAGCTGGTATGTCGAGGATGTACCTCTCCGCCGGGGGCGAGGTTCTCCTGCCCTGTTGGCCCAAGTGCCCGACACTGAAGTGCTCGGGGGAAACGTTGGTCTTATTGGGCCTCCCCATGCTATATGGGTTGGGCCTGCTCGACTGTTGGGCAGCCTCGGCCCAGTCCAGAACACTACCCAACAACATCATTAAATTACACATCGAAGTCTAATCCAAAACAATGCACATATTTGCCATAGGGCCACAACCCATCATCGCAACATTTCATCATGTATATTCACATCATATAATGGTCCACAAGCTACACGTTACATGTCACAAGCATATATCATGCTAACACATCAATCGCACACATTGTACGCGATAAAAACCCGACAACCCAACACTTTTCCAAAACCACGACCTAAATAAATCATCTACTGCCCTCCAAACCATTTTTAATAGAAATAGCTTTTCATTAGCTTTCCAACGCTTCAAACGGCGACCAAAACGGACTTACGGTTTGAAAATTACGACGAAAACAAAATTGGAAAATATCATGTTCGCTCCAGTATTCGCTAGGCGAACCCTAGCGAACCAAGGCAGTGGAAAACAGTCATAAAGTTCGCTAGGCGAACCTCTAGGCGAACATTCGCCCGTTCCTTCGCTAGCGAACCCGCGAAACCCAGAATTCGCAGCAGCGTCAATATAGGTCAAATGAGACCAAAATACATCATTTTTACCACCCAAACCCTTCTAATTCATACCAGAACAACCAAAACATGTTTAGACATAATCAACAAGTATTCTACGCGGTTTATATCGAATTTCATCCGTGAAAACATCGATTTCTATCAATTGCTCCTAATTTTAATCGATAAGAAAAAGTCGAGAAACAACCAAAACAATCACAACAAACAACACATATACATACACAAGCAAGATATAATTGAAATTTCTCACCCTTACCCGATTAATCGCGCTCGAAACGGAGAATCTTCGATTTTCTTCTCTTTCTCCTCTTTTCTTTCCTCTACCTTTCTATCTTATCTTTTCTTTCTCTCTATTTTCTTTTCTCTCTTTTTCTTTCCACTTTCTATTTATAACAAAATATCTAACTACCCAAAATGACCCTTTTGCCCTTACGCTCAAATATCTCCCAAACGCTCTCAAAATGCGATAAAACATAAACAGCAATGAAATATATTTTCGTGAAATAAAAGTTGAAAAGAAATTATAATTTATTGAAAATATTTCATCTCTCAGAGAAATTAACCAATTAACTCAATTAGCAGGTAAAATACAATAAATTCACACATTTCACAAAATTCATTAAATGAAATAAACAAATAGAATTAAACAAATCGGGGCGTTACAGATGACGTGGTAGCGATCCGGCGTGGCTTCTTCGCTTGTGTTGAAGATGAATCTGGAATCGGTGATTCTCATTGAACAATTCATGGAAACGGTGAAACGGCGAAGGGCGAGGTTTGAGTGTGGGAGGGAGAGAACAATTCATGGTGTGATCTGGAGAATGTGGCAGCGGAAGTGGTGGGGGAGAAAGTGAGGGATGGAGAGGATAATGAGGAAGAGAGAGAGAAAGTGGAAATTATATTCTATCCTTGCCCAGTCATCACTTTGGATATCCTAATTGGACAGTCAACAGGCCCAGTCAGCAACACCAGTAAAAGGGTGTGGTAAAAGATGGTTTTTGGTTTTATAAGGGGTGGTTAAAAAAAAAAAACTTCAAGGGGGCAATATCAAATATCGCCCTAATGGCAGGGGGGTTTCATATAATTAACCCTTAACTCAATTACAAGTATTGCAATGAAAAGTGCTGTTGTATTGAATTTGTATGGCATGTAAGTAGCAGCTGAAAACCATAGTACATAACATGATGACTCTGAATGAAAAGTTTCCTTAAAAGGCAACATCACTAATGTTGCTTGCAGTCATAGATATTAAAAATAGATGCTCCATCCATAATAAATTTATTCACCGAAAACTGAACGACTTTGTAGCAGTTGAATTGTTAACTTTTAATTCTAATGGAAAAAAACTATTAACTAACTAATGAATTTAAACACTCCTTGTGATAAAAGCCAATGCATATAAGTGATTCAAAAGTTCAGAATCAAAAAGACAGCATACAACAGCTATGAAAATCCAAATAAACTGTTCCAAGCAAGCCTTTTAACCGGTCATAGATATAGATTTTAACAGTATTCATAGAATCAACAAATACACCACACGATAAAATAAATAAAAAGTAAAACTTTGATTACTTGGATTAGTCTCTCTTTACACTAAGAAAAGGTATATGATATTACTCCCAAAATTTTCTTTCATGAAAAACCACTACATTCTTCAAAAAGAACCACGACATAACTGTCATCATCAACCAAATAAAAGTTTGCATGTCGTAGAGCTCATTGTGCATGAAGATAACTTCATAAACAGTTGGTTTTTTTCAAGGCAGGTACTCTTGATTGTCACAGTCTCTAATACTTTTGAATGTTGCATTATATATTTTACAAATTTGGACTCACAGTAGTTAATGTCTTCTGAGTCCGTGAAACATTCAATGCTAAATGTTTTAAGCTTTGAGGAAAGACATTCTGGAACAATGGTGGGATTGGGTGAAACCTTCAAACATTCCGAACAAATATATGTTGCACCCAAACTATTCATAAATATCAACCGAATGTTAAAATGTTGAAGATTGGGAAAATGTGGGAATATTTCTATCAACGACCTGCACTCCCTCTTCAATAAGCTATGATAAAAAGTAAGTTCCATGCGAGTCAAATTGTGAAACATGGGAAGTGGTTTCCAAGTCATCCCCCATATCTGGGTGAGTTATACACAATAAAACATTAGAAATATATGCTCTAAAAAATAGTTAATTAATGTATCCTCAATGCAAAGAGTATAATGTTCAGAAGCGTAATATTCATACCTGTTCTATATGCAAAATTCTCGTCTTACAAATCATCGTCATTTGAATATCGGTATTATAACAAATCCTTACTTTAATCAAATTAGGTAAAGCATTCAAGTTTTTCATGGGATCAATTGATTTTTCGGGGATACGTGATTTTGCATTCAAATCTTCTAGTCTAGGGCAGCCATATAGAAACTTCACAAAATATTTAGGAGATTTGAAATCAACTCTATTCAAATGAAGAGTTTTGAGACAAGGAAAATCCACTTGACCAAAATCCCACATTTTTATGTTTTCCAATCTAAGAACTTGCAGCGTTTTACAATTGAGAATGCGAGGAGGTAATTTGATACAACGCGGTTTATCAGACATGTCGAAGTTAAGATTCTTGAGTCCTCGTTGCATCACAAATTTAAAAATTCTATTGAATTCCCTTTGTTGGAAGCGAGAAGAGCTGCCTAATTTCAAGGTAAACGATTGGATTGAAGTGTTTTTGTCTCTCAAAGAGAACATGATTGAATAAACAAACTTGCGAAATGTCTCAAAGTCATTGAATGCTTTGTAATCGAAGTTGAGGGTAAGGATATAGTACCATACCGTTTTCCATCTCTTTGAGAGAATCATTGTGGTTGCAGCGAATTTGGTTGGAAGGAAAGAGAGAATGTGAGAGAGAATTGACTCCGGCATGTCACTAATTCTATCGACAGTAGGAATTGAACGGTCAGAAGACATGATCTCTAATGGTGAATGGAGCAAGCAAGCAAGAGTAGAGGATTAGGGTTTTCTGCAACAATATTTAGGGTTTTGTGTTGTAATTCGTATGAGATCACAAAACCATATTAGGATTTTCTACTGTAACTAATTTATCAGATCACAAAAGTTAGGGCTACAACTTGTTTTATATAAGCGAAAGAACTGGTTTTGATAAAAAAAAAAGAACGAGGGAAGCTGTTGCTTTTTGATTTTTTTTCTAATTATATCCAAAAATATATTATATTCAATTCTAAATAAAATTAGTAATAGTACAGCACAAGGAATAAAGAAGGATTTAATTGATATTCCAAGTGTTTAAATCTAGGGTTTAATGGTGATGCACAGAGAGTATAAAAAAGTTTTACACTGTCATTCAAAAAAAAAATAACATTCTGCTATGTCATTTAAATAATTTAAAATTTTCAGTCTGACTTGGCGGGATGCACGATCGTTATTGGTTGACAGTGTAAAACTTTTTTACACTGTCAGTGCATCACCCATTTTCTCTTAAATCTAAATCAATTCAAATAAAAATATTAAATTGATTTTAAAATACTAAAAATTGTAAAATATATTGAAATCTATTAATGTATTTGAATGTCATCAATAGAAACTGTTATATTTGAATCAAATATTAGATAAATTTTTTAAATTGGTTCAAACCAAATAAAACGCATGTATATATTTTCATAATTAATTTATTTTATTATGATATATTATATAAAGTTATTATTTAATAATTTTTTTTTAAAATTTTATTTATTAGTTTACTAGCGTCCAAACGGGCACTCCGTTTGCCCGCTTTTTTATTACGTTAACGTGTTAAAATATAAACGGGTATTGAACAAATTTGCACGCCTTAAAAATTTCGGAGGACCTTGTACATAGGCGAAATCTTGTTAAAAAAACCAAATTGTCACTATTTTAGAAGTGAATTTTAAATTGATTTTAAATTTAATTTCCTTTTTAATAAGGATCATGGGATAGTGGGGATAATGAATCGTTGAGATTTATTCTTATGTTTCTTCTTTTTACATTTTCTTACTAATAAGCATTTTTATTAAATCTTAAGAATATATTAGAAATTAATATTAAATTGTTATTAAATTCTTGCAATACAAACAAATAAAACGAGAAAAAAAAAGAGATTACACATAAATCTTATATGAAAAAAGTGTATTTTTTTTTCAATAGTAATCAATGATGCTTGAAAAAAATATAGAAAAAAACAATATTGTAAACAAATATATCATTATTGTAAGTTGCTATCACTACTACGAAAAACCCATTTAACAACTGTTGGGAATGACATATAATGACGCGAGCGAAGGCGTTGTTATGTAGATTGTCGTTGTAAGTTCGCTGTTTCTACAACGGTCTGGAAACCGTTGTTGAAAGGCAGGACGCGCGCCATATATCACAACGGTTATGATAATAAACCGTTGCGATACATACATTTAAGTTCTGGGTTCGAAACCCATAAGTAGCGAGTTTATATAAAACATAAATTACTTATGATATCGGTTACAATATATAACCGTTGTTGTAAGTACCCTAAGTTTATTATATTAAATGTAGATTGCTTGTTTTCCAAACACCTCACTAAATAAATATACATGGATTAAATTTGATGAAGATGTATATAATCTGCAAATTAAACTGTTCTTGAAAACCAACTTAAACAAAACAATGTTGTTTTCTGATTGCATTCGTCTCATCGTGCATTTCACGCTCTTTTACATATATTGTGGTTTATTGATCTGACTCCTTCGATATATCGCTATCTTCGATTATAGTTAAATTTCCATAAGATAAACAAGACATTGGATAATTTGCCTCATCTTTGATTTAACTATATTGGAAGATGGCGATGCATCTAAGGAGCGAGATCATTATACCATAATCTATATATAAAAGAACGTGAGATAAATGATGAGAGGCATGCAATCAGAAAACAACATTGGTTTGTTTAAGTTGGTTTTCAAATACAACTTAATTTGCAGATTATAAGTATCTATGTCAAATTAACTGAATGTATTTTAAGTGAGGGTTAGTGAAACAAACAATCTACATAGAATATAATAAACTCAAACAAAATTCTATACCAGATCCAGATATTATAAACTCATATAATACGCTTGCTTCCACCAGCATCATCACCCTGTATCATCTCCTTAACCTAAAAGGAAACAAAGCAAACTTCAAAAATGAGCATCCTCAGTTGAAAACAAACCCTAAAACCATAATCCAGTGATGAGTAAAGAGAGGAACAGGAATAACGCACCTTTTAATGAAACTAATCGCGAAACAGGAATCAATTATGATGTTGAACTAGTTTCGGAAGCCATGAAAAAGAAATATAAGGAGGAAGAAGCTTACACAAAAGCTTCATACTTCTTATACTTCTTTTCATTGCTTCTAAAACTAGATAAAGTTTGCTTACACTGTTGTTTCTTCATTTACTAACATCTTGTTCGTGATGCTATGAAGAAAAGGTACAAGGTGGATGAAGTTTCCATCATAGCTTCATGCTTCTTATACATTTTTCCATAGCAACACAAACATTATGAAGTTTTCAAAGTATGGTCTTTGTTAAGGTAGTGAAAACGAATCTGAAAAAATGAGAACAATCAACAAAAACAACATGCAACAAACGAGATAATGGGAAATATCTAACAATAGATGGAAGAAGAAGAACACCTTAATGTATGAAGCACAAGATTCACGGCTAATGGTGAAAACGAAGAGAAAAAATGGGTTCTAGGGTTTCACTTTGAAGGCAACGGCGTTACTGTCAATTAAGTGAAAGTTATTTCGCTTATATATGGGTAAACTATTTCACAACGGTTAACAATAACAACCGTATAGATATGTATTTATTTATTATAAATATATCACTACGGTTTACCAGAATAACCGTAGTGATAATGTAACACCCCCTTCTATACCCCCAAATAATCACATATTAATCATTTAGGCATATATTAATAATTTCATCAGAGTATAATTACAAAGCATGGCATAAAAGAAGCATGTCACATTATACGTGAAATTAAAACAATCAACACCTGCTCAACAGAGATATGCAACAGTGGGGTAACTTGCACATAGGAACTTCGTCCTTACACCCACATCTCAATATTTAGAATAAAAGCGGAAACATCTAAATACCGAATAACATCATATATATAGATATATATATATATATATATATATATATATATATATATATATATATATATATATATATATATCAAATACTATCCGTCAACACGGAATCATGTTTACATAAACAATTCAAGTCAAGATACATATACAAAATGTATCACAAAATAATCATGTAATCCTAGCTACCCGATGCTACATATCAGAGCCGACCGACCAAAATGAAATGAAGTCCTAAGCTTCACAAAATACCTTCAGCAACCTACTCTGCAATGCCTCATAGAGCATTATAAAACAGCAGAAGGGTAAGAAACATTATCATAATATCGATGAATATAATTATATATTTCAACATAAAAATACACATAACACATTTATTACCACATACACTATTACTCACAAATTCCATTATATAACATCTATCACAACCCAAGCATATCATTCATGCACATAATCACCTCTTCTCATACAATGCATACGTTTATACACAAAACATATCATTTACAATTCACTACATCCAACACAATTGCACAACAATTCCCAAAGGCTTATCATAAGCTCAATCATAAAATCAACCATTTAGCAATGCATATCAAACATGCACAATACATTTATCATAAATGTACATCTCCATTTTCCACACAAATAATCAATCATGACTTTCCACATATAACAATGCAATCATGATTCATGTAAATGCAAGAGACCGACACAACGACTCTATGCAATTACATATGCGGTACCGACTCATCACTAGTTCACTCAGGAACTCTGCTGGAACCATCGCTCGTTACTGAGGATCACTCAAGTAACACCCCGTCGGGCCTACGATGTTCACCCGTCGCTTTAGGTCTCCACATGAGCACACGACGTTATGGATTGCTTTAGGTCCCCACATGGGCACACAACCCGATCGCTTTAGGTCCCCACCTGGGCACACGATTCGATCGCTTTAAGTCCCCACCTGGGCACACGATCATCTATAACCATCGCTTTAGGTCCTCACATAGGCACACGATGTCATAGCGGAATTCTCTTTGAATCCCTCAACACAAGAATGCAATCATTATGCTTCACATACAAAATGATTCATGACATTCTTATAATGCATACATGTATACAAACATTGTCATGCATTCATCTCTTACAATCACATACAATTCATCATTATGAATTATTTCACCATCTTTATTCATGCAGTAGAAATCAATCCAACAATGCATTTTTCTTGCCATACAGCCACCAATTAACATACATTGAACTTCACGTAAGCAATTCATTTTCACACATACATGTAATCATAAACATGCATATAAAACCAATTACAACATATCACATTCATTTGCCTTTCGGCCACACTTTATCATCACAACATGTCATCACATGCATTATCATTACACAACATCATACAAGGCATACACATTAATATCAAGGCCACATTGTATGTTACACAACCAATATACACATTTAAAACGACAAAAGTCGGTAAATGACACTATTCCCGAATTCTCGACTTTATTTAATCGGCTAACAACCTCAAACTCCTCATCATGAGAAAGTACAGCTCAGTAGCTTTCCAATGCATCAAACCACGCCTCAAACCGAACCACAGATCAAAAGTTGTGCAGAAAACAAAATTACACGAACAGCACTGTTCGCTGGGCGAATCTCCCTCGCGAGCATTCGCTAGCTCCTTCGCTAGGCGAACATCCCTCGCGAGCATTCGCTAGCTCCTTCGCTAGGCGAATGTTCCAGCGAACCAACTGTTAGCTAAAAACAGACACAAAGTTCGCTAGGCGAGCACTTGGCGAACCAAGTCAGAACCAAACAGAGCTAAAAACACCCAAAGTTCGCTAGACGAACACTCTAGCGAACCTTCGCTCATGCCTTCACTAGGCGAACCCCCGTAGCGAACCTTCGCTACCCTTCGCTGAATCGTTCGCTAGGCGAATCCACGAAAACCTCACTCGCTGCTGCTTCGCCCCAGGTTCGCTAGGCGAACCAAGGAAAACTCAGATTTCTCCAGCGCTGTTGAAAACCCAAAATCCATATTTTTCAACCCAAAACATCATCCAAACCATTACCCAACATGTAAACATAATTAGAAGCACATTTATAAACACAAAATCACATTTTGATCATCATCACAACATTTCACCAATTTAGGGTTTTCTAAAAACTCATAAAAATCTTTCAATCCACAAACATACACATACATAACTACACACATAGACAAGATAACAATGTTTCTAACCCTTACCCGGATTCCAAATGATCTAGCTCTTGTTCTTGATGATTTCCACTCTTTTTCCTCTTTTCTTCTCTTCTTCCCTCTTCCTCTTTCTTTCTCTTCTTTTTCTTTCTATTTCCCCTTTTTCTCTTTCTCTCCTATTTCCTTCCTCTTATTCCTATTTCTTTTCTTTTATTTCCTTTTTCTCTCATTTCTATTTTTACACAATATTTCCTCTAATTCAATTTCTACACTTAATTCATTTTCTAATAAATTTCCTCTACAAATTACTTCCTTAATTTTCTCTAACTCATTAATAGTTATAAAATGACCAAAATGCCCTTAAGCCCAAAATTCCCGAAAACGCTCTCAAACGAGATAATACATCATAACATAGCATAAAAGTATATTATCACACCAAAGTCATAATTAGAATAATTTAACATTCAATTAAATAAAGGACTCAACAAAAATTGGAATAATCGAAATTGGGGCGTTACAACTCTCCCCCACTTAGACATTTTCGTCCTCGAAAATATACCGAGACGAACAACTCCAGACACGACTCTCGCATCCGACCCACAAACCAGCATGCCAACAAAAGGCACACCACGAATAACACAACTGACAAACCAACTTGCTAACTACAACAACGACAACTACCACGACAAGATGCAAAGCCCATACAATGCACTTGACGACAAACTCAAAACTCAAGGAAAACCAAGATACCAACACACAGGTTCACTCTAGAACCAAAACACAACAAGATCGTTACCGTACTCTAGGTAACACTCCCCAATTCCCCACACAGGAATTATCTACTCGTACTCGAACCATCACCATGGAAACGAGGCAACAACACAAACAAGAACATAAGGTTCCACGACACAACATCGTTCACGAACTCCTACATAACCACAAGACCAACCTCCTTGTTCACATATCTATGCTACGATTCACCAATCGAACATATCACCAACACATCGATCTACATTGTAGTCCACGAAACAAATTTAAACCTTTCACTTAACACTTCCATTCCGGAACATCCAACAATTTCATCATTCCAACATGTCTCCAATGTCCAACTTATGAACTCTTACAAGTCTCACACATTCATACAAAATGGATCACATCACGCTTCCTCTGCGCACTCTGATTGCTCAAAACTATCGAGTCCATCTATCTCGCTCCCAAAGTCTAACCCTCTCTCACTAGGTACAAGTCTCTGAACAGCTCAACGATTCTAGCTCTCTTGCCATTAAAACCGACATACATAAAGATTTTCGACTTACACACTAGGCCTAACAACTGCCTCTCCAAAAACCAAACCAAATTCATAACTCGCCATGAATCTTAATCGTCTTTGTTGTCTCATACTCTATTCCTTCGGACCAAACAAGTACTCAATACTCTCGAAATCACTAAACACTTCGAATTTCAAAATTATAAAGATAATACTTCCAATATTCCAACACAACACAACCGTAACCAATTCCAACTCCACAATAGCACTAATCCTTTCATGAATTCTCAAATGCTGAAAACCTAAGCCACGACCCAAACAAATCACTACTTCCATCAAATGATCCAAACCATCCTAGTTATCTTATTCTCAATCGTCACCTTATTCATTTCTCAACAATTCATATACAATTTCTTCCCTTGACATCCCAAGTCTCATAAATTCCCTCATGCCCCGCATGCTCATTATCTCGTGCAATCATCTTTTCCTTTTGTTACCAACAACTCTGAAAACAACCAATAATAATACTCAATCATACTCTCTTAATGGCTTCCCAACATACTAAAACTTCTAATCTGTCTCGTCTTCAAATATGAAAATCTTCATCAACTCATCAAAATCAATCCATAATCCTTCATTAATTCCGAACAATGTATTCCATTTCACTATTAAAGCCGGAAAGATACGTCTATCCCATCCAACACAATTCCCGTCTGCTATCAATAATAGATTAAGGGTGATCAGTTCCTCAATTTGTCAATAGACAACCGACAATTATGATGGGGCATAAACCATCTTTACTAAACTATAATAGCCTTTCTTGCATCCCGTGCACAAAACTTCCTAAGGCACAAATCCTTAGTCGACATAAATTTTACCTCTGTATCCTTCCTGAAACCGAAAACTACTATGTCCAAATAACACTTACGATCTCACAATCCCCAACACACCGAGTTAACGCTCCACATCCGAGGAAACACGGAGAAGTACCAGCTTCTCCCCCACTTATCTCATCCTAACACCTGCTGACCACCGAACAGAAAAACCAGAAAGTACTGACGGTGTTTCACACACCCATCAGGTACTAAGGAACAAACAATAAATTCAAACGCTTCGCTTACTCATATGAAATAAACGAATGAGTCACTCCGATAATAACAATAGCAACTAAAAGCATACCATTAATAAGATAAGTACCTGCAGTATAACGATCCGCATCAGTAGTATCCGTACCCGCCAATGCAAACACTTTTCCGCCCGCTTGAGCTTGTTTCGGCTTAGCACAATTAGTACTAATGTGACCCGATTCCCCACAATTGTAACACTTCACCCTGTTCCTTCTACAATCGGCGAAAGCATGCCCCAAGCCTCCACAGTTGGAACACTTCTCAAGAGTCTTCCTACATTCCAATGATTTATGACCAATCTCTCCACATTTGAAACATTTCGGAGCACTAGAACCCCCTCCACTCGACTTCTTCTCAAAGTTACTCTTATGCTTGTCCTTATCAACGGGTGTCACATAAGGACCACCACGAGCTTGTTGTTTCCCTTTTCTCTCATTCATACTCTTGTAGTGAGCAGAACGAGCTTTGCTATCTTCCTCGAAGATTCTACTACATTCCACCAAGTCGGAAAATCTTCTTATCCTCTGATAACCAATGGCTTGCTTAATCTCAGGGCGTAGACCATTCTCGTACTTCACACATCTGGAAAACTCGGCAGTAATCGCCGCATAGTGAGGATGAAATTGTACCAATTCCACAAACTTCGCAGTATAGTCCACAACAGACATACTACCTTGCTTTAGTTCTAGAAATTCCATCTCTTTCTTTCCCTTAACATGTTCAGGGTAATACTTCCTTAGAAACTCAGTACGAAACAAATCCCAAGTAATCTCTTCAACATCCACCTCAAGAACTTGACGCATACTGACCCACCAATCGTCGGCTTCTTCCTTCAGCATGTGAGTTCCTAGCCTTACCTTGTTCTCTTCCGTACAGTCCATAACTCGGAATATCCTTTCAATTTCCTTCAGCCATATCTGAGCACTATCCAGATCAAATCTTCCCTTGAAGACCGGTGGTTGATTCTTCCTGAACTCGTCATTAGCATTCACGTTGGGCGCACCTTGCACCGCCCTAGCCATTGCATCCAAAGCAGCAGCCATCGCATTGTCGTTTCTACCAGCCATATTCTGATCATTCCCAACAACGACAACACGGTTAAACAACAGTTCAACCAACAACAACAACAAGACAGACACAAACTGACTCGACACTGGCTCTGATACCACTTAATGTAACACCCCCTTCTATACCCCCAAATAATCACATATTAATCATTTAGGCATATATTAATAATTTCATCAGAGTATAATTACAAAGCATGGCATAAAAGAAGCATGTCACATTATACGTGAAATTAAAACAATCAATACCTGCTCAACAGAGATATGCAACAGTGGGGTAACTTGCACATAGGAACTTTGTCCTTACACCCACATCTCAATATTTAGAATAAAAGCGGAAACATCTAAATACCGAATAACATCATATATATATATATATATATATATATATATATATATATATATATATATATATATATATATATATATCAAATACTATCCGTCAACACGGAATCATGTTTACATAAACAGTTCATGTCAAGATACATATACAAAATGTATCACAAAATAATCATGTAATCCTAGCTACCCGATGCTACATATCAGAGCCGACTGACCAAAATGAAATGAAGTCCTAAGCTTCACAAAATACCTTCAGCAACCTACTCTGCAATGCCTCATAGAGCATTATAAAACAACAGAAGGGTAAGAAACATTATCATAATATCGATGCATATAATTATATATTTCAACATAAAAATACACATAACACATTTATTACCACATACACTATTACTCACAAATTCCATTATATAACATCTATCACAACCCAAGCATATCATTCATGCACATAATCACCTCTTCTCATACAATGCATACGTTTATACACAAAACATATCATTTACAATTCACTACATCCAACACAATTGCACAACAATTCCCAAAGGCTTATCATAAGCTCAATCATAAAATCAACCATTTAGCAATGCATATCAAACATGCACAATACATTTATCATAAATGTACATCTCCATTTTCCACACAAATAATCAATCATGACTTTCCACATATAACAATGCAATCATGATTCATGTAAATGCAAGAGACCGACACAACGACTCTATGCAATTACATATGCGGTACCGACTCATCACTAGTTCACTCAGGAACTCTGCTGGAACCATCGCTCGTTACTGAGGATCACTCAAGTAACACCCCGTCGGGCCTACGATGTTCACCCGTCGCTTTAGGTCTCCACATGAGCACACGACGTTATGGATTGCTTTAGGTCCCCACATGGGCACACAACCCGATCGCTTTAGGTCCCCACCTGGGCACACGATTCGATCGCTTTAAGTCCCCACCTGGGCACACGATCATCTATAACCATCGCTTTAGGTCCTCACATAGGCACACGATGTCATAGCGGAATTCTCTTTGAATCCCTCAACACAAGAATGCAATCATTATGCTTCACATACAAAATGATTCATGACATTCTTATAATGCATACATGTATACAAACATTGTCATGCATTCATCTCTTACAATCACATACAATTCATCATTATGAATTATTTCACCATCTTTATTCATGCAGTAGAAATCAATCCAACAATGCATTTTTCTTGCCATACGGCCACCAATTAACATACATTGAACTTCACGTAAGCAATTCATTTTCACACATACATGTAATCATAAACATGCATATAAAACCAATTACAACATATCACATTCATTTGCCTTTCGGCCACACTTTATCATCACAACATGTCATCACATGCATTATCATTACACAACATCATACATGGCATACACATTAATATCAAGGCCACATTGTATGTTACACAACCAATATACACATTTAAAACGACAAAAGTCGGTAAATGACACTATTCCTAAATTCTCGACTTTATTTAATCGGCCAACAACCTCAAACTCCTCATCATGAGAAAGTACAGCTCAGTAGCTTTCCAATGCATCAAACCACGCCTCAAACCGAACCACAGATCAAAAGTTGTGCAGAAAACAAAATTACACGAACAGCACTGTTCGCTGGGCGAATCTCCCTCGTGAGCATTCACTAGCTCCTTCGCTAGGCGAACATCCCTCGCGAGCATTCGCTAGGCGAATGTTCCAGCGAACCAACTGTTAGCTAAAAACAGACACAAAGTTCGCTAGGCGAGCACTTGGCGAACCAAGTCAGAACCAAACAGAGCCAAAAACACCCAAAGTTCGCTAGACGAACACTCTAGCGAACCTTCGCTCATGCCTTCGCTAGGCGAACCCCCGTAGCGAACCTTCGCTACCCTTCGCTGAATCGTTCGCTAGGCGAATCCGCGAAAACCTCACTCGCTGCTGCTTCGCCCCAGGTTCGCTAGGCGAACCAAGGAAAACTCAGATTTCTCCAGCGCTGTTGAAAACCCAAAATCCATATTTTTCAACCCAAAACATCATCCAAACCATTACCCAACATGTAAACATAATTAGAAGCACATTTATAAACACAAAATCACATTTTGATCATCATCACAACATTTCACCAATTTAGGGTTTTCTAAAAACTCATAAAAATATTTCAATCCACAAACATACACATACATAACTACACACATAGACAAGATAACAATGTTTCTAACCCTTACCCGGATTCCAAATGATCTAGCTCTTGTTCTTGATGATTTCCACTCTTTTTCCTCTTTTCTTCTCTTCTTCCCTCTTCCTCTTTCTTTCTCTTCTTTTTCTTTCTATTTCCCCTTTTTCTCTTTCTCTCCTATTTCCTTCCTCTTATTCCTATTTCTTTTCTTTTATTTCCTTTTTCTCTCATTTCTATTTTTACACAATATTTCCTCTAATTCAATTTCTACACTTAATTCATTTTCTAATAAATTTCCTCTACAAATTACTTCCTTAATTTTCTCTAACTCATTAATAGTTATAAAATGACCAAAATGCCCTTAAGCCCAAAATTCCCGAAAACGCTCTCAAACGAGATAATACATCATAACATAGCATAAAAGTATATCATCACACCAAAGTCATAATTAGAATAATTTAACATTCAATTAAATAAAGGACTCAACAAAAATTGGAATAATCGAAATTGGGGCGTTACAGATAACCCTTTTATCTGTGAATTTTAAAATAAATAAAAACCGTATACATATGTATTTATTTATTATAAATATATCACTACGGTTAACCAGAAGAACCGTAGTGATAACCCTTTTATTTATGAATTTTAAAATAAATAAAAAAGAAAAGGTGTGCCTTAACTTCTAACTTAATGCATCTGCAGTTTAAACATCAACAATGTAATTCACAATGCATCTGCAGTTTAAACATCAACAATGTAATTCGAACCCTAATTCAACTATTACATTTCATAACAAAGTAAATATTAAACATAAATGAGACAAAAAAACATAACATCTTGATATTTCCAGAAAATATCTCTGATTTCAGTTTGTTCTTCAAATTCTTGTTCTTTTTCTTTAATTCCTCATACATAACCTTCAGATAGCCCACAACTTCCAACTCTGACTTCATAATGCTCTCATCTTCATTTCCATCTCTTTCTCCCACGTCTTCATCCCATATGAACAAATTACATGTTTCATCGCTCCTCCAAAATGGACATCTCCAAAAAAGCCTTCCTTTATTTTGTCCCTTCTTGCATTGATACGAAACCATACGACCATCACAATCACAAAAATTTCCAGATCGAGATTTTACACTGGAACAAGACGTAGAAACACCTTTGGATGATTTTGTCTTCAAATGTGACATTGCAACACCTTAAAGTAGAACACTTTGTTGTTGTTGTTGTCTTCTTCCTGACAATGGTGACGGCGTTGGTGTTAGGGTTGTTTCAATGGATAAATTGACATATATACTTGGTGTTTAAAATACATAAAAAGAAGCTTCAATTTGTAACAACGGTTTTGATAAATATCCGTCGTGATATCCTTATTAGTTTTTAGTTAAATATTAATAAAACTTAAAAAGGGAGCATTTACATCAAAGGGATAAACTATTTGAGGGCGATGAGGTTCGAACCCATGATAGCTAGATTGTATCAACAAGGTTTTCATAAAAACCGTTATTATACCCTTGAGATTTCTAATTAAAATAATGCGCGCGTATCCAGTACGCACTATAAAAACGGTGTATAGGATGCCGTTGTAAACCTGGCATTGTTGTTTTGCCGTTTTGTAGTAGTGTATTAAGAATTTAATATTAATACATTAGAAAATAGTAACGCAATACATATGTGTTTTAAAAAAGAATAAAAAATGAATAGGGAGAGACGAAATTACATATAAGTGACAAAAACAGAAATGTAGAATAAGAGCTATTATCCTTTAGTTACCTCTAACAAACCATCAATTATGAATGTGTTTAATTTGATTGTCACCACTCACCATCACTGGATGAATCGTATTCTATCTTCGACTTGTATTTGTGTTGTTTTAAGAACTTATAAATTGAGAGGTTATAAATTCTTGTAAAAAAAACTTATAAATTGGGAGATTGATAAAAAAAAAGGGAAAACCAATTACACACGTCTTTTGTTGGATTGCCATTATTTTCTGGAAAAAATCCTGCACCTTTTTACTATCTTTTGTTGGATTGGCATAATCCTATTACATAAGAATATATTAGAAAGTAATAAATAAATTCATTTCAACACAAAAGTAAAAAACAAATAAAATACTATTTTGTTTTCTCCCTTATCAAACCTGCAATGATCCCTATCTGTAATCTAGATTTTTTTTTAATTTTGTTCTTAACTTTATCTGTCACCAAAATCATACTCCACCTTCTTTAATCTTACATAATCCACTAAATCGTGCAATTCAGTACAATGCAATTTCATATTTCCTGCAAGAATCAATATTAAAATCCATTAATCATTCAATCAAAAGTCCCATAAATTGAAGAAGAACCAGAGAGTTAGGGGAGGATGAAAGAGAAAGCATTGGAGTAGGAATAATGAGATTTAACGTGAGCCAGAGTAAAAGAAGTGAGAGAGAGAGAAACTGATCCAAAAACAAAAGAAATTAAATATAAAATCATCTTCATCCATTTTTCACACTGTCAAGAACAAAACTCTTCAATTATTCTCTTGAAGCAAAACTCTTCTTCTCTCGTGAAGAAAATATGAGGGTTATGAAAAAGAAGGAGAAGTTTACATTTGAATTCTCATCATTGCTTCTATCTCCATACCCTATTTTCACTTTCCACACAATTTAAATTATTAAGAGTAACTTTCAAGAGAAGTTATTATCCACACAATTATTATTTTTTTAAACCGTTTGGTAACTTCTACCAAAAAAATAACCGCTTGATTTTTAATTTTTACATTTTATTTCACAAATTTATTATTAAATTGAGGATAAAATGATATATTGTTATGGATAAATTCAGGGTAAAATTGGAAGAAGAAAAAGGCTACACCAAAACAATGTATTGCCTTTATATATTTTTATAGATGACTAAAAAATATATTATTTATTAGTTTAATTTAATCTATTTATTTTTATTATTTTATTTGTTTCAAATATATCAATCTTTCTTATTTTATAATATTAATTTTTAGGGGTGTACGCGGGTTGGGTTGGACCAGATTTGGCCTAACCCGTTACCCAACCCGTTCAAACTTCAATGGGTTGGGTTCATCATCCAACCCGCAATTTCATTGTTAAAACCGACCCGAACCGACCCGTTCATTTATGGGTTGGGTTGGGTTGGGTTCGCGGGCTGTGTTTCAAATTAAAAAAAATTATGATTTTTTGTCGATTTAAAAAAAATAACACAACTCAATACAATCATACTCATTTATAACACTCAAATTTGATGAAACACATCATATAATATCTAATAAAATTCATCAACATGACATAACACTTGATGGTAATATAAAATTTTACAAGTCACGTTATTTCCATTAAATATGTAAGTTAGAAATGATTCAAAAAAATATAAGAAAGACATTTAATATTAGAATTACGTAAACTCATTCGTCTAGTAATATTATTAGTGGAGAATAATTTTTTTTAAAAATTATGGTTATTAGTGATATATTAGTTTTATATTTTTATTTAAAATTAAAATTAAAATAATAAAAAATTACTAAAGTCACATCAATGGGTTGGGTCAATGGGTCTGTGGGTTGCAAACCTCAAACCCGATACCCGACCCAAAACTATACGGATTGTTATGGGTTGGGTTGGGTATACCCGTAAATGAATGGGTTTGGGTAATTTATGGGTTGGGTTGGTTTGGGTCAATGGGTTCGTGGGTCGACCCACACCCATGAACACCCCCTATTAATTTTTAGTATATTATATTTTAGGATAAATTACAGTTTTGGGGTCATAAAATCAGTTCCTCTATTTTATTTTTGGGTTAAATATGTTTTTAGTCCCTATAAAGTTTGAAATTTCATTTTTAGTCCTTCCCTACCTTTTGGCAACGGTTTTTACAAAAAAACCGTTGCCAAAACCAGCTAAAACCGTTGCCAAAACCCAGGAGGGACTAAAAATGAAATTTCAAACTTTATAGGGACTAAAAACATATTTAACCCTTTATTTTTCAAACAATTTTAGTCTCTCATTCTCAATTTTGGTTAAAAAATGAGAATTTTTTATTACACCTCAAAGGTTTCTTAGGCACCACGCGAATTTCCGTTTTTGCCCCCAGTTTCCGGATATGCACATCCGGACGCACCATTTTTTTTAAAAACATTGATTTGTTCCGGATGTGCATATCAGGAATAATTCCGGATCAGCAGATTAGGAAAAATTGCAGAACCTTATTTTTTTTTTTAAATCAGTTTTGTTGGTTGGTCGCAGATGTTAATATATCGTCGCAACTTAATATACATTCAAAAACATCCATATATAAAATAAAATGATATATATACATAATAATACTCCTGTCAAAATACAGTACATAAATGTAAAAAAATATAATACATCAAACAAAAAAACAAAAAACTACTGTGTATGCCGAAGGATCTCTCTTGGCTCCCCTACTCCTCTGCCCCTACCCGCCGTCCTGGCTCGATGTCTGCGGTACTGAAGTGCCCCCCGAGTAATCTGAATAATCCTATCCCTGGCAAGTCTGCCACCAGAGCCCTCAGGGAGGTGACCGTCCGCAATGGTCGCCCGCGATATCTCCTCTATCTCAAGACAGCGAGGTAGGACATCCTAAGTACGGTCCAACTAAGACTGCTGCTCCTCTAATATCTCCTGATGAGCAGGTCTGGGTGGCGATCCCTCAGCAGTGGGAACCACGCATGGGTGTGAGACGGTATATAACCACATGATGTACCCGACAACAATGCTCCAGTCTCTCGGCGCTCTGGTCACCCGAGCCTCTTTCGGTACCAAGTGGGACTGGAAGTCAGCATATTTCTCACCTATCTGCGTGCGGGTCAAGCCTAGAGGAGCAGACTCATGAGGCATCCTGGGGATCGTCTGCGTGTAACCGAACTAACGCAAGACGCGCTCCAGCAAGTATCGAGCAGTAATGGTTGAACTGCATGGCAGCTAGGGGTGGCAAAACAGGCCCGACCCGCGGGAAAAGCCCGTTTTACCCGTCATTTTTCGCGGGGCGGGCCTAAATTTTGAATCCGCATATTTAAGTATGCCCGCCCCGCCCCGCACCGCAAAAAAGAAGGGCGGGCGTGGGGCGGTCACGGGTATGCCCGCGGGTAAAAATTTAGGATCAAATTAAATTAATTTTATTTTATGATATCTTATAGCCCAATAGGTCCATACCAAAACAACCCATTATCAAATTATATCATGAGTTTTTTATTTTAATTTTATTTGATGATATTTTATTTGTTGAATTTAATTATTGAATGTAAGATAATGATAGTGTTTTTTTATTGGTAGTATTAGGATTTATGAGTTTTTTTTTAATTATATCATTAGTGGAAAAAAATTATTTTTAAAGAGAATGGCGGGCCTGCTTGCATGCCCGCGGGCCCGTCATTAAATGGGGCGGGCCTAGAAAATGAGCCCGCATCTCTACCTTTGACCGCTCCGCCCCGCCCCGTTTTTTTGCGGGCTTTTGCGGGGCGGGCCTAAACGGGGCGGGCATTCCCGTTTGCCACCCCTAATGGCAGCCATCTTGAGAACAGCGAAACCTCATAGAACAGGTGTCTCACATAGTGATCGACATATGCGTCATAAAAAATGTCCTCAGCAGCCATCCGATCAAGATAAACTCAGTAGGGCTTGGGCGCCTGGTTCCTTCTGAGCAAGAGAGATGCAGCAGCATGCGACATATCCTTAGTGTAGCCCCAAAAACTCTCCCAACTAGTAATCTTGAGAAAGTGCTGTAATATCCACGCCTGAAATGGAAAACATAACATCGGTGTCAAACGTTATAATGAATATAGAAAGAAAAGAAATGGAAAAAAAAAACTTAGAATATAAGATTGTTGCCACGCATAGTGTACAACTGCCTGCCACAGTCTTGGCTGCCCAGAGGCAACCATCTGAGAGCCTAGAATAGGTGTATGTCAGTGTAGCTGCCTCACAGTTGTACCCATGGATCTCTGTGGGATCCAAAAGGTGCCTGAGGTAAACAATATCAACGTAAGTGGCGCTGGTGTCCAAAAACAGCAGCGTGCCAAGCAAAAACAGATAGTAGCATCTCAGGGCACGCTTCTTGTGGATCTTTACCTCAGCTGGATCACCTGCTGCCCGTCCTGCCTCTGTAAGCTCCTAACGAAATCTGCGTGTCAGAAAGTAGAACTGGACGTGTGCGCCTCTCAACTGGGTCACCTCCGTAAGTACATCATCTGGGGTAGCCCCAACTCCTCAGCCAGCATCTCTATCGCATCCACCTTTGACATCATACCGTGACGGAGAAGGGTACCCATGATCGGTAGATGTAAAAGGCACGAGATGTCGTCGAGTGTTGTAACACCCCCAATCTATACCCCCAAATAAATAAAGTGATAACAAATAATCAGAGTATAATAACAAAATCAAGGCATAGACGGAGGCGTCACATCAATTGAGACAAAATACAATAACTTGCTCATATAGATATGCAACAATTCAGGTAGCACATAATAAAGGAACTTAGTTCCTAACACCCACAATTCAGATACAGAATAAAAACGGAAAATCTGTAACTGAATCTCATATATACACGTCATAAAAAGTTTGTCTGTCATCCATAGATCCATACATATTCAATCCAAAATAAGTGTATACATAATACAATCAATCACACTCGATCACCCCGACTATCCGGTGCTACATATCAGAGCCGACCGACAAAAGAATGAAGACCTAAGCTTCACAAAACGACCTCCAGCAACTAATCTGCAATGCCACATAGAGCATTTAAAACAGCAGAAGGGAGAGAAACACAATCATAATATAATTTCATACAATTATATATTAATACAAAAATACACATATAACATATTCTCACCACAGCTTACACCATAAATCACGTACAAAACAACATAATGAATTTTCTCATATATCCGTCACAAAAGCATATCAATCATGCACAATTCAATTATCACCAACACACACACACACACACACACACACACACACACACATATATATATATATATATATATATATATCTCAATTCATCAATTCCATTCACAATTTCACACTAAATCAATCCATTCATGATTTATGCAAATGCAGAGAGACCGACACAACGACTCTATGCAAATGCAATGCGGTACCATCCATCCATCAATCCCAACACCAGTTCACTCAGGAACTATTGGAACCATCGCTTGTTACTTAGTGTAACTCCCCGTCGGGCAAACGATGTTCCCCGTCGCTTTCGGTCCTCTTTGTATAAGGCGCACGACGTTTATGGATCGGTTTCAGTCCTCTTTGTATAAGGCGCACGATTCGATCGCTTTCGGTCCTCTTTGTATAAGGCGCACGATCGTCTATAATCATCGCTTTCATCCCTCTTTGTATAAGGCGCACGATGTTATAGCGGATTCCCTCTGGAATCGTTTCGTCGCTCACACCCACTAGGGCACACGATATCACAAGAATGCATATCATGATGCTTGGCATACAATGACCCATGACATTCAAATGCGCACATAAATGCAACCATAACCATGCTTACATAATCAACCACAACACTTGCATTTATTTGCCCTTAGGCCACAAACCATCATCACAACATTTAAACACATGCATTCACAACATAAAATCATCACACCAGTCATACAATACATATCACAAGCATGTTGCATAATAACACATCAAATGCACACCATTAAACCGGTAAATATCGACAAAACAACACATTCCAAATTCCCAACATAATTAAATCGGCCAACAATCTCAAAATCATTAATATAAGAAAGAACATGTCAAAAGCTTTCCAACGCACCAAACCGCGCCTCAAACCGACTTACGACCCAAAAGTTATGAAGAAAAAAAATTGGAAAAGCTGTCATGTTCGCAATGCGAAGCTCCTAGCGAGTCCTTCGCTTCCTCATTCGCAGTGCGAATGCCCCAGCGAACCATGGCAGAAAGAAAAACAACACAAAACAACCCAAAGTTCGCAGTGCGTACCTCACGCGAACCTTCGCGTCCCCCTTCGCAGTGCGAATCTCCCAGCGAGCGCCTAGCCAACACTGGTTCCTTGCCCCATTCGCAGTGCGAACATCTGGAGAAACAAGTCAGAACTGAAATAAGGTAAAGTTCGCAGTGCGAGTCTCTGGCAAATGCTTGCCCTCACCTTCGCAGTGCGAATTGCCAGCGAATGCTCGCTTTCCCCTTTGCTAGGGGATTCGCAGTGCGAACCTGCGAATTCAGAAAAACCCAGCAGCGCTGTTACACACCCCAAAACCATATTTTCCCCACCAAAACACTTCCAAACCAATACATAGCAATCAGAACATAACCCAATCATGGTAACAAGTATTCTACAACATTTACACCGATTTTCAACCACGAAAACATCAATTTCCCTCTTCCGACCTAGAATCGAAAAGCTATAGAACACCACAAACATTCACACACACACACATACATAATCATACACAAGCATAAGATAATCGAGTTTCGCACCCTTACCCGATTTAATCGTGTTTGAAAAGTCGGTTGGATTAATTTCTTCTTTTCCAAGTTTTCTCTCTTTTTCTTTACTTCTTTTTCCTTCTTTCTCTTTTTCTTCTCTTCTTTTTCTTTCCTTACTACTTTTCTCTCTTTTTCTTTCTATTTATGTTTTCTAACTTAAGAAAATAAATGAAATGACCAAAATACCCCTACACTCAAATATCTCGCAAACGCTCTCAAAACGCGATAAAATATCCCAACATTGAAAAATAACATATTTCCAAATAAAAGTCGAAAATAAAACAATATAATAATAAAATAATCAAAACGACTCAATTAAATAACACTAACTAAAACTGGGGCGTTACAACTCTCCCCCACTTAGAAATTTTCGTCCTAAAAAATATTACCTGAGACGAACAACTCCGGATACGACTCCCGCATCCGACTCTCCAACTCCCAAGTCAAATTGCCCTCAACAGCGCCTCCCCACGCTACCTTCACAAGTGCAATATCCTTATCTCTTAACCGCTTTAACTCGCGATCCAAAATCCTCACTGGTAATGCCTCAACCGTAAGGTTCTCCTTTACCTCAACCTCATCCATCGGAATCACATGCGACGGATCCGGAACATACTTCAGAAGCTGTGAAACATGGAACACATCATGCAAATTCGAAATATTCGGCGGCAACGCCACCCGGTAAGCCAGAGCACCAACTCTCGCGGATATCTGGTAAGGACCAATAAACCGAGAAGTAAGCTTCTTCGATTTGAATGCACGACCAACGCCCGTCACCGGTCTAACTCACAAAAATACATGATTACCTTCTTGAAACTCAAGATCTTTCCTTCTTCGATCATGATAACTCTTTTTCCTACTCTGAGAAGCCTTCATTTTCTCGCGAATAAGCTTCACCTTTTCCGTAGTCTGTTGCACCACCTCCGATCCAACTACCGAACTCTCACCAGATTCATGCCAACACAAAGGTGTTCGACATCTCCTTCTATACAACGCTTCAAAAGATGCCATTCCAATACTCGAATGGAAACTGTTGTTATACATGAATTCAATCAATGCAAGATAACTATCCCACGCACCACCTTGCTCAAGAACACACGCTCTCAACAAATCTTCCAACGACTGAATAGTTCTCTCAGTCTGACCATCCGTCTGCGGATGATAAGCAGAACTCAACCTCAACTTAGATCCTAAAGCCTTTTGCAAACTTTCCCAAAATCTGGAAGTGAACCTCGGATCTCGATCTGAAACAATACTTAACGGAACACCATGCAACTTCACAAGCACACTGATATAAATCTCAGCCAACCTCTCCAAAGAAAAACTGATGTCAATCGGAATGAAATGCGCCAATTTAGTCAGCCTATCCACAACTACCCAAATAGCATTATGCCCCCACTGAGTATTCGACAACCCTGTCACAAAATCCATAGAAATGCTGTCCCATTTCCACTCAGGAATATCCAACGGTTGCAACAATCCACTAGGCCTCAGATGTTCTACCTTAGACTTCTGACACGTCAAACATGCATAAACAAACTGAGCCACGTCTCTCTTTAATCCAGAACACCAAAAAATCTTCTTCAAATCTTGGTACATCTTATTAGCTCCCGGATGTATACTCAAATTACTCCGGTGTCCTTCCTCCAAAATCATCCTTTTCAACTCAAAATCATCAGGAATACAAATCCTACCCCGAAATCTCAAAACACCTTTATCGTCCACTTTAAAGTCCTCATTCACACTTAGATCTCCACCCGACATCAAATCAACAAATTTCACATCCATCTTCTATTTCTCACTAACAGTCAACAGAAAATCATTAGTAACCTTTAACATTCCGAGCCTCACGCTATCCGACGTCAATTCACATACCAAACTCAAATCTCTAAACGATTCCAAAAGTTCCCACTCTCTAACCATCAAAGCGGACATATGCAACGATTTCCAGCTTAACGCATCAGCTACCACATTAGCTTTACCAGGATGGTAATTCAAGCCAAAGTCGTAGTCCTTAAAAAATTCCAACCATCTCCGTTGCCTCATATTCAACTCTTTCTGATCAAACAAGTATTTCAAACTCTTATGACCACTAAAGACTTCGAATCTTGCACCGTAGAGATAATGCCTCCAAATTTTCAACACAAACACCACAGCCGCTAATTCAAGATCATGAGTAGGATAATTTTTCTCATGAACCCTCAATTGCCTCGAAGCATAAGCCACAACCTTACCTTCCTGCATCAACACTCCACCTAACCCAATCAAAGACGCATCACAGTACACCACAAACGGTTCATTAGGATTCGGTAAAATCAAAATCGGAGCTGTAGTCAATCTCCTCTTCAGCTCACTAAAATTTTCCTCACACTGAATATCCCAAATGAACGCTTTGCTTTTACAAGTCAACTGGGTCAAAGGAAGTGCTAACTTAGAAAAACTTTCAATGAACCTTCGATAATATCCAGCCAAACCCAAAAAGCTTCTAATTTCAGTAACAGATCTAGGAGCCTCCCATTGTAGAACTGCATCTACTTTAGATGGATCCACTGCAATACCGTTACCTGAAATCACATGACCAAGAAAACTCACCTCTGACAACCAGAACTCACACTTGGACAACTTGGCAAAAAGTTTCCTTTCCTTCAAAACCTGCAACACAATACGCAAATGCTCTGCGTGCTCCTCCCGGGACTTAGAATAAATCAAGATGTCATCAATAAACACAACAACAAATTGATCCGAATGCTCATGAAAAATACGATTCATATATTCCATAAACACACCTGGCGCATTAGAAACCCCGAACGGCATCACAGAATATTCATAATGACCGTAACGTGTCCTAAAAGCCATCTTCTGAATATCTTCCTCTTTCACCCTAATCTGATGATACCCTGACCTCAAATCAATCTTACTAAACACACACGCGCCAACCAACTGGTCCATCAGATCATCAATTCTCGGAAGAGGATACTTATTCTTAATCGTCACCTTATTCAACTGGCGATAATCAATACACAATCACATACTTCCATCTTTCTTTTTCACCAATAAAACTAGAGCACCCCAAGGCGACACACTTGGCCTTACAAACCTCTTTTCTAACAATTCATTCAATTGCTTCTTTAACTCAACCAACTCAGATGCCGACATTCGATATGGTGCCATCGATACAGGTCTAGTACCAGGAACTAGATCTATAGAAAACTCCACCTCTCTCTCTGGCGGCACATCTGAAATATCCTCAGGAAACACCTCTGGAAAGTCGCACACCACTGGAAACACATCAAGTGCAACTTGACTATCCACAGTCAACGATGCAAACAACCCAAACAACTGAGCTTCATCCGCCAAAAGTTTCTTCAACTCTTTGGTAGATAAGAAACTCGAGTCCTCGTCTTCCTCAAGAGAAGGAAATCTTACCAGCTTATGATAACAATCAATATGAACCCGATTGAACTACAACCAATTCATTCCCAAAACCACATCTAAACCCTCCAACGACAAACACACCAAATCCATCTCAAAATATTTACCATAAATGGTCAAAGGACAACTTAAACAAACCAAAGAAGTAGTTACTGATCCCATTGCTGGAGTATCAATAACCATCTCACCACCCATCAAAGACAACACAAGATTCAAACGCTTCGCGCACTCAGACGAAATAAATGAATGAGTCGCTCCAGTATCAATAATAGCAACTAAAGGCGTACTATTAATAAAATAAGTACCTCTGATCAGACGGTCTGCACTTGAAGTCTGAGTCCCTGACAATGCAAAAACTTTCCCACTACCTGGAGCTTGCTTCGGTTTCGGACACTTCGTACTAATATGACCAGCTTCGCCACAATTGAAACACTTCGCCACATTCTTCCTCTTACAATCAGTTGTGACATGTCCTAAACCTCCACAATTAGAACAATTCCTCATATCTTTCCTACACTCAAACTGACGATGTCATAAGTCACCACACCTATAATATCTCAGAGAGTTAGATATACCTCCTCCACTTGGCCTTCTCTCCAAATTACCCCTTTGCTTACCCTTATCAGCTGGTGTCACATAAGGACCACCACGAAACTGTTGCTTCCCTTTCCTTTCATTCACACTCTTATAATGAGTAGAACGAGCTTTGCTATCTTCTTCATAAATCCTACAACAGTCCACCAAATCTGAAAACCTCCGAATCCTCTGATAACCAATAGCCTGCTTAATCTCAGGACGCAACCCACTCTCAAACTTCACACACTTAGAAAACTCCGCAGTCGCTTCAGCATAATGTGGATAAAACTGCACAAGCTCCACAAACTTAGCAGTATAATCAACAACAGACATACTACCTTGTTTCAATTCCAAGAATTCTATCTCCTTCTTTCCTCTAACATCTTTAGGAATATACTTCCTCAGAAACTCAACACTAAACAAAGCCCAAGTAACTTCTTCCTCCGCAGCTTCCAACACATGATGAGTTCTAACCCACCAATCATCAGCCTCTTCCTGCAACATGTGAGTACCCAGTCTCACATTCTGATCCTCAGCACAATCCATCACTCGGAAAATCCTTTCAATCTCTTTCAGCCAAATCTGAGCAACATCAGGATCATGTTTCCCTTTGAAGACAGGCGGTTTATTCTTCATGAACTCATCATTTCCAGCAGCATTAGGTGCACCCTGCACAGCCCGAGCCATAGCTTGCATCGCAGCAGCTAAAGCTCATTCCTACCAGCCATATTCTGTTCATTTCCAATAACAGCAACTATGGTTAAACCAACAGCTCACCCAAACACAAACACCGACAAGGACTGACACAAACTGACACGGACTGGCTCTGATACCACTTAATGTAACACCCCTAATCTATACCCCCAAATAAATAAAGCGATAACAAATAATCAGAGTATAATAACAAAATCACGGCATAGACGGAGGCGTCACATCAATTGAGACAAAATACAATAACCTGCTCATATAGATATGCTACAATTCAGGTAGCACATAATAAAGGAACTTAGTTCCTAACACCCACAATTCAGATACAGAATACAAGCGGAAAATATGTAACTGAATCTCATATATACACGTCATAAAAAGTTTGTCTGTCATCCATAGATCCATATATATTAAAGCCAAAATAAGTGTATACATAATACAATCAATCACACTCGATCACCCCGACTACCCGGTGCTACATATCAGAGCCGACCGACAAAAGAATGAAGACCTAAGCTTCACAAAAAGACCCCCAACAACTAATCTGCAATGCCACATAGAGCATTTAAAACAGCAGAAGGGTGAGAGACCCAATCATAATATAATTGCATACAATTATATATTAACACAAAAATACACATATAACATATTCTCACCACAACTTACACCATAAATCACGTACAAAACAACATAATGAATTTTCTCATATATCTGTCACAAAAGCATATCAATCATGCACAATTCAATTATCACCAACACACACACACATATATATATATATATATATATATATATCTCAACTACTAAATCAATCCATTCATGATTTATGCAAATGCAAAGAGACCGACACAATGACTCTATGCAAATGCAATGCGGTACCATCCATCCATCAATCTCAACACCAGTTCACTCAGGAACTATTGGAACCATCGCTTGTTACTTAGTGTAACTCCCCGTCGGGCAAGCGATGTTCCCCGTCGCTTTCGGTCCTCTTTGTATAAGGCGCACGACGTTTATGGATCAGTTTCAGTCCTCTTTGTATAAGGCGTACGATCCGATCGCTTTCGGTCCTCTTTGTATAAGGCGCACGATCGTCTATAATCATCGCTTTCAGCCCTCTTTGTATAAGGCGCACGATGTTATAGCGGATTCCCTCTGGAATCGTTTCGTCGCTCACACCCACTAGGACACACGACATCACAAGAATGCATATCATGATGCTTGACATACAATGACCTATGACATTCAAATGCGCACATATAAGCAACCATAACCATGCATACATAATCAACCACAACACTTGCATCTATTTTCCCTTAGGCCAAAAACCATCATCAAAACATTTAAACACATGCATTCACATCATAAAATCATCACATCAGTCATACAATACATATCACAAGCATGTTGCATAATAACACATCAAATGCACACCATTAAAACGGTAAAAGTCGACAAAATGACACATTCCAAATTCCTGACATAATTAAATCGGCCAACAATCTCAAAACCATTAATATAAGAAAGAACATGTCAAAATCTTTCCAACGCACCAAACCGCGCCTCAAACCGACTTACGACCCAAAAGTTATGAAGAAAACAAATTGGAAAAGTTGTCATGTTCGCAATGCGAAGCTCCTAGCAAGTCCTTCGCTTTCTCATTCGCAGTGCGAATGCCCCAGCGAACCATGGCAGAAAGAAAAACAACACAAAATAACCCAAAGTTTGCAGTGCGAACCTCACGCGAACCTTCGCGTCCCCCTTCGCAGTGCGAATCTCCTAACGAACGCCTAGCCAACACTGGTTCGCTGCCCCATTCGCAGTGCGAACGTCTGGTGAACCAAGTCAGAATTGAAATAAGGTAAAGTTCGCAGTGCGAGTCTCTGGCGAATGCTCGCCCTCACCTTCACAGTGCAAATTGCTAGCGAATGCTCGCTTTCCCCTTCGCAAGGGGATTCGCAGTGCGAACCTGCGAATTCAGAAAAACCCAGCAGCGCTGTTACACACCCCAAAACCATATTTTCCCCACCAAAACACTTCCAAACCAACACATAGCAATCAGAACATAACCCAATCATGGTAACAAGTATTCTACAACATTTACACCGATTTTCAACCACGAAAACATCGATTTTCCTCTTCCGACCTAGAATCGAAAAGCTATAGAACACCACAAACATTCACACACACACATACATAATCATACACAGGCATAAGATAATCGAGTTTCGCACCCTTACCCGATTTAATCGTGTTTGAAAAGTCGGTTGGATTAATTTCTTCTTTTCCAAGTTTTCTCTCTTTTTCTTCTCTTCTTTTTCCTTCTTTCTCTTTTTCTTCTCTTCTTTTTCTTTCCTTACTACTTTTCTCTCTTTTTCTTTCTATTTATGTTTTCTAACTTAAGAAAATAAATGAAATGACCAAAATACCCCTACACTCAAATATCTCGCAAACGCTCCCAAAACGCCATAAAATATCACAACATTGAAAAATAACATATTTCCAAATAAAAGTCGAAAATAAAACAATATAATACACTACAAAATATGTTGCTATTAGTGACGTGTTTTCCACGCCGCAACACCTAAAATCATGTCACTACAGCTTTTTTGCGACGTGTCCATTTACGTCGCAGGAGAGCGCGTGGAAAATTGTTGTGACGTGATTTTCGTGTCACTAATTTGCCACGTGATTTTCACGTCGCAAATAGTTTGATGGAAAACATTGCAGACAAAGTAAGAGCAGGTGTGCAGAAAGTGTGCAGAAATTGCAGGAAATTGGTTGCGACGTGATATTCACGTCGCTAAAATTGTGACATGCATTTCACGTGGCTAACTTATATTATTTTTAATATTTGCGTTGTATGTTGCGGCGTGATTTTCACGTCACTAATTTGTGACTGGAATTTCACGTCGCTAAAGTTGGTGTTTTAATTTTTTAAAATTCTGATTATTATATATAATTCAATATTAATAAATATATAAATTAAATTTAAATTTAATATTAATAAAATTTACTAAATTCAATATTATAAATCAAATTTATAAAATTAATAATTCAATATTACTAAATATATAAATTAATAAACTTAATATAATGAAATTAATAAACTAAAATTTAAATTAAATATGTCTAAATATAATATATAAGTAAAAATTCAGTACACAAATTAAAAACTAAAAAGAAAATAAAAACAAGACTAAATATTTGGTTCATCCGGGTCGGAATAGTAGACATCATCATCTTGGTTGTCATTATTTCTCGATTGACCACCATCGTTGTGATTTCCACCAAATGCTTGCATAAATTGCCGCATTTGCTCCTCCATATCAGCCTGCCTCTTCGCTATTGTCTCCATTATTGCGTCCGTTTGGGCCTTCAATGTCACCTCCATTTGGGCCTTCAATGCCGCCTCACGTTCCTCTGACTCGCGTCTAGCCAATTGTCTTATCGTTTCTACCTGCTACGGTGTCACATTTGTTTGACGTGACCCTCCTTCACCGTCCATAGCTCTTTGATACAGAGTTCTATCCCCACTCCTCAAGGTGCCCGCCAAATTTCCACCACCAAAAAAGCACCTGTTATCCCCCTTTCCCCCAATAGTTTGACTCCAAATATAGAAATCCACATCTGGATGAACCGGTTGTCCTGGAGGAGGAGTATACTGAGGATTATGGGTCAGAAATTCTGCCATCCTGACCTGATAATCGTCCTACACATACAATTAAAAAAATCAAGTTAATATAAGTTAAATTAAATTAAATTAAATATAAATAAAGAATAAAACAAATAGCCACGTGATTTTAACGCCACAACTTATTAGTTGCCACGTGATTCTAACGCCACAACATCTCACTTGCCACATGAAAATCCTGTCACTAAGTTGCTAACAAATTAAAAAAAATATAAACAACATAAATTTACTTACCAAAGCATTTTTTGTACGCTCGTCAACAAAATCCCCTGATTTCTTTGTCCGAGTTTGGGTAACCAGCTCAGTCATCAGTGGTTGTCTCCCCAAACGCTTAGCCTAAATAATAAACTTAACTTAAATTAATAATATATGTTATAAATCAAAATATGACTTTAAAAAGTGGTAATAATTACCAATCGTCGAGAATGCTCAGCAGTACTAATACTTCCAACAACATTAAGGCAACCCCTTTTTTCTGATGCCCTCATCTTCTTTCCATTTTCAGATTTAGCCTTAAATTCATCTGATTCCCAATACTTAAGAAGATCATCAAAAATTTCTTTGCCTATCCATTTAGGACGGATGCCCAACAGTAAAAAACGCTCTCTAGCACGTCGTAGCATGTCAGAAAGTCGTCTTGAACTCCTGCCAAAGTAATTTTTTTTTACTTTTTCATGGTCCAGTGGATCCCAAACACATTTCGCCTGCAATGTTGTATGACATTAAAATAAATAGTTAGATAAATTATAACAATAATAAAAAAAGTCATTTAAATAACAATACCTTAACAAATAAATTAATGATACCTGAAATTGCGTAAACCATGCGTCTTTATCCTTAACTTCTCTAAAAGTCTTATACAATTTCTTATAATTCTGCTGAATTATATAGCTTATAACATTGGCAGCAGTCCGACTCGGTCCAAAACTAAACAACAATAATTGAATTAGCATTAATTATATAAAATTATATTTAAAATGGAAATGTGTACTTATAAATAAAAATCAATAAATAAGAAACTTACGAGTTTCCTTCAGGCCAAATCCAAAATCTCCCATCAATGGTAGTAATCTCACTCGGATCATCATCCCCTCGAAGATCTCTCCCATCTATCTCATCATCGTCCACACCAATATCACCATCACCCGCCTCTGCATGATCATCGGGCGCAGGTACATGTGTAGGATGTGGGGTGCGACCAGTCTGTGTGGGTCGTGAAGAGGTGGATCCTCCAGTCTGCTGGACGGATGGGGGCATCTGTGTAGGAAGTGGGGTGCTGGATCCTCCAGTCTGCTGGACGAATGAAGCCATCTGTGTGGGAAATGGAAAACTGTATCCTCCACTCTGCTGGAAGGATGAGGGCACCTGACCCTGCTGGAATGGAAAACCAGGTGGCCTAACAAAAGATGGGGCCCCAGATGGGCTAATAAAAGACGGAATCCCAGATGGGAACTGAAGAGGATACTGGGAGGAGAGTTATGGCGTAAAAGGCTGAGTACTATCCATGGACATAGGATGAACCTGAGTCTGCGGGGGAGGACACATGGCAGAGTGAGGTGACTGACATACTACTACCCTTGTATGCTTGGACTTCTTACCAGTATCGTTAGGTGGCATTTTACCTATTTATAGAGAATACACATATATTCATTAAGTAAAATGACAAGAAACATTTCTCAATAGTTGGTTCATTAAGTAAAATTACAAGAAACATTTCTCATATATTCATTAACTCTTTCAATAGATGGATCATTAAGTAAAATTACAAAATACATTTCTCATTTGATACATATTCACTATTCTAAATCGTCATGCTCGTCATCCATATCATCCTCGTCATCTGATGTGATATTATCCTCGGATCCAGAATCATCATGACCTTCATCCTCATCAACTTGATGCCCCTCAACCATTGTATCAGACAAATTTGTCGCGTGTTTATCTGGAATCACATCGTTAATTACTTCAACTTCATCATCCTGGTAAGCAAGATCTTCCACTAGATCGTCAGTTTCAATATGACCCAATGGTTTTGTTTTTATTACAACACAACACCCTCGTTTACGTGGCACAAATGAAGGATAAGGAACATAATAAACTTGCCTAACAATATTTGACATTATGAAAGGGTCATACTCTTTGTACCTCCGGTCCATTTGAATCTCAACAGTACCATATGTCTTATCTATTTTTGTGCCTCTAGTTGGATCATACCATTCACAATAAAACAAAAAAACTTTATTTTCCAAGTCTAAGTAGTTGTATACTAACTCGTAGATATGTTTAACAAAACCATAGATGTCATCTTCACCACCATCTGTGACTCCTTTCACAAATACGCCACTGTTTATGGTCTTTTTCCCTTCAGTTCATTCCTGTGTGTGAAATTTATATCCGTTCACGAAATATGTGTGCCATTTATTTGCGCTTTGACGAGGGCCGTTAGACAAGTTTCTCAAATGGAGTATTTCTGGAGTCAGTGCAACAACCCTATACAACTTCTCCTTGAACCATGTTGGAAATTGGGCATGAATGACACCAGATGTTGATTGTACACCGGTACTATGATAATAGGCGTTGTTAAATTCCCTAAAAAAATCACACTATTAGTTTCAAGGTAATAAGTTTTATATTCACACTGTAACGAAAATTAAAAAGTTGGGTTAGACTTACTCAAGATATGGTTTAACTTCAACACAATTGATCAAGACATGAACGTGTGCGGATTGCATTTCTTGTTGGGTCAACCAATGCTTACCCTTCTTTCCAGAGGGACAACCTGGAAGCCCAAAGACTGATAAGGTATACTGAATTCTTTCGATAACATTTACAGGATTCCTTATGATTCTTGGAGTTAACATCAAGTGCTTGAAATAGTGACTGCAAAAATGTGAAATTTCTCGATGCAAGTAATGTGCACATATTGATCCTTCAACTCTAGCTTTATTTTTCACTGATCGCTTTGAATCACCCATGAACCTTTCAAACGGATACATCCACCTATATTGAACAGGTCCTCCTAGATAAGCTTCATATGCAAGATGCACAGGTAGATGTTCCATGGAGTCAAAAAAACCAGGTGGAAATACTTGTTCCAACTTACAGAGAATGACTGGCTTTGCCATATAGCAACTGGTAGATGTGACCCCATATCCTTCAGTTCTACAGGCTTTGCCAGTTTCTGTAAACTTTGGAAGTTCGCAAACTTGGTTCCATATAGCAACTGGTGACAATCGAGGCGGAGGCAGATCTGTTACCCGTTCATCTTTTTTGAAATTTGTCTTGTTTTTTCTAAAGGGATGATTTGATGGTAATAATCTGCGGTGACAGTCAAACTGTAACACCCCATTTTAATTATTTAGATGTCCGGTATTAATTTTAATTGTTGGATTTGGTTGGGTGCGTGTTTGAGTGCGTAGGGGGTGATATTAATAATACGGAAATATTATTATTATTATTAGTATAATGGTATATTTCATATTATTATTATTATTAGTATTAATATTGTTTTGGTTAATATTATTATTAAACTTATTTAGTAAAAATAGGACCTAATATAATTAAGTGAATATTGGTTAATGAGATTAGTGAGGGTATCTTGGTAATTTGAACCTAATTAGTGGTAATTGGTAAAAGTGGGAATAGTAAGAAATTTTAGAGATAGAAAGAGAATAGAGAACCAAGAGAAGAAAAAGAACAAGGTGTGCTAGGGCTTGGATCATCTTCCCCAATTGTCAATTTTCGCAGGAAATTAAGCAATTATTCGAGGTAAGGGGGGAGAAACGGGTTTAATATTGGTGTTTATTTCATGATCGGGTAGTGGGGAGTCCTTAACCCCGTAGGAATTTTGTGTGCAAACTGTGGTGTTGTTGAATTGTTGATCATGCTTGTTACGATTCTGAATTCGCACATGAATTGATGTATAGTACTTGATTTTCTGTGATATTGCTGTTGTGTATGAATCTGGACTGTTATCTGTTGTTGAGACCCATTTGAGAGAGGGAGAAAATTGATAATTCGGACCTATAATTGGTGTAGTAATTTTAGACACAAGTAGGAAGATGAACATTGGACCTAAATTCAATGTAGAAACGATTATAGGACTGATTAGAAGTGGAATAATGTGAAACTCGTAGCAGACTGCAGAGTAGGGAGGGGTCTGGTGAGATGCGTATGAGATCTGGCAATACGCGTATGGGGCTAGGCCATACGCGTATGGGAATGAAGTAAAGGTGGCAGTACGCGTAAGAGAAGTGGAAAAGGAGGGGATTACACGGACCTATGCCCGTACGCGTATGGGTTGCGTATGCGTGGCAAGGCAGTACGCGTATGGAGTAGCCGTACGCGTATGGGGATCTGACAAGGAGATTTTTTTTGGGAAGAGAGCCTCTGCTCGTACGCGTATGAGTGTGGGTAGTACGCGTATGGTAGAGTGAGGGAAGGGAGCCATACGCGTATCATATGGGGCCTTACGCGTATGGATGAGCGGAGAATTGAGGCGTACGCGTATGACTTGGGTCCGTACGCGTATGAGCTGGCTGGCTGCAGAATTTTTACGGTTTAGTCGTTTTCATCCCGTTTCGCACCCGTTTCGAATTCTAATGGTTTGAGAGGTTGAGGGTAGAAGCCAGTTGCAGAGGAATATTAATTTGGTGACGAAAATAATCAGTTTAATAATTTTTAATTAATTAATAAATTAATTGAGTAGCTGGCGTTTATGAAGAAAATGGTGTAATGTTGTGTTGTTGGTATGTATGGTGTGATCAGGAGGATCGTGTGCATGTATCTATGTTGTATACATGTGTTTTATATGCATTTGGTGTCATTGCATTTTCATGGTAATTGGTGGGGTGGATCGTTGCTCAGTAGGAGTGTATGCGATTCATCCGTACTCCTATATGGAGAATGGTGGGGATAGATAATTGCCAAGTAGAGGTGTATGATCTATCCTGGGTTCTATTGAATAAACCAACGAGTCGGTACCGCATGCATGGTGTTGTGTTGCATTTCATTATTATTTATTGTTGTTAATGATATTGGGCAGTAGGCTGTATTTGATAAATGATGGTGCTTGTGTATGGTGACTACCTGTTTATCATGTATTTATTCATCTATAATATTTGAACGTGATTTCTCACCCCTTTGTTGTTGTTGTGTCTGTGCTTCTTCGGAAGTACAGATAATCCAGGTACTTAGGTAGCTTGGATATTGGTGTTGCTGATCGAGTCTATAGGAGTGCTCTGATACGTAACACGGGAACTATTTTGGGGATTTTAATTAATTTGTTATTTATTATTTCTTTCATTTGTTACGTATCATATTTTGGTGTATTTCTGGTGAACCACGCATTGATGTGGAATATTTTATAAGTTGTTGGCAGATGGCCGTGAGTTGATTTAATAAAACAATTTCCGCTATCTTATTTAATAAAGGAACTATTTGGTGGATTTGAAATGTGACATTCCACTTTTGGTGAAAAACTCTGATTTATCTTTAAGATTTTGCGTTGTATTTTAAATTGGGAAAGTGGGGTGTTACAATTGGTATCAGAGCAGGTCGGTCGGTCCGGCCAGTGTAGTAGTTGAGTCTGTCCTTAGAATAGGAGTTGATTTTTGGTGTTCTGACCTTATGGTGATTGTTGTCCAGTATGGCAGGAAGGAATGATGCTGCTCTTGCTGCTGCTATGCAAGCCATGGCACAAGCTATAGAGAATGCCAACCAGGGTGGAGGTGCTCAGTATCGTGACCTAGCACAATTTCAGAGTAACAAGCCGCCTACATATGAGGGAGGTATCTTGGACCCAGAGGCTGCACAGAAATGGCTGAAGGCTGTGGAGAAAATCTTCAGGACCATGGGATGCAGTGATGCTCAGAAGGTACGGTTTGGTACTCATATGCTGGAGGGAGAGGCTGAGGCTTGGTGGGACAACAGTCGTCAGAGATTGGAAGCTGCAGGTACTGAGTTTACTTGGGCTGTGTTTCAAGTTGAGTTTCTGGAGAAGTATTTTCTGGAAGACATTCGTAGTGCGAAAGAAGTTGAGTTTCTGGAGCTGAAGCAGGGTGATAAGACTGTGGCTGAGTATGCCGCTAAGTTTGAAGAGCTGGTTCAGTATTGTGCTCATTATAATACTGAAGAGGCTATGACTTCGAAGTGTTTGAAGTTTGAGAACGGGCTGCGTCCCGAGATCAAATTGGGGATTGCTTGTCAGAAGATAAGAAACTATCCAGAGCTGGTAAGCAGAAGCAGGATTTATGATAATGACAACAGAGCCAGAATTGCTCATTACAAGGCTGTGAATGAGAAGAAAAATAAGCAGAGATTTGGGGGTACTCCTTACAGTGCTCCAGCTGATAAGGGGAAACAGAAAACTGATGGGGGGAAGAAGCAAAAGGAGAAGGGAGCAGGTCCTGATACTCTCAAGTGCTTCAAATGTGGTGGCGCGGGTCACCGTGCTAATGACTGTCAGAAAGAAGTGAAGAAGTGCTTCAAGTGTGGCAAAGCAGGTCATGTTATAGCTGATTGCAGAGCCACTATGCCTACTTGCTATAATTGTGGGGAAAAGGGTCACATCAGTACTCACTGCGAGAAGCCGAAGAATTCTCAGGCGTCTCAGTCCAGTGGGAAAGTGTTTGCTTTGGTGGGAGCTCAATCTACTGATGAGGAGCGTTTCGTCAAAGGTACTTGTTTTATTAATGATGTTCCTTTTATTGCAATCTTTGACACGGGTGCAACGCACTCGTTTATTTCTGTTGATTGTGTGAAGAGATTAGGGATTGTGCCATCTACTCTCGAGAAGAGGATGACGATTGAAACTCCGTCTATTGGTTCCGTGGTTACTTCTTTGGTGTGTTTGAAGTGTCCGCTGACCGTGTTTGGTAGAGATTTCAGAGTGGACTTGATTTGTTTGCCACTCGGTAATCTTGATGTTATTTTAGGGATGAACTGGTTGGAGTTCAACCGAGTGTATATTGATTGCTTCAGGAAGACGCTACTGTTTCTTACTCCTGAAGAGGAAACGTTAGCGGATTCACTGTCTAGCAAGGAGTTGAGGGCGTTGTTGGAAGATGAAGCAAAGTTGTTTGCAGTTTTTGCCTCGTTATCTGTTGGAAGCAAGACTTCAGTTAATGAATTGCCAGTAGTTAATGAATTTCCTGAAGTGTTTCCAGATGACATCACAGAATTGCCTCCGACGAGGGAAGTTGAATTTGCTATTGATCTTGTACCAGGTACCAGACCTATCTCTATGGCACCGTACAGGATGTCTGCATCAGAGTTGGCGGAGTTGAAATCTCAAGTCGGGGAATTGCTCGATAAGAAGTTTATCAGACCAAGTGTGTCGCCGTGGGGAGCTCCAGTGTTGTTGGTGAAGAAGAAAGATGGTAGTATGCGTCTGTGCATTGATTACCGTCAGTTGAATAAAGTGACCATTAAGAATAAGTATCCACTCCCTAGGATTGATGACTTAATGGATCAGCTAGTGGGAGATCGTGTCTTCAGCAAAATTGATCTGAGGTCGGGTTACCATCAGATTAGAGTAAAAGAAGGTGATATTCAGAAGACTGCTTTCAGAACTCGCTACGGACATTACGAATATGCAGTGATGCCTTTCGGAGTGTCTAATGCGCCGGGTGTATTTATGGAATATATGAATCGTATTTTCCACTCTTATCTGGATCAGTTTATTGTGGTGTTTATTGATGATATACTAATTTATTCTAAATCTGACGAAGAGCATGAAGGTCACTTGAGAATTGCATTGCAGGTGTTGAAAGATAATAAGTTGTTTGCAAAGTTCTCGAAGTGTGAGTTCTGGTTGAAGACTGTGAGTTTCTTGGGTCATGTTATTTCTGGTGATGGTATAGCGGTGGATCCCTCTAAAGTAAGTGCAGTGCTTCAGTGGGAAACTCCGAAGACTGCAACGGAGATAAAAAGCTTTTTGGGTCTGGCAGGTTACTATAGAAGGTATATTGAAGGGTTTTCTAAATTGGCGTTGCCATTAACTCAGTTGACCAGAAAGAATCAAGCCTTTGTCTGGGATGCTGCCTGTGAGGAAAGTTTTGAGGAACTAAAGAAGAAGTTGACTACAGCACCAGGGCTAATTTTACCAAGTCCGAATGATTCTTTTGTAGTGTATTGTGATGCGTCTAAGATGGGATTAGGCGGTGTGTTGATGCAAAATGGCAAGGTAGTGGCTTATGCTTCAAGACAATTAAGGGTGCATGAGAAGAACTATCCTACTCATGATCTTGAATTAGCTGCAGTGGTGTTTGTGTTAAAGATATGGAGGCATTATTTGTATGGGTCAAGATTTGAAGTATTCAGTGATCACAAGAGCTTGAAATATTTATTCGATCAGAAGGAATTGAATATGAGGCAGAGAAGGTGGTTAGAATTCTTAAAGGATTATGATTTCAGTTTGAGTTACCATCCGGGAAAAGCTAATGTTGTGGCCGATGCTCTGAGTCAGAAGACAATCCATATGTCTGCGTTAATGGTGAAGGAAATGGAATTGATTGAACAGTTCAGGGATTTGAGTATGGTTTGTCAAACTACACCGGAAAGTATCAGATTGGGTATGTTGAAGGTGAATAATGACTTTTTGGATATAATTAAGGAAAATCAGAAACTGGATGTGAAATTAGTTGACTCGATGCCTACAGGAGGAGATGATCTGGATAGTGACTTTAAAGTTGATAATGTTGGTGTGTTAAGATTCCGGGGTAGGATTTGTGTGCCGGATAATGTGGAATTGAAAAAGGCAATCTTAGAGGAAAGTCATCGGAGTAGTTTGAGTATTCATCCGGGAGATACAAAGATGTACCATGATTTGAAGAAGTTGTTTTGGTGGTCCGGTATGAAGAGGGACATAGCTCAGTTTGTCTATGCTTGTTTGACATGTCAGAAGTCAAAAGTAAAGCATCAAAAACCTTCGGGATTGATGCAACCGTTGGAGATTCCGGAATGGAAGTGGGACAGTATTGCTATGGATTTTGTGACTGGTTTGCCGAACACGGCGAGAGGCTTTGATGCTATTTGGGTAGTGGTGGACCGACTTACGAAGTCCGCACATTTTATACCAATTAACATCAGTTTTCCGTTGTCGAAGCTGGCGGAGATTTATATCAGGATAATTGTGAAGCTACATGGTGTTCTGTCGAGCATAGTGTCGGATAGAGATCCGAGGTTTACTTCAGAATTTTGGAGGAGTCTGCAGGAAGCCTTGGGTTCTAAGTTGAAGTTGAGCTCAGCTTATCATCCACAGACCGATGGTCAATCAGAGAGGACTATTCAGTCGTTGGAGGATTTGCGGAGAGCATGTGTATTGGAAAAGGGTGGTGCGTGGGATACTCATTTATCATTGATTGAGTTCACGTACAACAATAGTCACCATTCTAGCATCAGAATGGCACCTTTTGAAGCTTTGTATGGTAGGAGGTGTAGGACACCTCTGTGTTGGTATGAAACAGTTGAGAATGTGGTGCTCGGACCAGAAATTGTCCAACAGACTACCGAGATGATTCAAATGATCCGTGAGAAGATGAAAGCGTCTCAGAGTAGACATAAAAGTTATCATGATAACCGGAGGAAGGAGTTGGAATTCAGTGAAGGTGATCACGTATTCCTAAGAGTTAACCCAGTGACCGGTGTGGGTCGTGCTTTGAAATCCAAGAAGTTGGATCCTAAGTTTATTGGACCGTATCAAATCTTGTAGAGAGTTGGTGCAGTTGCTTATAGAGTGGCGTTGCCACCGGAACTTTCGAATTTGCATGACGTGTTCCATGTGTCGCAACTTCGGAAGTATGTTGCAGATCCGTCTCATGTGATTCAGAGAGACGAAGTTCAGATCAGGGAGAACCTTACTGTTGAGACGATGCCGTTAAGAATCGAGGATCGTAAGATGAAACAACTCAGAGGAAAGGAGATACCTCTGGTGAGAGTAGCTTGGGGAGGTGCTGCAGGAGGCAGTGTGACCTGGGAATTGGAAAGCAAGATGCGAGAGTCGTATCCAGAATTGTTTCCATCAGGTAATTTTTGAGGACGAAAATAATTTAAGTGGGGGAGAGTTGTAACACCCCATTTTAATTATTTAGATGTCCGGTAATAATTTTAATTGTTGGCTTTGGTTGGGTGCGTGTTTGAGTGCGTAGGGGGTGATATTAATAATACGGAAATATTATTATTATTATTAGTATAATGGTATATTTCATATTATTATTATTATTAGTATTAATATTGTTTTGGTTAATATTATTATTAAACTTATTTAGTAAAAATAGGACCTAATATAATTAAGTGAATATTGGTTAATGAGATTAGTGAGGGTATCTTGGTAATTTGAGCCTAATTAGTGGTAATTGGTAAAAGTGGGAATAGTAAGAAATTTTAGAGATAGAAAGAGAATAGAGAATCAAGAGAAGAAAAAGAACAAGGTGTGCTAGGGCTTGGATCATCTTCCCTAATTGTCAATTTTCGTAGGAAATTAAGCAATTATTCGAGGTAAGGGGGGAGAAACGGGTTTAATATTGGTGTTTATTTCATAATAGGGTAGTGGGGAGTCCTTAACCCCGTAGGAATTTTGTGTGCAAACTGTGGTGTTGTTGAATTGTTGATCGTGCTTGTTACGATTCTGAATTCGCACATGAATTGATGTATAGTACTTGATTTTCTGTGATATTGCTGTTGTGTATGAATCTGGACTGTTATCTGTTGTTGAGACCCATTTGAGAGAGGGAGAAAATTGATAATTCGGACCTATAATTGGTGTAGTAATTTTAGACACAAGTAGGAAGATGAACATTGGACCTAAAATCAATGTAGAAACGATTATAGGACTGATTAGAAGTGGAATAATGTGAAACTCGTAGCAGACTGCAGAGTAGGGAGGGGTCTGGTGAGATGCGTATGAGATTTGGCCATACGCGTATGGGGCTAGGCCATACGCGTATGGGAATGAAGTAAAGGTGGGAGTACGCGTAAGAGAAGGGGAAAAGGAGGGGATTACACGACCCTATGCCCGTACGCGTATGGGTTGCGTATGCGTGGCAAGGCAGTACGCGTATGGAGTAGCCGTACGCGTATGGGGATCTGACAAGGAGATTTTTTTTGGGAAGAGAGCCTCTGCTCGTACGCGTATGAGTGTGGATAGTACGCGTATGGTAGAGTGGGGGAAGGGAGCCATACGCGTATCATATGGGGCCTTACGCGTATGGATGAGCGGAGAATTGAGGCGTACGCGTATGACTTGGGTCCGTACGCGTATGAGCTGGTTGGGTGCAGAATTTTTACAGTTTAGCCGTTTTCATCCCGTTTCACACCCGTTTCGAATTCTAATGGTTTGAGAGGTTGAGGGTAGAAGTCAGATGCAGAGGAATATTAATTTGGTGACGAAAATTATCAGTTTAATAATTTTTAATTAATTAATTAATTAATTGAGTAGCTGGCGTTTATGAAGAAAATGGTGTAATGTTGTGTTGTTGGTATGTATGGTGTGATCAGGAGGATCGTGGGCATGTATCTATGTTGTATACATGTGTTTTATATGCATCTGTTGTCATTGCATTTTCATGGTGATTGGTGGGTTAGATCGTTGCTCAGTAGGAGTGTATGCTGTAACGCCCCGATTTTGATTATTCCATTATTCTTGAGTCTTTTGTTTTAATTGGGTGATAAATTATTTTATTTGTTAAATTGGTGTGTTAAATGTTATTTTACCGTTTTTGAGAGTTTTCGGGGAAATTGGAATGGAGGGTATTTTAGACTTTTCTCAATTAATCATAAGTTAGAAATTTTGTGGAGTTAGAATTTTGTGAGAAAAATGAATTAATTGATTTAGTGGAAAATGAGAGAAAAGAAATAGAAAAGAAAGAAAATAGATAGAAAAGAGAAAGAAAAGAGAAATAGAGAGAAAAAGGAGAGAAAGAAAGAAGAGGAAGAGAAAAGAAGAGGAAAAGAGGAAAACCAAGAAAATCAACCTCTAGGAATCGATTTAATCGGGTAAGGGTGTGAAACATTGTTATCTTATCAATGTATAGTATTATGTATGATTGTGTATGTGTGTATTGGATTGGTTGTGGTGTTTTCATAGTTTTCCATTTTAGGTCGATAATGAGAAATCGATGTTTTCGCGGTTGGAAATCGACGAAAATGTGGTAGAATGCTTGTTGCCATGATTAGATTGAGTTCTGATGGATGTATGTTGTTTGGAAAATGTTTTGGGTTGAAAAATAGGGTTTTTGGGTTTTCAACAGCGCTGAAGGATTCTGAGTTTTCGCAGGTTCGCCTAGCGAACCAATCAGCGAAGGGTAGCGAAGGTTCGCTACGGGTATTCGCCTAGCGAAGGCATGAGCGAAGGTTCGCTAGAGTGTTCGCCTAGCGAACTTTGGGTGTTTTTGGCTCTGTTTGGTTTTGACTTGGTTCGCCAAGTGCTCGCCTAGCGAACTTTGTGTCTGTTTTTAGCTAACAGTTGGTTCGCTGGAACATTCGCCTAGCGAAGGAGCTAGCGAATGCTCGCGAGGTAGGTTCGCCCAGCGAACAGTGTTGTTCGTGTAATTTTGTTTTCTGCATAACTTTTGATCTGTGGTTCGGTTTGAGGCGTGGTTTGATGCATTAGGAAGCTTATGAAACGTTCTTTATCATTATGATGAATTGGAAATTCTTAGCCAATTAAATAAGTCGGAAAAGTCGGGAATAGTGATATTTAGAGACTTTTACCGTTTTGACTAGGTGTTTGAATGTGAATCATACAGTAGTGCATTGATGTGAATATATATAGATTGTATGTGATTGTATGAGAAGAATGCATGAATATATTGTGAAATATGTGTGCATTGCATGGGTGTATGTGGTCATTTTGTATGAGAAGCATCATGACATGCATTCATGTGTCGCGATTCCGTGGAGAATCGGGTGTAATATCACGTCCCTGTTGGGTGTGAGTGATTGATTACACAAATGATCATTTGAGGATCCTCTGAACATTGCGCAGTCAATGGGTGTAATCGTTACGATGAGTTACACTTGATTCCGTGGGAATCTTCAGAATGATTGTGTGCCCTTGTGGAGTTTGAGCAATCAGATTGTGTCTGCGTGAACAATCCAGAAACATCGGATGCCATAATGGTATGAGCGATGGGGAAATATCGTAGGCCCGGCAGGGAGGATATTTCCATTGAGTTCTTCAATTGAGCTCGGGTGATGAGTCGGTACCGCATGCATCTGCATAGAGTCAAGAGTCGGTCTCTATGAGTTGCATTGATCATCTTTGTATTTATGCATTGATGAATAAACATTGATATATGTATGTTTATGGGAAATGATATAAACTGTATCTTATAATGATGCATTGTTGAATGAACAAGTATGTGTGTGTTCATGTGGAATGATGATAATGGTGAATGTATGCATAATGTATAGGCTTAATGATATATCCATATTGTGATATATGATGAGTTGTGGTGAGAATATGTGTTATATGTTTATGTTGTAGTACATAATTATATGCATTGTTATTATGATAATATTTCTCACCCTTCTGCTGTTTTATGATGCTCTATGAGGCATTGCAGAGTAGGTATGCGGGAGGTCTTTTTGTGAAGCGTGTCTTCATTCTTTTGGTCGGTTGGCTCTGATATGTAGCACCGGGTAGCTAGGATGTATATTATTCTTTTGTGATACATTTGTACATGTATCTTGTGGATGAATGTTTAAGTAAACATGAATTATGTTGATGGATGATAACCGATGACGCATGTATATATAAGTATATATGTTTGATGTTATTCAATGTTTAGATTTTCCGCTTTTATTCTAAATATTGAGATGTGGGTGTAAGGACAAAGTTCCTCTGTTGCAAAGTTACCCCACTGTTGCATATCGATGTTTGAGCAGGTGTTGTATGGTTTAATTTAACGTATGATGTGACATGCCTCTTTTATACTATGTTTTAATCGTACTCTGGCGAATTGATTTTATATGTGCCTAAATGATTTATGTGATTATTTGGGGGTATAGAAAGGGGGTGATACATTAAGTGGTATCAGAGCCAGAGTGGAGTCAGTTGTGTCTGTCTTGTTGTTGTGTTGGTTGAACTGTTGTTTAACCTTGTTGTAATTTTTGGGAATGATCAGAATATGGCTGGTAGAAATGATAATGCGATGGCTGCTGCTTTGGAAGCAATGGCTAGGGCGGTGAAAGGTGCGCCGAATGTGAATGCTAATGATGAGTTCAGGAAGAATCAACCACCGGTTTTCAAAGGAAGATTTGATCCCGAGGGTGCTCAACTTTGGTTGAAAGAGATTGAAAGGATCTTCAGAGTTATGGATTGTGCGGAGGAGAATAAGGTGAGGCTTGGATCTCACATGTTGAAGGAAGAAGCCGACGATTGGTGGGTCGGTATGCGTGAAGTTCTTGAGGTGGATGATGAAGAGGTAACTTGGAATTTATTTCGTACTGAATTCTTAAGGAAGTATTACCCTGAGAGTGTGAAGGGAAAGAAGGAGATGGAGTTTCTTGAACTAAAACAAGGTAGTATGTCGGTGGTGGACTATACTGCTAAGTTTGTGGAGTTGGTTCAATTCCATCCTCATTATGCTGCGATTACTGCTGAGTTCTCAAAGTGTATTAAATATGATAATGGTTTACGTCCTGAGATTAAACAAGCTGTGGGGTATCAAAGGATAAGGAGGTTTGCGGATTTGACAGAATGTTGTAGAATCTTCGAGGAAGATAGCAAGGCTCGTTCTACACATTACAAAAGTTTGAATGAGAGGAAGGGAAAGCAGCAAGCTCGAGGTGGACCTTATGTGACACCCGTTGATAAGGGCAAGCATAGGGGAAACTTTGATAGGAGGTCTGGAGGAGGAAGTTCTGGTCCCGTAAAGTGTTTCAAGTGTGGAGGTATGGGTCATAAATCATTTGATTGTAGGAAGACTGTGGTGAAATGTTCTAACTGTGGAGGAGTAGGGCATGCTACTACTGAGTGTAGGAGGAATGTAGTGAAGTGCTATAATTGTGGAGAAGTGGGTCACATTAGTACTAAGTGTACTAAACCGAAACAAGCTCAAGCGGGCGGAAAGGTGTTTGCATTGGCGGGGAATCAAACTACGAATGCAGACCGTTTGATTAAAGGTACATGCTTTATTAATAGTACACCTTTAGTTGCTGTTATCGATACGGGAGAGACTCATTCGTTTATTTCGTCTGAGTGCGCGAAGCGTTTGAATCTTGCTTTAACTTTGATGGGTGCTGAAATGGTTATTGAGACTCCTGCTTCAGGGTCGGTAACTACGTCTTTGGTGTGTGTAAGTTGTCCTTTGACCATGTGTGGTAAAGACTTCATTATGGATTTAGTATGTTTGCCGTTGGAGGGATTGGACGTGATCTTGGGTATGAACTGGTTACAATTTAATCGAGTTCATATAGATTGCTATCACAAGTTAGTAAGGTTTCCTTCTTTGGAAGATGATGAATTTGAGAGTTTCCTATCCACTAAAGAGTTGAAGAAACTTTTAGTGGACGAAGCTCAATTGTTTGGTTTGTTTGCATCATTGTCGGTGGAGAGTCAAGTTGAGCTTGATGTGTTCCCAGTGGTGTGTGAATTTCCAGAAGTGTTTCCGGAAGATATTACGGATGTACCGCAGGAAAGAGAAGTTGAATTTTCTATTGATCTAGTTCCGGGTACTAGACCGATTTCGATGGCACCGTATCTTATGTCGGCATCGGAATTGGTAGAATTGAAAAAGCAATTGAATGACTTGTTGGACAAGAAATTTGTAAGGCCAAGTGTTTCTCCTTGGGGTGCTCCGGTATTGTTGGTAAAGAAGAAGGACGGGAGTATGCGGTTATGCATTGATTATCGACAGTTGAACAAAGTGACAATTAAGAACAAGTATCCGCTTCCAAGGATCGATGATTTGATGGACCAATTGGTTGGTGCGAATGTTTTTAGTAAGGTTGATTTGAGATCGGGATATCACCAAATTCGTGTGAAAGAAGAGGATATTCAAAAGACGGCATTTAGGACACGGTATGGTCATTACGAATACTCCGTGATGCCATTCGGGGTTTCTAACGCGCCGGGTGTGTTTATGGAATACATGAATCGTATTTTTCATGAACAGTTGGATCGTTTTGTGGTTGTGTTCATCGATGATATTTTGATTTACTCTAAGTCTCAAGAGGAGCATGAAGAGCATTTGAGGATTGTGTTACGAATTTTGAAAGAGAAACAATTGTATGCTAAGTTGTCGAAATGTGAATTTTGGTTGTCGGAAGTAAGTTTCCTTGGACATGTTATTTCCGGTAGTGGTATTAGTGTTGATCCATCCAAGATAGATGCGGTGATACAATGGGAGGTTCCTAGGTCGGTTACGGAGATTCGAAGCTTTTTAGGCTTGGCGGGTTATTATCGGAGGTTTATTGAGGGATTTTCGAAGTTGGCACTTCCTTTAACGCAATTGACTTGTAAAGGAAAGGCTTTCATTTGGGATATTCATTGTGAAGAGAGTTTCAATGAGCTAAAGAGAAGGCTGACAACGACTCCGATCTTGATTTTGCCTAATCCTAATGAACCATTTGTAGTGTATTATGATGCTTCATTGGTGGGTTTAGGTGGTGTTTTGATGCAAGATGGAAAAGTTGTGGCATATGCTTCTAGACAATTGAGAGTGCATGAAAAGAATTATCCTACACATGACTTGGAGTTAGCGGCCGTGGTGTTTGTTTTGAAAATATGGAGGCATTACCTTTATGGTGCAAGATTTGAAGTTTTTAGTGATCACAAAAGCTTAAGGTATTTATTTGATAAAAAAGAATTGAACATGAGACAAAGAAGGTGGTTAGAGCTTTTGAAGGATTATGATTTTGGTTTGAATTACCATCCAGGTAAGGCAAACGTGGTGGCCGATGCTTTGAGTCGGAAATCGTTACATATGTCCGCATTGATGATGAGAGAATGGGAACTTTTGGAGGATTTTAGAGACTTGAGTTTGGTTTGCGAAATGACGCCGCGAAGTGTGCGACTTGGTATGCTACATGTTATGAATGATTTTCTTGCAACGGTAAGTGAAAAGCAAAAGTTGGATTTGAAGTTCGTTGATTTGATGATGAATGAGAACTAGGATTTTAAGGTTGATAATTTTGGAGTTTTGAGATTCCGTGGTCGTATTTGTATTCCCGACGATGTGGAGTTGAAAAAGATGATTTTGGAGGAAGGACACCGAAGTAATTTAAGTACTCATCCGGGTGCGAATAAGATGTATCAAGATTTGAAGAAGATCTTTTGGTGGTCCGGTTTAAAGAGAGATGTTGCTCAATTTGTGTATGCGTGCTTAACTTGTCAAAAGTCTAAGGTGGAACATAAAAAGCCTAGTGGATTGATGCAATCGTTGGATATTCCGGAATGGAAATGGGATAGTATATCGATGGATTTCGTTACGGGGTTGCCGAATACGCAAAGAGGTCATAATGCTATTTGGGTAATTGTTGATAGGCTTACTAAATCTGCTCACTTTATTCCAATTGATATTAGTTATCCTTTGGAGAAGTTAGCCGAGATTTATGTTCTTGTGGTTGTGAAGTTACATGGAGTTCCTAAGAGTATTGTATCGGATCGAGATCCGAGATTTACATCGAGATTTTGGGTGAGTTTACAAGAGGCTTTGGGTTCTAAGCTAAGATTGAGTTCGGCTTATCATCCGCAAACGGACGGTCAAACCGAAAGGACGATTCAATCGTTGGAGGATTTATTGCGTGCTTGTGTACTCGAGCAAGGTGGTGCTTGGAATGGTTATTTGGCGTTGATTGAATTCACTTACAATAACAGTTTTCATTCGAGTATAAGTATGACACCATTTGAGGCTTTGTATGGTCGGAGATGTCGAGCACCTTTGTGTTGGCATGAAACCGGCGAGAGGACGATAGTTGGACCGGAAATGGTACAACAAACGACGGAGAAAGTGAAGTTTATTCGGGAGAAGATGAAAGCTTCTCAAAGTAGACAGAAGAGCTATCATGACAAGAGAAGGAAAGATCTTGAATTTCAAGAAGGCGACCATGTGTTTTTGAGAGTTACACCGGTTACGGGTGTGGGTCGTGCTTTGAAGTCGAAGAAGTTGACTTCTCGTTTTATTGGTCCGTATCAGATTACTTCACGAGTTGGTGTTGTGGCTTACCGTGTGGCGTTGCCTCCGAACCTTTCGAATTTGCATGACGTATTCCATGTTTCGCAACTTCGGAAATATGTTCCGGATCCGTCACATGTTATTCCTATGGACGAGGTAGAAGTGAGAGATAACCTTACGTTGGAAGCTTTACCGGTTAGGATTTTGGACCGTGAAGTTAAGAAACTAAGAGGCAAGGATATTGCGCTTATGAAAGTAGCGTGGGGAGGCGCTGCGGAAGGCAATATGACTTGGGAACTAGAGAGTGGGATGCGAGAGTCGTATCCGGAGTTGTTTGAATCAGGTATTATTTTTTAGGACGAAAATTTCTAAAGTGGGGGAGAGTTGTAACGCCCCGATTTTGATTATTCCATTATTCTTGAGTCTTTTGTTTTAATTGGGTGATAAATTATTTTATTTGTTAAATTGGTGTGTTAAATGTTATTTTACCGTTTTTGAGAGTTTTCGGGGAAATTAGAATGGAGGGTATTTTAGACTTTTCTCAATTAATCATAAGTTAGAAATTTTGTGGAGTTAGAATTTTGTGAGAAAAATGAATTAATTGATTTAGTGGAAAATGAGAGAAAAGAAATAGAAAAGAAAGAAAATAGATAGAAAAGAGAAAGAAAAGAGAAATAGAGAGAAAAAGGAGAGAAAGAAAGAAGAGGAAGAGAAAAGAAGAGGAAAAGAGGAAAACCAAGAAAATCAACCTCTAGGAATCGATTTAATCGGGTAAGGGTGTGAAACATTGTTATCTTATCAATGTATAGTATTATGTATGATTGTGTATGTGTGTATTGGATTGGTTATGGTGTTTTCATAGTTTTCCATTTTAGGTCGATAATGAGAAATCGATGTTTTCGCGGTTGGAAATCGACGAAAATGTGGTAGAATGCTTGTTGCCATGATTAGATTGAGTTCTGATGGATGTATGTTGTTTTGAAAATGTTTTGGGTTGAAAAATAGGGTTTTTGGGTTTTCAACAGCACTGAAGGATTCTGAGTTTTCGCAGGTTCGCCTAGCGAACCAATCAGCGAAGGGTAGCGAAGGTTCGCTAGAGTGTTCGCCTAGCGAACTTTGGGTGTTTTTGGCTCTGTTTGGTTCTGACTTGGTTTGCCAAGTGCTCGCCTAGTGAACTTTGTGTCTGTTTTTAGCTAACAGTTGGTTCGCTGGAACATTCGCCTAGCGAAGGAGCTAGCGAATGCTCGCGAGGTAGGTTCGCCCAGCGAACAGTGCTGTTCGTGTAATTTCGTTTTCTGCATAACTTTAGATCTGTGGTTCGGTTTGAGGCGTGGTTTGATGCATTAGGAAGCTTATGAAACGTTCTTTATCATTATGATGAATTGGAAATTCTTAGCCGATTAAATAAGTCGGAAAAGTCGGGAATAGTGATATTTAGAGACTTTTACCGTTTTGACTAGGTGTTTGAATGTGAATCATACAGTAGTGCATTGATGTGAATATATATAGATTGTATATGATTGTATGAGAAGAATGCATGAATATATTGTGAAATATGTGTGCATTGCATGAGTGTATGTGGTCATTTTCTATGAGAAACATCATGACATGCATTCATGTGTCGCGATTCCGTGGAGAATCGGGTGTAATATCACGTCCCTGTTGGGTGTGAGTGATTGATTACACAAATGATCATTTGAGGATCCTCTGAACATTGCGTAGTCAATGGGTGTAATCGTTGCGATGAGTTACACTTGATTCCGTGGGAATCTTCAGAATGATTGTGTGCCCTTGTGGGGTTTGAGCAATCGGATTGTGTCTGCATGAACAATCCAGAAACATCGGATGCCATGATGGTATGAGCGATGGGGAAATATCGTAGGCCCGGCAGGGAGGATATTTCCATTGAGTTCTTCAATTGAGCTCGGGTGATGAGTCGGTACCGCATGCATCTGCATAGAGTCAAGAGTCGGTCTCTATGAGTTGCATTGATCATCTTTGTATTTATGCATTGATGAATAAACATTGATATATGTATGTTTATGGGAAATGATATAAACTGTATCTTATAATGATGCATTGTTGAATGAACAAGTATGTGTGTGTTCATGTGGAATGATGATAATGGTGAATGTATGCATAATGTATAGGCTTGATGATATATCCATATTGTGATATATGATGAGTTGTGGTGAGAATATGTGTTATATGTTTATGTTGTAGTACATAATTATATGCATTGTTATTATGATAATATTTCTCACCCTTCTGCTGTTTTATGATGCTCTATGAGGCATTGCAGAGTAGGTATGCGGGAGGTCTTTTTGTGAAGCGTGTCTTCATTCTTTTGGTCGGTTGGCTCTGATATGTAGCACCGGGTAGCTAGGATGTATATTATTCTTTTGTGATACATTTGTACATGTATCTTGTGGATGAATGTTTAAGTAAACATGAATTATGTTGATGGATGATAACCGATGACGCATGTATATATAAGTATATATGTTTGATGTTATTCAATGTTTAGATTTTCCGCTTTTATTCTAAATATTGAGATGTGGGTGTAAGGACAAAGTTCCTCTGTTGCAAAGTTACCCCACTGTTGCATATCGATGTTTGAGCAGGTGTTGTATGGTTTAATTTAACGTATGATGTGACATGCCTCTTTTATACTATGTTTTAATCGTACTCTGGCGAATTGATTTTATATGTGCCTAAATGATTTATGTGATTATTTGGGGGTATAGAAAGGGGGTGTTACATATGTGATTCATCCGTACTCCTATATGGAGAATGGTGGGGATAGATCATTGCCAAGTAGAGGTGTATGTGATCTATCCTGGGTTCGATTGAATGAACCAACGAGTCGGTACCGCATGCATGGTGTTGTGTTGCATTTCATTATTATTTATTGTTGTTAATGATATTGGGCAGTAGGCCGTATTTGATAAATGACGGTGCTTGTGTATGGTGACTACCTGTTTATCATGTATTTATTCATCTATAATATTTGAACGTGATTTCTCACCCCTTTGTTGTTGTTGTGTCTGTGCTTCTTCGGAAGTACAGATAATCCAGGTACTTAGGTAGCTTGGATATTGGTGTTGCTGATCGAGTCTATAGGAGTGCTCTGATACGTAACACGGGAACTATTTTGGGGATTTTAATTAATTTGTTATTTATTATTTTTTTTCATTTGTTACGTATCATATTTTGGTGTATTTCTGGTGATCCACGCATTGATGTGGAATATTTTATAAGTTGTTGGCAGATGGCCGTGAGTTGATTTAATAAAACAATTTCCGTTATCTTATTTAATAAAGGAACTATTTGGTGGATTTGTAATGTGACATTCCACTTTTGGTGAAAAACTCTGATTTATCTTTAAGATTTTGCGTTGTATTTTAAATTGGGAAAGTGGGGTGTTACACAAACCACGAGCTTTCCCCCCCCCCCCCCCCCCCCCCCTTATCCAATGTAAACGCCTTGGTGCTTTCCATGCAATGTGGACAACCCATTCTGCCATGCGTACCCAACCAGACAACATGCCATATGCTGGAAAGTCGTTAATGGTCCACATCAAGGCAACTCGCATTAAAAAGTTTTGTTTACGGGATATATCATAAGTCAATTCTCCATTAATCCACAACCTCTTCAAATCATCAATTAAAGGTTGTAAGTACACATCAATTCCGGATTTTGGACTCGACGGCCCTGGAATGACACACGTAAAAAACATGTATGGTTTTGTCATGCACATCTCATGAGGGAGATTGTAAGGGGTTACAATGACTGGCCAACAAGAATACGCACTTCCAGACGCTTGGACATATGGAGCAAAATCATCAGAGCATAATCCAAGCCTGACATTCCTAGGTTCCGCGGCAAAATTGGGATGTACTTCATCAAAGTGCTTCCATGCATGGCCGTCGGATGGGTGTCGCATAGTGCATGGGCTTGTTTTGTTTGTATGATGCCATGTCATTTGACTTGCACTGTGCATTGAAGAAAACATTCTTTTTAACCTTGGTATTATCGGAAAATAAAACATGGACTTTACTGCTACATGCTTTTGCTTACTATTAATGGCTTTACTGCAAACTTTATATCTTGGACTCTGACAAAACTTACATTCCTCCAACGATCCATCTTGAGTACTAAACTCATTGTCATAAAACAACATGCAACCATTAAGGCAACAATCAATCTTTCTTACTCTTAAACCTAACTTTGACATCAACTTCTTTGCATCATAGAAACTCGCAGGCAAGTTGTCTTTCATTGCAGTTGAGTCCAACATCATTTTTGCAAAGTGCTCCAAACACTGATCAGGAACATCCCAATTTGACTTGGCGGCCAATAATCTCACACACATTGATAGCTTTGAGTCTGACGACCCCTCAAACAACGGAGTATTCATCTCATTCAACAACTAATAAAATCTTTGTGCTTCCTCATTCGGCAACTCTTCCCCGTCAAAATCTTCTGGTTGATCATAGGTCACGTTAACACCAAAAGCATCGTCAACCATGTCACCGATCAAATTAAAGTTTTCCTCAAATTCCATAGGCGGTCGACTACTTGAAGCATGTGTGTTGCTAGTCTCTGGTACGTTACTCGGCAGTGTTTCACCATTATACGTCCAAACCCAATAATTTTCAATGAAGCCTCTTCTATGCAAATGACGTGTTATTTCCTCTGGGTCACTAATTATATATCTACATCCACATTTAAGACAAGGACACCTAACTCCTCCTTCGCTTCGACAACATTCCTGAGCAAACGTCGACGTGATAAAACCATTAACTCCTTCTATAAAATTGGGTTTAAGTGCGCGCCTCCCTGGATATAGTCTATCGTACATCCAACTACGATAATACCGATAATATTTCATTTACTGCAAATTTATATAATCAATAACTTTTTAATTAGAAATATTAACTTAATCAACTAAACATAATTATATATAAATGTATATATTGTTCTTATTCTTACTACTAAATATATATAATATGTTTACATTTTTGTTTTTTATATATATAAATATAAAAAATAAATATATATAATATGTTTACATTTTTGTTTTTATATATATATAAATATATAAAATAATTTTGTATTATAAAATAACATTTATATATAATTCCTTTTTTTCATATATATATATATATATATATATATATATATATATATATATATATATATATATATATATATATATATATATATATATATATATATAAATATATAATTGTGTTTTTATATAAAATAACATTTATATATTATATATTATTCTTATTTTATAACATATATAAAAATTTATAACATTTATCTATTATATATTATTTATAGATAAAATAGAATTTAAATATATATAATTATATATAAATATAAAAAATAAATATATATATATAATATGTTTACATTTTTCTTTTTTATATAAATAAATATATAAAATAATTTTTTATTTAAAATAACATTTATATATTATATATTATTCTTATTTTATAACATATATAAAACAGAATTTAAATATATTATTCTTATTTAAATAACATTTATATATTATCTATTATTCTTATAATATAATTCTGTTTTTATATAAAATAACATTTATATATTATATATTATTCTTATTATATAATTCTGTTTTTATATAAAATAACATTTATATATTATATATTATTCTTATTTTATAACATATATAAAAATTTATAACATTTATCTATTATATATAATTTATATAGTTAAAATAGAATTTAAATATATATAATTATATATAAATATAAAAAATAAATATATATAATATGTTTACATTTTTCTTTTTTATATAAATAAATATATAAAATAATTTTTTATTTAAAATAACATTTATATATTATATATTATTCTTATTTTATAACATATATAAAACAGAATTTAAATATATTATTCTTATTTAAATAACATTTATATATTATATATTATTCTTATTATATAATTCTGTTTTTATATAAAATAAAATTTATATATTATATATTATTCTTATTTTATAACATATATAAAAATTTATAACATTTATCTATTATATATAATTTATATAGTTAAAATAGAATTTAAATATATATAATTATATATAAATATAAAAAATAAATATATATAATATGTTTACATTTTTATTTTTTATATAAATAAATATATAAAATAATTTTTTATTTAAAATAACATTTATATATTATATATAATTCTTATTTTATAACATATATAAAACAGAATTTAAATATATTATTCTTATTTAAATAACATTTATATATTATATATTATTCTTATAATATAATTCTGTTTTTCTATAAAATAACATTTATATATTATATATTATTCTTATTTAAAATAATATTTATAAAACAGAATTTAAAAATATTAAAACACAATATATATATATATATATATATATATATATATATATATATATATATATATATATATATATATATATATATAATATTTACATTTTCGTTTTTTATATATATAAATATATAAAATAATTTTGTTTTATAAATTCACATATATATATATATATAATTCTGTTTATATATATATATATATATATAATTCTGTTTTTATTTAAATAACATTTATATATAAAACAAATAATAATCATTTTCATAAATTATACATAACCATTTTCAGAAATTATTCATAACCATTTTCATAAATAATAACACAATCAAAAATTATACATAACCATTTTCATACCATATTAAAAAATTATAAAACAAATAATAAAACAAATCTAAAAAATAAATTGCTAAGAAATACCTCTTGAAGCTTTCAGTCCACTCTTTTTTTCTCTCTTAATCTTCAATCTTCAATCTTCAATCTTCTTCTATAACATCACACAAAATAATATTAATAATACCCAAAACAAATGTAATAAAACGAATTAAAATTTTAAAATTAGTAACATAAAATTAAATGATAGACATACCTATAAAATTTTGGAATGGATAAGAGAAAATTTTTTGCTCCTACTTTGAAGAAGAAGAGAGGAAGAAGATGAGAAGGAATATGGGTTTACTGGCCTGGAAGAGAGGAAAAACGAAAATGAAAATGAAAGAGGAAGGGTTACGGAGAAGAGTGAAAGCGTTGGTTATATAGACCTATTAGCGACGTGAATATCACACCGCAACTTTGCCACGTGATATTCACGCTGCAAAACACCAACGGTAATAATTTTGGCCTCACTCCCTGCAAAAGGCTGTTCCTTTCAAGAATGAAAATTTTGATTTTCCCACTCAAAAGTTTGCGTCGTACATTCGACGCCGCAAATTTATTTTTTCAAATTTTGAACATTAAAACTTTCTGCACGCACAGGCTTTAAGGATAAAATAATTAATTAATTGGTTGCGGCGTGTTTTCCACGTCGCAAATATTTTTTTCAAATTTTAAAGTCTGATCACATCTGACCACCCATGTGCTAATCTAACTTTATTTATTTTATTATTAAATAAGGTAGCGACGTGATTTCCACGCCGCAACAAGCTTTTATTTGCCACGTTAGAATCACGTCACAAAATCACGTGGCTATCTCCAACATTTCTTGTAGTGATAATAAAATAATCAAAACGACTCAATTAAATAAAACTAACTAAAACTGGGGCGTTACAAGTGTGACCGTGAGCTCGCCGTACGGTAGATGGAATGAGGATGTCTCAGGGTGCCATCTCTCAACAAAGGCCATCAGCATACCGTAGCTGATCTGGGGATACCCAATCCTAGAAAGGCCTCCGAGACCAGAGGTAGCAAGTGCATACTGGAACCACTCATCCTCTGGCATCTCTGCAATCATGTCTATAACCTTTCCCCCATGGTTATAGAACTTCTGGGAATCCTTCTCCTAAAAATTTCCAAATAAAACAATGTTACAAATGAAAATATTTTCAACGAAAACAATTCTATAAATAAACCGAGAAAAGTTACATGTCCTAGCCAGACATATCTGGCAGTATGCTCAGAGTACCCCATGAGTAGGGACATATCAGACGGTCCCCCAGGGTAACCCTCCAGCTAATCGAAATCGTCATCGCTGTCACCACCCTCATGTGTTGGGTGATCACCCTCAAGAACAAGAACAAGAACAGGAACAAGCTCCTGAGGTGCGGGTGATGGAATAGGAGCAGGTGATGGGACAGGAGCATGTGATGGAATAGGAGCAGGTGATGGAACTGGAGTCTCTCGACGACGCATGCGTGCGGGTGGGCCCCCTGATGAACCAGCAGTAGGAACTCGACGCCTCCGAGATGTAGAAACGACGGCTGACGGGGGAGTGACATGAACCTGTGATGTGGAAGGTTGTGGTGTAGGATGTCCCTCAGCTGTAGAAGCTGCTAGATCTGCCTCTGCGCCAGAACTCTCGGTTGTAGACTGCGTCCGCTCACGTCGGATAGATGCATGCTGAGCTGTCTGTCCATGTATCATACGATCGTCTCTGGCAGCCATGTAATCTGCAAAGCATAATAAATAAATTAGAATTTATTAAAAATAATTAAAAAAACAATAAACAATTAAAAAAAAACAAAACTAGAAACCAAGTTACTTCCGGATTTGCACATCAGGAAAACTTTCGTGGATGCACATCCGGATGTACTCAAAATAATAAACGTTGGGTTTTTCCGGATTTGCACATCAGGAAAGCAATCAACGTTAAAATTTTTCCTGATTTGCACATCCGGTACGTATTTCAAGTTCTAAAAAACGCAGTCATGTCTACTGTACCATAGAAAAGGGCATTTTAATGCCCTGATCGTCCGTTTGAAGCAGCAAACAATACCTACATTGTATCTAACTTATGTTATTCATACTACCTAACAATTTCTACACCTAAATTTCTACTCTAAATCGATTACTCGAAAATAGCTCCGAAACTCTAAAATTCAAAAACTTACCGATTAAATTGAGATATAGAGGATTTGAAGTGTCTTGATCGTTGTAGAAGTTGCTTTGCGCCGAACTCGAGTGAAAAAAGTTGGGATTTGTGGGAATGAGAAATTGAGAGTTTGAGAGATTTTGATTGTTTGAAATGTGAAAAGTTAAAGAATGAGGGGGGAGAAGCTCTGGCGCGAAGTTATAAGAAATGATTCCAGATTTGCACATCAGGAATTATTCCTGATATGCACATCCGGAACAAATCAACGTTTTTAAAAATAATGGTGCTTCCGGATGTGCATATCCGGAAACGGAGAATAAAAAAGGAATTTCGCATGGTACCTAACAAACTTATGGGGTGTATTAAGAAATTCTAAAAAAAAGTACAAGTACAACTTTTTAATAGGGGCACTTTTTTATGATGTGGCATGAATTTTATTAATTTTTTATTATTCAAGTTATTTTATTAATAAATTATTAATTAATAATTTTTATGTTTTTCTTTTACGCCTAGAAAAAGTTTATGATATTACTCCTAAAATTTTCTTTCATGAAAAACCACTACATTCTTCAAAAAGAATCACGACATAACTGTCATCATCAACCAAATAAAAGTTTACATGTCGTAGAGCTCCTTGTGCATGAAGCTAACTTCATAAAAAGTTGGTTCTTTTTAAGGCAGGTACTCTTGATTGTCACAGTCTCTAGTACTTTTGAATGTTGCAGTATATATTTTACAAATTTGAACTCACCGTAGTTAATGTCTTCTGAGTCTGTGGAACATTGAATGCTAAGTGTTTTAAGCTTTGAGGAAAGACATTCTGGAACAATGGTGGGATTGGGTGGAACCTTCAAACATTCCGAACAAATATATGTTGCACCCAAACTATTCATAAATTTCAACTGAATGTTAAAATGTTGAAGATTGGGAAAATGTGGGAGTATTTCTATCAATGACCTGCACTCCTTCTCCTTTAAGTTATGATAAAAAGTAAGCTCCATGTGAATCAAATTGTGAAATATAGGAAGTGGTTTCCAAGTCATCCCCCATATCTGCGTGAGTTGCACACAATAGAACATTAGAAATGTATACTCTATTTGATATCTTATGTACATATAGATTAAAAACATTAGTTATTTAATGTATACTCAATGCAAAAAGTGTAATATTCATGAGAATAATATTCATACCTGTTGTATATGCAAAATTCTTGCCTTACAAATCAAAGTCATTGGTATGTTCGTATTGCAATCAATCCTAACTTTGACCAAATTAGGCAAAGCATTCAATTTTTCCATGGGATCAATTGATTTCTCGAGGATGCGTGATTTTGCATTCAAATCTTCTAGTCTAGGGCAGCCATATAGAAACTTCACAAAATATTTATGATATTTGAAATCAACATTTTTCAAATGAAGAGTTTTGAGACAAGGAAAATTCACTTGACCAAAATCCCATATTTTTACATATTCCAACCTTAGAACTTGAAGTGTCTTACAACAGAGAATGTGAGGAGGTAATTTGATACGTCGTGGTTTATCAGACATGTCAAAGTTAAGATTCTTGACTCCTCGTTGCACGGATAAATTTTAAAATTTTATTATTTTAAAATTTTTTATTTTAAAATAATAAAAATTAAAGAATACATGAAACTGTTTATTAAAGAACCGAATCATTAAATTATTTTTTAAAATTTTAAAATAATAAAAATTAAAACTTATTTTTAGTATTTTTAATTATTAATTTCAGTTTAGTTACAATTTTGATTTGGTTCTGTTTTAGTTCAGTACAATTTTAGAACTGTTTCATGTAATATTACACTTCAATATATACTACAAAGCATTGTGAGTTATTGTTTTCCTGTAACTTCCCATTTGACACCACGTATCATAATAACTTCCCAGTAACTATTGTGGATTAATTATAGTGGAATTTTAAGTATTTGATTTTAATTAATTAAATTAGTGGAGAGAGAAGTTAGAGATGTTTCGCACCACGTAGCAACAAAATTTTTCACTATTAATGAAAAAAAAACTTTTTGGAGATGTTAATAGATGAAAAATATAATTAAATAAATAAAATAAATACAAAAGAAATAGTAAATGATATAATTACGAAATTACCCTTAAATTTGGCTCCAAAAATTATTAAAGACTTAACAACTTTTATATATAAGATTAATGAAAAAATAACTTTTTGGAAATGTTAATAGATGAAAAATATAATTAAATAAATAAAATAAATAAAATAAATAATAAAGAAATAGTAAATGATATAATTACAAAATTACCTTTAAATTTGGCTCCAAAAATTGCTAAGAGGATTAACAACTTTTATATAAAAGATATAAGATATTAACTAGTACCTTTGAGGAGCACAACTTAAAAGATAACTATAGAAAATATTTCTTGAAAATTGTGTATTAAATTTATTCAAAACTTACACTTAAAAAATTTATTGATTTTTCTAATATTTCTTGCACAAGTTAGGATTATTCTATTTTAATGTGCAAACGAATAAAAGTATAAATGATATTTTTTGTGTTAACTTTTTATTTTAATTTAAATTATTTAAAAAATAGGAAAAATAAATAAATTGAATTAAAGAGGTATGCAATTGATATATATATATATATATATATATATATATATATATATATATATATATATATATATATATATATATATTTTTAGATACAAATTAAAAGGCTAAAATATAAGTATGGATATCCACTTTATTATCTAAATATAAATTGGTACCTATAATAATATGATTTAGATATTAGATATATCAATTCTATTATGTGTTAAATTTATATATTTATCTTTTTTCATGTTTCATCTTATATATATATATATATATATATATATATATATATATATATATATATATATTTATATGTGTGTGTGTGTATTATAAATTAATTTCATATTTTTGAACCTTTTAAATTTAATAAAGAAAATTTAAAAAAAAATCAGAATTTTATTTTCAAAATGAAAAAAATTATTGCAAATTTTTTTTTATTTACGAAAAAAATTATATTCGGAAAACTATTTTTTAAGTAAAAAAATATAGAATTTTTTTTAAATAACCTTTTTATACATAATGTTTTTAATTTTTGGAAATTTTATTTTTCTAATTTTCAGAATAAAAATATTATTTTAAAAAAATTATTTGAATAAGAAAATGTTATTTAATATTTCAGAATAGAAATAGTTTATTATTTTCGATTTCCTTTTTTTTGAAATAATTTTTGTTTCAGTTTTCAAAATTTTTCGGAATAATTTTTTTTTGGATTTTTTCCTTTTTTTTTTTAATTTTTTTAATTAGTTTTTTATTTTTTTTAATTTAGAAATATTTTTTTTTTAATTTTTTTATTTATTTTTAAATATTTTTAAACTTTATAATATTTGTATAATCATTTAAATTTAAATGTTGATATTAATTTAAAGGAAATAAAATTTAAATTTAACTATATAATTTGGATTAAAATCAAATTCCATTTATAATCAATTTTATACCGGTTCGGAACCGGTTATGAATTTAAAACATGTTTTTGTGACAAGTGGTTTACTTTTATAACTGATAACTATTGTTGAAAATGAATCGAGTCGAACTCCCATCAACTCAGCTTGACTCGTTAATAATTGGTTCAACTCAATTCTCGGTTCGTGTTTGACACAAACCTTTTTTAAGCTCAAACTCAACTCGTTATAAATTCACGAACAATTTGGGTCAACTCGTTAGGTTCATCTCACTTGCTTTGCTGACTTAAAAACTATTTTTTAAGTCTATTTTTTTTTATATATATTTGACATTTTAAATTAATATTTTTTTAAAAAAAATATTGAAATAAAATAAAAGTTATTAGATTAAAATTTAAATTTGTCTCAAAATTATACTAATTCAAAAACTACGCAACTTTCAAGAGATACATTTAAAAGCCAAATTTAAAAGTTACTCAATTTGAACTTAAATTTGTCTCAAAAATCCTCAACTTCATCTAAATATTTAGGAACCTTACAAATTTAATGAAACAGTACATCAAAAATTACTAGAAATTGATACACTTCCATTACAAAGAATATTACACCACTAGCAACCTTCATTACACATGTTATTTTAGCAAATGTCATTATGTCTCCAACAATGATGAATCTAAATGCAATTGTCAGTTTTACTGGATAATTGGTGTGGAAAGGACAATATAAGGTTAAGATTTGGAGTAAATCTTTAAACCTATTCTTAACGACAATATAATCCTTCTCATATATAATCGATTTAACTCATGAACCTAATGAGTCAAACTATGTATAGTTCAAGTTCAGCTCATTTAGTTAACAAACTTAGTTTTTAGCTCATATTCAGCTCATTTGGTTCATGATCCTAATTCAACAATTTAATTGTCGAACCGAGTTCCGAACTATTTTCGAGTTGTTTCGGTTCATTGTTAGCCCTAACGATAACCATAAAAATGAGTTGGTTCATATTAAATGGTTATCCATACACACCCCTATAATTGTTAGTAAAACAGAAGTTGAGATTTAAAATAAAAGTTGAAAAAAGTACTATTGAAATAAAAATTAGCTACACCAAAATCATGTTTTGCATTTATATAATTGTTTACGCAGAAAATTGGTAAACAAACGCTTGTCTCTTATTAAAGGTCAATTTTAGGATAAACTAGGAATGTCTAAGAAATATTGCTAAATATTTTGTTTTATAGTTTTCCACTACAAGAAAATCATGTTTTAGCATCAACAATTTAGCGTCGGCCCCGACTCCGACGCTATTAGTGTCGGTGAAGTGTTTCCATAAGCCGACGCTACGACGGTAAACTCATTTTGCTTTATTTTTTAAATAGGTCATTAATAGTAGTGTCGGTTATAACCGACGCTAATCAATATTCGCTTGTAAGTTTATATTTTTTTAGCCGACGCTATTATTGGTGCGAAATAATTCTGTTTCCCCCCACCATTTTCATTTGCCTCCTTTTCTATATTGTCTTAAATAATTATTTATTTTTTGTGATATTTTCATAGTAGCGGCGGCTAGGGCCGACGCTATTATTGGTGCCAAAAAATTTCATTTCCCCCCATTATTTTCATTTGCCTCCTTTTCTATATTGTTTTAAATAATTATTTATTTTTTGTGATATTTTTATAGTAGCGGCGGCTAGGGCCGACGCTACTATTGGTGCGAAAAAATTACAGTTCCCCACCAAATTAATAAACTAAAGTTATAAAGTATTTATAAAATAAAAATTATAAAATAAAATCAATATTAAAATATATCAGAACAATATATTTTCTTTCGTTCATCGTCTCTTCTCCATCGTCTCCATCGTCTCCAGCCCAGTGGTATGAACAAATCTCTTCTTTCTTTCGTTCATACTCATTTCTTTCTGTTTCGTTGTTGAATACTCATTTTCTTTCAAGCCAAAATCGTAGTCCTTCAAAAACTCCAACCATCTACGTTGCCTCATATTCAACTCTTTCTGATCAAACAAATATTTCAAACTTTTATGATCACTAAAGACTTCGAATCTTGCACCGTAGAGATAATGCCTCCAAATCTTCAACACAAACACCACATCCGCTAATTCAAGATCATGAGTAGGATAATTTTTCTCATGCACCCTCAACTGCCTCGAAGCATAAGCCACCACCTTACCTTCTTGCATCAGCACACCGCCTAGACCAATCAAAGACGCATCACAATACACCACAAATGGTTCACTAGGATTCGGTAAGATCAAAATCGGAGCTGTTGTCAATCTTCTCTTCAGCTCATTAAAACTTTCCTCACACCGAATATCCCAAATGAACGCTTGACCTTTGCAAGTCAACTGGGTCAAAGGAAGTGCTAACTTAGAAAAACCTTCAATGAACCTTCGATAATATCCGGCTAAACCCAAAAAGCTTCTAATTTCAGTAACAGATCTCGGAGTCTCCCATTGTAGAACTGCATCTACTTTAGATGGATCCACAGCAATACCGTTACCTGAAATCACATGACCAAGAAAACTCACTTCCGACAACCAGAACTCACACTTGGACAACTTAGCAAAAAGTCTCTTCTCCTTCAAAATTTGCAACACCACACGCAAATGCTCAGCGTGCTCCTCCCGGGACTAAGAAAAAATTAAGATATCATCAATAAACACAACAACAAATCGATCCAAATGCTCGTGGAAAATACGATTCATATACTCCATAAACACACCTGGCGCATTAGAAACCCCGAACGGCATCACAGAATATTCATAATGACCGTAACGTGTCCTAAAAGCCGTCTTCTGAATATCTTCCTCTTTCACCCTAATCTGATGATAACCTGATCTCAAATCAATCTTACTAAACACACACGCACCTACCAACTGGTCCATCAAATCATCAATTCTTGGAAGAGGATACTTATTCTTAATCGTCACCTTATTCAACTGGCGATAATCAATACACAATCGCATACTCCCATCTTTCTTTTTCACCAATAAAACTGGAGCACCCCAAGGCGACACACTTGGCCTCACAAACCTCTTTTCTAACAATTCATTCAACTGCTTCTTTAACTCAACCAACTCAGATGCCCACATACGATATGGTGCCATCGATACAGGTCTAGTACCAGGAACTAGATCTATAGAAAACTCCACCTCTCTCTCTGGCGGTACATCTGAAATATCCTCAGGAAACACTTCCGGAAAATCACACACAACAGGAAACACATCAAGTGAAACTTGACTATCCACAGTCAACGATGTGAACAACCCGAACAACTGAGCTTCATCCGCCAAAAGTTTCTTCAACTCTTTGGTGGATAAGAAACTCGACTCTTCGTCTTCCTCAAGAGAAGGATATCTTACCAGCTTATGATAACAATCAATATGAACCCGATTAAACTGTAACCAATTCATTCCCAGAACTACTCACCAAATTCATCTCAAAGTCTTTACCATAAATGGTCAAGGGACAACTTAAACAAACCAAAGAAGTAGTTACTGACCCCATTGCTGGAGTATCAATAACCATCTCACCACCCATCGAAGACAACACAAGATTCACAAACTTAGAAAACTCCGCAGTCGCTTCAGCATAATGTGGATAAAACTGCACAAGCTCCACAAACTTAGCAGTATAATCAACAACAGACATATTACCTTGTTTCAACTCCAAGAACTCTATTTCCTTCTTTCCCCTTACATCTTCAGGAAAATACTTCCTCAGAAACTCAACACTAAACAAGGCCCAAGTGACTTCTTCATTAGCAGCTTCCAACACATGACGAGTACTAACCCACCAATCATCAGCCTCTTCCTGCAACATGTGAGTACTCAGTCTCACCTTCTGATCCTTAGCACAATCCATCACTCGGAAGATCCTTTCAATCTCCTTCAGCCAAATCTGAGACCCATCAGGATCATGTCTCTCTTTGAAGACAGGCAGTTTGTTCTTCCTGAAATCATCATTACCCGCAGCATTAGGTGCACCCTGCACAGCCCGAGCCATAGCTTGCATAGCAGAAGCCAAGGCAGCGTCATTCCTACCAGCCATATTCTGTTCATTTCCAATAACAGCAACTATGGTTAAACAAACAGCTCACCCAACCACAACGACCAACAAGGACTGACACAAACTGATACTGACTGGCTCTGATACCACTTAATGTAACACCCCCAATCTATACCCCCAACTAAATAAAGCAAATAAAAATTTCATCAGAGTATAATTAAAAATTCACGGCATAGACAGAGGCGTCACATCAATTTGAAACAAACATACAACTTGCTCATATAGACATGCAACAATTCAGGTAGCACTTAACAAAGGAGCTTAGCTCCTAACACCCACAATTCAGATACAGAATAAAAGCGGAAAATCTGTAACTGAATCTCATATATATATATATATATCATAAAAGTTTGTTATATACAAAGTCAACCATGTACATCCAAAAGATACATATACATAATAATCACACTCGATCTCCCCGACTACCCGGTGCTACATATCAGAGCCGACCGACAAAAGAATAAAGACCTAAGCTTCACAAAAAGACCTCCAACATCTAATCTGCAATGCCTCGTAGAGCATTAAAAACAACATAAGGGTGAGAAACACAATCATAATATAATTTCATATAATTATGTAATAACACAAAAATACACACGTAAAACATTCTCACCACAACTTACACCAGAATTCAAGTACAAGACAACACAATGCAGTTCGCATATATTCATCACCAACGCATATCAATCATACACAATGCTAGTATCATCCACACAAATATATATATATATATATATATATATATATATATATTTCAACTTATCAATTACATTCACAATTCCACACAAAATCAATCCATTCATGATTTATGCAAATGCACAGAGACCGACACAACAACTCTATGCAATGCATATGCGGTACCTTCCATCCATCATCTCAACACTAGTTCACTCAGGAACTATTGGAACAATCGCTTGTTACGTAGTGTAACTCCCCGTCAGGCAAACGATGTTCCCCGTCGCTTTCGGTCCTCTTTGTATAAGGCTCACGACGTTTATAGATCGCTTTCGGTCCTCTTTGTATAAGGCTCACGATCGTCTATAATCATCGCTTTCAGTCCTCTTTGTATAAGGCTCACGATGTTATAGCAGATTCCCTCTAGAATCAATTCGTCGCTCACACCCACTAGGGCACACGGCATCACAAGAATGCATATCATAATGCTTGGCATACAATGACTCATGACATTCAAATGCACACACATACACATTCATAATCATGCATATGTAACCCAATACCACACAATGCATTTTCTTGCCCTTAGGCCACAATTCGTCGTCACAACATTTTATCACATGCGTTTACTTCATACAACAGTACACAAGTCATACGATATCCATATCAACAACACATTGCATGATACACCTCAATTACACACAACTACAACGACAAAAGTCGACAAAACAACACTATTCCAAATTACCGACATAATTAAATCGGTCAATAATCTCAAAACCAGTATAATAAGAAAGTACAGCTCAATAACTTTCCATCGGCACAAAGAACACTCAAAACCGATAAACGGATCAGAAGTTATGGGATTTAAAAGAAAATATAATTATGAAAATTCCCCAGGACCGCCCGACGCTACCCAAAGACCGCCCGGCGCTAGCCCTTCGCCTCCACTTTGCCCGGCGAAATAGGGGCGTCACCATTCCTCACCAATGACTCAATAGAGTCAGAATTGTGCTAGGCTACACCTCCCGGACACCGCCCGACGCAAACCCGCACCGCCCGTCGCTCCACACCAGAAGCAGAAAAATCTGCTGCGTTTTTACACGACACCCACACCCCAAAATGTAACGCCCATATATATATATACATACATCAAATCATATATTATACATGATTAATACATTTGGTACTGAAATACACAAGTTCCTAGTAACACATTATACATATAAATGCCCAAAATTACCTAATACAAAAACTAAGGTATGTTATACATACAAGATGTTCCCAAAAGATAAAACTAAGAACTATATCAACAATGATCTCAAAATCTTCACAACGGAAGCCTTGCCATGCAAAAGCTACGATCCGAAAGGAAAGTCAAACAACCTTGTCCTTACCCTTCGCCGAACCTGCAGAACCTGTGATGTAAACAACAACAGTGGGGTGAGATACATCAAATCTCAGTGAGTTCTCTATCTTATGGATTCTCTCGGATTTACAAGGTTCTAACAATCCTAACTCAAGTCCAAGGGAAGGGGAAGGGACTTCGAGTTCACAATTCCAATTCTCACACTATATGGAAACATGTCATAAATTCAACAACTCAAAATGTTATCACTAATCGGCATTACAAACCAAGGCATCTTTCCCCGGCCAACCCTACAATAGAGTTCAACACGGGTCACGGATCCTTAAAAGCGTAGACATCCATTCCCGGCCAATCCTTCCAAAGGATTTTGGACACGGGTCCCGGAGCTAACATAGATAACTTTCCCCGACCAGCCTACACAAGAGGTTATGGACACGGGTCACGGTTACCTACACACGGTACTTTCCCCGGCCAGCCTACACAAGAGGTTATGGACACGGGTCACTAATACCACCCACTAAGTAAATTTCCCCGGCCAGTACTTCCAAAGGATTATGGACACGGGTCACGGTTACTTACTTAATAAATACCTTCCTCGGCCAGCCCTTCTCAAGAGTTATGGACACGAGTCACGGATATTTATTAAGGGATAAAACAATCCGATTACGTGATCATATACCCCACATGATTGTATTCGACAATCACAAGGCCACATTCGCCTTATCACAACCACAAAGGGTTTACACACATGTTCCATACTAGTGTTTACTCATTCTATGACATTAGTATCTGCCACACGCCTCGACACCGCATGCACGATCGTTGTCATTATGTTATTCTACACTTTCCTACGTTGCTTACGGTAATATTCCTCACTCTTCCTATTTGTATTTTTACATGCATATACATCTCAAACATGCTTAACAATAAGAAATAGGCAATCATAATTCAATCATATAATGGAACCACCAAAACAACATATCCCCCATGTTACACCAAACTTGGTGTTCCTCCGATTTTATTTAATCGGGCAATAAACTGATATTTCAAACTTCCATTAGATAGAGTATATTCATAGTTTCACATCGATACCAAGAATACTCAAATCGGATAAACAAATCAAAAGTTATGGAAGAAACAAGTTGGAGGATCTGTCATGTTCGCAATACGAAGCATCCACTGAATGCTCGCTTCCTCATTCGCAGTGCGAAGCTCCCAGCGAATGCCTAGCCAACACTGGTTCGCTGCCCCATTCGCAGTGCGAACATCTGGCAAACCAAGTCAGAACTGAAATGAGGTAAAGTTCGTAGTGCGAACCTCTGGCGAACGTTCGCCCTCACCCTCGTCGTGCGAATGGCCAGCGAATGTTCGATTCACCCTTCGCTAGGGGATTCGCAGTGCGAACCTGCGAAAATGCAGAAATTCTGCAGCGTGCAGCGGAGTTCCCTTGGGTTCAAAACCAATCCAAAACATACCCAAACACACAACAATCAATTACAGATGATTCTACACTCATATAGCTTATCCTACTCAGTTTATAACACATTTCAACCGTTAAATTTCATCGATTAGCAATTTAAGCAATTTCTCATAAATCCTAACTTAAGCTAAAATCATCTCTAACCCTAGAACTTAGGTTTCTATCTAGAACCCAGCTTGGATAGAGGAGATTGAAGAAGATGATGAATAGTGATGATGATGAAGATCCAAGCTTTCTCCTTCTCTTCTTCCTCTTCTTCTCCCTTTCCACGTTTTCTTCTTTTCTTCTTTCTCTGCTTTTCTTTTTCTTCTTCTCACCCACTTTCTCTTTCTCTTTCCAACAAATATATATATATATATATATATATATATATATATATATATATATATATATATATATATATATATATATATATATATATATTTATATATATATAAACCAATATTATATAATATAAATTCAATAGGGTAAAATATCTCCAATTGATATTTTGTCTTCTAACACTAATTGATCAATTATTAGAGTTACCTTAAAATACTTTCTTGAATTAATAACTATTAATCCCTCTCTTTAATATAATAATTGATCTCTTCAGAGTTTACTAGTTGCTCTATTGGTCCCAATTGATAATACTTAAAGTACTTAGAGGATTCCATTAATCCAATTAATCAAAGATAGAGCACATAGATACTCATCTGATATCCAATTGAGTATTTAAATAATATGGGGTATTACACTCTCCCCCCCTTAAATTGAAATTCGCCCCCGAATTTCCTCTATTCGGCAATAACCGCAACTTGCATCATTATTTTAGTTCCACACTCAACTTTACTTCCGTTAACTTTCTGTTCCAAACCTGACGCATTCCAATTCCAACTTGATTTCACAGCCCAAAATCCGTATTTTCACAATTTATCAAATTTTGGTTCCTTAGTCATACTCTTATTCCAATATTGGGTTAACTTCTAACTTTGTTTTTTCCGTAATTCATCTGTTGTTTCATACAAAATACTTGGTCGCATCTTACTTCGGAAAGAATGTACCATTCTACATTCCTCTACTGAGTCACAAAGCAAACCGTACTATCTTATCTTGATTCATGATAACAAACACCCAGCAAATCCTCATGAGGTAATTCGGTGATTCCTTAACTTCATGCAATCATCGACGATTTATATTCTCATAAATCTTCCAACGTCCAATACCACTTCAAAATTAGTCAAACGACTTCTTTACCAGTTTCATCTGGTCTGATGCTATACATGGTACCCATCACATCCGATATTTCATCTCTTTCGTATCACACCAAAAGGTAACACACTTAGAACAAAATCTTCTTACTTCCATACTTATAAGCAACAATCTTTCAAATTTCTAATATCCTGACCGAACTCTTCCGTCTGACACCTTCCACTGCGCAATCCGAATTCTAACAGTGGAACGCCACAGATTCTCAAACACTACCCAGTAGTTAACAGTCCACGAAGAAACACACTTATCCATTGGGATCCTTACTAAAAAATGGCACAAGAAACTTACTGACGTCTTATGGTAGAACAATTTCTTTGCCAACACATAATATACAAGCATCGATCCAACACTCTCTAGACGATAAAAGTGCAGGAGTTACTCTGTTACAACCATAACTTATACGACTCCGAAATTCAATCTAACTCGAAATAATACCTCCCAAAATAACTTAACAACTTTCGTTCTAGTTACCACATCCATATCGATCCTTCTTACAGGTTTTCGACTTGCTCAAGATTCTTGGTTGACACGAGATCTCAAACAATAACACTTAACACCATCACGATACTTCAACCATATGTGAGTCACCACTTAACAAAATTTAAACCATTTTATGCGAAAATGTGAGTTTCCATACTACTCATCAATTCACATACAACACTCTACACGCACACACACACACTCAATGAACATGCCACACTTCTCAATTGAATCCACTGATCTCAATCGTTCTGTTTCCTAAACGATTCCAAGTTACATACTTAACTTCGGAACATCCAATTCTTACTCGTACTTGGAAAGATAACTCTCAAAATTTCCTTCTCGGGGGTAAGACACAACTGCACACAACTGGTACCACTCTCACGGAGTCTAAATCCAAAACCATTAACTCACGAAAGATAACGATTACTAAACTCCGACCAACCGCTCATACCTCACCAACACCATAATTACACACCGAGATATTCCTTGCAAGATCAATAATTCGTGAGTATTTCCCAACTCCGTCCTTAAGTCTTTCAACAGTAATACCCTTAAGACCTTCTCATACTCAACAAAACCCACAAGATTACTTCCCCAAAGTCAATTCCCTCTTCGTCTAAACCAATGGTGCACAAATCAATAACCTTACCAAGGCATCCTCTTTTCCCATCCTCTTCAACGTCTAGAAGTCGACCCGAGTCATGGATCCTTGTAACTCACTTGACATATAAAATGGATCCGGGAACATCGGCCTGTTAACCATCCAAAATCTATACCCATAAGTTCCATTGTACAACACGCGGGAATCAAACTTGCCAAGTAATTGTGCATACGTTTCAGAGGAGGAGCTCGAGTCTCATGAAACTACACCTCAAGATAAATGGTTATGATTCCAAAATACAAGCCCGTCTTTACTTACTTACCATCCTGCTTACATTAGTACAAAACTCTCTACTCAGAGCAACATAAGGTAACAAAATACAGATGATGGTTCCAAAAGGGATTTCACAATTTACACACATGTTAATCGATTACTCGCTTGAGGTTAATCGGTTAACTCCTCAAAATTCAGCACAAAACACTATCCTTGTACGTGTTAATCGGTTAACACTGCTGCAGAAACTGGAAATAAATAATTTCTTTTAATTCAAAACCATCCCTAGCCAAAGCCATCAATCCGTCTTGCTCTAACCCTCAATATCATTCTCAACTCGTGGCCATTTAACTTATAAAATTCACCAACCATGATACACTCAAGGTAATGGAGAACGAAGTCAAGAACATACAGATAACACACTCTAACTAAGTGACAAGGTGAAGTTCTAAATTCCGACGCGGTCACACTATGAAACTTCAACGGGAGAGTTCATTTCTGCTCAAACCACTACACTAATGGGAAGTCAAAAAAATGACATTCTAAGGTTTTGCCACAACTCCTACTTGATTTATCCACAAGCAAAACCCAAATCATACATTGCATCGACACAAAGAGGGTGTTGCTTTACAACAATAAAAAAAAAACAAACAAAGATGCCCATAACGAAACACGTACGAGCCATCGAAGAGTTGTCGCCCCTTGCTTTCTTTGCATCCAAAGTATACACTCGACCTGTACCCTTTCCTTGTGCCTTATTCTTATTCTGAGGACAATCTCTAGTCATATGCCCCACTCTATCACACTGATAACATCTAAAAGTTCCATCGATACACTTTCCGTAATGAAACATATTGCACAACCGGCACAAAGGAGGAGTATTAGGTCTAACACTTCGCACCTGCTTCCCTTTAAAGGTTTGCTGCCTGGGCCAATACGGTTGGTTTAATCTCCCACGATCATTCTGAGTCGACCTACGCGAATCTCCCCCTGATTGAACTTTCCTCAAGCTGTTCTCAGCTACATAACACTGCCTTAGCAACTAGGCATAAGAAGTGAACTCCCTCTGAGACACACTATGAGAAATTTCGGCCCTCAAACCAAAAAGAAACTGGTCGATCTTCCACCTCTCGTCAGGAGCATACATAGCTTGCCGAGAATAAGCAGCCATAACGTCAAACTTCTCTGCATAAGCAGCCACGATCAAGTTAGCTTGTCTCAACTGTTGAAACTCGAATTCCTTCTGAGTCCTTAAGGAACTTGGAAAGTAATTCTCCATAAAAGAAATCTTAAATCGTCCCCAAACCTTAGATACCTCTTGAATAGTCATCAAGGTTGAGGCACTCTCCCACCACCTCATGGAAGGACCCTTTAACAAGTGGGAAGCGAAAACCACCTTATTTTCCTCACTGCACTGAACTATCTGGAAAATCCACTCCATACCGGATATCCATTCATGAGCTTTTACCGGATCTAACCCTCCCTGAAATTCCGAAGGATTCATATGAATAAAATCTCTAAAGCTTCCCCCTGCAGCTTCCGGGACAACCACTGGAGGATGTAGACCCCCAGCCATTTGCTGTACCATATGTTGCATAAACTGATTCTGTTGTTGTTGCATCTGTTGCAGAAATTGAGGCCACGGGACCTGCTCCTAGCCACCTGGCGAATTCGTCCCTGATGGAGTGGTTCTGGGTCTACCACGATTGTTTCTACGCCTGTCAGCCATGTTCCTAAATGTCATACAGATAGGATTAAGTTGATCAGGCTCAATACTATAAATATAACACTTAAGACCAATGGTGACACTACACATATGAAACGGAAAGAAATACTTATACTATTTCATGGCTAGGTCGAGGATACGATCTGCTCTGATACCAATTGTAACTCCCATATATATATACATACATCAAAGCATATATTATACATGATTAATACGTTTGGTACTGAAATATACAAGTTCCTAGTAACACATTATACATATAAATGCCCAAAATCACCTAATACAAAAACTAAGGCATGTTATACATACAAGATGTTCCCAAAAGATAAAACTAAGAACTAGATCAACAATGATCTCAAAATCTTCACAACGGAAGCCTTGCCACGCAAAAGCTACGATCCGAAAGGAAAGTCAAACAACCTTGTCCTTACCCTTCGCCGAACCTGCAGAACCTGTGATGTAAACAACAACAGTGGGGTGAGATACATCAAAGCTCAGCGAGTTCTCTATCTTATGGATTCTCTCGGCTTTAAAAGGTTCTAACAATCCTAACTCAAGTCCAAGGGAAGGGGAAGGGACTTCGAGTTCACAATTCCAATTCTCACACTATATGGAAACATGTCATAAATTCAACAACTAAAAATGTTATCACTAATCGGCATTACAAACCAAGTCATCTTTCCCCGGCCAACCCTACAAGAGAGTTCAACACGGGTCACATATCCTTAAAAGAGTAGACATCCATTCCCGGCCAGTTCTTCCAAAGGATTTTGGACACGGGTCCCGAAGCTAACATAGATAACTTTCCCCGACCAGCCTACACAAGAGGTTATGGACACGGGTCACGGTTACCTACACACGGTACTTTCCCCGGCCAGCCTACACAAGAGGTTATGGACACGGGTCACTAATACCACCCACTAAGTAACTTTCCTCGGCCAGTCCTTCCAAAGGATTACGGACACGGGTCACGGTTACTTACTTAATAAATACCTTCCCCGGCCAGCCCTTCTCAAGAGTTATGGACACGGGTCACGGATATTTATTAAGGGATAAAACAGTCCGATTACGTGATCATATACCCCACGTGATTGTATTCGACAATCATAAGGCCAAATTCGCCTTATCACAACTACAAAGAGTTTACACACATGTTCCATACTAGTGTTTACTCATTCTATGACATTAGTATCTGACACACGCCTCGGCACCGCACGCACGATCGTTGTCATTATGTTATTCTACACTTTCCTACGTTGCTTACGATAATATTCCTCACTCTTCCTATTTGTATTATTACATGCATATACATCTCAAACATGCTTAACAATAAGAAATAGGCAATCATAATTCAATCATATAATGGAGCCACCAAAACAACATATCCCCCATGTTACACCAAACTTGGCGTTCCTCCGATTTTATTTAATCGGGCAATAAACTGATATTTCTCACTTCCATTAGATAGAGTATATTCATAGTTTCACATCGATACCAATAATACTCAAATCAGATAAACGAATCAAAAGTTATGGAAGAAACAAGTTGGAGGATCTATCATGTTCGCAATTCGAAGCATCCAGCGAATGCTCGCTTCCTCATTCGCAGTGCAAAGCTCCCAGCGAATGCCTAGCCAACACTGGTTCGCTGCCCCATTCGCAGTGCGAACGTCTGGCGAACCAAGTCAGAACTGAAATGAGGTAAAGTTCGCAGTGCGAACCTCTGGAGAACATTCGCCCTCACCCTCGCCGTGCGAATGGCCAGCGAATGTTCGATTCACCCTTCGCTAGGGGATTCGCAGTGCGAACCTGCGAAAATGCAGAAATTTTGCAGCAAACACAAAATATCAATTGGAGTTCCCTTGGGTTCAAAACCAATCCAAAACATACCCAAACACACAACAATCAATTACAGATGATTCAATACTTATATAGCTTATCCTACTCAGTTTATAACATATTTCAACCGTTAAATTTCATCGATTAGCAATTTAAGCAATTTCTCATAAACCCTAACTTAAGCTAAAATCATCTCTAACTCTAGAACTTAGGTTTCTATCTAGAACCCACCTTGGATAGAGGAGATTGAAGAAGATAATGAATAGTGATGATGATGAAGATCCAAGCTTTCTCCTTGTCTTCTTCCTCTTCTTCTCCATTTCCACGTTTTCTTCTTTTCTTCTTTCTCTGCTTTTCTTTTTCTTCTTCTCACCCACTTTCTCTTTCTCTTTCCAACAAATATATATATATATATATAAACCAATATTATATAATATAAATCCAATAGGATAAAATATCTCCAATTTGATATTTTGTCTTCTAACACCAATTGATCAATTATTAGAGTTACCTTAAAATACTTTCTTGAATTAATAACTATTAATCCCTCTCTTTAATATAATAATTGATCTCTTCAGAGTTCACTAGTTGCTCTATTGGTTTCAATTGATAATACTTAAAGTACTTAGAGGATTCCATTAATCCAATTAATCAAAGATAGAGCACATAGATACTCTTCTAATAACCAATTGAGTATTTAAATAATATGGGGTATTACACAAAATTCCCATTTTCCAACCCAATTCATTTCCAACAGCAAAACAAACATCAGCAATTGTTCATAAACATGGTGTGATCATACAATGCCATTAATATCGATTTCCGACCGTGAAAACATCGATTTCTACTCGTTTACTCATTTTCGACCTATAATCTAAAAACTAGTAAAACTTTCAACACACACACACACATACATAATCATTCACAAGCATAAGATAATCGAGTTTCACACCCTTACCTGATTTAATCGTGTTTGAAAAGTCGGTTGATCGATTCCTAGATTTTCCAAGTTTTTCTCTCTTTTTCTTCCCTTCTTTTCTTTCTTCCTCTTTTTCTTCTTCTCTTTTTCTTTCCTTTCTATTTTTCTCTCTTTTCTTTCTATTATATGAAAAATATAATGTCTACCCAAACAAAAGACCACAATACCCCTACACTCAAATAACTCGCAAACGCCCCCAAAACGCGATAAAACATAATCACGATGAAAAATAATATATTTACCAAATAAAAGTAAAAAATAAAATAAAATAATAATAAAATAATCAAACGACTCGATTAAATAAAATTAACCAAAACTGGGGCGTTACAAGACACATCATGAAATGCATGACACGAATTATACATAAAACACATGTATAATAAAAAATTATAGATCTTCGCGATCCGTATGATCACACGTGAGATACGTACTCACTGTAATACACACTAGTATTACCATACTGTCAAATCAATTCATCATAATCCACATAATTAAGGAAAATACCTCACATGGCCTTAATTAGTTAATTATCTAATTAACCCATCCAAATTCCATTTTTAAATCATTTTTTCTACCATTCCTAAATTCAACAAGTTCTGACACCTATCCCAACCTCTCAGACCAAAAAGGAACCGCATCGGACGCGAAATCGGGAAAGAAATCGCGAAACGGTAAAATTCTGCACTCTCGCTGGTCATACGCGTATTGCCCCCAGCCATACGCGTAACGCCCAGTTTCTACCGCCAGCCATACGCGTATTTCCCTAAGGGTTACGCGTACGGGCAGAGACTGATTTCTCTCAAAAATTCCAGTTTGATTATATTTTAATCCTATTACGCGTAGTACCACCTCCCTTACGCGTAATGCCTTTCCCCCTACGCGTACCATTACGCATTTCAGCAGAGGGTCGTGTCAAATGGGTTCCATACGCGTAACGCCCACATTTCGCTCTTGCCATACGCGTATTGCCCTACCCAATACGCGTATTGCCTTGCCCATTATGCGTATGGGCAGTGAATACCCAGAATTTTCTGTTTTCACACCAGTCCAATTTCTGCTCAATTCTAGCACCCAAATCTGCAATACCAGAATCATATAGCAGCAACAACATAGTGTTTTACACATATCATGACAGAATGGGTCGATTTACATACTTTCCATCATAATTTCAATCATTCAACAACAAATCCACAACAACAGAATTATACATACAATTCCTATGAGGAGAAAGAATCCTCACTACCCTCTCATGTTATCAACACCCATATTGAAATCCATTCTCCCCCTTACCTCGAATTCTCGATTAAATTCTGATGAAAATTGGTGATGCCAAGCTTAGCTTCTTCCTCTCCAACTCTCTCTCTTGGTGGAAATGTGATTATGACCCAATTTTTCCTAATCCTCATCTTTTTCTTATTTTACTAACACTAACTCTATTATTACTAAAAATTCTGATTTTAGTTAATAATAACATTATTAATAGTAATAATAATAATAATAATAATAATAATAATAATATTACTAATAATAATATTGGACATAAAAATAATAATACTCCTCTTTCTACTATTATTAAATGTGTCCCCACATTATTCATTAGTACTTTATTATAATTTCGACATCCCTATTTCTCCGCTCCGCTACGGACTCTACGTTTACAAGCTCAGCTACACACACCCTAAACAAGGCCAAACAACAGAAATAACACACGATGATTAAAAAAATTAAAATGGGGGTGTTACAGCTCTAGCTTTATACACTTAGGTAACACTAGTGACATTTTCTGGATCTTTGTCTTTCAAGGCAGAAACTATGTACCGTGGAGCCATGTTGTACTTCGTCATGTCATTCACAAACTGTCTCTCATGATCTTTTAGACGACGCAATATGCCATGGCCATCTAAATCCTCAGATAGTTTATGATTGTGAAACCCACACCTAACATTCCCCCTCCAACCAATACCACTTAGCGAAGATCTCAGCCTAAAAGGACATTTCACTTTCATACTATAAAGGCCATCCTTGTTTGAAGATTGACTACTTTCAGACGTATTTTTTCTTTTATAATTTCCTTCTCTCTCACAACTCATAATCAATTTATCCTTCCTACCTCGTTGGCCATTTGCAGTATCACAACGAACAGTCACAACTATAATACCATGTTGCTTGCCAATATGTTGTGCCCATGCTAATACTTTAGCTCGACTATGAAATATTTGTCGTTTACATTACATAAAAAGTATAGTATCAATATCATATAACGCAACGAAAATATTAAATTTGAACTTGTTACATAGAAAACATACTTTGTTTATGGTAAAGAACTGCATGCAATTGCTACACGAGTCCGTAGATGACTCTGCCGGTTCCGGACCACACAAAGCAAACATTTTTGAAAATTTGCAATATTCGTACCAAAAATTTAGAAAATTTTGAAATTTGCAAAAATATGCGTATCGAAAATTTAGAAAATTTTGAAATTTTAAATTAAAAAAAGTGAAATTTTTTTGTAAAAATAGTAAATTTTTTAAATAAATAATAACATGAATATTTTTGGAATATTAAAAATATAAGGGGTACCAGATATGAAAGGGAGGTGAGAGGTAGAATCTCCCAATTGTTATGTGTTGTAATTTAAAAGGTGGCCTTATTATGTTCTTCTCGGTCCACCAGACCCCAAACACAAGCTAGGTATGGAATAAGTGTTTGAAATAACACGACATATTTTTTGTCGCATTATACTAAATTTTGCTTTGTTAGGGAAATCTCACTTGGTTTTTTAGAGATGGTTTTTCTTTATATGTTAAAAAAGGGATTTTGAAGTGTTTCATTGTGCTTTTGTTCAGCGATTCGATTATCAAGGGAATTTATTCTTTCTATTTAGCTTTGTGTGTGCCTGTCTTATATTGGCAACAGTTTATCATATATTATGATTTATATTTGGCTTTATTAGTTAGGAGTTTTCTTAATTAGGGAAGGCAAAAAAATTTATATATTGCAAATAAAATCCGTCACAGATATGAGACGGGTAAATTAATAAATATTTATGAATAAAATAAATTGATATTTAAATATCTGTTAATGAATATGAATACGGATTTAATAGTATACGTGCTTGCGGATATTCATATCCGTTAATAAATCATAAAAATCATTTAAAAATATCATTAGTTTATTATACCTTATATTTTTATCTTATAAAAAAATTAGTTTTCTTATACATACATATATATATATATATATATATAATTTTTTTTTAATTTTCTTTGAATAAAACATTTCATATTTCATTCAAATTATATTAGACATTTGATATTTAAACTCTTCAATACTACATACATCACTTCAACATTTTCACAGTCCAACTAACTAGTGTCGTCATTTCCCTGTCAAACCAGTGTCTCCCTTCCTACTCCCCAGTCAAACCAGTGTCTCTCTTCCTACTACTCTGTCGTCCGCTATTCCATCATAACTCACAATCACAATATCTTTTATTTGTTTGGTTAAAAATGAAATGCATGTATATTATGTTTGGATCTAATTATGTTTTAGTAAATAAGAAGAAAATTAATGTGATAAAATTTTATTGTTAAATTAAGAGCTAATTGTATGAATGTTAAGTGATAATAACTTTTTGTGTCATTAAATGAAGTTAAATTTAAAAAAAAAAAAATTTATAAAAAAATATTATCCATAGATATCTGTAGATATCCATGGATACCATAAAACCCGCGGATTACCCGCTTAACCGATACCTCCATGAATATCCATTTACGTTCCTATACTTAACATAATTTTAAATTTCACTTTTTTTCCTTATTCAATAAATATTATATTTTAGTCCCTTAAAAATCATTTCTTTAGACAGATTAATTATTTTCGGTTAAATGTTGATAAAAACGTTAAGTTGTGATGATGTGTCATGACAACATGACAAAAATTAAAATAGTGAATCATCAATTTAATTAAGAGACTAAATTCAACCCTTATAGTTAGTTAATGAGTTAGATAAGATATCAATCAAAATGCAATTAAAATTACCATACCATACCAGAACTTTATAACATTTTATCATATCATAACCTACTCCCTCCGGTCACTATTATAAACAAAAAAAACACTTTAAATCTTAGTCACTATTATAAGCAAAAGATATTAAATTTTAGACTAATTAATGTTTGTATTACTATTATACCCTTGATTTAATTCAAAAACATTTAATGTTGGTAGTTAATTTATTAAATAAATTAAGGATATTATCGTAAATTTAACTTTGATTGTAGATGAAATCAAGAAAATTAATTACACTTAACTAACTTTCTTAATACATGTGAAAGTAGTTATTTTTACTTATAATAATGACCAGAGAGAGTATTATTTATCAATAGAATATTGAATTTAATAGAATCAAACTAGAATTTTATTACATTGGTTGATTAAAACGAAAAACATTAAACCAAAATGGAGAATTAAGCAACAAGTGCTTATGTGCTCTTATAGATAATGAACTTAGTATCTCTCTTTACATTGATTGAATAGCATGTAACCCTTTTCAAACAAAAGAACCAATACACTTTGGTAGAAGAAACAAGAACATATTCAGCGCATAAACCTTTTCCATATATGTAATTTACTTATTCTAAGGCATAGCTAAAAAAATGACTATAAATATTGAAAAATGATCAAATTGCCGAATCCTATAATCATGCAATAAATCACTCCGTGTCTCTTGTATTACTGAAATATTCAACCAATTAGTCAAGTGGATTAGATTAATAAGCTGAATTTGCTTCTTATTCTCTGATTTGTGAGATATTGCAGGCAAGGAAAGCTTTGAGGGCATTGAAGGGAATTGTGAAGCTTCAAGCTATCATTCGTGGCAGAGCTGTAAGATGGCAAGCTATGAGTACTCTGAAGTGCTTGCAATCCATTGTGAGTATCCAGTCACATGTCATTGCAAGGCGGGATAGTGGTGAATACGAAGAGATGCAGAGTTCAAGAGACAAGATCATAAGGGTTGGCATAAAAATTTGTAGTTGTCACTTCTCATCACATTGAAAGTTTATCAACAAATTGTTACTTACATATCACCACATTGAAAGTTTATCAACTAACTGTTACTTACATATCATAAACAAAATGAAATTAAAGGATTAGATTCACTCTTTTCCCCAAAGGAGCCAAAATTCAGAGAGAGAAGATTACTCATTTCCAAGATCTCCTGCGATTCCAACATACATGGCTGCAACAAAATTAACACAAGCAAAAGTAAGATCAACAATCACCCCAAAACACAAGGATAAGAGGGAATCGGGACATGAACTACGATTGCTATTCACCATGCAAGAGAAAACTAAGTAATAATCAACAAGGATCTCCTTTCTTAAAGGGCCTCTCAAGGCCTTAAAAATCAAGCAAAAATCGATTATATTTAGTCTTTAAATGTTGCTCCATCTCATAATCTGTAATTTAGTCTTTATATTAAAGCTTAATTTTTTAAGCAAATTTAAAATTTCAAACATTCTGAAGTTACCTTACTATATGCACTCACATACAAGGAGAAAAAACAGAATTGCAAAAAAGTTTCATTTTCTTAAACTACTACTACTGCATAGTCTAGTAGACTTGGAATTATTGCACATGAAATCACCCATAGCAAAAAACAAAAAAAAAACTATTCAACAAACATCATATGCTAAAAAGTGTAAAACCAAATAATCCAGCAAATTGGATGAGAGGGTCTCTGCTCAATTGGCAGCACATCCAAGACAGTTTTCACCAAATCAAAACATGGGGTCCTGCGACGCGATAGTGTGTGCAACAAACCCACAACCAAGACCTTCACCTGCAACAAACTTCGACCTGCAGCTTCCGTGTGCAACGGGATTTTGCATACGAGATGCTGTGAACCTGCAAGAGAGACGAAGGTACTGTGCATCAATGATTTAAAGTGCTGAGTTGTTGTACCTTAATCTAAAAATGTTGAGTGCTTGGAATCTTAACAGTGGACATTGATATAAAGTGTGGCGAGATTCAGAGGTATGCTACAAAAAGCCTGATAAAAAATCCACCACAAAGACATATATACATCTCATTGTTGCATCCAATCCAATTCCCTCACATCTATTCATTCTACTCATTCTTGAGACAGCACATAAAAGGAGAAAAGAGATATTGGTGAAAATCAAAAGCAATCAAAATGATGTTGAATGAGATACGGACTTACAGAGATTTAATCCATCAAAGAAGGACATCAACAGAAGGAATGACAACCAGATTGGCTCAATCATTCAAAAGAGTCAGTGACTTGAACAGAACACGTACTGCGATGTAGAACTCATAGACCCTTGGTTTACCGACATACATCATAGTAACATATGCATTTTTATTTCAGGCTTCAACAAATGGGATTGCCAAATACCATGTCCCCAATAATAACAACAACAACAACCAACCAAGAAAGAATGCATCAACCACCTTGATTTAAATTCAGTTTTCAACATTCCATTACATTATTATTCTATTTTATGAATAGTTTCCTATGAGGACAAAAATGAACGTATTACTAAAAATATTATTCTCCAATATAAAGCATAATTCCTCAATACATATACTCTGTGATGATGATAGATAAATCTATTCACAAACTAAGAAAAAGTAATGAATTTCGATTATAGCAAATTCATCAGTTGGGAATAGTTGCAATATTGCTCTACCTTAGTTCAATCGAGCCTCACAAATTGTAAAAACAAAGATAATTATTTAAGGTGATTGTACTACAGAAAGATTTAACGAAAATATCAGTCAGCAAGCAAACCAACTGATCAAAAATTCAGACCAAACATGATACTTACAGAAAAAGAATGATATTCAAAATAATGACTTCCAAAAAAAAAACCTCCTCAACAGATCCATCAACCATTTCCTTTCCAGATTACATATCCAAATTCATCATCCAACCTTTCCATGGATTGAAATAATAAAACTGTTGGTCAATCCATGTCGGTCACACCCTTCCAAGATCCTAAACATAATGAAACCAATATTCATAGCAATATATAGACAGAAAGACACTCTTAATCCCTAAGAGTTAAGTAGAAGCCGGAGGAGAAGGAGGAGGAGGAGATGGGGTTGTCTTGCACAAACGAGCTCGCCCTTGCTACATGGCTCTCAATATCATCCAACTGCTCACCTTGAAATTGTACCAATACTGTCATGTCGAGAAACACTTGGTGCAATGCCAGTAGATTCTTCTCCAACTCTTTCATAGCATCATGCCTCTCTTGAATCTCATTGATGGTGTCAATAATTTGCCCCCTCCCTTGTTCTTGAATGGCTTTCTGAAGAAAGGTCTCACTCTCACTCTCACCTGCATCAAAGTGAAACTCACATCAAATTTGATTGCAAACCTAACTAAAACTTAAAATCGCTACAAACATATGCCTCACACTAGCAAACTCACACTAAGGAGAATCGCTAGACACATCGTTTCCATAGGTGATATTGTCTTACCACGAAAGTGCTGAAGAGATAACTTCACGGAGACGGTTAAAAGTCTCCATAGAATCCCTAAGCTTCTTCTTCAACCCGTTGACCACAGAACTTCTCGTCCTGTCCAAAGACGAACCCGGTCCACACCCCGGCAAATTCCGGTTCGCAGCATTAGATCGTTCCAGAGCCTCCAATTTCAGCTTCACCATCTTCGCTTTCTTCAAAGCCACAGAAACATCGTCGTCCATACGAGAACGCAACTCCTTCACTCCCTTAGCATCGTGAACCGTTTTGCTCTCTGTTCGTGACTCTTGTTTAGTTTTTGTGAAATTCCTTCGAGCTCTTTTAGATCTTCTTTTACGCCTTCTACATCGTCGAAGAATTTGTCGAGGTTTACTCTAGCTCCTGTTCCCGGACTTCCGCCGTCTGCCATCTCGATGACGTGGTAGCGATCCGGCGTGGCTTCTTCGCTTGTGTTGAAGATGAATCTGGAATCGGTGATTCTCATTGAACAATTCATGGAAACGGTGAAACGGCGAAGGGCGAGGTTTGAGTGTGGGAGGGAGAGAACAATTCATGGTGTGATCTGGAGAATGTGGCAGCGGAAGTGGTGGGGGAGAAAGTGAGGGATGGAGAGGATAACGAGGAAGAGAGAGAAAGTGGAAATTATATTCTATCCTTGCCCAGTCATCACTTTGGATATCCTAATTGGACAGTCAACAGGCCCAGTCAGCAACACCAGTAAAAGGGTGTGGTAAAAGATGGTTTTTGGTTTTATAAGGGATGGTTCAAAAAAAAAAACTTCAAGGGGGCAATATCAAATATCGCCCTAATGGCAGGAGGGTTTCATATAATTAACCGTTAACTCAATTACAAGTATTGCAATGAAAAGTGCTGTTGTATTGAATTTGTATGGCATGTAAGTAGCAGCTGAAAACCATAGTACATAACATGATGACTCTCAATGAAAAGTTTCCTTAAAAGGCAACATCACTAATGTTGCTTGCAGTCATAGATATTAAAAATAGATGCTCCATCCATAATAAATTTATTCACCGAAAACTGAACGACTTTGTAGCAGTTGAATTGTTAACTTTTAATTCTAATGGAAAAAAACTATTAACTAACTAATGAATTTAAACACTCCTTGTGCTAAAAGCCAATGCATATAAGTGATTCAAAAGTTCAGAATCAAAAAGACAGCATACAACAGCTATGAAAATCCAAATAAACTGTTCCAAGCAAGCCTTTTAACCGGTCATAGATATAGATTTTAACAGTATTCATAGAATCAACAAATACACCACACGATAAAATAAATAAAAAGTAAAACTTTGATTACTTGGATTAGTCTCTCTTTACACTAAGAAAAGGTATATGATATTACTCCCAAAATTTTCTTTCATGAAAAACCACTACATTCTTCAAAAAGAACCACGACATAACTGTCATCATCAACCAAATAAAAGTTTACATGTCGTAAGCTCATTGTGCATGAAGATAACTTCATAAACAGTTGGTTCTTTTCAAGGCAGGTACTCTTGATTGTCACAGTCTCTAGTACTTTTGAATGTTGCATTATATATTTTACAAATTTGGACTCACAGTAGTTAATGTCTTCTGAGTCCGTGAAACATTCAATGCTAAATGTTTTAAGCTTTGAGGAAAGACATTCTGGAACAATGGTGGGATTGGGTGAAACCTTCAAACATTCCGAACAAATATATGTTGCACCCAAACTATTCATAAATATCAACCGAATGTTAAAATGTTGAAGATTGGGAAAATGTGGGAATATTTCTATCAACGACCTGCACTCCCTCTTCAATAAGCTATGATAAAAAGTAAGTTCCATTCGAGTCAAATTGTGAAACATGGGAAGTGGTTTCCAAGTCATGCCCCATATCTGGGTGAGTTATACACAATAAAACATTAGAAATATATGCTCTAAAAAATAGTTAATTAATGTATCCTCAATGCAAAGAGTATAATGTCCAGAAGCGTAATATTCATACCTGTTCTATATGCAAAATTCTCGTCTTACAAATCATCGTCATTTGAATATCGGTATTATAACAAATCCTTACTTTAATCAAATTAGGTAAAGCATTCAAGTTTTTCATGGGATCAATTGATTTTTCGGGGATACGTGATTTTGCATTCAAATCTTCTAGTCTAGGGCAGCCATATAGAAACTTCACAAAATATTTAGGAGATTTGAAATCAACTCTATTCAAATGAAGAGTTTTGAGACAAGGAAAATCCACTTGACCAAAATCCCACATTTTTATGTTTTCCAATCTAAGAACTTGCAGCGTTTTACAATTGAGAATGCGAGGAGGTAATTTGATACAACGCGGTTTATCAGACATGTCGAAGTTAAGATTCTTGAGTCCTCGTTGCATCACAAATTTAAAAATTCTATTGAATTCCCTTTGTTGGAAGCGAGAAGAGCTGCCTAATTTGAAGGTAAACGATTGGATTGAAGTGTTTTTGTCTCTCAAAGAGAACATGATTGAATAAACAAACATGCGAAATGTCTCAAAGTCATTGAATGCTTTGTAATTGAAGTTGAGGGTAAGGATATAGTACCATACCGTTTTCCATCTCTTTGAGAGAATCATTGTGGTTGCAGCGAATTTGGTTGGAAGGAAAGAGAGAATGTGAGAGAGAATTGACTCCGGCATGTCACTAATTCTATCGACAGTAGGAATTGAACGGTCAGAAGACATGATCTCTAATGGTGAATGGAGCAAGCAAGCAAGAGTAGAGGATTAGGGTTTTCTGCAACAATATATAGGGTTTTGTGTTGTAATTCGTATGAGATCACAAAACCATATTAGGATTTTCTACTGTAACTAATTTATCAGATCATAAAAGTTAGGGCTACAACTTGTTTTATATAAGCGAAAGAACTGGTTTTGATAAAAAAAAGAACGAGGGAAGCTGTTGCTTTTTGATTTTTTTCTAATTATATCCAAAAATATATTATATTCAATTCTAAATAAAATTAGTAATAGTACAGCACAAGGAATAAAGAAGGATTTAATTGATATGAGAGTATAAAAAAGTTTTACACTGTTATTCAATAAAAATATAACATTCTGCCATGTCATTTAAATAATTTAAAATTTTCAGCCTGACTTGGCGGGATGCACGATCGTTATTGGTTGACAGTGTAAAACTTTTTTACACTGTCAGTGCATCACCCCTTTTCTCTTAAATCTAAATCAATTCAAATAAAAATATTAAATTGATTTTAAAATACTAAAAATTGTAAAATATATTGAAATCTATTAATGTATTTGAATGTCATCAATAGAAAACTGTTATATTTGAATCAAATATTAGATAAATTTTTTAAATTGGTTCAAACCAAATAAAACGCATGTATATATTTTCATAATTAATTTATTTTATTATGATATATTAGTAGAAGACCCGTGCGTCCGCACGGGTAACTTCGTTCATATTTTAGATTATTTGATGAGGGTTGATTGTTGTAGATTTATAATTGATATTATAAAATAACTAATATTTATAATTATGTAGCATATCACCAACATGAAAAATCCAATATGAATAATAACTATTAATATTTGCAAATATGACCAATACCTACAAATATTTATACAGAGGTAAAACCACCTACAATTAAGCTCAATTAAATGATATTATTAAAATACAAGTTGGTTTTGATTGTGTCATTTCAACCATGTTGCTATACTCAATAAACTATCCAAGTCCATTGTCTATCCATTAAAAGCATCCATCATTATTACATAATAAAGATGTAAATGCGGATAATCTATGCTTCGATGATCATGTAAGCAATGGACCAATAACATTAATTTTAGACTACATGTATTTTCCATAAATCTGTAAGGTTGTGAAACTTGTTCTAAACATTGTGCTATGCATCGAAGGGTATAGATTCTTTGGTGCATTGACTTTTCACCTTACAAAATAAAAAAAGTCAACGAAATAAGTATAAATATGTTGATCAGATTTATGATTTAATAAAATTAGTACATATGAAAATATATAATAGTTAATACTTCAAAGAATTTGAAAAGAAATTACAACGGGGTTGAACAAAGTGACAGATAGTTGAGATGGAACTAAGTGTTTGACACCCATTTAATTGTGATTGACAGGATATGTACTTCTGCACCATATGTTATATCTAGCTATACAAGCATTACTATATTGAGTGATGTTCATTTGTACTTTCCAAAATCATGATTGCTGAAAGGTGAAAATGTAATAGGTTGTTATAGAAAAATAAGTTGGCGCATAAAGCTGCAAGAAAAGAGAGAACAATACACATGTATCCATGAAAAAGTTTGTTGATGGAGACATGGTCTTATGTTGTCGTACGATAGGGTGCAGGTCAGCAGAAATCTGTTGAAGCAAGATTATTTCAAAAGATTAATGTAGGCCCTGCACATGAAGATTTACCCATAAGCGAGTTCCAAACCAGGACGGATCCACAAATTTCTTTAAGCGGGGGAAAAAAATATTATATTAAAAATAATTATATAAATATATTATTATCACTATTATTATTATTATTAGTCAAATTGCTTAATAACCAAAATTCATCTTTGAAATAAATAAATTATTGCAAAATTAAATTTCTTATTAAACAAACAGATATTAGTATCACTACCAACTAAAATACACTTATCGAGACATATTATATTAATTTATTAGTGATAAATTGATAGCATATTAATTGTTAAATAAATAGTTATTGATTAAAAATATTATACTACTTTATATCTCAAAAATAGATGACAACGTATTTTTTTTATTTGTCAAAATATATACTTTTTTACATAACATTTTTTAGTTGTTAGATGATTTAATTTTAGTTTTAATACTATAATTTAATTTAATTATTTTTTTAAATGATCAAGCAATTGTTTTACACTATTTTACGTTTAATTAAAAAAAACAACTTAATAGTTTTAGTAGGGGTCAGTCCTTAAATTTTAACAGTAACAAATATAAAACTATTTAATAGCTTGTAGTAATAATCTAGTTGGTATAAAGTTAGTTGGGGCAAGTTCCCCTAATGTATTAGACATAGATCTGTCTCTAGTTCCAAATACATATAATATAAGATAATGGAGACCAGCAATTTACAAAACCGTGTGGTGCAATTGGCTGTGTTGAAGCAACAAATATACAGAAGAGTAATTTGACACATGCATTACTGTAAAATCTTAATCAGTCAGTTCCAAATACATATAACATATTGTAGACTTAATAGATAAGTATTGACGAAGCAGTCTGTACTGGTTAGAAGCTAGCAATAAGATAGGCATTTACATATAAGATGTTGCTTAAAAAGTTGCAGCAAAAAGTGCTTAGTAGATAATCCTTGTATAAGATAGAGGAGTATGCATTAAACTTTAAAAAATAATATCATAAGCTATATCATAGAGAAATGAGCATGAGACATATTACACTGGTAATATTAGAAGTCTCAATTGTCCTAGAAAATATCAAAATAGAAGATAGCAAGCATCACATAAAATTATTATTAATATTCATCAAGATAGTTAGATAATAGAGTGAACATAATATATGATAAAGAAGATTAAAAAAATATAAGGCATCAAAAAACGATGATACTATGACATAACATGGATGGTGAGCTAATTAGAAGTATCAATACATATTACAGTTTGGAATTGAAATGAGATATGATTGTACATTTTTTGATATGTGTAAAGTTGGCCATTAATATGAAGTTTGGCACTGAATTTAGTAGTAGTTGCAAAGGTTTGTTGATGCGTCAATTAAGAAAGGTTGATGACATCTATTGGAAAATTAGATGAAACACCACATTGATTAAATTTGATAACAGCCAAATGACAAGTATTCATAATTTTATAATTATAATAGTAATCATAATTTTATAATTGTAAAAACAATAAACTAAGTGGAAAGTACAAATTCAAAATCTTATCATATTCATATGCTACAGAATATTCATTCTCACTTATTTGATTATAATTTTCACCACCATGTAGGCCCCTTAATTATATAAACACAGAAACATAATCGACGAAATGATATATAAAACATTCAACATACAAAAACATGCATGAACATGAATTCTAACTAACTAACTAACTAACCGTTGTCAAGGAAATGGTTTTCTTTCAAAGCACTGTGACCGGATGTTTCCATCATAAGATGTGTTTCAATTTAATCTTTATTAAGATAAACTCCTTTGTCGATGACGTTTCAGTAACCAACGTGATACGAGCAATGGTGACCGCCTCTATCGGTTATAAACTTTGTGAGTGACATACTTGTATCTAGCATCAGTCACAATGGTTGAACCTGAATTTTCTTTCAGTACAATGGCAGACATGAGAGCAATGAGCTTATCCCCATTTATCGCGTTCCCTTTGTTATCAACTACACCGCTTCTGTCAACATCATAACAAATAAAATATAAAATAAAAACTTCAGAAATCAGTACATGAACGCGGTCTGAGCCTCTGTTAATTTAGCAGCAGCAGCGAGTAATTCAGCAGATAGTATTGCAGGACTAATAACCCTGGAGAGAAATAAAGAGTTAACTAATTATTTAGAGATAAAAAGAAAGGAACTTCAAAAACAGATGTCAACAAAATAACTAAACAGAATGACAACCTTTTTCTAGGACCAACAGAATGATCCTCAGAAGCTTTTGTTGAACCGACGTCTTCCATCTGTTCTGTTAGAACTGAACATGTTTCAAGCAATGCAGCAGAAGGATCAGCTAGATTATTCGTGAGATGCATATAAGATTGAATTAGAGGGCCAACAACATCTAAAGTAGGGGGAGCTTTAGAAGGCAATAAAAAATCTCTATCTCCATTTTCCTTTAGAAGACAATACCATATCAATTCAAACAAGTCCTAAGAACCAATAACAAAAAATCATTTAGGGAAAAAATTATACCATTAACAAAATGAACCTTACAATTAATGAATAATAATGTTTGAATTACAAAAGCAACACACACATACCAAATGAGCAATCTTAGGACCTACACCTAGAAGTTAGAGTAGTTCCTCAATAGTATTAGGTATGTCTCCATTATATTTTGTTAGACAAACATGAACCATTTTCTTCAAGTTACTGGTTTTTCTTATATAAAACGCAATCTGTGAAAAGAATACCCGAAAGTATAAGCATAGATATTCAATTAATAGAACACAAAAATGAAATAAAATTAAATTAAATTAGCATGCTAACATTTTATAGAAATACTGGAAGGATCAAAGGTGGCATCCTTAATTTTCCACCAAATCCAAATTATTTTAATCGTACAAGAAATCAACTATCAAATATGTCATGTCATTCTTCATGTTAACAACCTTTATACATGTTGTTCATGGTGGCATAATGTTCATAAAATTTGTTAACTAAAATAGAGAAAATATTTAGTAAACATTAAGTAACTATAAAATTAGATGTAAGTTGTCATATATGTGAATAAAATTACCTCAATCAAGGAATCCGTTCACACTATGCATAATAGATTTCTTAACTACTGTGGCTTGTCTTGTAACGAAACAGAAGCTTCCCTGCAACACATATTGAAAGTTCACGGTACTCATGCTTTTTTCCTTTAAATATCACACCTGGAATATCATGTACAATGAAAATAAATCCAGCTAAATTCACTATTTTGGGAAGAATTCGGCGGAGACCTTTCATCGAACACGTCTATAATACATATACAGAAGCAAAATCGAAAAAGAATTCGGAGGAGACCTTTCATCGAACATGTGGTGAGCAAAGCGCAAAACGTTGATAACAGTTTCAATCCTTCTACAATTCACAAACCACAATCTAAGCATCAGTCAACAACAAAATAACAACACAGCAATTAATCCGTAACAGAAATTACACAAAAAAAAAAGAATAATACTCGCCGAAAAAGCTGAATTCACAGACAAAAGAAATTTTTGAACCCAACCACCACCTCCGGCCGCAATTTTGTTTCTTCCATAACCCTCTGATGCCACGAGTATGAACACGACCATTACTCCAGATCATGACTCCCCTTGCGGGAATCGCGTGTCCACCTATTACGCGTCGCCACCTATGACCGTTTTCGTCAGAAATGAAAATGAAGAAGAAATTGCACTTACATGTGAACCCTACAAGGAACCGGTCAAATGAGAAAAAGAATTTAGGAATAGTGAAAATTTGAACTATTCGTTGGCGCCTTAATTGTTCAGACATTGTATATGTTCAGACATTGTCATAATATCAAATATAAAAGGTATCCAATTCCACTCACCTTAATAAATAATCCATCAATATTTTACAAATTAAAACAAATTCAAAACCATTTTGGCTAGAAAATTTTCTGATACCAAGTTCTACCATCAAACAGAACTTTGCCTTTTTATGTGCTCTTACCATATCTTCCCAATACAAAAGTTATAATTGTTTTTTCCATTGATAAATGTCAAGTAAATACACAGTTATATCTTGCACATGTCTTCCCAATACCATGCAAACCAATTTTACACTAACGTTCAATGAAAATCCATTGTTTTGCCATGTCACTCTACTTTCGTGAAATGGATATAAACTACATATTTGCACATCCTATACAAAATGGTTGCTCACAACCATCAAACTCACAAGTTAAGAAAAAAATGCTTCTTCTAATACAAAGATTTTCCCCAATGAATATATAAATTTTATATGCAAAAATAGAATGTGCAATAAAATTAAGAAACAAAAACACTGATAGCTCATCTACTTTATGCAACAAAAACCTCATTTTCACATGTGATGGTACAACTTCTGCTAATACTCGAGGGATGTTTTTCGGCTTAAGAAAGATGTTAACTCGATAGATAACTAACTGTGATAGTACATTTGCAAAGAAAATGTTCCATATAGTAAACAATAATACTTTAGTACATGCAATTTTTTCTATCCGACTCCATGAAATGTATCTTTACCAAGATGAAAGCATAATCATGGTTGGTTGAACAAAGGAAAGAAACTGTTGATGAATCAAACTTAGAAGGCATCCTGTTATAACTTGGCTCACAACTGACCTGCAAACAAATATTAGTCAATTCTACTTCAATTTGAATAGATTATATGCCTAAAAACTCAATTAATGTAGCACCGACACCTCTTAAAAGCTCAATTAATTTATTCTTTTTTTTTTCAAATTATTACCCGTGTCCACGAATAAGTGTCGGTGTCGGGTTTTCGGGGTCCTTGATTCATAATATTACTTACAGTCTTAGTATACCTTTCAAAAACGGGAACAACATTTCCAATTGACCAAGATGAGTAAGACATTGTACTATTGTAATAAACGATTATTTAGTAAATTTCCTCTCATAATAGCAGTATTGTATCAGAAAAAGGCCAAAATTATATTGCAATAAACGAACAGGCATAAGATATGCCAAACAAATCCACAAACATACCAAAAGCAAATAAAGATATATAGCCTATAATGCCACCAAAACAACACCACAGAAAACCAATACCAACCATGACAGAATTCCTGAACCAGACAAACCAACTATCAGATCCAACTTACTTCTTAACACAACCAGAAAACTATAACAAATACGATAGAAATATAGAACTAAATACCCTGCAATTCCTACTGCCGACCGACGTAAAGGAGCACAAACGATGCAATCGACCGAGCTCAAATCCAAAAATTCCACCCATCAGCAACCAATAACACCCAAGCTCAAATTGACTACCATAATCCAAGCCAACAGAAAACACAGACGGTTGGATTCGAATAAAACTCTAGCAAATTGATACTACCGCCAGAATTGTCTTCAACTGATGCCAAACTGTAAGGTGTAGTCTATAAAGTTTAAAATAAGCAAGCATATAGTAATTTTATAAACTTTAAAATAAGCAGGCATAAAATTCATAAACTTTATAAACCCAAACTTTAAAGTTTATAATATATCACTGCATCATATAGTAATTTTATAATATGTTAAAATATAGTAAAATGATGCATTACTATAAACTTTAAAATTGATATTACTATAGAATAACTAAATTATAAATAAGCATACATATTCAAATTTAGAAAGATATGAAAACATAATACAGTATGAAAACATTTAGAAAGATAGACACATGACTAATAAAGTCATTGAAGCATTTTTAAACTAATAAAGACATGGAAGCTTTTTGACAAACCTTGATGAAGTATGAGTTGCTGACAAGTCCTTGCTTGTGATTTTCCTAGGACAACATAGTTGATAGAATAACATCAGACAAAATTGCTCAAAACATTAAAAACATTTTACACAAATATTGTTCCAAGTAAGCTTGAGATATACTTTTATTATGTCAAAATTTGAAAGATTCACTCTGGATGCAGGGGCTAAAATCTCAATGCAATGACAAAAGTTTATTCTAACAGCAGACAACCAGGACATGATATACTTTAAAACTCCATATTAAATAGGATACACACCACTCCTCTTTAATCTGATATACTTTTGAAAATCAGTACGAGGTTTAGTGCCATAGCTCTTTTTATTCTGCTCCTCATAATTAGTAATCTGTTTGATAAGATTAAAAAACATGGCAAAAATGGAATCAAAATTCTTATGGAATAAAAAAGTAATTAAACAATGAACTTGAGAGGAAAATAAACATACTGTAGGAAGATCTTCTAATGCATCTTTAAGCAAAACTGCATCAGACAGCTGATGCTTTTCTTCAGGAGGATATGTGACTGTAATTTCCTGCATTACAATATCAGCCAAACCTCATTGATCAAACTTTACATTACAACTTAAAACCCATTCTTCATCTAAGTTACCAATCATAAAAAAGAAAGAAAAACACACACTCGGATCTCATAAGGCTACACGAAGCATAAATAAATGCAGACACATGAATAACACTCACCCGACCACATTGGGTTTTTGAAATAAACAACTTGCCCAGATTTCCCTGTAAAAGAAAGAAGCCACACAAAGAAACAATAGATAGTTATGAATGGAATGAAAACGGCAGCACATATGAAAGAACATAAATGTAAAAAGATGGTAATGACCAGAGGAAGTTTGAAATTCTGAGAACCACCCAGAAACAACAGTAGAGTGACAGTTAGACTCCAACTCAGGTGCTGAAGCCATGGCTTTCAAACAACAGGAAGGAATTTCCTTGTCCAAGCCATTCCTGTTACTCTCCTTCCCATCCATATCTTCTGGCATAGGGCCTGCAACACATGAAAACCTTCATCAGTTAGAGGCTGCAACACTGATTTTAGACATTGAAATAATAAGGACTATGTCCATGATTCTAACTTGAAATTACCTGGTATGGATTTATAGAATGTGTCACTGACAAGATCATTGTGTTTGCGAAGAAATGAGGCTTGTCCGGCATAAGCGAAAATGAGAGCAGGATAAGTAACACAAGACATACTTACTTGTATAGACCGAACTGTGAAATGTCCAACATCAGCAAATAATGCTTCAGCTCCTGCAGAAATAAAACATTCCCGTCAAATCTAGATTCTAGAGTTGATAAAAAGTGATTATTATTAGTATAAATGATATGATTAGGAACCTGTTGTACAGAGGACAATGCCACCAAGAGAAATCCAAGCTTCTTTTTTATTCCTGATGAAATAATATACTATGTATTTTGGATTTAATGCTTTTATAACTGATGCATCAAGCACGATGAAATTGTACAGGCCAATACCGGCAATGAGAATGAACCATATACAGATTATGGGAGCAAAAGTGTAACCAACTTTATCAGTTCCGAATCTCTGAACCATGAAAAGGCCAATCAAGATTACCACTGATATCAGAACAATTTGATCTGCATATCCGCGCAAACAACACAAACCAAAATCATTGATTAAGAACTATCTAAATTCATAACATGTACCTAAATCATAAAACAAGAGTACCTTCAGCAAAAGAATTGCCAATAACATGTCAAACTATCAACAATTACAAATAATAAACCCTAAATTTAAAGAGTAAAGAACTTAGCGAACGTTACCGATGCGAGGGCGACGATGGACTACATATCCTTCACAAACCTTCACCAAATACCAAAACCATCAAAAACCCTAAAAGAGTAAATCAGAATCTGACCCACTCGCCATGAAAAAATGAAGAAACAAACACAGGTTAAACCTCAACAATAAATATAAACAAAAAAAACCAGAGAAAACGAATACTTAACCAGATTATTACGACATGAAAGTATGCCGAAATCAGACCACAACCCACGCCCAAATCTCCATCTTCTGCAGTTGTAGTTGAAATCGGAACCATGACAATGAGCATAAGAAGAAATATTGAGGAAGGAAGAAGAAGAAAAATGGAGAAAATGGAGAAAGAGATAGGGAGAGGGTATGAGAAAGAGAGAATTCTGAGACGAGAAAGAGAGAGAATTCTGAGAGAAAGAGGGAAGAAGAGGGTACGAGAAAGAGAGAGAAGGTGAGAGAAAGAGGGAAGGTGAGAGTGAGAGGGAAATGGTAAGAATTTTTCAAAAATCTTCTGCCACTTGGCAATTTGGGGTGTTTTGATTGGGTAATGAATTATGAGTTAGTGAATTACATAAAAGGGCATGTGATTATGGGTTAATTTGAAATTAAGTAAAGGGCATTGGAGGTGGTTTGGTAGTATATTCCAATTATAGGTAGTTAGTTGATTATATAAAGTTATTATTTAATAATATTTTTTTTTAAATTTTATTTATTAGTTTACTAGCGTCCAAACGGGCACTCCGTTTGTCCGCTTTTTTATTACGCTAACGTGTTAAAATATAAACGGGTATTGAACAAATTTCCACGCCTTAAAAATTTTGGAGGACCTTGTACATAGGCGAAATCTTGTTAAAAAAACCAAATTGTCACTATTTTAGAAGTGAATTTTAAATTGATTTTAAATTTAACTTCCTTTTTAATAAGGATCATGGGATAGTGGGGATAATGAATCGTTGAGATTTATTCTTATATTTCTTCTTTTTACATTTTCTTACTAATAAGCATTTTTATTAAATCTTAAGAATATATTAGAAATTAATATTAAATTGTTATTAAATTCTTCAATACAAACAAATAAAACGAGAAAAAAAAAGAGATTACACATAAATCTTATATGAAAAAAGTGTATTTTTTTTCTTTCAATAGTAATCAATGATGCTTGAAAAAAATATAGAAAAAAACAATATTGTAAACAAATATATCATTATTGTAAGTTGCTATCACTACTACGAAAAACCCATTTAACAACTGTTGGGAATGACATATAATGACGCGGGCGAAGGCGTTGTTATGTAGATTGTCGTTGTAAGTTCGCGGTTTCTACAACGGTCTGGAAACCGTTGTTGAAAGGCAGGACGCGCGCCATATATCACAACGGTTATGATAATAAACCGTTGCGATACATACACTTAAGTTCTGGGTTCGAAACCCATCAGTAGCGAGTTTATATAAAACATAAATTACTTATGATATCGGTTACAATATATAACCGTTGTTGTAAGTACCCTAAGTTTATTATATTAAATGTAGATTGCTTGTTTTCCAAATACCTCACTAAATAAATATACATGGATTAAATTTGATGAAGATGTCTATAATCTGCAAATTAAACTGTTCTTGAAAACCAACTTAAACAAAACAATGTTGTTTTTTGATTGCATTCGTCTCATCGTGCATTTCACGCTCTTTTACATATATTGTGGTTCATTGATCTGACTCCTTCGATATATCGCTATCTTCGATTATAGTTAAATTTCCATAAGATAAACAAGACATTGGATAATTTGCCTCATCTTTGATTTAACTATATTGGAAGATGGCGATGCATCTAAGGAGCGAGATCATTATACCATAATCTATATATAAAAGAACGTGAGATAAATGATGAGAGGCATGCAATCAGAAAACAACATTGGTTTGCTTAAGTTGGTTTTCAAATACAACTTAATTTGCAGATTATAAGTATCTATGTCAAATTAACTGAATGTATTTTAAGCGAGGGTTAGTGAAACAAACAATCTACATAGAATATAATAAACTCAAACAAAATTCTATACCAGATCCAGATATTATAAACTCATATAATACGCTTGCTTCCACCAGCATCATCACACTGTATCATCCCCTTAACCTGAAAGGAAACAAAGCAAACTTCAAAAATGAGCATCCTCAGTTGAAAACAAACCCTAAAACCATAATCCAGTGATGAGTAAAGAGAGGAACAGGAATAACGCACCTTTTAATGAAACTAATCGCGGAACAAGATTCAATTATGATGTTGAACTAGTTTGGGAAGCCATGAAAAAGAAATATAAGGAGGAAGAAGCTTACACAAAAGCTTCATACTTCTTATACTTCTTTTCATTGCTTCTAAAACTAGGTAAAGTTTGCTTACACTGTTGTTTCTTCATTTACTAACATCTTGTTCGTGATGCTATGAAGAAAAGGTACAAGGTGGATGAAGTTTCCATCATAGCTTCATGCTTCTTATACATTTTTCCATAGCAACACAAACATTATGACGTTTCCAAAGTATGGTCTTTGTTAAGGTAGTGAAAACGAATCTAAAAAAATGAGAACAATCAACAAAAACAACATGCAACAAACGAGATAATGGGAAATATCTAACAATAGATGGAAGAAGAAGAATACCTTAATGTATGAAGCACAAGATTCACGACTAATGGTGAAAACGAAGAGAAAAAATGGGTTCTAGGGTTTCACTTTGAAGGCAACGGCGTTACTGTCAATTAAGTGAAAGTTATTTCGCTTATATATGGGTAAACTATTTCACAACGGTTAACAATAACAACCATATAGATATGTATTTATTTATTATAAATATATCACTACGGTTTACCAGAATAACCGTAGTGATAACCCTTTTATCTGTGAATTTTAAAATAAATAAAAACCGTATACATAGGTATTTATTTATTATAAATATATCACTACGGTTAACCAGAAGAACCGTAGTGATAACCCTTTTATTTATGAATTTTAAAATAAATAAAAAAGAAAAGGTGCGCCTTAACTTCTAACTTAATGCATCTGCAGTTTAAACATCAACAATGTAATTCGAACCCTAATTCAACTATTACGTTTCATAACAAAGTAAATATTAAACATAAAGGAGACAAAAAAACATAACATCTTGATATTTCCAGAAAATATCTCTGATTTCAGTTTGTTCTTCAAATTCTTGTTCTTTTTCTTTAAATCCTCATACAAAACCTTCAGATAGCCCATAACTTCCAACTCTGACTTCATAATGCTCTCATCGTCATTTCCATCTCTTTCTCCCACGTCTTCATCCCATATGAACAAATTACTTGTTTCATCGCTCCTCCAAAATGGACATCTCCAAAAAAGCATTCCTTTATTTTGTCCCTTCTTGCATTGATACGAAACCATACGACCATCATAACCACAAAAATTTCCAGATCGAGATTTTACACTGGAACAAGACGTAGAAACACCTTTGGATGATTTTGTCTTCAAATGTGACATTGCAACACCTTAAAGTAGAACACTTTGTTGTTGTTGTTGTTGTCTTCTTCCCGATAATGGTGACGGCGTTGGTGTTAGGGTTGTTTCAATGGATAAATTGATATATATACTTGGTGTTTAAAATACATAAAAAGAAGCTTCAATTTATAACAACGGTTTTGATAAATATCCGTCGTGATATCCTTATTAGTTTTTAGTTAAATATTAATAAAACTTAAAAAGGGAGCATTTACATCAAAGGGATAAACTATTTGAGGGCGATGAGGTTCGAACCCATGATAAATATCCGTCGTGATATGCCGTTTTAAACCTGGCGTTGTTGTTTTGCCGTTTGCTAGTAGTGTATTAAGAATTTAATATTAATACATTAGAAAATAGTAACACAATACATATGTGTTTTAAAAAAGAATAAAAAATGAATAGGGAGAGAGGAAATTACATATAAGTGACAAAAACAGAAATGTAGAATAAGAGCTATTATCCTTTATTTACCTCTAACAAACCATCAATTATGAATGTGTTTAATTTGACTGTCACCACTCACTATCACTGGATGAATCGTATTCTATCTTCGACTTGTATTTGTGTTGTTTTAAGAACTTATAAATTGAGAGGTTATAAATTCTTGTAAAAAAAACTTATAAATTGGGAGATTGATAAAAAAAAAAGGGAAAACCAATTACACACGTCTTTTGTTGGATTGCCATTATTTTCTTGAAAAAATCCTGCACCTTTTTACTATCTTTTATTGGATTGGCATAATCCTATTACATAAGAATATATTAGAAAGTAATAAATAAATTCATTTCAACACAAAAGCAAAAAACAAATAAAATACTATTTTGTTTTCTCCCTTATCAAACCTGCAATGATCCCTATCTGTAATCTAGATTTTTTTTTTAATTTTGTTCTTAACTTTATCTGTCACCAAAATCATACTCCACCTTCTTTAATCTTACATAATCCACTAAATCGTGCAATTCAGTACAATACAATTTCATATTTCCTGCAAGAATCAATATTAAAATCCATTAATCATTCAATCAAATGTCCCATAAATTGATGAAGAACCAGAGAGTTAGGGGAGGATGAAAGAGAAAGTGTAACACCCCCTTTCTATACCCCCAAATAATCACATAAATCATTTAAGCACATATTAAAAATTTCGCTAGAGTACTATTAAAACATGGCATAAAAGAGGCATGTCACATCATACGCAATTATACAACATACAACACCTGCCCAAAACATTGATATGCAACAGTGGGGTAACTTTGCAACAGAGGAACTTTGTCCTTACACCCACATTTCAATATTTAGAATAAAAGCGGAAAATCTAAACATTGAACCACATTCAAACATATATACAGAGATATATACTTCACCAAGTATTATCCACCAACATAATTCATGTTTACATCAACACCTATCCACAAGATACATGTACAAATGTATCACAAAAGAATAATATACATCCTAGCTACCCGGTGCTACATATCAGAGCCAACCGACCAAAAGAATAAAGACACGCTTCACAAAAAGACCTCCAGCATACCTACTCTGCAATGCCTCATAGAGCATCATAAAACAACAGAAGGGTGAGAAATATTATCATAATAACAATGCATATAATTATATATATAAACATAAAAATATACATATTCCACATTCTCACCGCAATTCACCACAACTCATTACCGTTCATCACAATACACCCATATATATTACAATGTATATCTATATATCAACCAAGCATATTCATCATGCATATTTTCACAATTCCCAATCATTCCACATAAACATACACAATTATGTTTACTCAACAACACATCATTATAAAGATGATAAATGCAAGTCATAGAGACCAACTCACGACTCTATGCAAATGCAATGCGGTACCGACTCAATCATCTCAAGTTCACTCAAGACTTCTGCTGGAACCATCGCTCGTTACCAAAGTAACTCCCCGTCGGGCCTACGATGTTCACCCATTGCTCACACCCCACATGGGCACACAATGTTTATGGATCGCTCACACCCCACCTGGGCACACGACCCGATGGCTCACACCCCACACGCGGGCACATGATCTGATTGCTCACACCTTACCTAGGCACACAATCCGATTGCTCACACCTCACATAGGCACACAATCGTTCGTAATCATCGCTCACACCTCACATAGACACACGATGTTACCACGGATTCTCATTAGAATCGCTCAACACAAGAATGTATTTCATGATGCTTCACATGCAAAATGACCCAAGACATTCTTGAAATGCATACATATTCACAATATATTCATGCATTCATCTCATACAATCACATACAATCTACATACATGCACATCAATGCACTATTGTATGATTCACATTCAAACACACCGTCAAAACGGTAAAAGTCGCTAAATAGCACTATTCCCGACTTTTCAACATAATAAAATCGGCCAACAGTTTCCACACCATCATAATCCCAAGGTACAACTCAATAGCTTTCCAACGATATAAAGAACGCCTAAATCGGAATTACGGTTCGAGAATTACGAATTTTTAAAAGAAAAGAAAATTATATGTAAAAAAAAACAAAAGCGCCCGGCGACAGGAAAGTTTCACCCGGCGACGCTTCATTTTCGCCTTCGCTTCGCCCGACGAAGAAGGGGCGAAGGAAATCCCCACAAACGTGAACCAAACCAGTAGCTTGACACCCTCTCGCCTCTCAATTTCGCCCGGCGAAGGCACGAACCGCCCGGCGCTCTGGGCATTTCGCCCGACGCTTCACACCAGAAGCAGAATTTCTGCTTCGTTTTCACTGTTCCAAACCCCTCAAAAACTCCATTTTCTCCCCCAAATTACTTCCATCAGCAAAACAATTAATAGCAATGGTTCATAAACATAGGGAGATCATACAACACAAATTATATCGATTTCTATCCGCGAAAACATCGATTTCTACCATTTTCTACACAAATGGGTTTATACCAAAACTCATGAAAATCGACAAAATCAACAATACAATCATACATAATCGTACACATTGCTAAGATAACAAGATTTCACACCCTTACCCGGATTCCAAACTCGCTAATTGATCGATCTTGATGATTTTCCTAGTTTTCCCAAACTTTCTCCTCTTCTTTTCTCTTCTTCCTTTTTCTTTCTCTTCTTTTTCTCTAATTCTCTTTTCTTACTATTTTTCCTTCTATTTCTTTTCTCTCATTTTCCAAACAATCAATTAATTCATTTTTCCCACAAATTCTAATTCCACTTAATTTCTAATTTACCATTAATTGAGAAAAGTCTAAAATACTCTCCATTCTAATTTCCCCGAAAACTCTCAAAACGGTAAAATAACATTTAACACACCAAATTCACAATTAAAATAATTTATCACCCAATTAAAATAAAAGACTCCACATAATTGGGAAATAATCAAAATCGGGGCGTTACAACTCTCCCCCACTTTAGAAATTTTCGTCCTCGAAAATAATACCTGATTCAAACAACTCCGGATACGACTCTCGCATCCCACTCTCTAGTTCCCAAGTCATATTGCCTTCCGCAACGCCTCCCCACGCTACCTTCACAAGCGCAATATCCTTGCCTCTTAGCTTCTTAACTTCACGGTCCAAAATCCTAACCGGTAAAGCTTCCACCGTAAGGTTATCTCTCACTTCAACCTCGTCCATAGGAATAACATGTGACGGATCCGGAACATACTTCCGAAGTTGCGAAACATGGAATACATCATGTAAATTCGAAAGGTTCGGAGGCAACGCCACACGGTAAGCCACAAAACCAACTCAGGAAGTAATCTGATACGGACCAATAAAACGAGAAGTTAACTTCTTCGACTTCAAATCACGACCCACACCCGTAACCAGTGTAACTCTAAAAAATACATGGTCGCCTTCTTGAAATTCAAGATCTTTCCTTCTCTTGTCATGATAGCTCTTTTGCCTACTTTGAGAAGCTCTCATCTTCTCCCGAATAAACTTCACTTTCTCCGTCGTTTGTTGTACCATCTCCGGTCCAACTATTGTTCTCTCACCCGTTTCATGCCAACACAAAGGTGTTCGACATCTACGACCATACAAAGCCTCAAATGGTGCCATACTTATACTCGAATGAAAACTGTTATTATAAGTGAATTCAATCAACGCCAAATAATCATCCCAAGCACCACCTTGCTCGAGCACACAAGCACGCAATAAATCCTCCAACGATTGAATCGTCCTCTCGGTTTGACCATCCGTTTGTGGATGATAAGCCGAGCTCAATCTTAGCTTAGAACCCAAAGCCTTTTGTAAACTCTCCCAAAACCTCGATGTAAATCTAGGATCTCTATCCGATACTGTACTCTTAGGAACTCCATGTAACTTCACCACCACAAGAATATAAATCTCAGCTAACCTCTCCAAAGGATAACTAATATCAATCGGAATAAAGTGAGCAGATTTAGTAAGCCTATCAACAATTAACCAAATAGCATTATGACCTCTTTGTGTATTCGGCAATCCCGTAACAAAATCCATCGATATACTATCCCATTTCCATTCTGGAATATCCAACGGTTGCAAAAATCCACTAGGTTTTTGATGTTCCACCTTAGACTTTTGACAAGTTAAGCATGCATACACAAATTGAGCAACATCTCTCTTTAATCCGGACCACCAAAAGATTTTCTTCAAATCTTGATACATTTTGTTCGCTCCCGGATGAATACTTAAGTTACTTCGGTGCCCTTCATCCAATATCATCTTTTTCAACTCTACATCATCGGGAATACAAATACGACCACGGAATCTCAAAACTCCAAAATTATCAACCTTGAAATCCTCATTCTCATTCAACATCAAATCAACGAATTTCAAGTCCAACTTTTGCTTTTCACCTACCGTGGCAAGAAAATCATTCGTAACATGTAGCATACCAAGTTTCACACTTCTCGGCGTCATTTCACAAACTAAACTCAAGTCTCTAAAATTCTCCAAAAGTTCCCATTCTTTCATCATCAATGCGGACATATGTAACAACTTCCGACTTAAGGCATCGGCCACCACGTTTGCCTTACCCGGATGGTAATTCAAACCAAAATCATAATCCTTTAAAAGTTCTAGCCACCTCCTTTGTCTCATGTTCAACTCTTTTTGATCAAATAAATATTTCAAGCTTTTGTGATCACTAAAAACTTCAAATCTCGCACCATAAAGATAATGCCTCCATATTTTCAAAACAAACACCACGGCCGCTAACTCCAAGTCATGTGTAGGATAATTCTTTTCATGCACTCTCAATTGTCTAGAAGCATACGCCACAACTTTTCCATCTTGCATCAAGACACCACCTAAACCTGTCAATGAAGCATCACAATACACAACAAATGGTTCATTAGGATTAGGCAAAATCAAGATCGGAGCCGTTGTCAATCTTCTTTTTAACTCATTGAAACTCTCTTCACAATGAATATCCCAAATGAAAGCCCTTCCTTTACAAGTCAATTGCGTTAACGGGAGTGCCAACTTCGAAAATCCCTCTATAAACCTCCGATAATAACCCGCTAAGCCTAAAAAGCTTCGAATCTCCGTAACCGACCTAGGAGCCTCCCATTGCATCACCGCATCAATCTTGGATGGATCAACGCTAATACCACTACCGGAAATAATATGTCCAAGAAAACTTACTTCCGACAACCAAAATTCATATTTTGACAACTTAGCATACAATTGTTTCTCTTTCAAAATTTGCAACACAATTCTCAAATGCTCTTCATGCTCCTCCTGAGACTTAGAGTAAATCAAGATATCATCGATGAACACAACCATAAAACGATCCAACTGTTCATGAAAAATACGATTCATGTATTCCATAAACACACCCGGCGCATTAGAAACCCCGAATGGCATCACGAAATATTCGTAATGACCATACCGTGTCCTAAAGGCCGTCTTTTGAATATCCTCTCCTTTCACACGAATCTGGTGATATCCCGATCTCAAATCAATCTTGCTAAAAACATTCGCACCAACCAATTGGTCCATCAAATCATCGATCCTTGGAAGCGGATACTTGTTCTTAATTGTCACTTTGTTCAATTGTCGATAATCAATGCATAACCGCATACTCCCGTCCTTCTTCTTTACCAACAATACCGGAGCACCCCAAGGAGAAACACTTGGTCTTACAAATTCCTTGTCCAACAAGTCATTCAATTTCTTTTTCAATTCTACCAACTCCGATGCTGACATACGATACGGTGCCATCGAAATCGGTCTAGTACCTGGAACTAGATCAATAGAAAATTCAACTTCTCTTTCCGGTGGCACATCCGTAATATCCTCCGGAAACACTTCTGGAAATTCACACACCACTGGGAACACATCAAGCTCAACTTTATTCTCCACCGACAATGATGCAAACAAACCAAACAATTGAGCTTCGTCCGCTAAAAGTTTCTTCAACTCTTTAGTGGATAGGAAACTCTCAAATTCATCATCTTCCAAAGAAGGAAACCTTACTAACTTGTGATAGAAATCTATATGAACTCGATTAAATTGCAACCAGTTCATACCCAAGATCACGTCCAAACCCACCAACGGTAAACATACTAAATCCATCTCAAAGTCTTTACCATAAATGGTCAAAGGACACATCAAACAAACCAAAGAAATAGTTACTGACCCCATTGCTGGAGTATCAATAACCATCTTACCATCCATCAGAGACAACACAAGATTTAAACGCTTCGCACATTCAGACGAAATAAATGAATGAGTCGCTCCAGTATCAATAATAGCGACTAAAGGAGTACTATTAATAAAGCAAATACCTTTAATCAGACGGTCCACACTAGTAGTTTGAGTCCCCGCCAATGCAAACACCTTTCCGCCCGCTTGAGCTTGTTTCGGCTTAGTACACTTAGTACTAATGTGACCCACTTCTCCACAATTGTAGCACCTCATCATGTTCCTTCTACAATCTGTAGCAGCATGCCCAGTACCTCCACAATTAGAACATTTCACCACTGGCTTCCTACACTCAAATGATTTATGACCCAGTTCACCACATTTGTAACACCTAATAACACCGGAACCTCCTCCTCCAGACCTCCTATCAAAGTTTCCCCTATGCTTGCCCTTATCAGCGGGTGTCACATAAGGTCCACTTCTAGCTTGTTGCTTTCTGTAACACCCCAATTCCCATCGCGAATAAATAATACATAAATAAAATCAGAGTAACTAAAAAGTTATTTTTCTGACAGAAACAAGGATGTCACATTTAAATAAACAAAATATCATCCCTGCTCATAAGTTTGATACATAGCATAAAATAGAATACCCTCAATTGGGAAACTTTTCCATAAAAAGGTAATGCCAAATATATTCAACAATTATATACATAAATAACATAATCGTTTCCCCGACTCCCGTGCTACGTATCAGAGCAGACACCAAGACCGATAACAGAACGGAGGGCTAGTCTCCACAAAAGACCTCCAGCAACTCTAATCTGCAATGCCTCATAGAGCATTATAAAACAGCAGAAGGGTGAGAAATAACAACTAAATCAAGATTGTATAATAATATGCAAACACACATTCAAACACATGTATAAATCATCTCACCCATACCATCACATATACTAACACATATAGCATACCACAAATACAACATACCACACATAATAAATCAAATCATGATTTTTCCACACATAACGCATCCATTCACAATTCTCACCACAATTCATCACAACTCACTCATATACATCGCAATGTATATATGTACAAAACCAAGCATATTCATCATGCCCAATTCCACAATTCTTATCACTCCACATAAACATACATATTTATGTTTATTCACCAATGCACAAATATAGAGATGATAAATGCAAATCATAGAGACCGACTCACGACTCTATGCAAATGCAATGCGGTACCGACTCAATCATCTCAAGTTCACTCAGGAACTTCTGCTGGAACCATCGCTCGTTACCAAAGTAACACCCCGTCGGGCCTACGATGTTCACCCACCGCTCACACCTCCACCAAGAGAGGCACACGATTTTTATGGATCGCTCACACCTTCACCAAGAGAGGCTCACGACCCGATCGCTCACACCTCCACCAAGAGAGGCTCACGATCGTCTACAACCATCGCTCACACCTCCACCGAGAGAGGCTCATGACTCGATCGCTCACACCTCCACCAAGAGAGGCTCACGACGTTGTAGCGGATTCTCATTAGAATCCCTCAACACAAGAATGTACATCATTATGCTACACATGATAATGACTCAAGACATTCTTGAAATGCATACACGTATACAAACATTGTTATACATTCATCTCTTACAATCACATACAATTCATCAATATGAATTATTTCACCATCTTTATTCATGCATTAGAAATCAATCCAACAATGCATTTTCTTGCCATACGGCCACCAATTAGCATACATTGAACTTCACGTAAGCAATTCATTTTCACACATACATGTAATCATAAACATGCATATAAAACCAATTACAACATATCACATTCATTTGCCTTTCGGCCACACTTTATCATCACAACATGTCATCACATGCACTATCATTACACAACATCATACAAGGCATACACATGAATATCAATGCCACATTGTATGTTACCCAACCAATATACACATCCTCATATTCATGCATTGAAAATAATTCAAACAATGAATTTCATCACCTACCACAACGATCATACAAATCACAATCATTTCATCATGTATATCACATCATGCAACGGTCTACAAGCTACACGTTACATGTCACAAGCATATATCATGCTAACACATCAATCGCACACATTATACGCGATAAAACCCGACAACCCAACACTTTTCCAAAACCACGACCTAAATAATTCATAAACTTCCCTCCCAACCATGTTTAATAGAAAGAGTTTTTCATTAGCTTTCCAACGCTTCGAACGGCGACCAAAACGGACTTACGGTTTGAAAATTACGACGAAAACAAAATTGGAAAATATCCTGTTCGCTCCAGTATTCGCTAGGCGAACCCTAGCGAACCAAGGCAGTGGAAAACAGACATAAAGTTCGCTAGGCGAACCTTCTAGTGAACATTCGCCAGTTCCTTCGCTGGGGTTCGCTAGGCGAACCCGCGAAACCCATAATTCGCAGCAGCGTCAACCTAGGTCATATGGGACCAAAATACATCATTTTTACCACCCAAACCCTTCTAATTCATACCAGAACAACCAAAACATGTTTAGACATAATCAACGAGTATTCTACGCGGTTTATATCGAATTTCATCCGTGAAAACATCAATTTCTATCAATTGCTCCTAATTCCAATCGATACGAAAAGTTGCGAAACAACCAAAACAATTACAACAAACAACACATATACATACACAAGCAAGATATAATTGAAACTTCTCACCCTTACCCGATTATTCGCGCTCGAAACGGGGTTCCCGCGATTTTCCTCTTTTGTCCTCTTTTCTCTCCTCTTCCTTTCCTTCCCTTCTCTTTCTTTCCTTTTTCTTTTTTTTCCCTCTTTTTCTTTCCACTTACCATTTATATAAAATATCTAAACCCCTAAAAGACTATTTTACCCCTCAACTCAATTATCTCGCAGACGCCCTCAAAATGCGATAAAACATAAACAGTGATGAAAAATAATATATTGCCAAATAAAAGTCAAGAATAAAATAATATAATAATCAAATAATCAAATAGACTCGATTAAATAAAACTGACAAAAACTGGGGCGTTAGAATTCTCCCCCACTTAGAAATTTTCGTCCTCGAAAATATAACTGATACGAACAACTCCGGATACGACTCTCGCACCCGACCAACAAACTAACATGCCAACGAAAGGCACACCACGAATAACACAACTCCGGATACGACTCTCGCACCCGACCAACAAACTAACATGCCAACGAAAGGCACACCACGAATAACACAACTGACAAACCACCTTGCTAACAACGACTACAACAACGCCACGACAACGGCAACAACCACAACGACCAAATGCAATGCCCATACAATGCACTTGACCACCAACTCACAACTCAACGAAAACCAAGATACCAACACACAGGTTCACTCTAGAACCGAAACACAACAAGATCGTTACCCTACCCTAGGTAACACTCTCCTAATTCCCCACACAGGAATTAGCTACACACACTCGAACCATCACTATGGAAATGAGGCAACAACACAAACAAGAACATAAAGTCCACGACACCACAAGGTCTCAAAAACATCAACAAAACCAGAACACCAACAACAATGCTACGATTCACCAATCGAACATGCAACCAAACATCCATCTACATAGTAGCCCATGGATAACATTTGAACCTTTCACCTAACACTTCCATTCTAAAACATCCAATGGTCTCTTCACTCCTACATGTTCCCAATGTTCAACCTATGACCTCTTACAAGTCCCACACGCAAATACTAATTGTGCCACACCACGCATCCGCTGCGCACTCTGATTACTCGTAACCATCAAAATTACCAATTTCACGTCCAAAGTCTAACTCTTTCTCATTTTCACCAAAAATCACTGTTCACTATTAATATACCCAACCGCACACTATCAAACGTCAATTCACACACCAACCCAAATCTCTAAATCCTCCCAAAAGTTCCCACTTTTTAACCATCAAAGCAGACATAAGTAAAACTTTCGACTTAACTCATCACGCACGACATAAACTTTACCAATAGGATAATTCGAGCCAAAGTCATAACTAATCAGGAATTCCAATCATCCGACCGTGCCTCAATCCGAGTCACCAATCAAAAGTTATAAAGGAAACAAAATTGGAAAACCTGCCATGTTCGCTAGGCGAACCTTCTAGCGAACATTCGCCTTGCCGTTCGCTCCGCGAACCCCTTGGCGAACCAAGTCAGAACCAAACAGAGCCACAAACACCCAAAGTTCGCTAGGCGAACAACTCAGCGAGCCTTCGCTGACCTTCGCCAACTGGTTCGCTAGGCGAACCCACGAAAACTCAGAATTACAATAGTCTTGTTACTCATCCAAAACCGTTTATTCCTCCATCCAAACACCTTGAACCTAAAACCCTTAAAATAATACCTCCAGATTCTTCAACACAATACAATCGCACCCAATTCTAAATCCTGCATAGTATCGATCCTTTTATGAATTCTCAATTGTCGTAAAGCATAAGCCACGAGTTTACCCCCTTGCATTAACACACTGACTAAACTCATCAAAGACGCATCCCAATATCCTTACAAACGGTTCATCAGGATCACACAGAATCAAAACTGAAGCCGTAGACAAATCCTACTTCCGCTCTCTCCAACTTCCCCCACAATGAACATCCAAAACAAACGACTCACCCTTTGCAAGTCAACTGAGATAACCGAAGTACGAACTTAACAAAGTCTTCCATAGCCTGCAGTAACAATCAACTGAGCCCAAAAATTTCTAATCTCCTTAACCAACTTCGGAACCTCTCAATGTAGAACTGCATCTACTTCCGATGGATCCATTAACATAACCAAGAAAACTAACCTTTTTCAACCCAAATTCTCACTCGAATAACTTAGACTAAAACTTCGTCTCTTTTTGACACTTGTAATTCCAATCCCAAACACTCTACCTATTCTTCCTCTGAGTTTATAACAGATCTGAATATCCTCAATCAAAGCCATTACGAACTTATCCACATAAATATGGAAGATACGATTCATCTACTCCACAAATATTACAGGCGCATTACTATCACCGAACAACATCACTGCACGTTGTAATTCCCAAACAAACCAAACCTCATTCAAACTTGTCCAGACTCACATTAAATCAATCAAAGCCTCAACTCACACCATTCACCACTCTTATCAAACATTCCATCCAATTGCGATTTCACTCAAACTCAACCAAACCATTCCAGTTATCTATTCATGAAAGTGGACACTTATTCTCAATCGTTACCTTAATCAACTGTTAGTAATCCATACACAATTTCTCCTCTTAACAGTCCAAATTCCATAAATCCCCACGTGTAGCAACAACTATCCCAAAAGAACTCTCAAATAGCACGTTCACACTTAAGGTTTTCTCAAAATTTCCATTAACGCTTTATAATTCCAAAGACTCCAAACCTCTCCAGAACTCTAAGTTTCGCTTTCCATAGTCTCAATACCAATACCATCATAGTGCTTGTTATTCCATTCAATCAACTCTCCATTTTGTTACTACCTATACTGGGGCTCTCCCAGACGACACACTTGACCTCACAATTCTCCTTTCTAGTAAATCTTCCAACTACTCTATCAGCCCAATTTGAGTTCACACTCTACTCTCTGAGAACAACCTTTAACAATACCCAATCGTTCTCTCCCAATGACTTCCCAACTTGACCAATATACCAAAAAAAAAACCTCTAATCCGTCTCATCTTCCAGTATAAGAGTCTTCATCAACTCATCAAAGCAATCCGTAATCATTTTCTCAATTCCAAATAATTCATGGCACACACTATCCAAGCTGGAAAGACCGTCTATTCCATCCAACATAATTCCCGTCTACTATCAACAAGAGATTAAGGGTGATCAGTTCCTCAAGTTGTCAATAGACAGCCGATAATCATGATGGGGCATAAACCGTCTTCACCAAACTATAATAGCATTTCTTGTATCTTATGCTCAAAACTACCTAAGGCACCAATCCTTAGCTGACATAAACCTTACCTCCGCATTCCCTCCGGAACCGGGAACAACATTGTTCAAACAACACTTACACTCTTGCAACGAACGGCACACTGAGCCAACGCTCCACAACTGAAACAACTTGGAGAAGCACCAGCTCCTCCCCCACTTATCTCATTCTAAATCCTACAGACAAAGGATTAGAAAACCAGAAAGTACTGACAGTGCTCCACACACATATCACATACTAAGGGACAAACAACAATGACAGTATTCAACTGTCACACCAACTGACTCAACAACTCGGCCGGACGGACCGACCTGCTCTGATACCACTTATGTAACACCCCAATTCCCATCGCGAATAAATAATACATAAATAAAATCAGAGTAACTAAAAAGTTATTTTTCCGACAGAAACAAGGATGTCACATTTAAATAAACAAAATATCATCCCTGCTCATAAGTTTGATACATAGCATAAAATAGAATACCCTCAATTGGGAAACTTTTCCATAAAAAGGTAATGCCAAATATATTCAACAATTATATACATAAATAACATAATCGTTTCCCCGACTCCCGTGCTACGTATCAGAGCAGACACCAAGACCGATAACAGAACGGAGGGCTAGTCTCCACAAAAGACCTCCAGCAACTCTAATCTGCAATGCCTCATAGAGCATTATAAAACAGCAGAAGGGTGAGAAATAACAACTAAATCAAGATTGTATAATAATATGCAAACACACATTCAAACACATGTATAAATCATCTCACCCATACCATCACATATACTAACACATATAGCATACCACAAATACAACATACCACACATAATAAATCAAATCATGATTTTTCCACACATAACGCATCCATTCACAATTCTCACCACAATTCATCACAACTCACTCATATACATCGCAATGTATATATGTACAAAACCAAGCATATTCATCATGCCCAATTCCACAATTCTTATCACTCCACATAAACATACATATTTATGTTTATTCACCAATGCACAAATATAGAGATGATAAATGCAAATCATAGAGACCGACTCACGACTCTATGCAAATGCAATGCGGTACCGACTCAATCATCTCAAGTTCACTCAGGAACTTCTGCTGGAACCATCGCTCGTTACCAAAGTAACACCCCGTCGGGCCTACGATGTTCACCCACTGCTCACACCTCCACCAAGAGAGGCACACGATTTTTATGGATCGCTCACACCTCCACCAAGAGAGGCTCACGACCCGATCGCTCACACCTCCACCAAGAGAGGCTCACGATCGTCTACAACCATCGCTCACACCTCCACCGAGAGAGGCTCACGACCCGATCGCTCACACCTCCACCAAGAGAGGCTCACGACGTTGTAGCGGATTCTCATTAGAATCCCTCAACACAAGAATGTACATCATTATGCTACACATGATAATGACTCAAGACATTCTTGAAATGCATACACGTATACAAACATTGTCATGCATTCATCTCTTACAATCACATACAATTCATCAATATGAATTATTTCACCATCTTTATTCATGCATTAGAAATCAATCCAACAATGCATTTTCTTGCCATACGGCCACCAATTAGCATACATTGAACTTCACGTAAGCAATTCATTTTCACACATACATGTAATCATAAACATGCATATAAAACCAATTATAACATATCACATTCATTTGCCTTTCGGCCACACTTTATCATCACAACATGTCATCACATGCACTATCATTACACAACATCATACAAGGCATACACATGAATATCAATGCCACATTGTATGTTACCCAACCAATATACACATCCTCATATTCATGCATTGAAAACAATTCAAACAATGCATTTCATCACCTACCACAACGATCATACAAATCACAATCATTTCATCATGTATATTCACATCATGCAACGGTCTACAAGCTACACGTTACATGTCACAAGCATATATCATGCTAACACATCAATCGCACACATTATACGCGATAAAACACGACAACCCAACACTTTTCCAAAACCACGACCTAAATAATTCATATACTTCCCTCCAAACCATTTTTAATAGAAAGAGCTTTTCATTAGCTTTCCAACGCTTCGAACGACGACCAAAACGGACTTACGGTTTGAAAATTACGACGAAAACAAAATTGGAAAATATCCTGTTCGCTCCAGTATTCGCTAGGCGAACCCTAGCGAACCAAGGCAATGGAAAACAGACATAAAGTTCGCTAGGCGAACCTTCTAGCGAACATTCGCCAGTTCCTTCGCTGGGGTTCGCTAGGCGAACCCGCGAAACCCAGAATTCGCAGCAGCGTCAATCTAGGTCATATGGGACCAAAATACATCATTTTTACCACCCAAACCCTTCTAATTCATACCAGAACAACCAAAACATGTTTAGACATAATCAACGAGTATTCTACGCGGTTTATATCGAATTTCACCCGTGAAAACATCGATTTCTATCAATTGCTCCTAATTCCAATCGATACGAAAAGTTGCGAAACAACCAAAACAATTACAACAAACAACACATATACATACACAAGCAAGATATAATTGAAACTTCTCACCCTTACCCGATTATTCGCGCTCGAAACGGGGTTCCCGCGATTTTCCTCTTTTCTCCTCTTTTCTCTCCTCTTCCTTTCCTTCCCTTCTCTTTCTTTCCTTTTTTTCCCTTTTTTTCTTTCCACTTACCATTTATATAAAATATCTAAACCCCTAAAAGACTATTTTACCCCTCAACTCAATTATCTCGCAGACGCCCTCAAAATGCGATAAAACATAAACAGTGATGAAAAATAATATATTACCAAATAAAAGTCAAGAATAAAATAATATAATAATAAAATAATCAAATAGACTCGATTAAATAAAACTGACAAAAACTGGGGCGTTACACTTTCCCTTCCTCTGATTCACACTTTTGTAATGTGTGGAACGAGCCTTACTATCTTCCTCGAAGATTCTACAACATTCTGTCAAATCGAAAAACCTCCTTATCCTTTGATATCCCACAGCTTGCTTAATCTCGGGACGTAAACCATTCTCATATTTAATACACTTTGAGAACTCAGCAGTAATCGCAGCATAATGAGGATGGAATTGAACCAACTCCACAAATTTAGCAGTATAGTCCACCACCGACATACTACCTTGTTTCAGTTCAAGAAACTCCATCCCCTTCTTTCCCTTCACACTCTCAGGGTAATACTTTCTCAAGAATTCAGTACGGAATAAATTCCAAGTTATCTCTTCATCATCCACCTCAAGAACTTCGCGTATACCGACCCACCAATCGTCGGCCTCTTCCTTCAGCATGTGAGATCCAAGCCTCACCTTATTCTCCTCCGCACAGTCCATGACTCTAAAGATTCTTTCAATCTCTTTCAACCAATTTTGAGCCCCATCGGGATCAAATTTTCCTTTGAAAACCGGTGGTTGATTCTTCCTGAATTCGTCATTAGCATTCACGTTCGACGCATCTTGCACCGCCCTAGCCATTGACTCCAAAGCAGCAGCCACCGCATTGTCGTTTCTACTAGACATATTCTGATCATTCCCAAAAATAACAACAAGGTTAAACAACAGTTCAACCAACACAATCAACAAGACAGACACAACTGATTCAACTCTGGCTCTGATACCACTTAATGTAACACCCCCTTTCTATACCCCCAAATAATCACATAAATCATTTAGGCACATATTAAAAATTTCGCCTGAGTACGATTAAAACATGGCATAAAAGAGGCATGTCACATCATACACAATTATACAACATACAACACCTGCCCAAAACATTGATATGCAACAGTTTGTCCTTACACCCACATTTCAATATTTAGAATAAAAGCGGAAAATCTAAACATTGAACCACATTCAAACATATATACAGAGATATATACTTCACCAAGTATTATCCACCAACATAATTCATGTTTACATCAACATCTATCCACAAGATACATGTACAAATGTATCACAAAAGAATAATATACATCCTAGCTACCCGGTGCTACATATCAGAGCCAACCGACCAAAAGAATGAAGACACGCTTCACAAAAAGACCTCCAGCATACCTACTCTACAATGCCTCATAGAGCATCATAAAACAGCAGAAGGGTGAGAAATATTATCATAATAACAATGCATATAATTATATATATAAACATAAAAATATACATATTCCACATTCTCACCGCAATTCACCACAACTCATTACCGTTCATCACAATACACCCATATACATTACAATGTATATCTATATATCAACCAAGCATATTCATCATGCATACTTTCACAATTCCCAATCATTCCACATAAACATACACAATTATGTTTACTCAACAACACATCATTATAAAGATGATAAATGCAAGTCATAGAGACCAACTCACGACTCTATGCAAATGCAATGCGGTACCGACTCAATCATCTCAAGTTCACTCAGGAACTTCTACTGGAACCATCGCTCGTTACCAAAGTAACTCCCCGTCGGGCCTACGATGTTCACCCATTGCTCACACCCCACATGGGCACACAATGTTTATGGATCGCTCACACCCCACCTGGGCACACGACCCGATCGCTCACACCCCACACGCGGGCACACGATCTGATTGTTCACACCTCACCTAGGCACACAATCCGATTGCTCACACCTCACATAGGCACACAATCGTTCGTAATCATCGCTCACACCTCACATAGGCACACGATGTTACCACGGATTCTCATTAGAATCGTTCAACACAAGAATGTATTTCATGATGCTTCACATGCAAAATGACCCAAGACATTCTTGAAATGCATACATATTCACAATATATTCATGCATTCATCTCATACAATCACATACAATCTACATACATGCACATCAATGCACTATTGTATGATTCACATTCAAACACACCGTCAAAACGGTAAAAGTCGCTAAATAGCACTATTCTCGACTTTTCGACATAATAAAATCGGCCAACAATTTCCACACCATCATAATCACAAGGTACAGCTCAATAGCTTTCCAACGATATAAAGAACGCCTAAATCGGAATTACGGTTCGAGAATTACGAATTTTTAAAAGAAAAGAAAATTATATGAAAAAAAAACAAAAGCGCCCGGCGACAGGAAAGTTTCGCCCGGCGACGCTTCATTTTCGCCTTCGCTTCGCCCGGCGAAGAAGGGGCGAAGGAAATCCCCACAAACGTGAACCAAACCAGTAGCTTGACACCCTCTCGCCTCTCAATTTCGCCCGGCGAAGGCACGAACCGCCCGGCGCTTCACACCAGAAGCAGAATTTCTGCTTCGTTTTCACTGTTCTAAACCCCTCAAAAACTCCATTTTCTCCCCCAAATTACTTCCATAAGCAAAACAATTAATATCAATGGTTCATAAACATAGGGAGATCATACAACACAAATTATATCGATTTCTATCCGCGAAAACATCGATTTCTACCATTTTCTACACAAATGGGTTTATACCAAAACTCATGAAAATCGACAAAATCAACAATACAATCATACATAATCGTACACATTGCTAAGATAACAAGATTTCACACCCTTACCCGGATTCCAAACTCGCTAATTGATCAATCTTGATGATTTTCCTAGTTTTCCCAAACTTTCTCCTCTTCTTTTCTCTTCTTCCTTTTTCTTTCTCTTCTTTTTCTCTAATTCTCTTTTCTTACTATTTTTCCTTCTATTTCTTTTCTCTCATTTTCCAAACAATCAATTAATTCATTTTTCCCACAAATTCTAATTCCACTTAATTTCTAATTTACCATTAATTGAGAAAAGTCTAATATACTCTCCATTCTAATTTCCCCGAAAACTCTCAAAACGGTAAAATAACATTTAACACACCAAATTCACGATTAAAATAATTTATCACCCAATTAAAATAAAAGACTCCACATAATTGGGAAATAATCAAAATCGGGGCGTTACAGAAAGCATTGGAGTAGGAATAATGAGGTTTAACGTGAGCCAGAGTAAAAGAAGTGAGAGAGAGAGAGAAACTGATCCAAAAACAAAAGAAATTAAATATAAAATCATCTTCATCCATTTTTCACTCTGTCAAGAACAAAACTCTTCAATTATTCTCTTGAAGCAAAACTCTTCTTCTCTCGTGAAGAAAATATGAGGGTTATGAAAAAGAAGGAGAAGTTTACATTTGAATTCTCATCATTGCTTCTATCTCCATACCCTATTTTCACTTTCCACACAATTTAAATTATTAAGAGTAACTTTCAAGAGAAGTTATTATCCACACAATTATTATTTTTTTAAACCGTTTGGTAACTTCTACCAAAAAAATAACTGCTTGATTTTTAATTTTTACATTTTATTTCACAAATTTATTATTAAATTGAGGATAAAATGATATATTGTTATGGATAAATTTTGGGTAAAATTGGAAGAAGAAAAAGGCTACACGAAAACAATGTATTGCCTTTATATATTGTTATAGATGACTAAAAAATATATTATTTATTAGTTTAATTTAATCTATTTATTTTTATTATTTTATTTGTTTCAAATATATCAATCTTTCTTATTTTATAATATTAATTTTTAGGGGTGTACGCGGGTTGGGTTGGACCAGATTTGGCCTAACCCGTTACCCAACCCGTTCAAACTTCAATAGGTTGGGTTCATCATCCAACCCGCAATTTCATTGTTAAAACCGACCCGAACTGACCCGTTCATTTATGGGTTGGGTTGGGTTGGGTTCGCGGGCTGTGTTTCAAATTAAAAAAATTATGATTTTTTGTCGATTTAAAAAAACTAACACAACTCAATACAATCATACTCATTTATAACACTCAAATTTGATGAAACACATCATATAATATCTAATAAAATTCATCAACATGACATAACACTTGATGTTAATATAAAATTTTACAAGTCACGTTATTTCCATTAAATATGTAAGTTAGAAATGATTCAAAAAAATATAAGAAACACATTTAATATTAGAATTACGTAAACTCATTCGTCTAGTAATATTATTAGTGGAGAATAATTTTTAAAAAAAATTATGGTTATTAGTGAGATATTAGTTTTATATTTTTATTTAAAATTAAAATTAAAATATTAAAAAATTACTAAAGTCACATCAATGGGTTGGGTCAATGGGTCTGTGGGTTGCAAACCTCGAACCTGATACCCGACCCAAAACTATACGGATTGTTATGGGTTGGGTTGGGTATACCCGTAAATGAATGGGTTTGGGATATTTATGGGTTGGGTTGGTTTGGGTCAATGGGTTCGTGGGTCGACCCACACCCATGAACACCCCTATTAATTTTTAGTATATTATATTTTAGGATAAATTACAGTTTTGGGGTCATAAAATGAGTTCCTCTATTTTATTTTTCAAACAATTTTAGTCTCTCATACTCAATTTTGGTTAAAAAATGAGAATTTTTTATTACACCTCAAAGGTTTCTTAGGCACCACGCGAATTTCCGTTTTTGCCCCCAGTTTCTGGATATGCACATCCGGACGCACCATTTTTTTTAAAAACGTTGATTTGTTCCAGATGTGCATATCAGGAATAATTCCGGATCAGCAGATCAGGAAAAATAGCAGAACCTTTTTTTTTTTTTAAAATCAGTTTTGTTGGTTGGTCGCAGATGTTAATATATCGTCGCAACTTAATATACATTCGAAAACATCCATATATAAAATAAAATGATATATATACATAATAATACTCCTGTCAAAATACAGTACATAAATGTTAAAAAAAATAGAATACATCAAACAAAAAAAACAAAAAACTACTGTGTATGCCGAAGGATCTCTCTTGGCTCCCCTGCTCCTCTGCCCCTACCCGCCGTCCTGGCTCGATGTCTGCGGTACTAAGTGCCCCCCGAGTAATCTGAATAATCCTATCCCTGGCAAGTCTGCCACCAGAGCCCTCAGGGAGGTGACCGTCCTCAATGGCCACCCGCGATATCTCCTCTATCTAAAGACAGCGAGGTAGGACATCCTAATTATGGTCCAACTAAGACTGCTGCTCCTCTAATATCTCCTGATGAGCAGGTCTGGGTGGCGATCCCTCAGTAGTGGGAACCACGCATGGGTGTGAGACGGTATATAACCACATGATGTACCCGACAGCAACGCTCCAGTCTCTCGGCGCTCTGGTCACCCGAGCCTCTTTCGGTACCAAGTGGGACTGGAAGTCAGCATATCACTCACCTATCTGCGTGCGGGTCAAGCCTAGAGGAGCAGACTCATGAGGCATCCTGGGGATCGTCTGCGTGTAACCGAACTGACGCAAGACGCGCTCCAGCAAGTATCGAGCAGTAATGGTTGAACTGCATGGCAGCTAGGGGTGGCAAAACGGGCCCGGCCCGCAGGAAAAGCCCATTTTACCCGTCATTTTTCGCGGGGCGGGCCTAAATTTTGAACCCGCATATTTAAGTATGCCCGCCCCGCCCTGCACCACAAAAAAGAAGGGCGGGCGTGGGGCGGTCACGGCTATGCCCGCGGGTAAAAATTTAGGATCAAATTAAATTAATTTTATTTTATGATATCTTATAGCCCAATAGGTCCATACCAAAACAACCCATTATCAAATTATATCATGAGTTTTTTATTTTAATTTTATTTTATGATATTTTATTTGTTGAATTTAATTATTGAATGTAAGATAATGATAGTGTTTTTTTATTGGTAGTATTAGGATTTATGAGTTTTTTTTTTAAATTATATCATTAGTGGAAAAAAATTATTTTTAAAGAGAATGGCGGGCCTGCCCGCAAGCCCGCGGGCCCGTCATTAAATGGGGCATGCCTAGAAAATGAGCCCGCATCTCTACCTTTGACCGCCCCGCCCTGCCCCGTTATTTTACGGGCTTTTGCGGGGCGGGCATGCCCGTTTGCCACCCCTAATGGCAGCCATCCTGAGAACAGCGAAACCTCATAGAACAGGTGTGTCACACAGTGATCGACATATGCGTCATAAAAAATGTCATCAGCAGCCATCCGATCAAGATAAACTCACTAGGGCTTGGGCGTCTGGTTCCTTCTGAGCAAGAGAAATGCAGCAGCACGCGACATATCCTCAGTGTACCCCCGAAAACTCTCCCAACTAGTAAACTTGAGAAAGTGCTGTAATATCCACGCCTGAAATGGAAAACATAACATCGGTGTCAAACGTTATAATGAATATAGAAAGAAAAGAAATGGAAAAAAAGACTTAGAATATAAGATTGTTGCCACGCATAGTGTACAACTGCCTGCCACAGTCTTGGCTGCCCAGAGGCAACCATCTGAGAGCCTAGAATAGGTGTATGCCACTGTAGCCGCCCCACAGTTGTACCCATGGATCTCTGTGGGATCCAAAAGGTACCTGAGGTAAACAATATCAACGTAAGTGGCGCTGGTGTCCACAAACAGCAGTGTGCCGAGCAAAAACAGATAGTAGCATCTCAGGGCACGCTTCTTGTGGATCTCTACCTCAGCTGGATCACCTGCTGCCCGTCCTGCCTCTGTAAGCTCCTAACAAAATCTGCGTGTCAGAAAGTAGAACTCGACGTGTGCGCCTCTCAACTGGGTCACCTCCGCAAGTGCAACATCTGGGGTAGCTCCAACTCCTCAGCCAGCATCTCTATCGCGTCCACCTTCGACATCATACCGTGAGGGAGAAGGGTACCCGTGATCGGTAGATGTAAAATGTAACGCCCCGTTTTGCCAATTTTATATTATTGAGTCTTTTTGGATTATTTTATTATTATTTTATTTTATTCTCGACTTTTATGAGAAAATATGTTATTTTTCGTCGTGATTATATTTTATCGCGTTTTGGGAACATTTGCGGGATATTTGAGTGTGGGGGTATTTTGGACATTTCATAGATATTTTTACTAAGTTAGTAAGAAAGAAAAGAAAATAGAAAAGAAAAGGGAAAGAAAAATAGAGAGAAAGAAAGAAGAAAGAAGGAAAAAGAGAAGAAAAGAGGAGAAGAGAGAAAATTGGAGAAAGAGTGGAAAAATCATCAAGAACAATTTCTAGGAATCGATTAATCGGGTAAGGGTGCGAAACTCGATTATTCTATGATTGTATACGATTATGTATGTGTTTTGTTATTGTTTTTGGATTGATTTGGAGAATATTAGTAAAACCTAGATTGTGTAAAAATTGATTAGAAATGAATTTGATTGTGGTAAAAATCTTGTTGAATGCATTGTTGATTGTTCATACATGTTTGTGGTATGCTATTACACTTCAAATTGCTGTTTTTCTGAGTTTTAGGTGAAGAAATTGGTTGATGTTGGGTTGGAAAACGCAGAAATTGTTCTGCAGAATTTTTCTGGGTATGCTCTGGCCATACGCGTAAGGGGCATGTCCATACGCGTATGAGCCAAGGCGATACGCGTATCATTGGCTTGTTTTTGGGCCAATACGCGTATAAATCTTGGCATTACGCGTAACATGGGCGAGCCATGGGCCAATACGCGTATGGGTTTTGGAACGAGGAATTTGTGAAGGAAATGGGTTCTGTCCGTACGCGTATGGACATGAGTGATACGCGTATGGACAGGAGAATGTCAAAAATGTGATTTTTCAAAATGTGTTTTCGGTTTTGTCCGTAACTTTGGTTCCGATTATCCGATTTTTGAATTCTTGGTGTCGTTAGAAAGGTATCGAGTTGTACTTTGTGATTATGAGGTTTTGAGAATTGTTGGCCGATTAAATTTTGTCGGGAAATGTGAATAGTGTCGAATCTCGACTTTTGTTGTTTTAAATGGTGCGTATTTGATGTGTATTATGTTATAAGTTGGTGAATTGGATGTGTATGCCTTATGTGCTGTTGTGGGGATGAATTGTGGCCGGAAGGCAAGAAAATGCTAAGTGTGGTATTTGATAAATGTGCATGATTATGAATATGTGCATGGATGCAATGTGAGTGTCATGAGTCATTGTATGCCAAGCATCATAATGTGCATTGTGGAAACGTCCTGAGAGACGGTTTGATTCCCGAGGGGAATATGCTATACCATCGTGTGCCTCGAAAATATGAGGCGCTGCCTGAGGACTTAAAGCGATGGGTATAGACGATTGTGGGCTCCTTTGGAGACTTAAAGCAATCCTTAACGTCGTGTGCCTCGAAAATATGAGGCGATGCCTGAGGACCTAAAGCGACGGGTGAACATCGTAGGCCCGACGGGGAGTTACTTGAGATTCTCAGTAACGAGCGATGGTTCCAATAGTTCCTGAGTGAACTGATGATGAGACAAGAGACATTGGAAGTCGGTACCGCATGGCATGTGCATAGAGTCGTCGTGTCGGTCTATGTGCATTGCATAAATCATGAATTAATTGTGTGTGAATTTGTGACTGTGATTGATGATTGTATGGTATATGTGTGGTGTGTAATGGTATTTGATGCTTGAGAATGGTGCGGTATTATGTCATATGTGGTTGGGGTGAGAATGTGTTACTTGTACAATTCTGTGTTATTATATATAATTTTATTCAATTATATTATGGTTGTTTTTCTCACCCTTCTGCTGTTTTATAACGCTCTATGAGGCGTTGCAGATTAGAGCTGCTGGAGGTATTCTTTTTGTGAAGCGTTGCGTCTTCATTCTTTTGGTCGGTCGGCTCTGATATGTGACTCCGGGTAGTTAGGGTGGCCGCGTGCTATTATTTTGCATATTTGATGATGTATTTTGGTTGTACATATGCTACCTGATGTATGACAAACTGTTTATATGTGTATATGTATTTATGTTAATCAGATTTTAGATCTTCCGCTTTAATTCTAATTTCTGAAAAGTGGGTGTAAGGAACAAAGTTTCCTCTGGTTGATTGCTACCCCACAGTTGCATATCATTATGGGCAGGTGTTGCATGTTATGCTATGTTTGGGTACAGTTGATGTGATTCCTCCCTTTCTATGCCGCGAATTCAAATGTACTCTGACGAAATTTCGAATTTTCTTTTAGTGCTTTAATTGCCTGTTAATTGGGGGTATAGATTGGGGGCGTCACATTAAGTGGTATCAGAGCCAGTCTGTGTCAGTTGTGTCAGTTGTGTCTGTTGTGTCTGGCATATTGGGCGAGTTGTGTTGGACGAGTTGTTGTTTAACCATAGTTTCTGTATTTGGACGAACAGAATATGGCTGGTCGTAATGATGTTGCTTTGGCTACTGCGATGGAGGCTATGGCACGAGCTGTGCAGGGTGCACCGAATGCTGCAGGTAATGATGAGTTTAGAAAGAATAAGCCGCCGGTCTTTAAAGGGAAACATGATCCGGATGGTGCGCAGTTGTGGTTGAAAGAGATTGAGAGGATTTTTAGGGTAATGGATTGTGATGACGATGATGATAAAGTGAGGCTGGGTACTCATATGCTGCACGAAGAGGCTGATGACTGGTGGGTCAGTACTCGTCAGGTGTTGGAAGCTGAGGAGGAGGAAGAAGAGATTACTTGGGAAGTGTTTAGCCGAGAGTTTCTAAGGAAGTATTTTCCGGAGGATGTCCGAGGAAAGAAGGAGATTGAGTTTTTAGAGCTAAAACAAGGTAATATGTCGGTTATTGACTATACTGCTAAGTTTGTGGAACTTGTGCAGTTTTATCCTCATTATTTGGAAGCGACTGCTGAATTTTCAAAGTGTGTGAAGTATGAAAGTGGCTTGCGTCCTGAGATAAAACAGGCTATTGGTTATCAGAGGATCCGAAGGTTTGCTGATTTGGTGGAATGCTGTAGGATTTATGATGAAGATAGTAAGGCCCGTTCTGCTCACTATAAAAGTGTAAGTGACAGGAAAGGGAAACAACAGTTCCGTGGTGGTCCGTATGTGTCACCGGCTGATAAAGGTAAACAAAGGGGTAATTTTGATCGAAGGTCAAGTGGAGGAGGTATGTCTAATGCTCCTAGGTGTTTTAAATGTGGTGAATTGGGTCATCGCCAGATGGAATGTAGGAAGAAAGTGGATAAGTGTTCTAATTGTGGTGGTATCGGACATGTTTTAGCTGATTGTAAAAGGAAGAATGTAGTGAAGTGTTATAACTGTGGGGAACCTGGTCACATTAGCTCGAAGTGTCCGAATCAGAAGAAAGCTCCGACTAGTGGGAAAGTGTTTTCATTGGCGGGAACTCAGACCTCAAGTGCAGATCATCTGATAAGAGGTACTTGCTTTATTAATAATACGCCTTTAATTGCTATTATTGATACTGGAGCGACTCATTCGTTTATTTCGTCTGAGTGCGCGGAACGTTTGAATCTTGGGTTGTCTTCGATGGGTGGTGAGATGGTTATTGATACTCCAGCGATGGGGTCAGTAACTACTTCTTTAGTGTGTTTGAGTTGTCCTTTGACCATTTATGGCAAGGACTTTGCGATGGATTTGGTGTGTTTACCGTTGGAAGGTTTAGATGTGGTGTTGGGAATGAATTGGTTGCAATTCAATCGGGTACACATTGATTGTTATCATAAGCTTGTAAGGTTTCCTTCTCTTGAGGAAGACGAAGACTCGAGTTTCTTATCTACCAAAGAGTTGAAGAAACTTTTGGCGGATGAAGCTCAGTTGTTTGGATTATTTGCATCTTTGACTGTGGATAGTCAAGTTTCATTGGAAGTGTTTCCTGTTGTGTGCGAATTTCCTGAGGTGTTTCCTGTTGATATTTCAGATGTGCCGCCAGAGAGAGAAGTTGAATTTTCTATAGATCTAGTTCCTGGTACTAGACCTGTTTTTATGGCACCTTATAGAATGTCGGCATCTGAATTGGTGGAGTTGAAAAGGCAGTTAAGTGACTTATTGGAGAAGAGGTTCGTGAGACCAAGTGTTTCTCCTTGGGGTGCTCCAGTTTTGTTAGTGAAAAAGAAAGATGGGAGTATGCGATTATGTATTGATTATCGCCAGTTGAACAAAGTGACGATTAAGAATAAGTATCCGCTTCCGAGGATTGATGATCTGATGGATCAGTTGGTTGGTGCTTGTGTATTTAGTAAGATTGATTTGAGATCGGGGTACCATCAGATAAGGGTGAAGGAAGAGGATATTCAGAAGACGGCCTTTAGAACACGGTACGGTCATTATGAATATTCGGTGATGCCGTTCGGGGTTTCTAATGCGCCTGGTGTGTTTATGGAATACATGAATCGGATTTTTCACGAGCATTTGGATCGTTTTGTGGTGGTGTTTATTGATGATATTTTAATCTATTCTAAGTCTCGTGAGGAACATGCAGAGCATTTGCGTATTGTTTTGCAGGTGTTGAAGGAAAGGAAGCTTTTTGCCAAATTGTCCAAGTGTGAATTCTGGTTGTCTGAGGTGAGTTTTCTTGGGCACGTAATTTCAGGTAATGGACTTGCTGTGGATCCATCTAAAGTAGAAGCAGTTCTACAATGGGAGGCTCCTAGATCTGTTACTGAAATTCGAAGCTTTTTGGGTTTGGCTGGTTATTACCGAAGGTTCATTGAAGGTTTTTCTAAGCTAGCTCTTCCTTTGACGCAGTTGACTTGTAAGGGTAAAGCATTCATTTGGGATATTCAATGTGAAGAAAGTTTTTGTGAGCTGAAGAGAAGATTGACGACAGCTCCGATTCTTATTTTACCTGATCCTAATGAACCGTTTGTTGTGTATTGCGATTCTTCTTTAATTAGTTTGGGTGGTGTTCTGATGCAGGAAGGTAAAGTTGTAGCTTATGCTTCAAGGCAGTTAAGAGTTCATGAGAAAAACTATCCTACTCATGATCTTGAATTAGCGGCTGTGGTTTTTGTGTTGAAGATTTGGAGGCACTATCTCTATGGTGCGAGGTTCGAAGTCTTTAGTGATCATAAAAGCTTGAAATATTTATTTGATCAGAAAGAGTTAAACATGAGACAGCGGAGACGGTTGGAATTCTTGAAAGACTACGACTTTGGCTTGAATTACCATCCTGGTAAAGCTAATGTGGTAGCCGATGCATTGAGCCGGAAATCGTTGCATATGTCCGCATTGATGGTGAAAGAGTTGGAACTTTTGGAGTCGTTTAGAGACTTGAGTTTGATATGTGAAGTGACATCGGTTAGTGTAAGGCTTGGAATGTTGAAAGTTACTAATGAATTTTTGTTGTCGGTAAGTGAGAAACAAAAGCTGGATTTGAAATTCGTTGATTTGATGAGGAATGAGAATGTGGATTTCAAGGTGGATAATTTTGGTGTTTTGAGGTTTCGTGGTCGTATTTGTATTCCTGATGATGCGGAGTTGAAAAGAATGATTTTGGAGGAAGGACACCGGAGTAATTTAAGTATGCATCCGGGTGCGAATAAGATGTACCAAGATTTGAAGAAGATTTTCTGGTGGTCTGGTTTGAAAAGAGACGTGGCTCAGTTTGTGTATGCATGTTTGACTTGTCAGAAATCGAAAGTGGAACATTTGAGACCTAGTGGTTTGTTGCAACCGTTGGATATTCCTGAGTGGAAGTGGGATAGCATTTCGATGGATTTTGTGACGGGATTACCGAACACTCAGCGTGGGCATAATGCTATTTGGGTGATTGTTGACAGGCTGACTAAATCGGCGCATTTTATTCCGATTGACATCAGTTTTTCTTTGGAATGGTTAGCTGAGATCTATATCAGTGTGGTGGTGAAATTGCATGGGATTCCATTGAGTATTGTTTCTGATCGAGATCCTAGATTTACATCTAGATTTTGGGAAAGTTTACAAAAGGCTTTGGGTTCTAGATTGAGGTTGAGTTCGGCTTATCATCCGCAGTCGGATGGTCAGACCGAAAGAACGATTCAGTCTTTGGAGGATTTGTTGAGAGCGTGTGTGTTGGAACAAGGTGGTGCGTGGGACGGTTATCTTGCTTTGGTTGAGTTCACGTATAATAACAGTTTCCATTCTAGTATCGGAATGGCACCTTTTGAGGCTTTATATGGACGAAGATGTAGAACACCGTTGTGTTGGCACGAAACAGGTGAAAGTTCGGTGGTTGGACCGGATTTGGTGCAACAAACGACGGAAAAGGTAAAGTTTATTCGTGAGAAAATGAAGGCTTCTCAGGATAGACAAAAGAGTTATCATGATCGGAGACGGAAGGATCTTGAGTTTCAAGAGGGTGATCATGTATTTCTGAGGGTTACGCCGGTAACGGGTGTTGGTCGTGCTTTGAAATCTAAGAAGCTTACTTCTCGATTTATTGGTCCTTACCAGATATCTGCGAGAGTTGGTGCTGTGGCGTATCGTGTGGCGTTACCGCCGAATCTGTCGAATTTGCATGACGTTTTTCATGTTTCACAGCTTCGGAAGTATGTCCCAGACCCTTCACATGTTATTCCAATGGACGAGGTTGAGGTAAGGGATAACCTTACGGTCGAGACTTTACCAGTTAGTATTTTGGATCGCGAGGTGAAGCGGTTGAGGGGTAAAGAGATTGCACTTGTGAAAGTGGCGTGGGGAGGCGCTGCTGATGGTAATCTGACGTGGGAGTTGGAAAGTAGGATGCGGGAGTCGTATCCAGAGTTGTTTGTATCAGGTAAGATTTTCGAGGACGAAAATTTCTAAGTGGGGGAGAATTGTAACGCCCCGTTTTGCCAATTTTATATTATTGAGTCTTTTTGGATTATTTTATTATTATTTTATTTTATTCTCGACTTTTATGCGAAAATATGTTATTTTTCGTCGTGATTATATTTTATCGCGTTTTGGGAACATTTGCGGGATATTTGAGTGTGGGGGTATTTTGGACATTTCATAGATATTTTTACTAAGTTAGTAAGAAAGAAAAGAAAATAGAAAAGAAAAGGGAAAGAAAAATAGAGAGAAAGAAAGAAGAAAGAAGGAAAAAGAGAAGAAAAGAGGAGAAGAGAGAAAATTGGAGAAAGAGTGGAAAAATCATCAAGAACAATTTCTAGGAATCGATTAATCGGGTAAGGGTGCGAAACTCGATTATTCTATGATTGTATACGATTATGTATGTGTTTTGTTGTTGTTTTTGGATTGATTTGGAGAATATTAGTAAAACCTAGATTGTGTAAAAATTGATTAGAAATGAATTTGATTGTGGTAAAAATCTTGTTGAATGCATTGTTGATTGTTCATACATGTTTGTGGTATGCTATTACACTTCAAATTGCTGTTTTTCTGAGTTTTAGGTGAAGAAATTGGTTGATGTTGGGTTGGAAAACGCAGAAATTGTTCTGCAGAATTTTTCTGGGTATGCTCTGGCCATACGCGTAAGGGGCATGTCCATACGCGTATGAGCCAAGGCGATACGCGTATCATTGGCTTGTTTTTGGGCCAATACGCGTATGAATCTTGGCATTACGCGTAACATGGGCGAGCCATGGGCCAATACGCGTATGGGTTTTGGAACGAGGAATTTGTGAAGGAAATGGGTTCTGTCCGTACGCGTATGGACATGAGTGATACGCGTATGGACAGGAGAATGTCAAAAATGTGATTTTTCAAAATGTGTTTTCGGTTTTGTCCGTAACTTTGGTTCCGATTATCCGATTTTTGAATTCTTGGTGTCGTTAGAAAGGTATCGAGTTGTACTTTGTGATTATGAGGTTTTGAGAATTGTTGGCCGATTAAATTTTGTCGGGAAATGTGAATAGTGTCGAATCTCGACTTTTGTTGTTTTAAATGGTGCGTATTTGATGTGTATTATGTTATAAGTTGGTGAATTGGATGTGTATGCCTTATGTGCTGTTGTGGGGATGAATTGTGGCCGGAAGGCAAGAAAATGCTAAGTGTGGTATTTGATAAATGTGCATGATTATGAATATGTGCATGGATGCAATGTGAGTGTCATGAGTCATTGTATGCCAAGCATCATAATGTGCATTGTGGAAACGTCCTGAGAGACGGTTTGATTCCCGAGGGGAATATGCTATACCATCGTGTGCCTCGAAAATATGAGGCGCTGCCTGAGGACTTAAAGCGATGGGTATAGACGATTGTGGGCTCCTTTGGAGACTTAAAGCAATCCTTAACGTCGTGTGCCTCGAAAATATGAGGCGATGCCTGAGGACCTAAAGCGACGGGTGAACATCGTAGGCCCGACGGGGAGTTACTTGAGATTCTCAGTAACGAGCGATGGTTCCAATAGTTCCTGAGTGAACTGATGATGAGACAAGAGACATTGGAAGTCGGTACCGCATGGCATGTGCATAGAGTCGTCGTGTCGGTCTATGTGCATTGCATAAATCATGAATTAATTGTGTGTGAATTTGTGACTGTGATTGATGATTGTATGGTATATGTGTGGTGTGTAATGGTATTTGATGCTTGAGAATGGTGCGGTATTATGTCATATGTGGTTGGGGTGAGAATGTGTTACTTGTACAATTCTGTGTTATTATATATAATTTTATTCAATTATATTATGGTTGTTTTTCTCACCCTTCTGCTGTTTTATAACGCTCTATGAGGCGTTGCAGATTAGAGCTGCTGGAGGTATTCTTTTTGTGAAGCGTTGCGTCTTCATTCTTTTGGTCGGTCGGCTCTGATATGTGACTCCGGGTAGTTAGGGTGGCCGCGTGCTATTATTTTGCATATTTGATGATGTATTTTGGTTGTACATATGCTACCTGATGTATGACAAACTGTTTATATGTGTATATGTATTTATGTTAATCAGATTTTAGATCTTCCGCTTTAATTCTAATTTCTGAAAAGTGGGTGTAAGGAACAAAGTTTCCTCTGGTTGATTGCTACCCCACAGTTGCATATCATTATGGGCAGGTGTTGCATGTTATGCTATGTTTGGGTACAGTTGATGTGATTCCTCCCTTTCTATGCCGCGAATTCAAATGTACTCTGACGAAATTTCGAATTTTCTTTTAGTGCTTTAATTGCCTGTTAATTGGGGGTATAGATTGGGGGCGTCACATAAAAGGCACGAGATGTCGTCGAGTGTTGTAACACCCCCCAATCTATACCCCCAAATAAATAAAGTGATAACAAATAATCAGAGTATAATAACAAAATCACGGCATAGACGGAGGCGTCACATCAATTGAGACAAAATACAATAACCTGCTCATATAGATATGCAACAATTCAGGTAGCATATAATAAAGGAACTTAGTTCCAAACACCCACAATTCAGATACAGAATAAAAGCGGAAAATCTGTAACTGAATCTCATATATACACGTCATAAAAAGTTTGTCTGTCATCCATAGATCCATACATATTCAATCCAAAATAAGTGTATACATAATACAATCAATCACACTCGATCACCCCGACTATCCGGTGCTACATATCAGAGCCGACCGACAAAAGAATGAAGACCTAAGCTTCACAAAAAGACCTCCAGCAACTAATCTGCAATGCCACATAGAGCATTTAAAACAGCAGAAGGGTGAGAAACACAATCATAATATAATTGCATACAATTATATATTAACACAAAAATACACATATAACATATTCTCACCACAGCTTGCACCATAAATCACGTACAAAACAACATAATGAATTTTCTCATATATCCGTCACAAAAGCATATCAATCATGCACAATTCAATTATCACCAACACACACACACACACATATATATATATATATATATATATATATATATATATATATATATATATATATATATATCTCAACTCATCAATTCCATTCACAATTTCACACTAAATCAATCCATTCACGATTTATGCAAATGCAAAGAGACCGACACAACGACTCTATGCAAATGCAATGCGGTACCATCCATCCATCAATCCTAACACCAGTTCACTCAGGAACTATTAGAACCATCGCTTGTTACTTAGTGTAACTCCCCGTCGGGCAAACGATGTTCCCCGTCGCTTTCGGTCCTCTTTGTATAAGGCGCACGACGTTTATGGATCGGTTTCAGTCCTCTTTGTATAAGGCGCACGACCCGATCGCTTTCGGTCCTCTTTGTATAAGGCGCACGATCGTCTATAATCATCGCTTTCATCCCTCTTTGTATAAGGCGCACAATGTTATAGCGGATTCCCTCTGGAATCATTTCGTCGCTCACACCCACTAGGGCACACGACATCACAAGAATGTATATCATGATGCTTGGCATACAATGACCCATGACATTCAAATTCGCACATATATGCAACCATAACCATGCATACATAATCAACCACAACACTTGCATTTATTTGCCCTTAGGCTACAAACCATCATCACAACATTTAAACACATGCATTCACATAATAAAATCATCACACCAGTCATACAATACATATCACAAGCATGTTGCATAATAACACATCAAATGCACACCATTAAAACGGTAAAAGTCGACAAAACGACACATTCCAAATTCCCGACATAATTAAATCGGCCAACAATCTCAAAATCATTAATATAAGAAAGAACATGTCAAAAGCTTTCCAACGCACCAAACCGCGCCTCAAACCGACTTACGACCCAAAAGTTATGAAGAAAACAAATTGGAAAAGTTGTCATGTTCGCAATGCGAAGCTCCTAGCGAGTCCTTCGCTTCCTCATTCGCAGTGCGAATGCCCCAGCGAACCATGTCAGAAAGAAAAACAACACAAAACAACCCAAAGTTCGCAGTGCGAACCTCACGCGAACCTTCGCGTCCCCCTTTGCAGTTCGAATCTCCCAGCGAGCGCCTAGCCAACACTGGTTCGCTGCCCCATTCGCACTGCGAACGTCTGGCGAACCAAGTCAGAACTGAAATAAGGTAAAGTTCGCAGTGCGAGTCTCTGGCAAATGCTTGCCCTCACCTTCGCAGTGCGAATTGCCAACGAATGCTCGCTTTCCCCTTCGCTAGGGGATTCGCTGTCCGAACCTGCGAATTCAGAAAAACCCAGCAGCGCTGTTACACACCCCAAAACCATATTTTCCCCACCAAAACACTTCCAAACCAACACATAGTAATCAGAACATAACCCAATCATGGTAACAAGTATTCTACAACATTTACATCGATTTTCAACTGCGAAAACATCGATTTCCCTCTTCCGACCTAGAATCGAAAAGCTATAGAACACCACAAAAATTCACACACACACATACATAATCATACACAAGCATAAGATAATCGAGTTTCGCACCCTTACCCGATTTAATCGTGTTTGAAAAGTCGGTTGGATTAATTTCTTCTTTTCCAAGTTTTCTCTCTCTTTCTTTACTTCTTTTTCCTTCTTTCTCTTTTTCTTCTTTTCTTTTTCTTTCCTTACTACTTTTCTCACTTTTTCTTTCTATTTATGTTTTCTAACTTAAGAAAATAAATGAAATGACCAAAATACCCCTACACTCAAATATCTCGCAAACGCTCCAAAAACGCGATAAAATATCACAACATTGAAAAATAACATATTTCCAAATAAAAGTCGAAAATAAAACAATATAATAATAAAATAATCAAAACGACTCAATTAAATAAAACTAAGTAATACTGGGGCGTTACAACTCTCCCCTACTTAGAAATTTTCGTCCTAAAAAATATTACCTGAGACGAACAACTCCGGATACGACTCCCGCATCCGACTCTCCAACTCCCAAGTCAAATTGCCCTCAACAGCGCCTCCCCACGCTACCTTCACAAGTGCAATATCCTTGCCTCTTAACCGCTTCAACTCGTTATCCAAAATCCTCACTGGTAATGCCTCAACCGTAAGGTTCTCCTTTACCTCAACCTCATCCATCGGAATCACATGCGACGGATCCGGAACATACTTCCGAAGCTGTGAAACATGGAACACATCATGCAAATTCGAAAGATTCGGCGGCAACGCCACCCGGTAAGCCAGAGCACCAACTCTCGCGGATATCTGGTAAGGACCAATAAACTGAGAAGTAAGCTTCTTCGATTTCAATGCACGACCAACGCCCGTCACCGGTCTAACTCTCAAAAATACATGATCGCCTTCTTGAAACTCAAGATCTTTCCTTCTTCGATCATGATAACTCTTTTTCCTACTCTGAGAAGCCTTCATTTTCTCGCGAATAAGCTTCACCTTTTCCGTAGTCTGTTGCACCAACTCCGATCTAACTACCGAACTCTCACCAGATTCATGCCAACACAAAGGTGTTTGACATCTCCTTCCATACAACGCTTCAAAAGGTGCCATTCCAATACTCGAATGGAAACTGTTGTTATACGTGAATTCAATCAATGCAAGATAACTATCCGACGCACCACCTTGCTCAAGAACACACGCTCTCAACAAATCTTCCAACGACTGAATAGTTCTCTCGGTCTGACCATTCGTCTGCGGATGATAAGCAGAACTCAACCTCAACTTAGATCCTAAATCCTTTTGCAAACTTTCCCAAAATCTGGAAGTGAACCTCGGATCTCGATCTGAAACAATACTTAACGGAACACCATCCAACTTCACAAGCACACTGATATAAATCTCAGCCAACCTCTCCAAAGAAAAACTGATGTCAATCGGAATGAAATGCGCCGATTTGGTCAGCCTATCCACAACCACCCAAATAGCATTTGGCCCCCGCTGAGTATTCGACAACCCTGTCACAAAATCCATAGAAATGTTGTCCCATTTCCACTCAGGAATATCCAACGGTTGCAACAATCCACTAGGCCTCAGATGTTCTACCTTAGACTTCTGACACGTCAAACATGCATAAACAAACTGAGCCACGTCTCTCTTTAATCCAGAACACCAGAAAATCTTCTTCAAATCTTGGTACATCTTATTAGCTCCCAGATGTATACTCAAATTACTCCGGTGTCCTTCCTCCAAAATCATCCTTTTCAACTCCAAATCATCAGGAATACAAATCCTACCCCGAAATCTCAAAACACCTTTATCGACCACTTTAAAGTCCTCATTCACACTTAGATCTACACCCGTCATCAAATCAACAAATTTCACATCCATCTTCTGTTTCTCACTAACAGTCAACAGAAAATCATTAGTAACCTTTAACATTCTGAGCCTCACGCTATCCGACGTCAATTCACATACCAAACTCAAATCTCTAAACGATTCCAAAAGTTCCCACTCTCTAACCATCAAAGCGGACATATGCATCGATTTCTGGCTTAACGCATCAGCTACCATATTAGCTTTACCAGGATGGTAATTCAAGCCAAAGTCGTAGTCCTTTAAAAATTCCAACCATCTCCGTTGCCTCATATTCAACTCTTTCTGATCAAACAAGTATTTCAAACTCTTATGATCACTAAAGACTTCGAATCTTGCACAGTAGAGATAATGCCTCCAAATTTTCAACACAAACACCACAGCCGCTAATTCAAGATCATGAGTAGGATAATTTTTCTCATGAACCCTCAATTGCCTCGAAGCATAAGCCACAACCTTACCTTCCTGCATCAACACTCCACCTAACCCAATCAAAGACGCATCACAGTACACCAGAAATGGTTCATTAGGATTCGGTAAAATCAAAATCGGAGCTGTAGTCAATCTCCTCTTCAGCTCACTAAAACTTTCCTCACACTGAATATCCCAAATGAACGCTTTTCCTTTACAAGTCAACTGGGTCAAAGGAAGTGTTAACTTAGAAAAACCTTCAATGAACCTTCAATAATATCCAGCCAAACCCAAAAAGCTTCTAATTTCAGTAACAGATCTAGGAGCCTCCCATTGTAGAACTGCATCTACTTTAGATGGATCCACTGCAATACCGTTACCTGAAATCACATGACCAAGAAAACTCACTTCTGACAACCAGAACTCACACTTGGACAACTTGGCAAAAAGTTTCCTTTCCTTCAAAACCTGTAACACAATACGCAAATGCTCCGCGTGCTCCTCCCGGGACTTAGAATAAATCAAGATGTCATCAATAAACACAACAACAAATTGATCCAAATGCTCATGAAAAATACGATTCATATATTCCATAAACACACCTGGCGCATTAGAAACCCCGAACAGCATCACAGAATATTCATAATGACTGTAACGTGTCCTAAAAGCCGTCTTCTGAATATCTTCCTCTTTCACCCTAATCTGATGATACCCTGACCTCAAATCAATCTTACTAAACACACACGCGCCAACCAACTGGTCCATCAGATCATCAATTCTCGGAAGAGGATACTTATTCTTAATCGTCACCTTATTCAACTGAAGATAATCAATACACAATCACATACTTCCATCTTTCTTTTTCACCAATAAAACTAGAGCACCCCAAGGCGACACACTTGGCCTTACAAACCTCTTTTCTAACAATTCATTCAACTGCTTCTTTAACTCAACCAACTCAGATGCCGACATTCGATATGGTGCCATCGATACAGGTCTAGTACCAGGAACTAGATCTATAGAAAACTCCACCTCTCTCTCTGGCGGCACATCTGAAATATCCTCAGGAAACACCTCTGGAAAGTCACACACCACTGGAAACACATCAAGTGCAACTTGACTATCCACAGTCAACGATGCAAACTACCCAAACAACTGAGCTTCATCCGCCAAAAGTTTCTTCAACTCTTTGGTAGATAAGAAACTTGAGTCCTCGTCTTCCTCAAGAGAAGGAAATCTTACCAGCTTATGATAACAATCAATATGAACCCGATTGAACTGCAACCAATTCATTCCCAAAACCACATCTAAACCCTCCAACGGCAAACACACCAAATCCATCTCAAAATCTTTACCATAAATGGTCAAAGGACAACTTAAACAAACCAAAGAAGTAGTTACTGATCCCATTGCTGAAGTATCAATAACCATCTCACCACCCATCAAAGACAACACAAGATTCAAACGCTTCGCGCACTCAGACGAAATAAACGAATGAGTTGCTCCAGTATCAATAATAGCAACTAAAGGCGTACTATTAATAAAATAAGCACCTCTGATCAGACGGTCTGCACTTGAAGTCTGAGTCCCTGACAATACAAAAACTTTCCCACCACCTGGAGCTTGCTTCGGTTTCGGACACTTCGTACTAATATGACCAGCTTCGCCACAATTGAAACACTTCGCCACATTCTTCCTCTTACAATTAGTTGTGACATGTCCTAAACCTCCACAATTAGAACACTTCCTCATATCTTTCCTACACTCAAACTAATGATGTCCTAAGTCACCACACCTATAATAAGAAAGATCATTCCATTAAAACGGTAAAAGTCGACAAAACGACACATTCCAAATTCCCGACATAATTAAATTGGCCAACAATCTCAAAATCATTAATATAAGAAAGAACATGTCAAAAGCTTTCCAACGCACCAAACCGCGCCTCAAACCGACTTACGACCCAAAAGTTATGAAGAAAACAAATTGGAAAAGTTGTCATGTTCGCAATGCGAAGCTCCTAGCGAGTCCTTCGCTTTCTCATTCGCAGTGCGAATGCCCGAGCGAACCATGTCAGAAAGAAAAATAGCATAAAACAACCCAAAGTTTGCAGTGCAAACCTCACGCGAACCTTCGCGTCCCCCTTCGCAGTGCGAATCTCCCAGCGAACGCCTAGCCAACACTGGTTTGCTGCCCCATTCGCAGTGCGAACGTCTAACGAACCAAGTCAGAACTGAAATAAGGTAAAGTTCGCAGTGTGAGTCTCTGGCGAATGCTCGCCCTCACCTTCATAGTGCGAATTGCCAGCGAATGCTCGCTTTCCCCTTCGCAAGGGGATTCGCAGTGCGAACCTGCGAATTCAGAAAAACCCAGCAGCGCTGTTACACACCCCAAAACCATATTTTCCCCACCAAAACACTTCCAAACTAACACATTGCAATCAGAACATAACCCAATCATGGTAACAAGTATTCTACAACATTTACACCGATTTTCAACCGCGAAAACATCGATTTTCCTCTTCCGACCTAGAATCGAAAAGCTATAGAACACCACAAACATTCACACACACATACATAATCATACACAGGCATAAGATAATCGGGTTTCGCACCCTTACCCGATTTAATCGTGTTTGAAAAGTCGGTTGGATTAATTTCTTCTTTTCCAAGTTTTCTCTCTTTTTCTTCTCTTCTTTTTCCTTCTTTCTCTTTTTCTTCTCTTCTTTTTCTTTCCTTACTACTTTTCTCTCTTTTTCTTTCTATTTATGTTTTCTAACTTAAGAAAATAAATGAAATGACCAAAATACCCCTACACTCAAATATCTCGCAAACGCTCCCAAAACGTGATAAAATATCACAACATTGAAAAATAACATATTTCCAAATAAAAGTCGAAAATGAAACAATATAATAATAAAATAATCAAAACGACTCAATTAAATAAAACTAACTAAAACTGGGGCGTTACAAGTGTGACCGTGAGCTCACCGTACGGTAGATGGAATGAGGATGTCTCAGGGTGCCATCTCTCAACAAAGGCCATCAGCATACCGTAGCTGATCTGGGGATACCCAATCCTAGAAAGGCCTCCGAGACCAGAGGTAGCAAGTGCATACTGGAACCACTCATCCTCTGGCATCTCTGCAATCATGTCTATAACCTTTCCCCCATGGTTATAGAACTTCTGGGAATCCTTCTCCTGAAAATTTCCAAATAAAACAATGTTACAAATGAAAATATTTTCAACGAAAACAATTCTATAAATAAACCGAGAAAAGTTACATGTCCTAGCCAGACATATCTGGCAGTATGCTCAGAGTACCCCAGGAGTAGGGACATATCAGACGGTCCCCCGGGGTAACCCTCCAGCTAATCGAAATCGTGATCGCTGTCACCACCCTCATGTGCTGGGTGATTACCCTCAAGAACAAGAACAAGAACATGAACAGGCTCCTGAGGTGCGGGTTGTAACGCCCCGGTTTTGATCATTTTATTTAATCGAGTTGATTTAATTATTTTGAATGTTAAATTATTCTATTTATGACTTTGGTGTGATATTATGCTTTTATGCTATGTTATGATGTATTATCTCGTTGAGAGCGTTTTCGGGAATTTTTGGGCTTAAGGGCATTTTGGTCATTTTATAACTATTAATGAGTTAGAAAAAATTAATGAAGTAATTTGTAGAGAAAATATTATGTAGATAGAGAAAATAAGAGAATTGGGAGAGAAATAGAATTATGTGGTAAAAATAGAAATGAGAGAAAAAGAAAAGAAATAGGAATAAGAGGAAGAAAATAAGAGAGAAAGAGAAAAAAGAGAAATAGAAAGAAGAAGAAGAGAAAGAAAGAGGAGGATGGGAAAAAGAGAAGAAAAGAGTGGAAATCATCAAGAACAAGAGCTAGATCATTTGGAATCCGGGTAAGGGTGTGAAACTCGATTATTCTATACATGTGTGTGATTATGTATAATTGTTGTGGTTGAAAAAAAATTATGTTTGGTAAAGTTTTGAGTATATGTGGGTTTTAGGTCGAAAATGATAAAATGAGTAGAAATCGATGTTTTCACGGACGAAATTCGATATAATTTGTGTTATATGATCTCTATATGTGTATGAACTATTGCTATTAATTGTTTTGCTGATGGAAGTGATTTGGAGATGAAAATGGAGATTTTGGGGGTTTTGGAACAGTGTGCACGCAGCAGAATTTTTCTGCATCTGGTGCAGAGCGCCAGGCGAAAGGCGCTGAGCGCCGGGCGATGCGTCCTTTTCGCGGGGCGGTTTTGAGAGGCGCAGAGGTGCCAAGCTTCTGCCTCTTTGAATCATTTTGGGGGATTGGTGTCGCCTGTGCTTCGCCGGGCGAAGCAGAGGCGAAGCGTGTTTCGCCGGGCGGTGAGCATGCTTCGCCGGGCGGTTGGTTGTCGTTGGGAACAATTTTTTTTTTTTTTTAAATTCATATCTTTCGAACCGTAATTCCGATTTAAGCATTATTTATATCGTTGGAAAGCTATTGAGCTGTACTTTCTTATTATGATGGTTTGGAATTTGTTAGCTGATTAAATTATATCGGGAAATGTGAATAGTGTCGTTTTGTCGACTTTTACCGTTTTAATGCTGTGTAAATGATGGAATGCTATTTGTTGTGGGTTGCAGTTAGTGATAAATACATTGTTTAAGTAAGTATCAATGTATGTGGTTTCGAGGGTATGATTAGTGTATGATATGGCGGCCTCTGTGGCGTAAATCCACAGAAAGATGAATGGTAAGGTATTGATTATCATGGGATTGCTATAATAGTAATATTTTTGTGTGTGAATGGATTCCAATTGTGTCAGGATACTCATTGGGGTAGAATGACTATGTTGTCGTTCCTAATGAGGTGTGCACTGGGGTAGAATGACGTTGTTGTCGTTCCTAGTGTGGTACTCACTGGGGTAGAATGACTATGTTGTCGTTCCTAGTGATGTACAATTGAGTTGTCATGACCACTGGGGTAGAATGACTGTATGTTGTTCCTAGTGGGATACTCATTGGGGTAGAATGACTATGTTGTCGTTCCTAATGAGGTGTGCACTGGGGTAGAATGACGTTGATGTCGTTCCTAGTGTGGTACTCACTGGGGTAGAATGACTATGTTGTCGTTCCTAGTGATGTACAATTGAGTTGTCATGACCACTGGGGTAGAATGATTGTATGTTGTTCCTAGTGGGATACTCATTGGGGTAGAATGACTATGTTGTCGTTCCTAATGAGGTGTGCACTGGGGTAGAATGACGTTGATGTCGTTCCTAGTGTGGTACTCACCGGGGTAGAATGACTATGTTGTCGTTCCTAGTGATGTACAATTGAGTGGTCGTGCCTAGTGGGATATTCATTGGGGTAGAATGACTATGTTGTCATTCCCAATGAGAGGTGTACTAGGGTAGAATGACTATGTTGTCATTCCTAGGGAGGTATGTATTGGGGGAAGAATGACTATGCTGTCATTTCCAGTTATGTGATACGTGGTATTGTCGGGTCTTGATTGGATCGGTGAACTATGCATGATGGATATGTTTAGGTGGAATGGTAGAATGGTGAGAATGTGTTATGTGTATACTTTTGTGTTGAAAATGTGTATACTTTGGTGTTGAAATACATGATTATATGCATTGAATTGTGCATGATATGTTTTGTATATAAACATGTGCATGATATGTGAATGTGGGATTATGTGAATATAATCTGTATATGCTTTATGTGTAGGCCTGTGATCATTGTGGTGAGGAAATTTGATATGTGTATTATTATGTTGATATATATATAATTATATGCATTTATATTATGGTTGTTTTTCTCACCCTTCTGCTCGTTTTATAATGCTCTATGAGGCATTGCAGATTAGAGTTGCTGGAGGTCTTTTGTGAAGATTTGTGTCTTCACCCTTTTTGTCGGTCGGCTCTGATATGTGACACCGGGTAGCTAGGGTGGCCGTTTGTGTTTATTGTGTACTATGTATATGTATCTTTTGGCTAGTACATGTACAACTTGGTGTATAACAAACTTTTTACATGATATATGTATTTACGTTAATCAGATTTTAGATTTTCCGCTTTAATTCTAATTTCTGAAAATGTGGGTGTAAGGAACGAAGTTTCCTCGGTTGATTGCTACCCCACTGTTGCATATCTGTATGGGCAGGTGTTGTATGAAATGTTTGGTTTCAAGTTGATGTGACCCTTGGTCTATGCCATGTTTTTAAATATACTCTGATCAAATTTCGAATTTTTCTTGTATTGCTATAAATGCATGATTATTTGGGGGTGTAGATTGGGGGCGTCACACGGGTGATGGAATAGGAGTAGGTGATGGGACAGGAGCAGGTGATGGAATAGGAGCAGGTGATGGAACTGGAGTCTCCCGACGACGCATGCGTGCAAGTGGGGCCCCTGATGAACCAGCTGTAGGAACCCGACGCCTCCGAGATGTGGAAACGGCGGCTGACGCGGGAGTGGCATGAACCTGTGATGTTGAAGGTTGTGGTGTAGGATGTCCCTCAGTTGTAGGGGCTGCTGGAACTGCCTTTGCGCCAGAACCCTCGGCTGTAGACTGCGTCCGCTCACGTCGGACAGATGCATGCTGAGCTATCCGTCCATGTATCATAAGATCGTCTCTGGCAGCCATGTAATCTGCAAAGCATGATAAATAAATTAGAATTTTTTAAAAATAATTAAAAAAACTATAAACAATTAAAAAAACAAAACTAGAAACCAAGTTGCTTACGGATTTGCACATCAGGAAAACTTTCGTGGATGCACATCCGGATGTACTCAAAATAATTAACGTTGGGTTTTTCCGGATGTGCACATCAGGAAAGTAATCAACGTTAAAATATTTCCTGATCTGCACATCCGGTACGTATTTCAAGTTCTAAAAAACGCAGTCATGTCTACTGTACCATAGAAAAGGGCATTTTAATGCCCTGATCGTCCGTTTGAAGTAGCAAACAATACCTACATTGTATCTAACCTATGTTATTCATACTACCTAACAATTTCTACACCTAAATGTCTACTCTAAATCGATTACTCGAAAATAACTCCGAAACTCTAAAATTCGAAAACTTACCGATTAAATTGAGATAGAGAGGATTTGAAGTGTCTTGATCGTTGTAGAAGTTGCTCTGCGCCGAACTCGAGTGAAAAAAGTTGGGATTTGTGGGAATGAGAAATTGAGAGTTTGAGAGATTTTGATTGTTTGAAATGTGAAAAGTTAAAGAATGAAGGGGGAGAAGCTCTGGCGCGAAGTTATAAGAAATGATTCCAGATTTGCACATCAGGAATTATTCCTGATATGCACATCCGGAACAAATCAAAGTTTTTAAAAATAATGGTGCTTCCGGATGTGCATATCCGGAAGCGGAGAGTAAAAAAGGAATTTCGCATGGTGCCTAAAAAACTTATGGGGTGTATTAAGAAATTCTAAAAAAAAAAGTACAAGTACAACTTTTTAATAGGGGCACTTTTTTATGATGTGGTATGAATTTTATTAATTTTTTATTATTCAACTTATTTTATTAATAAATTATTAATTAATAATTTTTATGTTTTTCTTTTACGCCTAGAAAAAGTATATGATATTACTCCTAAAATTTTCTTTCATGAAAAACCACTACATTCTTCAAAAAGAATCACGACATAACTGTCATCATCAACCAAATAAAAGTTTACATGTCGTAGAGCTCCTTGTGCATGAAGCTAACTTCATAAACAGTTGGTTCTTTTTAAGGCAGGTACTCTTGATTGTCACAGTCTCTAGTACTTTTGAATGTTGCAGTATATATTTTACAAATTTGAACTCACAGTGGTTCATGTCTTCTGAGTCTGTGGAACATTCAATGCTAAATGTTTTAAGCTTTGAGGAAAGACATTCTGGAACAATGGTGGGATTGGGTGAAACCTTCAAACATTCCGAACAAATATATGTTGCACCCAAACTATTCATAAATTTCAACTGAATGTTAAAATGTTGAAGATTGGGAAAATGTGGTAGTATTTATATCAATGACCTGCACTCCCTCTCCTTTGTCGGAAGCGAGAAGAGCCGCCTAATTTCAGGGTAAAGAATTGGATCGAAGTGTTTTTGTCTCGCAAAGAGAACATGATTGAATAAACAAACTTACGAAATGTCACGAAGTCATTGAATGCTTTGTAATCGAAGTTGAGAATAAGGACAGAGAGCCATACCGGTTTCCATCTCTTTGAGAGAACCACAATTAGAATATTTTTTATTTGTTTGGTTAAGAATAAAATGTATGGATATTATGTTTGTATCTAATTAGGTTTTGGTAAATAAGAAGAAAATTAATGTGATGAAATTTTATGATTAAATTAAGAGAGAATTGTATGGATGTTATCTCATAATAACATTTTGTGTCTTTAAAAGAAGTTAAAAATATTTTTTTCATAAAATAATTTTTATAAAAAAAATAATATCCATGGATATTTGTAAATATTTGTGGACACCGTAAAACCCGCGGAGTATCCACTTAACGGATATCCGTATGGATATGGGGCGGATATGGATATCATATTTATTTAACAGGGCGGATACAAATATCATAGTATCTGTCACATTAATATCAATTTACATCCATAGTTAGGAGTGTAAAAAAACCAGTAATTCTTAACTAAATTGTATGAACTTTTTAAATTTCATAAAGAAAAATATTTTTTTTTAAATTAGATTTTTATTTTCAAATTGAAAAAATTTATTGCAAATTTTTTTTTTATTTATGAAAAAAATATTTCGGAAAATTATTTTTTGAAAAAAATATTATAAGAAAATTTTTTTGGTTTTTTTTTCAAAATTTATTTTAAGTAAAAAATTATTCTTTTTAAAAAATTTTAGAATTTATTTTAATTAAATTTTTTGTTCAGAATACTTTTAATTTTAGGAAATTTTTTTCCTAATTTTCAGAATAAAAAAATATTAATTTTTTTTTATTTGTAAAAAAAAATATGTTTTTTAATATTTCAGAATAGAAATTGTTTTTTATTTTCAATTTACTTTTGGTTTTTGAAATAATTTTTGTTTAAGTTTTTTTAATTTTTGGGAATAATTTTTTTTCTGAATTTTTGTTTTCATTTTTCTTTTAGAATATTTTTTATTTCTGAATTTTTTAAAATTATTGAATTTTGATTTTATTTTTTCCAAAAAAAATATTTTTTTTTTGAATTTTTTTTTCATTTAAAAAAAAATATTTTTAAACTTTATAAAATTTGTATAATTATTTAAATTTAAAAATTGATATTAATTTAAAGGAAATAAACTTTAAATTTAACTAGATAATTTGGAATAAAATTAAAATCCATTTATAACCACTTTTATACCGGTTTGGAACCGATTATGAATTTTAAACTGGTTTTTGTGACAAGTTGTTTGCTTTATAAGTGATAATAACTAGGGCTGGAAATGAGTCGAGTCGAGTCGAACTCCTAACAGCTCAGCTCGACTCGTTAATAAATGGTTCAGCTCAATTCTCGGTTCGAGTTTGACACAAACATTTTTTAAGCTCAAAATCAACTCGTTATAAGTTCAAAAACAATTTGGTTCAACTCGTTATAAGTTCACAAACAATTTGGTTCAACTTGTTAGGTTCATCTCACTTGCTTTGCGGACTTAAAAACTATTTTTTAAGTCTATTTTTTTTTTTATATATTTGACATTTTAAATTTGTTCCGGACTGGCCCAATGGCTAGGCATGACCCAATCTACTTCTACTCCCAGAACAACCCAATTGCCTAAGTCCTACCAGTTAAGGGTAAAGGGAAGCATTTTACCTTTCTGCCCCTCTGTTGGGGAAGGCTGGCCAGTTCACCTCCTGGATCAACTGCCCTTCTCAGCAGTTCAGCCTGTCACGCACGGTTCCACCATCCAGAAACAATCACGACGCTTGTGCCCGCAACCACGCTCTTGTCCGCGACAACAGCTAGTTTCAAGCACCTCTGCCCGTCCCAACGACTAGTTTCTGCCAGTTACCTATTCTTTCGGAGCGAATATTGAAGTTGTTCATTCCAAATATCGGTTACTTTATTGTTTTGATGCTTTGCTTATATTTGTAGTTAAATTTGAGCTCCCTTGGTTATTAATCATTAAACACAGGCTAAAGTATTTCTTCCATGCATTTATTAAGTTGATTTTGTATCTTAGCTGTGTGAATTGATTTAGTTGTCTTTCTGACTTGATTCAAAGCATATTTGTGCTTCCTGACTCAATTCAAGACTTTCATGACTCGATTCATGAAAGTGTCTCAAAAGTCCATTTGGTTCTGTTTTCTCGAATCGATTCAACATCAGTTTTGAATCAATTCACAGGACTGGAAATTCCAATTTGAATTGATTCAGTAAGGGTTGCGAATTGATTCAGCACGCTGATTTGAATTGATTCATTTTAGAGTTGACTCAAGTCACCTACCCTAACTGAATCAAGTCATGGGAATTATGAATCAATTCACGCTGCTACTTTTAACTGACTTTTTACACTTTTCTCTTTCATCTATAAATAGAGGTTTCATTCCCTTATTTTAAAGTGAGAGATCAAAATTTTTCTAGAGAGAAAAGCTTTTCAAAAACACAACTTCCTTCTCCCTTTCAAATCTTCATCTTAATCATGCCCATGGAAATTATTCTCTTGTGTGTGTGTGATGATTAATCTTAGGGAAACATTAGGGATCTAATTGTTTGTTGAAGTGTGCAGATTTGCAAGAGGTGTTTTGGTCTTGGAAATTTCTAGGGTTGAAATTTCTTGAAGGAAAAAGAAGAAGAAACTTTTCTCCATTGTTGTGGATTTTTTCTACAGATTTGTCAACTTGTTGAAGAAAGGGATTTAAGGCTTGGAATTTCAAGATTGGGTAAAATTTGGGAAATTCATCAAGAGAGGAATCCTTCAAAAGTTGAAAATCAAGATCTTGGGTAAAGATCAAGTTAGCGGTGGTAGCTAGTTACAAGCAAGTTCGTACGAAAAGCAAGAAAGAAGATTACGTGGATTGTTAGAATTTGACTTTTTGCTTTTGTGGATTGTTGTAACAAAGAACCAAAAATTCTATATTGTTTTAATGGAAGAAATAACTCTTCGATGGTTCTCCGTCGAAGACTAGATGTCGGTGCCTGCGAGGACGATAGCACCGAACTATTATATATCCTAGTGCACTCTCTCCTTCTCTCCCTCTCTCTCTTTATCGTTTAAAATTGCATAGTTTTTGATTCGTAAAAAGTTTAGGTTTGATTAGATTTGTTCTTCTAAAGGATCCAGTTAATTTATTATTGTAAGATTATTGAATTTAGAATTTGCCTTTAAAATTGAAGAATTGTTAAAGTCTTTAAGCATCTCGTTGAAACTTTAACCATTAATCAATTGAGTGTATTCTACCTCATTACAAACCTTTGGTGTAAGTATAACGCAAATTTTCTTCCAATATCATAAAAACTTTTCTAAACAATATTTCACCATATCCGGTTCCGCTTGCGTAATCTGATTTTTTTTAAAAGAAGGGATTTTTGAAATTGTCTATTCAACCCCCCCCCCTCCCCCTTCTAGACAAGTTACTCCATATTCAAACCAACAATTGGCATCGAGAGCTGGTTCTTTTGATAAGGTTTACCGACCTCAAAAGTTGATTGAATATGGCGCAAATTGATCCGAAGGGAGCGTATAATAGAGCCCCGATTTTTACCGGTGAAAACTATGCATATTGGAAGGATTGTATGTACGTACTCCTTATGTCCGTGGATGTACAATATTGGTTAGCCATTGAGGACGGACCCTATGTTCCTCAAAGAGTCGTTGATGGCTTACCAAGTGCAAAACCACCTAAGGATTGGAATGAGGCCGAAACTAAAAAGGCGTCTTATGACTAGAAGGCGAGAAATATACTAATCACATCACTGAGCATGAACGAATATTTTTCAATTTCACATTGTAAGACAGCTAAGGCAATGTGGAACGCTCTTAAAGTTCTCTATGAGGGAACCGAAGACGTGAAGCAATCTAAAATCAATACTCTAACAGAGGAATTTGAACTCTTCCGCATGGAACCCGGTGAAACCGTGGCCTCTATGCAGATGAGATTTTCCCATATAATCAATAAACTTGAGAATTTGGGTAAGACCACTTCTAATCAAGATTATGCTAATAATATTTTGAGGTCTATGTGCAGGGAATGGCAGCCAAAAGTAACGGCTATCAAAGAATCTCATGACCTAAAAACCTTAGACATGTCAACCTTATTTGGTAAGCTCACCGAACATGAGCATGAGCTAAAGAGTCTTGAAGCAAGTGAAAGTAACACTAAGCGCAAGGACAAAAACAAAGAAGAGAAGAAGAACATCTCCCTAAAAGCCTCCACTTCCAAGGCAAAATTAGAGGTAGATGATGAGGACTCAAGTGACTCTTTGGAAGACGAAGAGATGGGATTGTTTGTAAAGCGCTACAACAAGTATATGAGGAGAAATTGTCTAAAACACTCGGATTAGAATTTAATGAAGTTTAGGAAATCAAATCATTCAAAGAAATGGGATGATAAGAAGAAAGAAGAAAAACAAGTCACGTGCTACGAATGCAGAAAAGTTTGTCACTACAAAAAGGAGTGTCCAAGTTTGGTAAAGCACAAAGGAAAGAAACATTACCACAAGTCCAAAAGCCAAGGCAAGGGACGACGTGCGTACATTGCTTGGGAAGACGACGAAGACTCGTCATCATCCTCTTCGAGTTCGGATGAAGAAGTAGCTAATCTTTGTTTGATGGCTCGAAACAAGCACAAAGACTCCGATTTAAGTAACTCCGATTCTAACTCCTTACCTTCTTATAATGAATTGTCTGAGGTGTTCCATGAGATGCATGAAGATGCATTAAAAGCTTTTAAGAAAATCTCCTCTCAAAAGAAAAAGATTTTAAAACTTGAGGGAGAAATCTTAAAACTTAAAAATGCTCTTGAATCCTTGAAAGAGGACCATGCATCTTTAGTAAACGACCAATTGTGTATTCCTCCAACTCTAGATGAAAAGGAAGTTTTAGTTGAATGTATTACTTGCCCTTGTTTAAAAACTGAAATAGAAGATTTAAAGGGTCAAATAATACAACTAACTAGAGCTCCTACCGTAACATCCATTAGTTCAAGCGACGATGAGCAAAACTTTAGAAAACAAAGAAAGAAAAATGCTCATGTCACTAGAAAGAATAAAAAGAACGGTTTCTCTAGAGTTGTATGTCATTATTGTTGTGAAAAAGGACATATTAGGCCTAAATGCCACATTAGGAATGTGAAAATTCCAAATGGTCTTATGGCATGGAGACCTAAGAGTCCTAGTACTAACCCCCAAGGACCCAACAACACTAGTTGGGGACCTAAAATTCCTTGTTGATTATCTTGCAGGAATGTCTTACAGCAGCAAAAAGGATGTGGTTCCTAGATAGCGGTTGTTCAAGGCATATGACGGGAGACGCGTCATTGTTCATTGACTTTGTCAAGAAAGAGCACGACTTCGTTACATATAGAGATAACAACAAAGTTAAATACTAGGAGAAGGTGTTTTAAGAAATCTCTCCACAATCACCATAGACGGTGTTTTATTTGTTAAAGGGCTTAAACATAATCTCCTTAGCATAAGTCAATTATGCGATAAGGGTTACTCCATATTTTTTGACTCCCTTAATTGCATAATTGAACATAAGAGTGACAAAGAGAGAATGTTTAAGGGTTCTAGAATTGATAACGTTTATATGCTAAATCTAGATGACGTTTCAAATATTGGCACCAAGTGTTTAGTCACCTGGAGTGAAGACTCTTGGTTGTGGCATAGACGCCTAGGCCATGTTCATTTTGACTTAATAAATAAAATTGCGTCTAAGAATCTAGTAATTTGTCTACCTAAAATAAAATTTTCTAAAGAAAAGCTTTGTGATGCATGCTAAATGGGAAAGCAAACAAGAGTGTCTTTTAAATCCAAAAATTGTGTTTCTACTTCAAAACCTCTTGAGCTTCTCCATCTAGATATCTTTGGTCTATCTAGGACAAGAAGTCTAGGAGACAATTACTATGGCTTTGTGATAGTAGACGATTTTACTAGATATACTTGGACTTTATTTTTAAGTCAAAAAGAAGAAACCTTTAAAGCATTAGTGAAATTTGCTAAGATTATCCAAAACCGTTTAGATTTGAAAATAGTCACCCTAAGAAGTGACCATGGTGGTGAGTTTGTTAACCACCAATTTGAAAACTTTTGCAACAAAAGCGAAATAGCCCATAACTTCTAATGTTTGCGCACTCCTCAACAAAATGGTGTTGTGGAGCGCAAAAACCGTATTTTAGAAGAATTAACATGGACTATGATAAGCGAAATAGGTTTACCTAAGTACTTTTAGGCTGATGCGATTAACACCGCATGTCATGTCTTGAATAGGGTACTGATTCGACCTATCCTAGAGAAGACACCCTATGAGTTACTTAAGGGTAGGAAACCTAACATTTCTTACTTTCGTGTCTTTGGTTGCAAATGTTTCATTTTAAATAATGGCAAAGATAAGCTTGGTAAGTTTGACGCAAAAGCGGATGGGGGAATCTTCTTAGGTTACTCCTCATCTAGTAAGGCATATAGAGTTTTCAATAAAAGAACTTTAGGAGTTGAAGAATCTATACACGTTGCATTTGATGAAACCAAACCCCAAAAGATGGAGAAAGGTATTTCTTCTGTTGTTGATGTTTCAAGTTTAAATACGGAAGATAAGATCGACGATGACGTTCCAAAAGTGGATCCTCCAAAAGATGAGGACATTAATGATGATAAAGAGGAAAGTGAACACAAGGATGACAAACACGAGACCTCAAACCAACTTCCTCAAGATTGGATCGTCACAAAGGATCATCCATTGGACAACATCTTAAGAGACATAAAAATGGGAGTAAGTACGCGCTTACAATTAAATAATTTCTATAATTATTCTGCTTTTATATCACAAGTTGAACCGAAAACATTTAGTGATGCTTTGACTGATGAGGGTTGGCTTATTGCATAGCAATTTAAAAGAAATGACGTTTGGGATTTGGTCCAACGTCCTAAAAACAAAACAGTCATAGGCACTAGGTGGGTCTTTCGAAATAAACTAGATGAAAACAAAATAATTATTAGAAACAAGGCAAGGCTAGTGGCAAAGGGATATAATCAAGCCGAAGGGATAGACTACGAGGAGACTTATGCTCCCGTAGCCCGACTTGAAGCTATAAGACTCCTATTGGCATTCACATGTTGTCTTGATTTCAAACTATATCAGATGGACGTTAAGTCAGCTTTCCTAAAAGAATTCATAAATGAAGAGGTATACGTCTCTCAACCTCCTGGTTTTGAGGATCACGACAATCTCGATCATGTCTTTAAACTTAAGAGAGCCCTCTATGGCCTCAAACAAGCTCCTAGAGCTTGGTATGAGCTTCTTAGTGGTTTCTTAATTGGAAAGGGATTTAGTCGTGGAACCGTAGATACCACTTTATTCATAAGACGTAAAGGAAAGCATGTTCTATTAGTTCAAATATATGTGGATGACATTATATTCGGATCCACTAACGAATCTTTGTGTAGAGAGTTTTCTAACACAATGCAGGGCAAATTTGAGATGTCATTGATGGGTGAACTTACTTATTTCTTGGGACTCCAAATAAGACAAACTGATAATAGAACTTTCATCAGTCAAACAGTTGTATCATGAGCCTTTGGTTCAAGAAAGGGACCGACTTACTTGTATCGAAACACTTCTCGCAGGTGTGGGTAGAAGGTGTTCATGGTAGAAGGTGTTCCGTTGAGTTCAACGGTGATACAAGTGTATGTGGAAGAGAGAGCTTCCACTTGAGGGGGAGCATTGTGTATAGACTCACACTTGAGGGGGAGTGTTGAGAATCAAGTGTGAGGAAGAAGTCCCATATTGGTTAGAAAAGGGAAGATTGAACACTATATAAGTGAGAGAACCCACACACCTATCACCTTAAGGTTTTGGGTGAGTATGTGGTGTGTCTCTCACAAAGGTGTTGCTCAATAAAAGAAAGTTTCACAATATTCAATGCTCCCTAGTTAAAATCTCCTCTAACAGTGTTCTCTCTCACCTTTTCCAATTTCACACGCCACATCTCACCCTTCACTTTCATTGCCTTCTCTCTCTCATAAATGTCTCAGTTTTTTTGAAAATCAATTAATACCACCATCATTTTTTTCCGGTTTCTCTCTCCATCCAATATTTTACGCCACCCTATACATTTTCACCTATCCCATTTTTTCTTTCCATATTATTCTTCTACTTTCCTAATGTCCTTTCCTTTCACCTTTATTTTATTTCTATTCATTTTTTTGTCAGTTTTTTTCTTTTTCAATACTCATGGGTCCCATCGAGAACAAATTGAATTAACCAAATCAATTCCTCCTCATTTTTTCCGGTTCCCCCCAAACCAACATATCTCAAATTTCAAATTTAAATAAATCAAGTTTTTTTTGGTCAACCTTTTTTTTCGTTTTTCTTTTCCAGTTTTTTTAATTTCTTTCACTATCACTTTTTTTCCTTTCTCTTTAATTTTTTAATCTCCTTTCCTTCTACTTCTCTATTCCTCTCTTTTCACCCTTTTTTTCTCATACCATTTCATATTATCTTCTCATTTCATAATCTTTCTAGCATCTACATACTTTCATTTTCATATTGCACTACATATTCATTTTTTTTCATATTATCTCCTCCATTATCTTGGCCTTAAGTTCATCATCCAATATGTCTCACCAACTTGGTTCACCAAGGGCAACTAAGAAACGATCTGCCATTACCAGACAATCTTAAGCTGAAGCATCTCAAAGTCCTACTCTCACAGACAATACTGTTAAACTTCATAAGGTTCAAGCATTGATACCAAACACCCTTCACAAAATGTATCTTGAAAGGTTCTTTGAAAAACCCTTATCTGGTGCAAACTACATCACTAAGGAAGCTGCAACCAAACCAGGTCTAAACTTCTTTACCACTCTTGAGAAACACAACTTGGAAAATTTTTTAGGATTATCACATAAGTACAATGTTGAGCATGTACGTGCCTTTTACTGCTGTGTTGAATCCATTGACAATAGCATTGGTCTTAGTTGTAAGTTCAAAGACAAAACCATCACTTTCACAGCTCATGATTTTAAGGATACTTTTGGATTGGAAAACACTGGTTATGAGTTCACTCGAGTAACTACGACATCTGAGTTCTAACGCACCCCTACGGTTACTCAGATTTCAAAACCTATCTACCACAACGACCTGCAATACTCAAATTTAACTGTCAGACAATTGAAAGTTGACTGCCGAATTCTTCATTGGGTCATAACGAAGATTTTAGTTCGTCGTAAAGATAATTTCGGTCGTGTTGATGAGTTTGATTTGTTCATGCTGTGGGTGCTTCTGAACAAAGAAACGGTTAATTAGATTAAGTTCATTGTCAATATGATTATGGAGTGTAAGTCAAGCGACTCCAAGCCTCTCTATTATCCCTCGTTCGTTCAACTCATTCTGAATAAGGGGAGATTGGCTTCTAAGCTAAGTGAATTATCTGGTATTCCATTTAAGTTCAGTGACGCCACTCTTCATCTATTCAAGTATCATTTTGATTCCGAGAAAAATGAATGGTAATATCAAGAGAATTTTGCTCGGGTGTATGAAACGTTTTCCATCAACCATGCCCATGCTCCGCAAGATCACAATCCTGCCGCTTCTTCTCGTCCGTCAGTTAACTCCTCCTCCACTGCTCGTAACAGTGATGTTGTTACACGAGCCGACTTGGATCGATGGGGCAATCTCATCTTAGAGGAACAACGGGTTTTATCTGCATAGAAATATGCCAAGCTCGATCTCATCCTTGCCAAGCTTGCTGTATCCAACATCGAACCGTCTGAAATTGAGGACCATGATATGGAGTATCCATAATTCCTCATTTTGTATCTTATCATTTTACATGTTATTTATATTTCGTTATGATTAAAACATGTTGAATTGTATTTTGGTTGTATATCCACTGAGAACTTGCTACCTTTAATATTATCTTCTTCTTACCTAACTATTCCTTTTTTCATGAATGGTGTATTATGGTTACATGTTAACATTGCTGGAGTGTGTAATTAGCTATGTGATACTACTTGTTGTTATTTCTGTTTTTCGTCCCTCTTCCTTTTTGATTTTGTCAAAGGGGGAGAATGGATTATCGGTTGACAACAATAACTTGTGTGGTTAAGTAATTGTTGCAGGGGGATCATGGCCCCTCTTTACTCAAATTAATCGAATTGCCAAGCATCAAAAAGGGGGAAACTGAATATGTTCATTCTGAATATCGATTACTTTATTGTTTTGGTGCTTTGCTTATATTTGTAGTTTAATTTGAGTTCCCTTAGTTATTAATCATTAAACACAGGCTAAAGTATTTCTTCCATGCATTTATTAAGTTGATTTTGTATCTTAGCTGTGTGAATTGATTTAGTTGTCTTTCGGACTTGATTCAAAGCATTTTTGTGCTTCCTGACTCGATTCAAGACTTTCATGACTCGATTCATGAAAGTGTCTCAAAATTCCATTTTGGTTATGTTTGCTCGAATCAATTCAACATCAGTTTTGAATCAATTCACATGACTGGAAATTCCAATTTGAATTGATTCAGTAATGGTTGTGAATTGATTCAATACACTAATTTGAATTGATTCATTTTAGAGTTGACTCAAGTCACCTGCCCTAACTAAATCAAGTCATGGGAATTATGAATCAACTCACGCTGCTACTTTTAACTAACTTTTTGCACTTTTCTCTTTCATCTATAAATAGAGATTTCATTCCCTTATTTTAAAGTGAGAGATCAAAATTTTTTTAGAGAGAAAACCTTTGGAAAAACACAACTTCCTTCTCCCTTTCAAATCTTCATCTTAATCATACCCATGGAAATTATTCTCTTGTGTGTGTGTGATGGTTAATCTTAGGGAAACATTAGGGATCTAATTGTTTGTTGAAGTGTGCAGATTTGCAAGAGGTGTTTTGGTCTTGGAAATTTCTAGGGTTGAAATTTCTTGAAGGAAAAAGAAGAAGAAAATTTTCTCCATTATTGTGGAGTTTGTCTACAGTTTTGTCAACTTGTTGAAGAAAGGGATTCAAGGCTTGGAATTTCAAGATTGAGTAAAATTTGGGAAATTCATCAAGAGAGGAATCCTTCAAAAGTTGAAAATCAAGATCTTAGGTAAAGATCAAGTTAGCGGTGGTAGCTAGTTACAAGCAAGTTCGTACAAGAAGCAAGAAAGAAGATTACGTGGATTGTTATAATTTGTCTTTATTGCTTTTGTGGATTGTTGTAACAAAGAACCAAAAATTCTATATTGTTTTAATGGAAGAAATAACTCTTCGATGGTACTCCGTCGAAGACTAGATGTAGGTGCCTGCGAGGACGATAGCACCGAACTAGTATATATCCTGGTGCACTCTCTCCTTCTCTCCCTCTCTCTCTTTATCTTTTAAAATTGCATAGTTTTTTATTCGTAAAAAGTTTAGGTTTGATTAGACTTATTCTTCTAAAGGATCAAGTTAATTGATTATTGTAAGAACATTGAATTTAGAATTTGCCTTTAAATTGAAGAATTGTTAAAGTCTTTAAGCATCTCGTTGAAACTTTAACCATTAATTAATTGAGTGTAGTCTAACTCATTACAAACCTTTGGTGTAAGTATAACGCAAATTCTTTTCCAATATCATAAAAACTTTTCTAAACAATATTTCACCATATCCGGTTCCGCTTGCGTAATCTGATTTTTTTTTAAAAGAAGGGATTTTTGTAATTTTCTATTCAAACCCCCTTATAGACAAGTTACTCCATATTCAAACCAACAAATATCTCGCCCCGAAAATAGGGACCAATGGCAAAGCACTAAGGGCATTATAAATACCCTCTCATTTGAGAGGGTAAGGTATTCCAAATCATCCTAAGACACACATACTTTGTACTTTCCTTCTTCTCTCCCGATCCTTACTTTAGCATCGGAGTGCCTTGCAGGTACACCCTCTCATCATCTTCGAAACTCAGCATCACAGACAAAGTATCTGGCTCACTTCAGGTTCTGAGCAGCCGGTAAGATCAGTGGTGCCGTCTGTTGAAAACTCTGTTATCCCTGCTCCATTTCCTCGTAAACTCAAGACCAAAAGAGTTCTTTCAAGATTCCGATTATGGCCATCCATGACAATGTCCATGATGATCGCAATACTGCCTTTCTCCCCGCCAGTAAGACCGACGCTGACGGAGCATCCCCCTTTCTTAGGAACGACGTCCATCAGCAGAGAGATGGAGCCACTGTAACGCCCCAGTTTTAGTATTTTATTTTAATTGAGTCGTTTTTGCTTATTTTATTATTATATTATTTTATATTCGACTTTTATGTGAAAATATGTTATTTTTCAATGTTGTGATATTTTATCGCGTTTTGGGAACATTTGCGAGAAATTTGAGTGTAAGGGTATTTTGGTCTTTTTGGGTGGTTAGATATTTTGATGTTTATAAAAATAGAAAAAAAATAGTAAGATAGGGAGAAAAGAAAATAGAGAGAAAAGAGAAGAAGAAAAAGGAGAAGAGAAAGAGAAGAGGAGAAAAGGAAGAAAAAGAGGAAAAACTTGTGATTTAGGAACCGATTCAACCGACTTTTCAAACGCGAATTTATCGGGTAAGGGTGCGAAATTCGATTATACTATTTTTGCGTATGATTATGTATGTTTGTGTGGAAGTTTTGTTGGTTTTTCAAATATAGGTCGAAATGAGATAATCGATTAGAAATCGAGGTTTTCACGGTCGGAAATCGACATAAACTGTGTTGTATGATCACACTGTGTGTATGAATAATCGTTGATGTTTGTTTTGCTGTTAGAATTGAATTTGGGTGAAAGATGGGATTTTTGGGGTGGATTTGCGAAGAGGAATTTTTCTGAAAATCGCAGAGCCCGCTCAGCGCGCAGGTGCCCGCTCAGCGCGCTTTTGAAAAAATGTAACCTCACCAGGCAGTAGCCAGCCCGCTCAGCGCGGTCTGGGACTTCAAAATTTTATCTGTTTTCTAAACTCCGTAACTTTTGATCCGTAATTCGGATCGGGACGTTCTTTATACCGTTGGAAAGCTTATGAAACGTTCTTTCTTATAAAAATGGGTTTTTGAGATTGTTGGCCGATTTAATTATGTCGGAAAAGGTGAATAGGGTCGATTGTCGACTTTTGTCGTTATAAGTGTGCATAATTGATGTGTATTATGTAATGTGCTTTGAAAATGGATATCGTATGACTTGTATGATTGTGGTGGTATGTGGTATGTGATGAAATGCATTGTTTGAATTGTTTTTAATGCATGAATATGATGATGTGATAATCATATTGTTGAGTTGTGAAGATGCATTTGATGTCATGAGTCATTGTATGCCAAGCATCATGATATGCATTGTTATGACGTCCTGAGTGACGGTTCGATTCCAGAGAGAATCTGCTATAAAGTCGTGTGCCCAAGGGGGGACCTAAAGCGATGGTTATAAATGATCGTGTGCCCCGGTGGGGACCTAAAGCGATCGGGTTGTGTGCCCCGGCGGGGACCTAAAGCAATCCATAAACGTCGTGTGCTCATGAGGAGACCTAAAGCGACGGGTGAACATCGTAGGCCCGACAGGGAGTTACAGTGATGTAACGAGCGATGGTTCCAGCAGAGTTCCTGAGTGAACTAGTGATGGGATATGAAATCCTGGAGTCGGTACCGCATTTTCATTTGCATAGAGAGTCGTTGTGTCGGTCTCTTTGCATCTGCATGAATTATGATTGCATTGATTATATGTGGAAAATCATGATTTGGTTATTATGTGTGAGATATTGTGATATGCATTTGTGATAAATGTATTGGCATGATTAATATGCAATTGGGGATGGAGATATTGTGTGTTTGAGCTGTGATAGCATTTGTGTATTGATGTGCATTAGTGTTAAATGCATGGGATTATGAATGATATATTTTGTGTATAAACATATGCATGATGTGTGATTATGGGATTATGTGAATATAATCTGTATATGCTATATGTGTAGGCATGAGATGATGGCGGTGAGAATATTGATATGCGTATTTTTATGTCAATATACATAATTATATTCATTTATATTATGGTTGTCTTTCTCACCCTTCTGCTCGTTTTATAATGCTCTATGAGGCATTACAGATTAGAGTTGCTGGAGGTCTTTTGGGAAGCTTTGTGTCTTCACCCTTTTTGTCGGTCGGCTCTGATATGTGACACCGGGTAGTTAGGGAGGCCGTTGGCTATTATTATGTATTATGTATATATTATATTTTGGCTTGTACATGTATAACTTAATGCATGACAAACTTTTTACATGATGTATGTTAATCAGATTTTAGATTTTCCGCTTTAATTCTAACTTCTGAATAGTGGGTGTAAGGAACTGAGTTTCCTTTGTTTGAATGCTACCCCACTGTTGCATATCTTTATGGGCAGGTGTTGTATGAATTGTTTGGTTTCAAATTGATGTGATTTCCCCGTCTATGCCATGTTTTTAAATATACTCTGATCAAATTTCGAACTTTCTTTTATTGCTTCAAATGCATGTTTATTTGGGGGTATAGATTGGGGGTGTCACAGCCACCGCATCTCCCTCACCCATTCACGCTGACTATGGTTGGCTCTAGCCTTCAGAGGACCATCAGGCCGTCCCAATTCCGCCCAATGCCGATCCGGCCATGGTGGCCCTACTCTAAGCCCTCAACAAGACAAACTTGCTGATCCTCTATCAGAACGCCATAATTTGAGCCTTAGAAGAGTCCAGGCAACCAATATCCCCTCTGCCGAGGAGAGAGCGTCGGAGATCTCGGAGTCCTCTTCCCAGACGACAAAGAGACTGCCAGGTACCACCAAAGCCAAAATCTCTAGCAGTCAGAAAGCGCGACCACATCTCTCTCCGGAGCCAGCATTCCCCAGGGGCTAAGAGGACCAGAAGGGACCTTTGGACAGAGCACCAGCATTTGCCTCCTCCCAGATCCAAGGGGCGAGCACGAACTCCATTTCCCCGTCGAGATTGTTGTCCTCCCTTTGGACGAAGTACCCGCTCTCCGTCACGATCTAGCTTCAGCAGCGACGATGAGCCTCAGGGCTTGTTGGCCTAAGAAATCATTGTCATGCGCCTACCAAAGGGCCTGGAGAAACCCCATTCTTGGGCACGTACGATGGCACTACGGATCCTGACGAGCACATCGAGAATATCGATGCATTGCTCGATTACTGTTGCATCAGAGGCGCAATCAAATAAAGATTGTTCCTAACCACGCTGAGGAAGAGAGCAATAACTTGGTACAAGAAGCTCCCCGACGAATCCATCACATCTTGGAGGCAGTTGGGGAGAATGTTCTCTAGGAATTTCATGACCTCTCGTCGTTACCGAAAGACAGAAGCCTCCCTTGAGGCCATCATTCAAGGGAAAGATGAACCTCTTCGAGCCTATATTGAAATGTTCAACAAAGAAGCTTCCGAGGTCTCCACGACCAAGAATATGAAGAAGTTCTTGCTCAAGCGAGGGCTCTGTCCCCGAACCAAATTTGCCAACGCGTTTGGCATTGAGACTCCAGCGACGCTGGACGCCTTCCTCCTCAAGGCGCAAGCGTACATCCAGTACAAAGAGAAGGAGGCTGCGAGCTCCTCCCGGGACTCGAGGTACCAAGAGAGTTATAAATCCTCCAAGCACGACGACCCCTCAACATCTCATTGGGGAGAAAGAAGATGCGATGACCGCCCACGAGAATCCCGAGACAACAAAGGGCCTTCTGGCCGTTTTCACGACTACACTCCTCTGACCGTCTCTCGAGAGAAGATCCTCTCCGAGTGCGCCAACTCGGAGTTCCAGTAAGCAGGGGTCCGATTCCCGAAACAGATACCGACCAAGCCGAATACAGACAAGTCGAAGTATTGCTGGTTCCACAAGAGCCACAACCATATGACCGACGACTGCATCCATCTGAAGGATGCAATTGAGATATTAATCAAGGACGGGCACCTGAAATAATTTGCCAAGAAGAAGGACGCTCCTCGGCAGGACGCCCAGGAGTCAAAGAAGGTCGAAAAAGAGGTTCCTTCCTCAGAAGAGACCAGTCTTCAGGTCGCCATGAGCATCTCACTGCCTGAAGACTTCTACGTCCCCGAGAGGCTCAACATCCTTCCTTACTTCGCTGCGGACAACCCATCGGAAACCTTCCCCTCAACCATGGTCATCTCTAGTGGGGGCTTCAACAAGGTTACCTTGGGATCCATCAAGAAGAAGTTCGAGCATCTAATCAACACAAGCTCGAACCGGAGTTTCACACTTGATAAGGTCCGAGGAGAGTCGGTCCCCATTACCTTCTACCACGAGGAACTCCTCGGCGGAGCTCCTAACTCCAGCATCCCACTGCTCGTGAGAGCACAAATTGCCAACTTTGACGCTTGCCGAATCCTGGCCGATCAAGGAAGCTCGGTGGACATCATGTATTCTCAGCTATTCTCCACCCTCCAGCTGGACGAGATACATCTGACGCCCTGCGTAGGCTCTGACCGATAAGGCTTTAATGGGCCAGTGACAAAGCCGTGGGGGTACGTGGAACTGATCGTGACTTTCGAGTTTGCAGAAATGATCAGGTCCATCAAAGTCCAGTTCCTGGTCATTGACTGGCCATCTCTCTACCAATGCATCTTTGAACGGGCAACTCTGGCCGAATTGGTAGTCGTGCCCTCAACTGTGCACCTGAATATGAAGTATTACACTTTTAAAGGGCTTGTTGCCACTCTGCACGGAGACATTGAAGCTGCAAGGAGATGTTTCGAGGCAGCCTCCAAAGGACTGAACACAATCGCCGCCAAGCCGAAGACTCCCAGCGAGCCTACTCTTCCCTACAACTCCGAAGAGGCGAAGCCGTTTCCCCACGGCGACTCCATCGACCTTAACAGTAGTTTCTCCGAGGATGACCAGAGGGACCAGAAAAGGAAAAGGAAGGAGGTCCATCCATACTCGAGTAACCCTTCCACATCGACCAGCAGCGGCGATACCTCCCATCTGATGCGCCCAATTTTTGGATGGAAAGTTCGAACTAGTCCTTCTCGGTGACGACCCCCATTGAGGAGTCAAGATCGGGACCGACCTCCCCGACCTAGTAAGGAAGCAACTGAAGGCCTGTCTCCAGGAGAATGCAAATCTGTTCGCATGGAGCGCCGCAGAGATGCCCGGACTAGATCTTGACGTGGCCTACCACCAGCTCACCATCGACCCCGCTGCTAGGGCAGTAGCTCATCATAGGTGAAAGCAGTCTTCGGAGAAAGCGGAGGCTGCCGAACAGGCTGTAAAAGACCTCATAGATGAAAATTTTATCTCGGAGGCTAAGTACACTACTTGGTTATCCAATGTTGTAGTTGTAAAGAAATCAAATGGAAAACGGCGCATGTGTGTTGACTCTACCGATCTTAATATGGTCTGCCCTAAAGACGCATATGCCCTCCCCAACATAGACAAATTAGTTGATAATTCAGATAGTTTTAAATTGTTATCTTTCATGGACGCGTATTTGGGCTATAAGCAAATACCCATGGCCAAAAGTGACAAAAGGTACACAACTTTCATGACCGAATCAGGCAACTATTACTACAACATAATGCCCTTCGTCTTGAAAAATGCTGGCGCTACCTACTAAAGAATGATGAACAAAGTCTTCCGAGGAGAAGTCAGGGATATTCTCGAAGTCTACATGGACGACATGATCGTGAAATCTCACGAGGAATTCGATCAAATGCTCCATCTGAAGAAAGTCTTCAAGCAAGCCAGGAGGTACAAGATGCGTTTCAACCCAGAGAAGTGCACGTTCTGGGTACGAACATACATGTTCCTCAGATTCTACCTGACGGAACATGGAATCGAAGCTAACAGCGACAAGTGCAGAGAATTCTCTGAGTTCCCTATGACAAACTCGAAGAAGTCCATCCAATCCCTAAACAGGATTCTCGGTTCGCTATCCCGTTTCATGGTGAAATCTCCTCAGCACACACTCCCCTTTTTCAAACTCCTCCGCAAGGAGGCCGCCTTTGAGTGGACGGAGGAATGCGACAAAGCCCTCATCCACCTAAAACAAGCACTGTCGGAACCATCAGTCTTCTCCCGGCCAGATGACGGGGAAACCCTGTATCTCTATCTCGTCATCGCAACTGAGGCCGTCAGCGCCGCCCTCATTCGTGAAACTCCTGAAGGGCAAAAGCCCATATACTTCACGAGCAAGGCACTGCAGGGACCGGAACTTAGATACCACCAGATTGAAAAGTAGCCCAGGCCCTCATCAACGCTGCGAGGAGGCAGAGGCATAACTTTCTATCCCACATAATTGTGGTGCGCACGGATCAACCTGTGAGGCAATTGTTGGGACGTCCATACATGGCAGGCAGAATGCTCGAATGGTCGCTGGAACTGTCCGAGTTCGACACCTAGTACGAGAGTAGGAAAGCCCTCAAAGCTCAGGCGCTGGCCGACTTCGTAGGAGAAATGACCTTACCCGACTCCCTAACTTGCAGAGCTCGCAAGTGGACAATCTTAGTCGATAGAGCATCTATATCAGCAGGGAGCAGAGCAGGAATCATCCTTGAAAACGAGGAGGGTATCATCATCGAAGTCTCGCTTACCCAATCTTTCTCCACTTTCAACAATCAGGCAGAGTATGAGGCCTTTCTTGCAGGTTTGCGCCTCGCCGAAGACCTGGGAGCCGAGGAGATTATCATCTGTACAGATTATCAACTCGTGGCCCTCCAGGTTCAGGGAGAGTATCAGGCCAAGAACGACAACCTATTTGAATACTTGACCTTGGTAAAGGAAAAGATGACAAAATTCACATCGGTGGAGGTAAGACATGGTCCCCGTGAACATAATGTCCGAGAAGATGTCCTGTCAAACCTGGCGACCATGAAAAAGATGGGAGGGAACAAATCTGTCATCCAAGAGGTACTTAATTGACCCAGCATCGATAAAACTTCCACGACCCTCGACGTGTACGTCATTGGCGACAGTAACTACTGGATGACCCCACTCTATAACTACCTTGCCAAGGAAGAACTACCGTCCGACCCTAAGGAAGCCAACGTAGTCAGGCGCAGAGCCTGCTCCTACGCCCTGGTAAAAAATAAGCTCTACAGGCTAGGGTTCTCCATTATTCTCCTCAAATACGTCGAGGAAGAGATGGTCTCCCATATCCTGCGCGAGATCCATGAGGGAATCAACGCCCACCACTTCGAAGTAAGATCCCTCGCCAGGAAGGCCCCACGAGCAGGATATTACTGGCCGACCATGCAGCAAGACGCAAAGGAACGTGTGAAGAAATGCGACAAATGACAACATCACGGGGACATGCACTTGGCACCGCCCAACGAGCTCAAAGCAATGTCCTCCCCGTGGCCATTCGCATGGTGGGACCTGGATATCCTGGGATTATTCGTCGTAGGGTCAAATCAAAATAAGTACCTGGTAGTAGGCGTAGACTACTTTACAAAGTGGATAGAAACAGAGGCTCTGGCCAATATAACGGCCCACAACATACTTTGTTCCTACAAGCGAAATATCCTTGCTCGCTTCGGTATCCCCTAAGTGATCGTTACTGATAACGGGACACAGGTCATGGACAAAAAATTCCATGTGTTCTTCACCCAACTGGGCACCAAACAACACTTCGCGTCCGTCGAGCACCCCTAGACGACCAGGCAAGCCGAAGCAGGCAACAAGCTAATCCTACGAGATCTCAAACGGAGACTTGACAAAACCAAGAAACAATGGGCTGAGGAGATGCACAGCGTGCTCTGGGCCTACCGTACTACGCCCCACTCTTTGATCGGGGAAATCCCTTACCGTTTAGCATATGGGGCTGAGGCAGTAATCCCTATTGAGATGCATGTGCCCTCCAGGAGGACTGAAGCTCCCCTGGATGAGGAGAGCAACAGCGAGACACTAAGGGAGGAGCTCAATCTCGTCGAAGAGGTCCGATCAGGAGCAGTTCTCTGCGAGGCATCGTTAAAACAAAAAAATCGTAATTAGGCATAACGCCAAAGTCATACGACGAGATTTCCAAGTGGGGAATCTCGTCCTAAGGAGGAATCACAAAGAATGAAGCCTACTACCTAGAACACCTCAACAGGGAAGAACTCGCTCGACCATGGATCGCTGAAAATCTAAAACAATATTATAGTTAAGGCCTTAACTGTCGGCTTGCCCCTGTCATACCCCAAATTTGTCCTACTTGTACATTACCTTTATTTGTACCTCCATCCACTAACTTTTATTCAGAAAATCAAAAAATATGTTGCTAAGCTTGATTTGTTGTAAGAATATCAAGTCATGAGTGTGTGGTATGGATTAATGTTCAATAGTTTTGACCTAATCATTGGCCAAACAAGATTTTGTTTCAAGATCAATCAAGGCTATAGTATGCAATTCCAGTGGTGTGTGTGTCTGAGGGTTTAATTAGGGTTTCTGTGCCATTTCAGGTTATCTATGTGTGGGTCAAGTTGTCAAACCGTGTCAAGTTATTAGTGTGTTAGGATTAATATTTATCATATGGAATCAATTCATTTGCAATTAGGGTTTTTGGAACAGTTGCGATACAATTCATGTTTCAAGTCATGTTCTTATAATTTCAAGGCATTGAGAATTTAGTTCATGGTGAGAGATTATGGTTCATTTGTGATCCAAGTGGCATTATTTTAAACTATGCAAGTTGTGGGTTGTTTCAGACAAGTCCAAAGCGGTTCTAGTTCTAATCATAGGTTCAGAGGTTCATTTGAGAGGTCAAGTGGCAGATATGTTGTTGAAAAGTCAGTAGGAGAGCAATTCATAACCAAATTCATTTGTATCCATATTCTCCATTCCCCATTTTAATTCACCATATCCAATCCAATTATCAATATCCATTCCAACCTAATATCCCTTTTTCTAAACTATTCATTATCCATAAATATCTGTTTTTCTAAATTTCACTCTTCTTATTCATGTCCGTATTCATCATCCTTCTTTATCCAAATTCTCATTCAAAACCCTTTTTCACAAGCATCTAATTTCATATCAATTTTGATACCCAATTTCAAATTAACATTTATCAATGAACCATTTTTCTTAATTTTTCATATTATCTATTCATTTTGAAATTCTGGTCAAGCAGATCACGAAGATGTCAGACAGGATGTCGTGACACTTGATCTCTGCTTCTCACAAGGATCTAAGGAAGAACAAACGAAAACAGCAGCAAGTAAAGAACACACATAAATTGTTAACCCAATTCGGTGATCAACAACACCTACGTCTGGGGGCTACCAAGCCAAGAATGAAATCACTAAGTAGAATTGGTTCTAAGCTAAACTCGAGCGTTTACAACTTAGTACCTAGAAACTACCTTTCCTAGATTTCTACCTAAGACCCTCCTAAGTATGAGACCCTTCTCAATTCCCTTCCAATCACAACAGTGATTGAAAATGTTATAACTCAATAAAACAGTCATTCTCAAGTATTCACACAATACACGAGAGGCTCACAAGTACAAACCCTAGTACTTCTAAAACAACTGCAATGATCAATCCATAAACTAGGTTAACTCTAACCTATTTATATTGCAAACCACAGTTGGACTTGGTCTTCAAAAGCGCATCAGATATCTTCTTCAGAATTAGCGACCTAATTCTTTCTTCTATCCCAAGTTACCAAAAATGTCTCCTTCACAAGGAAACCGCAAATACATTTAGAATCAGAATCTCTGATTCCACAATCTCAGGTGCCACCTGGAATCCTAGTCATATTCCAATCAAACCTGTTATCAAAGACAATTAAATCAAAACTGTAACAGACAAAGATGTCGAATCCCCCTGATAGGACATCTTGTCTAACATCTTAACCTGCAGTTAGTTCAACATGTTGGGACATCTTGTCCAACATCTTTTTGCTAAGTTAGTTTTACCAAAATTAATGCCAACCTCAGAATCAGGGACTCAACAATCTCACCCTTTGGCAGATTTTGGCTAAAACTAACTTTCATATACCTGCAGAAACAAATCATCAGGGAGAGTACTATCAGAGCAGCAGTGGAATCAAAACATGTCTCCCCCTCAGTCAGATCTACTCCCCCTAAGTGGTTAGTAAACACTCAGCAGCAGTAGCAGTGGTTAGTGACGTTAGTAATTCTCCCCCTTTTTAGCCACAATATGACAAAGGTAGAAAGACTAACCCAAAACCAATATAATAGTTCAGAGTAAATTTAAGTTACACACCCAATAGAAACAAACTAAAATATCCTGGGTACACAACCCTTACACAACCAAAAAAAATAAAACATAAAGAAAGCAATAAAGAAAATACAGATAACAGAGAAGATAACTCTCAGAGGTCATCTTCAGTCTCCTCATCATCTTCTTCTCCTCCTCCAATTTCCCCAGTCCCAGGATATGATAAACCCAACCTCTTTAATCAAGTTCATCACTTCTTCACACTTGAGAACATTCTGTCCCAGTTCTCTCTCTAAAGCAATTCATCTATGATAAACATGGTTCCACCTGCTGATACTTACAACATCATGAAAGGAGATGTTGTCCATGGGAGCCTTGGGAAGTGAACCTGCAGTCTTCTTTGAAGCTGGTTTCTTAGTGACATTCTGTCCATCCTTTATCCCATCATAATCTGATTCACTTTCAGACTCTGCCTTCCTTTTCTTGCTTTCAACAACAACCTTGCTCCAGGGCCTATGAGGGCCAACTGTAGACCTCTTAGTTTGCTTGTTAGAGATGGTTACACCTTTATCTTTTCTTCTTTTTAATCGTTCCGACACACTTGTCTTGAGACTTGTAGCAATGACCTCATTGTCAGAGGGAGTGTCATCTAAGTCGATGATTTTGTTAGCCTGTTCTGAAGTCCCTTGTGCAGACAAGGATGTTTCATCATCTGCCCCAGCATTTTTGACCACAGAGTCAGCAAGAGTATGCAGATTCCCTTCTGACATTTCAACATCATTTCCTTCTTTGTCAGCATTTTTCTTGGTAACATCCGATTCCTGAGATAAATTGGGTGGCAAAATCTGTGCAAGAGGTCTGGTGATTCCAGCAATACTTACTCTGTCTCCCTTTCTTATGAGGTTCTCTATTATGTTCCCAACGCTTTCATCTGCATTGAATTTTTCTATGACTTCCCTAGGACTCACAAAAGCATCAGAGGTATTAGAGGGATTACCTGGAGGAATATTTTTGGATCTTTTGATCGGAAGCTTGTCCGTTTTGCATGGCATGATACTAAGCGGAACAACATCAATTGCCTCTTCAGTGTGTATCTCATTAGACTCTGATGTCACTTCTGAGTCCTTCTTGATAGCTTGTTGTCATACCCCAAATTTTGACCACTAATATTTTCCATCATTGTGTAAATCATCATCACAATATGTAGGAACCTTCATATCTCATTAGTCTCCCCAAAGATGGGCGAGCATCCACTACAATCAAATTTAGGGTTTCAGGCCCTCTCAGAGTTCTTAGACAAAGGATCAATCAAGGAATGACATGATCTTCAACTTGTCTAACCTCCCAAACATCCACAAAGGATCAAGAGGACTCCAACTTCAAGAATCAAGCACAATGTTGTAGCATTCCAGGTGGATCAAGCCTCAAGATCGCCAGTGTCACCAAATTAAGGTTTTGGTCGACCAGGGCCTCCAGATGGAGATTTTCCTCTGGGCATGAGCCAATGCTTCAAAGCATAACCTAATATACTCCATGGAACATCATGGACCCAATCATCAAGTCAATTTAGTCTCAGGGGATGCATTCATAAAAAATCAGGAATTAGGGTTTCTTGACCTAATTCACCCTTAAGTTGACTTTTGGGACAAATCATGAGCCAAGATCTCAAGACATGATTTGAGGGTCTCTAATAAACCACATTGATCCATTTGCAACAATGGATTAATCCAAGAAGCTTGAGCAGCAAGTTTCAATTTCATCTGAACCACAATTAGGGTTTCGCGAGAAAATTCAACTGTATCTTTGACTTTTGACCAGGACATGCTCCCAAACCCTAGGACATGATTCAATACACCCTATAACATCTATGAAATCAATCCATCAAGTTTGATTTAGGTCAAGGACTTGATTTCATAGAGTATCGCACAGTTTGGAATTCATCTGATAAAAAGTCACCTGTGCACAAAAGTCAAACTTTGACTTTTTGAGATTTTTCAAAATTATGGTTCCTTAACCCTAAAATGATGTTAATGTGTGGTTTGAATCAACATTCATAAAGAAAAATCAAGAAAAGCGGCATAACTTGTAAAAGGGGTAACCATAAAAAACTTAGAAATTTTCAAAGTTATGGAACAAAGTGGCTAGGGTACCAACTTTGGAGGATCATAACTCTTAAACCACAAGGCCATTTTTCCCCATCCAAAGCTGGATTTGTAGCTCTCATGGCCCTCTACAAAAGCTTCAACTATACCTCATTCCAATTCATTATGGATTTTGAGTTATGGAATGATCAAAATGACTGAAAACATGAAATGCCACTTTTTCCAACACTTAGTGAAATTTTCACTAAGTCAGAATCTGCCTTACTTTTTTCCAAATGTAGGGGCATTTTTCACTTGGATCCAAAAAGTATCAAAACCAATTATGATCAAACAGTTATTGTATCATATGAGGGCTTTCCAAAATGGCCAAGAACTCCATCAAATTCCACTTGAGCCATGAGATATGACAATGGCAATATGCCTTGCTGAAAACTGCCAAGGCTAGGCAGAATTTTGCACTTTTGCTCGATTTAGCAAAATCAGATAATTCCAAGCCTTGTCATCACTTTGGACACATCTGAGGATCAAATCTAAAGGGAACAAACACTGATCCAAGCCTCCAAAGTCTTTGGAACAAGAAGTAGCATGCCAAACCTAGAAATCCCTAAAAGAGGGACAAGACTCCAATTTTGGATTGGAGCATTCAATGGATGCACTAAGGTGGCATGGACTGAAACATTTGCAACTGAATTCAGTCAAGAATGATCCAACAACTAGGGAACCACAACTCTGTGCTCTAACCTCTAGTCAATGGCTAGAGGAGACTTAGATTCTCATTGCTCAAGATTGGCCAAACCTCTGCTGCAGTTGCCATTCACTATTGATCCCAAAACAAACATGCTCTACTATAAATAGAGCTCATTTGTGCTCAGTTTGAGTACACCAAAGCCATCAAACATATGCTTTCTTCAAAATCACCTTCTTTAGGCAAAAATACCTTCTTTAGCAAGGTAACTCTGAGTTTTTGAGTTAGAGAACATTTCCATCACAGCTCATTATCCAAACACATCCAATATGTCATATCTAAACTGTTCAAACTCACACAAGTGACCTGTAATCCTTAAATCTCAAAGTCACATCTCAAAACCTCAAAATAGGCTTTTTTTTTGCATTTTTAAGGCCATGTCTTGATTCAGTCACTTTCCAAACCAGATAAAGCCTCAAGCACACTCCAAATATCATCCTTGAACTGTCCCAAATGGCTCCCAACATCTGGAACACCATTTGAGAGAGTTGCTATTTTGGCCATTTTAACCCGTTTTGCAAGAAAGGGCCAGTCTTTGTTTTTGCAGGTTCCTGCTGATTCCAATCATCCTAAAAGCTTCTAAGGGATCATTTGAGAGTGTCCAAAGCATCAAACCATTTCTGGAACAAGAAACTTGGCATATTGTACAAAAAACTCCAAAAGCTCAAAAAGAGGTAAGCATTATGACTTGAACTTCTCAAAATATGCATTGCTTTGAAGTCCACTGATCATGCATCTCTTCTACATGTTATATGTGTTATGTTTGCATCAATTTATCATGTAATTCATGCCTATACCAAGATGTAGCACAGAAAATGCAATTATAGGCCTATTTCAAAACCACTATCGGATTTTGAGGAGGAAGTATGATCTGAAAAAAATACCACCACCATTCGATTCCTTGTGAAATTCTAGGCCAGATGCATATAAATTTTGTCTCAAACCATGGAGAAATGAGAAAGTTATGGACCTTCCCGTTTCTTACCAAAACTTGCCTTTCCTTGTCTTGCGTCAGGCAAAAAACAAGGCAAGCCTTGTATATTTATGGTTGTGTTTCAATCAACGGATGTATCACCACCCCAGTGGTAAGGCACGCGCCCTATACACAAGAGGTCTGGGGTTCGAATCCCCCTCGCCCCAGACCCTCTTTTTGCTATTTTTCCATTTTTTTTGTTATTTTTCATATTATTTTTAATAGTTTGAAAAATTAATAACTCCCTCAATTTTAGTTATTTTTGATTGGTTCTTTTAGCAAAAAATCACAAAAATGTTGAAATATTTTATTCCACAAAAAAAATAGATTTATATTATTTATTTAATATAATTAGTATTTTTGTGAATAAATGTCTTTTATTTTTTTTTAAACCTTTCAAAAATAAATAACCATTTTGGAAAATCAAAACCAAATAGGTTTTAAATCATCTTGTGATTAAAGCCTCATTTTTCAAACCTAAAACCAAAATCACAAGTTGTTTATTCAAACTTATTTGGAATTTTTATCATTTGTATTGACTTTCCTTGAATAATTATATTAAAAAATGATGAAATTAGGGTTTTATTGGTTTTCACCCTAGCAAACTTTTCCGAACACTCATGGGCCTCTAAATAGAGTGTAAGACCCAACCCCCTTTTAACCAAAACAATTTTTGGGCCTCAGATATTGTATAAGTCCCTCTGCGTTAAAAGAAAATCTCGGCGCGATCGCCAGTTTAAAAATTAAACCCATTGGGCCTCTCCTCGAGGTATAAGACCCATTCAAAATCATTTTGGGCCTCTAATAGAGTGTAAGACCCAATCCCCATTTGAAACCAAAACCCTTGGGCCTCAGCCATTGTATAAGACCCATGGTGTTCTCAAAACCTCGGCGCGATCATCGCCCTTGTCAAAATCAAACCATTGGGCCTCTCCTTGAGCTGTAAGCCCCATTCCTTTTCTTTAAAAAACCTTTAGGCCTCTTGAGAGAGTGTAAGACCTATCCTCTTCGTACAGAAAACCTTTCTTGGGCCTCAGTCACTCGTATAAGTCCCTGTACAAAACGACAGTGCGATTACTGATAAAACCTTGGGCCTATACTTAAGCTGTAAGCCCCAAAAATATTTTCAAAAGCACTTTCTCCTTTGATTTTAAATATAATATTGTTATCAAAGCTTTCTTTGTTGAGCAAACTAACAAAACAGCATGGAAACTCTACAACCGAGTAAGAGTTTACCCGCTTTCATATATATATATATATATATATATATATATATATATATATATATATATATATATATATATAACTGTAGTGTAGGGATGTTTCACTGTAAGTCTTCTTTCATAAACTCATATCGACTGTGTAATAATAGTATAGATATTTAGAGTTTCCCCGACAATTACGTCTAGAACTAGACAAAACCTCGTCTCCTTACACCCGACGTTCTCCCGGATATTTCAACATAACCTAAACCATGAGAATTTTCTTTTACAACAATTTTAGATAACCAGGTCTAAGAAGTCTCCCCCTTGAACAACTCATATACAGAAGGCCAATGTTCCAAGTGAAACCCCTTCTGGAACTATTCATCAGCCTCCTCTTGGGCTTAGTGCAAGGACCCACAGGCTTCCTAAAAGCATCCCCGCCTCCTCTTGGGCGTCGTACAAGGACCCGTCGGCTTCTTAGTAGTTTTCACACCCTCCTCTTAGGCTTCATATAGTGATTCTTCCTCCGGGAAGATAGCCTCCTCTTGGGCTTCGTACAAATTATCCCGTCAGCTTCCTAAAAGTTTTTTCTCGCCTCCTCTTGGGCTTCGTACAAATTGTCCCGACGACCTCTTAAAGGTATAGGAACAGGAATTAGTCATCTTAATAGAACAGTCTTTCAAAGAGTCTAGATCTTGCTACCGCAAACGTACTGTCTCTAAATTTCTCTTAAGCATAGTACAAAAGATAAAACTCTAGACTTGGACAGTCTAATCTCCTTGAGTCTCTAAGACATTCTCAAGTTCCTTTCAGAAATAGGAAAAAAACACCCGTAGACTTGGACAGTCTCAATACCCTTTGGATTTCCCATTTCCTCAAAAGAACAAGAAATAATCCCGATCCTCTGATCAAATCCATGAGTACAACATTACCCATATAAGAACTGATTTTCTCTTTGAACCAACATACTGGACCTGTCACTCAACTGAAACAGTTACACTAGCCTCCTCTTGGGCTTTGTACAATGATTCTCCCCAGCAGAGCTAACCCCTTTAGCCTCTATCTCGGGCTTCGTACGAGATATAAAAACTCTCTTGTTGAGTATAAATGACTCTCTTGTTGAGTCACACCTTTTAGCATCCATCTCGGGCTTCCTACGAGATACAAAAACTCTCTTGTTGAGTATAAATGACTCTCTTGTTGAGTCACACCTTTTAGCCTCCATCTCGGGCTTCGTACGAGATACAAAAACACTCTCTTGTTGAGTATAAAAGACTCTCTTGTTGAGTCAAACCCCTTTTAGCCTCCATCTCGAGCTTCGTACGAGATATAAAAACTCTCTTGTTGAGTATAAAGGACTCTCTTGTTGAGTCACACCTTTTAGCCTCCGTCTTGGGCTTCGTACAAGACACTAAAAAACTCTCTTGTTGAGTATAAAAGACTCTCTTGTTAAGTCGCACCTTTTAACCTCTCTCTCGGGCTTTGTACGAGACACCCATAAAAGCACCCTCTTGCGGGGTCAATAGCCTCCTCTTAGGCTTTATATAAGGAAACCCCCAGTTGAGTCGATCAACCCTTTTTAGCATCGAAGTTGTGCCTCGTTCATAGCATACAAACATCAACAACTCATTTTCCCTTGTCTAATTGCTGTAAGTGGCAAGCCTCTGGATTATTTACATCCACGCCACTGTCCCTCCTTTTGCATGAGAAATTCCTAAGGAAAGATGGCATTGTTGTAAACTGAGTTAAAGTCTTCTCCTTCAGGTTGAAAATCCCATATAAAGGAAATTATGGCATTGCTGGATTCACATATCCCAGTTAAAGTAATTCTCCTTTATAATCAGTCACCCAACAGTTAGGCCAAACAAACCAAATATTCCCCTTTAGAGATGACAAATTCTCTCTAAAGTCAACACCCTTTTAGTTTCACATCTTGGGCGTCGAACAAGATACAACTAGGCCCTTCAGCTTCACATCTTGGGCTTTGAACAAGATATAAACAACTTTTAGCTTCATGTCTTGGGGTTTGAACAAGACACCAAAACACCATTTCCTCCCATAGAATAGGAGGAACTACGATCGCTCTGATTTCCCTATCCCGGGAATACGTAAGCTTAAAATTGCAAGTGAATCTTAGCGAGCACACAAAACAAAAAAAAAAACCCAGAGTCCCCTACCTCCATCCAATCTGGCGCAGTATCCTAACAAATTCCCCATGAACAGTCCCGGTATTTCCTTCTGAACAAAATAAGCAGAGAAAGGCCCACGAATTAAAATCGCATCTGTAAACCAACAGTTTTGACTGTTTAACCTTAGCATGCAAGCAGGGTTAGTTGGAGACATCTATTTCCCTTCCTTCATCAGCTCCAATAGGATAAAAAATGAATCGACCTGTAGTGGCCCAGAGCGACAGTGCTTAAGAACCACGTCCAAAATCGCTTGCTACAGAAAAATGGCGCCCACCGTGGGGCGAAACAAAGGAATCTTGTCTCTCTTATCTCTCTGGTTGAAGCCTTCTCTTAGGACGAGTCCTTAGGTTCATAAGGTATCACCGAATGACGGTTCCATCGGGGAATGTCATTATTGCTAGAATCGGCCCTCACTAGGATCTTAGGTCAAAACCTTTAAGTTGGGGAGGTACCCCAGAATGGCGACTCCGCCGGGGAGCCATTTTCTGTCAGGATCATAGGATTCATAGCTCTTAAAAAGTCTAGGATATTAGGACAAATATATATATTGCTTTTCCTAATTGATATCTGTGTTTATTTTTCTGCTAATGGGAATGCGTGTGATGCCGCATGTTGAAAGATTGAGTATACACCTAGGAAAAACCTCTTTCAGTAGTGCGGAAGCTATCGAAAATAGTTGTCACGCGATACTACCCTCTTCTGAGATTCTTCGAAATACATCACCTAGCACGGTTCCCGGCCCGCTGATGTTATCTCAACAAGAATCAATAATTTTGAGAGACAGGTACAAAAACCACTAGTATAAACCTTTGGGATGGGAAGAGCCTTGACTTCATGACACCGACCCTTTGACCCCATGTTTTTTTATTATGTTTTTGTGTGCTGCATTCATGCATTCATTTAAAAACATTAAGCAAAGAAAATTTTTCTCTTCTAGTCTCACTTTTTCAAAGTAAACTAAGACAATGATTGCAAATGTCAGAGAGAAAAGGATTGCGCTCATGGATTTCGGTAGACGAAAAACTCACAAATATACCTTCAAAGTTCCAAAACTAGAGGATTTGAGAGGATTAGCAAGGATGATCACTAACCCTGACGCTTTTAATTAGAGCCAAGTACGAAGGTCTGTTACCTCTGTTAAGGGTCCATGTAATTGAAGGAATCATGGAGGCACTCATTCAGTTTTACGATCCGGTCTATCACTGTTTCACATTCCCGGATTACCAGCTCGCACCAACGCTGGAGGAGTATTCTCATCTGATTGATCTACCCATTACTGATCAAGCTCCCTTTTCTGAACTGGAAGAAATTCCAAAGGATCAAATCATTGCAAGAGCAATCCATTTGGATGAGTCAAAAGTCAAGACTCACATGACCACCAGAGGTGGAATCCCAGGTTTACCAGCCAAGTTTCTAGTAAAGAAGGCTCTGTACTTTGCTAGTATAGGGAACGTGACTGCTTTTGAAAGCAACTTTGTTTTACTCACCTACGGGTTATTTCTGTTTCCCAACATTGATAACTTCGTCGATATCAATGCCATTAAGGTTTTTCTCATTGGAAACGTCGTACCAACGTTGCTCGCGGATGCGTATCATTCTGTACACTTAAGGAATTTATACAACGGAGGGATAATCACGTGCTGTATACCCGTGCTATATAAGTGGTTTATCTCCCATTTGCCTAAGTCTGCCACTTTTTGGGACCATAAGAGTGCCTTACGTTGGTCGCAAAAAATCATGTCTCTTACCAACTCTGACATTGATTGGTACAATCGAATCTATGATGGAATAAGGATCATTGACCATTGTGGAAATTTCCCCAACGTACCCCTCATAGGAACTAAGGGAGGGATCAATTACCATCCAGTTCTCGTTCGTCATAAATTCGGATACCCGATGAGGCATGACCCGCGCAATGCTCATCTAAAAGGTCTTTTCTTCAAGGAAGGAGAAAATGACAGGGCACTAAAGATAGAAATAGTGCATGCTTGGAAACACGTTCATAAGAAAGGACGGGAGTCTCTAGGAAAACTGGACTGTGTCTCGGTGGAGCCTTATCTCCACTGGGTACAAACTAGAGCTCTCAAGCTAAAGATGCCTTATCCTCGTTACGGAGTCCTTCCACCAAGGGAATCTGTCATGTACTTCATGACTGAAACGGAAAAACTTCAGGTTACTCTCAACAAAGTTCAGCAGGAGATGAGGTCTTGGAAGAACAAGTACCGCATTCTCAATGTGGAATGTACCAAAATACAGCAATTGCTGAAGGATAAGGATGCTCTAATTGATATTTTTGAGTAACATGCTATAGAAAACCAGGATGACCAAAGGAATTTGCTCGCTCCTTTCACTTGGCAAAGGAATGAGAACCCGACAACGGCCCAAGAGCACCGGCCCAAGAAAAGGAAAGTACCAGAATCAGCACCCGAGTCCTCCTCAGAGAGGACTCGAGACCCATTAGCTTAGGTTTCTGTTTCTGCTCCTTGTAATTTACCGTATCTCCATTTCCGTAATCCTTTGAATTCAATAAAATGGGGGTTTCCCCACTGTTTGATATTTGCAATCTAATTGTCGAAGTTTATTTTGATGAAACCAAAAAACAATTAATATAATCATTGCATTCATCATACTCACGTCACGTATTCTTCTTACCTACGAATCTCACGTTTGTGTCTCGGTTCTAGAGTCAAGCTGTCTCATTCGTACAATACTCGGGCCAATCGTCAGAAAAAGATGGATGATCTCGAGGAAGAGAACGGAGGGTTGAAAGAAGAGATCGATGCTCTGAGAGAGGATATGAGAAAGCTCCGTAACAACATGCAAGCCATGGCAGAAGCTCAGCTACAAAGAACTGTGATCTCAGAGATCACCTCAATACCCATAGTGGAGAAGTATAATCCTAGGTATCAAATGCCGAAAGATCGTCCCTGGGGCATGCCTGTTAACTATATCCCGGGAGGATATGTTCCGCCGATCACTGAAGATCAGGGAATCATAGCAGTAGCCGCTGGGCCTGAAGGTTACAAACTTCGGGAAAGCGAGGATGCCAGAGGAACAATGAGGACTCCTGAAGGTTATAAACTTCGGGAAACGCCAAGATTTACTGTTGTAGTAACGGTACCGCCCCCTGTGGTGCACACTGTCCTGGAAGGACAGATTCTACAAATACCTTTTGATGGAAACGACAACATATTCGACAGAATGAAGGAATTCCAGGAACAATTCTTGGAGATGCAGAAAGAACTGCAAGCTATTCGCGGTCAGGATTTATTTGGAAAGGACGCCGCATATCTCTACTTGGTCCCCAATGTGAAAGTTCCACACAAATTCCAAGTGCCTGATTTTGAAAAGTACAAGGGTAACTCTTGCCCACAAAGCCATTTGGTGATGTACGCTCGGCGAATGTCAGGTCAGACAGAGAACCAGGATCTACTGATTCACTACTTTCAGGATAGTTTAACCGGTGCCTCATTAAAATGGTACATGGGTTTAAACCGTGCTACGATTAGAACCTTCAGAGATCTTGGCACTGCCTTCGTCCAACAATATGAATACAATTTGGATATGGCACCGGACAGAGATCAACTCAGATCAATGTCACAAAAGGACAAGGAAACCTTTAAGGAGTACGCTCAGAGATGGCGTAAAATTGCCGCCCAGATTTGTCCACCTCTTGAGGAAAAAGAGATGACAAAGATTTTCTTAAAGACTTTAAGCTCATTTTACTACGACAGAATGGTCGCCAGTGCGCCCAGTAACTTCACCGAGATGGTGGCATGGGAGTTCGTCTTGACGAAGCCGTCCAAGAAGGACGTTTAGTTAAAGACGCTGGATCATCGAGTAGTACAAAACGATACGGTAGTGCTCTACTTAAGAAAAAAGAGCAGGATATTGGGAATATCTCTCTCGGAAAGCAAAGGCGACGATATCAACCAATAGCAGCTGTAACTCCTGCTATCAACCCTGCGCCTGTCTCTATGTATCAGCCTCAGGTTGTACATAGCCAACCTAATCAACAGTCTCTTCAGCAGACTCGTCCTCCATACAACAACAACCAAACAACGCGGCCACCAGGATTTGATCCTATACCCGTATCATACGCAGAACTATTTCCATTACTACTGGCCAAGGGGCATGTCCAGACTAAGTCCCCTCTTACAGTACCGGAAAACCCGCCTTTTTGGTTTAAGGTGGATCAGACTTGCCCTTACCATCAATGAGGACCAGGGCATAATATAGAAAACTGTCTCAGTTTCAAATCCGACGTGCAAAAGCCTGTTAGGAGCGGGGTCTTATCTTTCAAATATACGAATCTGAATGTTCTCACGAACCCGCTGCCTCAACACGAGAAAGCTACAGTCAATTTGATAGAGGAAGAGTCTAACAACATCTATCAAATTCATGATGTACTCTTGTTAAGGGCCAACTTGATCAAGATGCATTGTAGACATAGTGAATATGACCATGTGCCACCTCATAATTATCACCAGTGTGATATCTGCTCTAAGAACAATCAGGGATGTTCTGTGGTGCAATCAGCTCTACAGGAACAGATGGATCTCGGATGGATCCAAGAGCACCGAGTTCGTGGAGTTAACATGGTTTATACGAATTCCAACGTTATTAAAAACCACGACATCCGTGCGATGAATGTCAACTTGGTGGCAATGCAATCACGGCAAAGCCAGTATCATAATCTGCCGCGGCATAAGTACAATTCATGTCTGACTTGCTCGGTAAACAAACAGGGATGCTCTTGTGTACAAGAGGCCTTCCAACGTCAGATGGATCTTGGATGGATCCAGGACTACCATGATAAGAATCCCTATCAGATCAACATGATTCAAATATTTGATATTCGTCTGATGAATACCAGCTTGGTGGAATTACATGCCAGGCAGGTCCAACTGGGTTTTCTCATTTCACATAATTATCAGAACTGTAAAGGATGTTGTGAGAGTAACCAAGGGTGCGCTCTCGTTCAAAGAAATTTACAACACTTGTTAAATCACCGCTGGCTTCTAATCTATATGGATGAAGACACACAACAAATCAGTATGCACAATGGAAACCCTACTCTGCGTCAAAGTCAAGATGTCCGATCTGTGGAAACTAACCTAGTGAGGTTACATTGCATTCAAAGCGGGTGTGGCCAGGTGCCACCACACAACTATGAACGTTGTAGAGTCTGTTCGGAAAGTAACTAAGGATGCTACCTTGTGCGAGCAGCTCTTCAGGGTCAGGTGGATCGTAGAGAGATTCGGCCATGTCCGGGTTTCGGACTAATCAACTGGACGCCAGACTACTTCGCTTATTAAATCAGAGACGTAATTGTAATCTCTGACCCTGAAAGGAACAAGGATGTTTGTGCCATCATTCCTCTATTGGACGAATCAAAAGTTTTTAGCAAGGAACGGATCGAAATTACTTACGATGGTCAGAAAAATCAGAAGGCTCTCGTAGTCATCTACCTACCGGGACCGTTACCATATGAATCAGCTAAGGCGATCCCTTACAAATACGGTGCAATGATAATTGAAAATGGAAAGGAAATTCCATTACCCTCCATCGTGAATATTACAGACATCAGTCGAGTAACACGGAGCGGTCGAATCATCAACCGAGGAGTTGGAGAACCTAACAAAGAAAGGGAACTTCAGACAAAAGCTCCTGATCCACCAGTCGGTCAATCCAGTAATCTCGACCTTTCGAAAAACGACGATGAGATGCGAAAGCTCATCCAAAGGAGTGAATACAACATTGTTGATCAACTGTTACAAACTCCTTCAAAGATCTCAATATTATCACTGTTACTTAGTTCAGAAGCGTACAGGGAGGCTCTACAGAAGGTCTTGGAGCAAGCCTTTGTGGAACAGGATGTAACAATTAGACAGTTCGATAGCATTGTCTCTAACATCACTTCCTGCAATAACTTGGGATTTAGTGATGAGGAATTACCTGAAGAAGGTCGCCGTCATAACATGGCGCTCAACATTACAGTCAACTGCCAGGACGATGCTTTAGCCAGCGTACTGGTAGACACAGGGTCAGCCCTGAATGTTATGCAAAAGTCCACTTTGATGCAATTTTCATTCAAAGGGCCTCCGATGAGAACCAGTGAGGTCGTCGTCAAAGCATTTGACGGATCCAGAAAAGCAGTTATTGGCGAAGTCGGTCTTCCCATAACTATCGGTCCTCACACTTTCCAAGTCACTTTCCAGGTCATGGACATCCGGGCAGCACACAGTTGCTTATTAGGAAGACCTTGGATACATCAAGCTGGGGCGGTCACTTCGACCCTCCACCAAAAGTTAAAGTTCGTTCAGAACGACCAACTCGTCACAGTCTGTGGAGAACAAGCCTTGCTCGTAAGCAACTTATCGTCATCCACTTATGTAGAACCTGAAGGGATAATCGGAACCCAATTCCAAATGCTTTCGCTACACAAGGACAATCAATCCGAAGAGGGAACTTCGATTTCCTCGTACAAAGATGCTATCAAAGCGATCAAAAGTAACGATACGAAGGGATGGGGACAGCTTGTCATTCCTACTGATAATAAAACAAAGAAGGGTCTTGATTTTTCTGCGACCTGCACCCAGACAGCTGCTAACGATGAAAGTCTTCATCCCATTCAGGATTTCTTCCACAATGGAGCCTTCCTTCAACCAGTAACTCAAGAAGTGCATACCATGAATAAAGATGATTCCTCCGTATTGGAGGAAGAATGGAAGTCCTATCTCAACGAGGATGGTTATATGTCTCAGGAAGAGGTGCTTACGCCCTTTTGCTATCCCGCACAGAGTCCGAGATTTATACCAAGGTCAGATGTCGAAATGATATACGGAGATTGTGATCCTGAAGGATGTCGTGCTCCACCAAACTCATTAGAGGAGGACACTCTGATGAAAGACAACTTTGACCACGACTACTATGGCCCGATGGATGGTCAGCCAATGTGGCAGACTTACCCAGGAGATTTGGGGCAAGAAAATCAGCTGAACAATGAAAATCAGCTGAGCATCATTGAAAGGAATACCTGCATCCCCACCATGTCATGGGATCAACACCCGGGTTATCCTGAAAATACCTAACACGACGATGAATTCGCAACGTTTCCAGGACTAGAATTCATCAACTATGCTTTTCCCGAGGTCAACGTCATCGAGAGGGATGACTCATCTAGTTCCAAAGAAGTGTGGGACACCTTGGGACAACCGAGTGGAAAATACGACTATATGGTCAAATACACCGCTCCTGAAAGCTCTCGTATCAGGCTCGAAGACATCCAGCCAACTGGATGAGGAGATACAGCGGAGAGTACAAATACTATGCAAAATACAACTGAGGAATCCTCCTACGATAACTCTACTTGGGAGACAGATTCCAATGATCCTGCTCCACCAGAAACCAGCGTTATTTCTAAAGACAAATCAAGGAAGGTACCAGACTTTGTGATTCACCGAGGAGTTCGCCGCCAATGGGTTGCTGTCGATGTTCCAAAGATCGTTCATAAGTCAAAGTAATTGTCGTCTTTATCTTAACCTTTCACCCTACCCAGGTGAAACAGATGTTTTGATAAGGCTCACTTTCTGTAAATATCCCTCTTCGCTTTGCCCAAAGCGACAATGTTTTGTTTTATAGGGCTGTAGTTTCAAGAATCGACTTGTTCATAAATAAAATAACGTCGTTCTGTGATTTCCGCATTAATTGCTGTTTTCTCTTTTCGCTTTTTCAAAAAATGGTAATCCTTAAAAACTCAATAATAAAAATAAGCAGTTTAAAAAAAAAATATAATAATAAATACACTACACACACTTGCATTTTCTTTATCTCTTCTAAACACGAATCATCACGTCATGCAGATTGCTGGTTTTAAACCCTGTTGAAACATACGATCCAATGCCTTTTCCCAACTTTGAGTTCTCGGTATTCGGGGCTGAAGAAGAAGTTGACGACGAAGTTCCAGAAGAGATCTTCCGACTACTCAGACAAGAGGAAAGGTCCATTGAACCTCACAAAAAGCCGTTGGAAACAATCAACGTGGGTTCAGAAAAAGAGAGAAAAGAAATCAGGATTGGGGCACTGCTCAGTCCAACTGTCAAAGAAAGTTTGACGAAACTTCTCAAAGAGTTTCTCGATGTATTCGCTTGGTCCTATCAGGATATGCCAGGGTTGGATACCAGCATCGTGGAACATCATCTACCGTTGAAGTCAGAATGTCCGCCGGTAAAACAAAGGTTGAGACGGACTCATCCAGACATGGCTGTCAAAATCAAAGAGGAGGTACAAAACAGATTGATGCGGGATTCCTCGCTACGGTAGAATATCCTCAATGGTTAGCCAACATAGTACCAGTTCCAAAAAAGGACAGAAAGGTCAGAATGTGTGTCGATTACAGAGATCTAAACAAGGCAAGTCCAAAGGACGACATTCCCTTGCCACACATAGACATGCTGGTAGACAGTACAACAGAGTTCAAAGTCTTCTCCTTCATGGATGGATTCTCGGGCTATAATCAGGTCAAAATGGCGCCGGAAGACATGGAGAAGACCTCCTTCATTACCCCATGGGGTATCTTTTATTACAGGGTAATGCCGTTCGGTTTGAAGAACGCCGGGGCAACCTATCAAAGGGCTATGACTACTCTTTTTCATGACATGATACACAAAGAAATTGAGGTATATGTCGATGACATGATTGCCAAATCTAAAATAGAAGAGGAGCATGTGACCCACCTATCAAAACTATTCGAGCGGTTGAGAAAGTACAAACTCCGCTTGAATCCCAACAAGTGCACCTTCGGTGTCCGTTCAAGGAAACTTTTAGGGTTCATCGTTAGCCAGAAAGGAATTGAGGTTGATCCTGACAAGGTCAAGGCCATTTAAGAAATTCGTTCTCCGAAAACTGAAAAACAAGTCAGAGGATTCTTAGGACGGTTGAACTAACTCTCCAGATTCATATTCCTCATGACCGCGACCTGTGCGCCGATTTTCAAATTACTAAAAAAGAACCAGGATTGTGTTTAAATAGAGGACTGTCAAACCGCCTTCGACAATATTAAGGAATACCTGTTGAATCCGCCGATTCTATCACCTCCAGTGGAAGGAAGACCACTGATCATCTATTTAACAGTCCTAGAGGACTCAATGGGATGTGTACTTGGCCAACAGGACGATACCAAAAGGAAAGAGTCTGCCATTTACTATTTGAGCAAGAAGTTCACCGACTGCGAGACTCAGTACACTATGCTTGAGAAAATTTACTGTGCTTTGGCTTGGGCAGCCAAACGTCTTCGCCAATACAAGATTTGTCACACTACTTGGTTGATCTCCGAAATGGATCCAATCAAGCATGTTTCTGAGAAGCCTGCTCTCATGGGATGGATTGCCCATTAGCAGATGTTGTTATCAGAATATGACATCAAATACCACGCTCAAAAAGCCATTAAAGGAAGTATTTTGGCCAATCATTTGGCTCATCAACCGATTGACGATCAGGAATCAGTCGGGTTGGACTTCCCAGATGAAGATGTCATGTATTTAAAAACGAAAGACTGCGATGAACCACTACCCAGTGAAGGGCCAGAACCAGGTTCCCAATGGGGACTTATCTTTGACGGAGCCGTCAATCATTACGGAAACGGAATTGGGGCAATCATCATAACCCCTCAAGGTACCCACATTCCTTTCACCGCTAGACTTACGTTCAAGTGCACAAACAATGAGGCCGAATACGAAGCTTGTATCATGGGTCTCGAAGAAGCGATCAACTTAAGGATCAAGAACTTGGGCGTATATGGCGATTCAGCCCTGGTTATCAAGTAGATCAAAGGAGATTGGAACACATACCAATCAGGATTGATTCCTTACAAAGACTATGCAAGAAGGTTGTTGCCTTTCTTCAACAGAGTCGAGTTTCATCACATCCCTCGTGATGAGAACCACATGGCTGATGCATTAGCCACTCTCTCTTCCATGGTTAGTGTAGGTCAATAGAACGACTTACCTAAGATCGACATAATGCGCCTTGAACGGCCCGCTTATATCTTCACGATTGAAGCAGTCATAGACGACAAACCTTATTATCACGATATCAAATGCTTCATTCAGAAAAAAGAGTACCCACCTGGGGCACTAAGAAAAGATAGAAAGACCCTCAGAAGACTAGCAGGCAGCTTCTTCCTGAGCGGTGACACACTCTATAAGAGAAACTTTGACATGGTCTTGCTCTGATGCGTAGACAGACCAGAAGCAAACATGTTGATATAAGAAATTCACGAAGGATCCTTTGGCACTCATGCCAATGGACACACGATGGTGAGGAAAATTCTAAGAGCAGGGTACTATTGGTTGACCATGGAATCCGACTGCTACAAGTGCATGAGGAGGTGTCACAAACGTCAGCATAAACATACATACATCATGCATTATTGATTTGCATTCACATTTCATATTGCATCACTATCACTCTAGTCGGTCTTGTCCCCTAGTGATAAAAGTCCTCTCAATCGAGCTGTCAGCCCTTTCCTCGTCAGGAAATGTTACGTCTGTACAATCTCTCTCTTCCAGTTTATTTCTGGAACAAAGTTGGCTCCTCGACCACTTTGATAACTTGAACCTCTGAAAGACCAGAGAGCCCTCAGTCAACATCACTCTTCGCCATTGAAGATGATATACTTGCCTTCCTGGATTAAGGAAAATCCCGAGAGAAAGCCTCCTAAATCGGAGATTCGGCAATACGGCAGTTTTTCTCCGAAAAACCGTTGATGAAAAGGTCATCGGCACCTCAAAATTGGATCACATCATATGGTATTTCTCCGGGAAGATCTCGAGAAAAGTATGATGTAAGACCCCAAACGAAAGCAGTCTATCAAGAGACTCGCTTTCCCCAGTAGAATCGACAAATAGCGTCTCCAACAGAGAAGTTTGTGCACCTCTACAACTCAGACGACTGAGTTCCCCAGCAAGTCTGACATCAAAACTTTTTCCATCTCAAATGGCATCTCCCCAGGAAAATTCGGCGAGAAGTTTGAAGGAAAACTGCTACGAACAGCGTCCCTTGTCAATAAAGTTTATTGACAAAAGAAACTAAGACCAGTTCCTTGGTAGGAAACCAGGATCGAGGGGAAGTTTATTTCAGAAAACTAAGACCAGTTCCTTGGTAGGAAACCAGGATCGAGGGGAAGTTTACTTCAGAACTAAGACCAGTTCCTTGGTAGGAAACCAGGATCGAGGGGAAGTTTATTTCGGAAACTAAGTCCAGTTCCTTGGTAGGAAACCAGGATCGAGGGGAAGTTTATTTCAGAAAACTGAGACCAGTTCCTTGGCTGAAGACCAGGATCGAGGGGAAGTTTACCTTTTCTAAGCATCATTGCTTAGCGAAAGAAGATGAATGCGTGAATTACCATTCATAGACGCGGTCAAAATTTCGGATATTCCGATATTTAATCCTTTTGCACCTCGAATGCCCGAATACCTTCGTCATTCACACCTTCGGGTCCAAGAAGATTAAATAGGGGCATCTGTCATACCCCAAATTTTGACCACTTAGATTTCCCATCATTGTGTAAATCATCACCACAATATGGTGTACCATCATACCTGATTAATCTCCCCAAAGATGGGTAAGCATTCACTACATTTAAAATTAGGGTTTCAAGCCCTCTCAGAGTTCTTAGACAAAGGATCAATCAAGGAATGACATGATCTTCAACTTTCCTAACCTCTCAAACATCTACAATGGATTAAGAGGACTCCCACTTCAAGGATTAAGCACAAGGTTGCTCCCTTCTAGGTGGATCAAGCTTCAAGATCGACAGTGTCACCAAATTAGGGTTTTGGTCGACCAGGGCCTCCAGATGGAAATTTTTCTCTGGGCATGAGCCAATGCTTCAAAGCATAACCTAATATACTCCATGGAACCTCATGAACCCAATCATCAAGTCAATTTGACCTCAGGGGATGCATACATCAAAAATCAGGGATTAGGGTTTCTTGACCTAATTCACCCCTAAGTTGACTTTTAGAACAAATCATGAACCAAGACCTCAAGACCTGATTGAAGGGTCTCTAATATACCATATTGATCCTTTTGAAACAATGGATTGATCCAAGAAGTTTGAGCAACAAGTCTCAATTTCATCTGGACCACAGTTAGGGTTTTGTGAGAAAAGTCAACTGTATCTTTGACTTTTGACTAGGACATGCTCCAAAACCCTAAGAAATGATTCAATATACCCTATAACACCCATGGAACATGTCCATCAATTATTATTTAGGTCAAGGACATGATTTCCTGAAGGATTGCACAGTTTGGAATTCATCTGCTAAAAAGTCAACTGCGCATAAAAGTCAACTTTGACTTTTTGAGATTTTTCACAAAAATGGATTTTTAACCCTAAATTGATGTTAATGTATGATTTGAATCATCATTCATCAAGAAAAATTAAGAAAAGTGGGATAACTTGTAAAAGTGGTAACCATAAAAACTTAGAAAATTTTCTAAGTTATGAAAGTAAGTGACAAGGGTACCAACTTTGGAGGATCATAACTCCTAAACCACAAAGCCATTTTTCTCCATCCAAAGCTTGATTTGTAGATCTGATTGCCCTCTACAAAAGCTAAAAACTGACCTATATCCAAATTCCTCATGGATTTTGAGTTATGGAGTGATCAAAATCAAGAAAAGTCACTTTGTTCCAACACTTAGTGAAAATTTCACTAAGTCAGAATTTGCCTTCATTTTTTTCAAATGTAGGGACATTTTTCACTTGGATCCAAAAAGTATCAAAACCAAATATGATCAAATAGTTGTTGTATCATATAAGGGCTTTCCAAAATGGCCAAGAACATCACCAAATTCAACTTGAGCCATGAGATATGACATTGGCAAGATGCCTTGCTGAAATCTGCCAAGGCAAGGCAGATTTTTGCACTTTTGGTCGATTTGCCAAAATCAGCCAATTCCGAGCCTTGTCATCACTTTGGACACATCTGAGGATTGAATTTAAAGGGGACAATCACTGAGCCAAGCCTCCAAAGTTCTTGGAATAAGAAATAGCATGTCAATCCTAGAATTGCCTAAAATAGGGACAAGACTCCAATTTTGGTTTGGAACATTCAATGGAAGCACCAAGGTGGCATGGACTGAGCTATTGGCAACTGAATTCAGTCAAGACTTATCCAAGACCAAGGGAACCAAAGCTCTGTGCCCTAACCTCTTGTCAATGGCTAGAGGAGACTTGGATTTTCATTTGCCAACATTGGCCAACCCTACTCAGCAGTTGCCATTCACTATTCCTTGCAAAACAAACTTGCTCTACTATAAATAGAGCTCAATTGTGGTCAGTTTGAGTACACCAAAGCCATCAAACAGACGCTTTCCTCAAAATCTCTTCTTTCACTCCAATTTTGGCTTCCAAAGCAAGTCACTATCGGGTTTTGAGTTTGAGAGCTTTTCCAACCAAACCAATCACACACACACCTCATATATATCATATGTAAGCTGTGCAAACTGTCACAAGTGACCTGTGTAATGCCCCGATTTGTTTAATTCCATTTATTTATTTCATTTATGTGAATTTGGTGGAATGTGTGAATTTATTGTATTTTACCTGCTAATTGAGTTAATTGGTTAATTTCTCTGATAGATAAAATAATTGTATTAAATTATAATTTCTTTTCAACTTTTATTTCCCGAAATATATTTCATCGATGTTTAAGTTTTGTCGCGTTTTGAGAGCGTTTGCGAGATATTTGAGTTTGAGGGGTAGAATAGTCTTTTAGGGGTTTAGATATTTTATATAAATAGTAAGTGGAAAGAAAAAGAGAGAGGGGAAAGAAAAAGGAAAGAAAGAGAAGGGAAGGAAAGGTAGAGGAGAAAAGAGGAAAATCGCGGGAACCCCGTTTCGAGCGCGAATAATCGGGTAAGGGTGAGAAGTTTCAATTATATCTTGCTTGTGTATGTATATGTGTTGTTTGTTGTGATTGTTTTGGTTGTTTCTCGACTTTTTCTTATCGATTAAAATTAGGAGTAATTGATAGAAATCGATGTTTTCACGGATGAAATTCGATATGAACCGCGTAGAATACTCGTTGATTATGTCTAAACATGTTTTGGTTGTTCTGGTATGAATTAGAAGGGTTTGGGTGGTAAAAATGATGTATTTTGGTCCCATATGACCTAGGTTGACGCTGCTGCGAATTCTGGGTTTCGCGGGTTCGCCTAACGAACGCCAGCGAAGGAACGGGGCGAACGTTCGCTAGATGGTTCGCCTAGAGAACTTTATGACTGTTTTCCACTGCCTTGGTTCGCTAGGGTTCGCCTAGCGAATACTGGAGCGAACATGATATTTTCCAATTTTGTTTTCGTCGTAATTTTCAAACCGTAAGTCCGTTTTGGTCGCCGTTTGAAGCGTTGGAAAGCTAATGAAAAGTTCTTTCTATTAAAAATGGTTTGGAGGGCAGTAGATGAATTATTTAGGTCGTGGTTTTGGAAAAGTGTTGGGTTGTCGGGTTTTTATCGCGTATAATGGGTGCGATTGATGTGTTAGCATGATATATGCTTGTGACATGTAACGTGTAGCTTGTAGACCATTATATGATGTGAATATACATGATGAAATGTTGTGATGATGGTTTGTGATTTGTGGCTCTTTGGTGAATATATGCATTGTTTGAGTTAAATGATAATGCATGTTGATTGTGAATATATGATGAAATGCTATTTGTTGTGGGTTGTAGTTAGTGATAAATACATTGTTTAAGTAAGTATCAATGTATGTGGTTTCGAGTGTATGATTAATGTATGATATGGCGGCCTCTGTGGCGTAGATCCACAGCAAGATGAATGGTAAGGTATTGATTATCATGGGATTGCTATAATAGTAATATTTGGTGTGTGGAATGGATTCCAATTGTGTTAGAATACTCATTGGGGTAGAATGGCTTATATGTCATTCCTAGTGAGGTATTAATGTTTTGGTCGAACACATTAGGGTAGAATGACTGTATGTTGTTCCTAGTGTTGTTGTTGTACTCATTAGGGTAGAATGACCTTATGTCATTCCTAGTGAAGTGCGAGTGTGTCGTTGGGTCCATTGGAGTAGAACGATTATATGTCGTTCCTGGTGGAGTACTCATTAGGGTAGAATGACTATATGTCATTCCTAGTGATGTACAATTGAGTTGTCGTGTCCACTGGGGTAGAATGACTCTGTTGTCGTTCCTAGTAGGATACTCATTGGGGTAGAATGACTATGTTGTCATTCCTAATGAGGTGTGCACTGGGGTAGAATGACGTTGATGTCGTTCCTAGTGTGGTGTCCACTAGGGTAGAATGACTATGTTGTCATTCCTAGTGGGATATTCATTGGGGTAGAATGACGATGTTGTCATTCCTAATGAGAGGTGCACTAGGGTAGAATGACTATGTTGTCGTTCCTAGTGAGGTATGTATTGGGGTAGAATGACTATGCTGTCATTCCCAGTTATGTGATGCGTGGTATTGTCGGGTCTTGATTGGATTGGTGAATTATGCATGATGGATATGTTGATGTGGAATGAGTAGAATTGTGCAGGTGTGCATGGATGGATAAACATGAATATGTGTGTTTGTGTTGAATGATAAGCATTATGAGGAATATGATTGGTTTTATATATATATGCCTTGCGATGTATATTGAGTGAGATGTGATGATTATGACATAGTAAACATAAAATGTATGGTTATGTGGTATGATGGAATGGTGAGAATTGTGAAGGGGTGTGTTATGTGTGGAAAGTCATGATTCGATTTATTATGTGTGATATGTTATGTATTGGTGCCATGCTATATGTGTTAGTATGTGATGTATGTGGTGAGAAATATTATATATGTGAATTATCTATGTTGTGGCATATTATTATGCAATCTTGTTATAGTTGTTATTTCTCACCCTTCTGCTGGAATATGCTTTTTATGGCATAGTGCAGATTGTCAGCTTTAGAAGCGTGGAGGGAAGTGGAAGAGTTAGATCTTCGGTTGCTTATGTCTTGGTGTCTGCTCTGATACGTAGCACGGGAGTCGGGGAACGATTATGTTATATATGTATATATTTGTAGGATATATTTTGTATGAATATTTTGATGTATAAAACAGTTTATTTTGTAAAACAAGTCGGTTATGGATCTTTCTGTTTTATTCCATAATTGACATTTCCTTTATTATGGAAAAAGTTTCCCCCTTGAGGGTACTCTATTTTATGCTATGTATCAAATTTATAAGCAGGGATGATGTTTTGTTTATTTAAATGTGACATCCTTGTTTCTGTCGGAAAAATAAATTTTTAGTTACTCTGATTTTATTTATGTATTATTTATTCGCGATGGGAATTGGAGTGTTACAACCTGTAATCACAAAATCACAAAGTCACTTCTCAAAACCTTAAAATGGAACTTTTTTGCATTTTTCAAGCCATGTCTTGATTCAGTCACTTTCCAAACCAGATAAAACCTCAAACACACTCCAAATATCATCCTTGAACTGTCCCAAATGGTTTCCACCATCTGGAACACCATTTGGGTGAGCTGCTATTTTGGTCACTTTTAACCCCTTTTGCAAGAAAGGGACAGTTTGTGTTTTTGCAGGTACCAGCTGATTCCAATCATCCTAAAAGCTTCTAAGGGATCATTTGAGTGTGTCTAAAGCATCAAACCATTTCTGGAACAAGAGGCTTGACAGATTGCACAAAGGCTCCAAAATCTCAAAAAAGGAGGTAAGCCTCACAACTTGGAATCTTTGAACCATGCATTGCTTTGAAGTCCACTGAGTATATACATCTCATACATGTTGTATATGTTTTGTTTGAGCTAATTCACCATTTAATCCTTGCCTGTATCAAAGTGTAGCATAGAAAATGCAATTATAGGTCATTTTCAAAACCACTATCGGGTTTTGAGAAGGGAGCGTGATCTGGAAAAAATACCACCACCATTGGATTCCTTGTGAAATTCTGGTCCAGATGCATATAAATTTTGTCTCAAACCATTAAGAATTGAGAACATTATGACCTTCACGTTTTTGAGCCAAAACTTGCCTTGCATTGCCTTGGGCCAGGCCTAAAACCAAGACATGACTTGTATATTTGTGGTTTCATTTCAAACAATGGATGTATCACCACCCCAGTGGTAAGGCGCACGCCTTGTGACTTTGAGGTCGTGGGTTCAAACCTCACCTATGCCATTTTGTGTTTTTTCACATTTTACTATTTTTTCCAATATTTCATGTTTTGTTAATTAATTGGAAAATTAATAACTCTTTCAATTTTAATTATTTTTTAATGGTTCTTTTTGCAAAAAATACAAAAATGTTGAAATATTTTATTCCACAAAAAAAATTAGATGTATATTATTTATTTAATATAATTAGTATTTTTGTGAATAAATTCATTTTTTATTGTTTTTAAACATTTTAAAATGAACTTTCATCTTGAAAAATCAAGACCAAATGAGTTTTACTATCTCTTGTGATTAAAACCTCATTTTTCAAACCTTAAACAAAAATCACAAGTGGTTTATTCAAACCTATTTGGTATTTTTATCATTTTATTTGATTTTTCTTTTAATATTTACTTTTAAAGGAAAACAAATTAGGGTTTCTTTGATTTTTACCCTCACAATTTCAAACACTCATGGACCTCTATTAGAGTGTAAGACCCAATCCCCTTTTAACCAAAACAATTTTGGGCCTCACTTATTGTATAAGTCCCTCTGTGTTAAAAGAAAACCTCGGCGCGATCGCCATTTCAAACGAAAAGTCACTTGGGCCTACCCTCGTGTTATAAGCCCCACTCTCTTTCTTTAAAAACTTTTTGGGCCTCTTGAGAGAGTGTAATACCCAACCCCCCTTTTTGAAAACAAATTTTGGGCCTCACTTATTGTATAAGTCCCGTTGTATTTCAAAAATTACGGCGCGATCATCGCCTTTTCAAAAGAAAACCCTGGGCCTACCCTCGTGTTGTAAGCCCCATTTCTTTTCTTAAAACTTTTTGGGCCTCTTGATAGAGTGTAAGACCCAACCCCTTTGTACAGAAAAACAATTTTTTGGGCCACAGTCACTTGTAGAAGTCCCTCTGTACAAATTTAACAGTGCGATCGTTGATAAAACCTTGGGCCTCTCCTTGAGCTGTAAACCCCAAATCTTTCTTTTTCAAAGCACTTTCTCCTTTGATTTTGAAATATACTGTTGTTTTCAATCTTTCTTTGTTGAACAACTAACCAAACAGCATGGAAGCTCTATAACTGAGTAAATGTTTATACGCTTTCATTTACCGCTTTCATATACATATACCTGTATTGTGGGGCTATTTCGTTGTAAGTCTTCTTTCATAAACTCATATCGACTGTGTAATAATAGTATAGATATTTAGAGTTTCCCCGGCAACTACGTCTAGCACTAGGTAAAGCCGTTTCGATTACTTGTAGAAATAGACAAGCTAGATCCCCAATAGGAGCACCAGATACAGTCTTCTCTTCGGCTGTCCTCCTTAGGAATTGTCAAGAGACTCTACCTCCCCAGAGATGAATGTATTCTCCGTGAATGGCATCTCTTGAGTTTCTTCCAAATTCTCGAACTTTCCTGGCTTGATCTATTCCTTGTAAATAGCCTATCTTGAATTTCTTGGGGTTTGGGGACCCACGGGCTTCTTAAAAGCATCGGCCTCCTCTTGGGCATTGTACAAGGACCCACAGGCTTCCTAAAAGCATCCCCGCCTCCTCTTGGGCTTAGTACAAGGACCCATCGCCTTCTTAGAAGTATTCACAGCCTCCTCTTAGGCTTCGTATAATGATCTCTTCCTCTGGGAATGATACCTCCTCTTAGGCTTCGTACAAGGACCTCTCGGCTTCTTAAAAGTTTCCAGCCTCCTCTTGGGCTTCGTACAAATTGTCCCGACGACCTCCTAGAGGTATAGGAACATAAATTAATCTTCTTAATAGAACAGTCTTTCAAAGAGTCTAGATCTTTCTACCGTGAACGTACTACTACTATTTCTCAAAGCATAGTACAAAAGATAAAACTCTAGACTTGGACAGTCTAATTTCCTAGAGTCTTGAAGACATTCTCAAGCACCCTTTCCAAAATAGGAAGACACCCGCAGACTCGGACAATATCAATACTCTTTGGATTTCCCATTTCCTTAAAGAACAGGAAACAATCCTGATTCTCAGATCAAATCCATGAGTACAGTGTGACTCATATAAGAACTGATTTTCTCTGAACTAACATACTGGACCTATCACTTAACTGAGACAGCAACCCCAGGCTTCTCTTGTACTTTGTACAATGATTCTCCCCCAGCGGAGCATACTTTCAGCCTCCATCTCGGGCTTCGTACGAGATACAAAATCACTCTCTTGTTGAGTATAAAAGATTCTCTTGTTGAGTCAAACCTTTTAGCCTCCATCTCGGGCTTCGTACGAGATACAAAAACACTCTCTTGTTGAGTATAAAAGATTCTCCTGTTGAGTCAACCCTTTTAGCCTCTCTCTCGGGCTTCGTACGAGACACATAAAAACTCCCTCTTGTTAGGCCAATAGCCTCCTCTTAGACTTTGTATAAGAAAACCACTAGTTAATCCAATCAACCTTTTAGCATCAAAGTTGTGCCTCATTCACAGCATACAAACATCAGCAACTCCTTTCCTTTCATCTAATCGCTATAAGCGGCAAGCCTCTAGATCATTTACATCCATGCCACTGTCCCTCTTTTAGCATGAGAAATTCCTAAGGAAAGATGGCATTGCTCTACACTGAGTTAAAGTCTTCTCCTTCAGGTTAAAATCTCCTATAAAGGAAATTATGGCATTGCCGGATTCACACATCCCAGTTAAAGTAATTCTCCTTCATAACTAGTCACCCAACAGTTGAGACAAACATACCCTCTTTAGAGATAACAAATTCTCTCTAAAGACAACACCTTTCAGCTTCACATCTTGGGCTTTGAACAAGATATAAATCACCTTTCGCTTCACGTCTTGGGCTTTGAACAAGACACCAAAACACCCATTTCCTCCCATAGAATAGGAGGAACTACGAACGCTCTGATTTCCCTGTTTCGGTAAATGGGAATACGTAGGCATAAGATTGAAAAAAAAATCTTATCGAGCACACTAAACAAAAAACCCAAAATCCCATCATTTCATAAAACATCAGTCTTAACACCATGCCCAGGTACCATTCTGGAGAAATAACCTAAGAGAGACCCCCCGAATCTTTGTAGCATCTGTAACCTAACAGACCGCTGTTCAAACTCAGTATGCAAGCAGGGTTAATTGGAGACATCTATTTCCCTTCCTTCATCAGCTTCAATAGGATAAAAAATGAATCGAGCTGTAGTACTAGAGCGATCGTGCTTTGCAACCACATCAAAAAATCACTCGCTATAGAAAAATGGCGACTCTGCTGGGGAGCGTCACAGTGAGATCTAGTCATCATCGTCACCATTTTCCACAGAAAAATGGCGACTCTGCTGGGGAGCGTCACAGTGAGATCTAGTCATCATCGTCACCACTTTCCATAGAAAAATGGCGACTCTGCTGGGGACTCTCAAGATCTTGTTCTTGTCCCATCTCTTAGGTAGAAAATCCTGATTTCACTAAAATTACAGCTTGGCTGGGGAGTCATTGTCTGTTTAGGACCATAAGACTAGAGGTTTAGGATGATTAAGACAAATATATATACTGCTTTTCCTAATTGATATATGTGTTTATTTTTCTGCTAATGGGAATGTGTGTGATGCCGCATGTGGAAAGATTGAGTATACACCTAGGAAAAACCCCTTTAGTGGCGCAGAGGCTATCGGAAATAGTTGTCATGCGATGCCACCCTCTTCTGAGGACTCTTCAAAAAACACCACCTAGCACGGTTCCCGACCCGCTGGTGTTTTCTTGACAAGAGTTGATGATGAAGAGAGACAGGTACAAAAGTCATTAGTAAACCTTTGGGATGGGTAGAGCCTTGACTCCATGACAACGACCCTTTGACCCCATGTTTTTTCTATGTTTTTGTGTGCTGCATTCATGATTTATTTAAAAAACATTAAAACAAAGAAAAATTTTCCCTTCTAGATCTCTGTTTTTTTAAAATAAACTAAGACTGTGATTGCAAATGTCAGAGAAAAGGATTACGCTAATGGATTTCGGTAGAAGGAGAAATCATAAGTATACCTTCAAGGCTCCAAAACTAGAGGATCTGAGAGGTTTGGCGAGAATGATCACAAACCAAGAGGCCTTCAGAGCCAAGTACGGAGGTCTGCTACCTCTGTTAAGAATCCATGTGATTGAGGGAATCTTGGATGCACTCGTTCAGTTTTACGATCCAGTCTATCACTGTTTCACATTCCCGGATTACCAGCTCGCACCAACGCTGGAGGAGTACTCTCACCTGACTGATCTACACATTACTGATCAGGCTCCATTTTCTGGACTGGAAGAAAGTACTAAGAACCAAATCATTGCAAGAGCAATTCATTTGGACGAGGCAGAAGTCAAGACTCACATGACTACCAAGGGTGGCATCCAAGGTTTTCCAGCCCAGTTCTTGACAAAGAAAGCTGTGTACTTTGCTAGTATAGGGAACGGGATTGCTTTTGAAAGCATATTTGTTTTACTCACCTACGGATTATTTCTGTTGCCCAACATTAATAACTTCGTCGATATCAACGCCATTAAGGTTTTTCTCATTGGAAACCCTGTGCCATCTTTACTCGCAGATGCGTATCATTCTGTACACTTAAGGAATTTGTACAGCGGAGGGGAGATCGTATGTTGTGTACCCTTGCTTTACAAATGGTTTATCTCCCATTTGCCTAAGTCTGCTGCTTTTTGGGATCATAAGAGTGTCCTACGTTGGTCGCAGAAAATCATGTCTCTCACCAACTCTGACATTGATTAGTGTAATAGGATTTATGATGGAATAAGGATCATTGATCATTGTGGAAACTTCCCCAACATACCCCTTATAGGAACTAAGGGAGGAATCAACTACCATCCGGTATTGGTTCATCGTCAATTTGGATACCCAATGAGGCATGTCCCACGGGATGCTCATCTGGAAGGTCTTTTCATCAAGGAAGGAGAAAATGACAGAGCACTAAAGATGGAAATAGTGCACGCTTGGAAACATGTTCATAAGAAAGGACGGGAGTCTCTAGGAAAACCGGACCGTGTCTCGGTGGAGCCTTATCTCCACTGGGTACAAACTAGAGCTCTCAAGCTAAAGATGCCTTATCCTTGTTAAGGAATTCTTCCGTCAAGAGAATCTGTCATGTACTTCATGACTGAAACGGAAAAGCTCCAGGTTACTCTCAACAAAGTTCAACGAGAGAGGAGGTCTTGGAAGAACAAGTACCGCACCCTCAATGTGGAGTGTACCCAAATACAGCGACTGCTGAAAGAGAAAAATGCTCTTGATTGAAATTTTAGAGCAACATGCTGTGGATAATCAGGATGACCAAAGGAATTTGCTCACTTCTTTCACCTGGCAAAGGAATGACAACCCGACAACGGTCCAAGAACCCCGGTCAAAGAAAAGGAAAGTACCATAATCAGCAGTCGATTTCTCTGCAGAGAGGATTCGGGACCCCTTAGCTTAGGTTTCTATTTCTGCACCTTGTAATCTACTGTATTTCCATTTCTGTAATCCTTGAATTTCAATAAAAAAGGGGTTTCCTCATTGTTTGATATTTGCAATCTAATTGTCGAAGTTTATTTTGATTAAACCAAAAAAACAATTAATATAATCATTGCATTCATCATTCTCACATCGCGTATTCTTCTTACCTACGAATCTCGCGTTTGTGTCTCGGTTCTAGAGTCAAACTGTCTCATTCGTACAATACTCGGGCCAATCGTCAGAAAAAGATGGATGATCTTGAGGAAGAGAATAGAGAGTTGAAAGAAGAGATCGACGCTCTGAGAGAGAATATGAGAAAGCTTCGTAACGACATGCAAGCCATGGCAGAAGCTCAGCAACAAAGAACTGTGATCTCAGAGATCACCTCAGTGCCCATAGTGGAGAAGTTTGATCCTAGGTATCAAATGCCGAAAGATCGTCCCTGGGGCATGCCTGCTAACTATATCCCGGAAGGAAATGTTCCGCCGATCGCGGAAGATCAGGGAATCACAACGGATGCCGCTGGTCCTGAAGGTTACAGACTTCGGGAAAGCGAAGATGCCAGAGGCATATTGAAGACTCCTGAAGGTTACAAACTTCGGGAAACGCCAAGATTCACTGCCGTAGTTACGGTACCACCCCCTGTGGTGCACACTGTCCCAAAAGGATAGACTCCACCGATTCCTTCTGAAGAAGGAAACTATGTTCGATAGAATGGATGAATTCCAAGAACAGTTCTTGGAAATGCAGAAGGAACTGCAAGCCATTCGCGGTCAGGATTTATTTGGAAAGGACGCCGCAGACCTCTGCTTAGTCCCCAATGTGAAAGTCCCACACAAGTTCCAAGTGCCCGACTTTGAAAAATACAAGGGTAACTCTTGCCCTCAGAGTCACTTGGTGATGTACGCTCGGCGAATGTCAGCTCAGACGGAAAATCAGGACCTACTGATTCACTACTTTCAGGATAGTTTAACCGGTGCCGCCTTAAAATGGTACATGGCGTTAAACCGTGTCACAATCGGCACTTTCAGAGATCTTGGCACTGCCTTCGTCCAACAATAAAAATACAATTTGGACATGGCACCGAACATAGATCAACTCAGATCAATGTCACAAAAGGACAAGGAAACCTTTAAGGAGTACGCTCAGAGATGGCGTGAAATTGCCGCTCAGATTTGTCCACCTCTTGAGGAAAAAGAGATGACAAAGATATTCTTAAATACCTTAAGCTCATTTTACTACGACAGAATGGTCGCCAGTGCGCCCAGTGACTTCACCGAGATGGTGGGCATGGGCGTTCGTCTTGAGGAAGCCGTCCGGGAAGGACGTTTAGTAAAAGAAGCTGGATCATCAAGTAGTACAAAACGATACGGTAGTGCTCTCCCTAAGAAAAAGAGCAAGATATTGGGAATATCTCTCTCGGAAAGCAAAGGCGACGGTACCAACCGGTAGCAGTTGTTACTCCTGCTATCAACCCTGCGCCTATTTCTACGTATCAACCTCAGGTTACGCATAGCCAACCTAATCAACAAAGGATACAACAGCCTCTTCAGCAGGCTCGTCCTCCATATAACAACAACCGTACAATGCGGCCACCGGGGTTTGATTCTATACCCATGTTGTACGCAGACCTATTTCCGTTACTACTGGCTAAGGGGTACATCCAGACTAAGTCTCCTCTTACAGTACCGGAAAATCCGCCTTTTTGGTTCAAAGCAGATCAGACATGCCCTTATCATCAAGGAGGATCAGGGCATAACATAGAGAATTGTCTCAATTTCAAATCTGACGTGCAAAAGCTTGTTAGGAGCGGGCTCTTATCTTTCAAAGATACGAATCCCAATGTTCTCACAAACCCGCTGCCTCAACACGAGAAGGCTACGGTCAATTTGATAGAGGAAGAATTTAACAATGTCTATCAAATTCATGATGTACTCTTGTTGAAAACCAATCTGGTCAAGATGCATTATAGACAGAGTGGATATGGCCATGTGCCACCTCATAATTATCACCAGTGTGATATCTGCTCTAAAAGCAATCAAGGGTGTTTTGTGGTGCAATCAGCTCTACAGGAACAGATGGATCTTGGATGGATCCAAGAGCACCGAGTTCGTGGAGTTAACATGGTCTACGCGAACCCCAACGTCATTCAAAACCACGACATCTGTGCAATGAATGTCATTTTGGTGGCAATGCACTCAAGCCAAAGCCAGTATCATAATCTACCGCGGCACGATTACAGTTCCTGTCTGACTTGCTCGGTAAACAAACAGGGATGCTCTTTCATACAAGAGGCCCTCCAGCGTCAGATGGATCTTGGATGGATCCAAGACTACCATGATAGGAACCACTATCAGATCAACATGGTTCAGATTTTTGATATTCGCGTGATGAATACCAACCTGGTAGAGTTACATGCTGAGCAGGTCCGACTCGGATTCCTAATATCACATGATTACCAGAGCTGTATAGCGGGTTGCGAAAATGATCGAGGTTGTACCCTTGTCCAGGAGGCACTTCAGCACTTGTTAAATCACTGGTGGATGCCCATCTATATGGATGAAGATACTCAGTAAACTAGTATAAACAATAGGAATCCTACTCGGCGTCAGAGTCAAGATATCCGATCCGTGGAAGCTAACCTAGTGAGGTTACATTGTATTCAAAGCGGGCGTGGCCAGGTGCCACCACACAATTATGAACGTTGTGGAGTCTGTTCGGAAAGTAACCAAGGGTGCTACCTTGTGTGAGCAGCTCTCCAGGGGCAGGTGGATCGCGGAGAGATTCGCCCATATCTAGGTTCCGGACACATCAATTGGTCGCCGAACTACCTTGCCAATCAAATTGAGGACGTTGTCGTCATCTCTGATCATCAGAGGACTAGAGATGTTTGTGCCATCATCCCTCTTGTTGGGCCAATAGCCTCCTCTTAGACTTTGTATAAGAAAACCACTGGTTAATCCAAACAACCTTTTAGCATCAAAGTTGTGCCTCATTCACAGCATACAAACATCAGCAACTCCTTTCCTTTCATCTAATCGCTATAAGCGGCAAGCCTCTGGATCATTTACATCCATGCCACTGTCCCTCTTTTAGCATGAGAAATTCCTAAGGAAAGATGGCATTGCTCTACACTGAGTTAAAGTCTTCTCCTTCAGGTTAAAATCCCCTATAAAGGAAATTATGGCATTGCCGGATTCACACATCCCAGTTAAAGTAATTCTCCTTCATAACCAGTCACCCAACAGTTGAGACAAACATACCCTCTTTAGAGATAACAAATTCTCTCTAAAGACAACACCTTTCAGCTTCACATCTTGGGCTTTGAACAAGATATAAATCACCTTTCGCTTCACGTCTTGGGCTTTGAACAAGACACCAAAACACCCATTTCCTCCCATAGAATAGGAGGAACTACGAACGCTCTGATTTCCCTGTTTCGGTAAATGGGAATACATAGGCATAAGATTGAAAAAAAAATCTTACCGAGCACACTAAACAAAAAACCCAAAATCCCATCATTTCATAAAACATCAGTCTTAACACCATGCCCAGGTACCATTCTGGATAAATAACCTAAGAGAGACCCCCCGAATCTTTGTAGCATCTGTAACCTAACAGACCGCTGTTCAAACTCAGTATGCAAGCAGGGTTAATTGGAGACATCTATTTCCCTTCCTTCATCAGCTTCAATAGGATAAAAAATGAATCGAGCTGTAGTACTAGAGCGATCGTGCTTCGCAACCACATCAAAAAATCACTCGCTACAAAAAAATGGCGACTCTGCTGGGGAGCGTCACAGTGAGATCTAGTCATCATCATCACCATTTTCCACAGAAAAATGGCGACTCTGCTGGGGAGCGTCACAGTGAGATCTAGTCACCATCGTCACCATTTTCCATAGAAAAATGGCGACTCTGCTGGGGATTCTCAAGATCTTGTTCTTGTCCCATCTCTTAGGTAGAAAATCCTGATTTCGCTGAAATTACAGCTTGGCTGGGGAGTCATTGTCTGTTTAGGACCATAAGACTAGAGGTTTAGGATGATTAAGACCAATATATATAATGCTTTTCCTAATTGACATATGTGTTTATTTTTATGCTAATGGGAATGTGTGTGATGCCGCATGTGGAAAGATTGAGTATACACCTAGGAAAAACCCCTTTAGTGGCGCAGAGGCTATCGGAAATAGTTGTCATACGATGCCACCCTCTTCTGAGGACTCTTCAAAAAACACCACCTAGCACGGTTCCCGGCCCGCTGGTGTTTTCTTGACAAGAGTTGATGATGAAGAGAGACAGGTACAAAAGTCATTAGTAAACCTTTGGGATGGGTAGAGCCTTGACTCCATGACAACGACCCTTTGACCCCATGTTTTTTCTATGTTTTTATGTGCTGCATTCATGCATTCATTTAAAAAACATTAAAACAAAGAAAAATTTTCTCTTCTAGTCTCTCTGTTTTTTTAAAATAAACTAAGACTGTGATTGCAAATGTCAGAGAAAAGGATTACGCTAATGGATTTCGGTAGAAGGAGAACTCATAAGTATACCTTCAAGGCTCCAAAACTAGAGGATCTGAGAGGTTTGGCGAGAATGATCACAAACCAAGAGGCCTTCAGAGCCAAGTACGGAGGTCTGCTACCTCTGTTAAGAATCCATGTGATTGAGGGAATCTTGGATGCACTCGTTCAATTTTACGATCCAGTCTATCACTGTTTCACATTCCCGGATTACCAGCTCGCACCAACGCTGGAGGAGTACTCTCACCTGACTGATCTACACATTACTGATCAGGCTCCATTTTCTGGACTGGAAGAAAGTCCTAATAACCAAATCATTGCAAGAGCAATTCATTTGGACGAGTCAGAAGTCAAGACTCACATGACTACCAAGGGTGGCATCCAAGGTTTGCCAGCCCAGTTCCTGACAAAGAAAGCTGTGTACTTTGCTAGTATAGGGAACGGGATTGCTTTTGAAAGCATATTTGTTTTACTCACCTACGGATTATTTCTGTTGCCCAACATTAATAACTTCGTCGATATCAACGCCATTAAGGTTTTTCTCATTGGAAACCCTGTGCCATCTTTACTCGCAGATGCGTATCATTCTGTACACTTAAGGAATTTGTACAGCGGAGGGGAGATCGAATGTTGTGTACCCTTGCTTTACAAATGGTTTATCTCCCATTTGCCTAAGTCTGCTGCTTTTTGGGATCATAAGAGTGTCTTACGTTGGTCGCAGAAAATCATGTCTCTCACCAACTCTGACATTGATTAGTGTAATAGGATTTATGATGGAATAAGGATCATTGATCATTGTGGAAACTTCCCCAACATACCCCTTATAGGAACTAAGGGAGGAATCAACTACCATCCGGTATTGGTTCATCGTCAATTTGGATACCCAATGAGGCATGTCCCACGGGATGCTCATCTGGAAGGTCTTTTCATCAAGGAAGGAGAAAATGACAGAGCACTAAAGATGGAAATAGTGCACGCTTGGAAACATGTTCATAAGAAAGGACGGGAGTCTCTAGGAAAACCGGACCGTGTCTCGGTGGAGCCTTATCTCCACTGGGTACAAACTAGAGCTCTCAAGCTAAAGAAGCCTTATCCTTGTTAAGGAATTCTTCCGTCAAGAGAATCTGTCATGTACTTCATGACTGAAACGGAAAAGCTCCAGGTTACTCTCAACAAAGTTCAACGAGAGATGAGGTCTTGGAAGAACAAGTACCGCACCCTCAATGTGGAGTGTACCCAAATACAGCGACTGCTGAAAGAGAAAAATGCTCTTGATTGAAATTTTAGAGCAACATGATGTGGATAATCAGGATGACCAAAGGAATTTGCTCACTTCTTTCACCTGGCAAAGGAATGACAACCCGACAACGGTCCAAGAACCCCGGTCAAAGAAAAGGAAAGTACCAGAATCAGCAGTCGATTTCTCTTCAGAGAGGACTCGGGACCCCTTAGCTTAGGTTTCTGTTTCTGCACCTTGTAATCTACTGTATTTCCATTTCTGTAATCCTTGAATTTCAATAAAAAAAGGGTTTCCTCATTGTTTGATATTTGCAATCTAATTGTCGAAGTTTATTTTGATTAAACCAAAAAAACAATTAATATAATCATTGCATTCATCATTCTCACATCGCGTATTCTTCTTACCTACGAATCTCGCGTTTGTGTCTCGGTTCTAGAGTCAAACTGTCTCATTCGTACAATACTCGGGCCAATCGTCAGAAAAAGATGGATGATCTTGAGGAAGAGAATAGAGAGTTGAAAGAAGAGATCGACGCTCTGAGAGAGAATATGAGAAAGCTTCGTAACGACATGCAAGCCATGGCAGAAGCTCAGCAACAAAGAACTGTGATCTCAGAGATCACCTCAGTGCCCATAGTGGAGAAGTTTGATCCTAGGTATCAAATGCCGAAAGATCGTCCCTGGGGCATGCCTGCTAACTATATCCCGGAAGGAAATGTTCCGCCGATCGCGGAAGATCAGGGAATCACAACGGATGCTGCTGGTCCTGAAGGTTACAGACTTCGGGAAAGCGAAGATGCCAGAGGCATATTGAAGACTCCTGAAGGTTACAAACTTCGGGAAACGCCAAGATTCACTGCCGTAGTTACGGTACCACCCCCTGATAGACTCCACCGATTCCTTCTTCAGAAGGAAACTATGTTCGATAGAATGGATGAGTTCCAAGAACAGTTCTTGGAAATGCAGAAGGAACTGCAAGCCATTCGTGGTCAGGATTTATTTGGAAAGGACGCCGCAGACCTCTGCTTAGTCCCCAATGTGAAAGTCCCACACAAGTTCCAAGTGCCCGACTTTGAAAAATACAAGGGTAACTCTTGCCCTCAGAGTCACTTGGTGATGTACGCTCGGCGAATGTCAGCTCAGACGGAAAATCAGGACCTACTGATTCACTACTTTCAGGATAGTTTAACCGGTGCCACCTTAAAATGGTACATGGCATTAAACTGTGTCACAATCTGCACTTTCAGAGATCTTGGCACTGCCTTCGTCCAACAATAAAAATACAATTTGGACATGGCACCGAACATAGATCAACTCAGATCACTGTCACAAAAGGACAAGGAAACCTTTAAGGAGTACGCTCAGAGATGGCGTGAAATTGCCGCTCAGATTTGTCCACCTCTTGAGGAAAAAGAGATGACAAAGATATTCTTAAAGACCTTAAGCTCATTTTACTATGACAGAATGGTCGCCAGTGCGCCCAGTGACTTCACCGAGATGGTGGGCATGGGCGTTCGTCTTGAGGAAGCCGTCCGGGAAGGACGTTTAGTAAAAGACGCTGGATCATCAAGTAGTACAAAACGATACGGTAGTGCTCTCCCTAAGAAAAAGAGCAAGATATTGGGAATATCTCTCTCGGAAAGCAAAGGCGACGGTACCAACCGGTAGCAGTTGTAACTCCTGCTATCAACCCTGCGCCTATTTCTACGTATCAACCTCAGGTTGCGCATAGCCAACCTAATCAACAAAGGATACAACAGCCTCTTCAGCAGGCTCGTCCTCCATATAACAACAACCGTACAATGCGGCCACCGGGGTTTGATCCTATACCCATGTTGTACGCAGACCTATTTCCGTTACTACTGGCTAAGGGGCACATCCAGACTAAGTCTCCTCTTACAGTACCGGAAAATATGCCTTTTTGGTTCAAAGCAGATCAGACATGCCCTTATCATCAAGGAGGATCAGGGCATAACATAGAGAATTGTTTCAATTTCAAATCTGACGTGCAAAAGCTTGTTAGGAGCGGGCTCTTATCTTTCAAAGATACGAATCCCAATGTTCTCACGAACCCGCTGCCTCAACACGAGAAGGCTACGGTCAATTTGATAGAGGAAGAATTTAACAATGTCTATCAAATTCATGATGTACTCTTGTTGAAAACCAATCTGGTCAAGATGCATTATAGACAGAGTGGATATGGCCATGTGCCACCTCATAATTATCACCAGTGTGATATCTGCTCTAAAAGCAATCAAGGGTGTTTTTTGGTGCAATCAGCTCTACAGGAACAGATGGATCTCGGATGGATCCAAGAGCACCGAGTTCCTGGAGTTAACATGGTCTACGCGAACCCCAACGTCATTCAAAACCACGACATTTGTGCAATGAATGTCAATTTGGTGGCAATGCACTCAAGGCAAAGCCAGTATCATAATCTACCGCGGCACGATTACAGTTCCTGTCTGACTTGCTCGATAAACAAACAGGGATGCTCTTTCGTACAAGAGGCCCTCCAGCGTCAGATGGATCTTGGATGGATCCAAGACTACTATGATAGGAACCACTATCAGATCAACATGGTTCAGATTTTTGATATTCGCGTGATGAATACCAACCTGGTAGAGTTACATGCTGAGCAGGTCCGACTCGGATTCCTAATATCACATGATTACCAAAGCTGTAAAGCGGGTTGCGAAAATGATCGAGGTTGTACCCTTGTCCAGGAGGCACTTCAGCACTTGTTAAATCACTGGTGGATGCCCATCTATATGGATGAAGATACTCAGCAAACTAGTATAAACAATAGGAATCCTACTCGGCGTCAGAGTCAGGATATCCGATCCGTGGAAGCTAACCTAGTGAGGTTACATTGTATTCAAAGCGGGCGTGGCCAGGTGCCACCACACAATTATGAACGTTGTGGAGTCTGTTCGGAAAGTAACCAAGGGTGCTACCTTGTGTGAGCAGCTCTCCAGGGGCAGGTGGGTCGCGGAGAGATTCGCCCATATCTAGGTTCCGGACACATCAATTGGTCGCCGAACTACCTTGCCAATCAAATTGAGGACGTTGTCGTCATCTCTGATCATCAGAGGACTAGAGATGTTTGTGCCATCATCCCTCTTGTCGGGCCGATAGCCTCCTCTTAGACTTTGTATAAGAAAACCACTGGTTAATCCAATCAACCTTTTAGCATCAAAGTTGTGCCTCATTCACAGCATACAAACATCAGCAACTCCTTTCCTTTCATCTAATCGCTATAAGCGGCAAGCCTCTGGATCATTTACATCCATGCCACTGTCCCTCTTTTAGCACGAGAAATTCCTAAGGAAAGATGGCATTGCTCTACACTGAGTTAAAGTCTTCTCCTTCAGGTTAAAATCCCCTATAAAGGAAATTATGGCATTGCCGGATTCACACATCCCAGTTAAAGTAATTCTCCTTCATTACCAGTCACCCAACAGTTGAGACAAACATACCCTCTTTAGAGATAACAAATTCTCTATAAAGACAACACCTTTCAGCTTCACATCTTGGGCTTTGAACAAGATATAAATCACCTTTCGCTTCACGTCTTGGGCTTTGAACAAGACACCAAAACACCCATTTCCTCCCATAGAATAGGAGGAACTACGAACGCTCTGATTTCCCTGTTTCGGTAAATGGGAATACGTAGGCATAAGATTGAAAAAAAAATCTTACCGAGCACACTAAACAAAAAACCCAAAATCCCATCATTTCATAAAACATCAGTCTTAACACCATGCCCAGGTACCATTCTGGATAAATAACCTAAGAGAGACCCCCCGAATCTTTGTAGCATCTGTAACCTAACAGACCGCTGTTCAAACTCAGTATGCAAGCAGGGTTAATTGGAGACATCTATTTCCCTTCCTTCATCAGCTTCAATAGGATAAAAAATGAATCGAGCTGTAGTACTAGAGCGATCGTGCTTCGCAACCACATCAAAAAATCACTCGCTACAAAAAAATGGCGACTCTGCTGGGGAGCGTCACAATGAGATCTAGTCATCATCGTCACCATTTTCCACAGAAAAATGGCGACTCTGCTGGGGAGCGTCACAGTGAGATCTAGTCACCATCGTCACCATTTTCCATAGAAAAATGGCGACTCTGTTGGGGATTCTCAAGATCTTGTTCTTGTCCCATCTCTTAGGTAGAAAATCCTGATTTCACTGAAATTACAGCTTGGCTGGGGAGTCATTGTCTGTTTAGGACCATAAGACTAGAGGTTTAGGATGATTAAGACCAATATATATAATGCTTTTCCTAATTGACATATGTGTTTATTTTTATGCTAATGGGAATGTGTGTGATGCCGCATGAGGAAAGATTGAGTATACACCTAGGAAAAACCCCTTTAGTGGCGCAGAGGCTATCGAAAATAGTTGTCATACGATGCCACCCTCTTCTGAGGACTCTTCAAAAAACAGCACCTAGCCCGGTTCCCGGCCCGCTGGTGTTTTCTTGACAAGAGTTGATGATGAAGAGAGACAGGTACAAAAGTCATTAGTAAACCTTTGGGATGGGTAGAGCCTTGACTCCATGACAACGACCCTTTGACCCCATGTTTTTTCTATGTTTTTATGTGCTGCATTCATGCATTCATTTAAAAAACATTAAAACAAAGAAAAATTTCCTCTTCTAGTCTCTCTGTTTTTTTAAAATAAACTAAGACTGTGATTGCAAATGTCAGAGAAAAGGATTACGCTAATGGATTTCGGTAGAAGGAGAACTCATAAGTATACCTTCAAGGCTCCAAAACTAGAGGATCTGAGAGGTTTGGCGAGAATGATCACAAACCAAGAGGCCTTCAGAGCCAAGTACGGAGGTCTGCTACCTCTGTTAAGAATCCATGTGATTGAGGGAATCTTGGATGCACTCGTTCAGTTTTACGATCCAGTCTATCACTGTTTCACATTCCCGGATTACCAGCTCGCACCAACGCTGGAGGAGTACTCTCACCTGACTGATCTACACATAACTGATCAGGCTCCATTTTCTGGACTGGAAGAAATTCCTAAGAACCAAATGTTTGCAAGAGCAATTCATTTGGACGAGTCAGAAGTCAAGACTCACATGACTACCAAGGGTGGCATCCAAGGTTTGCCAGCCCAGTTCTTGACAAAGAAAGCTGTGTACTTTGCTAGTATAGGGAACGGGACTGCTTTTGAAAGCATCTTTGTTTTACTCACCTACGGATTATTTCTGTTGCCCAACATTAATAACTTCGTCGATATCAACGCCATTAAGGTTTTTCTCATTGGAAACCCTGTGCCAACTTTGCTCGCAGATGCGTATCATTCTGTACACTTAGGGAATTTGTACAGCGGAGGGGAGATCGCATGTTGTGTACCCTTGCTTTACAAATGGTTTATCTCCCATTTGCTTAAGTCTGGTGCTTTTTGGGATCATAAGAGTGCCTTACGTTGGTCGCAGAAAATCATGTCTCTCACCAACTCTGACATTGATTGGTGTAATAGGATTTATGATGGAATAAGGATCATTGATCATTGTGGAAACTTCCCCAACATACCCCTTATAGGAACTAAGGGAGGAATCAACTACCATCCGGTATTGGTTCGTCGTCAATTTGGATACGCAATGAGGCATGTCCCACGGGATGCTCATCTGGAAGGTCTTTTCTTCAAGGAAGGAGAAAATGACAGAGCACTAAAGATGGAAATAGTGCATGCTTGGAAACATGTTCATAAGAAAGGACGGGAGTCTCTAGGAAAACCGGACTGTGTCTTGGTGGAGCCTTATCTCCACTGGGTACAAACTAGAGCTCTCAAGCTAAAGATGCCTTATCCTCATTACAGAATTCTTCCGCCAAGAGAATCTGTCATGTACTTCATGACTGAAACGGAAAAGCTCCAGGTTACTCTCAACAAAGTTCAACGGGAGAGGAGGTCTTGGAAGAACAAGTACCGCACCCTCAATGTGGAGTGTACCCAAATACAGCGACTGCTGAAAGAGAAAAATGCTCTTGATTGAAATTTTAGAGCAACATGCTGTGGATAATCAGGATGACCAAAGGAATTTGCTCACTTCTTTCACCTGGCAAAGGAATGACAACCCGACAACGGTCTAAGAGCCCCGGTCAAAGAAAAGGAAAGTACCAGAATCAAGAGTCGATTTCTCTTCAGAGAGGACTCGGGACCCCTTAGCTTAGGTTTCTGTTTCTGCACCTTGTAATCTACTGTATTTCCATTTCTGTAATCCTTGAATTTCAATAAAAATGGGGTTTCCTCATTGTTTGATATTTGCAATGTAATTGTCGAAGTTTATTTTGATTAAACCAAACAAAAATTAATATAATCATTGCATTCATCATTCTCACATCGCGTATTCTTCTTACCTACGAATCTCGCGTTTGTGTCTCGGTTCTAGAGTCAAACTGTCTCATTCGTACAATACTCTGGCCAATCGTCAGAAAAAGATGGATGATCTTGAGGAAGAGAATAGAGAGTTGAAAGAAGAGATCGACGCTCTAAGACAGAATATGAGAAAGCTTCGTAACGACATGCAAGCCATGGCAGAAGCTCAGCAACAAAGAACTGTGATCTCAGAGATCACCTCAGTGCCCATAGTGGAGAAGTTTGATCCTAGGTATCAATGCCGAAAGATCGTCCCTGGGGCATGCCTGCTAACTATATCCCTGAAGGATATGTTCCGCCGATCGCAGAAGATCAGGGAATCACAACGGATGCCGCTGGTCCTGAAGGTTATAGACTTCGGGAAAGCGAAGATGCCAGAGGCATATTGAAGACTCCTGAAGGTTACAAACTTCGGGAAACGCCAAGATTCACTGCCGTAGTTACGGTACCACCCCCTGTGGTGCACACTGTCCCGAAAGGATAGACTCCACCTATTCCTTCTTCAGAAGGAAACTATGTTCGATAGAATGGATGAGTTCCAAGAATAGTTCTTGGAAATGTAGAAGGAACTGCAAGCCATTCGCGGTCAGGATTTATTTGGAAAGGACGCCGCAGACCTCTGCTTAGTCCCCAATGTGAAAGTCCCACACAAGTTCCAAGTGCCCGACTTTGAAAAATACAAGGGTAACTCTTGCCCTCAGAGTCACTTGGTGATGTACGCTCGGCGAATATCAGCTCAGACGGAAAATCAGGACCTACTGATTCACTACTTTCAGGAGAGTTTAACCGGTGCCGCCTTAAAATGGTACATGGGGTTAAACCGTGTCACGATCGGCACTTTCAGAGATCTTGGCACTGCCTTCGTCCAACAATAAAGATACAATTTGGACATGGCACCGGACATAGATCAACTCAGATCAATGTCACAAAAGGACAAGGAAACCTTTAAGGAGTATGCTCAGAGATGGCGTGAAATTGCCGCTCAGATTTGTCCACCTCTTGAGGAAAAAGAGATGACAAAGATATTCTTAAAGACCTTAAGCTCATTTTACTACGACATAATGGTCGCCAGTGCGCCCAGTGACTTCACCGAGATGGTGGGCATGGGCGTTCATCTTGAGGAAGCCGTCCGGGAAGGACGTTTAGTAAAAGACGCTGGATCATCAAGTAGTACAAAACGATACGGTAGTGCTCTCCCTATGAAAAAAGAGCAAGATATTGGGAATATCTCTCTCGGAAAGCAAAGACGACGGTACCAACCGGTAGCAGTTGTAACTCCTGCTATCAACCCTGCGCCTATTTCTACGTATCAACCTCAGGTTGTGCATAGCCAACCTAATCAACAAAGGATACAACAGCCTCTTCAGTAGGCTCGTCCTCCATATAACAACAACCGTACAATGCGGCCACCGGGGTTTGATCCTATACCCATGTTGTACGCAGACTTATTTCCGTTACTACTGGCTAAGGGGCACATCCAGACTAAGTCTCCTCTTACAGTACCGGAAAATCCACCTTTTTGGTTCAAAGCAGATCAGACATGCCCTTATCATCAAGGAGGATCAGGGCATAACATAGAGAATTGTCTCAATTTCAAATCTGACGTGCAAAAACTTGTTAGGAGCGGGCTCTTATCTTTCAAAGATACGAATCCCAATGTTCTCACGAACCCGCTGCCTCAACACGAGAAGGCTACGGTCAATTTGATAGAGGAAGAATTTAATAATGTCTATCAAATTCATGATGTACTCTTGTTGAAAACCAATCTGGTCAAGATGCATTGTAGACAGAGTGGATATGGCCATGTGCCACCTCATAATTATCACCAGTGTGATATCTGCTCTAAAAGCAATCAAGGGTATTTTGTGGTGCAATCAGCTCTACAGGAACAGATGGATCTCGGATGGATCCAAGAGCACCGAGTTCGTGGAGTTAACATGGTCTACGCGAACCCCAACGTCATTCAAAACCACGACATCCGTGCAATGTATGTCAATTTGGTGGAAATGCACTCAAGGGAAAGCCAGTATCATAATCTGCCGCGGCACGATTACAGTTCCTGTCTGACTTGCTTGGTAAACAAACAGGGATGCTCTTTCGTACAAGGGGCCCTCCAGCGTCAGATGGATCTTGGATGGATCCAAGACTACCATGATAGGAACCACTATCAGATCAACATGGTTCAGATTTTTGATATTCGCGTGATGAATACCAACCTGGTAGAGTTACATGCTGAGCAGGTCCGACTCGGATTCCTAATATCACATGATTACCAAAGCTGTAAAGCAGGTTGCGAAAATGATCGAGATTGTACCCTTGTCCAGGAGGCACTTCAACACTTGTTAAATCACCGGTGGATGTCCATCTATATGGATGAAGATACTCAGCAAATTAGTATCAACAACAGGAATCCTACTCGCCGTCAGGGTCAGGATGTCCGATCCGTGGAAGCTAACCTAGTGAGGTTACATTGTATTCAAAGCGGGCATGGCCAGGTGCCACCACACAATTATGAATGTTGTGGAGTCTGTTCGGAAAGTAACCAAGGGTGCTACCTTGTGTGAGCTGCTCTCCAGGGGCAGGTGGATCGCGGAGAGATTCGCCCATATCTAGGTTCCGGACACGTCAATTGGTCGCCGAACTACCTTGCCAATCAAATTGAGGACGTTGTCGTCATCTCTGATCATCAGAGGACTAGAGATGTTTGTGTCATCATCCCTCTGCTTGACAAATCAAGAATTCCCAACCGGGAAAGGATCGAGATTACTTATGATGGTCAAAAAAACCAGAAGGTTCCCATAGTCATCTATCTGCCGGGAACATTACCGTATGAATCAGCTAAGGCGACCCCTTACAAATACGGTGCAACAGTAATTGAAAAAGGAAAGGAAAATCCATTACCCTCCGTCGTGAATATTGCAGACATCAGTCGAGTAACACGGAGCGGTCGAATCTTCAACCGAGGAGTTGGAGAGCCTAACAAAGAGAAGGAACCTAAGACAGAAGTTCCTAATCCATTAGTCGGTCAATCCAGTAATCCTGACCTTTCAAAAAATGACAATGAGATACTGAAGCTCATCCAAAGGAGTGAATAAACCATTGTTGATTAACTGTTACAAACTCCTTCAAAGATCTCGATATTATCACTATTACTCAGTTCAGAAGCGCACATGGAGGCTCTACAGAAAGTCTTGGAGAAAGCCTTTGTGGAACAGGATGTAACAATCAGACAGTTCGATAGCATTGTCTCTAACATCACTTCCTGCAATAATTTGGGATTTAGTGATGAGGAATTACCCGAAGAAGGTCGTCGTCATAACATGGCGCTCAATATCACAGTCAACTGCCAAGACGATGCTTTAGCCAGCGTATTGGTAGATATAGGGTCAGCCCTGAATATTATGCCAAAGTCCACTTTGATGCAATTATCATTCAAAAGCCCTCCGATGAGAATCAGTGAGGTCGTCGTCAAAGCGTTCGACGGATCCAGAAAAACGGTTATCGGCGAAGTTGATCTTCCCATAACTATTGGTCCTCACACTTTCAAAGTCACTTTCCAGGTCATGGACATCCGGGTAACGTACAATTGTTTATTAGGAAGACCTTGGATACATCAGGCTGGAGCGGTCACTTCAACCCTCCACCAAAAGCTAAAGTTCGTCCAGGACGGCCAACTCATCACAGTCTGTGGGGAGCAGGCCTTGCTCGTGAGTAACTTATCATCATCTACTTGTGTAGAACCCGAGGAGGTTATTGGGACACAGTTCCAAGCACTATCGGTAAGCAAGGACAATCGATCAAGAGGAGGAACTTGGATTTCCTCATACAAAGATGATATCAAAGCGGTCTAGAGTACCGATACCACAGGATGGGGGCAGCTTGTCATTCCTACTGACAATAAAGCAAAGAAGGGTCTTGGTTTTTCTGGAACATGCACCCAGACAAATGTCAACGATGAAAGTCTTCATCCCATTCAGAACTTCTTCCACAGTGGAGGTTTCCTTCAACCAGTGACTCAAGAAGTGCATACTATCAATAAAGAGGATCCCTCTGACACAGAGGAGGAATGGGAGTCTTATCTTAACAAGGACGGTTATACGTCTCAGGAAGAAGTGCCTACGCCATTTTTCTATCCCGCACAGAGTTCGATATTTATACCAAGGTCAGATGTCGAAATGATATATGGAGATTGTGATCCGGAAGGATTCCGTGCTCCGCCAAATTCATTAGAGGAAGACACTCCGATGAAAGACAACTTCGACCACAATTACTATGGCCCGATGGATGGCCTGCCAATGTGGCAGCCTTAGCCAGGAGACTTGGGGCCAAAAACTCAGCCGAGTAATGAAACTCAGCTAAGCCTCATTGAACAGAATACCTGTGTCCCCACCATGTCATGGGATCAACACTCAGGTCATTCAGAAACTACTCAACATAACGATGAATTTGCAATGTTTGTCGGACTGGAATTCATCAACAATGCTTTTCCCGAGGTCAACGTCATCGAGAGAGATGACTCCTCCAGTTCCAAAGAAGTGTGTGACACCCTGGGACAACCGAGTGGAAAATTCGACTATATGGTCAAGTACACTGCTCCCGAAAGCTCTCGCATCAGGCTCGAAGTCATCCAGCCTACTAGATGGGGAGATCTACCTGAGAGCACAAATTCTATGCAAAATACAACTGAGGAATCCTCCTACGACAATTCTGCCTGGGAGACAGATTCCAATGATCCTGCTCCACCAGAAATCAGCGTTATTTCTGAAGACAAATCAAGGAAGATGTCAGACTTTGTGATTCACTGAGGAGTTCGCCGCCAGTGGGTTGCTGTCGATGTTGCGAAGGTCGTTCACCAGTCAAAGTAATTGCCATCTTTAACCTTTCACCCTGCCCAGGTGAAACGGATGTTTTGATAGGGCCCGCTTTCTGTAAATTTCCCTCTTCGCTTTACCCGAAGCGACAGAGTTTTGTTTTATAGGGCTGTAGTTTCAAGAATCGACTTGTTCATTAATAAAATAACGTCGTTCTGTAATTTCCGCATTTATTGTTGTTTTCTCTTTTTTCTTTTCTCAGAAAATGGTAATCCTAAAAAATAAATCAAAATAAACAAGCAGTAAAAAAAATACACTGCACACACTCTTGCATTTTCTCTATCTCTTCTAAACACAAATCTTCACGTCATGCAGATTGCTTATTTTAAACCCAGTTGAAACATACGATCCGATGCCTTCTCCCGACTTTGAGTTCTCGGTATTTGGGGCTGAAGAAGAAGTTGACAACGAAATTCCAGAAGAGATCTCCCGACTACTCAGACAAGAGGAAAGGTCCATTGAACCTCACAAAGAGCCGTTGGAAACGGTAAACTTAGGTTCGGAAAAAGAGAGAAAAGAAATCAGGATTGGGGCACTGCTCAGTCCAACTGCCAGAGAGGGTTTGATAAAGCTTCTCATAGAATTCCCCGATATATTCGCTTGGTCCTATCAGGACATGCCAGGGTTGGATACCAGCATCGTGGAACATCATTTACCGTTAAGATCGGAATGTCCGCTAGTAAAACAGAGGTTGAGACGCACTCACCCGGACATGGCCATCAAAATCAAAGAGGAGGTACAAAAATAGATTGACGCGGGTTTCCTCGCTACATCAGAATGTCCTCAATGGTTAGCCAACATCGCACCCGTTCCCAAAAAGAATGGAAAAGTAAGAATGTGTGTCGATTACAGGGATCTGAACAAGGAAAGTCCGAAGGACGACTTTCCTTTACCACACATTGACATGATGGTTGACAGTACAGCAAAGTTCAAGGTTTTCTCCTTCATGGATGGATTCTCGGGCTATAACCATATCAAAATGGCGCCGAAAGACATGGAGAAAACTTCGTTCATTACCCCATGGGGTACCTTTTGCTACAAGGTAATGTCGTTCGGTTTGAAGAACGCCGGGGCAACCTATCAAAGGGCCATGACTACTTTTTTCATGAAATGATACACAAGGAAATCGAGGTATATGTCGATGATATGATTGCAAAATCTCAGACAGAAGAGGAGCATGTGACCCACCTGTCAAAACTATTCGAGCATTTGAGAAAGTACAGACTCTGCTTGAATCCCAACAAGTGCACCTTCGATGTCCATTCAGGGAAACTCTTAGGGTTCATCGTCAGCCAGAAAGGAATTGAGGTTGATCCTGACAAGGTCAAGGCCATTCAAGAAATGCCTTCTCCGAAAACTGAAAAACAAGTCAGAGGTTTTCTGGGACGTTTGAACTACATCTCCAGATTCATATTCCTCATGACCACAACATGTGCACCGATTTTCAGGTTACTGAAAAAGAACCAGGATTGCGTTTGGACAGAAGACTGTCAAACTGCCTTCGACAGTATTAATGAATATCTGTTGAACCCGCCGATTCTATCACCTCCAGTGGAAGGAAAACCACTAATCATTTACCTCACGGTCCTAGAGGACTCAATGGGATGTGTACTTGGCCAACAAGACAAAACCAAAAGGAAAGAGTCTGCCATTTACTATCTAAGCAAGAAGTTCACCGACTGCGAGACTCGGTACACGATGCTCGAGAAAACGTGTTGTGCTTTGGCTTGGGCAGCCAAACGTCTTCGCCAGTACATGATTCGTCACACTACTTGGTTGGTCTCCAAGATGGATCCAATCAAGTACGTATTTGAAAAACCTGCTCTCACGGGAAGGATTTCCCGTTGGCAGATGTTGTTATCAGAATATGACATAAAGTACCACGCTCAAAAAGCCGTTAAGGGGAGTATTTTAGCCGATCATTTGGCTCATCAACCGATTGACGATCTGGAATCAATCGGGTTTGACTTCCCAGACGAAGATGTCATGTATCTCAAAATGAAAGACTGCGATGAACCGCTACCCAGTGAAGGGCCAGAACCAGGTTCCCAATGGGGACTAATCTTTGATGGAGTAGTTAATCATTACGAAACGGAATTGGGGCAATCATTGTTACCCCTCAGGGTACCCACATTCCTTTCACTGCTCTACTTACGTTCAAATGTACAAACAACGAGGCCGAATACGAAGCTTGTATTATGGGTCTCGAAGAAGCGATTGATTTAAGGATCAAGAACTTGGACGTATATGGCGACTCAGCTTTGGTCATCAATCAGATCAAAGGAGATTGGAACACATACTAATCAGGATTAATTCCTTACAAAGACTATGCGAGAAGGTTGCTACCCTTCTTCAAGAGAGTCGAGTTTCATCATATCCCTCGTGAAGAGAATCACATGGCTAATGCATTAGCCATTCTCTCTTCCATGATTAGTGTAGGTCAATGGAATGACATACCTAAGATCGACATAATGCGCCTTGAAAGGCCCGCTTACATCTTCATGATTGAAGTAGTCATAGACAACAAACCTTGGTATCACGATATCAAACACTTCCTTCAGAAACAAGAGTACCCTCCTGGGGCATTCAGAAAGGATAGAAAGACCCTCAGAAGACTAGCAAGCAGCTTCTTCCTGAGCGGTGATACACTCTATAAAAGGAATTTTGACATGGTCTTGTTTCGATGCGTCGGCAGACCAGAAGCAGACATGCTGATGAAAGAAATTCACGAAGGATCCTTTGGCACTCATGCCAACGGACACACAATGGCGAGAAAAATTATCAGAGCAGGGTACTATTGGTTGACCATGGAATCCGACTGCTACAAGTACATGAGGAGGTGTCACAAGTGTCAGATATACTCCGACAAAATCCATGTACCGCCAACGCATCTCAAAATTATTTCTTCCCCATGGCCTTTTTCCATATGGGGAATCGACATGATTGGCTTGATCGAACCTAAGGCTTCAAATGGACATCGGTTCATCCTGGTAGCCATTGACTACTTCACCAAGTGGGTCGAAGCAGCGTCGTACGCTAATGTAACCCGTCAAGTGGTGGCCCGATTTATCAAAAACAATATCATATGCCATTATGGTGTTCCGAGCCAGATCATTACTGATAATGGATCTAACTTGAACAATAAGATGATGAAAGAGTTGTGCGCAGAGTTCAAGATCGAACACCATAACTCATCTCCCTACCGACCCAAGATGAACGGAGCGGTAGAAGCGGCTAACAAGAACATCAAGAGGATTGTTCAAAAGATGGTTATAACCTACAAAGATTGGCACGAGATGCTACCTTTTTCTCTTCACGGTTATCGAACATCTGTCCGCACTTCAACAGGGGCTACCCCTTTCTCTCTAGTATATGGCATGGAGGCAGTTCTCCCCATAGAAGTAGAGATCCCATCAATCCGGGTATTGATAGAAGCTAAGCTTACAGAAGCTGAATGGTGTCAAAGTCGACACAACGAACTCAATCTGATCGAAGAGAAACGAATCACGGCACTATGCCACGGTCAGTTGTATCAGCAGAGAATGAAGAAGGCGTTTGACAAAAAGGTCAGACCCCGTGTCTTCAGAAAAGGAGACATCGTGCTCAAGAAGATACAATCATTTCTCACTGATTCTCGGGGCAAATGGACTCCGAATTATGACGGCCCCTATGTGGTCACGAAAGCTTTCTCAGGCGGCGCCTTAAGACTTGCAACCATGGATGGAGAGGAATTTGCCTACCCCGTAAATGTTGACGTAGTCAAGAAATACTTCGCCTAAAAAAAAAACGTCTCGGTGGATTGAAAACCCGAAAGGGCGGTCCAGGCAAAAGTTAGAGACATGAAAAAAATCATCCCGGTGGATTGGAAATCTCAAAGTACAATCCAGGCAAAAGTTAGGGATAATGGCAAATAACTATGTTCAACAGAGGCAAGTCCCTTAGCAGCAGTTACATCATCCATCAGAGGAAAACGCCAGTCAAGGTCATCTTCGACAGAAGCTCAGATGTGCCGAATTCAAAGTTGGTAGAAGGATAGTGGTTGTTATGTTTCAACGCGGCCCTTTTTCCCTGTAAATTACCATTTTCTAACTTTGTAAATACTCTTTGGAATCACGCGTTTGGCTGATCTCCATCATATCAATAAAATTGAGCCCTTGTGCTTTTGTTTGTAATTCTCATTTGTTTTAGCTTTACAGAACGACATTTTAATATGATTAACGATTCTTGAAATAAAACAAAAATGAATTTACTTGTAAAACTTTTTCTGCTTTAAAATAATGATGGCAATTTCTTTTGACTGTTAAACATCAAAGGAACATCAATCGCTTCTCCAGAAGTAAGTGAACTTCAAAGTGCAGAATCAAAGTACTCATTATAACCCAGTACGCCTGAATGAAGGGATCATCTGTGTCAGAGACATTGTTTCGTCTGATACGCCTCGGCCGAGTTCTTATCTCCTAAGGCCGACCAACATAGTTCCCCGCGTGGACTACTTCTCCTAAGCAAGGTAGAATTGTTATTTTTGAACCAACGGTACTTCTTCGCCCCGCGATGGCCGAGTATCTAGTCATGTTCATCTTTTAGTTTGTATGTCACGTCAGTTTTATCAGCATAAACATACATACATCATGCATTATTGATTTGCATTCACATTTCATATTGCATCACTATTGTCGCGGCCGGCAAAAATTTTCGAGTCGCCATCATATTTTTTAAGGAAAATAATGATAAACCTAAAAATCCTTAATCCCAAGGGCAGAGATTCCTACGATTCGGGAGTCGGTTAAGTGAGGGGAAGGTGTTAGGCACCCCTCACTTCCATTGTACTCAATGGGATCCTCCTTAGATTTTAGGGTATGCTTGTTTGTTTGTATAAATGATTTATTTACAAAAGAATCCTAAGTTTATTATTATTGTACTCGCTAGGGTTTACAACCATATGCCTACGTACCTTCAATTTTGAAGGATCAGAGTAACCGTAGTTCACCTCCCCTATTCCTACCCCCTAATCCTATTCCCATTCCTAATCCTAAACCCAATCCACTATTTATACTCTTGGATAAAGAGTTTTATCCCTTGATCTATTATTTATACTCCTAGATAAGGAGTTTTATCCCTTGTCCATTGTTTATGCTCTCGGACGGAGAGCTCTATCCCTTAATCCTTTTATTTATACTCTCGGATATCAAGAGTTGTATCCCCTAATCCATTATTTATGCTCTCGGATATCAAAAGCTCTATCCCTAAATCCATTTATTTATACTCTCGGATATCAAGAGTTCTATCCCTAATCCATTTATTTATACTCTCGGATATCAAGAGTTATATCCCTAATATTTATCCCTTATCCCAAATTTTTATCCCAATTATCCCTAATATCCCATAAAATAAATAAATTCAATCCCAACATAAATTAATTCCTTTTAATAAAATAAATTTAATCTCCTTTTAAAAAATTAAAATAAATTCAATCCCAAAAAAAATTAGCTCCATTTAGTAATAAAAATAATTTTAATATCCCATAATGAAACCCCTTTAGAAAATAACAATAAATTTACTCCCATAAATAATTTCAGTATCCATTAATGAAATCCCTAATTTTAAATTAGCATTAAACTCATAAAAAAACATTAATCCCTTTTTTAAAATTAAAATAAACGTAATTATCATCTTAAAGACCCAAAAAAAAAAATAGAACAATCCCTTATTTTTTAATTCCAATCATATAAAATCCCAAAATTATATTATAAAAACCTTATATTTATGTAAATAAACCCCAATTTATAAACCCAAAATAAAATATAATACACCCCAAAATTTATGTTAATATAAATAAATCCACCGAATTATAACAATCCCAAATTTAAATGTTAAATTCAAAATTTATTAATTATAAAAAATAAATAAACCCAAATTAATACCTATAAAGATAGATAAGTTATAATAACCCCAAATTATAAATTTATATAAATGAGCCCCTATTTATTATAATACCCAAAATAAAACTCCAAATTTGTATAAATTAATATAAATCAATCCAAACTTTATTATGATAAAAATCAAATTATAACAACCCCAAAATTATATTGTACAAAATAAATAAACTCTAAAATATAAATTAAACCCAATTTTTATAAATAAATTCCAAATTTTAAATTAAACCCAAAAATTACAAGTTTAAATAAACCCACATTTTTTTATTATAGAAAATATAATAATAGGCTAATAAATTATTTTATTTTATTACACGGTTAAACCCCTTATTCTTGATTATGTTAATTAATTAATTTTTATTAAACCCAATTAAATTTCCTAATCATGAATAGTAAAAGTTAAAAAAATCTAATCCATATTTATTTTATTTTCTATTTTTCAATATTCATTTTAAAAGAAAAGATTAATAAATGGTTATATTTTCTATTTTTTTTTATTTTAACCATTTTATTAAAAATAATCCGTACCCTAGTATTAATACCCCAAAAACTCAAAATTAATCGAAACAAACAAGCAATAACATATATATTTTTACAAACAGGAATTCGATAATAAATATATACAAATGATAACTAAAAGTTTGAAGACACAAACCTAGAGTGCCGCGACCCACTTAAGCTGCTGCTTTCCCTTCCTCTCCTTTCTTTATCCTTTCTCCCACCTTATTTTGCGTTCTTCGTGTATCCTTTGCTGCTCCCTTTTGATGTTTCTTGATTTAGAGGCTAGGGTTTATTTGTAGTTGTTCTTCAGTGTGAAGAACAACAACTTTGGGGATTGAATATGTGAATAGTGGGTGAGGAAAATATGAGAAAAAGAGGTTCTATTTATAGATAAAAAATTAGGTCAGAAATTGAATGTGATTATCTAAATTAGGAATGATTTAATCTGACCTGATTTTATTCATTCCTTAGAGCCCAAGCCAATGAATCTGGATGAATTCATGTCTTGGTGAATTTTAAATAAAGAATATATTTTAAATAAAAATGATAACCTAATAATGATGATAAAAAAAGATTTTATTTATTTTATTTTTGTGATTTTTTGAGATTTTTTCCATAAAATAATGATTTTAATGAAAAAATCATATTTTTAAAAATGCATTAAATATAAATACGAAAATTAAAAAGTAAATAATAAAAATTGATTTTTTTATGATTTTTTTATTAAAAAAAAAATAGAAAAAGTTAGTAGTAAAGAAAAAATAAATAAAACATTAAAAGGTGGGATTCGAACCCGAGACCTTGTGCTTGTAAGCCTTACACATGCTCTTTTACCAATTGTGCCATTTTATTTATTCGAAATAAAGTGGCATTAGAAAACATATGGAAGGTGGTCAAAATTTAGGGTACGACAGCTGCCCCTATTTAATCAACTTCGAATCGGACGAATGATGTCGACGAGCCTTCTTCCTTCCGAGGAGGAGACGATTAAATATAAAAGGACCCCAAATTTTGATGAAAACAACCCACTGCCTCCAAAGCAGATCAAACCCTGATGCTTCAATTATTCCCTTATCTTATTTTATTTAGATAAAACCCCGGTAGAACCCCTTGTGACAATTCCAGACTGAACTGATTTGATTAAAAACCCGATGGAACCCCTGATGATAATTCCTGACTGAATGGCTTGATAAAACCCCAATGGAATCCATTGATGTCAACTTTTGACTGAATACAATCCTGATGGAATATTTGGAATCAACTATTAACTGAATACAAACCTGATGGAACCCCTTATCAATCCCTAACTAAATTATTTGGTAAAAACCCTGGTAGAACCCCTTGATGAAAATTCCAGACTGAAATATTTAATAAAACCCCGATGGAACCCCTTGTCCACTTTTGACTGGATATAAACCCGATGGAACCCCTTATTAATCTTTTATAGAACCCATTATCAATCCCTGATAGAACCCCTTATCCCTTTCAACTCCTCTGGGTGAGCATTGCCTATGATTCCTATGATCCTCCGATAATATTACTGGAATAGGATAGGAATTTAGTGATACCTTGATCACTCTGGATACAAACCCTTGAATAGAACCCCTTAACTCCCGATTAGAACCCCATATTCAACCCATTGGATGAAACATCTGATAGAACCCCTTTTGTAGAACCCCATAAATCCATTGGATAGAAATCCGGTAGAACCCCTTTTTGTAGAATCCCATATAACCCCTCGAATAAAAATCCGATAAAATTTCCTTCAAATCTGTTGATAAACCCCTGATATAACCCCTTTGAATAGACATACATTAGAACCCCTTTTGATGAAAATCCCTTGATAGCACCTCTTGGTGAAATCCCTTTGGTAAATCCCTTGGTAAAACCTCTTTTGTAAATCCCCTTTGATAAAATTCTTCGAAAAATCCCTTGATGGAATCTCTGATGAAAATCCTTTTAATAAAATTTTGGTAGAACCCTTTGATGGAACCCCTTGGATGAGACTTTGGATAAAAACCCTTTTGACGAAATCCCTTGATAGAAAACCCCTTGATAAGATCCTGGTGAAACCTTTTAATAGAACTCTTTGATAAAACCCTGATGAATCCCCATGATAAGACATTGGTGAAACCCTTTAATAACATTCTGGTAGGATCCCTGAAAGAAATAATCTGGTAGAACGAACCCCTTAAAAATCCTGATTGACAAACCTTGATAAATCTTTTGGATAAGAATCCGGTAGAACCCCATATAACCCTTCGGATAAAAATATGATAAAATTCTTCTTAAATCTTTGATACAACCCCTTTTTGAGTAATATTATAGTAGAACTCTTTTTGATGAAAAATCCCTTAGTAAACCCTTAGTAAAATTCTTTTGATATATCCCTTTGATAAATTCCGTTGATGGAATACAATGCAATCCCTTGAGAAAATTCCAACAGAACCCTTGTTGATGAAATCCATTAAAATCTTTTGACGAAACTTGACAAACCCTGGATAAGTCTTTGATAAAACCCTTGATGAAAACTCTTTTAGTAACTCCCTTGTTGAATACCATATTGAATCCTTTTGACAGATTCCGTTGGTCGAATCCGGTGTAACCCCTAAATAACATCCTTAGATAATGATCCCTTAATATAATTTCGGTAAAAGCTCCAAGATAACATCCTATGTACATTTGATAATATCTTTGTGAATATAACCCTTTTATAACCCAGTTGGTTGATGACAACCTTTGGCAACCCTGTATTGAATTGATTTCCAAACCCTTATGCATGAATGCATGTTCGTGTTTATGAATGCATGTATGCGTATGTGATGCATTAATTATGTATGATGTATAGTTTGGGCTAACGCCTCTTTTTATGTTATGTAATGTATATCCCAGTTTTAATAAGCTTTCATAACATCCTGACTCCCTAACCCTTAACTCCTTGATAATGATCCCTGATATCTGTAATCCTTGTGATGTGATAATCCATAAGTCCTCAATCCTGATTTGCAATAATCCTTGATCCCTGAGAATGTTTACAGAAACTCTCGTGTTGGTCATTGTCGTGACTGCTTATTTTGTAAACCTTGTTTTTTATTTGGAAACGTATGATCCCTTCAACGATTTCGAAATCAAAGTAAACTCCATTTTCCTTTTAAAAAGCTTTTTAATTTTAAACCCAATGTTTCAATGCCTTATTTCACAATTAATTAACACTTCGTAATCAAGCGGAAAGTTATTAAGGAACAAAGAAGATGATTTGAAAAAGAAAATTTTGTTAATGATAAGCCCGAAAATGGGCGAAAGTACATAGGAAAGTAATTCCCATAAGGAGAGATTACCGCAAATATAGAAAGATGTAAAAATGGCAATAAAATGCAAATTCGTTAATATCCCTATTTATTAAACCCCGTTATAATCCCTATGTCTTCAAGATCACGAAACTTCGCTACTGACGATGACAGCTGGAATGATCACTCCCTTCTGAATTCCTGTTACGGGTGACTTGAGTGCTTTCAATCATATGCCTTTTGGATATCCCTAATTTTTGCCTGGACTGCTCTTTTAGAGTCTTAGTCCTCCGGGATGATATACCCCTTTTTGCATAAGCCGCCCTTCCGGGTTTTTCGACTTATCGGGTTTTATTTTTTCATAAGTCCCTAATTTTTGCCTGGATTACTCTTTAGAGTTTTCAATCCACCGAGATGCCCTAATTTTTTCCTAAGTCGCCCTTTAGGGTTTTCGACTTAGAGGGCTTTTATCCTCGTTTTCTAGGCATAATACTTTTTGACTGAATCGGAGTTCACCGGTCGTGGTAAATCCGCTCCATCCATAGTTGTTAATATTAGTGCTCCGCCAAAGAAGGCACTCTTCACAACATATGGCCCTTCATAGTTTGGGGTCCATTTTCCTCGTTGATCTTTATGGATGGGTAATATTTTCCTTAACACCAAGTCTCCCTCTTTGAATAGGCATAGACGAACTTCCTTGTTGAATGCCCTTTTAATCCCCCTTTGATACAGTTGACCGTGACATATGGTAGCCATGCGCTTATCTTTTATGAGGTTCAGCTGGTCATATCTGGTTTGAACCCATTATGCTTTGTCTAGTTTCGCTCCCTTTATAACCCTTAGTGACGGAATTTCCATTTTAATCGGGAGTACTGTTTCCGTACCATATCCTTGTAAGTTTTTAACCATTTTCTGGACGATCTTCTTGATATTTTTATTAACAGCTTCCATGGCGCCGTTCATCTTTGATTGATGGGGTGAAGAGTTATGGTGCTCAATCTTGAAGCTTCTACATAGCTCATCCATTACTTTGTTTAGATTAAGCCCCTTATCCCTGATAATTTTCTTAGAAACCCCATAGCGACAAATTATTTCCCTTTTTGAGGAATCAGGCTATTACTTGCCCTGTCACATTCTTGTAGGAGGCCGCTTCCACCTATTTGGTGAAGTAGTCAATAATAATCAAAATGAAATTATGTCCATTAGATTCCCTTGGTTCAATCATCCCGATGATATCTATCCCCCACATAAAGAAAGGCCCCAGAGCAGTTATGATGTTCACATGAGTTGGTGGCACATGAACTTTGTCTGCATATATTTGGCACTTGTGGTACTTCTTGACAGATTTGAAACAGTCTGATTTCATGGTCAACCAATAATATCCCGCTCTGAGAATTTCCTTAGCCCTTGTATACCCATTGGCTTCATATCTTTCTAGACACTTGAATAATACCATATCCCGATTTCTTTTGTAAAGTACATCCCCATTGAGAAAGAATCGGACGGCCAATCTTCTGAGAGTCTTTTTTATCCCTGTTTGAAGCATTTGTAGGGTATTCTTGGTTCAGGAAGAATTGTTTGAATACATATGTATACCCTTGTAATACCTTGATTAATTTGTCTTTTATATCCCTGTCCAAAGAAGTCCCAATTTTGATCTTCAGTCCCCAGATTGATCACATCCACTGGTTCCTGGTGAGGTTGTATTTCTTTTACTCTTTTGCCTTAACAGTTTGGGTAATTCCTCTGAAAGATCACAATCATCCCCATCACCCTCCTCCGCTTGGTAAATCGATAATTCGAAGTCATAAGGGATTATACCGGTGTTATTTTCAATAGGTTTATTTTTAAATCCGCATGCAGAAATATTTTTATTATTCCCGATTTAGAATAGGTAGTATTTGAAATGAAACTATTGAAAAAAAAGTCTTGTCATTTTTTTGAAATAATTGCAAATGAAAGAAATAAGATCTTGATTGAAAACAAAATGCAATTTTATCGTTAAAATAACCCAAAGAAACAAAGGGTAACCCTTGCTTGAAAAAGAAAATTACTTTGAAATAGAGATCATCTCAGGATCAATCTCAATAGTTTTCCAATTATCGAGGATCGTGTCTGATGAGCAATGACACACCAAGTTGGATATCCCTTTATCATCCTCTTCTATTGCAGCCATTTGACTTTCGACCCCAGCACTATGGAAAGTTTCGTTGATAGGAGGAAACTTCCTTTGCTTGTGAACCCTCTGAATCCCTTGATTGGCCGGTTTGTAACCCAGCCCGAACAAATCCTTCATCCCATAAATTGCCCAAGTCTGTCATGTCTCCCCTCTTGATTAGGAACTTATCTTCTATCCCTTCAATGGCATTGACAATTGCCCCAGCATGCCCCGGTAACGAGTTATTTCCCATATTATACTGGTATTGGAGATCTCAATCATCCTGGTTGGCCTGAGGACCATAAGTGTAAGGAGGTCTAGGTGTCCCACTATGAACAGGTGGTGGGATTACTCCTTCAGTAGGTAGATCATTAACCCTTTGTTTACCCGCCTGAGCTTCTTCATTCTCCAAGTTATAACTACATAGTGGGTTATCATCCTCATGAGGAGGGGGAGGATTATCCTTTCATCGGCTAGCCTCAGTTTCCCTAGCTATCAAGTTGTGAATAGCAAGAGTTATTTGATCGATCTTTCCCTTCATATAATTTTCTTTGATAGTGTCCACATCTCCCTTAAGGACTGCTTAATTCTTTTTCAATTGATCCATGGCTTACTTCTGGTAAGCTCGAGTGCGAGGTCGATCTTGTCCTTCATTTCCTCCACATTTCCCTTGACAGCATCCACATCTCCTCTTAAAGTAGCGTGATTCAGTTCCATTTGCTCCATGGCTTTCTTTTGGTGAGCGTGGGTGTTAGGTCGAGAAGTCAGGTTGTTGCGATGATTCTGAGAGAAGAGATATATAAACAAAATGATTTCCGTTTGATGTTTTTTTTTGTTATGCATGCATGAATGTATGAGTATGCAAAATTGTTTTTCAGGAATCTTAAACTTTCATTCATTAAGAGCAAAGCCAAAGGTAACGACAACTTGAATACTTTTATTCATCAATGGAAAGTACTAGGGTCAAAGCCCCATTTATTACAAAGGAAAAAAAACCAAACTAGGGGTAAACCCTTAAATTATTCATGATAAAAAACAAAAAGTAAGACGTCATTACATAACAATCCTAGATCCTTCTTCTAATTCTCGCTCTAAAATCTTCGACCATCTCACGACAAAGTGTAAGGAAGTCGGCAATCTCTTTTACGGGCTTGAAGATGTCAGCCATGTACTCAGCCTCTTTTTATCTTCGAGGGATCTCGTAGATGAGATCGTTGGATAATAAGACCAGCTTTTGATACCTTTCTCTATAATATGCCTCATCCCATTGTAACTTTGCCATGATCTCCAAGTCCTCCTCAGCAGTTTGCTCCAGTTGTTGATTACGTGCCTCGACGTAAGTGCCCCACTCCATAAGTTCTTTATAGGAATCTTGAAGCTCCCCATATAGCCTTCTAAGCTCATGGTTCTCTTCTTGAGTTTCTAACCAACCCTCTAGCTGTATGGCAAGAAGTTCCTCGGCAGATCTCAATCATACAGTTGCATCTAAGGTTTGTCTTTTAGATCTGAGAAGAGCGTTAGCCAAACCTTGAACTTCAGCTTCTAAGTGGTGGATACGCCTATCATATTCCTCTTTGACCCCTCTTTGTGTTGATGACATCCAAAGGTCCCTCCATTCATCCCTTTGGCGCCAAGCCCTATCTAAGTCATCCTTATGAGTCTTGAGACTTCAGCTCACAGCTTGAAGGTCGGTATAAGCTTGCTCCTTCTTCTCCTCTTCCATTTGGGCTATCCCTTGATTGATCCTTGACTGTTCCATAACCTTAGTGAGACTTCTTCTTAGTTGACTACTTTCACTAGTGGCTTGGTAAAATTTATCTTCCCACTCTTCTTTCTCGTTTTTTAATTGTAAGATAGTCTCTTTGAGTCTTTCGCTTTCTTCTAAGGAGATCACTGTAGGTAGAGAAACCCTTGGATTAACTGGACGATCTAGAGTAAAAGGCAACTTTATTATGCTCACCCTTTCTTTCATCCATTGTCCATATGGCACCCTAGATTCTCCCCTTGGTCTTTTAAGACTTGCCTTCCCTTTAATGCTTTGCCTCCAAGCTTGAGCAATATTTAGAACATCGGGATGATTCCTGTTTACGTTTTGTAGGACGAAACCTTCTAACAATCTATCCTCAGGCTTGTAGGCCAAAGGATGCCCCAATTGCCTCATTGTTAAGACAGGATTGTAGTTTATGTATCCTCTTGATCCTATCAAAGGTACATTGGGAAAATCTCCACAACTTAGGATCACGTCATCTCGTTGGAGTATTTGTGGGAACCATAAGATGTCTTTATCAACCAGGGATACCAAATACTGAGACCAATCATATGCTTTCATTCTTTTCATATCTTTTAATTCCCTCTCTAGGTGAGAGCACAACCATTTGTACAATAAATGAGAGCAATATAATGGAGCCCCTCCCTTTCTTTCAAATTTCTGATGAAGAGTGAAGTACATATCCGCAAGGAGAGCCGTTGATGAGTCTTCTTCTCCAAGAGTCACAGCCAGAAATAGATTGACAGCGGCGATATCTACGAAGTTTGGAACACTTGGGAATAGGACCAACCCAAAGATAAGTAATACCATGATGGCGTCTTGGGCTACCCAATTTTTGCGAGCCGCGCAGTGACTAGCTTTATTTTCGAAGAACCATCTAGGAAACCCTTCGAAGTCATCTTTAGTTTTCAGATGAGCTTGTAGGTCTTCTTCTCGAATATAAAGACATCTTGCCATTTCTTTCAATGAAGGACTATACCCCAATGCTTTGAATGGACCTTTATTGCTTTTAGGGAGGTCAAGTATCCTTCGAACCTCTTCCAGGGTGGGATCTATTTGGAAGTCCTTGAATTGGAAGCACCTTAACTCAGGATCATAAAATTGGGCCAAGGCAGTTAGGCCCTCCTCTTGCATAGGAATGAGAACAAGATCCAGTATATCTCCATACCTACAAATTATAGGCTTCCTTCTTTCCTTAGGTAACTCAGCAGCATAAGTCTTTAGGCCCTTTATTTCTAATGTCCTTACTTTAATTGGGAGAGTTTTCTTTTTCCCAGATTCCATTATCCTTTGATTTAATCCCTTTTTTATTGAATAATTTTAAGATTCCTGTGAATACAAAAAAGAAAATATGAGGATGATGATTGCAAATGATATCTTGATTAGGGTAAAGGTAATGTGTAAGCATGCCCTTAGTAAGGTGGGCCTCCCTAGAACAAGCTGGATCTAAGTTAAGACTACCCACTCCCCTCACATGTAGGTTATACAAATTTGGACGGCATAACGACCCCAAAATGTTCAGACTATACCCTTGTTTTACCATGAGAAGGAGCAAGCCTTCCTACGATAATCCTTCGGGATAAGTCTCATTTGGGGTAGGAGCCTAGTAACAGCCCTTAAGGGTTGAATGCATAGGGTCTCCATAGATTGGTGTGGAGTAGGTTAAAGGTTCTCAGAGTCACGGACCACATCCAAATCATTCCACTACGTCAGGGGCTAGCCCTTTCGTGAGGACGACTTTGGAAGGATCTACTCTGAGTGTGGCATCAATGCATTGTTGGGGATGTCGCATCCCCCCCAAAAACATTTCCGTTCCACTTTATGTTCTAGGGTTATCCTCCAAGCTTTGGGTTTTAGCTTCACTATTTTTTTTTTTTTTGCCCCAATCCCTTGTATAATGACAAAATAAAAAACAAAGGGTTAAATAAATAAAAAATATGAAATAAAAAAAAAACATAATCAATAAAAAACCAAACAAAAACACCCAAGACAAACAAGACCCTAAATCGTATGGCTAGGATGGACTCTCTCTAGGAAGGAATCCCCAGCAGAGGCAAAAATTTTCGAGTCGCCATCATATTTTTTAAGGAAAATAATGATAAACCTAAAAATTCTTAATCCCAAGGGCAAAGATTCCTACGGTTCGGGAGTCGGTTAAGTGAGGGGAAGGTGTTCGGCACCCCTCACTTCCATTGTACTCAATGGGATCCTCCTTAGATTTTAGGGTATGCTTGTTTGTTTGTCTAAATGATTTATTTACAAAAGAATCCTAAGTTTATTACTATTGTACTCGCTAGGGTTTACAACCCTATGCCTACGTACCTTCAATTTTGAAGGATCAGAGTAACCGTAGTTCACCTCCCCTATTCCTACCCCCTAATCCTATTCCCATTCCTAATCCTAAACCCAATCCACTATTTATACTCTTGGATAAAGAGTTCTATCCCTTGATCTATTATTTATACTCCTAGATAAGGAGTTTTATCCCTTGTCCATTGTTTATGCTCTCGGACGGAGAGCTCTATCCCTTAATCCTTTTATTTATACTCTCGGATATCAAGAGTTCTATCCCCTAATCCATTATTTATGCTCTCGGATATCAAGAGCTCTATCCCTTAATCCATTTATTTATACTCTCAGATATCAAAAGTTCTATCCCTAATCCATTTATTTATACTCTCGGATATCAAGAGTTCTATCCCTAATATTTATCCCTTATCCCAAATTTTTATCCCAATTATCCCTAATATCCCATAAAATAAATAAATTCAATCCCAACATAAATTAATTCCTTTTAATAAAATAAATTTAATCTCCTTTTAAAAAATTAAAATAAATTCAATCCCAAAAAAAATTAGCTTCATTTAGTAATAAAAATAATTTTAATATCCCATAATGAAACCCCTTTAGAAAATAACAATAAATTCACTCCCAGAAATAATTTCAGTATCCATTAATGAAATCCATAATTTTAAATTAGCATTAAACTCATAAAAAATCATTAATCCCTTTTTTAAAATTAAAATAAATGTAATTATCATCTTAAAGACCCAAAAAAAAAAAATAGAACAATCCCTTATTTTTTAATTCCAATCATATAAAATCCCAAAATTATATTATAAAAACCTTATATTTATGTAAATAAACCCCAATTTATAAACCCAAAGTAAAATATAATACACCCCAAAATTTATATTAATATAAATAAATCCACCGAATTATAACAATCCCAAATTTAAATGTTAAATTCAAAATTTATTAATTATAAAAATTAAATAAACCCAAATTAATACCTATAAAGATAGATAAGTTATAATAACCCCAAATTATAAATTTACATAAATGAACCCCTATTTATTATAATACCCAAAATAAAACTCCAAATTTGTATAAATTAATATAAATCAATCCAAACTTTATTATGATAAAAATCAAATCATAACAACCCCAAAATTATATTGTACAAAATAAATAAACTCTAAAATATAAATTAAACCCAATTTTTATAAATAAATTCCAAATTTTAAATTAAACCCAAAAATTACAAGTTTAAATAAACCCACATTTTTTTATTATAGAAAATATAATAATAGGCTAATAAATTATTTTATTTTATTACACGATTAAACCCCTTATTCTTGATTATGTTAATTAATTAATTTTTATTAAACCCAATAAAATTTCCTAATCATGAATAGTAAAAGTTAAAAAAATCTAATCCATATTTATTTTATTTTCTATTTTTCAATATTCATTTTAAGAGAAAAGATTAATAAATGGTTATATTTTCTATTTTTTTATTTTAACCATTTTATTAAAAATAATCTGTACCCTAGTATTAATACCCCAAAAACTCAAAATTAATCGAAACAAACAAGCAATAACATATATATTTTTACAAACAGGAATTCGATAATAAATATATACGAATGATAACTAAAAGTTTGAAGACACCAACCTAGAGTGCCGCGACCCACTTAAGCTGCTGCTTTCCCTTCCTCTCCTTTGTTTATCCTTTCTCCCACCTTATTTTGCGTTCTTCGCGTATCCTTTGCTGCTCCCTTTTGATCTTTCTTGATCAGCTTGCTGTTAGAGGCTAGGGTTTATTTGTTGTTGTTCTTCAGTGTGAAGAACAACAACTTTGGGGATTGAATATGTGAATAGTGGGTGAGAAAAATATGAGAAAAAGAGGTTCTATTTATAGATAAAAAATTAGGTCAGAAATTGAACGTGATTATCTAAATTAGGAATGATTTAATCTGACCTGATTTTATTCATTCCTTAGAGCCCAAGCCAATGAATCTGGATGAATTCATGTCTTCGTGAATTTTAAATAAAGAATATATTTTAAATAAAAATGATAACCTAATAATGATGATAAAAAAAAGATTTTATTTTATTTTATTTTTGTGATTTTTTAAGATTTTTTTCATAAAATAATGATTTTAATGAAAAAATCATATTTTAAAAAATGCATTAAATATAAATACGAAAACTAAAAATTAAATAATAAAAAATGATTTTTTTATGATTTTTTTATTAAAAATAAATATAGAAAAAGTTAGTAGTAAAGAAAAAACAAATAAAACATTAAAAAGTGGGGAAGGTGGGATTCGAACCCGAGACCTTGTGCTTGTAAGCCTTACACATGCTCTTTTACAAATTGTGCCATTTTATTTATTCAAAATAAAGTGGCATTAGAAAACATATGGAAGGTGGTCAAAATTTAGGGTACGACAACTATCACTCTAGTCGGTCTTGTCCCCTAGTGATAAAAGTCCTCTCAATCGAGTTGTCAGCCCTTTCCTAGTCAGGAAATGTTACGTCTGTACAATCTCTCTCCTCCAGTTTATTTCTGGAACGAAGTTGGCTCCTCGACCACTTTGATAACTTGAACCTCTGAAGACCAGAGAGCCCTCAGTCAACATCACTCTTCGCCATTGAAGATGATATCCTTGCTTTCCCGGATCAAGGAAAATCCCGAGAGAAAGCCTCCTAAATCAGAGATTCGGCAGTACGACAGTTTTCTCCAAAAAACCGTTGATGAAAAGGTCATCGGCACCTCAAAATTGGATCACATCATATGGCATTTCTCCGGGAAGATCCCGAGAAAAGTATGATGTAAGACCCCAAACGAAAGCAGTCTATCAAGAGACTCGCTTTCCCCAGTAGAATCGACAAATGGCGTCTCCAACAGAGAAGTTTGTGCACCTCTACAACTCATACGACTGGGTTCCCCAGCAAACCTGACATCAAAACTTTTTCCATCTCAAATGGCATCTCCCCATGAAAATTCGGCGAGAAGTTTGAAGGAAAACCGCTACGAACAGCGTCCCTTGTCAATAAAGTTTATTGACAAAAGAAACTAAGACCCGTTCCTTGGTAGGAAACCAGGATTGAGGGGAGGTTTAGTTCAGAAAACTAAGACCAGTTCCATGGTAAGAAACCAGGATCGAGGGGAAGTTTACTTCATAAACTAAGACCAGTTCCTTGGTAGGAAACCAGGTTCGAGGGGAAGTTTATTTCGGAAACTAAGACCAATTCCTTGGTAGGAAACCAGGATCGAGGGGAAGTTTATTTCATAAAACTGAGACCAGTTCCTTGGCTGAAGACCAGGATCGAGGGGAATTTTACCTTTTCTAAGCATCATTGCTTAGCGAAAGAAGATGAATGCGTGAATTACCATTCATAGACGCCGTCAAAATTTCGGATATTCCGATATTTAATCCTCTTGCACATCGAATGCCCGAATACCATCGTCATTCACATCTTCGGGTCCAACAAGATTAAATAGGGGCATCTGTCATAGCCCAAATTTTGACCACTTAGATTTCCCATCATTGTGTAAATCATCACCACAATATGGTGTACCATCATACCTTATTAATCTCCCCAAAGATGGGTAAGCATTCACTACAGTCAAAATTAGGGTTTCAAGCCCTCTCAGAGTTCTTAGACAAAGGATCAATCAAGGAATGACATGATCTTCAACTTGCCTAAACTCTCAAACATCTACAATGGATCAAGAGGACTCCCACTTCAAGGATTAAGCACAAGGTTGCTCCCTTCTAGGTGGATCAAGCTTCAAGATCGACAGTGTCACCAAATTAGGGTTTTGGTCGACCAGGGCCTCCAGATGGAAATTTTGCTCTGGGCATGAGCCAATGCTTCAAATCATAACCTAATATACTCCATGGAACCTCATGAACCCAATCATCAAGTCAATTTGACCTCAGGGGATGCATACATCAAAAATCAGGGATTAGGGTTTCTTGACCTAATTCACCCCTAAGTTGACTTTTAGAACAAATCATGAACCAAGACCTCAAGACATGATTAGAGGGTCTCTAATATACCATATTGATCCATTTGGAACAATGGATTGATCCAAGAAGTTTGAGCAACAAGTCTCAATTTCATCTGGACCACAGTTAGGGTTTTGCAAGAAAAGTCAACTGTAGCTTTGACTTTTAACCAGGACATGCTCCCAAACCCTAAGACATGGTTCAATATACCCTATAACACCCATGGAACATGTCCATCAAGTTTTATTTAGGTCAAGGACATGATTTCCTGAAGGATTGCACAGTTTGGAATGCATCTGCTAAAAAGTCAACTGTGCATAAAAGTCAACTTTGACTTTTTGAGATTTTTCACAAAAATGGATTTTTAACCCAAAATTGATGTTAATATATTATTTGAATCATCATTCATCAAGAAAAATAAAGAAAAGTGGGATAACTTGTAAAAGGGGTAACCATAAAAACATAGAAAATTTTCTAAGTTATGAAATAAAGTAACAAGGGTACCAACTTTGGAGGATCATAACTCCTAAACCACAAAGCCATTTTTCTCCATCCAAAGCTTGATTTGTAGATCTCATTGCCCTCTACAAAAGCTAAAAACTGACCTATATCTAAATTCCTCATGGATTTTGAGTTATGGAGTGATCAAAATCAAGAAAAGTCACTTTGTTCCAACACTTAGTGAAAATTTCACTAAGTCTGAATTTGCCTTCATTTTTTTCAAATGTAGGGACATTTTTCACTTGGATCCAAAAAGTATCAAAACCAAATATGATCAAACAGTTGTTGTATCATATAAGGGCTTTCCAAAATGGCCAAGAACATCACCAAATTCAACTTGAGCCATGAGATATGACATTGGCAAGATGCCTTACTGAAATCTGCCAAGGCAAGGCAGATTTTTGCATTTTTGGTCGATTTGCCAAAATCAGCCAATTCCAAGCCTTGTCATCACTTTGGACACATCTGAGGATTGAATCTAAAGGGGACAATCACTGAGCCAAGCCTCCAATGTCCTTGGAACAAGAAATAGCATGCCAAACCTAGATTTGCCTAAAATAGGGACAAGACTCCAATTTTGGATTGGAGCATTCAATGGAAGCACCAAGGTGGCATGGACTGAGCTATTGGCAACTGAATTCAGTCAAGACTTATCCAAGACCAAGGGAACCAAAGCTCTGTGCCCTAACCTCTAGTCAATGGCTAGAGGTGACTTGGATTTTCATTTACCAACATTGGCCAACCCTACTCAGCAGTTGCCATTCACTATTCCTTGCAAAACAAACTTGCTCTACTATAAATAGAGCTCAATTATGGTTAGTTTGAGTACACCAAAGCCATCAAACATATGTTTTCCTTAAAATCTCTTCTTTCACTCCAATTTTGCCTTCCAAAGCAAGTCACTATCGGGTTTTGAGTTTGAGAGCTTTTCCAATTAAACCAATCACACACACACACCTCATATATATCATATGTAAGCTGTGCAAACTATCACAAGTGACCTGTAATCACAAAATCACAAAGTCACTTCTCAAAACCTCAAAATGGCACTTTTTTGCATTTTTCAAGCCATGTCTTAATTCAGTCACTTTCCAAACCAGATAAAACCTCAAACACACTCCAAATATCATCCTTCAACTGTCCCAAATGGTTCCTACCATCTGGAACACCATTTGGGTGAGTTGTTATTTTGGTCACTTTTAACCCCTTTTGCAAGAAAGGGACAGATTGTGTTTTTGCAGGTACCAACTGAATTCAATCATCCTAAAAGCTTCTAAGGGATCATTTGAGTGTGTCTAAAGCATCAAACCATTTCTGGAACAAGAGGCTTGACAGATTGCACGAAGGCTCCAAAATCTCAAAAAAGGAGGTAAGTCTCACAACTTGGAATCTTTGAACCATGCATTGCTTTGAAGTCCACTGAGTATATACATTTCATACATGTTGTATATGTTGTGTTTGAGCTAATTCACCATGTAATCCATGCCTGTATCAAAGTGTAGCATAGAAAATGCAATTATAGGTCATTTTCAAAACCACTATTGGGTTTTGAGGAGGGAGCATGATCTGGAAAAAATACCACCACCATTGGATTCCTTGTGAAATTCCGGTCCAGATGCATATTAATTTTGTCTCAAACCATTAAGAATTGAGAAAGTTATGACCTTCACGTTTCTGAGCCAAAACTTGCCTTGCCTTGCCTTGGGCCAGGCCTAAAACCAAGGCATGACTTGTATATTTGTGGTTACATTTCAAACAATGGATGTATCACCACCCCTTATGACTTTGAGGTCGTGGGTTCAAACCTCACCCATGCCATTTTGTGTTTTTTCACATTTTGTAATTTTTTCCAATATTTTCATGTTTTGTTAATTAATTGGAAAATTAATAACTCTTTCAATTTTAATTATTTTTTATTGGTTCTTTTTGCAAAAAATCACAAATATTTTGAAATATTTTATTCCACAAAAAAAATTAGATGTATATTATTTATTTAATATAATTAGTATTTTTGTGAATAAATTCTTTTTTTATTGTTTTTAAACATTTTAAAATGAACTTTCATCTTGAAAAATCAAGACCAAATGAGTTTTAATATCTCTTGTGATTAAAACCTCATTTTTCAAACCTTAAACAAAAATCACAAGTGGTTTATTCAAACCTATTTGGTATTTTTATCATTTTATTTGATTTTTCTTTTAATATTTACTTTTAAAGGAAAACAAATTAGGGTTTCTTTGATTTTTATCCTCACAATTTCAAACACTCATGGGCCTCTATTAGAGTGTAAAACCCAATCCCCTTTTAACCAAAACAATTTTGGGCCTCACTTATTGTATAAGTCCCACTGTGTTAAAAGAAAACCTCGGCGCGACCGCCATTTCAAACGAAAAGTCACTTGGGCCTACCCACGTGTTATAAGCCCCACTCTCTTTCTTTAAAAACTTTTTGGGCCTCTTGAGAGAGTGTAAGACCCAACCCCCCTTTTTGAAAACAAATTTTGGGCCTCACTTATTGTATAAGGCCCGTTGTATTTTAAAAATTACGACGCGATCATCGCCTTTTCAAATGAAAACCCTGGGCCTACCCTCGTGTTGTAAGCCCCATTTCTTTTATTAAAACCTTTTGGGCCTCTTGATAGAGTGTAAGACCCAACCCCTTTGTACAGAAAAACAATTTTTTGGGCCACAATCACTTGTATAAGCCCCTCTGTACAAATTTAACAATGCGATCGCTGATAAAACCTTGGGCCTCTCCTTGAGCTGTAAGAACTGATTTGAATTTCTTCCAAATTCTCCGTGAATGGCATCTCTTGAGTTTCTTCCAAATTCTTGAATTTTCCTGGCTTGATCTATTCCTTGTGAATAGTCTGTCTTGAATTTCTCGGGGTGTGGGGACCCACTGGCTTCTTAAAAGCATCGGTCTCCTCTTGGGCATTGTACAAGGACCCACAGGCTTCCTAAAAGTATCCCCGCCTCCTCTTAGGATTAGTACAAGGACCCGTCGGCTTCTTAGAAGTATTCACAGCCTCCTCTTAGGCTTCGTATAATGATCTCTTCCTCCGGGAATGATAGCCTCCTCTTGGGCTTCGTACAAGGACCTCTCGGCTTCTTAAAAGTTTCCAGCCTCCTCTTGGGCTTCGTACAAATTGTGCCGACGAACTCCTAGAGGTATAGGAACAGAAATTAATCATCTTAATAGAATAGTCTTTCAAAGAGTCTAGATCTTTCTACCGTGAATGTACTACTACTGTTTCTCAAAGCATAGTACAAAAGATAAAACTCTAGACTTGGACAGTCTAATTTCCTTGAGTCTTGAAGACATTCTCAAGCACCCTTTCAAAAATAGGAAGACACCCGCAGACTCGGACAGTCTTAATACCCTTTGGATTTCCCATTTCCTTAAAGAACAGGAAACAATCCCGATTCTCAGATCAAATCCATGAGTACAGTGTTACTCATATAAGAACTGATTTTCTCTGAACCAACATACTGGACCTGTCACTTAACTGAGACAGCAACCCCAGCATTCTCTTGGGCTTTGTACAATGATTATCCCCCAGCGGAGCAAACTTTCAGCCTCCATCTCGGGCTTCGTACGAGATACAAAATCACTCTCTTGTTGAGTATAAAAGATTCTCTTATTGAGTCAAACCTTTTAGCCTCCATCTCGGGCTTCGTACGAGATACAAAAACACTCTTTTGTTGAGTATAAAAGATTCTCCTATTGAGTCAACCCTTTTAGCCTCTCTCTTGGGCTTCGTACAAGACACATAAAAACTCTCTCTTGTTGGGCCAATAGCCTCCTCTTAGGCTTTGTATAAGAAAACCACTGGTTAATCCAATCAACCTTTTAGCATCAAAGTTGTGCCTCATTCACAGTATACAAACATCAGCAACTCATTTCCTTTTATCTAATCGCTGTAAGCGGCAAGCCTCTGGATCATCTACATCCATCCCACTGTCCCTCTTTTAGCATGAGAAATTCCTAAGGAAAGATGGCATTGCTCTACACTGAGTTAAAGTCTTCTCCTTCAGGTTAAAATCCCCTATAAAGGAAATTATGGCATTGCCGGATTCAGACATCCCGGTTAAAGTAATTCTCCTTCATAACCAGTCACCCAACAGTTGTGACAAACAGACCCTCTTTAGAGATGACAAATTCTCTCTAACGACAACACCTTTCAGCTTCACATCTTGGGCTTTGAACAAGATATAAATCACCTTTCGCTTCACGTCTTGGGCTTTGAACAAGACACCAAAACACCCATTTCCTCCCATAGAATAGGAGGAACTACGAACGCTCTGATTTCCCTGTTTCGGTAAACGGGAATACGTAGGCATAAGATTGAAAAAAAAATCTTAGCGAGCACACTAAACAAAAAACCCAAAATCCCATCATTCCATAAAACATCAGTCTTAACACCATGCCCAGGTACCATTCCGGAGAAATAACCTAAGAGAGACCCCCTGAATCTTTGTAGCATCTGTAACCTAACAGACCGCTGTTCAAACTCAGTATGCAAGCAGGGTTAATTGGAGACATCTATTTCCCTTCCTTCATCAGCTTCAATAGGATAAAAAATGAATCGAGCTGTAGTACTAGAGCGATCGTGCTTCGCAACCACATCAAAAAATCACTCACTACAAGAGGCAGCTAACAAGTACATCAAGAAGATTGTTCAAAGGATGGTTGTAACCTATAAAGACTGGCACGAGATGCTACCCTTTGCTCTTCATGGTTATCGCACATCTATCCGCACTTCAACTGGGGCAACCCCTTTCTCTCTAGTTTATGGCATGAAGGCAGTGCTCCCCATAGAAGTAGAGATCCTATCGATCCGGGTATTGATGGAAGTTAAGCTAGCAGAAGCTGAATGGTGTCAGAGTCGACACGACGAACTAAATCTGATCGAAGAAAAACAAATGACGACACTATGCCACATTCAGTTGTATCAGCAAAGAATGAAGAAGGCGTTTGAAAAAAATGTCCTACCTCGCGTCTTCAGAAAAGGAGACCTTGTGCTCAAGAAGATACAATCATTTCTCACTGATTCTCGGGGCAAATGGACTACGAATTATGACGGCCCCTATGTGGTCAAGAAATCTTTCTCAGGCGGCGCCTTGAGATTTGTAACCATGGATGGAGAGGAATTTGCCTACCCCACGAATGTTGATGTAGTCAAGAAATACTTCACCTAAACTAAAAAAAAGAAAAAAAAACGTCTTGGTGGATTGAAAACCCGAAAGGGAGGTCCAGGCAAAAATTAGAGACATGATCAAAAATCATCCCAGTTGATTGGAAACCTCAAAGTACAATCCTGTCAAAAGTTAGGGATAATGGCAGGTAACTATGTTCAACAGGGGCAAGTCCCTCAGCAGCGGTCATGCCATCCATCAGAAACCTCCAGTCAAGGTCATCTTCGACAGAAGCTCAGGATGCCCAGAATTCAAAGTTGGTAGAAGGATAGTGGTCGTTATGTTTCAATGTAGCTCTCTTCCCTTAAATTACCATTTTCTAACTTTGTAAATACTCCATGGAATCACGCGATTGGCAGATTTCCATCCTATCAATAAAATTTGAGCCCTTGTGCTTTTGTTTGTAATTCTCATTTATTTTAGCTTTACAGAACGACGTTTTTAACATGATTAACGATTCTTGAAATAAAACGAAAATGAATTTACTTGTTAAACTTTTTCTGATTTTAAAATAAAGATGGCATTTTCTTTTGACTGTTGAACATCGAAAGAACATCGATCGCTTCTCCAGAAGTAATCAAGCTTTAAAGTGCAGAATCAAAGTACTCCTTCTAAACCAGGGCGCCTGAACGAAGGATCAGCTGTATCAGATGCAGCTTTCTCATCTGATACCCTCGGCCGAGTTCTCATCTTCTAAGTTCGACCAACGGTGTTCCCCGCAGGGACTACTTCTCATAAGCAAGGCATAATTGCTATCTTGGACCAGCGATACTTTATATCTCCCACTGTGGCCGAGTATCCAGTCGTGTTCATCTATTAGTCTGTATGTCGCGTCAGTTTTGTCAGCATAAATATACACACATCATGCATTATTGATTTACATTCATATTGCATCACTATCACTTTAGTCGGTCGTATCCCCTAGTGATAACCGTCCTCTCAATCGAGTTGTCAGTTCTTTCCTCGCCAGGAAATGTTGCGTCTGAACAATCTCTCTCCTCCAGTTTATTTCTGGATTGGAATTGGCCCTTGACCACTTTGATAACTTGAACCTCTGAAAGAACAGAAAACGTTCGACAAACATCACTCTTCGCCATTGAAGATGATATCCTCGCTTTCCCGGATTAAGGAAAATCCCCAGAGAAAGCCTCTTAGTCAAAGATTCAGCAATGCAACTGTTTTTCTCCGAAAAGTCCATTGACGGAAAGGTCATCAACACCTCAAAATTGGATCACATCATATGGTATTTCTCCGAGAAGATCCTGAGAAAAGTATGATGTAATACCCAAGCGAAAGCAGACTCTCAAGAGACTCATTTTCCCCAGTAGATTCGACAAATGGAGTCTCCAACAGAGAAGTTTGTGCACCTCTACGACTCAGACGAATGGGTTCCCTAGCAAGTCTGACATCAAAAGTTTTTCCCATCAAATGGCATCTCCCCAGGAAAATTCGGCGAGAAGCTTGAGGAAAACCGCTACGGATAGCGTCCCTTGTCAAGAAAGTTTATTGACAAAAGAAACTAAGACCAGTTCCTTTGTAGGAAACCAGGATCAAGGGGAAGTTTATTTCATAAACTTAGACCAGTTCCTTGGTAGGAAACCAGGATCGAGGGGAAGTTTATTTCAGAAACTGAGACCAGTTCCTTGGTTGGAAACCAGGATCGAGGGGAAGTTTACATCATAAACTTAGACCAGTTCCTTGGTAGGAAACAAGGATCGAGGGGGAGTTTATTTCTGAAACTGAGACCAATTCCTTGGTTGAAGACCAGGATCGAGGGGAAGTTTACCTTTTCTAGGCATCATTGCTTAGCAAAAGAAGATGAATGCGTAAGCTACCATTCATAACCACCATCAAAATTTCGGGTATTCCGATATTTAATCATCTTGCACACCGAATGCCCGAATACCTTCGCCATTCACACCTTCGGGTCGAAGAAGATTAAATAGGGGCATTTGTCATACCCCAAATTTTGACCACTAAGATTTTCCATCATTGTGCAAATCATCAACACAATATGGAGGAACCTTCATATCTCATTAGTCTCCCCAAAGATGGGCGAGCATCCACTACAATCAAATTTAGGGTTTCAGGCCCTCTCAGAGTTCTTAGACAAAGGATCAATCAAGGAATGACCTGATCTTCAACTTGTCTAACCTCCCAAATATACACAAAGGATCAAGAGGACTCCCACTTCAAGAATCAAGCACAATGTTGCAGCATTCCAGGTGGATCAAGCCTCAAGATCGCCAGTGTCACCAAATTAGGGTTTTGGTCGGCCAGGGCCTCCAGATGGAAATTTTCCTCTGGACATGAGCCAATGCTTCAAAGCATAACCTAATATACTCCATGGAACATCATGGACCCAATCATCAAGTCAATTTAGTCTCAAGGGATGCATTCATCAAAAATCAGGAATTAGGGTTTCTTGACCTAATTCACCCCTAAGTTGACTTTTGGGACAAATCATGAGCCAAGACCTCAAGACATGATTTGAGGGTCTCTAATAAACCACATTGATCCATTTGCAATAATGGATTGATCCAAGAAGCTTGAGCAGCAAGTTCCAATTTTATCTGAACCACAATTAGGGTTTCGCGAGAAAAGTCAACTGTATCTTTGACTTTTGACCAGGACATGCTTCCAAACCCTAGGACATGATTCAATACACCCTATAACATCTATGAAATCAATCCATCAAGCTTGATTTAGGTCAAGGACTTGATTTCATAGAGGATCGCACAGTTTGGAATTTATCTGATAAAAATTAACTGTGCACAAAAGTCAAACTTTGACTTTTTGAGATTTTTCACAATTATGGTTCCTTAATCCTAAAATGATGTTAATGTGTGGTTTGAATCAACATTCATAAAGAAAAATCAAGAAAAGTGGGATAACTTGTAAAAGGGGTTACCATAAAAAACTTAGAAATTTTCTAAGTTATGGAACAAAGTGGCTAGGGTACCAACTTTGGAGGATCATAACTCTTAAACCACAAGGCCATTTTTCCCCATCCAAAGCTGGATTTGTAGCTCTCATGGCCCTCTACAAAATCTTCAACTATACCTCATTCCAATTCATTATGGATTTTGAGTTATGGAATGATCAAAATGACTGAAAATATGAAATGCCACTTTTTCCAACACTTAGTGAAATTTTCACTAAGTCAGAATCTGCCTTACTTTTTTTCCAAATGTAGGGGCATTTTTCAATTAGATCCAAAAAGTATCAAAACCAATTATGATCAAACAGTTATTGTATCATATGAGGGCTTTCCAAAATGGCTAAGAACTCCATCAAATTCCACTTGAGCCATGAGATATGACAATGGCAATATGCCTTGCTGAAAACTGCCAAGGCTAGGCAGAATTTTGCACTTTTGCTCGATTTGGCAAAATCAGATAATTCCAAGCCTTGTCATCACTTTGGACACATCTGAGGATCAAATCTAAAGGGAACAAACACTGATCTTAGCCTCCAAAGTCTTTGGAATAAGAAGTAGCATGCCAAACCTAGAAATCCCTAAAAGATGGACAAGACTCCAATTTTGGATTGGAGCATTCAATGGATGCCCTAAGGTGGCATGAACTGACACATTTGCAACTGAATTCAGTCAAGAATGATCCAACAACTAGGGAACCACAACTCTGTGCTCTAACCTCTAGTCAATGGCTAGAGGAGACTTGGATTCTCATTGCTCAACATTGGCCAAACCTCTGTTGCAGTTGCCATTCACTATTGATCTCAAAACAAACTTGCTCTATATAAATAGAGCTCATTTATGCTCAGTTTGAGTACATCAAAGCCATCAAACAGATGCTTTCCTCAAAATCACCTTCTTTAGGCAAAAATACCTTCTTTAGCTCATGATCCAAACACATCCAATATGTCATATCTAAGTTGTCCAAACTCACACAAGTGACCTGTAATCCTTAAATCTCAAAGTCACCTCTCAAAACCTCAAAATAGGCTTTTTTTTGCATTTTTAAGGACATGTCTTGATTCAGTCACTTTCCAAACCAGATAAAGCCTCAAACACACTCCAAATATCATCCTTGAACTCTCCCAAATGGCTCCTAACATCTGGAACACCATTTGAGAGAGTTGCTATTTTGGCCATTTTAACCCCTTTTGCAAGAAAGGGCTAGTCTTTGTTTTTGCAGGTTCCAGCTGATTCCAATCATCCTAAAAGCTTCTAAGGGATCATTTGAGAGTGTCCAAAGCATCAAACCATTTCTAGAAATAGAAACTTGGGAGATTGCACAAAAAACTCCAAAAGCTCAAAAAGAGGTCAACATCATGACTTGAACTTCTCAAAATATGCATTGCTTTGAAGTCCACTTATCATACATCTCTTCTACATGTTATATGTGTTATGTTTGCATCAATTTATCATGTAATTCATGCCTATACCAAGATGTAGCACAAAAAATGCAATTATAGGCCTATTTCAAAACCACTATCGGATTTTAAGGAGGAAGTATGATCTGAAAAAAATACCACCACCATTGGATTCCTTGTGAAATTCTAGGCCAGATGCATATAAATTTTGTCTCAAACCATGGAGAAATGAGAAAGTTATGGACCTTCCCGTTTCTTGCCAAAACTTGCCTTGCCTTGTCTTGGGCCAGGCCAAAAACAAGGCAAGCCTTGTATATTTATGGTTGTGTTTTAATCAACGGATGTATCACCACCCCAGTGGTAAGGCACGCGCCCTATACAAAAGAGGTCTGGGGTTCGAATCCCCTCGCCCCAGACCCTCTTTTTGCTATTTTCCATTTTTTTTGTTATTTTTCATATTATTTTTAATAGTTTGAAAAATTAATAACTCCCTCAATTTTAATTATTTTTTATTGGTTCTTTTTGCAAAAAATCACAAAAATGTTGAAATATTTTATTCCACAAAAAATTAGATTTATATTATTTATTTAATATACTTAGTATTTTTGTGAATAAAAGTCTTTTATTTGTAATTAAACCTTTTAAAAATAAATAAGCATTTTGGAAAATCAAAACCAAATAGGTTTAAAATCATCTTGTGATTAAAGCCTCATTTTTTAAACCAAAAACCAAAATCACAAGTTGTTTATTCAAACTTATTTGGAATTTTTATCATTTGTATTGATTTTCTTTGAATAATTATATTAAAAAATGATGAAATTAGGGTTTTATTGGTTTTCACCTAGAAAACTTTTCCGAACACTCATGGGCCTCTAAATAGAGTGTAAGACCCAACCCCCTTTTAACCAAAACAATTTTTGGGCCTCAGATATTGTATAAGTCCCTCTGCGTTAAAAGAAAATCTCGGCGCGATCGCCAGTTTAAAAATCAAACCCATTGGGCCTCTCCTCGAGGTATAAGACCCATTCAAAATCATTTTGGGCCTCTAATAGAGTGTAAGATCCAATCCCCATTTAAAACCAAAACCCTTGGGCCTCAGTCATTGTATAAGACCCACGGTGTTCTCAAAACCTCGGCGCGATTGTCGCCCTTGTCAAAATCAAACCATTGGGCCTCTCCTTAAACTGTAAGCTCCATTCGTTTTCTTTAAAAAAACCTTTGGGCCTCTTGAGAGAGTGTAAGACCCATCCTCTTTGTACAGAAAACCTTTCTTGGGCCTCAGTCACTCGTATAAGTCCCTGTCCAAAACGACAGTGCGATCACTGATAAAACCTTGGGCCTCTCCTTAAATTGTAAGCCCCAAAAATCTTTTCAAAATCACTTTCTCCTTTGATTTTAAATATAATATTGTTATCAAAGCTTTCTTTGTTGAGCAAAATAACAAAACAGCATGGAAGCTCTACAACCGAGTAAGTGTTTACCCACTTTCATTTACCTCTTTCATATATATATATAACTGTATTGTGGGGCTGTTTCACTGTAAGTCTTCTTTCATAAACTCATATCGACTGTGTAATAATAGTATAGATATTTAGAGTTTCCCAGGCAATTACGTCTAGAACTAGACAAAACCTCGTCTCCTTACACCCGACGTTCTCCCGGATATTTCAACATAACCTAAACCATGAGAATTTTCTTTTACAACAATTTTAGATTACTAGGTCTAAGAAATCTCCCCCTTGAACAGTTCATATACAGAAGGCCAATGTTCCAAGTGAAACCCCTTCTGGAACTGTTCATCAGCCTCCTCTTGGGTTTAGTGCAAGGACCCAAAGGCTTCCTAAAAGCATCCCCGCCTCCTCTTGGGTGTCGTACAAGGACCCATCGGCTTCTTAGAAGTTTTCACAGCCTTCTTTTAGGCTTCGTATAATGATTCTTCCTCCGGGAAGATAGCCCCCTCTTGGGCTTCGTACAAATTGTCCCATCGGCTTCTTAAAAGTTTTTTCTCGCCTTCTCTTGGGCTTCGTACAAATTGTCCCGACGACCTCTTAAAGGTATAGGAACAAGAATTAGTCATCTTAATAGAACAGTTTTTCAAAGAGTCTAGATCTTGCTACCGCAAACGTACTGTCTCTTAATTTCTCTTAAGCATAATACAAAAGATAAAACTCTAGACTTGGACAGTCTAATCTCCTTGAGTCTCGAAGACATTCTCAAGTTCCTTTCAGAAATAGGAAAAAAACACTCGTAGACTTGGACAGTCTCAATAACCTTTGGATTTCCCGTTTCCTCAAAAGAACAGGAAATAATCCTGATCCTCTGATCAAATCCATGAGTACAACATTACCCATATAAGAACTGGTTTTCTCTTTGAACCAACATACTGGACCTGTCACTCAACTTAAACAGTCACACTAGCCTCCTCTTGGGCTTTGTTCAATGATTCTCCCCAGCAGAGCTAACCCCTTTAGCCTTCATCTCGGGCTTCGTACGAGATACAAAAACTCTCTTGTTGAGTATAAAGGACTCTTTTGTTGAGTCACACCTTTTAGCCTCCATCTCGGGCTTCGTACGAGATACAAAAACTCTCTTGTTGAGTATAAAGGACTCTCTTGTTGAGTCACACCTTTTAGCCTCCATCTCGGGCTTCGTACGAGATATAAAAACTCTCTTGTTGAGTATAAAGGACTCTCTTGTTGAGTCAGACCTTTTAGCCTCCATCTCGGGCTTCGTACGAGATACAAAAATACTCTCTTGTTGAGTCAAACCCCCTTTAGCCTCGATCTCGGGCTTCGTACGAGATACAAAAACTCTCTTGTTGAGTATAAAGGACTCTCTTGTTGAGTCACACCTTTTAGCCTCCGTCTTGGGCTTCGTACAAGACACTAAAAAACTCTCTTGTTGAGTATAAAAGACTCTCTTGTTGAGTCGCACCTTTTAGCCTCTCTCTCGGGCTTTATACGAGACACCCATAAAAGCACCCTCTTGTGGGGTCAATAGCCTCCTCTTAGGCTTTGTATAAGGAAACCCCTAGTTGAGTCGATCAACCCTTTTTAGCATCGAAGTTGTGCCTCGTTCATAGCATACAAACATCAACAACTCCTTTTCCCTCGTCTAATTGTTGTAAGCGGCAAGCCTCTGGATTATTTACATCCACGCCACTGTCCCTCCTTTAGCATGAGAAATTCCTGAGGAAAGATGGCATTGCTCTAAACTGAGTTAAAGTCTTTTCCTTCAAGTTGAAAATCCTCTATAAAGGAAATTATGGTATTGATGGATTCACATATCCCCGTTAAAGTAATTCTCCTTTATAATCAGTCACCCAACAGTTGGGCCAAATAGACCAAATATTCCCCTTTAGAGATGACAAATTCTCTCTAAAGTCAACACCCTTTTAGCTTCACATCTTGGCGTCGAACAAGATATAAATAGGCCCTTCAGCTTCACATCTTGGGCTTTGAACAAGATATAAACAACTTTTAGCTTCATGTCTTGGGCTTTGAACAAGACACCAAAACACCATTTCCTCCCATAGAATAGGAGGAACTACGATCGCTCTGATTTCCCTATCCCGGGAATACGTAGGCATAAGATTGCAAAAGAATCTTAGCGAGCACACAAAACAAAAAAAACCCAGAGTCCCCTACCTCCATCCAATCTGGCGCAGTATCCTAACGAATTCCCCATGAACAGTCCCGGTATTTCGTTATGAACAAAATAAGCAGAGAGAGGCCCACGAATTAAAATCGTATCTGTAAACCAACAGTTTTGACTGTTTAACGTCAACATGCAAGCAGGGTTAGTTGGAGACTTCTATTTCCCTTCCTTCATCAACTCCAATAGAAGAAAATGAATCGACCTGTAGTGCCCCAGAGCGACAGTGCTTAAGAACCACGTCCAAAATCGCTCGCTACACTTGTGTTGATGCTTGTTGTTGAGACATCTTTACACAATATGCCTGCTCTTCGATCGAAAGGATGAACGAGTTTGAAAGGATTAGAACAGAGTGACGATAGGTATGATTTAGAAGGTTTTGAGTAAATTGTTTTTCAAAACAGACAAACCCTTGTATACCGTTCCCATTCACTAAGTAAAACCATAATTTTTCCTTTAGAATTTTCTTTTTATTTTTGTATCCCCTGAGTGATTCAAGATGTTGTCGTTGAATATCGTGACATCTGATATGACATTAACCCATATTACAACATTTTCAGAGTCAAGGTTTTGAGGATAGTCACTCTTATCTCTTGTCTTAGTGGTTGTGTCTGGTGTGATGGCATAAGAGTATCTATTTCTAGTAATTTCCCTAAACCTGGAGGCCTTCTGAAGAAGATTCTCCATCCTTGCTATAGTCAGACGTTGCATCCTCATATGTGCAAGTTGGGTTAATCTTCTAATGTCTGTTTCTGGAAAAGGTTTTTGAAGTCTCCCCGTCTGTGAAGCAGTCCACACGTAACAGTTGTTTCTTGATCTGAATCCTTTCATGACAGTTCTACCTTTATCAACCAGGACTCGACATCCAGATCTGGTAAAATTCATCTTTCGGCCTTGATCACAAAGTTGACTAATGCTGATCAAATTTGTGGTCAATCCCTTTACAAGCAAAACGTCATCTAGTTTAGGATTCTCAGCATAATCCAATTTTCCAACTCCTCTAATCTTTCCCTTGGATCCATCTCCAAAGGTGACACAGTTAGAAGAATGGGGCTTTAAATCAATTAGATATTCCCTGACACCAGTCATGTGCCTTGAACATCCACTGTCAAAGTACCATCTTTCTTCAGGATACTCCTCTTGATAGGAATGAACTACCAGAGCCATAGACTCATTCTTGGAACTCATTTTCTTTCCAGTGCTCCTGCCTTTGGGATATCCATGTAACTTGTAGCAATAATGTTTAATATGACCATACTTCCCACAATGGTGACATTTCTAACTTTGCCTTCTCTGATGTCTATAATGATGTTGAGACATCCTATTTGACATTTGTCTGTTTTCTTTTGACCGAGTTGTGACTGCACCCTTGATCATTGTATCCAAGTCCTCTGACATCTCCAGCATTTCTGCCAACTTGGAGAATTTCATCTAGGATCCCAGAACTGCTATTGAGGATCCTAACATTTTTGGTCACATTTTCTATTTTGGAATTTAGCATAACCACTTCCTCCTCAAGATCAGAGATGACATCAAGGTGTTTTTCTCTTTCAGCCTCAAGGAGCATAATGATCTTGTGTTGTCCTTCTCCTAGTTTATAGACTTCGTTGAAGGATTTTACTAGATCATCATAGGATAGATTTTCAATCTCTGAATCTATATCAGAATCAAACATTCCTATCATTACAGCGACCTTCTTGGTAGTCTCTCAATCGCTTGAGGAGTCATCCTCATACCACGATGTGGATATACCCTTTTTCTCCTTCTTGTGGTAGGTGAGACACTCACGTCGTGTATGTCCAAAACCTCCACATTCATAGCACTGAATTCCCTTTCCTCTGTTGGGTTTTCTATCATAGCTAGGTCTTCACCCAAAATTTCTTGATCTGTGGATGACAGAAGTCTGAGTGTTGACATTACCATTCCACTTCTAATCCAATTGCTTTGCCAGTTGATGAAATTGTTTTTCAAGGAATCCCACAGTTTTAGACAAACCTTCCTTGGTATCACCATCTTCTCTGTTGGTCACAAAGGCAAGACTTTTCTTCTTTTCATCCTTTTGACTTATAGCCATCTCAAAAGTTTGAAGAGACCCCATAAGCTCATCTACCTTCATGGTATTTATGTCCTGAGCTTCTTTAATGGCTGTCACTTTCATGTCAAACCTCTTGGGAAGAGACCTTAGAATTTTCTGAACCAACTTGGCTTCAAGAATTTTCTCACCAAGGTCACTGGATGTGTTGGCTATATAAACAATATTCATATGAAAGTCATGTATACTTTCATCTTCTCTCATCCTCAAGTTCTCAAACTTTGTGGAAAGTAACTGAAGTTTTGAGGTTTTTACACGAGAGGTACCTTCATGAGCAGTCTTCAAGATTTCCCACGCATCCTTTGCAGCAGTATAATTTTTTATAAGTCTGAAGATGTTCTTGTCCCCCCATTGAACAAGGAATTCAAGGCTTTAGAATTTCCTCGAGCAAGCTTATCATCTTCATCGTCCCAATCTTCTTCAGGTTTTAGCTCCTTAGTGAGCTTCCCATCTTTGTCTTTGATCTTTGGTGGATCCCACCCCTTGACCACAAACTTCCAAGCCTTTCCATCCATAGACTTGATAAATGCCACGATGCGAACTTTCCAATAATAATAATTGGAACCATCAAGTATTGGTGGTCTATTCAGAATTCGTCCTTCTTTATCCATCGTACCAGAAAGTATCGTCCCTGAATCTCACCCAGATACAGAGCAGGATGCCTGCTCTGATACTTATTGAAATGTTGGTCAAGCAGATCACGAAGATGTCAGACAGGATGTCGTGACACTTGATCTCTACTTCTCACAAGGATCTAAGGAAGAACAAACGAAAACAACAACAAGTAAAGAACACACATAAATTGTTAACCCAGTTTGGTGATCAACAACACCTACGTCTGGGGCTACCAAGCCAGGAATGAAATCACTAAGTAGAATTGGTTCTAAGCTAAACTCGAACGTTTACAACTTAGTACCTAGAAACTACCGTTCCTAGATTTCTACCTAAGACACTCCTAGGTATGAGACCCTTCTCAATTCCCTTCCAATCACAGCAGTGACTGAAAATATTACAACTCAATAAAACAATCCTTCTCAAGTATTCACACAATTCACGAGAGGCTCACAAGTACAAACCCTAGTACTTCTAAAACAGTTGCAATGATTAATCCACAAACTAGGTTAACTCTAACCTATTTATATTGTAAACCACAGCTGGACTTGGACTTCAAAAGCGCAGCAGATATATTCCTCAGAATTAGCGACATAATTCTTTCTTCTATCCCAAGTTACCAAAAATGTCTCCTTCACAAGGAAACCGCAAATACATTTAGAATCAGAATCTATGATTCCACAATCTCAGGTGCCACCTGGAATCCTAGTCATATTCCAATCACACCTGTTATCAAAGACAATTAGATCAAAACTGTAACAGACAAAGATGTCGAATCCTCCTTATATGACATCTTGTCTAACATCTTAACCTGCAGTTAGTTCAACATGTTGGGACATCTTGTCCAACATCTTTCTGCTAAGTTAGTTTTACCAAAATTAATGCCAACCTCAGAAACAGGGACTCTACACATTTATAATTTCTATTATGTTTCATTAACCAAAGCCCGTAACCTTTTTTTATGAATAATTTGCAACCACCAAAAAAATGCTACAAAGGTCATTACAAGAAACCAAATTCAAAATATAGAGTCCATTTATAAGGCCTATAATACAAAGCCCTTTTGAATTAAAACAAAAAAACAAAAAAAAAACAAAAATTACATTTTACAAATTTGTAAACCATAAGCCCATGTTACAAGTTTTACAACTAAGGCCCATTTCATACTTACAGAAAAGTCCATTGTCCAAACTATAAATAAAAGGGAAACAATAGAGAGTTCACCAAGAATACATCAGCAGCTACCTCTACTACCCCACACAAGCTTCACGCAATACATATAACCTCAATACACGTCCCTTACAAAGCCTTTCCAAGACCAACATGCAGCAAGTCAAAACAATTCCACAACCAAGCTTTTCTTAGCCATGATTCACATATACATACACCCTACTAGCCAAACATTATGTCGTAAACGACAAAGCACATCATTACCACAAACCGTCACACAAGTCATACGCACAAGCTAAGCGATTCACGAAACGAAACCACACTAACCTTGCCAAACTCAATCAACAGCAACAACTTGATTCACCACAACAAATCGTCACCAAATCATCCCTACTGCACTGCATAAATTTTCAGCAAAAGAATCCCACAAACCATAACGAATCGTTACCACAACTCACACAAAAATTTCCACAAACATGCGCAAAAAACTCACGAGCCAAACCAAGCCATTACACCGCGTACGACAAAACAAGCAACGTCACGACTATACCCCACATAATCTTTCAATTCTCACCCGCGTCCTACACAATGTTACGCACTATCCCATAAAACGACGACATCAACGCACCCTTTACGCATCACAAAACTGCGACCCACAACAACAAAACCTAGGGAATCATTCTTCAATTCGAAAAAACCCCAAAAACCTCACTTTCTCCCTCAAAAACCATTTTCTAAACCTCACTCTCTCCAAAAAAAACCATTTTCTGAACCTCAATCAAAACCTACTTTCCAATACTCATCAAACCTAGATCAACATAGAATCCAACTTCAATAATGTAAAAATAAAATTACAAACATAGAGAAAAAAGGAGATGGGTGCATTCAAGAAAATGGGAGTATGTGGATCCAAAGACCAACGTGGGCTAACCCATCTCCCATGAAACAATTCAAAAAAATTCAAAAAAAACTGCATGAGAAAAGAAGAGCAAATGAGGACATGAGTATCACAGCAAATTGCATATGGTAATAAAGGGACTCATACGGGCCTTTAAATAAAAGCCCATCATCACCTTTTTTCAAAAATAAAAAAAAACAAGGTTGAAAATAGTTAAACTAGAAGAGACACGGTTCACATTTAAGATCCCAAAACAACATTATCATGAAGCAAAAAACAACACATCTGATTTCTTTGAAACACAAACCACAAACACGGAGGCCATGGAAAAAGATTAAACCTCATCAACTCAACGTCAACATTTTACATTTTTCAACAAAACGCAATCAGTAACAAGAATGAGGAAAGCGGAAACACGATTCAGAAAAGAAAAAACAACATCCACGAATTATTTCGTTTCAACCTTCTTATTGCATGAACCTCGTCTCCGTCTCGTTTTCTCGCGGCTTCAATGGTTTCCAAGTTTGTGTAATGAATTACTTCACTCTTTTACCCCATATCTCTCTCAATTCTGTTTCTACGATTTGGTTCTGGGTAAATGTTATGGCTGTTGTTGTTTGTTTATTGTTAATAGGTGGAGAAGGTTAGATGAAGGTTTTTATGGCGAGGAGATTTGTGGGTGTTGGATGTTCTATTGTGTTTCCAGATTTGAGGAAGGTTTTGTTTTTTTAAGAAGGTTAAAAATGAATTTTGGGGATTGATTTCTGCAGAGTAAAATTGGCTCTTGAAGCTTGAATCCACGAGTGAAAGAGAGACTCTTATTTAAAGGAACTGTGTAGGGTGAATTGGGAATGAGAAATTTGTTGTGAATGACGCGTTTCGTTTTTGTGGTGAAATTGTACAGGTTGTGTCGTTTTGGGAACGTTTGTTGCAGGTGGTGCTACGTTGCGGAATGTTCGCATTGAGTGGTTTTTGTGTGAAAATTGTCGTACGTGTTTAGGGCCTGATGCGTAAAAGTGGTGATTATATCGTTTTGGTTGCGTGACTGACATCATGCTACTAATGTTGTGATTTCTTTTGCAGTTTGTGATGCTTATTGTTTATGCAGGTCGGTACGGTTCGTTTGGAAAAGGAAGGCAATGTGTGGGTCGTAGAGGTTCTTGCTGCAGAATGACGACCTTGTTTTCTTTTGGTGTCGCGTACTGGCTTTGGCTGGATATACTTGTGTTGAGATTTGGGTTTGTAGTATAGCATACAAACAGTGGGATGGCAATGAAATTGAGTGGCTCACGTGGGGTCATGAGTTTGAAGGTAGCATGAGGCGTAGTATGTGAAAAACATTTTGGCTAGCAAAGCTTTTATGTGTAGAAATTATGGTATCATTGATTGTGTAAGGCTCATGGATTATGGAGTGACATGGTAAAAATCATGGCTTGTTAATTATTATTTTTTTGTAGATTTTCTTGTTGCCATAGGCTCATGGGCCTTTGGTTGTAATGGCATTTTGTTTTTACATATATTTGGACTATGCTATGACTTATAATGGGCATTGTAATTTACACCTTAAATTTGCACTCTCCACTTTTATTTGAACCATGCTTGAGACCATTTAATCATGCAAATATAAACCTGAATTGTGATGACGATTAACCTCTGAAATTCCTGATTAAAGTTAAACAACACCCTGTTTGTCCATAAATGGAAATCACTTGCATTTTAAACTTGAAACCAAATGAATCAGGCTTTAGAGATCAAACTTGAGCAATGGAATCAATAAACCCTTCATTATAAACCAAACGGGCTAGAAAGTATCTTGGAATCAGAGAACCATAACTTGAACTTCAATACAACTGTACCAAACCATGACTTTTATCTTGATGATTATCAACCATGAAATACCGATAGCTTGACTTGCCCTGGGAACTTGATCCATTCACAACTGACCTGACTTGGCACAAACTCTATTTGAAACATCATACACACCATTTGAATCATGCACTCCCTAGCCTGATGGTCTTGAAATAACTTTCTTGCCTAACCACACTTCCACTTGAACTGAAGACATCACCACACACACACACACTTCTAAATGAACCTTGATTTGATTCCATTCAACCTTGTGATAGAAGCAACATATTTTGGATTTTCTGAATAATGGTTGTTGGACGGATGTGCAGATGAAAATTATATACAGGTAGGGAAAATTTGGGGTATGACACCTTTCTAGATAATACTCACCAATTTGCTAATATTTTTTATTTAGTCCAAATGGATATTTGAGGTCCCCTATCAATCCCTATTATCCATTGTCACAAATATTTCCTAACTGTAATTGATTATACAAGTCGTTTTACCTTTATATTTCTCACACAAAACAAGTCTGAAACTACTACTATCATCAAAAAATTTGTTTCCGTGGCTCTTACCCAAAATCATAAGTCCATTAAATGTCTTAGATCTGAAAATGGCAATGAATTTCAACTAAGAGATTACTATAAAGCCAATGGCATTATACATCACACTTCCTATGTTGCCACTCCTCAACAAAATGGCATAGTTGAAAGAAAACACCAACACATTCTTGCCATCACTCAAGACATTTTATTCCAAGCCCAACTCCCCAAAATATTTTGGTCTTATACTGTCAGTCATGCCATCCACATCATTAATAGACTTCCTACACCTTTCTTACATAACAAGTCACCCTTTCATATATTAAATGGTCGCTCCCTAATTTTCATTCCCTTAGAATGTTTGGATCTTTATGTTTTGCATCTACATTACAAACACATATAAAGAAACTTGATCCCAGGTCCAAAAGTGCATACATTTAGGACTCAAACATGGAGTCAAAGGTCACATCTTATTTGACTTGCACTCAAGAAAATTTTCTTGTCTAGGGATGTTGTGTTATTTGAGACCATCTTTCCCTATAAACATCATTCTCATTGTTCATCTAATCCCAATTCCCCTCAGTCATCTCCACCCAATGATGAATTTGACTTCCCTTATGTTAATAACTCAACCTCCCATCACCTTTCCAATCCATATATCTCTACTCATATATACTTGATTCTAATACATGTTCTGACAACACTCATTCCCACTTTCCTAACTCCCATATTATTCCTTCCATTCCAAATTGTCATTCTATCCATACTTCTTTGACTAATCCTGACCCTCCTGTGAGAAGATCACTTTGAACTAGTTACCCTCCCACTTAATTACCTTCAAAATTACCATTGCAACATGATTGAGAATACAGTTCAGCTCAGTAATTCAGCTGCTACCCAGTCTTCTTCCCAAAGTAAGTACCCTTTATCTCAATTTCTTTCTTACCATAATCTTTCCCCTGCACATAATCAATATATTCTGAATATGACTTTGTTTGGATGGATGCTACTATCTAAATTTACTTGCAAAAGGGGGAAAAGAATGTTTAATAAATAGAGTGCTCACAAAGGATTGGGGCCCTCATGCCTACGTATCCTCATAGTGAAATGAGGAAATCAGAGCTCTGTAGTTCAGAGAACTAAAGATAATAAAATGAAGGAAGGTTGCTCGCCAAGGCCTCACAATCTTGTGCCTAGGTATCTGTTTTCCTGGAAACATAGCAAACAACCGCTGATCTCCTAATTTACGAAAAAATTAGTTTACTCGCTGGACCGATCAAACAAATCATATGACAATGTGCTTTAATGATTTTGACAATTTGTATGAAAATAAAACCTTTTGTTAATTGAATTTATAATTGTTTTCACAAATTAATGTATTTCGACTGAAAAGTAATAAAGACTTTTGCTTTTAAAAGAAATGGCGAAAATGTAAGTAAATTGCAAGGATGAAATTGCAGAATGTAAAGGAAATTGTAAATGAATAACTTAGAACTTCATTAAAATGCAAGGAATAAAACTGGTGTTTTTCAAACGTACATTTTCTCAGTAACTACTCTTTTCTCTCACAATGTTACTATGAGTATTCTTGAGTAACTTGTACAAATTTTGAACACACACGAAAATCTAACACTAAGACTCCCTATTGATATACAATCGAAATAACTGTCAACAACAGCTATTTCTCCTAATGATGACAAATAGCGTCCTGCATGCCTTTACGTCCTGGATGTGCTCCACGCGTCTGATTTTCAAAGCGAATCTCCCTCCTAAATTTGAATTTCAAAATATCTGTCGAATAAGGACTTTATACCAAATTGTCGAAACCTTTTCCAATACTTAGAAAAAATCTCCAAATATATTCCTCCAATTTACCACACATTTTTTGACTGATCTTCTCTTTTCAGGATCAAACCCGTGTCGAACTATATTGGCAAATAAATTTATTTTCTGAACAAACATTCAGGCGTCGAAATTAGCAGCTTACAAATTGCCCCCGGAAAATGCATTTTCGACAAAGGGAGAAAAACATATTTTGCCAATACAATTCGACGCCGTCAATAATTCGACATACGACTTTTCATATGACTAGACATTTGTGACGTCAGAGTCATCATTGCACTTTTTCTGAAACGTCTCTTCAGCCCACGTTTTAAGATCCTTTCATCATCACTACCCTAGTTCCTAGCAGATCATGGGTCAAAAATTAACTGCCACCGTCAAAACCATCCACTCATAACTGCCACGCGTCCCACGATTTCTCCATTAAATGGAAAAAAATTCTGAATTTCAACTGCTTCAGTCCCTTTTCCACCTATAAATAAGTTGAACAATTTCTTTTTCTTATTTTTTACTTTTTCATGCTTCTTTTCTTAAGCACGAACTTTCTTCAACGCAACTTCATCTTCTTCATCTTTCTCTGCATTTTCTTCTACAATCAATTATGGCATCTTCCGCAACTCCTCAAGTCACGAGCAAAGATTCCAAGAAATCTAAAAACTTATCACCTGTTCACAAGATTCTTGGTCCAAAGGTGGTGGGGAACCAACAATATATACCAGAGCCTCCAAATGAAGAGGAGAAAAGACGCATTTACCAGTCTCAGGTACTGATTCCCATTTTAATTTCTGGTAAATCTCATGCGATGTTAGGACCCTTACCTGATTTATCTCTAGATCCTGTAAAAGTGAAAGAATTCTTTCCAGCTTACCACCGTTACAAACCCATAGCTAATAGAGTTAGGCCTAGAACTGATAAGGAGAAAGTCATAGATGAGAAATCCAAAGTAGATTACCAAGGATCCCCCTCTGAGGAAGCCATAAATCTAGGGTACATGAATAACTTTAGAATCTTTAGGTCTTGTCCTTTGTTGAAAGACCCATCGGATTACTTAGCTTGGCTAAAGAAAATAGAGGCAGTCAAAGTTGATACTTGGAAAACTATGGGCATTTTTGACCTCATCGAGTTGTCGAAGGTAGGACTCGGATATTGCCCCTCTATGCTTTTAGCTTCCCTCTACTTTTGGGACAACACCTATAACAATTTCCACCTTCCTTGTGGAATGATCACCCCCACTCTTTTCGACGTAGCTGCCATAACTGGCCTTAGCCCACTGGGATTGGATTATGATCCTAACTTACTGTCTGACGACTCCATAGGCTTCGACACAACTAAGGCTACCTTCACCGACTATATTGCCAATTACCATGGCAAGGAGACTAAAGAAGTCTCTGATCAGCAGCATGTGGCCTTCTTAGTCCTCTGGTTGTCGAGATGCGTCTTTTGCTCCAGATCTCTTCAAGTGGCGAAACGCTATATTACCATGGCGAATCAGCTTCATGTTGGACATCAACTGTGTCTTAGTGAGATCATCCTGGCGAATCTATACGAATCTCTTGGCGAAGGGGTGACTTTTTTGAAGAATATTAAGGACGAAGGAAGTCTTCTGTTGTCAGGACCATTTTGACTCTTACAACTGTGGCTCAATGCCACATTCGAAGCTTCCTTATCCAACAAACAAACTGTGGACGAAGCTGCTCTGAAGGACAGAAGAGTCGAAGGAACCAGACTGGCGCAGTTAACACCAAATGATGAAGGTCTGAGCCTTCAACAAGCTTTTACTGGCTATGTTATGATGTTTGCTAAACATCATAACTTCACTTCCAATATGGCTCCTTTCGCCAATAGAAAAATTGGACCAGAGTGGTTCACCAGGAAACTCCCACTAGAGTCGAAAGCTCAAGAAGATGAATTCCTTAATGTTTGAGAATCTTTTCTCACACCTAGACTCTTAGCTTCCAGACTCAATCCCTCAAAGCTGAAGATCTCCCTTGTTAATTACCAACCCAATCTGGTCTCTCGACAGTTTGGGTTAATCTAAATAAAACCAAAACCCCTTTTCTCGAGGAAAGGTTCTTTGATTCACTACAACATGACCCACACCGAAGATGAGTGTTTTGAGCTGCTGAAGAAGTACTCCAACTTGGTCGAAATTCAACCAGTGCCCTTTAAACCCAACTTCCTCTGCACTCAAGAGTTTGACGAATGGTGGAGGGATTATTATAATTCTCAATTTTTCAACGTGCCTTCTTTCACTATCCAACTGACCAGAGCTTTCGCCCTTGTGCAGGATAAAACAAAGAAAGGTACTTCAAGACACATCAAAGAAATCCAAGCATTCCAGAAGTACTTTGAAACTGCCTACAGGCCCAACGAACTTAGACGAACCATAAGCGAAGCAACCATTACTTTGAAAGAAAAATTTACAAGAAAACTGGATGAGTTAACACTACCTTCATACGTTCGACTAGATCAACATTATGAGATAGCTTTTAACCTCTATCCACCAAAATTTCCTCCTCTACCATCTACTGAATTTGGTGTGGCTTTTAGCCCTCCATTTCTAGATTGGTTCACTTGTGGGGATTCCATGAAACTTCTTCGCCAAGAATATCAAAAATGTGCTAAGCGAGTGGTTCCGACTAAGTACACCTTGGATAATTTCAAAGGCCACCTTCATATTGACATAGAACACGTTCGCGTGGAAACTCCAATATATGAAGGTGTGGAATGGGGAGATACTCGACACCACTTCTTTTCATTTACACATATATGTATCTTTTGACTTGTGTTTAACTTTTCCCTTTTTTCTTAGCCACAAAAATTCCTGTCAAGAAGTCAGCTACCGTCGAAGCGTCAACTGCAGAGGACGTGGAAGACCCAAAAGACACTACCAAGAAACCCGTGACGAGGGTATAATTTCGCCTTTTCCTTGACCATAATCTTTATACATTATTATTTTCCTGAGACATACTAATGAAATCTATTTTTTTTACAGGGAAGTCGGAGACCTCCTTCGACGCCAAAGAAAAGAAAGGAAAAAGAACCTGATGCTCAAGTTATTGAATCTGATGATGGTGACGAATCACTCAACCAGACCAAGCCTTCAAAAAGGAAGAAGAAACTGTCGAAGCCTTAATAGTCCAAACCTCCTGCCTCCAGAATATTGGAGAAGACTCCTCACAAAAATCCTGTCGATCAAGTCACCCCAGCCCCAGCCGAAAGTGAGAGTTCTAGTCTCAAGACCGAAATGCCCAACGTATGTTTTTTTTTTGTAATTCGACAGTAAAAGGCATTTTTTCTTGTGATAATTTTGTTGACTTATTTATCCTCCAGGTTCTTGTCGACAATCATGGACATCCTATTGTCCAAGTCCTTCCAAAAACTAGCAGCGATCCCACTTACAAGCCAACAAACGCCTCCAAGCCTTCTCCTAAGGATTCGACCAAAGAATCAGCCACTGAAGTGAATCAGCCCACCGCTGTGTCTAAAAAACTTCAAGATGTTGTTGAAGAAGAAACTGGTCCTGAGGATGATATCTTAGTCGATGTTGGTGGGGACACTATGATGCCCAACGCAGCACTCACAACAGAAAGCGATCCTGAAGACAACTCCCCCATCAATTTAAAGGATACTGACGAAGAGAAAGATGGGGAGGTTGAAACTGATGACGAAGAGGAAAAAGAGAAAGAAGGCGAAAAACTAACAACTCCCAAGGCTGCTGCGGACGAAGAAGGAAAAAACGAAGAAGGAAACCTTGATGATCATCTCAAAACTGCTTCAACCACCACTACTTCGACCCGTCTCTCTCATGAGGAACTTGAGAATTTGAAAGTGCAAAGACCATTGGAATATCTGAAGGCCATGCTCAGTACACGTTATAACTTTGCTGGCACCACCACCAGCAGTTCGATTACTTCAGGGACCATTTCTGGCGCAAGATCCATGGACGAAGTGATGACCCAGATTCGACATAAAATCCTCAACATTGATTTGTTTCAACTTCTAGAGAATGGTTCGTCTGCTCATTTGACCTAAAAAAGATCTTGAAACAAGTCAATGTCCTGGAGGCTCCCCCTGAAGTGACTGATGTTGTTGTGGAGCTAACCAGTCTAATTGACCTTGTGGTGGCAGATTTTAACCGGCTTCGAGATTACTCAAAAAAGCTTGAAAATAAGTCGGAAACATAACTTGCTGAGTGGGATGCCGCTTCACGTTCCACTAACAAAGTCACTGAATTGGAACAAGCCTCTGAACAAAATAAGAAAGAGGTAGCTAGCTGTGACAAAAACATCCTCAAATGGGACAAACAAATTGCCGCCCTCCAAAACAAAATTTCTCAAGCTTAGAAACGCAAAGAAAAACTACAACAAGTCAATCGAGATGAGATAGCTCAAGAGATTGAAGTTGGAGTGCATCATGTTGAAATGACTCAGAAGCTAGGTAAAGAGATTGAAGAGATTTCGACCAGCAATGCCCTCTGTGAACGTCGACTTCAGATTCAACGGTCCAAGTTTGAAAAGTTGAAGAAATCTTTCCCTGTTTAAATTTGTAATGTTGTTTGGTCCTTTGAGGCCTATTTCTTTTTGTAATAACATTTAAGCCATTTGTTTGGAGAATTTCACCAATTTAGTTATTTCTTTTTCAAGATTATTCGATTTCTATTTTAACTTCCTACAATATGGGTTGATATTTCTTCAAATATTTCCCGTTTATTTTAAGTACTCTGTTATCTTTATCTAATTCTTCGACTTCATACGCGCCATTGGAAAAAACTTTTGTGATTTGAAAGGTCCTTCCTGTAACGCCCCGATTTTGATTATTTCCCAATTATGTTGAGTCTTTTATTTTAATTGGGTGATAAATTATTTTAGTTATGAATTTGGTGTGTTAAATGTTATTTTACCATTTTGAGAGTTTTCGGGGAAATTAGAATGGAGGGTATTTTAGACTTTTCTCAATTAATGATAAATTAGAAATTAAGTGGAATTAGAATTTGTGATAAAAATGAATTAATTGATTGTTTGGAAAATGAGAAGAAAGAAAATAGAAAGAAAAGAGATAGAAAGGAAAAATAGAAGGAAAAATAGTAAGAAAAGAGAATTAGAGAAAAAGAAGAGAAAGAAAAAGGAAGAAGAGAAAAGAAGAGGAGAAAGTTGGGAAAACTAGGAAAATCATCGAGATCGATCAATTAGCGAGTTTGGAATCCGGGTAAGGGTGTGAAACATTGTCATCTTATCAATGTATGTGATTATGTATGAGTTGTTGTTGTTGTTGATTGATTTTATGAGTTTTGGGTATAAACCCTTTTTGAGAAATTGATTGGAAATTGATTCAAATGTGTTCAAACTTGTGTTGATTGTGTTCTTGTTGGTCTATACATGTTTAGTATGTATTGTTATACTTCAAACTGGTATTTTTCTGAATTTAGATGATGAATTGGTGGAATTGGGAGTGGAAAACGCAGAACATTGTTCTGCAGAATTTTTCTGAGATTCCCCTGGCCATACGCGTAAGGGACATGCAAATACGCGTATGAGCCAAGGTGATACGCGTAACAATGGCCTGTGGAGGGGTCAATACGCGTATGGAATGTGGCTTTTCCCGGCCCTCTGGTGATATGCGTATGGAAGTTGGGCATACGCGTATGGGGTCTGAAATGGGAAATTTGTGAAGGAAAATGGTTCTGCCCATACGCGTATGGGCATTGGCGATACGCGTATGGGAATGGCGAGAAATCAGTCCAGTACGCGTATGAGAGTAGTGGTACGCGTATGGACAGGAGGAATGTAAAAATGGGATTTTTCAAAATGTCGTTTTCGGTTTCGTCCGTAACTTTTGTTCCGAGTATCCGATTTTTACATTCTTGGTGTCGTTGGAAAGCTATTGAGCTGTACTTAGTGATTATGATGATTTGGAAATCATTAGCCGATTTAATTATGTCAGAAAGTCGGGAATAGTGCTATTTAGCGACTTTTACCCTTTTGACGGTGTGTTTGAAGGTGAATCATACAATAGTGCATTAATGTGAATGTATATAGAATGTATGTGATTGTATGAGATGAATGCATGAATATATTGTGAATATGTATGCATTTCAAGAATGTCTTGTGTCATTTTGCATATGAAGCATCATGAAATACATTCTTGTGTTGAGCGATTCTAATGAGAATCTGTGGTAACATCGTGTGCCTATGTGAGGTGTGAGCGATGATTACAAACGATTATGTGCCTATGTGAGGTGTGATCAATCGGATTGTGTGCCTAGGTGAGGTGTGAGCAATCGGATCGTGTGCCCGCGTGTGGGGTGTGAGCGACCGGGTCGTGTGCTAAGGTGGGGTGTGAGTGATCCATAAACATTGTGTGCCCATGTGGGGTGTGAGCAATGGGTGAACATCGTAGGCCCGACGGGGAGTTACTTGGGTAACGAGCGATGGTTCCAGCAGAAGTTCCTGAGTGAACTTGAGATGATGAGTCGGTACCGCATTGCATTTGCATAGAGTCGTGAGTCGGTCTCTATGATTTGCATTTATCATCTTTATAATGATGTGTTGTTGAGTAAACATAATTGTGTATGTTTATGTGGAATGATTGGGAATTGTGAAAGTATGAATGATGAATATGCTCGGTTGATATATAGATATACATTGTAATGTATATGGGTGTATTGTGATGAACGGTAATGAAGTAGGGTGAATAACGGTGAGAATGTGGAATATGTATATTTTTATGTTTATATATATATAATTATATGCATTGTTATTATGATAATATTTCTCACCCTTCTGCTATTTTATGATGCTTTATGAGGCATTGCAGAGTAGGTATGCTGGAGGTCTTTTTGTGAAGCGTGTCTTCATTCTTTTGGTCGGTTGGCTCTGATATGTAGCACCGGGTAGCTAGGATGTATATTATTCTTTTGTGATACATTTGTACATGTATCTTATGGATAAATGTTGATGTAAACATGAATTATGTTGGTAGATAATACTTGGTGAAGTATATATCTCTGTATATATGTTTGAATGTGGTTCAATGTTTAGATTTTCCGCTTTTATTCTAAATATTGAAATGTGGGTGTAAGGACAAAGTTCCTCTGTTGCAAAGTTGCCCCACTGTTGCATATCAATGTTTTGAGCAGGTGTTGTATGTTGTATAATTGTGTATGATGTGACATGCCTCTTTTATGCCATGTTTTAATCGTACTCTGGCGAAATATTTATTATGTGCTTAAATGATTTATGTGATTATTTGGGGGTATAGGAAGGGGGTGTTACATTTCCCACTTAGGGGACCATTTTCGCATAAGTCTATCTTTTCGATCCATGGGAAGAATCACTTTCCACACAAGGTCACCAATCGAAAAGGCTTTACCTTTTACTCTTTTATTGTAGGATTTCTCCATCCTTTCTTTTTGCCTTTTTAATAACTCTAACGCATTTAACCTTTCTTCGTCTAAATTGACCAACTCGTCTATCATCATATTCCAATATGCATCTGATGGAATTTCATGATGTCTTTGAATTCTTGCTGACTACAAGTATATCTCGACCGGTAAGACTGCATCATGGCCATACGTTAGTCGAAAGGGTGTAGCATTTGTAGCTTCCTTAGGAGAGGTTCGACAAGCCCATAGAATTTGGTCCAAAGTTTTGTGCCAATTCTTTGGCTTTCTTCCCACATGCTTCTTTATCAAACCAATTATAACTTTGTTTGCTGCTTCGACTTGTCCGTTGGCTTGAGCGTAGTAAGGCGTTGACGTGAGGAGTTTGAACCCCATTTCCTTCGCAAATGCTTGCATATTGTTACCAGTTAAAACAGATCCTTGATCCATTGTTATTGTCTCTAGGATCCCAAACCTATAAATGATGTGTTTTTGAATAAATTCGATTACTGCTTCTTGATCCACATTCACTAAAGGTATGGCTTCGATCCACTTTGTAAAATAACCGATACCAATCAAACTAAACTTCTGGCTTTTTGAAGAGGCCGGTCAAATTTCTCCAATCAAATCCAAAGCCCAACCTCTAAAGGGCCAAGGCTTTATTATAGAATGTAACCCACTTGCAGGAATATGTGGTATCCCTGCGTGTACCTGGCACTCTTGGCATCCTTTCGCGAATTCGACGCAATCTTTTAACATAGTTGGCCAATACATTCCTTGTCGGAATAATAACCACTTCATCTTATTGCCTGCTTGATGCGCACCACATGCCCCACTGTGTACATTCGATAAGGGATGGATGCTTCGGATTCACTTAAGCACTTAAGTAATATCCCTTCAGGAGTTTTCTTAAATAATGCATTACCCAAAATGACATAGCTTAAAGCTCGATACCTTATTTTCGTTCGAATGGTGCTGTTGGATTTCGTAGATACTCTATTATGGGCTTCCGCCAGTCTCCAATCGTCGAACCATCTATGTTAAAAATTTTAAAATTTTCTTCATCAGCATATCCTAGCTTTATCGTCTCCAAATCTGAAGGGGATAATCTGGACGAAATGACTTTTCCTCTAACCTCAATGGCTTTTTGCAATTTTTCTTTTGATACTTTGTAACTAGAAGCAATTTGTGCTAAGTCATTTGCCTCCTAGTTTTCTATTCGAGGGATATGTCAAATCGTTACCATATCGAATCTTTTTAAGAGTCGATTGGCTATTACAAAGTACTTTTTAAGAGTCGATTGGCTATTACAAAGTACATAATCAAATATTCTTTGACACACTTGTACTCCTTCGTTATTTGCTTTATGACTAACTCAGAGTCGCCCATTATTTCGACCCGAGTTGCCCCCAATTCAAACAAAATTTCAAGTCCAGCTATCAAAGCCTCATCTTCCGCCTCATTATTTAAACATAGGCCTTCGACTTTGTACTTAAAATTTGTTGGAATTTTGTTAGGAGAAATAATAAGAACTCCTATTCCGGTTCCATTTTTATGACTAGAGCCGTCGAAGTATAACTTCCATGGTTCTATTTCAATGTAGTCTAAAGACTTTTCATTTATAGCGTGGTCGACTATGAAATCAGCCACTACTTGTCCTTTGACAACCTTTAAAGGTAAGTATGTCAAAGAATACTCAGTTAATGCTAATGCCCACTTTCCAATTCGACTGTGCAAGATTGGTTTAGATAACATGTATTTTATAACATCGAAATGAGAAGATACAAAAACATCCACTGGTTTTATATAGTGCTTCAATTTCATACATGAAAAGTATAAACATAACATAACTTTTCGATTACACTATATCTAGTTTTCGCATCGTTCAAGACCCTACTGAGGTAATAAATGGCTCTTTCGACCCCATTCTCACCCTCTTGAGCCAACATGCTCCATAATGTCTTGTCCGACGCAGATATGTACTACCTCATACTCCTACTTCTACAAGGTGACATTAAAATTGGAGGATGCGTCAGGTATTCCTTGATCTTGTCGAAGGCATCCTGCTGCTCTTGCCCCCATTCGAAGTCTTCCTTCTTCAGTCGAAGTAGATGGGGAAAGGCTTGCGTCTTTCCGCTAAGGTTGGAGATGAACCTTCTGAGAATGTTGATCTTGCCAAGTAGAGACTGCAATTCCTTCTTTGTAGATGGCGCTTTCGCCTCCTTTATTGCCTTGGCCTTGTTCGGATTGATTTTGATCCCTTTCTTGTGGACCACAAAGCCTAGAAAGTCTCCCGCCTGCACAGAAAATGCACATTTGAGAGGATTCATCTTCAGACCAAACTTCCTCATCCGTTCAAAGGACTATCGAAGATGGTCTATATGACTTTTTCCTGAAACAAACTTAACAACAATATCGTCAATATAAATCTGCATAAAAGCCTCAATGAAATCGTGAAAAAACGAATTCATCGCTCGCTGGTATGTTGCCCTAGCATTATTTAAGCCAAAAGGCATTACCACCCATTCGTAGGTGCCTAAGGCTCCAGGGCATCGAAATGCCGTTTTAGGAACATCTTCCTCATCAATAAAAATTTGGTTATAACCAGAGTACCCATCAAGCATACTAAGGTACTCATGGCCTGCGGCAGAATCGACAAGCATTTCCGCCACTGGCATAGGATATTCATCCTTTGGGGTAGCAACATTCAAATCTTGAAAATCAATACATACCCTTAATTTGCCATTTTTCTTTATTACAGGAACTATATTAGCAATCCATTCGACATACCTGGTCGGGTGGATGAACTTGCATCTGAGGAGTCTTTCGACTTCTTCCTTAATCATTGAGAGGATTTCTGGTGCGAATCCCCTTGGAGTTTGCTTGACAGGCTTCCTCCCAGGTTTTATTGGTAGCCTTAATTCGACCAGATTCATATCCAGCCTGGGCATTTCGTTGTAGTCCCATGCGAAACAATCCTTGAATTCCTTCAGCAACTGGAATATTTCGACCTTGAGTTGGTTGCTCACTTTTGCACTGATATAGGTTGGTCTTTTTTCTGCCCCCGACCCCAAGTCGATTTCTTCGAGTGGATCCTGTGCCATCATCTTGATGTTTGCTGCTAATGGATCCTTCTCAAAGTCCAATGGCTCATCGCCATAAACCGCGTCGAGCATCTAGTTTTGCAAATCTCCTAGATCTTTATCAGGTGGATCCATATCAAAATCCTTTCCAAGAGCTTATTGATCTGCTTCGATCTCGTTGGCTTCGACAACCATGTACTTCACTTCGGCCTCTAAGGCCGCTTTGAGTTTATTCTCGGCTATATAAGCCGTGATCTTTTCGAGATCTTGTGACTCACTCATTGTCACTAAATTCGCTGCCCCAGCCAGTTGGCTGGATGTGAGAGGTTCCAAAAATATAATCTTCTTCGCCAACTACCTCTCTATCCCACTGAAACCCGTGGGTGGGATGAAGGTATAGTGAGCAGAAGGCGTTGTCAGTTGGCGTCATGTCGAAGGTTGATGGGCTACAAGGAGCTATATGAGCCAGATTCCTGTCGAAGCTCCGCCTATCAACTTGGTTTACTTCAGCCAGAAAGTAACTCTGGTCAACCTCTATATTTTCGACAATGCCATCTGCGCTCCAAATTGTTATTCGTTCAAGCATTGGCGAAGGGACGACACCTATGTCGCGTATCCATTCCCTGCCTAAGAGAAGGTTGTAATTTTCCTTTGAGGCAATTACCATGAACATTGTCGGCCTTGTGATGGTTCCGATAGTTAGATCTACTTGTATTACACCCATAGTGGTTCCCATTTTTCCCTCATAATTCGACAACACCATGTTATGAGGTTTGGTGTCTGAATCATCTTTTCCAATATTCTTAAGCATATAATGCGCATCAAATTGACAGCCGCTCCTCCATCAACCAATATCTTATTCACCCCTATGTTACCCACCTTTCCTTTTATAAACAGGGTTTTTAGGTGGCTCCTTATTAAGTCATCTGGTCTTTCGAAAAATGCATTTTGTTCTTCAACGCATCCATTGTTCATGATATAATAGCAAGCGGGCCTGTGTCTGGCCGTCTCGTCCTCCATAACTTCCTCTTCTTCTTTGACTTCCATTACCTGGTCATACTCCCTGGGGAGCACTGAGACCACATTACACATCACGTCGAAGGATGCCTCTGACTCTGAATTAAAATCGTCTGTCATTTCATCATCCCTAGTTACTTCCTCCTTTGACGACACTTGTATCGGAGCAACTGGTGGCTTTTCGACCTTCAACTCTTCTTTCTGATTCGAAGTTTGAACATTGGTGTTGGTTTCTGGCTTGGCTTTTCCTGCAGCCTCCTTCTCAGCTTTCTTTCGTCATTGGTACCTCTTCCACTGTGACTTTGTCATAGGGTTCTTTCCCTTATAATTTTTCGAGGGGTAAGTCACCTTCTTAGACTTTTGAAATTCTTTCCTGTATGATATGGAAGATCCCTGTTGTACTTCGAAATCCTTCCATTTCCCTTGTTTTTGGGCTTGTCGGATTGGATTGACCCACCTACGAAGGAGGCCCACAGGAACCTGTTTATAGGAACCATACATAGTCCCCTTGTTAAACTGATACGGTTGAAGCCTTCAATGGCCTCCTTTGTTGGCGCTTTTGGAAGCAAACCTTTGGTATCATGTTGGCAGCGAAATCCAACAGCCTTCTCCTTAGGATCCTTCATGGTCCTACGAAGGAGGCCCACAGGAACATGTTATAGGAACCATACGTAGTCCCCTTGTTAAACTGGGCGAAACCGTCAACAATTTCGTTATGGACTTTGGTGAAACCTTCAGTAGTTTCATTGTTGATTTGAATGAAATCGTCAGTAATTTCGTTGTTGACTCTATTGAAACCTTCAGTAGTTTCATTGTTGATTTGGATGAAACCATCTGTAGTTTCGTTGTTCATTTGGACGAAACCTTCAGTAGTTTCGTTGTTGTCGCCATCAGTGGCCACAACAATGTAGTTCTCACTGATCTTTTCATCAAGGCCTTCAGTAACCTTAACCATCACAACCTGGTTCACAAAATCAGTTCTAACTTCGACCATGTCACATTCGTTGGCGGGATCATCAGCAACCTCCACCATATTTACGTTGTTGTCGAAGCCACCAGCAACCTCGATCATGTCCCTGTTGTCGTCGAAGCCTTCAGTGGCTTCAACCATATTCACCATGGATGGCTCTACATAGTGGCCCTCCACTACTTGCAAAGAGTTTGAATCCGCCTTCACCTGGGACTTCGACTTGTCGCCAAATTTGAGCTTTCCATCTCTGATTGCATTCTGCACTAGATCCCTGAAAAGGAAACATTGAGATGTTTTATGACAAAAAAAAATGGTATTTTCAAAAACCTCTCTTTTTTTGCTGTTCTAAAGGAGGCACTTTGTAATACCCCAAATTTTGACCACTAAAGTTTCCCATCATTGTGCAATTCATCATCACAATATGGATGAATCATCATGCCTCATCAATCTCCTCAAGGAATTGTTGAGCGTTGACTGCAATCAGAACTAGGGTTTCAAGCCCTTTCAGAGCTTTAGACAAAGGATCAGTCAAGGAATGACTTGATCTTCAACTTGTCTAACCTCTCAAACATCCACAATGGATCAAAAGGACTCCCACTTCAAGGATTAAGCACAAAGCTGCTCCCTTCTAGGTGGATCAAGCCTCCAGATCGACTGTGTCACCAAATTAGGGTTTTGATCGCCCAGGGCCTCCAGATGAAAAAATTCATCTGGGCACAAGCCATTGATCCAAAACATAACCTAATATACTCCATGGAACCTCATGAACCCAATCATCAAGTCAATTTTGCCTCAGGGGATGCATACATCAAAAATCAGGAATTAGGGTTTCTTGACCTAATTCACCCCTAAGTTGACTTTTGGGACAAACCATGAGCCAAGCCCTCAAGAGATGGTTTGAGGGTCTCCAATATACTATATTGATCCATTTGGAACAATGGATTGATCCAAGAAGCTTGAGCAACAAGTCTCAATTTCATCCGCACCACAATTAGGGTTTCGCGAGAAAAGTCAACTGTAACTTTGACTTTTGACCTGGACATGCTCCCAAAGCCTAATACATGATTAAATATACCCTATGACACCCATGGAACATGTCCATCAAGTTTGATTTAGGTCAAAGACATGATTTCCTAAAGAATTGCACAGTTTGGAATTCATCTGATAAAAAGTCAACTGTGCACAAAAGTCAACTTTGACTTTTTGAGATTTTGCACTAAAATGGTTTTTTAACCCTAAAATGATGTTAATGTATGATTTGAATCATCATTCATCAAGAAAAACCAAAGAAAGTGAGATAACTTATAAAAGGGGTAACCATAAAAACTTAGAAATTTTTCTAAGTTAAAATTAAAGTGGCTAGGGTACCAACTTTGGAGGACCATAACTCCTAAACCACAAGGCCAATTTTTTCCATCCAAAGCTTGATTTGTAGACCTCATTATCATCTACAAAAACTTCAACTACAAGTCATTCCAATTCATTAAGGATTTTGAGTTATGGAGTGATCAAAGTGGCTGAAAAGTGAAAATGTCACTTTTTCCAACACTTAGTGAAATTTTACTAAGTCAGAATCTGCCTTCACTTTTTGCCAAATGTAGGGGGATGTTTCACTTGGAATCAAAAGAGATCAAAACCAAACTTGTTCAAACAGTTGTTGTATCATGTAAGAGCTTTCCAAAATGGCCAAGAACATTACCAAATTCAACTTACACCATGAGATATGACATTGTCAAGTTGCCTTGCTGAAATCTGTCAAAGCAAGGCAGAATTTGCATTTTGGCTCGATTTGCCAAAATCAGCCAATTTCAAACACTCCTATCCACTTGGACACCTCTGAGGATTGAATCCAAAGGGGACAATCACTGAGCCAAGCCTCCAAGGTCCAAGGAACAAGGAATAACATGTTTAACCTAGAGTTGCCAAAATAGGGACAAGACTCCAAATTTGGAATGAGGCATTCAATGGAACCATCAAGTTGGCATGGACTGAGCCATTCTCATCTAAAATCAGTCAAGACTTATCCAAGACCAAGGGAACCACAGCCCTGTGCCCTAACCTCTAGTCAATGGCTAGAGAAGACTTGATTTCTCATTGGACAACATTGAGGAAACACCTGCTGCAGTTGCCATTCACTATTGCAGCCAAAACAAACTTGCTCTACTATAAATAGAGCTCATTTGAGTTCAGTTTGAGTACGCCAAAGCCATCAAACATATGCTTTCCTCAAAATCTCTTCTTTCACTCCAATTTTGCCTTCAAAAGCAAGTAATTCTGAGTTTTTGAGCTAGAGAGCAATTCCACTCAAACCAATCACACACACACCTCATATATATCATATGTAAGCTGTGCAAACTATCACAAGTGACCTGTAATCACAAAATCACAAATTCCACTTTCAAAACCTCAAAATTGGATTTTTTTGCATTTTTCAAGCCATGTCTTGATTCAGTCACTTTCCAAACCAGATAAAACCTCAAACACACTCCAAATATCATCCTTGAACTGTCCCAAATGGTTTCATACATCTGGAACACCATTTGAGAGAGTTGCTATTTTGGTCACTTTTGACCCCTTTTGCAAGAAAGGGACTGTTTGTGTTTTTGCAGGTACCGGCTGATTCCAATCATCCTGAAAGCATCCAAGGGATCATTTGAGGTTGTTCAAAGCATAAAATCATATCTGGAGCAAGGGAGTTGGCAGATTGATGAGAAAACTCCAAAATCTCAAATAAGGGTAAGCATCTCAACTTGCAGTCACCAAAACATGTGTGCATTTGAAGTCCATTGATTATGCATCTCTCATACATGTCATATGTGTTGTGTTTGTGCCAATTGATCATGTAATTCATGCCTGTATTGAGTTGTAGCACAGAAAATGCAATTATGGGTCCTTTTTGAAACCACTATCGGGTTTTGAGGAGGGAGTGTGATCTGAAAAACCACCACCACCATTGGATTCCTTGTGAAATTCTGGCCCAGATACATATAAATTTTGTCTCAATCCATTAAGAATTGAGAAAGTTATGACCTTCACGTTTTTGAGCCAAAACCAAGTCATGCCTTATATATTTGTTGGTTTGTTTCAAACAAAGGATGTATCACCACCCCAGTGGTAAGGCGCGCGCCTTGTATGCTTGAGGTCGTGGGTTCAAATCCCACCCATGCCATTTTGTGATTTTTCACATTTTTGCTATTTTTCCAATTATTTTCATGTTTTGTTAATTATTTGGAATATTAATAACTCACTCAATTTTAATTATTTTTGATTGGTTCTTTTTGCAAAAAATCACAAAAATATTGAAATATTTATTTCCACAAAAAAATTAGATTTATATTATTTATTTAATATAATTAGTATTTTTGTGAATAAATGCCTTTTATTTGTTTTTAAACCATTTTAAAAATAAATATACATGTTGAAAAATCAAGACCAAATGAGTTTTAATATCTCTTGTGATTTATACCTCATTTTTCAAACCTAAAACCAAAATCACAAGTTGTTTATTCAAACTTATGTGGGATTTTGTATCATTTTAATTAATTTTTCATTGAATAATTACTTTTAAAATGGTGAAATTAGGGTTTTGTTGATTTTCCCTTTCAACAAACTTTGTCAAACACTCATGGGCCTCTAATAGAGTGTAAGACCCAATCCTTTTTTTGACCAAACCTTTTTGGGCCTCACTTATTGTGTAGTCCCGATACCGTCAAAAAACAAACGGCGCGATCGTCACCTTTTTAAAAACCTTTTGGGCCTCTATCAGAGTGTAAGACCCAATCCCCTTTTAACCAAAATCATTTTGGGCCTCACTTATTGTATAAGTCCCTCTGCGTTAAAAGAAAACCTCAGCGCGATCGCCATTTTGAACAAAAAGTCAACTGGGCCTACCCTCGTGTTATAAGCCCCACTCTTTTTCTTTAAAACTTTTTGGGCCTCTTGAGAGAGTGTAAGACCCATCCCTTTGTACAGAAAACCTTTTTGGGCCACAGTCACTTGTATAAGACCCTCTGTACAAATCCAACGGTAAAACCCTGGGCCTCTCCTTGAGCTGTAAGCCCCAAATCTTTCTTTTTCAAAGCACTTTCTCCTTTGATTTTGAATATACTGTTGTTTTCAATCTTTTTTTGTTGAACAACTAACCAAACAGCATGGAAGCTCTACAACCGGGTAAGTGTTTATACGCTTTCATTTACCGCTTTCATTTACTGCTTTCATATAATATAACTGTATTGTGGGGATGCTCACTGTAAGCCTCCTTTCATAAACTCATATCAACTGTGTAATAATAGTATAGATATTTCGAGTTTCCCCGACAACTACGTCTAGAACTAGGTGACGCCGTTTCGTTTATTCGTAGAAATAGACACCTAGATCCCCAATAGGAGCACCAGATACAGTCTTCTCTCAGGGTGTCCTCCTTAGGAATCATCAAGAAACTCTACTCCCAAAGATGAATGTATTCTCCGTGAATGGCATCTTTGAGTTTCTTCCAAATTCTTGGACTTTCCTGACTTTGATCTATTCTCGGTGAATAGCATTGCCTTGAAATTCTCGGGGTTTGGGGACCCACGGGCTTCTTAAAAGCATCGGCCTCCTCTTGGGCATTGTACAAGGACCCACACGCTTCCTAAAAGCAACCCCGCCTCCTCTTGGGCTTAGTACAAGGACCCGTCGGCTTCTTAGAAGTATTGACAGCCTCCTTTTAGGCTTCGTATAATGATCTCTTCCTCCGGGAATGATAGCCTTCTCTTGGGCTTCGTACAAGGACCGATCGGCTTCTTAAAAGCTTCCAGCCTCCTCTTGGGCTTCGTACAAATTGTCCCGACGACCTCCTAGAGGTATAGGAACAGAACTTAGTAATCTTCATAGATCAGTCCTTTCTAGAGTCTACTACTATTTCTTAAAGCATAGTACAAGAGATAAAACTCTAGACTTGGACAGTCTATTTTCCTTGAGTCTCAAAGACATTCTCAAGTGACCCTTTCGTTAGATAGGAAGGAAACCCGTAGACTCGGACAGTCTCAATACCCTTTGGATTTCCCCCTTCCTCAAAAAACTGGGAACAACCCCGATCCTCCGATCAAATCCATGAGTACAGTGTTGCTCATATAAGAACTGATTTTCTCTTTCAAAATCAGTATACTGGACCTGTCACTTAACTGACACAGTAAACCTTAGCCTTCTCTTGGGCTTTGTACAATGATTCTCCCCAGCGGAATAAACCTTTCAGTCTCCATCTCGGGCTTCGTACGAGATACAAATATTCTCTTGTAGAGTCAAAACCTTTCAGCCTCTCTCACGGGCTTTATACGAGACACGTAAGAGACTCCCTCGTTGAGTCAATCACCCCTTTCACCTCCATCTCAGGCTTTGTACGAGATACAAAAACACTCTCTTGTTGAGTATAAAAGATTCTCTTGTTGAATCAAACCCTTTTAGCCTCTCTCTCGGGCTTTGTACGAGACACAAAATAGCCTCCTCTTAGGCTTTGTATAATGATTTTCCCTAGCGGAAATTAGCCTCCTCTTAGGCTTTGTATAAGAAAACCACTGGTTAATCCAATTAACCTTTTAGCATCAAACTTGTGCCTCGTTCACAGTAAACAAACATCAACAACTCCTTCCCTTTCATCTAATCGCTGTAAGCGGCAAGCCTCTGAATCATCTATATCCATGCCACTGTCCTTCTTTTAGCATAAAGAATTCATAAGGAAAGATGGTGTTGCTCTATACTGAGTTAAAGTCTTCTCCTTCAGGTTAAAAAACCCCTTCTTTAGAAATTATGGCATTGCTCGGATCCGTGTATCCCAGTTAAAGTAATTCTCCTTTTCCCCTCTTTAGAGATGACAAATTCTCTCTAAAGTCGAGACCTTTCAGCTTCACATCTTGGGCTTTGAACAAGATACAGATCACCTTTCGCTTCACGTCTTGGGCTTTGAACAAGACACCAAAACCCTATTTCCTCCCATAGAATAGGAGGAACTACGAACGCTCTGATTTCCCTGTTTCGGTAAACGGGAATACGTAGGCATAAGATCGAAAGAAAAGATCTTAGCGAGCACACAATCAACAAAAACCCAAATCCCACTTCAAAAGCAGTAATTCAAAAACATCAGTCCTAATATCCTAATCCCTATTCCCCACCAGAAACCCTTTTGCCTAGATAAAAAGAAAGAAAACCGTATTGGCGAAAATACAAATAACCGGTACAAAGGCCCCCCACATTGTAGCATTCGTAACCTAACAGACCGCTGTTTAAACTCAGTATGCAAAGCAGGGTTAATTGGAGACATCTATTTCCCTTCCTTCATCAGCTTACAATAGGATAAAAAATGAATCGACCTGTAGTAAACTCAACCGCAGAGAGCGACCTGTGCTTAAGAACCACGTCCAAAATCGCTCGCTACAGAAAAAGTGGCGCCCACCGTGGGGCCATTTTCACTTTTCTTCTTTCTTTTCATCTCTTGTATGAATACCACAGATTGGGGCTTCCGCCGGGGAACCCATTTCTGTCAGGAACTTAGGATCCTTAGCTTCATTAGGTCTAGGATATTTAAGACAAATATATATACTGCTTTTCCTAATTTCTATACGTGTTTATTTTTCTGCTAATGGGAATGCGGGTGATGCCGTATGTGGAAAGATTGAGTATACACCTAGAAAAGCCAACCCTTTCGTAGTGCGAAAGCTATCGGAAATAGCTGTTACGCGATACTACCCTCATTTGAGGCTGGTGATCTATTCTCGGTGAATAGCACTTACTCTAAGATTGCACACAACTCGCTGGCGATCCGCTTGTTGTCTGCCTTCCTGGGAGGAGCTAATGATAATGAGTACAGGTACAAAAATCACCTTAGTAAACCTTTGGGGATGGGTAGAGCCTTGACTTAATGACAACGACCCTCTGACCCCATGTTTTTTCTATGTTTTTGTGTGCTGCATTCATGCATTCATCTAAAAAAAAAACATTAAAACATTCAAAAAACATTCTCTTCTAGTCTCTCTATTTTTCAAATTAAACTAAGACTGTGATTGTAAATATCAGAGAAAAGGATTGCACCGATGGATTTCGGTAGAAGAAGAACTCACCAGTATACCTTCAAGGTTTTGAAGCTAGAGGATTTGAGAAGGTTAGCGAGGATGATCACTAACCCAGAGGCTTTCAGAGCCAAGCACGGTGGTTTGCTACCACTGTTAAGAGTCCATGTGATTGGGGGAATCATGGACGCGCTCGTTCAATTCTACGATCCGGTTTATCACTGTTTCACATTCCCTGATTACCAGCTCGCACCAACGCTGGAGGAATATTCTCATCTGTTGGATCTACATATCACTGATCGAGCTCCATTTTCTGGACTGGAAGAAATTCCAAAGAATCAGACCATTACAAGAGCAATTCATTTGGACGAGTCTGAGGTCAGGACTCACCTGACTACCAAGGGTGGCATACAAGGTTTGCCAGCCCAGTTCTTGACAAAGAAAGCTCTGTACTTTGCAAGTATAGGGAACGGGACTGCTTTCGAAAGCATCTTTGTCTTGCTCACCTACGGGTTATTTTTGTTTCCCAACATTAATAATTTCGTCGATATCAACGCTATTAAGGTTTTTCTCATTGGAAACCCAGTGCCGACTTTGCTCGCGGATGCGTATCATTCTGTACACTTGGGAAATTTTTACAGTGGAGGGGAGATCACATGCTGTGTACCTTTGCTTTACAAATGGTTTATCTCTCATTTGCCTAAGTCTGCTGCTTTTTGGGACTGCAAGAGCGTCTTGCGCTGGTCGCAGAAGATCATGTCTCTTACCAACTCTGATATAGATTGGTGTAATAGGATTTATGATGGGATCAGAATCATTGATCGTTGTGGAAACTTCCCCAACGTACCCCTCATAGGAATTAAAGGAGGAATCAACTACCATCCGACATTGGTTCTTCGTCAATTTGGATACCCGATGAGGTATGTTCCGTAGAACACTCATCTGGAAGGTCTTTTCTTCAAGCAAGGAGAAAATGACAGGGCACTGAAGATGGAAATAGTGCACGCTTGGAAGCACGTTCATAAGAAAGGACGAGAGTCTCTAGGAAAACCAGACTGCGTCTCGGTGGAGCCTTATCTCCATTGGGTACAAACTAGAGCTCTCAAGCTAAAAATGCCTTATCCTCGTTACAGAATTCTTCCGCCGAGGGAATCTGTCATGTACTTCATGACGGAAACTGAAAAGCTTCAGGTTACTCTCAATAAAGTTCAAAAAGAGAGAAGGTCTTGGAAGAACAAGTACCGCACCCTCAACATAGAGTGTATCCAAATACAACAACTACTGAGAGAAAAGGATGCTCTGATTGAAATTTTGAAGCAACATGCTGTAGAGAATCAAGACGACCAAAGAAATTTGCTCGCTCCTTTCACCTGGCAAAGGAATGACAACCCGACAACGGCTCAAGAGCCCTGGTCAAAAAAGAGGAAGTGCCAGGATCCATTAGCTTAGTTTTCTGTTTCCGCACCTTGTAATCTACTGTATTTCCATTTCTGTAATCCTTTGAATTCAATAAAAAGGGGTTTCCCCGCTGTTTGATATTTGCAATCTAATTGTCAAAGTTTATTTTGATTAAATCAACAAACAATTAGTATAATCATTGCATTTTATCATTCTCACATCGCGTATTCTCCTTACCCACGAATCTTACGTTTGTGTCTCGGTTCTAGAGTCAAACTGTCTCATTCGTATAATACTCGGGCCAGTCGTCAGAAGAAGATGGATGATCTTGAGGAAGAGAACAGAGAGTTGAGAGAAGAGCTCGATGCTCTGAGAGAGGATATGAGAAAGCTTCGTAATGACATGCAGGCCATGGCAGAAGCTCAGCTACAAAGGACTGTGATCTCGGAGATCACCTCGACGCCCATAATGGAGAAGTTAGATCCTAGGTATCAGATGCTGAAAGATCGTCCCTGGGGCATGCCTGTCAATTATATCCCGGAAGGATACGTTCCGCCAATCGTTGAAGATCAGGGAACTTCTGTAGGAGCCACTGGTCCTGAAGGTTACAAACTTCGGGAAAGCGAAGATGCCAGAGGCATATTAAAGACCCCTGAAGGTTACAAACTTCGGGAAATGCCAAGATTCAACGCCGTAGTTACGGTACCACCCCCTGTGGTGCATTCTGTCCCAGAAGGACAGATTCCACAGATACCTTCTGGAAAGAAGGAGACTATGTTTGACCTAATGGATGAATTCCAGGAACAGTTCTTGGAAATGCAGAAGGAACTGCAAGCCATTCGCGGTCAGGATCTTTTTGGAAAGGACGCCGCAAACCTTTGTCTAGTCCCCAATGTGAAAGTTCCGCACAAATTCCAAGTGCCTGACTTTGAAAAATACAAGGGTAACTCTTGCCCTCAAAGTCACTTGACAATGTACGCTCGACGAATTTCAGCTCAGACTGAAAATCAGGACCCACTGATTCATTACTTTCAGGATAGTTTAACCGATGCTGCCTTAAAATGGTACATGGGTTTAAACCGTGCCTCGATCAGCACATTCAGAGATCTTGGCACTGCCTTCGTTCAACATTATAAATATAATTTGGACATGGCACCCGACAGAGATCAACTCAGATCAATGTCTCAAAAGGACAAGGAAACCTTTAAGGAGTATGCTCAAAGGTGGCGTGAAATCGCCGCTCAAATCTGTCCACCTCTTAAGGAAAAAGAGATGACAAAGATCTTCTTAAAGACCTTGAGCTCATTTTACTACGGCCGAATGGTCGCCAATGCGCCCAGTGATTTCACCGAAATGGTCGGTATGGGTGTACGTCTTGAGGAAGCTGTCCGAGAAGGACGTTTGATAAAAGACACTGGATCGACGAGTGGTACTAAAAAATACGGTAGTGCTCTCCCTAAGAAAAAAGAGCAAGATATTGGGAATATCTCTCTCGGAAAGCAAAGGCGTCGTTATCAACCAGTAGCAGCTGTAATTCCTGCTATCGGCCCCGCGCCTGTTCCTATGTATCAACCTCAGGTTGCGCGGAGCCAACCTAATCAGCAAAGGACTCAACAGCCTCTTCAGCAGGCTCGTCCTCAGTACAATAACAACCATACAACACGGTCATCAGGGTTTGATCCTATACCTGTGTCGTACGCAGAACTATTTCCGTTACTACTGGCTAAGGGGCACATTCAGACTAAATCTCCTCTTACTGTACCGGAAAATCCGTCTTTTTAGTTTAAAGCTGATCAGACATGCCCTTATCATCAAGGAGGATCGGGGCATAACATAGAGAATTGCCTCAATTTCAAATCTGACGTGCAAAAGCTTGTTAGGAGCGGGCTCTTATCTTTCAAAGATACGAATCCTAATGTTCTCACAAACCCGCTGCCTCAACACGAGAAGGCTGCAGACAATCTGATTGAGAAAGAGACTAACAACGTCTATCAAATTCACGATGTACTCTTATTGAGGACCAATCTGGTCATGATGCATTGTAGACAGAGTGGATATGGCCATGTGCCACCTCATAACTATCACCAGTGTGATATCTGCTCTAAAGATAACCAAGGATGTTCGGTAGTGCAAGCAGTTCTACAGGAACAGATGGATCTCGGATGGATCCAAGAACACAGAGTTCGTGGAGTTAACATGGTTTACACGAATTCCAACGTCATTCAAAACCACGATATCCGTGTAATGAATGTCAACTTGGTGGCAATGCACTCAAGGCAAAGCCAGTATCATAATCTGCCACGGCACGATTACAGTTCCTGTCTGACTTGCTCGGAAAACAAACAGGGATGCTCTTTCATACAAGAGGCCCTCCAGCGTCAGATGGATCTTGGATGGATCCAAGACTACAATGATAGGAATCCCTATCAAATCAACATGGTTCAGATATTCGATATTCGTGTGGTGAATACCAACCTGGTAGAGTTGCATGCTGAGCAGGTCCGACTCGGATTCCTGATCTCACATGACTATCGAAGCTGTAAAGCGGGTTGCGAAAATGATCGGGGTTGTACCCTTGTCCAGGAGGCACTTCAGCACTTGTTAAATCATTGGTGGATGGCCATCTATATGGATGAATATACTCAGCAGATTAGTATCAGTAACAGAAATCCCACTCGGCGTCAGAGTCAGGATGTCCGATCAGGGGAGGCTAACCTAGTGAGGTTACATTGTATTCAAAGTGGGTGTGGCCAGGTGCCCCCACACAACTATGACAGTTGTGGCGTCTGTTCAGAAAGTAACCAAGGGTGTTACCTTGTGAGAGCAGCTCTTCAGGGTCAAGTCGATCGCGGAGAAATTCGTCCATATCCGGGTTCTGGACCCATCGATTGGTCGCCGAACTACCTTGCCGAGCAAGTTGAGGATGTTGTCACGATCTCTGGTCGTCACCAGACCAGGGATGTTTTTGCCATTATCCCTCTACTTGACGAATCCAAAATTCCCAACCGGGAACGGATCGAGGTTACTTATGATGGTCAGAAAAACCAGAAGGTTCCCATAGTCATCTATCTACCGGGACCATTACCGTATGAATCAGCTAAGGCGGTCCCTTACAAATACGGTGCAACAACAGTTGAGAATGGAAAAGAAATTCCATTACCCTCCGTCGTGAATATTGCAGACATCAGTCGTGTAACACGGAGCGGTAGAATCTTCAACCGAGGAGTTGGAGAATCCAACAAAGAAAAGGAACTTCAGACAGAAATTCCTGATCCACCAGTCGGTCAATCCAGTAATCCCGACCTTTCGAAAAACAATGATGAGATGCTAAAGCTCATCCAGAGGAGTGAATATTACATTGTTGATCAGCTGTTGCAGACTCCTTCAAAGATCTCAGTTTTATCACTGTTACTAAGTTCAGAAGCGCACAGAGAGGCTCTACAGAAAGTCTTAGAGCAAGCCTTTGTGGAACAAGATGTAACAATCAGACAGTTCGATAGTATTGTCTCTAACATCACTTCCTGCAACAATTTGGGATTTAGTGATGAGGAATTACCCGAAGAGGGTCGCCGTCATAACATGGCGCTCAATATCACGGTTAACTGCCAGGACGATGCTTTAGCCAGCGTACTGGTAGACACAGGGTCAGCCCTGAATGTTATGCCAAAGTCCACTTTGATGCAATTATCATTCAAAGGTCCTCCGATGAGAATCAGCGAGGTCGTTGTCAAAGCGTTCGATGGATCCAGAAAAGCAGTTATCGGCGAAGTTGATCTTCCCATAACTATTGGTCCTCACACTTTTCAAGTCACTTTCCAGGTCATGGACATCCGGGAAACGTACAATTGTTTATTAGGAAGACCTTGGATACATCAGGTTGGAGCGGTCACTTCAACTCTCCACCAAAAGCTAAAGTTCGTTCAGAACGATCAACTTGTCACAATCTGTGGGGAACAGGCTTTGCTCGTGAGTAGCTTGTCATCATCTGCTGGTATAGAACCTGAGGAGGTTATTGGAACGCAGTTCCAAGCACTATCGGTGAGCAAGAACAATCAATCCGAAGGAGGAACATCAATTTCCTCATACAAGGATGTTGTCAAAGCGGTCGAGAGTATCGATACAACCAGATGGGGACAACTTGTCATTCCCAATGACAATAAAACAAAGAAGGGTCTTGGTTTTTTTGCAACCTGTACCCAGACAGCTGCCGGCGATGAAATTTTTCATCCCATTCAGAACTTCTTCCGTAGTGGAGGTTTCCTCCAACCAGTGACTCAAGTAGTCCATGCTATCAATGAAGAGGATCCCTTGGACATGGATGAGGAATGGAAGTCCTATCTTAATCAGGACGGTTATGTGTCGCAGGACGAAACGCAAATTCCTTTTTGCTTTCCCACACAGAGTCTGAGATTTATACCCAGATCAGACGTCGAACTGATATATGGAGATTGTGATCCGGAAGGATGCCGTGCTCCACCAAATTCATTAGAGGAAGACACTCTGATGAAAGACAGCTTTAACTCTACCTACTATGGCCCAATGGATGGTCTGCCAATGTGGCAACCTTATCCAGGAGACTTGGGGCAAGAGAATCAGCCGAACAACGAAAATCAGCTGGCCGTCATTGAACAGAATACCTGTGTCCCCGCCATGTCATGGGATCAACACTCAGGTCATTCCGAAACTACTCAACATGAAGATGAATTTGCAACGTTTGCAGGACTTGAATTCATCAACTATGCTTTTCCCGAGGTCAACGTCATCGAGAGAGATGACTCCTCCAGTTCCAAAGAAGTTTGGGACACTCTGGGAGAACCAGGTGGAAAATACGACTTCATGGTCAAGTACACCGCTCTCGAAAGCTCTCGTATCAGGCTCGAAGATATCCAGCCAACTGGATGGGGAGATGCAGCTGAGAGCACAAATACTATGCAAAATGCAACAGAGGAATCCTCCTACGACAATTCTGCCTGGGAGACAGATTCCAATGATCCTGCTCCATCATAAATCAGCGTTATTTCTGAAGACAAATCAAGGAAGGTGCCGAACTTTGTTATTCACCGAGGAGTTCGTCGCCAGTGGGTTGCTGTCGATGTTCCGAAGGTCGTTCACCAGTCAAAGTAATTGCCATCTTTAAACCTTTCACCCTGCCCAGGTGAAACGGATGTTTTGATAGGGCTCGCTTTCTGTAAATTTCCCTCTTTGCTTTGCCCAAAGCGACAGAGTTTTTTTTTATAGGGCTGTAGTTTCAAGATTCGACTTGTGCATTAATAAAATAACGTCGTTCTGTAATTTCCGCATTCATTGCTGTTTTCTCTTTTTGCTTTTTCAGAAAATGGTAATCCTAAAAAACATTCAATAATAAAAATAAGCAGTAAATCAAAACACTGCACACACTTACATTTTCTCTATCTCTTCTAAACACGAATCATCACGTCATGCAGGTTGCTAGTTTTACACCCCGTTGAAACATACGATCCGATGCCTTCTCCCGACTTTGAGTTCCCGGTATTTGGGGCTGAAGAAGAAGTTGACGACGAAATTCCAGAAGAGATCTCCCGATTACTCAGACAAGAGGAAAGGTCCATTGAACCTCACAAAGAGCCATTGGAAATGGTAAACTTGGGTTCGGAAAAAGAGAGAAAAGAAATCAGGATTGGAGCACTGCTCAGTCCAACTGCCAGAGAGGGTTTGATAAAGCTTCTCAAAGAATTTCCCGATGTGTTTGCTTGGTCCTACCAGGACATGCCTGGGTTGGATACCAGCATTGTGGAACATCACTTACCATTGAGATCGGAATGTCCGCCAATAAAGCAAAGGTTGAGGCGCACTCACCCGGACATGGCCATCAAAATCAAAGAGGAGGTACAGAAACAGATCGACGCGGGTTTCCTCGCTACATCTGAATATCCTCAATGGTTAGCCAACATCGTACCCGTTCCCAAAAAGGACGGAAAGGTCAGAATGTGTGTCGATTACAGAGATCTGAACAAGGCTAGTCCAAAGGACGACTTTCCTTTACCACACATTGACATGCTGGTAGACAACACAGCAAAGTTCAAAGTTTTCTCCTTCATGGATGGATTCTCGGGCTATAACCAGATCAAAATGGCGCCGAAAGACATGGAGAAAACTTCGTTCATTACCCCATGGGGTACCTTTTGCTACAAGGTAATGCCGTTTGGTCTGAAGAATGCCGGGGCAACCTATCAAAGGGCCATGACCACTCTGTTTCATGACATGATACATAAAGAAATCGAGGTATATGTCGATGATTTGATTGCAAAATCAAAAACAGAGAGTGAGCACGTTGAACATCTGTCAAAATTGTTCGAACGTCTAAGAAAATTCAAGCTCCGCTTGAATCCCAACAAGTGCACCTTCGGTGTCCGTTCGGGGAAACTACTAGGGTTCATTGTCAGCCAGAAAGGAATTGAGGTTGATCCTGACAAGGTCAAGGCCATTCAAGAAATGCCTTCTCCGAAAACTGAAAAACAAGTCAGAGGATTCCTGGGACGTTTGAACTACATCTCCAGATTCATATTCCTTATGACCGCCATGTGTGCGCAGATTTTCAAATTACTGAAAAAGAACCAGGAATGCGTTTGGTCAGAAGACTGCCAAACCGCCTTCGACAGTATTAAGGAATATCTGTTGAATCCGCCGATTCTATCACCACCAGTGGAAGGAAGACCACTGATCATTTATCTCACAGTCCTAGAGGACTCAATGGGATGTGTACTTGGCCAGCAAGACGAAACTAAACGGAAAGAGTCTGCCATTTACTATCTGAGCAAGAAGTTTACCGATTGTGAAACTCGGTACACGATGCTCGAGAAAACTTGCTGCGCTTTGGCTTGGGCAGCCAAACGTCTGCGCCAGTACATGATTCGTCATACTACTTGGTTGGTCTCCGAGATGGATCCAATCAAGTACGTCTTCGAAAAACCTGCTCTCACGGGAAGGATTGCCCGTTGGCAGATGCTGCTATCAGAAAATGACATAGAGTACCATGCTCAGAAAGCCGTTAAAGGAAGTATTTTAGCCGATCATTTGGCTCATCAACCGATTGACGATCAAGAATCAATCGGGTTTGACTTCCCAGACGAAGATGTCATGTATCTCAAAATGAAAGATTGTGATGAACCGTTACCCAGTGAAGGGCCAGAACTAGGTTGCCAATGGGGACTAATCTTTGACGGAGCAGTCTATCATTACGGAAACAGAATTGGGGCAATCATTGTTACCCCTCAGGGTACCCACATTCCTTTCACTGCCAGACTTACGTTCAAATGTACGAACAACGAGGCCGAATACGAAGCTTGTATTATAGGTCTCGAGGAAGCCATTGATTTAAGGATCAAGAATTTGGACGTATACGACGATTCAGCCTTGGTTATCAATCAGATAACAGGAGATTGGGACACATACCAGTCAGGATTGATTCCTTACAAAGACTATGCAAGAAGGTTGCTACCTTTCTTCGACAGAGTTGACCTTCATCACATTCCTCGTAATGAGAATCATAGGGCTGATGCATTAGCCATTCTCTCTTCCATGATTAGTGTAGGTCGATGGAATGACCTACCTAAGATTGACGTTATGCGCCTTGAACGGCCCGCCTACATTTTCGCGATTGAAGCAGTCATAGACGACAAACCTTGGTATCACGATATCCAGTGCTTCCTTCAGAGACAAGAGTACCCACCTGGGGCACTCAGAAAGGACAGAAAAACCCTCAGAAGGCTATCTGCAAGCTTTTTCTTGAGCGGTGACACTCTTTATAAGAGGAATTTTGACATGGTCTTGCTCCGATGCGTCGACAGACCAGAAGCAGACATGCTTATGAAAGAAATTCATGAAGGATCCTTTAGTACTCATGCCAACGGACATACAATGGCGAGAAAGATTCTCAGAGCCGGGTACTATTGGTTGACCATGGAATCCGACTGCTACAGATACATGAGGAGGTGTCACAAGTGTTAGATATACGCCGACAAAATTCATGTACCGCCAACGCATCTCAAAGTTCTCTCTTCCCCTTGGCCTTTTTCCATATGGGGAATCGACATGATTGGCTTGATTGAACCTAAGGCTTCAAACGGACATCGGTTCATCCTAGTAGCCATTGACTACTTCACCAAGTGGGTCGAAGCAGCGTCGTACGCTAATGTAACCCGACAAGTGGTGGTCCGATTTATCAAAAACAATATCATCTGCCGTTATGGTGTTCCAAGCCAGATCATTACTGATAATGGATCTAATTTGAACAATAAGATGATGAATGAGTTGTGCGCAGAGTTCAAGATTGAACACCATAACTCATCTCCCTACCGACCCAAGATGAACGGAGCGGTAGAAGCGGCTAACAAAAACATCAAGAAGATCGTTCAAAAGATGGTTATAACCTACAAAGACTGGCACGAGATGCTACCCTTTGCTCTTCACGGTTATCGTACATCTGTCCGCACGTCAACAGGGGCTACCCCTTTCTCTCTAGTGTATGGCATGGAAGCAGTGCTCCCCATAGAAGTAGAGATCCCATCAATCCGGGTATTGATGGAAGCTAAGCTCACCGAAGCTGAGTGGTGTCAAAGTCGACACGACGAATTGAACCTGATCGAAGAAAAATGGATAACAAAACTATGCCACGGTCAGTTGTATCAACAAAGAATGAAAAGGGCGTTTGACAAAAAGGTCCGACCTCGCATCTTCAGGAAAGGAGACCTCGTGCTCAAGAAGATACAATCATTTCTCACTGATTCGCGAGGCAAATAGACTCCAAATTATGATGGCCCCTATGTGGTCACAAAAGCTTTCTCAGGCGGCGCCTTGAGACTTGCAACCATGGACGGAGAGGAATCTGCCTACCCCACGAATGTTGATGTAGTCAAGAAATACTTCGCCTATACTAAAAAAAAACGTCTCGGTGGACTGAAAACCCAAAAGGGCGGTCCAGGCAAAAGTTAGAGACATGGAAAAAAATTATCCCGGTGGATTGGAAACATTATAGTACAATCCAAGAAAAAATTAGGGATAATGGCAAGTAACTATGTTCAACAGAGGCAAGTCCCTCAGCAGCAACAATTACATCATCCATTGGAGGAAAACTCCAGTCACGGTCATCTTCGACGGAAGCTCAGGATGCCCAGAACTCAAAGTTGGTAGAAGGATAGTGGTCGTTATATTTCAACGTAGCCCTTTTCCCTGTAAATTACCATTTTCAAACTTTGTATATACTCTTTGGAATCACGCGTTTGGCTGATCTCCATCTTATCAATAAAATTTGAGCCCTTGTGCTTTTGTTTGTAATTCTTTACTTGTTTTAGCTTTACAGAACGACGTTGTTTAAACTTAATCAGCGATTCTTGAAATGAAATAAAATGAATTTACTTGTTAAAACTTTTTCTGCTTTTAAATTAAGGATGGCATTTCTTTTGACTATTGAACATCAGAAGAACACCGATCGTTTCTCCAGAAGTAAGCGAACTTCGAAGTGCAGAATCAAAGTACTCCTTCTAAGCCAGTGCGCCTGAATGAAGGATCAACTTTGTCAGAGACCTTGTGTCGTCTGACACACCTCGGCCGAGTTCTCATCTCCTAAGCCCGACCAGCATAGCTCCCAACAGGGACTATCTCTCCTAAGCAAGGTGGAATTGCTATTTTGGACCAACGGTACTGCTTCGCCCCGCGATGGCCGAGTATTCAGTCGTGTTCATTCATCAGTCTGTATGTCACGTCTGTTTTGTCAGCATATACATACATACATCATGCATTTGATTTTCATTCACATTTCATATTGCATCACTATCACTTGAGTCGGTCTTATCCTGCCGTGATAACCATCCTCTCAATCGAGTTGTCAGCTCTTGCCCTCGTCAGGAAGTGTTGCGTCTGAACAATCTCGCTACTAGTGTATCTCTAGATCAGAGTCGGCGCTCGACCACTTTGATAACTTGAACCTCTGAAAGATCAGAGAACCTTCAACAGATGTCACTCTTCGCCATTGAAGATGATATCCTTGCTTTCCCGGATTAAGGAAAATCCCCAAGAAAGCCTCTTAAACAGAGATTCGGCAGGACATCAGTGTTTCTCCGAAAAAGCCGCCGATGAAAAGGTCATCGGCACCTCAAAATTGGATCCCATCATATGGCATTTCTCTGGGAAGATCCCGAGAAAAGTATGATACATATCCCCAAGCGAAGCAGTTTCTCAAGAAACTCGCTTTCCCAGTAGAATCGACATATGGCGTCTCCAAAACAGAGAAGTTTGTGCAACTCTACAACTCAGACGCTGGGTTCCCCAGCAGGTCTGACATCAAAACTTTTTCCATCAAATGGCATCTCTCCAGGAAAATTCAACGAGAAGTTTGAGGAAACTGCTACGAATAGCGTCCCTTGTCAATAAAGTTTATTGACAAAAGAAACTGAGACCAGTTCCTTGGTTGGAAACCAGGATCGAGGGGAAGTTTGCATCAGAAACTGAGACCAGTTCCTTGGTTGGAAACCAGGATCGAGGGGAAGTTTGCATCAGAAACTGAGACCAGTTCCTTGGTTGGAAACCAGGATCGAGGGGAAGTTTATTTCAGAAAACTGAGACCAGTTCCTTGGTTGGAAACCAGGATCGAGGGGAAGTTTATATCAGAAACTAAGACCAGTTCCTTGGTAGGAAACCAGGATCGAGGGGACGTTTACCTTTTCTAAGCATCATTACTTAGCAAAAGAAGATGAATGCGCAAGCTGCCATTCATAGCCATCAAAATTTCGGATATTCCGATATTTAATCCTCTTGCACCCCGAATGCCCGAATCCCTTCGTCATTCGCACCTTCGGGTCCAAGAAGATTAAATAGGGGCATCTGTAATACCCCAAATTTTGACCACTAAAGTTTCCCATCATTGTGCAATTCATCATCACAATATGGATGAATCATCATGCCTCATCAATCTCCTCAAGGAATTGTTGAGCATTGACTGCAATCAGAACTAGGGTTTCAAGCCCTCTCAGAGCTTTAGACAAAGGATCAGTCAAGGAATGACTTGATCTTCAACTTGTCTAACCTCTCAAACATCCACAATGGATCAAAAGGACTCCCACTTCAAGGATTAAGCACAAAGCTGCTCCCTTCTAGGTGGATCAAGCCTCCAGATCGACTGTGTCACCAAATTAGGTTTTGATCGCCCAGGGCCTCCAGATGAAAAAATTCATCTGGGCACAAGCCATTGATCGAAAACATAACCTAATATACTCCATGGAACCTCATGAACCCAATCATCAAGTCAATTTTGCCTCAGGGGATGCATACATAAAAAATCAGGAATTAGGGTTTCTTGACCTAATTCACCCCTAAGTTGACTTTTGGGACAAACCATGAGCCAAGACCTCAAGAGATGGTTTGAGGGTCTCCAATATACTATATTGATCCATTTGGAACAATGGATTGATCCAAGAAGCTTGAGCAACAAGTCTCAATTTCATCTGCACCACAATTAGGGTTTCGCGAGAAAAGTCAACTGTAACTTTGACTTTTGACCTGGACATGCTCCCAAACCCTAATACATGATTAAATATACCCTATGACACCCATGGAACATGTCCATCAAGTTTGATTTAGGTCAAAGACATGATTTCCAGAAGAATTGTACATTTTGGAATTCATCTAATAAAAAGTCAACTGTGCACAAAAGTCAACTTTGACTTTTTGAGATTTTTCACTAAAATGGTTTTTTAACCCTAAAATGATGTTAATGTATGATTTGAATCATCATTCAATAAGAAAAACCAAAGAAAGTTAGATAACTTGTAAAAGGGGTAACCATAAAAACTTAGAAATTTTTCTAAGTTAAAATTAAAGTGGCTAGGGTACCAACTTTGGAGGACCATAACTCCTAAACCACAAGGCCAATTTTTTCCATCCAAAGCTTGATTTGTAGACCTCATTATCATCTACAAAAGCTTCAACTACAAGTCATTCCAATTCATTAAGGATTTTGAGTTATGGAGTGATCAAAGTGGCTGAAAAGTGAAAATGTCACTTTTTCCAACACTTAGTGAAATTTTCACTAAGTCAGAATCTGCCTTCACTTTTTGCCAAATGTAGGGGGATTTTTCACTTGGAATCAAAAGAGATCAAAACCAAACTTGTTCAAACAGTTGTTGTATCATGTAAGAGCTTTCCAAAATGGCCAAGAACATTACCAAATTCAACTTACACCATGAGATATGACATTGTCAAGTTGCCTTGCTGAAATCTGTCAAAGCAAGGCAGAATTTGCATTTTGGCTCGATTTGCCAAAATCAGCCAATTTCAAACACTCCTATCCACTTGGACACCTCTGAGGATTGAATCCAAAGGGGACAATCACTAAGCCAAGCCTCCAAGGAACAAGGAATAACATGTTTAACCTAGAGTTGCCAAAATAGGGACAAGACTCCAAATTTGGAATGAGGCATTCAATGGAACCATCAATGTGGCATGGACTGAGCCATTCTCATTTGAAATCAGTCAAGACTTATCCAAGACCAAGGGAACCACAGCCCTGTGCCCTAACCTCTAGTCAATGGCTAGAGAAGACTTGATTTCTCATTGGACAACATTGAGGAAACACCTGCTGCAGTTGCCATTCACTATTACAGCCAAAACAAACTTGCTTTACTATAAATAGAGCTCATTTGTGTTCAGTTTGAGTACGCCAAAGCCATCAAACAGATGCTTTCCTCAAAATCTCTTCTTTCACTCCAATTTTGCCTTCAAAAGCAAGTAATTCTGAGTTTTTGAGCTAGAGAGCAATTCCACTCAAACCAATCACACACACACCTCATATATATCATATGTAAGCTGTGTAAACTACCACAAGTGACCTGTAATTACAAAATCACAAAGTCCACTTTCAAAACCTCAAAATTGGACTTTTTTGCATTTTTCAAGCCATGTCTTGATTCAGTCATTTTCCAAACCAGATAAAACCTCAAACACACTCCAAATATCATCCTTGAACTTCCCAAATGGTTTCATACATCTGGAACACCATTTGAGAGAGTTGCTATTTTGGTCACTTTTGACCCCTTTTGCAAGAAAGGGACTGTTTGTGTTTTTGCAGGTACCAGCTGATTCCAATCATCCTGAAAGCATCCAAGGGATCATTTGAGGTTGTTCAAAGCATAAAATCATATCTGGAGCAAGGGAGTTGGCAGATAGCTGAGAAAACTCCAAAATCTCAAAGAAGGGTAAGCATCTCAACTTGCAGTCACCAAAACATGTGTGCATTTGAAGTCCATTGATTATGCATCTCTCATACATGTCATATGTGTTGTGTTTATGCCAATTGATCATGTAATTCATGCCTGTATTGAGTTGTAGCACAGAAAATGCAATTATAGGTCCTTTTTGAAACCACTATCGGGTTTTGAGGAGGGAGTGTGATCTGAAAAAAACCACCACCACCATTGGATTCCTTGTGAAATTCTAGCCCAGATACATATAAATTTTGTCTCAATCCATTAAGAATTGAGAAAGTTATGACCTTCACGTTTTTGAGCCAAAACTTGCCTTGGGCAAGCCAAAACCAAGTCATGCCTTGTATATTTGTTGGTTTGTTTCAAACAATGGATGTATCACCACCCCAGTGGTAAGGCGCGCGCCTTGTATGTTTGAGGTCATGGGTTCAAACCCCACCCATGCCATTTTGTGATTTTTCACATTTTTGCTATTTTTCCAATTATTTTCATGTTTTGTTAATTATTTGGAATATTAATAACTCACTCAATTTTAATTATTTTTGATTGGTTCTTTTTGCAAAAAATCACAAAAATATTGAAATATTTATTTCCACAAAAAAATTAGATTTATATTATTTATTTAATATAATTAGTATTTTTGTGAATAAATGCCTTTTATTTGTTTTTAAACCATTTTAAAAATAAATATACATGTTGAAAAATCAAGACCAAATGAGTTTTAATATCTTTTGTGATTTATACCTCATTTTTCAAACCTAAAACCAAAATCACAAGTTGTTTATTCAAACTTATGTGGGATTTTGTATCATTTTAATTAATTTTTCATTGAATAATTACTTTTAAAATGGTGAAATTAGGGTTTTGTTGATTTTCCCTTTCAACAAACTTTGTCAAACACTCATGGGCCTCTAATAGAGTGTAAGACCCAATCCTTTTTTTGACCAAACCTTTTTGGGCCTCACTTATTGTATAAGTCCCGATACCGTCAAAAAACAAACGGCGCGATCGTCGCCTTTTCAAAAACCTTTTGGGCCTCTATCAGAGTGTAAGACCCAATCCCCTTTTAACTAAAATCATTTTGGGCCTCACTTATTGTATAAGTCCCTCTGCGTTAAAAGAAAACCTCGGCGCGATCGCCATTTTGAACGAAAAGTCAACTGGGCCTACCCTCGTGTTATAAGCCCCACTCTTTTTCTTTAAAACTTTTTGGGCCTATTGAGAGAGTGTAAGACCCATCCCTTTGTACAGAAAACCTTTTTGGGCCACAATCACTTGTATAAGACCCTCTGTACAAATCCAACGGTAAAACCCTGGGCCTCTCCTTGAGCTGTAAGCCCCAAATCTTTCTTTTTCAAAGCACTTTCTCCTTTGATTTTGAATATACTATTGTTTTCAATCTTTCTTTGTTGAACAACTAACCAAACAGCATGGAAGCTCTACAACCGGGTAAGTGTTTATACGCTTTCATTTACCGCTTTCATTTACTGCTTTCATATAATATAACTGTATTGTGGGGCTGCTCACTGTAAGTCTCCTTTCATAAACTCATATCAACTGTGTAATAATAGTATAGATATTTCGAGTTTCCCCGGCAACTACGTCTAGAACTAGGTGACGCCGTTTCGTTTATTCGTAGAAATAGACACCTAGATCCCCAATAGGAGCACCAGATACAGGCTTCTCTCAGGCTGTCCTCCTTAGGAATCATCAAGAAACTCTACTCCCAAAGATGAATGTATTCTCCGTGAATGGCATCTTTGAGTTTCTTCCAAATTATCAGACTTTCCTGACTTTGATCTATTCTCGGTGAATAGCATTGCCTTGAAATTCTCGGGGTTTGGGGACCCACGAGCTTCTTAAAAGCATCGGCCTCCTCTTGGGCATTGTACAAGGACCCACAAGCTTCCTAAAAGTAACCCCGCCTCCTCTTGGGCTTAGTACAAGGACCCGTCGGCTTCTTAGAAGTATTGACAACCTCCTCTTAGGCTTCGTATAATGATCTCTTCCTCCGGGAATGATAGCCTTCTCTTGGGCTTCGTACAAGGACCGATCGGCTTCTTAAAAGCTTCCCGCCTCCTCTTGGGCTTCGTACAAATTGTCCCGACGACCTCCTAGAGGTATAGGAACAGAACTTAGTAATCTTCATAGATCAGTCCTTTCCAGAGTCTACTACTGTTTCTTAAAGCATAGTACAAGAGATAAAACTCTAGACTTGGACAGTCTATTTTCCTTGAGTCTCAAAGACATTCTCAAGTGACCCTTTCGTTAGATAGGAAGGAAACCCGTAGACTCGGACAGTCTCAATACCCTTTGGATTTCCCCCTTCCTCAAAAAACCGGGAACAACCCCGATCCTCAGATCAAATCCATGAGTACAGTGTTGCTCATATAAGAACTGATTTTCTCTTTCAAAATCAGTATACTGGACCTGTCACTTAACTGACACAGTAAACCTTAGCCTTCTCTTGGGCTTTGTACAATGATTCTCCCCAGCAGAATAAACCTTTCAGCCTCCATCTCGGGCTTCGTACGAGATACAAAGATTCTCCTGTAGAGTCAAAACCTTTCAGCCTCTCTCTCGGGCTTTATACGAGACACGTAAGAGACTCCCTCGTTGAGTCAATCACCCATTTCGCCTCCATCTCGGGATTTGTACGAGATACAAAAACACTCTCTTGTTGAGTATAAAAGATTCTCTTGTTGAGTCAAACCCTTTTAGCCTCTCTCTCGGGCTTTGTACGAGACACAAAATAGCCTCCTCTTAGGCTTTGTATAATGATTTTCCCTAGCGGAAATTAGCCTCCTCTTAGGCTTTGTATAAGAAAACCACTGGTTAATCCAATTAACCTTTTAGCATCAAACCTGTGCCTCGTTCACAGTAAACAAACATCAACAACTCCTTCCCTTTCATCTAATCGCTGTAAGCGGCAAGCCTCTGGATCATCTATATCCATGCCACTGTCCTAAGGAAAGATGGCGTTGCTCTATACTGAGTTAAAGTCTTCTCCTTCAGTTTAAAAAACCCCTTCTTTAGAAATTATGGCATTGCCCGGATCCGCGTATCCCAATTAAAGTAATTCTCCTTTTCCCCTCTTTAGAGACGAAAAATTCTCTCTAAAGTTGAGACCTTTCAGCTTCACATCTTGGGCTTTGAACAAGATACAGATCACCTTTCGCTTCACGTCTTGGGCTTTGAACAAGACACCAAAACCCCATTTCCTCCCATAGAATAGGAGGAACTACGAACGCTCTGATTTCCCTGTTTCGGTAAACGGGAATACGTAGGCATAAGATCGAAAGAAAAGATCTTAACGAGCACACAATCAACAAAAACCCAAATCCCACTTCAAAAGCAGTAATTCAAAAACATCAGTCCTAATATCCTAATCCCTATTCCCCGCCAGAAACCCTTTTTCCTAGATAAAAAGAAAGAAAACCGTATTGGCGAAAATACAAATAACCAGTACAAAGGCCCCCCACATTGTAGCATTCGTAACCTAACAGACCGCTGTTTAAACTCAGTATGCAAAGCAGGGTTAATTGGAGACATCTATTTCCCTTCCTTCATCAGCTCACAATAGGATAAAAAATGAATCGACCTGTAGTAAACTCAACCGCAGAGAGCGACCTGTGCTTAAGAACCACGTCCAAAATCGCTCGCTACACACTTTAGTACCAGGTTGCACTATCATTTGGCCGTCCTTGACTAATAAATCAAATATTTCGTCACACTTTGTGACGTCGAACGTATAAGTTCTTTTGGGGAACTTGTTGTTCTTTTCCGATTCGACTGGGTTTTTTCCATTCGACGGAGCAAGACTTTGCAAGCATATGGCGGCCCCTATTTTAATTCTGCCAGATCCACCTCTTGTTCATCGAAATTTGAAGATGCATCTTCGTCATCATCCTCACAAACTCCGACATATGCCACCTTTTTTTTTTTTTTTTTTATTAGCCCTAGCTTTTTCGGCTTTCGGTCGTTTGACCTGTCTAACCCTATCATCCAATTGGGCCATGTCTCTTAAGTACTGGGTGTCTAATTTCTTTCTTATTGAGTAGTCGAGGCCACCAGCAGCCATTTCAACTAACTCGTGTTCAGGCACTTGTGTGAAACACCTTGCCTTGAGCAACCTAAACCTATTAAAGTAATCGTCAATTGGCTCTGAGAATTTTCTCTTGGTGCAAGCCAATTCTTTCAAAATTATCTTTGTTTGTTCCATGTAGAATTGTTCATGGAATAATCTCTCCAATTGGGTCCACGTATGTATCGAATTCGTAGGCAATGTGGTAAACTAAGCAAAAGCATTTTTCGTTAGGGAACTAGGGAAATATTTTATTTTCAAATTCTTGTTGTGCGCTATTTCGCCTGCTTCAATTAAATACTGTGCCGCATGTTCGACCGTCGATTCACTAGTATCCCCTGAAAACTTTGTAAACTTGGGAACTTTCCTTCTATGTGGTAACTCTTGCTCCAAAATATATTCTGATAAGGGGGAAGTATAACTGGGCCTCTGTAATCCTACATTCATCCCATTTCACACCATAATCCTTTCGACCATGGCTTCCAAATTATTCTCTGCTGGCATATCATTACAATGCATTTGTTGTATAATATTATCAACATTTTGGTTTCGGTTTACTAACAACATCCTTGGTTCTTGTTGAACAGGGATTTCGACTCCTGGTGGTTCGACTGCACCTCCTTGGTTCAAAACTTCTGCCTGAGGGATATTTAGTTGTCTTTGATTTATGGTAGGTTCTTCTTCGACGGCTACCCTTGGGTTTTGAACTACCTGTTCCCTTGGAGGAGGTTAGGGGACACCAAAGAAATTGGCAATGCGCGTCATCTGTGCTGCCAATTGTTGATTCATTTGTGTCGTGTTTTGGATTAAAGGGTTGAATATAACCCTCATCCGTTGGGCTAGCATTTGGACCATATCATGGTTGCTCTCATCCATTTGTTGCTTAATTACTTGCGCAGAATTATTGGTAACATTTGGCATATAACTTTGATATCTCATTCCTAAAGGCTGGCTAATTCTACCCATATGGTTTACACCAGAACCGGACCCTTGCAAAGGCGAAGTAAGTTCATCGTTGGATCTGTAAATACTGATGGCGCATTATGTAAACTTGCCATTACTGATGTTGGCATTCTATATGGTTGTTCTCGATTTAGAGGCATCGAAAAGCCAGATATAAAGGGTTTGTACATATTCCCTGAAGGGGGAGGAGTCATTTGAGGCATTTGGGGTCCCATAGTTGAAAAACTAGGCGCACTCTGGGGAATTGAATGCGCAGGTGTCGAACCCGTTGTTGATGGTATAGCCTCTGATACTGATATTGACGTTGTATTGCCCCCAGTCGAAGGATTAGGGGGTGGTACTTCATTATTCGTAGAATTTTGATTGTTTGGCGGATTTGGATTCACCATTCTGCCTACTCATCTTCTTCTGGGTCTTTCTTCGTTATTTATGGCTATCTTACCACTCCTTAGTCTCATGCAATGAAGCGAAGAGAGTTTCGTACGAGTAAAATGTAAAATTAAGGTTTTAAATTGTCAATAGCACAAGGTCCCACTGGGCGTGCCAATTTGTTTGCCTGGAAAATTAGCAAACAACAGCTGATCTCCTAATTTACGAAAAAATTCGTTTACTCACACGACCGATCAAACAAATCCTAGGACAATGTGTTTTAATGATTTTGACAATTTGTATGAAAATAAAACCTTTTGTTCATTGAATTTATCATTGTTTTCACAAACTAATGTATTTCGACTGAAAAGTAATAAAGACTTTTGCTTTTGAAAGAAATGGCGAAAATGTAAGTAAATTGCAAGGATGAAATTGCAGAAATGTAAAGGAAATTGTAAATGAATAACTTAGAACTTCATTAAAATGCAAGGAATAAAACTGATGTTTTTCAAACGTACATTTTCTCAGTAACTACTCTTTTCTCTCACACGGTTACTTTGAGTATTCTTGAGTAACTTAAACAAATTTTGAACACACACGGAAATCTAACACTAAGACTCCCTATTTATATACAATCGAAATAACTGTCAACAACAACTATTTCTCCTAATGATGACAAATGGAGTCCTGCATGCCTTTACGTCTTGGATGTACTCCACGCGTCTGATTTTCAAAGCGAATCTCCCTCCTAAATTTGAATTTCAAAATATCTGTCAAATAAGGCCTTTATACCAAATTGTCGAAACCTTTTCCAATACTTAGAGAAAATCTCCAAATATATTCCTCCAATTTACAACCCATTTTTCGACTGATCTTCTCTTTTCAGGATCAAACCTCTCTCGAACTATCCTGGCAAATAAATTTATTTTCTGAACAAACATTCAGGCGTCGAAATTAGCAGCTTACAGTATCCTCATGGTGTAATGAGGAAATCAGAGCTCGGTAGCTCATGGAACTATGGATGAGAAAAAGGGATTTGGTGTTTAAACCACAGAAGAAATAAAGGTGATGTAAGTGGTGTTTGAACCAACGAAAGGATAAAAGTGGTGTTTAAACCAAAGATAGGTAAAAGTGGTGTTTAACCAAAGAGAAACAAGAGTGGTGATGTTTAAACCAAGCAAGAGAGGAAAGTGGTGTTTAAACCAAGAGAGTGGTGTTTAAACTAAAGAAGAGATAGAAATTGTGTTTAAATCAAGGGAGCGGTGCTTAAACCAAAGAAGAGATAGAAGTGGTGTTTAAACTAAAGAAGAGGTAAAAGTGATATAAGTGGTGTTTAAACCGGACCGAAGAAAAAAGTGGCATTTAAACCAAACAAGAGATAAAAGTAGTGGTGTTTAAACCAGATAAGGAATATAAGTGGCGTTTAAACCAAGGGAACAATGTTTAAACAAAGAGAATGGTGATTAAATCAAAGAGTAAAAGTGGCGTTTAAACCAATAGAGCAGTGTTTAAACCAAAGAAAGAATAGAAATGGTGTTTAAACAAAAGGATTGGTGTTTAAACCGAGAGAGCGATGTTTAAACCAAAGAAGAGACAAAAGTGTTATTTAAACCAGGGGAGCGATGTTTTAACTGAAGAAGAGATAAAAATGGTGTTTAAACCAAGAGAGCGGTGTTTAAACCAAAGAAGAGACAAGAGAGATGTTTAAACCAAGGAAGCAATAAAAGTGGTGTTTAAACCAAGAGAAAATGAAAGCGGTGTTTAAACTAGAGGAAAGAGTGCAATGTTGTAATGTTGGGGTGTTGAAGAATGGAAAATTTGAATGTCGCCCTAGGGCAGAAGAATGTAGTTGATTGTTTTGTATTTATGAAATTTGTTTGATGATTTTAATTGTTGGTACTTAGAGGGAGACGAGTATCCAACCATAGGCTAAGTACGACCCACGATCAAATACTCGAGAGTTAAGGGGACAATGGTATCCCAACCACTCCTTTTTGACCTAAGACACCTGGATTAAACTCTTGTTAAGATTAGGTGTTTTGAATGGAAGACGAGTGTCGGGTCAAAAGCCAATTAGGGCCAACAACCAAGCACTCGAGAAACGAGGTGCACAAGTATGTACACTCCATCCTTTTTCATCCAGTTTATTGGGAAAATAGTTTTGGAAATGACTTGAAATTGGACCAAGTATTTAGTGTTTGAATTATAAAAGGTGTGAATAAGAAAGACAGTGATGAATTGGAGATGATAATGGATGGAGGTTGACGGTGACGCCTAAGCGATCGACTTACGGGTGTGAGAAGGTGGTGGAACCCTAAATGCGTGGTGAAGTGTAAAGTTCAATTAATTAGTTTGAAAATGACTCGACGTTAGATCGAGATTTATTTTTATCTTTATTTGAAAATTGTTTTCTAGTTGCTTTGTTTTATCCTTTTTAACAAGCATGCAGGCACTCAACCATACATACATAATGCGAGAAAGAAAAGTTTATACGCTATTACATTGTAAATGGGGAGGGAGAAGTATGAGAAACCCACCAAGGGAGGAGACCTAATTTAAGGCATATGGATATGCAGATGACATGAGCAGTAAGCCAGATAAAAATTAGAAAAAGAAGGGAAAATTTTGGGGTATGACAATGACATATTGACAAAATCTCTGCATGTAAGACCTTTCAGCAACCTTCAAAGGAAGCTTGGAATGATCAACATCTATTCCAGCTTGAAGGGGGTGTTAAGCATGAGGAATAATGCATATAGGGAGATTGTTTAGTGTACAAGTTACAACTGTATTCAATAGTTTTGTTAAGTAGTTTAGTTAGTTGTAAGAGATAGTTAAAATGTAACTAACTCTAACTTGCTATATATACTTGTTTTATTGTATTGCATTGGTTCAGTTGTGAATATACTAAAGCCTCTTCTTATTCTTCCTTAACATATAAACTTTATTTTTCATTTCCATGGTGCATGAGTTGTAGTTTCACAAAAAAACCTAGTAATATCCCTATAAAAGGGATCACATACATGTAAAATCAAAGTATACACAATATTTTTTTAAAATTTTTACTTCTCATAATTTGACAACCACTAATTTGAGTGTTAGAGTACATATACAAATTTAATAAATAAAAACTTTATGTTTATTTAGTTAACTAAATTCATGTAAGTTAAGATTTTCGGGTGGATATTAATCTTGAAGACTTTCTAACCGAGATAATTTGGCGGCCACGGGAATAATTTCTAAACCCCAAGATTTTGTTTGTGTCTTTTGCTTTCATAGCGTTGAATTTGTAGATCATCTGTTTGTCTTTTGTCTCAAAATTCAAAAACTTTGGAGAGCTGTTGGTACCTGGATTGATTTGTCGGCGATTAGTTTGGATTCCTATATATTGTGAACATTTATTGGAGTGGTTTATTAAGTTGATTGAGTTCTCTTCCAACGAGACTGCTTGTGTAATATAGTTTTGCACGGTTTGATTTATTTGGCGACAAAAAAATCAAAATTTGTTTAATGAAGGAGTTGAATGTCTGGTGGAATTGTTCCATAGCATTATTTATACATCTAGGTGGTGGTTAACTATAGGTTTGAACAAGAGGATAAATTGTAACTGTTACGAGTGGTTCAATTGTCCATTCGATTTTTTGTAAAGTTGTTTTTCTTGGGTTAGGGACATTTCTTGGAATACTTTTAGTATTCCTTTTCTTATAATATATGGAGTTGTTGATTATAAAAAAAAACTAAATTCATGTAAAATTCATATAACTTCCGAAAATTTAATTAAACATGAAATACAAAAATTTAATTTGTGTGAATTAAACTATAAAATAAATACATAAATTTGCTTCACGTAGCTTACATGAAGTCTATATATTGCTGCTAATTAGGGTTTGTGATCTCACACGAATTACAACACAGAACCCTATATATTGTTGCTAATTAGGGTTTGTGATCTCACACGAATTACAACACAGAACCCTATATATTGCTGCTAAATCTCTACCATTCTCTGCTTGCCTCATTCACCATTAAAGATGATGTCTTCTGGCCGTTCAATTCCCACGGTCGATAGAATCACAGACCTGCCGGAGTCAATTCTCTGTCACATTCTCTCTTTCCTTCCAACCAAATTGGCAGCAACCACAATGGTTCTCTCAAAGAGATGGAAACCAGTATGGCTCTCTGTCATTATTCTAAACTTCGATGACAAATCATTCAACGACTTTGAGACATTTCGCAAGTTTTTTTATTCAACCATGTTCTCCTTGCGAGACAAAAACACTTCAATCCAATCCTTCACCTTGAAATTAGGCAACTCTTCTCGATTTAAGCAAAGGCATTTCAATAGAATTTTTAAATTTGTGATGCACCGAGGAGTCAAGAATCTTAACTTCAACATGTCTGATAAAGAGCATTGTATCAATTTACCTCTTGGCATTCTTAGTTGTAAGATGCTTCAAGTTCTTAAATTGGAAAACATAACAATGAGGGGTTTTGATCGAGTGGATTTTCCTTGTCTCAAAACTCTTCATTTGAATAGAATTGATTTCATATCTCCTACATGTTTTGTGAAGTTTCTATCTGGCTGCCCTATTCTAGAAGATTTGAATGCAAAATTATGTCTATACCATGGGAAAGAGTTAGTTTATCACATTGAAAACTTCAATGCTTTACCTAATCTGGTCAAAGTAAGGATCTGTCATATATTCGATACGGAAATTCTGATGACTTTGGTTTCTAAGACAAAGTTTTTTTATGCAGAACAGGTGTGAATGTGAATATCATGCTCCTAAACAATAGTTTTAGAATTTATTTTTTTTTTCCAAAACAAAGTGTTTTAGAAATTTCAAACTTTGTTTTCTAACTTATATCCTTATTGTATTTACACACTTTGCATTTAATGTATAAATATAGATAAATTAACTAATTTTATAATCTATATGCACATAAGATGTGGAATAGAGAGTATGCATGTCTAATATTCTATGTTTCATAATTTTTTAATCTATATGCAGATATGGGGGATGACTTGGAACACACTTCCCGTGTTTCACAATTTGACTCGCATGAAACTTAGTTTTTCTTATAGAATATGGCAAACGAAGTGCCTGTCGTTGATAGGAATTCTCCCACATTTTCCCAATCTTCAACATTTTAACATTCTCGTTCTGTCTTGGAATTATCCGAAAGAAAAATATATTTGTTATGAATGTTTGACGGTTCCACCCGACGTTGCTCCAGAATGTCTTTCATCACAACTTAAAATATTTAGCATTAAAGGGTACACAGGAAGAGAATCTGAGTTCGAATTTGTAAAATATATTATGCAACATTCAAAAGTACTAGAGACTATGACAATCAAGAGTACCTACCTTGAAAAGAACCAAATGCTTATGAAGTTATCTTCATGCACAAGGAGCTCTACAAGATGTAAACTTTTATTTGGGTGATAGTGACTATAATGTCGTGAACTATTTCTTGGTGTTTATGTAAGATGAAGTATAATGTGCCTATTAAATTTTCTGTTCTTTTTTTTCTTAGCTCTTAGAGGACTTTCACGATTATATTTTTCCTCTTTTTGTAAAGAGTTAATCTACATTTTTCAAAAAAATCCAAGTTTTTATCAAAATATTAACATTGACAAATAGCCTATTCAAGTCTTATTTATAGACTTGTCTATGTAAGCATAAAAATATTGATGATGATTAATAGTGATTGTCTGACGCAACAACCTGGATTGTATTCACTGGTAGAAGGAAATTAATAAGGGATAAAGGACAGTATTTGTGAATTTTAGGTTATGCGTGGATGATTGTGTGCGTTGTATGCCTCATTTTGATTCAGGTTGATTATTTTATTTGTTCTATGGCTCACATTGTTTCAGATTCTGAGTTGTTGAGTGCTACCTAGTAATATGCATTATTGGTTCTATATGTTCGCATTTCATCCCATGAACAGTCTTTTTGAAATCTATTGTGCACTAATATGCCAAAGGGCTTGCTTGAAATAGTTGATATGAATTTTCATAGTTGTTGTATGCTATGTCTTTTTGAATATGAACTCATGAACCACTTACATGTATTGCCTTTCAGTGTGAGGAGTGTTCGAATTCATAAATTAATTAATGTGGTTTTTTTTCTGTATGGGTTGGGCAATGTAAGTTTATGAAATGGTGGTTGCTGGTGTTGTTATTATTGAGGACATGGTGTTTCTCGCGCCCACTTGTCGAAGCCCAAAATATAAATCCATATGATACTATGATGTATGATGATGGTGCATCATAATATCATATGGCTCTTCTCAAAGTTCAAGCCCATTTTGTTGTCATTGCTTGTGTTGATATCCCTCTTCGATGGATTCGAGCTCTGTAAGTCCCTATCTCATTCATCATCATATGGCTCTTCTCAAAGTTCCTAAATATTTATTTTCTTCTTTTATGTTTTATGTTCTGTGTCATATGGGTGGGGTCTAAATTTTATGCAGTGTAACACCTCCAATCTATACCCCCAAGCTATTCAAACAGTAAAAAAAAATTCAAAATTTCATCAGAGTATATTTCAATTATCATGGCATAGACAGGGAGAATCACATTATAATGAAACAAAACATACAACATCTGCCCATAAAGATATGCAATAGTGGGGTAGCAGTCAACAGAGGAACTCAGTTCCTCACACCCACATTTCAGATTTTAGAATAAAAGTGGAAAATCTAAAGGTGAATCTCATATATATATATATATATATATATATATCACTTGAAAAGTTTGACATACATCAAGTTATACAAGCACAAGCCAAAAGATATATATACTTAATACACAATAATCACAAACGGCCTCCCTAACTACCCGGTGTCACATATCAGAGCCGGCCGACAAAAGAATGAAGTCCTAAGCTTCACAAAAAGACCTCCAACATCTAATCTGCAAAGCCTCATAGAGCATTATAAAACGGCAGAAGGGTGAGAAACACAATTATGATATAAATGCATAAAATTATATATATCAACATAAAAATACACATATCCAGTATTCTCACCACAATTATCACATGCCAACACATAAGGCATATACAGATTATATCCATATAATCACATATTTACACATCATGCATATGTTTATACACAAAACATATCATTCATAATTCAATGCATTTAACACAAATGCACATCACCATGTCTCACACATAATCAGTCAAATCATGATTTTCCACATATAAACAATGCAATCATAATTCATGCAGATGCAAGCGACGACACAACGACTCTCTATGCAAATGCATATGCGGTACCGACTCCAAGATTTCATATTTCATCACTAGTTCACTCAGGAACTCTGCTGGAACCATCGCTCGTTACTGAGGATCACTCAAGTAACACCCCGTCGGGCCTACGATGTTCACCCGTCGCTTTAGGTCCCCACATGGGCACACAACGTTTATGGATTGCTTTAGGTCCCCACCTGGCACACAATCCGATTGCTTTAGGTCCCCACCTGGGCACACGAGCCGATCGCTTTAGGTCCCACCTGGGCACACGATCATCTATAACCATCGCTTTAGGTCCCCACCTGGGCACACGACATTATAGAAGATTCCCTCTGGAATCGAACCGTCACTCAGGACGTCACAACAATGCATATCATGATGCTTGACGCACAAGAACTCATGACAACCAATGCATCTTCACACATATATGCAACCACAAACATGCATATATAACCAAATACAACACATTGCATTTATTTGCCTTTCGGCCACAATTCATTACCACAACATGTCATCACATGCATTCACATCATATAACATCATACAAGTCATACGATATCCATATTCAAAGCACATTACATGATACACACCAATTACACACAATTATAACAACAAAAGTCGACAAAACGACACTATTCCAAATTCCCGACATAATTTAATCGGCTAACAATTTCCAAAACCTCATAATCACATAGTACATCTCAATAGCTTTCCAACGATACCAAGAATGTAAAAATCGGATAAACGGAACAAAAGTTACGATTGGAAACGAAAATGACATTTTGAAAAATCCCATTTTTACCTTTGGCCTTACCATACGCGTATCACCATTCTCATATGCGTATGCCCTAATTCCTCGCCATTCCCATACGCGTATCACCAATGCCCATACGCGTATGGACAAAATCATTTTCCTCCCAAAATTCCATGTTTAAAAGCCCATACGTGTATCACCCAGGTCCATACGCGTATGAACATGCCCCATACGCGTATGCCCTACACCATACGCGTATCACCAGATGGCCGGGAAAAGACACATTTCATACGCGTAATGACCAAAACACAGGCCAATGATACGCGTAACGCCTAGGCCCATACGCGTATGAACATGTCCCATACGCGTATGACCTGGGCACAACCAGAAAAATTCTGCAGAACGAGTTTCTGCGTTTTCCACCCCAAATCCACCAAAATCATCATCTAAACTCAGAAAAACACCAATTTGAGGTATAACAATTCATATCCCACATGTATAAACAACCAAGAACACAACTACATGAGTTTAAACACATTTGAAATCAATTTCTACCGAAATCTACACATTATGATTTTTACTATATTTCTCCATTCCAATCCAAAAGCAATCAAAACTGAGTTTCGCACCCTTACCCGATTAAATCGATTGTAGAAGTTCTTTTCTTTGATTTCCAAGCTTTTCTCCCAATTCCTCTCTTTTTCTGTTCTCTTCTTTTTCCTTCTTCTTATTTATTTCTCTCTATTTTCTCTCTTCCCCTTATATTTCTATTTTCTTTATTTTCTATTTCTTTTCTTTCTAACTTAGTAAATAATTAGGAAAAAGACTAAAATGCCCTTACCCTCAATTATCCCGCAAACTCTCTCAAAACGAGATAAAATATATAAAAAATGCAAAACAACATATTATCACACCAAAGTCATAAATAAAAATAATATAATACTCAAAATAATTAAATCGACTCGATTAAATAAAATGATCAAAACTGGGGCCTTACATGCAGCATGTAAAAAATGATGATGAGAGCTAGAAAATTGAAGAGTAGGAGACTAGAGGTAGACAAAAAATATGGGGCAGAGGTGTCTCTTGTGTTGTTAAGGTTGCTTATGAGATTATTGGCATGTTTTTATATGTATTGTACCTTACATTTACTTGGGGAAATCAATGCTGTATTTTTTCCCATCAAATTTCAGCACATGATTGGATATTATCTTCAACCCTTCATAGATGGTAGATAGAGTGTATTTTCTAGTCATCTTGAGTTTGAAGTTTTTTTTTTTTTAAAAAGCCAAAAACTATCATTTACTATCAAAACAAGCACAAGCAGTGCTAACCAACATCCAAAGTCAAAAGCATAAGGATAAATACAAGACTAGAGCAAAAGCATTGCTAACACCCAAACCAAAGATACACCTAAAAACAAAAGCACCTGCCAAGCGAGAACCAAAAACAAAACACCAAAAACTGAAGCACCAAAAGACAGGCAAAACCAAAGCCAATAATTCCCCAAACACTCACTGATCCTACTACCTGAACGATACCACGAAAATTACAGCAAAATCAACCCGCTACACCTGAAAAATCACAGCATAAATACCAGCACCAAGATCCTTGTGGACTGCTGACTATTTATGGAATTTAATCCTGCCGCTATTTCAGGCTTGTTGGAATCACCACTGCCTGCACAGCACTGCAGCACCAAACTTCATTCATGCGTTCGCAATTCGCCGCACCGATGAGGTGTCACAAAAAAATCAACAATAGACTTGTTGCACCAGGAACCTACGTGACATTTGCAACACAAACATTCACAAAACTGTTGTGCAATCCACCACCCGCCCCTACAAACGAACTTCTGAGGTTGGGACCCCCAACCAATTTAAAACGAACCGTACGAATGAATTTGAATGTGAAGCACAATCCTCAAAACCTGCTAACCCACACAGAGCCGACACCACAATTTTGGGGTGATAAGCAGAAGCCCAATAGAATTAAACAAAAGCCCAAATGGCTTCAGGACTGTATTCAGTTTTAGAGGGTGCCTTAAGTAATTCCAAACTTTTATTTTATTGCTTTTATATTTTTAAAAGGCCCAGGCCCAATTGTAGCAGAAAACCCTACTATTTATACTGTTGTATCTTGTTGAGAAAGGGATATGAAATCTGAAATTAATTTTAGTCTCTTTTATGTTTGTCTTCCTTAGCTTAGAATTTATTGGTGACTTTAGCAAGATCTATCATTGGTGCTTTCATTACCTACTCTCATGGCTCCTCCCAAACCCAATAACCCCTCCGCTAGAGAAATCATTGAAGAGGTTGTTCAAACAGCACATATCCACCTAGATAATGCTATGAACTAGACCCAGCAGCAACTAGATGAACGTTTTGATAAAACAACTTCAGATCTGGAACAGATTCAAACAAGAATGGATAATGAAAAATAAGTTTCTGATTCTAAGTATGAATCTATCATGGGAATCCTCACTAAACTTGCTGCTCAAAGAGAACAGCCACCAACTCCTTCACACACTTCAGCGGGTTCTTCGGGTACCACTCATCTTCCTCCACCCATTTCTTTAACTACAACCTATAACAACTCTGCTTTCTCAAATCTAACCACATCACTCAGTTCCCCTATTTTCACCCATACCACCACCCAACCCATTCACTCAGCGTCACACTCTCACAACCAAATATCAACCATGACATTTGTTCCTATACGACCACCCCCTTATATCCCTATTCCCATATTTTTCTCTTCCCAAAACTTCATAGACCCACCCTTCGTCAATACACCCCCAGCATTCAGCCAATCGCTGCTTTTTTGCCAGCAACCCACTTTTCCCCACAACACACTTAACTCACCATTTCCCCCTTTTAGAACCCCCAAGTTAGAACTTGCCTTATTTGATGGTTCAAATCCTTTGGAATGGCTATTTCAAGCAGAACAGTTTATTAATTTTTACCAAGTACCACCTGAAAGTCGTTTAGCTATGATGTCATTTTACATGAAGGGTGAAGCATTGTGCTGGTTTAAATGGATGTATCATAGCCAATTACTCACGGACTGGCCTTCATTCATTAAGGCGCTAGAATTACGATTTGGTCCTTCCACTTATGTTAACCACCAGGCAGAATTATTTAAACTCAAACAAGAAGGTTCAGTGGTGGAGTACCAATCCAAATTTGAAAAATTGGGAACAAAGGTGTTGGGACTACCACCAGACGCTATTCTGAACTGCTTTATTTCAGGATTAAAACCTGAAATTCAAAACGAAATTGCAATTTTAAAACCAGTTTCCATATCTCAGGCCATTGGACTTGCCAAATTAATTGAATCCAAACTCCTTGACACTAAACCCAAGTTTCAGAAAAATTACTCCAATACTTCCAACCCTCCCAGCCGCCCAGCTCCTACACCCAACTCAAATCAACCTTCACACTATTCTCAAACCCCCGCTTCCCCTAAAGCTATCCCACTTGCAACCCCCAAATTACCAATTCGTCGGCTAACTAATTCCCAGCTACAGGAACGTCGTGCCCAAGGTCTCTGTTTTAACTGTGATGAGAAATTTAACCCTGGCCATAAATGTGCCACCACCAGATTTCTCCTATTACCTGCTGAAGATGAAACCCTCACGGAACCCCAAATTGAAACAACTCATTCTGAACCAGAGGAGGAAGAAGTTACTGACACCTATTTCCAACTGTCCCACAAGCTTTAACAGGCAAGTTTTCTCCTCAAACAATTAAATTTCAAGGTTCCATTAATGGACTGCCAGTTATGGTCCTAGTTGATACAGGGAGTACTCACAATATACTACAACCTAGAATTGCCCACCACCTCAACCTACCCACAAAACCCATTCCCCAATTTTCTGTAATGGTTGGTAACGGATCCCATCTTCAATGTGAAAGGATTTGCCATAATGTACAATTAACCCTCCAACAAACAACTTTTCCAACCCCATTCTACTTATTACCAATTGAAGGTGCAAACGTAGTGCTTGGAATGGCCTGGCTGCGAACTCTAGGTCCCATTCATGCTGATTTCTCAATTCCTTCAATCACCTTCCATCATAAAAACAACCCTATCACCCTGACTGGGGACCCTAAAGCCTTGCCTTCCCTTACTACTTTTCATAAGTTAAAACACCTAATCCACACCAATTCAATTGCTTCTTTTCATCTCCTGACCTTTCAACCTTCGGATCCTAATGAGACATTTCCTCCATCATCATCTAGCACTAAGACTACACAACCCAGAACCCTTGACCCTAATGTTGCAAACCTCTTACAGCGCTATCCTACAGTTTTTTAGGGTCAACCTGGTCTTCCCCCAACACGACATTTTGATCATCGAATTCCCCTTCTTCCAAACACTCAACCTGTCAATGTTAAACTGTACCGCTACCCTCATTCTCAAAAAGAAGCCATGACCACCCTCATCCATGATATGTTAAAGGACGGCATTATTGTCCCAAGTACCAGCCCTTTTTCTTCTCATGTCCTCTTGGTGAAAAAAAAAGATGGAACTTGGTGTTTTTGCGTTGACTACAGAGCCCTCAATGCAGTAACTGTGAAAGATAGATTCCCTATACCAACCATAGATGAACTACTAGACGAACTAGGTAATGCAAAAGTTTTCACAAAGATATATCTTCGCTCGGGTTACCACCAAATTCGAGTTTCACCGGAAGACACTCATAAAACAACATTTCGAACATTTGATGGACATTATGAGTTTCTAGTAATTCCATTCGGCCTTACTAATGCTCCGTCTACTTTTCAAGCCGCTATGAACGAGCTACTACGACCCTATTTGAGGCGGTTTGTTTTAGTTTTTTTTATGACATCTTGATTTACAGTTCTTCCTTAAGCGATCATTTGGTTCATTTAGATATCATTTTTAATTTGTTGAAGTCCAATTCTTTTATTGCCAAATTTTCTAAGTGTGTCTTTGCAGTTGAGAAAGTGAATTATTTGGGTCATATTATTTGTGAAGGAGGTGTCTCTGCTGATCCTGATAAAGTCCAGGCATTATTGGATTGGCCTGTACCACGTTCACTCACGACATTAAGGGGATTCCTCGGCCTCACCGGTTTCTATAGGCGCTTTGTGCACAACTACGCCACTCTCGCTGCTCCACTCACCGATTTGCTGCGTTCCACTAAATTTTCTTGGAGTACACAGGCAGATATCACCTTTACAGAGTTAAAGAACAAAATGACCGATATGCCGGTCCTGGCTTTGCCAGATTTTACACAAACATTCATTATCGAAACCGATGCATCGGGTGTAGCTATTGGTGCTGTGCTCTCGCAGAAGGGTCATCCTATCGCTTTCTTCAGCAAGAAAATGTGTCCCCGCATGCAAGCTTCATCCGTCTATGTTTGTGAAATGTTTGCTGTAACAGAGGCAGTCAAAAAGTGGCGTCAGTATCTTATTGCACAAGAATTTCACATCTATACAGATCAAAAGAGTCTTATAAATCTGTTGCTTCAGAAGATCCAAACCCCAGAGCAACAAAAATGGGCTTTCAAATTACAAGGATTCAATTTCGAAATTTTTTACAAACCTGGTCGTTCAAATATGGTCGCAGATGCCCTCAGCAGAAAGTTTCCAACGGATGCCTCCTTGCTCTTGGCCATGTCTTCCTCCATTCCTGACCTGGTTTCCCATCTCCGTCACTTTTATGCCACAGATCTCCAAGGGCGATCCCTGGTACAACAAATAGAAGCAAATGAACAAAGTTCTTACAAGTTTGCAAACGGTCTGATATATTTTAACGAAAAGATATTTATACCTGAGGGGTTACACCTACGACGAGCTCTTCTTCATGAGTTCCAAAATACACCTGTAGCCGGCCACTCTGGCGTCAAACCTACCATTGCAAGACTTGGTACATCATTTGCTTGGCCTGCACTCTACACATATGTAAAAAACTACGTCAAACAGTGTGATGTATGCCAACACAACAAGTATGATACTCAGAAAAAAAAGGTTTGTTACAGCCGTTACCTATCCCTCAGCAAGTTTGGGAAGACCTTTCAATGGACTTCATCACCCATCTCCAAAATTCCTTTGGACACACAGTTATATGGGTCATTTGTGACCGACTCACCAAGTACGTCCATTTCCTCGCACTTCCCACCAGATTCACCGCTTCAGATCTCGCAGTCCGGTTTTCTGTCAAAATTTGTCGCCTTCATGGAATCCCAAGATCCATCGTTTCTGATAGAGATCCCCTGTTCTTAAGCACTTTCTGGAAAACCCTGTTCAAAGTACAAGGGACCACACTTAAGTATAGTACAACGTACCATCCGAAAACGAACGGGCAAACAGAGGTAGTCAATCGGAGTTTAGAAACATACCTTCGGTGTTTGGCGAGCGACCAACCAAAGAAATGGTTCAAGTTCCTGCACTTGGCCGAACTATGGTATAACACTTCATACCATTCGGCTATCCGCATGTCTCCGTTCGCAGATTTATATGGTCGTCCTCCTCCAACTTTCCCCGACTATGTTGACGGTTGCACCACGATTGAGCCTTTAAACTCCTCACTGCTACAGCAAAAAAAGATTCTTGATCAGCTCAAAGAAAACTTAAACAAATCAAGGATCCAAATGAAAACTCAAGCAAACAAAAAAATAAGAGACTTTACTTTTGCCGTTGGTGACTTGGTCCTCCTTCGTTTGCATCCGTATCGCCAACAAACAGTCGTCTCGAGATCTTCTCAGAAACTTGCAAAATGATTTTTTAGTCCTTTCAAAATCATACGCCGTGTGGGTGAGGTTGCATATGAGCTCAATCTTCCTTCATCATAAAAAATACATCCCGTTCTGCATGTTTCAATGTTACGGCCCTACTTTGGTGAAGATGTGCGAGACACACAAACAACTCCTTTGCATGTCTCAGATGTGTTCTTACAACCAGCAGAAAACATTTTGAAAGAAAAGGGTTTGAAGAAACAAGAAGGAGTTGTCTTGAAAGAAAGAGATGTTTTGAAAGAAAAGAGTTTGATGAAATAAGAAGAAGAAGTGAATGTGGGAAGTGTTGGGAAAGTGACGGAAGAAGAAGACTCAAGTTCTACTTTGAAAGAAACAAATAAGGTGATATCTAACACTTCCACTTTAAGTACACCAGCTGGCCTTCATGATCCTTCTACCCTCCAATCCACACCGCCACATATCTTATCCCCTTATCCCACGACTCCAAGCTCTCCACCTGTCCCACACATTTTCCCTCCCACACGTTTTCAACCGCCAGCTGTTTCCAACACAAAGCCAAACGGTACAATACATTTTCCCATGACCCAACCCACGTGCCTAGCCCCTCTCCCTACCCACTTTCCTCTGCACCTACTCTCCTCGAGACACTAAAAGCTTCCTCCACTCACAAAATTTCAAATTCAGCCATCCTTTCTTCTCCCAAGCGGACTACTTCACATGTTGGACCACTTCGCAACCTAATTTCCATTTCTCACTTGGATCTTGAGGACAAGGTCCCTCTTGGGGCGGGGAGTATTGATAAGCAGAAGCCCAATAGAATTAAACAAAAGCCCAAATAGCTTCAGGACTGTATTCAGTTTTAGAGGGTCCCTTAAGTAATTCCAAAATTTTATTTTATTGCTTTTATATTTTTAAAAGGCCCAGGCCCAATTGTAGCAGAAAACCCTACTATTTATATTATTGTATCTTGTTGAGAAAGGGATATGAAATCTGAAATTAATTTTAGTCTCTTTTATGTTTGTCTTCCTTAGCTTAGAATTTATTGGTGACTTTAGCAAGATCTATCATGGGGCCTCACGGGCCAGAGACCACTGAGGAAGATCAATGCTGAGTTAGGTTGCCTCTCATTGAAACAGGTAGACCCTGATGAGATAACCCCACAAAACTGATTTGGACTAAGATTGAAGGCTTTCTTTTGCTACTGCTTGCTAAACAACCGAGGGCCATGGTTTTAAATTGCGGACCGCATCACCTGATGCGGCCGCAATATTGCGGTTGCGGTAGTGTCCACATCCGCATCAGGCTGCTATTGCGGTGTGATTGTATATCACACTAAAAACCGCATCAAAACGCCGCAACGGCCACATTTTCCCGCATCGGACCGCATCAACCCGCAACAATAGATAAAATGTGAAATCTATTACATATAATAAAGTATACTATTTTATGTTGATAAAAATAAATTCACACGCAACGATCGCAATCCGCATCGCAACAGCCGCAATAGCCGCAATCGCAATAACTGCAACCGCAACCGCATCCGCAGCCGCAACCGCAATTTAAAACCATGACCGAGGCTCAAATAATCAATGTCAAAGAGATGCTTTGGCAAAATCGTGCTGCCACCACAAGCAGACTTGGACATCAGTAGGCTCTGCAAACACCAGATTCCTCGAGTCTCCGCCAATATGTTAACTTAGAGAACAGAGGCACTGAAAAACTTATGTTTTATTGATTGATACAATTTTTAAAATAACAAGGATTGCAACAGCTAAATAGAACTGAGACCCACTAACAATATATTCCTAAAATTCAGAACCCACTACTAACTCAAACAAATATCCCTAAAAACTAGGACAAACTCAAAACAAATCAGTTACAAACATAAATAAATTAATATTTCTAATATTCTCCCTTAAACTGAAAGTTTTCAAACATTAAGTTTATCACACACGCCCAACAATGCCCTGAGTTTCTGAAATGTAACCACCCTCAATGGCTTTGTCATTATATCAGCAATTTGATCTTCACCTTTGCAGTAGTGAAGTTCAATTACTCCATCCTTTGTGAGATTCTGGATAAAATGAAATTTCACGTCTATGTGCTTGCTTCTCTCATGTAAAACAGGATTTTTGGACAATTTGATAGCTGAACTGTTGTCGCAGTAAATTGCAGTAGCATCAACTTCCCTTTCCTGCACAAAATTCAGCCCTTCAAGAATCCTCCTAAGCCAAATTGCTTGGCAAGCACACGCTGTTGCAGCAACATATTCTGCTTCGGTAGTTGATAGAGTGACTATCTCTTATTTCTTTGAAGACCATGAGATGTCTCCAGAACCCAGCATAAAGACATAGCCAGAAGTACTCTTTCTATCGTCAATATCTCCAACATAATCACTATCTGTATAGCTAATCAAATCTGTTTTTTCTCCCTTCTTGTAAAAAATTCCAAAACTAGCAGTACCTGGCAAATACCTAAGAACTCTCTTTGCAGCCAAGAGATGACTCTCCTTAGGATTTTCCATATACCTGCTGATTAAATTTACATCATACATAATATCAGGCCTTGTTCCTATTAGATACATCAGGCTCCCCACAATTTGCTTGTAAAGATGGCTGTCAACGTTCCTTTCATCCGGATTTCGAACAAGCTTCAGCCCTACTTCAGTAGGTGTGGCAGCAGGATTGCATTTTGACATCTGGAATCTCTCTAAAATTTCTTTCACATATTTCTTTTGTGAGATAAAAATCCCAGCTGCAGACTGCACCACTTCAATGCCTAAAATATAGTGCATTTTGCCAAGATCAGACATGTCGAATTCCAACATCTTACATTGCTTGAACCTTTCAAACATTCTGAGATCATTTCCAGTATATATCAAATCATCCACATACAAGCACACAATCACCAATTTTCTTCCTTCCCCACTTTTCACAAAAAGTGTGTGTTCAACATGACATTTTTGAAAGTCTTCCTTAAGGAAATAAGCTTCAATTCTGCTATACCAAGCACACGACACTTGTTTTAATCCATACAAAGCCTTATTTAGTCTATAGACTTTGGCCTCACATCCAAACTTCATGTATCCAGGAGGTTGATCAATGAACACCTGCTTTTTCAGATCACCATGTAAAAATGCTGATTTTACATCCAATTGGAAGATGGGCCATGAGTTTTGTGCAGCTAAAGCAACCACCATTCTAATTGTATCATGTCTTGCAACTGGAGAAAATATTTCAGTATAATCCACCCAAACTCTTGCTTGTAACCTTTAGTGACAAGTCGTGCCTTGTACTTGTCAACTTCTCCATCTTCCTTGAATTTTGTCTTATACACCCATTTCACACCAATTATCTTTTGCCCTTGTGGAAGATCAACCAACTCCCAAGTGTTGTTCTTCTCAATAGAAGAAATTTCTTCATCCATTGCTTTTTTCCACTTTGGTTCCTTAATAGCTTCTTCAAAGACCATGGGATCACAATCCGTAAAAAATGCAAAGTGTGTGAGTTGACCTTCTGATTGATTTATTCCAGTCACCTCATAATCAATCATCCAACCAGGCCTTCTTTTATCACGCCGAGGACGAGTATCTGAAGTTGATGTTGTTGGTGAGCCAAGAATATGCACAGAAATATCAGCTGCTGGTTCTGCGGGCTGCTGTTGCATTGTGGGCTGGTGCTGCACACTTGAAGTTTCAGGCTGCTCATCTTGAATTTCATCAAAATCCATCAGTTTCTCTTGATGCACAACAACACTATTATTCTCTGCCCAAAAATTTTGTTCATCAAATATCACATCACGATTAATTATAATCTTCTTAGTGATAGGATTATAAAGCTTATATGCTTTTGACTGATCACTAACACCAAGAAAAATACACTTCACCCCCTTGTCTTCATGTTTTGTTCTTCTCTGATCTGGTACATGAGCATAGGCAATACACCCAAAAATTCTGAAGTGATTGACAAATGGTTTGTTTCCACCCCATGCCTCCTCAGGAGTCATGTTTTGAACAGAAAAAGTCAGACTTCTATTCAAAATGTGGACGCTCCAATTCACTGCTTCGGGCCAAAAAGTTTTAGAGATTCCACTTCTGTTTAGCAAACTTCGGACCATGTTCATAATAGTGTGATTTTTCTGCTCGCAAACACCATTTTGCTGAGGTGAATATGCTGCTGTAAGTTGCCTTTGAATTCCATGATTCTCGCAAAACTTTACGAATTCATGCGACGTATACTCTCCACCACGATCTGTACGCAGAACTGTAATCACGCAGCCACTTTCCTTTTCAACAGACACTTTAAATGTCTTGAAAACATCAAATGCTTCAGATTTTTCTTTCAAAAACTAAACCCATGTCTTCCTACTGTAACCGTCAATGAAGGTAATGAAGTACCATTTATCTCCATTCGAGATTGGATTTAGAGGGCCACAGATGTCCGAATGAACCACCTCTAGCACTTTCTTGGCTCTGATGGATTTTCCAGATGGAAAAGAGTCTCGGTGCTGCTTGCTGACAACACAATCTTCACAAATCTGAGTTGGAGGTGCGATTTCCGGAAGGCCTATCACCATATTTTTCTGCTGCAACGTTTTCAATCCTAAAAAATTTAGATGCTGTTGTACCCTAAATTTTTACCCTTAGATGTCATCCAGTTTTTGTGCATCTTAGGAGCATCTTTGCATTGTTTGAGCTAACCCATATCTTGTAGTTTGTTTCTTTGTGTTCAAATTAGGTTTACATATCACCATGAAGCTCCACAAGTTGTTTGAAGCAAGTCAAGCCAACAGAAGACCTCCAGTGCAAGGACTTTGGAATTAGGGTTTGCTCTGAAGAAAATCACTGAGAATTTGGCTCTATCAAGTCAAGATTTGTGTGGTTCACTTACCATTTAAGGTCATCTACCTCCAAGAGACATCATTCAACAAGAATCCAAGATCTATGGTTCCTCAACAAGTGAAGTTTGAGCCTCAGCCTCACTGCACCTCCATATTAGGGTTTCTGTGACACTTATTAGCCAACAACTTTGATTCTTCATCAAGATGGATTCCCAAACCCTAATCTTTTGGAATTTTGGTGCAAATGAAGTATTATTGGTTTTAATCATCATATAATGTCTCATGAGGTATACAAGTATCCATATCAAGTTTCATGAGTTTTCTTGCAAGAGAAGTAGGGTTTTGACCAAGAAAGGTGTCATTTATGATATTTTTCCCCTAATAGCATATTTTGAAATGACCATAACTCCTAAACCACACACCCAATGGGAGTGACTCAAAGCTCATTGGAAGGATCTTTCCAAGATCTTCAATTTGTTCTATATGACTTTTTGTCTAAAAATGCTTGGTTTTTGAGTTATGAAGCTTACAAGATATTTTGACCAACACTTAGAATTTTTTTCAGCACTTTTCATCACTCTTTTTCTCCACTTTAACCCAACTTTTCACCCATTTCCATTTGGATTCAAGACTTGGGTCCCAAATGAAAGTTGTAGAGCATGATGAGAGCTTTCCAACCATATGTGGAACATCTCAATGGGATAAGCGATTCTCAAGTTATGAATTTTCAAAGAAGGGCACTTGAAGTTGTCAAAATTCTAACTTAGAAATTTTTCTAAGTCTCATTTTGGCAGTTTTGGGCACACGATTTGCAAGGAATTTTTCTACCAATACAAAGCATTATTTCAACTACTTTCCAACGTCAACATTGAAATATTATGCAAGGACTTTCATTTGAACCCAAGAGCATGAAATTTGGATCACCAAGTTGAGAGATATCATGTGTGGAATATGGCCATACGAAAATGGTTTTGGCACCAAGAACACATCAATTGTGAATTTGAATTTCTTTCCCTCTCTCCAAGTACGTTCTGCAGACACTCAACATACCTTTTCCAACTTCACTTCACCCCTAAAGTACGCTGCAAAGTGACTTTCTTTTGTACTATCATGTTAACATTTACCAGCCACCACAAACCATTCCCTCGTGTACATCCCTAACCCACCAGACACAAGCCAAAATACCCTACACTTTCTGACATAGTGGCATCAAAAAGAACTTCACGTGGCTCCATGGTATTATGATCAGAACAACCACACTTTTGAAATCCTCCCACGATCTTTCTCTCCAAGACAAACTCTTGGTACATTGGATATTTACACCCATGGACCAGCTGAGCTCCCTATAAAAAGACCCCTTCTCCTCTTAATTTCTCACCAACAACAAGCACTAAAACACTCTAAACTTGTTTTCTGAAAGAGCACACGAGAGTCAGCTAGGAAGGAGAAGAAGTTCTTGCAACTTGCTTGGAAAAGAGGTAAGTCTCTCAAACTCTCATTTACCATGTTCAGCATACTATGTTAATTGCATTACATATGTTAGATCATCTTTACTATTGCCTTAATGTTTAAAATGCTTGGTATGTATCTTGTTATGGTAGCATCATGTTAGGTTTGTTTTGGAAAAGCTCTGACTATTCAATATTAAACCTAATAGTTTAAACCTATATCACGTGTGCTTGTGTTGAACATGTTGTCTAGTTTGGTTATGAAGTTTGTATGGTTGGAGTTAATGTTTTACATGATCATATGTTGCTTCTATTTATTTTGGAATGTTATCGTGAAATACCAGCTATCGTTTCACGATACTTAATGTGTGTCAACTTTTATTTTTACATGTTGTTGATGTTTTTATGGATGTTGTATGGCTTGAGTTGTGGAGAGTTCTATATGGAAGGTGATGTTGAAGCAAGCAATTGGTCATCTCTCTTTTTATATCTTTAAAACTGAACCTATATGTGCATGATATTCGTGGTACGGTTTTGATGTTGCCTTTGTTTATGATATGTGTTATATATGTGTTTGCAATACATGCTGGTTTGATACGTTCATTGTATGCATGATCATGATCGATATCATCCTTATAAGTGGTACAATGGTGTGTGGTTGATGATTTGAGTTACTTTGTTATTACATTGCCATCTAGTTTTGTATGTATGAGCTTTTGGCTATTCATTTTATATAACATATGTGTGATGTGAAATGCTTTTTGCGTGAGTTGTATTGTTTTACAATGCATAATGTGTTAGCTTCTTTGATATCACTTCTAAGGTTGTTTTTTATAAGTTGAGTTTAGATATGAGTGATTATCCTTTGCATTATATGATTCACTTGGATTCATGTGATACTATCTTTAAATGTCTTAACTTTAGGTTCTGTTTGAATGATGATTCTGGTATGGTTCATTCACAGTTCATGATTGCATTTTAAATGATGATTGCTTTTGTTTTCTACTCACCGTGTCTATACTTTGAGCGTTGTTTGAGATGATAACTTGATGGTTCGTTTCTAATTCCATTGAGTTTCAACTTTTGTATTTGTTTATGTTGATGGGATTTCAGTAAGTAAAGTTTAGTATGTTACATGTCTATGGATCAAGTTTGAAACAAGTATGTGGTTCTGATTTCAAAACAGAAGTGTTTTTAAAAAAAAAATGATTTCAGTTTGGTACCTTGAGTTTCATATGATTTTTCTTCATGACATAATCACCTTCTTATTCAGCTTATGGCTTCATTACGTTCTACCTGTAGAGTGCTCCACTTTGGTATTTTACTTCATGTTGTTTGGTTGAGATTTGGTTGATTTAGGATGGATTGAAATTGAATACTTGTTTTGATGTTTTAATTTGGAATATGATAACAGTGGTGTTGCATGTTTCACTAATTGCCATGCTTGATCTTGATTGGCTGAACTTGGTTTTTGTCTTGTACTGCATTAACAACATGACCAGTTACCATGTTACTACATGTTCACGCGTGTTGCTTTTATTCAATATATTTCAATGTTTTATTTGGTTTATAATTTAATTGAAGCATGTTATAAACGGATGAAACACGCCGTCCCAACGGTCACACACATGCACTTATCTCGCCTATCACTTGCCATGCCTGGGTTCGATCCTTGGATCAACCCTTTTGCTTTTTCTTTCTATTTTTCGCCTGTGCTTATTCCCATCCTCTCCTGGGCCTTGCGCCTTTTGTTATCCACACCCCCAGTTTTGGACCAATTTTATTTCTTCTTGTTTTTTAACTGAACCAAGTTACTCATGCCCCCCCCCCCCCTTGCGTGTTTTGTCTTTTTTATTTTGAATCTCTTCTATCATATTTATTTTTGCTATTAATTTCAGTTTAATTATTTATGTGGTTAATTAATATGTTTCCTAATTGTTAATTATATTGTTAATTGCTAATTATTTTATTAGCTTTTAATTTTAATTGTCAATTATATCTTAAATGTATTGTTAATTCTAATTGTGCTAATTGTTATTCTCAATCATGTTAATTTTAAATTACCAATTTGTGTCTTAATTTTGAAATTGTCACTTTGTATTTCTAATGTATGGTTAAATGTTAACTTCTAATTGTTATTTATCCATATGTGGTTAAATTTTAAATTACCTTATGTGTTGTAATTGTTAATTTTAATTGTGCTGTCAATTAATTATCAATTTTGGATTGATTATTAGCATCATTTGTAAATCATCTTGAAGTGTTATTTCACTAATGACTTGTTTAATTCTTGAATTAATCTATCCATGTTGACTTGTCATATCCTTGACTTTTATATGAATGCTTTTTTTTTCTTTTATTGTCCAACTTAATATCATTCTATATGTTTGTCTTTCTAAAGATTGAAACATATTGATATGTCTTTGTTTACATGTTTCTATAATAATCATGTTCATCTTATCCATACTTTATCATGAAACATATTGCCATCCTTATGCTTATGTTGCTTTCATTATATTATCTTATATCATGTTTTATCTCATATCATGTCTTTATCTATTGTTATATTATCAACTGTTTTTCCCCTATTCCAAAGGAATGTGATTAATGTTGACTCATAAAGTCATAGCCCCCATCTTAACCTAAGTAACCTCTTAGGAGAAAACTTTATTTCTTGGCTTAATCGAGAGCCATAGAAATTATAACTAGCCTTAGGAGAGAGTTCTTAAACTCTTAGTGATATTCATCCTAATGAATTTATCACTTTCCCCTACTGACTAAAACATAACATAGGTCCATCACAACTAGATTTAGAGAGTTCTTAAACTCTACAATGAGCTTGTACTCATTTCCCCTATGAATATTGACCACAGTCAACAGTTCAGTAGAAGTAGAACTACGCATACTCTGATTCTATTCCCGAGGATACGTAGGCGTAAAGTGCGATGCTTTATCGAGTATACTTAGATACTAACCCCTAGGGTTTCAACCTTTAGCATAGAACCTTTAGCAAACATAAGATAACATTAAAATAAGAGGTTCCCGTAGAGTACTACGGACGTTTAGGGTGCTAATACCTTCCCTAGGCGTAACCAACCCCCGAACCTTAGATCTCTTCCCCTTAGGTTTTTTCTAACGATCTTGAACCTTTCCTTTGGATAAATCAAAGTCGGTTGTAAAAGAAATATGATGCAAATTAATTAATAATTTGTTATCCGATTTTCACCGTAACAGAAATGGCGACTTCACTGGGGATCGGTTAGACCTATTGCTGGTCCTTTCCTAAGAGGGTTAAGCCTAACTTTGTTTTATGTTATTCATGTTTGCTTATCTACTTGTATGATTGCCTGTATGTCATATCTGCTTGCATGCTTGTATATCTGTTGTATGTTTGATATTATCCTGTTTGGTTTGGGTTGACATGATATCAGTGAGTGAGATAAGTCCTAACCCGGACTTGAGAGATCACATATGTTTAGGAACCATGGACATAGTCAAGGGAACCTCGAGGGAGAAATCCCAAAGGAGGGAACTTGAAGTCCACACTCAGTTGAGGCCCTCTCGGAAGTCGTATATGTTTAACGAGCAATCGTGAATGCGTTACTACTTTCGACCTAGGAGCCAGAGATACTGATGACCTTTAGTTACCCTTTTATCCCACTTGGCCTATTTAGGACGTAGTGCAAGGACTGTGAGGGAGCAATCCCAAATGGTTGCTACGCGATACTACACTCAGATGAGACTCTCTTGAGAATTTTATTGATCACCGAGCAATTGGAAAGTCGATAAAATCCGAAAGATGGGTTGTCGACTCTGGGAACTTTTTAGAACCTTGTCTGGCAGGTGAAAACCATAGTACATACCTATTGGGATGGGTAGACCATGGCTCCATTCATGAGACCTAAACCTAGGATTTGTATGTTTTGTTGTGTGTACATATGTTTGTGCTCGTGTGCTTTATGCATCTCTACATTCAAGCATTCCTAGCCCTTTGGTTTCGAGGAACTCAAATGTTTGTTTCCTTTTCAAAAGATCAATAGAGATCATGGATTTAAAAATAAACAAAATCTCTTCAATTTTCCCAAAAAATTTTTTTTTTTTGCAACTTGCCTTTGAGTTCCTCGAAACCATTTGGCTTGCATTGGCATCTCATTTGCATTTTTGCATGTGCATGTGCATTCTTCTTCGTCTTATTGTCGTCTTGTTCTAGCACCCGTCACCCTGATTTTCCGACTCGACAAGGATACCTAGCGCTTATTCAGGACAATGGCAACAATGAAGGAAATTCTGAAGGACCAGGAAAAGCTTAAAGAAGAGGTTAGAATCCTCAAGTGCCAGATGAATTGGGTTTTAGAAACTTTGCAAGCTCTAAGGGAAAAGGAGAATCACATCCACCCTATCATACCAACATTCAACGATCAAGCTTCCATTTATCAGCCAGTTTCTCAATCACCAATCTATCAACGAGCGCCCAACGCTCCTGCTTATCCACGACAAACTCAAGTTTCTCGTCAAAACATTCCAGATAAAAGACAGGGTGGTAGGCCTCTGATTCCTTCCATTCCTATGACGTATATAGCGTTATATCCTTCTTTGGTGCGACAGGGATTAATAACTACGAGGTCATCAGGCCCACCTCCTGATCCACTTCCATCTTCTTACAATCCCAGTGCTCACTGTGCATTCCATGAAGGTGCACCAGGCCATGATTTGGAAGGATGTTTTGCTTTATAGCATATTGTGAAAGATTTAGTGGAAAGAAATATTTTATCTTTCAAGGACCATCCTTCACCATCTCCTGAAGATTTCCCATACCAGCCAGCCTATGGTCTTGTTCCTGGGCTAGAATGTAATCGTCGTCAGGTGTCTACTAAAAGGGGGTTTCAGACCCCAGCGGATGATTCTCCTCGAGGTTCTCGAGGTCGAGATAAGAAGAAGGGTGCTGCCAAAAGAGGAAAATTTAATCACCAGCCTATCCCTGTACCATTGAGCAAACTCTTCCCACTGCTGATGAAGAACAAGTTGGTGACTCCTCGACTTCACAACCCTGTACCCGGACCTTGGTACAATCCAAACCTAACTTGTGAATTCCATAAGGGAGCCGAAGGGCATGACTTGGATGGTTGCCGAGCTTTGGAGCATACTGTGCAAAATCTGATCCATAACAAAGATTTAATCTTCGGAGAAGATTGCCCAAAGATTAAATGCAAATTCCATACCGGAACAATGGGGCACCCCATCGAAGAATGCAAAGAGTTTGAAGCAAAATTGCTAAGTCTACTAAGGATGCTGAAACCTCATGAAGGCACGTCAGATACTAAAGACTCAACTCATGAAGCAAAAGTTAAAGGACCTGCAAGGCCTCTCAAAGTACGATACCATAAGGAACAAGTGATTGGTGGTGAAGACTTTTTTCCGTTTGGACCCGGAAACTGAAATCGTTGGTTGGCTATGTTTTGTATTTCAGTTGTTTTTCCTTTAATTGTATTGATATTTGCTTATGAACTTTGTTGTACCGTTAAATTGGCAACATTAATGAAATATTTATGCATCTTTTGGTTAAGTCCATTCGTTTCACTCATTTATTCTCGTGTTTAAATATATATCTTTTTCCCCCCTTTTTTTCAAACTTTTGTTAAAGCAAGGATTAGGGAGGATGATGAAAACCTCATGTTCATAATTGTTGTGGTATACTTTCAAATTAACCTCGCCGAGGATGTAAGGCATTGTTTCGCAATTCCTGATCCCTTGTTAAACCCTTTCGAGCCTAGAAGTAGGAGTTTCCTTCCTTTACACAAAAATCTTAAATTTCAACCTTGGGGCAGGGTAGTTCTCAGTTTAACTCGGTTATGCATTCAAACACGAGCGATTCCCATAAGGCGCCAGTCAGCTTTCAAATCAAGTGATTTCCTATTTTTGGAGATTTGAACGTATGTCTTGAGTTGATTGAGCGTAGGATTTGAGCCTTCATCCTTTGTTTCATAAACCATGAACCATACCACATTACAACCCCTAAAAAGACCTAATTGAGGTAAGGTTGTTTTGAAGGGCATGCTACAGCAAGGTTGGGTAACCTGACTCCTAATAATCTTTGCTATTTCGCGTGTGTTGATAACTTCTTCTGGCATTTCATAAATGATCAGATCCACCTTTGTTCTTGATTTAATCAATCAGCGTGTGCTTCCATCAAAAGCTTTATTTTTTTTAAACCTTGCATGATTTTTGCATAATTTTGCCAATTTTAACGAACAACACTTGTTTGCAATACCATTCGATATCAAGGAATCCCAACAAACACGGTCAGTCAGGGAATTGAACTTGATAAACGAAATATGGCTCAATCAGGGGCAACCAAGTGTGAGTTGACAAATCAGAGGCAGAATTCAGCAATATTGGGGCAAATATTCTTGAGATCATCTTATGACAAGTTTTGTCTTCAGTAACTCATCAGCAGGGGCAAATCCGTTCCCCAATAATTTCTACTAAGGTTTGAGTATCTCGAATATAACTGAACAGAAACAGCTACGTCAAGATTCAAGTTGGAAGATATTGAATCATCTGGTATTTCATTTTCTTCTGTAAAATTCTTTTGATTATTCAAGTTGGAAGATATTGAAGTATCTGATTATTTCAAGTCTTCCGTAAAATTGCTTTTGATTATTCAAGTTGGAAGATATTGAAGTATCTGGTATTTCAATCCTTCTGTAAAATTCTTTTGATTATTCATCCCCTAATCTGGGGTAGTTATGCCGAGATCTCTCCAAGAGTTTGAAGATATTGAAACACCCTGTATGCCAATTCTTCTATAAAATCCTCTTGTTATCGTATAGACCATTTAGCCTGGGGCAGATGAGATTTGAAGATGGTAGTTATGCCAGTGGAATGCATAATTACTTTGTTAGATCCCCATCAAGTTGCTACATCAGCTGATTTTGACAAATGGATTTATTTTCCCCAATAAAGAAGAAGAACTTTCCCAATCTGCCCAACATTTGTCTAAGCTAGGTTATCACCTTTGAGTACCAGACCCTAGCTCTTTACGCAGGAATCCCCAGAGAAGCTCAAGTTTTGCTACAACCAGATCTCTTAGTCACTAGAGTTGTTATTGGTCTTTGAATATAATGACTTCGTCATTTTCATCTGATTCTTGGAAGCTGAAAGTTTTAAGAAAACACAAAGATAAACCAAGTTTCACTCTGGAATTAAGACATTTTGGAATCAAGTTGTTACAGAAGAGGTAGAAGTACTGTTTTTTGGCATGGAGTTGCCCTCTCCAGTGAATAAGATTGCCCCGATTATCCTTGATGTTTGGGTTTCAGGGTGTTGGCTTGTGTTATCCTTTCTTCTTCCCTGTTTTGTGTCGCTCGCGTCGTTTCTAGCATATAGCTAAGCATATGCATCATACCCTAGCATCTTTGCATCCTTGTGCTTTGTTTTGCTTGTGGTCTTTTGTTGGTGTTTGCCTTTATTTCCCCAGGGACGTAAACACATTCCCGGTTTGCTTTGTGTCGTGCTTGTTCGGTCTTAACCTTTGCGCGCCAGATTCGAATCTTTAAAACCTTTTGCTGTTTCCTAAGAAATTTAGCTTTAAGAATTTTGGAAGACTGTTCTCGTTTAATCGTGTCAAACTTGAACTTGGACTTTGTTTGAATCGTGTCAAGCATTGTCTTATGTGTTCTTGTTTGAATCGTGTCAAACTTGAACTTGGACTTTGTTTGAATCGTGTCAAGCATTGTCTTATGTGTTCTTGTTTGAATCGTGTCAAACTTGAACTTGGACTTTGTTTGAATCGTGTCAAGCATTATCTTATGTGTTCTTGTTTGAATCGTGTCAAACTTGAACATGGACTTTGTTTGAATCGTGTCAAGCATTGTCTTATGTGTTCTCGTTTGAATCGTGTCAAACTTGAACTTGGACTTTGTTTGAATCGTGTCAAGCATTGTCTTATGTGTTCTTGTTTGAATCGTGTCAAACTTGAACTTGGACTTTGTTTGAATCGTGTCAAGAATTGTCTTATGTGTTCTTGTTTGAATCGTGTCAAACTTGAACTTGGACTTTGTTTGAATCGTGTCAAGCATTGTCTTATGTGTTCTTGTTTGAATCGTGTTAAACTTGAACTTGGACTTTGTTTGAATCGTGTCAAGCATTGTCTTATGTGTTCTTGTTTGAATCGTGTCAAACTTGAACTTGTACTTTGTTTGAATCGCACTAAGCATTGTCTTATGTGTTCTTGTTTGAATCGTGTAAAACTTGAACTTGGACTTTGTTTGAATTGTGTCAAGCATTGTCTTATGTGCTCTTGTTTGAATCGTGTTAAACTTGAAATTGGACTTTGTTTGAATCGTGTCAAGCATTCTCTTATGTGTTCTTGTTTGAATCATGTCAAACTTGAACTTGGACTTTGTTTGAATCGTGTCAAGCATTGTCTTATGTGTTCTTGTTTGAATCGTGTCAAACTTGAACTTGGACTTTGTTTGAATCGTGTCAAGCATTTCCTTATGTGTTCTCGTTTGAATCATGTCAAACTTGAACTTAGACTTTGTTTGAATCGTGTCAAGCATTGTCTAATGTGTTCTTGTTTGAATCGTGTCAAACTTAATCTTGGATTTTGTTTGAATCGTGTCAAGCATTGTATTATGTGTTCTTGTTTGAATCGTGTCAAACTAGAACTTGGACTTTGTTTAAATTGTGTTAAGCATTGTCTTATGTGTTCTTGTTTGAATCATGTCAAACTTGAACTTGGACTTTGTTTGAATCGTGTCAAGCATTGTCTTATGTGTTCTTATTTGAATCGTGTCAAACTTGAACTCGGACTTTGTTTGAATCGTGGCAAGCATTATCTTATGTGTTCTTGCTTGAATCGTGTCAAACTTGAACTTGGACTTTGTTTGAATCGTGTCAATCATTGTCTTATGTGTTCTTGTTTAAATCGTGTCAAACTTGAACTTGGACTTTGTTTGAATCGTGTCAAACATTGTCTTATGTGTTCTCGTTTGAATCGTGTCAAACTTGAACATGGACTTTGTTTGAATCGTGTCAAGCATTGTCTTGTGTATTCTTGTTTGAATCGTGTCAAACTTGAACTTGGACTTTGTTTGAGTCGTGTCAAGCATTGTCTTCTTAAACTTGTTCTTGTTTGAATCGTGTCAAACCTGAACGGAGTCTTTGTTCGAATCATGTCGGACACTGACTTTTGTTTTAAAACCGTTCTTGTTCGAATCGTGTCGAACTTGAAGTGGGACATTGTTTGAATCGTGTCAAGCACTGTCTTTTGTTTTAAAGCTGTTCTTGTTTGAATCGTGTCAGACATTGAACCCTTATCTTGTTTCTTTTTTGAAAATTGCTTTAAGCTAAGTTTCTTGGAACAAATTTCTTCAACCTTAAGACTCCTAGCTGGTGCGCAGGGTTTGTCTTTGTCTTCCTGGCTTTTCTTGAAGATCCCATTTTGAACTCTTCAGTATAGATCTCCAGGAAGTCTTTGTTTGGTTGTTTGTCTCCTTTGGACTGATCCCTAGTGATCAGGTCTCTCTTTCTGGTTTCATGCCTAGGAAGAGTGTGGGTTTGTTTTGTCCCCAGTAGTCTATCTCCACGAATCCTTCCCCAGTGGAGATTGTCTGTGCTCTCTTCCCCAATGTGTCTCTTTCGTTGGTTAGCCTGTATCCCCAGTGAGTTTTTATCAGGGATACTAGCTTTCGCCTTTCCCTGGTGAAGCTTTTCTTGTGTGCTTGCTTTCTGTCGTCCTCTGGTGTCTGGTCTGTCTGCATCTTTTGCATTCTTCCTGGCATCATATCATCATTTATAGAAGTTCATGGCATGTCACCATTTGCATGTCTGTCGCTTGTCCTTAGCATTTGCATTCAATCTAAGGGCAACATTTTTGGTTTGCTATATTTAAATACCGTTCACCTTGATGCCCCTGGAATCTCTGTTCCTCGTGCCATCTAGTGAAGCTATTTAAGTAGGGGCAACTGTTGTACCCTAGATTTTTAGCGTTAGATGTCATCCAGTTTTTGTGCATCTTAGGAGCATCTCTGCATTGTTTGAGCTAACCCATATCTTGTAGTTTGTTTCTTTGTGTTCAAATTAGGTTTACATATCACCATGAAGCTCCACAAGTTGTTTGAAGCAAGTCAAGCCAACAGAAGACCTCCAGTGCAAGGACTTTGGAATTAGGGTTTGCTCTGAAGAAAATCACTGAGAATTTGGCTCTATCAAGTCAAGATTTGTGTGGTTCACTTACCATTTAAGGTCATCTACCTCCAACAGACATCATTCAACAAGAATCCAAGATCTATGGTTCCTCAACAAGTGAAGTTTGAGCCTCAGCCTCACTGCACCTCCATATTAGGGTTTCTGTGACACTTATCAGCCAACAACTTTGATTCTTCATCAAGATGGATTCCCAAACCCTAATCTTTTGGAATTTTGGTTCAAATGAATTATTATTGGTTTTAATCATCATATAATTTCTCATGAGGTATACAAGTATCCACATCAAGTTTCATGAGTTTTCTTGCAAGAGAAGTAGGGTTTTGACCAAGAAGGTGTCATTTATGAGATTTTTCCCCTAATAGCATATTTTGAAATGACCATAACTCCTAAACCACACACCCAATGGGAGTGACTCAAAGCTCATTGGAAGGCTCTTTCCAAGATCTTCAATTTGTTCTGTAGGACTTTTTGTCTAAAAATGCTTGGTTTTTGAGTTATGAAGCTTGCAAGATATTTTGACCAACACTTAGATTTTTTTTCAGCACTTTTCATCACTCTTTTTCTCCACTTTAACCCAACTTTTCCCCCATTTCCATTTGGATTCAAGACTTAGGTCCCAAATGAAAGTTGTAGAGCATGATGAGAGCTTTCCAACCATATGTGGAACATCTCAATGGGATAAGCCATTCTCAAGTTATGAATTTTCAAAGAAGGGCACTTGAAGTTGTCAAAATTCAAACTTAGAAATTTTTCTAAGTCTCATTTTGGCAGTTTTCGGCACACGATTTGCAAGGCATTTTTCTACCAATACAAAGCATTATTTCAACTACTTTCCAACGTCAACATTGAAGTATTATGCAAGGACTTTCATTTGAACCCAAGAGCATGAAATTTGGATCACCAAGTTGAGAGATATCATGTGTGGAATATGGCCATACGAAAATGGTTTTGGCACCAGGAACACATTAATTGTGAATTTGAATTTCTTTCCCTCTCTCCAAGTGCGTTCTGCAGACACTCAACATACCTTTTCCAACTTCACTTCACCCCTAAAGTACGCTGCAAAGTGCCTTTCTTTTGTACTATCATGTTAACATTTACAAGCCACCACAAACCATTCCCTCGTGTACATCCTTAACCCACCAGACACAAGCCAAAACACCCTACACTTTCTGACCTAGCGGCATCAAAAAGAACTTCACGTGGCTCCATGGTATTATGACCAGAACAACCACACTTTTGAAATCCTCCCACGATCTTTCTCTCCAAGACAAACTCTTGGTACATTGGATATTTACACCCATGGACCAGCTGAGCTCCCTATAAAAGGACCCCTTCTCCTCTTAATTTCTCACCAACAACAAGCACTAAAACACTCTAAACTTGTTTTCTGAAAGAGCACACGAGAGTCAGCTAGGAAGGAGAAAAAGTTCTTGCAACTTGCTTGGAAAAGAGGTAAGTCTCTCAAACTCTCATTTACCATGTTCAGCATACTATGTTAATTGCATTACAATGTTAGATCATCTTTACTATTGCCTTAATGTTTAAAATGCTTGGTATGTATCTTGTTATGGTAGCATCATGTTAGGTTTATTTTGGAAAAGCTCTGACTATTCAATATTAAACCTAATAGTTTAAACCTATATCACATGTGCTTGTGTTGAACATGTTGGCTAGTTTGGTTATGAAGTTTGTATGGTTGGAGTTAATGTTTTACATGATCATATGTTGCTTCTGTTTATTTTGGAATGTTATCGTGAAATACCAGCTATCGTTTCACGATACTTAATGTGTGTCAACTTTTATTTTTACATGCTGTTGATGTTTTTATGGATGTTGTATGGCTTAAGTTGTGGAGAGTTCTATATGGAAGGTGATGTTGAAGCAAGCAGTTGGTCGTCTCTCTTTTTATATCTTTAAAACTGAACCTATATGTGCATGATATTCGTGATACGGTTTTGATGTTGCTTTTGTTTATGATATGTGTTAAATATGTGTTTGCAATACATGCTGGTTTGATACGTTCATTATATGCATGATCATGATCCATATCAGCTTTATAAGTGGTACAATGGTGTGTGGTTGATGATTTAAATTACTTTGTTATTACATTGCCATCTAGTTTTGTATGTATGAGCTTTTGGCTATTCATTTTATATAACATGTGTGTGATGTGAAATGCTTTTTGCGTGAGTTGTGTTGTCTTACAATGCATAATGTGTTAGCTTCTTTGATATCACTGCTAAGGTTGTTTTTTATAAGTTGAGTTTAGATATGAGTGATTATCTTTTGCATTATATGATTGACTTGGATTCATGTGATACTATCTTTAAATGTCTTAACTTTAGGTTCTGTTTGAATGATGATTCTGGTATGGTTCATTCACAGTTCATGATTGCATTTTAAATGATGATTGCTTTTGTTTTCTACTCACCGTGTCTATACTTTGAGTGTTGTTTGAGATGATAACTTGATGGCATGCTGGCATGATGGTTCGTTTCTAATTCCATAGAGTTTCAACTTTTGAATTTGTTTATGTTGATGGGATTTCAGTAAGTAAAGTTTAGTATGTTACATGTCTATGGATCAAGTTTGAAACAAGTATGTGGTTCTGATTTGAAAACAGAAGTGTTTTTTTAAAAAAACTGATTTCAGTTTGGTACCTTGAGTTTCATCTAATTTTTCTTCATGACATAATCACCTTCTTATTCAGCTTATGGCTTCATTACGTTCTACCTGTAGAGTGCTCCACTTTGGTATTTTACTTCATGTTGTTTGGTTGAGATTTGGTTGATTTAGGATGGATTGAAATTGAATACTTGTTTTGATGTTTTAATTTGGAATACGATAGCAGTGGTGTTGCATGTTTTCACTAATTGCCATGCTTGATCATGATTGGCTGAACTTGGTTTTTGTCTTGTACTGCATTAATAACATGACCAGTTACCATGTTACTACATGTTCACGCGTGTTGCTTTTATTCAATATATTTCAATGTTTTATTTGGTTTATAATTTAATTGAAGCATGTTATAAACGGATGAAACACGCCGTCCCACCGGTCACACACATGCACTTATCTCGCCTATCACTTGCCATGCCTGGGTTCGATCCTTGGATCAACCCTTTTGCTTTTTCTTTCTATTTTTCACCTGTGCTTATTCCCATCCTCTCCTGGGCCTTGCACCTTTTGTTATTCACACCCCCAGTTTTGGCCCAATTTCATTTCTTCTTGTTTTTTAACTGAACCAAGTTACTCATGCACCCCCCCTTGCGTGTTTTGTCTTTTTTATTTTGAATCTCTTCTATCTTATTTATTTTTTCTATTAATTTCAATTTAATTATTTATGTGGTTAATTAATATGTTTCCTAATTGTTAATTATATTGTTAATTGCTAATTGTTTTTTTAGCTTTTAATTTTAATTGTCAATTATATCTTAAATGTATTGTTAATTCTAATTGTGCCAATTGTTATTCTCAATCATGTTGTTAATTTTAAATTACCAATTTGTGTCTTAATTTTGAAATTGTCACATTGTATTTCTAATGTATGGTTAAATGTTAACTTCTAATTGTTATTTATCCTTATGTGGTTAAATTTTAAATTACCTTATGTGTTGTAATTGTTAATTTTAATTGTGTTGTCAATTAATTATCAATTTTGGATTGATTATTAGCATCATTTGTAAATCATCTTGAAGTGTTATTTCACTAATGGCTTGTTTAATTCTTGAATTAATCTATCCATGTTGACTTGTCATATCCTTGACTTTTATATGAATGCTTTTTTTTTTCTTTAATTGTCCAACTTAATATCATTCTATATGTTTGTCTTTCTAAAGATTGAAACATATTGATATGTCTTTGTTTACATGTTTCTATAATAATCATGTTCATCTTATCCATACTTTATCATGAAACATATTGCCATCCTTATGCTTATGTTGCTTTCATTATATTATCTTATATCATGTTTTATCTCATATCATGTCTTTATCTATTGTTATATTATCAATTGTTTTTCCCCTATTCCAAAGGAAGGTGATTAATGTTGAATCATAAAGTCATAGCCCCCATCTTAACCTAAGTAACCTCTTAGGAGAAAACTTTATTTCTTGGCTTAATCGAGAGCCATAGAAATTATAACTAGCCTTAGGAGAGAGTTCTTAAACTCTTAGTGATATTCATCCTAATGAATTTATCACTTTCCCCTACTGACTAAAACATAACATAGGTCCATCACAACGAGATTTAGAGAGTTCTTAAACTCTACAATGAGCTTGTACTCATTTCCCCTCTGAATATTGACCACAGTCAACAGTTCAGTAGAAGTAGAACTACGCATACTCTGATTCTATTCCCGAGGATACGTAGGCGTAAAGTGCGATGCTTTATCGAGTATACTTAGATACTAACCCCTAGGGTTTCAACCTTTAGCATAAAACCTTTAGCAAACATAAGATAACATTAAAACAAGAGGTTCCCGTAGAGTACTATGGACGTTTAGGGTGCTAATACCTTCCCTAGGCGTAACCAACCCCCGAACCTTAGATCTCTTCCCCTTAGGTTTTTTCTAACGATCTTCAACCTTTCCTTTGGATAAATCAAAGTCGGTTGTAAAAGAAATATGATGCAAATTAATTAATAGTTTGTTATCCGATTTTCACCGCAACAGATGCCAATAGCGAAAATGCCATAACCATGTTGAGTCTTGAATCTTTGCTGAGAAACAAGAACCGGTGGATCTGTGCAGATTTAACGGAAACAACCGATTATCTGTCATTTTAACTTGAGCAATCAACCCTAATTTTTCGTCTTGAACCCGACAAACACCATTCTTGATTAGAATCTCATACCCTTTTTCTTGAAGTTGTCCTAGGCTAATCAATTTGGTCTTCAATTCTGGGACAAAGAAGACATCAGAGATCTTGTGACTTTTATTTCCCTTGGCCTTGAAAATAATATTTCCCCTTCCAGCAACATTTATTTTGGAGTTGTCGCCGAACTTGACGGTACTCAGAAAAGACTCATCCAAATCTGAAATTATCGTCTTATCACCGCACATGTGATTGCTGCAGCTTGTATCCAAATACCACAGATTACCTGGAATTTCCTCGGTCACATTGCACACCATCAAGAGAGATTCCTCTTCTTCTCTTTCTGCAAAGTTGGTCTTTTCTCCATTTTGGCCATTCAAGTTGGTTCTACATTCATTCTGATAATGACCATATTTGTGACAGTGATTGCACTCATCATTAGATTTTGGACGATAATTGTTTGAATGATTACCTCCACCATAGCCACCTCGATCTCTTCCTCTTCATGAGTTGTCTAAATTCTGGTGGTTAGCTGGATTGTTACTATGGTTGCTGATACGACCATTATCACCTCTACTGTAACCACCTCGACCTCTTCCTCTGCCCCTACCTCGGCCTCCTCTAAAATTAGAGATGTTTGAATAAGTCGAGGCTTTAAGTGCTTGCTCCTCTTTGTCTTGTTTGATGATTTTATTCTCATGAACCAACAAGGAGCTTTGCAATTCATCAATCGTGACTGAATCAATATCTTTGGATTCTTCGATGGAGCAAACAACAAAATTAAACTTTGTTGTCATCGATCTAAGAATCTTCTCAATAATGGTCACATCCTCCATCTTGTCTCCATGAATTCTCATTTTATTGGCGATGATCATTGTTCTTCCAAAGAAATCTGTGACAGACTCATCCGACTTCATGCGTAACGTCTCAAATTCACTCCGTAGGGCTTGAAGCTGCACTCGTCTTGCCCTAGCGTTCCCTTGAAATTTCTTCTTCATTGAATCCCAAATCTGTTTGGAGGTTTCTTTGTTGAGAATCGTCTCCAAAGTTGCTCGATCTATGGCTTGAAATAAGTAGTTCTTGGCTTTAAGATCCTTGAGTCTCAATGCCTCAAATTCTGCCTTCTGCGTATCTGTTTGAACTGCTCCCTTCGCAGGCTCTGTAAACCCGGAGTCAACAAATTGCCAATAATCTTTGGATCTCAAGAAATTCTCCATTAACTTGCTCCAATGGTCATAATGGCCATCAAAACGAGGAATTGCAGCCTGCACAAAATTCTCATTGGAAGATGCCATCGATCAATTGATGTTTTCGCTCAAATCTCACTGTGTTTCACTCAAGTTTTTCTCTAAATTAACTTGCTCTTGATACCACTGTTAACTTAGAGGACAGAGGCACTGAAAAACTTCTGTTTTATTAATTGATGTGATTTTTAAAATAACAAGGATTGCAACTGCTAAATAGAATTGAGACCCACTAACAATATATTCCTAAAATTCAGCACCCACTACTAACTCAAACAAATATCCCTAAAAACTAGGACAAACTCAAAACAAATCAGTTACCAACATAAATAAATTAATATTTCTAATACAATAATCCAGAAACAAAATCCCGCGGTTGATGACGGATAGATATTAGTAGAGGTTTTTTTTATGATTGTCTCTAAGCTATGTCATGTAATACTAACATTATTTAGGTTTGTAGTTTACTCCATTCTATTGAGCTTTCTCATTCTCTAGCGTGCGTACCAAATAATTGCTTCCTTCAATTCCCCTTCTAAAAACAGGTTTTTGTCTCATAAACACTACAATTTAACTCAAAATATTAGTCAAAGTTGTAGAAAATTTCACAATATCACATGGACCTACTTTAAGTTCTGTAGTCGATATAAAAGTTATCATTTGACTTCGGCCATAAATATCAAAATTCCTCAGTTTAGACCACCCCCAAACATGTTTTAAATAGCGGTTGCGGCTGCGGATGCGGTTGCGGTTGCAGTTACTGCGATTGCGGCTGTTACGATGCGAATTGCGGTCGTTGCGGTGTGAATTTATTGTTATCAACATAAAATATTACACTTTATTATATGCAATAGATTTCACATTTTATCTATTATTGCAGGTTGATGCGGTCCGATGCGGGCAAATGCGGTCGTTGTCGTGTTATGATGTGGCTGTTGCGGTGTTATGATGCGGGATTTACAATCACACCGCAATTGCGGCCTGATGCGAATGCGGACACTACCGCAACCGCAATATTGCGGCCGCATCAAGTGATGCGGTCCGTAATTTAAAACCATGCCCCCAAATGTTTGATGTAGAACTAGGATATAATATAGATTTAGTCAAATCTTATTTATTTAGTACATGCTATTCCTTTTAAAATGTCAAAAGATTTTCTTGAAATAATTTAATTGAATTTTATTGATGGCTGTTAGCTTTAGTTTTTTATTATGTTTCGAATTTTTACATTATTTTCAACCATGGTTGCGCTATATGCAGTTATATACAATAGCATAACAAAGGTCATTTGGAAAGAGGTTATTGAGAGTGCTTATGGTGTGTTCCTATTGGTAATGACTTTCTAAAGTTAGTAGTACTTTTCAGCTTCTACATACATTACATCTCATACAAAGAATCTCAAGTTGCTGTAGTTTCTGTTATATCTAATGGTAATAATCAATAATCTCAAGTTTCTGTACCCTCCTATCCTTGTCCATGGGGAGCTTGTTGATCTTACTTTTTCCTTTGTTGGTTTTGTTGCAGTCATGTATGTTGGGATTTCAGGAGAGCTTGGAAGTACTCTTCTTTCTCTGATTTTTGGCTCCTTCTTGGGAAAAGAGTTTCGTGAAGATAGTATTGGTGAATATAATTCTTTAACTTCATTTTGTTTCTATTTTGGTTTTTGTCGTACCTCGAAAAATACGATCCTCGCGATGGACGCGGAAAAAACTGTTCGAAATAGAGTCGCCACCGAACTTTATTCATTCCAAGGAAGGAATAGGAAAATATCGATACAACCTTTAAAGGATAAGAAAATGGTCATCGCAACCAAATTTGAGTTCGGGAGTCGGTTACGCAAGAGGGAAGGTATTACCAACCTCTACGTCCGTTGTACTTAACGGGAACCTCTTGATTCGATTCGAGAGAAAAGTTAGGTTAGTTTGTTTGTTTTATTCTAAGGTAGATATTGCCTTCTAAGGGGGAAATTGGTGGTTTTTATTAGTGTGCTCGGCAAGGATTAGAACCCTTGGGCCTACGTATTCCCTCGTGCAATGGGAAAGTCAGAGAATTCGTAGTTCGTGGGACTAAGGTTTGTTAGTTCGTGTTTTTTAGGCGAACGAGAGTTTAATTCACATTCTAACTGCTAAACGTTGGCTTGTCTGCTCGTCAACGGAGGCTGAAGCACTAGTTCATATGCGTGGAAGAATGGACTAAACAATGTTCTTTTTGTGAAAAGTTATTTGAGTATGAATTAAGTGTATTAGAGATTTGATTGAGAAAAAGGTTTGATTTGGACGTGTTTTAGGCGAACGAGAGTTTAGGTTGCATTCTAACTGCTAAACATTGGCTTGTCTGCTCGCTAGGGGAGGCTGAAGCACGAGTTTATATGCGCGAAAGAATGACTTAAACAATGTTCTTTGAGTTGTGGATTAAGTGTATTGGGGTTTCAGTTGCGTGGGGAGTATTTGGTTTATTAAGTATTTTAGAGGAAAAACGACGACTATTCGATAAACGAGACGTCGACCTCGCAACCAATTAATCGGGGCATTACTGAGATGCTAGATCTCAACGACACCTTTTTCATTCTATTGATTATGAAATTGCTTGATAATAATTAAGTGTTTTAAGATGAAAGGTTGAATGATTAACAACCCAAAGGCGTGCCTCAAGAGCCATTCATTCGAAGATCCAAGGAATGCTAGACTCCAAAAATCTCCTTCTTTCGTTAGTTGATTAAGAAAGTGTTTGAAATAGGTTAAATTGGATTTGGTTACGAAAAGAAGTGAGGATCGATACTAGTCCCTAGGGGTGCTCCTAGTAACGAAACCTCGAGATGTGCAAGTGTGCGTGTGATGGCGAGGCAAAAGGCGCTCGACTTACGATTGGGCTCGATGGCGAATCGAGGACTAGTTTGGAAATGGTTTAGTTGAAAAGGTCGAAAGATTGAATGAATGACAACCCAAGTGGCGTGCCTCGAGAGCCATCCATTTGAAGACCCAAGGAATGCTAGATTCCAAGAATCTCCTCCTTTCGAAAGTTTGATTGAAAATAAAAGGTGACGACCTCGTCTTAATCAAGAACTCAAAAAAAGGTTCCATGATATTTAAGACCTTCATTGATCGAAAATGAAAAGAATATAGTGCAAAATAAAATGTGAAATAAAATCTAAGTTGAAGAAAAGTCTCATCTTAACCGACCAAATTTGGTTTTAGATGTTCATCGACCCATAAAAAATGAAAAGAATAAAATCGGTCTCGTCTTAATCAAGGTCTTTAATCTTAGATCGATAAGCTATGATTTTTTACTTTCATTGACCGATAAAAAATAAAAAAGGTAGCCTCATATAAATCAAGATTTTGAATCGATTGAAAGAAATCAACTAATCATGATTTTTGCTATATCATTGGCCCTAAATAAATGAGTAAAATTAAAAGAGCTAAAAATGGTTAAAACTAAAAAAAAATAGCAAGTGTTTTTGAAACCAAATACATTTAACACGAGTGGGAGTGTAAATATGAAAATAAGGGTATGGAATCACTTGGGCCCAAGGCCCATCACCTAACAACCAAAGCACGCTGCGAACCAAACAAAATTGGAGGTGGATGTGAGAAACGTATCCCAAACGGGCTCTAAGGCCCAAAATGCTTAAAACCACAAAAGTAAAAACCAAAAAAACCTACGGTCAATGTTCCACCGCCAGCCTACTCATCCAATCCCGTTAAACCCAAAACACCATCAGTTTTTATTCTATTCTTTAGAAACCAAAAACATGAAAAAACTGTGGAAAAAAAATAAAATAAAATGGAACAACAACACAAATCGTGAACGTACACGGCCATGGTGCTTCAACGACAACCAACCTTCTTGCGCAAAAAAAAACTCTCTCCTCCGATTCGTTTAAGGTAAGATTTTGGTTTTGTTTTTCTCTGGGTTCTGATTCAATCTCACTCTCTTCTCTTCTCGATCTGGTTTACCCTTCAAGTTTTGATCAGCTTTGTACGATTTGTTGCTGTTTTGCTTAATCTCTCTTCATCTCATAACTCTCTCTCTGTTTCGGTTTGGGTTTATGGGTTTGAATGGTTGTTGTTGCGGTTTTATGAATGGGAGTTTGGGTTGATTTATGTTTGTTCTTTTTGGTTGAAAGAGGTTGAAGGTTGACGGTTTAAGAGTGAGTGAGGAATCGTGGTTTACGGGTGAGATCAGATCCTGAAAGTTTGTGTTTGAAGGTTTGAGGATGAAGAAGGAATGGGGTAGTTCGTTGAATTTTGAAAAGGATTTGTGGTTGGTTGTTGACGAAATGCAGGAGAAGGGAATAAGGTAAGGTTAGTGTGTAAAGAAGGTACAAGATTGTTTTGTTTTGTGTGTGGAGAAGAGAGTAATGGGATGAATGGAATGAAATTAGTTGATTTTATGCGGTAGAGGGAGGCTTAACCGAGAGTGAAGGAGATTGGTTGAAGAGTGTTGAGGTTGAATAAAGGTTGAGTTAGACTTATAGATGGAGCAGGGTAACAATGGCTCAAACAAGCCCCCCACCCCCCCCCCCCCCCCCCCCCAAAAAAAACAAGTGAGAACAGGTCCTATTTTATAGTTGGGATTGAAGGGTGTTTTAGGAAGAAGTGAGAAGAAATAGTGAGCTGGAAATCTCTTTGTGGAAAGGTTTGCAAATCGATTTTGTGTGGGGCAGGTTGAAGGACCATTTCATATTGTAAAGGATGAAATGGCAAGGTGTGTATGCAGCGTGTGTATGAAGTTGGAGGGTGGTCAACAAAGGTTTTTCTTTTCTTGCGTTCTCATTCCTCTGCCCTTTGAATCTATTAACTCTCTCCTTTTAAAACCAAACCAAGCTTGTGGATTAAGTTTTCATTTCAACTTTGTTTTTGTCTTGTATTGTTGTGTTGTTGTTTTCACTGCTGCTGGTTCTGATGTTGTTGTTGGTTCGTACGACTATGCAGGTGTGTAACAGGTTAGGATGCAGGTTTTATTTTGGTATGTGCAAAATAATGCAGACCTGGCACTTGTTTTTGATGCAGGATTTGTGTAAGTTTTAGAGCAGGATGATGTGAAGTTGTGCGCATGGCCTCAGGCCTTTTTTTCTCTCTTTTTTGAGTTAAAAGATACTAATAATTTTTGTAGCATTTTGTGAATTCGGCTCATTGTAATGGAATTTGTACATGTGACTTGGATATTGAAACAAAAAAACATATTTCGGTTTTTTGGAATTGAATAAGGACTCTATTTGGAATTTGAAAAAAAAGAAATTGGATAAAAAAGAAAAAGGTTTAGAATTAGATATGAATGATGGTAAAAAAAAATAGATAAGAATGGATAATGAATTGGATGTTTGGAATATGGATTTTTGGATAAAGGAAAAAAATGGATTTGAAGTGGATTTAGGATAAATGGAGTTAAATTGGATATTGGATAGATTTGTAAAATGAGTTTAAAGAATGGAAATGGTTTATGGATTTAAAAATAGATTTTGACTAAAAATAAATTATGGAACGATGCTTATGGATAATTTGGACATGAAAATGGATATGTGAATTAGATAAATGGAAATGGTTTTGAAAAAAGGGAATAGATTAAAAAATGGATATTGGATAGAAAAGGTGAATGGTTTTTTTTTTGAATTTGTTTGAAATGGATAAGGATTTAAGGAAAAGAAGAAATGGATAAAAATGTGGGTAATAATGGATAATGAATAATGAAAACTTGAGCATAGGCAACAAGGAAACAACGTTTTTCTTGGATTTTCTAAATATGGTCAGCGGTTGGATGTACAGATGAAAATATATAGGTAGGACAAATTTGGAGTATGACAGATGCCCCTATCTAATTGTCTTGAACCCGAGAGAATGAACCGCTGCATCGCGTTCATTTTTAGGGTAGAAGCTAATTAGATATAAGAAGACCCCAAAATTTGTCCGACAAAAGGTATAGTGCTATAGAGTAAGAGCTGACAGAATGAGGTAGCGCGGGATCCAAACTGAACAAAATAACTTGAGATCCTTTGGGTGGTCAAAGCAGTCCCTTATTCATTAAGATTCCTCGATATTACCAAAGCAGTATCTCTGTGGTAAATTTGCTGAGGGAATAGTTGAGTAAGATTCCTGTTGGAGGAAATGTGCTGGCTCTGCAGGGGAAAGCTCACAAGAAACTTCCTAGGGTAACCTCTGCTTGGGGAGCACTGACAACAGTTGTTGGAGATTTTCATTGCCAACTGCCTGGCTGAAGAATGACTTGCTGGGGAATAGGATTCCATGAGCACGTGTGGGGTAGCGACTTCTCTTCAGAGGAATACTGCCGAATTTGACGGAGGGCTGGCCAAGATGCTTGCGAACTGATCCTGGCTCCTGTTATGCTATGTTGCTGGGGATGGAAATGCCATGCAATGCGAGATGCACTGAAACATATGCTAAAATGTAACTGCTGGGGAAACTAATGCGCGTATGATATGATAGTGCTTGATATGATTATGTAATGTTATACTAGCATGCTATGCACATGACGACACAAATGATCGGGCGCGTTGGGGATAAGTTTCCTTGTCGAGGGTATCACCAGGGATTGCCAAGTGAAATTGGGCTTTGGTAATTTTGGTGTTATGAGGATGCCAACGACGATGGACTTTTACTGGTTGCCAATGAAGACTGGACTTTAGGTCGAACTTCCAGACTAAAACTAGATTGGAGGATAGATTACCAGACTAGAACTGGTGAGAAAAGGGTATTCGCCAGACGAGAATTGGGCCTTAAAAGATTTGCCAGACGAGAACTGGACCTTGAAGTGATTTTCCAGACGAGAACTGCGCCTTAAAATAATTTGCCAGTCGGGAACTGGACCTTAAAATATTTGCCAGTCGTGAATTGGACCTTTAAAAGATTTGCCAGGCGGGAACTGGACCTTAAAAAATTTTGCCAGTCGAGAACTGGACCTTTAAAATATTTTCCAGGCGGGAACTGGACCTTTAAAAGATTTTCCAGGCGGGAACTGGACCTTAAAAGATTTTGCCAGTCGAGAACTGGACCTTTAAAATATTTGCCAGTCGGGAACTTGACCTTAAATGATTTTCCAGGCGGGAACTGGACCTTGAAAGATTTGCCAGTCGAGAACTGGACCTTTAAAGATTTGCCAGGCGGGAACTGGACCTTTATTGATTTTCCAGGCGGGAACTGGACCTTAAATGATTTACCAGGCGGGAACTGGACCTTAAAAGATTTGCCAGGCGGGAACAGGACCTTAAATGATTTGCCAGGCGGGAACTGGTCCTTTAAAAGATTTGGAGGTGCCAACGAGTGTGGGCTTTTGAATAGTTGCCAATAAAGGATTGAACTTTTGGATTGCCAAGCTAAATTGGACTTTAGGTTATGAAAATGCCAACAGGGTGGACTTTTGGGTTGCCAAGCTAAGTTGGACTTTTGGGTTGCCAAGCTAAGTTGGACTTTTGGGTTGCCAAGCTAAATTGGACTTTGGAGTCAAGTCTAACGATACCAGGTTCTGAGATGTCGAATCTTATTGGAAGGTTAAGCTTGAGGTATGATACACATGTCTATGCAATGAGCGAAGCGACATGACTAATGCATATGAGTGATTTATGCAATGATATGAAAGTTTCCAAAGATGCCCCGGGAGAGGGTAAGGTAAGGGTAGGTTCCTTTGCAGCAAGGTTTCTTGTCATAATGAAGGCAACAAGTTATTTGTGGGGTGATATCATGATTCCCCGACACTCTTCTTGAACTCAAAGGTCACTTGACGATGTTCGCTTGAGCAGATTGAAAGCAACAGAGAGATTTTCCCCTATGTAGCTCATCTTGCCCCAGTCTGGGCTTATGAAGAATTTGTCCTTGACAGGAAATTGGAAACAACTGTACCATGAGATGAACTCAAGATGGCTTGCCCCAGAATTCCAAGGAGTGAAAGGATTTGTCCTTGAAAGGAAGTTGGAAGCAGATATACCATGAGATGAACTCGAGATGGCTTGCCCCAGAATTCCAAGTCATGAAAGGATTCTTCCTTCATTGAATTACTCTTGAAGTATTTGTCTTCAAAGTACCCTTGAGGTAGCTTTCCCCAGAATGAGCATTGGAGCGACTTAACTTGTGTTGATTGAACATTGGAGGAATTTTCCTTTAATCAAAAGAACCTCTAGGTGGCCTGCCCCTGGTTGGTAGAGTCTTGAGATGATTCACCATGTTCAACCTGATTCCTGAATGATTTTCCCCATAATCAACTAAGGCTTCGGGGACTTGCTTTAAACTGACTGATTCCATAATCAATGCCCCTGTTCCATAGGATTATGAGGTGTTGTTAGTTCAGATCAACTTTGTTGAGTGACCCAGCCCCCTTTGGTTGCTCCTTGTTGGAATTTCCTTGATGTCAAACGCTGACTTGCAGTCAAAATTGTTCGTTCACAAATGGTAATTTTAATGCGATGCTCATGCAAGTTTTGAAAATCAGTCCTTACTAGAATGATGTGATAGTGTGTGACGAATGGTCCATTAGTCCAAACGTGGTGTTGATTTAGCTGGTGTGAAAGATATAGCAAGAATATGACACCAATTCAGAAGATTAGCAAATCTCTAGGAGTCAGTTTACGCAACCTTGCTGTAGTATGCTTTCAGAATAAACCCCGCCTCAATTAGGTGTTTTGAGGGTTATAACGTGGTCTGGCTCACGGTTATAGAAACAAAGGATATAAGGCTCAAAATATGTTTTGTACCCACCCCTTCTTCGTAATGTTCTCCAGTCCTACGTTCAGTTGATTCTGCACATGTTTATCCTCCAAAAGGGTTGACGGTGTAAGCGATGAATGATTCAAGGTTTTCTCGAAATGGCAGTCACCTTATTTTGTTTTGATGGGTGTCAGTGACTCTTATTTTCTTTTTGTTGAGGATTCGAAAGCCTCTTCTGGTATTGTTTTTGATCTTGATCCCTAAATTTTGCCTGGACTGATTTTGTTTTTTTTCAAGTCCACCGGGATTGCCCTAATTTTTTGCTTAAGTTTCCTTTGAGGCGCTCGACTTAGCAGGCTTTTGATTTCTTTTGTTTTTTTGGTTTTGTCGAAGGATTGTGACTGCCAAGTCATGGGTAATTGATGAACAACCATCATGTTTTTGGATTTTGCTTTTGTGAACTGAGTGCGTAATCAGGTTAACTGAACACTACCCTGCCCCAGGTTGAGTGTAAGGGTTTGAATATCCGAAGGAAACTGCTACTTCTAGGCTCGAAGTGGTTAACTAGGGACTAACTCCTCATCTCTCCAGTGTTTGGGGATTTGAAACAATGCCTGTACATCCTTGGCAGGATTTTATCCGAAAGCATACCATCAACAATTATGGGTATCTTATTTTCATCATCCTCCCTCCAATCTTTGCTAAACAAAAGTTTGATAAAGAGAGTGGACAAGAAGTATATGGAAGAATTTTGTTGTTTTTATTTTTTTATTTTTTTTATATATAATTAAAGGAAAATGAGCGAATGCGACATGATTAATTCAGAAAATGCACGATCACATCATTAATATTACCATTCAAAATAAACAATGTTCGAAACAAGTAGCATTTAACATAACGAAATTACAAATGCAAATGATAAATGTCCAATGGTTGCCAGTATATGAGGAAGTCTTCCTGTCTGAATCACTGGCTTTAGGGGATGCCTCTTGAAGTCTTGGAACTCATTTGGGCGAGAAACTGACGTGTACAACCAAGTTTCCTTCTAGAAAGGATATGTGCTTTTTGTCAATTAACTGTTGCACCTTGGCTTGAAAAGCTTTGCAATCCTCAGTTGAATGTCCCATGGATCCAGCATGATATCCACAATGTGCATTAGGATCGTATCCAGGCGGGTATGGTTTTGGTAAAGGCTTGATAGCTTTGGGCTCTACCAGTGAGTTTCGGACCAGATGCGGCAAGAGTTCACTGTACGACATAGGAACTAGGTGAAGAGGAGCAGTCCTTCTTTCCAAGTTGTTTCGAGGCCTATGCTGATTCTGGCGTGGATTCTGACTTCCTCGGCCATACGCTCGTTGATTTGCATTGGGAGCAGCCCAAGGTTTTTGGTATGACGCCCTAGGATTGACAGGTCGCCCATAAGGATGATATGGCACTAACAATGATAACTGCCGAGAAGCTGAAGGGCCATAAAGTCTTGCTGGTGTACCCTGAGAATACTCAGCATTTTCTATTAATGCATCAATTTCATTATCCTATTCCTCTTGGGAATTGCTGAAGGATTCAGTATCACTAGCTTGATTACTCGAGGCGTCTCGGACTCGTTTAGCTTTGAGGTAACTCTCGATGCGTTCTCCCACTATTATAAGGTAAAAGAAGCTTGAGAATGAACTGCCAACCATCCTTTCAAGATAGGTGTCATGCAGACTATTCAAGAACATGTCAATCACTTCTTTATCCCAGAGTGGTGGTTGCACCCTGGCTGCCAACTCTCTCCACCGTTGTGCATAGTCCTTGATTGATTCACCGCTCTTCTGAGATAGGCTTTGCAACTGCATGCGACTGGGAGCCATGTCCAAATTGTACTCATATTGCTTTAGGAAAGCATTCGATAAGTCTTTCCATGACTGGATACAGCTTCTTTCTAAAACCATGTACCAATTCAGAGATGCACCACTTAAGCTGTCTTGAAAATAGTAAATCATCAACTTGTCCTCGCGGACACGAGAAGTCATCTTTCGGCAGAACATCACCAAATGACGCTTTGGGCAAGTGAGACCAGCGTACTTCTCGAAGTTGGGTACTTTGAACTTCGGAGGAATTACCAAGTCTGGCACTAGGTACATATCAACAACATCGAGCCCAGAAGTATCGCGCGCTTTCATAGATTGAACCTTCTCTTCGAGGGCACAAAACCTTTTCTCCATAGAATCAGTCAGCGACACCATCTGAGACTGAGTTGGGATGTTCACTCGTGGAGGATGATCACCAGGTAGACGATCATACAGTGGGTTAGTCAACACAGCAAAAACTAATGGGGGGTCAAAATCCTTCGTCCCAATATGTTGAAAACTATCCTCTGACATAGCTATCACAACTTTCAAATTGTCTATGCTCCTCTTATCTCCGTTTGAACTTGCTTCAAATGCTTTGCGGCTACCACAGGTTCAATATGAGCGTCGGGCAACCAACTAACAGGAAATGGACAGGGGATCAGATGAGTTTTGGTTGGAAAGGTATGCCACGCAAATGAGATGCAAATGCAATGATATGCAAACAAATGCAATGCAGGCAGATCCAGGATCCAGGATATCACAAGTAGCTTCCCAATTCTCCTAAAAGGTAAGCTTTATAAGGATAGTTCTAAATTCTTTACCCCTAAACCCACTCACGGGATAGCTCTTATGTTGATGGATATGGTTCCCAGGGTCTCGGACACTAATCGCATCAACATCACGCAACAGGCTAGCTGCATTGCAATGGGGATACAAAAAGGTCTATCCTGATTGTAGTCTTCATGCTAGGCCCACGAGAAGCGAGTCCTCGGAGACTAACACTAATGACCACCAAGATGGAAACTGGTGCGAAGAGTGGTTCCCGTAACACCCCCTTTCTATACCCCCAAATAATCACATAATCATTTAGGCATATATTAAAAATTCCGTCAGAGTATAATTATAACATAGTATAAAAGAGGTGTGTCACATCATACATGAAATTAAAACATTCAACACCTGCTCAACAATTGATATGCAACAGTGGGGTAACTTTGCAACAGAGGAACTTAGTCCTTACACCCACATCTCAATACTTATAATTAAAAGCGGAAAATCTAAACATTGAATAACATCAAACATATATACATATATATATATATATATATATATATATATATATATATGTCATCAAGTATTATCCACCAACATAATTCATGTTTACAAATGTATCACAAAAGAATCATATACATCCTAGCTACCCGATGCTACATATCAGAGCCGACCGACCAAAAGAATAAAGACACGCTTCACAAAAAGACCACCAGCATACCTACTCTGCAATGCCTCATAGAGCATCATAAAACAGCAGAATGGTGAGAAATATTATCATAATAACAATGCATATAATTATATATCTTAGCATAAAAATACACATATTCTACATTCTCACCACAATTCATCACAACCCACTCATATACATCACAATGTATAAATATATACATAACCAAGCATATTCATCATGCATACCTTCACAATTCTCATCATTCCGCATAAACATGCATATTCATGTTTATTCATCAATACTCAATTATAAGGATGATAAATGCAAATCATAGAGACCGACTCACGACTCTATGCAAATGTAATGCGGTACCGACTCAATCATCTCAAGTTCACTCAGGAACTTATTGGAACCATCGCTCGTTACCAATGTAACTCCCCGTCGGGCCTACGATGTTCACCCATTGTTCACACCTCACATAGGCACACAATGTTTATGGATTTCTCACACCTCACATAGGCACACAATCCAATTGCTCACACCTCACCTAGGCACACAATCATTTGTAATCATCGCTCACACCTCACATAGGCACACGACGTTACAACGGATTCTCATTAGAATCCCTCAACACAAGAATGTACATCATTATGCTTCATATACAAAATGACTCAAGACATTCTTGAAATGCATACATATTCACAATATATTCATGCATTCATCTCATACAATCACATACAATCTATATACATTCGCATCAATGCACTATTGTATGATTCACACCCAAAACACACATTCACAACGGTAAAAGTCACTAAATAACACTATTTCCGACTTTCTGACTTATTTAATCGGCCAACAACTTCCAAATCATCATAATCATATAGTACAGCTCAATAGCTTTCCAACGATACCAAGAATGTAAAAATCGGATATATGGAACACAAGTTACGAAAGAAAACTAAAAACGATATTTTGAAAAGTCCCATTTTACCATTCTCCTGGCCATAGGCGTATTGCCCTGAGCCATACGCGTATTGCCCAAAATCCTCGCCATGCCATACGCGTATAGCCCAGGCCATACGCGTATGGGCAGAACCATTTTCTTCCCAAAATTCCCATTTTTCATCCCCAAATCAATTTTTAACAGCAAAACAAGTACCAACAATTGTTCCTAAACAGAGTGTAATCATACAACGCGATTTATATCGATTTCTACTAATTATTCATCAATTTATCAATAAGGTAAACATTGTAAAAACAACAAAAACATATACACAAACAACACATATACATATACAAGCAAGATATAATTGGAACTTCTCACCCTTACCCGATTAAATCGATTCCTAGAAGTTGTTTTGAAGATTTCCAAGCTTTTTCCTCTTTTTCTTCTCTTTTCTCTTCTTCCTCTTTCTTTCTCTCCTTTTTCTCTCTATTTTTCTTTTCTTTCTATTTCTCTCCTATTTCTTCTTCTTATCTCTTTTTCTTTTCTTATTTCTTTTCCTACTTTCTTTTTTCTCATTTTCTACTCAAATTTAATTAATTCATTTTCTCACAAAATTCTATTTCCACTAAAATTCTAACTTATTATTAATTGAAAAAAAGTCCAAAATACCCTCCATTCTAATTTCCCCGAAAACTCTCAAAAATGGTAAAATATCATAACATGTCAACATAGCATATTAACACACCAATTTCACAAATAAAATAATTTATCACACAATTTAAATAAAAGACTCAACAAAATGGGAATAATCGAAATCAGGGCGTTACAGTTCCTAGAGTCACGAACCCTTCATGAATCAAGTCGTGTGACAGGCTAGCGGCGTTACAACAAGATATACGAAAAGGCCTACTCTAGGGGAAGCTTTCATGCTAGGCACACAAGGAGCGAGTCCTTGGGGACTAACACTAATTACTTCCAAAATCTAAACTTGGTGTTCTCTCTTCTTTTTCCAAGACTCGGGTATAGAGTCTTACTTGTGATATCATCCCAAGATCCAATAGACAAGTATGATAAACAACATATAATAATAAGAGAGAAATAAATAAAAGCAAATAAATAAGCAATAGGAGAAAACAAACAAGAAGAAAATAACCAAGCGAGGCTAACACTCTCGAATCGAGTCAAGTTAGGCTTGACTCTCCCTAGCATAGGGCAATGCAGGTCCCTAGCAGAGTCGCCATCTGTAGTACCTCGAAAATTATGATCCTCGCGATGGACGCAGAAAAAACTGTTCGAAACAGAGTCGCCACCGAACTTTATTCATTCCAAGGAAGGAATAGGAAAATATCAATAAAACCTTTAAAGGATAAGATAATGGTCATCGCAACCAAATTCGAGTTCGGGAGTCGGTTACGTAAGAGGGAAGGTATTAGCACCCTCTACGTCCGTTGTACTCAACGGGAACCTCTTGATTCGATTCGAGAGAAAAGTTAGCTTAGTTTGTTTGTTTTCCTCTAAGGTAGATATTGCCTTCTAAGGGGGAAATGGGTGGTTTTTATTAGTGTGCTCGGCAAGGATTAGAACCCTTGGGCCTACGTATTCCCTCGTGCAATGGGAAAGTCAGAGCATTCGTAATTCGTGGGACTACGGTTTATTAGTTCGTGTTTTTTAGGCGAACGAGAGTTTAATTCGCATTCTAACTGCTAAACGTTGGCTTGTCTGCTCGTCAAGGGAGGCTGAAGCACTAGTTCATATGCGCGGAAGAATGGACTAAACAATGTTCTTTTTGTGAAAAGTTGTTTGAGTATGAATTAAGTGTATTAGAGATTTGATTGAGAAAAATGTTTGATTTGGACGTGTTTTATGCGAACGAGAGTTTAGGTTGCATTCTAACTGCTAAACATTGGCTTGTCTGCTCGCTAGGGGAGGCTGAAGCACGAGTTCATATGCGCGAAAGAATGACTTAAACAATGTTCTTTGAGTTGTGGATTAAGTGTATGGGGGTTTCAGTTGCGTGGGGAGTGTTTGGTTTATTAAGTATTTTAGAGGAAAAACGACGACTATTCGATAAACGAGACGTCGGCCTCGCAACCAATTAATCGGGGCATTACTGAGATGCTAGATCTCAACGACACCTTTTTCATTCTATTGATTATGAAATTGTTTGATAATAATTAAGTGTTTTAATATGAAAGGTTGAATGATTAACAACCCAAAGGCGTGCCTCAAGAGCCATTCATTCGAAGATCCAAGGAATGCTAGACTCCAAAAATCTCCTCCTTTCGTTAGTTGATTAAGAAAGTGTTTGAAATAGGTTAAATTGGATTTGGTTACGAAAAGAAGTGAGGATCGATACTAGTCCCTAGGGGTGCTCCTAGTAACGAAACCTCGAGATGTGCAAGTGTGCATGTGATGGCGAGGCAAAAGGCGTTCGACTTACGATTGGGCTCGATGGCGAATCGAGGACTAGTTTGGAAATGGTTTAGTTGAAAAGGTCGAAAGATTGAATGAATGACAACCCAAGGGGCGTGCCTCGAGAGCCATCCATTCGAAGACCCAAGGAATTCTAGATTCCAAGAATCTCCTCCTTTCGAAAGTTTGATTGAAACTAAAAGGTGACGACCTCGTCTTAATCAAGAACTCTAAAAAAGGTTCCATGATATTTAAGACCTTCATTGATCAAAAATGAAAAGAATATAGAGCAAAATAAAATGTGAAATAAAATCGAAATTGAATAAAAGTCTCATCTTAACCGACCAAATTTGGTTTTAGATGTTCATCAACCCATAAAAAATGAAAAGAATAAAATCGGTCTCGTCTTAATCAAGGTCTTTAATCTTAGATCGATAAGCTATGATTTTTTACTTTCATTGACCGATAAAAAATAAAAAAAGGTGGCCTCATATAAATCAAGATTTTGAATCGATTGAAAGAAATCAACTAATCATGATTTTTGCTATATCATTGGCCCTAAATAAATGAGTAAAATTAAAAGAGCTAAAAATGGTTAAAACTAAAATAAATAGCAAGTGTTTTTGAAACCAAATACATTTAACACGAATGGGAGTGTAAATATGAAAATAAGGGTATGGAATCACTTGGGCCCAAGGCCCATCACCCAACAACCAAAGCACGTTGCGGACCAAACAAAACTGGAGGTGGATGTGAGAAACTTATCCCAAACGGGCTCTAAGGCCCAAAATGCTTAAAACCACAAAAGTAAAAACCAAAAAAACCTACGGTCAATGTTCCACCCCAGCCTACTCATCCAATCCCTTTAAACCCAAAACACCATCAGTTTTTATTCTATTCTTTAGAAACCAAAAACATGAAAAAACTGTGGAAAAAAAATAAAATAAAATGGAACAACAACACAAATCGTGAACGCACACGGCCATGGTGCTTCAACGACAACCAACCTTCTTGCGCAAAAAAAAACTCTCTCCTCCGATTCGTTTAAGGTAAGATTTGGGTTTTGTTTTTCTCTGGGTTCCGATTCAATCTCACTCTCTTCTCTTCTCGATCTGGTTTACCCTTCAAGTTTTGATCAGGTTTGTACGATTTGTTGCGGTTTTGTTTAATCTCTCTTCATCTCATAACTCTCTCTCTGTTTCGGTTTGGGTTTAATGGTTGTTTTTGCGGTTTTATGAATGGGAGTTTGGGTTGATTTATGTTTGTTCTTTTTGGTTGAAAGAGGTTGAAGGTTGACGGTTTAAGAGTGAGTGAGGAATCGTGGTTTACGGGTGAGATCAGATCCAGAAAGTTTGTGTTTGAAGGTTTGAGGATGAAGAAGGAATGGGGTAGTTCGTTGAATATTGAAAAGGATTTGTGGTTGGTTGTTGACGAAATGCAGGAGAAGGGAATGAGGTAAGGTTAGTGTGTAATGAAGGTACACGATTGTTTTGTTTTGTGTGTGGAGAAGAGAGTAATGGGATGAATGGAATGAAGTTAGCTGATTTTATGCGGTAGATGGAGGCTTAACCGAGAGTGAAGGAGATTGGTTGAAGAGTGTTGAGGTTGAAGAATGGTTGAGTTATACTTATAGATGGAGCAGGGTAACAATGGATCAAACCAAGCCCCCCCCCCCCCCCCCACCCAAAAAAACAAGTGAGAACATGCCCTATTTTATAGGTGGGATTGAAGGGTGTTTTAGGAAGAAGTGAGAAGAAATAGTGAGCTGGAAATCTCTTTGTGGAAAGGTTTGCAAATCGATTTTGTGTGGGGCAGGTTGAAGGACCATTTCATATTGTAAAGGATGAAATGGCAAGGTGTGTATGCAGTGTGTGTATGAAGTTGGAGGGTGGTCAACAAAGGTTTTTCTTTTCTTGCGTTCTCATTCCTCTGCCATTTGAATCTATTAACTCTCTCCTTTTAAAACCAAATAAAGCTTGTGGATTAAGTTTTCATTTCAACTTTGTTTTTGTCTTGTATTGTTGAGTTGTTGTTTTCACTGCTGCTGGTTCTGATGTTGTTGTTGGTTCGTACGACTATGCAGGTGTGTAACAGGTTAGGATGCAGGTTTTATTTTGGTATGTGCAGAATGATGCAGACTTGGCACTAGTTTTTGATGCAGGATTTGTGTAAGTTTTGGAGCAGGATGATGTGAAGTTGTGCGCATGGCCTCAGGCCTTTTTTTCTCTCTTTTTTGAGTTAAAAGATACTAAAATTTTTTGTAGCATTTTGTGAATTCAGCTCATTGTAATGGACTTTGTACATGTGACTTGGATATTGAAACAAAAAAACATATTTCGGTTTTTTGGAATTGAATAAGGACTCTATTTGGAACTTGGTTATTTATTGGAAATATATATGGATAATAAAATAAAAATGGATATTTTGAGATGAATTTGAAAAAAAAGAAATTGGATAAAAAAGAAAAAGGTTTAGAATTAGATATGAATGATGGTAAAAAAATGGATAAGAATGGATAATGAATTGGATGTTTGGAATATGGATTTTTGGATAAAGGAAAAAAATGGATTTGAAGTGGATTTAGGATAAATGGAGTTAAATTGGATATTGGATAGATTTGTCAAATGAGTTTAAAGAATGGAAATGGTTTATGGATTTAAAAATAGATTTTGACTAAAAATAAATTATGGAATGATGCTTATGGATAATTTGGACATGAAAATGGATATGTGAATTAGATAAATGGAAATGGTTTTGAAAAAAGGGAATAGATTAAAAAAGGGATATTGGATAGAAAAGGTGAATGGTTTTTTTTTTAATTTGTTTGAAATGGATAAGGATTTAAGGAAAAGAAGAAATGGATAAAAATGTGGGTAATAATGGATAATGAATAATGAAAACTTGAGCATAGGCAACATGGAAACAACGTTTTTCTTGGATTTTCTAAATATGGTCAGCGGTTGGATGTACAGATGAAAATATACAGGTAGGACAAATTTGGGGTATGACAGTTTTCACCACCAGTATCTGGTCCACTGCATCGATTAATCGGGTTTGGGGATCAGTTCTGTCATCAAGTGGTTCCAGTCTCCTCTCAATTGCATTTCGCGCGTCGGGAATCATTTTGTTTCTAAATATCTCTAAGCTTGAGTTGTGTTCTTCCATAATCTTCCACTGCTCTACAATGTGAGCTCAAAAGTGAGTCTAAATCTTCAAGTTCATTACTTTTAGAATGTTGAGTGTCTACCCATTCCCCCATCCAGTACCTCCATTTTCCATTTATTTTGTTTCTTTCTGATTCAGATGATTTCTGAAAGAATTTTGTTAGTTAGTATGAGACCCTTAATGAGTAAAAATCTCAAAGAGTAAAATAGGCTAAGAGTTTCTTACCCTATAATTATATGTGTATTCTTTTACTAATTATTTCCTAATAGCTGCTTCTTTCTTCAAGAAAATAATGTTGTCATCCCACCATCTCTCACTGTTTGAGTCCATCAGAAAAATATGAAAACTATGTTTCAATTCCTAAATTAACAAGTGATAAAGGTTCTTAAAAACTATCAATGACGGCGATCCTGGCTGCAACAATACATATTTTTATGCCTCCGTGATTAAAACTCGCCCGATATTAGGGCCACATAAGCTGCAATTTTCGCAATATCAAGGATTGCGATGCGGCTGCAACCTTGATTGAAAACCAACCTAAGAGATAGTTGATTAACCGCTTTAATAAAAAGTGTATTATGGTTGTGGCAAGGAAAATTTGTATTTCCAAAGTCATGAGAAGTGAGAAGTGAGAACTAATGATCTACTGCAAATTGTTATTCTCACCCTTATGATTTTGTTTCTGGAAACCCTGAATCTCTGCATATTCACCACAATCCTGCCTTCCTTCAAACATCCGGAGTTTCCTTGCAAATAACCTGTGACTTGATATTCACAATGGACTGCAAGCACTTTAGAGTAGTCATAGCTTGCCGTATTACAACTCTGCCACAAATGATAGCTTGAAGCTTCACAATTCCCTTCAATGCCCTCCATTCTCACCAATCAGTGAATAAGAAGCAACTTCAGTTTCTTAATCTAATCTAGTTAACTAATTGGTTGAATAATTCAAGTTAACAAAGAATGGAGGGTGCATTACAAAAGACACACAACATTGCATGAGTGACTTTTTTTTTGCATGACTTAAGGATTGAACAATTTGATCATTTTTCAATATTTATAGCCATTTATTTAGCTATGCTTTAGGATAAGTAACATTATGTAATTTACATAATGAATTGGAAAATGATAGTCAGCTTCTGTTGGCTAAAAAAGAATTGACAAAGAAGCTCAGCAGTGTGAGAGAATCGTAACAATCTGCAATGGAAGCAAGTGAGAATTTGAAGGATCAAGCAAAAGAACTCGAAAAGTGGTAGAGAAGTGGTAAGAAGTAAAGCTCGGGAATTGAAACAATAAGCTGAGAAATCCAAATATTAGCCTGAAGAAATATAGGGGAAACAAGAGAGTCCTTGAAATACTATATGAAAAGTAATTCATTCACGATTCTATTCTTGATCCATTTGATTTGAACTAATATTTCTAGCAGAAATATGCATGTTTTTATGTCCGGGTAAGTTATTAGTCATTATGTTGCGTAGATCTGTTCTGTTAACTAAACATTATGTTACCATATTATACATTGTAGTTTGTAGTTCTTGAAAAATAACATTTTTAGATAAATTCTCACGTGCAGGAGAGGGGGATGACTTTCTTCTTCGACTTTGATTCTACCATCAAGCATTAAATTCCCATCAAAATCATTTAGAAAAATATTAGGGTCCATTGAAACAAGAAAATTTGAAGGCTATAAAACCAGTGTCATGTAGTAACTGAAGGTTTTGTTTCCTCTTACATAGGTGAGTACCTCTAGTAAAACTTTCTAGGGTTAATTATACGAATCCCGGGTTAATTATACGATCTTCCCTGTTATTAGGGTGAGATTTGATTTTGCCCTCCTGAAATTATTATTTTTTTGAACGCCCCCTTATAAAACCAAAAATCAACTTTTACCACACCCTATCCCTTGTTTGGGTAACTGGGTATATGGTAAATGGCTATGTGGCAGTTGGATTTTTGTATGCCACGTGGCGTCAACTTGGATTTTTAATTCTATTTATTTTTAATTTCATTTTCACGTAATATTTGAAATTTATTTTTAATTCAATTTATTTAATTCACGTTTATTTAAATTTTTTTTAGAATTTATTTAATTTTTATTTGTTTAAACAAAATATATATTAAACATATTGGACGTAATATACCAACACATAAGCTCAATGTTATAGCCTATTACTTCTAACTCATTTGCAATTGATTTTGTGAATTAGATATATAAACATTAAAAAATTTTAACCCACAAACGATATGGGACTTGTAGAGTTGGAAGTGTATCTTTTCTGCAAGAACATGACAGAAGCTGTTGAAAGATGCTTTTGCTTGTTCACGTGGGAAACTATAATAATGCTTCCTTGATGGTGTTGTTAACATTGCAACCAAAACTCGTTTTTATTACTTCAAGACATTTGAGTTGCTTCAAAACTCGTTTTCCCTGTTTTAGGAACAACTTTATGGAATCAAGCATGTAATAAAGTAGGACCTAACTATTTTTTATTTATTTTATATACTACCTAGGAGAGATCTATTAAAGCCACTTCAGAGCATTCATGGCTGTTTCCCTACTATGTTTCTCAACATGTAAAAAAAATGACAGAAGTAATGAGTTAGAAATGATGATACTGTTCAAGGGTGAAAATTACAAATCAAGCTGACACCAGTTTGCAACTTGCAAATAATTTGCATTTGAGTTCTTATAAAACACCATAAAAACACAAGAGTCCAAAACACAGATGTTCTAAAACTTAATCACATACTGTGTTGATGTTTAGTAGAGCTAGCTATAGTTACCAGAAGAAATTAGCCATTTCAGATTGAGTTTGTGATTCTTCAAGTTTGTTTGATGTTTCTAATAATGACCTTTGTGGAACAATACCAGTAGCTGTCAACTTTGGATCTTTCCCAACATAAAGGTACTACACTAATTGTTTTATTTCTTCTAATTGTTAGTCTTGTTGATATTTAAAAACTCAATGGCCTGTAAATAAACATGTCCTGATAAATATACTAGCTTAACTCTGAAGAACTTCCGATACAATTCCTCGCATTTACAGCTAGTTAGTATGTTAAATTGTAGTTTCAGGTAGTAAAACCAAGATCAGTTACTGTAACGCCCCGATTCCAATTATTCCCATTTTGTTGAGTCTTTTATTTAAATTGAGTGATAAATTATTTTATTTGTGGAATTGGTATGTTAATATGCTATGTTGATGTGTTATGATATTTGACCGTTTGAGAGTTTTCGGGGAAATTAGAATGGAGGATATTTTAGACATTTCTCAATTAATGTTAAGTTAGAAAATTTAGTGGAAATATAATTGTGTGAGAAAATGAATTAAATTGAATTGGGTAAAAAGAAAAATAGAAGAGAAAGAGATAGAAAGGAAAATAGAAAGAAAAAGGGGTAGAAAGAAAGAAGAGGAAGAGAAGAGTAGAAGAAAAGAGGAAAACTAGAGAATCATCAAGAACGATCATTTAGTGAGTTTGGAATCCGGGTAAGGGTGTGAAATCTTGTTATCTTAGCAATGTGTACGATTATGTATGATTGTATTGTTGATTTTGTTGATTTTCATGAGTTTTGGTATAAACCCATTGGTGTAGAAAATGGTAGAAATCGATGTTTTCGCGGATAGAAATCGATATAATTTGTGTTGTATGATCTCTATAAGTATATGAATCATTGCTATTAACTGTTTTACTGATGGAAATGATTTGGGGGAGAAAATGGAATTTTTGGGGGTTTTGGAACAGTGAAAACGAAGCAGAAATTCTGCTTCTGGTGTGAAGCGCCGGGCGAAATGCCCAGAGCGCCGGGCGGTTCGTGCCTTCGTCGGTCGAAATTGAGAGGCGAGAGAGTGTCAAGCTACTGGTTTGGTTCACGTTTGTGAGGGTTTCCTTCGCCCCTTCTTCGCCGGGCGAAGCGAGCGCGAAATTGAAGCGTCGCCGGGCGAAACGTCCCTGTCGCCGGGCGCTTTTGCTTTTTTTTATAATTTTCTTTTCTTTTAAAAATTCATAATTCTCGAACCGTAATTCCGATTTAGGCGTTCTTTATATCGTTGGAAAGCTTTTGTGCTGTACTTTGTGATTATGATGGTGTGGAAACTGTTGGACAATTTTATTATGTCGGAAAGTCGGGAATATTGCTATTTAGCGACTTTTACCGTTTTGACTGTGTGTTTGAATGCGAATCGTACAATAGTGCATTGATGTGAATGTATATAGATTGTATGTGACTGTATGAGATGAATGCATGTATATATTGTGAATATGTATGCATTTCAAGAATGTCTTGAGTCATTTTGCATGTGAAGCATAATGAAGTACATTCTTGTGTGGAGTGATTCTAATGAGAATCCGTTGTAACGTCGTGTGCCTATGTGAGGTGTGAGCGATGATTACAAATGATTGTGTGCCTAGGTGAGGTGTGAGCAATCGGATTGTGTGCCTAGGTGAGGTATGAGAAATCGGGTCGTGTGCCCGTGTGGGGTGTGAGCGATCCATAAACATTGTGTGCCCATGTGGGGTGTGAGCAATGGGTGAACATCGTAGGCCTGACGGGGAGTTACAGTGATGTAACGAGCGATGGTTCCAGCAGAGTTCCTGAGTAAACTTGTGATGATTGAGTCGGTACCGCATTGCATTTGCATAGAGTCGTGAGTCGGTCTCTATGTTGTGCATTTATCATCTTTGTATTTGTGCATTGATGAATAAACATGAATGTGTATGTTTATGTGGAATGATTGAGAATGGCGAAAGCATGCCTGATGAATATGCTTGGTGATATATATATATATATATATATATATATATATATATATATATATATATATATATATATATATATACACATTGTGATGTATACGGGTGAATTTTGATGAATTGTGGTGAGAATGTGGAATATGTGTATTTTTATGTTAAGATATATATAATTATATGCATTGTTATTATGATATTATTTCTCACCCTTCTGCTATTTTATAATGCTCTATGAGGCATTGCAGAGTAGGTATGCTGGTGGTCTTTTTCTGGAGCGTGTCTTCATTCTTTTGGTCGGTCGGCTCTGATATGTAGCATCGGGTAGCTAGGATGTATATGATTCTTTGGCAATACATTTGTATATGTATCTTGCTGATGAATGTTTATGTAAACATGAATTATGTTGATGGATGATACTCGATGATGTATGTATATATGTATGTATGTGTGTTGTTAGTCAATGTTTAGATTTTCCGCTTTTATTCTAAATGTTGAGATGTGGGTGTAAGGACTAAGTTCCTCTGTTGCAAAGTTACCCCACGGTTGCATATCAACTGTTGAGCAAGTGTTGTATGTTTTAATTTAAAGTATAATGTGACATATCTCTTTTATACCATGTTTATAATTATACTCTGACGAAATTTTTAATATGTGCCTAAATGATTATGTGATTATTTGGGGGTATAGAAAGGGGGTGTTACAGTTACCATCATACATGAACCATGCCATAGTTCTGAAAAGTATATGTTGAATCAATTCCAACATGAAACCTGCTAAAAAATATCAATCATCTTTACTTAATATACACCTGAATTGCATCATTCTCAGTAACTATTAGCTATCGTTATCAATATGCATGAGATAATAATTGATTTTGAATTGAAATCTTTAAAGATAACATACATAAATGCTTTTGCAAAGTATCATCCTGCATCGTAGAAAAATCGCACAAACTTGTATATTCATAACATTTGAAATTGGAGTAAATATATGTCTGCTACTCATGTTCGAGTTTTGAAAATAATGCACTCAAGTAAAGGACTGATTCCTTATGGATTTAGATGCTAAGAAAGGTTGAAGAATTCAATGACTAGCCTCCCCAGATTGCTATGAAGAGGCTTCTTTACTTTGGAAAATAGTAGTATCAGAGATGTATGATTTCTAAGTATGTTGAAATATATGCAACACTAGTAAATAAGATGATCATATTAATCATTTGTCTCTGGTTGCAGGCTGCATAATAAAATCACTATCATGTTAATCATCAAGTAAACATGCTTTAGAAAACAATTGTAGGTTGGGCTTTTGTGCTCCTTCAAACTCAAAAGAATCAAAGTGGCTTGCTTCCTAATTCTTCTATTTAACTTTCTGCCAGAAGCTTAAGTGCTGCACCTTGTGGAGTTGTGGTTGCAATTGTAACGCCCCGATTCCGATTATTCCCATTTTGTTGAGTCTTTATTTAAATTGAGTGATAAATTATTTTATTTGTGAAATTGGTGTGTTAATATGCTATGTTGACATGTTATGATATTTTACCGTTTTTGAGAGTTTTCGAGGAAATTAGAATGAAGGGTATTTTGGACATTTCTCAATTAATGGTAAGTTAGAAATTTAGTGGAAATAGAATTACATGAGAAAAGGAATTAATTGAATTTGAGTAGAAAATGAGAAAAAAGAAATAGAAAAGAAAAAGAGATAAGAAGAAGAAATAGGAGAGAAAGAGAAAGAAAAGAGAAATAGAGAGAAAAAGGAGAGAAAGAAAGAGGAAGAAGAGAAAAGAGAAGAAAACTTGGAACAACCTAGAAAACCATCAAGAACAATCATCTAGCAAGATTGGAATCCGGGTAAGGGTGTGAAATCTTATTATCTCATCAATGTATATCATTATGTATGATTGTGTTGTTATTGTTGTTGATTTTTATGAGTTTTTATATAAACCCTAAATGGAGAAAATGTTGTGAATGATGATCAAAACATGATTTTGTATGCATAAATGTGTTGTTGATGTTGTCTGTGGTATGGGTACTGATATGGGTGTTATCTATTGGTGTTTTTCTGAGTTTGGATGATGATTTGGAGAGTTTGGGGTGTGAAACCCGTAACACAAAATTCTGCAGGAATTTTTCTGGTTTTTCCAGGTCATACGCGTATGGGGCATGTTCATACGCGTATGGACGTTGGCAATACGCGTAATGGGGGCGAGCCATGGGTCAATACGCGTATGGTTTTCCTTTTTTCACTCGGCCATCTGCCCATTTGCGTATGATACGCATAGCATTTAGGCCGTACGCGTATGGATCAGGTCATTACGCGTATGGACTTTTCAACGTGGAATTTGGGAAAAATGGGTCTCTGCCCGTACGCGTATGACATGTGGCAATACGCGTATGGTCAGGCCAATTGTAAAATGGGACTTTTTCAAAATATCGTTTTCGTTTTTCTTTCGTAACTTGAGTTCCGTTTATCCGATTTTTACATTCTTGGTATCGTTGGAAAGCTATCGAGCTGTACTATATGATTATGATGATTTGGAAGTTGGTGGCCGATTAATTATGTCGGAAAGTCAGGAATAGTGTTATTTAGCGACTTTTACCGTTTTGAATGTGTGTTTTGGATGTGAATCATACAATAATGCATTGATGTGAATGTATATAGATTGTATGTGATTGTATGAGATGAATGCATGAATATATTGTGAATATGTATGCATTTCAAGAATGTCTTGAGTCATTTTATATGTGAAGCATAATGATGTACATTCTTGTGTTGAGTGATTCTAATGAGAATCCGTTGTAACGTCGTGTGCCTATGTGAGGCGTGAGCGATGATTACAAACGATTGTGTGCCTAGGTGAGGTGTGAGCAATCGAATTGTGTGCCTATGTGAGGTGTGAGCAATCGGATTGTGTGCCTATGTGAGGTGTGAGCAATCCATAAAAATTGTTTGCCTATGTGAGGTGTGAGCAATGGGTGAACATCGTAGGCCCGACGGGGAGTTACATTGGTAACGAGCGATGGTTCCAATAAGTTCCTGAGTGAACTTGAGATGATTGAGTCGGTACCCGCATTGCATTTGCATAGAGTCGTGAGTCGGTCTCTATGATTTGCATTTATCATCTTTATAATTGTGCATTGATGAGTAAACATAAATATGTATGTTCATCTGGAATGATAAGAATTGTGAAGGTATGCATGATGAATATGCTTGGTTTTGTATATATATACATTGTGATGTATATGAGTGAGTTGTGATGAATTGTGGTGAGAATGTAGAATATGTGTATTTTTATGCTAAGATATATAATTATATGCATTGTTATTATGATAATATTTCTCACCCTTCTGCTATTTTATGATGCTCTATGAGGCATTGCAGAGTAGGTATGCTGGTGGTCTTTTTGTGAAGCGTGTCTTCATTCTTTTGGTCGGTCGGCTCTGATATGTAGCACCGGGTAGCTAGGTTGATTATGATTCTTTTGTGATACATTTGTACATGTATCTTGTTGATGAATGTTTATGTAAACATGAATTATGTTGGTGGATAATACTTGATGATACATATATATGTATATATGTTTGATGTTATTCAATGCTAAGATTTTCCGCTTTTATTCTAAATATTGAGATGTGGGTGTAAGGACTAAGTTCCTCTGTTGCAAAGTTACCCCACTGTTGCATATCAATTGTTGAGCAGGTGTTGAATGTTTTAATTTCATGAATAATGTGACATACCTCTTTTATACTATGTTTATAATTATACTCTGACGGAAATTTTTAATATATGCCTAAATGATTATGTGATTATTTGGGGGTATAGAAAGGGGGTGTTACATTAAGTGATATCAAAGCCAGTGTTGAGTTAGTTGTGTCTGTCTTGTTGTTGTGATGGTTGAACTATTGTTTAACCTTGTTGTCATTTTTGGGAATGATCAGAATATGGCTGGTAGAAAGGACAATGCGATGGCTGCTGCTTTGGAAGCAATGGCTAGGGCGGCGCAAGGTGCGCCGAACGTGAATGCTAATGACGAGTTCAGGAAGAATCAACCACCGGTCTTCAAAGGAAGATTTGATCCCGATGGTGCTCAAAATTGGTTGAAAGAGATTGAAAGGATCTTCAGAGTCATGGGCTGTGCGGAGGAGAATAAGGTGTGGCTTGGGTCTCACATGCTGAAGGAAGAAGCCGACGATTGGTGGGTGTAACGCCCCAGTTTTAGTATTTTTATTTAAGTGAGTCGTTTTTTATTATTTTATTATTATATTATTTTATTTTCGACTTTTATCTGAAATTATGTTATTTTTCTATGTGATTATATTTTATCGCATTTTGGGAACGGTTGCGAGATATTCGAGTGTAGGGGTATTTTGGGTATTTTGAGTTATTTTGTTAAAATAGAAAGAAATAGAAATAGAAAAGGGAGAGAATTAGAAAAGAAAGAAAAAATAGTAAGAGAAAGAAAAGGAGAAGAAGAAAAGAGAAGGGAAAGAAGAGAAAAGAGAGAAAAAGAGGAAAAAGCTAGGAATCAAAGAAAACAACTTCTGGGAATCGATTTAATCGGGTAAGGGTGTGAAATTCAATTATCTTATACATGTGTATGATTATGTATGTGTTTGTTTGTTGATTTGTTGGATTATATGAAAAATATAACAAAACCCATTTTCGTAGAAAATGTTAGAATTTGATTTAATCGTGTTGGAAATGACGCTTTTGTGTTCCTTGTTGTTGATACTTGATAGATATGTGTTGTTGTGAATCAAATTGGTAATTTTCTGGAATTAGGTGATGAATTTGGGTGTGTTTTGGGTGGAAAACGCAGAACTCGTTTCTGCAGAATTTTTCTGGTTTTCTGCAGGTCATACGCGTATGGGGCATGTTCATACGCGTATGGACCTTGGCATTACGCGTAACATAGGCGAGCCATGGGGCATTACGCGTATGAGATGGTGTTTTGCTCGGCCATCGGCCCATTTGCGTATGATACGCGTAGCATTGCAGGGCAATACGCGTATGGTTTTGGCCTTACGCGTATTGGAGTTAAGATGGGATTTTTGTGAAGAAAATGGTTCTGCCCATACGCGTATGGCCTAGGGCAATACGCGTATGGCATGACAAGGATTTTGGGCAATACGCGTATGGCTCAGGGCAATACGCGTATGGCCAGGAGATTGGTAAAATGTGATTTTTGAAAATGTCGTTTTCGTTTTCGTCCGTAACTTTTGTTCCGTTTATCTGATTTTGACATTCTTGGTGTCGTTGGAAAGGTATTGAACTGTACTTTGTGATTATGATGTTTTGGAATTTGTTAGCCGATTTAATTATGTCAGAAAAGGTGAATAGTGTCGATTTCGACTTTTGTCGTTGTAAGTGTGCATAATTGATGTGTATTATGCCATGTGCTGTGGTGTGATGAAAATACTTGAGATGACGTGTGTAGTGATGAATTGTGGCCGAAAGGCAAATAAATGCAATGTGTTATATTTGATTATATATGCATGTTTGTGACTGCATATATGTGTGAAGATGCATTGGTTGTCATGAGTCCTTGTATGTCAAGCATCATGATATGCATCATTGTAGCGTCCTGTGGGACGGCGGTTCCGGTGGGGAATCAGCTATAACATCGTGTGCCTCAAAAATATGAAAGGTATGAATAGCCTGAGGACCTAAAGCAATGGTTATATGCAATTGCGTCCTGAGTGACTGCGGTTCCGGTGGGGAATCAGCTATAACATCGTGTGCCTCGAAAATATGAGGTGAGAAAGCCTGAGGACTTTAAGCGATGGTTATAGACGATCGTGAGCCTCTCTCGGTGGAGGTGTGAGCGATCCATAAACACTGTGAGCCTCTCTTGGTGGAGGTGTGAGCGGTGGGTGAACATCGTAGGCCCGACGGGGAGTTACAGTGATGTAACGAGCGATGGTTCCAGCAGAGTTCCTGAGTGAACTAGTGATGAGAATATTTGGAGTCGGTACCGCATGGCATTTGCATTTGCATAGAGAGTCGTTGTGTCGGTCTCTTTGCATCTGCATGAATTATGATTGCATTGGTTATATGTGGAAAATCATGATTTGGTGATTATGTATGAGACATTGTGTGATTGAACTTATGATAGCAATTGTGATCTGTTGTGCATTTGTGTTAAATGCATTGAATTATGAATTATATGTTTTGTATATAAACATATGTATTATGAGTGGATATGTGATGAAGTGAATATGATCAGTAATTGCTATATGTGTTGGCATGTGATAACTGTTGGGAGAATATTTGATATGTGTATTTTTATGTTGATATATATAATTATATGCATTTATATTATTGTTGTTTTTCTCACCCTTCTGCTCGTTTTATAATGCTCTATGAGGCATTGCAGATTAGAGTTGCTGGAGGTCTTTAGTGAAGCTTTGTGTCTTCACCCTTTTTGTCGGTCGGCTCTGATATGTGACACCGGGTAGTTAGGGAGGCCGTTTGTGTTTTTGGTGTATTGTGTATATTTATATCTTTAGGTCTGTACTTGTATAACTGATGTATGACCAACTTTTCATTGATATATATATATATGATATTCAGTTTTTAGATTTTCCGCTTTTATTCTAAAAACTTTGAAATGTGGGTGTAAGGAACTGAGTTCCTCTGTTGAATGCTACCCCACTGTTGCATATCTTTATGAGCAGGTGTTGTATGTTCTATTTCAAATTGATGTGATTCTCCATGTCTATGCCATGAAAATTTAAATATACTCTGATGAAATTTTGAATTTTGAATTATCTATTTGTTTTCTTGGGGGTATAGATTGGGGGCGTCACAGTGGGTCGGTATGCGTCAAGTTCTTGAGGTGGATGATGAAGAGATAACTTGGGATTTATTTCGTACCAAGTTCTTGAGGAAGTATTACCCTGAAAGTGTGAAAGGGAAGAAGGAGATGGAGTTCCTTGAACAGAAACAAGGTAGTATGTCCGTAGTGGACTATACTGCTAAGTTTGTGGAGTTGGTTCAATTCCATCCTCACTATGCTGCAATTACTGCTGAGTTCTCAAAGTGTATTAAGTATGAGAATGGTTTGCATCCCGAGATTAAACAAGCTGTGGGATATCAAAGGATAAGAAGGTTTACGGATTTGACGGAATGTTGTAGAATCTTCGAGGAAGATAGCAAGGCTCGTTCTACACATTACAAAAGTTTGAATGAGAGGAAGGGAAAGCAACAAGCTAGAAGTGGACCTTATGTGACACCCGTTGATAAGGGCAAGCATAGTGGAAACTTTGAGAAGAGATCTGGATGAGGAGGTTCCGGTTCCATTAAGTGTTACAAGTGTGGTGAAATGGGTCATAAATCATTTGAGTGTGGGAAGACCGTGGTGAAATGTTCTAACTATGGAGGCCTTGGGCATGCTACTATCGATTGTAGAAGGAATATGGTGAAGTGCTATAAGTGTGGAGAAGTGGGTCACATTAGTACTAAGTGTACTAAGCCGAAACAAACTCAAGCGGGCGGAAAGGTGTTTGCATTAGCGGGGACGGACACTACTAGTGCAGACCGTTTGATTAAAGGTACATGCTTTATTAATAGTATGCCTTTTGTTGCTATTATTGATACGGGAGAGACTCATTCATTCATTTCTCATGAGTGCGCTAAGCGTTTGAATTTGTTTATGACTTCTTGGAGTGGTGAGATGGTTATTGAGACTCCTGCTTCAGGGTCGGTAACTATGTCTTTGGTGTATGTAAGTTGTCCTTTGACCATGTATGGTAAAGACTTTATTATGGATTTAGTGTGTTTGCCGTTGGAGGGATTGGACGTAATCTTGCGTATGAACTGGTTGCAATTTAATCGAGTTCATATAGATTTCTATCACTAGTTAGTGATGTTTCCTTCTTTGGAAAAAGATGAAGATGAGAGTTTCCTAACCACTAAAGAGTTGAAGAAACTTTTAGCGGACGAAGCTCAATTGTTCGGTTTGTTTGCATCATTGTCGGTGGAGAGTAAAGTTGAGCTCGATGTGTTCTCAGTGGTGTGTGATTTTCCAGAAGTGTTTCCGGAGGATATTACGGATGTACCACCGGAAAGAGAAGTTGAGTTTTCTATTGATCTAGTTCCGGGTACTAGACCAGTTTCGATGGCACCGTATCGTATGTCGGCATCGGAGTTGGTAGAAATGAAGAAGTAATTGAATGACTTGTTGGACAAGAGATTTGTAAGACCAAGTGTTTCTCCTTGGGGTGCTACGGTATTGTTGGTAAAGAAGAAGGATGGGAGTATGCGGTTATGCATTGATTATCGACAATTGAACAAGGTGACAATTAAGAACAAGTATCCGCTTCCAAGGATCGACGATTTGATGGACCAATTGGTTGGTGCGTGTGTTTTTAGCAAGATTGATTTGAGATCGGGATATCACCAGATTCGTGTGAAAGAAGAGGATATTCAAAAGACGGCCTTTAGGACACGGTATGGCCATTACAAATATTTCGTGATGCCATTCGGGGTTTCTAATGCGCCGGGTGTGTTTATGGAATACATGAATCGTATTTTTCATGAACAGTTAGATCGTTTTGTGGTTGTGTTCATCGACGATATTTTGATTTACTCTAAGTCTCAAGAGGAGCATGAAGAGCATTTGAGGATTGTGTTACAAATTTTGAAAGAGAAACAATTGTATGCTAAGTTGTCGAAATGTGAATTTTGGTTGTCGGAAGTAAGTTTTCTTGGACATGTTATTTCTGGTAGTGGTATTAGTGTTGATCCATCCAAGATTGATGCGGGGATGCAATGGCAGGCTCCTAGATCGGTTACGGAGATTCGAAGCTTTTTAGGCTTGGCGGGTTATTATCGGAGGTTTATTGAGGGATTTTCGAAATTGGCACTTCCGTTGACGCAGTTGACTTGTAAAGGAAAGGCTTTCATTTGGGATATTCATTGTGAAGAGAGTTTCAATGAGCTAAAAAGAAGGTTGACAACGACTCCGACCTTGATTTTGCCAAATCTGACAGAACCATTCGTTGTGTATTGTGATGCTTCATTGGTTGGTTTAGGTGGTGTTTTGATGCAAGATGGAAAAGTAGTGGCATATGCTTCTAGACAATTGAGAGTGCATGAAAAGAATTATCCTACACATGACTTGGAGTTAGCGGCCGTGGTGTTTGTTTTGAAAATTTGGAGGCACTATCTTTATGGTGCAAGATTTGAAGTTTTTAGTGATCACAAGAGCTTGAAATATTTATTTGATCAAAAAGAATTGAACATGAGACAAAGAAGGTGGTTAGAGCTTTTGAAGGATTATGCTTTTGGTTTGAATTACCATCCGGGTAAGGCAAACGTGGTGGCCGATGCTTTGAGTCGGAAGTCGTTACATATTTCTGCTTTGATGATGAGAGAATGGGAACTTTTGGAGAATTTTAGAGACTTGAGTTTGGTTTGTGAAATGACGCCGAGAAGTGTGAGATGTAACGCCCCATTTTCGACCATTTTATTTAATCGAGTCGATTTAATTATTTTGAGTATTATATTATTTTTATTTATGACTTTGGTGTAATAATATGTTGTTTTGTACTGTTATTATATTTTATCGCATTTTGGGATCGTTTGAGAGATAATTGAGAGTAAGGGTATTTTAGTCTTTTCCCTAATTATTTACTAAGTTAGTAAAGAAAAAGAGAAAGAAATAGAAATAGAGAGAATTAGAAAAGAAAGAAAAATGGTAAGAGAAAGAAAAGGAGAAGAAGAAAAGAGAAGGGAAAGAAGAGAAAAGAGAGAAAAAGAGGAAAAAAAAGCTAAGAATCGAAGAAAAACAACTTCTAGGAATCAATTTAATCGGGTAAGGGTGTGAAATTCAATTATCTTATACATGTGTATGATTATGTATGTGTTTGTTTGATGTTTTGTTGGATTGTATGAAAAATATAACAAAACCCATTTTTTGTAAAAAAGTGTTGGAATTCGATGTAATCGTGTTGGAAATGATGTTTTTGGTGTTCCTTGTTGTTGATACTTGATAGATATGTGTTGTTGTGAATAAAATTGGTAATTTTCTGGATTTAGGTGATGAATTTGGGATGATTTTGGGTGGAAAACGCAGAACTAGTTTCTGCAGAATTTTTCTGGGTTTCTGTAGGTCATACGCGTATGGGGCATGTCCGTACGCGTATGGGACTCGGCAGTACGCGTAACGTTGGCCTATGTTTGGGTCATTACGCGTATGAGTGTGGTGATACGCGTATGATGTTGGGCATACGCGTATGGGGTTCAAAATGGGATTTTGGTGAAGAAAATGGTTAGGCCCAAACGCGTATGGCCTTGGGCAATACGCGTATGGCATGGCGAGGAAATTGGGAAATACGCGTATGGCCTTGGGCATTACGCGTATGGCCAGGAGATTGGTAAAATGTGATTTTTGGAAAATGTCGTTTTTGTTTTCGTCCGTAACTTTTGTTCCGTTTATCTGATTTTGACATTCTTGGTGTCGTTGGAAAGGTGTTGACTTGTACTTTTTGATTATGATGTTTTGGAATTTGTTAGCCGATTTAATTATGTCGGGAAATGTGAATAGTGTTGATGGTCGACTTTTGTAGTTATAAGTGTGCGTAATTGATGGGTATCATGTAATGTGCTTTGAATATGGATATCGTATGACGTGTATGATGTTATATGATGTGAATGCATGTGATGACATGTTGTGGTGATGAATTGTGGCCGAAAGGCAAATAAATGCAATGTGTTGTATTTGGTTATATATGCATGTTTGTGACTGCATATAAGTGTGAAGATGCATTGGTTGTCATGAGTCCTTGTATGTCAAGCATCATGATATGCATCATTGTAGCGTCCTGTGGGACGGCGGTTCCGGTGGGGAATCGGCTATAACATCCCGTGCCTCGAAAATATGAAAGGTATGAATAGCCTGAGGACTTAAAGCGATGGTTATAGACGATCGTGTGCCTCTATTGGTAGGGGTGTGAGCGATCGGATCGTGTGCCCCTTGTGTGGTGGTGTGAGCGATCCATAAACACCGTGTGCCCCTTGTGTGGTGGTGTGAGCGGTGGGTGAAAATCGTAGGCCCGACAAGGAGTTACAGTGATGTAACGAGCGATGGTTCAAGCAGAGTTCCTAAGTGAACTAGTGATGAGATATGAATCTCGGAGTCGGTACCGCATTTGCATTTGCATAGAGAGTCGTTGTGTCGGTCTCTTTGCATCTGCATGAATTATGATTGCATTGGTTATATGTGGAAAATCATGATTTGGTTGATTATGTGTGAGACAGTGTGATATGCATTTATGATAAATGTATTGGGCATGATTAATATGCAATTGGGGATGGAGACATTGTGTGATTGAGCTGTGATAGCATTTGTGAATTGATGTGCATTCGTGTTAAATGCCTTGAATTATGAATGATATGTTTTGTATGTATAAACATATGCATGATGTGTGAATATGTGATTATGTGAATATAATCTGTATGTGCCTTATGTGTTGGCATGTGATAATTGTGGTGAGATTATGGAATATGTGTATTTTTATGTGGATATATATAATTATATGCATTTATATTATGGTTGTTTTTCTCACCCTCCTGCTCGTTTTATAATGCTCTATGAGGCATTGCAGATTAGAGTTGCTGGAGGTCTTTTGTGAAGCTTATGTCTTCACCCTTTTGTCGGTCGACTCTGATATGTGACACCGGGTAGTTAGGGAGGCCGTTTGTGTTTATTGTGTACTATGTATATGTATATATTTTGGTTTGTGCATGTACAACTTGGTGTATGACAAAATTTTTACATGATATATCTATATATGTTAATCAGATTTTAGATTTTCTGCTTTAATTCTAATTTCTGAAAATGTGGGTGTAAGGAACGAAGTTTCCTCTGTTGATTGCTACCCCACTGTTGCATATCTTTATGGGCAGGTGTTGTATGAATCGTTTGGTTTCAATTTGATGTGATTTCCACGTCTATGCCATGTTTTTAAATATACTCTGACCAAATTTTGAATTTTCTTTTATTTCTTTAAATGCATGTTTATTTGGGGGTGTAGATTGGGGGCGTCACATTAAGTGGTATCAGAGCCAGTCTGTGTCAGTTTGTGTCAGTCTTGTTGGTCTTGGTGGTTCGGTGAGCTATTTGTTTAACCATAGTTGCTGTTATTGGAAATGAACAGAATATGGCTCGGGCTGTGCAGGGTGTACCGAATGTTGCGGGTAATAATGAGTTCGGGATGAGCGAACTGCTTATCTTCAAGGGAAGATATGATCCGGATGGTACACAATTTTGGTTTGAGGAGGTTGAAAGAATCTTCCATGTGATGGATTGTGCTGAAGAGGATAAGGTGAGACTGGGTACTCACATGCTGGAGGAAGAAGCAGCTGATTGGTGGGTTAGTTTACGCCAAGTGTTGGGAGTGGATGATGAAGAGGTTACTTGGGATTTATTTAGCCGAGAGTTTCGGAGGAGGTATTATCCGGAGGGTGTGAAGGAAAAGAAAGAGATTGAGTTCTTGGAGTTGAAACAAGGCAATATGTCTGTTATTGACTACACAACAAAGTTTGTGGAACTGGTGCAGTTTTATCCTCATTATTCGGAAGCGACTGCTGAATTTTCTCAGTGTGTGAAGTATGAGAACGGATTGCGTCTGGAGATTAAACGGGTAATCGTTTATCAAAGGATTAGAAGGTTTTCTGATTTGGTGGACAGTTGTAGGAGTTACGAAGAGAATCGTAAGGTGCGTGCTACTCCCTATGAGAATGTGAATGACAGGAAAGGGAAACAACAGTCTCGTACTGGGGGAGGAATGTCTAGTCCTCCGAGGTGTTACATTAAGTGCTACAAGTGTGGGGAAGTAGGACATCGTCAGATGGATTGTTGGAGGAATAAACTGAAATGTTCCAAGTGTGGAGGTTCGGGACATGTCGCAGCGGATTGTAGGAAAATTAATGTGCGATGTTTCAACTGTGGTGAAACAGGTCATATCAGTACGGGGTGTACGAAACCGAAGGGAGCTCAGACTGGTAGGAAAGTTGTTGCATTGGTAGGAGATGAGACTAATAGTGCGAATCGTTTGACTCAAGGTACTTGTTTATTAATAGTATGCCTTTAATTGCTATTATTGATATTGGGACGACTCATTCGTTTATTTCGTGTGAGTGCGTGAAGTGTTTGAATTTGTTGTTGTCTTCTTGGGGTAGTAAGATGATTATCGATACTTCTGCTTAGGGGTCGGTAATTACTTCTCTGGTTTGTTTAAATTGTTCTTTGACTGTTTGTGGTAAAGGCTTGGGATGGAATTAGTGTGTTTACAGTTGGAAGGATTATAATGAGACAAGTGGGGGAGAAGCTGGTACTTCTCCGTATTGTTTCAGGTGGAGAAAGCTGGCTCAATGTGTTATGTATTGCAAGGTTATAAGTGTGGTTTCTGGTTCAAGAAGGGATGCAGAAGTAAGGTTTACGTCAACTAAGGATTTGTGCCTTAGGTAGTTTTGTGCATAGGATGTAGTGATGCTATTATAGTTTGGTGGAGACGGTTTATGCCTCATCATGGTTGTCGGCTGTCTATTGACAAATTGAGGAACTGATCACCCTTAATCTCTTGTTGATAGCAGACGGGAATTATGTTGGATGGAATGGACGTGTCTTTCCGGCGTTGATAATGGTGCGGAATGGATTACTTAAAATTTAAGGAAATGATTGCGGATTATTTTGTCAAGTTGAGGCAGGCTTTATATCTGACGGTGATGCCGAATCAAGATTTTGCTTGATGGTTGCAGATTGCGTTGTTGAGTCGATGAGAATTCTTATATCAGAAGATGAGACGGATTAGAGGTTTGTGTATGTGGATTAAGTTGGAATGTCTCTGAGGGATGATGATTGGGTATTACTAAGGGTTTTTCTCAGAGAGTAGAGTGTGAGCTTAGTTGGACAACAGTGAATAGTCGAGGCTATATCTGCTAAGTGAGTAGTATGGGAACTTGCGGTTGTGTTTTGCATAGCTTAAGTTTTGAATTGTGACGAATTGCAAACAATTTGAAATTCTTTGATGGTATAGAGATTACAGAAATCTTGAGGAAACCTTAGGGGTGGATGTGATATATGAGAGTTCCTTTTTTTTTTGGTTGGATGTTGCAATAGGATGGAATTTAGATTGTCAAGGGCAGGAATTTTGTGTGGAGTACGGACAGTGGTATATGGTGACAATTGAGAATAAGTGTTTACTTTCAGGTTTAAGTAAAGGGTATGGTATTGGTTGAGTTTGATTAGAATTACAATTGTTGGAATGTTTGATAGGCGTAGTGATGGTTTGAGTAGAGGCTTTGAAGTTAGTTAAAGGTGATTAGAAACTTGTTGGATTTTGTTGGCTATTATCGAAGGGTATGGAAGGCTTTTCCAAGATTAGTGTTTTCGTTACTTTAGTTGACTTGCAAAGGTGAAGTCGATTGTTTGGGATGTATCTTGATGAGTATAGTTGGTGTGTTAATGTAAGAGAGTAAAGTCGTGGCTTGTGTTTTTCGACATTTGAGGATTCGTGAAAGGATCAGTAATATTGTGGAAATCGGAATTGTTTGCAGTTGTAATGGTGTTGGAATATTGGGAGTATTATCTTTATGATTCTAGATTTGAAGTGTTTGGTAATTACAAGAATGTTGAGTACTGGTTTGGTCTGAAGGAATAGAGACAAGGATGTTGGTGTTCTGGTTTTGTTGATGTTGTTGAGACCTTGTCGTGTCGTGGAACTTTGTGTTCTTGTTTATGTTGTTGCCTCGTTTCCATTGTAATGGTTCGAGTATGAGTAGCTAATTCCTGTGTGAGGAATTAGAGGTGGGTTACCTACGGTGAGGGTAACGATCCTGTTGTGTTTCGGTTCAAGAGTGAACCTGTGAGTTGTGTTTTGTGTATTCTTTGAGTTGTGTGTTAGTCGTCAAGTGCATTGTATGGGCTTTGCATCTTGTCGTTGTTGTGGTCGTCGTTGTCGTGTTGTTGGTGGTGTGCCTTGTGGTAGGCCTGTTGTTTGTTAGTCGGATGCGAGAGTCGTGTCCGGAGTTATTCGTCTAGGTAATATTTTCGAGGACGAAAATTTCCAAGTGGGGGAGAGTTGTAACGCCCCATTTTCGACCATTTTATTTAATCGAGTCGATTTAATTATTTTGAGTATTATATTATTTTTATTTATGACTTTGGTGTAATAATATGTTGTTTTGTACTGTTATTATATTTTATCGCATTTTGGGATCGTTTGAGAGATAATTGAGAGTAAGGATATTTTAATCTTTTCCCTAATTATTTACTAAGTTATTAAAGAAAAAGAGAAAGAAATAGAAATAGAGAGAATTAGAAAAGAAAGAAAAATGGTACGAGAAAGAAAAGGAGAAGAAGAAAAGAGAAGGGAAAGAAGAGAAAAGAGAGAAAAAGAGGAAAAAAGCTAAGAATCGAAGAAAAACAACTTCTAGGAATCGATTTAATCGGGTAAGGGTGTGAAATTCAATTATCTTATACATGTGTATGATTATGTATGTGTTTGTTTGATGTTTTGTTGGATTGTATGAAAAATATAACCAAATCCATTTTTTGTAAAAAGTGTTGGAATTCGATGTAATCGTGTTGGAAATGATGTTTTTGGTGTTCCTTGTTGTTGATACTTGATAGATATGTGTTGTTGTGAATCAAATTGGTAATTTTCTGGATTTAGGTGATGAATTTGGGATGATTTTGGGTGGAAAACGCAGAACTAGTTTCTGCAGAATTTTTCTGGGTTTCTGCAGGTCATACGCGTATGGGGCATGTCCGTACGCGTATGGGACTCGGCAGTACGCGTAACGTTGGCCTATGTTTGGGTCATCACGCGTATGAGTGTGGTGATACGCGTATGATGTTGGGCATACGCGTATGGGGTTCAAAATGGGATTTTGGTGAAGAAAATGGTTCTTCCCATACGCGTATGGCCTTGGGCAATACGCGTATAGCATGGCGAGGAAATTGGGCAATACGCGTATGGCCTTGGGCAGTACGCGTATGGCCAGGAGATTGGTAAAATGTGATTTTTGGAAAATGTCGTTTTTGTTTTCGTCCGTAACTTTTGTTCCGTTTATCTAATTTTGACATTCTTGGTGTCGTTGGAAAGGTGTTGACTTGTACTTTGTGATTATGATGTTTTGGAATTTGTTAGCCAATTTAATTATGTCGGGAAATGTGAATAGTGTCGATTGTCGACTTTTGTAGTTATAAGTGTGCGTAATTGATGGGTATCATGTAATGTGCTTTGAATATGGATATCGTATGACGTGTATGATGTTATATGATGTGAATGCATGTGATGACATGTTGTGGTGATGAATTGTGGCCGAAAGGAAAATAAATGCAATGTGTTGTATTTGGTTATATATGCATGTTTGTGACTGCATATATGTGTGAAGATGCATTGGTTGTCATGAGTCCTTGTATGTCAAGCATCATGATATGCATCATTGTAGCATCCTGTGGGATGGCGGTTCCAGTGGGGAATCAGCTATAACATCGTGTGCCTCGAAAATATGAAAGGTATGAATAGCCTGAGGACTTAAAGCGATGGTTATAGACGATCGTGTGCCTGTATTGGTAGGGGTGTGAGCGATCGGATCGTGTGCCCCTTGTGTGGTGGTGTGAGCGATCCATAAACACCGTGTGCCCCTTTTGTGGTGGTGTGAGTGGTGGGTGAACATCGTAGGCCCGACAGGGAGTTACAGTGATGTAACGAGCGATGGTTCCAGCAGAGTTCCTGAGTGAACTAGTGATGAGATATGAATCTCGGAGTCGGTACCACATTTGCATTTGCATAGAGAGTCGTTGTGTCGGTCTCTTTGCATCTGCATGAATTATGATTGCATTGGTTATATGTGGAAAATCATGATTTGGTTGATTATGTGTGAGACAGTGTGATATGCATTTATGATAAATGTATTGGGCATGATTAATATGCAATTGGGGATGGAGACATTGTGTGATTGAGCTGTGATAGCATTTGTGAATTGATGTGCATTCGTGTTAAATGCCTTGAATTATGAATGATATGTTTTGTATGTATAAACATATGCATGAGGTGTGAATATGTGATTATGTGAATATAATCTGTATGTGCCTTATGTGTTGGCATGTGATAATTGTGGTGAGATTATGGAATATGTGTATTTTTATGTGGATATATATAATTATATGCATTTATATTATGGTTGTTTTTCTCACCCTTCTGCTCGTTTTATAATGCTCTATGAGGCATTGCAGATTAGAGTTGCTGGAGGTCTTTTGTGAAGCTTATGTCTTCACCCTTTTGTCGGTCGGCTCTGATATGTGACACCGGGTAGTTAGGGAGGCCGTTTGTGTTTATTGTGTACTATGTATATGTATATATTTTGGTTTGTGCATGTACAACTTGGTGTATGACAAACTTTTTACATGATATATGTATATATGTTAATCAGATTTTAGATTTTCCGCTTTAATTCTAATTTCTGAAAATGTGGGTGTAAGGAACGAAGTTTCCTCTGTTGATTGCTACCCCACTATTGCATATCTTTATGGGCAGGTGTTGTATGAATTGTTTGGTTTCAATTTGATGTGATTTCCCCGTCTATGCCATGTTTTTAAATTTACTCTGACCAAATTTCGAATTTTCTTTTATTGCTTTAAATGCATGTTTATTTGGGGGTGTAGATTGGGGGCGTCACATAAGACTTGGTATGCTACATGTTACAAATGATTTTCTTGCAACTGTATGTGAAAAACAAAAGTTGGATTTAAAGTTCGTTGATTTGATGATGAATGAGAATGAGGATTTTAAGGTTGATAATTTTGGAGTTTTGAGATTCTGTGGTCGTGTTTGTATTCCCGATGATGCGGAGTTGAAAAAGATGATATTGGAAGAAGGGCACCGAAGTAACTTAAGTATTCATCCGGGAGCGATTAAAATGTATCAAGATTTGAAGAAAATCTGTTGGTTGTCCGGATTAAAGAGAGATATGGCTCAATTTGTGTATGCGTGCTTAACTTGTCAAAAGTCAAAGGTGGAACATCAAAAGCCTAGTGGATTGATGCAATCGTTGGACATTCCGGAGTGGAAATGGGATAGTATATCGATGGATTTTGTTACGGGATTGCCGAATACGCAAAGAGGTCATAATGCCATTTGGGTAATCGTTGATAGGCTTACTAAATCTGCTCACTTCATTCCAATTGATATTAGCTATCCTTTGGAGAAGTTAGCCGAGATTTATATTCTTGCGGTTGTGAAGTTACATGGAGTTCCTAAGAGTATTGTATCGGATAGAGATCCTAGATTCACATCGAGGTTTTGGGAGAGTTTACAAAAGGCTTTGGGTTCTAAGCTAAGATTGAATTCGGCTTATCATCCGCAAACGGATGGTCAAACCGAGAGGACAATTCAATCGTTGGAGGATTTATTGCGTGCTTGTGTGCTCGAGCAAGGTGGTGCTTGGGATAGTTATTTGGCGTTGATTGAGTTCACCTACAATAACAGTTTTCATTCAAGTATAAGTATGGCACCATTTGAGGCTTTGTATGGTCGGAGATGTCGAACACCTTTGTGTTGGCATGAAACCGGTGAGAGGACGATAGTTGGACCGGAGATGATACAACAAACGACGGAGAAAGTGAAGTTTATTCGTGAGAAGATGAAAGCTTCTCAAAGTAGACAAAAGAGCTATCATGACAAGAGAAGGAAGGATATTGAGTTTCAAGAAGGTGACCATGTGTTTTTGAGAGTTATGCCGGTTACGGGTGTGGGTCGTGCTTTGAAGTCGAAGAAGTTGACTTCTCGTTTTATTGGTCCGTATCAGATTTCTGCACGAGTTGGTGTTGTGGCTTACCGCGTGGCGTTGCCTCCGAATCTTTCGAATTTGCATGATGTGTTCCATGTTTCGCAACTTCGGAAGTATGTTTCGGATCCGTCACATGTTATTCCTATGGACGAGGTTGAGGTGAGAGATAACCTTACGGTTGAAGCTTTACCGATTAGGATTTTGGACCGCGAAGTTAAGAAGCTAAGAGGCAAGGATATTGCACTTGTGAAAGTAGCGTGGGGAGGCGCTGCGGAAGGCAATATGACTTGGGAACTAGAGAGTGGGATGCGAGAGTCGTATCCGGAGTTGTTTGAATCAGGTAATATTTTCGAAGACGAAAATTTCTAAAGTGGGGGAGAGTTGTAACGCCCCGATTCCGATTATTCCCATTTTGTTGAGTCTTTATTTAAATTGAGTGATAAATTATTTTATTTGTGAAATTGGTGTGTTAATATGCTATGTTGACATGTTATGATATTTTACCGTTTTTGAGAGTTTTCGGGGAAATTAGAATGGAGGGTATTTTGGACATTTCTCAATTAATGGTAAGTTAGAAATTTAGTGGAAATATAATTATGTGAGAAAATGAATTAATTTGAATTTGTGTAAAAAGAAATAGAAAAGAAAAAGAGATAAGAAGAGGAAATAGGAGAGAAAGAGATAGAAAGGAAAAATAGAGAGAAAAAGGAGAGAAAGAAAGAGGAAGAGGAGAAAAGAGAAGGAAAAGAGGAAAAGCTAGGAAAATCAAGAAATCAACTTCTAGGAATCGATTTAATCGGGTAAGGGTGTGAAATCTTATTATCTTATCAATGTATAACATTATGTATGATTATGTATGTGTGTATTGGATTGTTTGTTATGTTTTCATAGTTTTCTATTCTAGGTCGATGTTGAGAAATTGCTGTTTTCGCGGTTGGAAATCGACGTAAATGTGGTAGAATGCTTGTTGCCATGATTGGATTGAGTTCTGATTGATATATGTGGTTTTGAAAATGTTTTGGGTTGAAAAATATGGATTTTGGGTTTTCAATAGTGCTGGAAAAATCTGAGTTTTCCTTGGTTCGCCTAGCGAACCCGGGGCGAAGCAGTAGCGAGTGATGTTTTCGCGGGTTCGCCTAGCGAACCAGTTAGCGAAGGTCAGCGAAGGTTCGTTGAGTTGTTCGCCTAGCGAACTTTGAGTGTTTTTGATGTTGGTGGTTGCTGCCTTGGTTCGCCAAGGGGTTCGCCTAGCGAACTTTGTGTCTGTTTTTAGCTAGTAGTTGGTTCGCTGGAACATTCGCCTAGCGAAGGTGCTAGCGAATGCTCGCGAGAGGGTTCGCCCAACGAACAGTGCTGTTTGTGTAATTTTGTTTTCTGCATAACTTTTGATCTGTGGTTCGGTTTGAGGCGTGGTATGATGCATTAGAAAGCTTATGGAATGTTCTTTCTTATTATGATGATTTGGAAATTGTTAGCCGATTTAATTATGTCAGAAAGTCGGGAATAGTGTTTTTTTGTGACTTTTTACCGTTTGGAATGTGTGTTTGGATGTGAATCATACAATAGTGCATTGATGTGAATGTATATAAATTGTATGTGATTGTATGAGATGAATGTAAGAATATATTGTGAATATGTATGCATTTCAAGAATGTCTTGAGTCATTTGATTGTGAAGCATAATGATGTGCATTCTTGTGTTGAGGGATTCTAATGAGAATCCGTTGTAACGTCGTGTGCCCATGTGGGGTGTGAGCGACGGATTGGTTCCAGAGGGAATCCGCTATAACGTCGTGTGCCCGCTTGTGGGGTGTGAGCGATCGGGTCGTGTGCCCGCTTGTGGGGTGTGAGCGATCCAGAAACACCGTGTGCCCGCTTGTGGGGTGTGAGCGGTGGGTGAACATCGTAGGCCTGACGGGGAGTTACAGTGATGTAACGAGCGATGGTTCCAGCAGAGTTCCTGAGTGAACTTGAGATGATTGAGTCGGTACCGCACTGCATTTGCATAGAGTCATGAGTCGGTCTCTACGATTTGCATTTATCATCCTTATAATGGTGCATTGATGAATAAAAATAAATGTGTATGTTTATATGGAAGGATAAGAATTGTGAAAGTATGCATGATGTATATGCTTGGTTGTCAATATATATATACATTGTGATGTATACGAGTGAGTTGTGATGAATTGTGGTGAGAATGTGAAATATGTGTATTTTTAAGCTAAGATATATAATTATATGCATTGTTATTATGATAATATTGCTCACCCTTCTGCTATTTTATGATGCTCTATGAGGCATTGCAGAGTAGGTATGCTGGTGGTCTTTTTGTGAAGCGCGTCTTCATTCTTTTGGTCGGTCGGCTCTGATATGTAGCACCGGGTAGCTAGGATGGCTATGATTCTTTTGTGATACATTTGTACATGTATCTTGTTGATGAATGTTTAAGTAAACATGAATTATGTTGGTGGATAATACTTGATGATGTATATATGATAGTTGTTATTCAATGTTTAGATTTTCCGCTTTTATTCTAAATATTGAGATGTGGGTGTAAGGACTAAGTTCCTCTGTTGCAAAGTTACCCCACTGTTGCATATCAATTGTTGAGCAGGTGTTGAATGTTTTAATTTAACGTATAATGTGACATACCTCTTTTATACCATGTTTATAATTATACTCTGACGAAATTTGTAATATGTGCCTAACTGATTATGTGATTATTTGGGGGTATACAAAGGGGGTGTTACAGTTAATGCACCCAGAATTGATATGAATGCAGCAGAAGTAAGAGACCACTTACTTGACAGATTTATGGCCAGCAACACAGAAAGTCTATTTCTTTTAGCGTATAATACTGGAAACGGGTAAGATTTTCATTCTAATTTCATTCTAATCTTTAATTTGTATCTTTTGCGTAGAAATTATCCATCTAAACTTTTGTTATATTTTACAGTGGACACTGGCTGTTGGTTGCCATTAATCCTGTGAGAGAAGTGGTATATTATCTTAATTCATTGGATACCGATTGGTCCACGTATCAAAATATGAAGGATGTGGTTGACACTTAAGTGAGATTGTTCGAAATATTCATGTGTATTTGTATATTTAATTATTTCTGTGACATTGTTCTAAGTTTACGTTGTTCTTTTATAAAGCTATACTAGTGTACCGTGCACAAAGAGAGATTCAAATAGCACGGGCTAGAGCAACCAATGTTACATGGGTCAAAGTGGAGGTATATTAATTTTCACAATGTTGCTTATTAGTGATGCTACTTGATAACACAAAACATCTATATATTATTTCTTATTTAATTTGTTTGTCTATGTGTAGTGCCCTCGTCAGCGTAATGGCATAGACTGCGGGTACTTCGTTTTGAGGTTCATGAGAGAAATCATTCAAATGGAACAATTGGAGATTCCTATCATGGTATGTATGGATTTATAACTTAGGATTTATTTTAATATTTATCGGATATGTCATATAATTTATTATTTTTAACTAAATAATGCGTATTTTATTTTGTTATGTAGTATTTCGAAGATATGGCGTGTTGTTGTTACACAAGGAAAAAATTGAATTATATTACGGAAGAATTGTGCGAATTCTTTCTTCTAAGAAGAATTCTTTGAATGTATAGTTTTGTGAATGTAAATTTTAGTTTTGTGAATATAAGGAAATTCTGTTGCAAGAAGAATTCTGTTGTAAATTCTAGTTTTGTGAATAGAAGGAAATTCTGTTGTAAATTCTGTTGCAAGAATTCTGTTGTAAGAATTCTGTTGTAAATTCTAGTTTTGTGAATAGAAGGAAATTCTGTGTTTATTGAAATGTATATGAATTCTGTTGTTGCAAGAATTCTATTTATTGAAATGTATAAGAATTCTGTTGTTGCAAGAAATTCTATAAGAAATGCAGGTTTGAAACTATGCAGGTTTCTGCATAAAAAAATGGTTAAAATGGGATTTTAAAAAAAATATTTAAAATTATACGTAGATAAAAGACAGTGCTTTTGAGAAAAAAGCGCTTTCTAAAGGTATAGGAAAAAAATCAATAAAATTATAGGTATAATTTAGAGAGCGCTTTCTAAAGTTATAGGAAAAAGATCAATAAAATTATAGGTATACTTTAGAGAGCGCTTTTAAGGAAAAAGCGCTCTCTAAAGTCCCCTTTAGAGAGCGCTTTTAGGGAAAAAGCGCTCTCTAAAGGTATATAAAAAAATCATTTTCCGTATACATTAGACAACGCTTTTCAAAAGCGCTATCTAAAGTCCCCTTTAAAAAGCGCTTTTAGGGAAAAAGCGCTCTCTAAAGGTATATAAAAAAATCATTTTTCGTATACATTAGATAGCGCTTTTCAAAAGCGCTGTCTAAAAGCACCTTTAGAGAGCGCTTTTGAAGGAAAAAGCGCTTTCTAAAGTATATAAAAAAAATTAAATTTTAAATGTATACTTTAGACAGCGCTTTTAAAAGCGCTGTCTAAAGTCCCCTTTTAGAGAGCGCTTTTTCATAAATAAAAAAGCGCTGTCTTTACCTACGACAGCGCAGGCTTAGACAACACTTTTAAGCGCTTTTATAGGGCAAAAAAAGCGCCCTTTTTTCCCTCTTTTCCCGTAGTGTCATGACCCAGAAGAATCAAAACTACTATACTCTTGTATCATGTTCTACACTCTCCACTGTCAACTTGTGCATATTGTTGTTGCTTTAAACTTGCATGTCAAAACACTTCAAAACTAGAGAGAGAAACTCTTCATTCTCTCTAGTTTTTGGATCGTCCCATTATCATTCAGTCTTTATTTCAATTCCATTTTGTTCATCATGCATCAAGTCCATTAACCCTTTGTTTTCATCCTGATTATAGATCTTGAATCAGTTCTGGGGGAACATTGGTAGGCTCTTAGGGTTTGGTTTAAAGTCCTAATTTTCGAATTAGGGACCTTCCTCCCTGTGGGTCTTGTTTCTCAGTGTTCCTTCCTTCGACAGGTCTCTCTGATCTGATTAATCTTTCGTTGGTCCTGGATTTGGTGTTTTTGTTTTCTCTGCGGTCTATGTTTTCGAGTAGTGATGGATTCAAAGTTCGACCATGATGAGGGTTGGGAACAAGTTCAAAGGTCGAATCCGAAGAGAGTGGTTGCCAGAAGATCCATCTGGAGGGCTATAGGTCATAAGATTAAATCTCAAGATTTAAGCAAGACATCGTCTTTTTTCTTTACTGAATTTCCTAACTCATTTGAGGCAAAGGAAATGTTCAATGTATTCAAGGATTTTGGATTGGTTGTTGAAGTTTTTATTCCATCTCGGCTTGACAAAAGAGGGAAACACTTTGGTTTTGTTAGATTTAAACAAGTTGATGATGAACATCGTTTGGCCATTAAATTGGGCAACATTGTTCTTAATGGCAAAAAGATATTCGCTAACACTCCACGTTTTCAAAGAGTTGAGAGGGAGAACAATATGGTTGATACGAGGCCCAGATTGGACGCCAAGGTTCGGATCAAGAATCTGGAAGAAGTGCTAACGAACAAACAAGAATTTTGGAAGGAAAGGCAATCATATGCAGATATGGATAAAGGAGGTTCAAAGCATTTTCATTCTAACAGGATGTTTTTGGATGAAAAACCTAGGTTTGCTCACCTTAGTATTGATGTTAAAGAAGAAGACATGGAACGATTTCAACAGGCTTTCGTTGGTGTCATGGAGAATCCGGGTATGTCGTACGATATTCAGGAAGCTCTTCATATGGAGGGCTACTATAAGATTAAGGCAACTCCTTTGGGAGCGAATTTGGTTCTGTTAGAAGAAGAAGTTACAGGTGATATCAAGAAGATGATCAATGAGGATAAGGATTGGATTGAGAAATGGTTCTCAAAAATTCATCCTTGGTCTCCGTTAGACGTGGATTCTGAGAGATTGACATGGGTAAACGTCTTTGGTTTACCATGTCATGTTTGGGGGGACAACTTCTTCAAATTTCTGGCTGGAACTATTGGGGCTTTTGTCAAAGCTGCCGATGATACTCAAAGGCATGAAAAGCTTGACGTTGCGAGAATCCTCATTAGAACGAAATTTGCTATTAACTTGAATGAAGTGTTTAATATTGAAGTTAATAAACAAATTTTCAGAATCAAGATTGTTGAAGAGGCTTTGGGATTTTGTTCAAAGATGACATGCAGGTTTAATGGAGAGAGTTTGGAAGACAGTTTAGAGGTTGACTCTTCCGGTAGTGAAGTGGAAGAGACGCTGCAGGAAGTTGATTCGTTGGTCAATAACCAATGGGATATTCATGATGAATGTACAACAGGCGAAAAGGAGTGTCATAATGATAGGACTGTCACAATTACCAATAAAGGAGGTTCTGAGATTAGAGGCATGGGTTCTAAAGCGTCTGATATACATTTTGAAAACCAGCAGGATAATATAAATAACCAGGATATGGTGGGGACCTCTTTTGTACCAAGGACTGATAACATATGTTTAATAGGTCTGTAAAAGGGTGAAGAGGAGACATGTCGCGCAAATAATGAGATTTCAATTTCAAGGTCGAATAAAGGCAGGAATACTTTAACCATTGAAAAAGGGAAGTCAAAGAAAGTTAAGGTTGGTAATCCAAATAACAAGGATTGTGTGAATGGTGTTGGGCCGGCCAAGGATACTACCGGTGGGCCCATATCATTAGATCCATTGGGCCACTCCAAGATAGATAGAAAGAAGAAATCCTTGTGTGATATTTATAGGAATTTAAAAATTCCTTATAAACCATCCTATTACTCGTCTTTACTTTTAGCCGACAACTCCAAGTCTAAACCTTTGGCTTGCGATAGTGAACCATCATCTGAAGGTACAACTGACACTATATCAGGATCTTCGGAGGGTTCTAACAGGAAAAGCTCGGGTTCCATTGGAGACGAAGAGATTCTTCAAAGAAATTCAAGAATTAAAAAAAGTTGGTTGACCTCCCTACTAGAGTTTGGAAATCTATTAGGAGACTAGGAATTGAAGCTGAAGAAGATGAAGAGTGTTTGAGTCCATAATTCGGAATTTGGAAGAAGAAGAAAGAAATTCCAAGAAAGATATGAAGGAGTCAGCTAATGTTCCCTTATGAATATAGTTACTTATAATGTGAGAGGATGTGGGAGTATGATTAAGAAAAGGAAGATTCGTGAGTTGTTGAAAACAGGAGGGGCTAACATAGTTTTTATTCAGGAAACTAAGTGCGAGGTTATGAATGATGCCATTGTACAAAATATTTGGGGTAATGATAATTGTTTATGGTCGGCGTCTCTGGCTGAGGGGATGTCGGGTGGGATTCTCACCATATGGAGGAAAATGTTTTAGAGCCAATCTGCAGCTACAGAGGAAAAGGATTCTTGGGGCTGAAGGCTGTTTGGAATAATAAGTTGGTTTACCTTTTCAATATATATTTGTCGTGTATCATTTCTGAGAAAAGAGCCCTTTGGAGTAACATGTTATATCTCAAGTCCAAGCAGGAGCCAGGAGAGTGGATAATCGGGGGCGACTTCAATGCTATAAAAAATTCAAGAGAAAAAAAAGGCAGTGGCTATAACAACAGAAAAATGATGATTGAATTTGAAGACTTTATCCATATGACTGAGTGTATTGATCTGGTGTCAACAGGGAACAGATTTACTTGGTATAGTTCTACTAGTGATGCTTGTAGCAGGTTAGATCATTTCCTCATCTCGATTGGTTTACTGAATGGCTGGAATGTGGCTTGTCAAAAGGTGGGAAGGCGTGAGATCTCAGACCATCGTCCGGTCTAGATATTTGTTCGGAACGTAAACTGGGGGCCTAAACCCTTCCGATCGTTGAAATGTTAGTTTCAACATCCTCAGTTCATGAAGTTCACTAAATAAGTGTGGGAATCTGTCAATATTCAAGGCACTTGTTCCTTTATATTAACTAAGAAGTTTCAGTAACTCCGTTCAAAACTCAGGTGGTGGAACAGGAATATATTCGGCTGGATAGACACCAACATTGATGAGTCTATTGAAATCATTCACACGGTGGAAGAGGATATGGTTGAGAAGGAGAACATATCTAATGATCATGTTATATGGACCCGTAAACATGCTGAAGATGAGTTATGGAAATTTCTGAGGATTAAAGAAAGCTTGCTTCATCAAAAAGCTGGAACCAGATGGATTGAAGATGGAGATCGAAATACAGCTTATTTTCATTCAGTTATGAGACATCGTAATCTTATGAATACTATATCTGAAGTCGTTGTTAGTAACAGAATTATTGAAGATGTAGCGGGGGTCAAAGAATGAGTAGCTTGTCATTTTGAAAAGAGGATGAGCTCGACCAACAAACCTATTCCTCACATGAATTCTGATTTCTTCAAGTGTCTAAATGAGTTGGATAGAGTCTCAGTGGAGGAGGACTTTGAGGATTCTTAAATCAAAGATGCAGTATTCTAATGTAATGGTGATAGGACTCCGGGACCGGACAACTTTAGTCTGGAGTTTATTCAGAGATGTTGGGAGATAGTTGGCAAAGATTTTACAAACTGTATCAAAGAGTTCTTATTAGAAGCAAAATTTCCTAAGATTTTATCTTCTTCTTTTTTGGTTTTCATTCCAAAAAATGAGAAGCCCAGAAATCTTGATGAATATAGACCGATATGTCTAGTCGGATGCATTTACAAGGTGGTCTCTAAGCTATTGGCGGGCAAGCTAAAAAGTGTCATGGATAGGGTAATTTCTCCTGCACAAACTGCTTTTATTACTGGGAGAAATGTACTTGATGGAATATTAGCTTTGAATGAGATGGTGGATTATTCAAAAAGAAGCAAGAGTAAGAGTCTAATCCTAAAATTTGACTTTGCAAAGGCTGGCGACTGTGTTGAGTGGCCCTACATTCGATAGGTAATGAAGTTTATGGGGTTTGGTAACAAGTTTATGCAGTGGATTGAAGGAACGATTTTTAAAAGCTTTATGTCAGTGCTCGTCAACGGCAGCCCTTCACATGATTTTCAGGTCTCTCGTGGGCTTCGTCTAGGTGATCCCTTATCACCTTACCTCTTTGTAATTGTCGCGAAGGGTTAGCAAATTTGATGGAAAAGGCGAAAGACGGAGGGCTATTCCATGGCATTAAAATAAGTCAGAAGGAAACGTTCAGTTTACTACAATATGCAGATGATACTGTCATCATATGAGAAGCCAATTGGACCAATGTTTGGGCAATGAAAGTAATTTTGAGAGGATTTCAACTTATGTAAGGCCTAGAAATCAACTTCAACAAGAGTAGTCTTATCGGGTGTGGGGTAGACGTAACATTTATGAAGGCTGCAGAAACATTTCTCGCTTGCAAGATTCAAACATGTCCGTTCAAATTTCTTGGCATACAGATTGGCGGGAACCATAGATTGATCTCATTCTGGAAGCCGGTAATTGACAAAGTTCATGCTAGACTTGCATCTTGGAAGGGCAGACTATTGTCGATTGGTGGTAGAACTACGTTAATCAAATATGTTCTCACCAATCTCCCAATACACTATATGTCGTTCTACCGGATGCCGAGAAAGGTAGTTAAGATTTTGATAGCACTTCATAGGAGGTTTTTATAGAACGGTTCACCTTTAAAACAAGGCATTGCATGGATTAACTGGAACTTAATGTGCAAACCGAGAGAAGCTGGTGGACTGGACATTATCGACATCCAGAGTTTGAATGAAGCCTTACTTGCTAAGTGGATTTGTAAATGTTCGACTCCACATAATTACATTTGGTCTGACATTTTCCAGTCCAGGTATGGTAATTTCTTAATGCATTTGGCTCGTGGAGATTCTCAAGTAGGATCGGTTAAAGCGTCACTATGGTGGCGTGATATTTGTTTCCTCCAATATATGTTCCTAGAAATTTGAATTGACAGTCAGAGTCGGAGATCTTACAAGAGAGGTAGTTTCCTGCAGTCGATAAGAACGAATCATCAACACCAACACCGTATAGGGAACTCTTATTGAAATTTATCTCCAGACCTGAGACTAAATAAAATCCTTTAAGAATAGTCTTGACTGCCAGGATATTTTTCCACGAACCATCTCCTAATAAAATTGAATCGTCTGCGTATTGCAGCAAGTGGAACGAAACCTCCGAGTTGAATTTAAAACCTGAGAATAAACCATTCTCCATAGCTCTTTTCATCAGGATTGCAAGTCCTTCTGCAACAATAGTGAATAGGAGGGGAGCAAGGGGATCACCTTGCTTGAGGCCCCTTGTTACAGCAAAATTCACGGTTGGGCACCCGTTAACCAGTACAGAGGAGTAGCTATTAAAAACCCCTAAGTTCATCCATCTCGGCCATGAATTACCGAACCCCATAATTTTCATGACATCTCGTAAGTACTTCCAATCGACACAGTCGTAAGCTTTAGCAAAATCGACCTTTAGGAGCATAAGATCTTTCTTTGAACGTTTAGCAAAGTCAATGGCTTCATTTACAACAAGGACTTTATCTAACAAATTTCTTCCTTCTATGAACGCCGTCTGAGTGTTTGATATGATATTTCCAATTTTCTTTTTAAGTGTGGAAGCAAGAATCTTCGACACTACTTTATATACCGAGCTAACTAGTGATATAGGCCTGTAATCATCCAAAATCTTATGGTTCTCAGTTTTGGGAATAAGCACCACAAATGAAGAAGCAAACACCTTATGTAATTTGTCACCCTTGAAAAATTCCATAATACAATTTGTGAAGTCATTACCAACTATACTACAACACTTCTTGAGAAACTCAAAGCTGAATCTGTCAGGACCAGGACTACGGTCCCCAGCGCACTCGAATACAACTCTTCTGATTTCTTCTATATCCACTACAGATTCTAGCTCATCTCTGTCCGACCTAGAAAGGCACTTGATACCTGCTTCTCCCACATACGGAAAAGGTCCAGAGGCTCTGGAAAATCTCTTAGCAAAGTGGTCTTTGATAGCCTCTTTGAGCCCTTGAACATCCTCCAAAGATCTGCCATTAACACTTATAGAATTGATGGTATTCATATTGATACGATTTCTTAATGCTGCATGAAAGAACTTAGTGTTAACATCGCCATTAACACTCCATTTTAACCTAGATTTTTGCTTTAAAATACTTTCTTTAATTCTCAGTGATCTCCATAAATCATCTTCCGCAGAATTTCTATTCCCAGATCCTCTGCTGAAATGCCACCTCTTTTTGAGACTATAAGATCTTCATCCCATTCTTTTTTGACAAAATCAATGAAACTAGTATGTTCAAACCAACATGACATAACCTTGAACGGTTTAGGCCCCCAGTTTGTATTTTTTGCTAAAATCCACACCAGCCTATGATCCGATACGTCTCGGTCTCCAATCTTTTGACACACCATGTTCCATTCATTAAATACTCCAGGGGTGACAATGAATCTGTCGAGACGGCTACATATCTTGCCCTTAGCTTTAAACCATGAGTAATTATTTCCACTCAAAGGAAAGTCCACACACCCGATCATATTAATGAACTCTGAGAATTCAACATATTTAAACAAATCATATAATACTAATAATTAAACAATCATAATCCAATACATGTGTTATGCTTGTAATACATTAGCCTATTTTGTTGAAACTCAATAAAACTTACCATAAATCTAAACATGCATTACACTTTAAATTATACTATTGTAATGGTCATTTAGTTCCATTTGGAATAAGTGGCTTGCAAGAATCACAATGGCGCATTGTAACTTTGATAAACTCACCGACATATCATGCAAGAAATTTGAGTCCACAAACCATTACTCAAGAACTAAGCATCACAAGCCACTAGCTAATACTAGCTATGGGATACAAAAGATGTTAAAACACCATTACACATAAGTCATAACTAATAAGAAAACATAAACTTAATTTTCTGGATAGATGGATGACTAAGTCCCGGAATCTAGAGCCATGATGGTGCTGAGATTCATAGGATACATGAACTGAGTGCTTCCCCTAAGAATTTGTTGGTCAATGATTTTATTAGCCTTTTTAGATGGATTAAATGCATCCAAAAATGTATTAAGGTCTCTATTTGGACACAAGTTTGAGGCAGGTGTACAAAGCCCAATTCCATTGTATGACCCTTGTCCACAACATGCTACCTTTGATGTTGCAAATCCTGTCAAGCCCAATTCAATACATAAAAGAGAGAGCTATATCATTTTCATCTTATAAAAACTATCTATTTTCTTTCAATAAATATATATATGTCACATCACATTCACATGCTATAAGCTTGAGGGTTGGAAATGTAATCCATATGCATTCTATATGTATCAGCATCAACAAAAATATCAGAGCCAATTTCTTGGTTAGGACTTCTGATCATATCAAAAAGTTGAGTATTATATAAAGATGCAACTCTTTGTAATTCCACATCACAATCACCATTTATACTATGTTGAGACACCTTGTTAAATATTGTCCCTACAAAAATATGGCAATGTAATTGTAATAATAAACTCCCCTTTTGTATATTTTTTCTTCGAAAAATCAAAGATTTATGAAACACACCACAATATCAAAGAGCAAGCATTCAACAAATCAAAATGAATCGATAATGATATCATTCACTTTAATAGATAAATAAGAGAAAAAACTAGTTCCAAGAGAAAAAACGGACGTCCGCCACCCTTTTGCCGGAGTAAGCATGACGAGAGTGATGGTGTAGACATGCACACTGAGATTTTTGGCTTAAACTCCTAACCTTAGGGTTAGGGGCCTTGGTTGAGGTGTTCGTTTTCTGGGTCGTCTCTTTGCATTTTCGTTTTTACTCTGGGCTTTTCTTTGTTCGGCGGGCATGGCGTGGGTCAAAGTTGGTGGCCGGAATAGTACTCCGTTTCGCTCGTCAGGCAGGTGGGACGTGTTCCCTTTCGGAAGCGATGCGAACTGGAGGGTTGCAAATGGATTAACTTCATTCTATCTGTCTGAGTTCCCGATTCGCATAAAAACCAGAGATATTTTCATTTTGTTCGGGTGTATTGGAGAAATCGTGGAGGTCGTAATTTCGCCGAGGTTAAATAAGGCTGGAAAATGCTTCGGCTTCGCTAGGTTCATGGATGTCGAGGATGTTAAGTTGTTGGGGATTAAGCTCGACAATGTTTTAATAGAAGGAAATAAGATTCATGCGAACCCCCCTAGATTTGAGAGGGGAGTGACGGCAAGTATAATGGGTAAGGTAGAGAGGATGAAAGGTCATGTTAACACGGTTCCTCCAATCAAAGTTCAAGGCGGTAGCCGGATAGTTGGTACCAGGTCGTTTAAGGAAGTCCTACGGAACCAAGAGAGTAGGATTTCAGTCGAAGTTCGTGAATGTTTATGGTATACCTCTTGTTCAGAGGACTTGGCAAGGCTGAGAAAGGCTTATGTGGGATTTACACACAGTCCAGGTATGTCATATAGTGTGCAGAGAAGTTTCGAATCGGAGGGGTTATTTTTTATCAAAGTGACTCCAATGGGATCCAAGCTGTGTTTATTGGAGGAGTTGAAAGAAGGAGCATTAGAGGATTTGATATCGGATGGATCTAACTGGTGGTCTCAATGGTTCAGTGAAATTAGAAGATGGAGGGAAGAGGACATTGATGAGGAGAGGGTGATGTGGATCAGAGTTTTAGGGGTGCCTTGCCATGGTTGGAGTCTCGATTTTTTCAAGAAACTTACAAACTGTTTTGGTTCGTATGTCCGCTCTGATGAATCGACGACAAACAAGTCCAACTTGGATATAGCTAGGATGCTGGTAAGAGTGCATTCCTCTTTCCGTTTGCCGGATAGCGTAAAAGTCATTATCAATGGTAAGCCTTTCACTGTCTTGCTTCGGGAAGACTCATTTGGCCCAATGCGATTAAATACTAGTAACCCACCAGTCAAGAAACTCAGTTCTTCTTCATCGGATTCTATTGCGGCGTGGTCGGAGGACAGATTTGGTTTTCGTGAAGTTGAACATTTTTTTTTCCGGCAAAGGTGATGGAGAGAAGGAGGTAGAAGTGGTGCAGGAAACAGAGATTGATAGCGACGGGTCTGTGAGGGTTACGTGTTGTGGGCATGGTCATGATAAGTTCCTAGCATGTGATCAGAACATAGGTACAACAGTGGATATAGTGGGACCAGAGGTACAGTCAGCAGTGGGCACTTTTGATAAAGCACTTAACAGTGTAAAAGGTACTCTCTGTCCTACTACTTTTAGATCGGAAGACTGGGAATCCAAACAGCTAGACACAAGCTACTCGAATACGGCAGATACGAGGGTTCAAAATTCTTTTATAAGTTTTGGTAACTCTCAGGGTGGGGACCACGTTATTAGGAGGAGTAATTTAAAGAAAATTAAATTTAAGAAATTGAGTGGTCCAAATGGGATAAGTGGGGTGAAACACCCACTCAAAAACAGGAAGAAGGGCAGAAAATTGGACCGTAATTTTGTGGTTGCCGAGGACAAATTACGGGAAGGGGGCGTTATTTCCTCTCTTTCTTCTGCCTATCACGGGCTTAATTCGGCGGAGTCGGACATTATTAGAAGCAATTTTAGAACGTGGGAGAATTTGAATTCGAATGTTGGCGACAAACTGTGGGAGGCAATGTCATTGCTTGGAGTGGTGGCGACCGATTTAAATATGGATTACAAGTCTAGATTGAATGAAATGGAAAGGGAAGATAAGGAGAGAAAGGAGGGAAGGAAGGCGAATTTAATATTATGCAAATGATTTTAGGATCACTCAATATTAGAGGGGGAGGTAGTTTGATTAAGAGGAGAAGGATTAGTAGTATTATTAAAAAAGGAAAAACGAACATGTTCTTAATTCAAGAGACTAAGTTGAAAACCATAAACGGTGATATAGCGGGTAGTTTTTGGTCTAAGGAGGAGATTGGTTGGACCTTCTCTAGTGCCACGGATTATTCCGGTGGGCTACTTATTCTTTGGAAAGAAGGTAGGGTGGAGGTTTTGAGTAGCTTCAAAGGAGAGGGTTATGTTGGAGTCAAGCTTTGTTGGAAGAACAATTTCTACTATGTTGTTAACGTTTACTCCCCTTGTGAGTTTGATTTGAAAAGAAAACTTTGGAGGAAATTGGAGGAGTTAAAGAACCTATTTTCGGATGGAGAATGGTGCTTCAGAGGGGATTTCAATGGAACCACTAATTCGAGGGATAGAAAGGGTAGCGCTTCGGGTCACCGAAGAAGGGAGACGAAAGAATTCTCAGATTTCATAGATAGTTGCGGATTGATTGATGTTCCGTGCAAAGGTAATAACTTCACGTGGTTTAGTGGAGACGGATCAGCTATGAGTAGAATTGATAGATTTCTTCTTACCGATGTCACTATTGAGAGGTGGGGTGTCGTTGGACAATTCATAGGAGAGAGAGATTTGTCGGATCATTGTCCGATTTGGTTGATGGTGGATTCGTCGGATTGGGGCCCTAAACCGTTCAGATTTAACAATGAATGGTTTAATGATAAGAATTTTATTCCTTTTGTTGAAAAGGAATGGCTCAACATTCACTTTGAAGGTAGAGGGGATTATGTATTGAAAGAGAAGCTCAGAATCCTTAAGGGAAGTCTCAAAAGGTGGAATGAGGAAGTTTTCGGGAAGTTCGATTTACACATTGATGAAAGTTTGAAGGTGATCAATGAGGGTGACATTATGGCCGAGGTGAACATTGTTTTTTTATCGGATGAGCTCGTTAATGATCGTAAGAATGCCACTAGTCGGTTTTGGTTGAATTTGAAAATCAAGGAAAACATGCTCATTCAAAAGGCTAAGTTGAGGTGGCTCAATGATGGGGATATTAATTCTCGTTACTTCCATAGTGTCATGAAGGAGAGGAGAAGGCACAACTTTATCAGTTCAATCAAAATGGAAAGGGGAGTTGTGGAGTCGGTTAAGGAGGTCAAGGATGAAGTGAGAAATCACTTCGCTTGTAAATTTTCAGAACCGGATTTCAATCGTCCAATTTTGGAGGGTGCTCATTTTAAGAGGCTTAGTGAGGAGGATAGGGCAACCCTTGAGAAACCTTTCTCCGAAATGCAGGTTAAAGAGGCGGTTTGGAGTTGCGATGGGTCCAAAAGTCCGGGACCGGACGGTTATTCCTTCACGTTCTATAAGAAATGTTGGCATTTTCTTAAAAAGGACTTTTGTCGCTTTTTCAATGACTTTTATAGTGGGGCAATTTTGTCTAAGGCCATTGCGTCTTCTTTCCTCACTTTAATTCCTAAGAGTGAGAACCCTTTGGGTCTTGATGAGTATAGACCAATTTGTCTTATGAGTAGTTTATATAAGGCTTTAACTAAGCTCTTGGCGGCTAGATTGAAGTTGGTTTTGAACTCTATTATTTCTAATTCCCAAACGGCGTTCGTGCTGGGAAGACAATTACTTGACGGAGTTTTAGTCGCTAATGAGTTGGTTGACTTCGCGGTTAAAGAGAAGAAGGTGGTTTCGCTTTTCAAAGTTCACTTCGAGAAAGCTTATGATAAAGTTAGTTGGGGTTTCCTTAGATTCATGATGGGAAGGATGGGTTTCGGTGACCGTTGGTTAAGTTGGATGGAGGCCATAATTTTCTCCAGCAAGATGTCCGTTTTGGTGAACAGAAGTCCGACTAAGAAGTTTGTGGTGGAAAGGGGCTTGGAGATCCCCTCTCCCCGTTTCTTTTTATTTTGGTAACAGAAGGTTTAACGGAAATGGTAAGGAGGTCGGTTCGTCTTGGAGAGTTTGCAGGGTGTCATATGAATGGCGCATGCTTCATTGATATTCTTCAATTTTCGGATGACACTCTATTGGTGGGTGATGGGGGATGGAGGCATTTGTGGGCTATTAAGACTATTTTGAGAGGTTTCAAATTAGTGTCGGGGCTTGGTATTAATTTTCACAAGAGCAAATTAATCGGAATCAATGTCACGCCCACTATTCTAGAAGCGGCGGCCTTATTTCTTGCGTGTAGATCGGAGGAAAATAGTTCATTTTCCTAGGTATTCCTATTGGGTCCAATACTAGGAGGGCTTCAACTTGGACCTCTTTGGTTACCAAGTTGGAGAAGAGGTTAAGTTGTTGGCATAGCCGGTTTTTAAGTTTCGGAGGGAGAATCACTCTTCTCAAATCCGTTCTTAGTAGTTTATCGATTTTTCAACTCTCTTTTTATATGGTGCCGGTGAAAATTCGAAAGGAGATTACCAAACTCCAAAGTAGTTTTCTTTGGGGTAGCATGGAGACGAAGAGGAGGATGCATTGGATTAGTTGGGATACTATGTGTTTACCTTTAGATAAAGGGGTTTTAAATCTTAGAAATATCGATGATTTCAACATCTCTCTTCTTCATAAGTGGAGATGGAGAATTTTAGAAGGTTCGGAGGAGCTTTGGTTTAAGGTCTTGAAGGCGAGGTGCCGAGACATTAGGCTCCAAATGTCAGGTTGTGAGAGTCCTCATTCTAGGAGGAGTTCATTCTCTACTTGGTGGATGGATTTGAATTCTATTATAAAGTTTTTTCCTTCAGATATTTTGATGGAAAATTCTTCATTTAGGGTGGGTAACAGTTTTGCCACCCCGTTTTGGCACGTAAATTGGTTCGGTGGGGGTGTTTTGAAGACTTAATTTCCAGTTCTGTATTCTCTATCCCAACTGTGTAATGTTTCAGTCGGTGCAATAGGGGGTTGGACGAACGAGGGGTGGAAGTGGGGGGACTTAGGATTGCCTTCAGTAGTGCATAATTCTGTGATGCAGAACATCTCCGTGCAGGCTGTGTCTCAGGTTATTTCCAGTTCTGGCTCTGTTTTTGCAGGTGGTGATTTCTTGTTGGATTCGGAGGCTGTAGCGTGTACTGTTCCTGTTGGAAATTTTTTCTCGGCAGTGGAGTTTCTCAGTTCGCAGGCGCTGCTGCTTTTTAGCAGAACATCTGCTGCTTCTGTTTCGAGTTCTGAAGCGAGGCAGGAATGGGTGATTTTGCGCTCCCTTCTGGCGGGTGTGCAGCCGGAGAATACCGGGAATGATAGTATTCGTTGGTTGCCGGAAGATAACTAAAAATTTAAGGTGAATTATTTCTTTAAAAAAACCAAAGCTTTCCGTACTCCGTTTGGTCCGGCAAATCGGGACGATATTGTTTTTTATTTGGTTTGGAAGGTTGTTGTCCCCTTGAAAATAAACGCTTTCGGTTGGAGATGCTTTGATAACAAACTTCCGATGAAGGATCTTCTTTTGGCTAGAGGAATTATTCCTCCGGATAGTGAGTTGAATTGTGTGTTTTGTGATCGCCATTTGGAATCTCTTAGGCACTCTCTATTAGAGTGTGTCGTGGCTAAATTGGTTTGGAAAGAGGTTGCCGATTGGATCGGTTTTTTGAGACCCGGTGGAATTGATTTTAAGGAGACTTTTCTTAAATGGTATCAGTTCGGTAAATTTAAGAAGATAAAGTCTGGAAGGGAAGGAGTTTTTTGGCTTTCGGTGTGTTGGAATTTATGGATCCTCCGAAATAGCATCATTTTTAAGAATTCTGTTTGGAATGTAAATGATACGGTTGGTGAAATACACGGTTTGAAGATGGGCTTCTATCAGAGAAATTACTCACCCCAATTCCAACTTTTATGAATTCAACAAGACTCCTTTGTTTAATTTATCTTAGGTTGAATTGGTTGGTAATTTCTTTGTTTTGTTGAGCTTTGTCTCGTCTATTTTGTAATCGGGTTGGAGTACCCTTTGTACTCCGGTTTAATATATTCCTCGCTTACAAAAAAAAACCATTTATACTTCTCATAGCTTATTCAGCTGGTGCACACCCCATTGATCCCGTTCCGGTTACAAGAACCCTTTGTACTCCCAAATCATAATGTTTATGCATGTGACAGAAAACATGTACATCAGAATTTTGTAGAATAATATAATTTGAGTAGGGAGTGAATGAAGAATAATATAACTATACCCTAAGAACTTTGGGGTACTCGAAAATGAGATATCTAACATAATCCGGGAGAGAAAATTGGTGAGATCTTGCGGAATAAATGACTAAATAGTAGTTGTTTACAAAATCCTTGCCACCAAGTGTGGTTATTACAAGTTCTCTCTTGACTATGTTTCTTACTCCCTCTGAACCACTGTGGGCATTTAATCTTTTCTGATACACTTGAAATATTACAAGTTGTTTGTAGATTCTAAATTAGAAATTTGATACCGGACTTATCCAGCTTGACAGCCCATTCTCGAGGTGTAGCTCAATTCAATTTCAAAGATTATTGGCAAAAATAACAGAATAGTGTGGCGTGTAAAGATTAAAAAGTGCACACCATATGAAGCGATTGTCTATGAATACGTTGCAAAACATGTGTCCATCGTCGTATAACTTCTGCTATGTCAACAGGTTGGTGGACTCTCCCATTTATCATCTATTGTTGTCAAAGTCTTGCTGCTAAAATGAGATCCATCAATTTCCTCTTTGGTTTCATTTTTTGTACTAAAGACAAATCCCTAGACTCACCAGATAATATATCTGAATAAGGAGCCTAGGAGTTCTGGTCTATGGCTGCAAGAAAAAATGAAATTAATGTGCAAAATGGTTTGGCAGAACATTTGATCTACAGATATTGGAAAGGTAAGTGAAGTTTCATCCTACCTTACCTGTGTTCACGATGAGCTATCAAGTTTCATCCTCAATTCTAGTTTTCAATTGCGATGTCTTCATGAAACTCAATATCAAGAGGTATAAATTTCCTTGAAATGGTTAAGGGTGTCGGCGAGACTTCTGATGATTTCATTGGCCAAATTCCTGCTCCTTGGCAATTAAAGACGTCTATTACCCCCTTCAGCTTGTTCAGGTTCTAAATTTTCAGCAGACTGTAGAAGAATAAAAAATTATATAGTAGTTCAGTAATAATGAAATATGGTCAGAAAATTATGGAAAATTCGACTAATAATAACAACTTAACTTACCTTATACCATCCATTACAGGGTCTTGAAATAAACAATCTCGAGTTGGACGACCTTCCTATCTTGCTCTCAAAACTGATCCATTAGGCAATACTAGTTTCTTCAGGAATTTAAAATCATGATTTCAAAGCTTATCACTGTGATGTATCAAAAATGGAATTATTTTCCCCCCTTCAGGAATTCCATGTTGCGTGAGCCGTATTCGGACGCTGTTGTGAACAGTGAGTTGTTTCCCAAAACGGTCACAACGGGTCATCTAAAATTTGTTGAACGATCTTACAATGGATTGTCGCACACATATTGCAACCTAAGAAAGGTGGATTTTCTAGGGTTGATCAAGCCGAGGTTCACTTAATCTATTTGCTGAAGAGTCGAATACGTATCAACTGGCCTTACTACTTCACATATCGCATGTTTGCACTGCGAGATTCAACAGAGGGTACGTCTTTATGCTATGCTTCATGTATTCAATGTATCTTGAATAAGGCTAGTATTAAGGTTCAAACTATTTGGTATATCTCTATTTAATCTGAGCATCAATTTCAACAAAAGACCCTAACTATGATGGGGTATTTTTGGGATCCGGTTGCCAATGAGTACAAATACAGATGTAGAGCAACTCAACCTCTTCATAATGTTCCTGATGACCAAGATATCACGGAAGGAAATGTGCAGAATGATCAAGCTGACAATAATTCTGATGCAAACATGATGGATGAAGATAATATGGAATGGATGGGTAATTCTCCACAGCGTGATCCGTATGCAAATCAAGGTTGGGGAGAATGGCAATACACGGGTTGGACGTCTCTTGGAGATGCCTATGTCCCTCCTACCTATTGTGAGCAACAACAAGATGATGACTATGACTGACACTAGCCTGAATATTCCACACCTCCAAATCCACAGTCACAACAAGCTTTCCAAGATACTGATGAAATTCTGGCCATGTTGAATCAGATGCAACTAGAACACGAGTAATTCCGGGACTTACAAGAATAATGGTACACAACTCAAGAGGATAGGTTCACTTCTCTCTCAAATCAGTTGGCCACACACTCGCAGAATTTCAATAGATTTTCCGATGCTTCAATGGGCAGATTTATCGCTTTGGATAATGCTATGGATCTTCAGACCCGGAATATAACCAACAGTCTCGACATTCTTAACATCGCTGTGATCGAATTGAATCAGTACCTAGAGGAACAGCCGCTCCAACCACCACAAGGCCACCATTACCGAGGACGAGGCCATCCATTTAGGGGAAGGAGACCATGAGACTTATGATCATCTTTAGTGCATGTCATATTTTGTGTTTTGATTGTATGCTAGGTTCTTTTCTTGCATGTTGCGTTATGTTGTTTTGAATTTGGACTATGTATTTCTATTTTGCACTCTTATGGACTGAATTACGCTTGCATCCTGTGTGCCATATTTATCCGTTTTATTTTCTCGCATTAACTACATCATATGTGGATGATTGTTAGTGTAACTGTTTTGCGAATTGTTGAGTGGACCATTACATATTATGATGCTATCTCTTTGACCACCTTCTATTTCTCTTTTTGATGTTGTCAAAGAGGGAGAAGGATATCAAGCAGCAAATTTGATCTATACTAGCAGCAGATATTGAAGTGTTAATGATTGCATAAAAGATATGGGGAGTCTTCGTCTTCAAATTACAAATCATGAGAAAGACAGAAAATGTTGCTATCATAAAAAATCGGGAGTATGTGAGGGCTAAGTGCCTTTCATCTAGTTCTGTTTTAATGATGTCAACAAGTAGGATAGTCTTAAGTTTATAATTTGGACGGTATCACTTGTTGTCGGGCGCATTGCATTTAACCATTGATGATCATATGTTTAAACACATAGGAATAGGTCTACACAATGTCTACAAGTGCATGATCATGATATTAGTATTTGGCGTGCATGAATCGAGTCTTAATTGGTCAAAATGTGCAGAAAAACAAAATTCTACATTTTTGAAGGTCTTGAGTCGACCTAAGACAAGCATGAGTCAACTCATGAAAGCTGTCAAAATCTTGTGAAACAGCCGGGAAGGCGCACGGTGACCTCCCTGATGCATGTAGTCGACGCATGCTTCTGGGTTTTGCATTTTTGCAATTCAGCATCTTTGCGTCGACTCAAGGTTTCGGGCGGTCGACGCATGATCAATTAATTTGCATAGATGTTTCCTCGGGTTAGCACCCGCCGACCCTCAGCCAGCAAGCGGTCGACTCTTCGCTGGTCTGAGCTGTTTTTCTGCATTCAGTTATTTCTGTTTTGCTGCTGTTTTCATTTTAGTTGGTTATTTTTGCATTATATAAATATTGGTTCCTCATTTTTTCAACATAACAAGAAACGTGAAAATACATACTGATTTTTCTCTTCATCTTCATCTTCAACCTTGTGTCATCTAACAATTACACATAATAATTTTTGTTAGTGCCTTCCATTGTTTTGAGGTGATAACGTTCAGAATTAGGAGTGTTGTAATCTTCTGTTATGGGTTGAGAATTGGTAGGTGTTCCTTGAATAAATCCTCAGGTTTTGTCCTCCAAGAATCAAGGTGATTTTGGGGGTTTTGCACAAATCATTTCGTTCTACAAGGATTCAGCCGTGCGAAGGTAATTTAAGAACAGAGTGTTCGTTCAGTTTAGTAGCTACGGGCGGAGGATCGTAGAAGAAAGATTTGGGATCGAATTGTGGAAGATCGAAATCGACCGAGTGAAAGTGATTGAAGAGTTGCGTGTTCTTGCAATCTAGTAGCGTGAGACGGTGATTTGTTCAACTAAATTCGAGGCACTTGATTCATCTCGAATCAAGGGAAAAGAAGACTTTGCATCAACATTGAAGACGTTTGAGGGCTTTGATGTTCATCGTTCTTCTTTTGTATAAACAATTTGCAAATAGTAAAATATATATATCTCAATTCCAATTGTTGAATTCAGGGCAGAGGTACCCACAGCGAGGACTGTAACAGCCCGATTTTGATATTTCCATTTTTGTGTTGATTGATTCTATTTGGTTGGGTCTTTTATTTAATTGGGCAATAATTATGTTATTTGTGATATTGGTGTGTTAATATGTTATGTTTGCATATTATGTGATTTTACTGTTTTTGAGAGTTTGCGGGGAAATTAGATTGAAGGGTATTTTAGATATTTCACATTTAATGATAGTTAGTTAGTTAGTATATATTTTGAGAAACTATAAAGAAATAGAAAGAAAGAAAAGTATAAGAAAGAAAGAAAAAGAATAGAAATGGAAAGTTAGAGGTGAGAAAGAGAGAAAAACAGAATTTTGAGAGCAAGAGTGAAAAAGAGAAGAGAAAAAGAAGAAAAGCTACAAATCATCAAGATCAAGCTTCCAAGAATCGAGAAATCGGGTAAGGGTGTGAAATATTATTATCCTAACTTTGTGTATGATTATGTATGTGTTTTGTGTGAATGTTTTGGTTGGTTTTCCATATGTTTTCGTTTATGTCGTATTGGACGAAATCGATAGAAACCGATGTTTCTACAGTCGAAAAGTCGTATAAATACATGTGTTGGTTGGTTATATGTATGTGAGCTGCTGTTTGAAGTTTCATGAAGTTTGGTTATGTTTCGGTTAGTTTTCGGTATGTTTCCGTTGTTGTTTCCGTTTAGGTCGAATTATAGGAAATTGATAGAAAACGATGTTTTCACGGTTAGAATTCGAAATAAATTACGTAGTGGTATTGAGGAAGGTTAGGTCGTCGTATGGCGTGCTTTTTATTCGATTTGGTGAAGTTTAAAAATTCTGGTTTTTGAAAGGTTGAAATTTAATCGAAAAATCGAACGTCGTAGAAATTTCGTTTATGTGTTCTAAATTGTTCCCATGTATTTGGTGGTTGGGCGTATATGGTTGTTTCGGTGAAAATGTTTGATTTAGTCGAGTTTGCGGGGATTCGGGAAAATGGCAGCAAAGGTGTAAATTGAAATATCTGGTTTTTTTGAGAAAAACAGAGCATGAATCGATTCATAACAGTTATGTATCGATACGAAATGGTTTATGTATCGATACATAACCCTTATGTATCGATACATACTGTGAAAATTGGGAAAAATAGCATTTTCACTACAGCATGTGTCGACACATGCGAGTTATGAATCGATACATGAGGTCTTTATGTATCGATACATAAAGCCTATGTATCGATACATACTGTGCTGAAACAGAAATTCTGGTTTTTCGGGGAAACTTCGGAAATTCATATCTCTTGAACCGTAAGTCGGTTTTGATCCCCGTTCGAAGCGTTGGGAAGCTAACGAGATGTTCTTTCTAGGAAAAATAGTTTTGGGGTCTGAACTTGGTCCAATCGGTACAGTTTTTACGATTCGTTTCGTAGTGTCGGGTGTCCGGTTTATGTTTTTGCGTTAGATTGAAATATTCATAACTTGTTCGTTGTTTATCGGATTTGAGAGTTCTTTATATCGAATTGAAGGTATTGATATGTACTAATTGATGGTGATAATAAATTATATTTTTAGCCGACTTTTCACCAACTTTTTCGGTAAACCGTAAATCGAATTGTTTGGTTATTTGTGAAAACGTTCGGTTGCCGTTTGGCACAATTGATGTGAATGTATGTGGATTGTGTGTGATGAATGCATGACTATATTGTGAATATGTATGCATGTCAAAAGTGTCATGAGTCATGTTGTATGTGAAGCATCATGATGTGCATTCTTGCATTGTGGGGTTCTAAGATGAACCCGTTGTAACGTCGTAAGCCTTTTGAGAGGTGGGAGCGATGATTACAAACGATCGTGAGCCTTATACAAAGAGGACCGAAAGCGATCGGATTGTGAGCCTTATACAAAGAGGACCGAAAGCAATCCATAAACATTGTAAGCCTTTTGAGAGGTGGTAGCAATGGGTGAACATCGTATGCCCGACGGGGAGTTACGTTAAGTAACAAGCGATGGTTCCAATAAGTTCTTCAATTGAACTTGAGATGAAATGAGTCGGTACCGCATTGCATTAGCATAGAGTCGTGAGTCGGTCTCTATGATTTGCATTGGTCATCCTTGTATATGTGCATTGGTGAATAAACATGAATATATGTGGTTATGTTGAATGATAAGCATTGTGATGACTATGTTTGGTTTTGCATATATATATATATGCCTTGCGATGTATATTGAATGAGACGTGATGAATTGTGATAAGAATTGTATCGTTGTAATGATGCATTGAAGAATGAATATAATATGCATGTTATGTGGAATGGTAGAATGGTGAGGATGTGTTGTGTGTATACTTTGTGTTGAGATGTATAATTATATGCAACGTTATTATGATAATATTTCTCACCCTTCTGCTGTTTTATGATGCTCTATGAGGCATTGCAGAGTAGGTATGCTGGAGGTCTTTTTGTGAAGCGTGTCTTCATTCTTTTGGTCGGTTGGCTCTGATATGTAGCACCGGGTAGCTAGGATGTATATTATTCTTTTGTGATACATTTGTATATGTATCTTGTGGATAAATGTTTATGTAAACATGAAGTGTGTTGATGAAGCATACATATGTATATGTATGTATATATATTTTGATGTATTTCAATGTTTGGATATTCCGCTTTAATTCTAAATATTGAGATGTGGGTGTAAGGACAAAGTTCCTCTGTAGCAAGTTACCCCACTGCTGCATATCAACCTTTTGAGCAGGTGTTGTATGTGTTAAATGCGTGTATGATGGGACATGCCTCTTTTATGCCATGCTTTAATTGTACTCTGGCGAATTTTAGAATATGTGCCTAAATGATTTAAATGATTATTTGGGGGTATAGAAAGGGGGTGTTACATTAAGTGGTATCAGAGCCAGAGTTGAGTCAGTTGTGTCTGTCTTGTAGTTGTGTTGGTTGAACTGTTGTTTAACCTTTGTTATTATTTTTAGGGATGATCAGAATATGGCTGGTAGAAACGATAATGCGATGGCTGCTGCTATGGAAGCATTGGCTAGGGCGGTGCAGGGTGCGCCGAATGTAAATGCTAATGAAGAGTTCAGGAAGAATCAACCACCGGTCTTCAAAGGAAGATTTGATCCCGATGGAGCTCAAAATTGGTTGAAAGAGATTGAAAGAATCTTCAGAGTTATGGACTGTGCGGAAGAGAATAAGGTGAGGCTTGGATCTCACATGCTGAGGGAAGAAGCCGATGATTGGTGGGTCGGTATGCGCGAAATTCTTGAGGTGGATAATGAAGAGGTAACTTGGGAATTGTTTCGTACCGAGTTTTTGCTGAAGTATTACCCTGAAAGTGTGAAAGGGAAGAAGGAGATGGAATTCCTGGAATTGAAACAAGGTGGTATGTCAGTGGTGGACTATACTGCTAAGTTTGTGGAATTGGTTCAATTTCATTCTCATTATGCTGCGATTACTGCTGAGTTCTCAAAGTGTATTAAATATGAGAATGGTTTGCGTCCTGAGATTAAGCAAGCTGTGGGATATCAAAGAATTAGGAGGTTTTCGGATTTGACGGAATGTTGTAGAATCTTCGAGGAAGATAGCAAAGCTCGTTCTACACATTACAAGAGTTTGAACGAGAGGAAGGGAAAGCAACAAGCTAGAAGTGGACCTTATGTGACACCCGCTGATAAGGGTAAATATAAGGGAAACTTTAATAAGAGATCTGGAGGAGGAAGTTCTGGGTTCATTAAATGTTTCAATTGTGGTGGAATGGGTCATAAAGCAACTGAGTGTAGGAAGCCCGTTGGGAAATGTTCTAACTGTGGAGGTATTGGGCATTCTATTGCTGAGTGTAGGAGGAATATGGTGAAGTGTTTTAATTGTGGAGAAGTGGGTCACATTAGTACTAAGTGTACTAAGCCGAAACAAGCTCAAGCGGGCGGAAAGGTGTTTGCATTGGCGGGGACTCAGACCACTAGTGCAGACCGTTTGATTAAAGGTACATGCTTTATTAATAGTACACCTTTAGTTGCTGTTATTGATACGGGAGCGACTCATTCGTTTATTTCTTCGGAGTGCGCGATGCGTTTAAATCTTGCGTTGTCTTTGATGGGTGGTGAGATGGTTATTGAGACTCCTGCTTCAGGGTCGGTAACTACATCTTTGGTGTGTATGAGTTGTCCTTTAACCATGTATGGTAAAGACTTTGTTATGGATTTAGTATGTTTGCCGTTGGAGGGTTTGGACGTAATCTTGGGTATGAACTGGTTGCAATTTAATCGAGTTCATATAGATTGCTATCACAAGTTAGTAAGGTTTCCTTCTTTGGAAGATGATGAATTTGAGAGTTTCCTATCCACTAAAGAGTTGAAGAAACTTTTAGCGGATGAAGCTCAATTGTTTGGTTTGTTTGCATCATTGTCGGTGGAAAGTAAAGTTTCACTTGATGTGTTCCCAGTGGTGTGTGAATTTCCAGAAGTGTTTCCGGAAGACATTACGGATGTACCGCCGGAAAGAGAGGTTGAATTTTCTATTGATCTAGTTCCGGGTACTAGACCGATTTCGATGGCACCGTATCGTATGTCTGCATCGGAGTTGGTAGAATTGAAAAAGCAATTGAATGACTTGTTGGATAAGAAATTTGTAAGACCAAGTGTTTCTCCTTGGGGTGCTCCGGTATTGTTGGTAAAGAAGAAGGACGGGAGTATGCGATTATGCATTGATTATCGACAATTGAACAAAGTGACAATTAAGAACAAGTATCCGCTTCCAAGGATCGATGATTTGATGGACCAATTGGTTGGTGCGAATGTTTTTAGTAAGATTGATTTGAGATCGGGATATCACCAGATTCGTGTGAAAGGAGAGGATATTCAAAAGACGGCATTTAGGACACGGTATGGTCATTACGAATATTCCGTGATGCCATTCGGGGTTTCTAATGCGCCGGGTGTGTTTATGGAATACATGAATCGTATTTTTCATGAACAGTTGGATCGTTTTGTGGTTGTGTTCATCGATGATATTTTGATTTACTCTAAGTCTCAAGAGGAGCATGAAGAGCATTTGAGAATTGTGTTGCAAATTTTGAAAGAGAAACAATTGTATGCTAAGTTGTCAAAATGTGAATTTTGGTTGTCGGAAGTAAGTTTCCTTGGACATGTTATTTCCGGTAGTGGTATTAGTGTTGATCCATCCAAGATAGATGCGGTGATGCAATGGGAGGCTCCTAGGTCGGTTACGGAGATTCGAAGCTTTTTAGGCTTGGCGGGTTATTATCGGAGGTTTATAGAAGGATTTTCGAAGTTGGCACTTCCTTTAACGCAATTGACTTGTAAAGGAAAGGCTTTCATTTGGGATATTCATTGTGAAGAGAGTTTCAATGAGCTAAAGAGACGGTTGACAACGACTCCGATCTTGATTTTGCCTAATCCTAATGAACCATTTGTTGTGTATTGTGATGCTTCATTGACAGGTTTAGGTGGTGTTTTAATGCAAGATGGAAAAGTTGTGGCATATGCTTCACGACAATTGAGAGTGCATGAAAAGAATTATCCTACGCATGACTTGGAGTTAGCGGCCGTGGTGTTTGTTTTGAAAATATGGAGGCATTATCTTTATGGTGCGAGATTTGAAGTTTTTAGTGATCACAAGAGCTTGAAATATTTATTTGATCAAAAAGAGTTGAACATGAGACAACGAAGATGGTTAGAGCTTTTGAAGGATTTTGATTTTAGTTTGAATTACCATCCGGGTAAGGCGAATGTGGTGGCCGATGCCTTAAGTCGAAAGTTGTTAAATATGTCCGCATTAATGATGAAAGAATGGGAACTTTTGGAGGATTTCATAGATTTGAGTTTGGTTTGTGAAATGACGCCGCGAAGTGTGAGACTTGGTATGTTACATGTTACGAATGATTTTCTTGCAACGGTTAGTGAAAAGCAAAAGTTGGAGTTGAAGTTTGTTGATTTAATGTTGAATGAGAATGAGGATTTCAAGGTTGATAATTTTGGAGTTTTGAGATTCCGTGGTCGTATTTGTATTCCCGACGACGCGGAGTTGAAAAAGATGATATTAGAGGAAGGACACCGAAGTAACTTAAGTATTCATCCGGGAGCGAACAAAATGTATCAAGATTTGAGGAAAATCTTTTGGTGGTCTGGATTAAAGAGGGATGTTGCTCAATTTGTGTATGCATGTTTGACTTGTCAAAAGTCGAAGGTGGAACATCAGAAGCCTAGTGGTTTGTTGCAACCGTTGGATATTCCGGAATGGAAATGGGATAGTATATCGATGGATTTTGTTACGGGATTGCCGAATACGCAAAGAGGTCATAATGCTATTTGGGTGATTGTTGATAGGCTTACTAAATCTGCTCACTTTATTCCAATTGATATTAGTTATCCTTTGGAGAAGTTAGCCGAGATTTATGTTCTGGTGGTAGTGAAATTACATGGAGTTCCTAAGAGTATTGTATCGGATAGAGATCCTAGATTTACATCGAGGTTCTGGGAAAGTTTACAAAAGGCTTTGGGTTCTAAGCTAAGATTGAGTTCGGCTTACCATCCGCAAACAGATGGTCAAACCGAGAGGACGATTCAATCGTTGGAGGATTTGTTGCGTGCTTGTATGCTAGAGCAAGGTGGTGCTTGGGATGGTTATTTAGCGTTGATTGAGTTCACCTATAATAACAGTTTTCATTCGAGTATTAGTATGGCACCATTTGAGGCTTTGTATGGTCGGAGATGTCGAACACCCTTGTGTTGGCATGAAACCGGCGAGAGGACGATAGTTGGACCGGAAATGGTACAACAAACGACGGAGAAAGTGAAGCTTATTCGGGAGAAGATGAAAGCTTCTCAAAGTAGACAAAAGAGCTATCATGACAAGAGAAGGAAAGATCTTGAGTTTCAAGAAGGCGACCATGTGTTTTTGAGAGTTACACCGGTTACGGGTGTGGGTCGTGCCTTGAAGTCGAAGAAGTTGACTTCTCGTTTTATTGGTCCGTATCAGATTATTGCACGTGTTGGCGATGTGGCTTATCGTGTGGCGTTGCCTCCGAATCTTTCGAATTTGCATGACGTTTTCCATGTTTCGCAACTTCGGAAGTATGTTCCGGATCCGTCACATGTTATTCCTATGGACGATGTGGAAGTGAGAGATAATCTTACGGTTGAAGTTTTACCAATTAAGATTTTGGATCACGAAGTTAAGAAGTTAAGAGGTAAAGATGTTGCGCTTGCGAAAGTGGCGTGGGGAGGCGCTTCAGAAGGCAATATGACTTGGGAATTGGAAAGTGGGATGCGCGAGTCGTATCCGGAGTTGTTTGAATCAGGTAATATTTTCGAGGACGAAAATTTCTAAAGTGGGGGAGAGTTGTAACAGCCCGATTTTGATATTTCCATTTTTGTGTTGATTGATTCTATTTGGTTGGGTCTTTTATTTAATTGGGCAATAATTATGTTATTTGTGATATTGGTGTGTTAATATGTTATGTTTGCATATTATGTGATTTTACTGTTTTTGAGAGTTTGCGGGGAAATTAGATTGAAGGGTATTTTAGATATTTCACATTTAATGATAGTTAGTTAGTTAGTATATATTTTGAGAAACTATAAAGAAATAGAAAGAAAGAAAAGTATAAGAAAGAAAGAAAAAGAATAGAAATGGAAAGTTAGAGGTGAGAAAGAGAGAAAAACAGAATTTTGAGAGCAAGAGTGAAAAAGAGAAGAGAAAAAGAAGAAAAGCTACAAATCATCAAGATCAAGCTTCCAAGAATCGAGAAATCGGGTAAGGGTGTGAAATATTATTATCCTAACTTTGTGTATGATTATGTATGTGTTTTGTGTGAATGTTTTGGTTGGTTTTCCATATGTTTCCGTTTATGTCGTATTGGACGAAATCGATAGAAACCGATGTTTCTACGGTCGAAAAGTCGTATAAATACATGTGTTGGTTGGTTATATGTATGTGAGCTGCTGTTTGAAGTTTCATGAAGTTTGGTTATGTTTCGGTTAGTTTTCGGTATGTTTCCGTTGTTGTTTCCGTTTAGGTCGAATTATAGGAAATTGATAGAAAACGATGTTTTCACGGTTAGAATTCGAAATAAATTACGTAGTGGTATCGAGGAAGGTTAGGTCGTCGTATGGCGTGCTTTTTATTCGATTTGGTGAAGTTTAAAAATTCTGGTTTTTGAAAGGTTGAAATTTAATCGAAAAATCGAACGTCGTAGAAATTTCGTTTATGTGTTCTAAATTGTTCCCATGTATTTGGTGGTTGGGCGTATATGGTTGTTTCGGTGAAAATGTTTGATTTAGTCGAGTTTGCGGGGATTCGGGAAAATGGCAGCAAAGGTGTAAATTGAAATATCTGGTTTTTTTGAGAAAAACAGAGCATGAATCGATTCATAACAGTTATGTATCGATACGAAATGGTTTATGTATCGATACATAACCCTTATGTATCGATACATACTGTGAAAATTGGGAAAAATAGCATTTTCACTACAGCATGTGTCGACACATGCGAGTTATGAATCGATACATGAGGTCTTTATGTATCGATACATAAAGCCTATGTATCGATACATACTGTGCTGAAACAGAAATTCTGGTTTTTCGGGGAAACTTCGGAAATTCATATCTCTTGAACCGTAAGTCGGTTTTGATCCCCGTTCGAAGCGTTGGGAAGCTAACGAGATGTTCTTTCTAGGAAAAATAGTTTTGGGGTCTGAACTTGGTCCAATCGGTACAGTTTTTACGAATCGTTTCGTAGTGTCGTGTGTCCGGTTTATGTTTTTGCGTTAGATTGAAATATTCATAACTTGTTCGTTGTTTATCGGATTTGAGAGTTCTTTATATCGAATTGAAGGTATTGATATGTACTAATTGATGGTGATAAGAAATTATATTTTTAGCCGACTTTTCACCAACTTTTCCGGTAAACCGTAAATCGAATTGTTTGGTTATTTGTGAAAACGTTCGGTTGCCGTTTGGCACAATTGATGTGAATGTATGTGGATTGTGTGTGATGAATGCATGACTATATTGTGAATATGTATGCATGTCAAAAGTGTCATGAGTCATGTTGTATGTGAAGCATCATGATGTGCATTCTTGCATTGTGGGGTTCTAAGATGAACCCGTTGTAACGTCGTAAGCCTTTTGAGAGGTGGGAGCGATGATTACAAACGATCGTGAGCCTTATACAAAGAGGACCGAAAGCGATCGGATTGTGAGCCTTATACAAAGAGGACCGAAAGCAATCCATAAACATTGTAAGCCTTTTGAGAGGTGGTAGCAATGGGTGAACATCGTATGCCCGACGGGGAGTTACGTTAATTAACAAGCGATGGTTCCAATAAGTTCTTCAATTGAACTTGAGATGAAATGAGTCGGTACCGCATTGCATTTGCATAGATTCGTGAGTCGGTCTCTATGATTTGCATTGGTCATCCTTGTATATGTGCATTGGTGAATAAACATGAATATAGGTGGTTATGTTGAATGATAAGCATTGTGATGACTATGTTTGGTTTTGCATATATATATATATGCCTTGCGATGTATATTGAATGAGACGTGATGAATTGTGATAAGAATTGTATCGTTGTAATGATGCATTGAAGAATGAATATAATATGCATGTTATGTGGAATGGTAGAATGGTGAGGATGTGTTGTGTGTATACTTTGTGTTGAGATGTATAATTATATGCAACGTTATTATGATAATATTTCTCACCCTTCTGCTGTTTTATGATGCTCTATGAGGCATTGCAGAGTAGGTATGCTGGAGGTCTTTTTGTGAAGCGTGTCTTCATTCTTTTGGTCGGTTGGCTCTGATATGTAGCACCGGGTAGCTAGGATGTATATTATTCTTTTGTGATACATTTGTATATGTATCTTGTGGATAAATGTTTATGTAAACATGAAGTGTGTTGATGAAGCATACATATGTATATGTATGTATATATATTTTGATGTATTTCAATGTTTGGATATTCCGCTTTAATTCTAAATATTGAGATGTGGGTGTAAGGACAAAGTTCCTCTGTAGCAAGTTACCCCACTGCTGCATATCAACCTTTTGAGCAGGTGTTGTATGTGTTAAATGCGTGTATGATGGGACATGCCTCTTTTATGCCATGCTTTAATTGTACTCTGGCGAATTTTAGAATATGTGCCTAAATGATTTAAATGATTATTTGGGGGTATAGAAAGGGGGTGTTACAAGGACGATTAGGGAACTTCCTAATCAAATTGTGTTTGTTCTCTCTTTCCATACACTTTTACATTTTGAATTTTCTGATTTTGAAAACGATACAATCCCTTGGATTGTATTTGGTGTAGGCTCTATATTCACATTAATTGGAAATTTGCACTGGGTGTGCCGCGCACGCCAAGTGTTCGATAAATTGATTAAGCGCAAAATTGAAAGCATTTTGTGATTAATTTTTGTCAACCTATCTCATTGGAAGTTGGATAAACATCAAGTAAACAAATTTTGTTGATTGCACTGTGCGTTTGTTGATTTAGTTGTAAATTTTCTCTTTCGTCTTATCATTCCTAAAAATAATTACGCATATCCGATCTTTTTAGAAGCAGTTTGTTGTAGACGTGTGATTCAATGGTTGTTTCCGTAAAAACATTTTAAAACCAATTTTTGGAAAACCATTTGCGTGTTTAAAATTGTGCGATCTATTCAACCCCCCTTCTAGATCCTAGACATCGGCTAACAGTGCATGCAAGGACGATAGCACCAACATAGTATATATCATGGTGCACTCTATCCTTCCCTCTCTCTCTCTCTCTCTCTATCTCTCTCTCTCTCTCTCTCTCTCTCTCTCTCTCTCTCTTTGTCTCTCTCTGTCTTACTCTGTCTATCTCTCTCTCTCTCTCTCTCTCTCTCTCTCTTTCTCTCTCTCTCTCTCTCTCTCTCTCTCTCTCTCTCTCTCTCTCTCTCTCTCTCTATCGTTTAATATTGTATGCTTGGGTTAGCTATTTAGTTTCATCGCGTTTATATCTTGATTTGCAAAAGTTTATGTTTGATTAGAATTATTCTTCGAAAGGATCTTGTTAATTGATTATTGTGTGAGAATTGAAATTTGAGTTGCTTTCAAATTGAAGAATAGTTAAAGTCTTTAAACATCTCGTTGAAACTTTAACCATTAGTCATTACATTGTTTTTTACCTCATTACAAACCTTTGGTGTATGTATAACATAAATCCTCTTCCAATATTATAAAATCTTTTCAAAACAAGTTTTCACCATATTTGTTTCCGCTTGCGTAATGTGTTTTTTGAATCGAAAAGAAGGGGTTTTGATTGTCTATTCAACCCCTATTCTAGACAAATTACTCCATATGCAAACCAACAATTGGCATCAAGAGCTGGTACTTTTGATAAGGTTAAACAACCTCAAAATTTATTGAATATGGCGCAAGTTGATTCGAAGAGAGCGTATAATAGAGCCCCAATTTTCACTGGTGAAAACTATGCCTATTGGAAGGATTGCATGCACATAAACCTTATGTTCGTGGATATACAATATTGGTTAGCCATCGAAGACGAACCTCTTGTTCCTCAAAAGATCGTGGATGGTGTATCACCTGTAAAACCACATAAGGATTGGAGTGGGGCCGAAACTAAAAAGGTGTCTTATGATTTGAAGGAGAGAAATATACTCATCTCATCATTGAGCATGATTGTATATTTTTCTATATCACATTGTAAGATGGCTCAGACAATGTGGAACGTTCTTCGAGTTCTCTATGAGGGAACCGAAGACGTTAAGCAATCTAAAATCAATACTCTAATAGAGGAACTTGAACTCTTCCGCATGCAACCCGATGAAACTGTGGCCTCCATGCAGATGAGATTTTCCCATATAATTAATAAACTTGAGAATTTTGGTAAGACCACTTATAATCGAGATTGAGCCTATAAGATTTTGAGGTCTTTGTGTAGGGAATGATAGCCAAAAGTCACGGCTATCAAAGAATCTCATAACCTAAAGACCTTAGACTTTCGACCCTATTTGGTAAGCTCACTGAACATGAGCATGAATTAAAGAAACTTAAAACGAGCGAAAGTAACATGAAGCACAAGGATAAAAATAAAGAAGAGAAGACGAACATCTTTCGAATGGAATCCACTTCTGAGGCCTCCATTTATGTTATATAGTATGGTATTTTCCTAAAAATATAATTTATTTTATATATGACTTAGAAAATTAGTGTATGCTTGAACTCATGCTTCTTGTTAGGAGTGGACAATCGACCGGGCTCGGTCTGTGACAGACTTAAAATCTAAACACAATGAAAACCACGATTACACAGTCTAGATCCAATCTCGTCCCTTCATGCTTTGATTTTCTCAGATTTTGGTTTTAACAGGCAAAGATTTATTTCGGTTGGTTAAATTCAAATGATAAAAATAAATATAAAAACACAATAAAATGTTTGAGAATTGAAAATGAAAGAGCTGAATATTAAAAAAGAAGTAATTGTGAATGCACATCTAATTCCAAGAAAAAACCTTAGTGTTGTACAAACACTAAAAAATGTAAAATGAGAAGTGAACTTTAATTTCTCATAAATGCTTCTGAGTGCCCTACTTTGATGCCCTTCCTTAGCTGTTCATTTTCTCGATCTCACACATTTGGTGTGAGTTTATCCTTGAGTACACTTTCTTTTTTTGATAAGCAACAAAATAAATTAGATGAGAGTACTAAGGGTACTCCAACCCAAATAAAAAAAGAAAACTACATCCAAAAAGAATACACAAAGCCTACAAGAAAACAACGATTTTATAACAAAATTGAAGATGAAAAATGACACCAAATATGAGCATCCAAAGTTTCATAACAAAATTGAAGATGAAAAAAATAAAAAGAGAGGCATGTGAGAATATTGGGTACTCACATTTTGAGAGAAAATAGAGTCAGAATTTCAAGACATTATGGTTAAAGATAAGAGAAAAAACAGTTTGAGATAGTGGAAAAAAAAGGTAAAACTCATATCAAGAATCTAAACCTTAGAAAAACGAGTCATTTCAAGTAATAAATTTCAAACAAAATTTGAATACTCTCTCATCATTCAGATACTAACTTGAGTGTTTTAGTGATAATCTTGTAAGTACACTCTTCACTCTGTCACGCTAGCAGCCCCTCTCTACCGAAGCTTCTATGATTCTCTATATTACTGACTTCTGTTAGTGCACAAGGTGATGAAAACAAAAGGGCCACATAGGAAACATACTAAAATACTACATTACCCTTCAATACCTTCCCTTAATTTAGGATTTCCTAATCAAAACTAACAACACCAATTCCATCCCTCAAGTGGAGAAATTTATCAGTCTTGATCGCCTTTGTCAGAGCATCTGCCAACTACTTTTAGGTGCTATAGTGCACAACTTCTTGCACTCTATTTTGGACTTGACTTCTCAGAAAATGATACTTTTTCTTAATATGCTTGCTTCTCCCGTACAGAACTGGGTTCTTGGCAAGATTGATTGCAGACTTATTATCAATCATAAGCTTTAGAGGCTTATTTACTTTAATCTTCAGATCCTGTAGCAAATTCAGAAGCCATACAACTTAACATGCAGTTATAGCACCTGTGATGAACTCAGCTTCACACGTTGACAATGCAACAACAGGTTGCTTCTTGGAACACTAAGATATAGGACCTCTCAGAAACTTAAACAAGTATCCAAACGTACTTCTCTTGTCAACTCTATCTCCACACCATTCAGAGTCTGAGTAACTCATCAACTCTAAATTAGTCTTTCTTCCATAAAGGAATAGCACTCCATACTTCAGAGTTCCCTTGATATACCTCAGAATCCTGGCATCAGCTTGGTAATGGGAACACTTAGGTTTACTCATGAAGCTACTAACCATTCCAACTGCGTAGCATATATCAGGTCTGGTATTAGACAGATACCTTAGAGAACCAACCAACTGTTTGAAGGTTGTAGTAGTCACATCCTCACCTTCAGAGTCAAAATCCAATTTATGATTGGTTTCTGAAGGTGTGACAACAGCCTTACAAATTTGCAGCTTAAATCTCTTCAAATTACTTCAGTTGAATCAAAATGATACCCTTCTCAGAGTACATAAACTTCATCCCTAGAAAATATTTCATTTTCTCGAGGTCAGTCATTTCAAACTCATTCGTCAGAACCTTCTTGAACTTAGCCATCTCTTGTTCAAAACTCCCTGTCAGCAATATGTCATCAACATACAGACACACTTGAATCATATTGCCTTCAGAGGTATGATGAACATAAAATACATACTTCCAATTGATCCATCTGGCTTTAGATTCACCTTGAAAATCAATCTGATGCTGATGGCTTTCTTGTCCTTTGGAAGCTTAGTCAACTTCTAAGTCTTGTTTCTTTCAATAGCCTCAAGTTATTCTTTCATGGACTTCACCCAAACTTTCTTTTTGAGGGCATCTTCTGTTCTTGCTAGTTCAGAGTCTACTACCATGGCACATTGAATAACCTCTTCCTAAGAGTCTATTTCAGTATCTTGTAGCATGTCATACTCTGAAAATCTTCTCGGGATGTTTCGGACTCTATGTGACCTTTGACCTTGTTCAGATCTCCTTGGGATGCTGGAACCCTAGAAGTTCTATCTTAAGAAGCTTCTCCTTCAAAAGCTCTTGCTTCAGAAGGTTGACCTCCTCCAGAACCTTGACCGCCTTCAGAGTCTAGAATATTTCCAAAATCCGAATCACCACCAGAATCTGAATTACCATCAGAATATGTGTGACGCCCCCAATCTACACCCCCAATTAATCATGCATTTAAAGCAATAAAAGAAAATTCGAAATTTGATCAGAGTATATCTAAAAACATGGCATAGACCAAGGGTCACATCAAATTGAAACCAAAACAATTCATACAACACCTGCCCATAAAGATATGCAACAGTGGGGTAGCAATCAACAGAGGAAACTTCGTTCCTTACACCCACATTTTCAGAAATTAGAATTAAAGCGGAAAATCTAAAATCTGATTAACATATATAGATATATCATGTAAAAATTTTGTCATACACCAAGTTGTACATGCACAAACCAAAATATATACATATACATAGTACACAATAAACACAAACGGCCTCCCTAACTACCCGGTTTCACATATCAGAGCCGACCGACAAAAGGGTGAAGACATAAGCTTCACAAAAGACCTCCAGCAACTCTAATCTGCAATGCCTCATAGAGCATTATAAAATGAGCAGAAGCGTGAGAAAAACAACCATAATATAAATGCATATAATTATATATATCAACACAATAATACACCTACCAATTATTCTCACCACCATTACCACATGCAAACACATAAAGCATCTACAGATTATATTCACATAATCCCATATTCACACATCATGCATATGTTTATATACAAAACATATCATTCATAATTCCATGCATTTAACACGAATGCACATCAATACACAAATGTTATCACAGCTCAATCACACAATGTCTCCATTCCCAATTGCATATTAATCATGCCAATACATTTATCACAAATGCATATCACCATGTCTCACACATAATCACCAAATCATGATTTTCCACATATAACCAATGCAATCACAATTCACGCAGATGCAAAGAGACCGACACAACGACTCTCTATGCAAATGCAAATGCGGTACCGACTCCAGGATTTCATATCCCATCACTAGTTCACTCAGGAACTCTGCTGGAACCATCGCTCGTTACATCACTGTAACTCCCCGTCGGGCCTACGATGTTCACCCACCACTCACACCACCACAAAAGGGGCACACGGTGTTTATGGATCGCTCACACCACCACAAAAGGGGCACACGACCCGATCGCTCACACCACCACACAAGGGGCACCCGATCGTCTATAACCATCGCTTTAAGTCCTCAGGATATTCATACCTTTCATATTTTCGAGGCACACGATGTTATAGCTAATTCCCCACCGGAACCGCCGTCCCACAGGACGCTACAATGATGCATATCATGATGCTTGACATACAAGGACTCATGACAACCAATGCATCTTCACACATATATGCAGTCACAAACATGCATATATAACCAAATACAACACATTGCATTTATTTGCCTTTCGGCCACAATTCATCACCACACATGTTATCACAAGTATTTTCTTCGCACAACAGCACATAGCATAATACACATCAATTATGCACACTTACAACGACAAAAGTCGACAATCGACACTATTCACATTTCTCGACATAATTAAATCGGCTAATGAATTCCAAAACATCATAATCACAAAGTACAAGTCAATACCTTTCCAACGACACCAAGAATGTCAAAATCAGACAAACGGAACAAAAGTTACGGACAAAAACAAAAACGACATTTTCCAAAAATCACGTTTTACCAATCTCCTGGCCATACGCGTACTGCCCAAGGCCATACGCGTATTGCCCAAATTCCTCGCCATGCCATACGCGTATTGCCCAAGGCCATACGCGTATGGGCAGAACCATTTTCTTCACCAAAATCCCATTTTGAACCCCATACGCGTATTGCATCCCCTCATACGCGTAATGCCCCAAAGTGATACGCGTACCATACGCAAATGGGCAGATGGCTGTGCAAAACAACATCTCATACGCGTATTGGCCCATGGCTCGCCCATGGTACGCGTAATGCCAAGGTCCATACGCGTATGAACATGCCCCATACGCGTATGACCTGGAAAAACCAGCAAAAATTCTGCAGAAACCAGTTCTGCGTTTTCCACTCAAAATCATCCCAAATTCGTCATCTAATCCCAGAAAAATACCAATTTGATTCACAACAACACATATCTATCAAGTATCAACAACAAGGAACACAAACACATCATTTCCAACACTATTAAATTGAGTTCCAACACTTTTTACAAAAATGGGTTTTTGTTATATTTTTCATACAATCCAACAAAATATCAAACAAACACATACATAATCATACACATGTATAAGATAATTGAATTTCACACCCTTACCCGATTAAATCGATTCCTAGAAGTTGTTTTCTTTGATTCCTAGCTTTTTTCCTCTTTTTCTCTCTTTTCTCTTCTTTCCCTTCTCTTTTCTTCTTCTCCTTTTCTTTCTCTTACTATTTTTCTTTCTTTTCTAATTCTCTTTATTTCTATTTCTTTTTCTTTCTTTTCTAACTTAGTAAAATAAATGTGAAATGACCAAAATGCCCCCACACTCAAATATCTCGCAACCGTTCCCAAAATGCGATAAAATATAATCATATCGAAAATAACATAATTTCAGATAAAAGTCGAAAATAAAATAAAATAATAATAAAATAATAAAAAACGACTCACTTAAATAAAAATATTAAAACTGGGGCGTTACAATATGGATTAAAATCATCTTCACCTTTTGAGTCTCCTTCAAAGTCAGAATCACCATCAGAGTCAGATTCACCTTCAGAGTCTACTCCTGCTTCAGAATCTTCTCCAGCTTCTGACTCATCTTCAGAAACTTCTAATTCTGACTTTTCTTCATAAGTTTTCACACCAGAGTTTGATTGAGACTTATTCCAATCCCACACTTCTAATTCCTTTACAATGACGTCTCTATTGAATTCAACTTTATTAGTTTCTGGACAATAAAGCTTGTACACATATGTATTATGGTACCCCCGCCAGTAACATCACTTTGCTTCTATCATCCAGCTTCTGCCTTTTGGCTTTTGGAATGTGTTTGTAACATACAGAACCAAACACCTTCAGATGGCGAACACTTTGCTTGTCTCCAATCCACTTCTGAATAGGAACTATTTCCTTCAACTTCTTCGTTGGACGTCTATTGAGAACATATGTTGCGGTGGCAACAACTTCTCCCCATAAGGTGTGAGGAAGCTTCTACTCCTTCAGCATGCTTCTCGTCATATCAAGTAAAGTACGATTTCTTTTCTCAGCAAGACCATTATGTTGAGGAGTATAAAGAGTAGTAACCTCATGCTCAATTCCATTCTCCTCACAGAACTTTCTGAACTCAGTGGAGTTACACTCACCTCAACCATCGCTTATGAGAATCTTCAGAGTCTGACCACTCTTAATTTCAGCTTTCATTCCGAATTTCTTGAATTGAGCAAAAATCTTGTGTTTGAAGTTTATAAGGGATACCCTTGTCATCCTTGTGAATTCATCAACAAATGGCACGAAGTATTTGTTCCCTCTAACCTCTAATCGATGCTGCTGGAAATGGACCATACACATCAGAATGCACTACTCCTAAGGCATTCTTTGCTCTTGAAGCTACTTATGACGCAAATGGTAATCTTGGTTGCTTTCCTTCCATGCACACTTTGCATGACTTCTCGGGCTTCTTAATTGTAGGAATTCCATGTACCAGTTTCTTCGAATTCAAATGCCCTAAGCTTCTGAAATTCAAAGGACCACTACTACAAAACGCGTAAACAACAACGTCATGCTCACAACGGTTCATCCCTACACCGTTGTGACATAGATAAACCAAGGCGCAATTGTATTTTATTTGTTTTTTGAATAAAAATTATCTATATATAACAACGGTTGATAAACCAACTGTGGTGATACCATCAAGCTTTCATGTGTTCGAACCTCAGCGCCATCATATATATTATTCCTTTTATGTTAAGGCGCGCCTTTTCTTTTTTATTTAATTTTGAATTAAATAATTAAAAGTTATGACTACGGTTGTTTATTTACACCGTTGTGATATATTTTGTATGTTTTTTTAACTTTTAATTCTAAATATAACTCTGGCGCTTTAATATGAAATTTCATTATGAAAGTAATATATCATAACGGTTTTGTGGTGTTGACCGTCGTAGTAGCTTTTCAATATACTCCAAGCTAGCTAGTTTCATTGTCTCTTCAGTATCCTTTTTTCCATTGAAAATAGAAACTTGACGAAACGATACATGATTTCAACCCTAAACCCTAACGTTCAATACTTAGAAACAATACACGATTTCAACCCAAGCTTGCATCATCAGTATCCATTCTTCACCGTGTTGTTGTCATTTCCGTCATCATCGTCACGATCATTACAGAAGGAAGATTACGCACCTACCATCACCGTCGACATCATCATTACTGTCGAGAAGGAAGATAACAACAATATCGTCGTTGTCGTAAGGAAGGAAGACAATAAAAACACCAACACCAACATTGTTTACTTAGTCGTCACGTTTAGGGTACGTAAAATATTTTCCCCATGCATCTACAGTAAACTCATTTGCCATTGGTGTTCATGTTGTTGTTGCTTATGTTCTTGTTGTTCATGTTGTTGTTGTTCATGTTGTTGTTGTTGTTGTTGTTTATGTTCTTGTTGTTCATGTTGTTGTTGTTGTTATTGTTTTTGAACATAGATATCGACCTTGTCGAGTTCTACATCAGGAAGCAACGAAGATGCTCAAACGATTGAGTGTTTTGCGAATACAACTCAAACGATTGATACTCAATCAAAAAGATCACAAAGAGGTGTCACAATGATGCCCCAATTCACATCAGTCCGCAACTCATCAGGTGTAAAAATTCTGATCAAGTTTGATTCACACTACAATTAGTGGATTGTCCACATTACGCTATGTTTAGGAGTTATGTTCTGTTCCTTGCACGTAGCAAAGTCAGTATACTGATTGATGATTGGAGAGAAGTGGATGTTAATGTCAAAGATAGCATATGGACAGAAGTTAAGGTATTTCGTACTATAATTTTCTTATATTTGATATCACTACCTATAGTTTCTAATTCATACTTATATATTGATTTAATGTAGTTGAATTTTGAGTTTACCGATGACTCAAAATTGAAAAGAAAGTGGATAACTTATGCCGGTGTTCGTTGGAAGAGATTTTAGTCACGGCTCATGGCGGACTACATTACGAAGCCTAAGAGTGGTCTTGAACCTCCATGGATTCGGTATAGTTTTTTATCGAAGAAGGTGTGGCACAAGTTTGCAAAGAAACGCCGTTCTGAGGAATTCAAGGTTAGTACTAATCTTATGTAACCTATAATTTTATGCTAATGAGTTATAGATACTAATCATACACATTTTTTACTATGTTAATAACAGGCTAAAAGCGAAGTAGGAATTCAGAACAAGGCGAAAAACATGTACCCCTATAGATTGTCTCGTGGGGGTTACAGGAAACTTAAGAAGAGGATCATGCAGGAAAAACAACAAGAAGGAGGAGATGGTGACATCCCATCTCCACCTTCAAGACATGAGAAATAGAAGGGGGCTTGATTAAGACCTAATGGAGAGTACACCTCTAAGGCTTCAAGAGTAGTTGCTGAGAAAATTGTAAGTATATGTTTTGTTTTGCTTATGTTATTTAAATGTGTTTGCTTATGTAAGTTGCTCATGTTGTGTAGGATAATTTGGTTGTGGCGGCCCGTGAAGGCACATTTATTCTGGAAGCACGACATGACATATTAGTCGAAGCTATCGGAACATCTGAGCATGGAGGTCGTGTCCGTGGTGTTGGAGATGGTGTCCGCTTGAGGTCATATTTTGGATCTCAAAGAAGAAGCACCGAAACTGCTGAATTTCTTGCTCAATGACAAAATATTGAGAATGTTGAGAAGCAATTGGCAGAGCAAAGGAGGCAGTTTGAAGAGGAGAGGAAAAAAAGGGAGAAAGACGTGGAAAAGTTACAAGAGTTGTATTCGGTATGTGTCGTAAATCGCGCTTATTTTTGTATGATATATATTGTATGTTCTAATTGAATATATTGTGCTTATTTTTGTTTTATGTTCTAATTGAATGTTATGATGTAGAGATTAAGTGAAAATCTCGAACAACGAACTAATGAAGATCAACGTTGCGTTGGTGATGATCAAACTCCAAGTAGAAGTGTCGTAAACCGCGCTTCTACAAAAGGAAGTAATTGTACAACCCCCCTGTAGATAACCGCAATGGGATATCGGTCCCTAGTTCAAATGAAATAACAAGTTTATACTTGTCCATTGCAACAACAAACCTTGCGCAAGCTCTCCCGCTAGAACATTGCCCGAAATTGGATGTAGTGTATTACACTCCTAGAGATGTAAGGGAATTTCTCGCAGGATTTAAGTGGCTTGACATAGCGATTTTGCATGTTTGGTGCATGTAAGTATATAGTCGAATATACCTGTCATTATAGAACATTATAATTTTTGTATTTTCTCCCTTAATTTATTCATTTTCTTTGACCATTTAGGTACATTCATATGAATTGAATAAATCAAGTACCTATGGAATCTTGGAGTCAAGTTTTCTTTCTTGGGCGTATAATGATAAAATTATTAGAGAAAAGTACTTGAAAAGCCGGCTAAATGAAGGAGGAAAAGAATGTTACCTTGCACCATTCCTCTGTAGGTTAGTATTGTTGTAATTTATTTATATATTCTATATTTAGTTTTGTTTTAGTAACAATTATATATATATATATATATATATATATATATATATATATATATATATATATATATATATATATATATATATATATATTCTCGTATTCATTCAGTGGTCATTGGCAATTGATCATAATATCATTTAGGACAAATACGGTGACATTACTGTGTTCCTTGCACGAACCACTACACAAACCAATCAAAGATCTTATATTAACGTAAGTGTCTTTGTTTAACCCCCAAGGGTTGGCCTAGTGGTGGAGGCTTGGGTCTTGAGAGTGTGCTCCTCTCAAGGTCTCAGGTTCGAATCCTACTAGGTGCAATCAACTCTTGTGTGGGCCAGTCCATACGGAGATTTTCTCTGGCTTAAAACGGGGCCCCCGCTAGTGGACGGTGGGTATTGGTCCCTCTTGGATTAGTCGGTCGCAAGGCCGGATACCAAGATTTCCAAAAAAAAAAAAATTTCTTTGGCATTAATTGTAATTAGTTTATCATGTAATATGTTTAATTCAATTTTCAATGTACAATATTGTGGAGCAAGTTAATATAATGAGGAATGTTAGAAAAAAGCCCACATACCTTGCTCCTAAAGTAAGTGGCCCGATTACCTGTTTATTTCATTTACATACATGCACGTGTGGTTGTATTCATGTTTTTATATTCATGTAATTTGTAGACGAGGAAACAACTCGGGACTTACGAGTGTGGGTGTTATGTCATGAAACACATGTTAAACATTGTCCTTGCCGGCACTGTTGATTCATGGGATAAGGTATATATGTCATAAAATGTTTACATATATTAATATATAAGTTGACTATTGAATTATTATCATGCATGATATTCAATTTTTTGCTCTTTCTTATGTAGATGTTTAACGACGAAACCCCATTCCCCGTTGAGGACTTTGTGGATCTTCGTAAACTTTGGGTGTATATCCACAATGCGCTTAAGGTTCCTCCTGCTGTTTGATATATCAGCAACATTTTTTGATGCACATATTTTTGGCTTTTGATGCACATAATATGAACAATAATTTTGGCTTTTGATGCACATATTGTGTTCGATGTACCGGATATTATGTTTGATGCACATAATGAAATCAATAATATTGAATTTTGATTTAAACAATGTTAGCAGTTTAAATCTCTGATTCATTTAGCTTTTGATGTAAATTTCTTTTGATTTAAATTCTCTGATTCATTTATAAGGATAAAATATAGGAAAAATTGTGTTTGATGCACATATTGTGTTTGATGTAAACAGAAGTTGTTTTGATAGGATAAAATATAGGAAGAATTTGATAAGCAGAGAATTTTTATATTTAAAACAGGTGTTTTTGGTAGCGGTTATAAAACCTAACCGTAGTTGTATGTCAAACACTGACCAGAATAATATAAATAAAAAATTTTGTTGCTGAGAATCGAACCAGATCACCTTTAGTTATATCACAACGGTTGTGTAATCTAACTGTTGTGAAATGATGTGCGCTTACTGGAATACAACAACGGTCCCAGGACCGTCATTGTACGTACCTCATATACAACAACACTCTACATAACAACACCTTCGCCCGCGTCATTATATGTCATTTCCAGCCGTTGTTAAATGGGTTTTTCGTAGTAGTGGACCAAATCTTCTGTGCCACAACTCAATTTTTTTCACAACACTTGTTGCACTAAGGCATTCAGAGTTTGCAGTTATGACATTCACCTTGAATGTTCTATTCCTTCCCTATTCTGACTCCATAATCAACTTTTGATTACAGTCATACAACTTCAAAAGATCGTCCTTCATGGTAATTGAAAAACCTTTCTCAATTAGTTGCCCTACACTCATCAAATTACTTTTCATGCCAGATACATACCACACATTCTGGATCAATGTTGTTTTCTCATTGTTCAAAACGACTCTGACATTTCCCATACCATCAGCATTGAGGTATTTATCATCAACACATCTAATCTTTGTCCTCTATCCAAAGTTAAAGTCAACCAACCATTTCTTATTTCCAGTAAGACGATTTGAGTAGGCAGTGTCCATATACCACCAGTCTGTCAAATTCGTATCATCAAATTCAGAAGCCATCAGTAGCACAAATTCATCATTAGAATCTCTTCTGGCTACGTTTGCTTCTTCTGTCTTCCTTTCCTTGTTTGACCAACAATCAGCAGCGAAGTGGCCAAACTTCTTACAACAATAACAATGGATCTTCTTCTTGTCATACCTCTATTTTCCCTTATAAGCATTCTTTTACCTATCAAAAGTTGAGGTTTCTGACTTCTGAATACCATCAGATCTTCTTTACTTCTCTTTCAGAAGTTCTCTCAGTCAAACGTAACTCTTGTGCTGCTATACTGCTTTGCATCTCTTCAATTCTCATGATGTTTAGATCCTTAGAATGTTCTATTGCTACCACAATGTAATCGAACTGAGGAGTAAGAGATCTCAATACCTTCTCAATGATTACTTGTTTAGAAAGGGTTTCTCCACAAGCTTTCATCTCATTAATGATCAGAATCACTTTAGAGATGCACTCAGATACCTTCTCGTTGTCCTTCATGTTGAGATTCTCATACTGTTTTCCTAGAGACTGAAGCTTCACCTTCTTCACAGATGCGTCACCTGTATAACACCTAACCAGTGTGTCCCACGCAGCCTTCACCGTCATCAAATCAACGATTTTCTCAAACACGTTCACATCCACACACTAATGGATGTAGAACAACGCCTTTTGATCTTTCTTCCTCATATCACGCTGAGCATTTCTCTGCACATCACTTATATTTTCTCGAAGTACAACTGAAACGTAACCATCGTTAATGAGATCAAAAGCATCTTGAGCGCCAAATTACACACGCATCTGAATCACCCAACGATTCCAGTTCTTGCCATCGAACACTAGAAGCTTGGTTCCCAGACTACCGTTTCCGTTCATCTTCAATCTTGGGCAAGTCACTCAGATCTCACCAAACATAATGTTTCCCAATCCCGCAAAATTTGAAAATGTAATTTTGTTACGGTTCCATTCAAGATTCAACACGATTTCAAGAAACGAAATCAATCACACAACGCCTCACTGTTTCACTCGTGTTTCACGTGTTTCCTTGTTGATCTAAACCGGAGCTCTATATACCAATTGTTAGTGCACAAGGTGATGAAAATAAAAGGAATGAGAGACTATTTATTGCTCTGCAACGACGGCTACAAAAACCATAAGAAAGATGATGAAATAAATAATAGGTACCACTAATCTATTTATACGCAAATATTAGGATCACATAGACAACATACTAAAATACCAAAAAAAAAACTTCATTGTAGGAATGAACATATACCTATTTACTAAAAAAAACTTTATGTTTAGGTGGTTAAGTAAATTCATGTTACAATGCATATAACTTCCGTGAATTTAATTAAACATGAAATACAAAAATTTAATTAGCATGAATCTATTATAATAATATATTAAATCTAAAGCAGCAGATTATATTACGACACCTCATATGCCATGTAGTTAGATATTGCCACATCAATTAAAATCATATGTGTCACACTTAAAATTGAATCTAACAACAAATTTGAATAACTTCACTTCAACTTCTATCCAAAATTCATATGTTACAACAACCTTATCATCTCTCCACTAGAGTTACTAATAATTAAACTTCACTTCAACTTCTATCCAAAATTCATATGTTACAACAACCTTATCATCTCTCCACTAGAGTTATTAATAATTAAACACAATTATCACAAACCTTAAATTCCTAATTTATTTTTTATAATTATTTTTATTCTCTCAATTTTTTTTATTAAAACTTCTCACATTCCCTCTATACTTTATTGCATATCCTTTATTTGTTTTTTTATAGAGTCTAATATCTAAACAACATAACCTATTTTGATATATATCTAAAAATACTTAGCACAAAAATAAATTGACACTTAAAAAATAAACTAAAATAACTAATTAATGACACCCAAGAAAAATATATAAAACTCTTATAAAATTTAGGGTTAAATATATGATACCCCCCTGCCAATAGGGCGACATTTGAAATTGCCCCCCTGAAGTATTTTTTTTTTAAACCACCCCTTATAAAACCAAAAACCATCTTTTACCACTCCCTTTTACCTGATTTGCTGACTAGGCAGTGGTTAAGTGGCTAATTGAGATTATGGATAAATGGTTAGTGATATAAGGGGTGGTAAAAGATTTATAAGGGAGTGGTAAAAGATGGTTTTTGGTTTTATAAGGGGTAGTTTAAAAAAAAAATACTTCAGGGGGGCAATTTCAAATGTCGCCCTATTGGCAGGGGGTATCATATATTTAACCCTAAAATTTAATAATAACAATAACAAATATTTTAAATTAAGCAAACATTACTAATCAATAAAAATTTAAGAAAAAAATAGATTATCCCAAATTATAAGAGGTTATTTCTAGGGACAAACATAAAATATTATGCTTACACCTTATTTATTTGTACTTTTCTAAAACATAAATAACAAATGTGTTTTAGATTTAAAAAATACATTAACTAACTAGATAAGTTTAATTAAAAATAATAATACAATTGAACTAAAATGATTTATATCTAATTACATAGATTTATTCCTAATTACATAGAAGTATCCCTATAATATAATATATATTATATAATCTATTTTTGTCACGTCAATTAAAATCCTATGTGTCACTCTTAGAATTAAATATAATAACAATTTTTTACAATTGTTCATCATCACTTCATAATAATCATAAAATTTAAAGTTATTTCGTCTCATTCTTTATTTAGTTTCATACCATAGACTTATATTATCAACTATAATTATGAAATTTAAGAATTACATTCTTTGTTTAATATCATCTCATATATATTATTTTAACATGTGTACTCTCAAATCATATCAATAATTATTATATATATTTCATGTTATTGGATTGTGCATATTTTTTTTATGCACTTATGTATATATCCTCAAAAAAATTCTAATAAATTATCTTAATAATATTACATAAATTCACATAGAAACAATTAAATGTATTTGAAACTATGCGGAAAAAAATGGAAGAGATTTATTTTTTTTAAATTCAACATATTTATGTTATTTTACTTGATTATTCTAAATGTGTATTTTGAAATAAAATATTATAAAATAGCAGAAGGGTGAGAACTATTATCATAATAACAATGCATAAAATTATATATACTAGCATAAAAATACACATATCCCACATTCTCACCACAATTCATCACAACTCACTCATATACATCACAATGTATATATATATATATATATATATATATATATATATATATATATTCACAACCAAGCATATCCATCATGTATACTTTCACAATTCTTATCATTCCACATAAGCATACACATATATGTTTATTCATCAATGCACCATTATAAAGATGATAAATGCAAATCATAGAGACCGACTCACGACTCTATGCAAATGCAATGCAGTACCGACTCAATCATCTCAAGTTCACTCAGGAACTCTGCTGGAACCATCGCTCGTTACATCACTGCAACTTCCCGTCGGGCCTACGATGTTCACCCATTGCTCACACCCCACATGGGCACACAATGTTTATGGATCGCTCACACCTCACACGGGCACACGGCCCGATCGCTCACACCCCACACGCGGGCACACGATCCGATTGCTCACACCTCACCTAGGCACACAATCGTTTGTAATCATCGCTCACACCTCACCTAGGCACACGATGTTACAATGGATTCTAATTAGAATCGCTCAACACAAGAATGTACTTCATTATGCTTCACATGCAAAATGACTCAAGACATTCTTGAAATGCATACATATTCACAATATATTCATGCATTCTTCTCATACAATCACATACAATCTATATACATTCACATCAATGCACTATTGTATGATTCACATCCAAACACATATATAAAACGGTAAAAGTCGCTAAATAGCACTATTCCCAACTTTTCCAACTTATTTATTCGGCTAACAATTTCCAAATCATCACAATCATATAATACAGCTCAATGGCTTCACAATGATACCAAGAATGTAAAAATCGGACAAACGGAACAAAAGTTACGGACGAAACCGGAAAACACATTTTGAAAAATCACATTTTTACACCTCCTCTGGCCATACGCGTACGGGCACATGTCATACGCGTACGGGCAAAGACCCACTTTTCCCAAATTCCACGTTGAAATACCCATACGCGTAATAACCTGATCCATACGCGTACGGCCTAAAATGCTACGCGTATCATACGCAAATGGGCAGAGGGCCGAGTGAAAAAGAAAACCATACTCGTATTGGCCCATGGCTTGCCCACCATACGCGTAATGCCAAGGTTCATACGCGTATGAACATGCCCCATACGCGTATGACCTGGAAAAACCAGAAAAAAATTTCTGCATAATTTTGCTCTACGGGTTACACCCAAAATCACCCCAAATCTCACCTACACACCAGAAAATTGCCAATACAATGTCCAATAACAAGTATCTATCATATACCAACAAGTATGGACACTAACAACATGATTTCAACCACAATTAATCGATTTCCAAGCAATTTAACCAAATATGGGTTTATACCAAAAACTCAGAAAAATCCACCACAAACACACTACAATCATACATAACGATACACATTGATAAGATAATAAAATTTCACACCCTTACCCGGATTCCAAACTCCCTAAATGATCGTTCTTGATGATTCCCTAGTTCTCCTCTTTTCCTCTTCTCTTCTCTTCCTCTCCTTTCTATCTTTCTTTCTTTCTATTTCTTTTCTTTTTCCTTTCTATTTCTATTTCTATTCTCTTTTTCTTTCTTTTTCTATTTTCCACTCAAATACTATTAATTCATTTTCTCACAAAATTCTACAATTAATCATTTTTCCAACAATTATTACTAAATTTCTAACTTACTAATAATTGAGAAATGTCTAAAATATTCTCCATTCTAATTTCCCCGAAAACTCTCAGAACGGTCAAATATCATAACACATCGACATAGCATATTAACATACCAATTCCACAAATAAAATAATTTATCACTCAATTTAAATAAAAGACTCAACAAAATGGGAATAATTGGAATCGGGGCGTTACACCTTCTATAATCACAAATTACATTTGAGTGGAGATTATCCCATCAAGTAAAGTTCCTATATTAGCTACAATTAAAATTTCAATACAAGAAACGAAAATAATGCACACCCGCGCATCGCGCGGGTCCTAATCTAGTTAAACTATAAAATAAATACATAAATTTGTTTCACATAGCTTACATGAAATAGATTTACGTAGGTCCATTATATCTAATAATGTGTTTAAGTACACGTTTAATTCAGTGATTCAGAATAAAAAATAAAAGGGTTAATTATATGATACCCCCCGCTAATAGGGTGACATTTGATTTTCCCCCTTTAAAAAAATAATTTTGGAATACCCCCTGAATTTTTTGGATACCCCCTAAGCATGTAAAATCAGGGGGTAAATGAAAAAAAATTTTACAGGGGGTAATTTTTTTACATGGGGAGGGCGGAAGGTGGAAAAGTTACCCAAATACCCCACATTTTCGAAAAAATTCGCAAAATACCCCACGTTTCAAAAAATTTCCCAAACTGCCCCAGTTAGGGCAAGGCTTTGTACATTGTCGCCAAATGAATTGGCGACACCTCTTTAAGGCTACAACCATGTCGCCAATTGGATTGGCGACTCCCTTATTTATCAAGTTGCCAGTGCAATTGGCGACCCTGTACAAAGGAAAAAGGGAGTCGCCAATCCAATTGGCGACATGGTTGTAGCCTTAAATGGGTGTCGCCAATTCATTTGGCGACAATGTACAAAGCCTTGCCCTAACTGGGGCAGTTTGGGAAATTTTTTGAAACGTGGGGTATTTTGGGAATTTTTTCGAAAATGTGGGGTATTTGGGTAACTTTTCCACGGAAGGTGGGGAGAAGACGTAAAATTTTATAATTTCAGGAGGGTAATCCAAAATTATTTTTTGGGTTAAATATACAAACCCCCCCTGTAATGTTAGCGAGTTCTCATTGTAGCCCCTATAAATTTTTTTTTTTAAACACCCCCTCTTAATATTCAGATTCCCTCACTTAGGCCCCTGATTGCCACATTGCATCAAAGATTCTTTCTTATTGCTTGCGTGGCAGTCCACGTGGCATTTTTAATATTTTATTATTATTATTATTTTTTTTTTTTTTTTTGTTTTTTTAATTTTTTAATCTTTATTTTTTACTTTATAAATTTTTTTTCGTATTATTTTTTTTAATTATTTTTATTAATATTTTTTTATGAAAATATATTAAAATTTCAATTGGGCTTTCCCATAATATTTTAGATCCAATAGCATTTTCAAATCAACCCATTCCTAAAGTTTTTTATAGTGGTATGCAAAAGAGGTATATAAACACTTATTTTTCACTTACACATTTCGATGTGGGACTCAAGTATCACTGCATAACCACCATGCCAACTCCCACTTCTCTTTCCAACTCACCTTGAGCAAACTCACACATCCACATCATATCAGTAAAAGAAAATCCACGCATAGCAATTAGCAAAGATAGAGCCGTTTTAAGATACTCCATATACATATTGAAAAACATATGCGACACAGAAGAGGGTATAAATTCAATTGCAGAAACAAAGGGATGCATATCTTCTATTGCTGAAATACTTGAGTCTGGAAGTAATGAGGAGCAAGAACATGCACTTTCTGTTCTTCTATCTCTATGTTCATGCTCTAAAAGTGTGGATTATTGCAAGTTGATTTTGGATGAAGAGATTATTGCTCCTCTTTTATTATTGGTGAAATTTTTCAATGTGGGACTCAAAGCAATGTTATTATTGTTAGAAATGTGGTGCACAGTATGGTAAGCCATTTAATGAGGAAGACTAGGATAGTGAAGAGGAAATTGATTATTTACAATCTGTCCCTGCTGATGTTGTGTCTGCACCAGCTCCAATTCTGCCTAGCTCAAGCCATATTTCCGTAGCAAATGACATGTATCCCTCGACAAGTGGATGCATTGCACCAAACTCTTTATCATGTTTATCAAGATTAATGCCCTCTGGCTTGCTGCACCCTTCAGCTCCAAGCAATCAAGTGGTATCATGAATAATGATATTTCAATGCAGATGCTTTTATAGTTTAAAAAATGCTCATGAAAGGGTTTTTATGGCTACTTGAGCTTGAGAAAAAATGAATGTGAAAGAGGCTTATTTATAGTGTGAAGGTGAGTGAAACAATGAAATTGTTGTGCCGTTTTGACGTTTTCGCTTGAAATTGTTGTGCAGTGCGTATTCGCAAGTTATTACAGTGCGTACGTACGGGGTCGTGAATTGTGGATGTGCAGCGTTTCAACGCAAGGCTTGTTTGGAAGTACTTGGTCATGCTACAAAAGGCTAATTGGCATATGGCTTTGTGAATTGTAGGAGCTATGCGCAGAGGCTTGTGTGGGTTGTGTGAAAGTTTGTGGAAATTTTGCAGCTGGCTCGTTGAAATTTAGCTTCATGGGATGTTCACGTTTGGTCATGAAATGTTAGAATGATATTTGCAACAAAAACTATTAGTTGTTATAGTTGTTATAGTTTGTAACACACTTGCTATTTACAAAGATTCTCTTTGAGAGAAAGTGAGGATGATCTGCTGATGTTTTGCTTGGTTTCTCTTTCTTGCATATGCAGGTTATACGATTGGGTAGTCCCACATCGGTTGGGAAACAAATATTTTAGGGGTTTATATAACTCAACTCAATAGTCCAAATATAAAACATGTTAAGTTAATAATGGGCTTGTGAATGTTTGAGAAGGCCCAATTATAATATTTTAATACTTTAAAAAAATAATTCATAAAAAATATTAATTAATTAAAATAATTTAAGAAAAGAAAACGTAAAAAAAATAACATAAAAAAAATTAATATTTAAAAAATAATAAATTAAAAAATAAAAAAAGTCTACGTGACATTTAAAAATAAAATAAAAAATAAAATAAAAATCCAGTTGGACAGTCAAGTCACTAAAAATTAGAATCTTTTCTGCAAAGGGGGGTATCCGAGGGAATCTGGAAATTGCAAGGTGGGTTTTAAAAAAAAACTTTACCAGGGGCTAAAATGAGAATTCGCTAACATTGCAGGGGGTGTTGTATATTTAACCGTTATTTTTTTAAAGGGTGGAAAATCAAATGTCGCCCTATTGGCAGGGGTATCGTATAAATAACCCAAAATAAAATTATAAAATTACCCATAAAACAGAAATTCAGTTCTCAATGCAATACAAGTAACATAAACTCAGTTCGCCAAAACCCTAATTAGGGTTTGTTGTCTCACACGAATTACAACACAAAACCCTATATATTGCTGCTAAATCTCTACCATTATCTGCTTGCCCCATTCACCAATAGAGATGATGTCTTCTGGCCGTTCAATTCCAACTGTAGATAGAATTAGCGACTTGCCGGAGTCAAGTCTCAGTCACATTCTCTCCTTTCTTCCAACCAAATTCGATGCAACCACAAGCGTTCTCTCAAAGAGATGGCAATCGGTATGGCTCTCAGTCATTATTCTAAACTTCGATGACAAATCATTTAACGACTTTGAGACATTTCGCAAGTTTTTTTATTCAACCATGTTCTCCTTGCGTGACAAAAACACTTCAATCCAATCCTTCACCTTGAAATTAGGCAACTCTTCTCGCTTTAAGCAAAGGAATTTCAATAGAATTTTTAAATTTGTGATGCACCGAGGAGTCAAGAATCTTAACTTCAACATGTCTGATAAAGAGCATTGTATAAATTTACCTCTCGGCATTCTTAGATGTAAGATGCTTCAAGTTCTTAAATTGGAAAACATAACAATGCGGGGTTTTGATCGAGTGGATTTTCCTTGTCTCAAAATTCTTCATTTGAATAGGATTGATTTCATATCTCCTACATGTTTTGTGAAGTTTCTGAATGGCTGCCCTATTCTAGAAGATTTGAATGCACAATTATGTGTATACCATGGGAATGAGCTCGTTTATCACATTGAAAACTTCAATGCTTTACCTAATCTGGTCAAAGTAAGGATCTGTCATATATTGGATACGGAAATTCTGATGACTTTGGTTTCTAAGACGAAGTTTTTTTATGCAGAACAGGTATGAATATCATGCTCCTAAACAAAAGTTTTAGAATTTTTTGGTTTTTTTCCAAAACAAAGTGTTTTAGAAATTTCAGATATAATCTAACTTTGTTTTCTAACTTATATCCTTATTGTATTTACACACTTTGCATTTAATGTATAAATATAGATAAATTAACTAATTTTATAATCTATATCATGGTTTTAAATTGCGGTTGCGGTTGCAGCCACTGCGGCTGTTCGGATGCGGATTGCGGTCGTTGCGGCGTGAATTTATTTATATCACATAAAAAAATATACTTTATTATATGTATTAGGTTTCACATGTCATCAATTGTCACGGGTTGATGCGGTCTGATGCAAACAAATGCGGTCGTTTCAGTGTTATGATGCGGCTGTTACGGCGTTATGATACGGTTTTGAGTGTGATTTACAATCCCACTGCAATTGTGGTCTGATGCGGATGCGGACACTACCGCAACTGCAATATTGTGTCCGCATCAGGTGATACGGTCCGCAATTTAAAACCATGATCTATATGCACATAAGATGTGGAATAGAGAGTATGTATGTCTAATGTTCTATGTTCCATAATTTTTTAATGGGTTATTTATACGATACCCCCTGCCAAAAGGGAGACATTTGATTTTCTCCCTTTAAAAAAATAATTTTTGATTATCCCCCTGAAATTATAAAATTTTGCGTCTTCCCCCCACCTTCCGCCCTCCCCATGTAAAAAAATTACCCCCTGTAAATTTTTTTTTCATTTACCCCCCTGGTTTTACACGCTTAGGGGGTACCCAAAATATTCAGGGGGTATTCCAAAATTATTTTTTTAAAGGAGGGTAAATCAAATGTCGCCCTATTGGCAGGGGGTATCGTATAATTAACCCTTTTTTAATCTATATGCAGATATAGGGGATGACTTGGAGCACACTTCCAATGTTTCACAATTTGACTCGCATGAAACTTAGTTTTTCTTATAGAATATGGCAAACGAAGTGCCTGTCGTTGATAGGAATTCTACCACATTTTCCCAATCTTCAACATTTTAACATTCTCGTTCTGTCTTGGAATTATCCGGAAGAAAAATATATTTGTTATGAATGTTTGACGGTTCCACCCGACGTTGCTCCAGAATGTCTTTCATCACAACTTAAAATATTTAGCATTAAAGGGTACACAGGAAGAGCATCCGAGTTCAAATTTGTAAAATATATAATGCAACATTCAAAAGTACTAGAGACTATGACAATCAAAAGTACCTACCTTGAAAATAACCAAATGCTTATGAAGTTTTCTTCATGCACAAGGAGCTCTACAAGATGTAAACTTTTATTTGGGTGATAGTGACTATAATGTCGCGGTTCTCTTTGAAAAATGTAGTGGTTTTGCATGAAGACATTTTCGGGAGTAATATCATATACTTTTTCTTATTGTAAAGAGAGAGACACATTCATGTAATCAAGTTCTATTTTTATATATTTTATTGTGTGGTGTAGTCCAGTTGTTGATTCTATGAGTACTTGCAAAATCATTAACTATGATATATTGTGGTTGTTAGTTGATTGCTCTGAGCTTGAAAAAGTTAGATTTTTTGGTTGGTTAGAGGTGTGTTTTTGGTGTATGAACATTTAATGTACCTATTAAATTTTACATTTTAGGTAAGCCGTGAACTATTTCTTGGTGTTTATGTAAGATGAAGTATAATGTGCCTATTAAATTTTCTATTCTTTTTTTTACGTAGCTCTTAGAGGACTTACAAGATTATATTTTTCCTCTTTTGTAAAGAGTAAATCTACATTTTTCAAAAAATTCCAAGTTTTTATCAAAATATTAGCATTGACAAATAAGATTTCAAGTCTTATGTATAGACTGTTGGTGTACAAGGTGAATAATGGTGAAAAAGATGAAGAATATATTATAGAGAATGACGGCTACAAGGATTACAAAAGGATTCTAAGAATACTCACTACCACTAGTCTATTTATAAGCTAAAACTAGGGCTACAAAAGCAACAATAAAATACTAAAATACCCTCTAACAAACTTGATCACCAAGTTTGTGAATATTAATTAAAATATAAATTATTTCTATTTCTAATACCATCCCTTAATTTATATTTCCTCAAAACTAACAACTCCAATTCCATCCCTTAAGCGAAGGAATTGATCAGTCTTGATAACCTTTATCAGAACATCTGCCAACTGCTTCTGGGTACTACAGTGCAGAACTTCTAACACTCCATTCTGAACTTGACTTCTCAGATAGTGATATTTGGTCTCAATATGCTTGCTTCTCCCATGCAACACTGGGTTTCTGGCAAGATTGATTGCAGACTTGTTATCAATCATCAGCTTCAGAGGCTTGTCAACTTTGATCTTCAGATCTTCCAGCAAGTTCAGAATCCACACAGCTTGACATGCAGTAACAACGCCTGCAATATATTCAGCTTCACAGGTTGACAACGCAACAACAGATTGTTTCTTGGAACTCCAAGAAATAGGACCTCCCAAAAACTTAAACAAGTATCCAGAAGTACTTCTTCTGTCAACTCTGTCTCCACACCAATCAGAATCTGAATAACTCAGAAGTTCTGATTCAGTCTTTCCTCCAGAAGGGAACAACACTCCATACTTCAGAGTTCCCTTGATATACCTCAGAATCCTGACAGCAGCTTGGTAATGGGACCACTTGGGTTTACTCATGAACCTACTAACCATTCCAACTGCATAGCGAATATCAGGTCTAGTATTACACAAATACCTCAGAAAACCAACCAATTGTTTGAAGGTTGTAGCATCCACATCCTCACCATCAGAATCAGAATCTAGCTTCTGATTTGTATCTGTAGGTGTGATAGCAGCTTTACAATTCTGCAGCTTAAATCTCTTCAGAAGTTCTCGTTCATACTTCAGTTGATGCAAAATGATACCTTTCTCAGAATATCTGAACTCCATCCCTAGAAAGTATGTCATTTTCCCGAGATCAGTCATTTCAAACTCATTCATCAGCACCTTGAATAACCTCTTCCTAAGAGTCTATTTCAGTATCTTGTAGCATGTCATACTCTGAAAATCTTCTCGGGATGTTTCGGACTCTATGTGACCTTTGACCTTGTTCAGATCTCCTTGGGATGCTGGAACCCTAGAAGTTCTATCTTAAGAAGCTTCTCCTTCAAAAGCTCTTGCTTCAGAAGGTTGACCTCCTCCAGAACCTTGACCGCCTTCAGAGTCTAGAATATTTCCAAAATCCGAATCACCACCAGAATCTGAATTACCATCAGAATATGTGTGACGCCCCCAATCTACACCCCCAATTAATCATGCATTTAAAGCAATAAAAGAAAATTCGAAATTTGATCAGAGTATATCTAAAAACATGGCATAGACCAAGGGTCACATCAAATTGAAACCAAAACAATTCATACAACACCTGCCCATAAAGATATGCAACAGTGGGGTAGCAATCAACAGAGGAAACTTCGTTCCTTACACCCACATTTTCAGAAATTAGAATTAAAGCGGAAAATCTAAAATCTGATTAACATATATAGATATATCATGTAAAAATTTTGTCATACACCAAGTTGTACATGCACAAACCAAAATATATACATATACATAGTACACAATAAACACAAACGGCCTCCCTAACTACCCGGTTTCACATATCAGAGCCGACCGACAAAAGGGTGAAGACATAAGCTTCACAAAAGACCTCCAGCAACTCTAATCTGCAATGCCTCATAGAGCATTATAAAATGAGCAGAAGCGTGAGAAAAACAACCATAATATAAATGCATATAATTATATATATCAACACAATAATACACCTACCAATTATTCTCACCACCATTACCACATGCAAACACATAAAGCATCTACAGATTATATTCACATAATCCCATATTCACACATCATGCATATGTTTATATACAAAACATATCATTCATAATTCCATGCATTTAACACGAATGCACATCAATACACAAATGTTATCACAGCTCAATCACACAATGTCTCCATTCCCAATTGCATATTAATCATGCCAATACATTTATCACAAATGCATATCACCATGTCTCACACATAATCACCAAATCATGATTTTCCACATATAACCAATGCAATCACAATTCACGCAGATGCAAAGAGACCGACACAACGACTCTCTATGCAAATGCAAATGCGGTACCGACTCCAGGATTTCATATCCCATCACTAGTTCACTCAGGAACTCTGCTGGAACCATCGCTCGTTACATCACTGTAACTCCCCGTCGGGCCTACGATGTTCACCCACCACTCACACCACCACAAAAGGGGCACACGGTGTTTATGGATCGCTCACACCACCACAAAAGGGGCACACGACCCGATCGCTCACACCACCACACAAGGGGCACCCGATCGTCTATAACCATCGCTTTAAGTCCTCAGGATATTCATACCTTTCATATTTTCGAGGCACACGATGTTATAGCTAATTCCCCACCAGAACCGCCGTCCCACAGGACGCTACAATGATGCATATCATGATGCTTGACATACAAGGACTCATGACAACCAATGCATCTTCACACATATATGCAGTCACAAACATGCATATATAACCAAATACAACACATTGCATTTATTTGCCTTTCGGCCACAATTCATCACCACACATGTTATCACAAGTATTTTCTTCGCACAACAGCACATAGCATAATACACATCAATTATGCACACTTACAACGACAAAAGTCGACAATCGACACTATTCACATTTCTCGACATAATTAAATTGGCTAATGAATTCCAAAACATCATAATCACAAAGTACAAGTCAATACCTTTCCAACGACACCAAGAATGTCAAAATCAGACAAACGGAACAAAAGTTACGGACAAAAACAAAAACGACATTTTCCAAAAATCACGTTTTACCAATCTCCTGGCCATACGCGTACTGCCCAAGGCCATACGCGTATTGCCCAAATTCCTCGCCATGCCATACGCGTATTGCCCAAGGCCATACGCGTATGGGCAGAACCATTTTCTTCACCAAAATCCCATTTTGAACCCCATACGCGTATTGCATCCCCTCATACGCGTAATGCCCCAAAGTGATACGCGTACCATACGCAAATGGGCAGATGGCTGTGCAAAACAACATCTCATACGCGTATTGGCCCATGGCTCGCCCATGGTACGCGTAATGCCAAGGTCCATACGCGTATGAACATGCCCCATACGCGTATGACCTGGAAAAACCAGCAAAAATTCTGCAGAAACCAGTTCTGCGTTTTCCACTCAAAATCATCCCAAATTCGTCATCTAATCCCAGAAAAATACCAATTTGATTCACAACAACACATATCTATCAAGTATCAACAACAAGGAACACAAACACATCATTTCCAACACTATTAAATTGAGTTCCAACACTTTTTACAAAAATGGGTTTTTGTTATATTTTTCATACAATCCAACAAAATATCAAACAAACACATACATAATCATACACATGTATAAGATAATTGAATTTCACACCCTTACCCGATTAAATCGATTCCTAGAAGTTGTTTTCTTTGATTCCTAGCTTTTTTCCTCTTTTTCTCTCTTTTCTCTTCTTTCCCTTCTCTTTTCTTCTTCTCCTTTTCTTTCTCTTACTATTTTTCTTTCTTTTCTAATTCTCTTTATTTCTATTTCTTTTTCTTTCTTTTCTAACTTAGTAAAATAAATGTGAAATGACCAAAATGCCCCCACACTCAAATATCTCGCAACCGTTCCCAAAATGCGATAAAATATAATCATATCGAAAATAACATAATTTCAGATAAAAGTCGAAAATAAAATAAAATAATAATAAAATAATAAAAAACGACTCACTTAAATAAAAATATTAAAACTGGGGCGTTACAATATGGATTAAAATCATCTTCACCTTTTGAGTCTCCTTCAAAGTCAGAATCACCATCAGAGTCAGATTCACCTTCAGAGTCTACTCCTGCTTCAGAATCTTCTCCAGCTTCTGACTCATCTTCAGAAACTTCTAATTCTGACTTTTCTTCATAAGTTTTCACACCAGAGTTTGATTGAGACTTATTCCAATCCCACACTTCTAATTCCTTTACAATGACGTCTCTATTGAATTCAACTTTATTAGTTTCTGGACAATAAAGCTTGTACACATATGTATTATGGTACCCCGCCAGTAACATCACTTTGCTTCTATCATCCAGCTTCTGCCTTTTGGCTTTTGGAATGTGTTTGTAACATACAGAACCAAACACCTTCAGATGGCGAACACTTTGCTTGTCTCCAATCCACTTCTGAATAGGAACTATTTCCTTCAACTTCTTCGTTGGACGTCTATTGAGAACATATGTTGCGGTGGCAACAACTTCTCCCCATAAGGTGTGAGGAAGCTTCTACTCCTTCAGCATGCTTCTCGTCATATCAAGTAAAGTACGATTTCTTTTCTCAGCAAGACCATTATGTTGAGGAGTATAAAGAGTAGTAACCTCATGCTCAATTCCATTCTCCTCACAGAACTTTCTGAACTCAGTGGAGTTACACTCACCTCAACCATCGCTTATGAGAATCTTCAGAGTCTGACCACTCTTAATTTCAGCTTTCATTCCGAATTTCTTGAATTGAGCAAAAATCTTGTGTTTGAAGTTTATAAGGGATACCCTTGTCATCCTTGTGAATTCATCAACAAATGGCACGAAGTATTTGTTCCCTCTAACCTCTAATCGATGCTGCTGGAAATGGACCATACACATCAGAATGCACTACTCCTAAGGCATTCTTTGCTCTTGAAGCTACTTATGACGCAAATGGTAATCTTGGTTGCTTTCCTTCCATGCACACTTTGCATGACTTCTCGGGCTTCTTAATTGTAGGAATTCCATGTACCAGTTTCTTCGAATTCAAATGCCCTAAGCTTCTGAAATTCAAAGGACCACTACTACAAAACGCGTAAACAACAACGTCATGCTCACAACGGTTCATCCCTACACCGTTGTGACATAGATAAACCAAGGCGCAATTGTATTTTATTTGTTTTTTGAATAAAAATTATCTATATATAACAACGGTTGATAAACCAACTGTGGTGATACCATCAAGCTTTCATGTGTTCGAACCTCAGCGCCATCATATATATTATTCCTTTTATGTTAAGGCGCGCCTTTTCTTTTTTATTTAATTTTGAATTAAATAATTAAAAGTTATGACTACGGTTGTTTATTTACACCGTTGTGATATATTTTGTATGTTTTTTTAACTTTTAATTCTAAATATAACTCTGGCGCTTTAATATGAAATTTCATTATGAAAGTAATATATCATAACGGTTTTGTGGTGTTGACCGTCGTAGTAGCTTTTCAATATACTCCAAGCTAGCTAGTTTCATTGTCTCTTCAGTATCCTTTTTTCCATTGAAAATAGAAACTTGACGAAACGATACATGATTTCAACCCTAAACCCTAACGTTCAATACTTTGAAACAATACACGATTTCAACCCAAGCTTGCATCATCAGTATCCATTCTTCACCGTGTTGTTGTCATTTCCGTCATCATCGTCACGATCATTACAGAAGGAAGATTACGCACCTACCATCACCGTCGACATCATCATTACTGTCGAGAAGGAAGATAACAACAATATCGTCGTTGTCGTAAGGAAGGAAGACAATAAAAACACCAACACCAACATTGTTTACTTAGTCGTCACGTTTAGGGTACGTAAAATATTTTCCCCATGCATCTACAGTAAACTCATTTGCCATTGGTGTTCATGTTGTTGTTGCTTATGTTCTTGTTGTTCATGTTGTTGTTGTTCATGTTGTTGTTGTTGTTGTTGTTTATGTTCTTGTTGTTCATGTTGTTGTTGTTGTTATTGTTTTTGAACATAGATATCGACCTTGTCGAGTTCTACATCAGGAAGCAACGAAGATGCTCAAACGATTGAGTGTTTTGCGAATACAACTCAAACGATTGATACTCAATCAAAAAGATCACAAAGAGGTGTCACAATGATGCCCCAATTCACATCAGTCCGCAACTCATCAGGTGTAAAAATTCTGATCAAGTTTGATTCACACTACAATTAGTGGATTGTCCACATTACGCTATGTTTAGGAGTTATGTTCTGTTCCTTGCACGTAGCAAAGTCAGTATACTGATTGATGATTGGAGAGAAGTGGATGTTAATGTCAAAGATAGCATATGGACAGAAGTTAAGGTATTTCGTACTATAATTTTCTTATATTTGATATCACTACCTATAGTTTCTAATTCATACTTATATATTGATTTAATGTAGTTGAATTTTGAGTTTACCGATGACTCAAAATTGAAAAGAAAGTGGATAACTTATGCCGGTGTTCGTTGGAAGAGATTTTAGTCACGGCTCATGGCGGACTACATTACGAAGCCTAAGAGTGGTCTTGAACCTCCATGGATTCGGTATAGTTTTTTATCGAAGAAGGTGTGGCACAAGTTTGCAAAGAAACGCCGTTCTGAGGAATTCAAGGTTAGTACTAATCTTATGTAACCTATAATTTTATGCTAATGAGTTATAGATACTAATCATACACATTTTTTACTATGTTAATAACAGGCTAAAAGCGAAGTAGGAATTCAGAACAAGGCGAAAAACATGTACCCCTATAGATTGTCTCGTGGGGGTTACAGGAAACTTAAGAAGAGGATCATGCAGGAAAAACAACAAGAAGGAGGAGATGGTGACATCCCATCTCCACCTTCAAGACATGAGAAATAGAAGGGGGCTTGATTAAGACCTAATGGAGAGTACACCTCTAAGGCTTCAAGAGTAGTTGCTGAGAAAATTGTAAGTATATGTTTTGTTTTGCTTATGTTATTTAAATGTGTTTGCTTATGTAAGTTGCTCATGTTGTGTAGGATAATTTGGTTGTGGCGGCCCGTGAAGGCACATTTATTCTGGAAGCACGACATGACATATTAGTCGAAGCTATCGGAACATCTGAGCATGGAGGTCGTGTCCGTGGTGTTGGAGATGGTGTCCGCTTGAGGTCATATTTTGGATCTCAAAGAAGAAGCACCGAAACTGCTGAATTTCTTGCTCAATGACAAAATATTGAGAATGTTGAGAAGCAATTGGCAGAGCAAAGGAGGCAGTTTGAAGAGGAGAGGAAAAAAAGGGAGAAAGACGTGGAAAAGTTACAAGAGTTGTATTCGGTATGTGTCGTAAATCGCGCTTATTTTTGTATGATATATATTGTATGTTCTAATTGAATATATTGTGCTTATTTTTGTTTTATGTTCTAATTGAATGTTATGATGTAGAGATTAAGTGAAAATCTCGAACAACGAACTAATGAAGATCAACGTTGCGTTGGTGATGATCAAACTCCAAGTAGAAGTGTCGTAAACCGCGCTTCTACAAAAGGAAGTAATTGTACAACCCCCCTGTAGATAACCGCAATGGGATATCGGTCCCTAGTTCAAATGAAATAACAAGTTTATACTTGTCCATTGCAACAACAAACCTTGCGCAAGCTCTCCCGCTAGAACATTGCCCGAAATTGGATGTAGTGTATTACACTCCTAGAGATGTAAGGGAATTTCTCGCAGGATTTAAGTGGCTTGACATAGCGATTTTGCATGTTTGGTGCATGTAAGTATATAGTCGAATATACCTGTCATTATAGAACATTATAATTTTTGTATTTTCTCCCTTAATTTATTCATTTTCTTTGACCATTTAGGTACATTCATATGAATTGAATAAATCAAGTACCTATGGAATCTTGGAGTCAAGTTTTCTTTCTTGGGCGTATAATGATAAAATTATTAGAGAAAAGTACTTGAAAAGCCGGCTAAATGAAGGAGGAAAAGAATGTTACCTTGCACCATTCCTCTGTAGGTTAGTATTGTTGTAATTTATTTATATATTCTATATTTAGTTTTGTTTTAGTAACAAATTATATATATATATATATATATATATATATATATATATATATATATATATATATATTCTCGTATTCATTCAGTGGTCATTGGCAATTGATCATAATATCATTTAGGACAAATACGGTGACATTACTGTGTTCCTTGCACGAACCACTACACAAACCAATCAAAGATCTTATATTAACGTAAGTGTCTTTGTTTAACCCCCAAGGGTTGGCCTAGTGGTGGAGGCTTGGGTCTTGAGAGTGTGCTCCTCTCAAGGTCTCAGGTTCGAATCCTACTAGGTGCAATCAACTCTTGTGTGGGCCAGTCCATACGGAGATTTTCTCTGGCTTAAAACGGGGCCCCCGCTAGTGGACGGTGGGTATTGGTCCCTCTTGGATTAGTCGGTCGCAAGGCCGGATACCAAGATTTCCAAAAAAAAAAAAATTTCTTTGGCATTAATTGTAATTAGTTTATCATGTAATATGTTTAATTCAATTTTCAATGTACAATATTGTGGAGCAAGTTAATATAATGAGGAATGTTAGAAAAAAGCCCACATACCTTGCTCCTAAAGTAAGTGGCCCGATTACCTGTTTATTTCATTTACATACATGCACGTGTGGTTGTATTCATGTTTTTATATTCATGTAATTTGTAGACGAGGAAACAACTCGGGACTTACGAGTGTGGGTGTTATGTCATGAAACACATGTTAAACATTGTCCTTGCCGGCACTGTTGATTCATGGGATAAGGTATATATGTCATAAAATGTTTACATATATTAATATATAAGTTGACTATTGAATTATTATCATGCATGATATTCAATTTTTTGCTCTTTCTTATGTAGATGTTTAACGACGAAACCCCATTCCCCGTTGAGGACTTTGTGGATCTTCGTAAACTTTGGGTGTATATCCACAATGCGCTTAAGGTTCCTCCTGCTGTTTGATATATCAGCAACATTTTTTGATGCACATATTTTTGGCTTTTGATGCACATAATATGAACAATAATTTTGGCTTTTGATGCACATATTGTGTTCGATGTACCGGATATTATGTTTGATGCACATAATGAAATCAATAATATTGAATTTTGATTTAAACAATGTTAGCAGTTTAAATCTCTGATTCATTTAGCTTTTGATGTAAATTTCTTTTGATTTAAATTCTCTGATTCATTTATAAGGATAAAATATAGGAAAAATTGTGTTTGATGCACATATTGTGTTTGATGTAAACAGAAGTTGTTTTGATAGGATAAAATATAGGAAGAATTTGATAAGCAGAGAATTTTTATATTTAAAACAGGTGTTTTTGGTAGCGGTTATAAAACCTAACCGTAGTTGTATGTCAAACACTGACCAGAATAATATAAATAAAAAATTTTGTTGCTGAGAATCGAACCAGATCACCTTTAGTTATATCACAACGGTTGTGTAATCTAACTGTTGTGAAATGATGTGCGCTTACTGGAATACAACAACGGTCCCAGGACCGTCATTGTACGTACCTCATATACAACAACACTCTACATAACAACACCTTCGCCCGCGTCATTATATGTCATTTCCAGCCGTTGTTAAATGGGTTTTTCGTAGTAGTGGACCAAATCTTCTGTGCCACAACTCAATTTTTTTCACAACACTTGTTGCACTAAGGCATTCAGAGTTTGCAGTTATGACATTCACCTTGAATGTTCTATTCCTTCCCTATTCTGACTCCATAATCAACTTTTGATTACAGTCATACAACTTCAAAAGATCGTCCTTCATGGTAATTGAAAAACCTTTCTCAATTAGTTGCCCTACACTCATCAAATTACTTTTCATGCCAGATACATACCACACATTCTGGATCAATGTTGTTTTCTCATTGTTCAAAACGACTCTGACATTTCCCATACCATCAGCATTGAGGTATTTATCATCAACACATCTAATCTTTGTCCTCTATCCAAAGTTAAAGTCAACCAACCATTTCTTATTTCCAGTAAGACGATTTGAGTAGGCAGTGTCCATATACCACCAGTCTGTCAAATTCGTATCATCAAATTCAGAAGCCATCAGTAGCACAAATTCATCATTAGAATCTCTTCTGGCTACGTTTGCTTCTTCTGTCTTCCTTTCCTTGTTTGACCAACAATCAGCAGCGAAGTGGCCAAACTTCTTACAACAATAACAATGGATCTTCTTCTTGTCATACCTCTATTTTCCCTTATAAGCATTCTTTTACCTATCAAAAGTTGAGGTTTCTGACTTCTGAATACCATCAGATCTTCTTTACTTCTCTTTCAGAAGTTCTCTCAGTCAAACGTAACTCTTGTGCTGCTATACTGCTTTGCATCTCTTCAATTCTCATGATGTTTAGATCCTTAGAATGTTCTATTGCTACCACAATGTAATCGAACTGAGGAGTAAGAGATCTCAATACCTTCTCAATGATTACTTGTTTAGAAAGGGTTTCTCCACAAGCTTTCATCTCATTAATGATCAGAATCACTTTAGAGATGCACTCAGATACCTTCTCGTTGTCCTTCATGTTGAGATTCTCATACTGTTTTCCTAGAGACTGAAGCTTCACCTTCTTCACAGATGCGTCACCTGTATAACACCTAACCAGTGTGTCCCACGCAGCCTTCACCGTCATCAAATCAACGATTTTCTCAAACACGTTCACATCCACACACTAATGGATGTAGAACAACGCCTTTTGATCTTTCTTCCTCATATCACGCTGAGCATTTCTCTGCACATCACTTATATTTTCTCGAAGTACAACTGAAACGTAACCATCGTTAATGAGATCAAAAGCATCTTGAGCGCCAAATTACACACGCATCTGAATCACCCAACGATTCCAGTTCTTGCCATCGAACACTAGAAGCTTGGTTCCCAGACTACCGTTTCCGTTCATCTTCAATCTTGGGCAAGTCACTCAGATCTCACCAAACATAATGTTTCCCAATCCCGCAAAATTTGAAAATGTAATTTTGTTACGGTTCCATTCAAGATTCAACACGATTTCAAGAAACGAAATCAATCACACAACGCCTCACTGTTTCACTCGTGTTTCACGTGTTTCCTTGTTGATCTAAACCGGAGCTCTATATACCAATTGTTAGTGCACAAGGTGATGAAAATAAAAGGAATGAGAGACTATTTATTGCTCTGCAACGACGGCTACAAAAACCATAAGAAAGATGATGAAATAAATAATAGGTACCACTAATCTATTTATACGCAAATATTAGGATCACATAGACAACATACTAAAATACCAAAAAAAAAACTTCATTGTAGGAATGAACATATACCTATTTACTAAAAAAAACTTTATGTTTAGGTGGTTAAGTAAATTCATGTTACAATGCATATAACTTCCGTGAATTTAATTAAACATGAAATACAAAAATTTAATTAGCATGAATCTATTATAATAATATATTAAATCTAAAGCAGCAGATTATATTACGACACCTCATATGCCATGTAGTTAGATATTGCCACATCAATTAAAATCATATGTGTCACACTTAAAATTGAATCTAACAACAAATTTGAATAACTTCACTTCAACTTCTATCCAAAATTCATATGTTACAACAACCTTATCATCTCTCCACTAGAGTTACTAATAATTAAACTTCACTTCAACTTCTATCCAAAATTCATATGTTACAACAACCTTATCATCTCTCCACTAGAGTTATTAATAATTAAACACAATTATCACAAACCTTAAATTCCTAATTTATTTTTTATAATTATTTTTATTCTCTCAATTTTTTTTATTAAAACTTCTCACATTCCCTCTATACTTTATTGCATATCCTTTATTTGTTTTTTTATAGAGTCTAATATCTAAACAACATAACCTATTTTGATATATATCTAAAAATACTTAGCACAAAAATAAATTGACACTTAAAAAATAAACTAAAATAACTAATTAATGACACCCAAGAAAAATATATAAAACTCTTATAAAATTTAGGGTTAAATATATGATACCCCCCTGCCAATAGGGCGACATTTGAAATTGCCCCCCTGAAGTATTTTTTTTTTAAACCACCCCTTATAAAACCAAAAACCATCTTTTACCACTCCCTTTTACCTGATTTGCTGACTAGGCAGTGGTTAAGTGGCTAATTGAGATTATGGATAAATGGTTAGTGATATAAGGGGTGGTAAAAGATTTATAAGGGAGTGGTAAAAGATGGTTTTTGGTTTTATAAGGGGTAGTTTAAAAAAAAAATACTTCAGGGGGGCAATTTCAAATGTCGCCCTATTGGCAGGGGGTATCATATATTTAACCCTAAAATTTAATAATAACAATAACAAATATTTTAAATTAAGCAAACATTACTAATCAATAAAAATTTAAGAAAAAAATAGATTATCCCAAATTATAAGAGGTTATTTCTAGGGACAAACATAAAATATTATGCTTACACCTTATTTATTTGTACTTTTCTAAAACATAAATAACAAATGTGTTTTAGATTTAAAAAATACATTAACTAACTAGATAAGTTTAATTAAAAATAATAATACAATTGAACTAAAATGATTTATATCTAATTACATAGATTTATTCCTAATTACATAGAAGTATCCCTATAATATAATATATATTATATAATCTATTTTTGTCACGTCAATTAAAATCCTATGTGTCACTCTTAGAATTAAATATAATAACAATTTTTTACAATTGTTCATCATCACTTCATAATAATCATAAAATTTAAAGTTATTTCGTCTCATTCTTTATTTAGTTTCATACCATAGACTTATATTATCAACTATAATTATGAAATTTAAGAATTACATTCTTTGTTTAATATCATCTCATATATATTATTTTAACATGTGTACTCTCAAATCATATCAATAATTATTATATATATTTCATGTTATTGGATTGTGCATATTTTTTTTATGCACTTATGTATATATCCTCAAAAAAATTCTAATAAATTATCTTAATAATATTACATAAATTCACATAGAAACAATTAAATGTATTTGAAACTATGCGGAAAAAAATGGAAGAGATTTATTTTTTTTAAATTCAACATATTTATGTTATTTTACTTGATTATTCTAAATGTGTATTTTGAAATAAAATATTATAAAATAGCAGAAGGGTGAGAACTATTATCATAATAACAATGCATAAAATTATATATACTAGCATAAAAATACACATATCCCACATTCTCACCACAATTCATCACAACTCACTCATATACATCACAATGTATATATATATATATATATATATATATATATATATATATATTCACAACCAAGCATATCCATCATGTATACTTTCACAATTCTTATCATTCCACATAAGCATACACATATATGTTTATTCATCAATGCACCATTATAAAGATGATAAATGCAAATCATAGAGACCGACTCACGACTCTATGCAAATGCAATGCGGTACCGACTCAATCATCTCAAGTTCACTCAGGAACTCTGCTGGAACCATCGCTCGTTACATCACTGCAACTTCCCGTCGGGCCTACGATGTTCACCCATTGCTCACACCCCACATGGGCACACAATGTTTATGGATCGCTCACACCTCACACGGGCACACGGCCCGATCGCTCACACCCCACACGCGGGCACACGATCCGATTGCTCACACCTCACCTAGGCACACAATCGTTTGTAATCATCGCTCACACCTCACCTAGGCACACGATGTTACAATGGATTCTAATTAGAATCGCTCAACACAAGAATGTACTTCATTATGCTTCACATGCAAAATGACTCAAGACATTCTTGAAATGCATACATATTCACAATATATTCATGCATTCTTCTCATACAATCACATACAATCTATATACATTCACATCAATGCACTATTGTATGATTCACATCCAAACACATATATAAAACGGTAAAAGTCGCTAAATAGCACTATTCCCAACTTTTCCAACTTATTTATTCGGCTAACAATTTCCAAATCATCACAATCATATAATACAGCTCAATGGCTTCACAATGATACCAAGAATGTAAAAATCGGACAAACGGAACAAAAGTTACGGACGAAACCGGAAAACACATTTTGAAAAATCACATTTTTACACCTCCTCTGGCCATACGCGTACGGGCACATGTCATACGCGTACGGGCAAAGACCCACTTTTCCCAAATTCCACGTTGAAATACCCATACGCGTAATAACCTGATCCATACGCGTACGGCCTAAAATGCTACGCGTATCATACGCAAATGGGCAGAGGGCCGAGTGAAAAAGAAAACCATACTCGTATTGGCCCATGGCTTGCCCACCATACGCGTAATGCCAAGGTTCATACGCGTATGAACATGCCCCATACGCGTATGACCTGGAAAAACCAGAAAAAAATTTCTGCATAATTTTGCTCTACGGGTTACACCCAAAATCACCCCAAATCTCACCTACACACCAGAAAATTGCCAATACAATGTCCAATAACAAGTATCTATCATATACCAACAAGTATGGACACTAACAACATGATTTCAACCACAATTAATCGATTTCCAAGCAATTTAACCAAATATGGGTTTATACCAAAAACTCAGAAAAATCCACCACAAACACACTACAATCATACATAACGATACACATTGATAAGATAATAAAATTTCACACCCTTACCCGGATTCCAAACTCCCTAAATGATCGTTCTTGATGATTCCCTAGTTCTCCTCTTTTCCTCTTCTCTTCTCTTCCTCTCCTTTCTATCTTTCTTTCTTTCTATTTCTTTTCTTTTTCCTTTCTATTTCTATTTCTATTCTCTTTTTCTTTCTTTTTCTATTTTCCACTCAAATACTATTAATTCATTTTCTCACAAAATTCTACAATTAATCATTTTTCCAACAATTATTACTAAATTTCTAACTTACTAATAATTGAGAAATGTCTAAAATATTCTCCATTCTAATTTCCCCGAAAACTCTCAGAACGGTCAAATATCATAACACATCGACATAGCATATTAACATACCAATTCCACAAATAAAATAATTTATCACTCAATTTAAATAAAAGACTCAACAAAATGGGAATAATTGGAATCGGGGCGTTACACCTTCTATAATCACAAATTACATTTGAGTGGAGATTATCCCATCAAGTAAAGTTCCTATATTAGCTACAATTAAAATTTCAATACAAGAAACGAAAATAATGCACACCCGCGCATCGCGCGGGTCCTAATCTAGTTAAACTATAAAATAAATACATAAATTTGTTTCACATAGCTTACATGAAATAGATTTACGTAGGTCCATTATATCTAATAATGTGTTTAAGTACACGTTTAATTCAGTGATTCAGAATAAAAAATAAAAGGGTTAATTATATGATACCCCCCGCTAATAGGGTGACATTTGATTTTCCCCCTTTAAAAAAATAATTTTGGAATACCCCCTGAATTTTTTGGATACCCCCTAAGCATGTAAAATCAGGGGGTAAATGAAAAAAAATTTTACAGGGGGTAATTTTTTTACATGGGGAGGGCGGAAGGTGGAAAAGTTACCCAAATACCCCACATTTTCGAAAAAATTCGCAAAATACCCCACGTTTCAAAAAATTTCCCAAACTGCCCCAGTTAGGGCAAGGCTTTGTACATTGTCGCCAAATGAATTGGCGACACCTCTTTAAGGCTACAACCATGTCGCCAATTGGATTGGCGACTCCCTTATTTATCAAGTTGCCAGTGCAATTGGCGACCCTGTACAAAGGAAAAAGGGAGTCGCCAATCCAATTGGCGACATGGTTGTAGCCTTAAATGGGTGTCGCCAATTCATTTGGCGACAATGTACAAAGCCTTGCCCTAACTGGGGCAGTTTGGGAAATTTTTTGAAACGTGGGGTATTTTGGGAATTTTTTCGAAAATGTGGGGTATTTGGGTAACTTTTCCACGGAAGGTGGGGAGAAGACGTAAAATTTTATAATTTCAGGAGGGTAATCCAAAATTATTTTTTGGGTTAAATATACAAACCCCCCCTGTAATGTTAGCGAGTTCTCATTGTAGCCCCTATAAATTTTTTTTTTTAAACACCCCCTCTTAATATTCAGATTCCCTCACTTAGGCCCCTGATTGCCACATTGCATCAAAGATTCTTTCTTATTGCTTGCGTGGCAGTCCACGTGGCATTTTTAATATTTTATTATTATTATTATTATTTTTTTTTTTTTTGTTTTTTTAATTTTTTAATCTTTATTTTTTACTTTATAAATTTTTTTTCGTATTATTTTTTTTAATTATTTTTATTAATATTTTTTTATGAAAATATATTAAAATTTCAATTGGGCTTTCCCATAATATTTTAGATCCAATAGCATTTTCAAATCAACCCATTCCTAAAGTTTTTTATAGTGGTATGCAAAAGAGGTATATAAACACTTATTTTTCACTTACACATTTCGATGTGGGACTCAAGTATCACTGCATAACCACCATGCCAACTCCCACTTCTCTTTCCAACTCACCTTGAGCAAACTCACACATCCACATCATATCAGTAAAAGAAAATCCACGCATAGCAATTAGCAAAGATAGAGCCGTTTTAAGATACTCCATATACATATTGAAAAACATATGCGACACAGAAGAGGGTATAAATTCAATTGCAGAAACAAAGGGATGCATATCTTCTATTGCTGAAATACTTGAGTCTGGAAGTAATGAGGAGCAAGAACATGCACTTTCTGTTCTTCTATCTCTATGTTCATGCTCTAAAAGTGTGGATTATTGCAAGTTGATTTTGGATGAAGAGATTATTGCTCCTCTTTTATTATTGGTGAAATTTTTCAATGTGGGACTCAAAGCAATGTTATTATTGTTAGAAATGTGGTGCACAGTATGGTAAGCCATTTAATGAGGAAGACTAGGATAGTGAAGAGGAAATTGATTATTTACAATCTGTCCCTGCTGATGTTGTGTCTGCACCAGCTCCAATTCTGCCTAGCTCAAGCCATATTTCCGTAGCAAATGACATGTATCCCTCGACAAGTGGATGCATTGCACCAAACTCTTTATCATGTTTATCAAGATTAATGCCCTCTGGCTTGCTGCACCCTTCAGCTCCAAGCAATCAAGTGGTATCATGAATAATGATATTTCAATGCAGATGCTTTTATAGTTTAAAAAATGCTCATGAAAGGGTTTTTATGGCTACTTGAGCTTGAGAAAAAATGAATGTGAAAGAGGCTTATTTATAGTGTGAAGGTGAGTGAAACAATGAAATTGTTGTGCCGTTTTGACGTTTTCGCTTGAAATTGTTGTGCAGTGCGTATTCGCAAGTTATTACAGTGCGTACGTACGGGGTCGTGAATTGTGGATGTGCAGCGTTTCAACGCAAGGCTTGTTTGGAAGTACTTGGTCATGCTACAAAAGGCTAATTGGCATATGGCTTTGTGAATTGTAGGAGCTATGCGCAGAGGCTTGTGTGGGTTGTGTGAAAGTTTGTGGAAATTTTGCAGCTGGCTCGTTGAAATTTAGCTTCATGGGATGTTCACGTTTGGTCATGAAATGTTAGAATGATATTTGCAACAAAAACTATTAGTTGTTATAGTTGTTATAGTTTGTAACACACTTGCTATTTACAAAGATTCTCTTTGAGAGAAAGTGAGGATGATCTGCTGATGTTTTGCTTGGTTTCTCTTTCTTGCATATGCAGGTTATACGATTGGGTAGTCCCACATCGGTTGGGAAACAAATATTTTAGGGGTTTATATAACTCAACTCAATAGTCCAAATATAAAACATGTTAAGTTAATAATGGGCTTGTGAATGTTTGAGAAGGCCCAATTATAATATTTTAATACTTTAAAAAAATAATTCATAAAAAATATTAATTAATTAAAATAATTTAAGAAAAGAAAACGTAAAAAAAATAACATAAAAAAAATTAATATTTAAAAAATAATAAATTAAAAAATAAAAAAAGTCTACGTGACATTTAAAAATAAAATAAAAAATAAAATAAAAATCCAGTTGGACAGTCAAGTCACTAAAAATTAGAATCTTTTCTGCAAAGGGGGGTATCCGAGGGAATCTGGAAATTGCAAGGTGGGTTTTAAAAAAAAACTTTACCAGGGGCTAAAATGAGAATTCGCTAACATTGCAGGGGGTGTTGTATATTTAACCGTTATTTTTTTAAAGGGTGGAAAATCAAATGTCGCCCTATTGGCAGGGGTATCGTATAAATAACCCAAAATAAAATTATAAAATTACCCATAAAACAGAAATTCAGTTCTCAATGCAATACAAGTAACATAAACTCAGTTCGCCAAAACCCTAATTAGGGTTTGTTGTCTCACACGAATTACAACACAAAACCCTATATATTGCTGCTAAATCTCTACCATTATCTGCTTGCCCCATTCACCAATAGAGATGATGTCTTCTGGCCGTTCAATTCCAACTGTAGATAGAATTAGCGACTTGCCGGAGTCAAGTCTCAGTCACATTCTCTCCTTTCTTCCAACCAAATTCGATGCAACCACAAGCGTTCTCTCAAAGAGATGGCAATCGGTATGGCTCTCAGTCATTATTCTAAACTTCGATGACAAATCATTTAACGACTTTGAGACATTTCGCAAGTTTTTTTATTCAACCATGTTCTCCTTGCGTGACAAAAACACTTCAATCCAATCCTTCACCTTGAAATTAGGCAACTCTTCTCGCTTTAAGCAAAGGAATTTCAATAGAATTTTTAAATTTGTGATGCACCGAGGAGTCAAGAATCTTAACTTCAACATGTCTGATAAAGAGCATTGTATAAATTTACCTCTCGGCATTCTTAGATGTAAGATGCTTCAAGTTCTTAAATTGGAAAACATAACAATGCGGGGTTTTGATCGAGTGGATTTTCCTTGTCTCAAAATTCTTCATTTGAATAGGATTGATTTCATATCTCCTACATGTTTTGTGAAGTTTCTGAATGGCTGCCCTATTCTAGAAGATTTGAATGCACAATTATGTGTATACCATGGGAATGAGCTCGTTTATCACATTGAAAACTTCAATGCTTTACCTAATCTGGTCAAAGTAAGGATCTGTCATATATTGGATACGGAAATTCTGATGACTTTGGTTTCTAAGACGAAGTTTTTTTATGCAGAACAGGTATGAATATCATGCTCCTAAACAAAAGTTTTAGAATTTTTTGGTTTTTTTCCAAAACAAAGTGTTTTAGAAATTTCAGATATAATCTAACTTTGTTTTCTAACTTATATCCTTATTGTATTTACACACTTTGCATTTAATGTATAAATATAGATAAATTAACTAATTTTATAATCTATATCATGGTTTTAAATTGCGGTTGCGGTTGCAGCCACTGCGGCTGTTCGGATGCGGATTGCGGTCGTTGCGGCGTGAATTTATTTATATCACATAAAAAAATATACTTTATTATATGTATTAGGTTTCACATGTCATCAATTGTCACGGGTTGATGCGGTCTGATGCAAACAAATGCGGTCGTTTCAGTGTTATGATGCGGCTGTTACGGCGTTATGATACGGTTTTGAGTGTGATTTACAATCCCACTGCAATTGTGGTCTGATGCGGATGCGGACACTACCGCAACTGCAATATTGTGTCCGCATCAGGTGATACGGTCCGCAATTTAAAACCATGATCTATATGCACATAAGATGTGGAATAGAGAGTATGTATGTCTAATGTTCTATGTTCCATAATTTTTTAATGGGTTATTTATACGATACCCCCTGCCAAAAGGGAGACATTTGATTTTCTCCCTTTAAAAAAATAATTTTTGATTATCCCCCTGAAATTATAAAATTTTGCGTCTTCCCCCCACCTTCCGCCCTCCCCATGTAAAAAAATTACCCCCTGTAAATTTTTTTTTCATTTACCCCCCTGGTTTTACACGCTTAGGGGGTACCCAAAATATTCAGGGGGTATTCCAAAATTATTTTTTTAAAGGAGGGTAAATCAAATGTCGCCCTATTGGCAGGGGGTATCGTATAATTAACCCTTTTTTAATCTATATGCAGATATAGGGGATGACTTGGAGCACACTTCCAATGTTTCACAATTTGACTCGCATGAAACTTAGTTTTTCTTATAGAATATGGCAAACGAAGTGCCTGTCGTTGATAGGAATTCTACCACATTTTCCCAATCTTCAACATTTTAACATTCTCGTTCTGTCTTGGAATTATCCGGAAGAAAAATATATTTGTTATGAATGTTTGACGGTTCCACCCGACGTTGCTCCAGAATGTCTTTCATCACAACTTAAAATATTTAGCATTAAAGGGTACACAGGAAGAGCATCCGAGTTCAAATTTGTAAAATATATAATGCAACATTCAAAAGTACTAGAGACTATGACAATCAAAAGTACCTACCTTGAAAATAACCAAATGCTTATGAAGTTTTCTTCATGCACAAGGAGCTCTACAAGATGTAAACTTTTATTTGGGTGATAGTGACTATAATGTCGCGGTTCTCTTTGAAAAATGTAGTGGTTTTGCATGAAGACATTTTCGGGAGTAATATCATATACTTTTTCTTATTGTAAAGAGAGAGACACATTCATGTAATCAAGTTCTATTTTTATATATTTTATTGTGTGGTGTAGTCCAGTTGTTGATTCTATGAGTACTTGCAAAATCATTAACTATGATATATTGTGGTTGTTAGTTGATTGCTCTGAGCTTGAAAAAGTTAGATTTTTTGGTTGGTTAGAGGTGTGTTTTTGGTGTATGAACATTTAATGTACCTATTAAATTTTACATTTTAGGTAAGCCGTGAACTATTTCTTGGTGTTTATGTAAGATGAAGTATAATGTGCCTATTAAATTTTCTATTCTTTTTTTTACGTAGCTCTTAGAGGACTTACAAGATTATATTTTTCCTCTTTTGTAAAGAGTAAATCTACATTTTTCAAAAAATTCCAAGTTTTTATCAAAATATTAGCATTGACAAATAAGATTTCAAGTCTTATGTATAGACTGTTGGTGTACAAGGTGAATAATGGTGAAAAAGATGAAGAATATATTATAGAGAATGACGGCTACAAGGATTACAAAAGGATTCTAAGAATACTCACTACCACTAGTCTATTTATAAGCTAAAACTAGGGCTACAAAAGCAACAATAAAATACTAAAATACCCTCTAACAAACTTGATCACCAAGTTTGTGAATATTAATTAAAATATAAATTATTTCTATTTCTAATACCATCCCTTAATTTATATTTCCTCAAAACTAACAACTCCAATTCCATCCCTTAAGCGAAGGAATTGATCAGTCTTGATAACCTTTATCAGAACATCTGCCAACTGCTTCTGGGTACTACAGTGCAGAACTTCTAACACTCCATTCTGAACTTGACTTCTCAGATAGTGATATTTGGTCTCAATATGCTTGCTTCTCCCATGCAACACTGGGTTTCTGGCAAGATTGATTGCAGACTTGTTATCAATCATCAGCTTCAGAGGCTTGTCAACTTTGATCTTCAGATCTTCCAGCAAGTTCAGAATCCACACAGCTTGACATGCAGTAACAACGCCTGCAATATATTCAGCTTCACAGGTTGACAACGCAACAACAGATTGTTTCTTGGAACTCCAAGAAATAGGACCTCCCAAAAACTTAAACAAGTATCCAGAAGTACTTCTTCTGTCAACTCTGTCTCCACACCAATCAGAATCTGAATAACTCAGAAGTTCTGATTCAGTCTTTCCTCCAGAAGGGAACAACACTCCATACTTCAGAGTTCCCTTGATATACCTCAGAATCCTGACAGCAGCTTGGTAATGGGACCACTTGGGTTTACTCATGAACCTACTAACCATTCCAACTGCATAGCGAATATCAGGTCTAGTATTACACAAATACCTCAGAAAACCAACCAATTGTTTGAAGGTTGTAGCATCCACATCCTCACCATCAGAATCAGAATCTAGCTTCTGATTTGTATCTGTAGGTGTGATAGCAGCTTTACAATTCTGCAGCTTAAATCTCTTCAGAAGTTCTCGTTCATACTTCAGTTGATGCAAAATGATACCTTTCTCAGAATATCTGAACTCCATCCCTAGAAAGTATGTCATTTTCCCGAGATCAGTCATTTCAAACTCATTCATCAGCACCTTGAATAACCTCTTCCTAAGAGTCTATTTCAGTATCTTGTAGCATGTCATACTCTGAAAATCTTCTCGGGATGTTTCGGACTCTATGTGACCTTTGACCTTGTTCAGATCTCCTTGGGATGCTGGAACCCTAGAAGTTCTATCTTAAGAAGCTTCTCCTTCAAAAGCTCTTGCTTCAGAAGGTTGACCTCCTCCAGAACCTTGACCGCCTTCAGAGTCTAGAATATTTCCAAAATCCGAATCACCACCAGAATCTGAATTACCATCAGAATATGTGTGACGCCCCCAATCTACACCCCCAATTAATCATGCATTTAAAGCAATAAAAGAAAATTCGAAATTTGATCAGAGTATATCTAAAAACATGGCATAGACCAAGGGTCACATCAAATTGAAACCAAAACAATTCATACAACACCTGCCCATAAAGATATGCAACAGTGGGGTAGCAATCAACAGAGGAAACTTCGTTCCTTACACCCACATTTTCAGAAATTAGAATTAAAGCGGAAAATCTAAAATCTGATTAACATATATAGATATATCATGTAAAAATTTTGTCATACACCAAGTTGTACATGCACAAACCAAAATATATACATATACATAGTACACAATAAACACAAACGGCCTCCCTAACTACCCGGTTTCACATATCAGAGCCGACCGACAAAAGGGTGAAGACATAAGCTTCACAAAAGACCTCCAGCAACTCTAATCTGCAATGCCTCATAGAGCATTATAAAATGAGCAGAAGCGTGAGAAAAACAACCATAATATAAATGCATATAATTATATATATCAACACAATAATACACCTACCAATTATTCTCACCACCATTACCACATGCAAACACATAAAGCATCTACAGATTATATTCACATAATCCCATATTCACACATCATGCATATGTTTATATACAAAACATATCATTCATAATTCCATGCATTTAACACGAATGCACATCAATACACAAATGTTATCACAGCTCAATCACACAATGTCTCCATTCCCAATTGCATATTAATCATGCCAATACATTTATCACAAATGCATATCACCATGTCTCACACATAATCACCAAATCATGATTTTCCACATATAACCAATGCAATCACAATTCACGCAGATGCAAAGAGACCGACACAACGACTCTCTATGCAAATGCAAATGCGGTACCGACTCCAGGATTTCATATCCCATCACTAGTTCACTCAGGAACTCTGCTGGAACCATCGCTCGTTACATCACTGTAACTCCCCGTCGGGCCTACGATGTTCACCCACCACTCACACCACCACAAAAGGGGCACACGGTGTTTATGGATCGCTCACACCACCACAAAAGGGGCACACGACCCGATCGCTCACACCACCACACAAGGGGCACCCGATCGTCTATAACCATCGCTTTAAGTCCTCAGGATATTCATACCTTTCATATTTTCGAGGCACACGATGTTATAGCTAATTCCCCACCGGAACCGCCGTCCCACAGGACGCTACAATGATGCATATCATGATGCTTGACATACAAGGACTCATGACAACCAATGCATCTTCACACATATATGCAGTCACAAACATGCATATATAACCAAATACAACACATTGCATTTATTTGCCTTTCGGCCACAATTCATCACCACACATGTTATCACAAGTATTTTCTTCGCACAACAGCACATAGCATAATACACATCAATTATGCACACTTACAACGACAAAAGTCGACAATCGACACTATTCACATTTCTCGACATAATTAAATCGGCTAATGAATTCCAAAACATCATAATCACAAAGTACAAGTCAATACCTTTCCAACGACACCAAGAATGTCAAAATCAGACAAACGGAACAAAAGTTACGGACAAAAACAAAAACGACATTTTCCAAAAATCACGTTTTACCAATCTCCTGGCCATACGCGTACTGCCCAAGGCCATACGCGTATTGCCCAAATTCCTCGCCATGCCATACGCGTATTGCCCAAGGCCATACGCGTATGGGCAGAACCATTTTCTTCACCAAAATCCCATTTTGAACCCCATACGCGTATTGCATCCCCTCATACGCGTAATGCCCCAAAGTGATACGCGTACCATACGCAAATGGGCAGATGGCTGTGCAAAACAACATCTCATACGCGTATTGGCCCATGGCTCGCCCATGGTACGCGTAATGCCAAGGTCCATACGCGTATGAACATGCCCCATACGCGTATGACCTGGAAAAACCAGCAAAAATTCTGCAGAAACCAGTTCTGCGTTTTCCACTCAAAATCATCCCAAATTCGTCATCTAATCCCAGAAAAATACCAATTTGATTCACAACAACACATATCTATCAAGTATCAACAACAAGGAACACAAACACATCATTTCCAACACTATTAAATTGAGTTCCAACACTTTTTACAAAAATGGGTTTTTGTTATATTTTTCATACAATCCAACAAAATATCAAACAAACACATACATAATCATACACATGTATAAGATAATTGAATTTCACACCCTTACCCGATTAAATCGATTCCTAGAAGTTGTTTTCTTTGATTCCTAGCTTTTTTCCTCTTTTTCTCTCTTTTCTCTTCTTTCCCTTCTCTTTTCTTCTTCTCCTTTTCTTTCTCTTACTATTTTTCTTTCTTTTCTAATTCTCTTTATTTCTATTTCTTTTTCTTTCTTTTCTAACTTAGTAAAATAAATGTGAAATGACCAAAATGCCCCCACACTCAAATATCTCGCAACCGTTCCCAAAATGCGATAAAATATAATCATATCGAAAATAACATAATTTCAGATAAAAGTCGAAAATAAAATAAAATAATAATAAAATAATAAAAAACGACTCACTTAAATAAAAATATTAAAACTGGGGCGTTACAATATGGATTAAAATCATCTTCACCTTTTGAGTCTCCTTCAAAGTCAGAATCACCATCAGAGTCAGATTCACCTTCAGAGTCTACTCCTGCTTCAGAATCTTCTCCAGCTTCTGACTCATCTTCAGAAACTTCTAATTCTGACTTTTCTTCATAAGTTTTCACACCAGAGTTTGATTGAGACTTATTCCAATCCCACACTTCTAATTCCTTTACAATGACGTCTCTATTGAATTCAACTTTATTAGTTTCTGGACAATAAAGCTTGTACACATATGTATTATGGTACCCCGCCAGTAACATCACTTTGCTTCTATCATCCAGCTTCTGCCTTTTGGCTTTTGGAATGTGTTTGTAACATACAGAACCAAACACCTTCAGATGGCGAACACTTTGCTTGTCTCCAATCCACTTCTGAATAGGAACTATTTCCTTCAACTTCTTCGTTGGACGTCTATTGAGAACATATGTTGCGGTGGCAACAACTTCTCCCCATAAGGTGTGAGGAAGCTTCTACTCCTTCAGCATGCTTCTCGTCATATCAAGTAAAGTACGATTTCTTTTCTCAGCAAGACCATTATGTTGAGGAGTATAAAGAGTAGTAACCTCATGCTCAATTCCATTCTCCTCACAGAACTTTCTGAACTCAGTGGAGTTACACTCACCTCAACCATCGCTTATGAGAATCTTCAGAGTCTGACCACTCTTAATTTCAGCTTTCATTCCGAATTTCTTGAATTGAGCAAAAATCTTGTGTTTGAAGTTTATAAGGGATACCCTTGTCATCCTTGTGAATTCATCAACAAATGGCACGAAGTATTTGTTCCCTCTAACCTCTAATCGATGCTGCTGGAAATGGACCATACACATCAGAATGCACTACTCCTAAGGCATTCTTTGCTCTTGAAGCTACTTATGACGCAAATGGTAATCTTGGTTGCTTTCCTTCCATGCACACTTTGCATGACTTCTCGGGCTTCTTAATTGTAGGAATTCCATGTACCAGTTTCTTCGAATTCAAATGCCCTAAGCTTCTGAAATTCAAAGGACCACTACTACAAAACGCGTAAACAACAACGTCATGCTCACAACGGTTCATCCCTACACCGTTGTGACATAGATAAACCAAGGCGCAATTGTATTTTATTTGTTTTTTGAATAAAAATTATCTATATATAACAACGGTTGATAAACCAACTGTGGTGATACCATCAAGCTTTCATGTGTTCGAACCTCAGCGCCATCATATATATTATTCCTTTTATGTTAAGGCGCGCCTTTTCTTTTTTATTTAATTTTGAATTAAATAATTAAAAGTTATGACTACGGTTGTTTATTTACACCGTTGTGATATATTTTGTATGTTTTTTTAACTTTTAATTCTAAATATAACTCTGGCGCTTTAATATGAAATTTCATTATGAAAGTAATATATCATAACGGTTTTGTGGTGTTGACCGTCGTAGTAGCTTTTCAATATACTCCAAGCTAGCTAGTTTCATTGTCTCTTCAGTATCCTTTTTTCCATTGAAAATAGAAACTTGACGAAACGATACATGATTTCAACCCTAAACCCTAACGTTCAATACTTTGAAACAATACACGATTTCAACCCAAGCTTGCATCATCAGTATCCATTCTTCACCGTGTTGTTGTCATTTCCGTCATCATCGTCACGATCATTACAGAAGGAAGATTACGCACCTACCATCACCGTCGACATCATCATTACTGTCGAGAAGGAAGATAACAACAATATCGTCGTTGTCGTAAGGAAGGAAGACAATAAAAACACCAACACCAACATTGTTTACTTAGTCGTCACGTTTAGGGTACGTAAAATATTTTCCCCATGCATCTACAGTAAACTCATTTGCCATTGGTGTTCATGTTGTTGTTGCTTATGTTCTTGTTGTTCATGTTGTTGTTGTTCATGTTGTTGTTGTTGTTGTTGTTTATGTTCTTGTTGTTCATGTTGTTGTTGTTGTTATTGTTTTTGAACATAGATATCGACCTTGTCGAGTTCTACATCAGGAAGCAACGAAGATGCTCAAACGATTGAGTGTTTTGCGAATACAACTCAAACGATTGATACTCAATCAAAAAGATCACAAAGAGGTGTCACAATGATGCCCCAATTCACATCAGTCCGCAACTCATCAGGTGTAAAAATTCTGATCAAGTTTGATTCACACTACAATTAGTGGATTGTCCACATTACGCTATGTTTAGGAGTTATGTTCTGTTCCTTGCACGTAGCAAAGTCAGTATACTGATTGATGATTGGAGAGAAGTGGATGTTAATGTCAAAGATAGCATATGGACAGAAGTTAAGGTATTTCGTACTATAATTTTCTTATATTTGATATCACTACCTATAGTTTCTAATTCATACTTATATATTGATTTAATGTAGTTGAATTTTGAGTTTACCGATGACTCAAAATTGAAAAGAAAGTGGATAACTTATGCCGGTGTTCGTTGGAAGAGATTTTAGTCACGGCTCATGGCGGACTACATTACGAAGCCTAAGAGTGGTCTTGAACCTCCATGGATTCGGTATAGTTTTTTATCGAAGAAGGTGTGGCACAAGTTTGCAAAGAAACGCCGTTCTGAGGAATTCAAGGTTAGTACTAATCTTATGTAACCTATAATTTTATGCTAATGAGTTATAGATACTAATCATACACATTTTTTACTATGTTAATAACAGGCTAAAAGCGAAGTAGGAATTCAGAACAAGGCGAAAAACATGTACCCCTATAGATTGTCTCGTGGGGGTTACAGGAAACTTAAGAAGAGGATCATGCAGGAAAAACAACAAGAAGGAGGAGATGGTGACATCCCATCTCCACCTTCAAGACATGAGAAATAGAAGGGGGCTTGATTAAGACCTAATGGAGAGTACACCTCTAAGGCTTCAAGAGTAGTTGCTGAGAAAATTGTAAGTATATGTTTTGTTTTGCTTATGTTATTTAAATGTGTTTGCTTATGTAAGTTGCTCATGTTGTGTAGGATAATTTGGTTGTGGCGGCCCGTGAAGGCACATTTATTCTGGAAGCACGACATGACATATTAGTCGAAGCTATCGGAACATCTGAGCATGGAGGTCGTGTCCGTGGTGTTGGAGATGGTGTCCGCTTGAGGTCATATTTTGGATCTCAAAGAAGAAGCACCGAAACTGCTGAATTTCTTGCTCAATGACAAAATATTGAGAATGTTGAGAAGCAATTGGCAGAGCAAAGGAGGCAGTTTGAAGAGGAGAGGAAAAAAAGGGAGAAAGACGTGGAAAAGTTACAAGAGTTGTATTCGGTATGTGTCGTAAATCGCGCTTATTTTTGTATGATATATATTGTATGTTCTAATTGAATATATTGTGCTTATTTTTGTTTTATGTTCTAATTGAATGTTATGATGTAGAGATTAAGTGAAAATCTCGAACAACGAACTAATGAAGATCAACGTTGCGTTGGTGATGATCAAACTCCAAGTAGAAGTGTCGTAAACCGCGCTTCTACAAAAGGAAGTAATTGTACAACCCCCCTGTAGATAACCGCAATGGGATATCGGTCCCTAGTTCAAATGAAATAACAAGTTTATACTTGTCCATTGCAACAACAAACCTTGCGCAAGCTCTCCCGCTAGAACATTGCCCGAAATTGGATGTAGTGTATTACACTCCTAGAGATGTAAGGGAATTTCTCGCAGGATTTAAGTGGCTTGACATAGCGATTTTGCATGTTTGGTGCATGTAAGTATATAGTCGAATATACCTGTCATTATAGAACATTATAATTTTTGTATTTTCTCCCTTAATTTATTCATTTTCTTTGACCATTTAGGTACATTCATATGAATTGAATAAATCAAGTACCTATGGAATCTTGGAGTCAAGTTTTCTTTCTTGGGCGTATAATGATAAAATTATTAGAGAAAAGTACTTGAAAAGCCGGCTAAATGAAGGAGGAAAAGAATGTTACCTTGCACCATTCCTCTGTAGGTTAGTATTGTTGTAATTTATTTATATATTCTATATTTAGTTTTGTTTTAGTAACAAATTATATATATATATATATATATATATATATATATATATATATATATATATATATATATATATATATATTCTCGTATTCATTCAGTGGTCATTGGCAATTGATCATAATATCATTTAGGACAAATACGGTGACATTACTGTGTTCCTTGCACGAACCACTACACAAACCAATCAAAGATCTTATATTAACGTAAGTGTCTTTGTTTAACCCCCAAGGGTTGGCCTAGTGGTGGAGGCTTGGGTCTTGAGAGTGTGCTCCTCTCAAGGTCTCAGGTTCGAATCCTACTAGGTGCAATCAACTCTTGTGTGGGCCAGTCCATACGGAGATTTTCTCTGGCTTAAAACGGGGCCCCCGCTAGTGGACGGTGGGTATTGGTCCCTCTTGGATTAGTCGGTCGCAAGGCCGGATACCAAGATTTCCAAAAAAAAAAAAATTTCTTTGGCATTAATTGTAATTAGTTTATCATGTAATATGTTTAATTCAATTTTCAATGTACAATATTGTGGAGCAAGTTAATATAATGAGGAATGTTAGAAAAAAGCCCACATACCTTGCTCCTAAAGTAAGTGGCCCGATTACCTGTTTATTTCATTTACATACATGCACGTGTGGTTGTATTCATGTTTTTATATTCATGTAATTTGTAGACGAGGAAACAACTCGGGACTTACGAGTGTGGGTGTTATGTCATGAAACACATGTTAAACATTGTCCTTGCCGGCACTGTTGATTCATGGGATAAGGTATATATGTCATAAAATGTTTACATATATTAATATATAAGTTGACTATTGAATTATTATCATGCATGATATTCAATTTTTTGCTCTTTCTTATGTAGATGTTTAACGACGAAACCCCATTCCCCGTTGAGGACTTTGTGGATCTTCGTAAACTTTGGGTGTATATCCACAATGCGCTTAAGGTTCCTCCTGCTGTTTGATATATCAGCAACATTTTTTGATGCACATATTTTTGGCTTTTGATGCACATAATATGAACAATAATTTTGGCTTTTGATGCACATATTGTGTTCGATGTACCGGATATTATGTTTGATGCACATAATGAAATCAATAATATTGAATTTTGATTTAAACAATGTTAGCAGTTTAAATCTCTGATTCATTTAGCTTTTGATGTAAATTTCTTTTGATTTAAATTCTCTGATTCATTTATAAGGATAAAATATAGGAAAAATTGTGTTTGATGCACATATTGTGTTTGATGTAAACAGAAGTTGTTTTGATAGGATAAAATATAGGAAGAATTTGATAAGCAGAGAATTTTTATATTTAAAACAGGTGTTTTTGGTAGCGGTTATAAAACCTAACCGTAGTTGTATGTCAAACACTGACCAGAATAATATAAATAAAAAATTTTGTTGCTGAGAATCGAACCAGATCACCTTTAGTTATATCACAACGGTTGTGTAATCTAACTGTTGTGAAATGATGTGCGCTTACTGGAATACAACAACGGTCCCAGGACCGTCATTGTACGTACCTCATATACAACAACACTCTACATAACAACACCTTCGCCCGCGTCATTATATGTCATTTCCAGCCGTTGTTAAATGGGTTTTTCGTAGTAGTGGACCAAATCTTCTGTGCCACAACTCAATTTTTTTCACAACACTTGTTGCACTAAGGCATTCAGAGTTTGCAGTTATGACATTCACCTTGAATGTTCTATTCCTTCCCTATTCTGACTCCATAATCAACTTTTGATTACAGTCATACAACTTCAAAAGATCGTCCTTCATGGTAATTGAAAAACCTTTCTCAATTAGTTGCCCTACACTCATCAAATTACTTTTCATGCCAGATACATACCACACATTCTGGATCAATGTTGTTTTCTCATTGTTCAAAACGACTCTGACATTTCCCATACCATCAGCATTGAGGTATTTATCATCAACACATCTAATCTTTGTCCTCTATCCAAAGTTAAAGTCAACCAACCATTTCTTATTTCCAGTAAGACGATTTGAGTAGGCAGTGTCCATATACCACCAGTCTGTCAAATTCGTATCATCAAATTCAGAAGCCATCAGTAGCACAAATTCATCATTAGAATCTCTTCTGGCTACGTTTGCTTCTTCTGTCTTCCTTTCCTTGTTTGACCAACAATCAGCAGCGAAGTGGCCAAACTTCTTACAACAATAACAATGGATCTTCTTCTTGTCATACCTCTATTTTCCCTTATAAGCATTCTTTTACCTATCAAAAGTTGAGGTTTCTGACTTCTGAATACCATCAGATCTTCTTTACTTCTCTTTCAGAAGTTCTCTCAGTCAAACGTAACTCTTGTGCTGCTATACTGCTTTGCATCTCTTCAATTCTCATGATGTTTAGATCCTTAGAATGTTCTATTGCTACCACAATGTAATCGAACTGAGGAGTAAGAGATCTCAATACCTTCTCAATGATTACTTGTTTAGAAAGGGTTTCTCCACAAGCTTTCATCTCATTAATGATCAGAATCACTTTAGAGATGCACTCAGATACCTTCTCGTTGTCCTTCATGTTGAGATTCTCATACTGTTTTCCTAGAGACTGAAGCTTCACCTTCTTCACAGATGCGTCACCTGTATAACACCTAACCAGTGTGTCCCACGCAGCCTTCACCGTCATCAAATCAACGATTTTCTCAAACACGTTCACATCCACACACTAATGGATGTAGAACAACGCCTTTTGATCTTTCTTCCTCATATCACGCTGAGCATTTCTCTGCACATCACTTATATTTTCTCGAAGTACAACTGAAACGTAACCATCGTTAATGAGATCAAAAGCATCTTGAGCGCCAAATTACACACGCATCTGAATCACCCAACGATTCCAGTTCTTGCCATCGAACACTAGAAGCTTGGTTCCCAGACTACCGTTTCCGTTCATCTTCAATCTTGGGCAAGTCACTCAGATCTCACCAAACATAATGTTTCCCAATCCCGCAAAATTTGAAAATGTAATTTTGTTACGGTTCCATTCAAGATTCAACACGATTTCAAGAAACGAAATCAATCACACAACGCCTCACTGTTTCACTCGTGTTTCACGTGTTTCCTTGTTGATCTAAACCGGAGCTCTATATACCAATTGTTAGTGCACAAGGTGATGAAAATAAAAGGAATGAGAGACTATTTATTGCTCTGCAACGACGGCTACAAAAACCATAAGAAAGATGATGAAATAAATAATAGGTACCACTAATCTATTTATACGCAAATATTAGGATCACATAGACAACATACTAAAATACCAAAAAAAAAACTTCATTGTAGGAATGAACATATACCTATTTACTAAAAAAAACTTTATGTTTAGGTGGTTAAGTAAATTCATGTTACAATGCATATAACTTCCGTGAATTTAATTAAACATGAAATACAAAAATTTAATTAGCATGAATCTATTATAATAATATATTAAATCTAAAGCAGCAGATTATATTACGACACCTCATATGCCATGTAGTTAGATATTGCCACATCAATTAAAATCATATGTGTCACACTTAAAATTGAATCTAACAACAAATTTGAATAACTTCACTTCAACTTCTATCCAAAATTCATATGTTACAACAACCTTATCATCTCTCCACTAGAGTTACTAATAATTAAACTTCACTTCAACTTCTATCCAAAATTCATATGTTACAACAACCTTATCATCTCTCCACTAGAGTTATTAATAATTAAACACAATTATCACAAACCTTAAATTCCTAATTTATTTTTTATAATTATTTTTATTCTCTCAATTTTTTTTATTAAAACTTCTCACATTCCCTCTATACTTTATTGCATATCCTTTATTTGTTTTTTTATAGAGTCTAATATCTAAACAACATAACCTATTTTGATATATATCTAAAAATACTTAGCACAAAAATAAATTGACACTTAAAAAATAAACTAAAATAACTAATTAATGACACCCAAGAAAAATATATAAAACTCTTATAAAATTTAGGGTTAAATATATGATACCCCCCTGCCAATAGGGCGACATTTGAAATTGCCCCCCTGAAGTATTTTTTTTTTAAACCACCCCTTATAAAACCAAAAACCATCTTTTACCACTCCCTTTTACCTGATTTGCTGACTAGGCAGTGGTTAAGTGGCTAATTGAGATTATGGATAAATGGTTAGTGATATAAGGGGTGGTAAAAGATTTATAAGGGAGTGGTAAAAGATGGTTTTTGGTTTTATAAGGGGTAGTTTAAAAAAAAAATACTTCAGGGGGGCAATTTCAAATGTCGCCCTATTGGCAGGGGGTATCATATATTTAACCCTAAAATTTAATAATAACAATAACAAATATTTTAAATTAAGCAAACATTACTAATCAATAAAAATTTAAGAAAAAAATAGATTATCCCAAATTATAAGAGGTTATTTCTAGGGACAAACATAAAATATTATGCTTACACCTTATTTATTTGTACTTTTCTAAAACATAAATAACAAATGTGTTTTAGATTTAAAAAATACATTAACTAACTAGATAAGTTTAATTAAAAATAATAATACAATTGAACTAAAATGATTTATATCTAATTACATAGATTTATTCCTAATTACATAGAAGTATCCCTATAATATAATATATATTATATAATCTATTTTTGTCACGTCAATTAAAATCCTATGTGTCACTCTTAGAATTAAATATAATAACAATTTTTTACAATTGTTCATCATCACTTCATAATAATCATAAAATTTAAAGTTATTTCGTCTCATTCTTTATTTAGTTTCATACCATAGACTTATATTATCAACTATAATTATGAAATTTAAGAATTACATTCTTTGTTTAATATCATCTCATATATATTATTTTAACATGTGTACTCTCAAATCATATCAATAATTATTATATATATTTCATGTTATTGGATTGTGCATATTTTTTTTATGCACTTATGTATATATCCTCAAAAAAATTCTAATAAATTATCTTAATAATATTACATAAATTCACATAGAAACAATTAAATGTATTTGAAACTATGCGGAAAAAAATGGAAGAGATTTATTTTTTTTAAATTCAACATATTTATGTTATTTTACTTGATTATTCTAAATGTGTATTTTGAAATAAAATATTATAAAACAGCAGAAGGGTGAGAACTATTATCATAATAACAATGCATAAAATTATATATACTAGCATAAAAATACACATATCCCACATTCTCACCACAATTCATCACAACTCACTCATATACATCACAATGTATATATATATATATATATATATATATATATATATATATTCACAACCAAGCATATCCATCATGTATACTTTCACAATTCTTATCATTCCACATAAGCATACACATATATGTTTATTCATCAATGCACCATTATAAAGATGATAAATGCAAATCATAGAGACCGACTCACGACTCTATGCAAATGCAATGCGGTACCGACTCAATCATCTCAAGTTCACTCAGGAACTCTGCTGGAACCATCGCTCGTTACATCACTGCAACTTCCCGTCGGGCCTACGATGTTCACCCATTGCTCACACCCCACATGGGCACACAATGTTTATGGATCGCTCACACCTCACACGGGCACACGGCCCGATCGCTCACACCCCACACGCGGGCACACGATCCGATTGCTCACACCTCACCTAGGCACACAATCGTTTGTAATCATCGCTCACACCTCACCTAGGCACACGATGTTACAATGGATTCTAATTAGAATCGCTCAACACAAGAATGTACTTCATTATGCTTCACATGCAAAATGACTCAAGACATTCTTGAAATGCATACATATTCACAATATATTCATGCATTCTTCTCATACAATCACATACAATCTATATACATTCACATCAATGCACTATTGTATGATTCACATCCAAACACATATATAAAACGGTAAAAGTCGCTAAATAGCACTATTCCCAACTTTTCCAACTTATTTATTCGGCTAACAATTTCCAAATCATCACAATCATATAATACAGCTCAATGGCTTCACAATGATACCAAGAATGTAAAAATCGGACAAACGGAACAAAAGTTACGGACGAAACCGGAAAACACATTTTGAAAAATCACATTTTTACACCTCCTCTGGCCATACGCGTACGGGCACATGTCATACGCGTACGGGCAAAGACCCACTTTTCCCAAATTCCACGTTGAAATACCCATACGCGTAATAACCTGATCCATACGCGTACGGCCTAAAATGCTACGCGTATCATACGCAAATGGGCAGAGGGCCGAGTGAAAAAGAAAACCATACTCGTATTGGCCCATGGCTTGCCCACCATACGCGTAATGCCAAGGTTCATACGCGTATGAACATGCCCCATACGCGTATGACCTGGAAAAACCAGAAAAAAATTTCTGCATAATTTTGCTCTACGGGTTACACCCAAAATCACCCCAAATCTCACCTACACACCAGAAAATTGCCAATACAATGTCCAATAACAAGTATCTATCATATACCAACAAGTATGGACACTAACAACATGATTTCAACCACAATTAATCGATTTCCAAGCAATTTAACCAAATATGGGTTTATACCAAAAACTCAGAAAAATCCACCACAAACACACTACAATCATACATAACGATACACATTGATAAGATAATAAAATTTCACACCCTTACCCGGATTCCAAACTCCCTAAATGATCGTTCTTGATGATTCCCTAGTTCTCCTCTTTTCCTCTTCTCTTCTCTTCCTCTCCTTTCTATCTTTCTTTCTTTCTATTTCTTTTCTTTTTCCTTTCTATTTCTATTTCTATTCTCTTTTTCTTTCTTTTTCTATTTTCCACTCAAATACTATTAATTCATTTTCTCACAAAATTCTACAATTAATCATTTTTCCAACAATTATTACTAAATTTCTAACTTACTAATAATTGAGAAATGTCTAAAATATTCTCCATTCTAATTTCCCCGAAAACTCTCAGAACGGTCAAATATCATAACACATCGACATAGCATATTAACATACCAATTCCACAAATAAAATAATTTATCACTCAATTTAAATAAAAGACTCAACAAAATGGGAATAATTGGAATCGGGGCGTTACACCTTCTATAATCACAAATTACATTTGAGTGGAGATTATCCCATCAAGTAAAGTTCCTATATTAGCTACAATTAAAATTTCAATACAAGAAACGAAAATAATGCACACCCGCGCATCGCGCGGGTCCTAATCTAGTTAAACTATAAAATAAATACATAAATTTGTTTCACATAGCTTACATGAAATAGATTTACGTAGGTCCATTATATCTAATAATGTGTTTAAGTACACGTTTAATTCAGTGATTCAGAATAAAAAATAAAAGGGTTAATTATATGATACCCCCCGCTAATAGGGTGACATTTGATTTTCCCCCTTTAAAAAAATAATTTTGGAATACCCCCTGAATTTTTTGGATACCCCCTAAGCATGTAAAATCAGGGGGTAAATGAAAAAAAATTTTACAGGGGGTAATTTTTTTACATGGGGAGGGCGGAAGGTGGAAAAGTTACCCAAATACCCCACATTTTCGAAAAAATTCGCAAAATACCCCACGTTTCAAAAAATTTCCCAAACTGCCCCAGTTAGGGCAAGGCTTTGTACATTGTCGCCAAATGAATTGGCGACACCTCTTTAAGGCTACAACCATGTCGCCAATTGGATTGGCGACTCCCTTATTTATCAAGTTGCCAGTGCAATTGGCGACCCTGTACAAAGGAAAAAGGGAGTCGCCAATCCAATTGGCGACATGGTTGTAGCCTTAAATGGGTGTCGCCAATTCATTTGGCGACAATGTACAAAGCCTTGCCCTAACTGGGGCAGTTTGGGAAATTTTTTGAAACGTGGGGTATTTTGGGAATTTTTTCGAAAATGTGGGGTATTTGGGTAACTTTTCCACGGAAGGTGGGGAGAAGACGTAAAATTTTATAATTTCAGGAGGGTAATCCAAAATTATTTTTTGGGTTAAATATACAAACCCCCCCTGTAATGTTAGCGAGTTCTCATTGTAGCCCCTATAAATTTTTTTTTTTAAACACCCCCTCTTAATATTCAGATTCCCTCACTTAGGCCCCTGATTGCCACATTGCATCAAAGATTCTTTCTTATTGCTTGCGTGGCAGTCCACGTGGCATTTTTAATATTTTATTATTATTATTATTATTTTTTTTTTTTTTGTTTTTTTAATTTTTTAATCTTTATTTTTTACTTTATAAATTTTTTTTCGTATTATTTTTTTTAATTATTTTTATTAATATTTTTTTATGAAAATATATTAAAATTTCAATTGGGCTTTCCCATAATATTTTAGATCCAATAGCATTTTCAAATCAACCCATTCCTAAAGTTTTTTATAGTGGTATGCAAAAGAGGTATATAAACACTTATTTTTCACTTACACATTTCGATGTGGGACTCAAGTATCACTGCATAACCACCATGCCAACTCCCACTTCTCTTTCCAACTCACCTTGAGCAAACTCACACATCCACATCATATCAGTAAAAGAAAATCCACGCATAGCAATTAGCAAAGATAGAGCCGTTTTAAGATACTCCATATACATATTGAAAAACATATGCGACACAGAAGAGGGTATAAATTCAATTGCAGAAACAAAGGGATGCATATCTTCTATTGCTGAAATACTTGAGTCTGGAAGTAATGAGGAGCAAGAACATGCACTTTCTGTTCTTCTATCTCTATGTTCATGCTCTAAAAGTGTGGATTATTGCAAGTTGATTTTGGATGAAGAGATTATTGCTCCTCTTTTATTATTGGTGAAATTTTTCAATGTGGGACTCAAAGCAATGTTATTATTGTTAGAAATGTGGTGCACAGTATGGTAAGCCATTTAATGAGGAAGACTAGGATAGTGAAGAGGAAATTGATTATTTACAATCTGTCCCTGCTGATGTTGTGTCTGCACCAGCTCCAATTCTGCCTAGCTCAAGCCATATTTCCGTAGCAAATGACATGTATCCCTCGACAAGTGGATGCATTGCACCAAACTCTTTATCATGTTTATCAAGATTAATGCCCTCTGGCTTGCTGCACCCTTCAGCTCCAAGCAATCAAGTGGTATCATGAATAATGATATTTCAATGCAGATGCTTTTATAGTTTAAAAAATGCTCATGAAAGGGTTTTTATGGCTACTTGAGCTTGAGAAAAAATGAATGTGAAAGAGGCTTATTTATAGTGTGAAGGTGAGTGAAACAATGAAATTGTTGTGCCGTTTTGACGTTTTCGCTTGAAATTGTTGTGCAGTGCGTATTCGCAAGTTATTACAGTGCGTACGTACGGGGTCGTGAATTGTGGATGTGCAGCGTTTCAACGCAAGGCTTGTTTGGAAGTACTTGGTCATGCTACAAAAGGCTAATTGGCATATGGCTTTGTGAATTGTAGGAGCTATGCGCAGAGGCTTGTGTGGGTTGTGTGAAAGTTTGTGGAAATTTTGCAGCTGGCTCGTTGAAATTTAGCTTCATGGGATGTTCACGTTTGGTCATGAAATGTTAGAATGATATTTGCAACAAAAACTATTAGTTGTTATAGTTGTTATAGTTTGTAACACACTTGCTATTTACAAAGATTCTCTTTGAGAGAAAGTGAGGATGATCTGCTGATGTTTTGCTTGGTTTCTCTTTCTTGCATATGCAGGTTATACGATTGGGTAGTCCCACATCGGTTGGGAAACAAATATTTTAGGGGTTTATATAACTCAACTCAATAGTCCAAATATAAAACATGTTAAGTTAATAATGGGCTTGTGAATGTTTGAGAAGGCCCAATTATAATATTTTAATACTTTAAAAAAATAATTCATAAAAAATATTAATTAATTAAAATAATTTAAGAAAAGAAAACGTAAAAAAAATAACATAAAAAAAATTAATATTTAAAAAATAATAAATTAAAAAATAAAAAAAGTCTACGTGACATTTAAAAATAAAATAAAAAATAAAATAAAAATCCAGTTGGACAGTCAAGTCACTAAAAATTAGAATCTTTTCTGCAAAGGGGGGTATCCGAGGGAATCTGGAAATTGCAAGGTGGGTTTTAAAAAAAAACTTTACCAGGGGCTAAAATGAGAATTCGCTAACATTGCAGGGGGTGTTGTATATTTAACCGTTATTTTTTTAAAGGGTGGAAAATCAAATGTCGCCCTATTGGCAGGGGTATCGTATAAATAACCCAAAATAAAATTATAAAATTACCCATAAAACAGAAATTCAGTTCTCAATGCAATACAAGTAACATAAACTCAGTTCGCCAAAACCCTAATTAGGGTTTGTTGTCTCACACGAATTACAACACAAAACCCTATATATTGCTGCTAAATCTCTACCATTATCTGCTTGCCCCATTCACCAATAGAGATGATGTCTTCTGGCCGTTCAATTCCAACTGTAGATAGAATTAGCGACTTGCCGGAGTCAAGTCTCAGTCACATTCTCTCCTTTCTTCCAACCAAATTCGATGCAACCACAAGCGTTCTCTCAAAGAGATGGCAATCGGTATGGCTCTCAGTCATTATTCTAAACTTCGATGACAAATCATTTAACGACTTTGAGACATTTCGCAAGTTTTTTTATTCAACCATGTTCTCCTTGCGTGACAAAAACACTTCAATCCAATCCTTCACCTTGAAATTAGGCAACTCTTCTCGCTTTAAGCAAAGGAATTTCAATAGAATTTTTAAATTTGTGATGCACCGAGGAGTCAAGAATCTTAACTTCAACATGTCTGATAAAGAGCATTGTATAAATTTACCTCTCGGCATTCTTAGATGTAAGATGCTTCAAGTTCTTAAATTGGAAAACATAACAATGCGGGGTTTTGATCGAGTGGATTTTCCTTGTCTCAAAATTCTTCATTTGAATAGGATTGATTTCATATCTCCTACATGTTTTGTGAAGTTTCTGAATGGCTGCCCTATTCTAGAAGATTTGAATGCACAATTATGTGTATACCATGGGAATGAGCTCGTTTATCACATTGAAAACTTCAATGCTTTACCTAATCTGGTCAAAGTAAGGATCTGTCATATATTGGATACGGAAATTCTGATGACTTTGGTTTCTAAGACGAAGTTTTTTTATGCAGAACAGGTATGAATATCATGCTCCTAAACAAAAGTTTTAGAATTTTTTGGTTTTTTTCCAAAACAAAGTGTTTTAGAAATTTCAGATATAATCTAACTTTGTTTTCTAACTTATATCCTTATTGTATTTACACACTTTGCATTTAATGTATAAATATAGATAAATTAACTAATTTTATAATCTATATCATGGTTTTAAATTGCGGTTGCGGTTGCAGCCACTGCGGCTGTTCGGATGCGGATTGCGGTCGTTGCGGCGTGAATTTATTTATATCACATAAAAAAATATACTTTATTATATGTATTAGGTTTCACATGTCATCAATTGTCACGGGTTGATGCGGTCTGATGCAAACAAATGCGGTCGTTTCAGTGTTATGATGCGGCTGTTACGGCGTTATGATACGGTTTTGAGTGTGATTTACAATCCCACTGCAATTGTGGTCTGATGCGGATGCGGACACTACCGCAACTGCAATATTGTGTCCGCATCAGGTGATACGGTCCGCAATTTAAAACCATGATCTATATGCACATAAGATGTGGAATAGAGAGTATGTATGTCTAATGTTCTATGTTCCATAATTTTTTAATGGGTTATTTATACGATACCCCCTGCCAAAAGGGAGACATTTGATTTTCTCCCTTTAAAAAAATAATTTTTGATTATCCCCCTGAAATTATAAAATTTTGCGTCTTCCCCCCACCTTCCGCCCTCCCCATGTAAAAAAATTACCCCCTGTAAATTTTTTTTTCATTTACCCCCCTGGTTTTACACGCTTAGGGGGTACCCAAAATATTCAGGGGGTATTCCAAAATTATTTTTTTAAAGGAGGGTAAATCAAATGTCGCCCTATTGGCAGGGGGTATCGTATAATTAACCCTTTTTTAATCTATATGCAGATATAGGGGATGACTTGGAGCACACTTCCAATGTTTCACAATTTGACTCGCATGAAACTTAGTTTTTCTTATAGAATATGGCAAACGAAGTGCCTGTCGTTGATAGGAATTCTACCACATTTTCCCAATCTTCAACATTTTAACATTCTCGTTCTGTCTTGGAATTATCCGGAAGAAAAATATATTTGTTATGAATGTTTGACGGTTCCACCCGACGTTGCTCCAGAATGTCTTTCATCACAACTTAAAATATTTAGCATTAAAGGGTACACAGGAAGAGCATCCGAGTTCAAATTTGTAAAATATATAATGCAACATTCAAAAGTACTAGAGACTATGACAATCAAAAGTACCTACCTTGAAAATAACCAAATGCTTATGAAGTTTTCTTCATGCACAAGGAGCTCTACAAGATGTAAACTTTTATTTGGGTGATAGTGACTATAATGTCGCGGTTCTCTTTGAAAAATGTAGTGGTTTTGCATGAAGACATTTTCGGGAGTAATATCATATACTTTTTCTTATTGTAAAGAGAGAGACACATTCATGTAATCAAGTTCTATTTTTATATATTTTATTGTGTGGTGTAGTCCAGTTGTTGATTCTATGAGTACTTGCAAAATCATTAACTATGATATATTGTGGTTGTTAGTTGATTGCTCTGAGCTTGAAAAAGTTAGATTTTTTGGTTGGTTAGAGGTGTGTTTTTGGTGTATGAACATTTAATGTACCTATTAAATTTTACATTTTAGGTAAGCCGTGAACTATTTCTTGGTGTTTATGTAAGATGAAGTATAATGTGCCTATTAAATTTTCTATTCTTTTTTTTACGTAGCTCTTAGAGGACTTACAAGATTATATTTTTCCTCTTTTGTAAAGAGTAAATCTACATTTTTCAAAAAATTCCAAGTTTTTATCAAAATATTAGCATTGACAAATAAGATTTCAAGTCTTATGTATAGACTGTTGGTGTACAAGGTGAATAATGGTGAAAAAGATGAAGAATATATTATAGAGAATGACGGCTACAAGGATTACAAAAGGATTCTAAGAATACTCACTACCACTAGTCTATTTATAAGCTAAAACTAGGGCTACAAAAGCAACAATAAAATACTAAAATACCCTCTAACAAACTTGATCACCAAGTTTGTGAATATTAATTAAAATATAAATTATTTCTATTTCTAATACCATCCCTTAATTTATATTTCCTCAAAACTAACAACTCCAATTCCATCCCTTAAGCGAAGGAATTGATCAGTCTTGATAACCTTTATCAGAACATCTGCCAACTGCTTCTGGGTACTACAGTGCAGAACTTCTAACACTCCATTCTGAACTTGACTTCTCAGATAGTGATATTTGGTCTCAATATGCTTGCTTCTCCCATGCAACACTGGGTTTCTGGCAAGATTGATTGCAGACTTGTTATCAATCATCAGCTTCAGAGGCTTGTCAACTTTGATCTTCAGATCTTCCAGCAAGTTCAGAATCCACACAGCTTGACATGCAGTAACAACGCCTGCAATATATTCAGCTTCACAGGTTGACAACGCAACAACAGATTGTTTCTTGGAACTCCAAGAAATAGGACCTCCCAAAAACTTAAACAAGTATCCAGAAGTACTTCTTCTGTCAACTCTGTCTCCACACCAATCAGAATCTGAATAACTCAGAAGTTCTGATTCAGTCTTTCCTCCAGAAGGGAACAACACTCCATACTTCAGAGTTCCCTTGATATACCTCAGAATCCTGACAGCAGCTTGGTAATGGGACCACTTGGGTTTACTCATGAACCTACTAACCATTCCAACTGCATAGCGAATATCAGGTCTAGTATTACACAAATACCTCAGAAAACCAACCAATTGTTTGAAGGTTGTAGCATCCACATCCTCACCATCAGAATCAGAATCTAGCTTCTGATTTGTATCTGTAGGTGTGATAGCAGCTTTACAATTCTGCAGCTTAAATCTCTTCAGAAGTTCTCGTTCATACTTCAGTTGATGCAAAATGATACCTTTCTCAGAATATCTGAACTCCATCCCTAGAAAGTATGTCATTTTCCCGAGATCAGTCATTTCAAACTCATTCATCAGCACCTTCTTGAACTTAGCTAATTCTTGTTCAGAACTTCCGGTCAGCAATATGTCATCAACGTACAAACACACCAGAATCATATTTCCTTCAGAAATATGCTGAACATAAACACCGTATTCCAATCTCACATTTCTGAAAACCCTGCTTCTTGAAAAATGAATCAATCTTCTGATTCCAAGCTCTGGGCGCTTGCTTCAATCCATACAAAGCTTTATGTAATCTGTACACCATCCCTTCCTTATTCTCTTTCACAAATCCAGGAGGTTGTGACACATAAACTTCTTCTTCTAATGGACCGTTCAGAAATGCAGATTTCACATCTAAATGCATCAGAGGCCAATTCCTGTTAGCAGCTATTGCAATCACCAATCTGATTGTTTCATGTCTTGCTACAGGTGCAAATACTTCAGAATAATCCAGCCCAGGTTTCTGCAGAAATCCTCTTGCTACCAACCTCGCTTTGTGTTTGCCAATTGATCCATCTGGCTTTAACTTCTGCTTGAAAACCCATCTGACGCTGATGGCTTTCTTGTCCTTTGGAAGTTCTGTCAGCTTCCAAGTCTTGTTTCTTTCTATGGCCTCAAGTTCTTCTTTCATGGCCTTTAGCCAGAACTTCTGCTTGAGAGCCTCTTCTGTACTCACGGGTTCAGAGTCTACTAACATGGCACACTGAATAATTTCTCCCTCAGAATCTACTTCAGTGTCTTGCAACATGTCAAACTCTTCAAATCTTCTTGGAATGTTTCTGATTCTCTGTGGCCTCTGACCTCGTTCAGAACTTTCTCTGGATGCTTGAACCTCAAAAGTTCTGTCCTCAGAAGTTTCTCCTTCAGAACCTCTTGCTCCAGAAGGTTGACTTCCTCCAGAACGTTGACCATCTTCAGAGTCTGGCATATTCCCAGAGTCTGAATCACCACCAGAATCTTAATCATCATCAGAATCTGGATCATCAGAATCACCTTCATCTTCAGAGTCTCCTTCAGAGTCAGAATCAACATCAGTTTCAGAAATTCTTATTTCTGACCTTTCTTCAGAAGTTCTCACATCAGAATCAGATTAAGACTTATCCCAATTCCAAACTTCGGATTCCTTCACAATAACGTCTCTGCTGAACTCAACTTTATTAGTTTCTGGACAATAAATCTTGCACGCACCCGTACTGTGGTACCCCACCAGTAACATTACTTTGCTTCTATCATCCAGCTTCTGTCTTCTAGCTTCTGGAACATGTTTGTAACAAACAGAACCAAACACCTTTAGATGACTAACAATTTGTTTTTCTCCCGTCCACTTCTGAATAGGAACTATTTCCTTGAGCTTCTTCGTTGGACATCTGTTGAGCACATATGTTGCGGTGGCAACAGCTTCTCCCCAGAAGTTCTGAGGAAGCTTCTTCTCCTTCAGCATGCTTCTCACCATATCAAGCAAAGTACGATTTCTTCTTTCAGCAAGACCATTGTGTTGAGGAGTGTAAGGAGCAGTAACCTCATGCTCAATTCCATTCTCCTCACAAAACTTCTAAAACTCTTTGGAGTTATACTCACCCCCACCATCGGTTCTGAGAATCTTCAGAGTCTGACCACTCTGATTCTGAACCTTCATTCGGAACTTCTTGAATTCAGCAAACACCTCGTGTTTGACCTTAATAAGGGATACCCATATCATTCTCTTGAATTCATCAACAAATGACACGAAGTATTTATTCCCTCCGATCGATTCTACTGGAAATGGACCACACACATCATAATGTACTACTCCCAAGGCATGTTTTGCTCTTGGAGCAACTTCTGACGCAAATGGAAATCTTGGTTGCTTTCCTTCCATGCACACTCTGCATGACTTCTCAGGCTTCTTAATTGTAGGAATTCCATGTACCAGCTTCTTCGAATTCAGATGTTCTAAGCTTCTGAAATTCAGATGACCAAATCTTCTGTGCCACAACTCACTTTCTTTCACAACACTTGTTGCACTGAGACATTCAGAGTCAGAAGTTCTGACATTCACCTTGAATGTTCTATTCCTTCCTTGTTCTGACTCCATAATCAACTTCTGATTACAGTCATACAGCTTCAGAAGATTGTCCTTCATGGTAACTGAAAAACCTTTCTCAATTAATTGTCCCACGCTCATCAGATTGCTCTTTATGCCAGGTACATACCACACTTTCTGAATCAATGCTGTTTTCCCATTATTCAGAACAACTCTGACATTTCTCATACCTTCAGCGTTAAGATATTTGTCATCAGCACATCTGATCTTTGTCCTCTTCTCAGAATCAAAATCAACCAGCCATTTCTTATTTCCAGTAAGATGATTTGAGCAGCCAGTGTCCATATACCACCAGTCTGTCAAATTCGTATCATCAGATTCAGAAGTCATCAGTAGCACAGATTCATCATCAGAACTTCTGGCTATATTTGCTTCTTCTGACTTCCTTTCTTTGTTTGACCAACAATCTCTAGCAAAGTGACCAAACTTCTTGCAACAGTAACATTGGATCTTCTTCTTGTCATACTTCTCTTTTCCCTTCTGAGCATTCTTTTGCCTATCATAAGTTGAGGTTTCTGACCTCTGACCACCATCAGATCTTCTCTGCTTCTGATGCTTCTTATCAGAAACTGCTTTCAGAGCCTGCTGCTCTACTTCCCTTTCAGAAGTTCTCTCAGTCAGACGCAACTCTTGCGCTTCTAGACTGCTTTACAGCTCTTCAACTCTCATGGTGCTCAGATCTTTAGAATGTTCTATTGCTACCACAATGTAATCAAACTGAGGAGTAAGGGATCTCAATACCTTGTCAATGATTACTTGTTCAAAAAGAGTTTCTCCACACGCCTTCATCTAATTAGTGATCAGAATCACTCTGGAGATGTACTCAGAAACTTTCTCATTGTTCTTCATGTTGAGATTCTCATATTGCTTTCGCAGGGACTGAAGCTTCACCTTATTCACTGATGCGTCACCACCGTAACATCTGACCAGTGTGTCCCACGCCGCCTTTGCCGTCGTTGAATCTGCAATCTTCTCAAACACATTCGCATCCACACACTGATGGATATAGAACAATGCTTTCTGATCTTTCTTCCTTGTATCCTTCTGCGCGTTCTTCTGCTCCTCCGTCGCATCTGCTACTACCGGAACATAACCTTCGGTGACAAGATCTAGAACATCTTGAGCACCGAACAGTACTCGCATCTGAATCATCCAACGATTCCAGTTTTTGCCATCAAATACTGGAAGTTTGGTGTTCATGTCGCCGCCGCCGTTCATCATCTTCAACCTTCAATCTTGTACAGTACACTCAGAACTTACTACACACAGTGTTTCCCAACCCACAAAATCACAAAAATTATGATTCTGATCAGAATTTCGTTCTAGATTCAACACAAATCAAGAACCAAAATTCAATCACACAGAAAAATCCTCACGTTTCACTCGTGTTTCCCGTGTTTTTCCCGTTGATCCTAACCGGAGCTCTAGATACCAATTGTTGGTGTACAAGGTGAATAATGGTGAAAAAGATGAAGAATATATTATAGAGAATGACGACTACAAGGATTACAAAAGGATTCTAAGAATACTCACTACCACTAGTCTATTTATAAGCTAAAACTAGGGCTACAAAAGCAAAAATAAAATAGTAAAATACCCTCTAACAAACCTCGTCACCAAGTTTGTGAATATTAATTAAAATATAAATTATTTTTATTTCTAATATAGACTTGTCTATGTAGGCATAAAATATTGATGATGATTAATAGTGTTTGTGTGTCACAACAACCTGGATTTTGTTGACTGGTAGAAGGAAATTAATAAGGTATAAAGGACGGTATTTGTGAATTATAGGTTATGTGTGGATGATTGTGTGCGTTGTATGCCTCATTTTTATTCAGCTTGATTATGTTGTTTGTTGCTGAGTGCTAACTAGTAATATGGATCATAGGTTCTATATGTTTGCATTTTATCACATGATCAGTCTTTTTGAAATCTATTGTGCACTAATATGCTAGAGGGCTTGCTTGAATTAATTTATATGAACTTTCATAGTTGTTGTATGCAATGACTTTTTGAATTTGAATTCATGAATCACTTAGATGTATTGCCTTTCCACGTGAGGAGTGTTCAAAATCATTCATTAGTTAATGTGGTTTTTTTCTCTTTATTGATAAGATAGAGATTCCCGGTAGTGAAACCTGATATGATTCAATTTTTGATAAGAGGAAAGTAGGGCTAGTTTATTAGTGCCACCTGTGTTGTTTGCATTGAATTAGTTGTAGGATTTGGACTTGGAGAATGAAAACATTGAGATGTGGATAGTTTGATGCATTGTTCATGTTCTTTAAAGAAGAAATCATCTTACTAAAGTAGAAATCCCAGGAGTGAAGTCAATACAATTGCTCATTTTCTAGCACGAGCAGTCAGATGAAGACATGACCTCTCTTCTGCATTATATATATTTTAATAATATGAGGTGAATCACAACTTATGATCATGACATTTTAATGGTTCTGTTTAATGCCATTCATCCGTATATGTCAAATATTTTTGTGACTGTCAAAGTGTTTAAAGTTGAAAGGGAAATAAAACTTTCTTGCAATTCTATGTGAGTGCATATAGAAAGGTGACTTAAATATGTTTGATATTTGTGTAAAAAAATTAAGCTGTAATGCTTTAATTGGGAACTTTGTATATTAGTTGGTTCGTTATTAAGTGTCATACAAAGAGTCTCAAGTTGTTTCTAGTGAATGACCTCTTCCTGTTGTAGATTAACACCTTGTTAAACAATAGTTGCATCCGCTTGTGTCTAAACCTGATCTTTTCACTCGAATTTTCTTCTACCATACTTAATTATATAGTTTGGTCATTGAAGTTTATTTGAAATGAAGTTTGTAACTAGCTAACATAACTATATTTTTAGGCTACTAGCTATAGCTTGATAAAGATTAATATATCTATGCAGATATGTGCTAATAAGAACAATTGATATTTTTTGAGTTCTGTGCATGTGATGTCATGCAAATTATTATATATTAACAGATGTCCGTTTGGACCATCCTCGTAGCGGTAAAGAAGTAAAGAGACATGAACTTGGGAAAATCCTAGTAATATTCCTATACAAGGGATCACATACGTGACATATCAAAGTGTATACAAAATTTCTTAAACTTTTTAATTTCTAATATCTGTCGACCACTGACTTGAGTTTCTGAGTATATACAGGTACCACAACCACCAAATCAACTGCAATAAAGAAATCGCCGACCTTCATATCGATGCCGACCAGAACTTGACCATCTTTCAGAAAAAACTCAATGTAGGAATGAACATATACCGATCACTATTATAAGCAACAAAATTTTCTGGCAATTTCTTACCACACCACCCAACCTTCTTAGGCACCATACGCGCTGACGAAAATACCCCTGCGTTTCAGATGTGCAAATCCAGACGCACCATTTTTTAAAAATTTTCCAGTTTTTTCCGGATGTGCACATCCGAAAGTAATTCGTATTTGCAAATCCGGAATAAATCATGTTGCAGAACATCAAAATTCCAACAATGTTTCTCACATTCATAAAATAAAATGGGAATTACATTGAAAAAATCGCCATGACATCGACAAAAATTTAAATATTACAAGATCAATAGCCCAGTGGACGCTTGCACATCTCTAAGATGTCATCGACCGTTCTTCGGATGTTGACGGTCGCCTCGAACTCGAGCGGGAATCGTTCTTCGTAGCCGAAAAAAGTTTGCCACATCACTCTAACTTCCTCTTGATTCTTGAGCTCAACAAGGCTGTAAGTGACGCTCCCTTCGTTATTAACGGAAGGTGAACGATACTGAAGCTTCATAACTTTCCGTTTGTCTCCGTAGGGTAGGAGATGTATGATGTCGTCAATGATCTCGCCGATGGAGATATCCCTCGTTAGCTTATACTTGCGACCGAGTGTTATGTCGTCTGTAAAGGAGACAGTTGCAACATACCAATGGATATTGATATCATACAATTGAGACATTTAGTGTTTATGTGATTGATATCAAATGAAACCCCTAATTTATAGAAAAGTTAAGGTAAAGTTATTTCTGCCTAAGTTTGTTCTGGATGTGCAGATCCGGACAAAGCCTACAAATGCTAGTTTCGGATGTGCATATCCAGAAGTTGTCCGGATCTGCAAATCAGAATGTTTTACTGATACAATTTTAAAACAGAATTGAACAGCTTATGCATCCACTTGGAATACTTGCATTGCAATAAAATTCATAAGTGTATTAAAAAGACATATGGATAAAAATACAATATATTTCACTTCAATAATGTACATTGTGTCGTATGATTATACAAAATAGTTAAAACGAAATTCTTGGTCTAAATCTATTGGAGCTAGAATTTTCGACTTTTCCGCATTTGATGCTTTTTCAATTGCGTGCAGTCTTTCGAATTCAAGCATCCTTTCGACAAAACTATCCGGACAAGACTCGGCAATTGAGGTTGCATGCGTCGCCCATTGCGGAGATTTAGGTGGTATCGGGCATCCGGGTTTCAAGATAACTTGTACGAAATGTCTTGATTTCGCAAGCCATCCGATACACATGATGCGGTCATTTGGATTCGACAGAGGTGCGGTGTGGAGTGGAAAAAAGGTTTTCGAAAAACCGTATCGCGTCAAGTCGATACACCATATCGTAGGCGCATGCTATAAGATGACCCATCTCGGGGAAGCTCATCCATTTCGATACCGGTGTCGGACCATTCAACCACGGAACAAGTGACTCGTGAACCTTGTCGTATTTTTCTTGATTTTCATAGAGACGCAAGTATGCTTCTTTATGCGTCTCCAACTCTAGGATAAGTTGATGACGTACAAGTGCATGACCTTCCTCTCCTTTACCGAGTAGTTCCGACACGGCTCGGTAACCGCAATTGCCATCCCCTACAACATTGATTATACCGTCGATATGCTTGTGCATTAAAATCGGAATCTCATCAATAAATGAAATCATACGTGTAGTTGGAGTCGGAGTCGGAACTCGTTGAATCGGTGTCGGAGTCGGTTTGGAAATACGAGCTCCTTTCATGACACTTTGTAGAGACTTAGGAGTCAGAGAGTCCGGAAAGATTTGGTCAACGTGCTCATAATACGAAGGAGACCTAGTTGTTGAGTTGTCATTTGGTGTAGACTTCAACTTCTTCAGAGCACCCTTTGTCTTAACTGTTTAAGACGGCGGTATCATTGCGGTTGTTTCGGGGAAGGCAATCTTCCTCAACTCTTCTTTGATATGTAGCTTCATATTGTCACCGGCCTTCGAAAATCTCTTTTGAATCGCTTCCAATTCGGCCAAAATAGATATATCCAGTTTATCTCCTTCCTTACAACCATCATCATCAAAACTAAGTCTCATCCAATGAGGGCAAACTTCGTCTATTTGTATTGGCTCACCTAGTTTCAACTTTTTAGCAATGGCACAAGCACAAGGATGACCGTAGGTTTTCACAATAGTGCAACCACACTTTGCACTATCGGAACCTACCGTTTCGGCTCTGTTGGCCTCGTGAAAAATATAGCCCAACCCCGCCCGAGACATGTTGCCGATCAGTTGAGAGTAGAGGAAGTTACCTCCGACATCAACCGACTTTACGAGCATGCCTGAAATTCAGTCTTTTCTTGCTCTCTTTGATTTGTTGCACCAAAACCTTGAACTTTTTGAGTGAGTAATGGGATTGATGAAGTAGGATTTTTTGAGTTGGTAAGAGTGAGTGTAGTAGGAGAAATGTTGAGAATGGGAAGGAGGGAGTGATCATGCAACTTCAAATATATCACCTTTTCTTCCATATATACAGTTCCGGAGGTCTTCCGGATATGCACATCAGGAAAAACTTTTTATTTTTTAAGGATACGGTGTGTCCGGATGTGCACATACGGAATCATGGGACAAAAACATAATTTCACGTGGTGCCTAAGAAACTTTTTTAGATTAAGAAATGCTCAATTATTTAGATTTATCAAATAATAGATTATCTAATATATCATTTATTTAATGAACCTAAAAATGTTTTGGTTGTTATAATTGTCCCCAGAACCAGAAGGTGTAAATAAAAAATTTTACGTTTAGTTAGTTTATTAAATTCATTTAACATGAAATACAAAAATTTAATTTGTGTGAATCTATTATAATATATTAAAACTACCCTCACACTATTTTATTCACAAATCATTTACTTACTCGCCACATCACAAAAAACGTGATGTGGCATTCTTCTAAGCACAAGATTCCAAAACTTCTTCTATTTACTTAAAAAAAAATGTAACGTTTCATTTATAATATATATATTTTTTTATTAAACCACTTCTATTTTAAATATTTCATGATTTATTCCCTTTGATCCCTCTAGCTAAAAATCATATATACTTATTGATATATTTTTATTGTTTCTCCATTTCATATATAATATATAATGTTATATACTTATAGGAATTGTACATCCACACCATAATTTAATTCCTATATAAATGAAAACGATGTTTGACCTCTTAAAAAAATGATAACATTGTCACTACTTAAATCACTCACACAAATAGATAATCGATTTCGTAACCACAATTATAAAGATACATTTATTATATTTTTCTTTGACTAATCATATTTTTTTTTGTATCTATATTTTTTTCGTCTATATTAATATTTGACTAAAAAATACGTTATATAATATTTTACTCCATAAAAAATTGTGCATAAAATAGTTTTATAAAAAAACTTTCGCTTGTATAAGTTTGAAAGCTTCAATATACTTTTTAAATTGTAATTCTTGTCAATAAATGCGTTTATATGTTATAAAATTTTACTTTAAATATTAAATCTCATTATAATTCTAAAATAATTATCAAACAGTTCTTTCAAACTTAACTTATAAGTTTCAAGTACAATGATTTAAAATTGTTTCTAATATATTATTTTAAATTAATATTGCAGATACATATTACAAAATTAAATCATATATCTCCAGCTATAGTTTATAATTCATAATATAACAATGTCCTATAATGTATTATTAAATTATAAATAATTGAAATTGAAAGGGTATTTCAATTGAGTTAAATCAATTGTAAATGTTGAAAGAATATTTGCAGATACATATTATGAAATTTTTGGTGGTTCACCGTCGAAGACTAGACGTAGGTGCCTGCGAGGACGATAACACCAAAGTAGTATATATCCTGGTGCACTCTGTTTCCCCCTCTCTCTCTATCGTTTAATATTGTATGCTTGGGTTAGGTATTTAGTTTCATCGCGTTCATTGTTTTGATTTGCAAAAGTTTAGGTTTGATTAGAACTATTCTTCGAAAGGATCTTGTTAATTGATTATTGTGTGAGAATTGAAATTGGAGTTGTTTTCAAATTGAAGAATAGTTATAGTCTTTAAACATCTCGTTGAAACTTTAAGCATTAGTCATTACATTGTCTTTTACCTCATTACAAACCTTTGGTGTATGTATAACATAAATCATCATCCAATATCAAAAAATCTTTTCAAAACAAGTTTTCACCATACCTATTTCTGCTTGCATAATGTGTTTATTTGAATAAAAAAGAAGCGGTTTTAATTGTCTATTCAACCCCCCTTCTAGAAAAATTACTCCATATTCAAACCAACAATTGGCATCAAAATCTGGTACTTTTGATAAGGTTAAACAACCACAAAAGTTATTGAATATGGCGCAAATTGATCCGAAGAAAGCGTATAATAGAACTCCGATTTTCATTGGTGAAAACCATGCCTATTGGAAGGATTGCATACACGTACACCTTATGTTCGTAGATATACAATATTGGTTAGCCATCGAAGACGAACCTTTTGTTCCTCAAAAGATCGTGGATGGTGTATCAGTTATAACATCAACTAAGGATTGGAATGAGGCTGAAATGAAAAAGGCGTCTTATGATTTGAAGGCAAGAAATATACTCATCTCATCATTGAGCATAATTGTATATTTTTCTATATCACTTTGTAAGATGGCTCAGACAATGTGGAATTTTCTTCGAGTTCTCTATGAGGGAACCGAAGACGTTAAGCAATCTAAGATCAATACTCTAATAGAGGAATTTGAACTCTCTTGCATGCAACCCAGTGAAACCGTGACCTCCATGCAGATGAGATTTTCCCATATAATCAATAAACTTGGGAATTTGGGTAAGACAATTTCAAATAAAGATTGAGATAATAAGATTTTGAGGTCTATGTGCATGGAATGACAGCCAAAAGTCACGACTATCAAAGAATCTCATAACCTAAAGACCTTAGAAATGTCGGCCCTATTTGCTAAGCTCACCGAACATGAGCATGAATTGAAGAGACTTGAAACGAGCGAAAGTAACACGAAGCACAAGGATAAATATAAAAGAAGAAAAGAATAACATCTTCCGAATGGCATCCACTTACGAGGTCTCCATTTATGTTATATAGTATGGCATTTTCTTAAAAATAAAATTATTTTATATATATGACTTAGAAAATTAGTGTATGCTTGAACTAATAATTCTTGTTAGGAGTGGACCAACAATCGGGCTCGGTCTGTGATAGACTTAAAATCTAAACATAATGAAAACCACGGTTATCAATCTAGATCTAATCTCGTTCGTTCATGCTTTGATTTTCTCGGATTTCGGTTTTAACGGGGAACGATTTATTTCGGTTGGTTAAATTTAGATGATAAAAACAAGGCTTATTTAGTCCTGAAGTCCCATAACTTAATTTCCGTTTTCAATTTGGTCCCTTATTTAATAAACGTTACGATTAAGTCCCTCAAGAATTGTTTTGTTAAACAATCTGATCCATTCTGTTAGTTTTGTTGTAAAAACGTTAAGTTTGCTGAGGTCGCATGCCAGCAAGGATTTTAGTTCATTTGTGAGTCAGCAATTAGCCATTTTTAAACGATAAAGATGCTGAATGTTTAGGGTTCTTCATTCTTCATCGTTCCTTCATGATTGTCGCGTTACTGTTCATCATCTTCTTCCTCCTTATTCTTTCTTCATCCTCTTTCTTTCATAGGTGAAAATGTCAATAAACTCCAGCAACAAATCGAAAGCAAACACCCAAACACACTACAATCATACATAACGATACACATTGATAAGATAATAAAATTTTACACCCTTACCCGGATTCCAAACTCCCTAAATGATCGTTCTTGATGATTCCCTAGTTCTCCTTTTTTCCTCTTCTCTTCTCTTCCTCTCCTTTCTATCTTTCTTTCTTTCTATTTCTTTTCTTTTTCCTTTCTATTTCTATTTCTATTCTCTTTTTCTTTCCTTTTCTATTTTCCACTCAAATACTATTAATTCATTTTCTCACAAAATTCTACACTTAATTATTTTTCCAACAATTATTACTAAATTTCTAACTTACTAATAATTGAGAAATGTCTAAAATATTCTCCATTCTAATTTCCCCGAAAACTCTCAGAACGGTCAAATATCATAACACATCGACATAGCATATTAACATTCCAATTCCACAAATAAAATAATTTATCACTCAATTTAAATAAAAGACTCAACAAAATGGGAATAATTGGAATCGGGGCGTTACACCTTCTATAATCACTAATTACATTTGAGTGGAGATTATCCCATCAAGTAAAGTTCCTATATTAGCTACAATTAAAATTTCAATACAAGAAACGAAAATAATGCACACCCGCGCATCGCGCGGGTCCTAATCTAGTTAAACTATAAAATAAATACATAAATTTGTTTCACATAGCTTACATGAAATAGATTTACGTAGGTCCATTATATCTAATAATGTGTTTAAGTACACGTTTAATTCAGTGATTCAGAATAAAAAATAAAATGGTTAATTATACGATACCCCCCGCTAATAGGGTGACATTTGATTTTCCCCATTTAAAAAAATAATTTTGGAATACCCCCTGAATTTTTTGGATACCCCTTAAGCATGTAAAATCAGGGGGTAAATGAAAATTTTTTTTACAAGGGGTAATTTTTTTACATGGGGAGGGCGGAAGGTGGAAAAGTTACCCAAATTAATACCCCACATTTTCGAAAAAATTCGCAAAATACCCCACGTTTCAAAAATTTTTCCAAACTGCCCCTGTTAGGGCAAGGCTTTGTACATTGTCGCCAAATGAATTGGCGACACCCCTTTAAGCCTACAACCATGTCGCCAATTGGATTGGCGACTCCCTTATTTATCAAGTTGTCAGTGCAATTGGCGACCCTGTACAAAGGAAAAAGGGAGTCGCCAATCCAATTGGTGACATGGTTGTAGCCTTAAAGGGGTGTCGCCAATTCATTTGGCGACAATGTACAAAGCCTTGCCCTAACTGGGGCAGTTTGGGAAATTTTTTGAAACGTGGGGTATTTTGGGAATTTTTTCTAAAATGTGGGGTATTTGGGTAACTTTTCCGCTGAAGGTGGGGGGGACGACGTAAAATTTTATAATTTCAGGAGGGTAATCCAAAATTATTTTTTGGGTTAAATATACAAACCCCCATGTAATGTTAGCGAGTTCTCATTGTAGCCCCTATAAAATTTTTTTTTAAACACCCCCTTTTAATATTCAGATTCCCTCACTTAAGCCCCTGATTGCCACATTGCAGCAAAGATTCTTTCTTATTGCTTACGTGGCAGTCCACGTGGCATTTTTAATATTTTTTTATTATTATTTTATTTATTTATTTTTTTAATATTTTTTTTGGTTTTTTTAATTTTTTAATCTTTATTTTTTACTTTGTAAATTTTTTTTCGTATTATTTTTTTAAATTATTTTTATTATTATTTTTTTATGAAAATATATTAAAATTTCAATTGGGCTTTCCCATAATATTTTAGATCCAATAGCATTTTCAAATCAACCCATTACTCAAGTTTTTTATAGTGGTATGCAAAAGAGGTATATAAACACTTATTTTTCACTTACACATTTCGATGTGGGACTCAAGTATCACTGCATAACCACCATGCCAACTCCCACTTCTCTTTCCAACTCACCTTGAGCAAACTCACACATCCACATCATATCAGTAAAAGAAAATCCACGCATAGCAATTAGCAAAGATAGAGCCGTTTTAAGATACTCCATATACATATTGAAAAACATATGCGACACAGAAGAGGGTATAAATTCAATTGCAGAAACAAAGGGATGCATATCTTCTATTGCTGAAATACTTGAGTCTGGAAGTAATGAGGAGCAAGAACATGCACTTTCTGTTCTTCTATCTCTATGTTCATGCTCTAAAAGTGTGGATTATTGCAAGTTGATTTTGGATGAAGAGATTATTGCTCCTCTTTTCTATATCTCACAGAATGGAAATGATAAAGGAAAAGAAAGTGCATGTTAATATGCGAAAAAAAGAGGAAATGATAAAGGAAAAGAAAGTGCATGTTAATAGCAAACTCTCTTTTATTATTGGTGAAATTTTTCAATGTGGGACTCAAAGCAATGTTATTATTGTTAGAAATGTGGTGCACAGTATGGTAAGCCATTTAATGAGGAAGACTGGGATAGTGAAGAGGAAATTGATTATTTACAATCTGTTCCTGCTGATGTTGTGTCTGCACCAGCTCCAATTCTGCCTAGCTCAAGCAATATTTCCGTAGCAAATGACATGTATCCCTCGACAAGTGGATGCATTGCACCAAACTCTTTTTCATGTCTATCAAGATTAATGCCCTCTGGCTTGCTGCACCCTTCAGCTCCAAGCAATCAAGTGGTATCATGAATAATGATATTTCAATGCAGATGCTTTTATAGTTTGAAAAATGCTCATGAAATGGTTTTTATGGCTACTTGAGCTTGAGAAAAAATGAATGTGAAAGAGGCTTATTTATAGTGTGAAGGTGAGTGAAACAATGAAATTGTTGTGCCGTTTTGACGTTTTCGCTTGAAATTGTTGTGCAGTGCGTATTCGCAAGTTATTACAGTGCGTACGTTGTGGGGTCGTGAATTGTGGATGTGCAGCGTTTCAACGCAAGGCTTGTTTGGAAGTACTTGGTCATGCTACAAAAGGCTAATTGGCATATGGCTTTGTGAATTGTAGGAGCTATGCGCAGAGGCTTGTGTGGGTTGTGTGAAAGTTTGTGGAAATTTTGCAGCTGGCTCGTTGAAATTTAGCTTCATGGGATGTTCACGTTTGGTCATGAAATGTTAGAATGATATTTACAACAAAAACTATTAGTTGTTATAGTTGTTATAGTTTGTAACACACTTGCTATTTACAAAGATTCTCTTTGAGAGAAAGTGAGGATGATCTGCTGATGTTTTGCTTGGTTTCTCTTTCTTGCATATGCAGGTTATACGATTGGTTAGTCCCACATCGGTTGGGAAACAAATATTTTAGGGGTTTATATAACTCAACTCAATAGTCCAAATATAAAACATGTTAAGTTAATAATGGGCTTGTGAATGTTTGAGAAGGCCCAATTATAATATTTTAATACTTTAAAAAAATAATTCATAAAAAATATTAATTAATTAAAATAATTTAAGAAAAGAAAACGTAAAAAAAATAACATAAAAAAAATTAATATTTAAAAAACAATAAATTAAAAAATAAAAAAAGTCTACGTGGCATTTAAAAATAAAATAAAAAATAAAATAAAAATCCAGTTGGACAGTCAAGTCACTAAAAATTGGAATATTTTCTGCACAGGGGGGTATCCGAGAGAATCTGGAAATTGCAAGGTGGGTTTGAAAAAAAAAACTTTACCAGGGACTAAAATGAGAATTCGCTAACATTGCAGGGGGTGTTGTATATTTAACCGTTATTTTTTTAAAGGGGGGAAAATCAAATGTCGCCCTATTGGCAGGGGTATCGTATAAATAACCCAAAATAAAATTATAAAATTACCCATAAAACAGAAATTCAGTTCTCAATGCAATACAAGTAACATAAACCCAGTTCGCCAAAACCCTAATTAGGGTTTGTTGTCTCACACGAATTACAACCCAACCCTATATATTGCTGCTAAATCTCTACCATTATCTGCTTGCCCCATTCACCAATAGAGATGATGTCTTCTGGCCGTTCAATTCCAACTGTAGATAGAATTAGCGACTTGCCGGAGTCAATTCTCAGTCACATTGTCTCCTTTCTACCAACCAAATTCGCTGCAACCACAAGCGTTCTCTCAAAGAGATGGCAATCGGTATGGCTCTCTGTCATTATTCTAAACTTCGATGACAAATCATTTAACGACTTTGAGACATTTCGCAAGTTTTTTTATTCAACCATGTTCTCCTTGCGTGACAAAAACACTTCATTCCAATCATTCACCTTGAAATTAGGCAACTCTTCTCGCTTTAAGCAAAGGAATTTCAATAGAATTTTTAAATTTGTGATGCACCGAGGAGTCAAGAATCTTAACTTCAACATGTCTGATAAAGAGCATTGTATAAATTTACCTCTCGGCATTCTTAGTTGTAAGATGCTTCAAGTTCTTAAATTGGAAAACATAACAATGCGGGGTTTTGATCGAGTGGATTTTCCTTGTCTCAAAATTCTTCATTTGAATAGGATTGATTTCATATCTCCTACATGTTTTGTGAAGTTTCTGAATGGCTGCCCTATTCTAGAAGATTTGAATGCACAATTATGTGTATACCATGGGAATGAGCTCGTTTATCACATTGAAAACTTCAATGCTTTACCTAATCTGGTCAAAGTAAGGATCTGTCATATATTGGATACGGAAATTCTGATGACTTTGGTTTCTAAGACGAAGTTTTTTTATGCAGAACAGGTATGAATATCATGCTCCTAAACAATAGTTTTAGAATTTTTTGGTTTTTTTCCAAAACAAAGTGTTTTAGAAATTTCAGATATAATCTAACTTTGTTTTCTAACTTATATCCTTATTGTATTTACACACTTTGCATTTAATGTATAAATATAGATAAATTAACTAATTTTATAATCTATATCATGGTTTTAAATTGCGGTTGCGGTTGCAGCCACTGCGGCTGTTCGGATGCGGATTGCGGTCGTTGCGGCGTGAATTTATTTTTATCACATAAAAAAATATACTTTATTATATGTATTAGGTTTCACATGTCATCAATTGTCACGGGTTGATGCGGTCTGATGCAGACAAATGCGGTCGTTTCAGTGTTATGATGCGGCTGTTACGGCGTTATGATACGGTTTTTAGTGTGATTTACAATCCCACTGCAATTGTGGTCTGATGCGGATGCGGACACTACCGCAACTGCAATATTGTGTCCGCATCAGGTGATACGGTCCGCAATTTAAAACCATGATCTATATGCACATAAGATGTTGAATAGAGAGTATGCATGTCTAATGTTCTATGTTCCATAATTTTTTAATGGGTTATTTATACGATACCCCCTGCCAATAGGGCGACATTTGATTTTCCCCCTTTAAGAAAATAATTTTTGATTATCCCCCTGAAATTATAAAATTTTGCGTCTTCCCCCCCACCTTCCGCCCTCCCCATGTAAAAAAATTACCCCCTGTAAATTTTTTTTTTCATTTACCCCTGTGAAGTGCCTGTCGTTGATAGGAATTCTACCACATTTTCCCAATCTTCAACATTTTAACATTCTCGTTCTGTCTTGGAATTATCCGGATGAAAAATATATTTGTTATGAATGTTTGACGGTTCCACCCGACGTTGCTCCAGAATGTCTTTCAGCACAACTTAAAATATTTAGCATTAAAGGGTACACAGAAAGAGCATCCGAGTTCAAATTTGTAAAATATATAATGCAACATTCAAAAGTACTAGAGACTATGACAATCAAAAGTACCTACCTTGAAAATAACCAAATGCTTATGAAGTTTTCTTCATGCACAAGGAGCTCTACAAGATGTAAACTTTTATTTGGGTGATAGTGACTATAATGACGCGGTTCTCTTTGAAAAATGTAGTGGTTTTGCATGAAGACATTTTCGGGAGTAATATCATATACTTTTTCTTATTGTAAAGAGAGAGACACATTCATGTAATCAAGTTCTATTTTTATATATTTTATTGTGTGGTGTAGTCCAGTTGTTGATTCTATGAGTACTTGCAAAATCATTAACTATGATATATTGTGGTTGTTAGTTGATTGCTCTGAGCTTGAAAAAGTTAGATTTTTTGGTTGGTTAGAGGTGTGTTTTTGGTGTATGAACATTTAATGTACCTATTAAATTTTACATTTTAGGTAAGCCGTGAACTATTTCTTGGTGTTTATGTAAGATGAAGTATAATGTGCCTATTAAATTTTCTATTCTTTTTTTTACGTAGCTCTTAGAGGACTTACAAGATTATATTTTTCCTCTTTTGTAAAGAGTAAATCTACATATTTCAAAAAATTCCAAGTTTTTATCAAAATATTTGCATTGACAAATAAGATTTCAAGTCTTATGTATAGACCGTTGGTGTACAAGGTGAATAATGGTGAAAAAGATGAAGAATATATTATAGAGAATGACGGCTACAAGGATTACAAAAGGATTCTAAGAATACTCACTACCACTAGTCTATTTATAAGTTAAAAATAGGGCTACAAAAGCAACAATAAAATACTAAAATACCCTCTAACAAACTTGGTCACCAAGTTTGTGAATATTAATTAAAATATAAATTATTTCTATTTCTAATATCATCCCTTAATTTATATTTCCTCAAAACTAACAACTCTAATTCCATCCCTTAAGCGAAGGAATTGATCAGTCTTGATAGCCTTTGTCAGAACATCTGCCAACTGCTTCTGGGTACTACAGTGCAGAACTTCTAACACTCCATTCTGAACTTGACTTCTCAGATAGTGATACTTGGTCTCAATATGCTTGCTTCTCCCATGCAACACTGGGTTTCTGGCAAGATTGATTGCAGACTTGTTATCAATCATCAGCTTCAGAGGCTTGTCAACTTTGATCTTCAGATCTTCCAGCAAGTTCAGAATCCACACAGCTTGACATGCAGTAACAGCGCCTGCAATATATTCAGCTTCACAGGTTGACAACGCAACAACAGATTGTTTCTTGGAACTCCAAGAAATATGACCTCCCAAAAACTTAAACAAGTATCCAGAAGTACTTCTTCTGTCAACTCTGTCTCCACACCAATCAGAATCTGAATAACTCAGAAGTTCTGATTCAGTCTTTCCTCCAGAAGGGAACAACACTCCATACTTCAGAGTTCCCTTGATATACCTCAGAATCCTGACAGCAGCTTGGTAATGGGACCACTTGGGTTTACTCATGAACCTACTAACCATTCCAACTACATAGCGAATATCAGGTCTAGTATTACACAAATACCTAAGAAAACCAACCAACTGTTTGAAGGTTGTAGCATCCACATCCTCACCATCAGAATCAGAATCTAGCTTCTGATTTGTATTTGTAGGTGTGATAGCAGCTTTACAATTCTGCAGCTTAAATCTCTTCAGAAGTTCTCGTTCATACTTCAGTTGATGCAAAATGATACCTTTCTCAGAATATCTGAACTCCATCCCTAGAAAGTATGTCATTTTCCCGAGATCAGTCATTTCAAACTCATTCATCAGCACCTTCTTGAACTTAGCTAATTCTTGTTCAGAACTTCCGGTCAGCAATATGTCATCAACGTACAAACACACCAGAATCATATTTCCTTCAGAAATATGCTGAACATAAACACCGTATTCCAATCTCACATTTCTGAAAACCCTGCTTCTTGAAAAATGAATCAATCTTCTGATTCCAAGCTCTGGGCGCTTGCTTCAATCCATACAAAGCTTTATGTAATCTGTACACCATCCCTTCCTTATTCTATTTCACAAATCCAGGAGGTTGTGACACATAAACTTCTTCTTCTAATGGACCGTTCAGAAATGCAGATTTCACATCTAAATGCATCAGAGGCCAATTCCTGTTAGCAGCTATTGCAATCACCAATCTGATTGTTTCATGTCTTGCTACAGGTGCAAACACTTCAGAATAATCCAGCCCAGGTTTCTGCAGAAATCCTCTTGCTACCAACCTCGCTTTGTGTTTGCCAATTGATCCATCTGGCTTTAACTTCTGCTTGAAAACCCATCTGACGCTGATGGCTTTCTTGTCCTTTGGAAGTTCTGTCAGCTTCCAAGTCTTGTTTCTTTCTATGGCCTCAAGTTCTTCTTTCATGGCCTTTAGCCAGAACTTCTGCTTGAGAGCCTCTTCTGTACTCACGGGTTCAGAGTCTACTAACATGGCACACTGAATAATTTCTCCCTCAGAATCTACTTCAGTGTCTTGCAACATGTCAAACTCTTCAAATCTTCTTGGAATGTTTCTGATTCTCTGTGGCCTCTGACCTCGTTCAGAACTTTCTCTGGATGCTTGAACCTCAAAAGTTCTGTCCTCAGAAGTTTCTCCTTCAGAACCTCTTGCTCCAGAAGGTTGACTTCCTCTAGAACCTTGACCATCTTCAGAGTCTGGCATATTCCCAGAGTCTGAATCACCACCAGAATCTTGATCATCATCAGAATCTGGATCATCAGAATCACCTTCATCTTCAGAGTCTCCTTCAGAGTCAGAATCATCATCAGTTTCAGAAATTCTTATTTCTGACCTTTCTTCAAAAGTTCTCACATCAGAATCAGATTGAGACTTATCCCAATTCCAAACTTCGGATTCCTTCACAATAACGTCTCTGCTGAACTCAACTTTATTAGTTTCTGGACAATAAATCTTGTACGCACCCGTACTGTGGTACCCCACTAGTAACATTACTTTGTTTCTATCATCCAGCTTCTGTCTTCTAGCTTCTGGAACATGTTTGTAACAAACAGAACCAAACACCTTTAGATGACTAACACTTTGTTTTTCTCCCGTCCACTTCTGAATAGGAACTATTTCCTTGAGCTTCTTCGTTGGACATCTGTTGAGCACATATGCTGCGGTGGCAACAGCTTCTCCCCAGAAGTTCTGAGGAAGCTTCTTCTCCTTCAGCATGCTTCTCATCATATCAAGCAAAGTACGATTTCTTCTTTCAGCAAGACCATTGTGTTGAGGAGTGTAAGAAGCAGTAACCTCATGCTCAATTCCATTCTCCTCACAGAACTTCTAAAACTCTTTGGAGTTATACTCACCCCCACCATCGGTTCTGAGAATCTTTTGAGTCTGACCACTCTGATTCTGAACCTTCATTCAGAACTTCTTGAATTCAACAAACACCTCGTGTTTGAACTTAATAAGGGATACCCATATCATTCTCGTGAATTCATCAACAAATGACACGAAGTATTTATTCCCTCCGATCGATTCTACTGGAAATGGACCACACACATCAGAATGTACTACTCCCAAGGCATGTTTTGCTCTTGGAGCAACTTCTGACGCAAATGGCAATCTTGGTTGCTTTCCTTCCATGCACACTCTGCATGACTTCTCAGGCTTCTTAATTGTAGGAATTCCATGTACCAGCTTCTTCGAATTCAGATGTTATAAGCTTCTGAAATTCAGATGACCAAATCTTCTGTGCCACAACTCACTTTCTTTCACAACACTTGTTGCACTGAGACATTCAGAGTCAGAAGTTCTGACATTCACCTTGAATGTTCTATTCCTTCCTTGTTCTGACTCCATAATCAACTTCTGATTACAGTCATACAGCTTCAGAAGTTTGTCCTTCATGGTAACTGAAAAACCTTTCTCAATTAATTGTCCCACGCTCATCAGATTGCTCTTTATGCCAGGTACATACCACACTTTCTGAATCAATGCTGTTTTCCCATTATTCAGAACAACTCTGACATTTCTCATACCTTCAGCGTTAAGATATTTGTCATCAGCACATCTGATCTTTGTCCTCTTCTCAGAATCAAAATCAACCAGCCATTTCTTATTTCCAGTAAGATGATTTGAGCAGCCAGTGTCCATATACCACCAGTCTGTCAAATTCGTATCATCAGATTCAGAAGTCATCAGTAGCACAGATTCATCATCAGAACTTCTGGCTATATTTGCTTCTTCTGACTTCCTTTCTTTGTTTGACCAACAATCTCTAGCAAAGTGACCAAACTTCTTGCAACAGTAACATTGGATCTTCTTCTTGTCATACTTCTCTTTTCCCTTCTGAGCATTCTTTTGCCTATCAGAAGTTGAGGTTTCTGACCTCTGACCACCATCAGATCTTCTCTGCTTCTGATGCTTCTTATCAGAAACTGCTTTCAGAGCCTGCTGCTCTACTTCCCTTTCAGAAGTTCTCTCAGTCAGACGCAACTCTTGCGCTTCTAGACTGCTTTGCAGCTCTTCAATTCTCATGGTGCTCAGATCTTTAGAATGTTCTATTGCTACCACAATGTAATCAAACTGAGGAGTAAGGGATCTCAATACCTTCTCAATGATTACTTGTTCAGAAAGAGTTTCTCCACACGCCTTCATCTAATTAGTGATCAGAATCACTCTGGAGATATACTCAGAAACTTTCTCATTGTTCTTCATGTTGAGATTCTCATATTGCTTTCGCAGGGACTGAAGCTTCACCTTATTCACTGATGCGTCACCACCATAACATCTGACCAGTGTGTCCCACGCCGCCTTTGCCGTCGTTGAATCTGCAATCTTCTCAAACACATTCGCATCCACACACTGATAGATGTAGAACAATGCTTTCTGATCTTTCTTCCTTGTATCCTTCTGCGCGTTCTTCTGCTCCTTCGTCTCATCTGCTGCTACCGGAACATAACCTTCAGTGACAAGATCTAGAACATCTTGAGCACCGAACAGTACTCGCATCTGAATCATCCAATGATTCCAGTTTTTGCCATCAAATACTGGAAGTTTGGTGTTCATGCCGCCGCCGCCGTTCATCATCTTCAACCTTCAATCTTGTACAGTACACTCAGAACTTACCACACACAGTGTTTCCCAACCCACAAAATCATAAAAATTATGATTCTGATCAGAATTTCGTTCTAGATTCAACACAAATCAAGAACCAAAATTCAATCACACAGAAAAATCCTCACGTTTCACTCGTGTTTCCCGTGTTTTTCCCGTTGATCCTAACCGGAGCTCTAGATACCAATTGTTGGTGTACAAGGTGAATAATGGTGAAAAAGATGAAGAATATATTATAGAGAATGACGACTACAAGGATTACAAAAGGATTCTAAGAATACTCACTACCACTAGTCTATTTATAAGCTAAAACTAGGGCTACAAAAGCAGCAATAAAATACTAAAATACCCTCTAACAAACTTGGTCACCAAGTTTGTGAATATTAATTAAAATATAAATTATTTCTATTTCTAATATAGACTTGTCTATGTAGGCATAAAATATTGATGATGATTAATAGTGTTTGTTTGTCACAACAACCTGGATTTTGTTGACTGGTAGAAGGAAATTAATAAGGTATAAAGGACGGTATTTGTGAATTATAGGTTATGTGTGGATGATTGTGTGCGTTGTATGCCTCATTTTTATTCAGCTTGATTATGTTGTTTGTTGCTGAGTGCTAACTAGTAATATGGATCATAGGTTCTATATGTTTGCATTTTATCACATGATCAGTCTTTTTGAAATCTATTGTGCACTAATATGCTAGAGGGCTTGCTTGAATTAATTTATATGAACTTTCATAGTTGTTGTATGCAATGACTTTTTGAATTTGAATTCATGAATCACTTAGATGTATTGCCTTTCCACGTGAGGAGTGTTCAAAATCATTCATTAGTTAATGTGGTTTTTTTCTCTTTATTGATAAGATAGAGATTCCCGGTAGTGAAACCTGATATGATTCAATTTTTGATAAGAGGAAAGTAGGGCTAGTTTATTAGTGCCACCTGTCGGTTGTTTGCATTGAATTAGTTGTAGGATTTGGACTTGGAGAATGAAAACATTGAGATGTGGATAGTTTGATGCATTGTTCATGTTCTTTAAAGAAGAAATCATCTTACTAAAGTAGAAATCCCAGGAGTGAAGTCAATACAATTGCTCATTTTCTAGCACGAGCAGTCAGATGAAGACATGACCTCTCTTCTGCATTATATATATTTTAATAATATGAGGTGAATCACAACTTATGATCATGACATTTTAATGGTTCTGTTTAATGCCATTCATCCGTATATGTCAAATATTTTTGTGACTGTCAAAGTGTTTAAAGTTGAAAGGGAAATAAAACTTTCTTGCAATTCTATGTGAGTGCATATAGAAAGGTGACTTAAATATGTTTGATATTTGTGTAAAAAAATTAAGCTGTAATGCTTTAATTGGGAACTTTGTATCATGGTTTTAAATTGCGGGCCGCAACCGCAATTGCACCCGCAATATTGCGGATGCGGTTGTCTCCGCAACCGCATCGGACCGCAATTGCGGTGTGATTTGAAAATTACGCCTCTGGCCATGTTTGGAACCATATTAGATAATTTCAATCATATTTCTTAATGTATTTTCATCTAAAATCAAAATATTAGAATCCTAAAACTCAATTTAGTTATTATGTAATGAAAAAACTTAACATTAAGTGTTTTTCAACTTTGTATTTCAAACACCTCTTTATAAAAATTCACACCGCAACGGCCGCAATACGCATCGCAACACCCGCAATCGCAACACCCGCAACCGCAACCGCATCTGCAGTCGCAACCGCAATTTAAAACCATACTTTGTATATTAGTTGGTTGGTTATTAAGTGTCATACAAAGAATCTCAAGTTGTTTCTAGTGAATGACCTCTTCCTGTTGTAGATTAACACCTTGTTAACATAACTATATTTTTAGGCTACTAGCTTTAGCTTGATAAAGATTAATATATCTATGCAGATATGTGCTAATAAGATCTATTATTTGAGTTCTGTGCATGTGATGTCATGCAAATTATTATATTTTAACAGATGTCCGTTTGGACCATCCTCGTAGCGGTAAAGAAGTAAAGAGACATGAACTTGGGAAAATCCTAGTAATATTCATATAAAAGGGATCACATACGTGACATATCAAAGTGTATACAAAATTTCTTAAACTTTTTTATTTCTGAGTATATACAGGTACCACAACCACCAAATCAACTGCAATAAAGAAAAGGCCGACCTTCATATCGATGCCGACCAGAACTTGACCATCTTTCAGAAAAAACTCAATGTAGGAATGAACATATACCGATCACTATTATAAGCAACAAAATTTTCTGGCAATTTCTTACCACACCACCCAACCTTCTTAGGCACCATGCGCGCTGACGAAAATACCCCTGCGTTCCAGATGTGCAAATCCGGACGCACCATTTTTTAAAATTTTTCAGTTTTTTTCGGATGTGCACATCCGGAAGTAATTCGTAATTGCAAATCTGGAATAAATCCTGTTGCAGAACACCAAAATTCCAACAATGTTTCTCACATTCATAAAATAAAATCGGAATTACATTGAAAAAATCACCATGACATCGACATAAATTTACATATTACAAGATCAATAGCCCGGTGGACGCTTGCACATCTCTAAGATGTCATCGACCGTTCTTCAGATGTTGACGGTCGCCTCGAACTCGAGCGGGAATCGTTCTTCGTAGCCGAAAAAAGTTTGCCACATCGCTCTAACTTCCTCTTGATTCTTGAGCTCAACAAGGCTGTAAGTGGCGTTCCCTTCGTTATCAATGGAAGGTGAACGATACTGAAGCTTCATAACCTTCCGTTTGTCTCCGTAAGGTAGGAGATGTTTGATGTCGTCAATTATCTCGCCGATGGAGATGTCCCTCGTTAGCTTATACTTGCGACCGAGTGTTATGTCGTCGGTATAGGAGACAGTTGCAACATACCAATGGATATTGATATCATACAATTGAGACATTTAGTGTTTGTGTTTATATCAAATGAAACCCCTAATTTATAGAAAAGTTAGGGTAAAGTTATTTCTGCCTAAGTTTGTTCTGGATGTGCAGATCCGGACAAAGCCTACAAATACTAGTTCCGGATGTGCATATCCGGAAGTTGTCCGGATCTGCAAATCAGAATGTTTTACTGATACAATTTTAAAACATAATTGAACAGCTTATGCATCCACTTGGAATACTTGCATTGCAATAAAATTCATAAGTGTATTAAAAAGACATATGGATAAAAATACAATATATTTCACTTCAATAATGTACATTGTGTCGTATGATTATACAAAATAGTTAAAACAAAATTCTCGGTCTAAATCTATTGGAGCTAGAACTTTCGACTTTTCCGCATTTGATGCCTTTTCAATTGCGTGCAGTTTCTCGAATTCAAGCATCCTTTCGACAAAACTATCCGGCCAAGACTCGGCAATTGCGGTTGCATGTGTCGCCCATTGCGGAGATTTAGGTGGTATCGGGCATCCGGGTTTCAAGATAACTTGTATGAAATGTCTTGCTTTCGCAAGCCATCCGATACACATGATGCGATCATTTGGATTCGACGGAGGTGCGGTGTGGAGTGGAAAAAAGGTTTTCGAAAAACCGTATTACGTCAAGTCGATACACACCATATCGTAGGCGCATGCTATAAGATGACCCATCTCGGGGAAGCTCATCCATTTCGATACCGGTGTCGGACCATTCAACCACGGAACAAGTGACTCGTGAACCTTGTCGTACTTTTCTTGATTTTCATAGAGACGCAAGTATGCTTCTTTATGCGTCTCCAACTCTAGGATAAGTTGATGACGTACAAGTGCATGACCTTCCTCTCCTTTACCGAGTAGTTCCGACACGGCTCGGTAACCGCAATTGCCATCCCCTACAACATCGATTATACCGTCGATATGCTTGTGCATTAAAACCGAAATCTCATCAATAAAGGAAATCATACATGTAGTTGGAGTCGGAGTAGGAACTTGTGGAATCGGTGTCGGAGCCGGTTTGGAAATACGAGCTCCTTTCATGACACTTTGTAGAGACTTAGGAGTCGGAGAGTCCGAAAAGATTTGGTCAACGTGCTCATAATACAAAGGAGACCTAGTTGTTGAGTTATCATTTGGTGTAGACTTCAACTTCTTCGGAGCACCCTTTGTCTTAACCGTTTGAGACGACGGTATCATTGAGGTTATTTCGGGGAAGGCAATCTTCCTCAACTCTTCTTTGATATGTAGCTTCATATTGTCATCGGCCTTCGAAAATCTCTTTTGAATCGCTTCCAATTCGGCCAAAATAGATATATCCAGTTTATCTCCTTCCTTACAACCATCATCATCAAAACTAAATCTCATCCAATGAGGGCGAACTTCGTCTATTTGTATTGGCTCACCTAGATTCAACTTTTTAGCAATGGCACAAGCACAAGGAAGACCGTAGGTTTTCACAATAGTGCAACCACACTTTGCACTATCGGAACCTACCGTTTCGGCTCGGTTGGCCTCGTGAAAAATATAGCCCAACCCCGCCCGAGACATGTTGCCGATCAGTTGAGAGTAGAGGAATTTACCTCCGACATCAACCGACTTTACGAGCATGCCTGAAATTCAGTCTTTTCTTGCTCCCTTTGATTTGTTGCACCAAAAACTTGAACTTTTCGAGTGAGAAATGGGAGTGATGAAGTAGCATTTTTTGAGTTGGTGAGAGTGAGTGTGGTAGGAGAAATGTTGAGAATGGGAATGAGGGAGTGATCATGCAGCTTCAAATATATCACCTTTTCTTCCAGATATACAAATCCGGAGGTCTTCCGGATATGCACATCAGGAACAACTTTTTATTTTTTAAGGATACGGTGCGTCCGGATGTGCACATCCGGAATCAAGGGGCAAAAAAATAATTTCACGTGGTGCCTAAGAAACTTGTGTGGTGCATTAAAAAATGCTCAACATTTTTAGATTTATCAAATAATATATTATCTAATATATTATTTATTTAATGAACCTAAAAATGTTTTTGTTGTTATAATTGTCACCAGAAGGTGTAAATAAAATTTTTTATGTTTAGTTAGTTAATTAAATTCATTTAACATGAAATACAAAAATTTAATTTGTGTGAATCTATTATAATATATTAAAACTATCCTCACACTATTTTATTCACAAATCATTTACTTACTCGCCACATCACTAAAAACGTGATGTGGCATTCTTCTAAGCACAAAATTTCAAAACTTCTTCTATTTAATTAAAAAAAATGTAACGTGTCATTTATAATATATATTTTTTTATTAAACCACTTCTATTTTAAATATTTCATGATTTATTTCCTTCGATTCCTCTAGCTAAAAATCATATATATACTTATTGATATATTTTTATTGTTTCTCCATTTCATATATAATATATAATGTTATATACTTATAGGAATTGTACATCCACACCATAACTTAATTCCTATAAAAATGAAAACAATGTTTGACCTCTTAAAAAAATGATAACATTGTCACTACTTAAATCACTCACACAAGTAGATAATCGATTTCGTAACCACGATTATAAAGATACATTTATTATATTTTTCTTTGACTAATCATAATTTTTTTTGTATCTATATTTTTTTTTGTCTATATTAATATTTGACTAAAAAATACATTATATAATATTATATTCCATAAAAAATTGTGCATAAAATAGTTTTATAAAAAAACATTCGCTTGTATAAGTTTGAAAGCTTCAATATACTTTTTAAATTGTAATTCTTGTCTATAATTGTGTTTATATGTGGTAAAATTTTACTTTAAATATTAAATCTCATTATAATTCTAAAATAATTATCAAACAGTTCTTTCAAACTAAACTTATAATTTTCAAGTACAAAGATTTAAAATTGTTTCTAATATATTATTTTAAATTAATATTGCAGATACATATTACAAAATTAAATCATATATCTCCAGCTATAGTCTATAATTCATAATATAACAATGTCCTATAATGTATTATTAAATTATAAATAATTGAAATTGAAAGGGTAATTCAATTGAGTTAAATCAATTGTAAATGTTGAAAGAATATTTGCAGATACATATTATGAAATTTTTGGTGGTTCACCGTCGAAGAATAGTCGTAGGTGACTGCGAGGACGATAACACCAAAGTAGTATATATCCTGGTGCACTCTCTTTCCCCCTCTCTCTCTATCGTTTAGTATTGTATGCTTGGGTTAGCTATTTAGTTTAATCGCGTTCATTGTTTTGATTTGCAAAAGTTTAGGTTTGATTAGAACTATTCTTCGAAAGGATCTTGTTAAATGATTATTGTGTGAGAATTGAAATTGGAGTTGCTTTCAAATTGAAGAATAGTTATAGTCTTTAAACATCTAGTTGAAACTTTAAGCATTAGTCATTACATTGTCTTTTACCTCATTACAAACCTTTGGTGTATGTATAGCATAAATCATCATCCAATATCATAAAATCTTTTCAAAACAAGTTTTCACCATACCTGTTTCTGCTTGCGTAATGTGTTTATTTGAATCGAAAAGAAGCGGTTTTAATTGTCTATTCAACCCCCTTCTAGAAAAATTACTCCATATTCAAACCAACAATTGGCATCAAAATCTGGTACTTTTAATAAGGTTAAACAACCACAAAAGTTATTGAATATGGCGCAAATTGATCCGAAGAAAGCGTATAATAGAACCCCGATTTTCACTAGTGAAAACCATGCCTATTGAAAGGATTGCATGCACGTACACCTTATGTTCGTAGATATAAATATTGGTTAGCCATCGAAGACGAACCTTTTGTTCCTCAAAAGATCGTGGATGGTGTATCAGTTGTAAAATCAACTATGGATTGGAATGAGGCTGAAACGAAAAAGGCGTCTTATGATTTGAAGGCGAGAAATATACTCATCTCATCATTGAGCATAATTGTATATTTTTTTATATCACATTGTAAGATGGCTCAGACAATGTGGAATTGTCTTCGAGTTCTCTATGAGGGAACCGAAGACGTTAAGCAATCTAAGATCGATACTCTAATAGAGGAATTTGAACTGTCCTGCATGCAACCCGGTGAAACCGTGACCTCCATGCAGATGAGAATTTCCCATATAATCAATAAACTTGGGAATTTGGGTAAGACAATTTCAAATAAAGATTGAGATAATAAGATTTTGAGGTCTATGTGCATGGAATGACAGCCAAAAGTCACGACTATCAAAGAATCTTATAACCTAAAGACCTTAGAAATGTCGACCCTATTTGCTAAGCTCATCGAACATGAGCATGAATTGAAGAGACTTGAAACGAGCGAAAGTAACACGAAGCACAAGGATAAAAATAAAAAAAGAAAAGAATAACATCTTCCGAATGGCATCCACTTACGAGGTCTCCATTTATGTTATATGTATGGCATTTTTTTTAAAATAAAATTATTTTATATATATGACTTAGAAAATTAGTGTATGCTTGAACTAATAATTCTTGTTAGGAGTGGACAAACAATCGAGCTCGGTCTGTGATAGACTTAAAATCTAAACATAATGAAAACCACGGTTATACAATCTAGATATAATCTCGTTTGTTCATGCTTTGATTTTCTCGGATTTCGGTTTTAACGGGGAAATTGAGAAAGAGGAAATTTCTAATTTTCCAGCGCCATAAGTTGTCCTCCCAACACCCTATCTCACTTACAGTACAGAATTTTCAGTTAGTGCCTTCATACAGACGGGGAAAAGACATCCTAAAAGGCTTATTAGCCAGCCACTGCACACACCAAAAGGACACCGAACTGCCCTGACCAATGTGAGAAAATAAATTATCGTAGAAATTCCCTTGGTCTGTGGGCAAAGCAAATAGCACAAGGTCCCGAAACCAAAGCGAATTCGTATCAGTTCTGGCAGCAGGTTGTTGAATCTGAAATTTCTTCGCAAGAATACCGTACCTGGCTTTCAGCATAGGTCTCCATTATTCACAACCTACGAGTCAGAATTTCCAAACCCACTTAGCTAAAAGAGACAAATTGAGTTGGCCAACATGTTTGATTCTGAGGTCACTGCAATTCTTCGATTTACAAACGTCATTCCAGTTTACCCAGGCAATATAATTTCTACTCAAGGAACCAGTCCAAAGAAATTTCCTTTCGATAGAAATAATTTATTTCTCAACAATAGACGGAATCTTGAAAAAACAATAAATGGTAGATAGAGGTTAACCACAACAGAATTAATTAAAGTAACCCTCCCCCTAATCGATAGATTCCGGTCAATCTAAGACGATAATCTAGCCCTGTGTTATAAGTGCTTTTATAGTAAAATCAAAACCCTTATGTAATTAAAGAAACCGAAGGAATATATCAAGTAATTTACAAATAAAAAATTAAATAAAAAGAAAGAAAGACATCATTTTTACAGAAATAACACTTAGACTACTTTCGTTGGGATTTGAAGCATGTCTTGTATTACTTTTCCTCTCGATTATATTTAATATCCCAGTGAACAGTTGGTATTTTTATAAAATAAATTATAGTGCTCTCTGAAATTATACCTCGATTTTTTGTTGGGTGAAGTAAAAGCGTTGTCATGAAATAAATTATTTGTACCAGTGTCTTTGCTTCGTGAAAAATATCCACTGAATTGAGACCAAATTCCCACCTCGAAGCACCATCATACCCAAACAACTAAATCTGTAGCTTCTCAGTTCTCATGTCTTGGTTAAATAAGAATTTAAGTCCCACTTATGTAACACCCTTCTACCCCACAAAATACTCGCGAATAAAATAACTAATTAAAAATAAATAAATCAAAGTACTTTACCACAAAGGTGCCACATTTCGTCAAAAACATCCAAATAACATCCAGATTCGTAACACAGGTTCTACCATCAATACAATTTCAAAATTAAGACTACATTTGCAACGGAAAAATCTTAATACCAAGTAATTAAAATCCAAACGAAGAAATAGTAAAATCACATTGACACCATGTCAAAAAAATACTAGAACTTAAAATTCCCACTTGAGGACGTCCCGACCCGATGTTACATATCAGAGTAAGACACCTTCTAAGTTCAACGGAAAATGAAACTAAACACTCCACAAGCTAAACCTTCACGTGCCAAGAAAGCTAATCCTGATCACCTGCACATTACCGACGTGGAGGCAACAATTCTAAGCAGACAGTGTGAGTAATCACAAATCATTATACGGGATATAAAGAAAAAGATAAACAGGTACAATAGTATCAACCAAATAAGCATCAATAAGTCTTCATCATCATACTTCATTTAGAATCACATCATCAATAACATCATTTATCACAACTATGTAGTGCCACAGAGTATGAAATACAACAACATAGACTCATGCATGTGGTACCAATTCATTCGATGGACACTGGGTCATCACCCTCCAAAGATCCCCACTATAGGAAAAATTCCCCCTACGGAACCGGAGAACGTCATAAACATTTCAATCCACACAATGGGATGGAAACCAACACTGGACCGAAGTCCTAACCTCATCGTTGGACCGAAGTTCTAAATATGCTATGAATGCATAATGCAAAACGTCATAATAACCACCATCATGAGATCGTCAAAATTGCATCATCATTCTTGAGGATCCGTCAAAACATCATATTTCATCATATTACTTCACAGATCATCATGTTATAATCATTAATACACAATGCAACAACTACCACACGACACAAGGTCGACAAAGAAACAGTGCAACACGCCGAAGAAAATGAAATAAAAAAAACATCTGTTCCTGCTCGCCTGATGTTCGCCCCGCGAAGCAGTTCATTAGTCTGGGTTTCGCCCGGTAAAGCAGGGGCGAAAGCCATCCCCCATACAAATTCCAGTAGCACCTATTTCACCCTCTTTTCGCCTCTACTTTCGCCTGGCGAGGTTAAGGCAAAATGCTTCGTCTGGCTTCATATTTTCACCATATTCCAAAAATCCCGTAAAACCCCAACTACCTACATATCTCTAACCTTATATCAATTATGATGACAAGAGATACTCCATACCTTAGAATTCTCAGCAAATGACTTCTTTCTTTGCGTTCTACTGATGATCTCCTTGGTTCTCTGTGCCATTGCTCTCTCTTCACAGTTTCTTCAAACTTTTCACGATCGTAAAAGTGAACTTCTCCACTCCCTCGTTTCCTTTTGTCACTATTACCCGTTGGACTTTTATTATGATTTTCCCATCTTACCCTCACTTATTCCCTTACAAGAGACCACTTTGCCCTTAGTGTTCCACTCCTTTTATTTTAATTAATAATAATAATCTAAATAATATCATTCACATTAAAATAAAATTCCTTTTAATAATAAAATTCCTTTTATTTTATTATGGTTCCACTCCTATTATTATTACACTAAAATAAAATTCCAATTTCATCACTTATTTCCTAAACACTCTAATTATTCCCTTAACTCATCAATATCACACAGCATATCATACAAATACACCATGCGTCATAATATTTCGCCAAAATTCACCGAATATCACTCACAATTATAATAAATCAATTAAATAAATATTATAATTATTTTGGGGTATTACACTTTATATATAAAGTTGATATGCTCCGATCTCCGATTTTGTATTTAAACCACAAGAGTGGATATTAATAGAACGTCGAGGGAAATTAGAAACCTTGTAGTGCCTAGTGGTTCTTAAGATATGGAACTCCACTCAGATTTAGTAACGTCACTCCAATAATATTGTTGTTTTCAGATATATTGTAAAAGCTGGAGGATTTGCTCGAAAACCTAAAGGTTGAATGTATGTTGTGGTTTCTGATGGATGTATTCCGTTGTGTTCTTCTGATTAGATTAGAGGATTTCTTAATACACCACCCAAGTTTCTTAGGCACCACGTGAAATTTCATTTTTGCCCCCAGATTCCGGATTTGCACATCCGGACGCACCAAATTTTTAAAAAACACTGATATGTTCCGGATGTGCACATCCGGAAGAATTCCTGATTTGCAAATCCGGAAAAAATCAAAAGAATTCCATAAAATCATTTACTTCTAAATATAATAAAATCCAATATAATTAAAATTAATATCATTTTTTTCAATATAATTAAATCCAATATAATTAAAATTTATATTAATTAAAATTAATATGATATTTCATATGATTAATTTTTTTCAATATAATTAATATGATTAATATGGTATTTAATTTTAAATGATTTTTTTATATTGAAAAAATTAATTTAATTATATTGGATTTAAAATTATATGGTATTTACTTCTAAAATTGAATTTAATTATATTGGTATTTAAAATTATATGGTATTTACTTCTAAATTATATGGTATTTACTTCTAAATTATAATTAAAATTATATGGTATTTACTTCTAAAATTAATTTAATTATATTAAATTTAATTATATTGAAAAAAATCATATTAATTTTAATAATATTAATTTTAATTATATTGGATTTAATTAAATTGGATTTAATTATATTAAAAAAATCATATTAAGTTTAATTATGTCGGATTTTAATTATATTGGATTTAATTATATTTAGAAGTAAATGATTTAATGGAATTCTTTTGATTTTTTCCGGATTTGCAGATCAGAAATTCTTCCGGATGTGTACATCCGGAAAAACTAAAAATTTTTAGAGAAAGGGAGCGTCCGGATGTGCACATCCGGAAATTGACGGCAAAAACAGAAATTCAGATGGTGCCTAAGAAACATGAGTGGTGTGATAAGAAACTCTCTTAGATTATCACAGACATATGATGTATAATTCTTATATACCATGTATTTGAGTAACTTGGTGTTATTTATATGATATTTTTTCAGTACCAAAATTTTAATGATTTACATAATATTATTTTAGATAGAATTATGTGAGGTGTTACAATTAATGTCAATATTTCATACGAATCTGTGACAAAATTCATAAAAATTTAAACAAAACACTTATTTTATATTATATACAAAATATGTGTCAAAGTTTCATATCGCTTTCAGATATATTTAATAAAAAATATCATTACAGGTTTTGTGTAAAACATGTCTCAATACTTCATACGGATTTGAGACGGAGCTTATAAAATAAATAAATTTTTTTAAGGTTAAATAAGTTTTAGGTCTCTCTAAATATAGGAATTTTTAATTTTAGTCCCTAAAAAATTTTCTTTTAAGAATTGGTCCCTACAAGATTTTCCGTCTCAATGAATAGTCCCTGACGTCAAATGGGAGTAACGGCTGCTGATGTGGCTGCGCCACGTGGCAATTTCTTGCATTTTGTATTTTTTATATTCATAAATCCAGAATTCGTAACTAATTTGTAGCTAATTCGAAACCAATTTCTAGTTAATTCTAAAAATTGAGACTTTCTAAACTCAGTATTCATAGCTAATTCGTAGCTAATTCGAAACAAATTCCTAACTAAAAGTAACTAACTTATTTTTCTAACTAAAACTAGCTAACTTTCTTTTCAAAATACTCTTATAATAATAATTATTATAATTAATCTTTACTTTATAACCAAACAATTCAACCACTTCTCTTCTTGTTATATAAACACACCAACTCTTTAAACTTAACATAAACACAACTCACACTACTACAACCTTAATTACCATCTCATAACTAATTTAAATTTATCATCTCCTTTTCAACTTACATTTCAAAACACTCACTTTATTTCTTCGTTCTCAGTCAAAATGACACACATTTCATTGACCATCATCACTACAAAGAGCATTAACAAGTCATACAATGAAAATGGATGGTTTTGTTATGCATATAAAACTTGCGTTGATGAAGATTATAACAAGGGGGATGGAGATTCCAAATTAAATGCATACATAGACGGTGATGATGACGATGATGGTGGTTATGACTATGCTCCAGCTGCATAAATTATTAGGTGTTAACTTTATACAAGATTATGTTACTATCTCATATGCTTGCATGAGCTCCAACCGTCGTGGTGGTGTCTATCTTTTTTAATTCTTTTGACCCTCCATATTTTAAGAGAAAATTAACTTTTAAAATCTAAAATTAAAAAATTATTTTAGTCATAAATTAAATTTGGATTCTCTAAAGTGATTCGTTTTTTTAAGTGTATATTTGAGTCCAATCTTGTAACATTGTGTTATTATTATATTAGATACAATGAAACAAGAGTATATAATATATTACAAGAATTCCTTAATCTCACTGTTGCGATTTCCCGGGACCCGCCCTTTCCTTTCACATGGTGAAGAGATAGCATTAAAATCTCCCCCAATGCACCAAGCGCCATCCCCATAACGAGTTTTCAACTCCAACAAAGTCCTCCATAGATCTCTTTTGGCCTCCATCTCGCACGGAGAATAGACATTAACAATATAATAGAGATTGTCCTTCCACTTGACTTTAACTCCTAAATAACCGACCCCTTTGAAGCTACAAATCACTTCCACATTATTCTTCCATAAAATCAATAATCCACCAGACATACCCGTCGAACTCGAAAAAGACCACCCTATATCCTCTTTAGACCAGAAACTCTTTGCCATCTTTTCCGACACAGAAAACATTTTAGATTCCTGTATAAGAAACACGTCCGCATTACCCTTCTTAATCACATGGCTGATTCTTTTCCTCTTAATCATACTGCCTCCCCCTCTGATATTTAATGTTCCGATAATCATTTCCACATTGTTGAATTCGCCTTCCCTTTTAACATTCTTTTCTTATCTATTTTTTCCATCCTATCGATCTTACTTTTGTAATCCCTGTTGTTGTCTTCGTCGGATACCCCAAGTTTTGATAGTGCCTCCCATAACTTTCCACCCACATTAGAATCCAAGTTTTCCCACAAACGTATATTGCATATGAGGATATCTGAGTTTGCTGAGTTATCCCCATAAGCATTCGTAGAGAGAGAGTTATCTTTTTCCTTGTTAGACAGAAAACTGTTTGATGGCGCCTTTCCCTTGAAACCGTCTGCACTTTCTGTTAAAGAAGAGGAACAGAAAATAGTTCTCTTTTTACTCCTCCCAGCAGGTTTTCGATTATATCTACCTTTTTGAATGAGTCCTATTAACCCTCCGGTCCCACCCAACCTTCTGACTTGTAAAGACAAGAAGTTTACTTGGTATAGTGGAGATGGTACCAAGATGAGCAGGTTAGATCGTTTTCTTATCTCTTTCGATATCATTAGTAAGTGGGGAGTGGTGGGGCAACTCATTGGAACGCGAGACCTCTCGGACCATTGTCTGGTTTGGTTAATGGTTAATTCGTCGGATTGGGGGCCGAAACCTTTTAAGTTCAACAACGAATGGTTTAGTGGTAAACATTTCATTCCCTTTGTAGAGAAAGAGTGGAAAGAGTTTTATGTAGAAGGAAGGAGAGATTTTGTTTTGAATGAGAAATTGTGGTTATTAAAAGGGAGTCTTAGGAGGTGGAATGAGGAGGTCTTCGGTAAATATGACTTGGAGATTGAGGATTGTGTTAAGGAGATTAATGAAGGGGATGAGGAGGTTGAGTTAGCTAGCGGTGTCGTCTCGGATGATTTATTAATCAATCGCAAGAAGGCTACTAGTCGTTTTTGGTTGAATCTCCGAATTAAGGAAAATATGATCATTCAAAATTCTAGACTCAAGTGGGCTAATGATGGAGATAACAATAGTCATTTTTTCCATAGTATTATGAAAGATAGAAGGAGACGTAATTTCATAGGTGGTCTTAATACGGATAAAGGAGTTTTAGATTCGGTTGAAGATGTCAAGGAGGAAGTGAGAAGTCATTTTGCTAGGAAGTTCTTGGATAATGATTTGCAAAGGCCTCTTTTGGAGGGAATACCTTTTAAATCTATTTCCATGGGCGAGAGGGAGTCGCTTGAGAAACCTTTCACGGAGGAAGAGATCAAGGTAGCGGTGTGGGGGTGTGATGGCTCTAAAAGTCTGGGGCCGGATGGTTACTCCTTTTTGTTCATCAAGAAATGTTGGTATTTTATTAAAGAGGACTTTTTTCGGTTTTTTTAAAATTTTCATCGTGGGGCTGTTTTATCGAAAGCTATAACTTCATCATTCTTGACTTTGATCCCTAAGAAAGAGCATCTGTTGGATTTGGACGATTATAGACCCATATGTTTGGTGGGTTGTTTGTACAAGATTTTGGCAAAGCTTTTGGCGGCAAGGCTCAAGATGGTGTTGAAATCTATTATTTCTAATTGTCAAAGTGCTTTTGTGCCCGGGAGACAATTGCTTGACGGAGTTTTGGTGGCGAATGAATTGGTAGATTTTGCGGTTAAGGAGAAGAAGGAAGTTACCTTTTTCAAGGTTGATTTTGAGAAGGCTTACGATAAAGTTAGTTGGGGTTTTCTTAGGTACATGATGAAGAGAATGGGGTTTGGCGATCTTTGGTTACGTTGGATGGAGGCAACAATCTTCACTAGCAAGATGTCTGTTTTGGTTAACGGGAGTCCTACTAAGGAGTTTGTGGTGGGAAGGGGGTTAAGACAAGGAGACCCACTATCTCCTTTTCTTTTTGTTATGGTGGCGGAAGGTCTCACGGGGTTGGTAAAGAGATCGGTATTGTTAGGGGATTTCATGGGTTTTAACATTAAAGGTGGTTGCTTCATTGATATCCTTCAATTCGCAGATGACACTCTTTTGGTTGGGGATTGAAGTTGGAGGCACTTGTGGGCAATCAAAACGGTCTTGAGAGGTTTCGAATTAGTTTCGGGTCTTGGTATTAATTTCCATAAGAGTAAGCTCATTGGAATCAATACTACGCCTAACTATTTGGAGGTGGCGGCTTTCTTCTTATCTTGTAGAACGGAACGGAAGGAATTTACTTTTCTTGGCATACCTATAGGGTCTAACCCTAGGCGGGTTTCCACTTGGACTACGTTGGTAGCGAAATTAGAGGGGAGGTTGACGAATTGGCATAACCATTTTTTGAGTATGGGGGGGAGAATTACCCTATTGAAGTCCGTTCTCTCTAGTCTTCCAATTTTTCAACTTTCCTTTTATTTGGCTCCGGTAAAAATTTGCAATCTTATCACTAAGATCTAAAACGGATTCCTTTGGGGATGCTCGAATTCTAAGAACCGGATACATTGGATTAATTGGAATTCCTTATGCTTGCCGGTTGAAAAGGGGGGGTTAAATTTGAAGAGAATCAAGGATTTTAATTATGCTTTACTTAGTAAGTGGAGGTGGAGAATTAGTAAAGGATCCGACGATCTTTGGTTTAAAGTTTTAATTTCTCGATATGGTGACATTCGATTGTTCATTTCAGGTGGTGAATATTCTCGCCACAGTTGGAGTTCGTGCTCCTCGTGGTGGTTGGACATTCTTTCTCTCCCGGGAAAGTACCCGGAAGATATTTTCATGAATAATTGTTATTTTCAGGTCGGAAACGGCTACACTGTTTCGTTTTGGAATGCAAATTGGACTGGGTCAGGGTGTTTAAAACAAAGATTTTCGAAGGTGTATTCTTTAACGTGCTTAAAGGACGTGGCTGTGGCGGGAATGGGAGGTTGGATCAACGGAGAGTGGCATTGGGGAGATTTCGGAACACCTCAGTTGGCTCTCTTGGGGGGCGGCTTAGCTGCTTCTTCGCAGACTGTTCCTTCTGGTTCGTTGCAGAATTCTGCCATTAACTCTCAAGTGGATACGAATTATGTTCGTTCTGTTAGTGCAGGTTCAGTTTCTGCTAGGTGTAACGCCTCAGTTTTGATCGTTTTATTTAATCGAGTCGATTAAATTATTTTGAGTATTATATTAATTTTATTTATGACTTTGGTGTGATAATATGTTGTTTTGCATTGTTATTATATTTTATCGCGTTTTAAGAGCGTTTGCGGGATAATTAAGAGTGAGGGTATTTTAGTCTTTTCCTAATTATTTACTAAGTTAGAAAAGAAAGAAAATGGAAATATAAGGGAAAGAGAGAAAATAGAGAGAAAGAAATAGAAAGAAGGACAAAGAAGAGAAGGGAAGAAGAGAGAAAAGAGGAAAAGCTTGGAAATCAAAGAAAACAACTTCTAGAATCGATTTAATCGGGTAAGGGTTTGAAACTCGATTATTCTATACATGTGTGTGATTATGTATGACTGTTGTGGTTGAAAAATTGTGTTTGGTAGAGTTTTGAGTTATATGTGAGTTTTAGGTCGATTTGTGGAATCGGTGTTTTTAACGGTTAAAAATCGATAAAAATGTGTTTAGAATGATCTCTCTATGTGTATGATCCATAACTATGCTTGGTTTTGCTGTTGGGAATGATCAAAGGTGGGAAAAATGAGAAATGGGGGTTTTTGATGAAGAAGCCACGCTGCTGGGCATGGCTGTCTGGTGTGAATCGCCGGGCGAAATGCCCAGAGCGCGGGGCGACGCGTGATTTTGGCCCCTGCGTCGCCGGGAGAAATTGAGAGGCGAGAGGGTGTCATGCTACTGGTTTTGTTCACGTTTTTGGGGTTTTCCTTCGCCCCTACTTCGCCGGGCGAAGTGAAGGCGAAATTGAAGTTTCAACGGGCGAAATGTTCCCGTCGCCGGGCGCTTTTGTTTTTTTTAAGTAATTTTCTTTTCTTCTAAAATTCATAACTCTCGAACCGTAATTCCGATTTAAGCGTTATTTATATCATTGGAAAGCTTATTAAATGATTCTTGCGTGTGATGATGGTTTGAGTTGGTTGGCCGATTAAATAAGTCGAAAAATCGGGAATAGTGTTGGTTTGTCGACTTTTGTCGTTGTAAGTGTGCGTAATTGATGTGTATCGTGCCTAGTGCTGTAGTATGATGGAAATGCATGTGTTTAAATGGTGTTGTGATGATTTGTGTCCGTATGGTAATTATATGCATTGTTTTGGACATAAGTGCAAAGTGAGATTTTGTTGATGAAAGTAATGCATTTGTGTGTGCATGCTAAATGTCATGAGTCATTGTATGCCAAGCATCATGATATGCATTGTTGTCGCGTCCTGAGTGACGGCGGTTCCAGATGGAATCTGCTATAACATCGTGAGCCTCGAAAATATGAGGTAAGAATAGCCTGAGGACCTAAAGCGATTGTTATAGTCGGTCGCTTCCTGAGTGACGGCGGTTCCGGAGGGAATCTGCTATAACATTGTGAGCCTCGAAAATATGAGGTAAGAATAGCCTGAGGACCTAAAGCGATGGTTATAGACGATCGTGTGCTCGCATGTGGGATGTGAGCGATCCATAAACACCGTGTGCCCGTGTGTGTGGTGTGAGCGGTGGGTGAACATCGTAGGCCCGACGGGGAGTTACAGTGATGAAACGAGCGATGGTTCTGCAGAGTTCCTGAGTGAACTAGTATTGTGATTTGATGGAGTCGGTACCGCATGTGCATTTGCATAGAGTCATCGTGTCGGTCTCTTTGCATCTGCATGAGTTATGATTGCATTGGTTACATGTGGAAAATCATGATTTAGTTGATTATGTGCGAGACATTGTGATATGCAATTGTGATAAATGTATTGGGCATGATTAACATGCAATTGGAGATGGATTAATTGTGTGATTGAGCTCGGAATAGCAATTGTGAATTGTCGTGCATGCGTGTTAAATACATTGAATTATGAATGATATGTTTTGTGTATAAACATATGCATGATGTGGGAATAGGTGATTATGTGAATATAATCGGTATATGCTTTATGTGTTGGTATTTGATAATTGTGTTGAGAATACTTGTTATGTGTATTTTTATGTTGATATATATAATTATATGCATTTATATTATGGTTGTTTATCTCACCCTTCTGCTATTTTATAATGCTCTATGAGGCATTGCAGATTAGTGTTGGAGGTCTTTTTGTGAATCTTATGTCTTCACTCTTTTGTCGGTCGGCTCTGATATGTGACACCGGGTAGTTAGGGAGGTCGTTTGCGATTATTGCGTATTATGAATATGTATATTTTTTATTGTACATGTATGACAAACTTCTTTTATATTTATGATAATCAGTTTTAGATTTTCCACTTTTATTCTAAAATCTGATGGAAATGTGGGTGTAAGGAACTGAGTTCCTCTGTTGATTGCTACCCCACTGTTGCATATCTTTATGAGCAGGTGTTGTATGTTTTGTTTCAATATAATGTGATTCTCCATGTCTATGTTGTAACACCCCCTTTCTATACCCCCAAATAATCAAATAATCATTTAGGCACATATTAAAAATTTCGTCAGAGTATAATTATAACATAGTATAAAAGAGGTATGTCACATTATACATTCAATTATAACATACAACACCTGCTCAACCATTGATATGCAACAGTGAGGTAACTTTGCAACAGAGGAACTTAGTCCTTACACCCACATTTCAATATTTAGAATAAAAGCGGAAAATCTAAACATTGAATAACAACAAACATATATACATATACATATATACATCATCAAGTATTATCCGCCAACATCATTCATGTTTACATAAACATACACCAACAAGATACATGCACAAATGTATCACAAAAGAACCATAGCCATCCTAGCTACCCGGTGCTACATATCAGAGCCGACCGACCAAAAGAATGAAGACACGCTCCACAAAAAAACCACCAGCATACCTACTCTGCAATGCCTCATAGAGCATTATAAAACAGCAGAAGGATGAGAAATATTATCATAATAACAATGCATAAAATTATATATACTAGCATAAAAATACACATATCCCACATTCTCACCACAATTCATCACAACTCACTCATATACGTCTCAATGTATATATATATTCACAACCAAGCATATCCATCATGTATACTTTCACAATTCTTATCATTCCACATAAACATACAAATATATGTTTATTCATCGATGCACCATTATAAAGATGATAAATGCAAATCATAGAGACCGACTCACGACTCTATGCAAATGCAATGCGGTATCGACTCAATCATCTCAAGTTCACTCAGGAACTCTGCTGGAACCATCGCTCGTTACATCACTTTAACTCCCCGTCGGGCCTACGATGTTCACCCATTGCTCACACCCCACATGGGCACACAATGTTTATGGATCGCTCACACCCCACACGGGCACACGACCCGATCGCTCACACCCCACATGGGCACACGATCGTCTATAATCATCGCTCACACCCCACATGGGCACACGACGTTATAGCAGATTCCCTCTGGAACCAATCCGTCGCTCACACCCCACACGGGCACACGACGTTACAACGGATTCTCATCAGAATCCCTCAACACAAGAATGTACATCATTATGCTTCACATACAAAATTACTCAAGACATTCTTGAAATGCATACATATTCACAATATATTCATGCATTCATCTCATACAATCACATACAATTTATATGCATTCACATCAATGCACTATTGTATGGTTTACATCAAAACGCACATTCAAAACGGTAAAAGTCGCTAAATAACACTATTCCTGACTTTTCCGACTTATTTAATCGGGTAACAATCTCCAAATCATCATAATCATATAGTACAGCTCAATAGCTTCACAATGATACCAAGAATGTAAAAATCGGATAATCGGAACAAAAGTTACGGACGAAAACGAAAACGGCATTTTGAAAAATCCCATGTTTACATTCCTCCTGTCCATACGCGTATCACTATTCTCATACGCGTACTGCTCTGATTTCTCGCCATTCCCATACGCGTATTGCCAATGCCCATACGCGTATGGGCAAAACCATTTTCCTTCACAAATTCACGTTTTCAAAAATCATACGCGTACGCCCAATGGCCATACGCGTATCACCAGAGGGCCGGGAAAAGCCACATTCCATACGCGTATTGACCCAAAAATAGGCCAATGATACGCGTAACGCCTGGCTCATACGCGTATGGGCATGCCCCTTACGCGTATGGCCAGGGGAAACCCAAAAAAATTCTGCAGAACTGAGTTCTGCGTTTTCCACCCCAAAATCCTCCAATTCGTCATCCAAATCTCAGAAAAACAACAATTTGAAGTGTAACAATACATATCAAACATGTATAGACAACCAAGATCACAAACAACAAGAGTTTTAACACATTTGGATCAATTTCTAATCAATTTCTCAAAAATGGTTTATACCCAAAACTCATAAAAATCAACAACAACAACAACATAATCATACATAATCATATGCATTGATAAGATAACAAGATTTCACACCCTTACCCAGATTTCAAGCTTACTAGTTGATTGTTCTTGATGATTTCCTAGTTCCCCAAGTTTTTCTTCTCTTTCTCTTCTTCCTCTTTCTTTCTCTCCTCTTTCTTTCTATCTTTCTTTTTCCTTACTATTTCTATTTCTATTTCTATTCTCTTTTTCTTTCTTTTCTATTTTCCACTCAAATACAATTAATTCATTTTCTCCCAAAATTCTACACTTAATCATTTTTCCAACAATTTTTACTAAATTTCTAACTTACTAATAATTGAGAAATGTCTAAAATATCCTCCATTCTAATTTCCCCGAAAACTCTCAAAACGGTCAAATATCATAACACATCAACATAGCATATTACCATACCAATTCCACAAATAAAATAATTCATCACTCAATTTAAATAAAAGACTCAAAAAAATGGGAATAATTGGAATCGGGGCGTTACAACTCTCCCCTACTTTAGAAATTTTCGTCCTCAAAAATATTACCTGATTCAAACAACTCCGGATACGACTCTCGCATCCTACTTTCTAGCTCCCAACTCATATCGCCTTCCGCAGCGCCTCCCCACGCTACTTTCACAAGTGCAATATCATTGCCTCTTAGCTTCTTAACTTCACGGTCCAAAATCCTAATCGGTAAAGTTTCAACCGTAAGGTTATCTCTCACTTCAACCTCGTCCATAGGAATAACATGTGATGGATCCGGAACATACTTCCGAAGTTGCGAAACATGGAAAACGTCATGCAAATTTGAAAGATTCGGAGGCAACGCCACACGGTAAGCCACAACGCCAACTCGTGCAGAAATCTGATACGGACCAATAAAACGGGAAGTCAACTTCTTCGATTTCAAAGCACGACCCACACCCGTAACCGACGTAACTCTAAAAAACACATGGTCGCCTTCTTGAAACTCAAGATCTTTTCTTCTCTTGTCATGATAGCTCTTTTGTCTACTTTGAGAAGCTTTCATCTTTTCACGAATAAACTTCACTTTCTCCGTCGTTTGTTGTACCATCTCCGGTCCAACTATTGTCCTCTCACCGGTTTCATGCCAACACAAAGGTGTTCGACATCTCCGACCATATAAAGCCTCAAATGGTGCCATACTTATACTTGAATGAAAACTATTATTGTAGGTGAACTCGACCAATGCCAAATAACTATCCCAAGCACCACCTTGCTCGAGCACACAAGCACGCAACAAATCCTCCAACGATTGAATTGTCCTCTCGGTTTGACCATCTGTTTGCGGATGATAAGCCAAACTCAATCTTAGCTTAGAACCCAAAGCCTTTTGTAAACTCTCCCAAAACCTCGATGTGAATCTAGGATCTCTATCTGATACAATACTCTTAGGAACTCCATGTAACTTCACAACCGCAAGAATATAAATCTCGGCTAACTTCTCCAAAGGATAACTAATATCAATTGGAATGAAGTGAGCAGATTTAGTAAGCCTATCAACAATTACCCAAATAACATTATGACCTCTTTGCGTATTTGGCAATCCCGTGACAAAATCCATCGATATATTATCCCATTTCCACTCCGAAATGTCCAACGGTTGCATCAATCCACTAGGCTTTTGATGTTCTACCTTCGACTTTTGACAAGTTAAGCACGCATACACAAATTGAGCCACATCTCTCTTTAATCCGGACCACCAAAAGATTTTCTTCAAATCTTGATACATTTTATTCGCTCCCGGATGAATACTTAAGTTACTTCACTGTCCCTCTTCTAATATCATCTTTTTCAACTCCGCATCATCGGGAATACAAATACGACCACAAAATCTCAAAACTCCAAAATTATCAACCTTGAAATCCTCATTCTCATTCATCATCAAATCAACGAACTTCAAGTCCAACTTTTGCTTTTCACATACGGTTGCAAGAAAATCATTCGTAACATGTAGCATACCAAGTCTCACACTTCTCGGCGTCATTTCACAAACCAAACTCAAGTCTCTAAAACTCTCCAAAAGTTCCCATTCTCTCATCATCAATGAGGACATATGTAACGACTTCTGACTCAAAGCATCGGCCACCACGTTTGCCTTACCCGGATGGTAATTCAAACCAAAATCATAATCCTTCAAAAGCTCTAACCACCTCCTTTGTCTCATGTTCAATTCTTTTTGATCAAATAAATATTTCAAGCTCTTGTGATCACTAAAAACTTCGAATCTTGCTCCATAAAGATAGTGCCTCCAAATTTTCAAAACAAACACCACGGCCGCTAACTCCAAGTCATGTGTAGGATAATTCTTTTCATGCACTCTCAATTGTCTTGAAGCATAAGCCACAACTTTTCCATCTTGCATCAAAACACCACCTAAACCAACCAAGGAAGCATCACAATACACAACAAATGGTTCCGTAGGATTTGGCAAAATCAAGATCGGAGCCGTTATCAACCTTTGTTTTAGCTCATTGAAACTCTCTTCACAATGAATATCCCAAATGAAAGCCTTTCCTTTACAAATCAATTGCGTTAACGGAAGTGCCAACTTCGAAAATCCCTCAATAAACCTCCGATAATAACCCGCCAATCCTAAAAAGCTTCGAATCTCCGTAACCGATCTAGGAGCCTCCCATTGCATCACCGCATCAATCTTGGATGGATCAACACTAATACCAATACCGGAAATAACATGCCCAAGAAAACTTACTTCCGATAACCAAAACTCACATTTCGACAACTTAGCATACAATTGTTTCTCTTTCAAAATTTGTAGCACAATCTTCAAATGCTCTTCATGCTCCTCTTGAGACTTAGAGTAAATCAAAATATCGTCGATGAACACAACCACAAAATGATCCAACTGTTCATGAAAAATACGATTCATGTATTCCATAAACACACCCGGCGCATTAGAAACCCCGAATGGCATCACGGAATATTCTTAATGGCCATACCGTGTCCTAAAGGCCGTCTTTTGAATATCCTCTTCTTTCACACGAATCTGGTGATATCCCAATCTCAAATCAATCTTGCTAAAAACACGCGCACCAACCAATTGGTCCAACAAATCATCGATCCTTGGAAGCGGATACTTGTTCTTAATTGTCACCTTGTTCAATTGTCGATAATCAATGCATAACCGCATACTCCCATCCTTCTTCTTTACCAACAATACCGGAGCACCCCAAGGAGAAACACTTGGTCTTACAAGTCTCTTGTCTAACAAGTCATTCAATTGCTTCTTCAATTCTACCAACTCTGATGTCGACATACGATACGGTGCCATCGAAATCGGCCTAGTACCCGGAACTAGATTAATAGAAAACTCAACTTCTCTTTCCGGCGGTACATCCTTAATATCCTCAGGAAACACCTCAGGAAAATCACAAACAACAGGAAACACATCAAGGGACACTTGACTATCCATAGACAATGATGCAAACAAACCGAACAATTGAGTTTCGTCCGCTAAAAGTTTCTTCAACTCTTTAGTGGATAAGAAACTCTCATCTTCATCCTCTTCCAGAGAAGGAAACCTCACTAACTTATGATAACAATCTATATGAACTCGGTTAAATTGCAACCAATTCATACCCAAGACCACATCCAATCCTTCCAACGACAAACACACTAGATCCATCTCAAAGTCTTTACCATAAATGGTCAAAGGACACATCAAACAAACCAAAGAAGTAGTTACTGACCCCATTGCTGGAGTATCAATAACCATCTTACCATCCATCAGAGACAACACAAGATTTAAACGCTTCGCGCACTCAGACGAAATAAACGAATGAGTCGCTCCAGTATCAATAATAGCGACTAAAGGTGTACTATTAATAAAGCAAGTACCTTTAATCAGACGGTCTGCACTGAAAGTCTGAGTTCCTGCCAAAGAAAATACCTTCCCACCAGTTGGAGCTTTCTTCGGATTCGGACACTTCGTGCTAATGTGACCAGGTTCCCCACAATTATAGCACTTCACCATATTTCTTCTACAATCAGTAGTAGCATGTCCAAGGCCTCCACAGTTTGAACATTTCACCACAGTCTTCCCACACTCAAATGATTTATGACCCATTTCACCACACTTGTAACACTTAATTGAACCGGAACCTCCTCCTCCAGATCTCTTCTCAAAGTTTCCCCTATGCTTGCCCTTATCAGCGGGCGTCACATAAGGTCCACTTCTAGCTTGTTGCTTTCCCTTCCTCTCATTCAAACTTTTGTAATGTGTAGAACGAGCCTTGCTATCTTCCTCGAAGATTCTACAACATTCCGTCAAATCCAAAAACATTCTTATCCTTTGATACCCCACAGCTTGTTTAATCTCAGGACGCAAACCATTCTCATATTTAATACACTTTGAGAACTCAGCAGTAATCGCAGCATAATGAGGATGGAATTGAACCAACTCCACAAACTTAGCAGTATAGTCCACCACGGACATACTACCTTGTTTCAATTCAAGGAACTCCATCTCCTTCTTCCCTTTCACACTTTCAGGGTAATACTTCCTTAAGAACTCAGTACGAAATAAATCCCAAGTAACCTCTTCATCATCCACCTCAAGAACTTGACGCATACCGACCCACCAATCGTCGGCTTCTTCCTTCAGCATGTGAGACCCAAGCCTCACCTTATTCTCTTCCGTACAGTCCATGACCCTGAAGATTCTTTCAATCTCTTTCAACCAAAGTTGAGCACCATCGGGATCAAATCTTCCTTTGAAAACCGGTGGTTGATTCTTCCTGAACTCGTCATTAGCATTCACGTTCGGCGCACCTTGCACCGCCCTAGCCATTGCTTCCAAAGCAGCAGCCATCGCATTGTCGTTTCTACCAGCCATATTCTGATCATTCCCAAAAAGTGACAACAAAGTTAAACAACAATTCAACCATCATACAACAAGACAGACACAACTGACTCAACTCTGGCTCTGATACCACTTAATGTAACACCCCCTTTCTATACCCCCAAATAATCAAATAATCATTTAGGCACATATTAAAAATTTCGTCAAAGTATAATTATAACATAGTATAAAAGAGGTATGTCACATTATACATTCAATTATAACATACAACACCTGCTCAACCATTGATATGCAACAGTGGGGTAGCTTTGCAACAGAGGAACTTAGTCCTTACACCCACATTTCAATATTTAGAATAAAAGCGGAAAATCTAAACATTGAATAACAACAAACATATATACATATACATATATACATCATCAAGTATTATCCGCCAACATCATTCATGTTTACATAAACATACACCAACAAGATACATGCACAAATGTATCACAAAAGAATCATAGCCATCCTAGCTACCCGGTGCTACATATCAGAGCCGACCGATCAAAAGAATGAAGACACGCTCCATAAAAAGACCACCAGCATACCTACTCTGCAATGCCTCATAGAGCATTATAAAACAGCAGAAGGGTGGGAAATATTATCATAATAACAATGCATAAAATTATATATACTAGCATAAAAATACACATATCCCACATTCTCACCACAATTCATCACAACTCACTCATATACATCTCAATGTATATATATATTCACAACCAAGCATATCCATCATGTATACTTTCACAATTCTTATCATTCCACATAAACATACACATATATGTTTATTCATCGATGCACCATTATAAAGATGATAAATGCAAATCATATAGACCGACTCACGACTCTATGCAAATGCAATGCGGGTACCGACTCAATCATCTCAAGTTCACTCAGGAACTCTGCTGGAACCATCGCTCGTTACATCACTGTAACTCCCCGTCGGGCCTACGATGTTCACCCATTGCTCACACCCCACATGGGCACACAATGTTTATGGATCGCTCACACCCCACTCGGGCACACGACCCGATCACTCACACCCCACATGGGCACACGATCGTCTATAATCATCTCTCACACCCCACATGGGCACACGATGCTATAGCGGATTCCCTCTGGAACCAATCCGTCGCTCACACCCCACACGGGCACACGACGTTACAACGGATTCTCATCAGAATCCCTCAATACAAGAATGTACATCATTATGCTTCACATACAAAATGACTCAAGACATTCTTGAAATGCATACATATTCACAATATATTCATGCAGTCATCTCATACAATCACATATAATTTATATGCATTCACATCAATGCACTATTGTATGGTTTACATCAAAACGCACATTCAAAACGGTAAAAGTCGCTAAATAACACTATTCCTGACTTTTCTGACTTATTTAATCGGCTAACAATCTCCAAATCATCATAATCATATAATACAGCTCAATAGCTTCACAATGATACCAAGAATGTAAAAATCGGATAATCGAAACAAAAGTTACGGACGAAAAAGAAAACGACATTTTGAAAAATCCCATGTTTACATTCCTCCTGTCCATACGCGTATCACTATTCTCATACGCGTACTGCTCTGATTTCTCGCCATTCCCATACGCGTATTGCCAATGCCCATACGCGTATGGGCAGAACCATTTTCCTTCACAAATTCACGTTTTCAAAAACCATACGCGTACGCCCAATGCCCATACGCGTATCACCAAAGGGTCGGGAAAAGCCACATTCCATACGCGTATTAACCCAAAAACAGGCCAATGATACGCGTAACGCCTGGCTCATACGCGTATGGACATGCCCCTTATGCGTATGGCCAGGGGAAACCCAGAAAAATTCTGCAGAACTGAGTTCTGCGTTTTCCACCCCAAAATCCTCTAATTCATCATCCAAATCTCAGAAAAACAACAATTTGAAGTGTAACAATACATATCAAACATGTATAGACAACCAAGATCACAAACAACAAGAGTTTTAACACATTTGGATCAATTTCTAATCAATTTCTCAAAAATGGTTTATAGCCAAAACTCATAAAAATCAACAACAACAACAACATAATCATACATAATCATATGCATTGATAAGATAACAAGATTTCACACCCTTACCCGGATTCCAAGCTTACTAGTTGATTGTTCTTAATGATTTCCTAGTTCCCCAAGTTTTTCTTCTCTTTCTCTTCTTCCTGTTTCTTTCTCTCCTCTTTCTTTCTATCTTTCTTTTTCCTTACTATTTCTATTTCTATTTCTATTCTCTTTTTCTTTCTTTTCTATTTTCCACTCAAATACAATTAATTCATTTTCTCCCAAAATTCTACACTTAATCATTTTTCCAACAATTTTTACTAAATTTCTAACTTACTAATAATTGAGAAATGTCTAAAATATCCTCCATTCTAATTTCCCCGAAAACTCTCAAAACGGTCAAATATCATAACACATCAACATAGCATATTACCATACCAATTCCACAAATAAAATAATTCATCACTCAATTTAAATAAAAGACTCAAGAAAATGGGAATAATTGGAATCGGGGCGTTACATATGCCATGATAATTGAAATATACTCTGATGAAAATTTTAATATATGTCTAAATGATTAATATGTGATTATTTGGGGGTATAGAAGGGGGTGTTACATTAAGTGGTATCAGTGTTTAATATATGTCTAAATTTTAATATTTGATTATTTCCCAATTATGTTGAGTCTTTTATTTTAATTGGGTGATAAATTATTTTAATTGTGAATTTGGTGTGTTAAATGTTATTTTACCATTTTGAGAGTTTTCGGGAAATTAGAATGGAGGGTATTTTAGACTTTTCACAATTAATGATAAGTTAGAAAAGTAGTGGAATTAGACTTTTGTGAGAAAAGAAATTAATTAATTGAATTTAGTGGAAAAAAGAAAAGAAATAGAAAAGAAAGAAAAAGAGAATAGAAATAGAAATAGAAAGGAAAAGAAATAAGAAAAAGGAAAAAAAAGAATAGAAAAGAGGGAAAGATAGAAAGAAGAGGAAGAGAAGAGAAGAGGAAAAGAGGAAAGACTAGGAAATCATCAAGAGTGATCATATAGCAAGCTTGGAATCCGGGTAAGGGTGTGAAACATTGTTATCTTATCAATGCATAGGATTATGTATGATTGTTGGTTGTTGTTGATGAATTTTTATGAGTTGGGGGTATAACCCATATTTGAGAAATTGATACAAAAGTGTTTAAAACCTTGTTGATTGTGTTCTTGATGGTGTGTATATGTTGGGTATGTATTGATATACATCAAAATGTTGTTTTTCTGAGTTTTAGGTGATGAATTGGTGAATTTGGGAGTGGAAAACGCAGAACTTGTTCTGCAGAATTTTTTCTGGTTTTTCCAGGTCATACGCGTATGGGGCATGTTCATACGCGTATGGACCTTGGCCATACGCGTATGGTGGGCGAGCCATGGGCCAATACACGTATGGGTTGCTTGTTTTCTCGGCCATCTGCCCATTTGCGTATGATACGCGTAGAACTTTAGGTCAATACGCGTATGAAGGAGGTCATTACGCGTATGGGTTTTTCAACGTGGAATTTGGGAAAAATGGGTCTCTGCCCGTACGCGTATGACATGTGCCCGTACGCGTATGGCCAGAGGAGTGGTGAAAATGGGATTTTTCAAAATGTGGTTTTTGGTTTCGTCCGTAACTTTTGTTCCGTTTACCCGATTTTTTACATTCTTGGTATCGTTGTGAAGCTATATTGAGCTGTACTATATGATTATGATGATTTGGAAAATTGTTAGCCGATTAAATTAGTCGGAAAAGTCGGGAATAGTGCTATTTAGCGACTTTTACTGTTTTGACTGTGTGTTTGAATGTGAATCATACAATAGTGCATTGATGTGAATGTATATAGATTGTATGTGATTGTATGAGATGAATGCATGAATACATTGTGAATATGTATGCATTTCAAGAATGTCTTGTGTCATTTTGCATGTGAAGCATCATGAAATACATTCTTGTGTTGAGCGATTCTAATGAGAATCCGTGGTAACATCGTGTGCCTATGTGAGGTGTGAGCAATGATTACGAACGATTGTGTGCCTAAGTGAGGTGTGAGCAATTGGATTGTGTGCCTAGGTGAGGTGTGAGCAATCAGATCGTGTGCCCGCGTGTGGGGTGTGAGCGATCGGGTCGTGTGCACAGGTGGGGTGTGAGCGATCCATAAACATTGTGTGCCCATGTGGGGTGTGAGCAATGGGTGAACATCGTAGGCCCGACGGGGAGTTACTTTGGTAACGAGCGATGGTTCCAGCAGAAGTTCCTGAGTGAACTTGAGATGATTGAGTCGGTACCGCATTGCATTTGCATAGAGTCGTGAGTCGGTCTCTATGATTTGCATTTATCATCTTTATAATGATGTGTTGTCGAGTAAACATAATTGTGTATGTTTATGTGGAATAAATGGGAATTGTGAAAGTGCGCATGATGAATATGCTTGGTTGATATATAGATATACATTGTAATGTATATGGGTGTATTGTGATGAACGGTAATGAATTGTGGTGAATTGCGGTGAGAATGTGGAATATGTATATTTTTATGTTTATATATATAATTATATGCATTGTTATTATGATAATATTTCTCACCCTTCTGCTGTTTTATAATGCTCTATGAGGCATTGCAGATTAGGTATGCTGGAGGTCTTTTTGTGAAGCGTGTCTTCATTCTTTTGGTCGGTTGGCTCTGATATGTAGCACCGGGTAGCTAGGATGTATATGATTCTTTTGTGATACATTGTACATGTATCTTGCTGATGAATGTTTATGTAAATATGAATGATGTGGTGGAGAATACTCGATGATGTGTATATATATATATATATTTTGTTGTTATTCAATATTTAGATTTTCCGCTTATTATTCTAAATGTTGAAATGTGGGTGTAAGGACAAAGTTCCTCTGTTGTAAAGTTACCCCACTGTTGCATATCAATGGTTTGAGCAGGTGTTGTATGTTGTGAAATTGTGTATGATGTGACATGCCTCTTTTATGCCATATTTTAATCGTACTCTGACGAAATTTTTAATATGTGCCTAAATGATAAATGTGATTATTTGGAGGTATAAAAAGGGGGTGTTACAGTTAGTCAGTTGTGTTATTTGTGGTGTGCTTTTGGTCGGCCTATGTTTGTTTGGTCGGATGTGAGGGCCGTGTTTGGAGTTGTTGGGATTGGCTATATTTTCGAGGACGAAAATTTTCAAGTGGGGGAGAATTGTAACGCCTCAGTTTTGATCGTTTTATTTAATCGAGTCGATTAAATTATTTTGAGTATTATATTATTTTTATTTATGACTTTGGTGTGATAATATGTTGTTTTGCATTGTTATTATATTTTATTGCGTTTTGAGAGCGTTTGGGGGATAATTAAGAGTGAGGTATTTTAGTCTTTTCCTAATTATTTACTAAGTTAGAAAAGAAAGAAAATTGAAATATAAGGGAAAGCGAGAAAATAGAGAGAAAGAAATAGAAAGAAGGAAAAAGAAGAGAATGGAAGAAGAGAGAAAAGAGGAAAAGCTTGGAAATCAAAGAAAACAACTTCTAGGAATCGATTTAATCGGGTAAGGGTTTGAAACTCGATTATTCTATACATGTGTGTGATTATGTATGACTGTTGTGGTTGAAAAATTGTGTTTGGTAGAGTTTTGAGTTGCATGTGAGTTTTAGGTCGATTTGTGGAATTGGTGTTTTTAACGGTTAAAAATCGATAAAAATGTGTTTAGAATGATCTCTCTATGTGTATGATACATAACTATGCTTGGTTTTGTTGTTGGGAATGATCAAAGGTGGGAAAAATGAGAAATGGGGGTTTTTGATGAAGAAGCCACGCTGCTGGGCATGGCTGTCTGGTGTGAATCGCCGGGCGAAATGCCCAGAGCGCCGGGCGAAATTGAGAGGCGAGAGGGTGTCATGCTACTGGTTTTGTTCACGTTTTTGGGGTTTTCCTTCGCCCCTACTTCGCCGGGCGAAGTGAAGGCGAAATTGAAGTTTCGACGGGCGAAATGTTCCCGTCGCCGGGCGCTTTTGTTTTTTTTTAAGTAATTTTCTTTTCTTCTAAAATTCATAACTCTCGAACCGTAATTCCGATTTAAGCGTTATTTATATCGTTGGAAAGCTTATTAAATGATTCTTGCGTGTGATGATGGTTTGAGATGGTTGGCCGATTAAATAAGTCAAAAAATCAGGAATAGTGTTGGTTTGTCGACTTTTGTCGTTGTAAGTGTGCGTAATTGATGTGTATCGTGCCTAGTGTTGTAGTATGATGGAAATGCATGTGTTTAAATGGTGTTGTGATGATTTGTGTCTGTCTGGTAATTATATGCATTGTTTTGGACATAAGTGCAAAGTGAGACTTTGTTGATGAAAGGAATGCATTTGTGTGTGCATGCTAAATGTCATGAGTCTTTGTATGCCAAGCATCATGATATGCATTGTTGTCGCGTCCTGAGTGAAGGCGGTTCCGGAGGGAATCTGCTATAACATCGTGAGCCTCGAAAATATGAGGTAAGAATAGCCTGAGGACCTAAAGCGATGGTTATAGTCGGTCGCGTCCTGAGTGACGGCGGTTCCGGAGGGAATCTTCTATAACATCGTGAGCCTTGAAAATATGAGGTAAGAATAGCCTGAGGACCTAAAGCGATGGTTATAGACGATCGTGTGCCCGCATGTGGGGTGTGAGCGATCCATAAACACCGTGTGCCCGTGTGTGTGGTGTGAGCGGTGGGTGAACATCGTAGGCCCGACGGGGAGTTACAGTGATGTAACGAGCGATGGTTCTGCAGAGTTCCTGAGTGAACTAGTATTGTGATTTGATGGAGTCGGTACCGCATGTGCATTTGCATAGAGTCGTCGTGTCGGTCTCTTTGCATCTGCATGAGTTATGATTGCATTGGTTACATGTGGAAAATCATGATTTAGTTGATTATGTGCGAGACATTGTGATATGCAATTGTGATAAATGTATTGGGCATGATTAACATGCAATTGGAGATGGATTAATTGTGTGATTGAGCTCGGAATAGAAATTGTGAATTGTCGTGCATGTGTGTTAAATACATTGAATTATGAATGATATGTTTTGTGTATAAACATATGCATGATGTGGGAATAGGTGATTATGTGAATATAATCGGTATATGCTTTATGTGTTGGTATTTGATAATTGTGGTGAGAATACTTGTTATGTGTATTTTAATGTTGATATATATAATTATATGCATTTATATTATGGTTGTTTTTCTCACCCTTCTGCTGTTTTATAATGCTCTATGAGGCATTGCAGATTAGTGCTGGAGGTCTTTTTGTGAAGCTTATGTCTTCACTCTTTTGTCGGTCGGCTCTGATATGTGACACCGGGTAGTTAGGGAGGCCGTTTGCGATTATTGCGTATTATGAATATGTATATTTTGGATTGTACATGTATGACAAACTTCTTTTATATTTATGATAATCAGTTTTAGATTTTCCGCTTTTATTCTAAAATCTGATGGAAATGTGGGTGTAAGGAACTGAGTTCCTCTGTTGATTGCTACCCCACTATTGCATATCTTTATGAGCAGGTGTTGTATGTTTTGTTTCAATATAATGTGATTCTCCCTGTCTATGCCATGATAATTGAAATATACTCTGATGAAAATTTTAAGATATGCCTAAATGATTAATATGTGATTATTTGGGGGTATAGAAGGGGGTGTTACACTAGGCTCGGTACCATTAGTTTGTCTGGCTTGAACCATTTCTCGGTTGATTACGATCATAGCAGGAGTTCGCAACAGCATGGTGTTGGAGGTGTTGAGGTCCACTCGGGTTTTTCTACTGGACCTGCAGATGCAGTCCGGGTTAATGTGGGGGAGCTATCGTCTGGTCAGTATATCAGACAGGCGGCGAGGGACGTTATCGAAGAGTGGCAGCAGCTGTGTACTTCTGTGAATTCGGTAAACTTCGATTTGTCGGTTAAGGACAGTGTGACTTGGATAGGCGGGGACAATAACATTTTTTCGGTTAGATCTTTTTATAATTTGACTAATTGTTATCATATTCCTCTTGGTCCTTCAAACCGGTATGATGGCGTGTTTAAATTAATTTGGAAAGTGGAGGTTCCTTTGAAAATTAAGGTGTTCGGGTGGAGATGTTTTTTGAACAAATTTCCGACAAGGGATTTGCTTTGTTTTAGAGGCATCATCTCCTCTATGTCAGATGTTAATTGTTTGTTTTGTAACGCTCATCAGGAGACGGCGACGCATTCTTTCCTGTGTTGTTCGGTGGCTAAATTGGTTTGGAAAGATACGGCTGAGTGGATTGGTCTTTCTGGCCCGGTAGGTATAGCTTTCAAGGGTAGTTTTATGGATTGGTTTTCCTATTGCATAGCTAATAAAGTTAGGCAGGGTAAAGAAGGTTGCGTTTGGTTGGCCGTTTGTTGGATTTTGTGGACGGTAAGAAACGGCATAGCTTTTTCGAACATTGGTTGGAACGTGTTAGACATGGTGTGGTCGGTCAAATTCACGGTGTGGAGGTGGTCTTTCGTTGGAGATATTACTAATTCCAATTACAATTTTTACGATTTCGTTAAAAATCCGTTGTTCTATTTGTCGTAGTCGTCAATTGGTTGGTAATTTCTTTTATTGGTGACCATGGTCTCTCTTATTTTGTAAACAGGTTTGAATACCCTTTGTACTCCTTTCAATTTAAACTTGCTTTAAAAAAAAAAAAAAAAAATATATATATATATATATATATATATATATATATATATTACAAAAAAAACTCTAAAATGTAATAGATTGTCATGATTTAATAACTTTAATATTATATGAAGTTGAATTGGTCTGTCTCATGAAATCATAGAAATCACTCATACTTTTCTAAATAGTCACAGATGATTTAGATTTTTGCAATGAAGATAGTCTTTATATATAACTGTTATCATAACAACATAATGTGTCATTAATCAAACAATCCATTATCATGTTTAGAAATTTACATTTTATGTTATATGTATGTTTTATGTGTTTGACATTGATAATTCAAAAATGTGCAGAAGATAACTTATTACCAACTTTCAAGTAGCCATGGCGGAATTGATGGTTGCAGGAGCAGTTCTTACTCCTATCATTCAACTTACTATTGAGAGTCTTGCCTCAAAAGATTTCAAAGACCTCTTCAATAAGCGGTTGCTGGAAAAACTTAAAAGCACATTGAATTCTATCAATAAAGTGTTGGAAGATGCAGAGACAAAGCAGTACGAGAAAGATGAGGTGAAGATTTGGCTTGACAATCTAAAGCATGAAGTATATGAAGTAGATCAGCTGTTGGATGAAATTGCTACAATAAATAAAAAATGGATATACAAATTTGTGTTAATTATTAACAAAATCATTTCATTTCCATCATATAGCTTTCACTAAAACAACTAATGATCCATGTGTTACCAAGTTATGAATACGATGATAATCAACATCCACGTGAGAGGAGGCAAAAGAACTTTTGATGAACACCTGAATGGTTGAATTGTTTGGTTATAAAGTAAAGATTAATTATAATAATAATAATTATAAGAGTATTTAGAAAAGAAAGTTAGCTAGTTTTAGTTAGAAAAGTAAGTTACTTAGTTTTAGCTAGGAATTTGTTTCGAATTAGTTACGAATTAGCTACGAATACTGGGTTTAGAAAGTCTCAATTTTCAGAATTAGCTAGGAATTGGTTTCGAATTAGCTACGAATTCTGGATTTATGAATATAAAAAATAAAAAATAGAAGAAATTGTCACGTGGCATCCACGTGGCGCAGCCACATCAGCAGCCGTTACTCCCATTTGACGTCAGAGACTATTCATTGAGACGGAAAATCTTGTAGGGACCAATTCTTAAAGGAAAATGTTTTAGGGACTAAAATTGAAAATCGCTATATTTAGAGAGACCTTAAACTTTTTTTTTGATAAGCAATTTGTATTAAAAGGGAAAAACAGGGATTCTCCAACCCATTACAAAAAGTCAATCAAAGGGAGAAGGGAAGAAAAACAACCCAAAGGAAACTACAAGAAATCTAGTGGATGGTACTTCCAATCATAAAAATTATATCTCTTGCGCCCTATTTCTAACCATCTCCAAGAAATAGAAACGATACGGTTGAAGGCTTCATCCTCATCCCAAGCATGGCCTTTGAAGATAATGTTATTCCTCATATTCCAAATACACCAAGAAGAAACAATCCAAATAAAACAACTCATTTCTTCCTTCCCTTTATGAAAAAGAGCCAACCCTATATCATTTTTCAATTTTTTTATTTAAACAGTAACAACAATCATTAAAAATGTAGGGGTGAAAGGTCTAATTTTAGGCCCAATTAATGGAATTTTAGTTTGGTTTTGAAACAATAAAAAACTCTAAAGAACTTTTTTTTAAAACCCTAAATAACTTTTTCTTTTAAAACCCTAAATATATAGTATACTCACTACAAACCCTCCCCTTCGTTGAAACCTTAGCATTGAACTAATAATGGCATTTGGTCTCCCTACTATGGTGGTACCGAGGACAGAGATAATGGCGGATAGAATCAGTGAGTTTCATGATTCAATTCTTTGTCACATTCTCTCTTTTCTTCCAACCAAACATGCTGCAACCACAAGCATTCTCTCTAAGAGATGGAAATCACTATGGCTTTCAGTACTCACTCTCGACTTCGACTGCAAATCCTTCAAAGACATGACCTCATTTAGATATTATGTACACAAATTGATGCTCTTACGAAAAACTGAACTTCCAATCCTTTCGTTACGTTTCAATTGCATCTACGCTCCTTCAATTCGCAACCAATATGATATTAATCTATTTGTTACCCTTGTAATGAAACAAGGAATTGAGGACATTAACATTAGCGGTGACATGAAATTACCACCTAGTTTTCTTAGTTGCAAAACCCTTAGAGTGTGTTTGGATAAGAAATTTAAGAATTTTTAGGAAATTTAAAATTCTAAGTAATTCAAATGATTCAATTGAAATTCATTCATTTTTAAATTCTTTTGTTTGGATGGAGTATTAAAATGATTCAATGTAAAAAATTTAGGGTTATTTTTATAATTTTTAAAGCTTTTGAGTCAAATTTAAAATATAAAAAATATGGAGCAATTTGTAATTTTTAAAAATTTGAAGGACAAATTTATAAATTTTGAAAATTATTAGGGACTAATTTGCAATTTTTTGAAATATTTGGGATGAATTTGAAATTTTCATAAAATATGAGGACCATTTTACAAAATTTGAAAAATTAATAATAAACAATTTAACATATATATTATATATAATTAAGAAACAATTTGAAATTCTTTACTTTTTAGTATTATTTTAAATTACTTAAATTTAACATGAACAAAATACTCCATAAATTTACATCATTTTAACAATTCTCCATATTTTTTATCAAAACAATGGATTTTAATCAAGTCATTTTAAATTCCCTCAAAAAATTACTTTCCCTCATTAAAATCCTTCATCCAAACACACTCTTAAGATTCTTAAGTTGATAGGGATAATTGTGAATGATTTTTCTCATAAAGTGGATTTTCCTGTTCTTAAAATTCTACATTTAAAGAGAATGAATTTCCAACGTCATGAATTGCTTCTTAAACTTCTGTCTGGTTGTCATATACTTGAGGAATTGGAAACCAAATATTTACGTTTACGGAAGGGTTCACGTGTTCCAGAGAAAGAGTTTGATGGCTTGTTACCTAGTTTAGTCCAAGCAAAGACTTCTTGTGATTATTCTATTATTCCTCTTAATTTGGTTCGTAGTGTGAAGAATATACATATGGAACAGGTATGAGAATATATCTTTCTCCTAAACTAATTCTTGTTTCACTATAGCTTTAATACATATTTTAATTTTCTATAAATTCATGGTTTTTTAACCTTAATCAATAGTTTTAAATTGCAGATGCGGACTTGCTTCCACGAGTTGCGATTGCAGTTGTGGTCGGGGACTGCATTTTTAATATTGATTGAGAGATCTTTGAAATACATTTTTGAAAAATGCCAAATGTTTCTATTTTTCATTGCATCCGAAAATAAATTGAGTTTTAGATTCTAATGATTCCGACCCATGATTTGTAAATCACACCGATATTGCGGCTACAATTGGAGTTGGACTGCATTTTAAAACAATGTTTTAGTCAAAAACATATTAGTCCTATAAAAAATAATTAAATAAGAATCTTTGGTTATATACATTTCTAATACTGACTTATGTAAATCATGCAGGCACAATTGAAATGTTGTACTAAACTTCCCATGTTTCATAATCTGACACATGTGGAACTTAAATTTTTCTTTAATATTGTTGGAAATTCACCACACCCTATGATGATTCCGCTTCAATCTTGATCCCAAGATTGATAACCAACCCACAACTTAGGCAATGACAATGAACAACAAAGAAAAAGAAGAACAAACAGCAGCAAGAAAGAGAAGAGAGAGAAGAGAAATATTTGGAGGAAAAGTGTTTCTACCCACGAACTGTGGGATTTCTTCTATTGCTATTATTCACTTGCTAATCTGCAAACTGTGAATGCAATTGTGTTACAATGTACAAGGGAAACTCCCTATTTATAGATTTAGATTTACAAAGGCCCAAAACTCTAAAAGCCCAAAATATCAATTCTAATCTAAATCATATCAAATCTAATCTAAACAGAACCCAATCAAATCTAAATGAATCTGTCGAAACAACTTCAGCAATTTGACAATTCGACACATTGAATTACAATTTAACACACCACCTAATTCATTGTGTCTAAGCTGTCTACATTCATCATGGCTCTTAGTCTTCTGAAGGCTTCGACCTGCACTCCCTTCGTCATGATATCTGCAATCTAATTCTCAGTTCTGCAGTGTTCCAATTTTATCTTCCCTTCTGTTACCTGCTCTCGAATATAATGGAACCTCATTTCGATGTGCTTGCTTCGACCGTGAGCTATTGGATTTTTCGCCAAGTTGATAGCTGACATGCTGTCGATCTTCATGGTAATTGCTCCATGATTCTTCCCTGTAATCTCTTCGACCAAGTTCACCATCCAAGTTGCTTGACATGCACAAAGAGAAGCAGCTATATATTCTGCTTCGCATGATAACAATGCCACTACTGGCTCCTTCCTCGAACTCCAAACAACTGGTGCACCACCTAACATAAACACGTATCCAGCTGTGGATTTTCTACCCTCAGCATCACTACACCAACTAGAGTCGGTGTATCCCACTAACTTGCATTCTTTCCCTTCATCAGCTGCAGGAAACAAAATGCCATAGTCGAGAGTCCCTTTCAGAGACCTAAGTATCCTCTTCGTCGCTGTTAGGTGTGATACCTTTGGCTTCTGCATGAATCTACTTATCATACCCACACTGTATGCCAAGTCAGACCTTGTGTGACAAAGGTATCTAAGTGACCCAATAAGTCTTCTGTATTGGGTTGGGTCGACATCATCCTCGTATGGATCCTTCGACAATTGCAGTCTGGTCTCAGTTGGAGTCGAAGTTGAGTTGCAATCTTGCATCTCAAATCTCTTGAGTATTTCGCCTGCATATCTTCGTTGGTGCATCATCAAACCTCTACTAGTCTTGTAGAATTCGATGCCAAGAAAATATGAGAGATTTCCCAAGTCTGACATTTCAAACTCCTTACTTAGGTCATGTTTGAAATCTTCGATCTCCTTCTTGCAACTACCTGCTATCAACAAATCATCGACATAGAGGCATAGTATAAGCAATGCACCATTGCTTCTCCTTACATACACTCCATGCTCAGTCGTACACTTCACCAATTCCTTCTCCCTTAAGAAGCTGTCGATTTTTTTTTCCAAGCTCTTGGAGCTTGCTTAAGTCCATACAGGGCTTTATGTAGCCTGTACACTTTTCCTTCTTCGCCTCGTTTCACATACCCAGCTGGTTGTGCGACATAAACTTCTTCGTCTAAGGGACCATTAAGGAACGCACACTTAACGTCCATCTGACATGTGTGCCAATTATTCATATTTGCTAGACTAACAACCAACCTGATTGTTTCGATTCTAGCAACAGGTGCGAACACTTCATCGAAGTCGATTCCTTTCTTCTGAAGAAATCCTTTCACCCCAAGTCTAGCCTTGTGTCGAGTTACTTCTCCTTTCGGATTTACCTTCACCTTGTAAACCCACTTCACATCAATTGCCTTCTTGCCTTGAGGCAATTCGGCAAGTGACCATGTGTTGTTGACTTCGATGGATTCTAACTCTTCATTCATCACTTTCACCCACTTCGAATCTTTCAATGCTTCAGCTGCATTGACTGGTTCGAAATCTACGTAGAAAGCATAATGTACCAGCTCACCCTCTTCATCGACTACATCATCTGATGTAATTACACATTCTTGTAACCTTGCAGGCATGTGTCTTGTTCGTCGAGGTCTGCTTGAACCTGCTTCATCTGCAACTGGTTTCTATCGAACTTCTCTTTCGACTTCAGTGGCTGGTTCTTCACAAGAGATTCTCACTGAATCCTTCTTGGCTTTCTCCTTCCAATCCCATTCTTTAAGCTCATCTATGATCACGTCCCTGCTGATCACTACTTGCTTATTCACTGGGTCGAACAACTTGTAACCTCTAGTCGAATGATATCCTATCAAGATCATCTGATTCGACTTGTCATCAAGTTTCCTTCTCAACTGATCTGGCACATGTCTATGTGTTATAGATCCAAACACCTTCAAGTGACTGAGGCTAGGCTTGACACCATACCAACTTTCTTCTGGTGTGACTCCTTTAAGCTTCTTCCCATAATTCTTTGGGTAGATGCTTTCCATTCAACATACTTCTCACCATATTCATGATGGTTATGTTCTTTCGTTCTGCAACTCCATTTTGTTGTGGAGTGTATGGTGGCACCACCTCATGCACAATCCATTCCTTTTCACATAATGTATCGAACTCTTCCGACACATACTCTCCACGACCATCTGTCCTCAGAATCTTCAACTTTCTACCACTCCGTCTTTCGACCATGGATTTGAATATGGAAAATACCTCAATCACATCACTTTTTTTCTTGATGAGGTAAGTCCACAACTTTCGACTGAAATCATCTATAAACGTGACAAAATATATGTTGCCACCAATCGAATCCACTTGGATTGGACCACATACATCAGAGTATATGACTTCCAGAATTGCCTTCGACTTTCTTCCTGCATCCTTGCTGAAGCTATTCTTGTGTTGTTTCGACTGAACACACTCTTCACAGACTTCACTTGGAATGTCGATTTCTGGTAATCCTGAAACCATATTTCTTCTCTTCAGTTCTCTGATGTCATTGAAGTGGAGATGGCCTAGTCGAAAATGCCATAACCACTCATCTCTGCTGGCTGCAGTTGCTAAGCACTTGTGCTCCATCACCTTGAGTTCAATCTTGAAGGTCCTATTCTGAGACATTGGAGCCTTCAAGATCAACCTACCACCTGCGTCGAGAACTCTCATCATCTTGTCTTCGACAACTACCTTGTAGTTCTTTTCGACAAGCTGCCCTATACTGAGCAAATTACTCTTCATGCTTGGAATGTACAACACATTGGAAATTGTTGACCTTTTGCCATCTTTCCTCATAATCAGAACATCACCAACACCTTCAGCTGCTAGAGTGTTGTCATTTACAAACTTCACTGTGTTCTTCGACGAGGACTTTGTAACAGCCCGATTTTGATATTTCCATTTTTGTGTTGATTGATTCTATTTGGTTGGGTCTTTTATTTAATTGGGCAATAATTATGTTATTTGTGATATTGGTGTGTTAATATGTTATGTTTGCATATTATGTGATTTTACTGTTTTTGAGAGTTTGCGGGGAAATTAGATTGAAGGGTATTTTAGATATTTCACATTTAATGATAGTTAGTTAGTTAGTATATATTTTGAGAAACTATAAATAAATAGAAAGAAAGAAAAGTATAAGAAAGAAAGAAAAAGAATAGAAATGGAAAGTTAGAGGTGAGAAAGAGAGAAAAACAGAATTTTGAGAGCAAGAGTGAAAAAGAGAAGAGAAAAAGAAGAAAAGCTACAAATCATCAAGATCAAGCTTCCAAGAATCGAGAAATCGGGTAAGGGTGTGAAATATTATTATCCTAACTTTGTGTATGATTATGTATGTGTTTTGTGTGAATGTTTTGGTTGGTTTTCCATATGTTTCCGTTTATGTCGTATTGGACGAAATCGATAGAAACCGATGTTTCTACGGTCGAAAAGTCGTATAAATACATGTGTTGGTTGGTTATATGTATGTGAGCTGCTGTTTGAAGTTTCATGAAGTTTGGTTATGTTTCGGTTAGTTTTCGGTATGTTTCCGTTGTTGTTTCCGTTTAGGTCGAATTATAGGAAATTGATAGAAAACGATGTTTTCACGGTTAGAATTCGAAATAAATTACGTAGTGGTATCGAGGAAGGTTAGGTCGTCGTATGGCGTGCTTTTTATTCGATTTGGTGAAGTTTAAAAATTCTGGTTTTTGAAAGGTTGAAATTTAATCGAAAAATCGAACGTCGTAGAAATTTCGTTTATGTGTTCTAAATTGTTCCCATGTATTTGGTGGTTGGGCGTATATGGTTGTTTCGGTGAAAATGTTTGATTTAGTCGAGTTTGCGGGGATTCGGGAAAATGGCAGCAAAGGTGTAAATTGAAAAATCTGGTTTTTTTGAGAAAAACAGAGCATGAATCGATTCATAACAGTTATGTATCGATACGAAATGGTTTATGTATCGATACATAACCCTTATGTATCGATACATACTGTGAAAATTGGGAAAAATAGCATTTTCACTACAGCATGTGTCGACACATGCGAGTTATGAATCGATACATGAGGTCTTTATGTATCGATACATAAAGCCTATGTATCGATACATACTGTGCTGAAACAGAAATTCTGGTTTTTCGGGGAAACTTCGGAAATTCATATCTCTTGAACCGTAAGTCGGTTTTGATCCCCGTTCGAAGCGTTGGGAAGCTAACGAGATGTTCTTTCTAGGAAAAATAGTTTTGGGGTCTGAACTTGGTCCAATCGGTACAGTTTTTACGAATCGTTTCGTAGTGTCGGGTGTCCGGTTTATGTTTTTGCGTTAGATTGAAATATTCATAACTTGTTCGTTGTTTATCGGATTTGAGAGTTCTTTATATCGAATTGAAGGTATTGATATGTACTAATTGATGGTGATAATAAATTATATTTTTAGCCGACTTTTCACCAACTTTTCCGGTAAACCGTAAATCGAATTGTTTGGTTATTTGTGAAAACGTTCGGTTGCCGTTTGGCACAATTGATGTGAATGTATGTGGATTGTGTGTGATGAATGCATGACTATATTGTGAATATGTATGCATGTCAAAAGTGTCATGAGTCATGTTGTATGTGAAGCATCATGATGTGCATTCTTGCATTGTGGGGTTCTAAGATGAACCCGTTGTAACGTCGTAAGCCTTTTGAGAGGTGGGAGCGATGATTACAAACGATCGTGAGCCTTATACAAAGAGGACCGAAAGCGATCGGATTGTGAGCCTTATACAAAGAGGACCGAAAGCAATCCATAAACATTGTAAGCCTTTTGAGAGGTGGTAGCAATGGGTGAACATCGTATGCCCGACGGGGAGTTACGTTAAGTAACAAGCGATGGTTCCAATAAGTTCTTCAATTGAACTTGAGATGAAATGAGTCGGTACCCGCATTGCATTTGCATAGAGTCGTGAGTCGGTCTCTATGATTTGCATTGGTCATCCTTGTATATGTGCATTGGTGAATAAACATGAATATAGGTGGTTATGTTGAATGATAAGCATTGTGATGACTATGTTTGGTTTTGCATATATATATATATGGCTTGCGATGTATATTGAATGAGACGTGATGAATTGTGATAAGAATTGTATCGTTGTAATTATGCATTGAAGAATGAATATAATATGCATGTTATGTGGAATGGTAGAATGGTGAGGATGTGTTGTGTGTATACTTTGTGTTGAGATGTATAATTATATGCAACGTTATTATGATAATATTTCTCACCCTTCTGCTGTTTTATGATGCTCTATGAGGCATTGCAGAGTAGGTATGCTGGAGGTCTTTTTGTGAAGCGTGTCTTCATTCTTTTGGTCGGTTGGCTCTGATATGTAGCACCGGGTAGCTAGGATGTATATTATTCTTTTGTGATACATTTGTATATGTATCTTGTGGATAAATGTTTATGTAAACATGAAGTGTGTTGATGAAGCATACATATGTATATGTATGTATATATATTTTGATGTATTTCAATGTTTGGATATTCCGCTTTAATTCTAAATATTGAGATGTGGGTGTAAGGACAAAGTTCCTCTGTAGCAAGTTACCCCACTGCTGCATATCAACCTTTTGAGCAGGTGTTGTATGTGTTAAATGCGTGTATGATGGGACATGCCTCTTTTATGCCATGCTTTAATTGTACTCTGGCGAATTTTAGAATATGTGCCTAAATGATTTAAATGATTATTTGGGGGTATAGAAAGGGGGTGTTACATTAAGTGGTATCAGAGCCAGAGTTGAGTCAGTTGTGTCTGTCTTGTAGTTGTGTTGGTTGAACTGTTGTTTAACCTTTGTTATTATTTTTGGGGATGATCAGAATATGGCTGGTAGAAACGATAATGCGATGGCTGCTGCTATGGAAGCATTGGCTAGGGCGGTGCAGGGTGCGCCGAATGTAAATGCTAATGAAGAGTTCAGGAAGAATCAACCACCGGTCTTCAAAGGAAGATTTGATCCCGATGGAGCTCAAAATTGGTTGAAAGAGATTGAAAGAATCTTCAGAGTTATGGACTGTGCGGAAGAGAATAAGGTGAGGCTTGGATCTCACATGCTGAGGGAAGAAGCCGATGATTGGTGGGTCGGTATGCGCGAAATTCTTGAGGTGGATAATGAAGAGGTAACTTGGGAATTGTTTCGTACCGAGTTTTTGCTGAAGTATTACCCTGAAAGTGTGAAAGGGAAGAAGGAGATGGAATTCCTGGAATTGAAACAAGGTGGTATGTCAGTGGTGGACTATACTGCTAAGTTTGTGGAATTGGTTCAATTTCATTCTCATTATGCTGCGATTACTGCTGAGTTCTCAAAGTGTATTAAATATGAGAATGGTTTGCGTCCTGAGATTAAGAAAGCTGTGGGATATCAAAGAATTAGGAGGTTTTCGGATTTGACAGAATATTGTAGAATCTTCGAGGAAGATAGCAAAGCTCGTTCTACACATTACAAGAGTTTGAACGAGAGGAAGGGAAAGCAACAAGCTAGAAGTGGACCTTATGTGACACCCGCTGATAAGGGTAAATATAAGGGAAACTTTAATAAGAGATCTGGAGGAGGAAGTTCTGGGTTCATTAAATGTTTCAATTGTGGTGGAATGGGTCATAAAGCAACTGAGTGTAGGAAGCCCGTTGGGAAATGTTCTAACTGTGGAGGTATTGGGCATTCTATTGCTGAGTGTAGGAGGAATATGGTGAAGTGTTTTAATTGTGGAGAAGTGGGTCACATTAGTACTAAGTGTACTAAGCCGAAACAAGCTCAAGCGGGCGGAAAGGTGTTTGTATTGGCGGGGACTCAGACCACTAGTGCAGACCGTTTGATTAAAGGTACATGCTTTATTAATAGTACACCTTTAGTTGCTGTTATTGATACGGGAGCGACTCATTCGTTTATTTCTTCGGAGTGCGCGATGCGTTTAAATCTTGCGTTGTCTTTGATGGGTGGTGAGATGGTTATTGAGACTCCTGCTTCAGGGTCGGTAACTACATCTTTGGTGTGTATGAGTTGTCCTTTAACCATGTATGGTAAAGACTTTGTTATGGATTTAGTATGTTTGCCGTTGGAGGGTTTGGACGTAATCTTGGGTATGAACTGGTTGCAATTTAATCGAGTTCATATAGATTGCTATCACAAGTTAGTAAGGTTTCCTTCTTTGGAAGATGATGAATTTGAGAGTTTCCTATCCACTAAAGAGTTGAAGAAACTTTTAGCGGATGAAGCTCAATTGTTTGGTTTGTTTGCATCATTGTCGGTGGAAAGTAAAGTTTCACTTGATGTGTTCCCAGTGGTGTGTGAATTTCCAGAAGTGTTTCCGGAAGACATTACGGATGTACCGCCGGAAAGAGAGGTTGAATTTTCTATTGATCTAGTTCCGGGTACTAGACCGATTTCGATGGCACCGTATCGTATGTCGGCATCGGAGTTGGTAGAATTGAAAAAGCAATTGAATGACTTGTTGGATAAGAAATTTGTAAGACCAAGTGTTTCTCCTTGGGGTGCTCCGGTATTGTTGGTAAAGAAGAAGGACGGGAGTATGCGATTATGCATTGATTATCGACAATTGAACAAAGTGACAATTAAGAACAAGTATCCGCTTCCAAGGATCGATGATTTGATGGACCAATTGGTTGGTGCGAATGTTTTTAGTAAGATTGATTTGAGATCGGGATATCACCAGATTCGTGTGAAAGGAGAGGATATTCAAAAGACGGCATTTAGGACACGGTATGGTCATTACGAATATTCCGTGATGCCATTCGGGGTTTCTAATGCGCCGGGTGTGTTTATGGAATACATGAATCGTATTTTTCATGAACAGTTGGATCGTTTTGTGGTTGTGTTCATCGATGATATTTTGATTTACTCTAAGTCTCAAGAGGAGCATGAAGAGCATTTGAGAATTGTGTTGCAAATTTTGAAAGAGAAACAATTGTATGCTAAGTTGTCAAAATGTGAATTTTGGTTGTCGGAAGTAAGTTTCCTTGGACATGTTATTTCCGGTAGTGGTATTAGTGTTGATCCATCCAAGATAGATGCGGTGATGCAATGGGAGGCTCCTAGGTCGGTTACGGAGATTCGAAGCTTTTTAGGCTTGGCGGGTTATTATCGGAGGTTTATAGAAGGATTTTCGAAGTTGGCACTTCCTTTAATGCAATTGACTTGTAAAGGAAAGGCTTTCATTTGGGATATTCATTGTGAAGAGAGTTTCAATGAGCTAAAGAGACGGTTGACAACGACTCCGATCTTGATTTTGCCTAATCCTAATGAACCATTTGTTGTGTATTGTGATGCTTCATTGACAGGTTTAGGTGGTGTTTTAATGCAAGATGGAAAAGTTGTGGCATATGCTTCACGACAATTGAGAGTGCATGAAAAGAATTATCCTACGCATGACTTGGAGTTAGCGGCCGTGGTGTTTGTTTTGAAAATATGGAGGCATTATCTTTATGGTGCGAGATTTGAAGTTTTTAGTGATCACAAGAGCTTGAAATATTTATTTGATCAAAAAGAGTTGAACATGAGACAACGAAGATGGTTAGAGCTTTTGAAGGATTTTGATTTTAGTTTGAATTACCATCCGGGTAAGGCGAATGTGGTGGCCGATGCCTTAAGTCGAAAGTTGTTACATATGTCCGCATTAATGATGAAAGAATGGGAACTTTTGGAGGATTTCAGAGATTTGAGTTTGGTTTGTGAAATGACGCCGCGAAGTGTGAGACTTGGTATGTTACATGTTACGAATGATTTTCTTGCAACGGTTAGTGAAAAGCAAAAGTTGGAGTTGAAGTTTGTTGATTTAATGTTGAATGAGAATGAGGATTTCAAGGTTGATAATTTTGGAGTTTTGAGATTCCGTGGTCGTATTTGTATTCCCGACGACGCGGAGTTGAAAAAGATGATATTAGAGGAAGGACACCGAAGTAACTTAAGTATTCATCCGGGAGCGAACAAAATGTATCAAGATTTGAGGAAAATCTTTTGGTGGTCTGGATTAAAGAGGGATGTTGCTCAATTTGTGTATGCATGTTTGACTTGTCAAAAGTCGAAGGTGGAACATCAGAAGCCTAGTGGTTTGTTGCAACCGTTGGATATTCCGGAATGGAAATGGGATAGTATATCGATGGATTTTGTTACGGGATTGCCGAATACGCAAAGAGGTCATAATGCTATTTGGGTGATTGTTGATAGGCTTACTAAATCTGCTCACTTTATTCCAATTGATATTAGTTATCCTTTGGAGAAGTTAGCCGAGATTTATGTTCTGGTGGTAGTGAAATTACATGGAGTTCCTAAGAGTATTGTATCGGATAGAGATCCTAGATTTACATCGAGGTTCTGGGAAAGTTTACAAAAGGCTTTGGGTTCTAAGCTAAGATTGAGTTCGGCTTACCATCCGCAAACAGATGGTCAAACCGAGAGGACGATTCAATCGTTGGAGGATTTGTTGTGTGCTTGTGTGCTAGAGCAAGGTGGTGCTTGGGATGGTTATTTAGCGTTGATTGAGTTCACCTATAATAACAGTTTTCATTCGAGTATTAGTATGGCACCATTTGAGGCTTTGTATGGTCGGAGATGTCGAACACCCTTGTGTTGGCATGAAACCGGCGAGAGGACGATAGTTGGACCGGAAATGGTACAACAAATGACGGAGAAAGTGAAGCTTATTCGGGAGAAGATGAAAGCTTCTCAAAGTAGACAAAAGAGCTATCATGACAAGAGAAGGAAAGATCTTGAGTTTCAAGAAGGCGACCATGTGTTTTTGAGAGTTACACCGGTTACGGGTGTGGGTCGTGCCTTGAAGTCGAAGAAGTTGACTTCTCGTTTTATTGGTCCGTATCAGATTATTGCACGTGTTGGCGATGTGGCTTATCGTGTGGCGTTGCCTCCGAATCTTTCGAATTTGCATGACGTTTTCCATGTTTCGCAACTTCGGAAGTATGTTCCGGATCCGTCACATGTTATTCCTATGGACGATGTGGAAGTGAGAGATAATCTTACGGTTGAAGTTTTACCGATTAAGATTTTGGATCACGAAGTTAAGAAGTTAAGAGGTAAAGATGTTGCGCTTGTGAAAGTGGCGTGGGGAGGCGCTTCAGAAGGCAATATGACTTGGGAATTGGAAAGTGGGATGCGCGAGTCGTATCCGGAGTTGTTTGAATCAGGTAATATTTTCGAGGACGAAAATTTCTAAAGTGGGGGAGAGTTGTAACAGCCCGATTTTGATATTTCCATTTTTGTGTTGATTGATTCTATTTGGTTGGGTCTTTTATTTAATTGGGCAATAATTATGTTATTTGTGATATTGGTGTGTTAATATGTTATGTTTGCATATTATGTGATTTTACTGTTTTTGAGAGTTTGCGGGGAAATTAGATTGAAGGGTATTTTAGATATTTCACATTTAATGATAGTTAGTTAGTTAGTATATATTTTGAGAAACTATAAAGAAATAGAAAGAAAGAAAAGTATAAGAAAGAAAGAAAAAGAATAGAAATGGAAAGTTAGAGGTGAGAAAGAGAGAAAAACAGAATTTTGAGAGCAAGAGTGAAAAAGAGAAGAGAAAAATAAGAAAAGCTACAAATCATCAAGATCAAGCTTCCAAGAATCGAGAAATCGGGTAAGGGTGTGAAATATTATTATCCTAACTTTGTGTATGATTATGTATGTGTTTTGTGTGAATGTTTTGGTTGGTTTTCCATATGTTTCCGTTTATGTCGTATTGGACGAAATCGATAGAAACCGATGTTTCTACGGTCGAAAAGTCGTATAAATACATGTGTTGGTTGGTTATATGTATGTGAGCTGCTGTTTGAAGTTTCATGAAGTTTGGTTATGTTTCGGTTAGTTTTCGGTATGTTTCCGTTGTTGTTTCCGTTTAGGTCGAATTATAGGAAATTGATAGAAAACGATGTTTTCACGGTTAGAATTCGAAATAAATTACGTAGTGGTATCGAGGAAGGTTAGGTCGTCGTATGGCGTGCTTTTTATTCGATTTGGTGAAGTTTAAAAATTCTGGTTTTTGAAAGGTTGAAATTTAATCGAAAAATCGAACGTCGTAGAAATTTCGTTTATGTGTTCTAAATTGTTCCCATGTATTTGGTGGTTGGGCGTATATGGTTGTTTCGGTGAAAATGTTTGATTTAGTCGAGTTTGCGGGGATTCGGGAAAATGGCAGCAAAGGTGTAAATTGAAAAATCTGGTTTTTTTGAGAAAAACAGAGCATGAATCGATTCATAACAGTTATGTATCGATACGAAATGGTTTATGTATCGATACATAACCCTTATGTATCGATACATACTGTGAAAATTGGGAAAAATAGCATTTTCACTACAGCATGTGTCGACACATGCGAGTTATGAATCGATACATGAGGTCTTTATGTATCGATACATAAAGCCTATGTATCGATACATACTGTGCTGAAACAGAAATTCTGGTTTTTCGGGGAAACTTCGGAAATTCATATCTCTTGAACCGTAAGTCGGTTTTGATCCCCGTTCGAAGCGTTGGGAAGCTAACGAGATGTTCTTTCTAGGAAAAATAGTTTTGGGGTCTGAACTTGGTCCAATCGGTACAGTTTTTACGAATCGTTTCGTAGTGTCGGGTGTCCGGTTTATGTTTTTGCGTTAGATTGAAATATTCATAACTTGTTCGTTGTTTATCGGATTTGAGAGTTCTTTATATCGAATTGAAGGTATTGATATGTACTAATTGATGGTGATAATAAATTATATTTTTAGCCGACTTTTCACCAACTTTTCCGGTAAACCGTAAATCGAATTGTTTGGTTATTTGTGAAAACGTTCGGTTGCCGTTTGGCACAATTGATGTGAATGTATGTGGATTGTGTGTGATGAATGCATGACTATATTGTGAATATGTATGCATGTCAAAAGTGTCATGAGTCATGTTGTATGTGAAGCATCATGATGTGCATTCTTGCATTGTGGGGTTCTAAGATGAACCCGTTGTAACGTCGTAAGCCTTTTGAGAGGTGGGAGCGATGATTACAAACGATCGTGAGCCTTATACAAAGAGGACCGAAAGCGATCGGATTGTGAGCCTTATACAAAGAGGACCGAAAGCAATCCATAAACATTGTAAGCCTTTTGAGAGGTGGTAGTAATGGGTGAACATCGTATGCCCGACGGGGAGTTACGTTAAGTAACAAGCGATGGTTCCAATAAGTTCTTCAATTGAACTTGAGATGAAATGAGTCGGTACCGCATTGCATTTGCATAGAGTCGTGAGTCGGTCTCTATGATTTGCATTGGTCATCCTTGTATATGTGCATTGGTGAATAAACATGAATATAGGTGGTTATGTTGAATGATAAGCATTGTGATGACTATGTTTGGTTTTGCATATATATATATATGGCTTGCGATGTATATTGAATGAGACGTGATGAATTGTGATAAGAATTGTATCGTTGTAATGATGCATTGAAGAATGAATATAATATGCATGTTATGTGGAATGGTAGAATGGTGAGGATGTGTTGTGTGTATACTTTGTGTTGAGATGTATAATTATATGCAACGTTATTATGATAATATTTCTCACCCTTCTGCTGTTTTATGATGCTCTATGAGGCATTGCAGAGTAGGTATGCTGGAGGTCTTTTTGTGAAGCGTGTCTTCATTCTTTTGGTCGGTTGGCTCTGATATGTAGCACCGGGTAGCTAGGATGTATATTATTCTTTTGTGATACATTTGTATATGTATCTTGTGGATAAATGTTTATGTAAACATGAAGTGTGTTGATGAAGCATACATATGTATATGTATGTATATATATTTTGATGTATTTCAATGTTTGGATATTCCGCTTTAATTCTAAATATTGAGATGTGGGTGTAAGGACAAAGTTCCTCTGTAGCAAGTTACCCCACTGCTGCATATCAACCTTTTGAGCAGGTGTTGTATGTGTTAAATGCGTGTATGATGGGACATGCCTCTTTTATGCCATGCTTTAATTGTACTCTGGCGAATTTTAGAATATGTGCCTAAATGATTTAAATGATTATTTGGGGGTATAGAAAGGGGGTGTTACAGACTTCATGTTGACAAACCAATCTTTCCTCCCAGTCATGTGTGATGAGCATCCTGAGTCCAAGTACCACTGATTTTGGAATCTTTCTTCATCTCTTGTTGTGACCATCAGCAACGTCTCTTCTTCTTCATGTTTCGTCAGCTTTGCATCACTTTCTTTATTTTTCTTCTTTTCTGGACAGTTACTCACATAATGGCCATACTTCTGACAATTGAAACATTGAATGTGACTTTTGTCAGATTTTCGATCACCAACTTTTCTTCTACCTTCAGCACCACCTCTTTGGTTGCCTTGGTTCCAAGGTTTCTTCTGATTCGACTGGTTTCCTCCTTTGTTGCCATTCCAGCTACCTTTACCTTTCCTTTCCTTTTCTGACTGCGCCTGCAAAGCCATATCACTCTTCGACTTTCCTGCAGCTCTCTCAGCCATCCTTTGTTCATGAGACTAAAGCGTCCCTTGAAGCTCTTCCTTCGTCAATACTGACAAGTCTTTCGACTCTTCTATGGCTACTACCACGTGGTCGAATTTTGGAGCCAACGATCTCAAAATCTTTGAGACAACTGCTTTCAGCGTTTCTCCACATACCTTGATTTGTTTCACCAGTTTTGTAACTCTGGTGAAGAAATCTGATATACTTTCATTGTCTTCCAGCTGAAGCAACTCATAGTTTCTCTTGTGAGTTTGTAACCTCACCTCTTTCACCTTTTCTGCGCCTCCAAACGACTTTTCAAGAATCTCCCATGCTTGCTTTACTGATTCTGCATCGCTAACTTTTTCAAAGTTATCTGGATCAACACATTGATAGATTATAAACAACGCTTTATAATCTTTCTTCTTCAATTCTTTGTATGCAGCCTTTTCTTGATCCGTCGCGTTCTCCCCAAGCGGTGTTACTCCTTCCTTCACAAGATCCCAAAGATCTTGATAACAAAAAACCACCTTGATCTGCTTGCACCAATTCTCATAATTATCTTTCTTGAGAATTGGTAGGGTCGCCGGAAAGTGCCCATTTGAATGATTCATAGCCATCACAATTTTCTTCCTTGAATCGCAACCGGAGCTCTAGATACTAGATGTTGGAAATTCACCACACCATATGATGATTTCGCTTCAATCTTGATCCCAAGATTGATAACCAACCCACAACTTAGGCAATGACAATGAACAACAAAAAAAAAGAAGAACAGACAACAGCAAGAAAGAGAAGAGAGAGAAGAGAAATATTTGGAGGAAAAGTGTTTCTACCCATAAACTGTGGGATTTCTTCTATTGCTATTATTCACTTGCTAATCTGCAAACTGTGAATGCAATTGTGTTACAATGTACAAGGGAAACTCCCTATTTATAGATTTAGATTTACAAATGTCCAAAACTCTAAAAGCCCAAAATATCAATTCTAATCTAAATCATATCAAATCTAATCTAAATAGAATTCAATCAAATCTAAATGAATCTGTCGAAACAACTTCAACAATTTGACAATTCGACACATTGAATTACAATTTAACAAATATGTGGGATTGGTTGCAACAAATGCTTGAACAATGCCGCAAACTTCAAAGTTTAATCTTACAGGTTTTCATCATGTTTCAATTATTATTTTTTTTCTTTTTAAAGTATAGTTTCATCATTTCATGTATTAAATGTTTGAATAAAAAGTTGAATGTTTTATGACAGGGTTGTGAATATCAAGACGAGGTAAATGACCAAAGTTGGAAGGATCCACCAACAGTTCCAAACTGTCTTTCATTGCAACTGAGAACATGTTGCCTTGCATATTGTAAAGGCACCAAATCTGAGCTCCAATTTGCAAAATTCAAAAATACTTAAGACTATGAAAATTAAGTATCATTACTGTGCATATATGAATGTAAAACACCAAATGACAAAAGAATTATCTTCATTCGCAAAGGGCTCTACAAAGTTAGTTTTTAAGACTCGGTCTCTAATTCTATTCTCGATTAATCCGGAGAACAGTCAAATGCTGTAACTTTTATATCTTAAGATTTTGATATTTCTTTTCTATTGCAATTTTCTTGGTGTTATTAGCTATTACCGAAGCATCAATTAAATGCTGTAATTTCAGAATTTTAGAGAAGTTTAGTTTTCCATTAATTTGTTTGTTCTTGTTATACACTTTATTTTCTTGAACTGTTAAAAAAACATTTTTGAAACCTCTAGTGTAATTTTATCAAATGAAGGAAAGTAAAAAACAAAAAGTTTTATGTGTTGAATTTCAGTTGCCATTATAGATAGTCTATCAGATAGTTTCGTTTTAAAATTTCATCCATCATGATTCATGTTCTTGATTGTTTTATTTTTTTCTTAGATTCATTATTAGATTGCAATGATTAATAATATATACTAATTAGAAGGTAGATTCTATAGCCATATTCATCTTGGTCTTTCTGTATGCAAAGATAATGTGTATTTACGAAGTATGAAAGATATGTTTCTTGAACTGCACCTTGTAAATATATTTTTTTGTAATTGTAAAGTTGTAATATATTTTAGGAAAATGTACCATCAGCATTTTCAACTTCTTGCTAATTACACACACATGACTACGGTAGACAAAGTTGTGACACAATCTAAGTTGTGTAGCCCAAGCCATGGTTTTAAATTGCGGTCGCGGTTGCGGTTGCGGTTATTGTGATTGCAGCAATTGCAGTTGCTGCGATGTGTATTGCGACCATTGCGGCGTGAATTTTTATTGAAACATATTTGAAATATATCATTGAAAAACTCTTAATGTTAATCGTTTACATGAGATGTAAATTGAATTTTTGGATCTCAAACTTTGAGTTATGATGAAAATATGTGAAGAAATATAGATGAAGTTGCTTGGGACGAATTCTAATATAGTTAGACATGTTATTTCAAATCACACCGCAATTGCGGTCCGATGCGGATGTAGTGACTTGCGGCCGCGAACCGCAATTTAAAACCATGGCCCAAGCCTAAAGTTCATTAGAGTGTAGTGTTTGTTACTTAGTATATAAGTTAGTTGTATATAAATAGACATAATTTGTAATTCAGTTAGTACAATCATAATTATATAATATGAATCCTTATTTTCATTCTCTCTCATTCTTTCTCTCTTCATTAAAAGTGTCATACACACTAAAAAATGGGTATCAAAGTCTGGTTAGATTCTTGATCGTGTTTACAAGAATCACACGTCGGTGATTGTGTTTCCGGGATTGTGGGTTGTTAATCAGTTGCTCCAAAGATGAATGATACTAATGGAATTCTGAATTCTCTTCCAATTCTTGACGGAAAAAATTGAAATTGATGGAGGAAGCAGATGAAGTCCTTGTTCGATTTTCATGAAACCCTAGAAGCGGTTACAAATGGCGTCCCTGAGCTTGTTGATAATACATCAGATGCTCAGAGATTCGCGAACAAGGAGGCGAAGAAGAAAAACTGCAAGGTCGCATATTGCATTCAATCGGCGGTAGATTCAGAGATTTTTTACTAGATCTCTCATACTGAATCGACGAATGAGGCAAGATATATTCTGGTCAAGTACTATGAAGGAGGTGAGAAAGTCAAAGTCGTCAAATTATAGACTTTGGGACGGTAGTTTGAACTGCAGTAGATGGGAGAAGATGAAAAGATTGCAATCTATGTGTCGAAGGTGCAAAATCTCGTCCATCTCATGAAGGGTAGTGATGAAACCCTAACTGATAAGATGATAGCTGAGAAGGTAATGCATGTGTTTACCTCTCACTTTGATCACATTATCATAGCTATTCAAGATTCCAACAATCTTGAAACCCTGAAAATGGAGGATTTGGTTGGTTCGTTTGAGGCGCGTGAGATTAGGATTGTCGAAAGAAAAGGGGTTCAAGATTCGATACAAGCATTGCAGGCTCGAGCTTAGAAGAAGCATGGTGTTTTCGACAAGTTCAAAGACAAAAGATACAAGACTTAGAGCAAGAAGTCTCACTACAACAAAAAGGACTTATAACATCTCACCTTAGACAGCGCTTTATTACAAAAGCGCTGCTATAGGTCAAAAACACGGAATCTATTAATTTAATAAAGGAAAAGCGCAAAAAAATATAAGACCTTAGACAGCGCTTTAGTGAAAAGCGCTGTCTAAGGCCTTTTAAATTTTTAAAAAAATTTAATGGAAAATATTAGACAGCGCTTTCCTTAAAAGCGCTGTCTAAGGCCTTTTAAATTTAAAAAAAATATAAGACCTTAGACAGCGCTTTTAAGGAAAGCGCTGTCTAAGGTCTTAAATATTTAAAAAAATAAAAACAAAAGCGCTGTCTAAGGCCAATCTTAGAAAGCGCTTTTAAAGCGCTGTCTAAGGGCCACCTTAGAAAGCGCTTTGTTGAAAAGCGCTGACTAAGGTCTAATAAAATTAAAATATATGAATATACTCAGTTTTCATTTTCAGTTTTGCGCTCTTTCTTCTCCCTCCCCTGTTGCGAACGGATACTTGCGAACCTGAGCTAAACCCTTGCCGTCGTCCACCGCGCCGTCGTCCACCGTTCCTCCCTCATTTCGCGACTCCGACGACCTTTACTCCACCGTGACCGTCTGTTCCTCTCTCATTTCGCGTTTTCGTCACTCAGTTTGGAAGTTTAAGAGTTTCAGATTATTACACATTTTATAAGGTATGCTGATAATGTTGCTGTTGATAATGTTGTTGTTGATGTTGATAATAATGTTGTTGTTGATGTATTACACATTTTACACGTTTCAGAGTATTACACATTTTACACGTTTCAGAGTTTCAGTTTGGAAGTTTCAGAGTTTCAGAGTTTCAGTTGATAATGTTGCTGATAATGTTGATAATGTTGTTGTTGATGTTGATAATAATGTTGTTGTTGATGTTGATAATAATGTTGTTTATGTTGTTGCTAATGTTGGACTGTTGCTAATGTTGATAATGTTGCTAATGTTGTTAATGTTGTTGCTAATGTTGCACTGTTGTTGGATATAAGAATAAAATATGTGCTAACTTCATTTTTGGTGATATAGGAATAGAATCAATATAATGTGTTAGTTTAGTTTGTTCTTGTTAACATTTTTCTACATTGTTAACTATTGCTATATAATGTGTTTGTTTAGTTTAGTTTAGGTTAGTGTTAGTGTTAGTGTTAGTGTTAGGTTAGTGTTAGTGTTAGTTTAGAACATCTATTATAGTTTGTTCTTGTTAACATTTTTCTACATTGTTAACTATTGCTATATAATGTGTTTGTTTAGTTTAGTTTAGTTTAGGTTAGTGTTAGTGTTAGTGTTAGGTTAGTGTTAGTGTTAGTGTTAGTGTTAGTGTTAATGTTAATAATGTAAATTCTTGAGGTTGTTGTTCTAAAGAACCGAAATTCAAAGCAATTTTGTTAATGAAGTTAATTGCTTTGAATTTCTTAGTTTGGACTTGTTATGCTAATGTTAAATTCTTTCTAACTGTTAGGATTAATAAGTAGGAAAACCATGGATAAAAAATGGATGGATGCCGATCGATTGTCCAAAGAGTACGAGAATGGGGTATTGGATTTCGTTAAGTTTGTTGTTCAACACGCTGACGCTGAAGAGCTCAATCGAATAAAATGTCCTTGCTTGGGTTGTTGTTATGTTGGTAGGGTTGACGCAGATGGGTTGAAATCGCATTTACTGATGAATGGAATTGATCGAAGTTATAAGTGTTGGATACATCATGGTGAGAAAATTAACGAGAATGTTGAACCGACGAGGAAAAGTAATACAACCTATGCTTCAGATGACAAAGACACGGAAACATACGATTGTGATCGAGTCGAAGAGATTGCAGAAGCAGTTGTAGAAGATCTTCATGATTGTCCTGAAATGTTTGAGAGGTTGGTAAGCGATGCAGAGAAACCGCTCTATCAAGGTTGCACTAAATTCACAAGACTGTCTGCGGTATTGAAGTTGTACAACTTAAAGGCGGGCAATGGACGGTCGGATAAAAGTTTCACAGAGTTGTTGGCCCTTTTGAGAGAAATGCTACCGAAAGATAATGTTCTTCCCAATCGAACCTATGAGGCCAAAAAAATGTTGTGCTCTATTGGCATGAGCTATGATAAAATACATGCTTGTCCAAACGATTGCGTTTTGTTTCGAAAGGAATATGCATCGTTAACTGAGTGCCCTAAATGCGGTTTGTCTCGATATAAGAAAAAATTGTCTCCAGCCAAGGTCTTATGGTATTTTCCTATAATACCGAGATTTAGGCGCATGTTTCGTAGTGAAACCGATGCAAGACACCTGACTTGGCATGCAGATGAAAGAATTATTGATGGAAAGTTGCGACATCCGGCTGATTCACCACAGTGGTCGAAAATTGATAATGATTATCCTGACTTTGGGGAAGAAGCAAGAAACCTTCGTCTGGCATTATCTACTGATGGAATGAACCCGCATGGTCTTCAAAGTATCTCACATACCACATGGCCTGTGATTCTTATGATTTATAACCTACCTCCGTCGCTATGCATGAAGCGTAAGTACATGATGTTATCTATGTTAATCTCTGGGCCTAAACAACCAGGGAATGACATAGACGTATACTTGACACCTTTGATCGAAGATTTAAAGATATTGTGGGAGAACGGTGTGGAGGTTTATGATGGATATAGGAAAGAAAGTTTCAATTTGAGGGCGATGTTGTTTGGCACAATTAATGATTTTCCAGCTTACGGGAATCTATCAGGGTACAGCATAAAAGATGAAAAAGCGTGTCCTATTTGTGAAGATAAAACAGTTTCGAAGCGATTGGACTTTGGGATCACCCCGACCTCCCTGAATATTAAAAAGGGAAAGGCTGCTAGTTATTCAGTACTTGAAGCTAAATTGGAAGCACTAGAAGCCGAGGTGCGGGAATTAAGAAAGGAAAAAGAAAGGGATAACGCTTCTGGTGTTAGAGATGGATCAGAGAAGGATAGTATCAACTGCAGCTTTCATCCGATTATTCCAGAGGTAATTATATATATATATATATATATATATATATATATATATCTATGAAATTATATTAGTAGCTTAAATTATTTAATTACATATATACACATTAACAATGACATATGTATTTTTGGTTTTAGGCGTCACTGTTGTCAATATATACTTGAGGTATATCCGATCTACTTTGGTAATTGAACAACTTATTTACTTTATTTTTCAAATGAATATTCTAATGTTAATGATGTTTTTATTTCAGGTTTCTGTATGACAGTTTTATGCGCCCCCGGGGATTGGATCAAAGATTTGCATTCTTATGCCCCAGCGCTGTCAACTTAACCGAAATATTGACGAAACCAAATGAGGTCCATGCGTATATACGCAACGTCTTTATGGACAACCAAGAAACGGAAAAGTTGTACTTTTTACCGTTTAATACTGGGTTAGATTTTCATTCTAAATTCATCTATTATATATTTTTTTGTATTTTGACTTCGTGTAGAAAGTTTCTATCTAACACTTGTTTAATCTTACAGTGGACATTGGTTGTTGGTTGCAATCAATCCTATCCGCGGAGTAGTGTATTATCTGGATTCCGTAGGAAATGATTGGACCACATACCCGGATATGAAGGACTGTATTGACACGTAAGTGAAATTGTTCTAAATAGAAATGTGTATATTTATTTATTTATGTGAATTGTTCTAAATATTCATTTATATTTTATTAGCACTATACAAGCATTCCTAGAACATCGGGGAATCGACCACACCATTACATGGAATTATGTGAAGGTATATTAATTATCACATGTTTTATTATATTAGTGATGCTTACTTGATAAAACTTAGAATTTATCCATATTTTATTTTCATTTGTAGTGTCCTCGGCAACGCAATCAAATAGATTGCGGCTATTTCATGTTGAGATTTATGAGAGACACTATTTCGTTGGATCGAATGGAGATTCCACCCGATGTATGTATTTCTAACTTATGAGTTATTTTAACACATATCTCTCATATTGTCTAATGAAATAGTTAAAACTAAATCAAACTATATGTTATATTATTATGTAGTATTTTGAAGAATTCAGGAGTGCTACTTACACAAAGGCTCTATTGGATGAAATCAAAGAGGAGTGGTGTCAATACATTATGGAGCTCGGAATTTTACAAACTTAAGGTATAATATTATACTCTTACTTTAATTGATGAGAATTTTAATATGTGTAACTTTGGTTGGAGTAATGCTTTGGTTGGATGCAATTTTGGTGTATATACTTTGAATTGCAATTTTGGTGTATATACTTTGAATTACAAACTTTGAATTACAATTTTGGATGCAATTTTGGTGTATATACTTTGAATTACAATTTTGGTGTATATACTTTGAATTGCAATTTTGGTGTATATACTTTGAATTACAAACTTTGAATTACAATTTTGGTGTATATACTTTGAATTACAATTTTTGGTGTATATACTTTGAATTTTAATACTTTGAATTACAATCTTTGTGTTTTCAGGACCTATAATGTAGATTGAAGCAATGTTTTGGTTGGATGCAATTTTGGTGTATATACAATTTTGGTGTATAAGTAATATGTGCATTGTAGAAAAAATGCTTTGGTTGGAAGCAATAACTTTGGTTGGAAGCAATGCTTTGGTTGGATGCAATTTTGGTGAATAAGTAAAATGTGCATTTGTAGAAAAATGTAATGATTTGTAATTATAAATAGGTGTATATACAATTTTGGTTTGTAATTTTAAATATATATATTGGTATGAAATGCCAATTTTGGATATATAATTTTGGTGTAGAAAGGCCAATGGTTTGAATTGCCAATTCTGAAAAAAATTGCTGGTTGAAAATTACAGGTCAAATTCTGGTTGAAAAAACCTGGTAAAATTGTGGTTAAAAAAAAAATTATATAAAATTTTTCGTACACCTTAGACAGCGCTTTTGGTGAAAGCGCTGTCTCAGGTCCACTTTAGACAGCGCTTATGGTGAAAGCGCTGTCTAAGGTGTACTAAAAAAGTCAAAAATGGAAGGTCTTAGACAGCTCTTATGGTGAAAGCGCTGTCTAAGGTGTACTAAAAAAGTCAAAAAAGGAAGGTCTTAGACAGCGCTTTTGGAGAAAGCGCTGTCTAAGGTGTACCAAAAAAGTCAAAAAAAGGCAGGGCTTAGACAGCGCTTTTGACGAAAGCGTTGTCTAAAGTAATCCATATAATGTGAAAAAGCGCTGTCTAAAGGTACCATAGACAGCGCTTTTCATTAAATACACGCCACTTTAGACAGCGCTTTTGGTAATACCAAAAGCGCTGTCTAAACCTATAGCGTCGCTGGTTTATACAGCGCTTTAAAGCGCTGTCTAAAGGCTAAAAAAGCGCTGTCTAAAACCGTTTTTGCGCTAGTGTCTTGATCGAACCCTTAAAGGAATAAGGTTAATGATAAGGCTTCTAAATGCTCGAAAAGAGAAGGAAACTCCTATTAGAAAGAAAAAGAGAAAAAAGTGAAGGTGAGAAAAATATACAAGAAGGGGGGGGGGGGGGGGGGTGAATTGTGTTTTGTGAAAATTAGATTTATTTCTGAACCAGAGTTCAGATTCAAAAACTGAGTTCAGAATCTCGTAGGGCTTTCATCTTCAAGCGCCACAGGCCGAAATTGTTCACTCCAGTGAACTTTTCAATCTTATACTTTGTTGAAGGCATCTTTCTCCCCGCTCATGGCACCAATTTGTGGTGAAATCTGATGCCTTAAATTAAAGTATAATTGGTTTCTTTATTGACAAGAAACACTCAAGGGTTAGGTTAGGATTAATGGAAAACTAGAAGAAAAAACAACAACAAGGATTGATTATAACTGTTATTCTTTACTTTCTCTTTGAATCAGATTACAAGTACTCAAGAATAACAAATTAGCCTTTCACCCTAATTTGGATTTGGCACACTTAGAATGAGAGACTAGTATGCTATTTATAATAATTTCTAACATACTAACTAATGAGTTTTTTAACAATTACCCATTACAAGCTAACTTAAGGTACATGCTAACTTAAACAATTGAATCCTTAACACAAGGCCCAATTCGACATAACAAGTCAACATTATATTTCGACATTACATATTAGAACTAACTTCGACTACTAACCCTTCGACATTAGCATGTGACCCAGCTTCCAATACAAGAAAAAAGGAGATTTACGACACTTGAGCTGCGACAGTTATCACAAAACCGTCCTTATTCCTGGATTGCGACGGTTGTCACGACAGTTAGGGTCAACTGTCGTAGATTTGTTGCGACAATTATCAAAAAACCGTCCTTATTCCTGGACTACGACAGTTCTCACGACGGTTTGAGCCAATCATCGCAGATTTTTTAGGCATGTTGTATAAAATAATTGCGACAGTTACCAAAGAACCGCCCTCTTTCCACACTCGCGACAGTTTAGGCGAACTGTCGAATTACTTTAGCCAATCATAATCACTATTTTTTTATTCCTTTAATTTCCCACTTTTTTCTTTCATTTTTATTTTCCAACCTTTTCAATTTTATTAATTAATTTTAATAAATAATTATTATAATTTTTTATTTACAATATAATAACAATATCTATACTACAACAATCTATAACCAGTGACAGATCTAAAACTATTTTTTGTAGAGACTAAAAATTTATGTATTTTAAATAAATAAATTACTATAAAAATTTATAAAATATAATTATAGTAATAAATTAAACTCAAAATACATAAATTTTTTAGAAATAATAGTTAATTTTATTAAAATATTTTATATATCAAAATTCAACTATAAAACTTAAAATACTATATATACTCAAAATAAAACTTTAATTTTAGAAAAAAAATTAAACTCAATATATTATATCCAAAATTAAAGTATTAAAATTAAACTATATATAAAAAAATTAAACTCAAAACTATATACCCAAAATTTATGTTTCACGACGGTGAACCATCCCGTCGTCCGCCCATTCCCTTCACAAATGTCGCGACGGTGATTTCACCCGTCGTCCTCCATAATATTCATTCCTTTTTTATGTTTTTTTTCTCTTCTTTTTCACTCACCGCTAACGCCCTTGGAGAAAGAGGGAAACTAATATTTTTCTCAGCCACTTACACCGTCACTGCGAATCACCATGAAAGCAAACACCATCAATTCGAAGCAGGTGTGTCTTCTCAATCGAATCACTGCGAATCACCACGATTATAGAAATGTTCATCTCTTCAATCGATATTCTGTCGGGAAACTCTGTGGAATCTTTGAAAGGGTTTTTACTAGATTTTACATATTTTCTGTTTGTAATTGAAGAGTTTCGTGTTTTAGGTTGAAGCTAGATGTGAGAGAATTAGATATTCACTTGGTTAAGTTCAAATTATACCTTATGTTCTTGATGGTCTCAAGCTGTAATTTCTTGATTTTATGCTCATTTTAATGCCCAGTACATGTTTGATAAAATGCTACTGAGAAAAACATACTACATTATTTTGCTTTAATGGTTTGCGGCTATTTTTTCATTGAATGTAGTAATAAGAATATGATTCTTCTTCGTTGCAGCTGCTCATTGTGTTTGTGGTTCAACGAAGAGAAAATTCCCGGTGTAACATCTACAGAAAGGTGACTTTATATGTCTCTCAAGTCCTCAACATTGTATAACAATTTACTTACTGATACATTACTAACTCTGTTTGCTTACTGAGTGCAAAAGAGGTATCATTGAATGGCATGATATGGTTTTTATTTGCCTACTGAGTGCGAAAGAGGTATCATTGAATTGGAAGTTTGAAGCTTGAGAAAACTAAGTACTACAACACTATCATTGACGTCCCCGGCCATAGGGATTTCATTAAGAACTTGATTACTGGTATGTTCTAGGCTGACTATGTTGTTCTCATCATTATGATTCCACTACTGGTGGTTTTGAAGCTGGAATTTCCAAGGACAGACAGACCTGTGAGCATGCTCTACTTTCTTTCATTATCGGTGTGAAGCAAATGATCTGCTGCTGTAACAAGGCGATTGAAATTTTCAGCCTCTTTTGTATTTGATATTTTCATGATTTATGTATACAAATACTCATTATTTTTTATATTGAACAGATGGATGCAACTACACCCAAGTACTCGAAGGCTATGTATGATTAAATCGTGAAGGAAGTTTCATACTATTTGAAGAAGGTTGGGTACAATCCTGACATAGTTCCATTTGCTCCCATCTATGTTTTGAGGGAGATAACATGATTGAGCGCTCTACAAATCTTGACTGGTACAAGGGTTCAACCCTTCTTGAGACCCTTGACAATGTCAATGAGCCTAAAAGGCCATCAGACAAACCCCTCCGGTTACCCCTTCAGGATGTTTACAAGATTCGAGGAATTAGAACTATGCATGTGGGACGTGATGAGACTGGTGTCATCAAACCTGGAATGGTGGACACTTTTGCTCCAACTGGTCTGCAAACTGAAGTCAATTCTGTGGAGATGCAGCATGAAGCTCTCGTCGAGGCCCTTCCCGACAACAATGTTGTAGTTTCGAGGAAGTTTTAGGGGTAGTTTTTACTGCTGTCTCTCACCCAGTTCTGCAATATCAGACCACAAATGGCTTGAATTATGGTGATACATGGTTACGACAAGACTGTCGAGCTTAGTTTTAGAATTGGTAGTTACTCTACACTTCATACACATTCATCATGGCACTGCAATGATGTAAAATTGGTGCCTTCAATGCCAGTTTGATTCCCGAGATTGTAAAAAATCCTGGGCCAAAAACCACATATGAAGTTTCCATATATGCGTCAGATAAATGGAATAAGGTATTATAAAGTTGCATAAATGTGATATCTACCTTTTTCCATACTTTTGTAGTTTCTTGTATTAGTGGGGTTAATTAGTTGTAGCAGGGATTTAACATATTTTATATTGTGTATCAACATCCCGATTCTGAAATATTGTGACTTTTTTCATTGGATAGGCTCAATATTAATGGCTTTGCGTTCATTCTAAATTTATCTTATGATGTTACTTTGTCACAGACATGACTTTTGGAATGTGACTTCCCACTCTTCTTTTGTCCAGCTCCTTAAACCTATATATAGGCAGATTGCAGAAAATCAGAATGCATAAATATTTTCGGCCAATACACTCTTTGTTGTTCTTGGGACCAGCCTTCTCACAGCCAGGGTAGGTGTTTAGATCACTACTTTTTCTTTTTTCCTATAATGTCTTCCCAGTTATCCTCTTTGTTGTTCCTTGTTGTGGGAATTTCTATAGCCCTTACGCCATGGCTGGCTGAAGGAGGCCAGCTTATTGCTGCCCGTTTTGAGCTACATGATGTTCGAAGCTTATTACCTGTAGAAAGTGAGGTGAGATTACTTTCATTATTGACTAACAGGGACTTCTACTAGTTGCAAATGGTTGTGAAATTGAAGGCTTTTGCACTGCCAGATGTTCCCTTTCTTGCTACTGGACTAAACCCTGTCTTTTTTATCTTACAACTTAATAAGCTTTCCAAAAGTTTAAAGTGCTTGTCTGTAGTATTTAGAAAGTAATGACAAATAGTGAAATTCTCGCTTCTGAAATTTGTATTACTTCATTCAAATCACCTTAAATTTGTGCCAAAAACAAATTGCCTAAAAAGTAGTGGTTTACATCATTTTGGTTTACATATTTTTCAGACAGATGATCTGCGTGATCATATCATTATTTGCGGATTTGGGAGAGTTGGCCAGGTGAGTTGTTTCTTTTCTGGTATGATTGATCAGTTTTAATAATTAATTTAAGCATAAAAGGTTACCTTTTGTTATTTTCAGATCATTGCGCAACTTCTTTCCGAGCGACTCATTCCCTTTGTTGCACTAGATGTGCGAAGGTAACTTGATTTAACCAAAACTATTTGCTTTACATATAAATTTTGGATCTTATATATTTATGTTGTAAAAGAAAACAACATTACTGCATGGAATTAGCATCAAGTGCATTAGAATCTGATATTCTTGGAAGCATTTAAGGCTTTACTTAACAAAAATGACATGTTTTCTTTCTAAGTACTTCAATTTTCATCTCTTTCCATTTCCCCCCAGTTTACCATATATCATGTCTGCAATTTTGGATTGGAATGGGCCGATATTGTCCTAACTTGCCTTAATATTTGCTAATGTTCTCAGTCATAGAGTTGCAATTGGGCGTTCCTTGGATCTCCCTGTGTACTTCGGTGATGCTGGTAGTCGAGAGGTAGTACACATGAATTCAATATTTGAGCTCGCATAGAGGTTCATTACTTGACATGCTTTGTTTTACCTGATAAGGTCCTACATAAAGTTGGGGCTGGAAGGGCAAGTACTGCAGCAGTAACTCTAGATTCCCCTGGTGCAAACTATAGAAGGTTTGGGTTCTAAGCAAACACTTCCCAAACGTGAAGACTTTTGTCCGTGCTCGTGATGTTAATCATGGACTGAATTTAGAAAAAGCTGGAGCTACCGCCGTAATATCCTGATACCTCTTCGATCATTTCTGTTATCATTGCCTTATCTTGTAATTTTGAAAGAGTCATGAATTATTTTTCATAACAATTGCATATCTATTGCTAAATTTCCTATTATTGGAATACTTAATATAGATCTTGTGTATCTTGCATTTCTGTTGATTGTATTTGTTGATTGTATCTAGCAGCAGCAGTGTTTTCTGAGGTAACTATCATAATTATTGGAACAGATAAATTGGCTTAATGGAAAATTAATTTTATGTCCTAATATTTTGTTATACCCTTATATTATGATGGCAAACACTAGTAAATTATTATGTTCATCTTCCGTCATGATTGAAACTTCAGTTCAAAATAGCTGAAGCATTCATAGCCTGCCATATAAAACAATGCTGAAGGGTTTTATCATATTAATTTGCTAGTTGATGAAACTCTGACACAATGCTGAAGCATTGAGATAGATGATATGTTATCTAAGAATTTATCTCTTCAGGTTAAACATCCTGCATCAGAGATTGCGGCAGCAATTAATGAGTTCAGATCCCGCCATCTGGCTGAGCTTACAGAAGTACGTATTTCCAAAACTCATCCATGCCTACATAGACTAACACACTTGGTTGCTATCAACTCTATTCTGTCATTGGACATTGTATGTTCACATACTACATATATAATCTTTGCTATAATAAACACAGTTCACTTATCCATTTTAAGTCATGTGACTGTTTCTCCATCTTCTTAATAATAACACTAACAAACACGGTGATTACTCTATTGTTACTTGTCATAGGTTCACGGTGATTACTCGGAAGATGTTGGTACCAAGGTAGAAAGACCCGCTGATGAGACAGTGGTTAAGGGAACCCCTGAAATTGTTGGCCACGACAATCTGCCGCTACCTGCCATTGATAACATTGTTGTTGTCGCTATAAAATTACTGCTAACCTTTAAACACGATTAGAAACCATGTTCAAATGTGTAAGTATGTGCAAACAAAGATCTGTCATAGACTGGGAGGTTAGTTTTGGTAAGTTATTTAGAGTGTAAGTGTCATAAATATGGCTTTTGATTTTTGATATTATTTATTCTTACTTGCTATTTCAGAATTTTATTCTATTTTACAGGAATGATTTACTAGGCAAGTTTTCCTTGTCATCATTTTCATGGAATTATAGTCTTGTTCTTCCCCACCTGTCACAGATTCTCAAGATCATTGTTATGTTATGAATTTACAACAAACTCCTTCGTCTGTTAAAATTTCTAACCTTACTGTTTTTCATTATTTTACAGTCTGTCATTGATAAGGAGAGAAGAGTACACTATTTAGGAAAAACTGTATAAGTACTACTGCCTAATCAGTAGCAAATTTTTATGAAATCACTAGTGACACTTTGATTTTGTTGAAGCTTAGTCAAAATTACTGTGGTACACACAGTAGTAATTTTGCCAAATTCACTATTTAATGTTTATCAAGTTTGTTATGATTAACTAAGATCCTGATGATGTTTGGTTTTGATACTATGGTGTTGTTTTCTTCTTTAGGTTGTCCCTCATATAACTGATGCTATTCAAGATTAGACTGAAAGAGTGGCCCATATACCAGTGGATGGAAAAGAAGGTCCAGATGATGTATGTGTCATAGAACTAGATTGTTTCCATTCTTTAATATAAATTCATAACAATAATAATATCCCTTGATCTGGTTGCAGGTGATATTGACTATTCCACAATGGAATAATTAATACTAGTTTTGAAATGGAATAGTTAATACTAGTTTTGAAATGTTTTAGCAGATATTTCCGTATCTTTTTTATTTTTTATTTTGTTTTTTTATAATAATACAAAAATATTGAGTGCAAATTTTTTATAATTATGTGTTTAAGGTCTTTGTTAAGGTGATTACACTGTACCTCTGATCTTAGTATCAATTACACCTTATTCTCTATTCTGCTAAACATATTGTTTAGCAGTTTAGATCAAAGTCTCTTGCTAAGTGCTTGAGCATAAAAGTCTCTAGATGAAAATTTTGAGTCAAGTATGTCTCTTGCCATGTGCTTGAGTATTGAAAGTCTTGGTCTATTTTGATTACGAAAGTGAGGTCTTGGATTGAGAATCTGAGCAAAGAAGACTTAGACAGTGTGTCTGAGAAATGAAGTCTTTGATCGAGGATCCGAGCGAAGAAGACTTAGACAGTGGGTCTGAGCACTGAAGTCTTGGATCAAGGATCTGAGAAAAGAAGAATTAGATCGTGCATCTGAGTAGTGGAGTCTTGGATCTAGGATTTGAGCAAAGAAGTCTTAGACAGTGGGTCTGAGCAAGGAAGTCTTGAACCAGGAGGGTTTAAGCAATGGAAGACTTAGTATCTGAGGATCTAAGCAGAGAAGTGTTGATTAAGTGCTGATTAAGCAAGAAAGTCATAGGCTATAGGTATGAGCAGTTAAATTCTTATGCTTAAGTGCACAAGCAGCTTTAATTATGTGTTGATTATAGTGGAAAATCTCTTGTGCTGCAAGGGTACTTGACTACTCTCTGTTTGGGAGGAACCAGGATAAATTTGATGTGTTCATTATTCTGTTTAGAATTTGAACTCTATTCAGAAGCAGAAACGTTTTTAGTGAACCCAATTCAACCCCCCCTTCTTGTGTATTTTCCTCACCTTTATAAGCTTGATCCAAAATCAAAGAAGTTCACTTTCATTAGCCATGGTGAGGATGATTTTGGCTTCCTCTCCTATGGGATGAAGATAACAAAAAGATGCTCCGTGGTAGAAATGTGATATTCAATGAAAGAGTTATCTACAAAGATGTGTATAACATCTCGAATGCCATTGTGCACAAGAATTTTAACATCTCGACTGATTACTAGTTTATCATCATTTGGTGAATACAACTTGCATGCACAGGTCTAATGTTAACCTATGATCACCATAGTTTGACTTCGATCATCTAGTTTCTTCCTCAATCGTTTAGGTACATGTCGGAACCACATTGATCCAAACACTCTAAGATGACTAACATTCGACTTCGCACCTGTCCAAGCCTTATAAGAGTCTTCTCAACCATCTTCTTGGATGTACATCTATTTAGAATGTATAGTTTTGTCGAAGCTGCTTCAACTTGCATCCACATTGCCTTTTGACAAACAATTTGAACTTCTTGAATTGTGTGAATACCTCACTCTTCCTTTCAATAAGATAAATCCATATATATCTAATGAATTCCTTTATGAAGGTTAGGATGTAGTAGTTACCTCCATTTTGCCTCACTTCAAATGTTTCACACACATCAGAGTGAAGAAACTCTAGCTTTTTCTTCGACCTACATGGGCAAGTCATGCTCTAATGCTTTCCTAGTCTTCTTTGTTTTGCATCATTCCTCACACACCAGACTTGGTTCTTTCACCTGAGGTAATCTATACCACATCTTCTTTTGGTTAAGCATTCCCAAACTTAGGATGTTTAGATGTCCATACCTATAATGCCATAGCTAGTTCTTATTTTCTTCTGCAGTCGAAGCAAGATGCTTGTGATCAACTAGGTTTATATCTATTTTGAAGGTCCTGTTGTCTGCCAAGGGTGTTTTCAGAAACTGACTTCCATCACTATGATATACCTTCATATGATTATTTTCTATCTTCATGTTGTACCCTTTTACAAGTAATTGACCTACAATTATCAAGTTACTTATCATCGACGGTACATACAACACATCAGTGATGCTGGCTTTTCGACCATCCTTCGTGTCAACATAAATATTTCATTTTCCACTTGATGTGATGTTCCCGCCATCTGCAAACTTTATCACTATCTCAACTGATTCATCTAGCATAGTGAATCGACCATTTTCGACCATTTTATTTAATCGAGTCGATTTAATTATTTTGAGTATTATATTATTTTTATTTATGACTTTGGTGTAATAATATGTTGTTTTGTACTGTTATTATATTTTATCGCATTTTGGGATCGTTTGAGAGATAATTGAGAGTAAGGGTATTTTAGTCTTTTCCCTAATTATTTACTAAGTTAGTAAAGAAAAAGAGAAAGAAATAGAAATAGAGAGAATTAGAAAAGAAAGAAAAATGGTAAGAGAAAGAAAAGGAGAAGAAGAAAAGAGAAGGGAAAGAAGAGAAAAGAGAGAAAAAGAGGAAAAAAGCTAAGAATCGAAGAAAAACAACTTCTAGGAATCGATTTAATCGGGTAAGGGTGTGAAATTCAATTATCTTATACACGTGTATGATTATGTATGTGTTTGTTTGATGTTTTGTTGGATTGTATGAAAAATATAACAAAACCCATTTTTTGTAAAAAGTGTTGGAATTCGATGTAATCGTGTTGGAAATGATGTTTTTGGTGTTCCTTGTTGTTGATACTTGATAGATATGTGTTGTTGTGAATCAAATTGGTAGTTTTATGGATTTAGGTGATGAATTTCGGATGATTTTAGGTGGAAAACGCAGAACTAGTTTCTGCAGAATTTTTCTGGGTTTCTGCAGGTCATACGCGTATGGGGCATGTCCGTACGCGTATGGGACTCGGCAGTACGCGTAACGTTGGCCTATGTTTGGGTCATTACGCGTATGAGTGTGGTGATACGCGTATGATGTTGGGCATACACGTATGATGTTGGGCATACGCGTATGGGGTTCAAATTGGGATTTTGGTGATGAAAATGGTTCTGCCCATACGTGTATGGCCTTGGGCAATACGCGTATGGCATGGCGAGGAAAATGGGCAATACGCGTATGGCCTTGGGCAGTACGGGTATGGCCAGGAGATTGGTAAAATGTGATTTTTGGAAAATGTCGTTTTTGTTTTCGTCCGTAACTTTTGTTCCATTTATCTGATTTTGACATTCTTAGTGTCGTTGGAAAGGTGTTGACTTGTACTTTGTGATTATGATGTTTTGGAATTTGTTAGCCAATTTAATTATGTCGGGAAATGTGAATAGTGTCGATTGTCGACTTTTGTAGTTATAAGTGTGCGTAATTGATGGGTATCATGTAATGTGCTTTGAATATGGATATCGTATGACATGTATGATGTTATATGATGTGAATGCATTTGATGACATGTTGTGGTGATGAATTGTGGCCGAAAGGTAAATAAATGCAATGTGTTGTATTTGGTTATATATGCATGTTTGTGACTGCATATATGTGTGAAGATGCATTGGTTGTCATGAGTCCTTGTATGTCAAGCATCATGATATGCATCATTGTAGCGTCCTGTGGAACGGCGGTTCCGGTGGGGAATCAGCTATAACATCGTGTGCCTCGAAAATATGAAAGGTATGAATAGCCTGAGGACTTAAAGCGATGGTTATAGACGATCGTGTGCCTCTATTGGTAGGGGTGTGAGCGATCGGATCGTGTGCCCCTTGTGTGGTGGCGTGAGCGATCCATAAACACCGTGTGCCCCTTGTGTGGTGGTGTGAGCGGTGGGTGAACATCGTAGGCCCGACGGGGAGTTACAGTGATGTAACGAGCGATGGTTCCAGCAGAGTTCCTGAGTGAACTAGTGATGAGATATGAATCTCGGAGTCGGTACCGCATTTGCATTTGCATAGAGAGTCGTTGTGTCGGTCTCTTTGCATCTGCATGAATTATGATTGCATTGGTTATATGTGGAAAATCATGATTTGGTTGATTATGTGTGAGACAGTGTGATATGCATTTATGATAAATGTATTGGGCATGATTAATATGCAATTGGGGATGGAGACATTGTGTGATTGAGCAGTGATAGCATTTGTGAATTGATGTACATTCGTGTTAAATGCCTTGAATTATGAATGATATGTTTTGTATGTATAAACATATGCATGATGTATGAATATGTGATTATGTGAATATAATCTGTATGTGCCTTATGTGTTGGCATGTGATAATTGTGGTGAGTTTATGGAATATGTGTATTTTTATGTGGATATATATAATTATATGCATTTATATTATGGTTGTTTTTCTCACCCTTCTGCTCATTTTATAATGCTCTATGAGGCATTGCAGATTAGAGTTGCTGGAGGTCTTTTGTGAAGCTTATGTCTTCACCCTTTTGTCGGTCGACTCTGATATGTGACACCGGGTAGTTAGGGAGGCCGTTTGTGTTTATTGTGTACTATGTATATGTATATATTTTGGTTTGTGCATGTACAACTTGGTGTATGACAAACTTTTTACATGATATATGTATATATGTTAATCAGATTTTAGATTTTCCGCTTTAATTCTAATTTCTGAAAATGTGGGTGTAAGGAACGAAGTTTCCTCTGTTGATTGCTACCCCACTGTTGCATATCTTTATGGGCAGGTGCTGTATAAATTGTTTGGTTTTAATTTGATGTGATTTCCCCGTCTATGCCATGTTTTTAAATATACTCTGACCAAATTTCAAATTTTCTTTTATTGCTTTAAATGCATGTTTATTTGGGGGTGCAGATTGGGGGCGTCACATTAAGTGGTATCAGAGCCAGTCCGTGTCAGTTTGTGTCAGTCTTGTTGGTCTTGGTGGTTCGGTGAGCTGTTTGTTTAACCATAGTTGCTGTTATTGGAAATGAACAGAATATGGCTCGGGCTGTGCAGGGTGTACCGAATGTTGTGGGTAATAATGAGTTCGGGATGAGCGAACCGCTTATCTTCAAGGGAAGATATGATCCGGATGGTGCACAATTTTGGTTTGAGGAGGTTGAAAGAATCTTCCATGTGATGGATTGTGCTGAAGAGGATAAGGTGAGACTGAGTACTCACATGCTGGAGGAAGAAGCAGTTGATTGGTGGGTTAGTTTACGCCAAGTGTTGGGAGTGGATGATGAAGAGGTTACTTGGGATTTATTTGGCCGAGAGTTTCGGAGGTGGTATTATCCGGAGGGTGTGAAGGAAAAGAAAGAGATTGAGTTCTTGGAGTTGAAACAAGGCAATATGTCTGTTGTTGACTACACAACAAAGTTTGTGGAACTGGTGCAGTTTTATCCTCATTATCCGGAAGCGACTGCTGAATTTTCTCAGTGTGTGAAGTATGAGAACGGATTGCGTCCGGAGATTAAACGGGCAATCGCTTATCAGAGGATTAGAAGGTTTTCTGATTTGGTGGACAGTTGTAGGAGTTACGAAGAGAATCGTAAGGTGCGTGCTACTCCCTATGAGAATGTGAATGACAGGAAAGGGAAACAACAGTCTCGTAGTGGGGGAGGAATGTCTAGTCCTCCGAGGTGTTACATTAAGTGATACAAGTGTGGGGAAGTAGGACATCGTCAGATGGATTGTTGGAGGAATAAACTAAAATGTTCCAAGTGTGGAGGTTCGGGACATGTCGCAGTGGATTGTAGGAAAATTAATGTGCGATGTTTCAACTGTGGTGAAACAGGTCATATCAGTACGAGGTGTACGAAACCGAAGGGAGCTCAGACTGGTAGGAAAGTTGTTGCATTGGCAGGAGATGAGACTACTAGTGCGAATCGTTTGACTCAAGGTTCTTGTTTATTAATAGTATGCCTTCAATTGCTATTATTGATATTGGGACGACTCATTCGTTTATTTCGTGTGAGTGCGTGAAGTGTTTGAATTTGTTGTTGTCTTCTTGGGGTAGTAAGATGGTTATCGATACTTCTGCTTAGGGGTCGGTAATTACTTCTCTGGTTTGTTTAAATTGTTCTTTGACCGTTTGTGGTAAAGGCTTGGGATGGAATTAGTGTGTTTACAGTTGGAAGGATTATAATGAGACAAGTGGGGGAGAAGCTGGTACTTCTCCGTATTGTTTCAGGTGGAGAGCGCTGGCTCAATGTGTTATGTATTGTAAGGTTATAAGTGTGGTTTCTGGTTCAAGAAGGGATGCAGAAGTAAGGTTTACGTCAACTAAGGATTTGTGCCTTAGGTAGTTTTGTGCATAGGATGTAGTGATGCTATTATAGTTTGGTGGAGACGGTTTATGCCTCATCATGGTTGTCGGTTGTCTATTGACAAATTGAGGAACTGATCACCCTTAATCTCTTGTTGATAGCGGACGGGAATTATGTTGGATGGAATGGACGTGTCTTTCCGACGTTGATAGTGGTGCGGAATGGATTACTTAAAATTTAAGGAAACGATTGCGGATTATTTTGTCAAGTTGAGGCAGGCTTTATATTTGACGGTGATGCGGAATCAAGATTTTGCTTGATGGTTGCAGATTGCGTTGTTGAGTTGATGAGAATTCTTATATCAGAAGATGAGACGGATTAGAGGTTTGTGTATGTGGGTTAAGTTGGAATGTCTCTGAGGGATGATGATTGGGTATTACTAAGGGTTTTTCTCAGAGAGTAGAGTGTGAACTTAGTTGGACAACAGTGAATAGTCGAGGCTATATCTGCTAAGTGAGTAGTATGGGAACTTGCGGTTATGTTTTGCATAGCTTAAGTTTTGAATTGTGACAAATTGCAAACGATTTGAAATTCTTTGATGGTATAGAGATTACAGAAATCTTGAGGAAACCTTAGGGGTGGATGTGATATATGAGAGTTCCTTTTTTTTGGTTGGATGTTGCAATAGGATGGAATTTGGATTGTCAAGAGCAGGAATTTTGTGTGGAGTACGGACAGTGGTATATGGTGACAATTGAGAATAAGTGTTTACTTTCAGGTTTAAGTAAAGGGTATGGTATTGGTTGAGTTTGATTAGAATTACAATTGTTGGAATGTTTGATAAGCGTAGTAATGGTTTGAGTAGAGGCTTCAAAGTTAGTTAAAGGTGATTAGAAACTTGTTGGATTTTGTTGGCTATTATCGAAGGGTATGGAAGGCTTTTCCAAGATTAGTGTTTTCGTTACTTCAGTTGACTTGAAAAGGTGAAGTCGATTGTTTGGGATGTATCTTGATGAGTATAGTTGGTGTGTTAATGTAAGAGAGTAAAGTCGTGGCTTGTGTTTTTCGACATTTGAGGATTCGTGAAAGGATCAGTACTATTGTGGAAATCGGAATTGTTTGCAGTTGTAATGGTGTTGGAATATTGGGAGTATTATCTTTATGATTCTAGATTTGAAGTGTTTGGTAATTACAAGAATGTTGAGTACTGGTTTGGTCTGAAGGAATAGAGACAAGGATGTTGGTGTTCTGGTTTTGTTGATGTTGTTGAGAACTTGTCGTGTCGTGGAGCTTTGTGTTCTTGTTTATGTTGTTGCCTCGTTTCCATTGTAATGGTTCGAGTACGAGTAGCTAATTCCTGTGTGAGGAATTAGAGGTGGGTTACCTACGGTGAGAGTAACGATCCTGTTGTGTTTCGGTTCAAGAGTGAACCTGTGAGTTGTGTTTTGTGTATTCTTTGAGTTGTGTGTTAGTCGTCAAGTGCATTGTATGGGCTTTGCATCTTGTCGTTGTTGTGGTCGTCATTGTCGTGTTGTTGGTGGTGTGCCTTGTGGTAGGCCTGTTGTTTGTTAGTCGGATGCGAGAGTCATGTCCGGAGTTGTTCGTCTCGGTAATATTTTCGAGGACGAAAATTTCCAAGTGGGGGAGAGTTGTAACGCCCCATTTTCGACCATTTTATTTAATCGAGTCGATTTAATTATTTTGAGTATTATATTATTTTTATTTATGACTTTGGTGTAATAATATGTTGTTTTGTACTGTTATTATATTTTATCGCATTTTGGGATCGTTTGAGAGATAATTGAGAGTAAGGGTATTTTAGTCTTTTCCCTAATTATTTACTAAGTTAGTAAAGAAAAAGAGAAAGAAATAGAAATAGAGAGAATTAGAAAAGAAAGAAAAATGGTAAGAGAAAGAAAAGGAGAAGAAGAAAAGAGAAGGGAAAGAAGAGAAAAGAGAGAAAAAGAGGAAAAAACCTAAGAATTGAAGAAAAATAACTTCAAGGAATCGATTTAATCGGGTAAGGGTGTGAAATTCAATTATCTTATACATGTGTATGATTATGTATGTGTTTGTTTGATGTTTTGTTGGATTGTATGAAAAATATAACAAAACCCATTTTTTGTAAAAAGTGTTGGAATTCGATGTAATCGTGTTGGAAATGATGTTTTTGGTGTTCCTTGTTGTTGATACTTGATAGATATGTGTTGTTGTGAATCAAATTGGTAATTTTCTGGATTTAGGTGATGAATTTGGGATGATTTTGGGTGGAAAACGCAGAACTAGTTTCTGCAGAATTTTTCTGGGTTTCTGCAGGTCATACGCGTATGGGGCATGTCCGTACGCGTATGGGACTCGGCAGTACGCGTAACGTTGGCCTATGTTTGGGTCATTACGCGTATGAGTGTGGTGATACGCGTATGAAGTTGGGCATACGCGTATGGGGTTCAAAATGGGATTTTGGTGAAGAAAATGGTTCTGCCCATACGCGTATGGCCTTGGGCAATACATGTATGGCATGGCGAGGAAATTGGGCAATACGCGTATGGCCTTGGGCAGTACGCGTATGGCTAGGAGATTGGTAAAATGTGATTTTTAGAAAATGTCGTTTTTGTTTTCGTCCGTAACTTTTGTTCCGTTTATCTGATTTTGACATTCTTGGTGTCGTTGGAAAGGTGTTGACTTGTACTTTGTGATTATGATGTTTTGGAATTTGTTAGCCGATTTAATTATGTTAGGAAATGTGAATAGTGTCGATTGTCGACTTTTGTTGTTATAAGTGTGCGTAATTGATGGGTATCATGTAATGTGCTTTGAATATGGATATCGTATGACGTGTATGATGTTATATGATGTGAATGCATGTGATGACATGTTGTGGTGATGAATTGTGGCCGAAAGGAAAATAAATGCAATGTGTTGTATTTGGTTATATATGCATGTTTGTGACTGCATATATGTGTGAAGATGCATTGGTTGTCATGAGTCCTTGTATGTCAAGCATCATGATATGCATCATTGTAGCGTCCTGTGGAACGGCGGTTCTGGTGGGGAATCAGCTATAACATCGTGTGCCTCGAAAATATGAAAGGTATGAATAGCCTGAGGACTTAAAGCGATGGTTATAGACGATCGTGTACCTCTATTGGTAGGGGTGTGAGCGATCGGATCGTGTGCCCCTTGTATGGTGGCGTGAGCGATCCATAAACACCGTGTGCCCCTTGTGTGGTGGTGTGAGCGGTGGGTGAACATCGTAGGCCCGACGGGGAGTTACAGTGATGTAACGAGCGATGGTTCTAGCAGAGTTCTTGAGTGAACTAGTGATGAGATATGAATCTCGGAGTCGGTACCGCATTTGCATTTGCATAGAGAGTCGTTGTGTCGGTCTCTTTGCATCTGCATGAATTATGATTGCATTGGTTATATGTCGAAAATCATGATTTGGTTGATTATGTGTGAGACAGTGTGATATGCATTTATGATAATTGTATTGGGCATGATTAATATGCAATTGGGGATGGAGACATTGTGTGATTGAGCTGTGATAGCATTTGTGAATTGATGTGCATTCGTGTTAAATACCTTGAATTATGAATGATATGTTTTGTATGTATAAACATATGCATGATGTGTGAATATGTGATTATGTGAATATAATCTGTATGTGCCTTATGTGTTGGCATGTGATAATTGTGGTGAGATTATGGAATATGTGTATTTTTATGTGGATATATATAATTATATGCATTTATATTATGGTTGTTTTTCTCACCCTTCTGCTCGTTTTATAATGCTCTATGAGACATTGCAGATTAGAGTTGCTGGAGGTCTTTTGTGAAGCTTATGTCTTCACCCTTTTGTCGGTCGGCTCTGATATGTGACACCGGGTAGTTAGGGAGGCCGTTTGTGTTTATTGTGTACTATGTATATGTATATATTTTGGTTTGTGCATGTACAACTTGGTGTATGACAAACTTTTCACATGATATATGTATATATGTTAATCAGATTTTAGATTTTCCGCTTTAATTCTAATTTCTGAAAATGTGGGTGTAAAGAACGAAGTTTCCTCTGTTGATTGCTACCCCACTGTTGCATATCTTTATGGGCAGGTGTTGTATGTATTGTTTGGTTTCAATTTGATGTGATTTCCCTGTCTATGCCATGTTTTTAAATATACTCTGACCAAATTTCGAATTTTCTTTTATTGCTTTAAATGCATGTTTATTTGGGGGTGTAGATTGGGGGCGTCACACATACTTCACTTCATCATTAACTTTAGCTCGTGCTTCAATCTTTCTTCAACAGTCTCGAGCATAGTGACCAAATCCTTGACAATTGTAACACAACACCTTCTTCATGTCATCTTTATTCCCATAATACTTGTTGCTCATGTCGTTCTTGTTTGAATTAGAGTGTTTCTATAACTTCTTGCTTGACTTCTCATCATTAGTAAGACTCTTTCCCTTCTCTTTCCAAGATTTCTTAATCAATCTTGCTTGTAGTGCTTGTTCAACCACCCTCTCCTTTTCTGAGTTTCTCTGCTTGATCCTCATCTCATGAACCTTTAATAAAGCTTGAAGTTCTTCTAACTTCATCTCAACTAGGTTCTTGAAATCTTTAATTGACATTACAATGTAATCAAACTTCACGGTCAGAGATCTCAACATATTCTTTATTTGCTGCAAATCATTGATTGTTTCAACACACGACTTCATCTGGTTCACTAACAACACAACACGTGAAAGGTATTTTGAGACTGGTTCATCTTCCTTCATCTGAGTCATCTCAATTTTTTTTCTCATAGTCTGCAACTTCACTCTCACTCTTCGCTCGCCGTTTCTTCTTCAATAATCTTCTCAAACACATTAGAATCCACACACTGGTGAATCAAGAACCGACATCTTCCATTTTTCTTTCTTTGTTCCTTGTGCGTAGCTTGTTGAACACCGTTTGCATTCTCTTCTAATGTAAGTACTCCATTGTTGACCTTCATGTGCACAATCTATCATTCATAGTTCTCCCCTTTAAAAACTGGTAGATTCGCTCGAAATTGCGTTAATGTTGTTGTTTCGTTTGCAATTACAGATTCTCTCTGAATCGAAACCTGGACTCAGATACCTATTTGTTGGAACAAAAGGTTTTCAAGAAAGATGAAAGAAAATGAAGAAGAAGAAGAAGAAGAAGAAGAAGAGAGAAAATAGAAAAGAGAGAAAATATAAGCGAAATTATAGAAAATTAGGATTTTATTAAGTGAAGTTGTATTTGATTTACATCATACAACGAATATAGGCAACTAAAGCCCAAACATAAAACTATACAATTTGGGAAATGCTAAAAACATTTTGACATGCCAGCTAAATGCTATATGAATACAACTGACTTCATATAACTCCGACTAGCTATTTTAATCTAGACAAATGTTATATTTCGACAAAACATTGAATTACACCTTCTAACACTTTTTTTTGTAAGCAAGTTGATCTATTGAATTCAGAACTAAGGGTTCTCAAACCTGATGACAAAAGAAGCGAGTTGAACAACTCGACACAAAAAGGAAATTGCTAACTAATTGAACCTACGTTAAGAAGTACAACGAATTTTTACAAAAGTCGTAAAAATTACAATTGGGTTTAGCAATTTCACCAATAAGAGACCATTTCCAAGCCGAAATTTTAACCCTCAAAACGAATTCGAGAACATTCCAATCGTGATTCTAAAAAATAATCCTGTTTCTAATAATCCAAATATTCCAACAAATGGCCAACTATATTACCCCTGCTTTACCAGTTTTAACCTTCTGAGATTTACAAAAAAAGAACCACCTCAAGAAGCTATCTTTGAAACAAAACAAAATATCCTCACTATTATCAACACTATTATCAACAAAACCAATCAACTCCCTAATCTCCCTCCAAATCAACCTCACTGTTTTATAACTGAAAAAGACATGAGATATCGATTCAACGACGGAAGAACAAAAAGAGCATAAAGAAACAGCTCCAGTCATAGCCATGCCTTGAGAATTAAGCTTTTCTGAAGTTGGCAACCTCTTCCAAAAAATGCGCCATCCAAACGCCTTAATTCTCAAAGGGACTTCAGATTTCCACTGCCACTTCCACACTACATCATCCACGCGGGACACCGGACCAACATCATGACTGCCCTCCCAAACCGCAACAGCAGAGAGACTGACCTTAGGGGCTGCAACAGCAGGCCTGACAACATCGTCTGTGGGATACATCGGTCCATTGTCAGTTCTTCCAAGCGAACCCGCCCCTGCCGTATGACTGTTATCTGTAGCAGTAGAGACATACCTGCAAGCTGCCAATAATTTGGCACAAGAAGTAACAGAATATCCGTTAACCAGATCTAGAGCCCAAGAAACATTGTCACGAAGAGACCTGTCAATCCCAGACAATCCCAGCATCTGCATCAGTTCAGACCTACAAGTTTCAACTGCAGAATTATCACACAATTCTACTCCCAAATCTCCCTAACACCAACAACCATCCACCCAACCCTCATCCCTGCAACTGAAGCATTTTGGAGCCCGGAAATAGAAATGAGAAGAGGGAATTTATCCTTCAAACAGAAGTTTCCTAACCACCATGAAAACCAAAAAGAAGTGTTGTAACCATTCCCTATCTCAAACCTACAATTCTTCACAAATAAATCATCTTCGAACTTCTTATCTATCTTCGCAATATCTATCCACCACTTCGATTTTGAGATGCTAGACATGAAGTATTGACCACCGTTAACTACACCCAGACAAATATCTCCATATTGTCCTTTCAAAATACGATACCACAATTAATTCTAACCTTTTAAAATCCTCCACCTCTATTTAAGAAGGAGCGCAACATTAAAATCCTCTATACTTCTCAATCCTAAGCCACCCTTATCTAACAGCGAACAAACATCCTTCCATCCTATCCAATGTATCATCCTCCGCTCCTTCGTTCCCCCATAAGAAGTTACTTTGTAATCTTGTAATTTCTTTGGCTATCTTAACCGACATCCTATAGAAAGATAGTATAAAGATAGACAAAGAACACAACACCAATTTTAAAAGGGTAATTATACCGCCTAGACTACGAAACCGGCGTTTCGAACAAAAAAGCTTATTCTTAATCTTATCAACCAAGCCACTCCACATCGAAATTCTTCTTGGATTAAACTTTATAGGAATGCCAAGAAATTTAAAATTACTTTCCTCCAACCTATAAGAAAGAAAATCCGCCACCGCCTCCAAAAAATTAGGATTCGAGTTAATACCGATTAACTTACTTTTATGAAAGTTAATCCCCATACCCAAAACGAGTTCGAAACTCCTAAGAACCACCTTAAAAGCCCACACTTGATTCCAACAACTTTTCCCTATTAACAACGTGTCGTCCGCAATTTGAAGAATATAAACCGAACAACCCCTATTTACAAGAACTCCTTCATAATCGCCAATTTCCACCGCCTTGTTTACCAAGCCCGAAAGGCCCTCGACCACTAAAACAAAGAGGGTAGGAGAAAGTGGATCACCTCGTCTCAACCCACGCTCCACCTTGAACTCCTTAGTCGGATTTTCGTTAACCAACAACAACATATTACTATGAAAAATCAACAACTCCATCCATCTCATCCAAATTTCGCCAAAACCCATTCTCCGCATCATGAACCTAAGGAAGTTCCAACTCATTTTGTCATATGCTTTTTCGAAGTCCATCTTTAGAAGACTGCAACTCTTTCCTTCTTTCTTGCAAAAATCCACCAACTCATTCGCAACTAAGACACCATCTAGAAGTTGTCTTCCGGAGACGAAAGCAATTTCACAAGAAGAAATAATAGTGTGCAATACCAACTTCAACCTACCCGCCAATAGATTGGAAAGGAATTTATAAATACAACCCACTAGACATATGGGTCTATAATCGTCAAGACCGAACGGGTTAGGAGCCTTCGGTACTAGAGTCAAAAAAGAGGAAGTGATAGATTTCGATAAAACCGAACCCGAGTGGAAACCATTGAAGAAATTAACGAAGTCATCTTTAAAAAATGAAATGGAATAGCCATCCGGACCCGAAATTTTCAATCCCTCACAACCCCACACCGCCTCTTTAATCTCGTCCTTCGAAGAAGGAGCTTCAAGAGACGCACTATCAACACTCGAAAGACTTTTAAACGGGATACCTTCAAGAAAAGGTCTCTCTTCATCTTCCTCAATAAATTTACTTGAGAAATGATCAAAAACCTCCTTCTTAACCTTATCCACCGAATCCACTAGACCCATATCGGGATTAATCGAACCAATATGATTACGTCTCCTCCTCTCTCTCATGACACTATGAAACAACCTACTGTTGTTGTCCCCATCGTTGCTCCATTTCAACCTCGTCTTTTGGATTAACATATTCTCTTTAATTTTTATATTAATCCAAAATTGACTAGAAGCTTCCTTCCTTTTAGAGAGGATCTCAACTAGAGCACTATCATCATCATTAGGAAGAAGATCATCGACTTCATTCAACTCCATAACTCCTTCCTCCACCTCCAACTCAAATCTCCCAAATACCTCCAAATTCCACCATCTAAGCCTCTCTTTAAGCAACCTCAACTTCTCCTTTAAAACAATGTCGCTCCTTCCAACCACGACCAACCGTCTCCATTTCTTTTCAACAAACGGAATAAAGCCTTTATTTGAAAACCACCAACCAAATAGAACAGTGATCCGAGATGTTTCGCGAGCCTATAAGCTGGCCTGCCACCCCCTATCTTTCCACAATAATTTCAGAAACAAAGGAAACGGTCTATCGGACTCATAGACTACCCATCATCACTAAACCAACTATATTTTTTCCCTTTGTACGGAACGTCCACCAAGTTACTAAGATCAATGAAAGAACCAAACTCCGTCATCTCTGATCTTCTATAGCCCTCTGAACTACCTCTTCTTTCTCTAGAACTTTTAACAACATTAAAATCTTCACAAAAAATCCACTCCCCATCTGAAAATTTACCTTTAATCTCCCACAATTTTTCCCACAAGGAATAGATCTTGGTGATATAATAGAAGTAGTTTCCTCACTTAATCTTCACTCCCAAAAAACCTTTTCCACTAAAACTGCAGATAACATCGAATTTTCCTTCTTTCCACAATATAATAGGGCCACCTGAATGACCTCTTGATTCCGAAAAAGAAAATCCAACTTCTTTATTACTCCAAAAACTTTTAATTACACCCTTCTACAACGTTGAAAGTTTAGTTTCCTGAAGCAAGAATATGTCAGCATTCCCCTTCATGATCAAGTGACTAACCCTCCTCTTTTTCAACAGACTACCTCTCCCTCTAATGTTCAAAGAACCAATAACCATTTTAAACCTTTGTTATTCTCCATCCTTGCTAACATTCTAACCTTATCATCTTTTTTCCATCTCTATCAACTTCTTCTTATAATCTTTCTTCGGGTCGACATTCAACACTCCTAAACTTTCAATAGCTTTCCATAACTTATCACCGTCATTGCTAGTGAAATTATCCCACATTCTCAAGTTGTTCCTTATAATATATGACTCTTCAGACTGCTCCCCGTAGATAACAGTTCCCGCACCTAAACCTGCCTTAATCGGTGCCGAAGAACTAACCGTGATTCCATTATCCTTCGCACAGGAATCCAAATACAGCGCCATAGATAAGGCCCTCTTTTTACTAGCCTTCCTCTTCCTCCTATGAGAATTGTTGTTAAGCATACCTCCAGCCTCGAAACAGTGACGAAATTTCAGCCTTTTAGGCTTTTTCATTCTTTCTTCCTTTGCGGTAAACTTACTTCCATTGAGAAACTGAAGCTGGCCAGTGGTACAAGCAACCTTAGATCCAGAACAGTCAGAGTTGAGATTACTGCCAGCCTCAGTTTCTGCCGTATAAACAACACAGTTAGCCTTATCCTTCAACAATTCCACTGCCGTGTCAAATCATCCCTCCACTAATTCTTGCGAAGAAGAGAACTTCTCGATAGAATCAGCACCTGAGTAATCCGACTCCAGTTTAACCTTATTACCTCCATCCTCGTCTTCTCGAAAATCGAAAGCTTCTACGTTGTCGCTCAATCCGTCCACTCTAAAGATGTTGATGTTTTCTGTCCAACCTTCCACAGAATCCTCAGAAAGATCAGATGAGGATTTGACAGATTTCACTTACTTGTTCTCCTTAATAACTCTCACCGGACCAAAAGTGTCCTCCTTCAACACCAAAGTGAATATCTTACCATCGACTTCCACCTTCAACGATTGATTCAAGTTGCTATAAGTAGACATCTTCACAATTATCCTACCAACATCCATGTTTAAGCCCTTCATAGTGCTAACATCAACACACACAAAGGAACCTAAAGAGTTTGCAATAAATTCGAAAAATTCTGTATTCCACACGTGAGCTAGAACACTGTAAACCCTCACCCACACACTAGTACAAAAAACACTTTTTAAATTAGACATTTTAAATCATATGCTCTCCACTTGATTTAAAAAGTTAAAAAATTAGAATTCCCCGAATTATATTTTAGTAAAATCAATTTAGATTTGTTAAACTGATTTAAAAAGAATTTTTGATAATAAAAAAAAAAATCGCCCTTTTCCCTTTCCGCGAAAAACATAGCACCCATTTTCATTTCCTTTTCCGCGAAAACGTTTTCTTCCCTCTCCTCTCCGCGAACACTATTTACTCGCTTCTCACATCAACTCAAAATCCTTTTCCCTTTCTCTCTCTCTGGCGGCGGAGAGAAATCCTCTTCCATTTGCAACGACAAAGCCAGTATCATTGCTACTCATCTTCATCTTCTTTATCGTTGTTTGATTTTCATCTTCTTTATCGTCGTTTGATTTTCGTCTTTCGTTGATTATCGACAGGTTAATTGAAGATTCTATCGATATTGAGAGTCTCTGCCTCTGTTCAGATTTTTCAAGGTTTGTTCATTTTTTGGTTTTTTGAACGTTAATTTAGGTATAGTTTGGGATTTTTTAGAGATAAGTAGGGTGAAGTTTCTTTTTTGCATTACAACTTTCTTCTTGCACTATCCAAAAAAAAGTATATCTGTAGATGCATTATCGCTACTTGTAGCTGCCAAGAGTGTTTGACTTTGCAATAGTCTCTTTGCTGGAGGATCTCCAATATTTAAAGAGAATTACGACCAATTCGGACATAGTAACTGGTGGCTACCGCTTCTGATTCTGAGGTTTATGCTCAAAATTCAAATTTTCAACCATAGCTAGTAATGTTGATCTGAATTATTTATTTGGAATTTGCTTTTGGATGTCTGGTTCAATATAGTGAATTAGTCTTTGGTATTTCTGCTTTCTATTGCATTTTAATGTTGGTAACTGCGGTTATAATCAACATTTACATTTGCTTTTTACTTTACACCCCACAACTGTTTAATAAAATGTCTCTTATAAACGTGCACACAGATTTTGATAACTGCCTGGCTTTCATTAATTGACCTTATATATTGCATTACAAGTTGTTGGTACGTTTGTCTCGGTACATTCGAGTTTGCCTTCGATTCTGTGTTTGATCTATATGATCATTGCAATAATGTCATCACTGATAGCACCCTGTGGATTGTTGGCCTTGGCCATGGTTCACATTTGATCTATTTGATAAGCGGAAGTTCCAAACTCACAAAATTAGCTTTATTTACACTCGTTAAGAATTGTTGTTCACTTGGTGAGATCACAATGGAACAGATATATATTGGGAAAGAGAGTGTAGAAAATTCTGATACTTTTAAATATGTTGATGTCAACCCTCGATTAAAGTCTCTATATTTGTTTAACAATGAATTTTTGCTTCCATTTTCCCTAATTTACAGCTTCTCAGTTTGAGTTATTGCCATGGCATATCTAAGAAAGGTGAATGCTAATGTAGTTGTCTCAATGCTTTCATCAAGGTCATCATTAAAAAAATTAATCGCTCCATCCCAATTTTGTTTAAGTCACAAAGAGAAAATTCTTTTTGTTAAGGTTGTATGTTGCTAGTTATGGATGTCTTATTTATTGAAGTTTTGATTCTTAAATAGTAGATGTTTTTTGTTTTAAGATTTGCTTCAGTTTAATCGTATATATGTTGAATAATCATCTAAATATAGTTAGTTTTTCAAATGATCGAAGTTTTAAATATTGATGTTTTTCTTTCCTCTAGCTTGAATTATATTAATTTTCTTATATGCAAAAGATTTTTACTATGATATATGTAAGAAATAAAATGCAGTGTGAACATACATCCCAAGCATCAGTAGCTGAACTGAACTAATTAATTCTCCTTTAAATTCTGTAGATATATGACAAGTTATCAGAAACTTTTTAGATATCAATGATCTAGCGGTAAGTAACACAATACACATAAATAACTACTAGAACTGTAAATGAAAAAAATTCACACAAAACATAGATTTCATCATACTACACATTTTAGATTCAAGGTAATTATTCTTCACTTCAAAAGAAATAAAGAACCTAATAGTGATATGGTCAAATATAATCTACTCTCTATCATGATATGATGACATGTGCAGGTGTATGTTTTGCAAGGTCTAAGTGTTTTGTTTAGAAGAAGGTCTAGTGGATATGTTACACCAGTTGGTCTTTCATTAATTGACCTTATATATTGCATTACAAGTTGTTGGTACGTTTGTCTCGGTACATTCGAGTTTGCCTTCGATTCTGTGTTTCATCTATATGATCATTGCAATAAGTAGGGTGAAGATGGATCAGTTTGTTAATAGGCATTTATTCTTATGATGCATCAGGGTTTGGTCTTGTATTATATTTGATAGAAAGATATAAAATGATAGAGATAGAAAGAGAAAAAAGGAAAATGGCATAACAGCATCTGAATAATTTCACATCAGTAGAAGATACATAACAGAGAAAGGAGTTAAATTCATTCATAGTAGTAAACACAACAGAATTTCCAAAAAACAAAACAGAATGAACTAAATTCCAACTGACTTAACAGAATTTTCATTTAAAAACCGTCCTAACCGAAACTAACTACACCAGAAACTTAGATTAATCTCCTAACCATCCCTACCTGTCACTAACAATTCGGTTAACAGTTTTCTAACAATTCCGTTAACAGTTTTATAACTGTCATAACAAAAATGCAAGTTTCATGATTCTCAACGTCGAAGAAAGATATGGAGCTTCTCTTTAGTTCAGCAGAATCTAAAAGCTTCCAGCTATATATATTATTAAAATAATAAATGTCAAATTTAACAGAAAAATAGCTTATTATTTGGTTATGTTTATATATATATATATATATAGGTAAAAATTAATTATATATGATTTTAATTGATTTCTTTTTGAACTATCCGTTGTCCTTTGTTTTGGTCATCGGTGTTTAAAATAGGAGTGCCACCTTCTACCTCTTCTAAATATGGTGGTCTTATCGTTGTGAGTGCGGCTCAGGTAACGAATTTTCCTCATTATGAATGTGTTAGCTTATTATTGATGTTATATCTTGTATTTCCCTTTTTAGATAATAATCTGATGTTAGTTATTAAATGTTTAGCAGAAGCGACTAAGGCCTTTAAAAAGGTCGATTTTTTTGTCTAGAAATCTGCATGACTTTAGTAAGGTGAGCTTCAGATTCTATCATATGTTTTGAATAGTGCCATGTAATGTATGTTGCAACTTGAAATGTTCAAAGTTGAAAATCAGTAGTAGACTATTGCTCAATATCACAACTTTTAATTGGCATTTCAAGTCTTCTATAAACATCTGTAAAATTATATTGAATTTTTTACCAACATGAGCTAAAGAATACAACGGTATATTTAGCTGTCTTAATCTAGATACTGACAAACATGCTGGTGCTGGTATTAACCCATAAAGAGTATGCATTTTTTTAGCTGTCTTAATCTCTATCTTTTATAGCTTTTGTGTCTAGAATGCATTTAATTCACATAATATTCAATTCTTTGATTCTTTACTCAATAATGAAAAAGAGCAACTGCAAGATTGATGGAATTAATGAAAAAGGTAATTGAATGACAATATATTTTAAAAATAATTTTGTAATTATGTGGAAACAAGTAGTGACAGAAGCTAGCTTTTGTATATTTTAAGGACTAAGAACTGAGGGATTATTTTTTCACGGATTATAAGCGGAGTTGTATATATGGATTAAAAAGTTATTTAAACGTTTTGGATATTTTTCTTATGACAGAAGCTAGCTTTTCATTCAGTCAAACATTTGTGTCGGTGCTTCTGGTGCGCTCTTCGGGTTGCTTAGAGGAATGCTATCAGAGCTAATCACTAATTGGTCTATGTATGATAATAAACTAGACAAACATACTGACAAACTTTTATCTCTAGATACTGACACATCAAATCATTGCCCCATTCTTTTGTCTTATTGGTAGTCTGAATTTGCTCGGCCTCTAAATAAATTGTTACATGCTATATTGTTCGTGAGTTTTTCTCTGTTTTGTGAAAGTATATAATATATATTTTTTGTTAATTATAATAGACTAATTAAGCACTATAATTTACTATTTGTGTATGTATTTTTTTCCCAGAAGTAGTTATGGATCGTAGTTGGATGAATTCTAACCGTTTGAGTGAAGAGTATAATAAAGGAGTGGACGAGTTTATTAAATTTGCTTCAGAAAAACTTCCTGATAACAACGGAAAATTTTATTGTCCGTGTGTTAAATGTTTGAATATTCCCTCATTACATTTTGAGTTGATAAAAAGTTATCTTATTTGTCACGGGATTAACCAAAATTATACCAAATGGATATGGCATGGCGAGTCGGTAAACATGGCAAGTGCATCGAGTACAAATGAAGTCAATGTAGATATGAATGATCGGCTAGATGATATGATTCGTGATATAGGCCCAGAGTCTTTCCAGCGAGCACATATGTATGATAATTTGTGCAAAGATAGAGAAGAGACTTTGTATCCGGGGTGCACTAACTTCACACGGTTGTCTGCAGTGTTAAGATTGTTCAACTTGAAGGCGAGAAATGGATGGACAGATAAAAGCTTCACTGAATTACTTGAGTTGTTGAAGGAAATGCTCCCAGAAGGTAACACATTACCCAATCGTAACTACGAGGCAAAGAAGATATTATGTCCGATGGGTATGGAGTATAAGAAAATACATGCATGCCTTAATGATTGTATTTTATACCGAAATGAGTTTGAAGAGTTGAAGAGGTGCCCTAGGTGTGGACTATCACGCTACAAAGAGAAGGACAATGATTTTATTTCTGATGAAAGCATACAATGTCCTCCTGCGAAGGTGTTGTGGTATCTTCCAATAATTCCAAGGCTCAAACGGTTGTTCAATAATGTAAATGATGCAAAGAATATTAGATGGCATGCAGATGAGAGGAAATGTGACGGGTACATTCGTCATCCGGCCGATTCATTACAATGGAAGAAAATCGACACTTTGTATCCGGAATTCGGGAATGAGCCAAGAAACCTTAGGCTTGGACTTGCTACAGATGGAATGAACCCATTTGGGAACTTAAGTAGTAACCATAGTTCATGGCTCGTTCTCTTAATGATCTACAATTTACCTCCTTCAATTTGCATGAAACGCAAATACATTATTTTATCTATGATGATTTCGGGTCCAAAGCAACCGGGAAATGACATAGATGTTTATCTTAGTCCATTGATCGAAGACTTGAAAGTGCTTTGGGAAGAAGGTGTTGATGTGTTTGATGCCCATTCTTGTAATTATTTCAAGTTGCGTGCGATGTTATTTTGCACCATTAATGACTTTCCTGCATATGGGAACTTGTGTGGCTATAGTGTGAAGGGACATAAAGCATGTCCCATATGTGAAGAACGCACTTGCTTCCAACAATTGAAAAATGGAAGGAAGACGGTTTACCTTGGGCATCGCAAATTTCTCAAACGATTTCACCCATATCATAGGTTAAGAAAAACATTTAATGGACACCCGAAAAATGAAATTGCTCCAAAAGCCTTAACTGGAGAGCAAGTTTATGAAAAATTGAAAGATGTCAATGTGATATTTGGGAAGGACCATAACCAACCCACTGAGAAAAACATATGGAAGAAGAGGTCTATTTTCTTTAATCTTCCTTATTGGTCTAATATAGATGTTAGACATTGTATCGATGTAATGCATGTTGAAAAAAATGTGTGTGATAGTGTAATAGGAACACTTCTCAACATTCAGGGCAAAACAAAGGATGGTTTGAATGCTCGTCTGGATATGGTTGAGATGGGTATAAGACAACAGTTAGCTCCACAGTCAGTAGGTAAGCGAACATATCTGCCTCCGGCATGTCATACTTTGTCAAAAAATGAGAGAAGAAGCTTTTGTGAATGTCTACACAGCATAAAAGTTCCACAAGGCTACTCTTCAAATGTCAAGAGTCTTGTCTCAATGAAAGATTTGAAATTAGTTGGATTGAAGTCTCATGATTGTCACATATTGATGCAACAATTCCTACCAGTGGCAATTCGTGGAATATTGCCTAAAAAAGTTAGAGATGTCTTAACTAGGTTATCCTTATTCTTCAATGCTATTTGCAGTAAAGTCATGGATCCTAATAAATTAGATGAGTTGGAAAATGAGGCTGCAATTATCTTGTGCCAACTAGAGATGTATTTTCCTCCTTCTTTCTTTGACATAATGGTTCACTTAATTGTTCATTTAGTGAGGGAGATTAGGTTGTGTGGTCCTGTTTATTTGAGGTGGATGTATCCAGTTGAACGATACATGACGATTTTAAAAGGGTATGTGAAGAATTTTTGTCGTCCCGAAGCATCTATTGTTGAAAGGTATATCGCAGAAGAGGCTATTGAATTTTGTTCTGACTATATGTCTGAAGCGGAAACAATAGGAATTCCTAAATACCGCCATGAAGGAAGATGTGAAGGTAAGGGCACACGAGGTTTAAAACTTAAGAGCATGGGGCGTGCAGAGGTACTTAAAGCACAATTGTATATATTGAATAACACTGACGAGGTTCAGCCTTACCTTTCTGCTCATAAAGTCATTGTGAAGGGAAAAAAGTCTAAAGTGAATGAAAAATGGTTGATGAATGAGCATAACAAGACTTTTTTAAAGTGGTTCAAAGAAACCATTTTAAATGACAATTCAGCTTCTGTTACATTAAAATGGCTATCAAGGGAGCCTAACTTTGATGTCATAACTTGGTCTGGTTATGATATCAATAATTTTTCATTTTATACAAAGACTCAAGATGACAAAAGTGTCGTACAAAACAATGGGGTGATGGTCGTAGCTGAGTCCATGCACTTTGCTAGTTCAAAAGATAAAAATCCAGTTATGGCATCTATACCTTACTTTGGAATCATTGAAGAGATTTGGGAAGTTGATTTCAGTAAATTTAAAGTTCCTGTTTTTAAATGTAAATGGATTGACATAAACAGTGGTGTTAAAACTGATGAATTTGGTTTTACATTGGTGGACCTTGAAAAGGAAACTTATACGGATGAGCCATTTATTATGGCATCTCAAGCAAAACAGGTGTTTTATGTTTGTGATCCTTCTAACAAAAAGTGGTCGGTGGTTCTTCAAGGTAAAAATATACATGAGCCTAATGAGAGTCTATATTCAACCATAGATATTTCTGAGAGTCCTTTTTCTCAAAGAATGCCTACTCCCATTGAGGAAACTATAATAGATGACGTGTATGCCACCCGTGATGATCATGAAGAAGGGATATGGGAAAATGTCTAATCATGAAAATCTTTGAAAATATATAGTTTATATCCATATATGGTACATTTTAGTTTATCAAAAAATTTATTTTGATTATTAACTTTAGTTTTAATCCATATATGCAAATTTATTCATTCTTAATATGTTTTTTTTAATGCAGACACATGGATGATCCATCAGCTCCTTCACAAAGAGAGAATGATACTCGGCCTACCAAAAAGAGGGGTAGACGTGGCACACGAATGAAAGAATTGTGTTTACGTGAGAAGGGTGTAAAGATACCAATTGATTTCGATCCAAGGACCAAAATACCTTTAGGGGAAAATAGAAAAAAGTTCAAGAGTCATGTGGGTTCCATTGCTCAAAACAAAGTGAGCATTTTGGAGGAATATTGGGATAATGTAGATTCAAAAGTGAAGGATCAAATTTGGGATGATGTTATGGTATAATATTAATAATGCTTGCTAAATGTATTACTTAAATGCATTATTTTCAAACACTAACTATTTTATTTGTTGTGTGATGTAGGAACAATGGGAAATCCGTGATACCGATATTGGAGTATTGAAAAGTAAATGGATTTCCTATGCGGGTGAGCGTTGGAGGGCATTTAAAACGGCTCTAACCAGTAGATATTTAAATGATGGAAAATTGAGTGACACATCTCCACTTGAAAAGTATCCTTTTCTTGAAGAGGAAATATGGCAGAAGTTTAAGAAGATGCGAGAGGATCCTTCCTTTTTGGTTAGTTAGATTTGAGATTCAGTTTATCAATCAAGTTTATTTTTAGTATTTCCTTTAATTGGGGTGTTATTTATAATAGGAGAAAAGAAAAAGGGGGAAAATGGTTCAGGCTTGTAATAAATACCCCCACATCATGTCTCGTGGGGGATATGAGTTGATTGAAGAAAAGATGATGTAAGAGAAAATAAAACAAAGACAAGAGTCAGGTGGAGATTCCCTACTTACACCTCCATCTCCACCAAAACGCCATGAGAAGTGGATAAGAGGCCGAACAAAACCATCAGGAGAGTATACATCAGAAGAAACACGACTTGTTGCCGATAAAATTGTAAGTAAATGTCTACCATAATATTTTGATGCTAATATTTTCTACCTCCTTAAAGTCCACTTCCACGTATAAATGTGGTGCTTTCCCCTCATCCTGTCAAGAAGAGATTTTAACAAATCCAAAGCCATGTTAGTGTAAACAATCAAATGGATAAAACTGGAACTAAAATTTTAGTCTGGAACTGGAACTAAAATTTTTACACCAAAACTGGAACTGGAACTAAAATTCCATCTTCCCTACAAAACGCTTCATCACTCCAAATGCTATCTCTTACAGATAATCACTTGGAAGGAACCATACCTTATTCTTTAGGTAAGTTGTCAAGTTTGAAAGGACTGGGTCTAGCTTTAAATATTCTGTCAGGTGAAATCCCTCTTTCTCTTTATAATCTATCAAATATTCATGTTTTTGAACTAGGAGAAAACGAGTTGCTTGGTAGTCTTCCATCAAATCTAAATCTTATTTTTCCCAATCTTGTTGAATTCTCAGTAGGACACAACCATATAACCGGAAATTTCCCGAATTCAATATCCAACCTCACCGATTTGAGAAGTTTTTCTATAGGAGGGAATTCTTTTAATGGGTCAATACCTCTTACTTTAGGTCGATTAGATAAACTTGAGAATTTTGTTATTGAGGATAATAATTTTGGAAGTGGAATTTTGTTTAATGGGATAATAATTGTGAAACTTGCTATATGATGTTAAAAGCTGAATTAGATGATGGAAAATTTGTGCACAGAATGACACAACAACAACCATGTCCAACGACTTTTTTTCTTGCAATGAGATTTTAAATATAGAAAATGAGATTTGTTTTGTTATTGTTTGGTTAATCTCGTATATTATGTTGTAGGATTCTCTGGTTCAAAATGCAGCTGAAGGAAGCTTTGTTCCTCAAGGACGTCAAGATATCTTGACTGAAGCGATTGGGCAACCTGAACACCCTGGACGTGTTCGTGGTGTTGGTCGAGGTGTGGGAATTCGACAATATTTTGGTCCACATCCTCATAATGTTGCCTCTACCTCACATATTTTAAATAGTACACAAATAGAGGCCATAAAATTAGAGCTTACAAAGGAGATTCGAGAACAAGTGATGCGGGACATATCATCAATGTCGGCTTTCTCTCAACAATATCCAAATTTTCCGGTTTGTTCCCCTAATACCACTATACGTTCGAGCATGAATGGTAGTTGTTCAGCAATGCCGCATATACAAGAGGATGAGGAGGATATCCCTGAAGAGTGTGAATTATATGTTGATAAGAATCATCACATAGTGGCATACACAAATGTGTATAAGTTGGGGCCCAACATACATAATCAATTGTTAGATAATGATATGGCAAGGGTGGTGGTAACCAAGGTTCTAGATTCAAATGTTCAAGTCCCTATGCCCACAGATGAGGTGACAAAGGATGGTGAGGCCCTCAACAATTTCATTCAATGGTCGAAAAGACTTTTGCGTCTTGTTACTAAAAAGGTATTCAATATTTGTGTCCATTTTCCATTTCAATATATAATGACTATCCTATGTTGTCTAATACTTTATCTTAATTGTTTAGGATGTTGAAGGAAATAAAAAAGATGCCATTCCATCTAAAAGGTCAGAATCTGAAAACACTAGTGCTGAAAAATTGATGTTAAAGATAATGTCGCGAAAAGAAGATTTGAAGTTCAAGTTGGAAGGGGATGATTTTTTTGATCTCCCAATCAAAGATATTATGGAGTTGTGTATGAAGACACAAGCTTTACGCATCTCTATTCTACGTATATGGGTGGTGTAAGTACATTTCTATGTCATTTTTGCTGTTTCTTTTTCATATATTTGAACCACGGTGACTATTATACTTGATAAAAACTGTTGCTGCAATTTCTGTGATATTCAAGCTGTTAGTGAATTGTTAGATTAAAACTGTTGCTGCAATTTCTGTGATATTCAAGCTGTTAGTGAATTGTTAGATTAAAACTGTTGCTGCAATTTCTGTGATATTCAAGCTGTTAGTGAAATGTTAGATTATACTTGATTTCTGTGATATTAGAGCTGTTAGTGAATTGTTAGAATATGAAGCTGCCAGTTAGTATAAATGGTTTATTTTAACACAATCTTGCAATGTAGATTAAAGCTGCCAACTATCAATAGTTTTACAAACCGGAGTGAATTAAAGCTGCCAGTTAGTATAAATAGTTTTCCAGTTTAGGTTTCAATGTATTAAAGCTGTCAGTTAGTATCTAGAAGATGAAACCATTAAAACACTCTACAATGCATCCTTAAACGGTTCTGTAACTACCTTAAACACACTCATCCAAAACAACCCTCTTATACTCCACACAGTTTCACTCTCTCCCTATAACGAAACTCCACTGCACATTTCCTCTCTTTTTGGTCACTTAGAATTTTATGAAATTCTTCTGAAAAACAAACCAAGCTTCACCAATGAAGTTGACTCGAAAGGACGGTGTCCTCTTTATCTAGCTTCAGCTGAAGGACACACCGAAGAGGTGAAAGCTCTTTTGTTGGCAAACCAAGATTCGTGTTTGGTTTTTGACAAAGATGACATGATTCCTTTGCACTTTGCTGTAATAAGAGGACGGATGGGAGTAATTAAGGAGTTGCTTAATGCTAGACCGGATTCGATTCGAGTTTTGAATGACGATGGTTCTGTTTTGCACTTGTGTATTTTGTATAACCATTTGGAGTCATTGAAGTTGTTATTGGAATCAGTTAGAGTAGATAAACAGTTGTTGTTGCTTGCCAAAGACAGAGAGGGCAATACAAAAGTTAGAACTGTTATCCTTGTATCAGTTATGAGAAATTACTTGTGGAGTTAGAACTCTTTTTCTGTTATGGAGACAAATTGGTTGGCCTCTCTATGTCATGCTGATCTGCAACCTGGTTTGGCTTATGCTATATTATATCTTTCTTGGTTATTTTTCTACAAACTATCAGACAAATGCTTATTTTTCCGTACATCTGTTGCTGACAGAGTAAGTTTGCTGTACAACAAAAGTTCTCTTAATTTTGAATAACACGCCCACTTTTTAGTTGGTCTATAGTGGGAAAATTGGAGATAAGGGTATGAAATCTAAAATGTTCGTCTAACTGCAAAATATATTTTATAGGATTTATTTTGGACAGCTTGGTTAGGTACGTTTTGACGATCTGTTCCTTGAGATATCTTGTTATTTCGGACTTATGTAGTTCAATAGCTTATTTGGTATTTGGTGGGAGCTCAAACTATCATGCTTCATATTGGGTACATGTACTTGCAAATTGGATAGAAATGTGTCAATGAACCATCATGTCTGCAGAGGTTGCGTTGTATTCTTTAATTTGGTCATTTTCTACAGGAAAGACAATTTACATTTCAGTGTGTTTGATGGGCAATTTTAACATACTATTTTTCCAATGTTGGGGGTACAACCTTTCATTTTTGTGATATCTGTATTTTTTTGTTGGTGTAAGAGTTGGAGTTTTGGTATTTTTGTAGCTGGAGCATATATTGAACCTTTCTCTGATCCTATAGCATTCTCTGATCCATGTATTCAACTTTGCAAATGTCTCCAGAATAATAAGTATACAAAACAATAATCTGTTGAAGTTATTAGCATATTTTGATTAACATTTGGTGTTTGACTTTAGGTATATAAAACAGCTTTGTACTCAGTTGGACAAGAGTAACATGTATGGTTTCATTGATCCAAATTTCATTCAACCACAAAATGATCGAGCTAGTTCTCAGTCTCACATAACTGAAAACCTGTTTGAAAATGACAAAGATTGTGTTTTTGTACCATACCTCAACAAGTAAGTGTATCATGATCTTTATAGTATTTTTTACTAAATTAATTTTTTTAGGTAATCACATATATTCAAATTTGTATTTTGAGATTTAGTAGCCCATAATCTCTTCCATGTTATGAGTTAGCAATTAAAGTTGACACATTTAATTTTTGTTTCCCATGGAATGTAGCCATCATTGGCAATTGCTCATTATTGAGCCAAACAAACAAAATGTACTCTTCCTATGTTCAATGGGGTTGAAGCCAGATAAAAACATCGTTTTTATTATTGATTCGTAAGTATAATTTATTTATCTTACTTATAATTTAAGATGTTTTAGAAGACAAATTTAATGAATATATTTTATTACCGTAGAGCCATAGATGGATATAATAGGTTGAAAGGTTCGAGAAAACAGAGAAAGTCAACATGGAACATTAATCTTAAAGTAAGTTAACAATTTCATAAATAATTTAAAATTTATTAATAAATTTTGTATATACTATTTACTTACTATAATTTATGATAATTGCAGTGCCAAAGACAATCTTTCAGTTATGAGTGTGGCTATTATGTTATGATACATATGTTCATGGAATCAGGTATGTAACGAAAAATTTTAAGTATGTGTTAAATGTCTTCTTTAATGTTAATACAATATTCTAATATTTTTTATATTTATTCAGATATTTGGAGACTCAACACCATTTCATGAGGATGACATTACGAATGTTCAAGAACGTTGTGCAAATTTTATTCTAGAATCCATTTGAAGTAATTTGGTTAGGTAAAAAATGGCAATTTTAGGTCGGTGTCATTTGTTTTTGTGCTTTTGTTGTAGGCCTCATAGTTGCCATTTGTTTTTGTGCTTTTGTTATAGGCCTCATAGTTTGTTTGGCTTTTCCTAGATTAACTAGTGTTTTGATAGTGTCATAGTTTGGTAAGACGTATTTAGTTCTATGGTACCTTTTGTGACATAGTTTCCTGACTAATTGAAAAATGATGGAATTTATTTAAAACTTTGTTCCATGGTATTGTTTATATTAATGATTATGTATGAAATATTTGATTAGTAATTAGTTATGATGAAATTTTGTATTATTCATAATTTTTTGTACAATATTGTGGTAGAAACCTCAATTAAAAAATGACAATGAATAAAATAAAAATGACATTCTGATTTTAAATCGGATAAAACGATTTAAAAAAACATTACTAAATGAAGTGAGTCGATCTAAATTTGATATTTTAAATCAGATCAAGCGATTTAAAAAAAATTACTAAATCAAGTGGTTTGATTTAAATTTTAGATTTTAAATCAGATTAAACGATTTAAAAAAACATTATTAAATCAAATGAATCGATCTAAATTTAATATTTTAAATCAGGTCAAACGATTTGAAAAGACACTACTAAATCAAGTGAGCCGATTTAAAATTTTGATTTTAAATCGGGTCGAATTGATTTAGAAAAATTTCACAACTTTCAGATTGTTTATAAATCGGTCAAACTGATTTAAATTAAGACTTCTAAATCATACCAACCGATTTAATAAAATATTTTAAATCGGATTACACCCGATTTAAAAACAGAATACCTTCAAAATCGTTCAGAATTAAATCGAAGCGACAACCGATTTAAAAAGTGATTTTTGTAACGCCCCGATTTTGATTATTTCCCAATTATGTTGAGTCTTTTATTTTCATTGGGTGATAAATTATTTTAATTGTGAATTTGGTGTGTTAAATGTTATTTTACCATTTTGAGAGTTTTCGGGGAAATTAGAATGAAGGGTATTTTAGACTTTTCACAATTAATGATAAGTTAGAAAAGTAGTGGAATTAGAATTTTGTGAGAAAAGAAATGAATTAATTGAATTTAGGGGAAATAGAAAAGAAAGAAAAGAAAATAGAAAAGAAATAAAAGAAAATAGAAAAGAAATAGAAAAGAGAATTGGAGAAAAAAAGAAGAGAAAGAAAAAGGAAGAAGAGAAGAGGAGAAAGTTGGGAAAACTAGGAAAATCATCAAGATCGATCAATTAGCGAGCTTGGAATCCGGGTAAGGGTGTGAAACATTGTTATCTTATCAATGCATAGGATTATGTATGATTGTTGGTTGTTGTTGATGAATTTTTATGAGTTTTGGGTATAAACCGTCTTTGAGAAATTGATTGGAAATTGATCCAAATGTGTTCAAATTTGTGTTGATTGTGTTCTTGTTGGTCTATACATGTTTAATATGTATTGTTACACTTCCAAATGTTGTTTTTCTGAGTTTTAGGTGATGAATTGGTGAATTGGGAGTGGAAAACGCAGAACTTGGTTCTGCAAAATTTTTCTGGTTTTTCCAGGTCATACGCGTATGGGGCATGTTCATACGCGTATGGACCTTGGCAATACGCGTATGGTGGGCGAGCCAGGGGCCAATACGCGTATGGTTTTTCTTTTCACTCGGCCATCTGCCCATTTGCGTATGATACGCGTAGAACTTTAGGTCAGTACGCGTATGAAGGAGGTCATTACGCGTATGGGTTTTTCAACGTGGAATTTGGGAAAAATGGGTCTCTGCCCGTACGCGTATGACATGTGCCCGTACGCGTATGGCCAGAGGAGTGGTGAAAATGGGATTTTTCAAAATGTGGTTTTCGGTTTCGTCCGTAACTTTTGTTCCGGTTGCCCGATTTTTACATTCTTGGTATCGTTGCGAAGCTATTGAGCTGTATTATATGATTATGATGATTTGGAAAATTGTTAGCCGATTAAATAAGTCGGAAAAGTCGGGAATAGTGCTATTTAGCAACTTTTACCGTTTTGACTGTGTGTTTGAATGTGAATCATACAATAGTGCATTGATGTGAATGTATATAGATTGTATGTGATTGTATGAGATGAATGCATGAATACATTGTGAATATGTATGCATTTCAAGAATGTCTTGTGTCATTTTGCATGTGAAGCATCATGAAATACATTCTTGTATTGAGCGATTCTAATGAGAATCCGTGGTAACATCGTGTGCCTATGTGAGGTGTGAGCGATGATTACGAACGATTGTGTGCCTATGTGAGGTGTGAGCAATCTGATTGTGTGCCTAGGTGAGGTGTGAAAAATCAGATCGTGTGCCCGCGTGTGGGGTGTGAGCGATCGGGTCGTGTGCCCAGGTGGGGTGTGAGCGATCCATAAACATTGTGTGCCCATGTGTGGTGAGAGCAATGGGTGAACATCGTAGGCCCGACGGGGAGTTACTTTGGTAACGAGCGATGGTTCCAGCAGAAGTTCCTGAGTGAACTTGAGATGATTGAGTCGGTACCGCACTGCATTTGCATAGAGTCGTGAGTCGGTCTCTATGATTTGCATTTATCATCTCTATAATGATGTGTTGTTAAGTAAACATAATTATGTATGTTTATGTGGAATGATTGGGAATTGTGAAGGTGTGCATGATGAATATGCTTGGTTGATATATAGATATACATTGTAATGTATATGGGGGTATTGTGATGAACGGTAATGAATTGTGGTGAATTGCGGTGAGAATGTGGAATATGTATATTTTTATGTTTATATATATAATTATATGCATTGTTATTATGATAATATTTCTCACCCTTCTGCTGTTTTATAATGCTCTATGAGGCATTGCAGATTAGGTATGCTGGAGGTCTTTTTGTGAAGCGTGCCTTCATTCTTTTGGTCGGTTGGCTCTGATATGTAGCACCGGGTAGCTAGGATGTATAGTATTCTTTTGTGATACATTTGTACATGTATCTTGTGGATAAATGTTTATGTAAACATGAATTATGTTGATGGATGATACCCGATGACGCATGTATATATATATGTATATATGTTTGACGTTATTCAATGTTTAGATTTTCCGCTTTTATTCTAAATATTGAGATGTGGGTGTAAGGACAAAGTTCCTCTGTTGCAAAGTTACCCCACTGTTGCATATTAATGTTGAGCAGGTGTTGTATGTTTTAATTTAATGTATGATGTAACGTACCTCTCTTTTATACTATGTTTATAATTATACTCTGACGAAATGTTTAATATGTGCCTAAATGATGACTTGTGATTATTTGGGGGTATAGAGAGGGGGTGTTACATTAAGTGGTATCAGAGCCAGAGTTGAGTCAGTTGTGTCTGTCTTGTTGCTATGTTGGTTGAATCGTTGTTTAACTTTGTTGTCATTTTTGGGAATGATCAGAATATGGCTGGTAGAAACGACAATGCGATGGCTGATGCTTTGGAAGCAACGGCTAGGGCGGTGCAAGGTGCGCCGAATGTGAATGCTAATGACGAATTCAGGAAGAATCAACCACCGGTTTTCAAAGGAAGATTTGATCCCGATGGTGCTCAACTTTGGTTAAAAGAGATTGAACGGATCTTCAGAGTCATGGACTGTGCGGAAGAGAATAAGGTGAGGCTTGGGTCTCACATGCTGAAGGAAGAAGCCGACGATTGGTGGGTCGGTATGCGTGAAGTTCTTGAGGTGGATGATGAAGAAGTAACTTGGGATTTATTTCGTACTGAGTTCTTAAGGAAGTATTACCCTGAAAGTGTGAAAGGGAAGAAGGAGATGGAATTTCTTGAACTGAAACAAGGTAGTATGTCGGTGGTGGACTATACTGCTAAATTTATGGAGTTGGTTCAATTCCATCCTCATTATGCTACGATTACTGCTGAGTTCTCAAAGTGTATTAAATATGAGAATGGTTTGCGTCCCGAGATTAAGCAAGTTGTGGGATATCAAAGGATAAGGAGGTTTTTCGATTTAACAGAATGTTGTAGAATCTTCGAGAAAGATAGTAAGGCTCGTTCTACACATTACAAAAGTGTGAACGAGAGGAAGGGAAAGCAGCAAGCTAGAAGTGGACCTTATGTGACACCCGCTGATAAGGGCAAGCATAGGGGAAACTTTGATAGGAGGTCTGGAGGAGGAGGTTCCGGTGTTATTAGGTGTTACAAATGTGGTGAACTGGGTTATAAATCATTTGAGTGTGGGAAGCCCGTGGTGAAATGTTCTAATTGTGGAGGTACTGGGCATGCTGCTACAGATTGTAGAAGGAACATGATGAGGTGCTACAAATATGGAGAAGTGGGTCACATTAGTACTAAGTGTACTAAGCCGAAACAAGCTCAAGCGGGCGGAAAGGTGTTTGCATTGGCGGGGACTCAAACTACTAGTGCAGACCGTCTGATTAAAGGTACTTGCTTTATTAATAGTAAACCTTTAGTTGCCATTATTGATACTGGAGGGACTCATTCGTTTATTTCGTTTGAGTGCGCGAAGCGTTTAAATCTTGTGTTGTCTCTGATGGATGGTAAGATGGTTATTGATACTCCAGCAATGGGGTCAGTAACTACTTCTTTAGTTTGTTTGATGTGTCCTTTGACCATTTATGGTAAAGACTTCGAGATGGATCTAGTGTGTTTGCCGTTGGAAGGATTGGATGTGGTCTTGGGTATGAATTGGTTGCAATTTAACCGAGTTCATATAGATTGTTATCATAAGTTGGTAAGGTTTCCTTCTCTGGAAGAGGATGAAGATGAGAGTTTATTATCCACTAAAGAGTTGAAGAAACTTTTAGCAGACGAAGCTCAATTGTTCGGTTTGTTTGCATCTTTAACTGTGGAAAGTCCAGTGTCACTTGATGTGGTTCCGGTTGTTTGTGATTTTCCTGGGGTGTTTCCTGAAGATATTAAGGATGTACCGCCGGAAAGAGAAGTTGAGTTTTCTATTGATCTAGTTCCGGGTACTAGACCGATTTCGATGGCGCCGTATCGTATGTCGGCATCGGAGTTGGTAGAATTGAAAAAGCAATTGAATGACTTGTTGGACAAGAAATTTGTAAGACCAAGTGTTTCTCCTTGGGGTGCTCCGGTATTGTTGGTAAAGAAGAAAGATGGAAGTATACGGTTATGCATCGATTATAGACAATTGAATAAGGTGACAATTAAGAACAAGTATCCGCTTCCAAGGATCGATGATTTGTTGGACCAATTGGTTGGTGCGCGTGTTTTTAGCAAGATTGATTTGAGATCGGGATATCACCAGATTCGTGTGAAAGAAGAGGATATTCAAAAGACGGCCTTTAGGACATGGTATGGCCATTACGAATATTCCGTGATGCCATTCGGGGTTTCTAATGCGCCGGTTGTGTTTATGGAATCCATGAATCGTATTTTTCATGACCAGTTAGATCGTTTTGTGGTTGTGTTCATCGATGATATTTTGATTTACTCTAAGTCTCAGGAGGAGCATGAAGAGCATTTGAGGATGGTGTTGCAAATTTTGAAAGAGAAGCAATTATACGCTAAGTTGTCGAAATGTGAATTTTGGTTATCGGAAGTAAGTTTTCTTGGGCATGTTATTTCCGGTAGTGGTATTAGTGTTGATCCGTCCAAGATTGATGCAGTGATGCAATGGGAGGCTCCTAGATCGGTTACGGAGATTCGAAGCTTTTTAGGCTTGGCGGGTTATTATCGGAGGTTTATAGAGGGATTTTCGAAATTGGCACTTCCGTTAACGCAATTGACTTGTAAAGGAAAGGCTTTCATTTGGGATATTCATTGTGAAGAGAGTTTTAATGAGCTAAAAAGAAGATTGACAACGGCTCCGATCTTGATTTTGCCTAATCCTAATGAACCATTTGTTGTGTATTGTGATGCTTCATTGACAGGTTTAGGTGGTGTCTTGATGCAAGATGGAAAAGTTGTGGCGTATGCTTCTAGACAATTGAGGGTGCATGAAAAGAATTATCCTACACATGACTTGGAGTTAGCGGCCGTGGTGTTTGTTTTGAAAATATGGAGGCATTATCTTTATGGTGCGAGATTTGAAGTTTTTAGTGATCACAAAAGCTTGAAATATTTATTCGATCCAAAAGAATTGAACATGAGACAAAGGAGATGGTTAGAGCTTTTGAAGGATTATGATTTTGGTTTGAATTACCATCCGGGTAAGGCAAACGTGGTGGCCGATGCCTTGAGTCGGAAGTCGTTACATATGTCCTCATTGATGATGAGAGAATGGGAACTTTTGGAGAGTTTTAGAGACTTGAGTTTGGTTTGTGAAATGACGCCGAGAAGTGTGAGACTTGGTATGCTACATGTTACGAATGATTTTCTTGTAACCGTATGTGAAAAGCAAAAGTTGGACTTGAAGTTCGTTGATTCGATGATGAATGAGAATGAGGATTTTAAGGTTGATAATTTCGGAGTTTTGAGATTCCGTGGTCGTATTTGTATTCCCGATGATGCGGAGTTGAAAAAGATGATATTAGAAGAGGGACACCGAAGTAACTTAAGTATTCATCCGGGAGCGAATAAAATGTATCAGGATTTGAAGAAAATCTTTTGGTGGTCCGGGTTAAAGAGAGACGTGGCGCAATTTGTGTATGCATGCTTAACTTGTCAAAAGTCTAAGGTGGAACATAAAAAACCTAGTGGATTTTTACAACCGTTGGATATTCCAGAATGGAAATGGGATAGCATATCGATGGATTTTGTTACGGGATTGCCGAATACGCAAAGAGGTCATAATGCTATTTGGGTAATTGTTGATAGGCTTACTAAATCTGCTCACTTCATTCCGATTGATATTAGTTATCCTTTGGAGAGGTTAGCCGAGATTTATATTCTTGCGGTTGTGAAGTTACATGGAGATCCTAAGAGTATCGTATCGGATAGAGATCCTAGATTCACATCGAGGTTTTGGGAGAGTTTACAAAAGCCTTTAGGTTCTAAGCTAAGATTAAGTTCGGCTTATCATCCGCAAACGGATGGTCAAGCCGAAAGGATAATTCAATCGTTGGAGGATTTGTTGCGTGCTTGTGTGCTCGAGCAAGGTGGTGCTTGGGATAGTTATTTGGCATTGATTGAGTTCACTTACAATAACAGTTTTCATTCAAGTATAAGTATGGCACCATTTGAGGCTTTGTATGGTCGTAGATGTCGAACACCTTTGTGTTGGCATGAAACGGGTGAGAGAACAATAGTTGGACAGGAGATGGTACAACAAACGACGGAGAAAGTGAAGTTTATTCGTGAAAAGATGAAAGCTTCTCAAAGTAGACAAAAGAGCTATCATGACAAGAGAAGGAAAGATCTTGAATTTCAAGAAGGCGACCATGTGTTTTTAAGAGTTACACCGGTTACGGGTGTGGGTCGTGCTTTGAAGTCAAAGAAGTTGACTTCTCGTTTTATCGGTCCGTATCAGATTACTTCACGAGTTGGTGTTGTGGCTTACCGTGTGGCGTTGCCTCCGAACCTTTCGAATTTGCATGATGTATTCCATGTTTCGCAACTTCGGAAGTATGTTCCGGATCCGTCACATGTTATTCCTATGGACGAGGTTGAAGTGAGAGATAACCTTACGGTGGAAGCTTTACCGGTTAGGATTTTGGACCGTGAAGTTAAGAAGCTAAGAGGCAAGGATATTGCACGCGTGAAGGTAGCGTGAGGAGGCGCTGCGGAAGGCAATATGATTTGGGAACTAGAGAGTGGGATGCGAGAGTCGTATCCGAAGTTGTTTGAATCAGGTATTATTTTCGAGGACGAAAATTTCTAAAGAGGGGGAGAGTTGTAACGCCCCGATTTTGATTATTTCCCAATTATGTTGAGTCTTTTATTTTAATTGGGTGATAAATTATTTTAATTGTGAATTTGGTGTGTTAAATGTTATTTTACCATTTTGAGAGTTTTCGGGGAAATTAGAATGAAGGGTATTTTAGACTTTTCACAATTAATGATAAGTTAGAAAAGTAGTGGAATTAGAATTTTGTGAGAAAAGAAATGAATTAATTGAATTTAGGGGAAATAGAAAAGATAGAAAAGAAAATAGAAAAGAAAGAAAAGAAAATAGAAAAGAAAGAAAAGAAAATAAAAAAGAAAGAAAAGAAATAGAAAAGAGATAGAAAAGAGAATTGGAGAAAAAAAGAAGAGAAATAAAAAGGAAGAAGAGAAGAGAAGAGGAGAAAGTTGGGAAAACTAGGAAAATCATCAAGATCGATCAATTAGCGAGCTTGGAATCCGGGTAAGGGTGTGAAACATTGTTATCTTATCAATGCATAGGATTATGTATGATTGTAGGTTGTTGTTGATGAATTTTTATGAGTTTTGGGTATAAACCCTCTTTGAGAAATTTATTGGAAATTGATCCAAATGTGTTCAAATTTGTGTTGATTGTGTTCTTGTTGGTCTATACATGTTTAATATGTATTGTTACACTTCCAAATGTTGTTTTTCTGAGTTTTAGGTGATGAATTGGTGAATTGGGAGTGGAAAACGCAGAACTTGGTTCTGCAGAATTTTTCTGGTTTTTACGGGTCATACGCGTATGGGGCATGTTCATACGCGTATGGACCTTGGCAATAAGTGTATGGTGGGCGAGCCATGGGCCAATACGCGTATGGTTTTTCTTTTCACTCGGCCATCTGCCCATTTGCGTATGATACGCGTAGAACTTTAGGTCAGTACGAGTATGAAGGAGGTCATTACGCGTATGGGTTTTTCAACGTGGAATTTGGGAAAAATGGGTCTCTGCCCGTACGCGTATGACATGTGCCCGTACGCGTATGGCCAGAGGAGTGGTGAAAATGGGATTTTTCAAAATGTGGTTTTCGGTTTCGTCCGTAACTTTTGTTCCGGTTGCCTGATTTTTACATTCTTGGTATCGTTGCGAAGCTATTGAGCTGTACTATATGATTATGATGATTTGGAAAATTGTTAGCCGATTAAATAAGTCGGAAAAGTCGGGAATAGTGCTATTTAGCGACTTTTACCGTTTTGACTGTGTGTTTGAATGTGAATCATACAATAGTGCATTGATGTGAATGTATATAGATTGTATGTGATTGTATGAGATGAATGCATGAATACATTGTGAATATGTATACATTTCAAGAATGTCTTGTGTCATTTTGCATGTGAAGCATCATGAAATACATTCTTGTGTTGAGCGATTCTAATGAGAATCCGTGGTAACATCGTGTGCCTATGTGAGGTGTGAGCGATGATTACGAACGATTGTGTGCCTATGTGAGGTGTGAGCAATCGGATTGTGTGCCTAGGTGAGGTGTGAACAATCAGATTGTGTGCCCGCGTGTGGGGTGTGAGCGATCGGGTCGTGTGCCCAGGTGGGGTGTGAGCGATCCATAAACATTGTGTGCCCATGTGGGGTGTGAGCAATGGGTGAACATCGTAGGCCCGACGGGGAGTTACTTTGGTAACGAGCGATGGTTCCAGCAGAAGTTCCTGAGTGAACTTGAGATGATTGAGTCGGTACCGCACTGCATTTGCATAGAGTCGTGAGTCGGTCTCTATGATTTGCATTTATCATCTCTATAATGATGTGTTGTTAAGTAAACATAATTATGTATGTTTATGTGGAATGATTGGGAATTGTGAAGGTGTGCATGATGAATATGCTTGGTTGATATATAGATATACATTGTAATGTATATGGGGGTATTGTGATGAACGGTAATGAATTGTGGTGAATTGCGGTGAGAATGTGGAATATGTATATTTTTATGTTTATATATATAATTATATGCATTGTTATTATGATAATATTTCTCACCCTTCTGCTGTTTTATAATGCTCTATGAGGCATTGCAGATTAGGTATGCTGGAGGTCTTTTTGTGAAGCGTGCCTTCATTCTTTTGGTCGGTTGGCTCTGATATGTAGCACCGGGTAGCTAGGATGTATAGTATTCTTTTGTGATACATTTGTACATGTATCTTGTGGATAAATGTTTATGTAAACATGAATTATGTTGATGGATGATACCCGATGACGCATGTATATATATATGTATATATGTTTGACGTTATTCAATGTTTAGATTTTCCGCTTTTATTCTAAATATTGAGATGTGGGTGTAAGGACAAAGTTCCTCTGTTGCAAAGTTACCCCACTGTTGCATATTAATGTTGAGCAGGTGTTGTATGTTTTAATTTAATGTATGATGTAACGTACCTCTCTTTTATACTATGTTTATAATTATACTCTGACGAAATGTTTAATATGTGCCTAAATGATGACTTGTGATTATTTGGGGGTATAGAGAGGGGGTGTTACATTAAGTGGTATCAGAGCCAGAGTTGAGTCAGTTGTGTCTGTCTTGTTGCTATGTTGGTTGAATCGTTGTTTAACTTTGTTGTCATTTTTGGGAATGATCAGAATATGGCTGGTAGAAACGACAATGCGATGGCTGATGCTTTGGAAGCAACGGCTAGGGCGGTGCAAGGTGCACCGAATGTGAATGCTAATGACGAATTCAGGAAGAATCAACCACCGGTTTTCAAAGGAAGATTTGATCCCGATGGTGCTCAACTTTGGTTAAAAGAGATTGAACGGATCTTCAGAGTCATGGACTGTGCGGAAGAGAATAAGGTGAGGCTTGGGTCTCACATGCTGAAGGAAGAAGCCGACGATTGGTGGGTCGGTATGCGTGAAGTTCTTGAGGTGGATGATGAAGAAGTAACTTGGGATTTATTTCGTACTGAGTTCTTAAGGAAGTATTACCCTGAAAGTGTGAAAGGGAAGAAGGAGATGGAATTTCTTGAACTGAAACAAGGTAGTATGTCGGTGGTGGACTATACTGCTAAATTTATGGAGTTGGTTCAATTCCATCCTCATTATGCTACGATTACTGCTGAGTTCTCAAAGTGTATTAAATATGAGAATGGTTTGCGTCCCGAGATTAAGCAAGTTGTGGGATATCAAAGGATAAGGAGGTTTTTCGATTTAACAGAATGTTGTAGAATCTTCGAGAAAGATAGTAAGGCTCGTTCTACACATTACAAAAGTGTGAACGAGAGGAAGGGAAAGCAGCAAGCTAGAAGTGGACCTTATGTGACACCCGCTGATAAGGGCAAGCATAGGGGAAACTTTGATAGGAGGTCTGGAGGAGGAGGTTCCGGTGTTATTAGGTGTTACAAATGTGGTGAACTGGGTTATAAATCATTTGAGTGTGGGAAGCCCGTGGTGAAATGTTCTAATTGTGGAGGTACTGGGCATGCTGCTACAGATTGTAGAAGGAACATGATGAGGTGCTACAAATATGGAGAAGTGGGTCACATTAGTACTAAGTGTACTAAGCCGAAACAAGCTCAAGCGGGCGGAAAGGTGTTTGCATTGGCGGGGACTCAAACTACTAGTGCAGACCGTCTGATTAAAGGTACTTGCTTTATTAATAGTAAACCTTTAGTTGCCATTATTGATACTGGAGGGACTCATTCGTTTATTTCGTTTGAGTGCGCGAAGCGTTTAAATCTTGTGTTGTCTCTGATGGATGGTAAGATGGTTATTGATACTCCAGCAATGGGGTCAGTAACTACTTCTTTAGTTTGTTTGATGTGTCCTTTGACCATTTATGGTAAAGACTTCGAGATGGATCTAGTGTGTTTGCCGTTGGAAGGATTGGATGTGGTCTTGGGTATGAATTGGTTGCAATTTAACCGAGTTCATATAGATTGTTATCATAAGTTGGTAAGGTTTCCTTCTCTGGAAGAGGATGAAGATGAGAGTTTATTATCCACTAAAGAGTTGAAGAAACTTTTAGCAGACGAAGCTCAATTGTTCGGTTTGTTTGCATCTTTAACTGTGGAAAGTCCAGTGTCACTTGATGTGGTTCCGGTTGTTTGTGATTTTCCTGGGGTGTTTCCTGAAGATATTAAGGATGTACCGCCGGAAAGAGAAGTTGAGTTTTCTATTGATCTAGTTCCGGGTACTAGACCGATTTCGATGGCGCCGTATCGTATGTCGGCATCGGAGTTGGTAGAATTGAAAAAGCAATTGAATGACTTGTTGGACAAGAAATTTGTAAGACCAAGTGTTTCTCCTTGGGGTGCTCCGGTATTGTTGGTAAAGAAGAAAGATGGAAGTATACGGTTATGCATCGATTATAGACAATTGAATAAGGTGACAATTAAGAACAAGTATCCGCTTCCAAGGATCGATGATTTGTTGGACCAATTGGTTGGTGCGCGTGTTTTTAGCAAGATTGATTTGAGATCGGGATATCACCAGATTCGTGTGAAAGAAGAGGATATTCAAAAGACGGCCTTTAGGACATGGTATGGCCATTACGAATATTCCGTGATGCCATTCGGGGTTTCTAATGCGCCGGTTGTGTTTATGGAATCCATGAATCGTATTTTTCATGACCAGTTAGATCGTTTTGTGGTTGTGTTCATCGATGATATTTTGATTTACTCTAAGTCTCAGGAGGAGCATGAAGAGCATTTGAGGATGGTGTTGCAAATTTTGAAAGAGAAGCAATTATACGCTAAGTTGTCGAAATGTGAATTTTGGTTATCGGAAGTAAGTTTTCTTGGGCATGTTATTTCCGGTAGTGGTATTAGTGTTGATCCGTCCAAGATTGATGCAGTGATGCAATGGGAGGCTCCTAGATCGGTTACGGAGATTCGAAGCTTTTTAGGCTTGGCGGGTTATTATCGGAGGTTTATAGAGGGATTTTCGAAATTGGCACTTCCGTTAACGCAATTGACTTGTAAAGGAAAGGCTTTCATTTGGGATATTCATTGTGAAGAGAGTTTTAATGAGCTAAAAAGAAGATTGACAACGGCTCCGATCTTGATTTTGCCTAATCCTAATGAACCATTTGTTGTGTATTGTGATGCTTCATTGACAGGTTTAGGTGGTGTCTTGATGCAAGATGGAAAAGTTGTGGCGTATGCTTCTAGACAATTGAGGGTGCATGAAAAGAATTATCCTACACATGACTTGGAGTTAGCGGCCGTGGTGTTTGTTTTGAAAATATGGAGGCATTATCTTTATGGTGCGAGATTTGAAGTTTTTAGTGATCACAAAAGCTTGAAATATTTATTCGATCCAAAAGAATTGAACATGAGACAAAGGAGATGGTTAGAGCTTTTGAAGGATTATGATTTTGGTTTGAATTACCATCCGGGTAAGGCAAACGTGGTGGCCGATGCCTTGAGTCGGAAGTCGTTACATATGTCCTCATTGATGATGAGAGAATGGGAACTTTTGGAGAGTTTTAGAGACTTGAGTTTGGTTTGTGAAATGACGCCGAGAAGTGTGAGACTTGGTATGCTACATGTTACGAATGATTTTCTTGTAACCGTATGTGAAAAGCAAAAGTTGGACTTGAAGTTCGTTGATTCGATGATGAATGAGAATGAGGATTTTAAGGTTGATAATTTCGGAGTTTTGAGATTCCGTGGTCGTATTTGTATTCCCGATGATGCGGAGTTGAAAAAGATGATATTAGAAGAGGGACACCGAAGTAACTTAAGTATTCATCCGGGAGCGAATAAAATGTATCAGGATTTGAAGAAAATCTTTTGGTGGTCCGGGTTAAAGAGAGACGTGGCGCAATTTGTGTATGCATGCTTAACTTGTCAAAAGTCTAAGGTGGAACATAAAAAACCTAGTGGATTTTTACAACCGTTGGATATTCCAGAATGGAAATGGGATAGCATATCGATGGATTTTGTTACGGGATTGCCGAATACGCAAAGAGGTCATAATGCTATTTGGGTAATTGTTGATAGGCTTACTAAATCTGCTCACTTCATTCCGATTGATATTAGTTATCCTTTGGAGAGGTTAGCCGAGATTTATATTCTTGCGGTTGTGAAGTTACATGGAGATCCTAAGAGTATCGTATCGGATAGAGATCCTAGATTCACATCGAGGTTTTGGGAGAGTTTACAAAAGCCTTTAGGTTCTAAGCTAAGATTAAGTTCGGCTTATCATCCGCAAACGGATGGTCAAGCCGAAAGGATAATTCAATCGTTGGAGGATTTGTTGCGTGCTTGTGTGCTCGAGCAAGGTGGTGCTTGGGATAGTTATTTGGCATTGATTGAGTTCACTTACAATAACAGTTTTCATTCAAGTATAAGTATGGCACCATTTGAGGCTTTGTATGGTCGTAGATGTCGAACACCTTTGTGTTGGCATGAAACGGGTGAGAGAACAATAGTTGGACAGGAGATGGTACAACAAACGACGGAGAAAGTGAAGTTTATTCGTGAAAAGATGAAAGCTTCTCAAAGTAGACAAAAGAGCTATCATGACAAGAGAAGGAAAGATCTTGAATTTCAAGAAGGCGACCATGTGTTTTTAAGAGTTACACCGGTTACGGGTGTGGGTCGTGCTTTGAAGTCAAAGAAGTTGACTTCTCGTTTTATCGGTCCGTATCAGATTACTTCACGAGTTGGTGTTGTGGCTTACCGTGTGGCGTTGCCTCCGAACCTTTCGAATTTGCATGATGTATTCCATGTTTCGCAACTTCGGAAGTATGTTCCGGATCCGTCACATGTTATTCCTATGGACGAGGTTGAAGTGAGAGATAACCTTACGGTGGAAGCTTTACCGGTTAGGATTTTGGACCGTGAAGTTAAGAAGCTAAGAGGCAAGGATATTGCACGCGTGAAGGTAGCGTGAGGAGGCGCTGCGGAAGGCAATATGATTTGGGAACTAGAGAGTGGGATGCGAGAGTCGTATCCGAAGTTGTTTGAATCAGGTATTATTTTCGAGGACGAAAATTTCTAAAGTGGGGGAGAGTTGTAACGCCCCGATTTTGATTATTTCCCAATTATGTTGAGTCTTTTATTTTAATTGGGTGATAAATTATTTTAATTGTGAATTTGGTGTGTTAAATGTTATTTTACCATTTTGAGAGTTTTCGGGGAAATTAGAATGAAGGGTATTTTAGACTTTTCACAATTAATGATAAGTTAGAAAAGTAGTGGAATTAGAATTTTGTGAGAAAAGAAATGAATTAATTGAATTTAGGGGAAATAGAAAAGATAGAAAAGAAAATAGAAAAGAAAGAAAAGAAAATAGAAAAGAAAGAAAAGAAAATAGAAAAGAAAGAAAAGAAATAGAAAAGAGATAGAAAAGAGAATTGGAGAAAAAAAGAAGAGAAATAAAAAGGAAGAAGAGAAGAGAAGAGGAGAAAGTTGGGAAAACTAGGAAAATCATCAAGATCGATCAATTAGCGAGCTTGGAATCCGGGTAAGGGTGTGAAACATTGTTATCTTATCAATGCATAGGATTATGTATGATTGTAGGTTGTTGTTGATGAATTTTTATGAGTTTTGGGTATAAACCCTCTTTGAGAAATTTATTGGAAATTGATCCAAATGTGTTCAAATTTGTGTTGATTGTGTTCTTGTTGGTCTATACATGTTTAATATGTATTGTTACACTTCCAAATGTTGTTTTTCTGAGTTTTAGGTGATGAATTGGTGAATTGGGAGTGGAAAACGCAGAACTTGGTTCTGCAGAATTTTTCTGGTTTTTACGGGTCATACGCGTATGGGGCATGTTCATACGCGTATGGACCTTGGCAATAAGTGTATGGTGGGCGAGCCATGGGCCAATACGCGTATGGTTTTTCTTTTCACTCGGCCATCTGCCCATTTGCGTATGATACGCGTAGAACTTTAGGTCAGTACGAGTATGAAGGAGGTCATTACGCGTATGGGTTTTTCAACGTGGAATTTGGGAAAAATGGGTCTCTGCCCGTACGCGTATGACATGTGCCCGTACGCGTATGGCCAGAGGAGTGGTGAAAATGGGATTTTTCAAAATGTGGTTTTCGGTTTCGTCCGTAACTTTTGTTCCGGTTGCCTGATTTTTACATTCTTGGTATCGTTGCGAAGCTATTGAGCTGTACTATATGATTATGATGATTTGGAAAATTGTTAGCCGATTAAATAAGTCGGAAAAGTCGGGAATAGTGCTATTTAGCGACTTTTACCGTTTTGACTGTGTGTTTGAATGTGAATCATACAATAGTGCATTGATGTGAATGTATATAGATTGTATGTGATTGTATGAGATGAATGCATGAATACATTGTGAATATGTATACATTTCAAGAATGTCTTGTGTCATTTTGCATGTGAAGCATCATGAAATACATTCTTGTGTTGAGCGATTCTAATGAGAATCCGTGGTAACATCGTGTGCCTATGTGAGGTGTGAGCGATGATTACGAACGATTGTGTGCCTATGTGAGGTGTGAGCAATCGGATTGTGTGCCTAGGTGAGGTGTGAACAATCAGATTGTGTGCCCGCGTGTGGGGTGTGAGCGATCGGGTCGTGTGCCCAGGTGGGGTGTGAGCGATCCATAAACATTGTGTGCCCATGTGGGGTGTGAGCAATGGGTGAACATCGTAGGCCCGACGGGGAGTTACTTTGGTAACGAGCGATGGTTCCAGCAGAAGTTCCTGAGTGAACTTGAGATGATTGAGTCGGTACCGCACTGCATTTGCATAGAGTCGTGAGTCGGTCTCTATGATTTGCATTTATCATCTCTATAATGATGTGTTGTTAAGTAAACATAATTGTGTATGTTTATGTGGAATGATTGGGAATTGTGAAGGTGTGCATGATGAATATGCTTGGTTGATATATAGATATACATTGTAATGTATATGGGGGTATTGTGATGAACAGTAATGAATTGTGGTGAATTGCGGTGAGAATGTGGAATATGTATATTTTTATGTTTATATATATAATTATATGCATTGTTATTATGATAATATTTCTCACCCTTCTGCTGTTTTATAATGCTCTATGAGGCATTGCAGATTAGGTATGTTGGAGGTCTTTTTGTGAAGCGTACCTTCATTCTTTTTGTCGGTTGGCTCTGATATGTAGCACCGGGTAGCTAGGATGTATAGTATTCTTTTGTGATACATTTGTACATGTATCTTGTGGATAAATGTTTATGTAAACATGAATTATGTTGATGGATGATACCCGATGACGCATGTATATATATATATGTATATATGTTTGACGTTATTCAATGTTTAGATTTTCCGCTTTTATTCTAAATATTGAGATGTGGGTGTAAGGACAAAGTTCCTCTGTTGCAAAGTTACCCCACTGTTGCATATCAATGTTGAGCAGGTGTTGTATGTTTTAATTTAATGTATGATGTAACGTACCTCTCTTTTATACTATGTTTACAATTATACTCTGACGAAATGTTTAATATGTGCCTAAATGATGACTTGTGATTATTTGGGGGTATAGAGAGGGGGTGTTACAATTTTCACCCGATTTAAAAAGTGTTTTTTGGACTAGTGACATTACCCTATCATCGTCTATATCTTCCTCCTTCCACGGCTTGATGACCGAAAACCACTACTTCCATTATTGTGCACCTTCCCTAATAAGATCCAATATAAAACCTTCCTCCATCTCTTCCAACAAGCAAAGGGAACCACCCAGCGAAGTGACCCTAACAGAGAAGAAACCCTCAATTTCGAATCTAGATTGCAAATTATAAGTGGCACCTGGTATGAGGACTTTACCCACAAACGCCTTCTTCAACCTACCCTTGTCCGCTATCTACGAGTCGAGCTGCAGAGCAACAGATTCTTCCAAATGTGATTTTCCTTCCTTGTCAACCACCGCATCAGCAAAAGATTTCGGCCCTACAAAGATTTCGCCCCCTCCCTCCTCTATTTAAAACATCCTTCTGTAAAGGTTTAACCCCAAAACTCAGCCCCCCTCTACCCAGCATCTTCGGCGCCCTTGAGCTCCTTTCGAACCTCCGAGGATTCGCGTGAATCTTCTTCCCAGCGATAATGATATTATCAAGCTTTACCGCCAATAACCTCACATCTTCTCCCTCTCTAAACCTCGTAAAACCGAAACGTTTGCCCAACTTGTTTCTCTTAGGAGGTATGACCACCTCTACCACATCCCCCACGAAACTGAAAAGAACAATAATATCTTCGGCTTTGATTCTTTCTGGTATCTAGGAGAAGAAGATAGTCGAAATCTTCTTTTCCTTAACTCCTCCATTACCCCTTCCAACGGGAAATGAATCCCACCTAGCCACCTCCCTTCAAACTCTCTTCCTCCTCACTTCAGTCCACCCTTGATTACCGTCAATAAAACGAGATCCCAATCCCTAACAACGCCGACTAAAGCAGATGAAATCAGCATATCTGAAACACACGCAATGACCCAGTAAATTCACCACCAGAACCAAAGCCCCTAACCCTAAGGTTTGGAATTTAAGCCAAAAATTTGATGAAGAAAACTAGATCTTGACGATGCATTCAAACATTGCTCAGAGGAACATCACCTTCTAACACTTAGAAATCGTTAAAACCTTTGATTTTCTAGTTTTTAACTGATTTTCAATCAATTTTTTTTTGTTGAAAATCCCGATTCTTCTACAATTCGGTTTTCATATTCAAACTGAAAAATTAAGTTTCAAATTTTCAATCCAATCGATTAAAGTGTCCGATCGAGTCCGATTTTAATTATCATGCTTTTATTTACTAATGCATGAGAAAAAAAAAACTATAAAATCATTTATAAAAAACACAAATTCACTTATCAAACAATAAACCATTTATAGGAATATCAATAATTTCATATTATTATTCTATTCTATATAAATGTGAGTATTCTATATAAATTTGAGCATAACATATTTAGAATATAATAATTATATAAACAATAATAAATGGAAAGCAACGACGCTGCCCATATTGAAACGAGTTGTAGCCCAAACCCTAATTAGGTTTTATAATCTGATAGGTAGTGCAACACAAAACCCTATATATTGTTGCAGCTATGCTGAGAATCCTCTACCCTTCTTTGCTTTCTCCATTCACCATTAGAGATCATGTCTTCTGGCCGTTCAATTCCAACTGTCGATAGAATTAGCGACTTGCCGGAGCCAATTCTCTCTCACATTCTCTCTTTCCTTCCAACCAAATTTGCAGCAACCACAATGATTCTCTCAAAAAGATGGAAGCCGGTATGGCTCTCTGTCCTTATTCTTAACTTCGATTACAAAGCATTCAAAGACTTTGAGACATTTAGCAAGTTTGTTTATTCAATCATGTTCTCCATACGAGACAAAAATACTCCGATAGAATCCTTTATTTTGAAATTAGGCAAATCTTCACGCTTCCGGCAAAGAGAATTCAATAGAATTTTTAAATTTGTGAAGGAAAGAGGAGTCAAGCATCTAAATCTCAACATGTCTGATAAACCTCGTTGTATCAAATTACCTCTTGGCATTCTCAGTTGTAAGACGCTCCGAGTTCTTAGATTGGAAAACATAAAAATGTGGAGTTTTGATCGAGTGGAGTTTCCTTGTCTCAAAACTCTTCATTTGGATAGAGTTGATTTCACATCTCCGAAATATTTTGTGAAGTTTATAAATGGATGCCCAATTCTAGAAGATTTGAATGCAAAATCATGTAAATACTATATGAAGTTCTTCGATTATCCCATGAAAAACTTCCATATTTTACCTAATTTAGTCAAAGTAAGTATGTGTTATAATATGGATTTTCTGAAGACTTTGGTTCGTAAGACAAGGATTTGGCATGCATTTGAGGTATGAATATCATGCTCTTGAATAATAGTTTTAGAATATTTTTTTTCGTTTTTCAGCAAAAGAATAAGTGTTCTAGAAATGTAAGCTATAACTGAACTTTGATTTCTAACTTATATCCTTATTGCTTTGAAACTCTTTGCATTTAGTGTACAAATATATATTAATTAACTCATTTTTCAATCTATATGCCCATAAGACTTTGAATAGAGAGTATACATTTCTGTTATTCTATGATTCATAATTTTTCAATCTTGCAGATGTGGGTGATGACTCGGAAAACACTTCCAATGTTTCACAATTTAACTCACATGGAACTTAGTTTTGATTATAGCATATGGATGACGAAGTGTCTGTTGCTGATAGGAAAACTCGCAAATTTTCCCAATCTTCAACATTTTAACATTCTTGTATTGTTTTGGAATTGTCCGGGTGCAATGGATATTTGTTCTGATTGTTTGATGGTTCCACCCAATCCCGCCACTGTTCCAGAATGTCTTTCGTCACAACTTAAAACATTTCGCATTAAAGGTTACACAGGAAGAGAATGTGAGTTCACATTTGTAAAATATATTATGCAACATTCAAATGTTCTAGAAGCTTTGACAATCAAGAGTACCTGCCCTGAAAAGAATCAAATGTTTATGAAGTTATCGTCATGCACAAGGAGCTCTACAACATGTAAACTTTTATTTGATTGATGATGACAATTATATCTTGTTTTTTCTTCGAAGAATGTGTAGTGGTTTTTCATGAAAGAAATTTTTGGGAGTAATATCATATACCTTTTCTTAGTGTAAGGAGACTAATCCATGTAATCAAAGTTCTATTTTTTTTTATTGTATGGTCTAGCCAGGTAGTTGATTCTATGAATATTGTTAAAATCTATAACAATGATATATTTTGATTGTTTGTTAATTGCTTGAAACTAGAAAGTGTTTGATTTTTGTGTTGGTTAGAGGTGTGTTTAGGTGTATGAACATTTAATGTGCCTATTAAATTTACTTTTTAAGTAAGCCATGAACTATTTCTTAATGCTTATGTAAGATGAAGTATAGCAAAAGAAGGGAAGGAAGCATGTGCGTACACTTCTATGAGTCTGTGGAATCTCTTTCTTTTCCAACTTTTCTTTTCTTTTTTAACTTTGCTCTTAGGGGACATTGGTAGCTTGCGTAACAAGTTAGTTATTCATTTAACTAGCTTGTTACTTGCAGATATGAGTTAAGTGTGGTGTGATAAACATTACTTGAAAGTACCTCTATACGCACTCTATGAGTTTTGATGCTTTCCCTTACACTTGTAAGAAGTGAGAATAAAATGATTGCAACAAAACACAGACACACACACACTATATTCCTTAACTGTATGCTTATGTTGGCTCATGCAGATTAAACTAATTTTGAAGCAACAGAAGGTGAATTACAACTTATGATCAAGAAATGCTGAATTGATGTTTGCATTAAAGGTTGGCAGTGGTGTCTCTTGTGTTGTTAAGGTTGCTGCTGAGTTTCTTGTCATGTGTTAAGTTGTTTTATTCGTTATAGTTTGTATTTTGATGCGAATTTTTTTCATCCATGGTTGCGCTATTTGCACTTAAATACAATGTCATAACAGAGGTTTTATTTGGACAGAGTGGTTATTGAGAGCAAGGTTTTAAAAAACGGTTGCGTCGCAGTCGCGTAAAGGCTTTCGCGATTTCGGTCAGTACAGGTGCTGCGTTGCAAATAACGGTCGTCGTGGTGTGAATTAATCACAACATTGCACAAAAAACTATTTTTATGTTATATAGTTTATAATAATTTAAATTGATATTTTCATTATTATTAAATATTTAAAATAAATATAGTGACAAAAATATGAATATAATTTAGGAACTACTACTACTAATAATATTTTTAATAAAGATTTTATTTTTAATAAATGAATTTAGTAAAGACCGTAATGGTGCGATAACGGTATTTTGTGACCGTAACGGCGTTTCGCGGTCGTAACGGCGTTTTGTCGCGGCCGTAACGGCGTTTCACTTGTGAATTTTTTTCACAGGCTTAAAACAGTGGATAACGGTATTTTTTTTTTTGATAAGCACTTCAATAAACGAGATTAAGGAAATCTCAAAACCAATCAGAACAATTATAAGAGATCGAAAGGTAATTTGTACCAATCGTAGAGTCGACAAGGGACCCTACCTTTCCTACCTAGGATTAGCCAATTCCACGATGACTGTAACGCCCCGATTTTGATTATTTCCCAATTATGTGGAGTCTTTTATTTTAATTGGATGATAAATTATTTTAATTGTGAATTTGGTGTGTTAAATGTTATTTTACCGTTTTGAGAGTTTTCGGGGAAATTAGAATGGAGAGTATTTTAGACTTTTCTCAATTAATGATAAATTAGAAATTAAGTGGAATTAGAATTTGTGAGAAAAATGAATAAATTGATTGTTTGGAAAGTGAGAGAAAGAAATAGAAATAGAAAGAAAAGAGATAGCAAGGAAAAATAGAAGGAAAAATAGTAAGAAAAGAGAATTAGAGAAAAGAAGAAGAGAAAGAAAGAGGAGGAAGAGAAAAGAAGAGGAAAACTAGGAAAATTCATCAAGATCAATCACATAGCAAGTTGGAATCCGGGTAAGGGTGTGAAATCTTGTTATCTTAGCAATGTGTATGATTATGTATGATTGTATTATTGATTTTGTTGATTTTCATGAGTTTTGGGGTATAAACCCATTGGTGTAGAAAATGGTAGAAATCGATGTTTTCGCAGATAGAAATCGATATAATTTGTGTTGTGTAATCTCCATATGTTTATGAATCATTGCTATGAATTGTTTTGCTGTTGGAAGTGATTTGGGAAAGAAAATGGAGATTTTGGGGGTTTTGGAACAGTGAAAACGAAGCAGAAATTCTGCTTCTGGTGCAGAGCGTCGGGCGGTGTGTGCCTTCGCCGGGCGAAATGGAGAGGCGCGAGGGTGTCAAGCTACTGGTTTGGTTCACGTTTGGGGGAATTTCCTTTGCCACTTCTTCGCCGGGCGAAGCGAAGGCGAAAAGGAAGCGTCGCCGGGCGAAACATTCCTGTCGCCGGGCGCTTTCGTTTTTTTTTTAAATTTTCATTTCTTTTAAAAATTCATAATTCCCGAACCGTAATTCCGATTTAGGCGTTCTTTATGTCGTTGGAAAGCTATTGAGCTGTACTTTGTGATTATGATGGTGTGGAAACTGTTGGCCGATTTTATTATGTCGGAAAGTCAGGAATAGTGTTATTTAGCGACTTTTACCGTTTTGACTGTGTGTTTGAATGCGAATCGTACAATAGTGCATTGATGTGAATGTATATAGATTGTATGTGATTGTATGAGATGAATGCATGAATATATTGTGAATATGTATGCATTTCAAGAATGTCTTGTGTCATTTTGCATGTGAGGTATCATGAAATACATTCTTGTGTTGAGCGATTCTAATGAGAATCCGTGGTAACATCGTGTGCCTATGTGAGGTGTGAGCGATGGTTACGAACGATAGTGTGCCTATGTGAGGTGTGAGCAATCGGATTGTGTGCCTATGTGAGGTGTGAGCGATGATTACGAACGATTGTGTGCCTATGTGAGGTGTGAGCAATCGGATTGTGTTCCCAGGTGGGGTGTGAGAAATCGGATCGTGTGCCCGCGTGTGGGGTGTGAGCGATCGGGTCGTGTGCCCAGGTGGGGTGTGAGCGATCCATAAACATTGTGTGCCCGTGTGGGGTGTGAGCAATGGGGGAACATCGTATGCCCGACGGGGAGTTACATTGGTAACGAGCGATGGTTCCAATAAGTTCCTGAGTGAACTTGAGATGATTGAGTCGGTACCGCATTGCATTTGCATAGAGTCGTGAGTTGGTCTCTATGATTTGCATTTATCATCTTTATAATGATGTGTTGTTGAGTAAACATAATTGTGTATGTTTATGTGGAATGATTGGGAATTGTGACATTATGCATGATGAATATGCTTGGTTGATATATATATATATACCTTGTGATGTATACGGGTGAGTTTGGGTGAATTGTGGTGAGAATGTGGAATATGGGTATTTTTATGCTAAGATATATATATATATATATATATATATATATATATATATATATATATATATATATATATATATATATATATATAATTCTAGGCATTGTTATTATGATAATATTTCTCACCCTTCTGCTATTTTATAATGCTCTAAGAAGCATTGAAGAGTAGGTATGCTGGAGGTCTTTTTGTGGAGCGTGTCTTCATTCTTTTGGTCGGTTGGCTCTGATATGTAGCACCAGGTAGCTAGGATGTATATTATTCTTTTGTGATACATTTGTACATGTATCTTGTGGATAAATGTTGATGTAAACATGAATTATGTTGGTGGATAATACTTGGTGAAATATATATCTCTGTATATATGTTTGAATGTGGTTCAATGTTTAGATTTTCCGCTTTTATTCTAAATATTGAAATGTGGGTGTAAGGACAAAGTTCCTCTATTGCAAAGTTACCCCACTGTTGCATATCAATGTTTTGAGCAGGTGTTGTATGTTGTAAAATTGTGTATGATGTGACATGCCTCTTTTATGCCATGTTATAATTATACTCTGACGAAATTTTTAATATGTGCCTAAATGATTATTTGATTATTTTGGGGGTATAGAAAGGGGGTGTTACATTAAGTGGTATCAGAGCCAGAGTTGAGTCAGTTGTGTCTGTCTTGTTGTCGTATTGTTTGAATTGTTGTTTAACTTTGTTGTTATTTTTGGGAATGATTAGAATATGGCTGGTAGAAATGACAATGCGATGGCTGCTGCTTTGGAAGCAATGGATAGGGCGGTGCAAGGTGCGCCGAATGTGAATGCTAATGACGAGTTCAGGAAGAATCAACCACCGGTTTTCAAAGGAATATTTGATCCCGATGGTGCTCAACTTTGGTTGAAAGAGATTGAAAGGATCTTCAGAGTCATGGACTGTGCGGAAGAGAATAAGGTGAGGCTTGGGTCTCACATGCTTAAAGAAGAGGCCGATGATTGGTGGGTCGGTATGCGTCAAATTCTTGAGGTGGATGATGAAGAGGTAACTTGGGATTTATTTCGTACTGAGTTCTTAAGGAAGTATTACCCTGAAGGTGTTAAAGGGAAGAAGGAGATGGAGTTCCTTGAATTGAAACAAGGTAGTATGTCCGTGGTGGACTATACTGCTAAGTTTGTGGAGTTGGTTCAATTCCATCCTCATTATGCTGCGATTACTGCTGAGTTCTCAAAGTGTATTAAATATGAGAATGGTTTGCGTCCTGAGATTAAACAAGCTGTGGGATATCAAAGGATAAGAAGGTTTTCGGATTTGACGGAATGCTGTAGAATCTTCGAGGAAGATAGTAAGGTTCGTTCTACACATTACAAAAGTTTGAATGAGAGGAAAGGAAAGCAACAAGCTAGAAGTGGACCTTATGTGACACCTGTTGATAAGGGCAAGCATAGGGGAAACCTTGAGAAGAGATCTGGAGGAGGAGGTTCCGGTCCCATTAAGTGTTATAAGTGTGGTGAATTAGGTCATAAATCATTTGAGTGTGGGAAGACTGTGTTGAAATGCTCTAACTGCGGAGGCCTTGGGCATGCTTCTACAGATTGTAGAAGGAACATGGTGAAGTGCTATAATTGTGGAGAAGTTGGTCACATTAGTACTAAGTGTACTAAGCCGAAACAAGCTCAAGCGGGCGGAAAGGTGTTTGCATTGGCGGGGACTCAAACTACTAGTGCAGACCGTTTGATTAAAGGTACATGCTTTATTAATGGTACGCCTTTAGTTGCTATTATTGATACGGGAGCGACTCATTCGTTTGTTTCGTCTGAGTGTGCGAAGCGTTTGAATCTTGTGCTGTCTCTGATGGATGGTAAGATGGTTATTGATACTCCAGCAATGGGGTCAGTAACTACTTCGTTGGTTTGTTTAAGTTTTCCTTTGACCATTTATGGTAAAGACTTCGAGATGGATTTAGTGTGTTTGCCGTTGGAAGGTTTAGACGTAATCTTGGGTATGAACTGGTTGTGATTTAATCGAGTTCATATAGATTGCTATCACAAGTTAGTAAGGTTTCCTTCTTTGGAAGATGATGAATTTGAGAGTTTCCTCTCCACTAAAGAGTTGAAGAAACTTTTAGCAGACGAAGCTCAATTGTTTGGTTTGTTTGCATCATTGTCGGTGGAGAGTAAAGTTGAACTGGATGTGTTCCCAGTGGTGTGTGAATTTCCAGAAGTGTTTCCGGAGGCTATTACGGATGTGCCGCCGGAAAGAGAAGTTGAGTTTTCTATTGATCTAGTTCCGGGTACTAGACCGATTTCGATGGCACCGTATCGTATGTCGGCATCGGAGTTGGTAGAATTGAAGAAGCAATTGAATGACTTATTGGACAAGAGATTTGTAAGGCCAAGTGTTTCTCCTTGGGGTGCTCCGGTATTGTTGGTAAAGAAAAAGGATGGGAGCATGCGGTTATGCATTGATTATCGACAATTGAACAAGGTGACAATTAAGAACAAGTATCCGCTTCCAAGGATCGATGATTTGATGGACCAATTGGTTGGTGCACGTGTTTTTAGCAAGATTGATTTGAGATCGGGATATCACCAGATTTGTGTGAAAGAAGAGGATATTCAAAAGACGGCCTTTAGGACACGGTATGGCCATTACGAATATTCCGTGATGCCATTCGGGGTTTCTAATGCACCGGGTGTGTTCATGGAATACATGAATCGTATCTTTCATGAACAGTTAGATCGTTTTGTGGTTGTGTTCATCGATGATATTTTGATTTATTCTAAGTCTCAAGAGGAGCATGAAGAGCATTTGAGAATTGTGTTGCAAATCTTGAAAGAGAAACAATTGTATGCTAAGTTGTTAAAATGTGAATTTTGGTTGTCGGAAGTAAGTTTCCTTGGGCATGTTATTTCCGGTAGTGGTATTAGTGTTGATCCATCCAAGATTGATGCGGTGATGCAATGGGAGGCTCCTAGATCGGTTACGGAGATTCGAAGCTTTTTAGGCTTGGCGGGTTATTATCGGAGGTTTATTGAGGGATTTTCAAAGTTGGCACTTCCGTTAACGCAATTGACTTGTAAGGAAAAGGCTTTCATTTAGGATATTCATTGTGAAGAGAGTTTCAATGAGTTAAAAAGAAGATTGACAACGGCTCCGATCTTGATTTTGCCTAATCCTAATGAACCATTTGTTGTGTATTGTGATGCTTCCTTGGTTGGGTTAGGTGGTGTTTTGATGCAAGATGGAAAAGTTGTGGCTTATGCTTCAAGACAATTGAGAGTGCATGAAAAGAATTATCCTACACATGACTTGGAGTTAGCGGCGGTGGTGTTTGATTTGAAAATATGGAGGCACTATCTTTATGGTGCAATATTTGAAGTTTTTAGTGATCACAAGAGCTTGAAATATTTATTTGATCAAAAAGAATTGAACATGAGACAAAGAAGGTGGTTAGAGCTTTTGAAGGATTATGATTTTGGTTTGAATTACCATCCGGGTAAGGCAAACGTGGTGGCCGATGCTTTGAGTCGGAAGTCCTTACATATATCCTCATTGATGATGAGAGAATGGGAACTTTTGGAGAATTTTAGAGACTTGAGTGTGGTTTGTGAAATGACGCCGAGAAGTGTGAGACTTGGTGTGCTACATGTTACGAATGATTTTCTTGCAACCGTGTGTGAAAAGCAAAAGTTGGATTTGAAGTTCGTTGATTTGATGATGAATGAGAATGAGGATTTCAAGGTTGATAATTTTGGAGTTTTGAGATTCCGTAGTCGTGTTTGTATTCCCGATGATGCGGAGTTGAAAAAGATGATATTGGAAGAAGGACACCGAAGTAACTTAAGTATTCATCCGGGAGCGAATAAAATGTATCAAGATTTGAAGAAAATCTTTTGGTGGTCCGGATTAAAGAGAGATGTGGCTCAATTTGTGTGTGCGTGCTTAACTTGTCAAAAGTCGAAGGTGGAACATCAAAAGCCTAGTGGATTGATGCAACCGTTGGACATTCCGGAGTGGAAATGGGATAGTATATCGATGGATTTTGTCACGGGATTGCCAAATACGCAAAGAGGTCATAATGCTATTTGGGTAATTGTTGATAGGCTTACTAAATCTGCTCACTTCATTCCAATCGATATTAGTTATCCTTTGGAGAGGTTAGCCGAGATTTATGTTCTTGTGGTTGTGAAGTTGCATGGGGTTCCTAAGAGTATTGTATCGGATAGAGATCCTAGATTCACATAGAGGTTTTGGGAAAGTTTACAAAAGGCTTTGGGTTCTAAGCTAAGATTGAGTTCGGCTTATCATCCACAAACGGATGGTCAAACCGAGAGGACAATTCAATCGTTGGAGGATTTATTGCGTGCTTGTGTGCTCGAGCAAGGTGGTGCTTGGGATAGTTATTTGGCGTTGATTGAGTTCACCTACAATAATAGTTTTCATTCAAGTATAGGTATGGCACCATTTGAGGCTTTATATGGTCGGAGATGTCGAACACCTTTGTGTTGGCATGAAACAGGTGAGAGGACGGTAGTTGGACCGGAGATGGTATAACAAACGAGGGAGAAAGTGAAGTTTATTCGTGAAAAGATGAAAGCTTCTCAAAGTAGACAAAAGAGTTATCATGACAAGAGGAGAAAAGATCTTGAGTTTCAAGAGGGCGACCATGTGTTTTTGAGAGTTACGCCGGTTACGGGTGTGGGTCGTGCTTTGAAGTCGAAGAAGTTGACTTCTCGTTTTATTGGTCCGTATCAGATTTCTGCACGGGTTGGTGTTGTGGCTTACCGTGTGGCGTTGCCTCCGAATCTTTCCAATTTGCATGATGTATTCCATGTTTTGCAACTTCGGAAGTATGTTCCGGATCCGTCACATGTTATTCCTATGGACGAGATTGAAGTGAGAGACAACCTTACGGTTAAAGCTTTACCGATTAGGATTCTGGATCGTGAAGTTAAGAAGCTAAGAGGCAAGGATATTGCGCTTGTGAAAGTAGCTTGGGGAAGCGTTGCGGGAGGCGATATGACTTGGGAGCTAGAGAGTAGGATGCGAGAGTCGTATCCGGAGTTGTTTGAATCAGGTATTATTTTCGAGGACGAAAATTTCTAAAGTGGGGGAGAGTTGTAACGCCCCGATTTTGATTATTTCCCAATTATGTGGAGTCTTTTATTTTAATTGGATGATAAATTATTTTAGTTGTGAATTTGGTGTGTTAAATGTTATTTTACCGTTTTGAGAGTTTTTGGGGAAATTAGAATGGAGAGTATTTTAGACTTTTCTCAATTAATGACAAATTAGAAATTAAGTGGAATTAGAATTTGTGAGAAAAATGAATAAATTGATTGTTTGGAAAGTGAGAGAAAGAAATAGAAATAGAAAGAAAAGAGATAGAAAGGAAAAATAGAAGGAAAAATAGTAAGAAAAGAGAATTAGAGAAAAGAAGAAGAGAAAGAAAGAGGAGGAAGAGAAAAGAAGAGGAAAACTAGGAAAATTCATCAAGATCAATCACATAGCAAGTTGGAATCCGGGTAAGGGTGTGAAATCTTGTTATCTTAGCAATGTGTATGATTATGTATGATTGTATTATTGATTTTGTTGATTTTCATGAGTTTTGGGGTATAAACCCATTGGTGTAGAAAATGGTAGAAATCGATGTTTTCGCGGATAGAAATCGATATAATTTGTGTTGTATAATCTCCATCTGTTTATGAATCATTGCTATGAATTGTTTTGCTGTTGGAAGTGATTTGGGAAAGAAAATGGAGATTTTGGGGGTTTTGGAACAGTGAAAACGAAGCAGAAATTCTGCTTCAGGTGCAGAGCGCCGGGCGCAAGGCCCTGAGCCCCGGGCGGTGCGTGCCTTCGCCGGGCGAAATGGAGAGGCGCGAGGGTGTCAAGCTACTGGCTTGGTTCACGTTTGGGGGAATTTCCTTCGCCCCTTCTTCGCCGGGCGAAGCGAAGGCGAAAAGGAAGCGTCGCCGGGCGAAACATTCCTGTCGCCGGGCGCTTTCGTTTTTTTTTTAATTTTCATTTCTTTTAAAAATTCATAATTCCCGAACCGTAATTCCGATTTAGGCGTTCTTTATGTCGTTGGAAAGCTATTGAGCTGTACTTTGTGATTATGATGGTGTGGAAACTGTTGGCCGATTTTATTATGTCAGAAAGTCAGGAATAGCGTTATTTAGCGACTTTTACCGTTTTGATTGTGTGTTTGAATGCGAATCGTACAATAGTGCATTGATGTGGATGTATATAGATTGTATGTGATTGTATGAGATGAATGCATGAATATATTGTGAATATGTATGCATTTCAAGAATGTCTTGTGTCATTTTGCATGTGAGGCATCATGAAATACATTCTTGTGTTGAGCGATTCTAATGAGAATCCGTGGTAACATCGTGTGCCTATGTGAGGTGTGAGCGATGGTTACGAACGATTGTGTGCCTATGTGAGGTGTGAGCAATCAGATTGTGTGCCTATGTGAGGTGTGAGCGATGATTACGAACGATTGTGTGCCTATGTGAGGTGTGAGCAATCGGATTGTGTGCCCATGTGGGGTGTGAGCAATCGGATCGTGTGCCCGCGTGTGGGGTGTGAGCGATCGGGTCATGTGCCCAGGTGGGGTGTGAGCGATCCATAAACATTGTGTGCTCGTGTGGGGTGTGAGCATTGGGGGAACATCGTATTCCCGACGGGGAGTTACATTGGTAACGAGCGATGGTTCCAATAAGTTCCTGAGTGAACTTGAGATGATTGAGTCGGTACCGCATTGCATTTGCATAGAGTCGTGAGTTGGTCTCTATGATTTGCATTTATCATCTTTATAATGATGTGTTGTTGAGTAAACATAATTGTGTATGTTTATGTGGAATGATTGGGAATTGTGACATTATGCATGATGAATATGCTTGGTTGATATATATATATACCTTGTGATGTATACGGGTGAGTTTGGGTGAATTGTGGTGAGAATGTGGAATATGGGTATTTTTATGCTAAGATATATATATATATATAATTCTAGGCATTGTTATTATGATAATATTTCTCACCCTTCTGCTATTTTATAATGCTCTAAGAAGCATTGAAGAGTAGGTATGCTGGAGGTCTTTTTGTGGAGCGTGTCTTCATTCTTTTGGTCGGTTGGCTCTGATATGTAGCACCGGGTAGCTAGGATGTATATTATTCTTTTGTGATACATTTGTACATGTATCTTGTGGATAAATGTTGATGTAAACATGAATTATGTTGGTGGATAATACTTGGTGAAATATATATCTCTGTATATATGTTTGAATGTGGTTCAATGTTTAGATTTTCCGCTTTTATTCTAAATATTGAAATGTGGGTGTAAGGACAAAGTTCCTCTGTTGCAAAGTTACCCCACTGTTGCATATCAATGTTTTGAGCAGGTGTTGTATGTTGTAAAATTGTGTATGATGTGACATGCCTCTTTTATGCCATGTTATAATTATACTCTGACGAAATTTTTAATATGTGCCTAAATGATTATTTGATTATTTTGGGGGTATAGAAAGGGGGTGTTACAATGACACTTTGATCTCATTAACAATATCATTTACATTAAAACCACAATCACTAAATAAACAATTATTACGCGCCCTCCAAATACTCCAACAAGTAATAAACCAAAAAGACGAAATCGTACCCATGTTACCACGACCCTTAAGTCTTTTCCTCCACTCCTTAGCATGATTGATGTAATTCGAAACCGAAAAATTCTCAATATCCAACCAAGCAAAAATCTGCCCCCATATCAAAATAGCGAACTGACAATTAAAGAAGATATGATCCATGTCTTCTAGAGAGTGGGAACAGAAAATACACTTCTTATCAGAGTGATTAACAATAATCAACCGAGAAGCCAAATTGTCTCTAGTTGCCAATCTATTTAAGCACAATCTCCAACCAAAGATTTTAATGTTAGGAGGAATGATTGCCTTCCACAAAAACTGGAGAAGGGAATTTATTTCCAAATCATTGTCCAACGAATCCGATCCAGAATTCAGCAAGAAGTAATAAGAACTCACCAAGAAAACCGAAGTGTCGCTAGCTCTCCACTTCCATTCATCCTTTTCACTTTTCTTCGGGGATAGTTCTTCAAGGACTAATCTGCAAGCATTCCACTCCTGCTGCAGGATGGGATTATCATTTTGCGAATGAATAGTAATTTTCCACTTCCATCTTTCTCCGTCCCACTCCCCCATATCGCTAACAGTGCACTGTTTATTCCTGCTGGCTATGAACAGCGCAGGGAAAGTGTCTTTCATAGGCTCATTACCATGCCACAAAGTCCTCCAAAAGTCGACGTTGTTCCCGTCGCCTATGGAACAGTCCAGAACCTCTCTAAAAGCTGAGACAGAAGCATCAGATTTAGAGCTGGCCATGATATCCTTAATCCACTTCGAATCAATTCTCGAACCACCAACATCTTCGAACATTTGGAATTTCAAGCTCAAGTTGCCATACCTAGCTTCTAAGAGATCCCTCCAAATTTCATCAGCACCTGTGAGGAATTTCCAACCCCATTTAGCAAGAAGAGCCTTGTTAAACAAACCTACATGTTTAATGCCGAGACCTCCCGAATCCTTCGACTTACAGACGGTTTTCCAAGATACCCAAGGTATGTAACTTTTCTCAGCAGAACCAATCCACAAAAATCTTCTCTGAATCGAAATAATATCCTTCACAATCTTCTTAGGCGCCTTGTAAAAGGCGAGGTGGTGAATAGGCAAGTTCGCGATAACCGAATTAAGTAAAGTAACTCTGCCTCCTATGGAGAGTCTCCTGTTACTCCAACTTGAGAGCTTTTTTCTAAGACAAGATATAATAGGTTCCCAAAAAGATAACCTTCTATGATTCCCACCAACTGAAAGACCGAGAAAATTAAAAGGGAAATTTCTGGACTTGCAATGAAGGAAATGTTCCGCAGCAGAAATTATCTCAGTTCCAACTCTGATACCAAAAATGCAGCTCTTAGAATAATTGATCTTAAGGCCAGAGAAAACTTCAAACGCTCTAAGGACAGATTTGAAAGCCCAAATATTTCCCACTGAACCGTCACCTAAAAGCAAGGTGTCGTCTGCAAATTGTAATATGCTCGGAGCAAGGCAATCATTAATCTTGAAGGGAGATAACATATTAGTTTCAAAAGCAGTTCTAACGAAGCTCGACAAGCCTTCAGCAACGATTGCGAACAAGAAAGGAGCAAGGGGGTCCCCTTGCTTTAACCCTCTGCCTGCCTTGAAATCCCTAGACGGGCTGCCATTAATGAGAATAGAAAAATGGTTGTTGAAAACGATGCCGCGAATCCACATCATCCATTTAGGACCGAAACCCAACTTAATAAGCAAACCATCAAGGTACCTCCAATCAATAGTGTCGTATGTCCTAGCAAAATCAACTTTAAGAAACAAGCAGTCTTTCTTAAATCTCTTGGCATAGTCAACAACCTCATTAGCCAGAAGAACACCGTCAAAAATTTGCCTACCGGGGATGAATGCAGTCTGAGACGGAGAAATGATTTTGTGGATGAATTTGCTCAACCTGTTTGCTAACAACTTAGAGATAATCTTGGAAATACTGCTCACGAGACTAATGGGTCTGAAGTCCTCGAAACTGAGTAGATTATCAATCTTCGGAATTAACGCAATGAACGAAGAAACGAACAATTTTGGCAGAGAACCAACTTTGAAGAATTCATCAATACAGTTGAAGAACTCCTCTCCTATTATATCCCAACAGAATTTAATGAAGGAGAAATTAAACCCATCGGCCCCAGGACATTTGTTGCTGTCACAACTGAAGACAGCATTTTTCACGTCTTCAGCAGTGAAATCTGATTCGAGGAGGAATCTGTCTTCCTCTGCAAAACAAGAAAAATTGTTAGCGTTAAAACCTCTGGTATGCTCTGACTGGTTCTGGAATTTGGCATCAAAGAAATTCCTGGCTTCTTCCTTAATTTGATCAGGATCCTCAACAAGGTCCTCTCCAATTCTCACGGCTGCAATATAGTTGGACCTGCTCCTCGATTTAAGAAAATTGTGGAAGTATTTCGTGTTGTTGTCTCCTTCACGCAACCAACGAACTCTAGACTTTTGAGCTATCATACTTTCCTTCTTCCTCAAGTTAGCCCACATCTCCTCTTGCACATTAAGTCTCAACTTGATAACCTCCTCATTATCCAAATCACTATCATTCACTGAAACCTCTTCCAACTTATTAAGCTGTTGAACCCCTTCCTCAATGCTCAAATCCAACCAACCGAAGATATTTTTATTCCAACTACGCAAATCCACTTTGAGAGCTTTGAGCTTCATGGATAGAATAAAACTCGTCAAACCAGAGAAATGATAGGATTCCCAGGAAGTCTTGACAAACTTGTGGAAATCGATATGGTTCTGCCAACAGTTAAAGGACCTAAAAGGTTTAGGACCCCAGTTGATGGCTTTGGACTTCAGCCACACCGGACGATGATCAGAAACGTCCCTATCTCCCACTAATTGATTCTTAAATGACATGTTAGTAATGGCAATATCGTCCACCAGAATGCGGTCCAATCTACTCCTACTAAGGCCATTAGAATTAATCCAAGTGAAACGATTGCCCACAACAGGGAGGTCTATCAGATTCATATCATCAATAAAATCATCAAAATCCCTCATCCCTCTGCTGCATAGGTTGTTAATTCCCACTCTTTCCTCCCTTTTCTTAACAGCATTAAAGTCGCCCCCTACTATCCACCCTACCCCAGAGTGCCTTCTCTTAATATCATTAAGATCCCTCCATAATCTCCTCTTGTCCTCTATACCGCACGGAGAGTAAACGTTAACCACTACAAAGTGGCAATTCCTCTAAATGAAATGAATCCCTAAAAAGCCCTGGCCCCTAAAACTAGAAATAGCTTCCAATTCTTTACCATTCCACATCGTGATTAAACCACCAGTTCTCCCAATAGAGTTAGTGCCCGACCATTCCATATCCTGATTGCTCCATAAGCTAGAAGCCAAGTTGGAATTCATATTAGTGACTTTGGTTTCCTGAATGAGACAAATGTCCGCTCCCCCTCTAGAAATAGTTTGGGAAATTCTCCTCCTCTTAAGAAGACTACAGCACCCCCGAACATTATAAGAAACCATATTCATGAACCACCTGTAGCTACAATCTTTTTTCCTTCTCTTCTCAACTTATCTTTAGAATCCAACTTCCTAAGAGCACTGTCCAATCCTACTCCTTCGTTATCTGAAACTCCCAGAACCAACAAGGTATCACGAAGTTTCGAGGGAACTTCCTCTAATGTTTTGTGGCACCTTCTATTACTTCTGATAATATCAGTTTCAGTGATGGACTCGCAGCAAAACAGAGAATTGCTTGACTCGAAGGATTTGCTTCTGATAGCTTTCCTTCTAACAGCAGGCTTACTACTGATAGCTTTTCTACTAACAGCTAGCTTATCTGGAATTCTTTCATGTTGAACCTCAGGCTCTCTCAAGGCTGAGTGAATGAGATTAGCAAAAAATGAGGGAGTGTAAGGAATTTTGATGCAATTGTACACCTCATGCAGAGGTTTCTTCTTCTTGGCGTGGTTCCAAACTAAAGGGCCAACGACGCCACCAGAAGGACCAGAAATGGGGATTGGTAGGTCCAAATCCACAACAAGGTCACCTTTTTCGAGATTAACAAAATCCAACTTTTCGAACTGATCGAGGACACAACCATCAAGGGGAATAGTGTCTTTTACAAAAGAGGGACAGGTTTCCTCGTCGTCAATATTGCTATCTAACTTGGAGGGACCTACTCTATTCTCTGTACTAGCTATGCAAGTCGCAGGTTGAAAATCACCTAGGACGCTATCTTCTGAGCCAGTCGAGGACGCACGAGTCTCAAGACTATCACCAACCAAGACATGTCTTCCAGAATAAGCGTTGAGAAGAGGGTCGGACAAACCCTGATTAGAAACGTGTCCCTCAAGAGGCTTTTCTCTCTCCTCAAGGAAGTCTTTAGGACCACTTGGCTCCTCACTCTCTGTTTCGGCAACTGAGTCCCACACGTCTTCATCTTCGGAAGAGATCAATGACTGGGCTTCAATAAAATCTATCACTTCGTCCGTTTCCTCAATGCAAGAGCAAAATCTACCACTGCTAAAATCTTCAGAGACTGTTAGGCTGTGAAAGGTGTTAAGGACTTCCACCCTGATCTTCATATTAATAATCACTTCTAAATTGGTTTTGATGAGGAGTCTAGCAACATCCAGCTTCGATTTATTTCTAGTGATCTCATCACAATGAAAGTAGGTACCCAAAGAAGAAGTGATAAGACTAAAATTCGTCTCGCTCCAAGCGAAACCCGGCAATCCAGAACATTGAATCCACACAAATCTATCGTTGTCTACCACCTCAGGAGACCACGAACGAATATCACTAAACCAGATGTCCAGCCATTCCTTAGCTTCAGAAATAAAGACTCCCATGTCTCCCCCTGTAGTGTCTTTTAAGAGGCACAATGAAGCACCTAAAGGTGTAACCTTAATGTTAAAATAACCTTCTTCATAGAAATTTCTTTGGATATTGAATGCATTTCCATCATCCATCACCACCCCAATTCTCATTCGAGACAAATTCTCCAAATTAGAATTGTCCACCACCAGAGGGATACACTTAGCGCTGTCCTTCTCAACCCTAAAACCTGAACGATCATCAATGCTAGCCACATTAGCGTAGGATTTCTCCGGGATGACAAAACTCCCAGTTCTATTAGGTAAAGGATGAATCGCTTTCTTCATCGTTTGGGCTTTATCAGACGACTTCGAGGGGAAACCCATTTTGAACCTCGGAATATTAGCAAATATCTTCTTGCCCTCAATCACAATTCTATCAAGATTACATGCAAGAATGCGAGAATCGTGAACTTTCCTGAACTTCGCGAACCCAAAACGCCTCCCACTTTTGTTCCTTCTAGCAGAAATGAAGACTTCCGAGATAACTCCATGAACCTTGAAAATTTCGAACAAGTCTTTGGCTTTCATATTCTCCGGGAATTCTGAAATGTAGAACGAAGTTGTAAGTTCACCCAAGGGAGCTCCTTTACCTCTATTTTCCTTCCACAACGAAAAGCTTCCATATGCACTTTGTTTCTTCCTATTGACCTTCACCCAACTCATCTGAACGCATGCAAAAGTAACAAAGAAAGAGATCCTCCACCAACACCTCGAGCACAAGCAATTCCGCCCAAGATGAGCCCTAGGAAGATACCAAGGCCCCTAAACTCGAAAGCTATGAATTTAAGCCGAAAATAACTCAATAGGGTCACCTGAACAAAACCACTAAATGGAACTGCGCAACGGAAGAGGACTAGGGGAGAAGGGTCGCCGGGGAAGATGAAGCGGTGGTGGTAACCGAGAGAAAGGAGAGGGATGGGAGTTTCTATCTCATTTTGAGTTTCTCACTCTAATTATTCATACATAGTTTTGTGAATAACGGTATTGGAAGGCTCCAAAACCGTTTTGTCGCGGCGGTATTCACGGTCGCGGACCGTTTTTTAAAACCTTGATTGAGAGTGCAGGTTCTGGTTATGGTGTGCCCCTAATGGTCATGACTTTCTAATGTTAGTACTTTTGATCGCTGCTACTTACATTAAATGCCATACAAAGAATCTCAAGTTGTTGTAGCTTCTCAAAATTTCAGAACCCAAAACTCAATTTATTTTCTGATATAACTTGAAAAATCGTAACATTTAGTGTTTAGGAGCAAGATATTTAGGAGCAAAGTAAAGTTAAAAAACCATAAATTTATAGAAACTTCAAATATATATTATAGGTATAATGAAACCAGAATATATTTAGAAGCAAGATATTTTCATACCTGGTTGAAAATTTTGAATGTGGTAAAACATGGTTTAAAAATAAAAATAAAATGAATCCGCTTAATTAAATAGATTCAATCACAATGGATACTTTGGCTGAGGTGAAGTTTTGTTATGAAATATACATTTTTGTAGTAGTGGTGGCAACAATAAAGAAAGAGAAGGAAAAAGGAAAGATGATAAAAACAGTGTTCAATGCTACAACATTAAAAAGTTTGGACATTTTGCTCGTGAATGTAATTCGAGGACGACAACACACTCGTAGAAAAGTGGGTTGGTGATGTATCAATGAAGTGAAAGGATGATGTGTATTCTTTGATAATATATGTGTTGTATATTTCTGGAAGTAAGTGTAATCTTTTAAGCATTGATCAATTGCTTGAAAGGAATTACAAGATTCACATGGAAAACAAAGTGCTAAAAGTTATGGATGCAAATGGAAGTTTGATCCTAAAGGTCCATACGGCTCATAACAAAACTTTCAAGGTTGAACTGAAAGTAATAGAGCATCGGTGTCCTTTAATTACAGGCTTGAGCATTTCACTAGTGCAGAAATATGAAATTATACCTGTTTTTTATACATTTAACACCCGTTATTGGAGGGTGTGAATTCAACGGTTGAGAAATGTCTGACAAATTTACACCCGTTTTAAAACGGGTGTAAATTTGATGTTATATTACACTTTTTTTTATAGAAATCGGGTGTAAATTTTTACATATATACATTTATAGATGGTATATTACGCCCTTTTCTTTGTTTAAAACGGATGTATATACATTTCAGTTTACACCTTATTTTATAGAAAACAGGGGTAAATTTAATGTTATATTACACTCCTTTTTATAGAAATGATGTGTAAATTTTTGAATATATACATTTACAGATGGTATATTACACCATTTTTTTGTTTAAAACGGATGTATATATATTCCACTTTACACCTTATTTTATAGAAAACGGGTGTAAATGTGTAAATAATAGCATTCAGTCAAACGAATTTACACACAATTTCATAAACATCAGATGTAAAATGAGCAATGAATACCTTAGAGATTTACAAATTTACACCCTATTTTCTTTAAAGTGTAAAAATGCGGTGTATTACACCCGTTTTTGCTATTGATGTTGGCATGTTTACACCCGGTTTTATCATTGAGGTTGGCATTTTACATCATCATGAGTTCATGAACCATCATGTCTATCATATGTACTTGTTTATGATTGATGAGTTATTTATACAATCAAATCAAGGAAGATATGGAGTGAGTAAACCATTAATAAGAACAATATAAACATGAGGCAACATAAAAAAAAATTGTGTCCTATAGAACAACTTCTCGTGATTACAAAGGAGCATGACCAAACACAACATTAGATAAAGATCACAGAAATAGGTGGCAATTCAACATGCACATAAAAAACAATCACTATACATAAACTGAACTCATCAATTATAATACAAAAAACTTTCCTCGTGGCGTCTATCGACTTCTTTTAAGTTCATGCATGGATGAATTGCAACCAGTTAAAAGTTTGTTTTCAACTTTACTAGAAGACAATGGTTCAGCTCCTTGCATAATATGTCTCCATGTGACCAAAACAAATGCTTATTTATGGTTTTCAATGATAACACTAAATAAGTAAAAAACTTGGGTGGTTATTTTAGCCATACATACATTGATTTAAGAGTCAGAGAATTCCTTGAAATCTCGTGACGTTTCTTTTGAATATTTTATGCACTATTGATTGTAGACTCCATAAAGCTAAAATCATTTTCCGGCTCCGAGTAATCATGCTTTCGAGGAGGCTCTATGATTTCATCATTCTTCTGAATCCTAAAGGCAGATTGTTGAAGTTGTCTGGCCTTGACCTTATTATTGTCAGTCTTCTGTAAATGGTTGTTTTAACTGTTCCTCTTCATGTTCTTGATGAACTTTCCTAAGGCTTACTTTCTGAAGATTATAGACAGGTTCAGAAATGTTGTCGTGCTTCACCGCCTCTTGTGAATGCTGATAGACATTTAACTTATGTTCTGCAGAAGGTGGCATTGTGACAAGAGATTTGTTTACAGGTACTCTAGCTGGAATTAGATGCTTTAAAATTGGTTGGTTTTCTATGTTGTCGATTTTGATCTTGCTTTTAGTGACAGAACCTCTATCCATGGATATTGATCTTCATATCATGTATTAAAAAGTTAAAGAATTAAAGTAGCATCAATTGGTAAACCTGAATCAAGAATAAAAAGGTAAGTCTTCAAAAGTCCCAAGCACAATCATTAATGAAAAGGTAAAGTGATCCATAGGATAAACTAATCCAAAAAATACAACCTGCAGACAAACAGTTATTCAGAAGAAGAAAAAAATAGCACGCCCTTTTTCCAGTTTATATCTTATGATGCACTAAGCAAATGAATGTCAATCAATAATTTCCTGCTTATGAAAGAGATACACTTTTCATGACATAAGATTTTGTGACCGGTAAGCAAAACAAAGAGAGTTGGAAGGAACAGATACAGGGTTGGCCAACAAATATCACATCCGAGTCAAGTTTATCCATCCTCATTACCACCAAGTACTAAAACAGATAGAAAATGATGGTAGTATGAGGTAATTTGTACAAAAAAAGCACCGTATACCAATGTTTTCAAAACCGTACTAGACATCGAACTGGTAAGACCTACAAAATGTTGAATAAACTTTAAATGTTTGTTTAGTGGAGATGTAGTTGGAAAGCCAAAAGTTTAGTGGGTCTTTAATTCAGTAGTTTGAAAGACTAAGAGTTAGTGGTAAGGTCAAGAGTTAGTGGACTATTATTAGTATTTATTATTTTATTGGAAGAGTAGAAAACTTGAGCCTATATAAAGGACCAAGATTGTATTTTCATTGGTAGCAAAAATCAGAAAAGTACAGTTTTTAAGTAAAACTTCCACCAGTGGAAATATAGTGTAAAAAGTGTCCGAAAATATTTTAACTGCAGAATTCAGTATTTCACAAATTGGCATCAGAGCTAATGGCGAATACGATGAGTCAAATTCCATTGTCGCGTTTAACAAAGGCGAATTACGAGAACTGGAGTATCCAAATGAAAGCTCTTCTTGGATCTCTAGATGCGTGAGATGTAACACCCCCTCTTTATACCCCCAAATAATCAGATAAAACATTTAGGCACACATTAAAAATTCGCCAGAGTACGATTAAAACATGGCATAAAAAAAAGGCATGTCACATCATACACAATTACACAACATACAACACCTGCTCATTTAATGATATGCAACAGTGGGGTAACTTAGCATACAGAGGAACTTTGTCCTTACACCCACATTTCAATATTTAGAATAAAAGCGGAAAATCTAAACATTGAACCACATTCAATCATATATACAGAGATATATATACTTCACCAAGTATTATCCACCAACATAATTCCTGTTTACATCAACATTTATCAACCAGATACATATACAAATGTATCACAAAAGAATAATATACTTCCTAGCTACCCGATGCTACATATCAGAGCCAACCGACCAAAAGAATGAAGACACGCTTCACAAAAAGACCTCCAGCATGCCTACTCTGCAATGCCTCATAGAGCATCATAAAACAGCAGAAGGGTGAGAAATATTATCATAATAACAATGCATATAATTATATATATAAACATAAAAATATACATATTCCACATTCTCACCGCAATTCACCACAATTCATTACCGTTCATCACAATACACCCATATACATTACAATGTATATCTATATATCAACCAAGCATATTCATCATGCACACTTTCACAATTCCCAATCATTCCACGTAAACATACACAATTATGTTTACTCAACAACACATCATTATAAAGATGACAAATGCAAATCATAAAGACCGACTCACGACTCTATGCAAATGCAATGCGGTACTGACTCAATCATCTCAAGTTCGCTCAGAAACTTCTGCTGGAACCATTGCTCGTTACCAAAGTAACTCCCCGTCGGGCATACGATGTGCACCCATTGCTCACACCCCACATGGACACACAATGTTTATGGATCGCTCACACCCCTCCTGGGCACACGACCCAATCGCTCACACCACACCCGCGGGCACACGATCTGATTGCTCACACCTCACCTTGGCACACAATCTGATTGCTCACACCTCACATAGGCACACAATGTTACCACGGATTCTCATTAGAATCGCTCAACACAAGAATGTATTTCATGATGCTTCACATGCAAAATGACACAAGACATTCTTGAAATGCATACATATTCACAATATATTCATGCATTCATCTCATACAATCACATACAATCTATATACATTCACATCAATGTACTATTGTATGATTCACATTCAAACACACCGTCAAAACGGTAAAAGTCGCTAAATAGCACTATTCCCGACTTTCCAACATAATTAAATCGGCCAACATTCTCAAAACCCATTTTTATAAGAAAGAACGTTTCATAAGCTTTCCAACGATATACAGAACGTCCCGATCCGAGTTACGGATCAGAAGTTACGAAATTTAGAAAACAGATAAAATTTGTGAAGTTCCAGACCGTGCTGAACGGCCTCTCGAGCGCGCTGAGCGGGCTCGCTACTGCCTGGTGAGGTTACATTTTTTCAAAAGCGCGCTGAGCGGACACCTGCGCGCTGAGCGGGCTCTGTGATTTTCATAAAAATTCCTCTTCGCAAATCCACCCCAAAAATCCCATTTTTCACCCAAATTCAATTCCAACAGCAAAACAAACATCAACGATTATTCATACACACAGTGTGATCATACAATACAGTTTATATCGATTTCCGACCGTAAAATCATCGATTCCGAATCATTTTATCGTTTTCGACCTAAAACTCCAAAAACCATGGAAAACAAGAAAACATCAAAGCAACTCATACATAATGATACACATTGATAAGATAATAAGATTTCACACCCTTACCCGGATTCCAAATGATCTAGATCTTGTTCTTGATAATTTCCACTCTTTTTCCTCTTTTTCTTCTCTTTTTCCCTCTTCCTCTTTCTTTCTCTTCTTTTTCTTTCTATCTTTCTCTATCTCTCTATTTCTCTTTTCTATCTATTTTCTTTCTTTTCTATTTCTTTTCTCTCATTTTCCACACAATCAATTAATTCATTTTTTTTCGCACATAATTCTAATTCCACAAAATTTCTAACTTATGATTAATTATGAAAAGTCTAAAATACCCTCCATTCTAATTTCCCCGAAAACTCTCAAAACAGTAAAATAACATTTACCACACCAATTTCACAATTAAAATAATTTATCACCCAATTAAAATAAAAGACTCAAGAATAATAGAAATAATCAAAATCGGGGCGTTACAACTCTCCCCCACTTTAGAAATTTTCGTCCTCGAAAATAATATCTGATTCAAACAACTCCGGATACGACTCTCGCATCCCACTCTCTAGTTCCCAAGTCATATTGCCTTCCGTAGCGCCTCCCCACGCTACTTTCAGAAGCGCAATATCCTTGCCTCTTAGCTTCTTAACTTCATGGTCCAAAATCCTAACCGGTAAAGTTTCCACCGTAAGGTTATCTCTCACTTCAACCTCGTCCATAGGAATAACATGTGACGGATCCGGAACATACTTCCGAAGTTGCGAAACATGGAATACGTCATGCAAATTCGAAAGGTTCGGAGGCAACGCCACACGGTAAGCCACAACACCGACTCGTGAAGTAATCTGATACGGACCAATAAAACGAGAAGTCAACTTCTTCGACTTCAAAGCACGACCCACACCCGTAACCGGTGTAACTCTCAAAAACACATGGTCGCCTTCTTGAAACTCAAGATCTTTCCTTCTCTTGTCATGATAGCTCTTTTGTCTACTTTGAGAAGCTCTCATCTTCTCCCGAATAAACTTCACTTTCTCCGTCGTTTGTTGTACCATCTCCGGTCCAACTATTGTTCTCTCACCCGTTTCATGCCAACACAAAGGTGTTCGACATCTACGACCATACAATGCCTCAAATGGTGCCATACGTATACTCGAATGAAAACTGTTATTGTAAGTGAACTCAATCAACGCCAAATAACCATCCCAAGCACCACCTTGCTCGAGCACACAAGCACGCAATAAATCCTCCAATGATTGAATCGTCCTCTCGGTTTGACCATCCGTTTGCGGATGATAAGCCGAACTCAATCTTAGCTTAGAACCCAAAGCCTTTTGTAAACTCTCCCAAAACCTCGATGTAAATCTAGGATCTCTATCCGATACAATACTCTTAGGAACTCCATGTAACTTCACCACCACAAGAATATAAATCTCGGCTAACCTCTCCAAAGGATAACTAATATCAATTGGAATGAAGTGATCAGATTTAGTAAGCCTATCAACAATTACCCAAACAACATTATGACCTCTTTGCGTATTCGGCAATCCCGTAACAAAGTCCATCGATATACTATCCCATTTCCATTCCGGAATATCCAACGGTTACAAAAATCCACCAGATTTTTGATGTTCCACCTTAGACTTTTGACAAGTTAAGCATGCATACACAAATTGAGCAACATCTCTCTTTAATCCGGACCACCAAAAGATTTTCTTCAAATCTTGATACATTTTGTTCGCTCCCGGATGAATACTTAAGTTACTTCGGTGCCCTTCATCCAATATCATCTTTTTCAACTCCGCATCATCGGGAATACAAATACGACCACGAAATCTCAAAACTCCAAAATTATCAACCTTGAAATCCTCATTCTCATTCAACATCAAATCAACGAATTTCAAGTCCAACTTTTGCTTTTCACCTACCGTTGCAAGAAAATCATTCGTAACATGTAACATACCAAGTTTCACACTTCTCGGCGTCATTTCACAAACTAAACTCAAGTCTCTAAAATCCTCCAAAAGTTCCCATTCTTTCATCATTAATGCGGACATATGTAACAACTTCTGACTTAAGGCATCGGCCACCACGTTTGCCTTACCCGGATGGTAATTCAAACCAAAATCATAATCCTTTAAAAGTTCTAGCCACCTCCTTTGTCTCATGTTCAACTCTTTTTGATCGAATAAATATTTCAAGCTCTTGTGATCACTAAAAACTTCAAATCTCGCACCATAAAGATAATGTCTCCATATTTTCAAAACAAACACCACAGCCGCTAACTCCAAGTCATGCGTAGGATAATTCTTTTCATGCACTCTCAATTGTCTAGAAGCATACGCCACAACTTTTCCATCTTGCATCAAGACACCACCTAAACCTGTCAATGAAGCATCACTATACACAACAAATGGTTCATTAGGATTAGGCAAAATCAAGATCGGAGTCGTTGTCAATCTTCTTTTTAACTCATTGAAACTCTCTTCACAATGAATATCCCAAATGAAAGCCTTTCCCTTACAAGTCAATTGCGTTAACGGAAGTGCCAACTTCGAAAATCCCTCTATAAACCTCCGATAATAACCCGCCAAGCCTAAAAAGCTTCGAATCTCTGTAACCGACCTAGGAGCCTCCCATTGCATCACCGCATCAATCTTGGATGGATCAACACTAATACCACTACCGGAAATAACATGTCCAAGGAAACTTACTTCCGATAACCAAAACTCACATTTCGACAACTTAGCATACAATTGTTTCTCTTTCAAAATTTGCAACACAATTCTCAAATGCTCTTCATGCTCCTTCTGAGACTTAGAGTAAACCAAAATATCATCGATGAACACAACCACAAAATGATCCAACTGTTCATGAAAAATACGATTCATGTATTCCATAAACACACCCGGCGCATTAGCATCACGGAATATTCGTAATGATCATACCGTGTCCTAAAGGCCGTCTTTTGAATATCCTCTCCTCTCACACGAATCTGGTGATATCCCGATCTTAAATCAATCTTGCTAAAAACATTCGCACCAACCAATTGGTCCATCAAATCATCGATCCTTGGAAGCGGATACTTGTTCTTAATTGTCACTTTGTTCAATTGTCGATAATCAATGCATAACTGCATACTCCCGTCCTTCTTCTTTACCAACAATACCGGAGCACCCCAAGGAGAAACACTTGGTCTTACAAATTTCTTATCCAACAAGTCATTCAATTGCTTTTTCAATTCTACCAATTCCGATGCCGACATACGATACGGTGCCATCGAAATCGGTCTAGTACCCGGAACTAGATCAATTGAAAATTCAACTTCTCTTTCCGGCGGTACATCCGTAATATCTTCCGAAAACACTTCTGGAAATTCACACACCACTGGAAACACATCAAGTGAAACTTTACCTTCCACCGACAATGATGCAAACAAACCAAACAATTGAGTTTCGTCCGCTAAAAGTTTCTTCAACTCTTTAGTGGATAGGAAACTCTCAAATTCATCATCTTCCAAAGAAGGAAACCTTACTAACTTGTGATAGCAATCTATATGAACTCGATTAAATTGCAACCAGTTCATACCCAAGATTACGTCCAATCCTTCCAACGGCAAACACACTAGATCCATCTCGAAGTCTTTACCATAAATGGTCAAAGGACACATCAAACAAACCAAAGAAGTAGTTACCGACCCCATTGCTGGAGTATCAATAACCATCTTACCATCCATCAGAGACAACACAAGATTCAAACGCTTAGCGTACTCAGACGAAATAAACGAATGAGTCGCTCCCGTATCAATAACAGCAACTAAAGGTGTACTATTAATAAAGCATGTACCTTTAATCAAACGGTCTGCATTCGTAGTTTGAGTCCCCGCCAATGCAAACACCTTTCCGCCCGCTTGAGCTTGTTTCGGCTTAGTACACTTAGTACTAATGTGACCAACTTCTCCACAATTATAGCACTTCACCATATTCCTTCTACAATCAGTAGTAGCATGCCCAGTACCTCCACAATTAGAACATTTCACCACTGGCTTCTTACACTCAAATGATTTATGACCCAGTTCACCACATTTGTAACACCTAATAACACCGGAACCTCCTCCTCCAGACCTCCTATCAAAGTTTCCCCTATGCTTGCCCTTATCAGCGGGGGTCACATAAGGTCCACTTCTAGCTTGCTGTTTTCCCTTCCTCTCATTCAAACTTTTATAATGTGTAGAACGAGCCTTACTATCTTCCTCGAAGATTCTACAACATTCCGTCAAATCGGAAAACCTTCTTATCCTTTGATATCCCACAGCTTGCTTAATCTCAGGACGTAAACCATTCTCATATTTAATACACTTCGAGAACTTAGCAGTAATCGCAGCATAATGAGGATGGAATTGAACCAACTCCACAAATTTAGAAGCATAGTCCACCACAGACATACTACCTTGTTTCAGTTCAAGAAACTCCATCTCCTTCTTTCCCTTCACACTCTCAGGGTAATACTTTCTCAAGAATTCAGTACGAAATAAATTCCAAGTTATCTCTTTATCATCCACCTCAAGAACTTCACGTATACCGACCCACCAATCGTCGGCTTCTTCCTTCAGCATGTGAGATCCAAGCCTCACCTTATTCTCTTCCGCACAGTCCATAACTCTGAAGATTCTTTCAATCTCTTACAACCAAAGTTGAGCACCATCGGGATCAAATCTTCCTTTGAAAACCGGTGGTTGATTCTTCCTGAATTCGTCATTAGCATTCACGTTCGGCGCACCTTGCACCGCCCTAGCCATTGACTCCAAAGCAGCAGCCACCGCATTGTCGTTTCTACCAGACATATTCTGATCATTCCCAAAAATAACAACAAGGTTAAACAACAGTTCAACCAACATAATCAACAAGACAGACACAACTGACTCAACTCTGGCTCTGATACCACTTAATGTAACACCCCCTCTTTATACCCCCAAATAATCAGATAAAACATTTAGGCACACATTAAAAATTCGCCAGAGTACGATTAAAACATGGCATAAGAAAAAGGCATGTCACATCATACACAATTACACAACATACAACACCTGCTCATTTAATGATATGCAACAGTGGGGTAACTTTGCATACAGAGGAACTTTGTCCTTACACCCACATTTCAATATTTAGAATAAAAGCGGAAAATCTAAACATTGAACCACATTCAATCATATATACAGAGATATATATACTTCACCAAGTATTATCCACCAACATAATTCCTGTTTACATCAACATTTATCAACCAGATACATATACAAATGTATCACAAAAGAATAATATACTTCCTAGCTACCCGATGCTACATATCAGAGCCAACCGACCAAAAGAATGAAGACACGCTTCACAAAAAGACCTCCAGCATACCTACTCTGCAATGCCTCATAGAGCATCATAAAACAGCAGAAGGGTGAGAAATATTATCATAATAACAATGCATATAATTATATATATAAACATAAAAATATACATATTCCACATTCTCACCGCAATTCACCACAATTCATTACCGTTCATCACAATACACCCATATACATTACAATGTATATCTATATATCAACCAAGCATATTCATCATGCACACTTTCATAATTCCCAATCATTCCACGTAAACATACACAATTATGTTTACTCAACAACACATCATTATAAAGATGACAAATGCAAATCATAGAGACCAACTCACGACTCTATGCAAATGCAATGCGGTACCGACTCAATCCTCTCAAGTTCGCTCAGGAACTTCTGCTGGAACCATCGCTCGTTACCAAAGTAACTCCCCGTCGGGCCTACGATGTTCACCCATTGCTCACACCCCACATGGGCACACAATGTTTATGGATCGCTCACACCCCTCCTGGGCACACGACCCGATCGCTCACACCCCACCCGCGGGCACACGATCTGATTGCTCACACCTCACCTAGGCACACAATCCGATTGCTCACACCTTACATAGGCACACAATCGTTCGTAATCATCGCTCACACCTCACATAGGCACACAATGTTACCACAGATTCTCATTAGAATCGCTCAACACAAGAATGTATTTCATGATGCTTCACATGCAAAATGACACAAGACATTCTTGAAATGCATACATATTCACAATATATTCATGCATTCATCTCATACAATCACATACAATCTATATACATTCACATCAATGTACTATTGTATGATTCACATTCAAACACACCGTCAAAACGGTAAAAGTCGCTAAATAGCACTATTCCCGACTTTCCGACATAATTTAATCGGCCAACAATCTCAAAACCCATTTTTATAAGAAAGAACGTTTCCCCAATCCGAGTTACGGAATTTAGAAAACAGATAAAATTTGTGAAGTCCCAGACCGCGCTGAGCGGCCTCTCGAGCGTGCTGAGCGGGCTCGCTACTGCCTGGTGAGGTTACAATTTTTCAAAAGCGCGCTGAGTGGACACCTGCGCGCTGAGCGGGCTCTGCGATTTTCAGAAAAATTCCTCTTCGCAAATCCACCCCAAAAATCCCATTTTTCACCCAAATTCAATTCCAACAGCAAAACAAACATCAACGATTATTCATACACACAGTGTGATCATACAATACAGTTTATATCGATTTCCGACCGTAAAATCATCGATTCCGAATCATTTTATCGTTTTCGACCTAAAACTCCAAAAACCATGGAAAACAAGAAAACATCCAAGCAACTCATACATAATGATACACATTGATAAGATAATAAGATTTCACACCCTTACCCGGATTCCAAATGATCTAGCTCTTGTTCTTGATGATTTCCACTCTTTTTCCTCTTTTTCTTCTCTTTTTCCATCTTCCTCTTTCTTTCTCTTCTTTTTCTTTCTATCTTTCTCTATCTCTCTCTATTTCTCTTTTCTATCTATTTTCTTTCTTTTCTATTTCTTTTCTCTCATTTTCCACACAATCAATTAATTCTTTTTTTTCTCACATAATTCTAATTCCACAAAATTTCTAACTTATGATTAATTATGAAAAGTCTAAAATACCCTCCATTCTAATTTCCCCGAAAACTCTCAAAACGGTAAAATAACATTTACCACACCAATTTCACAATTAAAATAATTTATCACCCAATTAAAATAAAAGACTCAAGAATAATAGAAATAATCAAAATCGGGGCGTTACATGAGAGGTGACCAGGGATGGCTTCGTAGAACCAGCAGACACCACGGAACATACGGCGGCTCAACAAAAGGCGTTGAAAGAGATGCGTTCGAAGGATAAAACAACATTGTACATGCTGTTACAAGTAGTTGACGAACCAGTCTTTGAGAAAATTGCCGGTTTGACTACGTCGAAGGAGGCCTGGGACACGTTAGAAAAATTGTTCAGAGGAGCAGACAGAGTGAAGCAAGTTCGACTCCAAACTCTTCGTGGAGAATTGGAGAGGATGCAGATGAAGGAGTCAAAAACTGTATCTGACTACATCATGCATGTACAAACGGTGGTGAACCAACTCACTAGAAATGACGAAGCAGTGACTGATGCACGAGTTGTTGAGAAGATTCTAAGATCTTTAACAGACAAATTTGAGAATATTCTGTGTGCAATAGAAGCGTCGAAGGACCTTTCGACACTCTCAGTCGAAGAGCTCGTGGGTTCTCTCGAAGCACACGAATAACGTAAGATGAAAAAGAAGGATGAAGCAGTCGAGGATGCCCATCAAGACAAGGAGTCAGTCAAAGACGAAAAGGTACTCTATTCTCAAAAATTTCGAGGAAGAGGAAGTGGCCGTGGAGGTCGTGACAGTGGTCTAGGTGGTCGAGGCAGCAACTTCGACAGAGGATAGTCTAGCCAGCAAAATTGGCGTGGTAGAGGACGTGGTCAAAGAGGTGGTCGGTCGAACTACTCCAATATCGAATGTTACAAGTGTAACAAGCATGGACATTATGCGAAGGATTGCAACTCCTTCAAATGCTATAACTGTGGTAAAGTGGGACATCTTGCAAAAGATTGTCGAGTCCAAAAGAAAGTAGAAGAAACAACCAATCTAGCTTTGGAAGTCAAAGCGCATGATGGTTTTTTGTTGATGACTCAAAAGGAAGAAGATGCGGAAAATGACAGTATGTGGTATCTCGACTCAGGAGCAAGTAATCATATGTGTGGTCACAAACACCTGTTTAAAGAAATATAAAAGATTGAAGATGGTCATGTGTCTTTCGGAGATGCATCGAAAGTGAAGGTCGAAGGCAAAGGTACGATTTGTTACTTGCAGAGGGATGACTTGACTGGATCAATCCAAGATGTTTATTATGTACCAGATCTCAAGACCAATATTTTGAGTCTGGAGCAACTCAGGGAAAAAGGTTATTCAATATTCATGAAAGATCGGATATTACACTTGAAGGACAAGTTAGGGAATCCGATTGCTCAATTCGAAATGGGGAAAAATCGAATGTACAAACTGAACTTGAGAAGCGTTCGAGAAAGATGTTTGCAAGTCAAGGGTCAAAGAATTCTCAATGAAAGAGAGCAGAGGGCTGATGAGGTTGACATAATATACAGGCAGAAAGAGAAAGACCTTGAAGAGGAACAAAAGAACATTGATGCGGTATATGTAGTATTGAGAAGCAAATAAGACGATGCAAATAGCAGGCTGGTGACTATAACTCTGAATGAGAAGGAATGTGAGTCTATGAGATCGAACTTGAATCTCAAAGAGAAATCATTTTCTGCATGGAAGGAAAAGCTCAACGCCAGAGAAAAAGTTGAGATTCAGAAGCTTGTTGATGAACACAATGTCATTCTCGATGTGAAGAAGCAGGAGTTTGAGGTTGAATTGGATGGAAAAAGAAAGTCATTTGAAGATGGATTAAAGAATAGATTGATAGAAGTTGAAAAGAAAGAAGGTGAGGTCAATCACATGGAGGAGAAGGTTGCAAAACGCGAGCAAGCCTTAGAAAAGCAAGTAGAGAAACTCAAGGAGAAAGAGAAAGAATATGAAGTAAAAGTCAAAACTTTGAAGGAACGGGAGAAGTCTATTAAGTCGTAAGAAAAATACTTAGGGAAGGAGAGGGGTGAAATAGAAAGTGAGAGAGAAGAGTTGCTCAGTCTCAAGGCCGAAGTTGAGAAACTAAAGGCAAACAATGAAGAAGAATTGCTGAAAATTAAAGAAGAGACTAATCGTCTTCAAGTGACCGAGGAGGAGATGACTGAATATCTCCGATGACTTGAGGCAGCAAAAGGAGACTTTCGAAGGAGAATGGGATGAGCTTGATCTGAAAAAAGCAGATGTGGAGAAAGAGCTGAAAATTATACTTCAACAGAAGGAAGAAATTCGAAAACTACAACAAAACGAAAAAGAGAAGTTGAAGAATGAGAAGAAGGCCACACAAGATTATCTACCAAAGGAGTTGGAAGATCTTAAGTTTGCTAAAGAGTCATTTGCTGCTGAAATAGAGTGGTATAAAGCGCGGCTTGTAGCAAGTAAGGATCAAGCTGTAGACATTTTCACAAAACCATTACCGAAAGAAATTTTTGACAGAGGCAAGATGTTAATAGGCATGATGGACGGTAGAAACATTTAAGTTTACAGGGGAATTTTGTTGAATAAACTTTAAATGTTTGTTTAGTGGAGATGTAGTTGGAAAGCCAAAAGCTTAGTAGGTCTTTAATTCAGTAGTTTGAAAGACTAAGAGTTAGTGGTAAGGTCAAGAGTTAGTGGACTATTATTAGTATTTATTGTTTTATTGGAAGAGTAGAAAACTTGAGCCTATATAAAGGACTAAGATTGTATTTTCATTGGTAGCAGAAATAAAAAAAGTGCAGTTTTTAAGTAAGACTTCCACCAGTGGAAATATAGTGTAAAAAGTGTCCGAAAATATTTTAACTGCAGAATTCAGTTTTTTACACAAAAGACAACTCAAAGGCTTTAAACCGCTCAAACCAAGACAAGACCACTGTCAACTTGCTCAAATAACCCATTTATAGACCATAATGGTTCACAGTTCAGCTCATTGAACCATCCATTTTGGTTTTAAAAGCAATGTCACATACACAAAAACATTGAAAACTTGAACAATTAATAGCCAAGATAGTAACTAGAGAGGGTCGGGAATAGCAATAATATTGATCATCGAGAGTGGCAAGGAAAGCCAAGCCAACTACTGATTTGCATAAACATTCAATTGAAGGTAGACAGATGGACCATTGGTATAGTTACATCATATATCACACAATAAATGCAACTCAGTGAACTGGTAGAAGAATATAACTCACTTGAATGTTTGGCTTGAGAATTACTCCCTCTGTCCCAAAATAAAAGTCTTTCTAGCACAAAAAATTTGTCCCAAAATAAGAGTCTTTTTATGTTTTCAAGACAATAATAATTGATTTTTACCAATTTTACCCCTAATAAATATTATCTACACAACTTTCAAGATATCATATCACATTACACCTTTATGACAACCAATAGTAACTAATGACATTTTTGTAAAATTGTTACATTTAATTCTTCAATCATTATTTTTTTTAATCTATGTGCAACAACCTTAAAAGACTTTCATTTTGAGACGGAGGGAGTAATAGCTTCCAAAATCATATATTCAGTCTTTGAATGGATTCAATTCAGCAACTACCAAAAGTAACCAATGCAAATTTTCTTCCTTTAGCTCTAAGTGACAAAACCTCTCCAATGCCAATTTGATATTTGATATCTATAAAATGTTTAAACTGGTATTTAACAGAGTTCATTATAAAATCGCACTAGTTATTATTATGATAAAAAAAAAACACAGCTCTTCCTTTAGCTCTCGGACTTCGCCGGTTTCTTTATTAGATTTAGCAGCTCCAAGTTCAATAGATGCAACCCTCTCAGCAAACTTCAATGTGCTAATTGTTTCCCCAAAGGCATTGACTTCAGGATTTATTTTAACAAACATCAAAGTCTTTGAATGGCCACCTAATGAATCCTGTAAAACTTGTGTAAGCTTGCTATTTCTGTAAGGAATGTGTTGACTCTTCTTAGCCCTAATCATACAAACTACAAAAAAACATATTAAACGAAAAAAAATAAAACATTGCAAGCCATTCTCAATCCATCCAACTACATACTATTTAAAATGCAATGTTTTTCTACACAAATTGACATACTATTTAAAATGCAATGTTGTTCTACACAAATCTAATAGCAAGAATCAAGAGTTACTTAAGTGAAAATGCAGTTGATAGATAAGTATCCCCAACCTAAATTATAAGTTGCTATTGCAATGGAATGGGTAAATTTCAGACTAGATCCCTAATGTTGTACCTAAAGAATATCCTGATTTTTGAAATTTCATGTAAGTTAACATAAAGAATGTTGAAAGTTGAAATGTTCATCATATGTATATATGTAAATATATGTAAATATGTATGGCAACTACTATTGTAAATATGTACCAAAGTACATGGAAAAAGAAACTTCACAATATATGCCACACATATCATCCAAAGGAAATAATATACATGTAAAATTACAATATTTATATTGTTTTAAGATAATGTTAAGTAATTCTCTGGTAAAAAAAAAACATTTCATACTTTTCATTCCGTTTGAGCCGTCATCATCTCCAGAGGAAATAATATGAATTTCCTCCTGATGGACATGCGATGAGAGATGACATAACGGATATGGGTTTCGGAGAGAATTGATGATCTCATATCTAGATTTCGGAGAGGATGTGCGAAGGTTTCGGAGAGGATGGGTTTTAGAGAGGATGATTAGAGGATGCTCGATGGGTTTCAGAGGATGCTCGATATGTGTAATACCTCAAAATTTGCCCTCTTATTTTCTCAATAAGTGGCTTATGCTTCACATTCATTTGCATATCCATTAGGTCATAACATTCTCGATCATGCATTTCATTGGGCTCCTGAGGCATGGGATCATGGTTTCTTATCTTCTGTGCGACTTGGTTGATATTCATCAATTGAAGATGGTGTTTAAGGTTCATGGCAAAAGCATATTTACATGGGATCCACTTATGGATTCATATTATGGGCAGGGCAATGTTATTCTCTCAGTTACTTATGGTTCGTTGCTTATAATACCAGTTGATGAGGGTTGATATTGAAGTTGACTGGAGTTGGGAATTCATTGAATATTTGAGTTTTGATTGGGATGTGAATTTTGATTGATCAAAGTTTAAGCATGTGAAGTTTGAAAACAGGATTCATGTGGATTACTTGGAATTCAAAATACAAGTTCATTAAGTCATATCCAAACCTCTATTCATATCCATTTCTATGTCATCGTCCATAGCATTTTCTTTTTGTCCGATTCAATATCCAAGGTTAACCCATAACCATTTTTGACCTATTGTCCACTTTTAGATTCATTCTTGGGTCATGTCCATTTTAGACTCATTTTCATCTAAATCCAAAGTAAAATCCATGTCCATTTCCTAAGTGACATATTCATATCCGTATTCAATTTTTAAATCCATATTAAATTTTTCAACTCATTTTTCACTAACCATTTTCATCTAAATTCAATGTCTAATCCATGTTCAAGAGTCCTTAAACCATTTTTTGTCATAATCCATATCCATTTAAATCCATTCTCTTAACCAATTCCTAAATCCACATTTGAATGTTAGGTCCAATTCATCCATTTTCCTTTTAACCAGTATCTATTTGAAATATCCAAAAACCACATTTCAAATGTCCAATTCAATTTCCAAATTCAAATGACCAAGTCCAAAATCTATACCAAGATCACATTCTAAATCATTTTCAATATTACACTTCAATTTAAAACCAAACACAAGCCATAAGCCAAATTCCAACAGTTGAAGACAATTTGGGGTTTAGAAATTCTTTTTCTAGCCTATCATGACCCGTTTTGTGCGTGTGGTAGTGGGATATGGAAGGAGTTTGGTTCTATTCACATGGAGATACACAACCTGTATTAGTCCAAGGAAGCTACAGTGCATAAACACAGAATATTATGTCACAATTCTGCAAGGATAGCGCAAGAGATTTCATAATAGAAGATCATTACAACAGAAAAGAATTCACACCAGTTGGAATAAAAAAAGATTATAACAGTTTTCTTCTAACAAAATCCCCTAACAATTACAAAACCTCCGAACCATTCTTTCTAAGGGAGTTTCACAACTGACTCTAACGAAATCCTAACCAATTTCTAACAGCTCCTAACAAACTTCTTCAACCATCTTATCTGGATTCATGGAGGAGCTTCATCTCTCTCATTCTTCAATCCATCTTCATCAATTCTCTAACCCAGCCATTCATCAATCTTCATCTTCTTCAACTTGCATAACCACTTTCAACCTTCACCATCTCCATTTCTCAAACCTGCAAAAGTTCAACAAATTCACTGCAATTCAGCACACTCACAGAGAAAAAAGAAGAATTCGGTAATGGTAACGTCGACTTGCAATTTCGGTTTCGCAGCAACAACACAACAAACTCAGAAACTAAACAGAGGAGGAATTGAGCAAAAAAACGAATCAGAGTTTCTAAACCTTATCGTCACGATCGCGTTACACAGGCTCCATCTTCAAGTCTCCACGATCCTCTTTAACACATATACTCAATCTTCATCATCTGTATGATTTGGCTGCCATTTCAGAACATCAACAACGTCGCCGACGATATTTCCTCATCGATTCTGCGACCGATTTCTTCAGTAAAGCCACTTTAAGAACTATAATTCACCTTCATCATCGATCTTCAAAAGTTATGCTGCAGCTTTTCACGATCAACCTTCTACTTCGATTGTTCTTCAATCATTCACCTCACGATCCGCAAAACTCAGCGTAGGGTTGTAATCAGGCCATAATATCCAATCTCTTCCACACAAGTTCAGACGCAACCGCGAGAATCCTCCCCAAACCTACATCAAGACACAGAAGAAGCATCGTGTAAATTCACATCAACAACGATCACAAAACCAATTCAGAAACGAAATCGAAGGAGAACAAGCGCGTCAAAATAAAATTTGAAGTAGAAGAAGAACACACGGGGAAGAGAAAGATTCGAGGAATTCGTACCTAAAATAACTCTGGTCTCTCTTGTTCATCGTCACGCAAATACGGTATCCTCACGATGTAGTTGTTAGGGTTTTGGATCCGCAATTGGAGTTTAGGTTCCAACTGAGCGGTTGTCCCCATCGGATTTTACGGCGGCGATTCGGTTGTGAGGCGAATGAAATTAACGGTTTGACCTGGAAGAAGAGACGTGAAGAAGGTTCTGCAAACGGAGAATTCGTGTCTCCGGCATCGACCTGAAAATAGAAACGGCGGCGGAACATTATTGAGGAAGAGAGTGAGTGTATGGTGATAGTCTAGGGTTTGTATGAAGACTATTCCTTCTCACTACTGAGAAACAACACAGACTGGGCTCTAACTGTTTTCCTTCTCACTGTACTTCCTTATTTCAACTCGCACCCCCCTTGTTCATGAAAAAGGCCACCATAGACCTCTTTTCACACACCACTAATTCCTCACTACACCCCTCCCTGTACTTAATTTTATTTTTTTAATTATCTTTAATTCGTTTTTGGGATTAATATTTTAATTAGAATTTTTGTTAATTCTCAATTAGATCTTTGTTAATGAAATTGATTTTGGTTAAGGTCACTAATAACGATTAAAATGTTCATGTATTTTCGATTCGTGTTGATCGATTTCGAACAAGATATCTCATCATGAAGTAAATTTGGAGCTTAAGGCATTTATTTTTCCTCCAAGGTTGATTACAAGACTAGCACGAAGTTTTCGGGTTTCTTATTATGTGAAGAATCGCTACTTCGACCAAGTAAGAAATCTCGACTTTAATGCATCATTCTAGCTTGTATGTGGTTTAGGATCACATAGTGTAGGTTGCATATTGAGCCCTCCCACCTGAGGCACTGGTTATAGCTTGATTTATGACGATATGTGACGATTCGAAACTTAGGGTTTAAGTTATGCGTGATAAGTTTGCTTTCCTAGGCTTTCCCTTAATCGCAATTTTTGGCTCTTTTCGTTCCAATTGTTAAAAATAGTTTTGAGTGTGCTAAAATTCTGGAAATATTCATGAGTGATCCTTAATCACTTAATTAAGTTTTTATAATTTTTATTCCAGCTTTGGATGAATTTAGTAATTAATTTGGATTTTCTATTCCAAGCTGTTCCGAAGGACATAGTTTCGGTTTAACGGACCGAAAGTGGTTTTTTCCAATAGGTTTGATGCTAAGTTTTTGTGGGTGATTAGTCACTGGAATGTATGATACTTTGATGCTCCTTGGGAATTTTTTCCATAATTTTTGGTGTCATTTTGAATCCACTTTGTGAAGTTGTTTCTCAGCGATCATGCCTTGTTATCTTGCTTATTGAGTGAATTGTTTTGACACTTTGGTGAATAATTTTATGAATTCCTTTTAGAAAATGTGATCTACTGACTTCATAATGCTATGATTAAATTTTCATAATTCTTTAGGGCTTCAAACTATTTTTCGTACCTTTTTGATTGTGAGCATCCATTTGTGCTTACAAGTTCGATCCCTAGGGTTTTGAGGAGACACTCATGCCATTCCTTAGAAGGTGTTGTGTGAGACTTTTGTGCATTGGTTTGGACACATTTTAAGGACCTATAATCCATATCAAGTTGTTTTTAACTTTTTCATAATGTGCATAAAAACATGTATGTTTGAAGCATCTTTTTGCATCCATTGTGTGGTATTCTAACTTTGTGCTTGTGGTACCATTCTTTGCCTCTCTTTTGCTAATCCTATTTGAAACTTGTGTACATGATGTTGAGGTATAGCTACTGACTTATAGAGTGTTTGTGCATTGGTACATGACTCATAATTTGTTTGTGCATGATTAACTTGGCATTGTTTCCAAAAGTGAAGTTTTCCTTTGTTTGGCTAGTTTGCTTTAATCCTTTGAAATTTACTTGCATGCCTTGAATGTGAACTTTGTACATTAGTTAGAGAACCATTCTCTACTGACCTAGGCTCTTTTCATCGATATTTTCACCTCTAATGCTCATCTTTTGCTTGCCTTGCAAATCTTTGTTTTTAGGAGCTAGCTTTGGTTTGAATTGCCTTGTTTGGTCTTAAGGACTTAAACTTGTTTTACCTTAGCCGTTGGTGGATGTTTATAAGATGGGTGCACACTTCTAACATGAGTTCAATTATGGTTTTGGTTTACTTTCATGTCCTTTGCCTATACTTGTAACCCTTCGGTGATTTCTTTGGTTGGTTTTCCTTTAACTTCAAAGTAGATTAGTCTTGTAGCATAGTTGTAACTTGACTTGTAATTTCATAATCCTTTTAGGTCTCTCACTTTTACTAATGTGACTCAAATCTACAAAGTCATAAGACTTAGGTTTTCATTTTGAACATACACTCTCTTGTTATTACTAATGTCTTTGGTTCACATGTGTAAGGTGCATAAAGGAGACATTCCAAAGGTGGTTTGACCATTTCATTTTGTGAATAAAAACTTGTTTCTAACTTGGTTTGCTATTTGTTTATAGGTGCTTTCGTGACTTGCTTTGCTACGGATTCATATACGTTTGGTAGGACTTCTTATCTCTTCACTTCTCTTTAATGCTTCCAAGTGCCATGAGAAGCAAGAATAGTCGATGCCATGATAAGTAGGATTATATGGAAAGCCCTCAAGTGAGGCCATGATTGTGCTTGTTTAATGTTGTGCCTAAAGACCTCTAAAGAGGCATCTCGTTCCTCATATCCCTTGTAAGACCTCAAAGGAGGCAATCGACGAAAGGTAGGGTTCGCAATCGACCCCCGTTATTCTAGTTGAGTCGTTCTTAGCTCTCATTACATGATTGAAGCTTTGAACATCACCTGCTCCTGTTATCGAGTCAGTCAAGTGGAAGATAGGGTTCGTAACCAACCACCACACTTTGTCTTTAGCTCGGATTGACCAATGCTGATGCTTATGTGATCTGATTCACATCTTCCCCTTTCTTATTCTACTCTCCATGGTTCTTGATACCATTGGAGGAGTACCTACTTCCCACAGCTAGCTTGTTTGCCTCGGTTGATATGACCCCTTGGCTAAAGCTCCCCCTTTTTTACTTTGATTATGTGACGTTACTGTTTATCGACATTGTTTACTCTTTCATTGCTTTTAGTTCATTTTTTGATTGATTTATCCTGTGTTTACTTGTCTGATGGCATGATCCCGTAGGATTCCTAGCTCCACTTAATTTTTGATTAAGTCGGAGGCAGGAGAGACATTAGGATAGCAATCCATGTATGCTAACATTAGGTAGACTTCCCTTTCTTACCTCAACCATAGGGTCATCATTGTATGATAACATTAGGACCTAGTTTCCCCTTAGCATTTTCCTTTTACACCTTTGAGTCTCTTTCTCATCTCAAAACAAAAGTAAAAGACACTTAATGATGGCATAACATGTATTGCACTTAAACCTAAAGTGCGGGAAATGGAAGGAGGAGGGTTTCTCTCCACCTTCCTAGAGTGTTTAGCATACGGCCTGTTAGGACGACCATGCGATGCATTCGATCTTATACGATAGACTTGAATGCAATATGTGTTATTAACACAAAGATAATCAAAACACTTCTTTTCAAAATACAAAAACAAACAACACTTCTCTTCTCATCTTCCTCACTCCATTCTTAAGGATTCGTCACGTCTGTTCTACCGCAAACAGGTAAATGCCTAAAACTCCGTACAACGAGCTGCGACACCTAACTGCTAGAACGCACGCCTGGACGTATTCCACTTAAAAAACACAAACAAAGAAAATTCATCCCTAGTGAGGGGAACTACGTCGCTCTGATTCTCGCGTGCGAGTGAGATACGTAGGCAGGAGATCGTGCGAGATCTCTCCGAGCACATTTCTTTCACAACCTTTCTTTATCACCTCTTTGTCTCTTTTTGACCCTTGGGTCGAACTACGACTGCTCTGATTTCCTCCTTCTGGTTAGATTGAGGATACGTAGGCACGAGACGACGATGTCTTAGCGAGCAACCTTCCCCTTTAGTTCGTGTCCGAACTACGTTGACTCTGATTTTCCCATTCCCGAGGGAATACGTAGGCCTAGGACTCCGAGGACGTCCTATCGAGTCTTTTCTTTTCCTTTTCTTTCCCGTTTCTTCATTCTTTTCCGTACCTGTTCCTTTTCCTTTCCAGTAGCAGTGGAGCTCCAGATGACGACACCCTTTGATCGAGACAAGCAAGCGTGGATCCCATCGGGTACGATGGACGTGAGGGGCTGCTAATACCTTCCTCTCGCGTAACCAACTCCCGAACCCAGTTCTCTTGGTCGCAAGACCATGTTCTTTCCTTTCCCTCAGGTTTATGCAGTGTTTCCTTTCCCTCTCTTGGGATAAATACACATTGCTGGTGTAACACCCATATTCCCATCGCGAATAAATAATACCTAAATAAATCAGAGTGAATAAAAATTTATTTTTCCGACAGAAACAGGGATGCCACACTAAAAGAAATAAAATATAATCCCTGCTCAATATTTTTAATACATAGCACAAAATATAATGCCCTCAAAGGGGAAACATTTTCTAACAACAGGAAAGGTCAATTATGGAATAAGACGGAAAGATCCATAACTGGCTTGTTTTACAAAATAAATCATTATAGAACCTCCACTATATATATACAAAAGTACTACCAAATACATCCAACAAATGTATATACATATATATATAATCGTTCTCAGACTCCCGTGCTACGTATCAGAGTAGACACCAAGACCGACAACAGAACGGAGGGCTAATCTCCATAAAAAGACCTTCAGCAACTCTAATCTGCAATGCCTCATAGAGCATTATAAAACAGCAGAAGGGTGAGAAATAACAACTAAATCAAGATTGCATAATAATATGCAAACACACCTTCAAACACATGTATAAATCATCTCACCCATACTATCACATACTAACACATATAGCATGCCACAAATACAAAACATATCACACATAATCCCACCGCGATTATGACATATGGAACCACACCACCACATCACCACAAAATATAGCATATATCAATTATACCGACATAATCACATATTCACACCTAATGCACATGTTTATACACAAAACATATCATTCATAATTCAATGTATTTAACACGACTGCACATTAATTCACAAATGCTATCACAAGCTCACTCACATAATTATTCCATTCCCAATTACATATTAATCATGCACTATACATTTATCACAAATGCATATCACAATGTCTCACACATAATCAACTAAATCATGATTTTCCACATATAACCAATGCAATCATAATTCATGCAGATGCAAAGAGACCGACACAACGACTCTCTATGCAAATGCATATGCGGTACCGACTCCAAGATTTCATATCTCATCACTAGTTCACTCAGGAACTCTGCTGGAACCATCGCTCGTTACATCACTGTAACTCCCCGTCGAGCATACGATGTTCACCCACCGCTCACACCTCCACCAAGAGAGGCTCACGGTGTTTATGGATCGCTCACACCTCCACCGAGAGAGGCTCACGACCCGATCGCTCACACCTCCACCAAGAGAGGCTCACGATCGTCTATAACCATCGCTTTCAGTCCTCAAGCTATTCATACCTTCATATTTTCGAGGCACACGATGTTATAGTTGATTCCCCACCGGAACCGCCGTCCCTCAGGACGCAACAACAATGCATATCATGATGCTTGACATATAAGAACTCATGACAACCAATGCATTTCCACACATATATGCAATCATAAACACGCATATATAATCAAATACAACACATTGCATTTATTTGCCTTTCGGCCACAATTCATCACCACAATATGTCATCACATGCATTCACATCATATAACGTCATACTAGTCATATGGTATCCATATTCAAAGCACATTGCATAATACACATCGTAACAACATACATTGATATTCAATCAAACAATGTATTTTACTACACAACAACATCATTAATCACGCATCGAGGTCAAATCCAAAACAATGCATATATTAGCCATAGGGTCACCACCCATCATCACAACATTTCATCATGTACATTCACATCATATAACGGCCCACAAGCCACGTGCTACACCTCATAAGCATATAACACGATAACACACAAATCGCACGCAAGTACGACGTTAAAAGTCGACAAAACGACACTATTCCAAATTCTCGACATAATTTAATCGGCTAACAATCTCAAAATTATCATCATAAGAAAGTACATTTTATAAGCTTTCCATTGGTACAAAGAACATCCCGATCCGAGTTACGGATCAAAAGTTATGCATTTTCAAAGAAAACAAAATAATTAAAATTCCCCAGGAGCGCCCGGCGCCACCCAAGGACCGCCCGACGGTGCTCCCTTCGCCTCTGCATCGCCCGGCGAAGCAGCGGCGAAACTTCCTCTACTAAAACTCAAAAGAGGCAGAAACTTGGTTAAGCTGCGCCTCTCGGCATCGCCCGGCGCAGGAACGAATCGCCCGGCGCCCCAAAGCCTTCGCCCGGCGCTCTGCACCAGATGCAGAAAAATTCTGCTGCGTTTACACTGTTCCTCGCCCCTAAAAATCCCAATTTCCTTCCCAAATCCATTCCAAACAATGAAACAAGCATCAACAAAGGTTCATAGGCACAGGGTGCTCATACAACACGATTTATATCGATTTTCATCCGCGAAAACATCGATTTCTAACAAATTCCATAATTGCGACCTAAACAGAAACTATACGAAACGATCCACACAACACACGAAAACATACACATATACATATACAAGCAAGATATAATTGAAACTTCTCACCCTTACCCGATTAATCGAAGATCAAGCTTTGCTCTTGATGATTTTCCTCTTCTCCCTCTTTTTCTTCTCTTCCTCTTCTTTTCTCTTTTTCTTCTTTTCTCTCCTCTTTCTCTCTATTTTCTTATAATAACAAATATCTACCCCCCAAAAGACCAAAATACCCCTCAGCTCAAATATCTCGCAAACGCTCTCAAAACGCGATAAAACATAAACAGCGATAAAAATATATTTCGGGAAATAAAAGTTGAAAAGAAATTATAATTTGATGCAAATATTTTACCTATCAATGAAATTAACCAATTAGCGGGTAAAGCACTTAATTCATATAAATGAACATAATAAAATAAATTCACACATTTCATAAATTCACATATTTGAAATAATTAAATACAATAAAACAAATCGGGGCGTTACAGCTGGCGACTCTGTTTCGATGCCACTTTCGCGTTTGTACCTAGATGAAAATCCCGGAAGCGACAGCTGGCAACTCTGCTGGGGATCGAACCCAGAATCTCTGGTTTCCTTAGCGAGTCAATCCTAGCGCTTATTTGCTTTTCTTTCATTGGGTGTTTACTGTGGTGCTGTGTTTTGCTGTATTTACTGTTGTACTGTATTGCTATTTACTGTATTACTGCTTTACTGTACTTTATTGTATTTATCGCATTTACTGCATTACATATCATTATTATGCTGGACTGTGCTGTTTTTCTATTTGGTGGGCAGGGTGTTCTGAGAGATAAGCCCACTACCCAGGCTTGAGTATACACATAGGTTTTAGAGTGGATAGTCATGACGCTTGTGTGGTGGTGACCACGTATTGTTGTTCATGAGACCCACAACCAAACGAGGTTCTATCAGTAGCTTTCTGCTACTGCATGTTATGCAGGCCAGTAGTTATTCTCTTGAGGAACTGTCGACCCTGGTGACCCTTTCGGAGGACTCAGTTGCGGCACTCCTCCCGAGATGTGACAGTGGCAAGCCACGTTCTGTGGCAAACCCATTGCATATTCTCGATCTGAGGGCCCAGTGTTGGGAACTTGCTATAGGTTTTCCTTTTGGAAAGAGAATCAGTGGAGGCACTCCTCGATTGGCAATAGTACTGTACCCCGAGGGATGAATGTACTATTGCTTCTCGACCTCATTGCCTGAAGCTGAGGACCTTTCGTTTCTGTGAACCAGTTGAGGCCTCCTCGATTGATGATGATGCCAAACCAGAAATGGTGAACGTATCATCATTTCTCGACCTGAGAGCCCAGGATACTGAGGATTTGAGCACCCACATGTGAGAGGGGCGGGTTGTTTACAGGTTTGCAGGTAACCCTGACTTTCATCCTACCTGGTATTCTGGTTCTCTTATCAGTGTGGACTCATCCGCCTGGTATTATGGTATTCAGATTATTCCGGCACCCTGGTATTCTGGTATTCTGATTATACCGATATCCCGACATCCTGGTATTCTTATTAGCCGACCTATGAGCTTATTCAGTCACCAGTACAGCAGTTATCCAGATTATATGGAAACTTTGATCCCATGTCTGTTGCATCTGCATCATCATTTTCGCATGCATGTTCTTGTATTTCCAAGGGATATTAACTTTGAGACTTGCCACTGAGCATCTCCATCCATTTCTTATTTTTCTTCTAAAAACATTTTGTGTGAATCAAAGCATAATGATCCCTTAGAAATATTCGAACATGGCATTCTGCATGCCATTCTCATACTCATATGCATAACAGGTGTTCCGGAGCGGATTTCTCATTCTGACTTGGTATTATATCCAGGACGGCCAACACGACTTCTTCCAACTACTCGATTCACCACAATCAAGGTTCAGATATAGAATAACTCCGAGCGGAGGTGACTGAGATGAAGGCCCGACTGGGGCATTTCATGGTGGACATTCAGGCGTTGTCCTGAGGTCAGGAATTGTTGTGAGAAGAAGTCAACCAGATGAAGACTCAGATGGGGCGGGTTATGGAAATCTTGAATAAGGTGTTAAAAAAGGAAAAAGATCATGTGCCCGCTTCCACAACAGAGGTCTTTACTCCTCCCATCTCTTTGGGGTCTGCCCTAGATCATGGATTGCATCGTGAATCCCCTACGCAAACTAAAGTTTCAAAGCTCTCTTATCAGCAATCACCTCCTTCTCCTCAAAAGGATCCTAAGCCAGAGAGGCCTAAGAGGAAGTTTGATCCTATTCCAATGCCGTATGCGCAGTTGTTTTCTTATTTGCTCGAGCTCAAACTGGTTGAACGTGTTAGTTTGGGACCTCTTTCCACAAAGCTTCCTCTGGGACCTAATGCTAATGCTAGATGCGAATTCCACTATGGGGCACCTGGTCACAATGTTGAGAATTGTACAAGGTCCAAGCATAAAGTCCAGGAACTCATTGATTCAGGGGCAGTCAAGTTTACGTCAGTTGGCACTGGTAAACAAGGTGACTTTACTCCCATTGTTGCAAAGGAATTGGGAACTTCCTCCTTTTCCAAAGGATCCACCTCGCGTCAGGGATCTCTTCCACAGCCTTATGCTTCAGAAGTTCTACGTCAGCAACCCTTGTTTGGGCCTCGTGTGGAAAGGAAAATGCAGGGGTAGGTTGGACGCCCAAATCAGCATCAACAACAGATGCAACTCAGACCAAGAAGGCCCAAGAGTATATTTGATCCTATTTCTATTCCTTATAGTCAGTTGTTGGCTCGCTTTCTCAAAAGCTCTCTGATTTAGCTGAGGAATGTCATGCCAGTGCCATACCCTATTCCTCCAGACTATGACATGAACGCTAGCTGTGAGTTCCATTTAGGAATATTTGGGCACACACTTGATAACTGTAATGTGTTCCAGCACAAGGTGCAAGATTTGATTGACTCAAAGGTCATCACCTCAGACGGTACCCCCACAAGGTAAAGCTTCTTTATCAGAGGGAGCACTTGAGGCCGCAAAGACGTCACCAGAAGCAATAAGTCCAGATGGAGTCAAGCCTCCTCAACAAGGACAATCATTTAGCTTCTTTACTGAATTTTCATGTGTAGCTTTGTCAAAACATTTGTATGCATGTATGTAATCTGTTTTTCTTTTTATGTTAATCCTAATAAAGCGCGCATGTTTTTCCTGAAGTAATCCATTCGTATTCACTCATAATTTTGTAAATGTGCATTGGAATACCAACTTTCTTGCTTAAACTCTTGAGGGAGGATGATGAGGTGAAAACGCAAAAATCTCTAATTGTGTGCTCTCGGATAAAACCTTGTTGAGGATGTACAGGCATTGCTTCAAATTCCCAAACACCGGAGATATAAGGGAGATAGACCCTCGTTAACCCCTTTGAGCCTTGAAGCAGGAGTTTCTTTTTGTATGAAAAAACCCTCACATTTAACCCAGGGGCAGGGTAGGCGTCAGTTAAGTTGACCGAGCGTTCAAATTTCAAGAGGATAGTGCATCTGAGGATCCATTACCTTCTACTCCACCGCCAAGAGGTCAAGAGATGTGAAATCACAATGGTTATCCATCAACCATCAAGGAGTGGGACAGTCACAACCCTTTCAACAAAGTCAAGACAAGCCAGTGTCACATGATTTGTTCCAAAAAAAAAAGAGAATAAAAAAAAAAAGAAAAAAAGTCCGCTAAGTCGAAACTTGAAAACAAGCGACTTAGGCAAAAGTTAGGGCATCCCGCTGGACTTCAAAATCTAAAGATTCAAAAGAATCTGTCCAGGAAAAAATTAGGGATAAAAAAAAAGGGCAAAAGAATGTGAAAGCGGAAAACAAAAGGATTACAAAAGAAAATCCTCAAGCAAGAACAAAGTCGTGTGACTACGAACAAAAGACAAGGGGTGACTGTCACTCCAAAGCCTCATTAGGTGTCAAACCATCAGATGCATGGGTTCCTTAAAGATCACAAAATCTTTTTGAGAGGTGAACGCTTGTGCAAATTAGTTGAATGTAGAACTGAAGAACATCACGAAGAGTGGGTGGGCACCAATAAACTTTGAGCCATAAACCATTTTTCTCAAAACCGTGAACCAGGCCACGATACAACCCGCAAAAGTCCTAATTGAAACAGGGTTATATCGAAAGCATACTACCAAGAGAAAGCGTTCCTGACTCCTGTGAGTTGTGCTAAAAGATCTTTGTTGGTATTGCATGTGCATTGCATTCTTTCATTCAAAAAATTAACCCGTGATTCGCTCACAAAGGGTTTGCGACATCTTTTCAGTAAAACTTCAAGATTAACATGTGTGTTGCATTAGAATTTTCATTCTTAGACTAAAACATTTTCTGCTTGCATACATTTGTTTGACATCAAAAGAAGTTCACATATGGAAATTCAGTCCTGAAGCTTAATCTTGTCGAGATGAGAATCCTAAAACTCCCGAAGGACAACCACATACAGTGGTAATTCCTCAGGAAACTTTGTTGAGCGGGAGCTTTCCCAACAAGTTGTGTTAAGACGTAGCCGATCTGGGGCAATCACGTCGAGTCATCTCTTTATGGTGTAGCCAACCTGGGCCAATCACGTCGAGAAATCTCTTCAGAGTTCAGTTAAACTGGGGCAATTACTTTGAGATTCAAATCTCTCCAAAGGCAGGTATTATGGGTTTTCCTTCGAAAATCACTCAGGGGCAAAATCACTGCAAGGACTATATTAAGGCAGCCCACCTCAAGAGCACGAGAAGCTATCCTACTCCAAAAGACAGTTAATAAAAAGCACCTCTTCAAGATTCAGTATACTGGGGCAGAGTATTTCAAATCTTTACGAATTTTGTCGAGGCAAATTCTTTCATACACTATGCAGTCTGGGGCAGTTATGTCGAGATCTATAAATCTCTCCGAGAGTTTGAATACCCTGGGGCATTTTGAATGCCAGGTCTTTTGTAAAATCCTCTTGAGACGGTTTATCCCAATAGACCATGTGGTACGAGGCAAGTCGGGAGTTCGCTTGTGATATTTGGCTTGCAGTCGATCAGCAGAAGTGTGAAGCGCCAAAGTAGTTCCTAACATGGACTTTCTCTTCCTCAGCAAGGCGCTAGAGGGTATCGTTCCCCAGTGAGGTATTAGCGTTGCTAGTTGCCCCCGGCAGAAATAGCCAAGACGGTACTGTCCTTGGCAAAGTATCCTCCCTAGCGAGAGACATAAGGTTTGTTTCCCCCAACCGGAGTTGGATTTGTCTTTCTCCAGCAAGAGTTCGAGTCCCTAGACAGGGTAGAGATGGTTTAATCTTCCCCTCCAAGCAGGTGGGCATCATTTTGCGAAGCTCAAATGATCGTTCCTCCCCAAGCAAAGACGGTTCCTCAGCAGGAAAGTACTTCTTGGAGATCGTCATCCCCAGCGTATTTACAGAGCTTCATGATCCTTAGCAACATTGTCAAATGGTAGTACTGAAGCCATCATTTCACTCATTTGTCACAACGTTTACTGATTGAGTCCATCGTTTGGCCGACGGTCACGCTCGACGATTCGATATTAACAAATTAAGTTTTAAATGGGTAGTGTTCTATATTATTAAGTTGATTCTCCCATTCAGTACTTCTAATAGCTACAAGCTTTTCTGTGTCGATAACGGTTGTGAATCTTCAGTGAAGTCGTCATCCTAAGCATGGGGCATTTTGAAGATTCCCCAGCAAGAGGTGTTCCAAATCTATTATCCCCAGTAGAGTTTGAAGAGGCGTGGTCTTCTGTAAAATCCTCTCAAGGGACACTTCCAGCACGAGACGCTCTGAAGTGGTTCTCCCCAGCGGAGTTTGTTGTAAGCTCATTTCCCCAGCGGAGTTCTATGGTTATAGTTCATCCCCAAGCGGATTGGTTCAGATGATACCTCCCCAGCAAGGTCATCATTCCCTACAACAACCTCAACAGATTTGTCAGGTTAAAGCTCAGATCAGGAGATCAAGTCAATTTGTCTTCCTTAGTACGGTTTGTGACCACGAAGTCAATCCGGCTTGTATTCCCCAGCGGAGTTGCTTACCTCTCCTCAGCATTTATTTTGCTGAGGATCTCTTTGCATTTTACATATAGTATGCATAGCATCATCAAAACGCATAGCATTTCCATTGAGATGGAGCATTACGCCATGGAAAAATTCAAACATACGCATGTGAAGCATAAGCCAGTTTTGATAACTCGTGCGAGGGTCCAAAACTTTGCTCCTTATATAATTGACAAAGTCAGAAAGAATGCCAAGTTCATTCCCCGATAGACATTGTGAAACGATACAAAGGGTTTCATCATTTTTCTCCCCACAGAGTCATATCTCTCAACTTGCAAGTTTCTTGGAACCATCCCCGATAGAATTCCTACAGCCGTCCCCGACAGCACTTTTAAGTTTTAACCATACCAGTTCCCGACAGGTCCCGTTACCCATTCCCGATAGGTAAGCCGTGGTTATTGTAACGCCCCGATTCCAATTATTCCCATTTTGTTGAGTCTTTTATTTAAATTGAGTGATAAATTATTTTATTTGTGAAATTGGTGTGTTAATATGCTATGTTGACGTGTTATGATATTTGACCGTTTTGAGAGTTTTCGGGGAAATTATAATGGAGGGTATTTTAGACATTTCTAAATTATTGGTAAGTTAGAGATTTAGTAAAAATTGTTAGAAAAATGATTAAGTGTAGAATTTTGTGAGAAAATGAATTAATTAAATTGGAGTGGAAAATAGAAAAGAAAGAAGAAATAGAAATAGAAGTAGAAATAGAAAGGAAAAAGAAAGATAGAAAGAAAGAGGAGAGAAAGAAAGAGGAAGAGGAGAAAAGAGAAGGAAAAGAGGAAAATCAAGAAATCAACTTCTAGGAATCGATTTAATCGGGTAAGGGTGTGAAATCTTATTATCTCATCAATGTGTATGATTATGTATGTGTTTGCTTGGATGTTTCTTGTTTTCCACGGCCTTTGAGTTTTAGGTCGAAAACGATAAAATGATTAGGAATTGATGTTTTTACGGTCGGAAATCGATATAAATTGCGTTGTATGATTACCATGTGTTTATGAATCATTGCTGGTAATTGTTTTGCTGTTGGGATTGATTTGGAATGAAAAATGAGGTTTTTGGGGGTTTTGGATCGTGTAACCCGTAACAGCTTTTTTCTGGTCCTGGTGCGATTCGCCAGGCGAATTGGGAATTCGCCAGGCGGATTAGGACTTGCCACTCGTTCGCCAGGCGAATTCTCAAGTCGCCAGACGAATTTGGAATGGCAGAAATGGGGTAGCTTCTGTAACTCCTGGGGTTTTCTAAATTGGTGACTCGCCACTAGCTCGCCAGGCGAACTACTGGCGGATGGGATTCGCTAGGCGAAATCCATGGCGAATGGCTGGCGAATGGGAATTCGCCAGGCGAATTCTCAAGTCGCCAGGCGAATCTGGCTGTTTCTCAATAAATTTTTTTCTTTAAAAATGCATAACTTTTGATCTGTAACTCGGATCGGGACGTTCTCTATATCGTTGGAAAGCTTATGGAATGTTCTTTCTTATTATGATGAATTGAAAATTGTTAGCCGATTTAATAAGTCAGAAAAGTCGGGAATAGTGTTATTTAGCGACTTTTACCGTTTTGAATGTGTGTTTGGATGTGAATCATACAATAGTGCATTGATGTGAATGTATATAGATTGTATGTGATTGTATGAGAAGAATGCATGATTATAATGTGAATATGTATGCATTTCAAGAATGTCTTGAGTCATTTGCATGTGAAGCATAATGATGTGCATTCTTGTGTTGAGGGATTCTAATGAGAATCCGCTATAACGTCGTGTGCCTTAAAAATAAGAGGTGTGAGCGATCGGATGGATCATGTGCCTTAAACATAAGAGGTGTGACCGATGGTTATAGACGATCGTGTGCCTTATACAAAGAGGTGTGAGCGATTGGGTCGTGTACCTTATACAAAGAGGTGTGAGCGATCCATAAACGTCGTGTGCCTTAAAAATAAGAGGTGTGAGCAATCAGATCGGATTGTGATATAACGAGCGATGGTTCCAGCAGAGTTCCTGAGTGAACTTGAGATGATTGAGTCGGTACCACATTGCATTTGCATAGAGTCGTGAGTCGGTCTCTATGATTTGCATTTATCATCTTTATAATGGTGCATTGATGAATAAACATAAATGTGTATGTTTAAGTGGAATGATAAGAATTGTGAAAGTATGCATGATGTATATGCTTGGTTTTGACTATATATATATATATATATATATATATATATATATATATATATATATATTTTGCGATGTATATGAGTGAGTTGTGATGAATTGTGGTGAGAATGTTGAATATGTGTATTTTATGTTAAGATATATATAATTATATGCATTGTTATTATGATAATATTTCTCACCCTTCTGCTGTTTTATAATGCTCTTTGAGGCATTGCAGAGTAGGTATGGTGGTGGTCTTTTTGTGAAGAGTGTCTTCATTCTTTTGGTCGGTCGGCTCTGATATGTAGCACCGGGTAGCTAGGAGGCTATGATTCTTTTGTGATACATTTGTATATGTATCTTGTTGATGAATGTTTATGTAAACATGAATTATGTTGGTGGATCATACTTGATGATGTATATATGTATATATGTTGGTTGTTATTCAATGTTTAGATTTTCCGCTTTTATTCTAAATATTGAGATGTGGGCATAAGGACTAAGTCCCTTTGTTGCAAAGTTACCCCACTGTTGCATATCAATGGTTGAGCAGGTGTTGTATGTTTTAATTTAATGTATAATGTGACATACCTCTTTTATACCATGTTTATAATTATACTCTGGCGAAATTTTTAATAAGTGCCTAAATGATTATTTGGGGGTATAGAATGGGGGTGTTACATTAAGTGGTATCAGAGCCAGAGTTGAGTCAGTTGTGTCTGTCTTGTTGTGTTGGTTGAACTGTTGTTTAACTTTGTTGTCATTTTTGGGAATGATCAGAATATGGCTGGTAGAAATGACAATGCGATGGCTGCTGCTTTGGAAGCAATGGCTAGGGCGGTGCAAGGTGCGCCGAACGTGAATGCTAATTATGAGTTCAGGAAGAATCAACCACCGGTTTTCAAAGGGAGATTTGATCCCGATGGTGCTCAACTTTGGTTGAAGGAGATTGAAAGGATCTTCAGAGTCATGGACTGTGCGGAGGAGAACAAGGTGAGGCTTGGGTCTCACATGCTGAAGGAAGAAGCCGACGATTGATGGGTCGGTATGCGTCAAGTTCTTGAGGTGGATGAGGAAGAGGTAACTTGGGATTTATTTCGTACTGAGTTCTTAAGGAAGTATTACCCTGAAAGTGTGAAAGGGAAGAACGAGATGGAGTTCCTTGAATTGAAACAAGGTAGTATGTCCGTGGTGGACTATACTGCTAAATTTATGGAGTTGGTTCAATTCCATCCTCATTATGCCGCGATTACAGCTGAGTTCTCAAAGTGTATTAAATATGAGAATGGTTTGAGTCCTGAGATTAAACAAGCTGTGGGGTATCAAAGGATAAGAAGGTTTTCGGATTTGACAGAATGTTGTAGAATCTTCAAGGAAGATAGCAAGGCTCGTTCTACACATTACAAAAGTTTGAATGAGAGGAAGGGAAAGCAACAAGCGAGAAGTGGACCTTATGTGACACCCGCTGATAGGGGCAAGCATAGGGGAAACTTTGAGAAGAGATCTGGAGGAGGAGGTTCCGGTTCCATTAAGTGTTTCAAGTGTGGTGAAATGGGTCATCAATCATTTGAGTGTGGGAAGACTGTGGTGAAATGTTCTAACTGTGGAGGCCTTGGGCATGCTACTACTGATTGTAGAAGGAATGTGGTGAAATGTTTTAATTGTGGGGAACCCGGTCACATTAGCACGAAGTGTCCGAATCCGAAGAAGGCTCAAACTGGTGGGAAAGTATTTTCTTTGGCAGGGACTCAGACTTCAAGTGCAGATCATCTGATTAAAGGTACTTGCTTTATTAATAGTACACCTTTAGTTGCTATTATTGATACGGGAGCGACTCGTTCGTTTATTTCGTCTGAGTGCGCGAATCATTTGAATCTTGTGTTGTCTTTGATGGGTGTTGAGATGGTTATTGAGACTCCTGCTTCAGGGTCGGTAACTACGTCTTTGGTGTGTGTAAGTTGTCCTTTGACCATGTATGGTAAAGACTTCATTATGGATTTAGTCTGTTTGCCGTTGGAAGGATTGGATGTGGTCTTGGGTATGAATTGGTTGCAATTTAATCGGGTTCATATTGATTGCTATCACAAGTTAGTGAGGTTTCCTTCTTTGGAAGAGGATGAAGATGAGAGTTTATTATCCATTAAAGAGTTGAAGAAACTTTTAGCGGACGAAGCTCAATTGTTTGGTTTGTTTGCATCATTGTCTGTGGATAGTCAAGTGTCCCTTGATGTGTTTCCTATTGTATGTGATTTTCCTGAGGTGTTTCCTGAGGATATTACTGATGTACCGTCGGAAAGAGAAGTTGAGTTTTCTATTGATCTAGTTCTGGGTACTAGACCGGTTTCGATGGCACCGTATCGTATGTCGGCATCAGAGTTGGTAGAATTGAAGAAGCAATTGAATGACTTATTAGACAAGAGATTTGTAAGACCAAGTGTTTCTCCTTGGGGTGCTCCGGTATTGTTGGTAAAGAAGAAGGATGGAAGTATGCGGTTATGCATTGAATATAGACAATTGAACAAGGTGACAATTAAGAACAAGTATCCACTTCCAAGGATCGAGGATTTGATGGACCAATTGGTTGGTGCGCGTGTTTTTAGCAAGATTGATTTGAGATCGGGATATCACCAGATTCGGGTGAAAGAAGAGGATATTCAAAAGACGGCCTTTAGGACACGGTATGGCCATTACGAATATTCCGTGATGCCATTCGGGGTTTCTAATGCGCCGGGTGTGTTTATGGAATACATGAATCGTATTTTTCATGAACAGTTAGATCGTTTTGTGGTTGTGTTCATCGACGATATTTTGATTTACTCTAAGTCCCGAGAGGAGCATGAAGAGCATTTGAGGATTGTGTTACAAATTTTGAAAGAGAAGCAATTGTATGCTAAGTTGTCGAAATGTGAATTTTGGTTGTCGGAAGTAAGTTTTCTTGGACATGTTATTTCCGATAGTGGTATTAGTGTTGATCCATCCAAGATTGATGCGGTGATGCAATGGGAGGCTCCTAGAACGGTTACGGAGATTCGAAGCTTTTTAGGCTTGGCGGGTTATTATCGGAGGTTTATTGAGGGATTTTCGAAGTTGGCACTCCCGTTAACGCAATTGACCTGTAGAGAAAAGGCTTTCATTTGGGATATTCATTGTGAAGAGAGTTTTAATGAGCTAAAAAGAAGGTTGACAACGGCTCCGATCTTGATTTTGCCAAACCCGACGGAACCATTTGTCGTGTATTGTGATGCTTCATTGGTTGGTTTAGGTGGTGTTTTGAATCAAGATGGAAAAGTTGTGGCTTATGCTTCAAGACAATTGAGATTGCATGAAAAGAATTATCCTACACATGACTTGGAGTTAGCGGTCGTGGTGTTTGTTTTGAAAATTTGGAGGCACTATCTTTATGGTGCAAGATTTGAAGTTTTTAGTGATCACAAGAGCTTGAAATATTTATTTGATAAAAAAGAATTGAACATGAGACAAAGAAGGTGGATAGAGCTTTTGAAGGATTATGATTTTGGTTTGAATTACCATCTGGGTAAGGCAAACGTGGTGGCCGATGCTTTGAGTCGGAAGTCGTTACATATGTCCTCATTGATGATGAGAGAATCGGAACTTTTGGAGAATTTTAGAGACTTGAGTTTGGTTTGTGAAATGACGCCGAGAAGTGTGAGACTTGGTATGCTACATGTTACGAATGACTTTCTTGCAACCGTGTGCGAAAAGCAAAAGTTGGATTTGAAGTTCGTTGATTTGATGATGAATGGGAATGAGGATTTCAAGGTTGATAATTTTGGAGTTTTGAGATTCCGTGGTCGTATTTGTATTCCCGATGATGCGGAGTTGAAGAAGATGATATTGGAAAAAGGACACTGAAGTAACTTAAGTATTCATCCGGGAGCGAATAAAATGTATCAAGATTTGAAGAAAATCTTTTGGTGGTCTGGATTAAAGAGAGATGTGGCGCAATTTGTGTATGCGTGCTTAACTTGTCAAAAGTCGAAGGTGGAACATCAAAAGCCTAGTTGATTGATGCAACCGTTGGACATTCCGGAGTGGAAATGGGATAATATATCGATGGATTTTGTTACGGGATTGCCGAGTACGCAAAGAGGTCATAATTCTATTTGGGTAATTGTTGATAGGCTTACTAAATCTGCTCACTTCATTCCAATTGATATTAGTTATCCTTTGGAGAGGTTAGCCGAGATTTATATTCTTGCGGTTGTGAAGTTACATGGAGTTCCTAAGAGTATTGTATCGGATAGAGATCCTAGATTCACATCGAGGTTTTGGGAGAGTCTACAAAAGGCTTTGGGTTCTAAGCAAAAATTGAGTTCGGCTTATCATCCGCAAACGGATGGTCAAACCGAGAGGACAATTCAATCGTTGGAAGATTTGTTGCGTGCTTGTGTGCTCGAGCAAGGTGGTGCTTAGGATAGTTATTTGGCGTTGATTGAGTTCACCTACAATAACAGTTTTCATTCAAGTATAAGTATGGCACCATTTGAGGCTTTGTATGGTCGGAGATGTCGAACACCTTTGTGTTGGCATGAAACCGGTGAGAGGGCGATAGTTGGACCGGAGATGGTACAACAAACGACGGAGAAAGTAAAGTTTATTCGTGAGAAGATGAGAGCTTCTCAAAGTAGACAAAAGAGCTATCATGACAAGAGAAGGAAAGATCTTGAGTTTCAAGAAGGCGACCATGTGTTTTTGAGAGTTACACCGGTTACGGGTGTGGGTCGTGCTTTGAAGTCGAAGAAGTTGACTTCTCATTTTATTGGTCTGTATCAGATTTCTGCACGAGTTGGTGCCGTGGCTTATCGTGTCGCGTTGCCTCCGAATCTTTCGAATTTGCATGATGTATTCCATGTTTCGCATCTTCGGAAGTATGTTCCGGATCCGTCACATGTTATTCCTATGGACGAGTTTGAAGTGAGAGATAACCTTACGGTGGAAGCTTTACCGATTAGGATTTTGGACCGTGAAGTTAAGAAGCTAAGAGGCAAGGATATTGCACTTGTGAAAGTAGCGAGGGGAGGCGTTGCGGAAGGCGATATGACTTGGGAACTAGAGAGTAGGATGCGAGAGTCGTATCCAGAGTTGTTTGAATCAGGTAATATTTTCGAGGACGAAAATTTCTAAAGTGGGGGAGAGTTGTAACGCCCCGATTCCAATTATTCCCATTTTGTTGAGTCTTTTATTTAAATTGAGTGATAAATTATTTTATTTGTGAAATTGGTGTGGTAATATGCTATGTTGACGTGTTATGATATTTGACCGTTTTGAGAGTTTTTGGGGAAATTATAATGGAGGGTATTTTAGACATTTCTCAATTATTGGTAAGTTAGAGATTTAGTAAAAATTGTTAGAAAAATGATTAAGTGTAGAATTTTGTGAGAAAATGAATTAATTAAATTGGAGTGGAAAATTGAAAAGAAAGAAGAAATAGAAATAGAAGTAGAAATAGAAAGGAAAAAGAAAGATAGAAAGAAAGAGGAGAGAAAGAAAGAGGAAGAGGAGAAAAGAGAAGGAAAAGAGGAAAATCAAGAAATCAACCTCTAGGAATCGATTTAATCGGGTAAGGGTGTGAAATCTTATTATCTCATCAATGTGTATGATTATGTATGTGTTTGCTTGGATGTTTCTTGTTTTCCATGGCCTTTGAGTTTTTGGTCGAAAACGATAAAATGATTAGGAATTGATGTTTTTACGGTCGGAAATTGATATAAATTGCGTTGTATGATTACCATGTGTTTATGAATCATTGCTGGTAATTGTTTTGCTGTAGGGATTGATTTGGAATGATAAATGAGGTTTTTGGGGGTTTTGGATCATGTAACCCGTAACAGCATTTTTCTGGTCCTGGTACGATTCGCCAGGCGAATTGGGAATTCGCCAGGCGGATTAGGACTTGCCACTCGTTCGCCAGGCGAAGTGCTGGCGAAGGGTGATTCGCCAGGAGAATTCTCAAGCCACCAGGCGAATTTGGAATGGCAGAAATGGGGTAGCTTTTGTAACTCTTGGGGTTTTTCTAAATTGGTGACTCGCCACTAGCTCGCCAGGCGAATTGCTGGCGGATGGGATTCGCTAGGCGAAATCCATGGCGAATGGGAATTCGCCAGGAGAATTCTCAAGTCGCCAGGCGAATCTGGCTGTTTCTCAATAAATTCTTTTCTTTAAAAATGCATAACTTTTGATCCGTAACTCGGATCGGGACGTTCTCTATATCGTTGGAAAGCTTATGGAATTTTCTTTCTTATTATGATGAATTGAAAATTGTTAGCCGATTAAATAAGTTGGAAAAGTCGGGAATAGAGTTATTTAGCGACTTTTACCATTTTGAATGTGTGTTTGGTTGTGAATCATACAATAATGCTTTGATGTGAATGTATATAGATTGTATATGATTGTATGAGAAGAATGCATGGATATAATGTGAATATGTATGCATTTCAAGAATGTCTTGAGTCATTTGCATGTGAAGCATAATGATGTGCATTCTTGTGTTGAGGGATTCTAATGAGAATCCGCTATAACGTCGTGTGCCTTAAAAATAAGAGGTGTGAGCGATCGGATGGATCGTGTGCCTTAAACATAAGAGGTGTGAGCGATGGTTATAGACGATCATGTGCCTTATACAAAGAGGTGTGAGTGATCGGGTCGTGTGCCTAATACAAAGAGGTGTGAGCAATCCATAAATGTCGTGTGCCTTAAAAATAAGAGGTGTGAGCGATCAGATCGGATCGTGTGCCTTAAAAATAAGAGGTGTGAGCGACGGGGAACATCGTATTCCCGACGGGGAGTTACAGTGATGTAACGAGCCATGGTTCCAGCAGAGTTCCTGAGTGAACTTGAGATGATTGAGTCGGTACCCGCATTGCATTTGCATAGAGTCGTGAGTCGGTCTCTATGATTTGCATTTATCATCTTTATAATGGTGCATTGATGAATAAACATAAATCTGTATGTTTATGTGGAATGATAAGAATTGTGAAAGTATGCATGATGTATATGCTTGGTTTTGACTATATATATATATATATATATATATATATATATATATATATATATATATATATATATACATTGCGATGTATATGAGTGAGTTGTGATGAATTGTGGTGAGAATGTGGAATATGTGTATTTTAATGTTAAGATATATATAATTATATGCATTGTTATTATGATAATATTTCTCACCCTTCTGCTGTTTTATAATGCTCTTTGAGGCATTGCAGAGTAGGTATGCTGGTGGTCTTTTTGTGAAGCGTGTCTTTATTCTTTTGGTCGGTCGGCTCTGATATGTAGCACCGGGTAGCTAGGAGGCTATGATTCTTTTGTGATACATTTGTATATGTATCTTGTTGATGAATATTTATGTAAAATGAATTATGTTGGTGGATCATACTTGATGATGTATATATGTATATATGTTGGTTGTTATTCAATGTTTAGATTTTCCGTTTTTATTCTAAATATTGAGATGTGGGTGTAAGGACTAAGTCCCTTTGTTGCAAAGTTACCCCACTGTTGCATATCAATGGTTGAGCAGGTGTTGTATGTTTTAATTTAATGTATAATGTGACATACCTCTTTTATACCATGTTTATAATTATACTCTGACGAAATTTTTAATATGAGCCTAAATGATTATTTGGGGGTATAGAAAGGGGGTGTTACAGTTATAAACTGCAGTCGTCCTTGACAGCACTTTTGAGTTTTAACCATACCAGTTCCCGACAGGTCCCGTTACCCATTCCCGATATGTAAGCCGTGGTTATAAACTGTAGCCGTCCCCGACATCACTTTTGAGTTTAAACCATACCAGTTCCCGACAGGTCCCGTTACCCATTCCCGATAGGTAAGCCGTGGTTATAAACTACAGCTGTCCCCGACAGCGCTTTTGAGTTTTGACCATACCAGTTCCCGACAGGTCCCATTACCCATTCCCGATAGGTAAGCCTTGGTTATAAACTGTAGCCGTCCCCGACAGCTCCCTTTAGTTTGAACCTTACCAATTCCCGACAGGTCCACTTACCCATTCCTGATAGGTAACCCAGGTCTAAGCTTACCAGTTCCCGACAGGTATTTCACCAGTTCCCGACAGGTAGTTCACCAGTTCCCGACAGGTATTTCACCAGTTCCCGACAGGTATTTTACCAGTTCCCGACAGGTATTTCACCAGTTCCCGATAGGTAGTTCACCAGTTCCCGACAGGTAGTTTACCAGTTCCCGACTGGTAGTTCACTAGTTCCTGACAGGTAGTTCACCAGTTCCCGACAGGTAGTTCACCAGTTCCCGACAGGTAGTTCCACCAGTTCCCGACAGGTAGTTTCACCATTTCTCGACAGGTATTCACCAGTTCCCGACAGGTAGTTCACCAATTCCCGACAGGTATTTCACCAGTTCCCGACAGGTAGTTCACCATTTCCCGACAGGTAGTTCCACCAGTTCCCGACAGGTAGTTTCACCATTTCTCGACAGGTAGTTCACCAGTTCCCGACAGGTAGTTCACCAGTTCCTGACAGATAGTTCACCAGTTCCCGATAGGTAGTTCACCAGTTCCCGACAGGTTTCCTATGGGGTCCAATGGTTCCAAATTCTTTCTCACAAAATTTTCTTCCTTACCATTGCTTCATTTACAACATTGTTCTTTACCCACAGAGCGCAAATTCTCCAGTTATCTTTGTATTCAATCCCTATGTACCTTGAATTTTTGACAGCCGTTACTCTCATCCATTCAAGTCCACAGTTGATTGAATAGGGGCAGCTGTAATACCTCAAAATTTGCTCTCTTATTTTCTCAATAAGTGGCTTATGCTTCACATTCATTCGCATATCCATTAGGTCATAACATTCTCGATCATGTATTTCATTTGGCTCCTGAGGCGTGGGATCATGGTTTCTTATCTTCTGTGCGACTTGGTTAATATTCATCAATTGAATATGGTGGTTAAGGTTCATGGCAAAAGCATCTTTACATGGGATCCACTTATGGATTCATATTATTTGCAGGGAAATGTTATTCTCTCAGTTACTTATGGTTCGTTGCTTATAATACCAGTTGATGAGGGTTGATATTGAAGTTGACTGGAGTTGGCAATTCATTGAATATTTGAGTTTTGATTGGGATGTGAATTTTGATTGATCAAAGTTTAAGCATGTGAAGTTTGAAAACAGGATTCATGTGGATTTCTTGGAATTCAAAATACAAGTTCATTAAGTCATATCCAAACCTCTATTCATATCCATTTCTATGTCATCGTCCATAGAATTTTCTTTTTGTCCGATTCAATATCCAAGGTTAACCCATAACCATTTTTGACCTATTGTCCACTTTTAGATTCATTCTTGGGTCATGTCCATTTTAGACTCATTTTCATCTAAATCCAAAGTAAAATCCATGTCCATTTCCTAAGTCACATATTCATATCTGTATTTAATTTTTAAATCCATATTCAATTTTTCAACTCATTTTTCACTAACCATTTTCATCTAAATTCAATGTCTAATCCATGTTCAAGAGTCCTTAAACCATTTTTTGTCATAATCCATATCCATTTAAATATATTCTCTTAACCAATTCCTAAATCCACATTTGAATGTTAGGTCCAATTCATCCATTTTCCTTTTAACCAGTATCTATTTGAAATATCCAAAAACCACATTTCAAATGTCCAATTCAATTACCAAATTCAAATGACCAAGTCCAAAATCCATACCAAGATCACATTCTAAATCATTTTCAATATTACACTTCAATTTAAAACCAAACACAAGCCATAATCCAAATTCCAACAGTTGAAGACAATTTGGGGTTTAGACATTCTTTTTCTAGCCTATCATGACCCGTTTTATGCGTGTGGTAGTGGGATATGGAAGGAGTTTGGTTCTATTCACATGGAGATACACAACCTGCTTTAGTCCAAGGAAGCTACAGTGCATAAACACAGAATATTATGTCACAATTCTGCAAGGATAGCGCAAGAGATTTCATAATAGAAAATCACTACAACAGAAAAGAATTCACACCAGTTGGAATAAAAAAAGATTATAACAGTTTTCTTCTAACAAATTCCCCAAACAATTACAAAACCTCCGAACAATTCTTTCTAAGGGAGTTTCACAACTGACTCTAACGGAATCCTAACCAATTTCTAACAGCTCCTAACTAACTTCTTCAACCATCTTATCTGGATTCATGGAAGAGCTTCATCTCTCTCATTCTTCAATCCATCTTCATCAATTCTCTAACCCAGCAATTCATCAATCTTCATCTTCTTCAACCTGCATAACCACTTTCAACCTTCATCATCTCCATTTCTCAAACCTGCAAAAGTTCAACAAATTCACTGCAATTCAGCACACTCATAGAGAAAAAAGAAGAATTCGGTAATGGTAACGTCGACTTGCGATTTCGGTTTCGCAACAACAACACAACAAACTCAGAAACTAAACAGAGGAGGAATTGAGCGAAAAAACGAATCAGAGTTTCTAAACCTTATCGTCACGATCGCGTTACACAGGCTCCATCTTCAAGTCTCCACGATCCTCTTTAACACATATACTCAATCTTCATCATCTGTATGATTTGGCTGCCATTTCAGAACATCAACAATGTCGCCGACGATATTTCCTCATCGATTCTGCGACCGATTTCTTCAGTAAAGCCACTTTAAGAACTATAATTCACCTTCATCATCGATCTTCAAAAGTTATGCTGCAGCTTTTCACGATCAACCTTCTACTTCGATTGTTCTTCAATCTTTCACCTCACGATCCGCAAAACTCAGCGCAGGGTTGTAATCACGCCATAATATCCAATCTCTTCCACACAAGTTCAGACGCAAGCGCGAGAATGCTCCCCAAACCTACATCAACACACAGAAGAAGCATCGTGTAAATTCACATCATCAACGATCACAAAACCAATTCAGAAACGAAATCGAAGGAGAACAAGCGCGTCAAAATAAAATTCAAAGTAGAAGAAGAACACACGGGGAAGAGAAAGATTCGAGGAATTCTTACCTAAAATAACTCTGGTTTCTCTTGTTTATTGTCACGCAAATACAGTATCCTCACGATGTAGTTGTTAGGGTTTTGGATCCGCAATTGGAGTTTAGGTTCCAACTGAGCGGTTGTCCCCATCGGATTTTACGGCGGAGATTCGGTTATGAGGCAAATGAAATTAACGGTTTGACCTGGAAGAAGAGAGGTGAAGAAGGTTCTGCAAACGGAGAATTTGTGTCTCCGGCATCGACCTGAAAAGTGAAACGGTGGCGAAACATTATAGAGGAAGAGAGTGAGCGTATGGTGATATTCTAGGGTTTGTATGAAGACTATTCCTTCTCACTGCTGAGAATCAACACGGACCGGGCTCAAACTATTTTCCTTCTCACTGATTATATCTTGATTTATGATGATATGTGACGATTCGAAGCTTAGGGTTTAAGTTATGCGTGATAAGTTTGCTTCCCTAGCACTTTCTCTTAATCGCAATTTTTTGCTCGTTTCGCTCTAATTGTTAAAAATAGTTTTGAGTGTGATAAAATTATGGAAAAATTCATCAGTGATCCTCAATCTCTTAGTTAATTTTTTGTAATTTTTTATTCCAGATTTGGATGAATTTAGTAATTAATTTGGATTTTCTATTCCAAGCTGTTCCGAAGGACATAGTTTCGGTTTAAGGGACCGAAAGTGGTTTTTTCCAATAGGTTTGAAGCTAATTTTTTGCGGGTGATTAGTCACTGGAATATTTGATACTTTTATGCTCCTTGGGAATTTTTTCCATAGTTTTTGGTGTCATTTTGAATCCACTTTGTGAAGTTGTTTCTCGGCGATCATGCCTTGTTATCTTGCTTATTGAGTGAATTGTTTTGACACTTTAGTGCATAATTTTATGAATTCCTTTTAGACAATATGATCTACTGACTTCATCATGCTATGATTAAATTTTCATAATTCTTTTGGCTTCTAACTATTTTTCGTACCTTTTTGATTGTGAGCATCCATTTGTGCTTACAAGTTCGATCCCTAGGGTTTTGAGGAGACACTCATGCCATTCCTTAGAAGGTGTTGTGTGAGACTTTTGTGCATTGGTTTGGACACATTTTAAGGACCTATAATCCATCTCAAGTTGTTTTTAACTTTTTCATAATGTGCATAAAAACATGTATGTTTGAAGCATCCTTTTGCATCCATTGTGTGGTATTCTAACTTTGTGCTTGTGGTACCATTCTTTGCCTCTCTTTTGCTAATCCTATTTGACAGTTGTGTACATTATGTTGAGGTATAGCTACTGAATTATAGAGTTTTTGTGCATTGGTACATGACCCATAATTTGTTTGTGCATGATTAACTTGGCATTGTTTCCAAAAGTGAAGTTTGCCTTTGTTTGGCTAGTTTGGTTTAATCCTTTGAAATTTACTTGCATGCCTTGAATGTGAACTTTGTAAATTAGTTAGAGAACCATTCTCTACTGACCTAGGCTCATTTCATCGATATTTTCACCTCTAATTCTCATCTTTTGCTTGCCTTGCAAATCTTTGTTTTTAGGAGCTAGTTTTGGTTTGAATTGCCTTGTTTGGTCTTAAGGACTTAAACTTGTTTTACCTTAGCCGTTGGTGGATGTTTATAAGATAGGTGCACACTTCTAACATGAGTTCAATTCTGGTTTTGGTTTACTTTCATGTCCTTTGCCTATACTTGTAACCTTTAGGTGATTTCTTTGGTTGGTTTACCTTTAACTTCAAAGTAGATTAGTCTTGTAGCATAGTTGTAACTTGACTTGTAATTTCATAATCCTTTTAGGTCTCTCACTTTGACTAATGTGACTCAAATGTACAGATTCATAAGACTTAGGTTTTCATTTTGAACATACACTCTCTTGTTATTACTAATCTCTTTGGTTCACATGTGCAAGGTGCATAAAGGAGACATTCCAAAGGTGGTTTGACCATTTCATTTTGTGAATAAAAACTTGTTTCTAACTTGGTTTGCTATTTGTTTATAGGTGCTTTCGTGACTTGCTTTCATTACGCTTTCGTTGCTTTGCTACGGATTCATATCCGTTTGGTAGGACTTCTTATCTCTTCACTTCTCTTTAATGCTTCCAAGTGCCATGAGAAGTAAGAATAGTCGATGCCATGATAAGTAGGATTATATGGAAAGCTCTCAAGTGAGGCCATGATTGTGCTTGTTTAATGTTGTGCCTAAAGACCTCTAAAGAGGTATCCCATTCCTCATATCCCTTGTAAGACCTCAAAGGAGGCAATCGACAGAAGGTAGGGTTCGCAATCGACCCCCGTTATTCTAGTTGAGTCGCTCTTAGCTCTCATTACATGATTGAAGCTTTGAACATCACCTGCTCCTATTATCTAGTTGGTCAAGTGGAAGATAGGGTTCGTAACCAACCCCCACGCTTTGTCTTTAGCTCGCATTAACCAATGCTGATGCTTATGTAATCTGATTCACATCTTCCCCTTTCTTATTCTGCTCTCCATGGTTCTTGATACCATTGGAGGAGTATCTGTAACACCCCCTTTCTATACCCTAAATAATCACATAACCATTTAGGAACATATTAAAAATTTCGTCAGAGTATAATTATAAACATAGTATAAAAGAGGTATGTCACACTACACCTGAAATTAAAACATTCAACACCTGCTCAACAATCGATATGCAACAGTGGGGTAACTATACAACAGAGGAACTTAGTCCCTACACCCACATCTCAATATTTAGAATAAAAGCAGAAAATCTAAACATTGAATAACATCAAACATATATACATATATGGATATATCATCAAATATTATCCACCAACATAATCCATGTTTAAATAAACATTCATCAACAAGATACATGTACAAATGTATCACAAAAGAATCATAATCATCCTAGCTACCCGGTGCTACATATCAGAGTCGACCGACCAAAAGAATGAAGACACACTTCACAAAAAGACCACCAGCATACCTGCTCTGCAATGCCTCATAGAGCATCATAAAACAGCAAAAGGGTGAGAAACACAATTATAATATAAATGCATATAATTATATATCTTAGCATAAAAATACACATATTCTACATTCTCACCACAATTCATCACAACCCACTCATATACATCACAATGTATATATATACAGAGCTAAGCATATTCATCATGCATACTTTCACAATTCTCATCATTTCAGATAAACATACATATTCATGTTTATTCATCAATTCTCAATTATAAAGATGATAAATGCAAATCATAGAAACTGACTCACGACTCTATGAAAATGCAATGCGGTACCGACTCAATCATCTCAAGTCCACTCAGGAACTTATTGGAACCATCGCTCGTTACCAATGTAACTCCCCGTCGGGCCTACGATGTTCACCCATTGCTCACACCTCACATAGGCACACAATGTTTATGGATTGCTCACACCTCACATAGGCACACAATCCGATTGCTCACACCTCACCCAGGAACACAATCCGATTGCTCACACCTCACCTAGGCATACAATCATTTGTAATCGTCGCTCACACCTCACTTAGGCACACGATGTTACCACGGATTCTCATTAGAATCACACAACACAAGAATGTACATCATTATGCTTCACATACAAAATGACTCAAAACATTCTTGAAATGCATACATATTCACAATATAGTCATGCATTCATCTCATACAATCTATATACATTCACATCAATGCACTATTGTATGATTCACATCCAAAACACACATTCAAAACGGTAAAAGTCATTAAATAACACTATTCCCGATTTTTCCGACTTATTTAATCGGCGAACGCTCTCAAAACCATCATCACAAGTAAGAACATTTCATAAGCTCTCCAACGATATAAAGAACGCTTAAATCAGAATTACGGTTCGAGAATTATGAATTTTTAAAAGAAAAGAAAATTAAAAAAAAGCAAAAGCGCCCGGCGACATGAACATTTCGCCCGGCGACGCTTCAATTTTGCCTTCGCTTCGCCCAACAAAGAAGGGGCGAAGGAAACCCTCAAAAACGTGAACCAAACCAGTAGCTTGACACCCTCTCGCCTCTCAATTTCGCCCGGCGAAAGCACGCACCGCCCGGCGCTCTGGGCATTTCGCCCGACGATTCACACCAGACAGCCATGCTCAGCAGCGTGGCTTCATCATAAAAAACCCCCCATTTTCTCATTTTCCCACCTTTGATCATTCCCAACAGCAAAACCAAGCATAGTTATGGATCATACACATATAGAGATCATTCTAAACACATTTTTATCGATTTTTAACCGTTAAAAACACCGATTCCACAAATCGACCTAAAACTCACATATAACTCAAAACTCTACCAAACACAATTTTTCAAACACAACAATCATACATAATCACACACATGTATAAAATAATCGAGTTTCAAACCCTTACCCGATTAAATTGATTCCTAGAAGTTGATTTCTTTATTTTTCTAGCTTTTCCTCTTTTCTTTCTCTTTTCTCCTCTTCCTTCTTCTTTCTCTCCTTTTTCTTTCTATTTTTCCTTTCTTTCTCTTTCTCTCCTATTTTCTCTTCTTATCTCTTTTTCTTTTCTTTTTCTTCTTTTCTACACAAACTAAATTAATTCATTTTTCTCACACAATTCTATTTCCACTAAATTTCTAACTTATCATTAATTGAGAAATATCCAAAATACCCTTCATTCTAATTTCCCCAAAAATTCTCAAAAACGATAAAATATCATAACATGTCAACATAGCATATTAACACGCCAATCTCACAAATAAAATAATTTATCACACAATTTAAATAAAAGACTCAACAAAATGGGAATAATCGAAATCGGGGCGTTACAACTCTCCCCCACTTTAGAAATTTTCGTCCTCGAAAATATTACCTGATTCAAACAACTCCGGATACGACTCTCGCATCCTACTCTCTAGTTCCCAAGTCATATTGCCTTCCGCTGCGCCTCCCCACGCTACCTTCACAAGCGCAATATCCTTGCCTCTTAGCTTCTTAACTTCACGGTCCAAAATCCTAATCGGTAAAGCTTCAACCGTAAGGTTATCTCTCACTTCAACCTCGTCCATAGGAATAACATATGACGGATCCGGAACATACTTCCGAAGTTGCGAAACATGGAATACATCATGCAAATTCGAAAGATTCGGAGGCAACGCCACACGGTAAGCCACAACACCAACTCGTGCAGAAATCTGATACGGACCAATAAAACGAGAAGTCAACTTTTTTGACTTCAAAGCACGACCCACACCCGTAACCGGCGTAACTCTCAAAAACACATGGTCGCCATCTTGAAACTCAAGATCTTTCCTTCTCTTGTCATGATAGCTCTTTTGTCTACTTTGAGAAGCTTTCATCTTCTCATGGATAAACTTCACTTTCTTCGTCGTTTGTTGTACCATCTCCGGTCCAACTACCGTCCTCTCCCCGGTTTCGTGCCAACACAAAGGTGTTCGACATCTCCGACCATACAAACCGTCAAATGGTGCCATACTTATACTTGAATGAAAACTGTTATTGTAAGTGAACTCAATCAACGCCAAATAACTATCCCAAGCACCACCTTGCTCAAGCACACAAGCAGGCAATAAATCTTCCAACGATTGAATTGTCCTCTCGGTTTGACCATTCGTTTGCGGATGATAAGCCGAACTCAATCTTAGCTTAGAATCCAAATCCTTTTGTAAACTCTCCCAAAACCTCGACGTGAATCTAGGATCTCTATCCGATACAATACTCTTAGGAATCCCATGTAACTTCACAACCGCAAGAATATAAATCTCGGCTAACCTCTCCAAAGGATAACTAATATCAATCGGAATGAAATGAGCAGATTTAGTAAGCCTATCAACGATTACCCAAATAGCATTATGACCTCTTTGCGTATTTGGCAATCCCGTAACAAAATCCATCGATATACTATCCCATTTCCACTCCGGGATGTCCAACGGTTGCATCAATCCACTAGGCTTTTGATGTTCCACCTTAGACTTTTGACAAGTTAAGCACGTATACACAAATTGAGCCACATCCTTCTTTAATCCGGACCACCAAAAGATTTTCTTCAAATCTTGATACATTTTATTCGCTCCCGGATGAATACTTAAGTTACTTCGGTGTCCTTCTTCCAATATCATCTTTTTCAACTCCGCATCATCGGGAATACAAATACGACCTCGGAATCTCAAAACTCCAAAATTATCAACCTTGAAATCCTCATTCTCATTCATTATCAAATCAACTAACTTCAAATCCAACTTTTTCTTTTCACATACGGTTGCAAGAAAATCATTCGTAACATGTAGTATACCAAGTCTCACACTTCTCGGCGTCATTTCACAAACCAAACTCAAGTCTCTAAAATTCTCCAAAAGTTCCCATTCTCTTATCATCAATGTGGACATATGTAACGACTTCCGACTCAAAGCATCGGCCACCACGTTTGCCTTACCCGGATGGTAATTCAAACCAAAATCATAATCCTTCAAAAGCTCTAACCACCTTCTTTGTCTCATGTTCAATTCTTTTTGATCAAATAAATATTTCAAGCTCTTGTGATCGCTAAAAACTTCAAATCTCGCACCATAAAGATAGTGCCTCCAAATTTTCAAAACGAACACCACGGCCGCCAACTCCAAGTCATGTGTAGGATAATTCTTTTCATGCACTCTCAATTGTCTTGAAGCATAAGCCACAACTTTTCCATCTTGCATCAAAACACCACCTAAACCAACCAATGAAGCATCACAATACACAACAAATGGTTCCGTCGGATTTGGCAAAATCAAGATCGGAGCCGTTGTCAATCTTCTTTTTAGCTCATTGAAACTCTCTTCACAATGAATATCCCAAATGAAAACCTTTCCTTTACAAGTCAATTGCGTTAACGGAAGTGCCAACTTCGAAAATCCCTCAATAAACCTCCGATAATAACCCGCCAAGCCTAAAAAGCTTCGAATCTCCGTAACCGATCTAGGAGCCTCCCATAGCATCACCGCATCGATCTTGGATGGATCAACACTAATACCACTACCGGAAATAATATGTCCAAGAAAACTTACTTCCGACAACTAAAATTCACATTTCGACAACTTAGCATACAATCGTTTCTCTTTCAAAATTTGTAACACAATCCTCAAATGCTCTTCATGCTCCTCTTGAGACTTAGAATAAATCAAAATATCGTCGATGAACACAACCATAAAACGATCTAACTGTTCATGAAAAATACGATTCATGTATTCCATAAACACACCCGGCGCAATAGAAACCCCGAATGGCATCACGGAATATTCGTAATGGCCATACCGTGTCCTAAAGGCCGTCTTTTGAATATCCTCTTCTTTCACACGAATCTGGTGATATCCCGATCTCAAATCAATCTTGCTAAAAACACGCGCACCAACCAATTGGTCCATCAAATCATCGATCCTTGGAAGCGGATACTTGTTCTTAATTGTCACCTTGTTCAATTGTCGATAATCAATGCATAACCGCATACTCCCATCCTTCTTCTTCACCAACAATACCGGAGCACCCCAAGGAGAAACACTTGGTCTTACAAATCTCTTGTCCAACAAGTCATTCAATTGCTTCTTCAATTCTACCAACTCCGATGCCGACATACGATACGATGCCATCGAAACCGGTCTAGTACCCGGAACTAGATCAATAGAAAACTCAACTTCTCTTTCCGGTGGTACATCCGTAATATCCTCCAGAAACACTTCTGGAAAATCACACACCACTGGGAACACATCGAGCTCAACTTTACTCTCCACCGACAATGATGCAAACAAACCGAACAATTTAGCTTCGTCCGCTAGAAGTTTCTTCAACTCTTTAGTGGATAGGAAACTCTCATCTTCATCATCTTTCAAAGAAGGAAACCTCACTAACTTGTGATAGCAATCTATATGATCTCGATTAAATCGCAACCAGTTCATACCCAAGATTACGTCCAAACCTTCCAAAGGCAAACACACTAAATCCATCTCGAAGTCTTTACCATAAATGGTCAAAGGACAACTCACACAAACCAAAGAAGTAGTTACTGACCCCATCGCTGGAGTGTCAATAACCATCTTACCATCCATCACAGACAACACAAGATTCAAATGCTTCGCGCACTTAGACGAAACAAACGAATGAGTCGCTCCCGTATCAATAATAGCAACTAAAGGCGTACTATTAATAAAGCATGTCCCTTTAATCAAACGGTCTGCACTAGTAGTGTCCTTCCCCGCTAATGCAAACACCTTTCCGCCCGCTTGAGCTTGTTTCGGCTTAGTACACTTAGTACTAATGTGACCCACTTCTCCACAATTATAGAACTTCACCATATTCCTTCTACAATCGGTAGCAGCATGCCCAAGGCCTCCACAGTTAGAACATTTCACCACGGTCTTCCTACACTCAAATGATTTATGACCCATTTCACCACACTTGTAACACTTAATGGAACCAGAACCTCCTCCTCCAGATCTCTTCTCAAAGTTTCCCCTATGCTTGCCCTTATCAACGGGTGTCACATAAGGTCCACTTCTAGCTTGTTGCTTTCCCTTCCTCTCATTCAAACTCTTGTAATGTGTAGAACGAGCCTTGCTATCTTCCTCGAAGATTCTACAACATTCCGTCAAATCCGAAAACCTTCTTATCCTTTGATATCCCACATCTTGTTTAATCTCAGGACGCAACCCATTCTCATACTTAATACACTTTGAGAACTCAGCAGTAATCGCAGCATAGTGAGGATGGATTTGAACCAACTCCACAAACTTAGCAGTATAGTCCACCACGGACATACTACCTTGTTTCAGTTCAAGGAACTCCATCTCCTTCTTCCCTTTCACACTTTCAGGGTAATACTTCCTCAAGAACTCTGTACGAAATAAATCCCAAGTTATCTCCTCATCATCCACCTCAAGGACTTGACGCATACCGACCCACCAATCGTCGGCTTCTTCCTTCAGCATGTGAGACCCAAGCCTCACCATATTCTCCTCTGCACAATCCATGACTCAGAAGATCCTTTCAATCTCCTTCAACCAAAGTTGAGCACCATCGGGATCAAATCTTCCTTTGAAGACCAGTGGTTGATTCTTCCTGAACTCGTCATTAGCATTCACGCTAGGTGCACCTTGCACTGCCCTAGCCATTGCTTCCAAAGCAGCAGCCATCGCATTGTCGTTTCTACCGGCCAAATTCTGATCATTCCCAAAAATGACAACAAGGTTAAACAACAGTTCAACCATCACAACAACAAGACAGACACAACTGACTCAACACTGGCTCTGATACCACTTAATGTAACACCCCCTTTCTATACCCCAAATAATCACATAACCATTTAGGAACATATTAAAAATTTCGTCAGAGTATAATTATAAACATAGTATAAAAGAGGTATGTCACACTACACCTGAAATTAAAACATTCAACACCTGCTCAACAATCGATATGCAACAGTGGGGTAACTATACAACAGAGGAACTTAGTCCCTACACCCACATCTCAATATTTAGAATAAAAGCGGAAAATCTAAACATTGAATAACATCAAACATATATACATATATGGATATATCATCAAATATTATCCACCAACATAATCCATGTTTACATAAACATTCATCAACAAGATACATGTACAAATGTATCATAAAAGAATCATAATCATCCTAGCTACCCGGTGCTACATATCATAGCCGACCGACCAAAAGAATGAAGACACGCTTCACAAAAAGACCACCAGCATACCTACTCTGCAATGCCTCATAGAGCATCATAAAACAGCAGAAGGGTGAGAAACACAATTATAATATAAATGCATATAATTATATATCTAAGCATAAAAATACACATATTCTACATTCTCACCACAATTCATCACAACCACTCATATACATCACAATGTATATATATACAGAGCTAAGCATATTTATCATACATACTTTCACAATTCTCATCATTTCACATAAACATACATATTCATGTTTATTCATCAATTCTCAATTATAAAGATGATAAATGCAAATCATAGAAACCGACTCACGACTCTATGCAAATGCAATGCGGTACCGACTCAATCATCTCAAGTCCACTTAGGAACTTATTGGAACCATCGCTCGTTACCAATGTAACTCCCCGTCGGGCCTACGATGTTCACCCATTGCTCACACCTCACATAGGCACACAATGTTTATGGATTGCTCACACCTCACATAGGCACACAATCCGATTGCTCACACCTCACCCAGGCACACAAGTCGATTGTTCACACCTCACCTAGGCACACAATCGTTTGTAATCGTCGCTCACACCTCACTTAGGCACACGACGTTACCACGGATTCTCATTAGAATCACACAACACAAGAATGTACATCATTATGCTTCACATACAAAATGACTCAAGACATTCTTGAAATGCATACATATTCACAATATAGTCATGCATTCATCTCATACAATCTATATACATTCACATCAATGCACTATTGTATGATTCACATCCAAAACACACATTCAAAACGGTAAAAGTCGTTAAATAACACTATTCCCGATTTTTCTGACTTATTTAATCGGCCAACGCTCTCAAAACCATCATCACAAGCAAGAACATTTCATAAGCTCTCCAACGATATAAAGAACGCTTAAATCGAAATTACGGTTCGAGAATTATGAATTTTTAAAAGAAAAGAAAATTAAAAAAAAGCAAAAGCGCCCGGCGACAGGAACATTTCGCCCCGCGACGCTTCAATTTCGCCTTCGCTTCGCCAGGCGAAGAAGGGGCGAAGGAAACCCTAAAAAACGTGAACTAAACCAGTAGCTTGACACCCACTCGCCTCTCAATTTCGCCCGGCGAAAGCACGCACCGCCCAGCACTCTGGGCATTTCGCCCGGCGATTCACACCAGACAGCCATGCTCAGCAGCGTGGCTTCATCATCAAAAACCCCCATTTTCTCATTTTCCCACCTTTGATCATTCCCAACAGCAAAACCAAGCATAGTTATGGATCATACACATATAGAGATCATTCTAAACACATTTTTATCGATTTTTAATCGTTAAAAACACCGATTCCACAAATCGACCTAAAACTCACATATAACTCAAAACTCTACCAAACACAATTTTTCAACCACAACAATCATACATAATCACACACATGTATAAAATAATCGAGTTTCAAACCCTTACCCGATTAAATTGATTCCTAGAACTTGATTTCTTGATTTTTCTAGCTTTTCCTCTTTTCTTTCTCTTTTCTCCTCTTCCTTCTTCTTTCTCTCCTTTTTCTTTCTATTTTTCCTTTCTATCTCTTTCTCTCCTATTTTCTCTTCTTATCTCTTTTTCTTTTCTTTTTCTTATTTTATACACAAACTAAATTAATTCATTTTTCTCACACAATTCTATTTCCACTAAATTTCTAACTTATCATTAATTGAGAAATATCCAAAATACCCTCCATTCTAATTTCCCCAAAAATTCTCAAAAACGATAAAATATCATAACATGTCAACATAGCATATTAACACGCCAATCTCACAAATAAAATAATTTATCACACAATTTAAATAAAAGACTCAACAAAATGGGAATAATCGAAATCGGGGCGTTACAGTACCTACTTCCCATAGCTAGCTTGTTTGCCTCGGTTGATATGACCCCTTGGCTAAAGCTCCCCCTTTTTTACTTCGATTATGTGACGTTACTGTTTATTGACACTGTTTACTCTTTCATTGCTTTTAGTTTATTTTGTGATTGATTTATCCTGTGTTTACTTGTCTGATGGCATGATCCCGTAGGATTCCTAGCTCCACTTAATTTTTGATTAAGTCGGAGGTAGGAGAGACATTAGGATAGCAATCCATGTATGCTAACATTAGGTAGACTTCCCTTTCTTACCTCAACCATAGGGTCATCATTGTATGATAACATTAGGACCTAGTTTCCCCTTAGCATTTTTCTTTTACACCTTTGAGTCTCTTTCTCATCTCAAAACAAAAGTAAAAGACACTTAATGATGGCATAACATGTATTGCAGTTAAACCTAAAGTGTGGGAAATGGAAGGAGGAGGGTTTCTCTCCACCTTCCTAGAGTGTTTAGCATACGGCCTGTTAGGACGACCATGCGATGCATTCGATCTTATACGATAGACTTGAATGCAATATGTGTTATTAACACAAAGATAATCAAAACACTTCTTTTCAAAATACAAAAACAAACAACAATTCTCTTCTCATCTTCCTCACTCCATTCTTAAGGATTCGTCACGTCTGTTCTACCGCAAACAGGTAAATGCCTAAGACTCCGTACAACGAGCTGCGACACCTAACTGCTAGAACGCACGCCTGGACGTATTCCACTTAAAAAACACAAACAAAGCAAATTCTTCCTTAGTGAGGGGAACTACGTCGCTCTGATTCTCGCGTGCGAGTGAGATACGTAGGCAGGAGATGGTGCGAGATCTCTCTGAGCACATTTCTTTCACAACCTTTCTTTATCACCTCTTTGTCTCTTTTTGACCCTTAGGTCGAACTACGACTGCTCTGATTTCTTCCTTCTGGTTAGATTGAGGATACGTAGGCACGAGACGACGATGTCTTGGCGAGCAACCTTCCCCTTTAGTTCGCGTCCGAACTACGTTGACTCTGATTTTCCTGTTCCCGATGGAATACATTGGCCTAGGACTCCGAGGACGTCCTATCGAGTCTTTTCTTTTCCTTTTCTTTCCCATTTCTTCATTCTTTTCTGTACCTGTTCCTTTTCCTTTCCAGTAGCAGTGGAGCTCCAGATGACGACACCCTTTGATCGAGACAAGCAAGCGTGGATCCCATCGGGTACGATGGACGTGAGGGGGGGCTAATACCTTCCTCTCGCGTAACCGACTCCCGAACCCAGTTCTCTTGGTCGCAAGACCACGCTCTTTCCTTTCCCTCAGGTTTATGTAGTGTTTCCTTTCCCTCTCTTGAGATAAATACACATTGCTGGCGACTCTGTTTCGGTGCCACTTTCACGTTTGTACCTAGATGAAAATCCCGGAAGCGACAATATGCAGGAAAATATCTATCTATTCAAATTCAGTTACGCTATAGTGCTATGGCCGCTACTCGACAACACTTGGTACTAAATTTCATATCATGGAACAATAGTGATTTGTTAGAATTCGGCTATGTCATATTGCTACATTGGCACTATTTAATACCTCTTTCTTTATTTAATACCTCACCTACATTCATTTTCTTTCAGTAAATGCGGATGTTTTGGCTAATACTTATGTAAGAAAAAATGCAAACTATTGTTTGTTTAAAAGAAATTCAAAAATTTGGCATTATGATTTTCAAAAATTAAGCTTAACATTTTTACAGTAGAATTAAACATCAAGCAGGAGTCATCATTGACCACCATGTACAAAAATTGAATGGGAACAAACCATGGACAGTAATTTTTAAATCTTCTTGTATGCTGTAACAGTCAAGTGATATTCTCCCTCCACCGCCTCCACCCCACCCCATCCCACCAGCAGCATTGATAGTACCATATCCCTTCCTACACTCATCCAAAAAAATGAAGGCCGTAAGAATGATACAAGAACATTACACTAGACAATATGTGTTAGTTCCGTGATAAATCTATGATAAAGACAGTTGTATAAACCAGAAATACTCAAAAAACCTTCAATAAAGACAGTGTTTTGTCTTTGACAATACATTTCCAAAAATATCAGTACTTCTTCGGAAGAAAAATAATACTACCATATGCAATCTGTAAATTACCATGGGATAAATCCCAAAGGAAATCCATGTAAACAGAAATTTAGACATGTCATCGTCAGCGTAGACCACAAATTTCTAATATTCACTCTTATTATAATTTTCCTTTTTAGAGACATATGCTACTATCTAATCATCAAAACTTTGGAAATGTTTTATATGTATTAAATCTACTAATTATAGTGTAGCAACTAGAAATAAGCAAGTAGTAACCGTTAGTAAGAGCGATTTCAGATGCTTTAGAAAAGTATTTCCCTCTTCAATTAATAGTTACAGACAACCTTAATAGTTACAGGCACCTTAAAAGTAGTTTAGAAGCCATAACATGAAAATCAGGTATATATGATCACAGACTGACATGTACTTTATACTCACAATTTTACGGCATATACTAAAATACTTCCACCAGTACCACCTCCCCCATCATACCCTCCATATCATCCCTCTGCAATAACACACCCATTTACATATAAAGTATCCTTCACTATGAGCTCATTATATCCCCCGCCATTCCCTCCATATTGTTTTTCAGTAGATTTTCCATCACCCTTGCTCCCGTAACTCTTCGGTTGAGTAAATATCCAAGTTTGTTATTCTCCGTGTAAAATCAATTGCTTACTATAATTTAGAGCATATAATATAATAACTTCCATAAGAGATAAATTTCTACAAAATCATCGTTCCACTAGTCCACTTGAATGATAGGTAGATATAGTGATGCCTACAAAATGAAAACTTAGATAAATGCAAAAAATTTAGGCAAGATTGTATAAACTAATCCTTGAAAGTAGCAAATATGCATCAGTATGGTGGTGGAGGGTACATTCCTTGAAGAAAAAAAAAAGAAAATGATTAGAAAGGAGAAAATGAGGATATGAAATTTGGGAGGGTTGACAGCGCAGAATAAAGAATTAGTTACCAGGATTTGGAGGATAAGTTGCAGGTGGAGGGTAGGAAGGTGGTGGATAAGCAGAGTGGGGAGGAGGGGTGTATGGTGAGGATGAGGGTGATGGATAAGGAGATGGCATTGATGGATAGGTTGAGGGTGGTGGATAGTGATATGAATTATGGGATGCAACAGCAGGAGAAGGAAGATAAGGTTGTTTTGGATAAGCAAGAGCAGAAGGAGGTGTTGTGTCACACCCCCTTTCTATACCCCCAAATAATCACATAATCATTTAGGCGCATATTAAAAATTTCGTCAGAGTATAATTATAAACATAGTATAAAAGAGGTATGTCACATTATACATAAAATTAAAACATTCAACACCTGCTCAACAATTGATATGCAACAGTGGGGTAACTTTGCAACATAGGAACTTAGTCCTTACACCCACATCTCAATATCTAGAATAAAAGTGGAAAAATCTAAACATTGAATAACATCAAACATATATACATATATGGATATATCATCAAGTATTATCCACCAATATAATACATGTTTATATAAACATTCATCAACAAGATACATGTACAAATGTATCACAAAAGAATCATAATCATCCTAGCTACTCGGTGCTACATATCAGAGCCGACCGACCAAAAGAATGAAGACTCGCTTCACAAAAAGACCACCAGCATACCTACTCTGCAATGCCTCATAGAGCATCATAGAACAGGAGAAGGGTGAGAAACACAATTATAATATAAATGCATATAATTATATATCTTAGCATAAAAATACACATATTCTACATTCTCACCACAATTCATCACATACCCACTCATATACATCACAATGTATATATATACAGAACAAAGCATATTCATCATGCGTACTTTCACAATTCTCATCATTTCACATAAACATACATATTCATGTTTATTCATCAATTCTCAATTGTAAAGATGATAAATGCAAATCATAGAGACCGACTCACGACTCTATGCAAATGCAATGCGGTACCGACTCAATCATATCAAGTTCACTCAGGAACTTATTGGAACCATCGCTCGTTACCAATGTAACTCCCCGTCGGGCCTACGATGTTCACCCATTGTTCACACCTCACATAGGCACACAATGTTTATGGATTGCTCACACCTCACATAGGCACACAATCCGATTGCTCACACCTCACCTAGGCACACAATCGTTTGTAATCATCGCTCACACCTCACTTAGGCACACGACGTTACAATGGATTCTCATCAGAATCACACAACACAAGAATGTACATCATTATGCTTCACATACAAATGACTCACGACATTCTTGAAATGCATACATATTCACAATATATCCATACATTCATCTCATACAATCACATACAATCTATATACATTCACATCAATGCACTATTGTATGATTCACATCCAAAACACACATTCAAAATGGTAAAAGTCGTTAAATAACACTATTCCCAATTTTTTGACTTATTTAATCGGCCAACAATCTCAAAACCATCATCACAAGCAAGAACATTTTATAAACATTCCAACGATATAAATAAGGCTTAAATCGGAATTACGGTTTGAGAGTTATGAATTTTACAAGAAAAGAAAATTACTTAAAAGAAAACAAAAGCGCCCGGCGAAACTTCAATTTCGCCTTCACTTTGTAACACCCCCTTTCTATACCCCCAAATAATCAAATAATCATTTAGGCACATATTAAAAATTTCGTCAGAGTATAATTATAACATAGTATAAAAGAGGTATGTCACATTATACATTCAATCATAACGTACAACACCTGCTCAACCATTGATATGCAACAGTGGGGTAACTTTGCAACAGAGGAACTTAGTCCTTACACCCACATTTCAATATTTAGAATAAAAGCGGAAAATCTAAACATTGAATAACAACAAACATATATACATATACATATATACATCATCAAGTATTATCCGCCAACATCATTCATGTTTACATAAACATACACCAACAAGATACATGCACAAATGTATCACAAAAGAATCATAGCCATCCTAGCTAACCGGTGCTACATATCAGAGCCGACCGACCAAAAGAATGAAGACACGCTCCACAAAAAGACCACCAGCATACCTACTCTGCAATGCCTCATAGAGCATTATAAAACAGCAGAAGGGTGAGAAATATTATCATAATAACAATGCATAAAATTATATATATTCATAAAAATACACATATCCCACATTCTCACCACAATTCATCACAACTCACTCATATACATCTCAATGTATATATATATATATATATATATATATATATATATATATATATATATATATATATATATATATATATATTCACAACCAAGCATATCCATCATGTATACTTTCACAATTCTTATCATTCCACATAAACATACACATATATGTTTATTCATCGATGCACCATTATAAAGATGATAAATGCAAATCATAGAGACCGACTCACGACTCTATGCAAATGAAATGCGGTGCCGACTCAATCATCTCAAGTTCACTCAGGAACTCTGCTGGAACCATCGCTCGTTACATCACTGTAACTCCCCGTCGGGCCTAAGATGTTCACCCACCGCACACACCCCACAAACGGACACACGGTGTTTATGGATCGCTTACACCCCACAGGCGGGCACACGACCTGATCGCTCACACCCCACATGCGGGCACACGATCGTCTATAACCATCGCTCACACCCCACAAGCGGGCACACGACGTTATAGCGGATTCTCATTGGAATCCCTCAACACAAGAATGCACATTATTATGCTTCACATACAAAATGACTCAAGACATTCTTGAAATGCATACATATTCACAATATATTCATGCATTCTTCTCATACAATCACATACAATCTATATACATTCACATCAATGCACTATTGTATGATTCACAACCAAACACACATTCAACACGGTAAAAGTCGCTAAATAACACTATTCCCGACTTTTCTGACTTATTTAATCGGCTAACAATCTCCAAATCATCATAATCATATAGTACAGCTCAATAGCTTCACAATGATACCAAGAATGTAATACTCAGACAAACGGAACAAAAGTTACGGACGAAACCGAAAACGACATTTTGAAAAATCACATTTTTACACTTCTCCTGTCCATACGCGTATTACTATTCTCATACGCGTACTGCTCTGGTTTCTCGCCATTCCCATACGCGTATTGCCAATGCCCATACGCGTATGGGCAGAACCATTTTCCTTCACAAATTCACGTTTTCATAAACCATACACGTACGCCCAATGCCCATACGCGTATCACCAGAGGGCCGGGAAAAGCCACATTCCATACGCGTATTGACCCAAAAACAGGCCAATGATACGCGTAACGCCTGGCTCATACGCGTATGGACATGCCCCTTACGCGTATGGCCAGGGGAAACCCCGAAAAATTCTGCAGAACAGAGTTCTGCGTTTTCCACCCCAAAATCCTCCAATTCATCATCCAAAACTCAGAAAAACAACAATTTGAAGTGTAACAATACATATCAAACATGTATAGACAACCAAGATCACAAACAACAAGAGTTTTAACACATTTGGATCAATTTCTAATCAATTTCTCAAAAATGGTTTATACCCAAAACTCATAAAAATCAACAACAACAACAACAACATAATCATACATAATCATATACATTGATAAGATAACAAGATTTCACACCCTTACCTGGATTCCAAACTTGCTATATGATCACTCTTGATGATTTCCTAGTTCTTCCCCAATTTCTTCTCTTTTCTCTTCCTCCTCTTTCTTTCTCTCCTTTTTCTCTCTATTTCTATTTCTATTTCTATTCTCCTTTTTCTTTCTTTTCTATTTTCCACTCAAATACAATTAATTCATTTTCTCCCAAAATTCTACACTTAATCATTTTTCCAACAATTTTTACTAAATTTCTAACTTACTAATAATTGAGAAATGTCTAAAATATCCTCCATTCTAATTTCCCCGAAAACACTCAAAACGGTCAAATATCATAACACATCAACATAGCATATTAACATACCAATTCCACAAATAAAATAATTCATCACTCAAATTAAATAAAAGACTCAACAAAATGGGAATGATTGGAATCGGGGCGTTACACACATCGTCCGGCGAAGTAGGGGCGAAGGAAACCCCCAAAAACGTGAACAAACCAGCAGCGTGACACCCTCTCGCCTCTCAATTTCGCCCGGCGACGCAGGGGCCAAAATCACGCTTCGCCCGATGTAACGCCCCGATTCCAATTATTCCCATTTTGTTGAGTCTTTTATTTAAATTGGGTGATAAATTATTTTATTTGTGGAATTGGTATGTTAATATGCTATGTTGATGTGTTATGATATTTGACCGTTTTGAGAGTTTTCGGGGAAATTAGAATGGAGGTTATTTTAGACATTTCTCAATTATTAGTAAGTTAGAAATTTAGTAAAAATTGTTGGAAAAATGATTAAGTGTAGAATTTTGTGAGAAAATGAATTAATTATATTTGAGTGGAAAATAGAAAAGAAAGAAAAAGAGAATAGAAATAGAAATAGAAAGGATAAAAATAAGAAAAGAAATAGAAAGAAAGAAAGATAGAAAGAAAGAGGAGAGAAAGAAATAGGAAGAAGAGAAAGAGAAGAAAAACTTGGGGAACTAGGAAATCATCAAGAATAATCAACTAGTAAGCTTGGAATCCGGGTAAGGGTGTGAAATTTTATTATCTTATCAATGTGTATCGTTATGTATGATTGTATTGTGTTTGTGGTGGATTTTTCTGAGTTTTTGGTATAAACCCATATTTGGTTAAATTGCTTGGAAATCGATTAATTGTGGTTGAAATCATGTTGTTAGTGTCCATAATTGTTGGTATATGATAGATACTTGTCATTGGACATTGTGTTGGTAATTTTCTGGTGTGTAGGTGGAATTTGGGATGATTTTGGGTGTAACCCGTAGAGCAAAATTATGCAGAAAATTTTTCTGGTTTTTCCAAGTCATACGCGTATGGGGCATGTTCACACGCGTATGGACCTTGGCATTACGCGTACCATGGGCGAGCCATGGGGCAATACGCGTATGGGATGGTGTTTTGCTCGGCCATCTGCCCATTTGCGTATGATACGCGTAGCATTTCAGGGCAATACGCGTACGGGCTTGGGCATTACGCGTACGGACTTTTACACGTGAACTTTGGGAAAAATGAGCTTCTGCTCATACGCGTATGGCATGTGGTGGTACGCGTATGGACAGGAGAAGTGTAAAAATGTGATTTTTTCAAAATGTCGTTTCGGTTTCGTCCGTAACTTTTGTTCCGTTTGTCCGACTTTTACATTCTTGGTATCATTGTGAAGCTATTGAGATGTACTATATGATTATGATGACACGGAAATTGTTAGCCGATTAAATAAGTCGGAAAAGTCGAGAATAGTGTTATTTAGTGACTTTTACCATTTTGAATGTGCGTTAGGATGTGAATCATACAATAGTGCATTGATGTGAATGTATATAGATTGTATGTGATTGTATGAGAAGAATGCATGAATATAATGTGAATATGTATGCATTTCAAGAATGTCTTGAGTCATTTGCATGTGAAGCATAATGATGTGCATTCTTGTGTTGAGGGATTCCAATGAGAATCCGCTATAACGTCGTGTGCCCGCTTGTGGGGTGTGAGCGATGGTTATAGACAATCGTGTGCCCGCTTATGGGGTGTGAGCAATCGGGTCATGTGCCCGCTTGTGGGGTATGAGCGATCCATGAACACCGTGTGCCCGCTTGTGGGGTGTGAGCGGTGGGTGAACATCGTAGGCCCGACGGGGAGTTACAGTGATGTAACGAGCGATGGTTCCAGCAGAGTTCCTGAGTGAACTTGAGATGATTGAGTCGGTACCGCATTGCATTTGCATAGAGTCATGAGTCGGTATCTATGATTTCCATTTATCATCTTTATAATGGTGCATCGATGAATAAACATATATGTGTATGTTTATGTGGAATGATAAGAATTGTGAAAGTACACATGATGGATATGCTTGGTTGTGAATATATATATACATTGTGATGTATATGAGTGAGTTGTGATGAATTGTGGTGAGAATGTGGGATATGTGTATTTTTATGCTAGTATATATAACTTTATGCATTGTTATTATGATAATATTTCTCACCCTTCTGCTGTTTTATAATGCTCTATGAGGCATTGCAGAGTAGGTATGCTGGTGGTCTTTTTGTGGAGCGTGTCTTCATTCTTTTGATCGGTCGGCTCTGATATGTAGCACCGGGTAGCTAGGATGATTATGATTCTTTTGTGATACATTTGTATATGTATCTGGTTAATGAATGTTCATGTAAACCTGAATGATGTTAGTGGAGAATACTTGATGATACATGTATTTATGTATGTATGTATATATGTTGTTGTTATTCAATGTTTAGATTTTTCGCTTTTATTCTAAATGTTGAGATGTGGGTGTAAGGACTAAGTTCCTCTGTCGCAAGGTTACCCCACTGTTGCATATCAATTGTTGAGCAGGTGTTGTATGTTTTAATTTTAAAGTATAGTGTGACATATCTCTTTTATACCATGTTTATAATTATACTCTGACGAAATTTTTATTATGTGCCTAAATGATTATGTGATTGTTTGGGGGTATAGAAAGGGGGTGTTACATTAAGTGGTATCAGAGCCAGAGTTGAGTCAGTTGTGTCTGTCTTGTTTTTGTGTTGGTTGAACTGTTGTTTAACTTTGTTGTTATTTTTGGGAATGATCAGAATATGGCTGGTAGAATCGACAATGCGATGGCTGCTGGTTTGCAAGCAATGGCTAGGGCGGTACAAGGTGCGCCGAACGTGAATGCTAATGACGAGTTCAAGAAGAATCAACCACCAGTTTTCAAAGGAAGATTTGATCCCGATCGTGCTCAACTTTGGTTGAAAGAGATTGAAAGAATCTTCAGGGTCATGGACTGTGCGGAAGAGAATAAGGTGAGGCTTGGGTCTCACATGCTGAAGGAAGAAGCCGACGATTGGTGGGTCGGTATGCGTCAAGTTCTTGAGGTGGATGATGAAGAGGTAACTTGGGAATTATTTCGTACTGAGTTCTTAAGGAAGTATTACCCTGAAAGTGTGAAAGGGAAGAAGGAGATGGAGTTCCTTGAATTGAAACAAGGTAGTATGTCCGTGGTGGACTATACTGCTAAATTTGTGGAGTTGGTTCAATTCCATCCTCATTATGCCGCGATTACAGCTGAGTTCTCAAAGTGCATTAAATATGAGAATGGTCTGCGTACTGAGATTAAACAAGCTGTGGGATATCAAAGGATAAGAAGGTTTTCGGATTTGACAGAATGTTGTAGAATCTTCGAGGAAGATAGCAAGGCTCGCTCTACACATTATAAAAGTTTGAATGAGAGGAAGGGAAAGCAACAAGCTAGAAGTGGACCTTATGTGACACCTGCTGATAGGGGCAAGCATAGGGGAAACTTTGAGAAGAGATCTGGAGGAGGAGGTTCCGGTCCCATTAAGTGTTATAAGTGTGGTGAAATAGGTCATAAATCATTTGAGTATGGGAAGACTGTGGTGAAATGTTCTAACTGTGGAGGCCTTGGGCATGCTACTACCGATTGTAGAAGGAATATGGTGAAGTGCTATAATTGTGGGGAACTTGGTCACATTAGCACGAAGTGTCCGAATCCGAAGAAAGCTCCAACTGGTGGAAAGGTATTTTCTTTGGCAGGAACTCAGACTTCCAGTGCAGACCGTCTAATTAAAGGTACTTGCTTTATTAATAGTACACCTTTAGTCGCTATTATTAATACTGGAGCGACTCATTCGTTTATTTCGTCTGAGTGCGCGAAGCGCTTGAATCTTGTGTTGTCTCTGATGGATGGTAAGATGGTTATTGATACTCCAGCAATGGGGCCAGTAACTACTTCTTTGGTTTGTTTGATGTGTCCTTTGACCATTTATGGTAAAGACTTTGAGATGGATCTAGTGTGTTTGCCGTTGGAAGGATTGGATGTGGTCTTGGGTATGAATTGGTTGCAATTTAACCGAGTTCATATAGATTGTTATCATAAGTTAGTGAGGTTTCCTTCTATAGAAGAGGATGAAGATGACAGTTTCTTATTCACTAAAGAGTTGAAGAGACTTTTGGCGGACGAAGCTCAGTTGTTCGGGTTGTTTGCATCTTTAACTGTGGATAGTCAAGTGTCCCTTGATGTGTTTCCTGTTGTTTGTGATTTTCCTGAGGTGTTTCCTGAGGATATTACGGATGTACCGCCGGAAAGAGAAGTTGAGTTTTCTATTGATCTAGTTCCGGGTACTAGACCGATTTCGATGGCACCGTATCGTATGTCGGCATCGGAGTTGGTAGAATTGAAGAAGCAATTGAATGACTTGTTGGACAAGAGATTTGTAAGACCAAGTGTTTCTCCTTGGGGTGCTCCGGTATTGTTGGTAAAGAAGAAGGATGGAAGTATGCGGTTATGCATTGATTATCGACAATTGAACAAGGTGACAATTAAGAACAAGTATCCGCTTCCAAGGATCGATGATTTGTTGGACCAATTGGTTGGTGCGCGTGTTTTTAGCAAGATTGATTTGAGATCGGGATATCACCAGATTCGTGTGAAAGAAGAGGATATTCAAAAGACGGCCTTTAGGACACGGTATGGCCATTACGAATATTCCGTGATGCCATTCGGGGTTTCTAATGCGCCGGGTGTGTTTATGGAATACATGAATCGTATTTTTCATGAACAGTTAGATCGTTTTGTGGTTGTGTTCATTGACGATATTTTGATTTACTCTAAGTCTCAAGAGGAGTATGAAGAGCATTTGAGGATTGTGTTACAAATTTTGAAAGAAAAACAATTGTATGCTAAGTTGTCGAAATGTGAGTTTTGGTTGTCGGAAGTAAGTTTTCTTGGACATGTTATTTCCGGTAGTGGTATTAGTGTTGATCCATCCAAGATTGATGCGGTGATGCAATGGGAGGCTCCTAGATCGGTTACGGAGATTCGAAGCTTTCTTGGCTTGGCGGGTTATTATCGGAGGTTTATTGAGGGATTTTCAAAGTTGGCACTTCCGTTAACGCAATTGACTTGTAAAGGGAAGGCTTTCATTTGGGATATTCATTGTGAAGAGAGTTTCAATGAGCTAAAACGAAGGTTGACAACGGCTCCGATCTTGATTTTGCCAAATCCTACGGAACCATTTGTTGTGTATTGTGATGCTTCCTTGGTTGGTTTAGGTGGTGTTTTGATGCAAGATGGAAAAGTTGTTGCTTATGCTTCAAGACAATTGAGAGTGCATGAAAAGAATTATCCTACACATGACTTGGAGTTAGCGGCCGTGGTGTTTGTTTTGAAAATTTAGAGGCACTATCTTTATGGTGCAAGATTTGAGGTTTTTAGTGATCACAAAAGCTTGAAATATTTATTTGATAAAAAAGAATTGAACATGAGACAAAGGAGGTGGTTAGAGCTTTTGAAGGATTATGATTTTGGTTTGAATTACCATTCGGGTAAGGCAAACGTGGTGGCCGATGCTTTGAGTCGAAAGTCGTTACATATGTCCTCATTGATGATGAGAGAATGGGAACTTTTGGAGAGTTTTAGAGACTTGAGTTTGGTTTGTGAAATGACGCCAAGAAGTGTGAGACTTGGTATGCTACATGTTACAAATGACTTTCTTCCAACCGTGTGTGAAAAGCAAAAGTTGGATTTGAAATTCGTTGATTTGATGATGAATGAGAATGAGGATTTCAAGGTTGATAATTTTGGAGTTTTGAGATTCCGTGGTCATATTTGTATTCCCGATGATGCGGAGTTGAAGAAGATGATATTGGAAGAGGGACACCGAAGTAACTTAAGTATTCATCCGGGAGCGAATAAAATGTATCAAGATTTGAAGAAAATCTTTTGGTGGTCCGGGTTAAAAAGAGATGTGGCTCAATTTGTGTATGCGTGCTTAACTTGTCAAAAGTCGAAGGTAGAACATCAAAAGCCTAGTGGGTTGATGCAACCGTTGGACATTCCGGAGTGGAAATGGGATAGTATATCGATGGATTTTGTCACGGGATTGCCGAATACGCAAAGAGGTCATAATGCTATTTGGGTAATTGTTGATAGGCTTACTAAATCTGCTCACTTCATTCCAATTGATATTAGTTATCCTTTGGAGAAGTTAGCCGAGATTTATATTCTTGCGGTTGTGAAGTTACATGGAGTTGCTAAGAGTATTGTATCGGATAGAGATCCTAGATTCACATCGAGGTTTTGGGTGAGTTTACAAAAGGCTTTGTGTTCTAAGCTAAGATTGAGTTCGACTTATCATCCGCAAACGGATGGTCAAACCGAGAGGACAATTCAATCGTTGGAGGATTTGTTGCGTGCTTGTGTGCTCGAGCAAGGTGGTGCTTGGGATAGTTATTTGGCATTGATTGAGTTCACCTACAATAATAGTTTTCATTCAAGTATAAGTATGGCGCCATTTGAGGCCTTGTATGGTCGGAGATGTCGAACGCCTTTGTGTTTGCATGAAATCGGTGAGAGGACGATAGTTGGACCGGAGATGGTACAACAAACGACGGAGAAAGTGAAGTTTATCCGTGAGAAGATGAAAGCTTCTCAAAGTAGACAAAAGAGTTGTCATGACAAGAGGAGAAAAGATCTTGAGTTTCAAGAAGGCGACCATGTGTTTTTGAGAGTTACGCCAGTTACGGGTGTGGGTCGTGCTTTAAAGTCGAAGAAGTTGACTTCTCGTTTTATTGGTACGTATCAGATTTCTGCACGAGTTGGTGTTGTGGCTTACCGTGTAGCGTTGCCTCCGAATCTTTCGAATTTGCATGATGTGTTCCACGTTTCGCAACTTCGGAAGTATGTTCCGGATCCGTCACATGTTATTCCTATAGACGAGGTTGAAGTGAGAGATAACCTTACGGTCGAAACTTTACCGATTAGGATTTTGGACCGTGAAGTTAAGAAGCTAAGAGGCAAAGATATTACACTTGTGAAGGTAGCGTGGGGAGGCACTGCGGAAGGCGATATGACTTGGGAACTAGAGAGTAGGATGCGAGAATCGTATCCGGAGTTGTTTGAATCAGGTAATATTTTCGAGGACGAAAATTTCTAAAGTGGGGGAGAGTTGTAACGCCCCGATTCCAATTATTCCCATTTTGTTGAGTCTTTTATTTAAATTGGGTGATAAATTATTTTATTTGTGGAATTGGTATGTTAATATGCTATGTTGATGTGTTATGATATTTGACCGTTTTGAGAGTTTTCGGGGAAATTAGAATGGAGGGTATTTTAGACATTTCTCAATTATTAGTAAGTTAGAAATTTAGTAAAAATTGTTGGAAAAATGATTAAGTGTAGAATTTTGTGAGAAAATGAATTAATTGTATTTGAGTGGAAAATAGAAAAGAAAGAAAAAGAGAATAGAAATAGAAATAGAAAGGAAAAAAAGAAGAAAAGAAATAGAAAGAAAGAAAGATAGAAAGAAAGAGGAGAGAAAGAAAGAGGAAGAAGAGAAAGAGAAGAAAAACTTGGGGAACTAGGAAATCATCAAGAACAATCAACTAGCAAGCTTGGAATCCGGGTAAGGGTGTAAAATTTTATTATCTTATCAATGTGTATCGTTATGTATGATTGTATTGTGTTTGTGGTGGATTTTTATGAGTTTTTGGTATAAACCCATATTTGGTTAAATTGCTTGGAAATCGATTAATTGTGGTTGAAATCATGTTGTTAGTGTCCATAATTGTTGGTATATGATAGATACTTGTCATTGGACATTGTGTTGGTAATTTTCTGGTGTGTAGGTAGAATTTGGGATGATTTTGGGTGTAACCCGTAGAGCAAAATTATGCAGAAAATTTTTCTGGTTTTTCCAGGTCATACGCGTATGGGGCATGTTCATACGCGTATGGACCTTGGCATTACGCGTACCATGGGTGAGCCATGGGGCAATACGCGTATGGGATGGTGTTTTGCTCGGCCATCTGCCCATTTGCGTATGATACGCGTAGCATTTCAGGGCAATACGCGTACGGGCTTGGGCATTACGCGTACGGACTTTTACACGTGAACTTTGGGAAAAATGAGCTTCTGCTCATACGCGTATGGCATGTGGTGGTACGCGTATGGACAGGAGAAGTGTAAAAATGTGATTTTTTCAAAATGTCGTTTCGGTTTCGTCCGTAACTTTTTGTCCGAGTTTTACATTCTTGGTATCATTGTGAAGCTATTGAGCTGTACTATATGATTATGATGACATGGAAATTGTTAGCCGATTAAATAAGATGAAAAAGTCGGGAATAGTGTTATTTAGTGACTTTTACCGTTTTGAATGTGCGTTACGATGTGAATCATACAATAGTGCATTGATGTGAATGTATATAGATTGTATGTGATTGTATGAGAAGAATGCATGAATATAATGTGAATATGTATGCATTTCAAGAATGTCTTGAGTCATTTGCATGTGAAGCATAATGATGTGCATTCTTGTGTTGAGGGATTCCAATCAGAATCCGCTATAACGTCGTGTGCCCGCTTGTGGGGTGTGAGCGATGGTTATAGACGATCGTGTGCCCGCTTGTGGGGTGTGAGAGATCGGGTTGTGTGCCCGCTTGTGGGGTGTGAGCGATCCATGAACACCGTGTGCCCACTTGTGGGGTGTGAGTGGTGGGTGAACATCGTAGGCCCGACGGGGAGTTACAGTGATGTAACGAGCGATGGTTCCAGCAGAGTTCCTGAGTGAACTTGAGATGATTGAGTCGGTACCGCATTGCATTTTCATAGAGTCGTGAGTCGGTCTCTATGATTTGCATTTATCATCTTTATAATGGTGCATCGATGAATAAACATATATGTGTATGTTTATGTGGAATGATAAGAATTGTGAAATTACACATGATGGATATGCTTGGTTGTGAATATATATATACATTGTGATGTATATGAGTGAGTTGTGATGAATTGTGGTGAGAATGTGGGATATGTGTATTTTTATGCTAGTATATATAACTTTATGCATTGTTATTATGATAATATTTCTCACCCTTCTGCTGTTTTATAATGCTCTATGAGGCATTGCAGAGTAGGTATGCTGGTGGTCTTTTTGTGGAACGTGTCTTCATTCTTTTGATCGGTCGGCTCTAATATGTAGCACCGGGTAGCTAGGATGATTATGATTCTTTTGTGATACATTTGTATATGTATCTGGTTGATGAATGTTCATGTAAACCTGAATGATGTTAGTGGAGAATACTTGATGATACATGTATTTATGTATGTATGTATATATGTTGTTGTTATTCAATGTTTAGATTTTCCGCTTTTATTCAAAATGTTGAGATGTGGGTGTAAGGACTAAGTTCCTCTATTGCAAGGTTACCCCACTGTTGCATATCAATTGTTGAGCAGGTGTTGTATGTTTTAATTTTAAAGTATAATGTGACATATCCCTTTTATACCGTGTTTATAATTATACTCTGACGAAATTTTTAATATGTGCCTAAATTATTATGTGATTTTTAACGGTTACACCCGACGCTCTGGGAATTTCTCCCGGCGATTCACACCAGACAGCCATGCCCAGCAGCGTGGCTTCATCATCAAAAACCCCCATTTCTCATTTTTCCCACCTTTGATCATTCCCAACCGCAAAACCAAGCATAGTTATGAATCATACACATATAGAGATCATTCTAAACACATCTTTATCGATTTTTAACCGTTAAAAACACCGATTCCACAAATCGACCTAAAACTCACATATAACTCAAAACTCTCCCAAACATAATTTTTCAACCACAACTGTCATACATAATCACACACGTGTATAGAATAATCGAGTTTCAAACCCTTACCCGATTAAATCAATTCCTAGAAGTTGTTTTGAAGATTTCCAAGCTTTTTCCTCTTTTTCTTCTCTTTTCTCTTCTTCCTCTTTCTTTCTCTTCTATTTCCCTTTTCTTTCTATTTTTCCTTTCTTTCCCTTTCTCTCCTATTTCTTCTTCTTATCTCTTTTTCTTTTCAATTAATTTTCATACTTTCTTTCTTCTCATTTTCTTTTTCTTATTTTCTACACAAATTCAATTAACTCATTCTCTCACATAATTCTTCACTTAATCACTTTTCTACCAATTTTACTAAATTTCTAACTTACCATTAATTGAGAAATATCCAAAATACCCTCCATTCTAATTTCCCCGAAAACTCTCAAAAACGGTAACATGTCAACCAATTTCACAAATAAAATAATTTATCACACAATTAAAATAAAAGACTCAACAAAATGGGAATAATCAAAATCGGGGCGTTACAACTCTCCCCCACTTTAGAAATTTTCGTCCTCGAAAATATTACCTGATTCAAACAACTCCGGATACGACTCCCGCATCCTACTCTCTAGTTCCCAAGTCATATTGCCTTCCGCAGCGCCTCCCCACGCTACCTTCACAAGCGCAATATCCTTGCCTCTTAGCTTCTTAACTTCACGGTCCAAAATCCTAATCGGTAAAGCTTCAACCGTAAGGTTATCTCTCACTTCAACCTCGTCCATAGGTATAACATGTGACGGATCCGGAACATACTTCCGAAGTTGCGAAACATGGAATACATCATGCAAATTCGAAAGATTCGGAGGCAATGCCACACGGTAAGCCACAGCACCAACTCGTGCAGAAATCTGATACGGACCAATAAAACGAGAAGTCAACTTTTTCGACTTCAAAGCCTGACCCACACCCGTAACCGGCGTAACTCTCAAAAACACATGGTCGCCTTCTTGAAACTCAAGATATTTCCTTCTCTTGTCATGATAGCTCTTTTGTCTACTATGAGAAGCTTTCATCTTCTCACGATTAAACCTTACTTTCTCCGTCGTTTGTTGTACCATCTCCGGTCCAACTATCGTCCTCTCACCGATTTCGTGCCAACACAAAGGAGTTCGACATCTCCGACCATACAAAGCCTCAAATGGTGCCATACTTATACTGGAATAAAAACTGTTATTGTAGGTGAACTCAATCAACGCCAAATAACTATCCCAAGCACCACCTTGCTCAAGCACACAAGCACGCAATAAATCCTCCAACGATTGATAAGCCGAACTCAATCTTAGCTTAGAACCCAAAGCCTTTTGTAAACTATCCCAAAACCTCGATGTGAATCTAGGATCTCTATCCGATACAATACTCTTAGGAACTCCATGTAACTTCACAACCGCAAGAATGTAAATCTCGGCTAACTTCTCCAAAGGATAACTAATATCAATTGGAATGAAGTGAGCAGATTTACTAAGCCTATCAACAATTACCCAAATAGCATTATGACCATTTTGCTTGTTTGGCAATCCCGTAACAAAATCCATCGATATACTATCCCATTTCCACTCCGGAATGTCCAACGGTTGCATCAATCCACTAGGCTTTTGATGTTCCACCTTAGACTTTTGACAAGTTAAGCATGCATACACAAATTAAGCCACATCCCTCTTTAATCCGGACCACCAAAAGGTTTTCTTCAAATCCTGATACATTTTATTCGCTCCCGGATGAATACTTAAGTTACTTCGGTGTCCTTCTTCCAATATCATCTTTTTCAACTCCGCATCATCGGGAATACAAATACGACCACGGAATCTCAAAACTCCAAAATTATCAACCTTGAAATCCTCATTCTCATTCATTATCAAATCAACAAACTTCAAATCCAACTTTTTCTTTTCACATACGGTTGCAAGAAAATCATTTGTAACATGTAGCATACCAAGTCTCACACTTCTCGGCGTCATTTCACAAACCAAACTCAAGTCTCTAAAATTCTCCAAAAGTTCCCATTCTCTCATCATCAATGCGGACATATGCATCGACTTCCGACTCAAACCATCGACCACCACGTTTGCCTTACCCGGATGGTAATTCAAACCAAAATCATAATCCTTCAAAAGCTCTAACCACCTTCTTTGTCTCATGTTCAATTCTTTTTTATCAAATAAATATTTCAAGCTCTTGTGATCACTAAAAACTTCAAATCTCGCACCATAAAGATAGTGCCTCCAAATTTTCAAAACAAACACCACGGCCGCTAACTCCAAGTCATGTGTAGGATAATTCTTTTCATGCACTCCCAATTGTCTTGAAGCATACGCCACAACTTTTCCATCTTGCATCAAAGCACCACCTAAACCAACCAATGAAGCATCACAATACACAACAAATGGTTCTGTCGGATTTGGCAAAATCAAGATCGGTGCCGTTGTCAACCTTCTTTTTAGCTCATTGAAACTCTCTTCACAATGAATATCCCAAATGAAAGCCTTTCCTTTACAAGTCAATTGCGTTAACGAAAGTGCCAACTTCGAAAATCCCTCAATAAACCTCCGATAATAACCCGCCAAGCCTAAAAAGCTTCGAATCTCCGTAACCGACTTAGGAGCCTCCCATTGCATCACCGCATCAATCTTGGATGGATCAACACTAATACCACTACCAGAAATAATATTGAAATTCTGGTATCAGGCGTGTGATGTTAAGGTGTGATGTCACAACAACACATGCACAATGGACAGCAATAACAGTAAAATAACACCAAGAATTATTGACCCAGTTCTGTTCCAACCAACCTACTATGGGGGCTACCAAGCCAGGGATGAAATTCACTACTTGTAGATATAATTTACAGACTCAACAACCTGTTGACAATCTCCTAAACTTATACTCTACTAATAACTTCCTACCTAAGAAACCCCTTAGGTATGAGAACACCACTCAATCCCTTACAAACTCTCAAAGAAACCACTTTGAGTACCCTTGATCTTACTTCACAGCTTCGATCAAGCAACCACTCTCTATTGCTTCACAGCTTCTAGAGAGGACAGAATATGGCACAGCAGTTCACCCTAGAATTCTGGTTATACAACTCGTACAAAATACTCAAGACACTCAGCCTTTGCTCTTTATCTTCTCTCTGTATTTCTGTCTCCTTTCTGTACCTTTTCCTTTGGTCTTGTGCGCTTTATATAGCATCCTGAATTGGGCTTGGACTTGTCACAATATTTGATCAGATTTGTTAATTAAAACTGAATCTGCAAAACAGATTTTATCCCCAAAATCTTTTTAAATCTTCAACCTTTTAATTCTCAACAGACCTGCAATCAAATCTCCCATGTAACAGAAAATATCTATCCCAAGATATTCTCATCCAATGAGTCAACCACTCTCCACAATTCCAGCTAACACACGTACCCTAATAACATCACAACCTGGTGTTATCAGTTCTGCAGATCTAATGTCACAACATCAGACATGTGACATCAGACATCCAGCTTCAGTAATTACAAACTTAACACAGCCCAGTGTTAAGCACAATGTTGTGACATCAAGCCCATGACATCAAACATTGTTAACCTTCAAAACTTAGTACAGTCCAGTACTAAGACTCAATGTTGCAACATCAACACCATGACCTCAACATTGAACACCTAGTTGTTTTACCAAAATTCCAGCCAATCCAGGAACTTACAATCTCCCCCTTTGGCTAATTTTTGCTAAAACACCCTCTGAACCCTCAGAGTCTTCAGCAGCGGAAAATATTCAGTAAATTGAAATCTTCATCAGCAGCAGTTTGACAATCTTCATAGTCTTCATCACTTGATCTGCTGCAGCACCATCTTCATTCTTGACAATAGCCAATTGGTGCTCCCCCTCAAAAATATGAACCAACATCACAGCTGTTCAGAAGCTCACAATGTTCATCACTTCTCCCCCTTGATGTCTGCTTGGCTGCACTCTTCAAAACTCTTCAATTGCTATGATATCTTCACTGGCTCAGTCAACACTCCCCCTTAATATCTGCATCACATCTTTTCAACTAAACACCTTTTAGCAGCATCAATTTATCTCCCCCTTCATATCTGCATCACATCTTTTCAACTAAACACCTTTTAGCAGCATCAATTTATCTCCCCCTTCTTATCCGCATCACATTAGCAGCATATGGCACTAATACTCCTTGACTCTCTTGGCTACCATCTCCCCCTTTTTAGCCACAATTAGGCAAGCATCAGCCAGAAACCCTACTAACTACAGTTAGTACTAATCTAGCTCTCATTGTTAGTCTCACAGTCAGCAAAAAGACATAATAAATCATAGAACAAAGACAACAAAAAGGGTGCATAAAAAGCACAATATTCAAATTACATAACCAAGCACATTAAGTGTTGAAACAACAAAAAAAACTAACACTACTAGGTGCAAAAGCAACTAAGCTAGTCTTCATTTGAACTAGATTCAGCTCCAGGATTCTCTTCCTCTTCTTCTGAACTATCGGCACTAGCATTTTCACACTCATCACTCTTATCAACTTCAACTTCCTCAGAGCCATCAACATCATCACCACTGTCCAGTTCTAACTGCTGGATCAGCTTTTCAAGTTTCTCTTTTCTACCCAGACTGGTACTGATGACTGCATCAAGGTCTTTGCACATGGTCTTTAATTCTTCGATCAGTTCAGCCTTCGTAGTCTTCTTCTTGACTTCAGTAGTTGATGTTAGAACAATGTCTGGAACATGATGTCCAGAAAACAGTTTAGGGTGAAGGGACAAGGCTGTCATCCTCTGGCAAGCTATGTCTGAGCTTGTTAAAGTCTCAGGTTGCTGATCTAAAATGATTCTACACACCAAAGAGGGGAATACTATAGGTAATTTGACAGCATTGGTTTCAACATGTTTTACCACTTGGTTAAAGATGTAGCTTCCAAAGTCGAATTTCACTTTCTTTCCAACTGCATAGATAAACTTTCCAAGACCAACCGCAATTGTTGTTTTATAGTTGGTTGGCACCCAGTTAGCTGCACCAATCCTGTGAAGAATGGCATACTTGATGTTGAGCTTGCTAGTTTTCAGCTTCCCTTTCAATGGCCAAACCTTCACTTGCCCCGCCGTAATCTCCTTGCAGATATCGTTATCAGTAGACTCAAGAACACTGCATTCTTCATCATCTCTACCTAGGTATCTGTTGATGATACTAGGAGAGAAACTAATACCCTTCCCTCTAACAAAGACTTTCATGAAGTTTGTGCTTCTCTTATCAGTAATGTTGACAGGGATGTTTACAATAAACTCTTTGACAAGCCCTTCGTAACATTTAGGAAGCTGTGTCACAGTCTTCTTTAGCCCAGCAGTATTAATTAATTCCATAATTTCCTCCATACCCAAGGCTTCCTTACCTAGTTCCCTTTCCAGGGCTAGTCTTCTCTGACACACGAACTTCCACATAGATGCACTACTGGCATAGTGGAAGGAAATGTTATCAATTAGAACTTCAGGCACCTTATCAGATATCCTCTTTAGAATAGTTTTTCTGACAGGCGCAATGTCCTGAACATCATCTTCGACATCATAATCTGACTCAGAATGCTCCACAGCCTTCCTCTTCCTTGGATTTATTTCCACTTTACTCCAAGATTTTGCTGGTCCAACAATAATGTTCTTCTTCTTATCAACAGATGACTTTTTAGGAGAGGGTTCAACATTCTTTCCCTTCCTAGTTTTCAACCTCCTAGCAATGCTTGGAACAGCCCTAGCTATCACCTCATCATCTGATAAATCAACTACGTTGATTGCATCAGCATTATTTTTACCACCAGAAGCAGGGTCAGGTGATGTTCTAACATTTTCTTCACCATTTGTTTCCTCAGCCACGTCTCCTTTCAGATCAGTATCTTCAATACCTTCAGAATCTTTAATAACAGACATAGCAAGTCTATGAAGATTCGTTGCAGTACTTTGCATGTCCCTCTTTTCTCTTGTACACTGATCCGCAACCATTTGTCTCAGGGGTCTGGATATACCCTTAATAGGAAGCCCTTTCTCAAGGATCTTATCAACAATCTGCCCCATGCTCTTATCAACATCAACACTTTCCTCATTAGTTTGTGGACTTGGGTTGGTTGTTCTAGGTTTGTCTCCAAATAACACACTAGTAACAACTTTCATTGTTTCAGGATTCTTGAAAACAGTAGCAGGTCTCTTGGGAGTTAGTTTAGTGGGTCTTGTAGTACCTGATTCTGGGAGCATCATAGAGATAGGTTTTATATTCAAAGCTTCTTCTGGAAATCCCTCTTCTGAAGAAACCCTAGCCTTGTCTGGCGAAGAGCTTTGAGCGACAGATTTCTTTGATGGCGACGATGTCTGGTTTGACATGGTTCCCTTAAGGCAGTATGAGTTCAGATGATTCTTCTTGTTTAAGGAGACGAACAGACGGGAGATATGCTCTTTGATGAACCGTGATCTTGCTACAATAGAAAATAAGGGTCTGAGGTATGGCGCCAGATTTTGGGTATCCCTTAAAGACCAATTAATGAGTTCCTCCCCCCATAAAGACATTCCTTTTAAGCAATTCCCTTTTTCAAGTTTGAAAAGATTTACTTCAGAATTCATTACTTCCGATTGCCCTTTCAGAATCCTTTCATGCTTGATGTTACCATCTGAAGTTACAACATCAACCATAACATCACCATATGTGCTGACTTCATTTGGTATCCAATGATAACAATTATCCTTGGATCTAGCACCTCTCATAACAATCCGATTATGCTCATCAGTGACCACACACTCATGCTTAGTGTAGTTTACCTTGTAACCTTCATCACACAGCTGGCTTATGCTGATCAAATTTGCTCTTAAGCCACTGACACACAGAACATTGTCTAGTTCAGGAATACCATCACCTTTCACTTTCCGGACTCCTGCTACAACACCTTTTTCTCCATTGCCAAACATAACTTCATGAGAGGGACAAGGTCTAAATTTAGCAAACATGGATCTACATCCAGATATGTGTTTGGAACACCCACTGTCAAAATACCATGTTTCTTCTTTAACCTCTTTGTCAGCCATATGAGCCAATAAGCACTTTACCTTCTCCTTAGGTACCCATTGTTTAACAACTTTGGGCCTGTACTCTCTCCATCTGTTTTGAGACTGAGGGTATCCATGCAGCTTGTAGCAAGAGTACTGCATATGTACAAACCTTCCACAGTAAAAACATCTCACCCTTTCATCTCTGAATCTTCTGTTATGAAGAGATTGCTTAGGCTGCCATCCATAATGTGGTCTCCTCCTACCATTACTGGCCTGCCTTCTATTATGCTGGTATCTTCTTCCATAAGAAGGCTGAGAATGTTGTTTCCTGGATTGTCTCCCATGATGGTGGGGTTTTCTTCTTCCGTAGAAATAAGGCACAACATTGTTGTATCCAAGACCATGACCATACCAGTTGTCCTGATGTTGAGACACCTGATGTGACATGTCCTGTTTGAACCTTGCAGCTTGCATGCTCTTGTGGTATTGTGGGGGCATATACTGACTAGCTCCTTGTGGCTGCTTTCTCTTCTGATAAGGACCAGTCTTCTTCTCAATCCTCTGTGGTTGTGAAACATCAGCTTTCTTAGGGTTAGGATCCTGCATCTTCGGCTGATGTTGAGATAAAAGTTGTGACACTTCCTTCTTTGAACCTGAAGTGCTTTCTTCTGAAGTTCCCTTATCCTCAGCCACATAACCTATCCCAGCTTTGTCTCCAGCAGCTCTTTCTGACTGAAGGATCTTGTCAAGTGTGTCTGTACCACAACTCAGCATCTTAACCGACTTGGTCATTTGATCAAGGTGAGCTCTAACTAACACCACTTCATTTTCCAGATCAGTCTTTTCATTCTCTAGCTGAGCAAATGACTGCTTGTGGCACTTGTTTTCTTGATAAATCTCAGCACTTTTTAAGCACAACTCTTGATAGGTAGATGCTAACTCCTCATAAGTTACTTCTCCATCACTAGAATCATCATCAGAAACCACAGCTCCTGTTAAAGCTCTCACATGCTTTGCTGTCTCACTTTCACTTTCACTATCAGAGTCAGACCAGGAAACTGTCATACCCTTCTTCTGCTTTTTCAAGAAGGTGGGACATTCTTTCTTGACATGTCCATACCCTTCACACTCAAAGCACTGAACTCCTTTATCTTGGGTAGTTTTCTCTTCATCCTTCTTGCTGGTGTCAGAAGTCATGTTCTTGACATTAGGCCTGGAGTTATTCATTCACTTAAATACTTTGGTGAACTGTCTTCCCAACATCACTATGGCCTGAGATAGATCCTCCTGCGATTCAGAACTCTTTTTTTCTTCTGCATCATTTGAAACCAAGGCTATACTCTTTGGTTTCTTTTCTGGCTCTTCCTCATTCAACCCCAGCTCAAACGTTTGAAGAGATCCAATGAGCTCATCTACCCTCATCTTGCTGATGTCTTGTGATTCTTCAATGGCAGTAACCTTCATCTTATACTTCTTAGGTAGGGACCTAAGGATCTTCCTTACAAGCTTTTCATCTGACATTTTCTCACCAAGAGCACTGGAAGCATTAGCCATCTCCAAAACATTCATGTGGAAGTCATGAATAGTCTCATCATCCTTCATCTTCAGGCTTTCAAATTTTGATGTTAAAATCTGAAGTCTTGACATCTTGACTCTAGATGTTCCTTCATGTGTAGCCTGCAAAATATCCCACGCTTCCTTAGCAACTTCACAGGTATTGATTAACCTGAAGATATTCTTATCCACTCCATTGAAGATGGCATTTAGAGCTTTGGAATTTCTAAGGGCAAGCTCATCTTCTTCCTTGGTCCATTCTTCTTCAGGCTTCGGCTTTGAGGTGCCTTCTTTATCTTTGCCAGCATCATCTTTTTCACACATGACAGGTGCTTTCCACTCCTTAATAACAGCCTTCCAAGCCCTGCTGTCCAAGGATTTTAAGAAGGTGTTCATCCTTGGCTTCCAATAATCATAATTGGATCCATCCAAAATAGGGGGTCTGTTGACGAATCCTCCAACTTCTTTGTCCATCTTTACACCAGAAAGTAACTTCCCTAGATCTCACCCAGAGACAGACAGGATGCCTGCTCTGATACCAATTGAAATTCTGGTATCAGACGTGTGATGTTAAGGTGCGATGTCACAACAACACACTCTGCACAATGGACAGCAATAACAGTAAAATAACACCAAGAATTGTTGACCCAGTTCGGTTCCAACCAACCTACTCTGGGGGCTACCAAGCCAGGGATGAAATTCACTACTTGTAGATATAATTTACAGACTCAACAACCCGTTGACAATCTCCTAAACTTATACTCTACTAATGACTTCCTACCTAAGAAACAACTTAGGTATGAGAACACCACTCAATCCCTTACAAACTCTCAAAGAAACCACTTTGAGTACCCTTGATCTTACTTCACAGCTTCGATCAAGCAACCACTCTCTATTGCTTCACAACTTCTAGAGAGGACAGAATACGACACAGCAATTCACCCTAGAATTCTGGTTATACAACTCGTACAAAATACTCAAGACACTCAGCCTTTGCTCTTTATCTTCTCTCTATATTTCTGTCTCCTTTCTGTGCCTTTTCCTTTGGTCTTGTGCGCTTTATATAGCATCCTGAATTGGGCTTGGACTTGTCACAATATTTGATCAGATTTGTTAATTAAAACTGAATCTTCAAAACAGATTTTATCCCCAAAATCTTTTTAAATCTTCAACCTTTTAATTCTCCAACAGACCTGCAATCAAATCTCCCATGTAACAGAAAATATCTATCCCAAGATATTCTCATCCAATGAGTCAACCACTCTCCACAACTCCAGCTAACATGCGTACCCTAATAACATCACAACCTGATGTTATCAGTTCTGCAGATCTAATGTCACAACATCAGACATGTGACATCAGACATCCAGCTTCAGCAATTAGAAACTTAACACAGCCCAGTGTTAAGCACAATGTTGTGACATCAAGCCCATGATATCAAACATTGTTAACCTTCACAACTTAGTACAGTCCAGTACTAAGACTCAATGTTGCAACATCAACACCATGACCTCAACATTGACACCTAGTTGTTTTACCAAAATTCTAGCCAATCCAGGAACTTACAAATATGTCCAAGAAAACTTACTTCCGACAACCAAAATTCACATTTCGACAACTTAGCATACAATCGTTTTTCTTTCAAAATTTGTAACACAATCCCCAAATGCTCTTCATGCTCCTCTTGAGACTTAGAATAAATCAAAATATCGTCGATGAACACAACCACAAAACAATCTAACTGTTCATGAAAAATACGATTCATGTATTCCATAAACACACCCGGCGCATTAGAAACCCCGAATGGCAGCACTGAATATTCGTAATGGCCATACCGTGTCCTAAAGGTCGTCTTTTGAATATCCTCTTCTTTCACACGAATTTGCTGATATCCCGATCTCAAATCAATCTTGCTAAAAACACACGCACCAACCAATTGGTCCATCAAATCATCGATCCTTGGAAGCGGATACTTGTTCTTAATTGTCACCTTGTTCAATTGTCGATAATCAATGCATAACCGCATACTCCCATCCTTCTTCTTTACCAACAATACCGGAGCACCCCAAGGAGAAACACTTGGTCTTACAAATCTCTTGTCCAACAAGTCATTCAATTGCTTCTTCAATTCTACCAACTCTGATGCCGACATACGATACGGTGCCATCGAAACCAGTCTAGTACCCGAAACTAGATCAATAGAAAACTCAACTTCTCTTTCCGGCGGTACATCCGTAATATCCTCCGGAAACACTTCTGGAAAATCACACACCACTGGGAACACATCGAGCTCAACTTTACTCTCCACCGACAATGATGCAAACAAACCGAACAATTGAGCTTCGTCCGCTAGAAGTTTCTTCAACTCTTTAGTGGATAGGAAACTCTCACCTTCACCATCTTCCAAAGAAGGAAACCTCACTAACTTGTGATAGCAATCTATATGAACTCGATTAAATTGCAACCAGTTCATACCCAAGATTACGTCCAAACCTCCCAACGGCAAACACACTAAACCATCTCGAAGATTCTACAACATTCCGTCAAATCCGTAAACCTTCTTATCCTTTGATATCCCACAGCTTGTTTAATCTCGGGACGCAAACCATTCTCATACTTAGTACACTTTGAGAACTCAGCAGTAATCGCAGCATAGTGAGGATGGAATTGAACCAACTCCACAAACTTAGCAGTATAGTCCACCACGGACATGCTACCTTGTTTCAGTTCAAGGAACTCCATCTCCTTCTTCCCTTTCACACTTTCAGGGTAATACTTTCTCAAGAACTCGGTACGAAATAAATCCCAAGTTATCTCTTCATCATCCACCTCAAGAACTTGACGCATACCGACCCACCAATCGTCGGCTTCTTCCTTCAGCATGTGAGACCCATGCCTCACCTTATTCTCCTCCACATAGCCCATAACTCTGAAGATCCTTTCAATCTCTTTAAACCAACTTTGAGCACCATCGGGATCAAATCTTCCTTTGAAGACCGGTGGTTGATTCTTCCTGAACTCGTCATTAGCATTCACGTTCAGTGCACCTTGCACCGCCCTAGCCATTGCTTCCAAAGCAGCAGCCATCGCATTGTCGTTTCTACCAGCCATATTCTGATCATTCCCAAAATGACAACAAGGTTTAACAATAGTTCAACCATCAAAACAACAAGACAGACACAACTGACTCAACACTGGCTCTGATACCACTTAATGTCACACCCCCTTTCTATACCCCCAAATAATCACATAATCATTTAGGCGCATATTAAAAATTTCGTCAGATTATAATTATAAACATAGTATAAAAGAGGTTTGTCACATTATACATAAAATTAAAACATTCAACACCTGCTCAACAATTGATATGCAACAGTGGGGTAACTTTGCAACAGAGGAACTTAGTCCTTACACCCACATCTCAATATCTAGAATAAAAGCGGAAAAATCTAAACATTGAATAACATCAAACATATATACATATATGGATATATCATCAAGTATTATCCACCAATATAATACATGTTTATATAAACATTCATCAACAAGATACATGTACAAATGTATCACAAAAGAATCATAATCATCCTAGCTACCCGGTGCTACATATCAGAGCCGACCGACCAAAAGAATGAAGACTCGCTTCACAAAAAGACCACCAGCATACCTACTCTGCAATGCCTCACAGAGCATCATAAAACAGCAGAAGGGTGAGAAACACAATTATAATATAAATGCATATAATTATATATCTTAGCATAAAAATACACATATTCTACATTCTCACCACAATTCATCACATACCCACTCATATACATCACAATGTATATATATACAGAACCAAGCATATTCATCATGCATACTTTCACAATTCTCATCATTTCACATAAACATACATATTCATGTTTATTCATCAATTCTCAATTGTAAAGATGATAAATGCAAATCATAGAGACCGACTCACGACTCTATGCAAATGCAATGTGGTACCGACTCAATAATCTCAAGTTCACTCAGGAACTTATTGGAACCATCGCTCGTTACCAATGTAACTCCCCGTCGGGCCTACGATGTTCACCCATTGCTCACACCTCACATAGGCACACAATGTTTATGGATTGCTCACACCTCACGTAGGCACACAATCCGATTGCTCACACCTCACCTAGGCACACAATCGTTTGTAATCATCGCTCACACCTCACTTAGGCACACGACGTTACAACGGATTCTCATTAGAATCACACAACACAAGAATGTACATCATTATGCTTTACATACAAATGACTCACGACATTCTTGAAATGCATACATATTCACAATATATCCATGCATTCATCTCATACAATCACATACAATCTATATACATTCACATCAATGCACTATTGTATGATTCACATCCAAAACACATATTCAAAACGGTAAAAGTCGTTAAATAACACTATTCCCGATTTTTCGACTTATTTAATCGGCCAACAATCTCAAAACTATCATCACAAGCAAGAACATTTTATAAGCTTTCCAACGATATAAATAACGCTTAAATCGGAATTCCGGTTCGAGAGTTATGAATTTTACAAGAAAAGAAAATTACTTAAAAGAAAACAAAAGCGCCCGGCGACGGGAACATTTCGCCCGGCGAAACGTCAATTTCGCCTTCACTTCTCCCGGCGAAGTAGGGGCGAAGGAAACCCCCAAAAATGTGAACAAGCCAGCAGCGTGACACCCTCTCGCCTCTCAATTTCGCCCGGCGACGCAGGGGCCAAAATCACGCTTCGCCCGGCGCTCTGGGCATTTCGTGTAACGCCCCGATTCCAATTATTCCCATTTTATTGAGTCTTTTATTTAAACTGAGTGATAAATTATTTTATTTGTGAAATTGGTGTGTTAATATGCTATGTTGATGTGTTATGTTATTTTACCGTTTTTGAGAGTTTTCGGGGAAAATTAGAATGAAGGGTATTTTAGACATTTCTCAATTAATGGTAAGTTCGAAATTTAGTAAAAATTGTTAGAAAAGTGATTAAGTGTAAAATTGTGTGAGAAAATGAATTAATTGAATTTGTGTAAAAAGAAAATAGAAAAGAAAGAAAAATGAGATAAGAAAAGAAATAGGAGAGAAAGAGAAAGAAAAAGAAAGATAGAAAGAAAGAGGAGAGAAAGATAGAGGAAGAGGAGAAAAGAGAAGGAAAAGAGGAAAAACTAGGAAAATCAAGAAATCAACTTCTAGGAATCGATTTAATCGGGTAAGGGTGTGAAATCTTATTATCTCATCAATGTATATCATTATGTATGATTATGTATGTGTGTAGTGGATTGTTTGTTGTGTTTTCATAGTTTTCTATTCTAGGTCGATGTTGAGAAATCGATGTTTTCGCGGTTGGAAATCGACGTAAACGTGGTAGAATGTTTGTTGCCATGATTAGAATAGGTTCTGGTTGATGTATGTTGTTTTGAAAATGTTCTGGGGTGAAAAATAGGGATTTTGGGTTTTCAATAGCGCTGAAAGATTCTGAGATTTCGCAGGTTCGCCTAGCGAACCATTCAGCGAAGGGTAGCGAAGGTTCGCTGCGGGTATTCGCCTAGCGAAGGTTCGCTAGAGGTTAGCCTAGCGAAGTTTGGGTGTTTTTGATGTTGGTGGTTGCTGCCTTGGTTCGCCAAGGGGTTCGCCTAGCGAACTTTGTGTCTGTTTTTAGCTAGTAGTTGGTTCGCTGGAACATTCGCCTAGCGAAGGTGCTAGCGAATGCTCGCGAGAGGGCTCGCCCAGTGAACAGTGATGTTTGTGTAATTTTGTTTTCTGTATAACTTTTGATCTGTGGTTCGGTTTGAGGCGTGGTTTGATGCATTAGAAAGATTATGGAATGTTCTTTATTATTATGATGAATTGGAAATTTTTAGTCGAATAATAAGTCGGAAAAGTCAGGAATAGTGTTATTTAGCGACTTTTACCGTTTTGAATGTGCGTTTGGATGTGAATCATACAATAGTGCATTGATGTGAATGTATATAAATTGTATGTGATTGTATGAGATGAATGCATGAATATATTGTGAATATGTATGCATTTCAAGAATGTCTTGAGTCATTTGCATGTGTAGCATAATGATGTGCATTCTTGTGTTGAGGGATTCTAATGAGAATCCGCTATAACGTCGTGTGCCCGCTTGTGGGGTGTGAGCGATGATTATAGACGATCGTGCGCCCGCTTGTGGGGTGTGAGCGATCGGGTCGTGTGCCCGCTTGTGGGGTGTGAGCGATCCATAAACACCGTGTGCCCGCTTGTGGGGTGTGAGCGGTGGGTGAACATCGTAGGCCCGACGGGGAGTTACAGTGATGTAACGAGCGATGGTTCCAGCAGAGTTCCTGAGTGAACTTGAGATGATTGAGTCGGTACCGCATTGCATTTGCATAGAGTCGTGAGTCGGTCTCTATGATTTACATTTATCATCTTTATAATGGTGCATTGATGAATGAACATAAATGTGTATGTTTATGTGGAATGATGAGAATTGTGAAAGTATTCATGATGTGTATGCTTGGCTATATATATATATATATATATATATATATATATATATATATATATATATATACATTGTGATGTATATGAGTGAGTGGTGATGATTTGTGGTGAGAATGTGGAATATGTGTATTTTTATGCTAAGATATATAATTATATACATTGTTATTATGATAATATTTCTCACCCTTCTGCTGTTTTATAATGCTCTATGAGGCATTGCAGAGTAGGTATGCTGGTAGTCATTTTGTGAAGCGTGTCTTCATTCTTTTGGTTGGTCGGCTCTGATATGTAGCACCGGGTAGCTAAGAGGGCTATGATTCTTTTGTGATACATTTGTATATGTATCTTGTTGATGAATGTTTATGTAAACATGTATTATGTTGGTGGATAATACTTGAGGATACATGAATATATGTATATATGTTGTTGTTATTCAATGTTTAGATTCCGCTTTTATTCTAAATATTGAGATGTGGGTGTAAGGACTAAGTTCCTCTGTTGCAAAGTTACCCCACCGTTGCATATCAATTGTTCAGCAGGTGTTGAATGTTTTAATTTCATGTATGATGTGACATACCTCTTTTATACTATGTTTATAATTATACTCTGACGAAATTTTTAATATGTGCCTAAATGATTATTTGAGGGTATAGAAAGGGGGTGTTACATTAAGTGGTATCAGAGCCAGAGTTGAGTCAGTTGTGTCTGTCTTGTTGTTATGTTGGTTGAACTGTTGTTTAAATTTGTTGTCATTTTTGGGAATGATCAGAATATGGCTGGTAGGAACGACAATGCGATGACTGCTGCTTTGGAAGCAATGGCTAGGGTGGTGCAAGGTGCGCCGAACGTGAATGCTAATGACGAGTTCAGGAAGAATCAACCACTGGTCTTCAAAGGAAGATTTGATCCCGATGGTGCTCGACTTTGGTTGAAAGAGATTGAAAGGATCTTCAGAGTTATGGACTGTGCGGAGGAGAATAAGGTGAGGCTTGGGTCTCACATGCTGAAGGAAGAAGCCGACGATTGGTGGGGCGGTATGCGTCAAGTTCTTGAGGTGGATGACGAAGAGATAACTTGAGATTTATTTCGTACTGAGTTCTTGAGGAAGTATTACCCTGAAAGTGTGAAAGGGAAGAAGGAGATGGAGTTCCTTGAACTGAAACAAGGTAGTATGTCTATGGTGGACTATACTGCTAAGTTTGTGGAGTTGGTTCAATTCCATCCTCACAATGCTGCGATTACTGCTGAGTTCTCAAAGTATATTAAGTATGAGAATGGTTTGCGTCCTGAGATTAAACAAGCTGTGGGATATCAAAGGATAAGAAGGTTTTCGGATTTGACAGAATGTTGTAGAATCTTCGAGGAAGATAGCAAGGCTCGTTCTACACATTACAAAAGTTTGAATGAGAGGAAGGGAAAACAACAAGCTAGAAGTGGACCTTATGTGACACCCGCTGATAAGCGAAAGCATAGGGGAAACTTCGAGAAGAGATCTGGAGGAGGAGGTTCTGGTCCCATTAAGTGTTACAAGTGTGGTGAAATGGGTCATAAATCATTTGAGTGTGGGAAGACAGTGGCGAAATGTTCTAACTGTGGAGGCCTTGGGCATGCTACTACCGATTGTAGAAGAAATGTGGTGAAGTTCTATAACTGTGGGGAATTTGGTCACATTAGCCCAAAGTGTCCGAATCCGAAGAAAGCTCCATCCGGTGGGAAGGTATTTTCTCTGGCAGGAACTCAGACTTCAAGTGCAGATCGTCTGATTAAAGGTACTTGCTTTATTAATAGTACACCTTTAGTCGCTATTTTTGATACTGGAGTGACTCATTCGTTTATTTCGTCTGAGTGCGCGAAGCGTTTGAATCTTGTGTTGTCTCTGATAGATGATAAGATGGTTATTGATACTCCAGTAATGGGGTCAGTAACTACTTCTTTGGTTTGTTTGAGTTGTCCTTTGACCATTTATGGTAAAGACTTTGAGATGGATTTGGTGTGTTTACCGTTGGAAGGGTTGGACGTGGTCTTGGGTATGAATTGGTTGCAATTTAATAGGGTTCATATTGATTGTTATCATAAGTTGGTAAGGTTTCCTTCTTTGGAAGAGGACGAAGACTCGAGTTTCTTGTCTACTAAAGAGTTGAAGAGGCTTTTGACGGACAAAGCTCAGTTGTTCAGGTTGTTTGCATCTTTAACTGTGGATAGTCAGGTGTCACTTGATGTGTTTCCTGTTGTGTGTGATTTTCCTGAAGTGTTTCCTGAGGATATTACAGAGGTACCGCCGGAAAGAGAAGTTGAGTTTTCTATTGATCTAGTTCCGGGTACTAGACCGATTTCGATGGCACCGTATCGTATGTCGGCATCGGAGTTGGTAGAATTGAAGAAGCAATTGAATGACTTGTTGGACAAGAGATTTGTAATACCAAGTGTTTCTCCTTGGGGTGCTCCAGTATTGTTGGTTAAAAAGAAGGATGGGAGTATGCGGTTATGCATTGATTATCGACAATTGAACAAGGTGACAATTAAGAACAAGTATCCGCTTCCAAGAATCAATGATTTGTTGGACCAATTGGTTGGTGCGCGTGTTTTTAGCAAGATTGATTTGAGATCGGGATATCACCAGATTCGTGTGAAAGAAGAGGATATTCAAAAGACGGACTTTAGGACACGGTATGGCCATTACGAATATTTCGTGATGCCATTCGGGGTTTCTAATGCGCCGGGTGTGTTTATGGAATACATGAATCGTATTTTTCGTGAGCAGTTAGATCGTTTTGTGGTTGTGTTCATCGACGATATTTTGATTTACTCTAGGTCTCAAGAAGAGCATGAAGAGCATTTGAGGATTGTGTTACGAATTTTGAAAGAGAAACAATTGTATGCTAAGTTGTCGAAATGTGAGTTTTGGTTGTCGGAAGTAAGTTTTCTTGGACATGTTATTTCCGGTAGTGGTATTAGTGTTGATCCATCCAAGATTGATGCGGTGACGCAATGGGAAGCTCCTAGATCGGTTACGGAAATTCGAAGCTTTTTAGGCTTGGCGGGTTACTATCGGAGGTTTATTGAAGGATTTTCGAAGTTGGCACTTCCGTTAACGCAATTGACTTGTAAAGGAAAGGATTTCATTTGGGATATTCATTGTGAAGAGAGTTTCAATGAGCTAAAAAGAAGGTTGACAACGACTCCGATCTTGATTTTGCCAAATCCTACGGAACCATTTGTGTGTATTGTGATGCTTCATTGGTTGGTTTAGGTGGTGTTTTGATGCAAGATGGAAAAGTTGTGGCTTATGCTTCAAGACAATTGAGAGTGCATGAAAAGAATTATCCTACACATGACTTGGAGCTAGCGGCCGTGGTGTTTGTTTTAAAAATTTGGAGGCATTATCTTTATGGTGCAAGATTTGAAGTTTTTAGTGATCACAAGAGCTTGAAATATTTATTTGATCAAAAGGAATTGAACATGAGACAAAGGAGGTGGTTAGAGCCTTTAAAGGATTATGATTTTGGTTTGAATTACCATCCGGGTAAGGCAAACGTGGTGGTCGATGCTTTGAGCCGGAAGTCGTTACATATGTCCGCATTAATTATGAGAGAATGGGAACTTTTGGAGAATTTTAGAGACTTGAGTTTGGTTTGAGAAATGACGCCGAGAAGTGTGAGACTTGGTATGCTACATGTTACGAATGACTTTCTTGCAACCGTATGTGAAAGGCAAAAGTTGGATTTGAAATTCGTTGATTTGATGATGAATGATAATGAGGATTTCAAGGTTGATAATTTTGGAGTTTTGAGATTCCGTGGTCGTATTTGTATTTCCGATGATGCGGAGTTAAAAAAGATGATATTGGAAGAAGGACACCGAAGTAACTTAAGTATTCATCCGGGAGCGAATAAAATGTATCAAGATTTGAAGAAAATATTTTGGTGGTCCGGGTTAAAGAGAGATATGGCTCAATTTGTGTATGCATGCTTAACTTGTCAAAAGTCTAAGGTGGAACATCAAAAGCCTAGTGGATTGATGCAACCGTTGGACATTCCGGAGTGGAAATGGGATAGTATATCGATGGATTTTGTTACGGGATTGCCGAATACGCAAAGATGTCATAATGCCATTTGGGTAATCGTTGATAGGCTTACTAAATCTGCTCACTTCCTTCCAATTGATATTAGTTATCCTTTGGAGAGGTTAGCCGAGATTTATATTCTTGCGGTTGTGAAGTTACATGGAGTTGCTAAGAGTATTGTATCGGATAGATATCCTAGATTCACATCGATGTTTTGGGAGAGTTTACAAAAGGCTTTGGGTTCTAAACTAAGATTGAGTTCGGCTTATCATCCGCAAACGGATGGTCAAACCGAGAAGACAATTCAATCGTTGGAGGATTTGTTGCGTGCTTGTGTGCTCGAGCAAGGTGGTGCTTGGGATAGTTATTTGGCGTTGATTGAGTTCACCTACAATAACAGTTTTCATTCAAGTATAAGTATGGCACCATTTGAGGCTTTGTATGGTCGGAGATGTCGAACACCTTTGTGTTGGCATGAAACCGGTGAGAGGACGATAGTTGGACCAGAGATGATACAACAAACGACGGAGAAAGTGAAGTTTATTCGTGAAAAGATGAAGGCTTCTCAAAGTAGACAAAAGAGTTATCATGACAAGAGAAGAAAAGATCTTGAGTTTCAAGAAGGCGACCATGTGTTTTTGAGAGTTACGCCGGTTACGGACGTGGGTCGTGCTTTGAAGTCGAAGAAGTTAACTTCTCGTTTTATTGGTCCGCATCAGATTTCTGCACGAGTTGGTGTTGTGGCTTACCGTGTGGTGTTGCCTCCGAATCTTTCGAATTTGCATGATGTATTCCATGTGTCGCAACTTCGGAAATATGTTCCGGATCCGTCACATGTTATTCCTATGGACGAGGTAGAAGTGAAGGATAACCTTACGATTGAAGCTTTACCGATTAGGATTTTGGATCGTGAAGTTAAGAAGCTAAGAGGCAAGGATATTGCACTTGTGAAAGTAGCGTGGGGAGGCGCTGTGGAAGGCGATATGACTTGGGAACTAGAGAGTAGGATGCGAGAGTCGTATCCGGAGTTGTTTGAATCAGGTAATATTTTCGAGGACGAAAATTTCTAAAGTTGGGGAGAGTTGTAACGCCCCGATTCCAATTATTCCCATTTTGTTGAGTCTTTTATTTAAACTGTGTGATAAATTATTTTATTTGTGAAATTGGTGTGTTAATATGCTATGTTGATGTGTTATGTTATTTTACCGTTTTTGAGAGTTTTTGGGGAAAATTAGAATGGAGGGTATTTTAGACATTTCTCAATTAATGGTAAGTTAGAAATTTAGTAAAAATTGTTAGAAAAGTGATTAAGTGTAGAATTGTGTGAGAAAATGAATTAATTGAATTTGTGCAAAAAGAAAATAGAAAAGAAAGAAAAATGAGATAAGAAAAGAAATAGGAGAGAAAGAGAAAGAAAAAGAAAGATAGAAAGAAATAGGAGAGAAAGAAAGAGGAAGAGGAGAAAAGAGAAGGAAAAGAGGAAAAACTAGGAAAATCAAGAAATCAACTTCTAGGAATCGATTTAATCGGGTAAGGGTGTGAAATCTTATTATCTCATCAATGTATATCATTATGTATGATTATGTATGTGTGTATTGGATTGTTTGTTGTGTTTTCATAGTTTTCTATTCTAGGTCGATGTTGAGAAATCGATATTTTCGCGGTTGGAAATCGACGTAAACGTGGTAGAATGTTTGTTGCCATGATTAGAATAGGTTCTGGTTGATGTATGTCGTTTTGAAAATGTTTTGGGTTGAAAAATAGGGATTTTGGGTTTTCAACAGCGCTGAAAGATTCTGAGTTTTCGCAGGTTCGCCTAGCGAACCATTCAGCAAAGGGTAGCGAAGGTTCGCTGCGGGTATTCGCCTAGCGAAGTAGTTGGTTCGCTGGAACATTCGCCTAGCGAAGGTGCTAGCGAATGCTCACGAGAGGGCTCGCCCAGCGAACAGTGCTGTTTGTGTAATTTTGTTTTCTGCATAACTATTGATCTGTGGTTCGGTTTGAGGCGTGGTTTAATGCATTAGAAAGCTTATGGAATGTTATTTCTTATTATGATGAGTTGGAAATTTTTAGCTGATTAAATAAGTCAGAAAAGTCGGGAATAGTGTTATTTAGCGACTTTTACCGTTTTGAATGTGCGTTTGGATGTGAATCATACAATAGTGCATTGATGTGAATGTATATAAATTGTATGTGATTGTATGAGATGAATGCATGAATATATTGTGAATATGTATGCATTTCAAGAATGTCTTGAGTCATTTGCATGTGTAGCATAATGATGTGCATTCTTGTGTTGAGGGATTCTACTGAGAATCCGCTATAACGTCGTGTGCCCGCTTGTGGGGTGTGAGCGATGATTATAGACGATCGTGTGCCCGCTTGTGGGGTGTGAGCGATCGGGTCGTGTGCCCACTTGTGGGGTGTGAGCGATCCATAAACATCGTGTGCGCGCTTGTGGGGTGTGAGCGGTGGGTGAACATCGTAGGCCCGACGGAGAGTTACAGTGATGTAACGAGCGATGGTTCCAGCAGAGTTCCTGAGTGAACTTGAGATGATTGAGTCGGTACCGCATTGCATTTGCATAGAGTCTTGAGTCGGTCTCTATGATTTGCATTTATCATCTTTATAATGGTGCATTGATGAATGAACATAAATGTGTATGTTTATGTGGAATGATGAGAATTGTGAAAGTATGCATGATGTGTATGCTTGGCTATATATATATATATACATTGTGATGTATATGAGTGAGTGGTGATGATTTGTGGTGAGAATGTGGAATATGTGTATTTTTATGCTAAGATATATAATTATATACATTGTTATTATGATAATATTTCTCACCCTTCAGCTGTTTTATGATGCTCTATGAGGCATTGCAGAGTAGGTATGCTGATGGTCTTTTTGTGAAGCGTGTCTTCATTCTTTTGGTCGGTCGGCTCTGATATGTAGCACCGGGTAGCTAAGAGGGCTATGATTCTTTTGTGATACATTTGTATATGTATCTTGTTGATGAATCTTTATGTAAACATGTATTATGTTGGTGGATAATACTTGAGGATACATGAATATATGTATATATGTTGTTGTTATTCAATGTTTAGATTTCCGCTTTTATTCTAAATATTGAGATGTGGGAGTAAGGACTAAGTTCCTCTGTTGCAAAGTTACCCCACCGTTGCATATCAATTGTTGAGCAGGTGTTGAATGTTTTAATTTCATGTATGATGTGACATACCTCTTTTATACTATGTTTATAATTATACTCTGGCGAAATTTTTAATATGTGCCTAAATGATTATTTGGGGGTATAGAAAGCGGGTGTTACATTTCGCCCGGCGATTCACACCAGACAGCCATGCCCAGCAGCGTGGCTTCATCATCAAAAACCCCCCCATTTCTCATTTTTCCCACCTTTGATCATTCCCAACCGCAAAACCAAGCATAGTTATGAATCATACACATATAGAGATCATTCTAAACACATCTTTATCGATTTTTAACTGTTAAAAACACCGATTCCACAAATCGACCTAAAACTCACATATACCTCAAAACTCTCCCAAACATAATTTTTCAACCACAACTGTCATACATAATCACACACATGTATAGAATAATCGAGTTTCAAACCCTTACCCGATTAAATCGATTCCTAGAAGTTGTTTTGAAGATTTCCAAGATTTTTCCTCTTTTTCTTCTCTTTTATCTTCTTCCTCTTTCTTTCTCTTCAATTTCCCATTTCTTTCTATTTTTCCTTTCTTTCCCTTTATCTCCTATTTCTTCTTCTTATCTCTTTTTCTTTTCTATTAATTTTCCTACTTTCTTTCTTCTCATTTTCTTTTTCTTATTTTCTACACAAATTCAATTAATTCATTCTCTCACATAATTCTTCACTTAATCACTTTTCTACCAATTTTACTAAATTTCTAACTTACCATTACTTGAGAAATATCCAAAATACCCTCCATTCAAATTTCCCCGAAAACTCTCAAAAACGGTAAAATATCACAACATGTCAACCAATTTCACAAATAAAATAATTTATCACACAATTAAAATAAAAGACTCAACAAAATGGGAATAATCGAAATCGGGGCGTTACATGTTGGATGGTGATAATTAGAGTATGATGGGTGTTTTTTTTTAGTAGGCAATAACATTAAACGAGATTAAGGAAATCTCAAACCAGAAATTACAAGAAGTGGAGCGGGTGTTTAAACCACTCATATAGCCTACAAGTATTGCTATCCTTCCTTCCTAGAATCAAAGAGTTCCAAGCAAAGTTTTTAATGTCGAAAACAATGTCATTCACATTAAATATTACACCATTAAACAAGATATTATTCCTATACTTCCATAAAATCCAGCAAGTAATAAACCAGATAGAGTTTTTAGAGGCCACTTCACAACAACCCTTCATCCTGGTGTTCCAAATTTTAGCATGGAGGAAGATGTTATTTTCCAAAATTGTACCAATATTCAACCAGTCACAAATTTTGTTCCATACCGAAGTGGACTTGGGGCAAGAGATAAAAAGATGAGCAGAATCTTCCAAGTGAAGAAAACAGAAACAGCATACCTTTTCATGGTCATTGACAATAATCTTCTTAGTCACCAAGTTAGCTCTAGTAGGAAGTCTATCTAGAGCCAATCTCCAACCAAAAAACTGGACGGTGGGCGGGAGAACCGTGTTCCAAAGAGTTTGAATCAAATCAGCAGAGGCAGTGGCAGCCCCACTAGGATAGCAAGAATTGTTCAAAGCCACGTAGCAAGAGTTAACCGTAAAAGTAGCTGAGTTGTGTATAAGCCAACTCCAAGAATCACGCTCATGGACGTTAAGGTTGGCCTGGGCCAGAACCTAGAGGCACTGATCTCTCTCCTGAACCAGAACAGGATCGTTCCAAACCTCGCCTTCGACAAAATCGTTCAGCCTCCATCTCCACATTTCGCCGTCCCTCTCCACCATATCTTTAACACTAATCTCAGGGAGACTAGAGCCGAAAACAGGGTATGAAATCGAAATTTCAGAACTTCAGAACCAATCCAAGGAGTATGCCAAAATGTAATATTCGAATCGTCGTCAATTTTGCAATCAAATACATCGCTGATAGGAAAAGACAAGTTAGCCGCCAGAGAAATAAGATCTTTAGAGATATGTTCTTCTTCGGAACAGCAGTGCCAGCAAGTTGCATAATAAGGCTCAAATTACCATATTTATGTTCCAATGTATGTCTCCATATCTCATTACCACCGCTGAGGAACTTCCAAATCCATTTAAGAAGAAGAGCATGATTGAACCTACCCACGTGTTTAATCCCGAGTCCACCAAAATCTTTAGCTTTGCAGATAGTATTCCATGAAATCCAGGGAACAAAACCTTTGTCAGTAACCCCTGCCCAAAGGAAACGTCGTTGGAGGGAGATTATTTGTTTCACGACTTTAGAAGGCAGCCTGTAGAAAGCTAGATGATGGGTGTTGTTGATGTTGTGGGTAGTAGGAAGGAGCTGTGGGAGGTGCTCCATAGGAAGTAGGAGTATGGGTTGAGGAGGAGCCTAGTTTCTGCAAACCAAACACACTAACTTCACTTAAGCATACATCAATTCCAAATTTCAATATCTAGAAATGAAAATGTAGGTTACCTGTTGATTTAGTTTGGCATTTGCATAATGCAAAATAAGTTTTATTTCTCCTGCGTGTCTGTAGACAAGGGAAAAGGATACATGGTCATGTCATAATCTACTATCAACACTTAAACACGCACTAGTAGTGATTGATACAAACCTGCCAAATTTATTTGAATTGGCCAACAAGAGTCATCAAAACCTTGAGATAGAACCTTGTTCAAATGAACCCTAATAATATAATATAACCAATCAATGAATCTGCGATTTTATGAATGAATAAGAAAGCGATAGATTAGATACTCATTTTCCAGTGCCTATAAAATCATCGAATGTGAGAGTATTGTTGTTCCAAAGTCCAAACGACAACAGTGAGTTCGCGAAGACCTTCAATCAGCGGCACGACGAGCTTATCTTGAAACACCGGATATTTTCCACCGTCTGGATCCCATCAAAATCAGGTCAAAAAGTCAAAGACATGAAAGAAGAAGAAGAATTACTAAGAACGAACCTGCGCAGGTACTTGTTCGGAATTTGGTGGAAGCGTATTCAAGACACGCGTAGGGATCTTGTCTTGAAATCCATTCGGTGTCCTTCAATTTCGAGCAAGAACCACGGTCACCTCAAGGGGTTGGCCCAGAATCCCCGCTACAGTTCATGAAGACATTGTTTTTTATCGGAATGTGCTGACTAGTTTAGATCCACAACATTACTTATACTCACAAAATGTGGTCATTTATTATTATTCTTCTCTCTTCACGAGCATATTTCTTTTCTTTTCTGTTTACCAAATCAAAACAAAAAACAGTATGCTTCCTTGTCAAGAATGCCTCCATCAATCAACATTTGTGAGAGGAATGCGAACATATTTTTTGCGTATTCTAATTAAGGCAACTCGTGCAAGAGAGTAGCTTGTGCGACATTACAACAAGAAATACCACAATAATAAGCTAATTGCCATAGTTTTACGGCTACGTTGACCTGTCCCGAGTCACATACACATTTTATCAACTTGTCGAAGAAGAAGGAATGAAGAGAGCATTGCTTCGTCGACATGTAGTAAAACACTTCAATGGCGTGTTGAGAATGGTTGATCTCACATAAACCATCTACTAGTTCAGAATAAGAGGCAATATCCAAACTCCAACATCTTATAGAAATTTGACGAAATAGTTCCATTGCTTAATAATACTTTCTCAATCTACAGTTTCCAACCACAAGAGCTGAATATGTTGCATAGTCAAGCAACTGACTATTTGATAATTTTGCCAAGAAGTGCATATGCTCTCTCAGTCACTATGTTCTCACAAAGCCGTCTAATGAGAATATTCCAAGATAAACAATCATCTATATATCTCTCTGACATTGTTTCCAGCAGAGCATTTGCTACGAGAATTTTACCAGCATTGCAAAAACCTTCAAGCAATGCATTGAAAGGAGCAGTTTCATTAACTTGCTTATCCTCTAAAAACACTATAGCATCGTCTTTAAAAATAGTTTCATTAACTTGTTTATCCTCTAAAAAAAATCAACAAACCTGAAAATGAAGAATTCATAGTACTTGTCACCCTTCGCAACTTCTTTGCAATCCTGAAACACCAAACAAAGAAACATAAATTTTTTCAGTATCAAAACATTTACCAAACAATTTCAACTCCAAAAAAATAATTTCACCAAATCAATAAACAACAATAAGAACCATAGGGCAAACACACCTTGTTAACAAAGATGAGATTGCAATCGGTCTTACAGATGCAGCAACAGCTATCATCCCAAATGAAATGGAGTCTCGCGACAGAGGTAGAATAGACCTCACGGTGCAAATAGGGTCCGAACGCAACCCATTCCAATGGCTCGGCGCAAACAACACAATAGTTATTCATGGCTTCTTCGCTTGAACCCTAATTTCAGTGTTCAGATCAAAACACACTGTTAGATTGTTATTGAAATTTGGGGTAAAATTATAGAGATTGAATTTCTAGGGTTTGAGATTGATTGTGAATTGTTTGAAAAAATTAAATAAACTCAACTATTATTTTCTATGGGGCCGAAGATGGAGTTTTGAGGTTTCAGAGAGAATGGGTTTAGAGAAATGAGGTTTTACAAAAGGGGTTCGATCGTTGCAATAATTTTAGAAAACAGTAAGAACTAAATCTGCATGCATAAATTTTTATGTAGGGATCAAAATTTGTATTTTTTTTAATAGGGAATAAAAATGAAAAATGAGATATTTATAGGGACCAAAAACATATTTAAACCTTAATTATTTTATTTACACAACATTAATTTAATAAATTTATATCCATTAATTCAGTTTCTTATCCAATTAACATTAAAAAAATATATTATAGTTTATTAGTGTGTTTAAAACTAATATTTAAAGTTATTAAAATAAATAATTTTTTTCAACCAATCTAAATTTACACCCGTTTTTTCTTTAATGGGAGTAATAGAGATTTGATTATAATAATGATTTTAATTTATTATAATAATATTTTTAATTTACATCGTTTTAAAAAAAAAATAGGGTATGTATTGTCAAGTGTTAATATTTAAAATGATATTTTATTTACAAATTTGCCATCAGATTTTTTATTTACACCCATTTTCCGAATAATGGGTGTAAATTTTAAAATTATATTTGTCACTTTGCACTAGTGTTTGAATTTTAAAGATCTCAATGCAATGCAGAAAAACAACATGGTCATTAGGTTTTCATTGATCAATATCCCTACTAAAGTATGTGAAGAATGTGTGCAGACCATGCAACATAGAAGCACAACACCTATAGCAAAGACTAAGAACGGAGAAGCAAGTGTCATCTTATGGTGGTGTATTAAGATGTTTGTGGACTGATGCAAGTAGACTTAATCGGAGGCAATATGTAAGTTGTCACTTTAATTGATGATTATAGTAGAAAGTTATGGACTTACTTGATCAAAAAATGATGAAGTGTTTTAAGTGCTTAGGGATGGCAAAAAAATCCGTACCCGCGGATATTCGCGGATAAAATCCGTCACGGATATGGGGTGGATAGCTTGATGGATATCCACGGATAAAATAAATGGATATTTAAATATCCGTTTGTTATTGGATATGGATACGGGTTTAATGATATCCGTATCCGTGGATATCCATATCCGTTAATAAATTATAAAAATAATTTAAATATCTTTTGTTTATTATACCTTATCTTTTCATCTTCTAAAAAATTAGTCTTCTTATATTTCTTTCTTTTTTTCTTTTTGAAAATTTCTTTGAATATAACCTTTCACATTTCATTCAAATTATATTCGCAATTTCATATTTAAACTCTTCAATAATTTATACCTCACTTCAACAATTTCACAGTCCAACCAACTAGTATCGTCATTCCTCTGTCGAACCAGTGTCTCTCTTCCCACTCCTCTGTCGTTCGCTCTTCCATCATAACTCATAATCACAATATATTTTATTTGTTTGGTTAAAAATGAAATGTATGAGTATTATGTTTGGATCTAATTATGTTTCTGTGAATAATTTTTTGTGTCTTTAAAGAAGTTAAAAATATTTTTTTCAAAAAATAATTTTTATTAAAAAAAATATTATCCATGGATATCTGTAAATATCCACGGATACCATAAATCCCACGGATTACCCGCTTAACGGATATCCGCATGGATATGGGGTGGATATGGATATCATATTTATCCAACGGGGCGGATACGGATATCATAGTATCCGTCCCCATGGATATCCATTTACATCCCTACAAGTGCTCAAGAAGTTTAAATTCATAGTACAAGACAAAGTAATCACAAAATGAAAACTCTTAAAATAGATGGTGAAGGTTAATATATCTCAAATAATGTTGAGAAATGTTGTGATCAATAGGGCATTATACATGAGGTAGTTCCACCCTCACTACAAGAAAAGTTGTATATACCCACGGATCATTACCCACGGTCATGTAGTCGTTGGTAATTTTCTTGGTATAGACGGTCTAGCCGTCGGTAATTCGTGAGTACCTGAGACAATATTAAATATATATTTTTGAAACAATATCCACGGCTTAGCCATGGAAAACAGCCACGGTTTTGCACCATCGGTAATCTCCCATGGTTGAACCCTCGGTAAAGTTTTATAAATTATAAAAAAAACTGTCACAAATTTATATTAAAATGAATACTAAAATTATTAATTTAAAAAACTAAAAGAAAAAAAATCAAAATTATTAATTTAAAAAAGGGTTAATAGTCATTTACCCCCCTGCAATATAGACGATTTTTTATTTACCCCCTTTAAAAATATAATTTTGGATTACCCCCCTGAAATTTTAAAATTCTAAGTCTTTTGCCCCCTAGGTAGAAAAATTACCCCCCTGTAAAAAATTTTTTTTTATTTATCCCCCTGGTTTTTACATGCTTAAGGGGGTACCCCAAAATTTCAGGGGGGTAATCCAGAATTATTTTTTTAAAGTGGGGTAAATCAAAAGTCACCTATATTGCAGGGGGATAAATGACTATTAACCCTTTAAAAAACTATTTTTATGGATAAGAAATTTAAACACTTATTTTTGAAACCACTTAAAATATATACTATTAATCAATAATTTTTTTTAATATAAATTAAAAAAACTAATGATATTTTTAAAAGGTACAAAAAATTACTTAAAATTACTTAAAACCAATAAGTTTGGATATACTAATAATATAATTTTTTATTCTAATTATAAAAAAAGTTTCTATTATAAAGTTTAGATAAATTATTAGTGTTACATGTTACAAACAGGTCTGGATATACTAATAGTCTTTATTATAATTAATATATACTAATAGTGTTCATTATTATTAGTATATTATTGGTTAGAGTGTTCTATTTTAATTGGAAATAATTACTATATATAAAAATGAATGTCAAAGATATTTATATTAGACATATATACAAAGTACCGAAAATTAGAGAAATAGATGCATTCTTATTTCTTATAGTCAAAACAGTATTAAGACATCAAACCCTCATTCTCCAAACTTCTCTCTCAGCTTCCGTTCTTCAAACTTCTCTCATCCTCCAAACTTCTCTCAGCCGCTTGTGATTCTTCTCAGACTCTGTTTTCTGTCCTAACTCTTCACAAATCGGTAAGTTCACTTCTCTGACTCTATTTTTTTCTTTTTCTTTTCAAAACCCTAATTTTATAACTTTCCTTTCTAATTTAACAAGTCGATTTCTTGTTATGATTATCAATCTTTGTTTTGTTCTTGTCTTTGATATTGTTATTGATAGTTGTTGTTATTGTTGCATGTGCATCGTCTGCGTTTGTAAATATCTACAGGAAAACAAAAATACCATCAGTATTAACATCAATGTTTCTTATTAGTGAAGCCTGTTATTCCAATGGTTATTTTCTTTTATTTTATTTTAATATAATATATATTGTATATGATGTGAGGGGCTAAAAAGTAGAGATAGCTAGGTTTAAGAAAGAGAGTGAAGTGAGATGAGAAATGGGTTTTATGTTTCCTTTGATGTTACAGTTTGAGAGATCGAGGTGGTTAAGTTTCGTGAGATTTTGAAGACCTGAAGGTAAAGTGTTAGGTTGTTGTCGGAAAGGTCGAGGATTTTAAGGTTTTGAAAAGACTAAAGATGAACCTAGTTTGTGAATCTGTTGTTTGAGAGATTGAAATTTTGTAGTGATGATGAAAAGGGTTTCATTTCGAATGCAATGCTTCCACCGAATCTGTTATTGGAGAGATTCACTGTTAATAAACTTGAGGAAGTGGTTTTCCAGAACCAGTTTGGGATTTGACCTTGTAGATAATTTTGGGAGAGATCGAGAAACTCTAAGGTTGTCATGTTTCTTAGGTATCTCCTTGAGATGTTTCCGGTTGGGTTTTTGGATGAAAGGTTTATGATGTTAATCTCATTGTCATTGTCATTCTCACCGTTTGAACATATGAATAAGCCTCTTGTTTGGAAGAATGAAGAGTTGAACCCAGAGACATATTGGAAAGCTTTTGATATAAGATTCTGATTTTCAATGTTGCATGAAGATGATGATGATTCTGTGAGAGTAATAAACAATAGGAGATTCATCAAGAACAAGAACACGTGAAAGAGCTTCATTTTTGCTTGTTCTTAGATGCACAATCTCAATCTCAATCTTTCATGTAGTGTTGTTTGTTGATATAGTTGTTAACAGATTTGAATGAAGGAAAAGATAGAGTGAAAAGAGACAGAGTTGGTGGTGTTATTGTATTGTTGTTGTGTTGGTTTTAGTGGGACTGTTTGCGGTTAATAGAAGTGAAGTGGGAAGGAACGACCTTATGTGCTTTTATTAACGGAGGAGTTAACGGCAAGTGAGAAGGATTGTTATGACTTGTGTCTGTATGGTGAGTGAGAATTAAAAGGGTTTATTTTTCATAGATAAGAGTTAGCTTTTTCGTAGAAAAACTTAAAAGGGTTTATTTTTAGAGGCTTAGTAAAAAGTTTATATATCTTCAAGAGGAAGATAACATGTTGTCGGCCAAGCTTTTGAAGAGCTGCACTATTTTGGAAAAATAGTCACAAGCATCAGCAGAGCTTTATGATATGGATAATATATTTACCAGTGGTTATTCCTCTTTCCTTAGTTTAGTATTGATTCTTTTTAAATAGAAGGAGAAGAGTAAGATAGAGAGTTAATCCATGTGTGAAAACAGTATTTGTGATCAAAATACTGTTAATAACATTAGTGTTAGCTTTCTATTGTATTTTGTATATAATTAGAAATCAAATCGAAATGTATTTGTAATTACTAATGATGATTATTTCATTTAAGTATAGTTATTTATGTACCATTTTATGTGGGAACAGAGCATGAGAGAAGATAACTGAGTCAAAATTTATTTTGAATTGGTATCAAGAGCCATTGTTTGACTCATGATCTTCTTTTCCCTTCCAGCAGTGTCCTTTGGTTTTGGTTAAGAAAAAAATAACAATATATATACCATTATTACTATAACAATAGTGGGTGCCATTTTTCTTTGCACACATATATTTTTCTTTCCTTAATTTAGTATTGTGTGGTCTTGTTTCGGCAACTTTGTCATGCTAATGTTATTCATAGTATATTGATCACAGATATTATGTTTAATCAACACTATTTCTGATTCTTGCCTTTGATGTTAGCAAGGCCGGTCCAACAGATCTGGAGGTCTGAGGCAAATTTTAAAATTAATTTTTTTGAAATTAATAATTATATTAAATCAGTTTTATTTAATAACTTTTTTTAGAATTTGTTGAATCTAAAATCATTTATTAAATCAATTTTGTTTAATTATTATTTTTTAATAAATAAAAAATCAATTTATTTATTTTTTATTCAAATTATGTATAATTTAACTCTAATTTTAATTATAAATATTAATAATATTATATCATGATTGTAAAAACAAATATCATTTTCTGTCTCCAATTAACTTTAGTCATAATATGGTTAGTAAAAATGATTTTGTAGTGTTCCTTTCCAATTAATTTTCCTAACAGCTTTTATTAGCCTTTTACTAGTAGGGCAAACACACCTTGTTAACAAAGATGAGATTGCAATCGGTCTTACAGATGCAGCAACAACGATCATCGCAAATGAAACGCAGTCTCGCGACAGAGGTAGAATAGACCTCACGGTGCAAATAGGTTCCGAACGCAACCCATTCCAATGGCTCGGCGCAAACAACACAATAGTTATTCATGGCTTCTTCGCTTGAACCCTAATTTCAGTGTTCAGATCAAAACACACTGTTAGATTGTTATTGAAATTTGGGGTAAGATTATAAAGATTGAATTTCTAGGGTTTGAGATTGATTGTGAATTGTTTGAAAAAATTAAATATACTCAACTGTTATTTTCTATGGGGCCGAAGATGGAGTTTTGAGGTTTCAAAGAGAATGGGTTTAGAGAAATGAGGTTTTACAAAAGGGGTTCGATCGTTGCAATAATTTTAGAAAATAGTAAGAACTAAATCTGCATGCATAAATTTTTATGTAGGGATCAAAATTTGTCTTTTTTTTAATAGGGACTAAAAATGAAAAATGAGATATTTATATGGACCAAAAACATATTTAAACCTTAATTATTTTATTTACACAACATTAATTTAATAAATTTATATCCATTAATTCAGTTACTTATCCAATTAACATTAAAAAAATATATTATTGTTTATTAATGTGTTTAAAACTAATATTTAAAGTTATTAAAATAAATATTTTTTTTCAACCAATCTAAATTTACACCCGTTTTATCTTTAATGGGAGTAATAGAGATTTGATTATAATAATAATTTTAATTTATTATAATAATATTTTTCATTTACACCATTTTAAAAAAATAGGGTATGTATTGTCAAGTGTTAATATTTAAAATGATATTTTATTTACAAATTTGCCACCAGATTTTTTATTTACACCCATTTTCCGAATAATGGGTGTAAATTTTAAAATTATATTTGTCACTTTGTACTAGTGTTTGAATTTTAAAGATCTCAATGCAATGCAGAAAAACAACATGGTCATTGGGTTTTCATTGATCAATATCCCTACTAAAGTATGTGAAGAATGTGTGCAGACCAGGGAACATAGAAGCACTGCACCTATAGCAAAGACTAAGAACGGAGAAGCAAGTGTCATCTTATGGTGGTGTATTAAGATGTTTGTGGACTGATGCAAATAGACTTAATCGGAGGCAATATGTAAGTTGTCACTTTAATTGATGATTATAGTAGAAAGTTATGGACTTACTTGATCAAAAAATGATGAAGTGTTTCAAGTGCTCAAGAAGTTTAAATTCATAGTACAAGACAAAGTAATCACAAAATGAGAACTCTTAAAATAGATGGTGAAGGTTAATATATCTCAAATAATGTTGAGAAATGTTGTGATCAATAGGGCATTATACATGAGGTAGTTCCACCCTCACTACAAGAAAAGTTGTATATACCCACGGATCATTACCCACGGTCATTTAGTCGTCGGAAATTTTCTTGGTATAGACGGTCTATCCGTCGGTAATTCGTGAGTACCTGAGACAATATTAAATATTTTTTTTTGAAACAATAACCACGGCTTAGCCATGGAAAACAGCCACGGTTTTGCACCATCGGTAATTACCCATGGTTGAACCCTCGGTAAAGTTTTATAAATTATAAAAAAAACTGTCACAAATTTATATTAAAATGAATACTAAAATTATTAATTTAAAAAACAAAAAGAAAAAAAATCAAAATTATTAATTTAAAAAAGGGTTAATAGTCATTTACCCCCCTGCAATATAGACGATTTTTGATTTACCCCCCTTTAAAAAAATAATTTTGGATTACCCCCCTGAAATTTTAAAATTCTAAGTCTTTTGCCCCCTAGGTAGAAAAATTACCCCCCTGTAAAATATTTTTTTTTATTTACCCCCCTGGTTTTTACACGCTTAGGGGGGTACCCCAAAATTTCAGGGGGGTAATCCAAAATTATTTTTTTAAAGTGGGGTAAATCAAAAGTCGCCTATATTTCAGGGGGATAAATGAGTATTAACCCTTTAAAAAACTATTTTTATGGATAAGAAATTTAAACACTTATTTTTGAAACCACTTAAAATATATACTACTAATCAATATTTTTTTTATTAATATAAATTAAAAAAACTAATGATATTTTTAAAAGGTACAAAAAATTACTTAAAATTACTTAAAACCAATAAGTTTGGATATACTAATAATATAATTTTTTATTCTAATTATAAAAACAGTTTCTATTATAAAGTTTAGATAAATTATTAGTGTTACATGTTACAAACAGGTCTGGATATACTAATAGTCTTTATTATAATTAATATATACTAATAGTGTTCATTATTATTAGTATATTATTGGTTAGAGTGTTCTATTTTAATTGGAAATAATTACTATATATAAAAATGAATGTCAAAGATATTTATATTAGACATATATACAAAGTACCAAAAATTAGAGTAATAGATGCATTCTTATTTCTTATAGTCAAAACAGTATTAAGACTTCAAACCCTCATTCTCCAAACTTCTCTCTCAGCTTCCGTTCTTCAAACTTCTCTCATCCTCCAAACTTCTCTCAGCCGCTTGTGTTTTTTCTCAAACTCTGTTTTCTGTCTTAACTCTTCACAAATCGGTAAGTTCACTTCTCCGACTCTATTTTATTCTTTTTCTTTCCAAAACCCTAATTTTATAACTTTCCTTTCTAATTTAACAAGTCAATTTCTTGTTATGATTATCAATATTTATTTTGTTCTTGTCTTTTATATTGTTATTGATAGTTGTTGTTATTGTTGCATGTGCATCGTCTGCGATTGTAAATATCTACAGGAAAACAAAACTACCATCAGTATTAGCATCAATGTTTCTTATTAGTGAAGCCTGTTATTCCAATGGTTATTTTATTTTAATATAATATATATTGTATATGATGTGAGGGGCTAAAAAGTAGAGATAGCTAGGTTTAAGAAAGAGAGTGAAGTGAGATGAGATATGGGTTTTATGTTTCCTTTGATGTTACAGTTTGAGAGATCGAGGTGGTTAAGTTTAGTGAGATTTTGAAGACTTGAAGGTAAAGTGTTAGGTTGTTGTCGGAAAGGTCGAGGATTTTAAGGTTTTGAAAAGACGAAAGATGAACCTGCTTTGTGAATCTGTTGTTTGAGAGATTGAAATTTTATAGTGATGATGAAAAGGGTTTCATTTCGAATGCAATGCTTCCTCCGAATCTGTTGTTGGAGAGATTCACTGTTAATAAACTTGAGGAAGTGGTTTTCCAGAACCAGTTTGGGACTAGACCTTGTAGATAATTTTGGGAGAGATCGAGAAACTCTAAGGTTGTCATGTTTCTTAGGGTTTGAGATTGGTTGTGAATTGTTTGAAAAAATTAAATATACTCAACTGTTATTTTCTATGGGGCCGAAGATGGAGTTTTGAGGTTTCAGAGAGAATGGGTTTAGAGAAATGAGGTTTTACAAAAGGGGTTAGATCGTTGCAATAATTTTAGAAAACAGTAAGAACTAAATCTGCATGCATAAATTTTTATGTAGGGATCAAAATTTGTCTTTTTTTTAATAGGGACTAAAAATGAAAAATGAGATATTTATAGGGACCAAAAACATATTTAAACCTTAATTATTTTATTTACACAACATTAATTTAATAAATTTATATCCATTAATTCAGCTACTTATCCAATTAACATTAAAAAAATATATTATAGTTTATTAATGTGTTTAAAACTAATATTTAAAGTTATTAAAATAAATAATTTTTTTCAACCAATATAAATTTACACCCGTTTTATCTTTAATGGGAGTAATAGAGATTTGATTATAATAATGATTTTAATTTATTATAATAATATTTTTAATTTACACCGTTTTAAAAAAAAAATAGGGTATGTATTGTCAAGTGTTAATATTTAAAATGAAATTTTATTTACAAATTTGCCACCAGATTTTTTATTTACACCCATTTTCCGAATAATGGGTGTAAATTTTAAAATTATATTTGTCACTTTGCACTAGTGTTTGAATTTTAAAGATCTCAATGCAATGCAGAAAAACAACATGGTCATTGGGTTTTCATTGATCAATATCCCTACTAAAGTATGTGAAGAATGTGTGCAGACCTGGCAACATAGAAGCACTGCACCTATAGCAAAGACTAAGAACGGAGAAGCAAGTGTCATCTTATGGTGGTGTATTAAGATGTTTGTGGACTGATGCAAGTAGACTTAATCAGAGGAAATATGTAAGTTGTCACTTTAATTGATGATTATAGTAGAAAGTTATGGGCTTACTTGATCAAAAAATGATGAAGTGTTTCAAGTGCTCAATAAGTTTAAATTCATAGTACAAGACAAAGTAATCACAAAATGAAAACTCTTAAAATAGATGGTGAAGGTTAATATATCTCAAATAATGTTGATAAATGTTGTGATCAATAGAGCATTATACATGAGGTAGTTCCACCCTCACTACAAGAAAAGTTGTATATACCCACGGATCATTACCCACGGTCATGTAGTCGTCGGTAATTTTCTTGGTATAGACGGTCTATCCGTCGGTAATTCGTGAGTACCGAAGACAATATTAAATATATTTTTTTGAAACAATACCCACAGCTTAGCCATGGAAAGCAGCCACGATTTTGCACCATCGGTAATTACCCATGGTTGAACCCTCGGTAAAGTTTTATAAATTATAAAAAAAACTGTCACAAATTTATATTAAAATGAATACTAAAATTATTAATTTAAAAAACAAAAAGAAAAAAAAATCAAAATTATTAATTTAAAAAAGGGTTAATAGTCATTTACCCCCCTGCAATATAGACGATTTTTTATTTACCCTCCTTTAAAAAACTAATTTTGGATTACCCCCCTGAAATTTTAAAATTCTAAGTCTTTTGCCCCCTAGGTAGAAAAATTACCCCCCTGTAAAATATTTTTTTTTAGTTACCCCCCTGGTTTTTACACGCTTAGGGGGGTACCCCAAAATTTCAGGGGTGTAATCCAAAATTATTTTTTTAAGGTAGGGTAAATCAAAAGTCGTCTATATTGCAGGGGGATAAATGACTATTAACCCTTTAAAAAACTATTTTTATGGATAAGAAATTTAAACACTTATTTTTGAAACTAAAAATATATACTATTAATCAATAATTTTTTTTTAATATAAATTAAAAAAACTAATGATATTTTTAAAAGGTACAAAAAATTACTTAAAATTACTTAAAACCAATAAGTTTGGATATACTAATAATATAATTTTTTATTCTAATTATAAAAACAGTTTCTATTATAAAGTTTAGATAAATTATTAGTGTTACATGTTACAAACAGGTCTGGATATACTAATAGTCTTTATTATAATTAATATATACTAATAGTGTTCATTATTATTAGTATATTATTGGTTAGAGTGTTCTATTTTAATTGGAAATAATTACTATATATAAATATGAATGTCAAAGATATTTATATTAGACATAGATACAAAGTACCGAAAATTAGAGAAATAGATGCATTCTTATTTCTTATAGTCAAAACAGTATTAAGACTTCAAACCCTCATTCTCCAAACTTCTCTCTCAGCTTCCGTTCTTCAAACTTCTCTCATCCTCCAAACTTCTCTCAGCCGCTTGTGATTCTTCTCAGACTCTGTTTTCTGTCCTAACTCTTCACAAATCGGTAAGTTCACTTCTCTGACTCTATTTTTTTCTTTTTCTTTTCAAAACCCTAATTTTATAACTTTCCTTTCTAATTTAACAAGTCGATTTCTTGTTATGATTATCAATCTTTTTGTTTTGTTCTTGTCTTTGATATTTTTATTGATAGTTGTTGTTATTGTTGCATGTGCATCGTTTGCGTTTGTAAATATCTACATGAAAACAAAAATACCATCAGTATTAGTTGCATCAATGTTTCTTATTAGTGAAGCCTGTTATTCCAATGATTATTTTCTTTTATTTTATTTTAATATAATATATATTGTATATGATGTGAGGGGCTAAAAAGTAGAGATAGCTAGGTTTAAGAAAGAGAGTGAAGTGAGATGAGAAATGGGTTTTATGTTTCCTTTGATGTTATAGTTTGCGAGATCGAGGTGGTTAAGTTTCGTGAGATTTTGAAGACCTGAAGGTAAAGTGTTAGGTTGTTGTCGGAAAGGTCGAGGATTTTAAGGTTTTGAAAAGACGAAAGATGAACCTGGTTTGTGAATCTGTTGTTTTAGAGATTGAAATTTTGTAGTGATGATGAAAAGGGTTTCATTTCGAATGCAATGCTTCCACCGAATCTGTTGTTGGAGAGATTCACTGTTAATAAACTTGAGGAAGTGGTTTTCCAGAACCAGTTTGGGACTTGACCTTGTAGATAATTTTGGGAGAGATCGAGAAACTCTAAGGTTGTCATGTTTCTTAGGTATCTCTGTAACACCCCAGTTTTTGTCAGTTTTATTTAATCGAGTCTATTTGATTATTTTATTATTATATTATTTTATTCTTGACTTTTATTTGGCAATATATTATTTTTCATCGTTGTTTATGTTTTATCGCATTTTGAGAGCGTTTGGGAGATATTTGAGCTGAGGGGTATTTTGGTCATTTGGGTAGTAGATATTTTATATAAATAGAAAGTGGAGAGAGAAAAGATAGAAAGGAAAAGAAAAAGAGAGAAAAGTGAGAAAGAAGAGAAAAGAAGAACAAGAGGAGAAAAGTGGGAAAAAGGCTAGAAATCATCAAAATCAACGGTTAGGATTCGAATCGAACGGGTAAGGGTGTGAAATATCGTTATCTTAACTTTGTATACAATTATGTATGGTTTCGTTTTGGTTGTTTTGGATTGTTTTCATATATTTTTCATTTTAGGTCGAAATGAATAAAGTCGATAAAAACCGATGTTTTCACGGTTAGAATTCGAAATAAATTACGTAGTAGTATCGAGGAAGGTTAGGTCGTCGTATAGCGTGCTTTTTATTCGATTTGGTGATGTTTGAAAATTCTGGTTTTTGAAAGGTTGAAATTTAATCGAAAATCGAACGTCGTAGAAATTTCATTTATGTGTTCTAAATTGTTCTTATATATTTGGTGGTTGCGCGTATGTGTTTGTTTCGAAGAAAATAATTGAATCGGTCAGATTTTCGGGCAAAATAGCCAAAATCCGTAGCAGCCCGCAGGGCATTTTCTGGTTTTCGGGGAAACTTCGGAAATTCATATCTCTTGAACCGTAAGTCGGTTTTGACCCCCGTTCGAAGCGTTGGAAAGCTAATGAGATGTTCTTTATAGGAAAAATGGTTTTGAGGTCTGAACCTGGTCCAATCAGAACAGTATTTTCGAAAAATGGTTTCGTTGTGTCCGGCCTCCGGTTTATGTTTTGTGTTATTTTGAAATATCCATATCTTTTGCGTTGTTTATCCGATTGAGGTGTTCTTTATATGGATGTGAAGCTAAAAATATGTTCTATGATTTGGTGAAGAAAAATATTATTTTTAGCCGACTTTTAACCGACTTTTCCGGTAAATCGTAAATCGAATTGTTTGGTTATTTGTGAAAATGTCCGGTTGCCGTTTGGCACAATTGATGTGAATGTATGTGGATTGTGTGTGATGAATGCATGACTATATTGTGAATATGTATGCATGTCAAGAGTGTCATGAGTCATGTTGTATGTGAAGCATCATGATGTGCATTCTTGCATTGTGGGGTTCTAAGATGAATCCGTTGTAACGTCGTAAGCCTTTTGAGAGGTGGGAGCGATGATTAAAAACGATTGTAAGCCTTTTGAGAGGTGGGAGCAATCGGATTGTATGCCTTTTGAGAGGTGGGGGCAATCCATAAACATTGTAAGCATTTTGAGAGGTGGTAGCAATGGGTGAACATCGTATGCCCGACGGGGAGTTACACTAAGTAACGAGCGATGGTTCCAATAAGTTCTTCAATTGAACTTGAGATGAAATGAGTCAGTACCGCATTGCATTTGCATAGAGTCGTGAGTCGGTCTATATGATTTGCATTGGTCATCTTTGTATATGTGCATTGATGAATAAACATGTATGTGTGTTTATGTTGAATGAATGGTGATGAATTGAGATGTATTGGTGATACATGTATTTGAGCATGAATGAATATGCCTATTTGAAGGATGCGTTAATTACGGATTGTTATGCCGTGTATTTGATTTATGGTATATGCTTGGTGTTATATGTATATATACATGCATAGTGATAAGTTGTGGTGAGAATGTGGTATATGTGTATTATATGTTGAGATATATAATTATATGCAACGTTATTATGATAATATTTCTCACCCTTCTGCTGTTTTATAATGCTCTATGAGGCATTGCAGATTAGAGATGCTGGAGGTCTTTTTGTGAAGATTAGTCCTCCGTCCTTTGTCGTCTGTCTGCTCTGATATGTAGCACCGGGTAGTCGGGAAATTGATTAGGATTATTTTGTGATGTTGTATATATGCATGATTCTGTAGATAACAGATAAAACTTTATGTGATATATTTATATGATATTCAGTTTTAGATTTTCCGCTTTTATTCTAAAATCTGAAATGTGGGTGTAAGGAACTGAGTTCCTCTGTTGATTGTTACCCCACTGTTGCATATCTTTATGAGCACGTGTTGTATGCTTTGTTTCAAACAAAATGTGATTCTCCCTGTCTATGCCATGATAATTTAAATATACTCTGACGAAATTTTTATTAATTGTTTATTGTTTAATTATTGGGGGTATAGATTGGGGGTGTTACATTAGTGGTATCAGAGTAGATCGGTCTGTCCGACCAAGTTGTTGAGTCGGTTGGTGTGACAGTTGAATACTGTCGTTGTTGTTTGTTCCTTAGTACGTGATATGTGTGTGAAACACTGTCAGTGCTTTCTGGTTTTTGGTAATCCTTTGTCTTTAGGTGTGAGATTGAGATAAGTGGGGGAGAAGCTGGAACTTCTCCAAGTTGCTTCTGTTGTGGAGCGTGGGCTCAGTGTGCCGTTGACTGCAAGATTGTAAGTGTGGTTTGGACAGCGTTGTTCCCGGTTCTGGAAGGAAGGCAGAGGTAAGGTTTATGTCAACTAAGGATTTGTGCCTTAGGTAGTTTTGCGCACAGGATGCAAGAAATGCTATTATAGTTTGGTAAATACGGTTTATGCCCCATCATGATTGTCGGCTGTCTATTGACAAATTGAGGAACTGATCACCCTTAATCTCTTGTTGATAGCAGACGGAAATTATGTTGGATGGAATAGGCGTGTCTTTCCGGCTTTGATAGTGGGTGAAATAAATTGTTTGGAATTAAGGAAATGGTTATAGATTGTTTTGTTGAGTCGATGATGATTCTAATATCTGAAGGTGAGCCGAATTCGAGGTTTTTGTATGTTGGTCCAGTTGGGAAGTCATTGAGAGAAAACGATTGGGTATCGTTAATGGTTGTTCTCAGAGAGTAGAGTGTGAACTCAAATTGGACGAAGGTGATGATTTGAGGTTTGGATCTGCTAAGTACGTAGAAGAACTTTTAGGACGTGAAACTCAGATGGAAAGAGTGGTTGGAAGACTTACTGGAAAAGGGATTTGTGAGACCAAGTGTGTCGCCTTAGAGAGCTCTAGTATTGTTAGTAACAAACTGGATGGATGATTGAATGGAATAACAAGCATGATGGGTATAATGGTATTGAGACTTTGGAAAGGAAAACTTAGAGTTCTGGTGAGGTTTGAAGTCTTTGGAATTTTAGAGCACTAATGGAAATTTTGAGAGAACCTTTAGGTATGGATGTAATATTTAAGAGTTCTTTTTGGTTGGTTATTGCTACATGTTGGGATTTATGGAATTTGGACGGTTAAGAGAAGGACTTGTGTATGGATTACTGACAGTGGAGTAAGGTAACGATTGAGAATAAGCGTTCGCTCTCATGGATAGATAACTGGAATGGTTTGATTGAGTTGGAGTGAAATTACAATTGTTTGGCACGTTTGATAAGGATAGTGAATTGTGTGAGTTGAGGCTTTGATCAATTTAATGTGACTGGTTATGGTTGTTATCATCGGAATAGGTTGTTATTTGCTCGGTTAGGCTTGTATGTGAGTCTGGACAAGTTTGGATGAGGTTTGGTTTGTTTGGATATTATAACGTGCAGTGATGTTGTTTGGTGTTAGTAATGCGTCTGTAATGTTTGTGGAGTAGAGGAATCGTATCTTCCATATTTATTTGGATAAGTTCGTAAGGGCTTTGATTGAGAACGTTTGGATCTGTTATAAATTCAGAGGAAGAACAGGTAGAGTGTGTGGGATTTGAATTACAAGTATTGAAAAGAGACGAAGCTTTATGCTAAGTTGTTCGAGTGAGAATTTTGGTTGAAAAGGTTAGTTTTCTTGGATATGTTATTTCTGAGGATGGTATTTTTGTGGATTCATCAAAAGTAGATGCAGTTCTACAATGAGAGGTTTCGAAGTTGGTTAAGGAGATTAGAAGCTTTTTGGACTTTAGTTGGTTATTACTGGAGGTTATGGAAGGTTTTTCCAAGTTAGTGTTTTCGTTACTTCGGTTGACTTGCAAAGGGTGAGTCGTTTGCTTTGGATGTTCATTGTGAGGAAAGTTTGAGAGGATTAAAGTAGAAATGGTCTACGGCTCCAGTTTTGATTCTGTGTGATCCTGTTCAACCGTTTGTGAGGTATTGTGATGTGTCTTTGATGAGTTTAGTCAGTGTGTTAATGCAAGAGGGTAAAGTTGTGGCTTATGCTTTACGACAATTGAGGATTCATAAAAGGATCTATACTATTCTGGATTTGGAATTGGTCGCGGCTGTATTGTGTTGGAATATTTGGAGGTATCATCTTTATGGTTCTAGGTTCGAAGGGTTGGTAACCGCAAGAGTTTAGAGTACTTATTTAGTCTGAAGGAATAGAGTATGAGACGATGAGGATGGTTAGAATTTGTGACGAGTTATGAATGTGGCTTGGATTATCCTTCGGGAAAAGCTAAGGTTATGCCAGATGAGTTAAGTCGAAGGTTTTATACATGTCTATTTTGATGGTCAGGGAGTTAGAATTATTTGAGCAGTTCAGAGACTTGTGTCTGGTGTGTAAGCTAACATGCAGAGTGCGAGGTTGGGTATATTAAAGTGCACAGTGATTTTTGGCAGAGGTGAGAAAGAGTTAGACTTTGGACGTGAGATTGGCAGACTTGATGGTTTCGAGTAATCAGAGTGTGCAGCGGAAGTGTGATGTGGCACATTTTGTAATTACGTGTGGGACTTGTAAGAGTTCATAGGTTGAACATTGGAAACATGTAGGAGTGTTGAGACCATTGGACGTTTCAGAATGGAAGTGTTAGGTGAAAGGTTTAGATATTCTTCATGGGCTACTATGTAGATGGAGGTGTTGGTTGTATGTTCGATTGGTGAATCGTAGCATGGTTGTAATAAGGTTGTGTGACAAGGATGTTGGTATTCTAGTTTTGTTGATGTTGTTGAGACAATGTGGTGTAGTGGAACTTATGTTCTTGTTTGTGTTGTTGCCTCGTTCCTATCGTGTTGGTTCGAGTGCGGGTAGCTAATTCCTGTGTGGGGCGTTAGGGGAGTGTTACCTAGAGTAAGGGTAACGATCATGTTGTGTTTCGGTTCAAGAGTGAACCTGGGTGTTGGTATCATGGTTTTCCTTGAGTTGTGAGTTGGTCGTCAAGTGCATTGTATGGGCTTTGCATCGTGTCGTTGTTGTGGTTGCGGTTAGCAAGGTGGTTTGTCAGTTTGTGTTATTCGTGGTGTACTTTTGTTGGCATGTTAGTTGTTGGTCGGATGCGAGAGTCGTATCCGGAGTTGTTCGTAGCGGTTATATTTTCGAGGACGAAAATGTCTAAGTGGAGGAGAATTGTAACGCCCCAGTTTTTGTCAGTTTTATTTAATCGAGTCTATTTGATTATTTTATTATTATATTATTTTATTCTTGACTTTTATTTGGCAATATATTATTTTTCATCGTTGTTTATGTTTTATCGCATTTTGAGAGCGTTTGGGAGATATTTGAGCTGAGGGGTATTTTGGTCATTTGGGTAGTAGATATTTTATATAAATAGAAAGTGGAGAGAGAAAAGATAGAAAGTAAAAGAAAAAGAGAGAAAAGTGAGAAAAAAGAGAAAAGAAGAACAAGAGGAGAAAAGTGGGAAAAAGGCTAGAAATCATCAAAATCAACGGTTAGGATTCGAATCGAACGGGTAAGGGTGTGAAATATCGTTATCTTAACTTTGTATACAATTATGTATGGTTTCGTTTCGGTTGTTTTGGATTGTTTTCATATATTTTTCATTTTAGGTCGAAATGAATAAAGTCGATAAAAACCGATGTTTTCACTGTTAGAATTCGAAATAAATTACGTAGTAGTATCGAGGAAGGTTAGGTCGTCGTATAGCGTGCTTTTTATTCGATTTGGTGATGTTTGAAAATTCTGGTTTTTGAAAGGTTGAAATTTAATCGAAAATCGAACGTCGTAGAAATTTCGTTTATGTGTTCTAAATTGTTCTTATGTATTTGGTGGTTGCGCGTATGTGTTTGTTTCGAAGAAAATAATTGAATCGGTCGGATTTTCGGGCAAAATAGCCGAAATCCGTAGCAGCCCGCAGGGCATTTTCTGGTTTTCGGGGAAACTTCGGAAATTCATATCTCTTGAACCGTAAGTCGGTTTTGACCCCCGTTCGAAGCGTTGAAAAGCTAATGAGATGTTCTTTATAGGAAAAATGGTTTTGAGGTCTGAACCTGGTCCAATCGGAACCGTATTTTCGAAAAATGGTTTCGTTGTGTCCGGCCTCCGGTTTATGTTTTGCGTTATTTTGAAATATCCATATCTTTTGTGTTGTTTATCCGATTGAGGTGTTCTTTATATGGATGTGAAGCTAAAAATATGTTCTATGATTTGGTGAAGAAAAATATTATTTTTAGCCGACTTTTAATCGACTTTTCCGGTAAACCGTAAATCGAATTGTTTGGTTATTTGTGAAAATGTTCGGTTGCCGTTTGGCACAATTGATGTGAATGTATGTGGATTGTGTGTGATGAATGCATGACTATATTGTGAATATGTATGCATGTCAAGAGTGTCATGAGTCATGTTGTATGTGAAGCATCATGATGTGCATTCTTGCATTGTGGGGTTCTAAGATGAATCCGTTGTAACGTCGTAAGCCTTTTGAGAGGTGGGAGCGATGATTACAAACGATTGTAAGCCTTTTGAGAGGTGGGAGCAATCGGATTGTAAGCCTTTTGAGAGGTGGGGGCAATCCATAAACATTGTAAGCCTTTTGAGAGGTGGTAGCAATGGGTGAACATCGTATGCCCGACGGGGAGTTACACTAAGTAACGAGCGATGGTTCCAATAAGTTCTTCAATTGAACTTGAGATGAAATGAGTCAGTACTGCATTGCATTTGCATAGAGTCGTGAGTCGGTCTCTATGATTTGCATTGGTCATCTTTGTATATGTGCATTGATGAATAAACATGTATGTGTGTTTATGTTGAATGAATGGTGATGAATTGAGATGTATTGGTGATACATGTATTTGAGCATGAATGAATATGCCTATTTGAAGGATGCGTTAATTACGGATTGTTATGCCGTGTATTTGATTTATGGTATATGCTTGGTGTTATATGTATATATACATGCATAGTGATAAGTTGTGGTGAGAATGTGGTATATGTGTATTATATGTTGAGATATATAATTATATTCAACGTTATTATGATAATATTTCTCACCCTTCTGCTGTTTTATAATGCTCTATGAGGCATTGCAGATTAGAGATGCTGGAGGTCTTTTTGTGAAGATTAGTCCTCCGTCCTTTGTCGTCTGTCTGCTCTGATATGTAGCACCGGGTAGTCGGGAAATTGATTAGGATTATTTTGTGATGTTGTATATATGCATGATTCTGTAGATAACAGATAAAACTTTATGTGATATATTTATATGATATTCAGTTTTAGATTTTCCGCTTTTATTCTAAAATCTGAAATGTGGGTGTAAGGAACTGAGTTCCTCTGTTGATTGTTACCCCACTGTTGCATATCTTTATGAGCAGGTGTTGTATGCTTTGTTTCAAACAAAATGTGATTCTCCCTGTCTATGCCATGATAATTTAAATATACTCTGACGAAATTTTTATTAATTGTTTATTGATTAATTATTGGGGGTATAGATTGGGGGTGTTACATTAGTGGTATCAGAGCAGGTCGGTCCGTCCGGCCAAGTTGTTGAGTCAGTTGGTGTGACAGTTGAATACTGTCGTTGTTGTTTGTTCCTTAGTACGTGATATGTGTGTGAAACACTGTCAGTGCTTTCTGGTTTTTGGTAATCCTTTGTCTTCAGGTGTGAGATTGAGATAAGTGGGGGAGAAGCTGGAACTTCTCCAAGTTGCTTCTGTTGTGGAGCATGGGCTCAGTGTGCCGTTGACTGCAAGATTGTAAGTGTGGTTTGGACAGCGTTGTTCCCGGTTCTGGAAGGAAGGCAGAGGTAAGGTTTATGTCAACTAAGGATTTGTGCCTTAGGTAGTTTTGCGCACAGGATGCAAGAAATGCTATTATAGTTTGGTAAAGACGGTCTATGCCCCATCATGATTGTCGGCTGTCTATTGACAAATTGAGGAACTGATCACCCTTAATCTCTTGTTGATAGCAGACGGAAATTATGTTGGATGGAATAGGCGTGTCTTTTCGGCTTTGATAGTGGGTGAAATAAATTGTTTGGAATTAAGGAAATGGTTATAGATTGTTTTGTTGAGTCGATGATGATTCTAATATCTGAAGGTGAGCCGAATTCGAGGTTTTTGTATGTTGGTCCAGTTGGGAAGTCATTGAGAGAAAACGATTGGGTATCGTTAATGGTTGTTCTCAGAGAGTAGAGTGTGAACTCAAATTGGACGAAGGTGATGATTTGAGGTTTGGATCTGCTAAGTACGTAGAAGAACTTTTAGGACGTGAAACTCAGATGGAAAGAGTGGTTGGAAGACTTACTGGAAAAGGGATTTGTGAGACCAAGTGTGTCGCCTTAGAGAGCTCTAGTATTGTTAGTAACAAACTGGATGGATGATTGAATGGAATAACAAGCATGATGGGTATAATGGTATTGAGACTTTGGAAAGGAAAACTTAGAGTTCTGGTGAGGTTTGAAGTCTTTGGAATTTTATAGCACTAATGGAAATTTTGAGAGAACCTTTAGGTATGGATGTAATATTTAAGAGTTCTTTTTGGTTGGTTATTGCTACATGTTGGGATTTATGGAATTTGGACGGTTAAGAGAAGGACTTGTGTATGGATTACTGACAGTGGAGTAAGGTAACGATTGAGAATAAGCGTTCGCTCTCATGGATAGATAACTGGAATGGTTTGATTGAGTTGGAGTGAAATTACAATTGTTTGGCACGTTTGATAAGGATAGTGAATTGTGTGAGTTGAGGCTTTGATCAATTTAATGTGACTGGTTATGGTTGTTATCATCGGAATAGGTTGTTATTTGCTCGGTTAGGCTTGTATGTGAGTCTGGACAAGTTTGGATGAGGTTTGGTTTGTTTGGATATTATAACGTGCAGTGATATTGTTTGGTGTTAGTAATGCGTCTGTAATGTTTGTGGAGTAGAGGAATCGTATCTTCCATATTTATTTGGATAAGTTCGTAAGGGCTTTGATTGAGAACGTTTGGATCTGTTATAAATTCAGAGGAAGAACAGGTAGAGTGTGTGGGATTTGAATTACAAGTATTGAAAAGAGACGAAGCTTTATGCTAAGTTGTTCGAGTGAGATTTTTGGTTGAAAAGGTTAGTTTTCTTGGATATGTTATTTCTGAGGATGGTATTTTTGTGGATTCATCAAAAGTAGATGCAGTTCTACAATGAGAGGTTTCGAAGTTGGTTAAGGAGATTAGAAGCTTTTTGGACTTTAGTTGGTTATTACTGGAGGTTATGGAAGGTTTTTCCAAGTTAGCGTTTTCGTTACTTCGGTTGACTTGCAAAGGGTGAGTCGTTTGCTTTGGATGTTCATTGTGAGGAAAGTTTGAGAGGATTAAAGTAAAAATGGTCTACGGCTCCAGTTTTGATTCTGTGTGATCTTGTTCAACCATTTGTGAGGTATTGTGATGTGTCTTTGATGAGTTTAGTCAGTGTGTTAATGCAAGAGGGTAAAGTTGTGGCTTATGCTTTACGACAATTGAGGATTCATAAAAGGATCTATACTATTCTGGATTTGGAATTGGTTGCGGTTGTATTGTGTTGGAATATTTGGAGGTATCATCTTTATGGTTCTAGGTTCGAAGGGTTGGTAACCGCAAGAGTTTAGAGTACTTATTTAGTCTGAAGGAATAGAGTATGAGACGATGAGGATGGTTAGAATTTGTGACGAGTTATGAATGTGGCTTGGATTATCCTTCGGGAAAAGCTAAGGTTATGCCAGATGAGTTAAGTCGAAGGTTTTATACATGTCTATTTTGATGGTCAGGGAGTTAGAATTATTTGAGCAGTTCAGAGACTTGTGTCTGGTGTGTAAGCTAACATGCAGAGTGCGAGGTTGGGTATATTAAAGTGCACAGTGATTTTTGGCAGAGGTGAGAAAGAGTTAGACTTTGGACGTGAGATTGGCAGACTTGATGGTTTCGAGTAATCAGAGTGTGCAGCGGAAGTGTGATGTGGCACATTTTGTAATTACGTGTGGGACTTGTAAGAGTTCATAGGTTGAACATTGGAAACATGTAGGAGTGTTGAGACCATTGGACGTTTCAGAATGGAAGTGTTAGGTGAAAGGTTTAGATATTCTTCATGGGCTACTATGTAGATGGAGGTTTTGGTTGTATGTTCGATTGGTGAATCGTAGCATGGTTGTAATAAGGTTGTGTGACAAGGATGTTGGTATTCTAGTTTTGTTGATGTTGTTGAGACAATGTGGTGTAGTGGAACTTGTGTTCTTGTTTGTGTTGTTGCCTCGTTCCTATCGTGTTGGTTCGAGTGCGAGTAGCTAATTCCTGTGTGGGGAGTTAGGGGAGTGTTACCTAGAGTAAGGGTAACGATCTTGTTGTGTTTCGGTTCAAGAGTGAACCTGGGTGTTGGTATCATGGTTTTCCTTGAGTTGTGAGTTGGTCGTCAAGTGCATTGTATGGGCTTTGCATCGTGTCGTTGTTGTAGTTGCGGTTAGCAAGGTGGTTTGTCAGTTTGTGTTATTCGTGGTGTGCTTTTGTTGGCATGTTAGTTTGTTGGTCGGATGCGAGAGTCGTATCCGGAGTTGTTCGTAGCGGTTATATTTTCGAGGACGAAAATGTCTAAGTGGAGGAGAATTGTAACGCCCCAGTTTTTGTCAGTTTTATTTAATCGAGTCTATTTGATTATTTTATTATTATATTATTTTATTCTTGACTTTTATTTGGCAATATATTATTTTTCATCCTTGTTTATGTTTTATCGCATTTTGAGAGCGTTTGGGAGATATTTGAGCTGAGGGGTATTTTGGTCATTTGGGTAGTAGATATTTTATATAAATAGAAAGTGGAGAGAGAAAAGATAGAAAGGAAAAGAAAAAGAGAGAAAAGTGAGAAAGAAGAGAAAAGAAGAACAAGAGGAGAAAAGTGGGAAAAAGGCTAGAAATCATCAAAATCAACGGTTAGGATTCGAATCGAACGGGTAAGGGTGTGAAATATCGTTATCTTAACTTTGTATACAATTATGTATGGTTTCGTTTCGGTTGTTTTGGATTGTTTTCATATATTTTTCATTTTAGGTCGAAATGAATAAAGTCGATAAAAACCGATGTTTTCACTGTTAGAATTCGAAATAAATTACGTAGTAGTATCGAGGAAGGTTAGGTCGTCGTATAGCGTGCTTTTTATTCGATTTGGTGATGTTTGAAAATTCTGGTTTTTGAAAGGTTGAAATTTAATCGAAAATCGAACGTCGTAGAAATTTCGTTTATGTGTTCTAAATTGTTCTTATGTATTTGGTGGTTGCGCGTATGTGTTTGTTTCGAAGAAAATAATTGAATCGGTCGGATTTTCGGGCAAAATAGCCGAAATCCGTAGCAGCCCGCAGGGCATTTTCTGGTTTTCGGGGAAACTTCGGAAATTCATATCTCTTGAACCGTAAGTCGGTTTTGACCCCCGTTCGAAGCGTTGAAAAGCTAATGAGATGTTCTTTATAGGAAAAATGGTTTTGAGGTCTGAACCTGGTCCAATCGGAACAGTATTTTCGAAAAATGGTTTCGTTGTGTCCGGCCTCCGGTTTATGTTTTGCGTTATTTTGAAATATCCATATCTTTTGCGTTGTTTATCCGATTGAGGTGTTCTTTATATGGATGTGAAGCTAAAAATATGTTCTATGATTTGGTGAAGAAAAATATTATTTTTAGCCGACTTTTAACCGACTTTTCCGGTAAACTGTAAATCGAATTGTTTGGTTATTTGTGAAAATGTTCGGTTGCCGTTTGGCACAATTGATGTGAATGTATGTGGATTGTGTGTGATGAATGCATGACTATATTGTGAATATGTATGCATGTCAAGAGTGTCATGAGTCATGTTGTATGTGAAGCATCATGATGTGCATTCTTGCATTGTGGGGTTCTAAGATGAATCCGTTGTAACGTCGTAAGCCTTTTGAGAGGTGGGAGCGATGATTACAAACGATTGTAAGCCTTTTGAGAGGTGGGAGCAATCGGATTGTAAGCCTTTTGAGAGGTGGGGGCAATCCATAAACATTGTAAGCCTTTTGAGAGGTGGTAGCAATGGGTGAACATCGTATGCCCGACGGGGAGTTACACTAAGTAACGAGCGATGGTTCCAATAAGTTCTTCAATTGAACTTGAGATGAAATGAGTCAGTACCGCATTGCATTTGCATAGAGTCGTGAGTCGGTCTCTATGATTTGCATTGGTCATCTTTGTATATGTGCATTGATGAATAAACATGTATGTGTGTTTATGTTGAATGAATGGTGATGAATTGAGATGTATTGGTGATACATGTATTTGAGCATGAATGAATATGCCTATTTGAAGGATGCGTTAATTACGGATTGTTATGCCGTGTATTTGATTTATGGTATATGCTTGGTGTTATATGTATATATACATGCATAGTGATAAGTTGTGGTGAGAATGTGGTATATGTGTATTATATGTTGAGATATATAATTATATGCAACGTTATTATGATAATATTTCTCACCCATCTGCTGTTTTATAATGCTCTATGAGGCATTGCAGATTAGAGATGCTGGAGGTCTTTTTGTGAAGATTAGTCCTCCGTCCTTTGTCGTCTGTCTGCTCTGATATGTAGCACCGGGTAGTCGGGAAATTGATTAGGATTATTTTGTGATGTTGTATATATGCATGATTCTGTAGATAACAGATAAAACTTTATGTGATATATTTATATGATATTCAGTTTTAGATTTTCCGCTTTTATTCTAAAATCTGAAATGTGGGTGTAAGGAACTGAGTTCCTCTGTTGATTGTTACCCCACTGTTGCATATCTTTATGAGCAGGTGTTGTATGCTTTGTTTCAAACAAAATGTGATTCTCCCTGTCTATGCCATGATAATTTAAATATACTCTGACGAAATTTTTATTAATTGTTTATTGTTTAATTATTGGGGGTATAGATTGAGGGTGTTACATTAGTGGTATCAGAGCAGGTCGGTCCGTCCGGCCAAGTTGTTGAGTCAGTTGGTGTGACAGTTGAATACTGTCGTTGTTGTTTGTTCCTTAGTACGTGATATGTGTGTGAAACACTGTCAGTGCTTTCTGGTTTTTGGTAATCCTTTGTCTTCAGGTGTGAGATTGAGATAAGTGGGGGAGAAGCTGGAACTTCTCCAAGTTGCTTCTGTTGTGGAGCATGGGCTCAGTGTGCCGTTGACTGCAAGATTGTAAGTGTGGTTTGGACAGCGTTGTTCCCGGTTCTGGAAGGAAGGCAGAGGTAAGGTTTATGTCAACTAAGGATTTGTGCCTTAGGTAGTTTTGCGCACAGGATGCAAGAAATGCTATTATAGTTTGGTAAAGACGGTTTATGCCCCATCATGATTGTCGGCTGTCTATTGACAAATTGAGGAACTGATCACCCTTAATCTCTTGTTGATAGCAGACGGAAATTATGTTGGATGGAATAGGCGTGTCTTTTCGGCTTTGATAGTGGGTGAAATAAATTGTTTGGAATTAAGGAAATGGTTATAGATTGTTTTGTTGAGTCGATGATGATTCTAATATCTGAAGGTGAGCCGAATTCGAGGTTTTTGTATGTTGGTCCAGTTGGGAAGTCATTGAGAGAAAACGATTGGGTATCGTTAATGGTTGTTCTTAGAGAGTAGAGTGTGAACTCAAATTGGACGAAGGTGATGATTTGAGGTTTGGATCTGCTAAGTACGTAGAAGAACTTTTAGGACGTGAAACTCAGATGGAAAGAGTGGTTGGAAGACTTACTGGAAAAGGGATTTGTGAGACCAAGTGTGTCGCCTTAGAGAGCTCTAGTATTGTTAGTAACAAACTGGATGGATGATTGAATGGAATAACAAGCATGATGGGTATAATGGTATTGAGACTTTGGAAAGGAAAACTTAGAGTTCTGGTGAGGTTTGAAGTCTTTGGAATTTTATAGCACTAATGGAAATTTTGAGAGAACCTTTAGGTATGGATGTAATATTGAAGAGTTCTTTTTGGTTGGTTATTGCTACATGTTGGGATTTATGGAATTTGGACGGTTAAGAGAAGGACTTGTGTATGGATTACTGACAGTGGAGTAAGGTAACGATTGAGAATAAGCGTTCGCTCTCATGGATAGATAACTGGAATGGTTTGATTGAGTTGGAGTGAAATTACAATTGTTTGGCACGTTTGATAAGGATAGTGAATTGTGTGAGTTGAGGCTTTGATCAATTTAATGTGACTGGTTATGGTTGTTATCATCGGAATAGGTTGTTATTTGCTCGGTTAGGCTTGTATGTGAGTCTGGACAAGTTTGGATGAGGTTTGGTTTGTTTGGATATTATAACGTGCAGTGATGTTGTTTGGTGTTAGTAATGCGTCTGTAATGTTTGTGGAGTAGAGGAATCGTATCTTCCATATTTATTTGGATAAGTTCGTAAGGGCTTTGATTGAGAACGTTTGGATCTGTTATAAATTCAGAGGAAGAACAGGTAGAGTGTGTGGGATTTGAATTACAAGTATTGAAAAGAGACGAAGCTTTATGCTAAGTTGTTCGAGTGAGAATTTTGGTTGAAAAGGTTAGTTTTCTTGGATATGTTATTTCTGAGGATGGTATTTTTTTGGATTCATCAAAAGTAGATGTAGTTCTACAATGAGAGGTTTCGAAGTTGGTTAAGGAGATTAGAAGCTTTTTGGACTTTAGTTGGTTATTACTGGAGGTTATGGAAGGTTTTTCCAAGTTAGCGTTTTCGTTACTTCGGTTGACTTGCAAAGGGTGAGTCGTTTGCTTTGGATGTTCATTGTGAGGAAAGTTTGAGAGGATTAAAGTAAAAATGGTCTACGGCTCCAGTTTTGATTCTGTGTGATCTTGTTCAACCGTTTGTGAGGTATTGTGATGTGTCTTTGACGAGTTTAGTCAGTGTGTTAATGCAAGAGGGTAAAGTTGTGGCTTATGCTTTACGACAATTGAGGATTCATAAAAGGATCTATACTATTCTGGATTTGGAATTGGTCGCGGTTGTATTGTGTTGGAATATTTGGAGGTATCATCTTTATGGTTCTAGGTTCGAAGGGTTGGTAACCGCAAGAGTTTAGAGTACTTATTTAGTCTGAAGGAATAGAGTATGAGACGATGAGGATGGTTAGAATTTGTGACGAGTTATGAATGTGGCTTGGATTATCCTTCGGGAAAAGCTAAGGTTATGCCAGATGAGTTGTCGAAGGTTTTATACATGTCTATTTTGATGGTCAGGGAGTTAGAATTATTTGAGCAGTTCAGAGACTTGTGTCTGGTGTGTAAGCTAACATGCAGAGTGCGAGGTTGGGTATATTAAAGTGCACAGTGATTTTTGGCAGAGGTGAGAAAGAGTTAGACTTTGGACGTGAGATTGGCAGACTTGATGGTTTCGAGTAATCAGAGTGTGCAGCGGAAGTGTGATGTGGCACATTTTGTAATTACGTGTGGGACTTGTAAGAGTTCATAGGTTGAACATTGGAAACATGTAGGAGTGTTGAGACCATTGGACGTTTCAGAATGGAAGTGTTAGGTGAAAGGTTTAGATATTCTTCATGGGCTACTATGTAGATGGAGGTTTTGGTTGTATGTTCGATTGGTGAATCGTAGCATGGTTGTAATAAGGTTGTGTGACAAGGATGTTGGTATTCTAGTTTTGTTGATGTTGTTGAGACAATGTGGTGTAGTGGAACTTATGTTCTTGTTTGTGTTGTTGCCTCGTTCCTATCGTGTTGGTTCGAGTGCGAGTAACTAATTCCTGTGTGGGGAGTTAGGGGAGTGTTACCTAGAGTAAGGGTAACGATCTTGTTGTGTTTCGGTTCAAGAGTGAACCTGGGTGTTGGTATCGTGGTTTTCCTTGAGTTGTGAGTTGGTCGTCAAGTGCATTGTATGGGCTTTGCATCGTGTCGTTGTTGTGGTTGCGGTTAGCAAGGTGGTTTGTCCGTTTGTGTTATTCGTGGTGTGCATTTGTTGGCATGTTAGTTTGTTGGTCGGATGCGAGAGTCGTATCCGGAGTTGTTCGTAGCGGTTATATTTTCGAGGACGAAAATGTCTAAGTGGAGGAAAATTGTAACGCCCCAGTTTTTGTCAGTTTTATTTAATCGAGTCTATTTGATTATTTGATTATTATATTATTTTATTCTTGACTTTTATTTGGCAATATATTATTTTTCATCGTTGTTTATGTTTTATCGCATTTTGAGAGCGTTTGGGAGATATTTGAGCTGAGGGGTATTTTGGTCATTTGGGTAGTAGATATTTTATATAAATAGAAAGTGGAGAGAGAAAAGATAGAAAGAAAAAGAAAAAGAGAGAAAAGTGAGAAAGAAGAGAAAAGAAGAACAAGAGGAGAAAAGTGGGAAAAAGGCTAGAAATCATCAAAATCAACGGTTAGGATTCGAATCGAACGGGTAAGGGTGTGAAATATCGTTATCTTAACTTTGTATACAATTATCTATGGTTTTGTTTCGGTTGTTTTGGATTGTTTTCATATATTTTTCATTTTAGGTCGAAATGAATAAAGTCGATAAAAACCGATGTGTTCACGGTTAGAATTCGAAATAAATTACGTAGTAGTATCGAGGAAGGTTAGGTCGTCGTATAGCGTGCTTTTTATTCGATTTGGTGATGTTTGAAAATTCTGGTTTTTGAAAGGTTGAAATTTAATCGAAAATCGAACGTCGTAGAAATTTCGTTTATGTGTTCTAAATTGTTCTTATGTATTTGGTGGTTGCGCGTATGTGTTTGTTTCGAAGAAAATAATTGAATCGGTCGGATTTTCGGGCAAAATAGCCGAAATCCGTAGCAGCCCGCAGGGCATTTTCTGGTTTTCGGGGAAACTTCGGAAATTCATATATCTTGAACCGTAAGTCGATTTTGACCCCCGTTTGAAGCGTTGGAAAGCTAATGAGATGTTCTTTATAGGAAAAATGGTTTTGAGGTCTGAACCTGGTCCAATCGGAACAGTATTTTCGAAAAATGGTTTCGTTGTGTCCGGCCTCCGGTTTATGTTTTGCGTTATTTTGAAATATCCATATCTTTTGCGTTGTTTATCCGATTGAGGTGTTCTTTATATGGATGTGAAGCTAAAAATATGTTCTATGATTTGGTGAAGAAAAATATTATTTTTAGCCGACTTTTAACCGACTTTTCCGGTAAATCGTAAATCGAATTGTTTGGTTATTTGTGAAAATGTCCGGTTGCCGTTTGGCACAATTGATGTGAATGTATGTGGATTGTGTGTGATGAATGCATGACTATATTGTGAATATGTATGCATGTCAAGAGTGTCATGAGTCATGTTGTATGTGAAGCATCATGATGTGCATTCTTGCATTGTGGGGTTCTAAGATGAATCCGTTGTAACGTCGTAAGCCTTTTGAGAGGTGGGAGCGATGATTAAAAACGATTGTAAGCCTTTTGAGAGGTGGGAGCAATCGGATTGTATGCCTTTTGAGAGGTGGGGGCAATCCATAAACATTGTAAGCATTTTGAGAGGTGGTAGCAATGGGTGAACATCGTATGCCCGACGGGGAGTTACACTAAGTAACGAGCGATGGTTCCAATAAGTTCTTCAATTGAACTTGAGATGAAATGAGTCAGTACCGCATTGCATTTGTATAGAGTCGTGAGTCGGTCTATATGATTTGCATTGGTCATCTTTGTATATGTGCATTGATGAATAAACATGTATGTGTGTTTATGTTGAATGAATGGTGATGAATTGAGATGTATTGGTGATACATGTATTTGAGCATGAATGAATATGCCTATTTGAAGGATGCGTTAATTACGGATTGTTATGCCGTGTATTTGATTTATGGTATATGCTTGGTGTTATATGTATATATACATGCATAGTGATAAGTTGTGGTGAGAATGTGGTATATGTGTATTATATGTTGAGATATATAATTATATGCAACGTTATTATGATAATATTTCTCACCCTTCTGCTGTTTTATAATGCTCTATGAGGCATTGCAGATTAGAGATGCTGGAGGTCTTTTTGTGAAGATTAGTCCTCCGTCCTTTGTCGTCTGTCTGCTCTGATATGTAGCACCGTGTAGTCGGGAAATTGATTAGGATTATTTTGTGATATTGTATATATGCATGATTCTGTAGATAACAGATAAAACTTTATGTGATATATTTATATGATATTCAGTTTTAGATTTTCCGCTTTTATTCTAAAATCTGAAATGTGGGTGTAAGGAACTGAGTTCCTCTGTTGATTGTTACCCCACTGTTGCATATCTTTATGAGCACGTGTTGTATGCTTTGTTTCAAACAAAATGTGATTCTCCCTGTCTATGCCATGATAATTTAAATATACTCTGACGAAATTTTTATTAATTGTTTATTGTTTAATTATTGGGGGTATAGATTGGGGGTGTTACATTAGTGGTATCAGAGCAGATCGGTCTGTCCGACCAAGTTGTTGAGTCAGTTGGTGTGACAGTGGAATACTGTCGTTGTTGTTTGTTCCTTAGTACGTGATATGTGTGTGAAACACTGTCAGTGCTTTCTGGTTTTTGGTAATCCTTTGTCTTCAGGTGTGAGATTGAGATAAGTGGGGGAGAAGCTGGAACTTCTCCAAGTTGCTTCTGTTGTGGAGCGTGGGCTCAGTGTGCCGTTGACTGCAAGATTGTAAGTGTGGTTTGGACAGCGTTGTTCCCGGTTCTGGAAGGAAGGCAGAGGTAAGGTTTATGTCAACTAAGGATTTGTGCCTTAGGTAGTTTTGCGCACAGGATGCAAGAAATGCTATTATAGTTTGGTAAATACGGTTTATACCCCATCATGATTGTCGGCTGTCTATTGACAAATTGAGGAACTGATCACCCTTAATCTCTTGTTGATAGCAGACTGAAATTATGTTGGATGGAATAGGCGTGTCTTTCCGGCTTTGATAGTGGGTGAAATAAATTGTTTGGAATTAAGGAAATGGTTATAGATTGTTTTGTTGAGTCGATGATGATTCTAATATCTGAAGGTGAGCCGAATTCGAGGTTTTTGTATGTTGGTCCAGTTGGGAAGTCATTGAGAGAAAACGATTGGGTATCGTTAATGGTTGTTCTCAGAGAGTAGAGTGTGAACTCAAATTGGACGAAGGTGATGATTTGAGGTTTGGATCTGCTAAGTACGTAGAAGAACTTTTAGGACGTGAAACTCAGATGGAAAGAGTGGTTGGAAGACTTACTGGAAAAGGGATTTGTGAGACCAAGTGTGTCGCCTTAGAGAGCTCTAGTATTGTTAGTAACAAACTGGATGGATGATTGAATGGAATAACAAGCAAGATGGGTATAATGGTATTGAGACTTTGGAAAGGAAAACTTAGAGTTCTGGTGAGGTTTGAAGTCTTTGGAATTTTAGAGCACTAATGGAAATTTTGAGAGAACCTTTAGGTATGGATGTAATATTTAAGAGTTCTTTTTGGTTGGTTATTGCTACATGTTGGGATTTATGGAATTTGGACGGTTAAGAGAAGGACTTGTGTATGGATTACTGACAGTGGAGTAAGGTAACGATTGAGAATAAGCGTTCGCTCTCATGGATAGATAACTGGAATGGTTTGATTGAGTTGGAGTGAAATTACAATTGTTTGGCACGTTTGATAAGGATAGTGAATTGTGTGAGTTGAGGCTTTGATCAATTTAATGTGACTGGTTATGGTTGTTATCATCGGAATAGGTTGTTATTTGCTCGGTTAGGCTTGTATGTGAGTCTGGACAAGTTTGGATGAGGTTTGGTTTGTTTGGATATTATAACGTGCAGTGATGTTGTTTGGTGTTAGTAATGCGTCTGTAATGTTTGTGGAGTAGAGGAATCGTATCTTCCATATTTATTTGGATAAGTTCGTAAGGGCTTTGATTGAGAACGTTTGGATCTGTTATAAATTCAGAGGAAGAACAGGTAGAGTGTGTGGGATTTGAATTACAAGTATTGAAAAGAGACGAAGCTTTATGCTAAGTTGTTCGAGTGAGAATTTTGGTTGAAAAGGTTAGTTTTCTTGGATATGTTATTTCTGAGGATGGTATTTTTGTGGATTCATCAAAAGTAGATGCAGTTCTACAATGAGAGGTTTCGAAGTTGGTTAAGGAGATTAGAAGCTTTTTGGACTTTAGTTGGTTATTACCGGAGGTTATGGAAGGTTTTTCCAAGTTAGCGTTTTCGTTACTTCGGTTGACTTGCAAAGGGTGAGTCGTTTGCTTTGGATGTTCATTGTGAGGAAAGTTTGAGAGGATTAAAGTAGAAATGGTCTACGGCTCCAGTTTTGATTCTGTGTGATCTTGTTCAACCGTTTGTGAGGTATTGTGATGTGTCTTTGATGAGTTTAGTCAGTGTGTTAATGCAAGAGGGTAAAGTTGTGGCTTATGCTTTACGACAATTGAGGATTCATAAAAGGATCTATACTATTCTGGATTTGGAATTGGTCGCGGTTGTATTGTGTTGAAATATTTGGAGGTATCATCTTTATGGTTCTAGGTTCGAAGGGTTGGTAACCGCAAGAGTTTAGAGTACTTATTTAGTCTGAAGGAATAGAGTATGAGACGATGAGGATGGTTAGTATTTGTGACGAGTTATGAATGTGGCTTGGATTATCCTTCGGGAAAAGCTAAGGTTATGCCAGATGAGTTGTCGAAGGTTTTATACATGTCTATTTTGATGGTCAGGGAGTTAGAATTATTTGAGCAGTTCAGAGACTTGTGTCTGGTGTGTAAGCTAACATGCAGAGTGCGAGGTTGGGTATATTAAAGTGCACAGTGATTTTTGGCAGAGGTGAGAAAGAGTTAGACTTTGGACGTGAGATTGGCAGACTTGATGGTTTCGAGTAATCAGAGTGTGCAGCGGAAGTGTGATGTGGCACATTTTGTAATTACGTGTGGGACTTGTAAGAGTTCATAGGTTGAACATTGGAAACATGTAGGAGTGTTGAGACCATTGGACGTTTCAGAATGGAAGTGTTAGGTGAAAGGTTTAGATATTCTTCATGGGCTACTATGTAGATGGAGGTTTTGGTTGTATGTTCGATTGGTGAATCGTAGCATGGTTGTAATAAGGTTGTGTGACAAGGATGTTGGTATTCTAGTTTTGTTGATGTTGTTGAGACAATGTGGTGTAGTGGAACTTGTGTTCTTGTTTGTGTTGTTGCCTCGTTCCTATCGTGTTGGTTCGAGTGCGAGTAGCTAATTCCTGTGTGGGGAGTTAGGGGAGTGTTACCTAGAGTAAGGGTAACGATCTTGTTGTGTTTCGGTTCAAGAGTGAACCTGGGTGTTGGTATCATGGTTTTCCTTGAGTTGTGAGTTGGTCGTCAAGTGCATTGTATGGGCTTTGCATCGTGTCGTTGTTGTGGTTGCGGTTAACAAGGTGGTTTGTCAGTTTGTGTTATTCGTGGTGTACTTTTGTTGGCATGTTAGTTTGTTGGTCGGATGCGAGAGTCGTATCCGGAGTTGTTCGTAGCGGTTATATTTTCGAGGACGAAAATGTCTAAGTGGAGGAGAATTGTAACGCCCCAGTTTTTGTCAGTTTTATTTAATCGAGTCTATTTGATTATTTTATTATTATATTATTTTATTCTTGACTTTTATTTGGCAATATATTATTTTTCATCGTTGTTTATGTTTTATCGCATTTTGAGAGCGTTTGGGAGATAATTGAGCTGAGGGGTATTTTGGTCATTTGGGTAGTAGATATTTTATATAAATAGAAAGTGGAGAGAGAAAAGATAGAAAGTAAAAGAAAAAGAGAGAAAAGTGAGAAAGAAGAGAAAAGAAGAACAAGAGGAGAAAAGTGGGAAAAAGGCTAGAAATCATCAAAATCAACGGTTAGGATTTGAATCGAACGGGTAAGGGTGTGAAATATCGTTATCTTAACTTTGTATACAATTATGTATGGTTTCGTTTCGGTTGTTTTGGATTGTTTTCATATATTTTTCATTTTAGGTCGAAATGAATAAAGTCGATAAAAACCGATGATTTCACTGTTAGAATTCGAAATAAATTACGTAGTAGTATCGAGGAAGGTTAGGTCGTCGTATAGCGTGCTTTTTATTCGATTTGGTGATGTTTGAAAATTCTGGTTTTTGAAAGGTTGAAATTTAATCGAAAATCGAACGTCGTAGAAATTTCGTTTATGTGTTCTAAATTGTTCTTATGTATTTGGTGGTTGCGCGTATGTGTTTGTTTCGAAGAAAATAATTGAATCGGTCGGATTTTCGGGCAAAATAGCCGAAATCTGTAGCAGCCCGCAGGGCATTTTCTGGTTTTCGGGGAAACTTCGGAAATTCATATCTCTTGAACCGTAAGTCGGTTTTGACCCCCGTTCGAAGCGTTGAAAAGCTAATGAGATGTTCTTTATAGGAAAAATGGTTTTGAGGTCTGAACCTGGTCCAATCGGAACAGTATTTTCGAAAAATGGTTTCGTTGTGTCCGGCCTCCGGTTTATGTTTTGCGTTATTTTGAAATATCCATATCTTTTGCGTTGTTTATCCGATTGAGGTGTTCTTTATATGGATGTGAAGCTAAAAATATGTTCTATGATTTGGTGAAGAAAAATATTATTTTTAGCCGACTTTTAACCGACTTTTCCGGTAAACCGTAAATCAAATTGTTTGGTTATTTGTGAAAATGTTCGGTTGCCGTTTAGCACAATTGATGTGAATGTATGTGGATTGTGTGTGATGAATGCATGACTATATTGTGAATATGTATGCATGTCAAGAGTGTCATGAGTCATGTTGTATGTGAAGCATCATGATGTGCATTCTTGCATTGTGGGGTTCTAAGATGAATCCGTTGTAACGTCGTAAGCCTTTTGAGAGGTGGGAGCGATGATTACAAATGATTGTAAGCCTTTTGAGAGGTGGGAGCAATCGGATTGTAAGCCTTTTGAGAGGTGGGGGCAATCCATAAACATTGTAAGCCTTTTGAGAGGTGGTAGCAATGGGTGAACATCGTATGCCCGACGGGGAGTTACACTAAGTAACGAGCGATGGTTCCAATAAGTTCTTCAATTGAACTTGAGATGAAATGAGTCAGTACCGCATTGCATTTGCATAGAGTCGTGAGTCGGTCTCTATGATTTGCATTGGTCATCTTTGTATATGTGCATTGATGAATAAACATGTATGTGTGTTTATGTTGAATGAATGGTGATGAATTGAGATGTATTGGTGATACAAGTATTTGAGCATGACTGAATATGCCTATTTGAAGGATGCGTTAATTACGGATTGTTATGTCGTGTATTTGATTTATGGTATATGCTTGGTGTTATATGTATATATACATGCATAGTGATAAGTTGTGGTGAGAATGTGGTATATGTGTATTATATGTTGAGATATATAATTATATGCAACGTTATTATGATAATATTTCTCACCCTTCTGCTGTTTTATAATGCTCTATGAGGCATTGCAGATTAGAGATGCTGGAGGTCTTTTTGTGAAGATTAGTCCTCCGTCCTTTGTCGTCTGTCTGCTCTGATATGTAGCACCGGGTAGTCGAGAAATTGATTAGGATTATTTTGTGATGTTGTATATATGCATGATTCTGTAGATAACAGATAAAACTTTATGTGATATATTTATATGATATTCAGTTTTAGATTTTCCGCTTTTATTCTAAAATCTGAAATGTGGGTGTAAGGAACTGAGTTCCTCTGTTGATTGTTACCCCACTGTTGCATATCTTTATGAGCAGGTGTTGTATGCTTTGTTTCAAACAAAATGTGATTCTCCCTGTCTATGCCATGATAATTTAAATATACTCTGACGAAATTTTTATTAATTGTTTATTGTTTAATTATTGGGGGTATAGATTGAGGGTGTTACATTAGTGGTATCAGAGCAGGTCGGTCCGTCCGGCCAAGTTGTTGAGTCAGTTGGTGTGACAGTTGAATACTGTCGTTGTTGTTTGTTCCTTAGTACGTGATATGTGTGTGAAACACTGTCAGTGCTTTCTGGTTTTTGGTAATCCTTTGTCTTCAGGTGTGAGATTGAGATAAGTGGGGGAGAAGCTGGAACTTCTCCAAGTTGCTTCTGTTGTGGAGCATGGGCTCAGTGTGCCGTTGACTGCAAGATTGTAAGTGTGGTTTGGACAGCGTTGTTCCCGGTTCTGGAAGGAAGGCAGAGGTAAGGTTTATGTCAACTAAGGATTTGTGCCTTAGGTAGTTTTGCGCACAGGATGCAAGAAATGCTATTATAGTTTGGTAAAGACGGTTTATGCCCCATCATGATTGTCGGCTGTCTATTGACAAATTGAGGAACTGATCACCCTTAATCTCTTGTTGATAGCAGACGGAAATTATGTTGGATGGAATAGGCGTGTCTTTTCGGCTTTGATAGTGGGTGAAATAAATTGTTTGGAATTAAGGAAATGGTTATAGATTGTTTTGTTGAGTCGATGATGATTCTAATATCTGAAGGTGAGCCGAATTCGAGGTTTTTGTATGTTGGTCCAGTTGGGAAGTCATTGAGAGAAAACGATTGGGTATCGTTAATGGTTGTTCTCAGAGAGTAGAGTGTGAACTCAAATTGGACGAAGGTGATGATTTGAGGTTTGGATCTGCTAAGTACGTAGAAGAACTTTTAGGACGTGAAACTCAGATGGAAAGAGTGGTTGGAAGACTTACTGGAAAAGGGATTTGTGAGACCAAGTGTGTCGCCTTAGAGAGCTCTAGTATTGTTAGTAACAAACTGGATGGATGATTGAATGGAATAACAAGCATGATGGGTATAATGGTATTGAGACTTTGGAAAGGAAAACTTAGAGTTCTGGTGAGGTTTGAAGTCTTTGGAATTTTAGAGCACTAATGGAAATTTTGAGAGAACCTTTAGGTATGGATGTAATATTTAAGAGTTCTTTTTGGTTAGTTATTGCTACATGTTGGGATTTATGGAATTTGGACGGTTAAGAGAAGGACTTGTGTATGGATTACTGACAGTGGAGTAAGGTAACGATTGAGAATAAGCGTTCGCTCTCATGGATAGATAACTGGAATGGTTTGATTGAGTTGGAGTGAAATTACAATTGTTTGGCACGTTTGATAAGGATAGTGAATTGTGTGAGTTGAGGCTTTGATCAATTTAATGTGACTGGTTATGGTTGTTATCATCGGAATAGGTTGTTATTTGCTCGGTTAGGCTTGTATGTGAGTCTGGACAAGTTTGGATGAGGTTTGGTTTGTTTGGATATTATAACGTGCAGTGATGTTGTTTGGTGTTAGTAATGCGTCTGTAATGTTTGTGGAGTAGAGGAATCGTATCTTCCATATTTATTTGGATAAGTTCGTAAGGGCTTTGATTGAGAACGTTTGGATCTGTTATAAATTCAGAGGAAGAACAGGTAGAGTGTGTGGGATTTGAATTACAAGTATTGAAAAGAGACGAAGCTTTATGCTAAGTTGTTCGAGTGAGAATTTTGGTTGAAAAGGTTAGTTTTCTTGGATATGGTATTTCTGAGGATGGTATTTTTGTGGATTCATCAAAAGTAGATGCAGTTCTACAATGAGAGGTTTCGAAGTTGGTTAAGGAGATTAGAAGCTTTTTGGACTTTAGTTGGTTATTACCGGAGGTTATGGAAGGTTTTTCCAAGTTAGCGTTTTCGTTACTTCGGTTGACTTGCAAAGGGTGAGTCGTTTGCTTTGGATGTTCATTGTGAGGAAAGTTTGAGAGGATTAAAGTAGAAATGGTCTACGGCTCCAGTTTTGATTCTGTGTGATCCTGTTCAACCGTTTGTGAGGTATTGTGATGTGTCTTTGATGAGTTTAGTCAGTGTGTTAATGCAAGAGGGTAAAGTTGTGGCTTATGCTTTACGACAATTGAGGATTCATAAAAGGATCTATACTATTCTGGATTTGGAATTGGTCGCGGTTGTATTGTGTTGGAATATTTGGAGGTATCATCTTTATGGTTCTAGGTTCGAAGGGTTGGTAACCGCAAGAGTTTAGAGTACTTATTTAGTCTGAAGGAATAGAGTATGAGACGATGAGGATGGTTAGAATTTGTGACGAGTTATGAATGTGGCTTGGATTATCCTTCGGGAAAAGCTAAGGTTATGCCAGATGAGTTAAGTCGAAGGTTTTATACATGTCTATTTTGATGGTCAGGGAGTTAGAATTATTTGAGCAGTTCAGAGACTTGTGTCTGGTGTGTAAGCTAACATGCAGAGTGCGAGGTTGGGTATATTAAAGTGCACAGTGATTTTTGGCAGAGGTGAGAAAGAGTTAGACTTTGGACGTGAGATTGGCAGACTTGATGGTTTCGAGTAATCAGAGTGTGCAGCGGAAGTGTGATGTGGCACATTTTGTGATTACGTGTGGGACTTGTAAGAGTTCATAGGTTGAACATTGGAAACATGTAGGAGTGTTGAGACCATTGGACGTTTCAGAATGGAAGTGTTAGGTGAAAGGTTTAGATATTCTTCATGGGCTACTATGTAGATGGAGGTTTTGGTTGTATGTTCGATTGGTGAATCGTAGCATGGTTGTAATAAGGTTGTGTGACAAGGATGTTGGTATTCTAGTTTTGTTGATGTTGTTGAGACAATGTGGTGTAGTGGAACTTGTGTTCTTGTTTGTGTTGTTGCCTCGTTCCTATCGTGTTGGTTCGAGTGCGAGTAGCTAATTCCTGTGTGGGGAGTTAGGGGAGTGTTACCTAGAGTAAGGGTAACGATCTTGTTGTGTTTCGGTTCAAGAGTGAACCTGGGTGTTGGTATCATGGTTTTCCTTGAGTTGTGAGTTGGTCGTCAAGTGCATTGTATGGGCTTTGCATCGTGTCGTTGTTGTGGTTGCGGTTAGCAAGGTGGTTTGTCAGTTTGTGTTATTCGTGGTGTGCTTTTGTTGGCATGTTAGTTTGTTGGTCGGATGCGAGAGTCGTATCCGGAGTTGTTCGTAGCGGTTATATTTTCGAGGACGAAAATGTCTAAGTGGAGGAGAATTGTAACGCCCCAGTTTTTGTCAGTTTTATTTAATCGAGTCTATTTGATTATTTTATTATTATATTATTTTATTCTTGACTTTTATTTGGCAATATATTATTTTTCATCCTTGTTTATGTTTTATCGCATTTTGAGAGCGTTTGGGAGATATTTGAGCTGAGGGGTATTTTGGTCATTTGGGTAGTAGATATTTTATATAAATAGAAAGTGGAGAGAGAAAAGATAGAAAGGAAAAGAAAAAGAGAGAAAAGTTAGAAAGAAGAGAAAAGAAGAACAAGAGGAGAAAAGTGGGAAAAAGGCTAGAAATCATCAAAATCAACGGTTAGGATTCGAATCGAACGGGTAAGGGTGTGAAATATCGTTATCTTAACTTTGTATACAATTATGTATGGTTTCGTTTCGGTTGTTTTGGATTGTTTTCATATATTTTTCATTTTAGGTCGAAATGAATAAAGTCGATAAAAACCGATGTTTTCACTGTTAGAATTCGAAATAAATTACGTAGTAGTATCGAGGAAGGTTAGGTCGTCGTATAGCGTGCTTTTTATTCGATTTGGTGATGTTTGAAAATTCTGGTTTTTGAAAGGTTGAAATTTAATCGAAAATCGAACGTCGTAGAAATTTCGTTTATGTGTTCTAAATTGTTCTTATGTATTTGGTGGTTGCGCGTATGTGTTTGTTTCGAAGAAAATAATTGAATCGGTCGGATTTTCGGGCAAAATAGCCGAAATCCGTAGCAGCCCGCAGGGCATTTTCTGGTTTTCGGGGAAACTTCGGAAATTCATATCTCTTGAACCGTAAGTCGGTTTTGACCCCCGTTCGAAACGTTGGAAAGCTAATGAGATGTTCTTTATAGGAAAAATGGTTTTGAGGTCTGAACCTGGTCCAATCGGAACAGTATTTTCGAAAAATGGTTTCGTTGTGTCCGGCCTCCGGTTTATGTTTTGCGTTATTTTGAAATATCCATATCTTTTGCGTTGTTTATCTGATTGAGGTGTTCTTTATATGGATGTGAAGCTAAAAATCTGTTCTATGATTTGGTGAAGAAAAATATTATTTTTAGCGGACTTTTAACCGACTTTTCCGGTAAACCGTAAATCGAATTGTTTGGTTATTTGTGAAAATGTTCGGTTGCCGTTTGGCACAATTGATGTGAATGTATGTGGATTGTGTGTGATGAATGCATGACTATATTGTGAATATGTATGCATGTCAAGAGTGTCATGAGGCATGTTGTATGTGAAGCATCATGATGTGCATTCTTGCATTGTGGGGTTCTAAGATGAATCCGTTGTAACGTCGTAAGCCTTTTGAGAGGTGGGAGCGGTGATTACAAACGATTGTAAGCCTTTTGAGAGGTGGGAGAAATCGGATTGTAAGCCTTTTGAGAGGTGGGGGCAATCCATAAACATTGTAAGCCTTTTGAGAGGTGGTACAATGGGTGAACATCGTATGCCCGACGGGGAGTTACACTAAGTAACGAGCGATGGTTCCAATAAGTTCTTCAATTGAACTTGAGATGAAATGAGTCAGTACCGCATTGCATTTGCATAGAGTCGTGAGTCGGTCTCTATGATTTGCATTGGTCATCTTTGTATATGTGCATTGATGAATAAACATGTATGTGTGTTTATGTTGAATGAATGGTGATGAATTAAGATGTATTGGTGATACATGTATTTGAGCATGAATGAATATGCCTATGTGAAGGATGCGTTAATTACGGATTGTTATGCCGTGTATTTGATTTATGGTATATGCTTGGTGTTATATGTATATATACATGCATAGTGATAAGTTGTGGTGAGAATGTGGTATATGTGTATTATATGTTGAGATATATAATTATATTCAACGTTATTATGATAATATTTCTCACCCTTCTGCTGTTTTATAATGCTCTATGAGGCATTGCAGATTAGAGATGCTGGAGGTCTTTTTGTGAAGATTAGTCCTCCGTCCTTTGTCGTCTGTCTGCTCTGATATGTAGCACCGGGTAGTCGGGAAATTGATTAGGATTATTTTGTGATGTTGTATATATGCATGATTCTGTAGATAACAGATAAAACTTTATGTGATATATTTATATGATATTCAGTTTTAGATTTTCCGCTTTTATTCTAAAATCTGAAATGTGGGTGTAAGGAACTGAGTTCCTCTGTTGATTGTTACCCCACTGTTGCATATCTTTATGAGCACGTGTTGTATGCTTTGTTTCAAACAAAATGTGATTCTCCCTGTCTATGCCATGATAATTTAAATATACTCTGACGAAATTTTTATTAATTGTTTATTGTTTAATTATTGGGGGTATAGATTGAAGGTGTTACATTAGTGGTATCAGAGCAGGTCGGTCCGTCCGGCCAAGTTGTTGAGTCAGTTGGTGTGACAGTTGAATACTGTCGTTGTTGTTTGTTCCTTAGTACGTGATATGTGTGTGAAACACTGTCAGTGCTTTCTGGTTTTTGGTAATCCTTTGTCTTCAGGTGTGAGATTGAGATAAGTGGGGGAGAAGCTGGAACTTCTCCAAGTTGCTTCTGTTGTGGAGCATGGGCTCAGTGTGCCGTTGACTGCAAGATTGTAAGTGTGGTTTGGACAGCGTTGTTCCCGGTTCTGGAAGGAAGGCAGAGGTAAGGTTTATGTCAACTAAGGATTTGTGCCTTAGGTAGTTTTGCGCACAGGATGCAAGAAATGCTATTATAGTTTGGTAAAGACGGTTTATGCCCCATCATGATTGTCGGCTGTCTATTGACAAATTGAGGAACTGATCACCCTTAATCTCTTGTTGATAGCAGACGGAAATTATGTTGGATGGAATAGGCGTGTCTTTTCGGCTTTGATAGTGGGTGAAATAAATTGTTTGGAATTAAGGAAATGGTTATAGATTGTTTTGTTGAGTCGATGATGATTCTAATATCTGAAGGTGAGCCGAATTCGAGGTTTTTGTATGTTGGTCCAGTTGGGAAGTCATTGAGAGAAAACGATTGGGTATCGTTAATGGTTGTTCTCAGAGAGTAGAGTGTGAACTCAAATTGGACGAAGGTGATGATTTGAGGTTTGGATCTGCTAAGTACGTAGAAGAACTTTTAGGACGTGAAACTCAGATGGAAAGAGTGGTTGGAAGACTTACTGGAAAAGGGATTTGTGAGACCAAGTGTGTCGCCTTAGAGAGCTCTAGTATTGTTAGTAACAAACTGGATGGATGATTGAATGGAATAACAAGCATGATGGGTATAATGGTATTGAGACTTTGGAAAGGAAAACTTAGAGTTCTGGTGAGGTTTGAAGTCTTTGGAATTTTAGAGCACTAATGGAAATTTTGAGAGAACCTTTAGGTATGGATGTAATATTTAAGAGTTCTTTCTGGTTGGTTATTGCTACATGTTGGGATTTATGGAATTTGGACGGTTAAGAGAAGGACTTGTGTATGGATTACTAACAGTGGAGTAAGGTAACGATTGAGAATAAGCGTTCGCTCTCATGGATAGATAACTGGAATGGTTTGATTGAGTTGGAGTGAAATTACAATTGTTTGGCACGTTTGATAAGGATAGTGAATTGTGTGAGTTGAGGCTTTGATCAATTTAATGTGACTGGTTATGGTTGTTATCATCGGAATAGGTTGTTATTTGCTCGGTTAGGCTTGTATGTGAGTCTGGACAAGTTTGGATGAGGTTTGGTTTGTTTGGATATTATAACGTGCAGTGATGTTGTTTGGTGTTAGTAATGCGTCTGTAATGTTTGTGGAGTAGAGGAATCGTATCTTCCATATTTATTTGGATAAGTTCGTAAGGGCTTTGATTGAGAACGTTTGGATCTGTTATAAATTCAGAGGAAGAACAGGTAGAGTGTGTGGGATTTGAATTACAAGTATTGAAAAGAGACGAAGCTTTATGCTAAGTCGTCGAGTGAGAATTTTGGTTGAAAAGGTTAGTTTTCTTGGATATGGTATTTCTGAGGATGGTATTTTTGTGGATTCATCAAAAGTAGATGCAGTTCTACAATGAGAGGTTTCGAAGTTGGTTAAGGAGATTAGAAGCTTTTTGGACTTTAGTTGGTTATTACCGGAGGTTATGGAAGGTTTTTCCAAGTTAGCGTTTTCGTTACTTCGGTTGACTTGCAAAGGGTGAGTCGTTTGCTTTGGATGTTCATTGTGAGGAAAGTTTGAGAGGATTAAAGTAGAAATGGTCTACGGCTCCAGTTTTGATTCTGTGTGATCCTGTTCAACCGTTTGTGAGGTATTGTGATGTGTCTTTGATGAGTTTAGTCAGTGTGTTAATGCAAGAGGGTAAAGTTGTGGCTTATGCTTTACGACAATTGAGGATTCATAAAAGGATCTATACTATTCTGGATTTGGAATTGGTCGCGGTTGTATTGTGTTGGAATATTTGGAGGTATCATCTTTATGGTTCTAGGTTCGAAGGGTTGGTAACCGCAAGAGTTTAGAGTACTTATTTAGTCTGAAGGAATAGAGTATGAGACGATGAGGATGGTTAGAATTTGTGACGAGTTATGAATGTGGCTTGGATTATCCTTCGGGAAAAGCTAAGGTTATGCCAGATGAGTTAAGTCGAAGGTTTTATACATGTCTATTTTGATGGTCAGGGAGTTAGAATTATTTGAGCAGTTCAGAGACTTGTGTCTGGCGTGTAAGCTAACATGCAGAGTGCGAGGTTGGGTATATTAAAGTGCACAGTGATTTTTGGCAGAGGTGAGAAAGAGTTAGACTTTGGACGTGAGATTGGCAGACTTGATGGTTTCGAGTAATCAGAGTGTGCAGCGGAAGTGTGATGTGGCACATTTTGTAATTACGTGTGGGACTTGTAAGAGTTCATAGGTTGAACATTGGAAACATGTAGGAGTGTTGAGACCATTGGACGTTTCAGAATGGAAGTGTTAGGTGAAAGGTTTAGATATTCTTCATGGGCTACTATGTAGATGGAGGTTTTGGTTGTATGTTCGATTGGTGAATCGTAGCATGGTTGTAATAAGGTTGTGTGACAAGGATGTTGGTATTCTAGTTTTGTTGATGTTGTTGAGACAATGTGGTGTAGTGGAACTTGTGTTCTTGTTTGTGTTGTTGCCTCGTTCCTATCGTGTTAGTTCGAGTGCGAGTAGCTAATTCCTGTGTGGGGAGTTAGGGGAGTGTTACCTAGAGTAAGGGTAACGATCTTGTTGTGTTTCGGTTCAAGAGTGAACCTGGGTGTTGGTATCATGGTTTTCCTTGAGTTGTGAGTTGGTCGTCAAGTGCATTGTATGGGCTTTGCATCGTGTCGTTGTTGTAGTTGCGGTTAGCAAGGTGGTTTGTCAGTTTGTGTTATTCGTGGTGTGCTTTTGTTGGCATGTTAGTTTGTTGGTCGGATGCGAGAGTCGTATCCGGAGTTGTTCGTAGCGGTTATATTTTCGAGGACGAAAATGTCTAAGTGGAGGAGAATTGTAACGCCCCAGTTTTTGTCAGTTTTATTTAATCGAGTCTATTTGATTATTTTATTATTATATTATTTTATTCTTGACTTTTATTTGGCAATATATTATTTTTCATCCTTGTTTATGTTTTATCGCATTTTGAGAGCGTTTGGGAGATATTTGAGCTGAGGGGTATTTTGGTCATTTGGGTAGTAGATATTTTATATAAATAGAAAGTGGAGAGAGAAAAGATAGAAAGGAAAAGAAAAAGATAGAAAAGTTAGAAAGAAGAGAAAAGAAGAACAAGAGGAGAAAAGTGGGAAAAAGGCTAGAAATCATCAAAATCAACGGTTAGGATTCGAATCGAACGGGTAAGGGTGTGAAATATCGTTATCTTAACTTTGTATACAATTATGTATGGTTTCGTTTCGGTTGTTTTGGATTGTTTTCATATATTTTTCATTTTAGGTCGAAATGAATAAAGTCGATAAAAACCGATGTTTTCACTGTTAGAATTCGAAATAAATTACGTAGTAGTATCGAGGAAGGTTAGGTCGTCGTATAGCGTGCTTTTTATTCGATTTGGTGATGTTTGAAAATTCTGGTTTTTGAAAGGTTGAAATTTAATCGAAAATCGAACGTCGTAGAAATTTCGTTTATGTGTTCTAAATTGTTCTTATGTATTTGGTGGTTGCGCGTATGTGTTTGTTTCGAAGAAAATAATTGAATCGGTCGGATTTTCGGGCAAAATAGCCGAAATCCGTAGCAGCCCGCAGGGCATTTTCTGGTTTTCGGGGAAACTTCGGAAATTCATATCTCTTGAACCGTAAGTCGGTTTTGACCCCCGTTCGAAGCGTTGGAAAGCTAATGAGATGTTCTTTATAGGAAAAATGGTTTTGAGGTCTGAACCTGGTCCAATCGGAACAGTATTTTCGAAAAATGGTTTCGTTGTGTCCGGCCTCCGGTTTATGTTTTGCGTTATTTTGAAATATCCATATCTTTTGCGTTGTTTATTTGATTGAGGTGTTCTTTATATGGATGTGAAGCTAAAAATCTGTTCTATGATTTGGTGAAGAAAAATATTATTTTTAGCCGACTTTTAACCGACTTTTCCGGTAAACCGTAAATCGAATTGTTTGGTTATTTGTGAAAATGTTCGGTTGCCGTTTGGCACAATTGATGTGAATGTATGTGGATTGTGTGTGATGAATGCATGACTATATTGTGAATATGTATGCATGTCAAGAGTGTCATGAGGCATGTTGTATGTGAAGCATCATGCTGTGCATTCTTGCATTGTGGGGTTCTAAGATGAATCCGTTGTAACGTCGTAAGCCTTTTGAGAGGTGGGAGCGATGATTACAAACGATTGTAAGCCTTTTGAGAGGTGGGAGAAATCGGATTGTAAGCCTTTTGAGAGGTGGGGGCAATCCATAAACATTGTAAGCTTTTTGAGAGGTGGTACAATGGGTGAACATCGTATGCCCGACGGGGAGTTACACTAAGTAACGAGCGATGGTTCCAATAAGTTCTTCAATTGAACTTGAGATGAAATGAGTCAGTACCGCATTGCATTTGCATAGAGTCGTGAGTCGGTCTCTATGATTTGCATTGGTCATCTTTGTATATGTGCATTGATGAATAAACATGTATGTGTGTTTATGTTGAATGAATGGTGATGAATTGAGATGTATTGGTGATACATGTATTTGAGCATGAATGAATATGCCTATGTGAAGGATGCGTTAATTACGGATTGTTATGCCGTGTATTTGATTTATGGTATATGCTTGGTGTTATATGTATATATACATGCATAGTGATAAGTTGTGGTGAGAATGTGGTATATGTGTATTATATGTTGAGATATATAATTATGCAACGTTATTATGATAATATTTCTCACCCTTCTGCTGTTTTATAATGCTCTATGAGGCATTGCAGATTAGAGATGCTGGAGGTCTTTTTGTGAAGATTAGTCCTCCGTCCTTTGTCGTCTGTCTGCTCTGATATGTAGCACCGGGTAGTCGGGAAATTGATTAGGATTATTTTGTGATGTTGTATATATGCATGATTCTGTAGATAACAGATAAAACTTTATGTGATATATTTATATGATATTCAGTTTTAGATTTTCCGCTTTTATTCTAAAATCTGAAATGTGGGTGTAAGGAACTGAGTTCCTCTGTTGATTGCTACCCCACTGTTGCATATCTTTATGAGCAGGTGTTGTATGCTTTATTTCAAACAAAATGTGATTCTCCCTGTCTATGCCATGATAATTTAAATATACTCTGACGAAATTTTTATTAATTGTTTATTGTTTAATTATTGGGGGTATAGATTGAGGGTGTTACATTAGTAGTATCAGAGCAGGTCGGTCCGTCCGGCCAAGTTGTTGAGTCAGTTGGTGTGACAGTTGAATACTGTCGTTGTTGTTTGTTCCTTAGTACGTGATATGTGTGTGAAACACTGTCAGTGCTTTCTGGTTTTTGGTAATCCTTTGTCTTCAGGTGTGAGATTGAGATAAGTGGGGGAGAAGCTGGAACTTCTCCAAGTTGCTTCTGTTGTGGAGCATGGGCTCAGTGTGCCGTTGACTGCAAGATTGTAAGTGTGGTTTGGACAGCGTTGTTCCCGGTTCTGGAAGGAAGGCAGAGGTAAGGTTTATGTCAACTAAGGATTTGTGCCTTAGGTAGTTTTGCGCACAGGATGCAAGAAATGCTATTATAGTTTGGTAAAGACGGTTTATGCCCCATCATGATTGTCGGCTGTCTATTGACAAATTGAGGAACTGATCACCCTTAATCTCTTGTTGATAGCAGACGGAAATTATGTTGGATGGAATAGGCGTGTCTTTTCGGCTTTGATAGTGGGTGAAATAAATTGTTTGGAATTAAGGAAATGGTTATAGATTGTTTTGTTGAGTCGATGATGATTCTAATATCTGAAGGTGAGCCGAATTCGAGGTTTTTGTATGTTGGTCCAGTTGGGAAGTCATTGAGAGAAAACGATTGGGTATCGTTAATGGTTGTTCTCAGAGAGTAGAGTGTGAACTCAAATTGGACGAAGGTGATGATTTGAGGTTTGGATCTGCTAAGTACGTAGAAGAACTTTTAGGACGTGAAACTCAGATGGAAAGAGTGGTTGGAAGACTTACTGGAAAAGGGATTTGTGAGACCAAGTGTGTCGCCTTAGAGAGCTCTAGTATTGTTAGTAACAAACTGGATGGATGATTGAATGGAATAACAAGCATGATGGGTATAATGGTATTGAGACTTTGGAAAGGAAAACTTAGAGTTCTGGTGAGGTTTGAAGTCTTTGGAATTTTATAGCACTAATGGAAATTTTGAGAGAACCTTTAGGTATGGATGTAATATTTAAGAGTTCTTTTTGGTTGGTTATTGCTACATGTTGGGATTTATGGAATTTGGACGGTTAAGAGAAGGACTTGTGTATGGATTACTGACAGTGGAGTAAGGTAACGATTGAGAATAAGCGTTCGCTCTCATGGATAGATAACTGGAATGGTTTGATTGAGTTGGAGTGAAATTACAATTGTTTGGCACGTTTGATAAGGATAGTGAATTGTGTGAGTTGAGGCTTTGATCAATTTAATGTGACTGGTTATGGTTGTTATCATCGGAATAGGTTGTTATTTGCTCGGTTAGGCTTGTATGTGAGTCTGGACAAGTTTGGATGAGGTTTGGTTTGTTTGGATATTATAACGTGCAGTGATGTTGTTTGGTGTTAGTAATGCGTCTGTAATGTTTGTGGAGTAGAGGAATCGTATCTTCCATATTTATTTGGATAAGTTCGTAAGGGCTTTGATTGAGAACGTTTGGATCTGTTATAAATTCAGAGGAAGAACAGGTAGAGTGTGTGGGATTTGAATTACAAGTATTGAAAAGAGACGAAGCTTTATGCTAAGTTGTTCGAGTGAGAATTTTGGTTGAAAAGGTTAGTTTTCTTGGATATGTTATTTCTGAGGATGGTATTTTTGTGGATTCATCAAAAGTAGATGCAGTTCTACAATGAGAGGTTTCGAAGTTGGTTAAGGAGATTAGAAGCTTTTTGGACTTTAGTTGGTTATTACCGGAGGTTATGGAAGGTTTTTCCAAGTTAGCGTTTTCGTTACTTCGGTTGACTTGCAAAGGGTGAGTCGTTTGCTTTGGATGTTCATTGTGAGGAAAGTTTGAGAGGATTAAAGTAGAAATGGTCTACGGCTCCAGTTTTGATTCTGTGTGATCCTGTTCAACCGTTTGTGAGGTATTGTGATGTGTCTTTGATGAGTTTAGTCAGTGTGTTAATGCAAGAGGGTAAAGTTGTGGCTTATGCTTTACGACAATTGAGGATTCATAAAAGGATCTATACTATTCTGGATTTGGAATTGGTCGCGGTTGTATTGTGTTGGAATATTTGGAGGTATCATCTTTATGGTTCTAGGTTCGAAGGGTTGGTAACCGCAAGAGTTTAGAGTACTTATTTAGTCTGAAGGAATAGAGTATGAGACGATGAGGATGGTTAGAATTTGTGACGAGTTATGAATGTGGCTTGGATTATCCTTCGGGAAAAGCTAAGGTTATGCCAGATGAGTTAAGTCGAAGGTTTTATACATGTCTATTTTGATGGTCAGGGAGTTAGAATTATTTGAGCAGTTCAGAGACTTGTGTCTGGTGTGTAAGCTAACATGCAGAGTGCGAGGTTGGGTATATTAAAGTGCACAGTGATTTTTGGCAGAGGTGAGAAAGAGTTAGACTTTGGACGTGAGATTGGCAGACTTGATGGTTTCGAGTAATCAGAGTGTGCAGCGGAAGTGTGATGTGGCACATTTTGTAATTACGTGTGGGACTTGTAAGAGTTCATAGGTTGAACATTGGAAACATGTAGGAGTGTTGAGACCATTGGACGTTTCAGAATGGAAGTGTTAGGTGAAAGGTTTAGATATTCTTCATGGGCTACTATGTAGATGGAGGTTTTGGTTGTATGTTCGATTGGTGAATCGTAGCATGGTTGTAATAAGGTTGTGTGACAAGGATGTTGGTATTCTAGTTTTGTTGATGTTGTTGAGACAATGTGGTGTAGTGGAACTTGTGTTCTTGTTTGTGTTGTTGCCTCGTTCCTATCGTGTTGGTTCGAGTGCGAGTAGCTAATTCCTGTGTGGGGAGTTAGGGGAGTGTTACCTAGAGTAAGGGTAACGATCTTGTTGTGTTTCGGTTCAAGAGTGAACCTGGGTGTTGGTATCATGGTTTTCCTTGAGTTGTGAGTTGGTCGTCAAGTGCATTGTATGGGCTTTGCATCGTGTCGTTGTTGTAGTTGCGGTTAGCAAGGTGGTTTGTCAGTTTGTGTTATTCGTGGTGTGCTTTTGTTGGCATGTTAGTTTGTTGGTCGGATGCGAGAGTCGTATCCGGAGTTGTTCGTAGCGGTTATATTTTCGAGGACGAAAATGTCTAAGTGGAGGAGAATTGTAACGCCCCAGTTTTTGTCAGTTTTATTTAATCGAGTCTATTTGATTATTTTATTATTATATTATTTTATTCTTGACTTTTATTTGGCAATATATTATTTTTCATCCTTGTTTATGTTTTATCGCATTTTGAGAGCGTTTGGGAGATATTTGAGCTGAGGGGTATTTTGGTCATTTGGGTAGTAGATATTTTATATAAATAGAAAGTGGAGAGAGAAAAGATAGAAAGGAAAAGAAAAAGAGAGAAAAGTTAGAAAGAAGAGAAAAGAAGAACAAGAGGAGAAAAGTGGGAAAAAGGCTAGAAATCATCAAAATCAACGGTTAGGATTCGAATCGAACGGGTAAGGGTGTGAAATATCGTTATCTTAACTTTGTATACAATTATGTATGGTTTCGTTTCGGTTGTTTTGGATTGTTTTCATATATTTTTCATTTTAGGTCGAAATGAATAAAGTCGATAAAAACCGATGTTTTCACTGTTAGAATTCGAAATAAATTACGTAGTAGTATCGAGGAAGGTTAGGTCGTCGTATAGCGTGCTTTTTATTCGATTTGGTGATGTTTGAAAATTCTGGTTTTTGAAAGGTTGAAATTTAATCGAAAATCGAACGTCGTAGAAATTTCGTTTATATGTTCTAAATTGTTCTTATGTATTTGGTGGTTGCGCGTATGTGTTTGTTTCGAAGAAAATAATTGAATCGGTCGGATTTTCGGGCAAAATAGCCGAAATCCGTAGCAGCCCGCAGGGCATTTTCTGGTTTTCGGGGAAACTTCGGAAATTCATATCTCTTGAACCGTAAGTCGGTTTTGACCCCCGTTCGAAGCGTTGGAAAGCTAATGAGATGTTCTTTATAGGAAAAATGGTTTTGAGGTCTGAACCTGGTCCAATCAGAACAGTATTTTCGAAAAATGGTTTCGTTGTGTCCGGCCTCCGGTTTATGTTTTGCGTTATTTTGAAATATCCATATCTTTTGCGTTGTTTATCTGATTGAGGTGTTCTTTATATGGATGTGAAGCTAAAAATCTGTTCTATGATTTGGTGAAGAAAAATATTATTTTTAGCCGACTTTTAACCGACTTTTCCGGTAAACCGTAAATCGAATTGTTTGGTTATTTGTGAAAATGTTCGGTTGCCGTTTGGCACAATTGATGTGAATGTATGTGGATTGTGTGTGATGAATGCATGACTATATTGTGAATATGTATGCATGTCAAGAGTGTCATGAGGCATGTTGTATGTGAAGCATCATGATGTGCATTCTTGCATTGTGGGGTTCTAAGATGAATCCGTTGTAACGTCGTAAGCCTTTTGAGAGGTGGGAGCGATGATTACAAATGATTGTAAGCCTTTTGAGAGGTGGGAGAAATCGGATTGTAAGCCTTTTGAGAGGTGGGGGCAATCCATAAACATTGTAAGCCTTTTGAGAGGTGGTACAATGGGTGAACATCGTATGCCCGACGGGGAGTTACACTAAGTAACGAGCGATGGTTCCAATAAGTTCTTCAATTGAACTTGAGATGAAATGAGTCAGTACCGCATTGCATTTGCATAGAGTCGTGAGTCGGTCTCTATGATTTGCATTGGTCATCTTTGTATATATGCATTGATGAATAAACATGTATGTGTGTTTATGTTGAATGAATGGTGATGAATTGAGATGTATTGGTGATACATGTATTTGAGCATGAATGAATATGCCTATGTGAAGGATGCGTTAATTACGGATTGTTATGCCGTGTATTTGATTTATGGTATATGCTTGGTGTTATATGTATATATACATGCATAGTGATAAGTTGTGGTGAGAATGTGGTATATGTGTATTATATGTTGAGATATATAATTATATGCAACGTTATTATGATAATATTTCTCACCCTTCTGCTGTTTTATAATGCTCTATGAGGCATTGCAGATTAGAGATGCTGGAGGTCTTTTTGTGAAGATTAGTCCTCCGTCCTTTGTCGTCTGTCTGCTCTGATATGTAGCACCGGGTAGTCGGGAAATTGATTAGGATTATTTTGTGATGTTGTATATATGCATGATTCTGTAGATAACAGATAAAACTTTATGTGATATATTTATATGATATTCAGTTTTAGATTTTCCGCTTTTATTCTAAAATCTGAAATGTGGGTGTAAGGAACTGAGTTCCTCTGTTGATTGCTACCCCACTGTTGCATATCTTTATGAGCAGGTGTTGTATGCTTTATTTCAAACAAAATGTGATTCTCCCTGTCTATGCCATGATAATTTAAATATACTCTGACGAAATTTTTATTAATTGTTTATTGTTTAATTATTGGGGGTATAGATTGAGGGTGTTACATTAGTGGTATCAGAGCAGGTCGGTCCGTCCGGCCAAGTTGTTGAGTCAGTTGGTGTGACAGTTGAATACTGTCGTTGTTGTTTGTTCCTTAGTACGTGATATGTGTGTGAAACACTGTCAGTGCTTTCTGGTTTTTGGTAATCCTTTGTCTTCAGGTGTGAGATTGAGATAAGTGGGGGAGAAGCTGGAACTTCTCCAAGTTGCTTCTGTTGTGGAGCATGGGCTCAGTGTGCCGTTGACTGCAAGATTGTAAGTGTGGTTTGGACAGCGTTGTTCCCGGTTCTGGAAGGAAGGCAGAGGTAAGGTTTATGTCAACTAAGGATTTGTGCCTTAGGTAGTTTTGCGCACAGGATGCAAGAAATGCTATTATAGTTTGGTAAAGACGGTTTATGCCCCATCATGATTGTCGGCTGTCTATTGACAAATTGAGGAACTGATCACCCTTAATCTCTTGTTGATAGCAGACGGAAATTATGTTGGATGGAATAGGCGTGTCTTTTCGGCTTTGATAGTGGGTGAAATAAATTGTTTGGAATTAAGGAAATGGTTATAGATTGTTTTGTTGAGTCGATGATGATTCTAATATCTGAAGGTGAGCCGAATTCGAGGTTTTTGTATGTTGGTCCAGTTGGGAAGTCATTGAGAGAAAACGATTGGGTATCGTTAATGGTTGTTCTCAGAGAGTAGAGTGTGAACTCAAATTGGACGAAGGTGATGATTTGAGGTTTGGATCTGCTAAGTACGTAGAAGAACTTTTAGGACGTGAAACTCAGATGGAAAGAGTGGTTGGAAGACTTACTGGAAAAGGGATTTGTGAGACCAAGTGTGTCGCCTTAGAGAGCTCTAGTATTGTTAGTAACAAACTGGATGGATGATTGAATGGAATAACAAGCATGATGGGTATAATGGTATTGAGACTTTGGAAAGGAAAACTTAGAGTTCTGGTGAGGTTTGAAGTCTTTGGAATTTTATAGCACTAATGGAAATTTTGAGAGAACCTTTAGGTATGGATGTAATATTTAAGAGTTCTTTTTGGTTGGTTATTGCTACATGTTGGGATTTATGGAATTTGGACGGTTAAGAGAAGGACTTGTGTATGGATTACTGACAGTGGAGTAAGGTAACGATTGAGAATAAGCGTTCGCTCTCATGGATAGATAACTGGAATGGTTTGATTGAGTTGGAGTGAAATTACAATTGTTTGGCACGTTTGATAAGGATAGTGAATTGTGTGAGTTGAGGCTTTGATCAATTTAATGTGACTGGTTATGGTTGTTATCATCGGAATAGGTTGTTATTTGCTCGGTTAGGCTTGTATGTGAGTCTGGACAAGTTTGGATGAGGTTTGGTTTGTTTGGATATTATAACGTGCAGTGATGTTGTTTGGTGTTAGTAATGCGTCTGTAATGTTTGTGGAGTAGAGGAATCGTATCTTCCATATTTATTTGGATAAGTTCGTAAGGGCTTTGATTGAGAACGTTTGGATCTGTTATAAATTCAGAGGAAGAACAGGTAGAGTGTGTGGGATTTGAATTACAAGTATTGAAAAGAGACGAAGCTTTATGCTAAGTTGTTCGAGTGAGAATTTTGGTTGAAAAGGTTAGTTTTCTTGGATATGTTATTTCTGAGGATGGTATTTTTGTGGATTCATCAAAAGTAGATGCAGTTCTACAATGAGAGGTTTCGAAGTTGGTTAAGGAGATTAGAAGCTTTTTGGACTTTAGTTGGTTATTACCGGAGGTTATGGAAGGTTTTTCCAAGTTAGCGTTTTCGTTACTTCGGTTGACTTGCAAAGGGTGAGTCGTTTGCTTTGGATGTTCATTGTGAGGAAAGTTTGAGAGGATTAAAGTAGAAATGGTATATGGCTCCAGTTTTGATTCTGTGTGATCCTGTTCAACCGTTTGTGAGGTATTGTGATGTGTCTTTGATGAGTTTAGTCAGTGTGTTAATGCAAGAGGGTAAAGTTGTGGCTTATGCTTTACGACAATTGAGGATTCATAAAAGGATCTATACTATTCTGGATTTGGAATTGGTCGCGGTTGTATTGTGTTGGAATATTTGGAGGTATCATCTTTATGGTTCTAGGTTCGAAGGGTTGGTAACCGCAAGAGTTTAGAGTACTTATTTAGTCTGAAGGAATAGAGTATGAGACGATGAGGATGGTTAGAATTTGTGACGAGTTATGAATGTGGCTTGGATTATCCTTCGGGAAAAGCTAAGGTTATGCCAGATGAGTTAAGTCGAAGGTTTTATACATGTCTATTTTGATGGTCAGGGAGTTAGAATTATTTGAGCAGTTCAGAGACTTGTGTCTGGTGTGTAAGCTAACATGCAGAGTGCGAGGTTGGGTATATTAAAGTGCACAGTGATTTTTGGCAGAGGTGAGAAAGAGTTAGACTTTGGACGTGAGATTGGCAGACTTGATGGTTTCGAGTAATCAGAGTGTGCAGCGGAAGTGTGATGTGGCACATTTTGTAATTACGTGTGGGACTTGTAAGAGTTCATAGGTTGAACATTGGAAACATGTAGGAGTGTTGAGACCATTGGACGTTTCAGAATGGAAGTGTTAGGTGAAAGGTTTAGATATTCTTCATGGGCTACTATGTAGATGGAGGTTTTGGTTGTATGTTCGATTGGTGAATCGTAGCATGGTTGTAATAAGGTTGTGTGACAAGGATGTTGGTATTCTAGTTTTGTTGATGTTGTTGAGACAATGTGGTGTAGTGGAACTTGTGTTCTTGTTTGTGTTGTTGCCTCGTTCCTATCGTGTTGGTTCGAGTGCGAGTAGCTAATTCCTGTGTGGGGAGTTAGGGGAGTGTTACCTAGAGTAAGGGTAACGATCTTGTTGTGTTTCGGTTCAAGAGTGAACCTGGGTGTTGGTATCATGGTTTTCCTTGAGTTGTGAGTTGGTCGTCAAGTGCATTGTATGGGCTTTGCATCGTGTCGTTGTTGTAGTTGCGGTTAGCAAGGTGGTTTGTCAGTTTGTGTTATTCGTGGTGTGCTTTTGTTGGCATGTTAGTTTGTTGGTCGGATGCGAGAGTCGTATCCGGAGTTGTTCGTAGCGGTTATATTTTCGAGGACGAAAATGTCTAAGTGGAGGAGAATTGTAACGCCCCAGTTTTTGTCAGTTTTATTTAATCGAGTCTATTTGATTATTTTATTATTATATTATTTTATTCTTGACTTTTATTTGGCAATATATTATTTTTCATCCTTGTTTATGTTTTATCGCATTTTGAGAGCGTTTGGGAGATATTTGAGCTGAGGGGTATTTTGGTCATTTGGGTAGTAGATATTTTATATAAATAGAAAGTGGAGAGAGAAAAGATAGAAAGGAAAAGAAAAAGAGAGAAAAGTTAGAAAGAAGAGAAAAGAAGAACAAGAGGAGAAAAGTGGGAAAAAGGCTAGAAATCATCAAAATCAACGGTTAGGATTCGAATCGAACGGGTAAGGGTGTGAAATATCGTTATCTTAACTTTGTATACAATTATGTATGGTTTCGTTTCGGTTGTTTTGGATTGTTTTCATATATTTTTCATTTTAGGTCGAAATGAATAAAGTCGATAAAAACCGATGTTTTCACTGTTAGAATTCGAAATAAATTACGTAGTAGTATCGAGGAAGGTTAGGTCGTCGTATAGCGTGCTTTTTATTCGATTTGGTGATGTTTGAAAATTCTGGTTTTTGAAAGGTTGAAATTTAATCGAAAATCGAACGTCGTAGAAATTTCGTTTATGTATTCTAAATTGTTCTTATGTATTTGGTGGTTGCGCGTATGTGTTTGTTTCGAAGAAAATAATTGAATCGGTCGGATTTTCGGGTAAAATAGCCGAAATCCGTAGCAGCCCGCAGGGCATTTTCTGGTTTTCGGGGAAACTTCGGAAATTCATATCTCTTGAACCGTAAGTCGGTTTTGACCCCCGTTCGAAGCGTTGGAAAGCTAATGAGATGTTCTTTATAGGAAAAATGGTTTTGAGGTCTGAACCTGGTCCAATCAGAACAGTATTTTCGAAAAATGGTTTCGTTGTGTCCGGCCTCCGGTTTATGTTTTGCGTTATTTTGAAATATCCATATCTTTTGCGTTGTTTATCTGATTGAGGTGTTCTTTATATGGATGTGAAGCTAAAAATCTGTTCTATGATTTGGTGAAGAAAAATATTATTTTTAGCCGACTTTTAACCGACTTTTCCGGTAAACCGTAAATCGAATTGTTTGGTTATTTGTGAAAATGTTCGGTTGTCGTTTGGCACAATTGATGTGAATGTATGTGGATTGTGTGTGATGAATGCATGACTATATTGTGAATATGTATGCATGTCAAGAGTGTCATGAGGCATGTTGTATGTGAAGCATCATGATGTGCATTCTTGCATTGTGGGGTTCTAAGATGAATCCGTTGTAACGTCGTAAGCCTTTTGAGAGGTGGGAGCGATGATTACAAACGATTGTAAGCCTTTTGAGAGGTGGGAGAAATCGGATTGTAAGCCTTTTGAGAGGTGGGGGCAATCCATAAACATTGTAAGCCTTTTGAGAGGTGGTACAATGGGTGAACATCGTATGCCCGACGGGGAGTTACACTAAGTAACGAGCGATGGTTCCAATAAGTTCTTCAATTGAACTTGAGATGAAATGAGTCAGTACCGCATTGCATTTGCATAGAGTCGTGAGTCGGTCTCTATGATTTGCATTGGTCATCTTTGTATATATGCATTGATGAATAAACATGTATGTGTGTTTATGTTGAATGAATGGTGATGAATTGAGATGTATTGGTGATACATGTATTTGAGCATGAATGAATATGCCTATGTGAAGGATGCGTTAATTACGGATTGTTATGCCGTGTATTTGATTTATGGTATATGCTTGGTGTTATATGTATATATACATGCATAGTGATAAGTTGTGGTGAGAATGTGGTATATGTGTATTATATGTTGAGATATATAATTATATGCAACGTTATTATGATAATATTTCTCACCCTTCTGCTGTTTTATAATGCTCTATGAGGCATTGCAGATTAGAGATGCTGGAGGTCTTTTTGTGAAGATTAGTCCTCCGTCCTTTGTCGTCTGTCTGCTCTGATATGTAGCACCGGGTAGTCGGGAAATTGATTAGGATTATTTTGTGATGTTGTATATATGCATGATTCTGTAGATAACAGATAAAACTTTATGTGATATATTTATATGATATTCAGTTTTAGATTTTCCGCTTTTATTCTAAAATCTGAAATGTGGGTGTAAGGAACTGAGTTCCTCTGTTGATTGCTACCCCACTGTTGCATATCTTTATGAGCAGGTGTTGTATGCTTTATTTCAAACAAAATGTGATTCTCCCTGTCTATGCCATGATAATTTAAATATACTCTGACGAAATTTTTATTAATTGTTTATTGTTTAATTATTGGGGGTATAGATTGAGGGTGTTACATTAGTGGTATCAGAGCAGGTCGGTCCGTCCGGCCAAGTTGTTGAGTCAGTTGGTGTGACAGTTGAATACTGTCGTTGTTGTTTGTTCCTTAGTACGTGATATGTGTGTGAAACACTGTCAGTGCTTTCTGGTTTTTGGTAATCCTTTGTCTTCAGGTGTGAGATTGAGATAAGTGGGGGAGAAGCTGGAACTTCTCCAAGTTGCTTCTGTTGTGGAGCATGGGCTCAGTGTGCCGTTGACTGCAAGATTGTAAGTGTGGTTTGGACAGCGTTGTTCCCGGTTCTGGAAGGAAGGCAGAGGTAAGGTTTATGTCAACTAAGGATTTGTGCCTTAGGTAGTTTTGCGCACAGGATGCAAGAAATGCTATTATAGTTTGGTAAAGACGGTTTATGCCCCATCATGATTGTCGGCTGTCTATTGACAAATTGAGGAACTGATCACCCTTAATCTCTTGTTGATAGCAGACGGAAATTATGTTGGATGGAATAGGCGTGTCTTTTCGGCTTTGATAGTGGGTGAAATAAATTGTTTGGAATTAAGGAAATGGTTATAGATTGTTTTGTTGAGTCGATGATGATTCTAATATCTGAAGGTGAGCCGAATTCGAGGTTTTTGTATGTTGGTCCAGTTGGGAAGTCATTGAGAGAAAACGATTGGGTATCGTTAATGGTTGTTCTCAGAGAGTAGAGTGTGAACTCAAATTGGACGAAGGTGATGATTTGAGGTTTGGATCTGCTAAGTACGTAGAAGAACTTTTAGGACGTGAAACTCAGATGGAAAGAGTGGTTGGAAGACTTACTGGAAAAGGGATTTGTGAGACCAAGTGTGTCGCCTTAGAGAGCTCTAGTATTGTTAGTAACAAACTGGATGGATGATTGAATGGAATAACAAGCATGATGGGTATAATGGTATTGAGACTTTGGAAAGGAAAACTTAGAGTTCTGGTGAGGTTTGAAGTCTTTGGAATTTTAGAGCACTAATGGAAATTTTGAGAGAACCTTTAGGTATGGATGTAATATTTAAGAGTTCTTTTTGGTTGGTTATTGCTACATGTTGGGATTTATGGAATTTGGACGGTTAAGAGAAGGACTTGTGTATGGATTACTGACAGTGGAGTAAGGTAACGATTGAGAATAAGCGTTCGCTCTCATGGATAGATAACTGGAATGGTTTGATTGAGTTGGAGTGAAATTACAATTGTTTGGCACGTTTGATAAGGATAGTGAATTGTGTGAGTTGAGGCTTTGATCAATTTAATGTGACTGGTTATGGTTGTTATCATCGGAATAGGTTGTTATTTGCTCGGTTAGGCTTGTATGTGAGTCTGGACAAGTTTGGATGAGGTTTGGTTTGTTTGGATATTATAATGTGCAGTGATGTTGTTTGGTGTTAGTAATGCGTCTGTAATGTTTGTGGAGTAGAGGAATCGTATCTTCCATATTTATTTGGATAAGTTCGTAAGGGCTTTGATTGAGAACGTTTGGATCTGTTATAAATTCAGAGGAAGAACAGGTAGAGTGTGTGGGATTTGAATTACAAGTATTGAAAAGAGACGAAGCTTTATGCTAAGTTGTTCGAGTGAGAATTTTGGTTGAAAAGGTTAGTTTTCTTGGATATGTTATTTCTGAGGATGGTATTTTTGTGGATTCATCAAAAGTAGATGCAGTTCTAAAATGAGAGGTTTCGAAGTTGGTTAAGGAGATTAGAAGCTTTTTGGAATTTAGTTGGTTATTACCGGAGGTTATGGAAGGTTTTTCCAAGTTAGCGTTTTCGTTACTTCGGTTGACTTGCAAAGGGTGAGTCGTTTGCTTTGGATGTTCATTGTGAGGAAAGTTTGAGAGGATTAAAGTAGAAATGGTCTACGGCTCCAGTTTTGATTCTGTGTGATCCTGTTCAACCGTTTGTGAGGTATTGTGATGTGTCTTTGATGAGTTTAGTCAGTGTATTAATGCAAGAGGGTAAAGTTGTGGCTTATGCTTTACGACAATTGAGGATTCATAAAAGGATCTATACTATTCTGGATTTGGAATTGGTCGCGGTTGTATTGTGTTGGAATATTTGGAGGTATCATCTTTATGGTTCTAGGTTCGAAGGGTTGGTAACCGCAAGAGTTTAGAGTACTTATTTAGTCTGAAGGAATAGAGTATGAGACGATGAGGATGGTTAGAATTTGTGACGAGTTATGAATGTGGCTTGGATTATCCTTCGGGAAAAGCTAAGGTTATGCCAGATGAGTTAAGTCGAAGGTTTTATACATGTCTATTTTGATGGTCAGGGAGTTAGAATTATTTGAGCAGTTCAGAGACTTGTGTCTGGTGTGTAAGCTAACATGCAGAGTGCGAGGTTGGGTATATTAAAGTGCACAGTGATTTTTGGCAGAGGTGAGAAAGAGTTAGACTTTGGACGTGAGATTGGCAGACTTGATGGTTTCGAGTAATCAGAGTGTGCAGCGGAAGTGTGATGTGGCACATTTTGTAATTATGTGTGGGACTTGTAAGAGTTCATAGGTTGAACATTGGAAACATGTAGGAGTGTTGAGACCATTGGACGTTTCAGAATGGAAGTGTTAGGTGAAAGGTTTAGATATTCTTCATGGGCTACTATGTAGATGGAGGTTTTGGTTGTATGTTCGATTGGTGAATCGTAGCATGGTTGTAATAAGGTTGTGTGACAAGGATGTTGGTATTCTAGTTTTGTTGATGTTGTTGAGACAATGTGGTGTAGTGGAACTTGTGTTCTTGTTTGTGTTGTTGCCTCGTTCCTATCGTGTTGGTTCGAGTGCGAGTAGCTAATTCCTGTGTGGGGAGTTAGGGGAGTGTTACCTAGAGTAAGGGTAACGATCTTGTTGTGTTTCGGTTCAAGAGTGAACCTGGGTGTTGGTATCATGGTTTTCCTTGAGTTGTGAGTTGGTCGTCAAGTGCATTGTATGGGCTTTGCATCGTGTCGTTGTTGTGGTTGCGGTTAGCAAGGTGGTTTGTCAGTTTGTGTTATTCGTGGTGTGCTTTTGTTGGCATGTTAGTTTGTTGGTCGGATGCGAGAGTCGTATCCGGAGTTGTTCGTAGCGGTTATATTTTCGAGGACGAAAATGTCTAAGTGGAGGAGAATTGTAACGCCCCAGTTTTTGTCAGTTTTATTTAATCGAGTCTATTTGATTATTTTATTATTATATTATTTTATTCTTGACTTTTATTTGGCAATATATTATTTTTCATCGTTGTTTATGTTTTATCGCATTTTGAGAGCGTTTGGGAGATATTTGAGCTGAGGGGTATTTTGGTCATTTGGGTAGTAGATATTTTATATAAATAGAAAGTGGAGAGAGAAAAGATAGAAAGGAAAAGAAAAAGAGAGAAAAGTGAGAAAGAAGAGAAAAGAAGAACAAGAGAAGAAAAGTGGGAAAAAGGCTAGAAATCATCAAAATCAACGGTTAGGATTCGAATCGAACGGGTAAGGGTGTGAAATATCGTTATCTTAACTTTGTATACAATTATGTATGGTTTCGTTTCGGTTGTTTTGGATTGTTTTCATATATTTTTCATTTTAGGTCGAAATGAATAAAGTCGATAAAAACCGATGTTTTCACTGTTAGAATTCGAAATAAATTACGTAGTAGTATCGAGGAAGGTTAGGTCGTCGTATAGCGTGCTTTTTATTCGATTTGGTGAAGTTTGAAAATTCTGGTTTTTGAAAGGTTGAAATTTAATCGAAAATCGAACGTCGTAGAAATTTCGTTTATGTGTTCTAAATTGTTCTTATGTATTTGGTGGTTGCGCGTATGTGTTTGTTTCGAAGAAAATAATTGAATCGGTCGGATTTTCGGGCAAAATAGCCGAAATCCGTAGCAGCCCGCAGGGCATTTTCTGGTTTTCGGGGAAACTTCGGAAATTCATATCTCTTGAACCGTAAGTCGGTTTTGACCCCCGTTCGAAGCGTTGGAAAGCTAATGAGATGTTCTTTATAGGAAAAACGGTTTTGAGGTCTGAACCTGGTCCAATCAGAACAGTATTTTCGAAAAATGGTTTCGTTGTGTCCGGCCTCCGGTTTATGTTTTGCGTTATTTTGAAATATCCATATCTTTTGCGTTGTTTATCCGATTGAGGTGTTCTTTATATGGATGTGAAGCTAAAAATATGTTCTATGATTTGGTGAAGAAAAATATTATTTTTAGCCGACTTTTAACCGACTTTTCCGGTAAACCGTAAATCGAATTGTTTGGTTATTTGTGAAAATGTTCGGTTGCCGTTTGGCACAATTGATGTGAATGTATGTGGATTGTGTGTGATGAATGCATGACTATATTGTGAATATGTATGCATGTCAAGAGTGTCATGAGTCATGTTGTATGTGAAGCATCATGATGTGCATTCTTGCATTGTGGGGTTCTAAGATGAATCCGTTGTAACGTCGTAAGCCTTTTGAGAGGTGGGAGCGATGATTACAAACGATTGTAAGCCTTTTGAGAGGTGGGAGCAATCGGATTGTAAGCCTTTTGAGAGGTGGGGGCAATCCATAAACATTGTAAGCCTTTTGAGAGGTGGTAGCAATGGGTGAACATCGTATGCCCGACGGGGAGTTACACTACGTAACGAGCGATGGTTCCAATAAGTTCTTCAATTGAACTTGAGATGAAATGAGTCAGTACCGCATTGCATTTGCATAGAGTCGTGAGTCGGTCTATATGATTTGCATTGGTCATCTTTGTATATGTGCATTGATGAATAAACATGTATGTGTGTTTATGTTGAATGAATGGTGATGAATTGAGATGTATTGGTGATACATGTATTTGAGCATGAATGAATATGCCTATGTGAAGGATGCGTTAATTACGGATTGTTATGCCGTGTATTTGATTTATGGTATATGCTTGGTGTTATATGTATATATACATGCATAGTGATAAGTTGTGGTGAGAATGTGGTATATGTGTATTATATGTTGAGATATATAATTATATGCAACGTTATTATGATAATATTTCTCACCCTTCTGCTGTTTTATAATGCTCTATGAGGCATTGCAGATTAGAGATGCTGGAGGTCTTTTTGTGAAGATTAGTCCTCCGTCCTTTGTCGTCTGTCTGCTCTGATATGTAACACCGGGTAGTCCAGAAATTGATTAGGATTATTTTGTGAGGTTGTATATATGCATGATTCTGTAGATAACAGATAAAACTTTATGTGATATATTTATATGATATTCAGTTTTAGATTTTTCGCTTTTATTCTAAAATCTGAAATGTGGGTGTAAGGAACTGAGTTCCTCTGTTGATTGCTACCCCACTGTTGCATATCTTTATGAGCAGGTGTTGTATGCTTTGTTTCAAACAAAATGTGATTCTCCCTGTCTATGCCATGATAATTTAAATATACTCTGACGAAATTTTTATTAATTGTTTATTGTTTAATTATTGGGGGTATAGATTGAGGGTGTTACATTAGTGGTATCAGAGCAGGTCGGTCCGTCCGGCCAAGTTGTTAAGTCAGTTGGTGTGACAGTTGAATACTGTCGTTGTTGTTTGTTCCTTAGTACGTGATATGTGTGTAAAACACTGTCAGTGCTTTCTGGTTTTTGGTAATCCTTTGTCTTCAGGTGTGAGATTGAGATAAGTGGGGGAGAAGCTGGAACTTCTCCAAGTTGCTTCTGTTGTGGAGCATGGGCTCAGTGTGCCGTTGACTGCAAGATTGTAAGTGTGGTTTGGACAGCGTTGTTCCCGGTTCTGGAAGGAAGGCAGAGGTAAGGTTTATGTCAACTAAGGATTTGTGCCTTAGGTAGTTTTGCGCACAGGATGCAAGAAATGCTATTATAGTTTGGTAAAGACGGTTTATGCCCCATCATGATTGTCGGCTGTCTATTGACAAATTGAGGAACTGATCACCCTTAATCTCTTGTTGATAGCAGACGGAAATTATGTTGGATAGAATAGGCGTGTCTTTCCGGCTTTGATAGTGGGTGAAATAAATTGTTTGGAATTAAGGAAATGGTTATAGATTATTTTGTTGAGTCGATGATGATTCTAATATCTGAAGGTGAGCCGAATTCGAGGTTTTTGTATGTTGGTCCAGTTGGGAAGTCATTGAGAGAAAACGATTGGGTATCGTTAATGGTTGTTCTTAGAGAGTAGAGTGTGAACTCAAATTGGACGAAGGTGATGATTTGAGGTTTGGATCTGCTAAGTACGTAGAAGAACTTTTAGGACGTGAAACTCAGATGGAAAGAGTGGTTGGAAGACTTACTGGAAAAGGGATTTGTGAGACCAAGTGTGTCGCCTTAGAGAGCTCTAGTATTGTTAGTAACAAACTGGATGGATGATTGAATGGAATAACAAGCATGTTGGGTATAATGGTATTGAGACTTTGGAAAGGAAAACTTAGAGTTCTGGTGAGGTTTGAAGTCTTTGGAATTTTAGAGCACTAATGGAAATTTTGAGAGAACCTTTAGGTATGGATGTAATATTTAAGAGTTCTTTTTGGTTGGTTATTGCTACATGTTGGGATTTATGGAATTTGGACGGTTAAGAGAAGGACTTGTGTATGGATTACTGACAGTGGAGTAAGGTAACGATTGAGAATAAGCGTTCGCTCTCATGGATAGATAACTGGAATGGTTTGATTGAGTTGGAGTGAAATTACAATTGTTTGGCACGTTTGATAAGGATAGTGAATTGTGTGAGTTGAGGCTTTGATCAATTTAATGTGACTGGTTATGGTTGTTATCATCGGAATAGGTTGTTATTTGCTCGGTTAGGCTTATATGTGAGTCTGGACAAGTTTGGATGAGGTTTGGTTTGTTTGGATATTATAACGTGCAGTGATGTTGTTTGGTGTTAGTAATGCGTCTGTAATGTTTGTGGAGTAGAGGAATCGTATCTTCCATATTTATTTGGATAAGTTCGTAAGGGCTTTGATTGAGAACGTTTGGATCTGTTATAAATTCAGAGGAAGAACAGGTAGAGTGTGTGGGATTTGAATTACAAGTATTGAAAAGAGACGAAGCTTTATGCTAAGTTGTTCGAGTGAGAATTTTGGTTGAAAAGGTTAGTTTTCTTGGATATGTTATTTCTGAGGATGGTATTTTTGTGGATTCATCAAAAGTAGATGCAGTTCTACAATGAGAGGTTTCGAAGTTGGTTAAGGAGATTAGAAGCTTTTTGGACTTTAGTTGGTTATTACCGGAGGTTATGGAAGGTTTTTCCAAGTTAGCGTTTTCGTTACTTCGGTTGACTTGCAAAGGGTGAGTCGTTTGCTTTGGATGTTCATTGTGAGGAAAGTTTGAGAGGATTAAAGTAGAAATGGTCTACGGCTCCAGTTTTGATTCTGTGTGATCCTGTTCAACCGTTTGTGAGGTATTGTGATGTGTCTTTGATGAGTTTAGTCAGTGTGTTAATGCAAGAGGGTAAAGTTGTGGCTTATGCTTTACGACAATTGAGGATTCATAAAAGGATCTATACTATTCTGGATTTGGAATTGGTCGCGGTTGTATTGTGTTGAAATATTTGGAGGTATCATCTTTATGGTTCTAGGTTCGAAGGGTTGGTAACCGCAAGAGTTTAGAGTACTTATTTAGTCTGAAGGAATAGAGTATGAGACGATGAGGATGGTTAGAATTTGTGACGAGTTATGAATGTGGCTTGGATTATCCTTCGGGAAAAGCTAAGGTTATGCCAGATGAGTTAAGTCGAAGGTTTTATACATGTCTATTTTGATGGTCAGGGAGTTAGAATTATTTGAGCAGTTCAGAGACTTGTGTCTGGTGTGTAAGCTAACATGCAGAGTGCGAGGTTGGGTATATTAAAGTGCACAGTGATTTTTGGCAGAGGTGAGAAAGAGTTAGACTTTGGACGTGAGATTGGCAGACTTGATGGTTTCGAGTAATCAGAGTGTGCAGCGGAAGTGTGATGTGGCACATTTTGTAATTACGTGTGGGACTTGTAAGAGTTCATAGGTTGAACATTGGAAACATGTAGGAGTGTTGAGACCATTGGACGTTTCAGAATGGAAGTGTTAGGTGAAAGGTTTAGATATTCTTCATGGGCTACTATGTAGATGGAGGTTTTGGTTGTATGTTCGATTGGTGAATCGTAGCATGGTTGTAATAAGGTTGTGTGACAAGGATGTTGGTATTCTAGTTTTGTTGATGTTGTTGAGACAATGTGGTGTAGTGGAACTTGTGTTCTTGTTTGTGTTGTTGCCTCGTTCCTATCGTGTTGGTTCGAGTGCGAGTAGCTAATTCCTGTGTGGGGAGTTAGGGGAGTGTTACCTAGAGTAAGGGTAACGATCTTGTTGTGTTTCGGTTCAAGAGTGAACCTGGGTGTTGGTATCGTGGTTTTCCTTGAGTTGTGAGTTGGTCGTCAAGTGCATTGTATGGGCTTTGCATCGTGTCGTTGTTGTGGTTGCGGTTAGCAAGGTGGTTTGTCAGTTTGTGTTATTCGTGGTGTGCTTTTGTTGGCATGTTAGTTTGTTGGTCGGATGCGAGAGTCGTATCCGGAGTTGTTCGTAGCGGTTATATTTTCGAGGACGAAAATGTCTAAGTGGGGGAGAATTGTAACGCCCCAGTTTTTGTCAGTTTTATTTAATCGAGTCTATTTGATTATTTTATTATTATATTATTTTATTCTTGACTTTTATTTGGCAATATATTATTTTTCATCGTTGTTTATGTTTTATCGCATTTTGAGAGCGTTTGGGAGATATTTGAGCTGGGGGTATTTTGGTCATTTGGGTAGTAGATATTTTATATAAATAGAAAGTGGAGAGAGAAAAGATAGAAAGGAAAAGAAAAAGAGAGAAAAGTGAGAAAGAAGAGAAAAGAAGAACAAGAGGAGAAAAGTGGGAAAAAGGCTAGAAATGATCAAAATCAACGGTTAGGATTCGAATCGAACGGGTAAGGGTGTGAAATATCGTTATCTTAACTTTGTATACAATTATGTATGGTTTCGTTTCGGTTGTTTTGAATTGTTTTCATATATTTTCCATTTTAGGTCGAAATGAATAAAGTCGATAAAAACCGATGTTTTCACGGTTAGAATTAGAAATAAATTACGTAGTAGTATCGAGGAAGGTTAGGTCGTCGTATAGCGTGCTTTTTATTCGATTTGGTGATGTTTGAAAATTCTGATTTTTGAAAGGTTAAAATTTAATCGAAAATCGAACGTCGTAGAAATTTCGTTTATGTGTTCTAAATTGTTCTTATGTATTTGGTGTTTGCGCGTATGTGTTTGTTTCGAAGAAAATAATTGAATCGGTCGGATTTTCGGGCAAAATAGCCGAAATCCGTAGCAGCCCGCAGGGCATTTTCTGGTTTTCGGGGAAACTTCGGAAATTCATATCTCTTGAACCGTAAGTCGGTTTTGACCCCCGTTCGAAGCTTTGGAAAGCTAATGAGATGTTCTTTATAGGAAAAATGGTTTTGAGGTCTGAACCTGGTCCAATCGGAACAGTATTTTTGAAATGTTTCGTTGTGTCCGGCCTCCGGTTTATGTTTTGCGTTATTTTGAAATATCCATATCTTTTGCGTTGTTTATCCGATTGAGGTGTTCTTTATATGGATGTGAAGCTAAAAATATGTTCTATGATTTGGTGAAGAAAAATATTATTTTTAGCCTACTTTTAACCGACTTTTTCGGTAAACCGTAAATCGAATTGTTTGGTTATTTGTGAAAATGTCCGGTTGCCGTTTGGCACAATTGATGTGAATGTATGTGGATTGTGTGTGATGAATGCATGACTATATTGTGAATATGTATGCATGTCAAGAGTGTCATGAGTCATGTTGTATGTGAAGCATCATGATGTGCATTCTTGCATTGTGGGGTTCTAAGATGAATCCGTTGTAACGTCGTAAGCCTTTTGAGAGGTGGGAGCGATGATTACAAACGATTGTAAGCCTTTTGAGAGGTGGGAGCAATCGGATTGTAAGCCTTTTGAGAGGTGGGGGCAATCCATAAACATTGTAAGCCTTTTGAGAGGTGGTAGCAATGGGTGAACATCGTATGCCCGACGGGGAGTTACACTAAGTAACGAGCGATGGTTCCAACAAGTTCTTCAATTGAACTTGAGATGAAATGAGTCAGTACGGCATTGCATTTGCATAGAGTCTTGAGTCGGTCTCTATGATTTGCATTGGCCATCTTTGTATATGTGCATTGATGAATAAACATGTATGTGTGTTTATGTTGAATGAATGGTGATGAATTGAGATGTATTGGTGATACATGTATTTGAGCATGAATGGATATGCCTATGTGAAGGATGCGTTAATTACGGATTGTTATGCCGTGTATTTGATTTATGGTATATGCTTGGTGTTATATGTATATATACATGCATAGTGATAAGTTGTGGTGAGAATGTGGTATATGTGTATTATATGTTGAGATATATAATTATATGCAACGTTATTATAATAATATTTCTCACCCTTCTGCTGTTTTATAATGCTCTATGAGGCATTGCAGATTAGAGATGCTGGAGGTCTTTTTGTGAAGATTTGTCCTCCGTCCTTTGTCGTCTGTCTGCTCTGATATGTAGCACCGGTAGTCGGGAAATTGATTAGGATTATTTTGTGATGTTGTATATATGCATGATTCTGTAGATAACAGATAAAACTTTATGTGATATATTTATATGATATTCAGTTTTAGATTTTCCGCTTTTATTCTAAAATCTGAAATGTGGGTGTAAGGAATTGAGTTCCTCTGTTGATTGCTACCCCACTGTTGCATATCTTTATGAGCAGGTGTTGTATGCTTTGTTTCAAACAAAATGTGATTCTCCCTGTCTATGCCATGATAATTTAAATATACTCTGATGAAATTTTTATTAATTGTTTATTGTTTAATTATTGGGGGTATAGATTGGGGGTGTTACAATCTCCATGAGATGTTTCCGGTTAGGTTTTTGGATGAAAGGTTTATGATGTTAATCTCATTGTCATTGTCATTGTCACCGTTTGAACATATGAATAAACCTCTTGTTTGGAAGAATGAAGAGTTGAACCCAGAGACATATTGGAAAGCCTTTGATATAAGATTCTGATTTTCAATGTTGCATGAAGATGATGATGATTCTGTGAGAGTAATAAACAATAGGAGATTCATCAAGAACAAGAACACGTGAAAGAGCTTCATTTTTGCTTGTTCTTAGATGCACAATCTCAATCTCAATCTTTCATGTGGTGTTGTTTGTTGATATAGTTGTTAACAGATTTGAATGAAGGAAAAGATAGAGTGAAAAGAGACAGAGTTGGTGGTGTTATTGTATTGTTGTTGTGTTGGTTTTAGTGGGACTGTTTGCGGTTAATAGAAGTGAAGTGGGAAGGAACGACCTTATGTGCTTTTATTAACGGAGGAGTTAACTGCAAGTGAGAAGGATTGTTATGACTTGTGTCTGTATGGTGAGTGAGAATTAAAAGGGTTTATTTTTCATAGATAAGAGTTAGCTTTTTCATAGAAAAACTTAAAAGGGTTTATTTTTAGAGGCTTAGAAAAAAGTTTATATATCTTCAAGAGGAAGATAACATGTTGTCGGCCAAGCTTTTGAAGAACTGCACTGTTTTGGAAAAATAGTCACAAGCATCAGCAGAGCTTTATGATATGGATAATATATTTACCAGTGGTTATTGCTCTTTCCTTAGTTTAGTATTGATTTTTTTTAAATAGAAGGAGAAGAGTAAGATAGAGACTTAATCCATGTGTGAAAACAGTATTTGTGATCAAAATACTGTGAATAACATTAGTGTTAGCTTTCTATTGTATTTTGTATATAATTAGAAATCAAATCAAAATGTATTTGTAATTACTAATGATGATTATTTCATTTAAGTATAGTTATTTATGTACTATTTTATGTGGGAACAGAGAATGAGAGAAGATAACTGAGTCAAAATTTATTTTGAATTGGTATCAAGAGCCATTGTTTGACTCATGATCTTTTTTTCCCTTCCAACAGTGTCCTTTGGTTTTGGTTAAGAAAAAAATAACAATATATATACCATTATTACTATAACAATAGTGGGTGCCATTTTTCTTTGCACACATATATTTTTCTTTCCTTAATTTAGTATTGTGTGGTCTTGTTTCGGCAACTTTGTCATGCTAATGTTATTCATAGTATATTGATCACAGATATTATGTTCAATCAACACTATTTCTGATTCTAGCCTTTGACGTTACCAGGGCCGGTCCAACAGATCCGGAGGCCCGAGGCAAATTTTAAAATTAATTTTTTTGAAATTAATAATTATATTAAATCAGTTTTATTTAATAACTTTTTTTAGGATTTTTTTAATCTAAAATCATTTATTAAATCAATTTTGTTTAATTATTATTTTTTAATAAATAAAAATCAATTTATTTATTTTTTATTCAAATTATGTAAAATTTAACTCTAATTTTAATTATAAATATTAATAATATAATATCATGATTGTAAAAACAAATATCATTTTCTCTCTCCAATTAACTTTATTCATAATATGGTTTGTAAAAATGATTTTGTAGTGTTCCTTTCCAATTAATTTTCCTAACAGCTTTTATTAGCCTTTTACTAGTAGTGTTTTTGTCATTTCTCTCTCCAAACTACCCTATTAATTAAGTGGTAGAGCGTAAGTGTAGTACACATTAAAGTATCTAATTTATTCGTATACTTGTAATTATTACGAATGGGTCAAGTATCCTTGTGAGTTTTTGTAAGGGGTTTTTGCTAGGGACCGCCGATGGTTTTTTTGTATTTGGGTTGGGTACCCCGTTGTACCCGTTATATAAATATATTTTTTATTATTAAAAAAAAAGTATCTAATTTATTCAAATAATATACAAACACTATCAATGATAGAGAGAAAAAATGGAGGTTAGTGAAAACTGACAGTATCATTTGAATTAATGGTTTTCATTCGAGAAAATTTTGACAATTTAAATTTTAAACTATGTTTTGAATGTTTGATTAAAAAGGCAAGTTTCAATGACCAAAGAGAATTTATTGAGTTGTATGATTAAACATAGAGTTGAAATTAAATGATATAAATATCTTTATTAGCATTTTCTATAATAACTAAATGAGAAATATTTTTGTTAATGCAGTACTACAAGCGATACTTGGACTTTCTAACGGTGCCTATAACTTTCATTGGCTTTTGAATTCCTCAGGTAATTTTAATCCTTATATATTTTGCGTTGTTAGGATTTAGTTGGATAAATGACATCTCTGCCATGCATTCCGAGAGCTTATGACATCTTTAAAATATAGTTATAGATAAGATTTTTCATATCCACAAATGAGCACATCATACAAATGGTATGTCATTCATTTTAAACACTTGATTCCTTCAACTTTAGCTCATAATTTATTTTTTCCTAACATTTAACATAAATTTTTTATTATGCATAAGCGTCGGGAATTGGGTAGAGAGCCCACATTAGACGAGGTCTTCTTAAGGACTCATACAAAAAAGAAGGACTCCTCATGGGTGGATGACAGATCAAAGAAGACATATGTAAGTGTAATTACTAAATTTTGATATGCTATATTTTCCATTTTCTGCACTTGAATTATGATGTGCTATATTTTCCCATTTACAAATATCAATTGTGGTAACCAATTAGTTGTCATACTTTTCTTCTTCACATAGTGAAATTCTCCTTTATGAACAAATCTTTATGTTTAGAATGGTATGCAACTTTAGCATGGAACTTAATGTGGAATTGGATTGCAACATTTGATGAACTTGTTCCTGCTTCTACAGTGAAAATATGATGAAATCCAACATTCTGTATTCATATTTCATTACTCCTTGTATATCTTTATGTAATGTTTTATTTGGAATAAAAGAGACTTTATTTGCATTTGTAGCATTTATTTGTGGGGCGACTTGCTCTTAAGGCTGCGAGATGTATTATAGACATAATATTCAAGCTGCTTCTGTTTAGAAAGAGTGTAGGTGAGTGGTTTCATGTGTGTTGATGGAGTTTATTGTTTGGAAATGAAGAAGTTTATGGTGTGATAAAATGATATGAATATAAAGAATGGTTATTTGTTAAATGTTAAGGTGTAGTATAAGGAAGTGGGTTACTGTAAGTGGTTTCTTGTTAATCCAGTTTCTTCTATTTTGTTATGCAATTTGAAAATGAGAAGTGAAAAAAAATAAAATAAATCTTGAATCTTAGAAAAGTGGCAATGGTTAGTATGCAAGCATGTGTAAAAAAAAGAGTCATTGATTCTGCTGGAAACATTTCATATTTTTTTTTATTTTAATGTATATTTTTGTATATTTTTATATTGTAATGTATATAATTTATATATATTTTTTTAGCAGGAAACATTTCAAGAGAAGCTAAAACATGCCTCTCAAGTAGGAGAGACATCAGACAGTGGCCCTAAAGAAATTGATTCTGCAACTCGGCTAAATTTTTGGGCTGAAGCTGCCGGTGGCAAGACTAGAAAACGTCTCTATGGTGTTGGGGACTTGTCTAAGCATTACAAGCTAGGTGTTTCCTCATTAAATCAACAGTCACGTGTATCTCCATGTAGCGGTCAAGTTTCTGCTGAGATTGCTGCACAAATGGCAACAATTGAAGAGAGAGCAAATGTTGCAGACGAAGATGCTCGAGCTGCACAAGAGGAATGTCACAAGTCAAATAAACGCACACAAGATTTAGAGAGACAATTGAGGGAATTAGCGGAAAGTGTTGCTTCTATCAAGGGTTACAAACGTCGTCGTCGTCATTCAGACTATGATGATGACTCTGACAATGATGATGACTCCGACAGTGATGATGACTCTATTGGAAGCATATAAGATCATATTAAGTTTTAATTTTACTCATGAGAATACTTTGACAATCACATTATATTTTAATTGAACCTGTTTTATGTTTTGTTTGAGCTTGTTTACATCAAACTTGTTGAATTCAATGTTTTTTGAGTTTGACTTTTGGTTTGAGATTTGTTTGTTGAATAGTTATACATGTTGTTCTTGTTCTTCTGATCTGCATTTAAATTTGAATTGTGGATTCTGGAATCTGTAATCTCAATGCATTTATGTAGTTTATGATGTTTTTATTCTTAGTAGATTCAAATTTGCTGTAAATTGTGCATTTTTTTATTTTGCTTTTACAAAATTATTTAAATTGTTTTCCATTGATGATTTCTTGTACATAATGTATAGTTCTTCCTTTGAATTCAGCATTGAAAATAGTAAAGAAATGGTGTTTTTGTTGTTGTTGTAACTTTGCTAGAGCGCTATAGTATATAATATAGTCTTCTGGAATTTAAATGAGATACTATTTGCAAATTTAAAGAAATGGTTTTCTGGAATTTAAATGAGATACTATTTGGGAAAAAATATTCACAAATTTTGTTGAATGGTTATATATACCCGAGCAAACAGGAAAAATATTAAAAAAAAAAAAAGATCTATCGATCAAATATTGGTATATTTGTTTTAAAAAAATTATAATACTACAGATGGCTTAACCGTCAGTAAATTTATACTAAAAATTGAGTTACTTATCGAAGGCTTAGCCCTTGGTAAATTTATTGACGGCTTAGTCGTGGATAATATAAGACAAAAAATTTGATGTTTAATCACCTATTACCCGCAAATTATTCACGGTTTATCCGTGGATAACATCGTGGGTTTATATAGCCGTCGGTAGACATTACCGAGGGCCCCGTAGTCGTTGGTAAGCCCTCGGTAATTTACTTTTACCCACGGCTTTTTCTTGTTACCGAGGGTTTTTGCCCTGGGTATTGACAAATTTTCTTGTAGTGCCTATATTAACATTTAATATTGTTGATGTTGAAGTATGGTCATGTGAGGCAAAGCTAAAATTAGCAGCAACCAAGACAATCAAGTCTTATTTTAGAAAAAAAGTGAAAAACAATTACTTACATTAAGCAAATTATGCCATAATATTCGATTAATGATAATGTTTTCATCCAATTTATAGTTTTTTTTTTAAATTATGTCTAAAGTCTTATAATAAGCTACAAAGGGACTTTGGTTTGTTCTTTTTGACTAGTTTGGAATCGGATCTATCGTGTATAATGAGATTTGATCAATTTGAAGAGTTTTATTTGTTAGCAATAACAATGGTGATGTGATAAGAGGAATCTCATTTTTAGTGTTTCTGTTTTTGGCTTTTGTGTAAAAAATTTACATAGTTGACTGTTACATGCAAGCTTAATTATACATCCATAAATTATATTACATGAAGCCTCACAAAAATTAGCCATACTTTCGGTTGATTTTCACATGTATGGAAATTCAGATTTAGTAGATAATCGCAAGATGGAAATTCACAAGTACCCTTAAGTGAAAAATATGTTTCACCAAAAGTATCTATTCCAGCCTCATAAAAAGTAGGTTAAATTCTGTATTCTGATCTAACAGTATCCCATCAAAAGCTAAAACCAAAAATTCACTTGTATAAATCGTCAATAAATAACAACCATAAAATGAGATAAGCTCAAAATCAAAATAAATAAATAAATTGTCAATAAAAAATAATAAAAGAAAAACAATGCAGAGGATCTTGAATCAAATCATTACACGAAATGAAATGAACATTTTCTAAAATCAAATAACATGTGGACCTTTCTTGCTAAAATATTGTAGCTGTCGTCAATCAAATAAGTGTGTTCTTTAGAACATGTTGTTATTCTAAAAGTTAAATTTTGTATGATGCAAAAAATATTTGTGTTTGGTTTCAATTAAGATCTCCGCTGCAAATGGAGTGTATGGCTATTCTCCGGATTAATCGGTCATAGAAATAGATACTGTGTTTTCAAAAACAACTTCACACAACGTAGAGCTCTTTGGGAATGAAGATGATTCTATTGTCATTTTGTGTTTTCCTATTATATTTCCACAGTAACTATACTTAATTTTCACAGTCTTTAGTACTTTTGAATTTGTTGTAAAATGTGTTTTGCAAATTGAAGCTCATACTTGGTGCCTTTACAATATGCAACATGTTCTCAGTTGCGATGAAAAACATTTGAAACTATTGGTGGATCCTTCCAATTTTAGCCATTTAACTCGTCTTGATATTCATGTTGAAAGATTAAACTTTGATCGTGAAGGTTGGATCAGATTCTGCTGAAGTGGGCCACCAAGTACGTCTGAGATGTTAGGCGTATGGAGAGGAGGAGGGGGGTGTACCTGCAAAGCACTCTGACGCTCAAGTAAGAAAGGTTCAGAGAAAAGGAGCAAGTACAAAGTGTTAGCTCGTAGGGTGAATATTTGATACCTGTCCCTCTCAGGGTTTATATAGTGCCCCCAGTGCGTGGCCAACGGTCCTATTTTCGGGGCGAAATAACCGTTTTCCCAAAGAATAGGTAACTCCCCAAACTAACCGTTATGTCGGGCAGGGTGTCCAAAACTAGCCGTTATGTCGGGCATAGGCGTAGTTTCGGGCACATACCCTTAGCTGTTCGGGGAGGGAAGACGCCGTGCGGAACGGGCAGCATTTCCGGGGAGGAGTTGTGCAGTCCTTGCCCGGTTTGAGGGGCAGAAAGGTCACTTTTGCCCCTTTGTGGATTGGGCTTAGGCAATTGGGCCGTTCTGGGAGCAGAAGTGGATTGTGTAATACCCCGTATTATCTAAATGCTCAATTGAATATCAGATGAGATCAGATGGGTATCTATGTGCTCTATTATTGGTAAATTAGATTAATGGAATCCTCTAAGTACTTTAAGTATTGACATTTGGGATCAATAGAGGAACTAGTGAACTCTGAAGAGATCAATTAATTAATAAAGAGACACATCAATTATTTTAACTCAAGAAAGTATTTTAAGGTAACATAAATAATTGATCAATTGGTGTTAGAAGACAAAATATCAATTGGAGATATTTTACCCTATTGGATTTATATTATATGATATTGGTTTATATATAATATATATATTTGATAGAAAGAGAAAGAGGAAGTTAGTAGAAGAAAAAGAGAAAGTGGGTGGAAAGAAGAAAACGTGGGAAGAAGAGGAAAAGAGGAAAATGGAGAAAAGAGGAAGAAGAGAGAAACCCATGGATCATCATCATCTTCTTCAAACTCCTCTTCAATTATCAGGTGGGTTCTAGATAGAGACTTTAATGGTAGTATCATAGAGTTTTGAGTTAGGTTGGATTTTGGGGAAAATGAGCAATTTTGGAAATCAATGAAATCTAACGGATGAAATGCGATATAAACTGTGTAGAATACTTGTTGTTATGTTTGGAATATGTTTTGATTGATATAGTATGGTTTGGGTATGTTGGATTGGGTTGAATTGAATGGGGTGGATTAGAAAACCTAACTTTTTATATTGAGGAAAATTGGTATTAATTTGGTAAATGTGTGGGAAGGCTTTTTAGTTGTTAAATTATTGTAGTATGTCAAATTCTGAGATCGCAGCTGTTTACGGAATCGAAATCGGAGGTCCGGAAGTCATTTAACGATCGAAAACTGAGTTTTTATCAAATTCTGCGCAGTATGCGTCGACCTGAAGGACTTTTGCGTCGACCTAAAGGGCTTGCGTCGACCTATAGACTCGACCTGAGCATACCTGCGCGTGACACAAATTTTCCAAAATGTCCGATTTTGTTTTCTTCATAACTTTTGAACCGTAAGTCCGTTTTGGTCCCCGTTCGAAGCGTTGGAAAGCTAATTTTATGCTCTTTGTGATGGTGAGGTAGAAACATAGTTATATGCTATGGATTGATAAGAAAATATAGAAATGTAATGTATGTGATTTTGATTCCACCAAAACTCAAGGATCGGGAATCCGTTTGATACGAGTCCAAAGCCATTGGAAAGATAATTCCATAGGGTAGTGAATGGTGTGTTAGACCATGAGTTAACCAAGGATGCTTGGTAGAGGGTGTTAGTTGTATGCCTTTAAATGTGTGTGAACTACGATATTGATTATGTTTAACATATTATGCTTATATGTTGATTGTGGCTTGACTAATGGCTTGATGTGATCACTTGTTATGTCTCCCTTGTATATGTGTGAATATAATGCATTATGTTGATAAATGTTGTGACGTGATCATTGCCTTGCTTGTTCTCGTTCGTTCCGGTTGAACGTTCGGATGTGATGGGATGTGATTGTGATGTATGCTTGAATCGGAGTAGGCCTAAGCTACTAGGTGGTGTTTCACCTGAGTTCCGGACTTGGTCCGAGGGATACCGGACTTGTTCCGAAGAATACCGTTGCGATGAGCTTGTGAGGGTCCATTAGGACGTATTTCCCACTTGCCGTTAACTCATCTGCGTGCTCGGTATACACCTTAGCTACCGTTGCGATGTGCTTGTGGGGGTCTTCTAGGGCGTTTACCCACTTGCCGTTAACACATCGGCGTGATCGGTATGGTGGAGTGTGATGCCATGTAGGCAATATCACTTTGTTACTCACCTCTAGTGGTGTCATGTAGGCAATACCACTAGGCTTTCTCCCGGTGGGCTTGTGCAGTCATGTAGGCGTTCTTGCACTTGCCGATACACACATGCGTATTGATGATGGATGGATGGGTTCCGCGGCCACTTAGGCGTGTATCACTTAGGACTCATCTGACTCATCGTGCTGTGTGCTTGTGCTAGTCTCTTGACGTAGGCACTTGGTTACTCATCGAGGGTGTGATATATTGTGGCCTATGTAGACAGGTTGATACTACTTCTGGATTCCTCGTACGTGAGTACGGGTCTGCATGTTTGGTTGGTTGATCTGGTTCTTGTTGTTGGTGTACTTATTGTTATTTCATTGGTGAGTCAAGGGACTACCAATGAGGATATTACCCATTGTTGTGTATTTGCCCCAGACCGTGAGTAAACCCCGGATCCACGGTGGATCCGTTTGATTGTATGTACCATGTAGAGCCGAGGGAACCCACAGGATAGGGGAACTCACTGAGATTATTATCTCACCCCAATATTGTTGTTATTTTTTAGGTGTTATTTGCAGGTTTGATTTACAAGTGGAGCTGTGCTTGGATGTTTCAAGAGAAGCTTAGTTAAGCTTATTCTGCTGTGTAATAGTTCCTTGTACAATGAGGAATATTGTACCTTATTCTTAGATTTTCTTATTTTGGCTAATTTCCATGCCTTGTACCAAAGGTTGTATTTATGTTTTAGAAATGGTCAAGTATGTGAATTATGCCATTAGGCACTTATGATTGTGTCAGTACCGAATGAAAACACTTGTATGGTATTATTCTAGATAAATATTATACAGGGCTTTACAGATTGGGCCATCTCTAGCCATTGATCCAGTCCAGAACAAACTTGATTTGGACCTAAACATATTGTTTGGATTTTTGGACTTAACTATTCTGGGTTTAGGTAATTTTAATTAATGTTTCTAGAAAACTCTTGTAATGTTTGGAGTGTCCAGATATTTCTTAGGTTTGTAATATTTTCTAGAATACTCTTGGAATTTCAAGAATTGAGAACTCTCTAGAATTAGTGTGTCTAGAGTTCTCCTTAGAGTGTTATAAATAGAGATGTAATTCTACACTTTTGTATCAAGCAAAAATACAAAGTTCTCTCTTCCATAAAGAATTCTCTTATCTATCAAGTTTCTTTAAGCCTCTAATATTCCCACACACTTTCCATAAACACAAAAGGCTTTATTTCCATCATAGTGACATCAGAGCTTCAAGATCCTCTAAAGATGGCGAATGGAGGTTTCCCTTTTCAAATGTCGATGCTCACAAAGAACAACTATGACAATTGGAGTATCAAGATGAAGGCGCTACTAGGAGCTCAAGATGTGTGGGATATCGTTGAGAAAGGATTTAAGGAGCAAGATGAAGCCTTGTTAAGCCAAGGTCTAAAGGAGACACTGAAGAAGTCAAGAAAGAGAGACAAGAAAGCTCTCTTCCTTATTTATCAGTCAGTGGATGATGATACATTTGAGAAGATCTCTAATGCAACGACGACCAAAGAAGCATGGGACAAGCTTCAAACTTGCAACAAAGGAGTGGAGCAGGTGAAAAAGATTCGTATTCAAACTCTTAGAGGTGAGTTTGAACGTTTATTTATGGAAGAGTCTGAGTCAATTTCTGATTATTTTTCTCGAGTATTTTCCGTAGTCAATCAACTTAAAAGAAATGGGGAAGATGTTGATGAGGTGAAAGTCATGGAAATAATACTTCGCACTTTACATCCAAGTTTTGACTTCATTGTTACCAACATTGAAGAAAACAAGGATTTAAAGACCATGACTGTTGAGAAACTCATGGGTTTCTTACAAGCATACGAAGAAAAAAAAAAGAGAAAAATTAAACAAAAGGAGGCTATGGAGCAACTACTACAACTCAACGCAAAGGAAGGAAACTATGTGAATTACCAAAGCCAAAGAGGACTAGATCGTGGACGTGGACAAGAACATGAAGGAGAAGGAAGAGGTAGTTACAATAACTACTCCAACAACTTCAACAATGAAGAAAGAAGTTGGAATAAACAAGGAACAAGAGGTCTTGGAAGGGGAAATTCATGGTTAAGGTGCGACAAGTCACAAATCAAGTGCTTCAACTGCAACAAGATTGGTCACTATGCATCTGAGTGTAGATTATCAAAGAGTGTTCTGGAGAAAGCTAACTTTGTTGAAGAAAAAGGTGGAGAAGAAGAAACTCTACTGCTCGCGTGCCAAATCCAAGTTGAAGAGAAAAGAAACAAGTGATACCTCGACACTGGCGCAAGCAACCACATGTGCGGCGATCGAAACATGTTCATAGAGATCAATGAAGCGACAACTGGCTACGTCTCATATGGAGATGACTCAAAGATACCGGTCAAAGGCAAAGGTATAATACTCATACGCTTGAAGAATGGGAGTCATCAATTCGTATCCAATGTCTACTATGTTCCTAACATGAAGAATAATATTTTTCGCTTGGGACAGTTATTAGAGAAAGGCTATGACATCTACTTGAAAGAACATAGTCTTTTCTAAAGAGATTGTGGGAATAACTTGATTGTTAAGGTACCAACAGGAGGACCGATCAGCTTCAGCCAACTCGTCTACCTCGTCCAGCAGCAGCTCCCATCCGATGCGCCCAATCCCGGATGGCAACTTCGAGCTCGTTTTGTTCGGCGACGACCCTCAGTGGGGAGTGAAGATTGGAGCAGACCTGCCCGACGTCGCGAGGAAGCAGCTCAAAGCATGCCTCCGCGAGAACGCCGACCTCTTCGCCTGGAGCACCGCCGAGATCCCTGGCTTGGATCCGTTCGTCGCCTGCCACCAACTGACAATCGACCCGGGCCGTCCAGGCCATAGCACAACATAGGGGAAAGCAGTCTCCGGAGAAAACAGAGGCTGCAGAAAAAGCTGTAAGGGACCTCCTCGAGGCCAAATTTATCTCGGAGGCCAAGTACACCACTTGGTTGTCCAACATTGTACTTGTAAAAAAATCTAATGGCAAATGGCGAATGTGCATTGATTACACCGATCTTAATAAGGCATGCTCGAAGGATGCCTATCCCCTCCCCAATATTGATAAACGTGCTGATAATTCTGCCAGTTTTAAAATTTTATCATTAATGGTCTGAATGTTTGATCCAAATATGAGTAGATCATCTACATAGAGACATATGATAGTGCAAATGCGATTTTTAGATTTGTAATAAATGCATTTGTCACTTTCATCCACTTTTTACCCATTTGATATCATTAAGTTATACAATCTTGCGGCCTGATGCGGTCTCATGCGGGCTAATGCGACCGGTGTGGTGTTATGATATTGTCGTTGCGGTGTTATGATGGAGTTTTTATTGTGCTTTGCAATCACACTGCAATTGCGTTCTGATGCGGATGTCGAGATTGCTGCAACCACAATATTGCGGCCGCATCACGTGATGCAATCCGCAATTTAACACCATGGCGTTAATATCTTAGTTGAAAAACACATATTTTTCTAGCTTGTTGAGAAATTTCTCTTGATTAAGATGCTACATGTTTTTCATATTTTCTTCTTATGTACGAGTGACATTCTGAATGCGGTGTTATTTGTTGACATATTAGATATAATCCAAGTTGAATTATTTAGCTCAAGCCCAAAGCTAATTAGGCTTTACCGTTTGTTACTTAGTTTTTTATTTTACTTAGTAGTCAAGTCACTTAGGTTTATATAAATAGACACTTTGTAATTCATTTTTATTCATTCAATAATATTAATCCTTATTTCCTTATTCTCTCTCTCTCTCTCTCTCTCTCTCTCTCTCTCTCTCTCCCCCCCTACTAAAGTGCCTCACGCATTAACAAATTGGCATCTAGAGCTCCGGTTAGATTCTTGATCGTGTTTTCAAGAATCACACGTCAGAGATCTTGTTTCTGGAATCGTGGGTATTTGTTGATCAATAGCTGCAAAGATGAATGGCAACTAAAATTTACCAAACTCCCTTCCAACTCTTGGCGACATGAATTGGCTTCGATGTAGAAAATAAATGCCACCTCTATTTGGCTTTCATGAAACCCTAGAAGTGGTTACTAACGGTGTTCATGTGCATGGTGAAGATGCACCGACGCACAAAGAACCGCTCACAAGATGCCAAGAAGAAGGATTGCAAGGCGGCATTTTACATCCAATCGGCGGTTTATGCGACTAGTTTCGACAGAATCACTCATGCTAAATTGCGAAGGAGGTATGAGATATTCTTGTCAAGTACTATGAAGGAGGCAAGAAAGTCAAGGTTTTCAAGTTGCAAACTTTGTGACGACAATATGAATTGTTGTCGATGGGAGAAGACGAAAAGATTGCAGGCTATCTGTCAAAGGTGCAAATACTAGTCCTTCATGAGAAGGACTATGGTGAAACCCTAACTGATAAAATGATAGTCGATATGGTAATACTTATGTTGACCTCTCAATTTAATCACGTTATCGTAGCTATTCAAGAATCCAACAATCTTGAAACCCTAAAACTAGAATATATGGTTGGTTTGTTGGAGGCGCATTAGATTAGGATTGTCGAATGGAAAAGAGTTCAAGACTCGATACCAGCACTACAGACTCAATCATGGAAGAAGAATAGTGGTTCCAACAAGCTCAAAGGAAAAATCGACAACACTCAGAGAAAGAAGTCTTGGCAGAATCCTCACAAGAATAAGGTTGATGATAGAGCTTTTGAATCCTCGAAAAGAGGAGAAGTTCCTATCAGAAAGACAAAGAAAAAAAAAGATGTGCAATGCTATAACTGTTGAAAGTGAGATCATTTGGCCAAACATTTTTGGTACAATAAAGACATGGGAGGGACAAAAGGCAAGGAGGAAGGAGCAAACCTTGCACGTCAAGATTCAGATGATTCAGATGATATGGTGGTTATGGCTGCAGTTGTAGATGATCATGTCGTTACTAATAATGAATAACTAAGGCCTACAATAAGAAAGTTAAGTCTAAAGTCGTTACAGTTAGTGATTACGTTTGGAAATTTAATTTACATATGGATCCAAAGACATGACTTTAGGTAAATGGTCACCAATTTGAGAAGACCCATTTCAAATTATCCAGGTGATTTCAAATAATACCCATGAAATTGAAAAATTAACCCCTGATGGTTGTATTCCGAAGATAAATAATATGTACTTCAAAAGTACAAGCTTATGCTGCAAGAAGTTCGAATAGTTAGAGAGATATACGTAGAGAAAAAGAATGCTAAAATGGGGTTAAAATTAAAGAAAGCCATAATGGAAAATTTCCATTTAAAATAGTTACATAGAAAATTTAAAAAGGAAAGTTAAACTTTGAACTTATAAAATTGGTATCAATTACGGAATCCTCGAACATCAAGTTTTGAACTTCTTCATCCAACACATAAGCCGCATCAGCATATTTAAGAGAAATGTTGGTTTCCTAAACCAACTTTTCTTTAATAGAAGCTAGTTTTCAGGTTTCGATCTAAGATTTCTTTTCTTTCTCTTTTTCAAGCCTTCGTTGTAGCTCATCCACCTGTTTCGTCTAACTTGAAAAGTTTGCAGTGCAAGTTGCTACCTAATTCTTATCCTCTTTGGCCTGCGCCTCCAGCTCATTAATCCGACATTGAGATTGATTAACTAGGTCCATTGTTGAGTAATGGCATCATTCTTTTGTTTGATTTTGTTGTCAATCTCTTTCTTCATTTTGATGTTCAGAGCGGTTTGATTAAGAAATGACTCAAACTCAAGGATAAAACCGACAATGGAATCAAGTGAATATGAATTGTTAAGCTATTTCAACAAGGTCTTAATATTAGAGACAACAATATGGTTGTTTTCAATATTGGTGAGCATTTACCTAAAATATAGCGACTTAAAACTTAATTTCAATATAAATTGTTAAGCTATTTATCTCTTAAAACTTAAATAAGACATGACTTTAGCATTTACCTAAAATCGCTATATTTATAGGGACTTAAAACTTAATTTCAATATGAATTGTTAAGCTATTTCACGTTGAAAAACTTCACTTTTAGTTGCTGAACCATCACATCAGAAGAGTTACCAGAAGACTCATTGCTTGAAACAGTTGAAGAGCTTAAAGTTTTTTTTAACCGAAATACCTCAACTGCTCATAAACTTCTTTAAATCCTCTATAGGGTTTCTCTATTTTATAGCCATTAGTTCTTCTCGATTGAGAGAAGTTTCAGACGTTTTGGATGAAGAGTCTACAATTTCAGAATGAGTTTTAGTAGTTGTAGTTGGCAAAAGATGTTCAATGGCTGCTGGTGAAGTTTATGAAATTGGAAAAACATGTGGTTGTTCTTTTTCAATAGTAGCAAGTTGAGATTCCCTTTGGAATTGGTTTTCTTTTGTCCAACCGGCATGTGGATCCTCTTTTGGTTGGTTAACATGCTTTGGGTTTTTTGGTGTTCGGACAGTTTTGTCTGGACCGGTTTATTGAGGATCAAAGTTATGAGCCTCTAAACTAGTTGATTGATGTTCCAGATCTTGATTTCTAGGCAAGTTAGTGGTTGCTCATAATGTTGATTTTTGACCACTTCATTTGATTGCTCAACATGTGTCTTTTCGATTGGATTTTTAGTTGTTGGTTATGGTGAAATAAAAATGTTATAAAAATGTTATAAAAGATATTGACCTAATTTGTTCGTATCCTTCCCCATTCTTCGTCTTGCATGTCATCTTCAAGCCTGCCATCACTTTTTCTTCGTCTTGCTTGTCTTGCTTCTTCGTTCTTCAGTTTCATTTTAACCTTCATTTCCTTGAGTGTTTTCTTTAGCCAATGTCTTCTACATGCGTAAAATCACGATTTGGGAAATATTATGGGTGTCCGGTTCGTATGGTCTCCTATCATTGCAAGAACAGACCAAATAAGGGAAGGTTATTCTGGAGATGTCCTAATTGGAGGAATGTTGATACTTGTTATCTTTTCATTTGGGATGATGATGTTGCTGAAAAATCTGGAAATGAAGATGGAGTTGGAACAAACTCGGATTAGGAAATTATTGGCTATATGAAGTCACTTTATGAAGAAACAAGGAAGAAGAACAAGATCTTGAAGAGTAAGTTGAAAACAGAGACATTTTATGGAAGATTGAAGTGTTGTGTCTTGTTTTTTCATTTGTGTGCAATGTGTATTTTGTCATGAAATGTAGTTGTTGATGTTGTTTCAGTCTAAGTGTTGATGTCGTTTGTTGTTGTTGATGTACTTTGTTTAATGTTATGTAACAAATTATTGATGTAATCTACTTTGTTTAATGAAATGAAAATGGTACTCTACTTTGATCCAATGTTGTTGCTGTTGTACCATGTTTAGTGTAATTTGAATAGCTAGATAGTTTGCAGTAGAATACAAAATTCATTCCATTGACAGAACAAGTGTATTTGAACAAGTCATACATAATACAACAGTTTACAATCATTCATACTACATTAGCGCATAACAAAGCAACTAGGGTTCATACTACATAATCTCCAACTAAAACACAAAAAGTTTCACAGCACACAAGTTTTCACTGAGTCAAGCTCCTTTTTATGTCATCCCACTTCTTTTTCCCACTTGGACTGCCATCGTCTGTGTCATCTCTAAGAATAAGCACCGGATCGTTTGGATCCCTTCCTGGACCCACAATGTTACGAGTCTTAAGAGTCCTTAGCCGATCAGTTTTTCATTTTTCTGTTGCAATATTCTTGGACTTCTTTTTTGGAGATAACATAGCTTTCACCTAGACACACATAAGTAACAAAATGATATAAGTAACCAACAAAACCAAAAACAAACAATATAAGTATAAGATGTAATAAACTTACAGGGTCTTGGACAACAGGTTTTGGTGCACTTGGTTTTGGACCAAAGAAAGTCTTTACTGCATGTTTTGGTGGAGTAACAGTATTAGTGTTTGGTGTATTAACACTACCAGTTGGTTTTGCAGGTGATGTATCCACATTAAGTGGTTCTATATCTAGAATTTCATCATCATCCAACAGTGAAGACAATTCATCAGGATCAATACCACAATACATCCTCATTACCTCAGCAGAACTCACAGAATTTTGAGTAGGATTCATATCAAATTGTACATGTTCACTAGCTTGTGGCACCTCGGGCTGCACATGTTCACTAGCTTGTGGCACCTTAGGCTGCACATGTTCAGTAGCTTGTGGCACCTCAGGTTGCACATGTTTAGTAGCTTGTGGCAAATCAGATTGAACATGTTCAGTATTTTTTGGCACATTACTTGTGTTTGCCTTTTTCTTTTCCTTTGTGGTACCTTTTGGCCTACCCTGTAACAAATGTAATAACATACAAATTTAGGAATTTCAAGTAAGTAACTTACATTTCACAACAAGGCAAAGTACTTACCCTCTTTTTTGGTCCTGTCACAACACTTGGAGTTTGGCTGGCTTGTGTTGGTGCTTCAACATCTCATGGCAATGCACCATCAACTGTAACGCCCCAGTCTTGATCATTTTATTTAATCGAGTCGATTTAATTATTTTGAGTATTATATTATTTTTTATTTATGACTTTGGTGTGATAATATGTTGTTTTGCATTGTTATTATATTTTATCGCGTTTTGAGAGCGTTTGCGGGATAATTAAGAGTGAGGGTATTTTAGTCTTTTCCCTAATAATTTACTAAGTTAGAAAAGAAAGAAAATACAAATATAAGGGGAAGAGAGAAAATAGAGAGAAAGAAATAGAAAGAAGGAAAAAGAGGAGAAGGGAAGAAGAGAGAAAAGAGGAAAAGCTTGGAAATCAAAGAAAACAACTTCTAGGAATCGATTTAATCGGGTAAGGGTGCGAAACTCGATTATACTATGCTTGTATATGATTATGTATGTATGTGTTTGGATGATTCTCTTGCTTTCCATGTTTTTCACTTCTAGGTCGAAAACGATAAAATGAGTAGAATCGATGGTTTAGCGGTTGGAAATCGATGTAAATGTGGTAGATTGCTTGTTGACATGATTAGAATAGGTTCTGATTGATATATGTTGATTTGGAAATGTTTTAATTGGAAAATATCATTTTTGGGGTTTCAAACAGCGCTGAAGAATTCTGAGTTTTTGCAGGTTCGCCTAGCGAAGATGGCAGCGAATGAACTTTTCGCGAGTTCGCCTAGCGAACCAGTTAGCGAGGGTCAGCGAAGGTTCGCTGAGCTGTTCGCCTAGCGAACTTTGGGTGTTTTTTATGTTGGTGGTTGCTGCCTTGGTTCGCCAAGGGGTTCGCCTAGCGAACTTTGTGTCTGTTTTTAGCTAGTAGTTGGTTCGCTGGAACATTCGCCATGCGAAGGTGCTAGCGAATGCTCGCGAGAGGGTTCGCCCAGCGAACAGTGTTGTTTGTGTAATTTTGTTTTCTGCATAACTTTTGATCTGTGGTTCAGTTTGAGGCGTGGTTTGATGCGTTGGAAAGCTATTGAGCTGTACTTTCTTATTATGATGGTTTGGAATTTGTTAGCCGATTTAATTATGTCGAGAATTAGGAATAGAGTCGTTTTGTCGACTTTTGTTGTTATAATTGTGTGTAATTGGTGTGTATTATGTAATGTGCTTTAAATATGGATATCGTATGACTTGTATGATGTTATATGATGTGAATGCATGTGATGACATGTTATGGTGATGAATTGTGGTCGAAAGGCAAATAAATGCAATGTGTTGTATTTGGTTATATATGCATGTTTGTGGTTGTATATATGTGTGAAGATGCATTGGTTGTCATGAGTTCTTGTATGCCAAGCATCATGATGTGCATTGTTGTCACGTCTTGAGTGACGGTGGTTCCGGAGGGAATCTGTTATAACATCGTGAGCCTCGAAAATATGAGGTAAGAATCGCCTGAGGACCTAAAGCGATGGTTATAGACGATCGTGTGCCCGCCTGTGGGGTGTGAGCGATCCATAAACATCGTGTGCCCGTGTGTGTGGTGTGAGCGGTGGGTGAACATCATAGGCCCGACGGGGAGTTACAGTGATGTAACGAGCGATGGTTCTGCAGAGCTCCTGAGTGAACTAGTGATGAGAATATTTGGAGTCAGTACCGCATGTGCATTTGCATAGAGTCGTTGTGTCGGTCTCTTTGCATCTGCATGAGTTATGATTGCATTGGTTATATGTGGAAAATCATGATTTAGTTGATTATGTGCGAGACATTGTGATATGCAATTGTGATAAATGTATTGGGCATGATTAACATGAAATTGGGGATGGATTAATTGTGTGATTGAGCTCGGAATAGCATTTGTGAATTGTTGTGTATTCGTGTTAAATACATTGAATTATGAATGTTATGTTTTGTGTATAAACATATGCATGATGTGTGAATAGGTGATTATGTGAATATAATCGGTATATGCTTTATGTGTTGGTATTTGATAATTGTGGTGAGAATACTTGATATGTGTATTTTTATGTTGGTATATATAATTATATGCATTTATATTATAATTGTGTTTCTCACCCTTCTGCTGTTTTATAATGCTCTATGAGGAATTGCAGATTAGTGCTAGAGGTCTTTTTGTGAAGCTTAGGACTTCATTCTTTTGTCGGTCGGCTCTGATATGTGACACCGGGTAGTTAGGGAGGCCGTTTGTGATTATTGCGTATTATGAATATGTATATTTTGGATTGTACATGTATGACAAACTTTTTTTATATTTATGATAATCAATTTTAGATTTTCCGCTTTTATTCTAAAATCTGATGGAAATGTGGGTGTAAGGAACTGAGTTCCTCTGTTGATTGCTACCCCACTGTTGCATATCTTTATGGGCAGGTGTTGTATGTTATGTTTCAATATAATGTGATTCTCCCTGTCTATGCCATGATAATTGAAATATACTCTGATGAAATTTTGAATTTTTATTTACTGCTTTAATAGCTTGGGGGTATAGATTGGGGGTGTTACATTAAGTGGTATCAGAGCCAGTCCGTGTCAGTTTGTGTCAGTCCTTGTTGGTCTTTGTGGTTCGGTGAGCCGTTTGTTTAACCATAGTTGCTGTTATTGGAAATGAACAGAATATGGCTCGGGCTGTGCAGGGTGTACCAAATGTTACGGGTAATGATGAGTTCAGGAAGAACGAGCCGCCTATCTTCAAGGGAAGATATGATCCTGATGGTGCACAATTTTGGCTTGAGGAGGTTGAAAGAATCTTCCATGTGATGTATTGTGCTGAAGAGAATAAGGTGAGACTGGGTACTCACATGCTGGAAGAAGAAGCAGCTGATTAGTGGGTTAGTTTGCACCAAGTGTTGGGAGAGGATGATGAAGAGGTTACTTGGGATTTATTTGGCCGAGAGTTTCAGAGGAAGTATTATCCTGAGGGTGTGAAGGAAAAGAAAGAGATTGAGTTCTTGGAGTTGAAACAAGGCAATATGTCTGTTGTTGACTATACTGCTAAGTTTGTGGAACTTGTGCAATTTTATCCTCATTATGCTGAAGCTACTGCTGAGTTTTCTAAGTGTGTAAAGTATGAGAACGGATTGCGTCCGGAGATTAAACGGGCAATCGGTTATCAGAGGATTAGAAGGTTTTCTGATTTGGTGGACAGTTGTAGGATTTACGAAGAGGATCGTAAAGCGCGTGTTACTCCCTATAAGAGTGTGAATGGCAGGAAAGGGAAACAACAGTCTCATGGTGGTCCTTATGTCAAACCAGCTGATAAGGGTAAGCAAAGGGGGAATTTTGAGAAAAAGGCAAGTGGTGGAGGAATGTCTAGTCCTCCGAGGTGTTACATTAAGTGTTACAAGTGTGGGGAAGAAGGACATCTTCAGTTTGATTGTAGGAGGAATAAACTGAATTATTCCAAGTGTGGAGGTTCGGGACATGTCGCAGCTGATTGTAAGAAAATTAGGGTGCAGTGTTTCAACTGTGGTGAAACAGGTCATATTAGCACGGGGTGTACAAAACCGAAGAAAGCTCAGACTGGTAGGAAGGTTGTTGCATTAGCAGGAGATGAGACTACTAGTGCGGATCGTTTGACTAAAGGTACTTGTTTTATTAATAGTACGCCTTTATTTGCTATCATTGATACTAGAGCGACTCATTCATTTATTTCGTCTGAGTGCGTGAAGCGTTTGAATTTGTTGTCGTCTTCTTAGGGTGGTGTGTTGGTTATTGATACTTTTGCTTAGGGGCCAGTAATTACTTCTTGGGTTTGTCTAATTTGTTCTTTGACCATTTATGGTAAAGGATTTGTGATGGATTAGGTGTGTTTATAGTTGGAGAGGTTAGAATGAGATAAGTGGGGGAGAAGCTGGTACTTCTCCATGTTGTTTCAGGTGTAGAGCGATGGCTCAGTGTGTTAGGGATTGCAAGATTATAAGTGTGGTTTCTGGTTCAAGAAGGGATGCAGAAGTAAGGTTTACGTCAACTAAGGATTTGTGCCTCAGATAGTTTTGCGTATAGGATGTAAGGAATGCTATTATAGTTTGGTGGAGACGGTTTATGCCTCATCATGGTTGTCGGCTGTCTATTGGCAAATTGAGGAACTGATCACCCTTAATCTCTTGTTGATAGCAGACGGGAATTATGTTGGATGGAATAGACGTGTCTTTCTGGCTTTGATAGTGTGTGAAATGAGTTGTTTGGAATTTAAGGAAATGGTTACAGATTGTTTTGTTGTGTCGATGAAGATTCTTATATCAGAAGATGAGATGGATTAAAGGTTCTGGTATGTGGTTAAGTTGTGAAGTCATTAAAAGTCCTTTTTGGTTGGTTATTGCGATAAATCGGAATTTGGATTGTCAATGGAAGAAATTGTGTATGGATTACGGACAGTAGTATAGGGTTACGATTGAGAATAAGTGTCACGTTCAGGATGAGGTAACTGGAATGGTTTGGTTGTGTTTGGTTAGAATTACAATTGTTGGAATGTTTGATAAGAGTGGTAATTTGCTTGAGTTGAGGCTTTGAGCGATCCATAAACACCGTGTGCCCGTGTGTGTGGTGTGAGCGGTGGGTGAACATCGTAGGCCCGACGGGGAGTTACAGTGATGTAACGAGCGATGGTTCTGCAGAGTTCCTGAGTGAACTAGTGATGAGTATATTTGGAGTCGGTACCGCATGTGCATTTGCATAGAGTCATTGTGTCGGTCTCTTTGCATCTGCATGAGTTATGATTGCATTGGTTATATGTGGAAAATCATGATTTAGTTGATTATGTGCGAGACATTGTGATATGCAATTGTGATAAATGTATTGGGCATGATTAACATGCAATTGGAGATGGATTAATTGTGTGATTGAGCTCGGAATAGCATTTGTGAATTGTTGTGCATTCGTGTTAAATACATTCAATTATGAATGTTATGTTTTGTGTATAAACATATGCATGATGTGTGAATAGGTGATTATGTGAATATAATCGGTATATGCTTTATGTGTTGGTATTTGATAATTGTGGTGAGAATACTTGATATGTGTATTTTTATGTTGGTATATATAATTATATGCATTTATATTATAATTGTGTTTCTCACCCTTCTGCTGTTTTATAATGCTCTATGAGGCATTGCAGATTAGTGCTGGAGGTCTTTTTGTGAAGCTTAGGACTTCATTCTTTTGTCGGTCGGCTCTGATATGTGACACCGGGTAGTTAGGGAGGCCGTTTGTGATTATTGCGTATTATGAATATGTATATTTTGGATTGTACATGTATGACAAACTTTTTTTATATTTATGATAATCAGTTTTAGATTTTCCGCTTTTATTCTAAAATCTGATGGAAATGTGGGTGTAAGGAACTGAGTTCCTCTGTTGATTGCTACCCCACTGTTGCATATCTTTATGGGCAGGTGTTGTATGTTATGTTTCAATATAATGTGATTCTCCCTGTCTATGCCATGATAATTGAAATATACTCTGATGAAATTTTGAATTTTTATTTACTGCTTTAATAGCTTGGGGGTATAGATTGGAGGTGTTACATCAACAACCACTAGTTGTTTGTTTTTCTTACATGTTCTTTTATTGTGACCATATTCAAAATAAACCTTGCATCAATGGCTTATGTTTGACCTTTTCCATCTTGTTTGGGATGCCTCATCAGGTTCTCTCCTACGGAGTTTTTTGGTCTTCCAGGACCCCTCTTGAAACTTGGTGGCAGGATTTCAGGATCAGTTGTCTTTGGCCAGTTATTTTGCCCGTTAATACGAGTGATGACTCGATTGTAACATGCCAAATAGGTATCTTTATGATAACATTTATTCACATACTTAATTGGATCACCTACCTTCCTATGTATGGATGCAACTGCATGTCTACAAGGGATCCCTACCAAATCCCAAAAATTACAAGAACAAGAGTGTTTTGCCAAGTCCACAACAAAAGAATCTGTGAACATGACATGAGAGACTTGAAATTTCAACAATCCAGCATATGTTGGCAACCAGTTTTCACTCTTTTCTATCTCCCTATCTAACCTCCTAAGTGGTTTGGACATAACTTCTCCTTTGTAGTCTACTACCTTCTCCCTAAGAGTGGCAAACCTACCCATTAGATAGTTTCTAATCCACTCAAACATGGTAATACACTCACTAAGGTTATTCATAAAAACATCACACTTAGAGTAAAAGGGGAATGCATGCTTACACCACTTATTTTTAGGTATTGCACTTAAGCATTCATAAGCATCTAGACTCACCTCCTTAATCTGATTCATCTTCTCCTCATAGGCCTCAAAAAAAGTTGCCTTTGCTGCAGCCATGATGAGATCTCTAAAATCCCTACAACCAGTTATCTCTGTAGCCAACCTCAACCTTACATCAGCTACCACTTCATTCCATTTCATTCCTAAATTGTTCTTCAGCTTGTCAACTATCAATCTAGAAACCCATTCTACATTTGCATTTTTGTTGAAGAATTTTCTGCCACACTTATGCTTCTGAAATAATGTCTTGATCCTAAATATTGTTGTTCTTAAAACCCTACTACATAACATAGTGTAGTTATATTGATTTTTATCCTTGCAAACAATCCTACACCTATTTAGGTCATTCTTAGCAAACATTACCTCTCTACCATTCTGCACATTATGTTCCAACACAGCTTTCTTAAATTGTTTCAAGGATGAGAATTCCATTCCAACCTTAAACAATAATTCCTTTCTGAGCTTCTCATTTTCATTAAACCTTATCACTGGAGGCCTTTCATCAGCACTGTCATTGTCTCCTCCACTATCAAGCTCATCAGTCATGTAATCATCTTCAATCACATGTTCCCTATCCATCTCAGTTGTAGTATAAACATTGTTGTTCACTTGACTTGTACCCACAACAACATATGGCTTTTTCCTAGACACAGAAGCATCAACTCCATTGTTTAAACCTACACCTACATCCTCATCACAATCACGCATCCTCTCTTCTTCACTATCTTCAAATCAAATCCCATCCAAAGTAGCTTCACTTGACTCACTCTCATCATCACCTTCAATATTTTCTTGCTCTTTTTGTCTCTCTAATACCTTCTCCATATATGTCTTATCACCACTTTCCAACTTTGCCTCAGTGTAAATCTCAACTTCACACTTACTATTCTCAGCACACACACCTATCATAGTTGCATCCTTATTATTAACAAAGGGTTTTAGATCATTTTCCAGACTACCATGTTCAGACTTCCACCACATTCTAACATCTTCAGTGTTAAAGGAAGGGTCCATAGTTTTGATTAGGTCACGAGCTTCAAAATAAGACCAATAATTTATGTCTTGTCCACTAAAAGCATACACATCCCCCCTTCATATCTCAACTCTAAATCCTTTACAATAGACCCTTGTATAAAATACTACCTTAAATATCCTCATACCCTACACATTACAAAAACAACACAAGGGTATATCAGACTTTGCAAAATCAATACAAAACCGTAACCAACCTCAGTCAACGAAACGCAACACAACAAACAACAACTATAGTTTTCAACATAAGTGGGGCACACACAGTAAACAAGCATCATATTTCGAAGACAGTAAACAAATAGCAAGTTGGAATACATTAATGAAATCCAATTACCTGAGGTTTGGGACCACCTCTGTCTGGAGCGAAAAGCGATTGGGAATCGAGAGAGGGACCACCACGCACGAACGGTCGTCTTTAAGAAATAACTTAACTCTGAAAGTGAAATTAGGGATTGTGACTTTTTAGGGATTGTGTTATTCTTATGTTAAGTGATAATGTTATTTGAGAAGCATACAAATCATGCCACATCAGTTAATGTAATCCAAAATAAGTTTATTATTTAATCCACAAAGACAGACACGTCAGCTTCCGTTAGCCCTAAAATTTTAGAGGGACCAAAATTGAAAATCGTTATATTTTACAGGGACCAAAATTGAAAATCGTTAGGATATATTAATTTAAGAAAACAATAATAAATGGAAAGCAACGACTTTCCTCGTTCTCTTCTTTTCTGAAACGAGTTCTTTCGGAGTTCCTCTGGCCTCTCGCGATCAATTCCTACGCTGACCCTATTGACACAAGTTGTAGCCCAAACCCTAATAAGGTTTTATGATCTGATACGTATTACAACACAAAACTCTATATATTGTTGCAGCTATGCTGATAATCCTCTACCCTTCTTTGGTTTCTCCATTCACCATTACAGATCATGTCTTCTGGCCGTTCAATTCCAACTGTAGATAGAATTAGCGACTTGCCGGAGTCAATTCTCTCTCACATTCTCTCTTTCCTTCCAACTAAATTTGTAGCAACCACAATGATTCTCTCAAAAAGATGGAAGCCGGTATGGCTCTCTGTCCTTATTCTTAACTTCGATTATAAATCATTCAAAGAATTTAAGACATTTCGCAAGTTTGTTTATTCAATCATGCTCTCCTTACGAGACAATAACACTTCAATCCAATCCTTCACCTTGAAATTTGGCAAATCTTCACGCTTCCGGCAAAGAGAATTCAATAGAATTTTTAAATTTGTGATAGAAAGAGGAGTCAAGCATGTAAATCTCAACATGTCTGATAAAGCACGTTGTATCTGTAATACCCCAAATTTTGACCACTAAAGTTTCCCATCATTGTGCAAATCATCATCACAATATGGGTGAACCATTAGTCTCCCCGGAGATGGGTGAGCATTCACTACAATCAGAACTAGGGTTTCAAGCCCTCTCAGAGCTTTTAGACAAAAGATCAATCAAGGAATGACTTGATCTTTAACTTGTCTAACCTCTCAAACATTCACAAAGGATAAAAAAGACTCCCACTTCAAGGATTAAGCACAGAGTTGCTCCCTTCTAGGTGGATCAAGCCTCCAGATCGACAGTGTCACCAAATTAGGGTTTTGATCGCCCAGGGCCTCCAGATGAAAAATTTCATCTGGGCACAAGCCATTGATCCAAAACATAACCTAATATACTTCATGGAACCTCATGAACCCAGTCATCAAGTCAATTTTGCCTCAGGGGATGCATACATCAAAAATTAGGAATTAGGGTTTCTTGACCTAATTCACCCCTAAGTTGACTTTTGGGACAAACCATCAGCCAAGACCTTAAGACATGATTTGAGGGTCTCTAATATACTATATTGATCCATTTGGAACAATGGATTGATCCAAGAAGCTTGAGCAACAAGTCTCAACTTCATCTGCACCACAATTAGGGTTTCACGAGAAAAGTCAACTGTAACTTTGACTTTTGACCTGGACATGCTCCCAAACCCTAGGACATGAATAAATATACCCTATGACACCCATGGAACATGTCCATCAAGTTTGATTTAGGTCAAAGACATGATTTCCTGAAGAATTGCACAGTTTAGAATTCATCTGATAAAAAGTCAACTGTACACAAAAGTCAACTTTGACTTTTTGAGATTTTTCACCAAAATGGATTTTTAACCCTAAAATGAAGTTAATGTATGATTTGAATCATCATTCATCAAGAAAAATCAAGAAAAGTTGGATAACTTGTAAAAGGGGTAACCATAAAAACTTAGAAATTTTTCTAAGTTAAAATTCAAGTGGCTAGGGTACCAACTTTGGAGGACCATAACTCCTAAACCACAAGGCCAATTTTTTCCATCCAAAGCTTGATTTGTAGACCTCATTATCATTTACAAAAACTTCAACTACAAGTCATTCCAATTCATTAAGGATTTTGAGTTATGGAGTGATCAAAGTGGCTGAAAAGTGAAAATGTCACTTTTTCCAACACTTAGTGAAATTTTCACTAAGTCAGAATCTGCCTTCACTTTTTGCCAAATGTAGGGGGATTTTTCACTTGGAATCAAAAGAGATCAAAACCAAATATGTTCAAACAGTTGTTGTATCATGTAAGGGCTTTCCAAAATGGCCAAGAACATTGCCAAATTCAACCTACACCATGAGATATGACATTGTCAAGTTGCCTTGCTGAAATCTGTCAAAGCAAGGCAGATTTTGCATTTTGGCTCGATTTGCCAAAATCAGCCAATTTCAAATGCTCCTATCCACTTGGAAACCTCTGAGGATTGAATCTAAAGGGGACAATCACTAAGCCAAGCCTCCAAGGTCCAAGGAATAAGGAATAACATGTTGAACCTAGAATGGCCAAAATAGGGACAAGACTCCAAATTTGGATTGAAGCATTCAATGGAACCATCAAGGTGGCATAGACTGAGCCATTCTCATCTGAAATCAGTCAAGACTTATCCAAGACCAAGGGCACCACAACTCTGAGCCCTAACCTCTAGTCAATGGCTAGAGGAGACTTGATTTCTCATTGGACAACATTGGTCAAACCTACTTACCATCTGCCATTTAATATTGTAGCCAAAAAAAACTTGCTCTACTATAAATAGAGCTCACTTGTGTTCAGTTTGAGTACACCAAAGCCATCAAACAGATGCTTTCCTCAAAATCTCTTTTTTCACCTCAAATTTGCCTTCCAAAGCAAGTAATTCTGAGTTTTTGAGCTAGAGAGCAATTCCATCACAATCAATCACACACACACCTCATATATATCATATGTAAGCTGTGCAAACCATCAAAAGTGACCTGTAATGACAAAATCACAAAGTCACCTCTCAAAACCTCAAAATGGCACTTTTGTGCATTTTTCAAGCCATGTCTTGATTCAGTCACTTTCCAAACCAGATAAAACCTCAAACACACTCCAAATATCATCCTTGAACTATCCCAAATGGTTTCATATATCTGGAACACCATTTGAGAGAGTTGCTATTTTGGTCACTTTTAACCCCTTTTGCAAGAAAGGGACAGTTTGTGTTTTTGCAGGTATCAGCTGATTCCAATCATCCTCAAAGCATCTAAGGGATCATTTGAGGTTGTTCAAAGCATAAAACCATATCTGGAGCAAGGGAGTTGGCAGATTGCTGAGAAAACTCCAAAATCCCAAAGAAGGGTAAGCATCTCAATTTGCAGTCATCAAAACATGTGTGCATTTGAAGTCCATTGATTATGCATCTCTCATAGATGTCATATGTGTTGTGTTTGTGCCATTTGATCATGTAATTCATGCCTGTATTGAGTTGTAGCACAGAAAATGCAATTATAGATCCTTTTCAAAACCACTATCGGGTTTTGAGGAGGGAGTGTGATCTGAAAAAACCACCACCACCATTGGATTCCTTGTGAAATTCTGGCCCAGATACATATAAATTTTGTCTCAATCCATTAAGAATTGAGAAAGTTATGACCTTCACGTTTTTGAGCCAAAACTTGCCTTGGGCAAGCCAAAATCATGTCATACCTTGTATATTTGTTGTTTCATTTTAAACAATGGATGTATCACCACCCCAGTGGTAGGGCACGCGCCTTGTATGCTTGAGGTCGTGGGTTCAAACCCCACCCATGCCATTTTGTGATTTTTTCACATTTTTGCTATTTTACCAATATTTTCATGTTTTGTTAATTATTTGGAAAATTAATAACTCACTCAATTTTAATTATTTTTTATTGGTTCTTTTTGCAAAAAATCACAAAAATATTGAAATATTTATTCCCACAAAGAAATTAGATTTATATTATTTATTTAATATAATTAGTATTTTTGTGAATAAATGCCTTTTATTTGTTTTTAAACCTTTTAAAAATAAATATCCATGTTGAAAAATCAAGACCAAATGAGTTTTAATATCTCTTGTGATTTATACCTCATTTTTCAAACCTAAAACCAAAATCATAAGTTGTTTATTCAAACTTATTTGGAATTTTGTATCATTTTAATTAATTTTTCATTGAATAATTACTTTTAAAATGATGAAATTAGGGTCTTATTGATTTTCCCCTTTAAACAAACTTTGTTAAACACTTTTTCGGCCTCTAATAGAGTGTAAGACCCAATCTTTTTTTGACCAAATCATTTTGGGCCTCACTTATTGTATAAGTCCCGATACCGTCAAAAAACAAACGGCGCGATCGTCGCCTTTTCAAAAATCATTTGGGCCTACCCTCGAGTAGTAAGACCCGTTTCTTTTTCTTTAAAACTTTTTGGGCCTCTAATAGAGTGTAAGACCCAACCCCCTTTTAACCAAAACTATTTTGGGCCTCACTTATTGTATAAGTCCCTCTGCGTTAAAAGAAAACCTCGGCGCGATCGCCATTTTAAACGAAAAATCAACTGGGCCTACCCTCGTGTTATAAGCCCCACTCCTTTTATTTAAAACTTTTTGGGCCTCTTGAGAGAGTGTAAGACCCATCCCTCTGTACAGAAAACAAATTTTGGGCCACAGTCACTTGTATAAGACCCTCTGTACAAATCCAACAATGCACTCACTGGTAAAACCCTGGGCCTCTCCTTGAGTTGTAAGCCACAAATCTTTCTTTTTCAAAGCACTTTCTCCTTTGATTTTGAATATACTGTTGTTTTCAATTTTTTTTTGTTGAACAACTAACCAAACAGCATGGAAGCTCTATAACCGAGTAAGTGTTTATCCGCTTTCATTTACTGCTTTCATATCATATAACTGTTTTGTGGGGCTGCTCACTGTAAGTCTCCTTTCACAAACTCATATATATAACTGTATTGTGGGGCTGCTCACTGTAAGTCTCCTTTCATAAACTCATATCAACTGTGTAATACTAGTATAGATATTCAGAGTTTCCCCGGCAACTATGTCTAGCACTAGGTAAAGCCGTTTCGTTTATTCGTAGAAATAGACAGCTAGATCCCAAATAGGAGCACCAGATACAGTCTTCTCTTCGGCTGTCCTCCGTAGGAATTGTCAAGAAACTCTACTCCCAAAGATGAATGTATTCTCTGTGAATGGCATCTTTGAGTTTCTTCCAAATTCTCGAACTTTCCTGACTTGCTCTATTCCTTGTGAATAGCTTGCCTTGAATTTCTCGGGGTTTGGGGACCCACGGGCTTCTTAAAAGCATCGGCCTCCTCTTGGGCATCGTACAAGGACCCACAGGCTTCCTAAAAGCAACCCCGCCTCCTCTTGGGCTTAGTACAAGGACTCGTCAGCTTCTTAGAAGTATTGACAGCCTCCTCTTAGGCTTCGTATAAGGATCTCTTCCTCCGGGAATGATAGCCTCCTCTTGGGCTTCGTACAAGGACCTCTCGGCTTCTCAAAAGCTTCCAGCCTCCTCTTGGGCTTCGTACAAATTGTCCCAACGACCTCCTAGAGGTATAGGAACAGAACTTAGTTATCTCCATAGAGCAGTCCTTTCAAAGAGTCTACTACTATTTCTCAAAGCATAGTACAAAAGATAAAACTCTAGACTTGGACTGTCTGTTTTCCTTGAGTCTCAAAGACATTCTCAAGTGACCCTTTCGTTAGATATGAAGAAAACCCGCAGACTCGGATAGTCTCAATACCCTTTGGATTTCCCCCTTCCTCAAAGAAACAGGAAATAACCCGGATCCTCAGATCAAACCCATGAGTACAGTGTTGCTCATATAAGAACTGATTCTCTCTTTTAAAATTAGTATACTGGATCTGTCACTCAACTGTAAATAGTCACCAGCAGATAGCCTCCTCTTGGGCTTTGTACAAATGATTCTCCCCAGCGGAGCAAACCTTTTCGAGCCTCCATCTCGGGCTTTATACGAGATATAAAAAGGTTCTTATTGATCGAAACACCTTTCAGCCTCCATCTCGGGCTTTGTACGAGATACAAAAACACTCTCTTGTTGAGTATAAAAGATTCCCCTGTAGAGTCAACCCATTTAGCCTCTCTCTCAGGCTTTGTATGAGACACACATAAAGGACTCCCTCGTTGAGTCAATCACCCTTTTTGCCTCCATCTCGGGCTTTATACGAGATACAAAAAGGTTCTTTCTGAGCCAAACAAATTACCTCCTCCATCTCGGGCTTTGTACGAGATACCAAAAGACTCTCTTGTTGAGTCAGACCCTTTTCAGCCTCTCTCTCGGGCTTTGTACGAGACACATATTAGCCTCCTCTTAGGCTTTGTATAAGAAAAACATTGGTTGATTCAATCAACCTTTTAGCATCAAATCTGTGCCTCGTTCACAGTACACAAACATCAACAACTCCTTCCCTTTCATCTAATCGCTGTAAGCGGCAAGCCTCTGGATCATCTATATCCATGCCACTGTCCTTCTTTTAGCATGAGGAATTCCTAAGGAAAGATAGCATTGCTCTACACGGAGTTAAAGTCTTCTCCTTCAGGTTAAAAACCCCCTTTCTAGGAAATTATGTCATTGCTAGGATCCGCGTATCCCGGTTAAAGTAATTCTCCTTTACCCCTCTTTAGAGATTGACAAATTCTCTCTAAAGTTGAGACCTTTCAGCTTCACATCTTGGGCTTTGAACAAGATACAAACTACCTTTCGCTTCACGTCTTGGGCTTTGAACAAGACACCAAAACACCATTTCCTCCCATAGAATAGGAGGAACTACGAACGCTCTGATTTCCCTGTTTCGGTAAATGGGAATACGTAGGCATAAGATCGAAAGAAAAGAACTTAGCAAGCACACTAAACAAAAACCCAAATCCCATTTCAAAAGCAGTAATTCAAAAGCATCCTAGATCCTTATTTCCCGCCAGAAATCCTCTGTCAAGATAAAAAGAAAGAAAACCGTATTGACGAAAATACAAATAACCAGTACAAAGGCCCCCCACATTGTAGCATTCGTAACCTAACAGACCGCTGTTTAAACTTAGTATGCAAAGCAGGGTTAATTGGAGACATCTATTTCCCTTCCTTCATCAGCTTTAATAGGATAAAAAATGAATCGACCTGTAGTAAACTCAACCGCAGAGAGCGACCAGCGCTTAAGAACCGCGTCGAAAATCGCTCCCTACAGAAAAGTGGCGCCCACCGTGGGGCCGATCTTTCTTTCTTACAATTTAAACTTTGGGTAAGTGATTTTCATGGCGGTGGTCGCCAACAGAAAAGTGGCGCCCACCGTGGGGCCATCTTGACTTTTCTTCTTTCTTTTCATCTCTTGTGTGAATACCACAGATTGGGGCTTCCGCCGGGGAACCCATTTTCTGTCAGGAACTTAAGATTCTTAGCTTCATTAGGTCTAGGATGTTTAAGACAAATATATATACTGCTTTTCCTAATTGCTATATGTGTTTATTTTTCTGTTACTGGGAATGCGGGTGATGCCGTATGTGGAAAGATTGAGTATACACCTAGAAAAGCCAACCCTTTCGTAGTGCGGAAGCTATCAGAAATAGTTGTTACGCGATACTACCCTCATTTGAGGCTGGTGATCTATTCTCGGTGAATAGCACTTACTCTAAGATTGCACACAACTCGCTGGCGATCCGCTTGTTGTCTGCCTTCCTGGGAGGAGCTAATGATAGTGAGTACAGGTACAAAAATCACCTTAGATAACCTTTGGGGATGGGTAGAGCCTTGACTTCATGACAACGACCCTCTGACCCCATGTTTTTTCTATGTTTTTGTGTGCTGCATTCATGCATTCATCTAAAAAAAACTTTAAAACATTCAAAATATTTCTCTTCTAGTCTCTCTGTTTTTCAAAATAAACTAAGACTGTGATTTCAAATATCAGAGAAACGGATTGCACTAATGGATTTCGGTAGAAGGAGAACTCACCAGTATACCTTCAAGGTTCCAAAGCTAGAGGATTTGAGAAGGTTAGCGAGGATGATCACTAACCCAGAGGCTTTCAGAGCGAAGCACGGTGGTTTGCTACCACTGTTAAGAGTCCATGTGATTGAGGGAATCATGGACGCGCTCGTTTAATTCTACGATCTGGTTTATCACTATTTCACATTCCCGGATTACCAGCTAGCACCAACGCTGGAGGAGTATTCTCATCTGTCGGATTTACATATCACCGATCGAGCTCCATTTTCTAGACTGGAAGAAATTCCAAAGAATCAGACCATTGGAAGAGCAATTCATTTGGACGAGTCTGAAGTCAGGACTCACCTGACTACCAAGGGTGGCATACAAGGTTTGCCAGCCCAGTTCTTAACAAAGAAAGCTCTGTACTTCGCTAGTATAGGGAACGGGACTGCTTTTGAAAGCATCTTTGTTTTACTCACCTACGGGTTATTTTTGTTTCCCAACATCAATAACTTCGTCGATATCAACGCTATTAAGGTTTTTCTCATTGGAAACCCTGTGCCGACTTTGCTCGCGGATGCGTATCATTCTGTACACTTAGGAAATTTGTACAGCGGAGGGGAGATCACATGCTGTGTACCTTTGCTTTACAAATGGTTTATCTCCCATTTGCCTAAGTCTGCTGCTTTTTGGGATTGTAAGAGTGCCTTACGTTGGTCGCAGAAGATCATGTCCCTTACCAACTCTGATATAGATTGGTGTAATAGGATTTATGATGGCATCAGGATCATTGATCGTTGTGGAAACTTCCCCAACGTACCCCTCATAGGAACTAAAGGGGGAATCAACTATCATCCGATATTGGTTCTTCGTCAATTTAGATACCCGATGAGACACATCCCGCTGGGTGTTCATCTGGAAGGTCTTTTCTTCAAGGAAGGAGAAAACGATAGAGCACTGAAGATGGAAATAGTGCATGCTTGGAAGCATGTTCATAAGAAAGGACGAGAGTCTCTAGGAAAACCGGATTGTGTCTCAGTGGAGCCTTATCTCCACTGGGTACAAACTAGGGCTCTCAAGATAAAGATGCCTTATCCTCGTTACGGAATTCTTCCGCCAAGGGAATCTGTCATGTACTTCATGACGGAAACTGAAAAGCTTCAGGTTACTCTCAACAAAGTTCAAAAGGAGAGAAGGTCTTGGAAGAACAAGTACCGCACCCTCAACATAGAGTGTATCCAAATACAGCAACTACTGAAAGAGAAAGATGCTCTGATTGAAATTTTAGAGCAACATGCTGTAGAGAATCAAGACGACCAAAGGAATTTGCTCACTCCTTTCACCTGGCAAAGGAATGACAACCCGACAACGGCTCAAGAGCCCCGGTCAAAGAAAAGGAAGATACCAGAATCAGCACCCGATTTCTCTTCAGAGAGGACTCGGGACCCCTTAGCTTAGGTTTCTGTTTCTGCACTTTGTAATCTACTGTATTTCCATTTCTATAATCCTTGGAATTTCAATAAAAAGGGGTTTCCCCACCGTTTGATATTTGCAATCTAATTGTCGAAGTTTATTTTGATTAAACCAATAAACAATTAATATAATCATTGCATTTTTATCATTCTCCCGTCGCGTATTCTCCTTACCTACGAATCTCACATTTGTGTCTCGGTTCTAGAGTCAAACTGTCTCATTTGTACAATACTGGGGCTAATCGTCAGAAAAAGATGGATGATCTTGAGGAAGAAAACAGAGAGTTGAAAGAAGAGATCGACGCTCTGAGAGAGGATATGAGAAAGCTTCGTAACGACATGCAAGCCATGGCAGAAGCTCAGCTGCAAAGGACTGTGATCTCAGAGATCACCTCAGCACCCATAGTGGAGAAGTTTGATCCTAGGTATCAGATGCCGAAAGATCGTCCCTGGGGCATGCCTGCGAACTATATCCCGGAAGGATATGTTCCGCCGGTCGTAGAAGATCAGGGAATCGCCACAGATACCGCTGGTCCTGAAGGTTACAGACTTCGGGAAAGCGAAGATGCCAGAGGCATACTGAAAACTCCTGAAGGTTACAAACTTCGGGAAACGCCAAGATTCACCGCCGTAGTTACGGTACCACCCCCTGTGGTGCACACTGTCGCGGAAGGACAGATTCCACATATACCTTATGGTAAAAAGGAGACAATGTTTGACCGAATGGATGAATTCCAGGAACAGTTCTTGGAAATGCAGAGGGAACTGCAAGCCATTCGCGGTCAGGATTTATTTGGAAAGGACGTCGCAGACCTTTGTCTGGTCCCCAATGTGAAAGTTCTGCACAAATTCCAAGTGCCCGACTTTGAAAAATACAAGGGTAACTCTTGCCCTCAAAGTCACTTGACAATGTACGCTCGACGGATGTCAGCTCAGACGGAGAATCAGGACCTACTGATTCACTACTTTCATGATAGTTTAACCAGTGCCGCCTTAAAATGGTACATGGGTTTAAACCATGCCTCGATCAGCACATTCAGAGATCTTGGCAAAGCCTTCGTTCAACATTATAAATACAATTTGGACATGGCACCAGACAGAGATCAACTCAGATCGATGTCACAAAAGGACAAGGAAACCTTTAAGGAGTACGCCCAAAGATGGCGCGAAATTGCCGCTCAGATTTGTCCACCTCTTGAGGAAAAAGAGATGACAAAGATCTTCTTAAAGACCTTGAGCTCATTTTACTACGGCCAAATGGTCGCCAGTGCGCCCAGTGATTTCACTGAAATGGTCGGTATGGGTGTACGTCTTGAGGAAGCCGTCCGAGAAGGATGTTTGGTAAAAGACACTAGATCGACAAGCGGTACTAAAAAATATGGTAGTGCTCTCCCTAAGAAAAAAGAGCAAGATATTAGGAATATCTCTCTCGGAAAGCAAAGGCGTCGTTATCAACCAGTAGCAGCGGTAATTCCTGCTATCGGCCCCGCGCCTGTTCCTACGTATCAACCTCAGGTTGCGCAGAGCCAACCTAATCAGCAAAGGACTCAACAGCCTCTTCAGCAGGCTCGTCCTCAATACAATAAAAACCGTACAACACGATAATCAGGGTCTGATCCTATACCCGTGTCGTATGCAGAACTATTTCTGTTACTACTGGCTAAGGGGCACATTCAGACTAAATCTCCTCTTACAGTACCGGAAAATCTGCCTTTCTGGTTTAAAGCAGATCAGACATGCCCTTATCATCAAGGAGGATAGGGGAATAACATAGAGAATTGTCTAAATTTTAAATCTGACGTGCAAAAGCTTGTTAGGAGCGGGCTCTTATCTTTCAAAGATACGAATCCAAATGTTCTCACGAACCCGCTGCCTCAACACGAGAAAGCTACGGTCTATCTGATTGAGAAAGAGACTAACAATGTCTATCAAATTCACGATGTACTCTTATTGAGGACCAATCTGGTCAAGATGCATTGTAGACAGAGTGGATATGGCCATGTGCCACCTCATAATTATCATCATTGTGATGTCTGCTCTAAAAGTAATAGAGGATGTTCGGTAGTGCAATCAGCTCTACAGGAACAGATGGATCTCGGATGGATCCAAGAGCACAGAGTTAGTGGAGTTAACATGGTCTACATGAATTCCAACGTCATTCAGAACCACGATATTCGTGTGATGAATGTCAACTTGGTGGCGATGCACTCAAGGCAAAGCCAGTATCATAATCTGCCGCGGCACGATTACAGTTCCTGTCTGACTTGCTCGGTAAACAAACAGGGATGCTCTTTCATACAAGAGGCCCTCCAGCGTCAGATGGATCTTGGATGGATCCAAGACTACCATGATAGGAATCCCTATCAAATTAACATGGTTCAGGTTTTCGATATTCGCGTGATGAATACCAACCTGGTAGAGTTGCATGCTGAGCAGGTCCGACTCGGATTCCTGATCTCACACGACTATCAAAGCTGTAAAGCGGGTTGCGAACACGATCGAGGTTGTACCCTTGTCCAGGAGGCACTTCAGCACTTGTTAAATCATTGGTGGATGCCAATCTACATGGATGAAGATACTCAGCAGATTAGTATCAATAATAGGAATCCCACTCAGCGTCAAAGTCAGGATGTCCGATCAGTGGAAGCTAACCTAGTAAGGTTACATTGTATTCAAAGTGGGCGTGGCCGGGTGCCACCACACAATTATGAACGTTGCAGCATCTGTTCAGAAAGTAACCAAGGGTGTTACCTTGTGAGAGCAGCTCTCCAGGGGCAAGTGGATCGCAGAGAAATTCGTCCATATCCAGGTTCTGGACCCATCAATTGGTCGCCGAACTACCTTGCCGATCAAGTTGAGGATGTTGTCACGATCTCTGGTCATCACAGGATCAGGGATGTTTTTGCCATTATTCCTCTACTTGACGAATCTAGAGTTTCCAACCGGGAACGGATCGAGATTACTTATGATGGTCAGAAAAACCAGAAGGTTCCCATCGTCATCTATCTGCCGGGACCATTACCGTATGAATCAGCTAAGGCGATCCCTTACAAATACGGTGCAACAATAGTTGAGAATGGAAAGGAAATTCCATTACCCTCCGTCGTGAATATTGCAGACATCAGTCGTGTAACACGGAGCGGTAGAATCTTCAACAGAGGAGTTGGAGAGTCCAACAAAGAAAAGGAATTTCAGACAGAAGTTCCTGATCCACCAGTCGGTCAATCCAGTAATCCCGACCTTTCGAAAAACAATGATGAGATGCTAAAGCTCATCCAAAGGAGTGAATACAACATTGTTGATCAACTGTTATAGACTCCTTCAAAGATCTCGGTATTATCACTGTTACTCAGTTCAGAAGCGCACAGAGAGGCTCTACAGAAAGTCTTGGAGCAAGCCTTTGTGGAACAGGATGTAACAATCAGACAGTTTGATAGTATTATCTCTAACATCACTTCCTGCAATTATTTGGGATTTAGCGATGAGGAATTACCCGAAGAGGGTCGTCGTCATAACATGGCGCTCAACATTGCAGTTAACTGCCATGACGATGCTTTAGCCAGCGTACTGGTAGACACAGGGTCAGCCCTGAATGTTTTGCCGAAGTCTACTTTGATGCAATTATCATTCAAAGGCCCTCCGATGAGAATCAGCGAGGTTGTCGTCAAAGCATTCGACGGATCCAGAAAAACAGTTATCGGCGAAGTTGATCTTCCCATAACTATTGGTCCTCATACTTTCCAAGTCACTTTCCAGGTCATGGACATCCGGGCAACATACAGTTGTTTATTAGGAAGACCTTGGATACATCAGGCTGGAGCGGTCACCTCGACCCTCCACCAAAAGCTAAAGTTCGTTAAGAACGATCAACTTGTCACAGTTTGTGGGGAACAAGCCTTGCTCGTGAGTAATTTGTCATCATCTACTGGTATAGAACCTGAGGAGGTTATTGGAACGCAGTTCCAAGCACTATCGGTGAGCAAGGACAATCAATCCGAAGGAGGAACCTCGATTTCCTTATACAAAGATGTTATCAAAGCGGTCGAGAGTACCGATACAACAGGATGGGGACAGCTTGTCATTCCCACTGACAATAAAACAAAGAAGGGTCTTGTTTTTTCTGCAACCTGTACCCAGACCACTGTTAGCGATGAAAGTTTTCATCCCATTCAGAACTTCTTCCACAGTGGAGGTTTCCTCCAACCAGTGACTCAAGTAGTCCATGTTATCAATGAAGAGGATCCCTTTGACATGGATGAGGAATGGAAGTCCTATCTTAACGAGGACGGTTATGTGTCGCAGGATGAAATACAAACGCCATTTTGCTATCCCGTACAGAGTCCGAGATTTATACCTAGGTCAGACATCGAGATGATCTACGGAGATTGTAATCTGGAAGGATGTCGTGCTCTGCCAAATTCATTAGAGGAAGACACTCTGATGAAAGACAATTTTGACTACACCTACTATGGCCCGATGGATGGTCTGCCAATGTGGCAACCTTACCCAGGAAACTTAGGGCAAGAAAGTCAGCCGAGCAATGGAAATCAGCTGACCGTCATTGAACAGAATACCTGTGTCCCCACCATGTCATGGGATCAACACTCAGGTCACTCGGAAATTACTCAACATGACGATGAATTCTCAACGTTTGCAGGACTGGAATTCATCAACTATGCTTTTCCCGAGGTCAACATCATCGAGAGAGATGACTCCTCCAGTTCCAAAGAAGTTTGGGACACTCTGGGAGAACCAAGTGGAAAATTCGACTGTATGGTCAAGTACACCGCTCCTGAAAGCTCTCGTATCAAGCTCGAAGATATCCAGCCAACTGGATGGGAAGATGCAGCTGAGAGCACAAATACATTGCAAAATGCAACAGAGGAATCCTCCTACGACAATTCTACCAGGGAGATAGATTCCAGTGATCCTGCTCCACCAGAAATTAGCGTCATTTCTGAAGACAAATCAAGGAAGGTGCCAGACTTTGTTATTCACTGAGGAGTTCGCCGCCAGTGAGTTGCCATCGAGGTTCCGAAGGTCGTTCGCCAGTCAAAGTAATTGTCATCTTTAACCTTTCACCCTGCCCAGGTGAAACGGATGTTTTGATAGGGCTCGCTTTCTGTAAATTTCCCTATTCGCTTTGCCAGAAGCGACAGAGTTTTGTTTTATAGGGCTGTAGTTTCAAGAGTCGACTTGTTCATTAATAAAATAACGTCGTTCTGTAATTTCCGCATTTATTGCTGTTTTCTCTTTTTGCTTTTTCAGAAAATGGTAATCCTAAAAAACAATTCGATAATAAAAACAAGCAGTAAAATAAAAACACGGCACACACTTGCATTTTCTCTATCTCTTCTAAACACGAATCATACCGTCATGCAGATTGCTTGTTTTACACCCCGTTGAAACATACAATCCGATGCCTTCTCCCGACTTTGGGTTCCCGGTATTTGGGGCTGAAGAAGAAGTTGACAACAAAATTCCAGAAGAGATATCCCGACTACTCAGACAAGAGGAAAGGTCCATTGAACCTCACAAAGAGCCGTTGGAAACGGTAAACTTGGGTTCAGAAAAAGAGAGAAAAGAAATCAGGATTGGGGCACTGCTCAGTCCAACTGCTAGAGATGGTTTGATAAAGCTTCTCAAAGAATTTCCCGATGTGTTCGCTTGGTCCTATCAGGACATGCCTGGTGTAACAGCCCGATTTAGATATTTCCATTTTTGTGTTGATTGATTCTATTTGGTGGAGTCTTTTATTTAATTGGGCAATAATTATGTTATTTGTGATATTGGTGTGTGAATATGTTATGTTTGCATATTATGTGATTTTACCGTTTTTGAGAGTTTGCGGGGAATATTAGATTTGAGGGTATTTTAGATATTTCACATTTAATGATAGTTAGTTAGTTAGTAGATATTTTGATAAAATATAAAGAAATAGAAAGAAAGAAAAGTATAAGAAAGAAAAAGAATAGAAATAGAAAGTTAGAGGTGAGAAAGAGAGAAAAACAGAATTTTGAGAGAAAAAAAGGAGAAAAGAGAAGAGCAAAGAGAAAAGTGTGGAAAATCACCAAGATCAGTCTTTCGGAGTCAATTTAATCAGGTAAGGGTGTGAAATATTGTTATCCTAACTTTGTGTATGATTATGTATGTGTTTTGTGTGGATGTTTGGGTTGGTTTTTCCATATGTTTCCGTTTGTGCCGTATTTGACGAAATCGATAGAAACTGATGTTTTTACGGTCGAAAAGTCGTATAAATACATGTGTCGGTTGGATATATGTATGTGAGCTGCTGTTTAAAGTTTCATGAAGTTTGGTTATGTTTTGGTTAGTTTTCGGTATGTTTCCGTTGTTGTTTCCGTTTAGGTCGAATTGTAGGAAATCGATAGAAACCGATGTTTTCACGGATGAATTTCGAAATAAATTACGTAGTTGTATCGAGTAAGGTTAGGTCATCGTATAGCGTGCTTTTTCTTCGATTTGGTGATGTTTGAAAATTCTGGTTTTTGAAAGGTTGAAATTTAATCGAAAAATCGAACGTCGTAGAAATTTCGTTTATGTGTTCTAAATTGTTCTTATGTATTTGGTGGTTGCGCGTATATGTTTGTTTAGGTGAAAATGTTCGATTTAGTCGAGTTTCGGGCATTTCGGAAAAGTTACAGCAAGTGTGTAAATTGAGAAATCTGATTTTTGAGAAAAACAGGGCTATGAATCGATACATAATAGCTATGTATCTATACGAAATGATTTACGTATCGATACATAACCCTTATGCATCGATACATACTGAAGAAATTTGAGAAAACAGCATTTTCACTACAGCATGCGTCGACACATGTGTGCTATGTATCGATACATGTGGCCTCTATGCGTCGATACATAAGCCTATGTATCGATACATACTGTGCTGAACCAGAATTTTCTGGTTTTCGGGGAAACTTCGGAAATTCATATCTCTTGAACCGTAATTCGGTTTTGACCCCCGTTTGAAGCGTTGGGAAGCTAACGAGATGTTCTTTCTAGGAAAAATGGTTTTGAGGTCTAAACCTGGTCCAATTGGAACAGTATTTTCGAACCGTTTCGTAGTGTCGGGCCTCCGGTTTATGTTTTCGCGTTATTTTGAAATATACATATCTTCTTCGTTGTTTATCGGATTTAAGTGTTCTTTATATCAAATCGAAGCTGTGGATGAGTACTTTTTGATGATGATGGAAAATATTATTTTTAGCCGACTTTTAACCGACTTTTAACCGACTTTTCCGGTAAACCGTAAATCGAATTGTTTGGTTATTTGTGAAAACGTTCGGTTGCCGTTTGGCACAATTGATGTGAATGTATGTGGATTGTGTGTGATGAATGCATGACTATATTGTGAATATTTATGCATGTCAAGAGTGTCATGAGTCATGTTGTATGTGAAGCATCATGATGTGCATTCTTGCATTGTGGGGTTCTAAGATGAATCCGTTGTAACGTCGTAAGCCTTTTGAGAGGTGGGGGCGATGATTACAAAAGATTGTAAGCCTTTTGAGAGGTGGGAGCAATTGGATTGTAAGCCTTTTGAGAGGTGGGGGCAATCCATAAACATTGTAAGCCTTTTGAGAGGTGGTAGCAATGGGTGAACATCGTATGCCCGACGGGGAGTTACACTAAGTAAAGAGCGATGGTTCCAATAAGTTCTTCAATTGAACTTGAGATGAAATGAGTCGGTACCGCATTGCATTTGCATAGAGTCGTGAGTCGGTCTCTATGATTTGCATTGGTCATCCTTGTATTTGTGCATGGGTGAATGAACATGAATATATGTGTTTATGTTGAATGATAAGCATTGTGATGAATATGCTTGGTTTTGTATATAATATATATATATATATATATATGCCTTGCGATGTATATTGAATGGATGTGATGAATTGTGATAAGAATTGTATCATTGTAAGGATGCATTGAAGAATGAATATAATATGTATGTTTATGTGGAATGGTAGAATGGTGAGAATGTGTTATGTGTATACTTTTGTGTTGAGATATATGATTATATACATTGTTATTATGATAATATTTCTCACCCTTCTGCTGTTTTATGATGCTCTACGAGGCATTGCAGATTAGGTATCTGGTGGTCTTTTGTGAAGTGTGTCTTCATACCTATTTGGTCGGTTGGCTCTGATATGTAGCACCGGGTAACTAGGACGTTTTGATCTTATTGTGATACATTTGCATATGTATCTTGCTGATGAATTTGTGTATATAAACATGATGTATATATATATATATATATATATATATATATATATATATATATATATATATATATATGTTGATGTATATATGTGGTTGTTATTCAATATTTTAGATGTTTCCGCTTTTATTCTAAATATTGAGATGTGGGTATAAGGACTGAGATCCTTTGTTGTTGAAAGTTACCCCACTGTTGCATATCTTTGTGAGCAGGTGTTGTATGTGTTTAATTTCAAGCATAATGTGACATACTTTTTTATGCCGTGTTTACAATTATACTCTGATGAAATTTCCAATACGTGCCTAAATGATTTATTTGATTATTTGGGGGTATAGAAAGGGGGTGTTACATTAAGTGGTATCAGAGCCAAGGTTGAGTCAGTCGTGTCTGTCTCGTTGTTTATGGCTGGTAGAAACGATAATGCGATGGCTGCTGCTATGGAAGCAATGGCTAGGGCGGTGCAGGGTGCGCCGAATGTAAGTGCTAATGAAGAGTTCAGGAAGAATCAACCACCGGTCTTCAAAGGAAGATTTGATCCTGATGGTGCTCAACTTTGGCTGAAAGAGATTGAAAGAATCTTCAGAGTCATGGATTGTGCGGAAGAGAATAAGGTGAGGCTTGGATCTCACATGCTGAGGGAAGAAGCCGACGATTGGTGGGTCGGTATGCGTGAAATTCTAGAGGTGGATAATGAAGAGGTAACTTGGGAATTGTTTCGTACCGAGTTTTTGCTGAAGTATTACCCTGAAAGTGTGAAAGGGAAGAAAGAGATGGAATTCTTGGAATTGAAACAAGGTGGTATGTCAGTGGTGGACTATACTGCTAAGTTTGTGGAATTGGTTCAATTTCATTCTCATTATGCTGCGATTACTGTTGAGTTCTCAAAGTGTATTAAATATGAGAATGGTTTGCGTCCTGAGATTAAGCAAGCTGTGGGATATCAAAGGATTAGGAGGTTTTCGGATTTGACTGAATGTTGTAGAATCTTCGAGGAAGATAGCAAAGCTCGTTCTACACATTACAAGAGTGTGAATGAGAGGAGAGGGAAACAGCAAGCTAGAAGTGGACCTTATGTGACCCCCGCTGATAAGGGTAAATATAAGGGAAACTTTGATAAGAGATCTGGAGGAAGAAGTTCTGGGTTCATTAAGTGTTTCAATTGTGGTGGAATGGGTCATAAAGCAACTGAGTGTAGGAAGGCCGTTGGGAGATGTTCTAACTGTGGAGGTATGGGGCATTCTACTGCTGAGTGTAGGAGAAATATGGTGAAGTGTTTTAACTGTGGAGAAGTGGGTCACATTAGTACTAAGTGCACTAAGCCGAAACAAGCTCAAGCGGGCGGAAAGGTGTTTGCATTGGCGGGGACTCAGACCACTAGTGCAGACCGTTTGATTAAAGGTACATGCTTTATTAATAGTACACCTTTAGTTGCTGTTATTGATACGGGAGCGACTCATTCGTTTATTCCGTCCGAGTGCGCGAAGCGTTTGAATCTTGTGTTGTCTCTGATGGATGGTAAAATGGTTATTGATACTCCAGCAATGGGGTCAGTAACTACTTCTTTGGTTTGTCTAAGTTGTCCTTTAACCATTTATGGTAAAGACTTTGAGATGGATTTAGTGTGTTTGCCGTTGGAGGGATTGGATGTAATCTTGGGTATGAACTGGTTGCAATTTAATCGAGTTCATATAGATTGCTATCATAAGTTGGTAAGGTTTCCTTCTTTGGAAGATAATGAAGATGAGAGTTTTCTATCTACTAAAGAGTTGAAGAAACTTTTAGAGGATGAAGCTCAATTGTTTGGTTTGTTTGCATCATGGTCAGTGGAGAGTAAGATTGGTATTGATGTGTTTCCAGTGGTGTGTGATTTTCCAGAAGTGTTTCCGGAGGATATTACGGATGTACCGCCGGAAAGAGAAGTTGAGTTCTCTATTGATCTAGTTCCTGGCACTAGACCGATTTCGATGGCACCGTATCGTATGTCGGCATCGGAGTTGATAGAATTGAGAAGCAGTTGAATGACTTGTTGGACAAAAGATTTATAAGGCCAAGTGTTTCTCCTTGGGGTGCTCCGGTATTGTTGGTAAAGAAAAAGGATGGAAGTATGCGGTTATGTATTGATTATCGACAGTTGAACAAGGTGACAATTAATGACAAGTATCTGCTTCCAAGGATTGATGATTTGATGGACCAATTGGTTGGTGCGCGTGTCTTTAGCAAGATTGATTTGAGATCGGGATATCACCAAATTCGTGTGAAAAGCGAGGATATTCAGAAGACGACATTTAGGACACGGTATGGTCATTACGAATATTCTGTGATGCCATTCGGGGTTTCTAATGCGCCGGGTGTGTTTATGGAATACATGAATCGTATTTTTCATGAACAGTTGGATCGTTTTGTGGTGGTGTTCATCGATGATATTTTGATTTATTCTAAGTCTCAAGAAGAGCATGAAGAGCATTTGAGAATTGTGTTGCAAATTTTGAGAGAGAAACAATTATATGCTAAGTTGTCAAAATGTGACTTTTGGCTATCGGAAGTAAGTTTTCTTGGACATGTTATCTCCGGGAGTGGTATTAGTGTTGATCCATCTAAAATTGATGCGGTGATGCAGTGGGAGACTCCTAGGTCGGTTACGGAAATTCGAAGCTTTTTAGGCTTGGCGGGTTATTATCGAAGGTTTATAGAGGGATTTTCGAAGTTGGCACTTCCGTTAACGCAATTGACTTGTAAAGGAAAGGCTTTCATTTGGGATATAGATTGTGAAAAGAGTTTCATGGAGCTAAAAAGAAGGTTGACAACGGCTCCGATCTTGATTTTGCCGAATCCTAATGAACCATTTGTTGTATATTGTGATGCTTCATTGATTGGTTTAGGTGGTGTTTTGATGCAAGATGGAAAAGTTGTGGCATATGCTTCAAGACAATTGAGAGTGCATGAAAAGAATTATCCTACGCATGACTTGGAGTTAGCGGCGGTGGTGTTTGTTTTGAAAATTTGGAGGCATTACCTTTATGGTGCAAGATTTGAAGTTTTTAGTGATCACAAAAGCTTAAGATATTTATTTGATCAGAAAGAATTGAACATGAGACAACGAAGATGGTTAGAGCTTTTGAAGGATTTTGATTTTAGTTTGAATTACCATCCGGGTAAGGCGAATGTGGTAGCCGATGCCTTAAGTCGAAAGTTGTTACATATGTCCGCATTAATGATGACAGAATGGGAACTTTTGGAGGATTTCAGAGATTTGAGTTTGGTTTGTGAAATGACGTCGCGAAGTGTGAGACTTGGTATGTTACATGTTACGAATGATTTTCTTGCAACGGTTAGTGAAAAGCAAAAGTTGGATTTGAAGTTCGTTGATTTAATGATAAATGAGAATGAGGATTTCAAGGTTGATAACTTTGGAGTTTTGAGATTCCGTAGTCGTATTTGTATACCCGACGACGCGGAGTTGAAAAAGATGATTTTAGAGGAAGGACACCGAAGTAATTTAAGTATTCATCCAGGTGCGAATAAGATGTATCAAGATTTGAAGAAGATCTTTTGGTGGTCCGATTTAAAGAGGGATGTGGCTCGATTTGTGTATGCGTGTTTGACTTGTCAAAAGTCGAAGGTGGAACATCAGAAGCCTAGTGGTTTGTTGCAACCGTTGGATATTCCGGAATGGAAATGGGATAGTATATCGATGGATTTTGTTACGGGATTGCCGAATACGCAAAGAGGTCATAATGCTATTTGGGTGATTGTAGATAGGCTTACTAAATCTACTCACTTTATTCCAATTGACATTAGTTATCCTTTGGAGAAGTTAGCCGAGATTTATGTTCGTGTGATTGTGAAGTTACATGGTGTTCCTAAGAGTATTGTATCAGATCGAGATCCGAGATTTACATCGAGATTTTGGGTGAGTTTACAAGAGGCTTTGGGTTCTAAGCTAAGATTGAGTTCGGCTTACCATCCGCAAACAGATGGTCAAACCGAGAGGACGATTCAATCGTTGGAGGATTTGTTGCGTGCTTGTGTGCTAGAGCAAGGTGGTGCTTGGGATAGTTATTTAGCGTTGATTGAGTTCACCTATAATAACAGTTTTCATTCGAGTATTGGTATGGAACCATTTGAGGCTTTGTATGGTCGGAGATGTCGAACACCTTTGTGTTGGCATGAAACTGGTGAGAGGGCGATTGTTGGACCGGAATTGGTACAAGAAACGACGGAGAAAGTGAAGTTTATTCGGGAGAAGATGAAAGCTTCTCAAAGTAGACAAAAGAGCTATCATGACAAGAGAAGGAAGGATCTTGAGTTTCAAGAAGGAGACCATGTGTTTTTGAGAGTTACACCGGTTACGGGTGTGGGTCGTGCTTTGAAGTCGAAGAAGTTGACTTCTCGTTTTATTGGTCCGTATCAGATTACTGCACGTGTTGGCGCTGTGGCTTATCGTGTGGCGTTGCCTCCGAATCTTTCGAATTTGCATGACGTTTTCCATGTTTCGCAACTTACGAAGTATGTTCCGGATCCGTCACATATTATTCCTATGGACGAGGTAGAAGTGAGAGATAATCTTACGGTTGAAGTTTTACCGATTAAGATTTTGGATCGTGAAGTTAAGAAGCTAAGAAGCAAGGATATTGCGCTTGTGAAAGTGGCGTGGGGAGGCGCTTCAGAAGGCAATATGACTTGGGAATTGGAAAGTGGGATGCGCGAGTCGTATCCGGAGTTGTTTTGATCAGGTAATATTTTCGAGGACGAAAATTTCAAAAGTGGGGGAGAGTTGTAACAGCCTGATTTAGATATTTCCATTTTTGTGTTGATTGATTCTATTTGGTGGAGTCTTTTATTTAATTGGGCAATAATTATGTTATTTGTGATATTGGTGTGTGAATATGTTATGTTTGCATATTATGTGATTTTACCGTTTTTGAGAGTTTGCGGGGAATATTAGATTGGAGGGTATTTTAGATATTTCACATTTAATGATAGTTAGTTAGTTAGTAGATATTTTGAGAAAATATAAAGAAATAGAAAGAAAGAAAAGTATAAGAAAGAAAAAGAATAGAAATAGAAAGTTAGAGGTGAGAAAGAGAGAAAAACAGAATTTTGAGAGAAAAAAAGGAGAAAAGAGAAGAGCAAAGAGAAAAGTGTGGAAAATCACCAAGATCAGTCTTTCGGAGTCAATTTAATCAGGTAAGGGTGTGAAATATTGTTATCCTAACTTTGTGTATGATTATGTATGTGTTTTGTGTGGATGTTTGGGTTGGTTTTTCCATATGTTTCCGTTTGTGCCGTATTTGACGAAATCGATAGAAACTGATGTTTTTACGGTCGAAAAGTCGTATAAATACATGTGTCGGTTGGATATATGTATGTGAGCTGCTGTTTAAAGTTTCATGAAGTTTGGTTATGTTTTGGTTAGTTTTCGGTATGTTTCCGTTGTTGTTTCCGTTTAGGTCGAATTGTAGGAAATCGATAGAAACCGATGTTTTCACGGATGAATTTCGAAATAAATTACGTAGTTGTATCGAGTAAGGTTAGGTCGTCGTATAGCGTGCTTTTTATTCGATTTGGTGATGTTTGAAAATTCTGGTTTTTGAAAGGTTGAAATTTAATCGAAAAATCGAACGTCGTAGAAATTTCGTTTATGTGTTCTAAATTGTTCTTATGTATTTGGTGGTTGCGCGTATATGTTTGTTTAGGTGAAAATGTTCGATTTAGTCGAGTTTCGGGCATTTCGGAAAAGTTACAGCAAGTGTGTAAATTGAGAAATCTGATTTTTGAGAAAAACAGGGCTATGAATCGATACATAATAGCTATGTATCTATACGAAATGATTTATGTATCGATACATAACCCTTATGCATCGATACATACTGAAGAAATTTGAGAAAACAGCATTTTCACTACAGCATGCGTCGACACATGCGTGCTATGTATCGATACATGTGGCCTCTATGCGTCGATACATAAGCCTATGTATCGATACATACTGTGTTGAACCAGAATTTTCTGGTTTTCGGGGAAACTTCGGAAATTCATATCTCTTGAACCGTAAGTCGGTTTTGACCCCCGTTTGAAGCGTTGGGAAGCTAACGAGATGTTCTTTCTAGGAAAAATGGTTTTGAGGTCTAAACCTGGTCCAATTGGAACAGTATTTTCGAACCGTTTCGTAGTGTCGGGCCTCCGGTTTATGTTTTCGAGTTATTTTGAAATATACATATCTTCTTCGTTGTTTATCGGATTTAAGTGTTCTTTATATCGAATCGAAGCTGTGGATGAGTAATTTTTGATGATGATGGCAAATATTATTTTTAGCCGACTTTTAACCGACTTTTCCGGTAAACCGTAAATCGAATTGTTTGGTTATTTGTGAAAACGTTCGGTTGCCGTTTGGCACAATTGATGTGAATGTATGTGGATTGTGTGTGATGAATGCATGACTATATTGTGAATATTTATGCATGTCAAGAGTGTCATGAGTCATGTTGTATGTGAAGCATCATGATGTGCATTCTTGCATTGTGGGGTTCTAAGATGAATCCGTTGTAACGTCGTAAGCCTTTTGAGAGGTGGGGGCGATGATTACAAAAGATTGTAAGCCTTTTGAGAGGTGGGAGCAATCGGATTGTAAGCCTTTTGAGAGGTGGGGGCAATCCATAAACATTGTAAGCCTTTTGAGAGGTGGTAGCAATGGGTGAACATCGTATGCCCGATGGGGAGTTACACTAAGTAACGAGCGATGGTTCCAATAAGTTCTTCAATTGAACTTGAGATGAAATGAGTCGGTACCGCATTGCATTTGCATAGAGTCGTGAGTCGGTCTCTATGATTTGCATTGGTCATCCTTGTATTTGTGCATGGGTGAATGAACATGAATATATGTGTTTATGTTGAATGATAAGCATTGTGATGAATATGTTTGGTTTTGTATATAATATATATATATATGCCTTGCGATGTATATTGAATGGATGTGATGAATTGTGATAAGAATTGTATTATTATAAGGATGCATTGAAGAATGAATATAATATGTATGTATGTGGAATGGTAGAATGGTGAGAATGTGTTATGTGTATACTTTTGTGTTGAGATATATGATTATATACATTGTTATTATGATAATATTTCTCACCCTTCTGCTGTTTTATGATGCTCTACGAGGCATTGCAGATTAGGTATCTGGTGGTCTTTTGTGAAGTGTGTCTTCATACCTTTTTGGTCGGTTGGCTCTGATATGTAGCACCGGGTAACTAGGACGTTTTGATCTTATTGTGATACATTTGCATATGTATCTTGCTGATGAATTTGTGTATATAAACATGATGTATATATATATATATATATATATATATATATATATATATATGTTGATGTATATATGTGGTTGTTATTCAATATTTTAGATGTTTCCGCTTTTATTCTAAATATTGAGATGTGGGTATAAGGACTGAGATCCTTTGTTGTTGAAAGTTACCCCACTGTTGCATATCTTTGTGAGCAGGTGTTGTATGTGTTTAATTTCAAGCATAATGTGACATACCTTTTTATGCCGTGTTTACAATTATACTCTGATGAAATTTCCAATACGTGCCTAAATGATTTATTTGATTATTTGGGGGTATAGAAAGGGGGTGTTACACCTGGGTTGGATACCAGCATCGTGGAACATCACTTACCGTTGAGATCGGAATGTCTGCCAGTAAAGCAAAGGTTGAGACGCACTCACCCGAACATGGCCATCAAAATCAAAGAGGAGGTACAGAAACAGATCGACGCGGGTTTCCTCGCTACATCTGAATATCCTCAATGGTTAGCCAACATCGTACCCGTTCCCAAAAAGGACGGAAAGGTCAGAATGTGTGTCGACTACAGAGATCTGAACAAGGCAAGTCCAAAGGACGACTTTCCTTTACCACACATTGACATGCTGGTAGACAGCACAGCAAAGTTCAAAGTTTTCTCCTTCATGGATGGATTCTCGGGCTATAACCAGATCAAAATGGCGCCGAAAGACATGGAGAAAACTTCGTTCATTACCCCATGGGGTACCTTTTGTTACAAGGTGATGCCGTTCGGTTTGAAGAACGCCGGGGCAACCTATCAAAGGGCCATGACTACTCTGTTTCATGACATGATACACAAAGAAATCGAGGTATATGTCGATGATTTGATTGCAAAATCAAAAACAGAGAGTGAGCACGTTGAACATCTGTCAAAATTGTTCGAACGTCTAAGAAAATTCAAGCTCGGCTTGAATCCCAACAAGTGCACCTTCGGTGTCCGTTCGGGGAAACTACTAGGGTTCATCGTCAGCCAGAAAGGGATTGAAGTTGATCCTGACAAGGTCAAGGCCATTCAAGAAATGCCTTCTCCGAAAACTGAAAAACAAGTCAGAGGATTCCTGGGACGTTTGAACTACATCTCCAGATTCATATTCCTTATGACCGCCACGTGTGTGCCGATTTTCAAATTACTGAAAAAGAACTAGGAATGCGTTTGGTCAGAAGACTGCCAAACTGCCTTCGACAGTATCAAGGAATATCTGTTGAATCCGCCGATATTATCACCTCTAGTGAAAGGAAGACCACTGATCATTTATCTCACAGTCCTTGAGGACTCAATGGGATGTGTACTTGGCCAACAAGACGAAACTAAATGGAAAGAGACTGCCATTTACTATTTAAGCAAGAAGTTTACCGACTGCGAAACTCGGTACACGATGCTTGAGAAAACTTGTTGCGTTTTGGCTTGGGCAGCCAAACGTCTTCGCCAATACATGATTCGTCATACTACTTGGTTGGTCTCCGAGATGGATCCAAACAAGTACGCCTTTGAAAAACCTGCTCTCACGGGAAGGATTGCCCGTTGGCAGATGTTACTATCAGAATATGACATAGAGTACCACGCTCAGAAAGCCGTTAAAGGAAGTATTTTAGCCGATCATTTGGCTCATCAACCGATTGACGATCAAGAATCAATCGGGTTTGACTTCCCAGACGAAGATGTCATGTATCTAAAAATGAAAGATTGCGATGAACCGTTACCCAGTGAAGGGCCAGAACCAGGTTCCCAATGGGGACTTATCTTTGACGGAGCAGTTAATCATTATGGAAACGGAATTGGGGCAATCATTGTTACCCCTCAGGGTACCCACATTCCTTTCACTGCCAGACTTACGTTCAGATGTACAAACAACGAGGCCGAATACGAAGCTTGTATTATGGGTCTCGAGGAAGCGATTGATTTAAGGATCAAGAACTTGGACGTATACGGCGACTCAGCCCTGGTTATCAATCAGATAACAGGAGATTGGAACATATACCAATCAGGACTGATTCCTTACAAAGACTACGCAAGAAGGTTGTTACCCTTCTTTAACAGAGTTGACTTTCATCACATCCCTCGTGGTGAGAATCACATGGCTGATGCTTTAGCCACTCTTTCTTCCATGATTAGCGTAGGTCGATGGAATGACCTACCTAAGATTGACGTAATGCGCCTTGAACGGCCCACCTACATCTTCGCGATCGAAGCAGTCATAGACGACAAACCTTGGTATCACGATATCAAGTGCTTCCTTCAGAAACAAGAGTACCCACCTGGGACATCCAGGAAAGATAGAAAAACCCTCAGAAGGCTAGCTGGAAGCTTCTTCCTGAGCGGTGACACTCTTTATAAGAGGAATTTTGACATGGTCTTGCTCCGATGTGTGGACAGACCAGAAGCAGACATGCTTATGAAAGAAATTCATGAAGGATCCTTTGGCACTCATGCCAACATACATACAATGGCGAGAAAAATTCTCAGAGCCGGGTACTATTGGTTGACCATGGAATCCGACTGCTACAAGTACATGAGGAGGTGTCACAAGTGTCAGATATACTCCGACAAAATTCATGTACCGCCAACGCATCTCAAAGTTCTCTCTTCCCCGTGGCCTTTTTCCATATGGGGAATCGACATGATTGGCTTGATTGAACCTAAGGCTTCAAACGGACATCGGTTCATCCTGGTAGCCATTGACTACTTCACCAAGTGGGTCGAAGCAGCGTCGTACGCTAATGTAACCCGACAAGTGGTGGTCCGATTTATCAAAAACAGTATCATCTGCCGTTATGGTGTTCCGAGCCAGATCATTACGGATAATGGATCTAACTTAAATAATAAGATGATGAAAGAGTTATGCACAGAGTTCAAGATCGAACACCGTAACACATCTCCCTACCGACCCAAGATGAACGGAGCGGTAGAAGCGGCTAACAAGAATATCAAGAAGATCGTTCAAAAGATCGTTGTAACCTACAAAGATTGGCATGAGATGCTACCCTTTGCTCTTCACGGTTATCGTACATCTGTCCGCACTTCAACAGGGGCTACCCCTTTCTCTCTAGTGTATGGCATGGAAGCAGTGCTCCCCATAGAAGTAGAGATCCCATCAATCCGGGTATTGATGGAAGCTAAGCTTTCAGAAGCTGAATGGTGTCAAAGCCGACACGACGAATTGAACCTGATCGAAGAGAAATGAGTCACGGCACTATGCCACGGTTAGTTGTATCAACAAAGAATGACGAGGGCTTTTGACAAAAAGGTCAGACCTCGTGTCTTCAGAAGAGGAGACCTCGTGCTCAAGAAGATACAGTCATTTCTCACTGATTCGCGAGGCAAATGGACTCCGAATTATGATGGCCCCTATGTGGTCACGAAAGCTTTCTCAGGCGGCGCCTTGAGACTTGCAACCATGGACGGAGAGGAATTTGCCTACCCCACGAATGTTGATGTAGTCAAGAAATACTTCGCCTAAAAAAAAAAACAACGTCTCGGTGGATTGAAAACCCGAAAGGGCGGTCCAGGCAAAAGTTAGAGACATGAAAAAAAATCATCCCGGTGGATTGAAAACATCATAGTACAATCCAGGCAAAAATTATGGATAATGGCAAGTAACTATGTTCAACAGAGGCAAGTCCCTTAACAGCAGTTACATCACCCATCGGAGGAAATCTCCCGTCAAGGTCATCTTCGACAGAAGCTCATGATGCCCCGAACTCAAAGTTGGTAGAAGGATAGTGGTCATTATGTTTCAACGTAGCCCTTTTCCCTGTAAATTACCATTTTCTAAACTTTGTATATACTCTTTGGAATCACGCGTTTGGCTGATTTCCATCTTATCAATAAAATTTGAGCCCTTGTGCTTTTGTTTGTAATTCTTACTTGTTTTAGCTTTACAGAACGACGTTGTTTAACTTAATTAACGACTCTTGAAATAAAACAAAATGAATTTACTTGTTAAAACTTTTTCTGCTTTTAAATTAAAGATGGCATTTCTTTTGACTGTTGAACATCAGAAGAACATCGATCGCTTCTTCAGAAGTAAGCGAGCCTCAGAATCAAAGTACTCCTTCTAAGCCAGTGCGCCTAAATGAAAGGATCAACTGTGTCAGAGACCTTGTTTCGTCTGACATGCTTCGGCCGAGTTCTCATCTCCTAAGCCCGACCAGCATAGCTCCCAACAGGGACTATCTCTCCTAAGCAAGGTGGAATTTCTATTTTGAACCAACGGTACTTCTTCGCCCCACGATGGCCGAGTATTCAGTCGTGTTCATCTATTAGTCTGTATGTCGCGTCTGTTTTGTTAGCATAAACATACATACATCATACATTTTTTATTTGCATTCGCATTTCATATTGCATCGCTATCACTCTAGTCGGTCTTGTCCCCTAGTGATAACCATCCTCTCAATCGAGTTTGTCAGTTCTTTCCTCGTCAGGAAGTATCGCGTCTAAACAATCTCGTCACCAGTGTATCTTTAGATCAGAGTCGGCGCTTGACCACTTTGATAACTTGAACCTCTGAATAACCAGAGAAACCTTCAACAGATGTCACTCTTCGCCATTGAATATGATATCCTCGCTTTCCCGGATCAAGGAAAATCCCCAGAGAAAGCCTCTTAAACAGAGATTCGGCAGTACATCAGTATTTCTCCAAAAACCTGCTGGTGAAAAGGTCATCGGCACCTCAAAATTGGATCACATCATATGGCATTTCTCGGGGAAGATCCCGAGAAAAGTATGATGCACAATCCCCAAGCGGAAGCAGTCTCTCAAGAGATTCGCTTTCCCCAGTAGAAACAAATGGCGTATCCAACAGAGAAGTTTGTGCAAACTCTACAACTCAGACACTGGGTTCCCCAGCAAGTCTGACGTCAACTTTTTCTGTCAAATGGCATCTCCCCAGGAAAATTCGGCGAGAAGTTTGAGGAAAACCGCTACTAATAGCGTCCCTTGTCAATAAAGTTTATTAACAAAAGAAACTTAGACCAGTTCCTTGGTAGGAAACCAGGATCGAGGGGAAGTTTATATCTGAAACTGAGACTAGTTCCTTGGTAGGAAACCAGGATCGAGGGGAAGTTTGCTTCAAAAACTGAGACCAGTTCCCTGGTAGGAAACCAGGATCGAGGGGAAGTTCAAATCAGAAACTAAGACCAGTTCCTTGGTAGGAAACCAGGATCGAGGGGAAGTTCAAATCAGAAACTAAGACCAGTTCCCTGGTAGGAAACCGAGATCGAGGGGAAGTTTACCTTTTCTAAGTATCAGTGCTTAGCAAAAGAAGATGAATGCGTACGCTACCATTCATAGACGCCGTCAAAATTTCAGATATTCTGATATTTAATCCTCTTGCACCCCGAATGCTCGAATACCTTCGTCATTCACACCTTCGGGTCCAAGAAGATTAAATAGGGGCATCTGTAATACCCCAAATTTTGACCACTAAAGTTTCCCATCATTGTGCAAATCATCATCACAATATGGGTGAACCATTAGTCGCCCCAAAGATGGGTGAGCATTCACTACAATCAGAACTAGGGTTTCAAGCCCTCTCAGAGCTTTTAGACAAAAGATCAATCAAGGAATGACTTGATCTTCAACTTGTATAACCTCTCAAACATTCAGAAAGGATCAAAAATACTCCCACTTCAAGGATTAAGCACAGACCTGCTCCCTTCTAGGTGGATCAAGCCTCCAGATCGACAGTGTCACCAAATTAGGGTTTTGATCGCCCAGGGCCTCCAGATGAAAATTTTCATTTGGGCACAAGCCATTGATCCAAAACATAACCTAATATACTTCATGGAACCTCATGAACCCAATCATCAAGTCAATTTTTCCTCAGGGGATGCATACATCAAAAATCAGGAATTAGGGTTTCTTGACCTAATTCACCCCTAAGTTGACTTTTGGGACAAACCATGAGCCAAGACCTCAAGACATGATTTGAGGGTCTCTAATATACTATATTGATCCATTTGGAACAATGGATTGATCCAAGAAGCTTGAGCAACAAGTCTCAACTTCATCTGCACCACAATTAGGGTTTCACGAGAAAAGTCAATTGTAACTTTGACTTTTGACCTGGACATGCTCCCAAACCCTAGGACATGAATAAATATACCCTATGACACCCATGGAACATGTCCATCAAGTTTGATTTAGGTCAAAGACATGATTTCCTGAAGAACTGCACAGTTTGGAATTCATCTGATAAAAAGCCAACTGTGCACAAAAGTCAACTTTGACTTTTTGAGATTTTTCACCAAAATGGATTTTTAACCCTAAAATGATGTTAATGTATGATTTGAATCATCATTCATCAAGAAAAATCAAGAAAAGTTGGATAACTTGTAAAAGGGGTAACCATAAAAATTTAGAAATTTTTCTAAGTTAGAATTCAAGTGGCTAGGGTACCAACTTTGGAGGACCATAACTCCTAAACCACAAGGCCAATTTTTTCCATCCAAAGCTTGATTTGTAGACCTCATTATCATCTACAAAAACTTCAACTACAAGTCATTCCAATTCATTAAGGATTTTGAGTTATGGAGTGATTAAAGTGGCTGAAAAGTGAAAATGTCACTTTTTCTAACACTTAGTGAAATTTTCACTAAGTCAGAATCTGCCTTCACTTTTTGCCAAATGTAGGGGGATTTTTCACTTGGAATCAAAAGAGATCAAAACCAAATATGTTCAAACAATTGTTGTATCATGTAAGGGCTTTCCAAAATGGCCAAGAACATTGCCAAATTCAACCTACACCATGAGATATGACATTGTCAAGTTGCCTTGCTGAAATCTGTCAAAGCAAGGCAGATTTTGCATTTTGGCTCGATTTGCCAAAATCAACCAATTTCAAATGCTCCTATCCACTTGGACACCTCTGAGGATTGAATCTAAAGGGGACAATCACTGAGCCAAGCCTCCAAGGTCCAAGGAACAAGGAATAACATGTTGAACCTAGAATGGCCAAAATAGGGACAAGACTCCAAATTTGGATTGAAGCATTCAATGGAACCATCAAGGTGGCATAGACTGAGCCATTCTCATCTGAAATCAGTCAAGACTTATCCAAGACCAAGGGAACCACAGCTCTAAGCCCTAACCTCTAGTCAATGGCTAGAGGAGACTTGACTACTCATTGGACAACATTGGCCAAACCTACTTACCAGCTGCCATTCACTATTGCAGCCAAAAAAAACTTGCACTACTATAAATAGAGCTCACTTGTGTTCAGTTTGAGTACACCAAAGCCATCAAACAGATGCTTTCCTCAAAATCTCTTCTTTCACCTCAAATTTGCCTTCCAAAGCAAGTAATTCTGAGTTTTTGAGCTAGAGAGCAATTCCATCACAATCAATCACACACACACCTCATATATATCATATGTAAGCTGTGCAAACCATCAAAAGTGACCTGTAATCACAAAATCACAAAGTCACCTCTCAAAACCTCAAAATGGCACTTTTGTGCATTTTTCAAGCCATGTCTTGATTCAGTCACTTTCCAAACCAGATAAAACCTCAAACATACTCCAAATATCATCCTTGAACTGTCCCAAATGGTTTCATATATCTGGAACACCATTTGAGAGAGTTGCTATTTTGGTCACTTTTAACCCCTTTTGCAAGAAAGGGACAGTTTGTGTTTTTGTAGGTACCAGCTGATTCCAATCATCCTCAAAGCATCTAAGGGATCATTTGAGGTTGTTCAAAGCATAAAACCATATCTGGAGCAAGGGAGTTGGCAGATTGCTGAGAAAACTCCAAAATCCCAAAGAAGGGTAAGCATCTCAATTTGCAGTCATCAAAACATGTGTGCATTTGAAGTCCATTGATTATGCATCTCTCATACATGTCATATGTGTTGTGTTTGTGCCATTTGATCATGTAATGCATGCCTGTATTGAGTTGTAGCACAGAAAATGCAATTATAGGTCCTTTTCAAAACCACTATCGGGTTTTGAGGAGGGAGTGTGATCTGAAAAAACCACCACCACCATTGGATTCCTTGTGAAATTCTGGCCCAGATACATATAAATTTTGTCTCAATCCATTAAGAATTGAGAAAGTTATGACCTTCACGTTTTTGAGCCAAAACTTGCCTTGGGCAAGCCAAAATCATGTCATACCTTGTATATTTGTTGTTTCATTTTAAACAATGGATGTATCACCACCCCAGTGGTAGGGCGCGCGCCTTGTATGCTTGAGGTCGTGGGTTCAAACCCCACCCATGCAATTTTGTGATTTTTTCACATTTTTGCTATTTTTCCAATATTTTCATGTTTTGTTAATTATTTGGAAAATTAATAACTTACTCAATTTTAATTATTTTTGATTGGTTCTTTTTGCCAAAAATCACAAAAATATTGAAATATTTATTCCTATAAAGAAATTAGATTTATATTATTTATTTAATATAATTAGTATTTTTGTGAATAAATGCCTTTTATTTGTTTTTAAACCTTTTAAAAATAAATATCCATGTTGAAAAATCAAGACCAAATGAGTTTTAATTTCTCTTGTGATTTATACGTCATTTTTCAAACCTAAAACCAAAATCATAAGTTGTTTATTCAAACTTATTTGGAATTTTGTATCATTTTAATTAATTTTTCATTGAATAATTACTTTTAAAATTATGAAATTAGGGTCTTATTGATTTTCCCCTTTAAACAAACTTTGTTAAACACTTTTTCGGCCTCTAATAGAGTGTAAGACCCAATCTTTTTTTGACCAAATCATTTTGGGCCTCACTTATTGTATAAGTCCCAATACCGTCAAAAAACAAACGACGCGATCGTCGCCTTTTCAAAAATCATCTGGGCCTACCCTCGAGTAGTAAGACCCATTTCTTTTTCTTTAAAACTTTTTGGGCCTCTAATAGAGTGTAAGACCCAACCCCCTTTTAACCAAAACTATTTTGGGCCTCACTTATTGTATAAGTCCCTCTGCGTTAAAAGAAAACCTCGGCGCGATCGCCATTTTAAACGAAAAATCAACTGGGCCTACCCTCGTGTTATAAGCCCCACTCCTTTTCTTTAAAACTTTTTGGGCCTCTTGAGAGAGTGTAAGATGTAACACCCCCTTTCTATACCCTCAAATAATCAAATAATCATTTAGGCATATATTAGAAATTTCGTCAGAGTAAAATTATAACATAGTATAAAAGAGGTATGTCACATTATACATTCAATTAAAACATACAACACCTGCTCAATAGTTGATATGCAACAGTGGGGTAACTTTGCACAGAGGAACTTTGTCCTTACACCCACATCTCAATATTTAGAATAAAAGCGGAAAATCTAAACATTGAATAACATCAAACATATATACATATATATATACATGCGTCATCGAGTATCATCCATCAACATAATTCATGTTTACATAAACATTCATCAGCAAGATACATATACAAATGTATCATAAAAGAATCATATACATCCTAGCTACCCGGTGCTACATATCAGAGCCAACCGACCAAAAGAATGAAGACACGCTTCACAAAAAGACCTCCAGCATACCTAATCTGCAATGCCTCATAGAGTATTATAAAACAGCAGAAGGGTGAGAAATATTATCATAATAACAATGCATATAATTATATATATCTTAACGTAAAAATACTCATATTCCACATTCTCACCACAATTCATCACATCTCACTCATATACATCGCAATGTATACATATCTATTCAAACCAAGCATATACCTGATGCATATTTTCATAATTCTCATCAATCCACATAAACATACACATATACGCTTATTCATCAAAGCACCATTTTAAAGATGATAAATGCAAATCATAGAGACCAACTCACGACTCTATGCAAATGCAATGCGGTACCGACTCAATCATCTCAAGTTCACTAAGGAACTCTGCTGGAACCATCGCTCGTTACATCACTGTAACTCCCTGTCGGGCATACGATGTTCCCCATCGCTCACACCTCTTATTTTTAAGGCACACGATCCAATCTGATCGCTCACACCTCTTATTTTTAAGGCACACGACGTTTATGGATCGCTCACACCTCTTTGTCTAAGGCACACGACCCGATCGCTCACACCTCTTTGTATAAGGCACACGATCGCTTATACCCATCGCTCACACCTCTTATTTTTAAGGCACGCGATCCATCCGATCGCTCACACCCCTTATTTTTAAGGCACGCGATGTTATAGCGGATTCTTATAAGAATCCCTCAACACAAGAATGCACATCATTATGCTTCACACGCAAATGACTCAAGACATTCTTGAAATGCATACATATTCACAATATATTCATGCATTCTTCTCATGCAAGTACATACAATCTATATACATTCACATAAATGCACTATTGTATGGTTCACATCCAAACACACATTCAAAACGGTAAAAGTCGCTAAATAACACTATTTCTGACTTTTCTGACTTATTTAATCGGCTAACAATTTCCAATTCATCATACTAAGAAAGAACATTCCATAAGTTTTCTAACGCATCAAACCACGCCTCAAACCGAACCACAGATCAAAAGTTATGCAGAAACAAAAATTACACGAACAACACTGTTCGCTGGGCGAACCTCCCTCGCGAGCATTCGCTAGCTCCTTCGCTAGGCGAACATCCCTCGCGAGCATTCGCTAGCTCCTTCGCTAGGCGAATGTTCCAGCGAACCAACTGTTAGATAAAAACAGACACAAAGTTTGCTAGGCGAACCCTCCAGCGAACCAAGGCAGCAACTACCCACCTTTAAAACACCCAAACTTCGCTAGGCGAACAACTCAGCGAACCTTCACTGACCTTCGCCAACTGGTTCGCTAGGCGAACCCGCGAAAACCTCACTCGCCACCGCTTCGCCCCAGGTTCGCTAGGCGAACCAAGGAAAACCCAGAATTTTCTTGCGCTGTCAAAACCCCAAAAATCCATATTTTTCCAATCAAAACCTTTCCAAAACACCATATATCAATCAAAACCCAATACAATCATGGCAACCAATATTCTACCACATTTACGTCGATTTCCAACCGCGAAAACATCGATTTCTCAACATCGACCTAAAATGGAAAACTATGAAAACACCACAAACAATCCAAAACACACATACACAATCATACATAATAATATACATTGATAAGATAACAATGTTTCACACCCTTACCCGATTAAATCGATTCCTAGAGGTTGATTTTCTTGGTTTTCCTCTTTTCCTTCTCTTTTCTCCTCTTCCTCTTTCTTTCTCTCCTATTTCTTTTCTATTTTCCTTTCTATCTCTTTCTCTTCTATTTCCTCTTCTTATCTCTTTTTTTTTCTTTTCTATTTTTCTTTTTACCCAAATTCAATTTAATTCATTTCCTCACACAATTATATTTCCACTAAATTTTCTAACTTAACATTAATGAGAAATGTGTAAAATACCCTCCGTCCTACTTTTTCCCCGAAAACTCTCAAAAACGGTAAAATAACATAAATGGTCAACATAACATATTAACACACCAATTCTACAATTAAAATAATTTATCATTCAATTTAAATCAAAGACTCAACAAAATGGGAATAATTGGAATTGGGGCGTTACAACTCTCCCCCACTTTAGAAATTTTCGTCCTCGAAAATATTACCTGATTCAAACAACTCCGGATACGACTCTCGCATCCTAATCTCTAGCTCCCAAGTCATATCGCCTTCCGCAGCGCTTCCCCACGCTACTTTCACGAGTGCAATATCCTTGCCTCTTAGCTTCTTAACTTCGCGGTCCAAAATCCTACTCGGTAAAGTTTCAACCGTAAGGTTATCTCTCACTTCCACCTTGTCCATAGGAATAACATGTGACGGATCCGGAACATACTTCCGAAGTTGCGAAACATGGAATACATCATGCAAATTCGAAAGATTCGGAGGCAACGCCACAGGTAAACCACAACACTAACTCGTGCAGAAATCTGATACGGACCAATAAAACGAGAAGTCAACTTCTTCGACTTCAAAGCACGACCCACACCCGTAATCGGCGTAACTCTCAAAAACACATGGTCGCCTTCTTGAAACTCAAGATCTTTTCTTCTTTTGTCATGATAGCTCTTTTGTCTACTTTGAGAAGCTTTCATCTTCTCACGGATAAACTTCACTTTCTCCGTCGTTTGTTGTACCATCTCCGGTCCAACAATTGCCCTCTCACCGGTTTCATGCCAACACAAAGGTGTTCGACATCTCCGACCATACAAAGCCTCATATGGTGTCATACTTATGCTTGTATGAAAACTGTTATTGTAGGTGAACTCAATCAATGCCAAATAACTATCCCAAGCACCACCTTGCTCGAGCACACAAGCACGCAACAAATCCTCCAACGATTGAATTGTCCTCTCGGTTTGACCATCCGTTTGCGGATGATAAGCCGAACTCAATCTTAGCTTAGAACCCAAAGCCTTTCGTAAACTCTCCCAAAACCTCGATGTGAATCTAGGATCTCTATCCGATACAATACTCTTAGGAACTCCATGTAACTTCACAACCGCAAGAATATAAATCTCGGCTAACTTCTCCAAAGGATAACTAATATCAATTGGAATGAAGTGAGCAGATTTAGTAAGCTTATCAACAATTACCCAAATAGCATTATGACCTCTTTGCGTATTTGGCAATCCCGTAACAAAATCCATCGATATACTATCCCATTTCCACTCCGGAATATCCAACGGTTGCATCAATCCACTAGGCTTTTGATGTTCTACCTTCGACTTTTGACAAGTTAAGCACGCATACACAAATTGAGCCACATCTCTCTTTAATCCGGACCACCAAAAGATTTTCTTCAAATCTTGATACATTTTATTCTCTCCCAGATGAATACTTAAGTTATTTCGGTGTCCTTCTTCCAATATCATCTTTTTCAACTCCGCATCATCGGGAATACAAATACGACCACGGAATCTCAAAACTCCAAAATTATCAACCTTGAAATCCTCATTCTCATTCATCATCAAATCAATGAACTTCAAGTCCAACTTTTTCTTTTCACATACGGTTGCAAGAAAATCATTCGTAACATGTAGTATACCAAGTCTCACACTTCTCAGCGTCATTTCACAAACCAAACTCAAATCTCTAAAATTCTCCAAAAGTTCCAATTCTCTCATCATCAATGAGGACATATGCAACGACTTCCGACTCAAAGCATCGGCCACCACGTTCGCCTTACCTGGATGGTAATTCAAACCAAAATCATAATCCTTCAAGAGCTCTAACCACCTCCTTTGTCTCATGTTCAATTCTTTTTGGTCAAATAAATATTTCAAGCTTTTGTGATCACTAAAAACTTCGAATCTTGCTCCATAAAGATAGTGCCTCCAAATTTTCAAAACAAACACCACGGCCGCTAATTCCAAGTCATGTGTAGGATAATTCTTTTCATGTACTCTCAATTTCCTTGAAGCATAAGCCACAACTTTTCCATCTTGCATCAAAACACCACCTAAACCAACCAAGGAAGCATCACAATACACAACAAATGGTTCCGTAGGATTTGACAAAATCAAGATCGGAGCCGTCGTCAACCTTCGTTTTAGCTCATTGAAACTCTCTTCACAATGAATATCCCAAATGAAAGCCTTTCCTTTACAAGTCAATTGCGTTAACGGAAGTGCCAACTTCGAAAATCCCTCAATAAACCTCCGATAATAACCCGCTAAGCCTAAAAAGTTTCGAATCTCCGTAACCGATCTAGGAGCCTCCCATAGCATCACCGCATCAATCTTGGATGGATCAACACTAATACCACTACCGGAAATAACATGGCCAAGAAAACTTACCTCCGATAACCAAAACTCACATTTTGACAACTTAGCATACCATTGTTTCTCTTTCAAAATTTGTAACACAATCCTCAAATGCTCTTCATGCTCCTCTTGAGACTTAGAGTAAATCAAAATATCGTCGATGAACACAACCACAAAACGATCCAACTGTTCATGAAAAATACGATTCATGTATTCCATAAACACACCCGGCGCATTAGACACCCCGAATGGCATCTCGGAATATTCGTAATGGCCATACCGTGTCCTAAAGGCCGTCTTTTGAATATCCTCTTCTTTCACACGAATCTGGTGATATCCCGATCTCAAATCAATCTTGCTAAAAACACGCGCACCAACCAATTGGTCCAACAAATCATCGATCCTTGGAAGGGGATACTTGTTCTTAATTGTCACCTTGTTCAATTGTCGATAATCAATGCATAACCGCATACTCCCATCCTTCTTCTTTACCAACAATACCGGAGCACCCCAAGGAGAAACACTTGGTCTTACAAATCTCTTGTCCAATAAGTCATTCAATTGCTTCTTCAATTCTACCAACTCCGATGCCGACATACGATACGGTGCCATCGAAATCGGTTTAGTACCCGAAACTAGATCAATAGAAAACTCAACTTCTCTTTCCGGCGGTACATCCCTAATATCCTCAGGAAACACTTCTGGAAAATTACACACCACTAGAAACACATCGAGCTCAACTTTACTCTCCACCGACAATGATGCAAACAAACCGAACAATTGAGCTTCGTCCACTAAAAGTTTCTTCAACTCTTTAGTGGATAGGAAACTCTCATCTTCATCATCTTCCAAAGAAGGAAACCTCACTAACTTATGATAACAATCAATATGAACCCGGTCAAATTGCAACCAATTCATACCCAAGACCACATCCAATCCTTCCAACGGAAAACACACTAGATCCATCTCAAAGTCTTTACCATAAATGGTCAAAGGACACATCAAACAAACCAAAGAAGTAGTTACTGACCCCATTGCTGGAGTATCAATAACCATCTTACCATCCATCAGAGACAACACAAGATTCAAACGCTTCGCGCACTCAGACGAAATAAACGAATGAGTCGCTCCAGTATCAATAATAGCGACTAAAGGTGTACTATTAATAAAGCAAGTACCTTTAATCAGACGGTCTGCACTGGAAGTCTGAGTTCCCGCCAAAGAGAATACTTTCCCACCAGTTGGAGCTTTCTTCGAATTCGGACTCTTCGTGCTAATGTGACCAGGTTCCCCACAATTAAAACATTTCACCACATTCCTTCTACAATCAGTAGTAGCATGCCCAAGGCCTCCACAGTTAGAACATCTCGCCACTGTCTTCCCACACTCGAATGATTTATGACCCATTTCACCACACTTGTAACACTTAATGGGACCGGAACCTCCTCCTCCAGATCTCTTCTCAAAGTTTCCCCTATGCTTGCCCCTTTCAGCGGGTGTCACATAAGGTCCACTTCTAGCTTGTTGTTTTCCCTTCCTCTCGTTCAAACTTTTGTAATGTGTAGAACGAGCCTTGCTATCTTCCTCGAAGATTCTACAACATTCCGTCAAATCCGAAAACCTTCTTATCCTTTGATATCCCACAGCTTCTTTAATCTCAGGACGCAAACCATTCTCATATTTAATACACTTTGAGAACTCAGCAGTAATCGCGGCATAATGAGGATGGAATTGAACCAACTCCACAAATTTAGCAGTATAGTCCACCACAGACATACTACCTTGTTTCAACTCAAGGAATTCCATCTCCTTCTTTCCCTTCACACTCTCAGGGTAATACTTTCTCAAGAATTCAGTACGAAATAAATCCCAAGTTACTTCTTCGTCATCTACCTCAAGAACTTCACGCATACCGACCCACCAATCGTCGGCTTCTTCCTTCAGCATGTGAGACCCAAGCCTCACTTTATTCTCTTCCGCACAGTCCATGACCTTGAAGATTCTTTCAATCTCGTTCAACCAAAGTTGAGCACCATCGGGATCAAATCTTCCTTTGAAGACCGGTGGTTGATTCTTCCTGAACTCGTCATTAGCATTCACATTCGGCGCACCTTGCACCGCCATAGCCATTGCTTCCAAAGCAGCAGCCATCGCATTGTCGTTTCTACCAGCCATATTCTGATCATTCCCAAAAATGACAACAAAGTTAAACAAAAGTTCAACCAACATAACAACAAGACAGACACAACTGACTCAACTCTGGCTCTGATACCACTTAATGTAACACCCCCTTTCTATACCCTCAAATAATCAAATAATCATTTAGGCACATATTAAAAATTTCGTCAGAGTAAAATTATAACATAGTATAAAAGAGGTATGTCACATTATACATTCAATTAAAACATACAACACCTGCTCAACAGTTGATATGCAACAGTGGGGTAACTTTGCACAGAGGAACTTTGTCCTTACACCCACATCTCAATATTTAGAATAAAAGCGGAAAATCTAAACATTGAATAACATCAAACATATATACATATATATATATATATACATGCGTCATCGAGTATCATCCATCAACATAATTCATGTTTACATAAACATTCATCAGCAAGATACATATACAAATGTATCACAAAAGAATCATATACATCCTAGCTACCCGGTGCTACATATCAGAGCCAACCGACCAAAAGAATGAAGACACGCTTCACAAAAAGACCTCCAGCATACCTAATCTGCAATGCCTCATAGAGCATTATAAAACAGCAGAAGGGTGAGAAATATTATCATAATAACAATGCATATAATTATATATATCTTAACGTAAAAATACTCATATTCCACATTCTCACCACAATTCATCACATCTCACTCATATACATCGCAATGTATACATATCTATTCAAACCAAGCATATACCTCATGCATATTTTCACAATTCTCATCAATCCACATAAACATACACATATACGTTTATTCATCAAAGCACCATTTTAAAGATGATAAATGCAAATCATAGAGACCAACTCACGACTCTATGCAAATGCAATGCGGTACCGACTCAATCATCTCAAGTTCACTCAGGAACTCTGCTGGAACCATCGCTCGTTACATCACTGTAACTCCCCGTCGGGCATACGATGTTCCCCATCGCTCACACCTCTTATTTTTAAGGCACACGATCCAATCTGATCGCTCACACCTCTTATTTTTAAGGCACACGACGTTTATGGATCGCTCACACCTCTTTGTCTAAGGCACACGACCCGATCGCTCACACCTCTTTGTATAAGGCACACGATCGCTTATACCCATCGCTCACACCTCTTATTTTTAAGGCACACGATCCATCCGATCGCTCACACCCCTTATTTTTAAGGCACGCGATGTTATAGCGGATTCTTATAAGAATCCCTCAACACAAGAATGCACATCATTATGCTTCACACGCAAATGACTCAAGACATTCTTGAAATGCATACATATTCACAATATATTCATGCATTCTTCTCATACAAGTACATACAATCTATATACATTCACATCAATGCACTATTGTATGGTTCACATCCAAACACACATTCAAAATGGTAAAAGTCGCTAAATAACACTATTTCTGACTTTTTTTACTTTTTTAATCGGCTAACAATTTCCAATTCATCATACTAAGAAAGAACATTCCATAAGCTTTTTACGCATCAAACCACGCCTCAAACCGAACCACAGATCAAAAGTTATGCAGAAACAAAAATTACACGAACAGCACTGTTCGCTGGGCGAACCTCCCTCGCGAGCATTCGCTAGCTCCTTCCTAGGCGAACATCCCTCGCGAGCATTCGCTAGGTCCTTCGCTAGGCGAATGTTCCAGCGAACCAACTGTTAGATAAAAACAGACACAAAGTTCGCTAGGCGAACCCTCCAGCGAACCAAGGCAGCAACTACCCACCTTCAAAACACCCAAACTTCGCTAGGCGAACAACTCAGCGAACCTTCGCTGACCTTTGCCAACTGGTTCGCTAGGCGAACCCGCGAAAACCTCACTCGCCACCGCTTCACCCCAGGTTCGCTAGGCGAACTAAGGAAAACCCAGAATTTTCCTGCGCTGTCAAAACCCCAAAAATCCATATTTTTCCAATCAAAACCTTTCCAAAACACCATATATCAATCAGAACCCAATACAATCATGGCAACCAATATTCTACCACATTTACGTCGATTTCCAACCGCGAAAACATCGATTTCTCAACATCGACCTAAAATGGAAAACTATGAAAACACCACAAACAATCCAATACACACATACACAATCATACATAATAATATACATTGATAAGATAACAATGTTTCACACCCTTACCCGATTAAATCGATTCCTAGAGGTTGATTTTCTTGGTTTTCCTCTTTTCCTTCTCTTTTCTCCTCTTCCTCTTTCTTTCTCTCCTATTTCTTTTCTATTTTCCTTTCTATCTCTTTCTCTTCTATTTCCCCTTCTTATCTCTTTTTTTTTCTTTTCTATTTTTATTTTTACCCAAATTCAATTTAATTCATTTCCTCACACAATTATATTTCCACTAAATTTTCTAACTTAACATTAATGAGAAATGTCTAAAATACCCTCCGTCCTACTTTTTCCCTGAAAACTCTCAAAAACGGTAAAATAACATAAATGGTCAACATAACATATTAACACACCAATTCTACAATTAAAATAATTTATCATTCAATTTAAATCAAAGACTCAACAAAATGGGAATAATTGGAATTGGGGCGTTACATAAGACCCATCCCTCTGTACAGAAAACAAATTTTGGGCCACAGTCACTTGTATAAGACCCTCTGTAAAAATCCAACAGTGCACTCACTGGTAAAACCCTGGGCCTCTCCTTGAGCTGTAAGCCCCAAATCTTTCTTTTTCAAAGCACTTTCTCCTTTGATTTTGAATATACTGTTGTTTTCAATTTTTCTTTGTTGAACAACTAACCAAACAGCATGGAAGCTCTACAACCGAATAAGTTTTTATCCGCTTTCATTTACTGCTTTCATATCATATAACTGTTTTATGGGGCTGCTCACTGTAAGTCTCATTTCACAAACTCATATATATAACTGTATTGTGGGGCTGCTCACTGTAAGTCTCCTTTCATAAACTCATATCAACTGTGTAATACTAGTATAGATATTCAGAGTTTCCCCGGCAACTACGTCTTGCACTAGGTAAAGCCATTTCGTTTATTCGTAGAAATAGACAGCTAGATCCCAAATAGGAGCACCAGATACAGTCTTCTCTTCGGCTGTCCTCCTTAGGAATTGTCAAGAAACTCTACTCCCAAAGATGAATGTATTCTCCGTGAATGGCATCTTTGAGTTTCTTCCAAATTCTCGAACTTTCCTGACTTGCTCTATTCCTTGTGAATAGCTTGCCTTGAATTTCTCGGGGTTTGGGGACCCACGGGCTTCTTAAAAGCATCGGCCTCCTCTTGGGCATCGTACAAGGACCCACAGGCTTCCTAAAAGCAACCCCGCCTCCTCTTGGGCTTGGTACAAGGACTCGTCGGCTTCTTAGAAGTATTGACAGCCTCCTCTTAGGCTTCGTATAATGATCTCTTCCTCCGGGAATGATAGCCTCCTCTTGGGCTTCGTACAAGGACCTCTCGGCTTCTCAAAAGCTTTCAGCCTCCTCTTGGGTTTCGTACAAATTGTCCCGACGACCTCCTAGAGGTATAGGAACAGAACTTAGTTATCTCCATAGAGCAGTCCTTTCAAAGAGTCTACTACTATTTCTCAAAGCATAGTACAAAAGATAAAACTCTAGACTTGGATAGTCTGTTTTCCTTGAGTCTCAAAGACATTCTCAAGTGACCCTTTCGTTAGATAGGAAGAAAACCCGCAGACTCGGATAGTCTCAATACCCTTTGGATTTCCCCTTTCCTCAAAGAAACAGGAAATAACCCGGATCCTCAGATCAACCCCATGAGTACAGTGTTGCTCATATAAGAACTGATTTTCTCTTTTAAAATTAGTATACTGGATCTGTCACTCAACTATAAACAGTCACCAGCAGATAGCCTCCTCTTGGGCTTTGTACAAATGATTCTCCCCAGTGGAGCAAACCTTTTCCAACCTCCATCTCGGGCTTTATACGAGATACAAAAAGGTTCTTATTGATCTAAACACCTTTCAGCCTCCATCTCGAGATTTGTACGAGATACAAAAACACTCTCTTGTTGAGTATAAAAGATTCCCCTGTATAGTCAACCCTTTTAGCCTCTCTCTCAGGCTTTGTATGAGACACACATAAAGGACTCCCTCATTGAGTCAATCACCCTTTTTGCCTCCATCTCGGGCTTTATACGAGATACAAAAAGGTTCTTTCTGAGCCAAACAAATTACCGCCTCCATCTCGGGCTTTGTACGAGATACTAAAAGACTCTCTTGTTGAGTCAAACCCTTTTCAGCCTCTCCCTCGGGCTTTGTACGAGACACATATTAGCCTCCTCTTAGGCTTTGTATAAGAAAACCACTGGTTGATTCAATCAACCTTTTAATATCAAATTTGTGCCTCGTTCACAGTATACAAACATCAACAACTCCTTCCCTTTCATCTAATCGCTGTAAGCGGCAAGCCTCTGGATCATCTATATCCATGCCACTGTCCTTCTTTTAGCATGAGGAATTCCTAAGGAAAGATAGCATTGCTCTACACTGAGTTAAAGTCTTCTCCTTCAGGTTAAAAACCCCCTTTCTAGGAAATTATGGCATTGCTAGGATCCGCGTATCCCGGTTAAAGTAATTCTCCTTTACCCCTCTTTAGAGATTGACAAATTCTCTCTAAAGTTGAGACCTTTCAGCTTCACATCTTGGGCTTTGAACAAGATACAAACTACCTTTCGCTTCACGTCTTGGGCTTTGAACAATACACCAAAACACCATTTCCTCCCATAGAATAGGAGGAACTACGAACGCTCTGATTTCCCTGTTTCGGTAAACGGGAATACGTAGGCATAAGATCGAAAGAAAAGATCTTAGCGAGCACACTAAACAAAAACCCAAATCCAATTTCAAAAGCAGTAATTCAAAAGCATCCTAGATCCTTATTTCCCGCCAGAAACCCTCTGTCAAGATAAAAAGAAAGAAAATCGTATTGGCAAAAATACAAATAACCAGTACAAAGGCCCCCCACATTGTAGCATTCGTAACCTAACAGACCGCTGTTTAAACTCAGTATGCAAAGCAGGGTTAATTGGAGACATCTATTTCCCTTCCTTCATCAGCTTTAATAGGATAAAAAATGAATCGACCTGTAGTAAACTCAACCGCAGAGAGCGACCAGCGCTTAAGAACCGCGTCCAAAATCGCTTGCTACAGTATCAAATTACCCAGTGGTATTCTCAGTTGTAAGAAACTTCAAGTTCTTAGATTGGAAAACGTAAAAATGTGGAGTTTTGATCAAGTGGATTTGCCTCGTCTCAAAACTCTTCATTTGGATTGAGTTTTTTTTTTTATAAGCAAAATTATGTTATATATTTAGGACACAAAATAGTGCCCTACACAATTACACAAGGCCACTATCTAAAATCGGGCCTACAAAAAATCAAGAGGTGCTTTTACCCACGTGTAATAGTTACAATTAGAAGCATTTGTACCCTTCTTTCCTATCCACCACCAAGATAACAAAACGACTCGACTAGTAATAGAATCAAGATCCCAAAATTCGTCTCTAAACATAATGTTATTCCTAGACATCCAAATAACCTAACATACCAATATCCATAGCCCTGCCGCGTTCCCTATATTAAGTTTTTTCCTCACACAACCGTCCATCCAAGATGAAAAGTGATTCATGGCGTCCCCTAAAAGGAATTCCTCAATTCCTAGCCATCTAAAAACAAATCTCCACACCATCACAGATTTATGACAGCAAAATAAAATGTGTTCAGAAACTTCCAGCTGTAAAAAACAGAACGGACATACCAATGCATGTTGATCGGTTATAATGCCTCTATGAGCAAGGTTCTCGCGAGTCGGAAGTTTATTGAGAAGCATCCTCCAACCGAAGACTCTGACTTTGTGAGGAGCTTGAGCTATCCAAACTAAGTTAAGCGCCGCTTTCAAATTCTCCCCACAACTCCAGTGGTTCATACCTTCGTGCTTCTGCAGTAGAGAATATAAAGAAGAAACCGAAAATTGCCCAGAAATTTCGTGCGACCAAACAACATTATCCTTTTCGCCTTCAATCACCGTAACGTCATTCAGCCCGGCCAGGATAGCGTTAACTTGATTTTGTACAGCAGCAGGGGCGCTGTCTTGGAAAATACACAACTGCCACTTCCAAATTCTGTCTAAAAAAATGCCATTTTCAGCAACCTAACTCTCTTTATTTGAGACCGTGCTCCAAACATCAGGATATAAGGAACCCAATGTTGACGAACCGTTCCAACGAGCACTCCAGAACGGAACTGTAACACCATTGTCAACTTCATATGACATCAAATTGGAGAACTATTGTCTTCTACAAAAACCTGCAATTATAAATAAATCTTTCCACCACAAAGATGGTGGAATCTCATACTTAGATAACAAGACAACATGAAAATCAAGAACAGAATGTTTATATCTACGGCGAATAAAATCGCTCCAAATGAATTCTTCCACGGAAACAATTTTCCACACCCATTTGAAAAGCAAAGCAGCATTGAAGAGCTTTAAATCTTTAATCCCGAGCCCTCCGTCTTCTTTGCTCTTGCAGACAACACTCCACCTGACCCAAGACACACCTTTTTTGGCCATTGAACCATTCCAAAGAAAATGTTTTTGAATTGTCGTAAGGATACGGATTACACGACTAGGGAGTTTATAGAAGGACATATAATGTATTGGGAGGTTTGCTAGAACTGAGTTGATTAGAGTGATTCTGCCACCGATAGAAACAAACCGACCATTCCAAGAATTTAGCATGCCTCGCACCTTATCAATCAATGGTTTCCAAAACGAGAGAAGTCTATGATTACCACCGACGAGAATTCTGAGAAATTTAAAAGGGCCAACTGAGATTTTACATGATAGATAATTTTCTGCTGCCAAAAGAAATGATTCATCCAAATTAATTCCATACAGAGAACACTTGCTGAAATTTATATCAAGTCCAGATACCAAATGGAATCCCTTCAAAATTTCCTTAATTGCCATAATATTCTTCCAAGATCCATCTCACACCAGCTTAGAATCGTCTGCGTACTGAAGAATATGTAACGGTGTATCAAGATACGCCTTAAAACTGGAAAAGGATCCATTTTCCACAGCCCGGTTCAGTAACACCGCAAGGCCCTCAGCAGCAATAGTGAAAAGAAACGGAGCCAACGGGTTGCCTTGTCTAAGGCCACGAGAAACCTTGAAGTCCCTTGTGGGGCTCCAATTAACCAAAACCGAAGTGTAACAATTGAAGACTCCATTATTCATCCACATCATCCATTTGTCTCCAAAGCCCATAATCTTTATAACATCGCGCAAATAATTCCATTCGACACAATCGTATGCTTTAGCAAAATCCACCTTAAGGAGCATTAACTCACTCTTAGATCTTCTGGCTAAATCGGTGACTTCGTTTAGCAATAGGACGTCGTCAAGGATATTTCTTCCTTCGATGAATGCCGATTGAGAATTTGATATGATACTACCAATTATGCCTTTGAGTCTATTAGCAAGGATTTTCGCCACAACTTTGTAAACTACACCAACTAATGAAATTGGTTTATAATCATCCAACTTCTTCAAACTGTCACTTTTCGGGATAAGAACCAAGAAAGAAGAGGCAAGAACTTTAGGAAGCTTCTCGCCCTCAAAGAATTCAAGGATACAATTAGAAAAATCATGCCCAACTAAGTCCCAACACCTTTTGATGAACTCAAAGGTAAAACCATCAGGCCCTGGGCTCCGGTCTCCACCACAGTCGAACACAGCGCGTCTAATCTCAATAAAGTCAACCTCTCTATCAAGCTCCACCACAAACCGTTGCCTCCAATGTTTGGAAGAGGCCTAGAGCAGCTGCAACTACTGAGTCTCTTTAGAAAATGATTTTTGACAGCTGTTTTAACCCCATCCACATCTTTGATCATCCTATCATCAATTGAAACAGAAGAAATTGAGTTCAGATTAAGCCGAGTTTTCAAGTCAGGATGAAAATATTTGGTATTAAAGTCCCCATCATGCATCAACTTCGAGCGAGATTTTTGCCTTAAAATGCTTTGCTTGATCCTCAGATTTTTCCATAAGTCGTCTTCGGCTTCATTCCTCTTAAGAATCTCTTGGGTAGCTAACTGTTTTTTATTCAACTCAAACAAATCCTCCACGTCATTAATAATGCCTACATTCATCTTGATTCTAGTATCGATCCGGCCAAAAATGTTTACATTCCACCATCTCAACTTCTCTTGCAGAAATTGGAATTTTCTGGAAAGAACAAAAGAGGCATTCCCATTCACAACACAAGCTTCCCATTGCTCTTTCACAAAAGACATGAAACTAGGATGATCAAACCAACACGACATGAATTTGAAGGGTTTAGGACCCCAGTTGACAATTCTAGCAGTGAGCATAACAGGCCTATGATCAGAGACGTCACGCTTCCCAAACTTCTGAACTACCGAGTTCCAATCATTCAAAATTCCTGGTGACACAAGAAATCTATCGAGACGACAACACGACCTGCCTTTTGATTTGAACCACGAAAACTTACCCCTAGAAATAGGAGGATCTACACAACCACTCAAACTTATGAATTCTGCAAATTCAGCCATATATCTCCTCGTATGACTCGTGCAACCAACTTGTTCACTCGGTTTCCTAATTGCATTAAAATCACCTCCTATGATCCACTCTCCAGGATCTGCTTTAGATTTTAATTCAAGAATCTTATACCAAAGTTCCCTTTTTTCTTTAATGCTACAAGGTGAGTACACGTTTAAGAGATAAACGTTTCTATCGAGCCACTCAACCTGAATACCTAGATAACCTTTCCCATTGAAGCTGCAAATTGGTTTGAACATTCCTTCTTTCCAAATAGTGAGCACCCCACCAGATGAACCAACAGAGTCACAAGCTGACCATTGGCAATTCCTATTCCCCCATATGCCATACACCAAATCGTCAGACATCAAAGAACATTTAGTTTCCTGGATAAAACAGACTTCACCGCCACCATTCTTAATACTATTGCTGATTCTTTTACGTTTAAAGTCGCCCCCACACCCTCTGATGTTGTATGAAACTATATTCATAAAAAATCACTAGCTGCCACCTTCTTACACTTCTTAGATTTTCTATCTTGATATTCCATCCTACGTAAAATGGACTCAAATACTTCGTCATCTTCTTCCGCGTCAATGCTCAATTTTTTAATAGAATCCCAAATTCTCGTAGGTAGATTTTCCATCTTTTTCTTAATGCGAGAATTACTATTAAGAAAACCAGACTCTCCAATTGAATTGTCTATTGAAGGATAATTGCAATGACCCTGAGACGAAACTTGGTTAGCAACGTCCCCTGCATTAACACCAGAATGACAAGCGGAAGGGGATCCAACAGGGAAGGAAGTATCAGCTTGAAGCAAGGTAGCATAATAGGATGGTCTGAAGGGAATTTTTATCTTCTGATAAATATCGCCAATCAACAACTTCTTCTTCTTGGGAAAAACCTTCAAATTCGAATCAGCACCCAACGTTTCAGGTCTGTCACCCACTGGTTCAGGTTGTAATTTCAGGATCTCCACATCAGGTGTGCTCACCAGACTAGATGTTCTATCCTCCTCTCTGACCTTCGGAAGAACAAGTGACCCAACTTTTCTATTTATAACCTCTAAAGAACATGGCACATGGACTTCCTTGGAATTCACATTATCACTACTCCCCACACTATCTTCAGACTCGAATGAAGAAGAGTCTCTGTCCTGAGTTGAATGATGAACAACTTTAGAATTTTCTCTTTTGTCTCTTCTGATCCTAGAGCCAACCCTACCACCAGGTCTCACCAACCCTTGAGAGTCGTTCACATCTACGCACGCTATTGAATTATCTCTGAGATTAATCCCACCCAAAGCGTAACCTTCAAGAATAGGTTCAGAATCCTTAGACTGGAATCTAGCAGAATTGAAAACGTCCAAAAGTGGGTCCTCCTCAGAAGAAGAAGATTCAATTTCTTCGGAACTATCCTCTTCGAATCGACTCTTTTGCAACATACGATGGTCCCTCAGAAAAGGTCCAAAGGAGTCTTCGACGATTTTGATGTGAAAAGCAATATCATTGACATCGATTGCAATAACTTCATTGAGATTCAAAGCAAACTTCGTTCGAATTAAGATACGCGCGACATCCAATCCGGTTTGTTTCTGCGTATCCTCATCCATTTTGACAAAATCACCGATAGTACCAGCAAGGAACTTAAAAAAAGTTTCGCCCCAAATGTGACACGGTAATCCGAAAATCTTCACCCAAGTGAGCCTTTCCTGTTTAACATCAGATGGAGACCACAGATGAACATCAGAGAACCACTTACCAACCCACTCTTTGTTTTCTTCCACCATCTTTACAATATCGCCCTAATTCTCTTCTTCCAGTAAGCAAAGATGAGTACCCATAGGTGTGACTTTAATGTTAAAATAGCCCTCCATTTGGAAGGCATCTATGACATCAATGGCCGACCCTAGGCTCTCCAGAACTCCCACATAGGCTTGAGTGAATCTCTCCAAATCTTCGTCACTGACAGTGAAACTCAAATGGGAAAACTTGGGCTTATCCCCCATAAGGACAGGGTTCTGATTTCGTCTCTTCCATTCAACACCCCCTCTAACCTTTTGAGCATACGAATGGCCTCCCTCACCTCTGGCATTGATAACAGATTTTGGAATAGGTTTAAAAACAGAGTCACCGGGCAATTTCTTTGCCTCACCTCTGTTCTGCAAATCCGTGTAGCCTCCAGCAGCATGTACTACTCTCTGAAATCTGGGTAAGTTAACGAATATCTTATGGCCATTAAGGATAATATTATCCAGCTTAATGGCGAAAAGATGTTCGTCATCAACCTTTTTAAACCTTACGAACCCAAATCTTTTCCCCCTCCTATCTGTTCTCCCCGGAATGAACACTTCTAAAACTAGTCCATACTCCTTAAAAGTGTTGAACATATGTCTTGCGTCATAATAATCTGGGAATTCAGTGAAAAAGAATGTTGACGCATCTCGTAAATCAGTTTCAATACCTTTACCTGAGTTGTGCTTCCAGATAAACCTTCGACCTAAAACCGCGCGACGACCCTTCTTCTTCGCAGCCACCTCCCAAACCCCTTGCTTCTCACCGGCAATCTCTCTTTCGCCCATAGCGAACCAAAGACTCAACACTGATTTAAAATATCAAATTAAAACTCCGAGAAACACCACCGTAGGACACCAAAAAACGGCTTAGAACCACCGCCACCCACGGTAAAAGGGACAACACTGTGGAAGAAGACCCACTAGGAGGAAGGTCCCTAACCCGAAGGTTAGGACTTTAAACCAAACCCAGGCAGATCTAGCAATGTTGAACCCTACTACCAAAAAGGATAGCGATACTCGAACGAATCAGTTTAGTGTACTTGATACATTGTTCTGATGAAAAGAAAAAAGAAGAAGGAAGAGGGAAAAAAGGAAGATGAAGAGGCACAAGGGTTTTAGAGAGAAAGGGGAGCTTCTCTCTCTAAAAAGTAAAATCAATGAGCCTCATTTGGATAGAGTTGATTTCACATCTCCGAAATATTTTGTGAAGTTTATAAATGGATGCCCTATTCTAGAAGATTTGAATGCAAAATCATGTAAATACCATATGAAGTTCTTCGATTATCCCATGAAAAACTTCCATATTTTACCTTTTTTTTTATAAGCAAAATCATTAAAGGAGATTAAGGAAATCTCAACCAAGGAATACAAACATCAAGAGTTACAAGAAATCGAGCGGATATTTATACCACTCGTATAAACTACACTTCTTACTATTCTTTTGGCCAAGGATCAACCAATTCCATGAGGTAATCTTAATATCGGCAATAATATCATTAACATTGAAAAGCGCTTCTTCAAACAGAATCCTATTTCTAGTCCTCCAAAGAATTCAACAAGTGATTAACCATAATGCGTACGACTTCCCAACAATTCTACGATTTTGGAACTTCGCAGACCACTCCAAAGCATGAAGGATGCAGTTAATATCATTGACCATACCTATATCTAACCACTCGCAAATGTTTTTCCAAACCATTACCGATTTACAGCAAGAAAAAAACAGATGGTTGGAGTCCTCAACCTCATGGAAACAAAACATACATACCTTATCATGGACACTATCAACAATTCTTCTCTCCGCCAAATTCGCTCTAGTTGGCAACCTATCTAACACCATCCTCCACGCAAAGATTTGAACTTTAACCGGAATCGAGGAATTCCAAACAATGTCCAGCAAACCCGCAGTAAGCTGATCAATATCAAAACCAAGACCTGCATTATTCAACACATCGTAAAATGAGGGCACTGAAAATTCCTTCGCATCGTTGAGCGTCCAAGACCAAACATCTTTGGTATTAAATTGAATAGAGGCCGAATCCAGCATGTTACAACAATAAGACCACTCGGGCTCCAAGGCTTCTGCAGGAACCAACAAAAACTTCTTCACATTCCACCTCCAGTTATCCCCATCCCAGCCACCCATCTCCCTAATAGTGCAGCAAGATACTCTGCAGGCTTCAAACACATTAGGAAACAAATCTTTCAAAGCCATATTCCCGAGCCAAACTATCTGCCAAAAAGCTACGATAGAACCGTCTCCTACCGCACACTCGATGAATTTATCAAAACAAACAGCAGCATCAGTGCCATTAAGGGAAAAAATGTCCTTAATACAAAGGGAATCATATTTGGAACAACAAGCATCCTTGAAGAACTGAACTTTCAGGCTCAGATTACCGTACCTGTTTTCTAGAAACGACCTCCAATATTCTTTACCTACGTATTGGAATTTCCACAACCATTTAGCAAGGAGAGCACGATTGAATCGCCCTACATGTTTAATTCCCAATCCACCTTTATCCTTAGATTTGCAAACTGTATTCCAAGAAATCCAAGACACAAACTTTTTATTAGACGCTCCAGCCCAAAGAAAACGGCGTTGAATTGCTATAATTTCGTTTATAACTTTCTCCGGAGCCTTAAAGAAGCTCAAATGGTGAATCGGCAAATTTACGAGAACCAAATTAATAAGCGTCACCCTGCCCCCAATTGAAAGATTCCTTCCATTCCACGCTGACAACCTATTTCTCAGGCACGAGACAACTGGCTCCCAGAAATCACACCGACGATGATTTCCACCAACCGTTATACCAAGGAATTTGAAAGGGAAATTACCAGTTTTGCATTGAAGGAACTGCTCAGCCGCATTCTTAAAATCGTCATCAATCCCATTACCATATAAACAGCTTTTAGAGAAGTTTATCTTCAAACCTGAAGATAGCTCGAACGCCCTGAGGATCGCTTTGAACGCCCAAAGATTAGATAGAGAGCCATCACCTATAAGAACTGTATCATCGGCAAATTGCAGAACACTAGTAGAAGGACTACCATTAACTTTGAATTCTGTCAAGAGGTTGGAGACAATCGCATTTCTAACCAAGCTAGCTAAACCCTCCGCAACAATGACAAACAAGTAAGGGGATAGCGGATCACCCTGCTTCAGGCCCCTTCCCGCCTTGAAGTCCTTCGTTGGACTGCCATTAATAAGAATAGACAAGAAACAATTGAACACAGACCCTTGGATCCACTTCAACCAATTAACCCCAAATCGCATCTTTAACAGCATATCTTCTAGGTGCGACCAATCGACGCAATCATAGGCCTTAGCGAAATCAATTTTAAACAACAAACAATTCTTCTTATTCCTTTTTTAGTAATCAATAATTTCATTAGCCATCAACACTCCGTCATAAATTTGGCGACCTGGAATAAACGCTGATTGAGAAGGCGAAATCAATTTATGGATAACCTTGCCCAACCTTTTAGACGTCATCTTGGAGATCGTTTTCTGGACACAGCTAACCAAGCTTATAGGTCTGAACTCATCAAAGTTTTGGGGATTATTCACCTTGGGCACAAGCAAAATAAAAGAAGAAGAAAACACCTTGGGCAGGTAACCAGTATTGAAAAATTCCAATACACAATTAGTGAAATACCTTCCTCCAATATCCCAGCTAGCCTTGATGAACATGAAATTGAAACCATCCACCCCTGGGCATTTGTTTCCCTCGCAACTGAACACAGCACATTTAATGTCCTCTGCATTAAACTCCTCCTCAAGCATATTCCTATCAACCTCATCAAGAACAGCCAAGTTATCATAACCGCCCCGAAATCTGATAGAGTTCTGATACCTGAATCTGCCTTTAAAATAATTCAGAGCTTCCCTTTTAATCACAGCAGGATCTTCCACAAGCCTCCCTTCCAAATTGATTGCAGAGAAATTGTTGAACCGATTCCGCATCTTCAAAGAATCATGAAAGAACTTCGTATTTAAATCCCCATATGTGAACCATCTTCTACGGGATTTCTGGCTCAGTATACTTTCCTTAATTCTCAAGTGCTTCCATATATCTTCCTGGGCTTTGAGCCTCTCCTTGCACACAACTTCATCCTGGCTCCTTAAATCTACCTCCGCCAACAGTTCATTATAATTAAGCTTCTGAACATTAGCTTCAATCTGGAGATCAACCCAACCGAAGACTTCGGAATTCCAAACACGCAAATCCAATTTTAGGGACTTCAACTAATTAAGGAACACATCACAGCACGAACCAGAAAAAGAATAAGAATTCCAAGCTTTCTTGACAAACGGAAGAAAACCTTTATGGTCTAACCAACAATTGAAAGACCTAAAAGGCTTAGGTCCCCAGTTGACATTATTTGTCTTCAGCCAAACAGGTCGGTGATCCGACAAGTCTCTATCGCCCACCACTTGATTCTTCAGAGACAGGAGAGAGATAGCCAAGTCATCTGCCAGAATCCTATCTAGTCTACTTCTACTCTTTCCATTAGAATTAAACCAAGTAAATTTGCTACCGATTACCGGTAAATCCAACATATTAAGATCTTCAATAAAAGAATAAAAATCCCTCATTTCGCCAATGTTATTACCTGATATACCAATCCTTTCCTCCCCACTTTTAATTGCGTTAAAATCACCGCCAATGATCCAAGCGCCACCAGGAAAACGACTTTTCGCTTCAATCAACTCTCTCCATAATTTCCTTTTATCTGCAATACCGCAAGGAGAGTAAACGTTAACCACTGTTAACAAATGGTCCTTCAACAAGAATTGGATACCCAGAAAACCAGTCCCACGGAAACTAAAACAAGCAGACAACTTACTCCCCTTCCACATGGTAAGAATACCACCTGACCTGCCAGAAGAGTTATACGCAGACCACTCCACATCCTGAATCCTCCATAAGCTAGAAACAATAGAATTATCCATCTCAGGAATTTTAGATTCCTGAATAAGACAAATATCTGCATTCCCTTTAATAAGGATTTGAGAGATTCTCCTCCTCTTAATAGAGTTGCAGCACCCACGAACATTAAATGAAACTAGATTCATTGACCACCAATAGCCACATCCTTCTTACCAGACCTTGCTTCTTTATCTTCCTTGTCCAATCTCCTCAAAAGGCCATCAAAATCAACATCATCTACATCACCTGAAACCCCCAACTTTTTTATCGACTTTCTCACCTTGGACGGGACATCCTCAAGCATCCTACGGCATCTAGAATTTCCTCTTTCCAAGTCTGTGTCAGTGATCGATACGCAGCACAAAAGCGACTCAGACTCTAGAGAAGAGTTCCTTACAGTACGTCTTTTAGACTTCACCAAGTCAAAGCTTCTGGTAGGTGGATCCTCATCATGGACCTTCATTGCAGACTTTATAATATGGATTTTCTGAAGACTTTGGTTCGTAAGACAAGGATTTGGCATGCATTGGAGGTATGAACTTTGTTTTCTACCTTATATCCTTATTGTATTGAAACTCTTTGCATTCAGTGTACAAATATATATTAATTAACTCATTTTTTAATTTATATGCCCATAAAACTAATGTTCTATGTTTCACAATATTTTAATCTATATTCAGATGTGGGTGATGACTCGGAAAACACTTCCCATGTTTCACAATTTAACTCGCATGGAACTTAGTTTTGATTATAGCATATGGAAGACGAAGTGTCTGTTGTTGATAGGAATACTCGCAAATTTTCCCAATCTTCAACATTTTAACATTCTTGTATTGTTTTGGAATTGTCCGGGTGCAATGGATATTTGTTCTGATTGTTTGAAGGTTCCACCCAATCCCGCCATTGTTCCAGAATGTCTTTCGTCAAAACTTAAAACATTTAGCATTAAAGGTTACACAAGAAGAGAATGTGAGTTCAAATTTGTAAAATATATTATGCAACATTCAAAAGTTTTAGAGACTTTGACAATCAAGAGTACCTGCTCTGAGAAGAACCAAATGTTTATGAAGTTAGCATCATGCACAAGGAGCTCTACAACATGTAAACTTTTATTTGATTGATGGTGACAATTATGTCGTGTTTATACTTTGAAAAATGTGTAGTGGTTTTTCATGAAAGAAATTTTTGGGAGCAATATCATATACCTTTTCTTAGTGTAAGGAGACTAATCCATGTAATCAAAGTTCTATTTTTTTCTTTTTTTTGTATGGTCTAGCCTGGTAGTTGATTCTATGAATATTGTTAAAATCTACAACAATTATATGTTTTGATTGTTTGTTAATTGCTTGAAACTTGAAAGTGTTTGATTTTTGTGTTGGTTAGAGGTGTGTTTTGGTGTATGGACATTTAATGTGCCTATTAAATTTTACTTTTTAGTAAGCCATGAACTATTTCTTGATGCTTATGTAAGATGAAGTATAGCATAAGAGGCGCGACAAGCGCATGTGGGTACACTTCTAAGAGTATGTGGAATCTCTTTCTTTTCCAGCTTTTCTTTTCTTTTTTAACTTTGCTCTTAGAGGACATTGGTAGCTTGTGTAACAAGTTAGTTATTCATTTAAGGGTTAATTGCATGTTACTCCCCCTGTAATGTTAGCGAATTTTGCTTTTTCCCCCTCCCTGACTTTTGGCAACGGTTTTTTCAAGCAAACCGTTGCCAAAACCTGCATTTGGCAACGGTGGGAGGGTACGCTGATATGGCGGGGGGTAAAATGCAATTAACCCTTCATTTAACTAGCTTGTTACTTGCATGGTATGAATTATGTGTGGTGAGATAAACATTACTTGAAAGTACCTCTATACGCACTCTCTGAGTTTTAATGCTTTCCCTTACAATTGTAAGGAGTGAGGATACAATGATTGCAACAAAACACACACACACACTATTCCTTAACTATATTCTTATGTTAGCTCATGCAGATTAAACTAATTTTGCAACAACAGAAGGTGAATTACATTACAGCTTATGATCAAGAAAGGAGTCATAGAACTGATGCCATTAATGTGGTGCTAAGAAATAGGAGATGTTTTATTTGGCGAATTTGTTTTGAGTAAGAAATCCTGAATTGATGTTTCCATAAAAGGCTGGCAGTACAGTCTCTTGTGTTGTTAAGTTTGCCGCTGAGTTTCTTGTCATGTCATAAGGTGTTTATAAGTTATAATTTGTATTGTAGGAATATGCTAGTTAGACATGAAGCCTAAAATGGGTGTAAATTGCTAAATTTTGTGATCATAAGACAACATAAATGTCATACAAAGAATCTCAAGTTGTTGTTGTAGTTGTAGCTTCTGTTGTATCTTAGCAGGTATATAATGGTAGTAACCAATAGATATCATTAACTATGCAACATCAAAATTCAAAGCTAAAATAGATTGTTGTTGGTTCTCAATAGAAGTAGTGCGGTGTTGGTGACATTGAGCACGTTTGAAGGCTGATTTAAGGAATTGAAAAGTGCCGGAGATGGATATTGAGGCTAAAAAAAGGACTTGATGTGGATGATGACAATCTTTTGAGGGAAATATTGAAAGAAAGATCAAGGGCTTTGTATTGAATAATCTGGAAGTTGCATAGTAGCAACATAAAGAGGAGTCACTTCTGAATGACCTCTTCTTGTAGCTAGATTAACACTTTGTTTAACAAGTGTTGCATCCGCTTGGGAATGTGCGATATTTACAATTAGATGACATATTTTATTCTCTTTTTAATACCGGATTATGTCATCTGACCGATCCCTTTGGTATTTGGCTGGGCCAATGATTTTATGTACAGGGGGAATGAGTAGGCTTGGCATCTTAATTTCTTTTTACAACATGTTGTAGGCTATGGTTGCAAGTTGTTCTAGAGTTATGGTGAATGATTGATACAATTCCCTCCTATCCTTGTTTTTGGGGTGCTTGTTGATCTTACTTTTGCTTGTGTTGATTTATTTGCAACCGTGTGTGTTCGAATTGAAGGAGATATTGGAAATGAGTAATCTTCTCTCTCTGAATATTGCAATTAAACTATGTTTCAATTCCTTACTTTACAAGAGATCAATGTTTTTAAAAAATATTAATGACTTCCGCAATATCAAGGACTGCGATGCGCCTGCAACCTCGGTTGAAAACCGTCTTGCAAGGAGTGATATGTAAGTAAGAAATAGTTGATAAACATTAGGATATTATAGAAAAAATAATATAAGAAGATTTTTTATTTACTAGTTGGTTCTATCAATTTTCATGTTTGGATGAGTGATTTATTTATATGATTTTAAGATTCAGTAATTTGAACATTTTTTAATATTTTTAGTCATTTTCTTAGCTATGCTTCAGGATAAGTAACATTGTGTGATTTGCAGAATGTATTGGAAAATGAGACAAAGAAGCCCATCGGTGTGAGAGAATCATAACTGTTAAATGTAATTTATAGTGTCGAAGTCGAAGCATTCATAGCTTAGTGTCGTGTCGAATTGGTTAGGTTGTTTCGACAGAATCGTGTTAGATTTAATTTGATTGGATTCAGATTTGTTTAGATTAGATTTGATATTTTGGGCTTTTAATTTTGGGCCTTTGCAAATCTATATCTATAAATAGGAAGTATCCTTGCATTGTAATCATAACGTTGTATTGTATTCACAGTTGCTGATTTAGCAGTGAAAGTGCAATATATTCAGAAATCCCACAGTTCGTGGGTAGAACACTTCTCCAAATATTTCTCTTTTCTCTCTTTTCTTTTCCTTCTTGCTGTTAGTTTGTTCTTCTTCTTTCTTTGTTCTTCATTGCTATTGTGTAGTGGGTTTGTGTACAATCTTGAGGTCAAGGTTGAAGTGCAATTCATCATAGGTTGTGGTTGAATTCCAACATCTGGTATCTAGAGCTCCGGTTGCGATTCAAGGAGGAAAATCGTGATGGCTATGAATCATTCAAATGGGCACTTTCCGGCGACCCTACCAATTCTCAAGAAAAATAATTATGAGAATTGGTGCAAGCAGATCAAGGTGGTTTTCTGTTATCAAGATCTTTGGGATCTTGTGAAGGAAGGAGTAACACCGCTTGGGGAGAACGCGTCGGATCAAGAAAAGGCTGCACACAAAGAATTGAAGAAGAAAGATTATAAAGCGTTGTTTATAATCCATCAATGTGTTGATCCAGATAACTTTGAAAAGGTTAGCGATACAGAATCAGCAAAGGAAGCATGGGAGATTCTTGAAAAGTCATTTGGAGGCGCAGAGAAGGTGAAAGAGGTGAGGTTACAAACTTACAAGAGAACCTATGAGTTGCTTCAGATGGAAGACAACGAACGTATTAAAGATTTCTTCACAAGAGTTACAAAGCTGGTGAATCAAATCAAAGTATGTGGAGAGGTGTTGACATCAAGATCAGTTGTTGCAAAGATCATGAGGTCATTGGCTCCAAAATTCGACCACGTGGTAATAGCCATAGAAGAGTCGAAAGACTTGTCAGTATTGACGAAGCACTACCCCAAAAATAGCCTTAGGCAGCACTAAAAAGACAACGCTTTTATCACAAAGCGCTGCTATAAGGAATAAAAAAAATTCACTAAAAAAAAGTGCTGGTAAAGGATACCTTTAGAAAGCGCTTTCTAAAAGCGCTGCTAAAGGCCGTAAATAGTCCCCACCTTAGAAAGCGCTATTTAAAAAGCGCTGCTAAAGGTATAACCTTAGAAAGCGCTTTTAAAAAGCGCTGCTAAATGATAGCCTTAGAAAGCGCTTTTAAAAAGCGCTGCTATAGGTCAATTAATAGATAATCTTAGAAAGCGCTTTTAATAAGCGCTGCTATGGAAAATTAAAAGAAAGCACTTTATTAGGAAAAAACGCTGTCTTAGGTCAATTATTATTAAAAAATAAAATAATACTAAATTTTCAGAACCCTGTTCATTTTCACTCAAGACTTCTACCTCCTTTCTCTCTCGCGATTTCTCCGACCACCATCGTTCTCCCACCAGCCTTCTGTTCTCCGACCACCGTTGTTCTATTAGTTCTCCCACCGCCATTGTTTTGTTCGTTCTCCCACCGCCGTTATTATGTTCGTGACTGCTCCCTCATCTCTCTCTCTCTCTCGCATGAAGTAAGCAGAGGTACATTGTTGTTGATACAATGTTGTTGTCTTTTACGTTGTTGTTGATACATTTTGTGTCAAGGTATTGTCAATGGCAATTTTAGTGTAAATATAGTGTGTACATGCGTTTGGTTTACCATTTTCTATGACTGTCTTTTTCTGGTTTGCCATTTGTTATCTATTTCGATTCAAGAATGAAGAAGATGAAAGTTTATATTTAGATTATATTCGATTCAAGAATGAAGAAGATAAAAGTTTATATGACTGCCATTTTCCATTTGCCATTTGTTATCCATTTGTTATCTATGACTATCTTTTGACTAATTTTGGTGTCACTAAACAAATATGCAAAAATCACACAAGTTACAACATCTTACAAAACAACAAAATTCCAAACAAGATGAAATTAAACTTGAAAACTAAAGATGGAAACATATAAAATTAACTTTGAAAGCAATAAATTTCATGTTTTTGGCGCGCTTTCCTTCATGATTTCAGCATCCTACTCCTCATCCATCTCCCCACTTCCATCATCTCCCACTTCCTCTTTTTCTCCTTCCTCCTCTTCTTCGTCTTCATTTTCACCCCCCTCATTTTTTGCAGTCTCAGTTGCTGCATCAACTGTACCTTCACCAGCAGCCCCTCCTAAATAGAATGGCATATCCCCAGGCCAAGATACATGAGTCTGATCAGCCTCGGGGGTAAGGATCTGCTGCTCAGCGTCCTCGGGCCTGCCCATTTGCAATTGCATCCGATACATGGAGTTCTGAATACTATTCATGGCACGGTTGGTGGCCTCATTTTGGTCCCATGTATAGGAGAATGAAGCACGAAACCGTGGATCCCACTCATCGAAATTCAAGTTGTCAGAACTAGGTTGGTCGGGAGCTTCCCTTGTGTTTGGTTCCTCCTTGCAAAAACGAGTAATATATGCATCATTCACAGTCCCCTTGAGAGTTTGGTGCATTTGGTTAGGGATTACCATGCGGCAAGCCCGTAGTAATCCCATGATTAGCTCCGGAAAAACCAATGGACATGATGCTTTGGTTCCCAATCCTGGTTCTTTCCCACTTTCCGCCACAATTTTCATTTCATTTGAAATGATGCGTGCCACACACACACTTTTACCTTTCAAGATGAAATAGAGTAACTGAGCGGTATCCATGGTGAATGTTGTGGTGTGACTCCCAGGACGAATGTTGTGTAGAATAAGCATTAATATCACCTGAGCATGTTGCCTGAGGTCCTTACGGAGAAAGTGTGTTGCCACCCCTGCTGCATTCTTCTGCAGTCTCTTTCCTTGACATAAAAGGTACTTGGTGAGTTGTTTGACATCTGGTGCTGCATTCAAATTAAACTCATAATCACAAGCGTGGCCTTCAGAAAGAACCAGAGGATTTCCAAGATATTCGTTGATGGCTTTGCGGCTGAAATTAATAGTGCGACCTTGGACCATGGTTTTGTAAGTAAAGGTTCCGTCACTTGAAGGAAGAGCGTTGGCGTAGAACTCTCTGACCATATCATAATTGAGATGCTTGGGAGGGGTGACCAACTTTTCCCATTTCTGAATTGTTATCACTTCCATGATCTCGTGGTAATCACCTTCCTTATCTATTTCAAACCTACGCTCAGGCTAGATACCTCTTGACTCAAGTTCTCTGAACCGTTCTGCTTGTTCAGGGCCGACAAAACGCGATTGATCAAAGGGTCTGCTTCTTGAAGTTTCTCCTCCCACCTTTTGCTTCTTTTGTTGGACTTGCTTTTTTTGTTCCATGTCTACAAAATAGAAAAATTTTTACAGCACAAGGATAACTTTGGTTAGCATAATATATTTATGAATTTGTTTGGCTGGGATTTACTGTGAACAAGGATTCGGTGGCTGCAATTTGATTTGCTTTTCTAAGTTCTTAGCCAAATCTTGACAGCTTGTACTACCAAACTACCCAACAATGATAATCACAGTAAGTTTCTCATATACCACAACAAGAGTTTAAAATATCCTTCAAGCTCAACAGTAAAACTAAAAACCCTAATTTTTTAAAAGAGTGAACAAAAATTTCAAAACTCAAAGCCTAAGGATTTAGCAAGAATGATTCAGGCCAAGGAGATTCATGGTGTTTTCTTTTTTCATTTTTTTCCAAAGGTTTTGTTCAAGTTTTGAAGACTTAACAAGTAAAGAGATGCAGCCCTTTAAAATCTAGATTTACAGAAAAAAAAAATTAGTGAAAATGAACATACCTTGAAGCTCTTGAGAGAAGTGAGAAATGCAAACTTATTTTTCTTGAGATTTGATAATTGTGTGAATTGATTTGTGTGTTAAAAGTGATGAGATAAAGTGAGAAAAGTAAAGAAATAGAGAAATACAGGCGCAACAGATGAGCAGACACGATCTTCTAGGGTATGCAGAGAGTGGGTGTGTGCAGTAACTGTCATAAATGCAGGTTTGACCAACCTAACTTCGTGTTGCGAAATAGTCATCGCGTTGCGAACTTTCGCTCTATCTCGCTTCCTTCGCTTCAAGGATGGTTTGGTTCTGTCTTGCATCGCTGCCTATCGATGTCCCTAGTTGTCCATCGCTTCCTATCGCTGTCCGTCGCATAGCGAACCTTCGCATAGCGAAGAATTTGGTCGCGATGTGAAAGTTGCATTTGTTTCAACTGGTTTTTCTTGAGCCTAAAACCTGCAAAACCATTCAAGTCCCCAAGTACCAACCTTTTTGGTCTTTTGTTAGTCAATTCTCATAAAAAATGCAAAGGAACAATGCGATTCGTATAAGTTTTGACTAATGATATTTGTACTTTTGGATTGTTATCAGCTTGCAATGATTGAGAACTAACTTATTGAATTTGCTATATATAGGGGTTCCTTGTGATCAAAGTGTGATAGTCGGATCGTTTCCCTACAGGTAAATAATTTTTATTTTGTTTTTGTTTAGCTTAATTAGTATAACAATGGATAAGAAATGGATGCCTTCAAGTCGATTGTCGAAAGAGTACGATAATGGAGTATCGGAATTCGTTAAGTTTGCTGTTGTGCATGCCGATGACCCCAAACGAATGATATGTCCTTGTTTGGGTTACTGTTTTGGGAGTCGGGCTGACGCGGTTCAATTGGCATCACATTTAAATAGGCGTGGAATTGATAGAAGTTATACACGTTGGAATTTGCATGGTGTGAAAATTCACGGGAATGTTGAACCGGGGGATACTACGACCTATTCTTCAATTGACAATGGCACAGATACATACGATTATGATCGAGTCGAAGAGATTGCAGAAGCTCTTGAAGAAGATCTTAAGGATTGTCCCAAAATGTTTGAAAGGTTGGTTAGCGATGCAGAGAAACCATTATATAATGGTTGCACTAAATTCACAAGATTGTCTGCGGTATTAAAGTTGTACAACTTAAAGGCGGGCAATGGATGGTCGGATAAAAGTTTCACAGAATTATTGGCCCTTATGAAAGATATGCTTCCAGAGGATAATGTTCGTCCCAATCGAACATATGAGGCCAAAAAGATGTTGTGCTCTACTGGCATGAGCTATGATAAGATACATGCATGTCCAAACGATTGCGTTTTGTTTCGAAATGAGTATGCATCGTTAAATGAGTGTCCTAAATGCGGTGTCTCTCGATATAAGAAAAAGTTGTCTCCAGCAAAAGTCTTATGGTATTTTCCTATAATTCTGACATTTAGACGCATGTTTCATAGTGAGACCGATTCAAGACACTTGACTTGGCATGCAGATGAAAGAATTATTGATGGAAAGTTTCGAAATCCGGAAGATTCACCATTGTAACACCCCCCTTTCTATACCCCCAAATAATCACATAATCATTTAGACACATTAAAAATTCCGTCAGAGTATAATTATAAACATAGTATAAAAGAGGTATGTCACATTATACATGAAATTAAAACATTCAACACCTGCTCAACAATTGATATGCAACAGTGGGGTAACTATGCAACAAAGGAACTTAGTCCTTACACCCACATCTCAATATTTAGAAGAAAAGCGGAAAATCTAAACATTGAATAACATCAAACATATATACATATATATATATCATCAAGTATTATCCCCTAACATAATTCATGTTTACATAAACATTCAACAACAAGATACATGTACAAATGTATCACAAAAGAATCATAATCCTCCTAGCTACCCGGTGCTACATATCAGAGCCGACCGACCAAAAGAATGAAGACACGCTTCACAAAAAGACCACCAGCATACCTACTCTGCAATGCCTCGTAGAGCATCATAAAATAGCAGAAGGGTGAGAAATATTATCATAATAACAATGCATATAATTATATATCTTAGCATGAAAATACACATATTCTACATTCTCACCACAATTCATCACAACTCACTCATATACATCACAATGTATATATATACAGAACCAAGCATATTCATCATGCATACTTTCACAATCCTTATCATTCCATATAAACATACATATTCATGTTTATTCATCAATGCACTATTATAAAGATGATAAATGCAAATCATAGAGACCGACTCACGACTCTATGCAAATGCAATGCGGTACCGACTCAATCATCTCAAGTTCACTCAGGAACTTATTGGAACCATCGCTCGTTACCAATGTAATTCCCCGTCGGGCCTACGATGTTCACCCATTGCTCACACCTCACATAGGCACACAATGTTTATGGATTGCTCGCACCTCACATAGGCACACAATCCGATTGCTCACACCCCACATGGGCACACAATCGTTTGTAATCATCGCTCACACCTCATATAGGCACACGACGTTACAACAGATTCTCATTAGAATCACACAACACAAGAATGTACATCATTATGCTTCACATACAAAATGACTCAATACATTCTTGAAATGCATACATATTCACAATATATTCATGCATTCATCTCATACTATCACATACAATATATATACATTCACATCAATGCATTATTGTATGATTCACATCCAAAACACACATTCAAAACGGTAAAAGTCGCTAAATAACACTATTCCCGACTTTCTGACATAATTAAATCGGCTAACAATTTCCAAAACATCATCATAATATAGTACATTTCATAAGCTCTCTAACGCATCAAACCACACCTCAAACCGAAACACAGATCAAAAGTTACAGAGAAAACAAATTGGGAAAAACTGCTACATTTGCAGTGCGAAGCTCCCAGCGAGTCCTTCGCTACTCCATTCGCAGTGCGAGTGTACCAACGAACCAAGTCAGAAGCAAAATAGCCTATAAAATTCTCATCGTTCGCAGTGCGAACATCCCAGCGAATGCTCGCTACTCCATTCGCAATGCGAAGCACCCAGCGAATCAAGTCAGAGACTAGCGAGTCCTTCGCTACTCCATTCGCAGTGTGAACACTCAGCGAACGCTCGCTACCCACTCGCTAGCCATTCGCAGTGCGAACCTGCGTTTTCAAATAAACCCAGCAGCGCACCAGTTCATCCAAAAGTCATGTTTTCACCACCCAAAACATTTCCAAACTGTCATATAACCATCAAAACATAATTCAATCATGATGACAAGTATTCTATGGCGTTTACACCGATTTTCAACCGTAAAACCATCGATTCCTCACAAAAATCTCAATTTCAACCTAGAACTCAAGCTATGGAAAACAAGAAAACATCCAAGCAAACACATACATAATGATATACATTGATGAGATAATAAGATTTCACACCCTTACCCGATTAAATCGATTCCTAGAAGTTGTTTTGAAGATTTCCAAGCTTTTCCTCTTTTTCTTCTCTTTTCTCCTCTTCCTCTTTCTTTCTCTCCTTTTTCTCTCTATTTCTCTTTTCTTTCTCTTTCTCTCCTATTTCTTCTTCTTATCTCTTTTTCTTATTTTCTACTCAAATTCAATTAATTCATTTTCTCACCTAATTCTATTTCCACTAAATTTCTAAATTATTATTAATTGAGAAATGTCCAAAATACCCTCGATTCTAATTTCCCCGAAAACTCTCAAAAACGGTAAAACATCATAACATGTCAACATAGCATATTAACACACCAATTTCACAAATAAAATAATTTATCACTCAATTTATATAAAAGACTCAGCAAAATGGGAATAATTGGAATCGGGGCATTACAACTCTCCCCCACTTTAGAAGTTTTCGTCCTCGAAAATATTACCTGATTCAAACAACTCCGGATACGACTCTCGCATCCTACTCTCTAGTTCCCAAGTCATATTGCCTTCCGCAGCGCCTCCCCACGCTACTTTCACAAGCGCAATATCCTTGCCTCTTAGCTTCTTAACTTCACGGTCCAAAGTCCTAATCGGTAAAGCTTCAACCGTAAGGTTATCTCTGACTTCAACCTCGTCCATAGGAATAACATGTGACGGATCCGGAACATACTTCCGAAGTTGCGAAACATGGAATACATCATGCAAATTCGAAAGATTCGGAGGCAACGCCACACGGTAAGCCACAACACCAACTCGTGCAGTAATCTGATACGGACCAATAAAACGAGAAGTCAACTTCTTCGACTTCAAAGCATGACCCACACCCGTAACCGGCGTAACTCTCAAAAACACATGGTCGCCTTCTTGAAATTCAAGATCTTTCCTTCTCTTGTCATGATAGCTCTTTTGTCTACTTTGAGAAGCTTTCATCTTCTCACGAATAAACTTCACTTTCTCTGTCGTTTGTTGTACCATCTCCGTTCCAACCAACGTCCTCTCACCGGTTTCATGCCAACACAAAGGCGTTCAACATCTCCGACCATACAAAGCCTCAAATGGTGCCATACTTATACTTGAATGAAAACTATTATTGTAGGTGAACTCAATCAACGCCAAGTAACTATCCCAAGCACCACCTTGCTCGAGCACACAAGCACGCAATAAATCCTCCAACGATTGAATTGTCCTATCGGTTTGACCATCCGTTTGCGGATGATAAGCCGAACTCAATCTTAGCTTAGAACCCAAAGCCTTTTGTAAACTCTCCCAAAACCTCGATGTAAATCTAGGATCTCTATCCGATTCAATACTCTTAGGAACTCCATGTAACTTCACAACCCCAAGAACATAAATCTCGGCTAACTTCTCCAAAGGATAACTAATATCAATTGGAATGAAGTGAGCAGATTTAGTAAGCCTATCAACGATTACCCAAATAGCATTATGACCTCTTTGCGTATTCGGCAATCCCGTAACAAATTCCATCGATATACTATCCCATTTCCACTCCGGAATGTCCAACCGGTTGCATCAATCCACTAGGCTTTTGATGTTCCACCTTAGACTTTTGACAAGTTAAGCAAGCATACACAAATTGAGCCACATCCCTCTTTAATCCGGACCACCAAAAGATTTTCTTCAAAATCTTGATACATTTTATTCGCTCCCGGATGAATACTTAAGTTACTTCGGTGTCCTTCTTCCAATATCATCTTTTTCAACTCCGCATCATCGGGAATACAAATACGACCACGGAATCTCAAAACTCCGAAATTATCAACCTTGAAATCCTCATTCTCATTCATCATCAAATCAACGAACTTCAAATCCAACTTTTTCTTTTCACGTACAGTTGCAAGAAAATCATTCGTAACATGTAGCACACCAAGTCTCACACTTCTCGGCGTCATTTCACAAACCAAACTCAAGTCTCTAAAATTCTCCAAAAGTTCCTATTCTCTCATCATCAATGCGGACATATGTAACGACTTCCGACTCAAAGCATCGGCCACCCACGTTTGCCTTACCCGGATGGTAATTCAAACCAAAATCATAATCCTTCAAAAGCTCTAACCACCTCCTTTGTCTCATGTTCAATTCTTTTTTATCAAATAAATATTTCAAGCTCTTGTGATCACTAAAAACTTCAAATCTTGCACCATAAAGATAATGCCTCCAAATTTTCAAAACAAACACCACGGCCGCTAACTCCAAGTCATGTGTAGGATAATTCTTTTCATGCACTCTCAATTGTCTTGAAGCATAAGCCACAACTTTTCCATCTTGCATCAAAACACCACCTAAACCAGTCAATGAAGCATCACAATACACAACAAATGGTTCCGTCGGATTTGGAAAAATCAAGATCGGAGTCATTGTTAACCTTCTTTTTAGCTCAATGAAACTCTTTTCACAATGAATATCCCAAATGAAACCCTTTCCTTTACAAGTCAATTGCATTAACGAAAGTGCCAACTTCGAAAATCCCTCAATAAACCTCCGATAATAACCCGCCAAGCCCAAAAAACTTCGAATCTCCGTAACCGATCTAGGAGCCTCCCATTGCATCACCGCTTCAATCTTGGATGGATCAACACTAATACCACTACCGGAAATAACATGTCCAAGAAAACTTACTTCCGACAACCAAAATTTCACATTTCGACAACTTAGCATACAATTGTTTCTCTTTCAAAATTTGTAACACAATCCTCAAATGCTCTTCATGCTCCTCTTGAGACTTAGAGTAAATCAAAATATCGTCGATGAACACAACCACAAAACGATCTAACTGTTCATGAAAAAATACGATTCATGTATTCCATAAACACACCCGGCGCATTAGAAACCCCGAATGGCATCACGGAATATTCGTAATGGCCATACCGTGTCCTAAAGGCCATCTTTTGAATATCCTCTTCTTTCACACGAATCTGGTGATATCCCGATCTCAAATCAATCTTGCTAAAAACACGCTCACCAACCAATTGGTCCATCAAATCATCGATCCTTGGAAGCGGATACTTGTTCTTAATTGTCACCTTGTTCAATTGTCGATAATCAATGCATTACCGCATACTCCCATCCTTCTTCTTTACCAACAATACCAGAGCACCCCAAGGAGAAACACTTGGTCTTACAAATCTCTTGTCTAACAAGTCATTCAATTGCTTCTTCAATTCTACCAACTCCGATGCCGACATACGATACGGTGCCATCGAAATCGGTCTAGTACCCGGAACTAGATCAATAGAAAACTCAACTTCTCTTTCCGGCGGTACATCCGTAATATCCTCCGGAAACACTTCTGGAAAATCACACACCACTGGGAACACATCGAGCTCTACTTTACTTTCCACCGACAATGATGCAAATAAATCGAACAATTGAGCTTCGTCTGCTAAAACTTTCTTCAACTCTTTAGTGGATAGGAAACCCTCATCTTCATCATCTTCCAAAGAAGGAAACCTCACTAACTTGTGATAGCAATCTATATAAACTCGATTTAATTGCAACCAGTTCATACCCAAGATTACGTCCAATCCCTTCAACGGCAAACACACTAAATCCATAATGAAGTCTTTACCATACATGGTCAAAGGACAACTTACACACACCAAAGACATAGTTACCGACCTTGAAGCAGGAGTCTCAATAACCATCTCACCACCCCAAGAAGTCATAAACAAATTTAAACGCTTAGCGCACTCATGAGAAATGAATGAATGAGTCGCTCCCGTATCAATAATAGCAACTAAAGGCATACTATTAATAAAGCATGTACCTTTAATCAAACGGTCTGCACTGGTAGTGTCCGTCCCCGCTAATGCAAACACCTTTCCGCCCGCTTGAGCTTGTTTAGGCTTAGTACACTTAGTACTAATGTGACCCACTTCTCCACAATTATAGCACTTCACTACATTCCTTCTACAATCGGTAGTAGCATGCCCAAGGCCTCCACAGTTAGAACATTTCACCACGGTCTTCCCACACTCAAACAATTTATGACCCATTTCACCATACTTGTAACACTTAACAGAATCGGAACCTCCTCCTCCAGATCTCTTATCAAAGTTTCCCCTATGCTTGCCCTTATCAACGGGTGTCACATAAGGTCCACTTCAAGCTTGTTGCTTTCCCTTCCTCTCATTCAAACTTTTGTAATGTGTAGAACGAGCCTTGCTATCTTCCTCGAAGAGTCTACAACATTCCGTCAAATCCGGTAAACCTTCTTATCCTTTGATATCCCACAGCTTGCTTAATCTCAGGACGCAAACCATTCTCATATTTAATACACTTTGAGAACTCAACAGTAATTGCAGCATAGTGAGGATGGAATTGAACCAACTCCACAAACTTAGCAGTGTAGTCCACCAAGGACATACTACCTTGTTTCAGTTCAAGGAACTCCATCTCCTTCTTCCTTTTCACACATTTAGGGTAATACTTCCTCAAGAACTCGGTATGAAATAAATCCCAAGTTATCTCTTCATCATCCACCTCAAGAATTTGACGCATACCGACCCACCAATCGTCGGCTTCTTCCTTCAGCATGTGAGACCCAAGCCTCACCTTATTCTCCTCCGCACAGTCCATGACTCCAAAGATCCTTTCAATCTCTTTCAACCAAATTTGAGCACCATCGGGATCAAATCTTCCTTTGAAAACCGGTGGTTGATTCTTCCTGAACTCGTCATTAGCATTCACGTTCGGCGCACCTTGCACCGCCCTAGCCATTGCTTCCAAAGCAGCAACCATCGCATTATCGTTTCTACCGGCCATATTCTGATCATTCCCAAAAATAACAACAAGGCTAAACAACAGTTCAACCATCACCACAACAAGACAGACACAACTGACTCAACACTGGCTCTGATACCACTTAATGTAACACCCCCCTTTCTATACCCCCAAATAATCACATAATCATTTAGGCACATATTAAAAATTCCGTCAGAGTATAATTATAAACATAGTATAAAAGAGGTATGTCACATTATACATGAAATTAAAACATTCAACACCTGCTCAACAATTGATATGCAACAGTGGGGTAACTTTGCAACAGAGGAACTTATTCCTTACACCCACATCTCAATATTTAGAATAAAAGCGAAAAATCTAAACATTGAATAACATCAAACATATATATACATATATATATATATATATATATATATATATATATATCATCAAGTATTATCCCCCAACATAATTTGTGTTACATAAACATTCAACAACAAGATACATGTACAAATGTATCACAAAAAAATCATAATCCTCCTAGATACCTGGTGCTACATATCAGAGGCCAACCGACCAAAAGAATGAAAACACGCTTCACAAAAAGACCACCAGCATACCTACTCTGCAATGCCTCATAGAGCATCATAAAACAGCAGAAGGGTTAGAAATTTTATCATAATAACAATGCATATAATTATATATCTTAGCATAAAAATACACATATTCTACATTCTCACCACAATTCATCACAACTCACTCATATACATCACAATGTATATATATACATAACCAAGCATATTCATCATGCATACTTTCACAATCCTTATCATTCCACATAAAACATACATATTCATGTTTATTCATCAATGCACCATTATAAAGATGATAAATACAAATCATAGAGACCGACTCACGACTCTATGCAAATGCAATGGCGGGTACCGACTCAATCATCTCAAGTTCACTCAGGAACTTATTGGAACCATCACTCGTTACCAATGGTAACTCCCCGTCGGGCCTACGATGTTCACCCATTGCTCACACCTCACATAGGCAAACAATGTTTATGGATTGCTCACACCTCACATAGGCACATAATCTGATTTCTCACACCCCACATGGGCACACAATCGTTTGTAATCATCGCTCACACCTGACATAGGCACACGACGTTACAACGGATTCTCATTAGAATCACACAACACAAGAATGTACATCATTATGCTTCACATACAAAATGACTCAAGACATTCTTGAAATGCATACATATTCACAATATATTCATGCATTCATCTCATACTATCACATACAATCTATATACATTCACATCAATGCACTATTGTATGATTTACATCCAAAACACACATTCAAACGGTAAAAGTCGCTAAATATACACTATTCCCGACTTTCTGACATAATTAAATCGGCTAACATTTTCCAAAACATCATCATAATATAGTACATTTCATAAGCTCTCTAACGCATCAAACCACACCTCAAACCAAAACACAGATCAAAAGTTACAGAGAAAACAAATTGGGAAAAACTGCTACATTCGCAGTGCGAAGCTCCCAGCGAGTTCTTCGCTACTCCTTTCGCAGTGCGAGTGTACCAACGAACTAATTCAGAAGCAAAATAGCCTATAAAATTCTCATCGTTCGCAGTGCGAACATCCCAGCGAATGCTCGCTACTCCATTCGCAATGCGAAGCACCCAGCGAATCAAGGCAGAGACTAGCGAGTCCTTCGCTACTCCATTCGTAGTGCGAACACTCAGCGAACGCTCGCTACCCACTCGCTAGCCATTCGCAGTGCGAACCTGCTTTTTCAAAAAAACCCAGCAGCGCACCAGTTCATCCAAAAGTCATGTTTTCACCACCCAAAACATTTCCAAACTGTCATATAACCATCAAAACATAATTCAATCATGATGACAAGTATTCTATGGCGTTTACACCGATTTTCAACCGTAAAACCATCGATTCCTCACAAAAATCTCAATTTCAACCTAGAACTCAAGCTATGGAAAACAATAAAACATCCAAGCAAACACATACATAATGATATACATTGATGAGATAATAAGATTTCACACCCTTACCCGATTAAATCGATTCCTAGAAGTTGTTTTGAAGATTTCCAAGCTTTTCCTCTTTTTCTTCTCTTTTCTCCTCTTCCTCTTTCTTTCTCTCCTTTTTCTCTCTATTTCTATTTTCTTTCTCTTTCTCTCCTATTTCTTCTTCTTATCTCTTTTTCTTATTTTCTACTCAAATTCAATTAATTCATTTTCTCACCTAATTCTATTTCCACTAAATTTCTAAATTATTATTAATTGAGAAATGTCCAAAATACCCTCCATTCTAATTTCCCCGAAAACTCTCAAAAACAGTAAAATATCATAACATGTCAACATAGCATATTAACACACCAATTTCACAAATAAAATAAATTATCACTCAATTTATATAAAAGACTCAACAAAATGGGAATAATTGGAATCGGGGCGTTACAACCACAGTGGATGAAAATTGATGCTGATTATCCTAAATTTGGAAAAAAAGCAAGAAACCTTCGCTTGGCATTATCTACTGATGGAGTGAACCCACACGGTCTTCAAAGTATCTCACATAGCACTTGGCCTGTGATGATTATGATTTATAATCTACCTCCATGGCTATGTATGAAGCATAAGTACATGATGTTATCTATGTTAATTTCTGGGCCTAGACAACCAGGGAATGACATAGACGTATACTTGGCACCTTTAATCGAAGATTTAAAGTTTTTGTGGGAGAACGGTTTGGAGGTTTATGATGGGTATAGGAAAGAAAGTTTCAACTTGAGGGCGATGTTGTTTGGCACAATTAATGATTTCCAGCCTACAGAAATCTATCAGGGTACAACATAAAAGGTCAATCTGTGTGTCCTATTTGTGAAGATAAAACAGATTCGACGGGATTAGAGTTTGGTCAGAAGAATGTATTTCTCGGTCATCGTAGATTCTTAAATTCTAATCATCACTACCGTGGGTGGAGAAAAGCATTCAATGGAGAGCCAGAACAAGGTAGAGCTCCACCTATATTGACAGGTGATCAAATTTTTGAAAAGGTGAAAGATGTGAGTACTCAGTTTGGCAAGCCTTTTGCACATACACTTGTCAAGAGAGGGTGGAAGAAGAGGTCAATTTTTTTTAACTGCCATATTGGAAGTCGTTTTATGTAAGACATTTCTCGATGTTATGCATATTGAAAAAAAATGTATTTGACAGTGTTATTGGTACGTTACTCAATATACAAGAAAAGTCTAAGGATGGCCTTAAAGCAAGAAAGAACTTGATAGCGATGGGGATAAGAACTGAATTAGGACCCTTGAAGAAAGGAAAACGAACATTGTAACGCCCCGATTCCAATTATTCCCATTTTGTTGAGTCTTTTATTTAAACTGAGTGATAAATTATTTTATTTGTGAAATTGGTGTGTTAATATGCTATGTTGACATGTTGTGATATTTTACCGTTTTTGAGAGTTTTCGGGGGAAATTATAATGGAGGGTATTTTAGACATTTCTCAATTAATGGTAAGTTAGAAATTTAATAAAATTGTTAGAAAAGTGATTAAGTGTAGAATTGTGTGAGAAAATGAATTAATTGAATTTGAGTAGAAAATAAGAAATAGAAAAGAAAGAAAAATAAGATAAGAAAAGAAATAGGAGAGAAAGAGAAAGAAAAAGAAAAATAGAAAAAAAGAGGAGAGAAAGAAAGAGGAAGAGGAGAAAAGAGAAGGAAAAGAGGAAAAGCTAGGAAAATCAAGGAATCAACTTCGAGGAATCGATTTAATCGGGTAAGGGTGTGAAATCTTATTATCTTATCAATGTATATCATTATGTATGATTATGTATGTGTGTATTGGATTGTTTGTTGTGTTTTCATAGTTTTCTATTCTAGGGCTATGTTGAGAAATCGATGTTTTCGCGGTTGGAAATCGACGTAAATGTGGTAGAATGCTTGTTGCCATGATTGGATTGAGTTCTGATTGATATATGTTGTTTTGAAAATGTTTTTGGGTTGAAAAATTTGGATTTTGGGTTTCAACAGCGCTGAAAAATTCTGAGTTTTCCTTGGTTCGCCTAGCGAACCTGAGGCGAAGCAAGTAGCGAGTGAAGTTTTCGCGGGTTCGCCTAGCAAACCAGTTAGCGAAGGTCAGCGAAGGTTCGCTTGAGTTGTTCGCCTAGCGAACTTTGAGTGTTTTTGATGTTGGTGGTTTGCTGCCTTGGTTCGCCAAGGGGTTCGCCTAGCGAACTTTGTGTCTGTTTTTAGCTAGTAGTTGGTTCGCTGGAACATTCGCCTAGCGAAGTGCTAGCGAATGCTCGCGAGAGGGTTCGCCCAGCGAACAGTGCTGTTTGTGTAATTTTGTTTTCTGCATAACTTTTGATCTGTGGTTCGGTTTGAGGCGTGGTTTGATGCATTAGAAAGCTTATGGAATGTTCTTTCTTATTATGATGAATTGGAAATTGTTAGCCGATTAAATAAGTCATAAAAGTCGGGAATAGTGTTATTTAGCGACTTTTACCGTTTTGAATGTGTGTTTGGATGTGAATCATACAATAGTGCATTGATGTGAATGTATATAGATTGTATGTGATTGAATGAGATGAATGCATGATTATATTGTGAATATATATGCATTTCAAGAATGTCTTGAGTCATTTGCATGTGAAGCATAATGATGTGCATTCTTGTGTTGAGAGATTCTAATGAGAACCCAATATAACATCGTGTGCCTTAAACATAAGAGGTGTGAGCAATCGGATGGATCGTGTGCCTTAAAAATAAGAGGTGTGAGCGATGGGTATAGACGATCGTGTGCCTTATACAAAGAGGTGAGAGCGATCGGGTCGTGTGCCTTATACAAAGAGGTGTGAGCGATCCATAAACGTCGTGTGCCTTAAAAATAAGAGGGTGTGAGCGATTAGATCGGATCGTGTGCCTTAAAAATAAGAGGGTGTGAGCGATGGGGAACATCGTATGCCCGACGGGGAGTTACAGTGATGTAACGAGCGATGGTTCCAGCAGAGTTCCTGAGTGAACTTGAGATGATTGGGTCGGTACCGCATTGCATTTGCATAGAGTCGTGAGTCGGTCTCTATGATTTGCATTTATCATCTCTATAATGGTGCATTGATGAATAAACATAAATGTGTATGTTTATGTGGAATGATAAGAATGGGGAAAGTATGCATGATGTATATGCTTGGTTGTGGATATATATATATATATATATATATATATATATATATATATATATATATATATATATATATATATACATATACATTGTGATGTTTATGAGTGAGTTGTGATGAATTGTGGTGAGAATGTGGAATATGTGTATTTTTATGCTATGATATATAATTATATGCATTGTTATTATGATAATATTTCTCACCCTTCTGCTGTTTTATGATGCTCTATGAGGCATTGCAGAGTAGGTATGCTGGTGGTCTTTTTGTGAAGCGTGTCTTCATTCTTTTGGTTGGTCGGCTCTGATATGTAGCATCGGGTAGCTAGGAGGCTATGATTCTTTTGTGATACCTTTGTATATGTATCTTGTTGATGAATGTTTATGTAAACATGAATTATGTTGGTGGATAATACTTGATGATGTATATATGTTAGTTGTTATTCATGTTTAGATTTTTCCGCTATTATTCTAAACATTTGAGATGTGGGTGTACGGACTAAGTTCCTCTGTTGCAAAAGTTACCCCACTGTTGCATATCAATTGTTGAGCAGGTGTTGAATGTTCTAATTTCAAGTATAATGTGACATACCTCTTTTATACTATGTTTATTGTAACGCCCCGATTCCAATTATTCCCATTTTGTTGAGTCTTTTATTTAAATTGAGTGATAAATTATTTTAATTGTGAATTTGGTGTGTTAAATGTTATTTTACCGTTTTGAGAGTTTTCGGGGAAATTAGAATGGAGGGTATTTTAGACTTTTCACAATTTATGATAAGTTATAATTTAGAGGAAATAGAATTTTGTGAGAAAAATGAATTAATTGAATTTAGTGGAAAAAGAAAGAAAAGAAATAGAAAAGAAAGAAAATAGATAGAAAAGAGAAATAGAGAGAAATAGAGAAAGATAGAAAGAAAAAGAGGAGAAAGAAAAAGGAAGAAGAGAAAAGAGGAGAAAATTTGGGAGAACTGGGAAATCACCAAGAACAATCAATAGCAAGTTTGGAATCCGGGGTAAGGGTGTGAAATCTTGTTATCTTATTAATGTGTATCATTATGTATGATTTTGTTGTTGTTGTTGTGGATTTTCAAGAGTTTTGTATAAACCCATATTTTGAAAAATTGCTTGGAAATTGATTAGTTATGGGTGGAATCATGTTGTTAGTGTCCATAATTGTTGGTATAGGATAGATACTTTTTATTGGACATTGTATTGGCAAATTTTCTATGTGTAGGTGAGATTTGGGGTGTTTTGGAATTGAAACCCGTGGGAAAAATTATGCAGAAAATTTTTCTGGTTTTTCCAGGTCATACGCGTATGGGGCATGTTCATACGCGTATGGGACCTTGGTAATACGCGTATGGTGGGCGAGCCATGGGCCAATACGCATATGGTTTTTCTTTTCACTCGGCCATCTGCCCATTTGCGTATGATACGCGTAGAACTTTAGGTCATTACGCGTATGAAGGAGGTCATTACGCGTATGGGTTTTTCAACGTGGAATTTGGGAAAAATGGGCTTCTGCCCGTACGCGTATGACATGTGCCCGTACGCGTATGGCCAGAGGAATGGTAAAAATGAGATTTTTCAAAATGTGTTTTTCGGTTTTGTCCGTTAACTTTTGTTTCGATTATCCGATTTTTGTATTCTTGGTATCGTTGTGAAGCTATTGAGCTGTACTATATGATTATGATGATTTGGAAATGGTTAGCCGATTAAATAAGTCGGAAAAGTCGGGAATAGTGCTATTTAGCGAGTTTTGACGTTTTGCATGTGTGTTTGACTGTGAATCATACAATAGTGCATTGATGTGAAGGTATAAGGATTGTATGTGATTGTATGAGATGAATGCATGTATATATTGTGAATATGTATGCATTTCAAGAATGTCTTGAGTCATTATCATGTGTAGCATAATGATGTGCATTCTTGTGTTGAGGGATTCCAATGAGAATCCGCTATCACATCGTGAGCCCTCTCTTGGTGGAGGTGGTGAGCGACGGTTATGGACGATCGTGGAGCCTCTCTTGGTGGAGGTGTGAGCGATCGGGTCGTGAGCCTCTCTCGGTGGAGGTGTGAGCGATCGATAAACATCGTGAGCCTCTCTTGGTGGAGGTGTGAGCGGTGGGTGAACATCGTAGGCCCGACGGGGAGTTACTTTGGTAACGAGCGATGGTTCCAGCAGAAGTTCCTGAGTGAACTTGAGATGATTGAGTCGGTACCGCATTGCATTTATATAGAGTCGTGAGTCGGTCTCTATGATTTGCATTTATCATCTTTATAATGATATGTTGATGAATAAACATATATGTGTATGTTTATGTGGAATGATAAGAATGGTGAAAGTATACATGATGGATATGCTTGGTTGTGAATATATATATATATATATATATATTATATATATATATATATATATATTATATATATATATATATATATATATATATATATATATATATACATTGTGATGTATATGAGTGAGTTGCGATTAATTGTGGTGAGAATGTGTGAGATGTGCGTTTTTATGATAGTATACATAATTTTATGCATTGTTATTATGATAATATTTCTCACCCTTCTGCTGTTTTATGATGCTCTATGAGGCATTGCAGAGTAGGTATGCTGGAGGTTTTTTTGTGAAGCGTGTCTTCATTCTTTTGGTCGGTTGGTTCTGATATGTAGCACCGGGTAGCTAGGCTGTATATTATTCTTTTGTGATACATTTGTATATGTATCTGGTTGATAAATGTTGAAGTAAACATGAATTATGTTGGTGGATAATACTTGGTGAAGTATATATCTCTGTATGTATGCATTTGAATGTGGTTCAATGTTTAGATTTTCCGCTTTTATTCTAAATATTGAAATGTGGGTGTAAGGACAAAGTTCCTCTGTTGCAAAGTTACCCCACTGTTGCATATCAATTGTTGAGCAGGTGTTGTATGTTTTAATTTCTCAATTGATGTGACATGCCTCTTTTATACCATGTTTGTAATTATACTCTGACAAAATTTTTAATATGTGCCTAAATGATTATTTGGGGGTATAGAAAGGGGGTGTTACATTAAGTGGTATCAGAGCCAGAGTTGAGTCAGTTGTGTCTGTCTTGTTGTTGTGTTGGTTGAAATGTTGTTTAACTTTGTTGTCGTTTTTGGGAATAATCAGAATATGGCTGGTAGGAACGACAATGCGATGGCTGCTGCTTTGGAAGCAATGGCTAGGGCGGTGCAAGGTGCGCCGAACGTGAATGCTAATGACGAGTTCAGGAAGAATCAACCACCGGTCTTCAAAGGAAGATTTGATCCCGATGGTGCTCAACTTTGGTTAAAAGAGATTGAACGGATCTTCAGAGTCATGGACTGTGCGGAAGAGAATAAGGTGAGGCTTGGGTCTCACATGCTGAAGGAAGAAGCCGACGATTGGTGGGTCGGTATGCGTGAAGTTCTTGAGGTGGATGATGAAGAAGTAACTTGGGATTTATTTCGTACTGAGTTCTTAAGGAAGTATTACCCTGAAAGTGTGAAAGGGAAGAAGGAGATGGAGTTCCTTGAATTGAAACAAGGTAGTATGTCCGTGGTGGACTATACTGCTAAGTTTGTAGAGTTGGTTCAATACCATCCTCACTATGCTGCGATTACTGCTGAGTTCTCCAAGTGCATTAAGTATGAGAATGGTTTACGTCCTGAAATTAAATAAGCTATGGGATATCAAAGGATAAGAAGGTTTTCGGATTTGACGGAATGTTATAGAATCTTCGAGGAAGATAGCAAGGCTCGTTCAACACATTATAAAAGTTTGAATGAGAGGAAGGGAAAGCAACAAGCTAGAAGTGGACCTTATGTGACACCCGCTGATAAGGGAAAGCATAGGGGAAACTTCGAGAAGAGATCTGGAGGAGGAGGTTCTGGTCCCATTAAGTGTTACAAGTGTGGTGAAATGGGTCATAAATCATTTGAGTGTGGGAAGACAGTGGCGAAATGTTCTAACTATGGAGGCCTTGGGCATGCTACTACCGATTGTAGAAGAAATGTGGTGAAGTGCTATAACTGTGGGGAATTTGGTCACATTAGCCCAAAGTGTCCGAATCCGAAGAAAGCTCCATTCGGTGGGAAGGTATTTTCTCTGGCAGGAACTCAGACTTCCAGTGACGACCGTCTGATTAAAGGTACTTGCTTTATTAATAGTACACCTTTAGTTGCCATTATTGATACGGGAGCGACTCATTCGTTTATTTCGTCTGAGTGCGCGAAGCGTTTAAATCTTGTGTTGTCTCTGATGGATGGTAAGATGGTTATTGATACTCCAGCAATGGGGTCAGTAACTACTTCTTTGGTTTGTTTGATGTGTCCTTTGACCATTTATGGTAAAGACTTCGAGATGGATCTAGTGTGTTTGCCGTTGGAAGGATTGGATGTGGTCTTGGGTATGAATTGGTTGCAATTTAACCGAGTTCATATAGATTGTTATCATAAGTTAGTGAGGTTTCCTTCTCTGGAAGAGGATGAAGATGAGAGTTTCTTATCCACTAAAGAGTTGAAGAAACTTTTAGCGGACGAAGCTCAATTGTTTGGTTTGTTTGCATCATTGTCAGTGGAAAGTAAAGTTGAGCTTGATGTGTTCCCAATGGTGTGTGAATTTCCAGAAGTGTTTTCGGAGGATATTACGGATGTGCCGCCGGAAAAAGAAGTTGAATTTTCTATTGATCTAGTTCCAGGTACTAGACCGATTTCGATGGCACCGTATCGTATGTCGGCATCGGAGTTGGTAGAATTGAAAAAGCAATTAAATGACTTGTTGGACAAGAAATTTGTAAGACCAAGTGTTTCTCCTTGGGGTGCTCCGGTATTGTTGGTTAAAAAGAAGGATGGAAGTATGCGGTTATGCATCGATTATCGACAAATGAATAAGGTGACAATTAAGAACAAGTATCCGCTTCCAAGGATCGATGATTTGTTGGACCAACTGGTTGGTGCACGTGTTTTTAGCAAGGTTGATTTGAGATCGGGATATCACCAAATTCGTGTTAAAGAAGAGGATATTCAGAAGACGGCCTTTAGGACACGGTATGGCCATTACGAATATTCCGTGATGCCATTTGGGGTTTCTAATGCGCCGGGTGTGTTTATGGAATACATGAATCGTATTTTTCATGAACAGTTGGATCGTTTTGTGGTTGTGTTCATTGATGATATTTTGATTTACTCTAAGTCTCAGGAGGAGTATGAAGAACATTTGAGAATTGTGTTGCAAATTTTGAAAGAGAAACAATTGTATGCTAAGTTGTCAAAATGTGAATTTTGGTTGTCGGAAGTAAGTTTTCTTGGACATGTTATTTCTGGTAGTGGTGTTAGTGTTGATCCATCCAAGATAGATGCGGTGATGCAATGGGAGACTCCTAGATCGGTTACGGAGATTCGAAGCTTTTTAGGCTTGGCGGGATATTATCGGAGGTTTATAGAGGGATTTTCGAAGTTGGCACTTCCGTTAACACAATTGACTTGTAAGGGAAAGGCTTTCATTTGGGATATTCATTGTGAAGAGAGTTTCAATGAGCTAAAAAGAAGGTTCACAACGGCTCCGATCTTGATTTTGCCTAATCCCAATGAACCATTTGTTGTGTATTGTGATGCTTCTTTGGTTGGTTTAGGTGATGTTCTGATGCAAGATGGAAAGGTTGTGGCTTATGCTTCAAGATAATTGAGAGTACATGAAAAGAATTATCCTACACATGACTTGGAGTTAGCGGCCGTGGTGTTTGTTTTGAAAATTTGGAGGCACTATCTTTATGGAGCAAGATTAGAAGTTTTTAGTGATCACAAGAGCTTGAAGTATTTATTTGATCAAAAAGAATTGAACATGAGACAAAGGAGGTGGCTAGAACTTTTGAAAGATTATGATTTTGGTTTGAATTACCATCCGGGTAAGGCAAATGTAGTTGCAGATGCCTTGAGTCGGAAGTCGTTACATATGTCCGCATTGATGATGAGAGAATGGGAACTTTTGGAGAGTTTTAGAGACTTGAGTTTGGTTTGTGAAATGACGCCGAGAAGTGTGAGACTTGGTATGCTACATGTTACGAATGATTTTCTTGCAACGGTAGGTGAAAAGCAAAAGTTGGATTTGAAATTCGTTGATTTGATGATGAATGAGAATGAGGATTTCAAGGTTGATAATTTTGGAGTTTTGAGATTCCGTGGTCGTATTTGTATTCCCGATAATGCGGAGTTGAAAAAGATGATATTGGAAGAGGGACACCGAAGTAACTTAAGTATTCATCCGGGAGCGAATAAAATGTATCAGGATTTGAAGAAAATCTTTTGGTGGTCCGGGTTAAAGAGAGATGTGGCTCAATTTGTGTATGCATGCTTAACTTGTCAAAAGTCTAAGGTGGAACATCAAAAACCTAGTGGATTTTTGCAACCGTTGGATATTCCGGAATGGAAATGGGATAGTATATCGATGGATTTTGTTACGGGATTTCCGAATACGCAAAGAGGCCATAATGTTATTTGGGTAATTGTTGATAGGCTTACTAAATCTGCTCACTTCATTCCAATTGATATTAGTTATCCTTTGGAGAAGTTAGTCGAGATTTATATTCTTGCGGTTGTGAAGTTACATGGAGTTCCTAAGAGTATTGTATCAGATAGAGATCCTAGATTCACATCGAGGTTTTGGGAGAGTTTACAAAAGGCTTTAGGTTCTAAGCTAAGATTGAGTTCGGCTTATCATCCACAAACGGATGGTCAAACCGAGAGGACAATTCAATCGTTGGAGGATTTATTGCGTGCTTGTGTGCTCGAGCAAGGTGGTGCTTGGGATAGTTATTTGGCATTGATTGAGTTCACTTACAATAATAGTTTCCACTCGAGTATAAGTATGGCACCGTTTGAGGCTTTGTATGGTCGGAGATGTCGAACACCTTTGTGTTGGCATGAAACGGGTGAGAGAGCGATAGTTGGACCGGAGATGGTACAACAAACGACGGAGAAAGTGAAGTTTATCCGTGAGAAGATGAAAGCTTCTCAAAGTAGACAAAAGAGCTATCATGACAAGAGAAGAAAAGATCTTGAGTTTCAAGAAGGCGACCATGTGTTTTTAAGAGTTACACCGGTTACGGGTGTGGGTCGTGCTTTGAAGTCAAAGCAGTTGACTTCTCGTTTTATTGGTCCGTATCAGATTACTTCTCGAGTGGGTGTTGTGGCTTACCGTGTGGCGTTGCCTCCGAAGCTTTCGAATTTGCATGATGTATTCCATGTTTCGCAACTCCGGAAGTATGTTCCGGATCCGTCACATGTTATTCCTATGGACGAGGTTGAGGTGAGAGATAACCTTACGGTTGAAACTTTACCGATTAGGATTTTGGACCATGAAGTTAAGAAGTTAAGAGGCAAGGACATTGCACTGGTGAAGGTAGCGTGGGGAGGCGCTGCGGAAGGTGATATGACTTGGGAACTAGAGAGTAGGATGCAAGAGTCGTATCCGGAGTTGTTTTAATCAGGTAATATTTTCGAGGACGAAAATTTCTAAAGTGGGGGAGAGTTGTAAAGCCCTGATTCCAATTATTCCCATTTTGTTGAGTCTTTTATTTAAATTGAGTGATAAATTATTTTAATTGTGAATTTGGTGTGTTAAATGTTATTTTTACCGTTTTGAGAGTTTTCGGGGAAATTAGAATGGAGGGTATTTTAGACTTTTCACAATTTATGATAAGTTATAATTAAGAGGAAATAGAATTTTGTGAGAAAAATGAATTAATTGAATTTAGTGGAAAAAGAAAGAAAAGAAATAGAAAAGAAAGAAAATAGATAGAAAAGAGAAATAGAGAGAAATAGAGAAAGATAGAAAGAAAAAGAGGAGAAAGAAAAAGGAAGAAGAGAAAAGAGGAGAAAATTTGGGAGAACTAGGAAATCACCAAGAACAATCAATAGCAAGTTTGGAATCCGGGTAAGGGTGTGAAATCTTGTTATCTTATCAATGTGTATCATTATGTATGATTTTGTTGTTGTTGTTGTTGTGGATTTTCAAGAGTTTTGGTATAAACCCATATTTTGAAAAATTGCTTAGAAATTGATTAGTTATGGGTGGAATCATGTTGTTAGTGTCCATAATTGTTGGTGTAGGATAGATACTTGTTATTGGACATTGTATTGGCAAATTTTCTGTGTGTAGGTGAGATTTGGGGTGTTTTGGAATTGAAACCCGTGGGAAAAATTATGCAGAAAATTTTTCTGGTTTTTCCAGGTCATACGCGTATGGGGCATGTTCATACGCGTATGGACCTTGGTAATACGCGTATGGTGGGCGAGCCATGGGCCAATACGCGTATGGTTTTTCTTTTCACTCGGCCATCTGCCCATTTGCGTATGATACGCGTAGAAGTTTAGGTCATTACGCGTATGAAGGAGGTCATTACGCGTATGAAGGAGGTCATTACGCGTATGGGTTTTTCAACGTGGAATTTGGGAAAAATGGGCTTCTGCCCGTACGCGTATGACATGTGCCCGTACGCGTATGGCCAGAAGAATGGTAAAAATGAGATTTTTCAAAATGTGTTTTTCAGTTTTGTCTGTAACTTTTGTTCCGATTATCCGATTTTTGTATTCTTGGTATCGTTGTGAAGCTATTGAGCTGTACTATATAATTATGATGATTTGGAAATGGTTAGCTGATTAAATAAGTCGGAAAAGTCGGTAATAGTGCTATTTAGCGACTTTTGACATTTTGCATGTGTGTTTGACTGTGAATCATACAATAGTGCATTGATGTGAAGGTATAAGGATTGTATGTGATTGTATGAGATGAATGCATGTATATGTTGTGAATATGTATGCATTTCAAGAATGTCTTGAGTCATTATCATGTGTAGCATAATGATGTGCATTCTTGTGTTGAGGGATTCCAATGAGAATCCGCTATAACATCGTGAGCCTCTCTTGGTGAAGGTGTGAGCGACGGTTATGGACGATCGTGAGCCTCTCTTGGTGGAGGTGTGAGCGATCGGGTCGTGAGCCTCTCTCGGTGGAGGTGTGAGCGATCCATAAACATCGTGAGCCTCTCTTGGTGGAGGTGTGAGCGGTGGGGTGAACATCGTAGGCCCGACGGGGAGTTACTTTGGTAACGAGCGATGGTTCCAGCAGAAGTTCCTGAGTGAACTTGAGATGATTGAGTCGGTACCGCATTGCATTTGCATAGGGTCGTGAGTCGGTCTCTATGATTTGCATTTATCATCTTTATAATGATATGTTGATGAATAAACATATATGTGTATGTTTATGTGGAATGATAAGAATGGTGAAAGTATACATGATGGATATGCTTGGTTGTGAATATATATATATACATTGTGATGTATATGAGTGAGTTGCGATGAATTGTGGTGAGAATGTGTGAGATGTGCGTTTTTATGATAGTATACATAATTTTATGCATTGTTATTATGATAATATTTCTCACCCTTCTGCTGTTTTATGATGCTCTATGAGGCATTGCAGAGTAGGTATGTTGGAGGTTTTTTTGTGAAGCGTGTCTCCATTCTTTTGGTCGGTTGGCTCTGATATGTAGCACCAGGTAGCTAGGATGTATATTATTCTTTTGTGATACATTTGTATATGTATCTGGTTGATAAATGTTGAAGTAGACATGAATTATGTTGGTGGATAATACTTGGTGAAGTATATATCTCTGTATGTATGCTTGAATGTGGTTCAATGTTTAGATTTTCCGCTTTTATTCTAAATATTGAAATGTGGGTGTAAGGACAAAGTTCCTCTGTTGCAAAGTTACCCCACTGTTGCATATCAATTGTTGAGCAGGTGTTGTATGTTTTAACTTCTCAATTGATGTGACATGCCTCTTTTATACCATGTTTGTAATTATACTCTGACGAAATTTTTAATATGTGCCTAAATGATTATTTGGGGGTATAGAAAGGGGGTGTTACATTTATAATTATACTTTGACGAAATTTTTAATATGTGCCTAAATGATTATGTGATTATTTGGGGGTATAGAAAGGGGGTGTTACATTAAGTGGTATCAAAGCCAGAGTTGAATCAGTTGTGCCTGTCTTGTTGTTGTGTTGGTTGAACTGTTGTTTAACTTTGTTGTCATTTTTGGGAATGATCAGAATATGGCTGGTAGAAACGACAATGCGATGGCTGCTGCTCTGGAAGCAATGGCTAGGGCGGTGCAAGGTGCGCCGAACGTGAATGCTAATGACGAGTTCAGGAAGAATCAACCACCAGTTTTCAAAGGAAGATTTGATCCCGATGGTGCTCAACTTTGGTTGAAAGAGATTGAAAGGATCTTCAGAGTCATGGACTGTGCGGAGGAGAATAAGGTGAGGCTTGGGTCTCACATGCTGAAGGAAGAAGCCGACGACTGATGTAACGCCCCGATTCCAATTATTCCCATTTTGTTGAGTCTTTTATTTAAATTGAGTGATAAATTATTTTAATTGTGAATTTGGTGTGTTAAATGTTATTTTACCGTTTTGAGAGTTTTCGGGGAAATTAGAATGGAGGGTATTTTAGACTTTTCACAATTTATGATAAGTTATAATTTAGAGGAAATAGAATTTTGTGAGAAAAATGAATTAATTGAATTTAGTGGAAAAAGAAAGAAAAGAAATAGAAAAGAAAGAAAATAGATAGAAAAGAGAAATATAGAGAAATAGAGAAAGATAGAAAGAAAAAGAGGAGAAAGAAAAAGGAAGAAGAGAAAAGAAGAGAAAATTTGGGAGAACTAGGAAATCACCAAGAACAATCAATAGCAAGTTTGGAATCCGGGTAAGGGTGTGAAATCTTGTTATCTTATCAATGTGTATCATTATGTATGATTTTGTTGTTGTTGTTGTGGATTTTCAAGAGTTTGGTATAAACCCATATTTTGAAAAAATTGCTTGGAAATTGATTAGTTATGGGTGGAATCATGTTGTTAGTGTCCATAATTGTTGGTATAGGATAGATACTTGTTATTAGACATTGTATTGACAAATTTTCTGTGTGTAGGTGAGATTTGGGGTGTTTTGGAATTGAAACCCGTGGGAAAAATTATGCAGAAAATTTTTCTGGTTTTTCCAGGTCATACGCGCATGGGGCATGTTCATACGCGTATGGACCTAGGTAATACGTGTATGGTGGGTGAGCCATGGGCCAATACGCGTATGGTTTTTCTTTTCACTCGGCCATCTGCCCATTTGCGTATGATACGCGTAGAACTTTAGGTCATTACGCGTATGAAGGAGGTCATTACGCGTATGGGTTTTTCAACGTGGAATTTGGGAAAAATGGGCTTCTGCCCGTACGCGTATGACATGTGCCCGTACGCGTATGGCCAGAGGAATGGTAAAAATGAGATTTTTCAAAATGTGTTTTTCGGTTTTGTCCGTAACTTTTGTTCCGATTATCCGATTTTTGTGTTCTTGGTATCGTTGTGAAGCTATTGAGCTGTACTATATGATTATGATGATTTGGAAATTGTTAGCTGATTAAATAAGTCGGAAAAGTCGGGAATAGTGCTATTTAGCGGCTTTTGCCGTTTTGCATGTGTGTTCGACTGTGAGTCATACAATAGTGCATTGATGTAAATGTATAAGGATTGTATGTGATTGTATGAGATGAATGCATGTATATATTATGAATATGTATGCATTTCAAGAATGTCTTGAGTCATTATCATGTGTAGCATAATGATGTGCATTCTTGTGTTGAGGGATTCCATTGAGAATCCGCTATAACATCGTGAACCTCTCTTGGTGGAGGTGTGAGCGACGGTTATGGACGATCATGAGCCTCTCTTGGTGGAGGTGTGAGCGATCGGGTCGTGAGCCTCTCTCGGTGGAGGTGTGAGCGATCCATAAACATCGTGAGTCTCTCTTGGTGGAGGTGTGAGCAGTGGGTGAACATCGTAGGCCCGACGGGGAGTTACTTTGGTAACGAGCGATGGTTCCAGCAGAAGTTCCTGAGTGAACTTGAGATGATTGAGTCGGTACCGCATTGCATTTGCATAGAGTCGTGAGTCGGTCTCTATGATTTGCATTTATCATCTTTATAATGATGTGTTGATGAATAAACATATATGTGTATGTTTATGTGGAATGATAAGAATGGTGAAAGTATACATGATGGATATGCTTGGTTGTGAATATATATATACATTGTGATGTATATGAGTGAGTTGCGATGAATTGTGGTGAGAATGTGTGAGATGTGCGTTTTTATGATAGTATACATAATTTTATGCATTGTTATTATGATAATATTTCTCACCCTTTTGCTGTTTTATGATGCTCTATGAGGCATTGCAAAGTAGGTATGCTGGAGGTCTTTTTGTGAAGCGTGTCTTCATTCTTTTGGTCGGTTGGCTCTGATATGTAGCACCGGGTAGCTAGGATCTATATTATGTTTTTGTGATACATTTGTATATGTATCTGGTTGATAAATGTTGAAGTAAACATGAATTATGTTGGTGGATAATACTTGGTGAAGTATATATCTCTGTATGTATGCATTTGAATGTGGTTCAATGTTTAGATTTTCCGCTTTTATTCTAAATATTGAAATGTGGGTGTAAGGACAAAGTTCCTCTGTTGCAAAGTTACCCCACTGTTGCATATCAATTGTTGAGCAGGTGTTGTATGTTTTAATTTCTAAATTGATGTGACATGCCTCTTTTATACCATGTTTGTAATTATACTCTGACGAAATTTTTACTATGTGCCTAAATGATTATTTGGGGGTATAGAAAGGGAGTGTTACAACTGGTGGGTCGATATGCATCAAGTTCTTGAGGTAGATGATGAAGAGATAACTAGGGAATTATTTCGTACTGAGTTCTTGAGGAAGTATTACCCTGAAAGTGTGAAAAGGAAGAAGGAGATGGAGTTCCTTGAACTGAAACAAGGTAGTATGTCCGTGGTGGACTATACTGCTAAGTTTGTGGAGTTGGTTCAATTCCATCCTCACTATGCCGCGATTACTGCTGAGTTCTCAAAGTGTATTAAGTATGAGAATGGTCTGCGTCCTGAGATTAAACAAGTTGTGGGATATCAAAGGATAAGAAGATTTTCGGATTTGACGGAATGTTGTAGAATCTTCGAGGAAGATAACGAGGTTCGTTCTACACATTACAAAAGTTTGAATGAGAGGAAGGGAAAGCAACAAGCTAGAAGTGGACCTTATGTGACACCCGCTGATAAGGGCAAGCATAGGGGAAACTTTGAGAAAAGGTCTGGAGGAGGAGGTTCCGGTTCCATTAAGTGTGACAAGTGTGGTGAAATGGGTCATAAATCATTTGAGTGTGGGAAGACAGTGGTGAGATGTTCTAACTGTGGAGGCCTTGGGCATGCTACTACCGATTGTAGAAGGAATGTGGTGAAATGTTTTAATTATGGGGAACCTGGTCACATTAGCACAAAGTCTCCGAATCCGAAGAAAGCTCCAACTGGTGGGAAAGTATTTTCTTTGGCAGGAACTCAAACTTCAAGTGCAGATCGTCTGATTAAAGGTACTTGCTTTATTAATAGTACGCCTTTAATTGCTATCATTGATACTGGAGCGACTCATTCGTTTATTTCGTCTGAGTGCGCGAAGCGTTTGAACCTTGTGTTGTCTCTGATGGATGGTAAGATGGTTATTGATACTCCAACAATGGGGCCAGTAACTACTTCTTGGGTTTGTTTGATGTGTCCTTTGACCATTTATGATAAAGACTTTGAGATGGATCTAGTGTGTTTGTCGTTGGAAGGGTTGGATGTGGTCTTGGGTATGAATTCACTACGCCAAAATTGATATTTTGTATCGCCTAATTTAATAGCACTTTTAAAAAAAGTGCTATTAAAAAGGAAAAAACACATTTATAATAGCACTTTATGGTCGGGCGCTATTATAGAATACAAACAATGTGATTTTGATAGCGCTTTATGGAAAAGTGCTATTATTAAACTTTAGTAAAATAGCGCTTTTCTCAAAACGCTATTAATATTGTACTCTAAGATAGCACTTTTGACAAAACGCTATTAATATTATTCACTAAGATAGCACTTTTGACAAAACGCTATTATTAAACTATCCTATGTTAGCGTTTATACATAAAATGCTATTGTTTTTATAATATAAAAATAATAAAATTAAAAAAACAAAACACGTTTCTATCAGTGTTTAGATGAAATCTCAACCCTAACATCATTTCTCACTCTCTTCTCAAACATCGTTTCTCACTCTCTTAGAAATCGAAGCCCTAACATTGTTTCTCACTCTCTTCTCAAACATCATTTCTGCATTTCTTCTCAGAAATTTTTTGATTGTTTTGCGTTTCTTCATCAAAGGAGGAAACCGAAGCCCAGATTTTTAGGTAATTTCATCCATCAATTTAGATTCTTGTGTCATTGAATGTTCTGCATTTATTCTTTCCCTCTGTATCTCTACTTTTCTCTAATGACCTGTTTGGATTGGCGATTCGATTTGGATTTTTGATTTATCGTTCCGATTTTGCCGTTTCGATTTGTTGTTTTGATTCATCATTTTGATCTATTGTTTCGATTTTACGTTTTGATCCGTTGTTTCGATTTGTCATTAAGATTCATTGTTTCCATTCAGAGTTTTGATTCTTCGTTCCTAATAAAGGTATTCTAAGCTTAATCCTGTATCTGTATTAGCTCAAAGTATTATTTAAGTTACATGTGTTCATTCTTTTACAATCATTTCAATAAACCTATTGGGTGTTGATCCTTCTGCAGATTGCTTATCCGTTACTTGCTCAGAGCCGTTTACATACACACCTCCTGAATCACCTTGTGGTTGTGTATGGCCACTTCAAGTTAAAATCCGTGTCAGCATTGCTACATACAAGTGTTTTCCTCTAGTTTCAAATGTAAATTATGTAAACTGCTTGAGAAAAAGCCATTTATAGAAACTCGCATTCTTGTTTCTTATGAAAATGTGGTTCAAATAAGCTGAATGCTTCTGTTTTTACATGGGAAATTGAAGTATAAAGAAATTGTGTGCTAAGGATGAAATAAGTGCTTACTGAAACAAACCTGGCTTGTTTTTTAACTTATGATGAAATTTGTAGCGTAAAAGCTCTTTGAGTAGTCATTGATAGGCAATTTTGATTCATTACAACTGAGGTTGTGGCAGGATCAGAAGCATGGCTTGGTCGAGGCTTGTCTTGTGTATGTGTGCAGAGAAGAGAGAAGAGATAGTGATGCTTCTAGATTTTTAGATTTAACTATAGCCCAGGTATTGTTTCTATAATTACCAAAGCTTCTTTTGATTTATGTTGGGTATTTCTGTTAACTTTGATAGTAATGCTTCTGTCATATTTGCTAGCAACAAAGATTTTACTTTTTAAAATTGAATTATATTTCTGTGTTAGGGAATTCAATTCTTATTCTCATTTAGTTTTTTGGGTTCTTAAGCCTTGAATCTTTTGAAGGATTTCTACCATTTCATCCTGATTTGTTAAGCTTGGTTCAACATTTTCTTCTACATTTCTTGGTATGTTTTCTCAAATCTCAACTCTCTGCATTTAGTATAAACCTTATGATAAGAATTTGTTATAGGTTTTTGATCTTAGCCTTGCATGTTTTGTTTGAATCTCTTGATGGAAGATAACTGAGTTTACTCTGTTGATTTCAATAGGCTAGATCAGGACATGAATACATGATGAGTTAATTATCCACTCCTTATCTTCTTGTAATTTGCACATTCATCACACACTATTAATTATGTCAAAATTTAATCTGATGCCAAAAGATAAAATCTGTGACTGCTTCAGAGTCAGTTAGCCCAATAAAAATGTACTATACTAGTCTATTTATTTTTATTTGATTTGTGTGTGAATGATAACAAATTTATGAGTGCTTTGTAAGGATGTTTTGTAACAAATCAGAATATCAAGAAAGAAACGGTTTGTAACTTTTACTTACTCTTTAAGCTTTGACTTTTAAAGCATTTCTCATGTAAAAGAATTATTGAATAACACTAATTTTAGAACCCATGCTTTGTTTTGTTTGTTCTAACTTCTCTATCAAACACTAACTTTATCCTTTAGCAAATAAGGTTTTGTTGTTTACTCCTTTTGGACCTTTTCCTTGTTTATTTGCATAGGTATTAGGTAGTACTACTTTAGTGTAATTAATAATTTCATAGTATTCGTACTAGCAGAAAGCTCACTGTCATACATATACCAAATTTATACATGGGGATTAACTAACAGCACTAATGTGATATCAATCTAATTAATAACACTTGGTATGCTTAAACATAATCACACTCAAATCACACTCACATTTATCAAATCATGTCTAAAATTGAACAATCATAAGAACTTCCACTGCAGCCGAAAATTACATGAGGCTCTTGCTTTCAAACAAAGCAGTAGACATAATTAACTTAAACAAAGCAGCAGGAATATGCGCTATCTTGCTCCAGTCCTTCCCTGTTTCCTTCTTGCATCACTCCTCTAATGTTGGGCAACCAAGAATGTTCAACCTCAGATTTTATAAAGACTTTATTAAGATTTTATTAAGACTTGTTTGGCTTTGTTTCAATTGTCTGTTGAAATACAGTTCTTGTATTCATCAACATGAAAAAGCTTCAGATAGCTTAATGCCATCCTCTTCAAAACATTTAAGTAAGTCCAATGGCAAAAGCTTTATTGATAGTTTAGATACAATACAAAACAAAGATCTTGTTTTCTTTAAGCATCATAAAACTGGAATTTATAGAATTTTGTTTGAATGTGGCAGGGGCTGCCGGTCCAATAAATCATGGGATTGTGTCAGGATCTGGATCACGTTCCTTTGGTTCGGGAACGATAGCATTTACAAGATCTGCCAAGAATTTTTCCTTGAATGACTTGGAGAAAGCACCAAATAACTTTGACTCTTCTAGAATATTAGGAGAAGGTGGCTTTGGACTTGGATTCACTGTTTATCCTTCCCCTCAAATTTCAATGTTGTCTCTCTTAGAACTGCCTTGGTCTTCTTCTATCTAAGGTACTGTAACTTTCCTAAACTTGGTGGTGGTTGGATCTATTTCCTCAAAAAAAGCCAAAGTGCAATTACTATGAATGGTGCTCAAGGCCATTGGACTTTTTGTGACAGATTTTTTCCTGCAATAGGGCATGCTGTTGCTGCTGTTTTTGTAGAACATGATTCAATATCATTGTGTGTAAATGTATCTGCATTAGGGGCATGTTGTTGCTGCTGTTTTTTGTAGAACATGATTGAATTTACTATAATATTGAAGTGGGGGGAGGTTCATAACCGAATTGGGCAGTTAGGGAAAAGGGAATTAAAATTTTGGTCAGCTGTTAGTTTGGATGGACATTAGTAGGTTTAATGTGCAAAGTTAGTTAGGAGATTAACACTTTTAATTGACAGTTAATCTAGTTAGGTTATTAATCATTAGAACTGTTAGTAGAACTCGTTTGAATGTCATAGTTAGTTAGTGAATGTGTTTAGCAAAATGTTAGTTGATTTTGAAATTAGTAGAAGTTAAATGAACTGTTTATAGAACTTGTTGAATGTTGGATTGACAATTAGGTTAGTTAGTAATTGGTTGAATTTCTATGGAATTTGGACTATGACTGAGTCAGTTAGTTAGAAATGTTAGTTGAAGAGGAAAATAGTTAGTTTGGATTGACAGTTAGAAAAAGTTAGGAGAGTTAGAATGGAAATTGGTTGGTGGTTAGTATGTATACTGTTAGGAAAACTAGTTAGTATGTATACTGCCTAACCAATGATGATTTTGAAGCTTGTACTTATTAATCATATCATTCTAAGTGCTTTCAAATTCTTCTTTTGAATCACATCCTGACATACACTTTCTAAACAAACTTTGAAACTTCTGATCAGAATTAAGACCACCTAAATTCGAAGGAGCATTCTTAGATATATGCCATAAACATAATCGATGACTTGTATTTGGCATTACCTCTCCGATTGATTTGATTAAAGATTGTGCATCTCCAGCTTCAATTGATTTCAACTTTTCAGTGTAGACAAAATTATGCATATCTTTCAGTGTCATACCAAGCTTATCCTCTTGACCTAAATAACTCCAAATATTAGTAACTTTCATTCCAGCATTTACTATAGACTTTATGAGACCTCCTTTACCTTGTGATACATTTCTCATAGAAAGTAAGAAATGTCTTTGTTCAAGCGGCACAAAATCATGATTGTGATCCATTATCAATTTAGTAATTCTCCATTCTCCATCCTTACTGACATTAAACCGTACCATCGCTTTACAATTTGTTCTCGAACCAGCCCTTTGATAAGCAACTTCACCTTCAGGTTCATTGTTCTTCAACCCTTGTATGGAACAATAAAAATCGTCCCTCTCACCACTGCCGGTTCTTTCATCTTTTTGCTTCTGTTTCAGTTTAATTCTCGCTACAACATTGTTGTTGTGCTGTTATTTGTTGTTGTTGCAGGCCGTGGTTGAAGAATTGATGGAGAATCGGTGCCGAATTTGTCGTTTCGCGCTATGCCCATCAAGTGTTCGGTAAAAGTTCTGAACCGAGATTCTTCTTCTCAGCTTCACATAGTACAACAGAATTCGCCATTTTGTCTTTACCAACAAATTTCAGTATCAATCAAACTCAATACTCATCATGCTTATTCTACTACTACTATCTCTCTCTTTTACATTCATTCATTCAATGTGGTTCATGTTTGAAATTTTACGTAATGGGAACAAGAAGAAGGAAGTGGTTTGAATTTGAAGCCGATGGACACTGAGAAGTTGAGAGAGCAAGCTCATATAATGGTTGACTTCATTGCTGATTACTACAAAACTATCCAAAATTTCTCAGTTCTCAGCCAAGTTCAGGTTCGACATAAATGCCACGGGAACTCTAATGCTCGCATAGTGTTCTCGTCATTCGTCATAACTCTTAGTTCTTTGAATTTGTTGAACTTTATGGTGTGGCATGTGTAGCTTAGCTCTACCGATTCGGAAGAACTTAATGGATTTTGAAAACTCGCTCAGGTAATTGCTGAAAATATTTCTTCGGAAGAGATCCAAGGTTTGAAGGCGATGTTTACAAACATGGACACTGACAAAAGTGGTACAATCACATACGAGGAATTGAGAACAGGATTGCACAGACTCGGCTCAAAGCTTACCGAAGCTGAAGTTCGGCAGCTTATGGAAGCTGTAAGCCATTGCTGATTTACAACATGTGTTTTCTTCTCTATTTTTTGTATAATTAATTCTTCTAAAGTTATATTCCTTCGCTTGAGTTTAGGCCGATGTAGATGGAAATGGCACAATCGATTACATAGAATTCATCACTGCTACAATGCATTGACACAGGTTAGAAAGAGATGAACATCTTTACAAGGCCTTCAAGCATTTCGATAAAGACAATAGCGGGTAAGTACTTTCAATGGAATTTGAACAAATCTCTATTGTTATGTGATACTATTGCGTAGCAGAATTTGAATGAACTGCTATTTTTCAGGATCTACGATCGATAACACTGATGCTTTCCATGCAAATCTTTTGGCTATTTGGATTGTGTGTCTATATATTTTTGTTTGATTTCATCGTAGTTTTATTACAAGAGATGAACTGGAAACAACCATGAAGGAATACGGTATGGGCGACGCAGACACAATCAGGGATATTATATCCGAAGTTGATACCGATAATGTAAGCCTATTTGTTTTCTTACCTGGATTTGCTTTAGTATGCAATTCGTACGGTGAACTAATCAGAGCCATCAAACGAAAATTGAACGACTCACATTCTTACCTCAAATTAAATACGAGGCGTCTAATCTTTCATCCGATAGCTCTGATTGTAGGTGTTTCGATTCGATGTATAATTTTTCATACAGGAAGTAGACAATTCAAAAATTTAATCAGTTTTCTACCTAATGGTATATCAAATTAATTTCCTAGACGTGACTGTCTTCTTGGAAATATACTAGAAACTGGTGGAGTTGCTTTGTCTCAACCTACCTGTTTGTACAATATGGAAATATACATGAAATGATGTATAGTAAAATACCATTCAACACTGAAGTTATAAGTTATGCCTCTCAAATTGAAGCTTTTAAGTCTCTTGCTGGGGATTCTGATGCTTCCTCTTTGGAGGAATTTATTAATCAAATTAATGCTGGCGGCGAAGAGAGTCTCTCTCCTATTATTCTATCTCCGGATTCTGATAAATCCCATCGAACGGTTTGTACTAGTCTTGTGTCTTTCTCGTGCTATGTTAGATTTGGAAGGCATATGATATGTTAGTAAAACTTGATATCAGGTCAAAGTTTGGGAACTAGTGTGTCTCATTACAATGGATTTAGAATGTAAATGATATAGTAATGATATCAGCGAGTGCTCTGATATCAGTTCAAAGTCTAGGTAGGGACTAGGGTGTCTCAAAAACCCGAGTGCCAATTGAGCCCTCTGTATTTGCAGTTCATTTGTTTAGTTTATTTTTTAGTTCAGCATTATTATTTGCTTTTACATTTAGTTAAGATGAGAAACATGAGACATATTTGATTCTGCTATGAGGCAAGCATAATGAATTCATTTTGTAGTTTTTTTACTCCAATTCATAACATCATAATTTTATGCTTCTTAAATCTATCAGGCAGTGCATATTTTCTTTAGGGAAAACTTCAATTTCCTGGTGACTGACACAGTTGATGGACCCGATGCTTCCTCAAAATGCTTCCTGTGTGATGTAATGAATTTTCCGTTTGTTCGTGCATTAATTTTGTGAAGTCTACAAAATCTTGGAGAGGCAACACATGAAGAAAGAGTGCATAGAGTCAAGATATAGTTATGTGAAAAGTCATGTGTTTTGTGCTTATTTGTACTCAACATTAATGTTATAAACGATGAACAAATTTGTTTGAATTTTAGTTTATAATTTATTCAATGCAACATAAATTATTACACCTCCCTTAACTTTCCTCTATATATGTTATGATATTTGTAAACAAGTGGATTTGGTTTAAAATGTTATTTGGTATTGATGGATCATAATATGTATGCAATGAGTAACTTCAAGCGTTATTTGGTATTGAATTGAATGTATCCTTTTGATATTTGCAAACCAAAAGAATGATTTTGTGTACAAAAAAAAGTGTACTATAATAGCGTTTTGTAGAGAGTGCTATTAATAAAACATCCTATAATAGCACTTCTAAGAGAGAGTGCTATCAAACATGTGCCATATGTTAGCGCTTTCGTTGAAAGTGCTATCAAACACGTGTCATATATTAGCGCTTTGTTTAAAAGTGCTATCAAACATGTGCCATATAGTAGCGCTTATTTTGAAAGTGCTATCAAACAAGTGCTTTATAATAGCGCTTATTTTGAAAGTGCTATAAAAAACGTGCAAAATGCCCACTTCGGTAGCGTTTTAAGGAAAAACGCTACTAAAAACTGGTATTTTAATAGCGCTTTAAAAGTGCTATTAAACAAAAAACATTTACAATAGTGGCACGGTTAATAGCGCTTTTAAGCGCTATTAAAAACAAAAAAAAAACGCTATTAAATAGTTTATTTGGCGTAGTGATTGGTTGCAATTTAATAGAGTTCATATAGATTGTTATCACAAGTTAGTGATGTTTCCTTCTTTGGAAGAAGATGAAGAAGAGAGTTTCTTATCCACTAAAGAGTTGAAGAAACTTTTAGCAGACGAAGCTCAATTGTTCGGTTTGCTTGCATCATTGTCGGTGGAGAGTAAAGTTGAGCTAGATGTGTTTTCAGTGGTGTGTGATTTTCCAGAAGTGTTTCCGGAGGATATTACGGATGTACCGCCGGAAAGAGAAGTCGAGTTTTTTATTGATCTAGTTCCGGGTACTAGACCGATTTCGATGGCACTGTATCGTATGTCGTCATCGGAGTTGGTAGAATTGAAGAAGCAATTGAATGACTTGTTGGACAAGAGATTTGTAAGACCAAGTGTTTCTCCTTGGGGTGCTCCGGTATTGTTGGTAAAGAAAAAGGATGGGAGTATGCGGTTATGCATTGATTATCGACAATTGAACAAGGTGACAATTAAGAACAAGTATCCGCTTCCAAGGATCGATGATTTGTTGGACCAATTGGTTGGTGCGCGTGTTTTTAGCAAGATTGATTTGAGATCGGGATATCACCAGATTCGTGTGAAAGAAGAGGATATTCAAAAGACGACCTTTAGGACACGGTATGGCCATTACGAATATTCCGTGATGCCATTCGGGGTTTCTAATGCGCCGGGTGTGTTTATGGAATACATGAATCGTATTTTTCATGAACAGTTGGATTGTTTTCTGGTTGTGTTCATCGACGATATTTTGATTTACTCTAAGTCTCAAGAGGAGCATGAAGAGCATTTGAGGATTGTGTTACAAATTTTGAAAGAGAAACAATTGTATGCTAAGTTGTCGAAATGTGAGTTTTGGTTGTCGGAAGTAAGTTTTCTTGGACATGTTATTTCCGGTTGTGGTATTAGTGTTGATCCATCCAAGATTGATGCGGTGATGCAATGGAAGGCTCCTAGATCGGTTACGGAGATTCGAAGCTTTCTAGGCTTGGCGGGTTATTATCGGAGGTTTATTGAGGGATTTTCGAAGTTGGCACTTCCGTTAACGCAATTGACTTGTAAAGGAAAGGCTTTCATTTGGGATATTCATTGTGAAGAGAGTTTCAATGAGCTAAAACGAAGGTTGACGACAGCTCCAATCTTGATTTTGCCAAATCCGACGGAACCATTTGTTGTGTATTGTGATGCTTCATTGGTTGGTTTAGGTGGTGTTTTGATGCAAGATGGAAAAGTTGTGGCTTAAGCTTCAAGACAATTGAGAGTGCATGAGAAGAACTATCCTACACATGACTTGGAGTTGGCGGCCGTGGTGTTTGTTTTGAAAATATGGAGGCATATCTTTATGGTGCAAGATTTGAAGTTTTTAGTGATCACAAAAGCTTGAAATATTTATTTGATAAAAAAGAATTGAACATGAGACAAAGAAGGTGGTTAGAGCTTTTGAAGGATTATGACTTTGGTTTGAATTACCATCCGGGTAAGGCAAACGTGGTGGCCGATGCTTTGAGTCGGAAGTCGTTACATATGTCCTCATTGATGATAAGAGAATGGGAACTTTTGGAGAATTTTAGAGACTAGAGTTTGGTTTGTGAAATGACGCCGAGAAGTGTGAGACTTGGTATGCTACATGTTACGAATGATTTTCTTGCAACCGTATGTGAAAAGCAGAAGTTGGATTTGAAGTTCGTTGATTTGATGATGAATGGGAATGAGGATTTCAAGGTTGATAATTTTGGAGTTTTGAGATTCCGTGGTCGTGTTTGTATTTGCGATGATGCGGAGTTGAAAAAGATGATATTGGAAGAAGGGCACCGAAGTAACTTAAGTATTCATCCGGGAGCGAATAAAATGTATCAAGATTTGAAGAAAATCTTTTGGTGGTCCGAATTAAAGAGGGATGTGGCTCAGTTTGTGTATGCGTGTTTGACTTGTCAGAAGTCTAAGGTGGAACATCAAAAGCCTAGTGGATTGATGCGACCGCTGGACATTCCGGAGTGGAAATGGGATAGTATATCGATGGATTTTGTTACGGGATTGCCGAATACGCAAAGAGGTCATAATGCCATTTGGGTAATCGTTGATAGGCTTACTAAATCTGCTCACTTCCTTCCAATTGATATTAGTTATCCTTTGGAGAGGTTAGCCGAGATTTATATTCTTGCGGTTGTGAAGTTACATGGAGTTCCTAAGAGTATTGTATCGGATAGAGATCCTAGATTCACATTGAGGTTTTGGGAGAGTTTACAAAAGGCTTTGGGTTCTAAGCTAAGATTGAGTTCGGCTTATCATCCGCAAACGGATGGTCAAACCGAGAGGACAATTCAATCATTGGAGGATGTATTGCGTGCTTGTGTGCTCGAGCAAGGTGGTGCTTGGGATAGTTATTTGGCATTGATTGAGTTCACCTACAATAACAGTTTTCATTCAAGTATAAGTATGGCACCATTTGAGGCTTTGTATGGTCGAAGATGTCGAACACCTTTGTGTTGGCGTGAAACCGGTGAGAGGACGATAGTTGGACCGGAGATGGTACAACAAACGACGGAGAAAGTGAAGTTTATCCGTGAAAAGATGAAAGCTTCTCAAAGTAGACAAAAGAGTTATCATGACAAGAGAAGAAAAGATCTTGAGTTTCAAGAAGGCGACCATGTGTTTTTGAGAGTTACACCGGTTACGGGTGTGGGTTGTGCTTTGAAGTCGAAGAAGTTGACTTCTCGTTTTATTGGTCCGTATCAGATTTCTGCACGAGTTGGCGTTACGGCTTACCGTGAGGCGTTGCCTCCGAATCTTTCGAATTTGCATGATGTATTCCATGTTTCGCAACTTCGGAAGTATGTTCCGGATCCGTCACATGTTATTCCTATGGACGAGGTTGAAGTGAGAGATAACCTTACGGTTGAAACTTTACCGAATAGGATTTTGGACCGTGAAGTTAAGAAGCTAAGAGGCAAGGATATTGCACTTGTGAAAGTAGCGTGGGGAGGCGCTGCGGAAGGCGATATGACTTGGGATATAGAGAGTAGGATGCGAGAGTCGTATCCGGAGTTGTTTGAATCAGGTAATATTTTCGAGGACGAAAATTTCTAAAGTGGGGGAGAGTTGTAACGCCCCGATTCCAATTATTCCCATTTTGTTGAGTCTTTTATTTAAACTGAGTGATAAATTATTTTATTTGTGAAATTGGTGTGTTAATATGCTATGTTGACATGTTGTGATATTTTACCGTTTTTGAGAGTTTTCGGGGAAATTATAATTGAGGGTATTTTAGACATTTCTCAATTAATGGTAAGTTAGAAATTTAATAAAATTGTTAGAAAAGTGATTAAGTGTAGAATTGTGTGAGAAAATGAATTAATTGAATTTGAGTAGAAAATAAGAAATAGAAAAGAAAGAAAAATAAGATACGAAAAGAAATAGGAGAGAAAGAGAAAGAAAAAGAAAAATAGAAAGAAAGAGGAGAGAAAGAAAGAGGAAGAGGAGAAAAGAGAAGGAAAAGAGGAAAAGCTAGGAAAATCAAGGAATCAACTTCTAGGAATCGATTTAATCGGGTAAGGGTGTGAAATCTTATTATCTTATCAATGTATATCATTATGTATGATTATGTATGTGTGTATTGGATTGTTTGTTGTGTTTTCATAGTTTTCTATTCTAGGTCGATGTTGAGAAATCGTTTTCGCGATTGGAAATCGACGTAAATGTGGTAGAATGCTTGTTGCCATGATTGGATTGAGTTCTGATTGATATATGTTGTTTTGAAAATGTTTTGGGTTGAAAAATATGGATTTTGGGTTTTCAACAGTGCTGAAAAATTCTGAGTTTTCCTTGGTTCTCCTAGCGAACCTGGGGCGAAGCAGTAGCGAGTGATGTTTTCGCGGGTTCGCCTAGCGAACCAGTTAGCGAAGGTCAGCGAAGGTTCGCTGAGTTGTTCGCCTAGCGAACTTTGAGTGTTTTTGATGTTGGTGGTTGCTGCCTTGGTTCGCCAAGGGGTTCGCCTAGCGAACTTTGTGTCTGTTTTTAGCTAGTAGTTGGTTCGCTGGAACATTCGCCTAGCGAAGGTGCTAGCGAATGCTCGCGAGAGGGTTCGCCCAACGAACAATGCTGTTTGTGTAATTTTGTTTTCTGCATAACTTTTGATCTGTGGTTCGGTTTGAGGCGTGGTTTGATGCATTAGAAAGCTTATGGAATGTTCTTTCTTATTATGATGAATTGGAAATTGTTAGCCGATTAAATAAGTTGAAAAAGTCGAGAATAGTGTTATTTAGCGACTTTTACCATTTTGAATGTGTGTTTGGATGTGAATCATACAATAGTGCATTGATGTGAATGTATATAGATTGTATGTGATTGAATGAGATTAATGCATGATTATATTATGAATATATATGCATTTCAAGAATGTCTTGAGTCATTTGCATGTGAAGCATAATGATGTGCATTCTTGTGTTGAGGGATTCTAATGAGAACCCGATATAACATTGTGTGCCTTAAACATAAGAGGTGTGAGTGATCGGATGGATCGTGTGCCTTAAAAATAAGTGGTGTGAGCGATGGGTATAGACGATCGTGTGCCTTATACAAAGAGGTGTGAGCGATCGGGTCGTGTGCCTTATACAAAGAGGTGTGAGCGATCCATAAACGTCGTGTGCCGTAAAAATAAGAGGTGTGAGCGACCAGATCGGACCGTGTGCCTTAAAAATAAGAGGTGTGAGCGATGGGGATCATCGTACGCCCGACGGGGAGTTACAGTGATGTAACGAGCGATGGTTCCAGCAGAGTTCCTGAGTGAACTTGATATGATTGGTTCGGTACCGCATTGCATTTGCATAGAGTCGTGAGTCGGTCTCTATGATTTGCATTTATCATCTCTATAATGGTGCATTGATGAATAAACATAAATGTGTATGTTTATGTGGAATGATAAGAATGGGGAAAGTATGCATGATGTATATGCTTGGTTGTGAATATATATATATATATACATATACATTGTGATGTATATGAGTGAGTTGTGATGAATTGTGGTGAGAATGTGGAATATGTGTATTTTTATGCTATGATATATAATTATATGCATTGTTATTATGATAATATTTCTCACCCTTCTGCTATTTTATGATGCTCTATGAGGCATTGCAGAGTAGGTATGCTGGTGGTCTTTTTGTGAAGCGTGTCTTCATTCTTTTGGTCGGTCGGCTCTGATATGTAGCACCGGGTAGCTAGGAGGCTATGATTCTTTTGTGATACCTTTGTATATGTATCTTGTTGATGAATGTTTATGTAAACATGAATTATGTTGGTGGATAATACTTAATGATGTATATATGTTAGTTGTTATTCAATGTTTAGATTTTCCACTTTTATTCTAAACATTTGAGATGTGGGTGTACGGACTAAGTTCCTCAGTTGCAAAAGTTACCCCACTGTTGCATATCAATTGTTGAGCAGGTGTTGAATGTTCTAATTTCATGTATAATGTGACATACCTCTTTTATACTATGTTTATAATTATACTCAGATGAAATTTTTAATATGTGCCTAAATGATTATATGATTATTTGGGGGTATAGAAAGGGGGTGTTACAAACTTATCTACCACCTGCTGCGTATACTCTATCTAGAAAGGAGAAAAAAGTATTGTGTAAGTTTCTAAGTGAAGTTAAAGTTTCAGAAGGATAGTCTTCAGATATTAGAAGACTTGTGTCTATGAAAGACCTCATGTTAAAGAGTTTAAAGACGCATGACTTCCATGTTATAATGGAACATTTTCTACCAATAGGTATACGTTCTATTCTTCCAGTAAAAGTAAGAAGTGCAATAACTAAATTGTGTTTTTTCTTCAAGTCAATTTGCAGTAAGGTGATCGATCCTGCGATCTTACCAACACTACAAAAAGAAATAGTTATTACTTTGTGTGATCTTGAAATGTATTTTCCTCCCTCGTTTTTTGACATAATGGTTCATCTAGTTGTTCATCTGGTGAAAAAGACACAGTTGTGTGGACCGACTTATATGAGATGGATGTACCCTGCTGAACGTTATATGAAAATATTAAAAGGGTATGTGAAAAACCGAAGTCGACCAGAGGGTTGTATTGCCGAACGATACATTGTTGAAGAAGCGATTGAGTTTTGTACTGAATATCTGTCCAATGTACAATCAATTGGACTCCCCAAATCTCATATTGTAAAAAAAAAGACGGAAAAAAGTTAATTGTAAATGAAGTTGTGACAATATCAAGGGTCGAACGGGATCAAGTGCATTTGTATGTTCTGCACTGTGAGAATGAGGTTGAGCCGTATGTTGAAATGCACAAGGATGTTCTCCGAGGTTTAAATCCGAATAGAAATGAGAATTGGATAGTACGAGAGCACAATCGAAGTTTCATACCTTGGTTTAAGGATCATATTTATTCAAAGTATTATTCAGATCCCGCTTCAATAACAGAAAGGTTGAGATGTTTAGCATATGGTCCTAGTTTAGTTGTGTTTTCTTATAGCGCATACGCAATTAATGGATACACATTTTATACCAAAGAACAAGATGATAAAAGTACTATGCAAAATAGTGGTGTCACCGTGGTAGCTGAAGCAATGCAAATTTCAAGTGTGAAAGATTTAAACCCCAAATTTGCAAATGTGTCATATTTTGGGGTTATCGAGCGCATTTGGGTGTTTGATTATGAGAAGTTTCAGATTCCTATATTTCGTTGCAAGTGGGTTGAAAATAATAATGGCATACGAATGGATAAGTCAGGATTTTTGCAAGTGTATCTTAATAGGGTGGGGTACAAAGATGAGCCTTTTATTCTAGCCTCTCAAGCTAAACAAGTGTTCTATGTCACTGATCCAACAAGTACAAAATGGTCTATAGTGCTTTTATCTAACAAAGTAATTGATGAAAACATTGGAGATCAAGGTGATATTGATGTTGATATTGAATCATTTACTAGAAATGATCAAGATGAAAATATTATAGCGAATGAATCATATACTAGAAATGATCATAATGAGGGTATTTGGATCAATCCAACCGTCCGTGTTGTTAAGAGACGGGTAGAACATATTCCAACCAAGAAAAGAAAGAGACGTTAGTGAAAAAGGTACTAGTTATAAAATTATAGCTTATGTCATTCAATAATATTAAATAGTTGTCATGTTAAATATATTCAATGGATTATGGATTTTTATATTTTTCATTTATTTTTTGTTTTTTTCTTTCTTACAGGTCAGATGGCTAGAAACCAGGAAGACTCACACGAGACACATGATACAAATGAAAGACCTGAGAATGTAGAAAGTGAAATTAAATGAGGAATAACAATTATGAAGTCAATCATCCATGCAAGAGATAAAGGGATCAAATTTGATGTACATTGGAGTGATGAAAACCAACTAATTGAGCCAAACAGTTCAATGTTGACTAGTTACATAGGTTCCCTTGCCCGTCAGCACATTCCAATCACCAGTGATAATTGGAGGAATCCATTGTTGCAAGCCATTAAAGATAAAATATGGACTGAGATACAGGTACTTACCAAATATGATTGATGTTATTAGATTTCTGTTGACGATTAAGTCTTTAATTTACTTATACTAACACACTCTATGTGTATGTGTTTTTGTAGAGGTCTTTTAATATTGATGAAAGCCAAAAAAAGTATTGTCTTCAATTGGCCGGAAAAAGACACAGAGGCTTTCGAACTATGTTATCAAACAAATATCTTAGGGATGCGGAAAATTTTTTTGTTGAAGCAGAACTTCCACAGTTGTATGCGGACTTGATTGCTTCTGAAGAATTGAGCACTTTTGTAGCCAAACGAAAATCCGAAAAATTCAATGTAATGTTAATTTGTCATGTCTATTAATTGTATTATATACTTGTTGCATTAGTTTGTTCTGATATGACTTAAACTTGTTTATCTAGGAATTGAGTGCCACTAATCGCCAAAGAGCATCAAAACCCGCGTATCCATACAGAAAAGGGCGTTTGGGATATGCACGCTTAAAGCAAAAATTGGTAAGTATATATAAATGCTTTGATTTTATTAGTTGTCTTATTGTGTTATAATTGATGATCTTATTATTTATCTCAATGCGTAGTTAGAAGAGACGAAAAGTGAAGAAACATCACTTCCGGACCATGTTTTGTAGAAGGAAGCTCGTGTGGGCAAGGATGGAGTTGTTATGGAAGATGTTCAACATGTTTATTACGAATGTGTAAGTATAACATTATGTCTTTAAGTTAATCAAAATTTTATTAAAATATAATTAATTTTTAATCCGCACTAATAATTTTCGATATGTCAATGAGTTTCAGGAGACTCTATCTAATTCCTTAACCACAGGTGAGGAGGATTGCAGGAGCATACTTAGTCGAGTACTAAATGTTCCTGAGTATTCCGGTCGGGTGAGGGGTAAAGGATTTGGTGTGACTCCATCTTCCTTGTATAAGCATCCAAAGAGAAAAAATCCTAGTAATCAAGAAGTGATGCAATCGTTGAAGGAATTAAAAGCGCAAGTTCGTGAATTGCAAAAGGATAAAGAGAGATATGAGGCGGAAAAGCGCGGTTCAGAGTTGAAAGCTACTAGTGACAAAGCTAGTATCAATTGTCAACATGAAATTCCCGAGGTAATTAGCACGTTTATTTTAATTGACATATATTTATTTTAATTAAATTAGCATGTTTATTTTAATTGACATATATACACATTAACAGTTACATATTTATTATTTCTTTAGGGCATTTCATCTTGTCAGCTATTTTTATCGTTACCGACTTATCGCATAGTTGGCAAGGGAAAAGTGCATAACAAATTGGAAGAGTTACTTCACCATAAACCGCTCCCTGATGGATGTCTGAAAGTGTCGGTTGATATTGCTTTAGAGCTTGATGCGTTGCTACCGATCCCTGACGTTGTTTGAGAGACAACATTGTTGCGAGATGCAATATGATCGTTTGTTGCATGGCCAGCAGACCTCATTTTTATAGATGAGGAGGTATGTTGAAAACCATTATGAATGTTTTAGTAATCAAAAGTCAATTCTGAACCATTATGAAAAGCATTCTGAATGTTTTTACATGGTAATGTTAGACTCCTTCAAAACCCGCATCTAAGGCTAAAGGGATTTTTCCGCACAACGAGTGTGTTGCATCACAAAAAGAGGTACATTGAAAGTGTTATTCTATGATCCGAATTCAAAAGCTTCATGATTTTCTACTTTACCTAACTTATATGATTTTTAGGTTCCTGCTCAAGTTTCACAACAAGCCAGCAAGAAAAGAGCTCCTACAAAGACCGGGCAGCAGGCAAAAAGAGCTCTTACACCTCGCTTTCGGATGTGTCTTGAAACACTTGTGGCAACATCAGATTTGATGGATGGTGCTATTCGTCAAATAGACATGGACGAAGGTGTTTTTGGTTTTCCTCATTCCGAAATAATTGCAAAAGAGGACATGGAACAAATTTTTCGGCATCTTGAATTAGGCATCGGTGTTATGCATTCATACATCTGGTACTCCGATCAATCTATTATTTAATTAGTTGAACAATTTATTTACACATTTCAATGAAAATAGTCTAATGTTTATTATGTTTTTATTTAAGGTGCTTGTATGACAAATTGATCGCGGGAATCAATTGTCAAACAAATTCCATTTCTTGTCTTGCGCCCGTGTCAATGCACCGACAATTGCTACTGATCCAAGTTCAGTAAGAGATCACTTACTCCAGAAATTTATGGCCAGCAGTACAAAAAGTTTGTATCTTTTACCGTATAATACTGGAAACGGGTAAGATTTTTATTCTAATTTCATTCTAATCTTTGTATCTTTTGCGTATAAATTATACATTTAAACTTTTGTTATATTTTACAGTGGACACTGGTTGTTGGTTGCTATTAATCCTACAAGAAAAGTGGTGTATTATCTGAATTCACTAGATCATGATTGGACAACATATCAGAATATGAAGGATTTGGTTGATACGTAAGTGAGATTGTTCTAAATATTTGTGTGTATTTGTATATTTAATTATTTCTATGAGATTGTTCTAAATTTACGTTTTTCTTTTATAGAACAATACTAGTATACCGAGCACAAAGAGAAGCTTGAGCATCACGGTCTAAAGCTTCCACCATTACATGGATCAAAGTGGAGGTATATTAATTTTCACAATGTTGCTTATAATAGTGATGCTACTGGATAACACAAGACAACTATATATTAATTCTTATTTGTTTTTCTATATGTAGTGTCCTCGTCAGCGTAATGGTATAGACTGCGGTTATTTCGTTTTAAGATTTATGAGAGAAATCCTTCATTTGGATCGATTAGAGATTCACATCACGGTATGGATTTATAACTTAGGATTTATTTTAATACTTATCGGATATTTCATATAATTTATTATTTTAAACTAAATCATGCATATTGTGTTTTGTTATGTAGTACTTTAATGAATACGCGTGTTGTAACGCCCCGATTCCGATTATTTCCATTTTGTTGAGTCTTTTATTTAAATTGAGTGATAAATTATTTTATCTGTGAAATTGGTGTGTTAATATGCTATGTTGACATGTTATGATATTTTACCGTTTTTGAGAGTTTTCGGGAAAATTAGAATGGAGGGTATTTTAGACATTTCTCAATTAATGGTAAGTTAGAAATTTAGTAAAATTGGTAGAAAAGTGATTAAGTGTAGAATTATGTGAGAAAATGAATTAATGGAATTTGAGTAGAAAGAAATAGAAAAGAAAAAGAGATAAGAGGAAATAGGAGAGAAAGAGAAAGAAAAGAAAAATAGAGAGAAAAAGGAGAGAAAGAAAGAGGAAGAGGAGAAAAGAGAAGGAAAAGAGGGAAAACCTAGAAAATCATCAAGAACAATCATCTAGCAAGCTTGGAATCCGGGTAAGGGTGTGAAATCTTATTATCTTATCAATGTATATCATTATGTATGATTGTGTTGTTGTTGTTGTTGATTTTTATGAGTTTTGGTATAAACCCATTTGTGTAGAAAATGGTAGAAATCGATTTAATCGTGTTGAAAATGATGTTTTCGTGTCCCTTGTTGTTAATACACGAGTTATATATGTTGTTGTACTTCAAATTGGTATTTTTCTGGGTTTAGATGATGAATTTGGGTGTGGTTTGGGTGGAAAACGCAGAACAAAATTCTGCAGAAAAATTCTGCATTCTGCCTGGCCATACGCGTATTGGGGCAGGCCATACGCGTATTGACTTGGGCAATACGCGTATGGATGACGCATTTCAGGGCCAATACGCGTATGGGATGCATGTTTTCCACGGCCATCTGGTGATACGCGTACGGCATTGGGCATGCGCGTATGGACTTTTAAACGTGAATTTTGGGAAGAAAATGGTTTCTTCCCATACGCGTATGGACTTGGACGATACGCGTATGGTCAGGTCAATTGTAAAAATGTGATTTTTCAAATATCGTTTTCGTTTTTCTTTCGTAACTTTTGTTCCGTTTATCCGATTTTTACATTTTTGGTATCGTTGTGAAGCTATTGAGCTGTACTTTATTATTATGATGATTTGGAAATTGCTAGCCGATTTAATTATGTCGGAAAGTCGGGAATAGTGTTATTTACCGACTTTTACCGTTTGAATGTGTGTTTTGGATGTGAATCATACAATAGTGCATTGATGTGAATGTATATAGATTGTATGTGATAGTATGAGATGAATGCATGCATATATTGTGAATATGTATGCATTTCAAGAGTGTCTTGATTCATTTTGCATGTGAAGCATCATGATGTGCATTCTTGTGTTGTGTGATTCTAATGAGAATCCGCTATAACGTCGTGTGCTCGTGTGGGGTGTGAACGATGATTATAGACGATCGTGTGCCCGTGTGGGGTGTGAACGATCGGGTCATGTGCCCGTGTGGGGTGTGAGCGATCCATAAACATTGTGTGCCCATGTGGGGTGTGAGCAATGGGTGAACATCGTAGGCCCGACGGGGAGTTACATTGGTAACGAGCGATGGTTCCAATAAGTTCTTGAGTGAACTTGAGATGATTGAGTGGGTACCGCATTGCATTTGCATAGAGTCGTGAGTCGGTCTCTATGATTTGCATTTATCATCTTTATAATTGTGAATTGTCGAATAAACATAAATATGTATGTTTATGTGGATTGATAAGGATTGTGAAAGTATGCATGATGAATATGCTAGGCTTTGTATATATATACATTGTAATGTATATGAGTGAATTGTGATGAATTGTGGTGAGAATGTGGAATATGTGTATTTTTATGCTAAGATATATAATTTTATGCATTGTTATTATGATAATATTTCTCACCCTTCTGCTGTTTTATGATGCTCTATGAGGCATTGCAGAGTAGGTATGCTGGTGGTCTTTTTGTGAAGCGTGTCTCCATTCTTTTGGTCGGTCGGCTTTGATATGTAGCACCGGGTAGCTAGGTTGTATATGATTCTTTTGTGATACATTGTACATGTATCTTGCTGAGGAATGTTTATGTAAACATGAATTATGTTGGTGGATAATACTTGATGATATATATATGTTATATGTTATTCAATGTTTAGATTTTCCGCTTTTATTCTAAATATTGAGATGTGGGTGTAAGGACTAATTTCCTCTGTTGAAAAGTTACCCCCACTGTTGCATATCAATGTTGAGCAGGTGTTGAATGTTTTAATTTCATGTATAATGTGACATACCTCTTTTATACTGTGTTTATAATTATACTCTGACGAAATTTTAAATATGTGCCTAAATGATTATGTGATTATTTGGGGGTATAGAAAGGGGGTGTTACATTAAGTGGTATCAGAGCCAGTGTTGAGTCAGTTGTGTCTGTCTTGTTGTTGTGTTGGTTGAACTGTTGTTTAACCTTGTTGTTATTTTTGGGAATAATCAGAATATGGCTGGTAGGAACGACAATGCGATGGCTGCTGCTTTGGAAGCAATGGCTAAGGCGGTGCAAGGTGCGGCGAACGTGAATGCTAATGACGAGTTCAGGAAGAATCAACCACCGATCTTCAAAGGAAGATTTGATCCCGATGGAGCTCAAAATTGGTTGAAAGAGATTGAAAGGATCTTCAGAGTCATGGGCTGTGCGGAGGAGAATAAGGTGAGGCTTGGGTCTCACATGCTGAAGGAAGAAGCCGACGATTAGTGGGTCGGTATGCGTCAAGTTCTTGAAGTGGATGATGAAGAGATAACTTGGAATTTATTTCGTACCGAGTTCTTGAGGAAGTATTACCCTGAAAGTGTGAAAGGGAAGAAGGAGATGGAGTTCCTTGAACTGAAACAAGGTAGTATGTCCATAGTGGACTATACTGCTAAGTTTGTGGAGTTGGTTCAATTCCATCCTCACTATGCTGCAATTACTGCTGAGTTCTCAAAGTGTATTAAGTATGAGAATGGTTTGCGTCCCGAGACTTAACAAGCTGTGGGATATCAAAGGATAAGGAGATTTGCGGATTTGACGAAATGTTGTAGAATCTTCGAGGAAAATAGGAAGGCTCGTTCTACACATTACAAAAGTTTGAATGAGAGGAGGGGAAAGCAACAAGCTAGAAGTGGACCTTATGTGACACCCGTTGATAAGGGCAAGCATAGGGGAAACTTTGATAAGAGATCTGGAGGAGGAGGTTCCGGTTTCGTTAAGTGTTATAAGTGTGGTGAAATGGGTCATAAATCATTTGAGTGTGGGAAGAGCGTGGTGAAATGTTCTAACTGTAGAGGCCTTGGGCATGCTACTACCGAATGTAGGAGGAATGTGGTGAAGTGCTATAATTGTGGAGAAGTGGGTCACATTAGTACTAAGTGTACTAAGCCGAAACAAGCTCAAGCGGGCGGAAAGGTGTTTGCATTAGCGGGGACGGACACTACTAGTGCAGACCGTTTGATTAAAGGTATATGCTTTATTAATAGTACACCTTTAGTTGCTATTATTGATACGGGAGCGACTCATTCATTCATTTCTCATGTGTGCGCTAAGCGTTTGAATTTGTTTATGACTTCTTGGAGTGGTGAGATGGTTATTGAGACTGCTGCTTCAGGGTCGGTAACTACGTCTTTGGTATGTGTAAGTTGTCCTTTGACCATGTATGGTAAAGACTTCATTATGGATTTAGTGTGTTTGCCGTTGGAGGGATTGGACATAATCTTGGGTATGAACTGGTTGCAATTTAATCGAGTTCATATAGATTGCTATCACAAGTTATTAAGGTTTCCTTCTTTGGAAGATGATGAAGATGAGAGTTTCCTATCCACTAAAGAGTTGAAGAAACTTTTAGCGGACGAAGCTCAATTGTTCGGTTTGTTTGCATCATTGTCGGTGGAGAGTAAAGTTGAGCTCGATGTGTTCCCAATAGTGTGTGATTTTCCAGGAGTGTTTTCGGAGGATATTACGGATGTACCACCGGAAAGAGAAGTTGAGTTTTCTATTGATCTAGTTCCGGGTACTAGACTGGTTTCGATGGCACCGTATCATATGTCGGCATCGGAGTTGGTAGAATTGAAGAAGCAATTGAATGACATGTTGGAGAAGAGACTTGTAAGGCCAAATGTTTCTCCTTGGGGTGCTCCGGTATTGTTGGTAAAGAAGAAGGATGGGAGTATACGGTTATGCATTGATTATCGACAATTGAACAAGGTGACAATTAAGAACAAGTATCCGCTTCCAAGGATCGATGATTTGATGGACCAATTGGTTGATGCGCGTGTTTTTAGCAAGATTGATTTGAGATCGGGATATCACCAGATTCGTGTAAAAGAAGAGGATATTCAAAAGACGGCCTTTAGGACACGGTATGGCCATTACGAATATCCCGTGATGCCATTCGGGGTTTCTAATGCGCCGGGTGTGTTTATGGAATACATGAATCGTATTTTTCATGAAAAGTTAGATCGTTTTGTGGTTGTGTTCATCGACAATATTTTGATTTACTCTAAGTCTCAAGAGGAGCATGAAGAGCATTTGAGGATTGTGTTACAAATTTTGAAAGAGAAACAATTGTATGCTAAGTTGTCGAAATGTGAATTTTGGTTGTCGGAAGTAAGTTTTCTTGGACATGTTATTTCCGGTAGTGGTATTAGTGTTGATCCATCCAAGATTGATGCGGTGATGCAATGGGAGGCTCCTAGATCGGTTATGGAGATTCGAAGCTTTTTAAGCTTGGCGGGTTATTATCGGAGGTTTATTGAGGGATTTTCGAAGTTGGTACTTCCGTTAACGCAATTGACTTGTAAAGGAAAGGCTTTCATTTGGGATATTCATTGTGAAGAGAGTTTCAATGAGCTAAAAAGAAGGTTGACAACGGCTCCGATCTTGATTTTGCGAAATCCGACGGAACCATTTGTGGTTTATTGTGATGCTTCATTGGTTGGTTTAGGTGGTGTTTTGATGCAAGATGGAAAAGTTGTGGCTTATGCTTCAAGACAATTGAGAGTGCATGAAAAGAATTATCCTACACATGACTTGGAGTTAGCGGCTGTGGTGTTTGTTTTGAAAATTTGGAGGCACTATCTTTATGGTGCAAGATTTGAAGTTTTTAGTGATCACAAGAGCTTGAAATATTTATTTGATCAAAAAGAATTGAACATGAGACAAAGAAGGTGGTTAGAGCTTTTGAAGGATTATGATTTTGGTTTGAATTACCATCCGGGTAAGGCAAACGTGGTGGCCGATGCTTTGAGTCGGAAGTTGTTACATATGTCCGCATTGATGATGAGAGAATGGGATCTTTTGGAGAATTTTAGAGACTTGAGTTTAGTTTGTGAAATGACGCCGAGAAGTGTGAGACTTGGTATGCTACATGTTACGAATGATTTTCTTGAAACCGTATGTGAAAAGCAAAAGTTGGATTTGAAGTTCGTTGATTTAATGATGAAAGAGAATGAGGATTTCAAGGTTGATAATTTTGGAGTTCTGAGATTCCGTGGTCGTATTTGTATTCCCGATGATGCGGAGTTGAAAAAGATGATATTGGAAGAAGGACACCGAAGTAACTTAAGTATTCATCCGGGAGCGAATAAAATGTATCAAGATTTGAAGAAAATCTTTTGGTGGTCCGGATTAAAGAGGGATGTGGCTCAGTTTGTATATGCGTGCTTAACTTGTCAAAAGTCTAAGGTGGAACATCAAAAGCCTAGTGGATTGATGCAACCGTTGGACATTCCAGAGTGGAAATGGGATAGTATATCGATGGATTTTGTTACGGGATTGCCGAATATGCAAAGAGGTCATAATGCTATTTGGGTAATCGTTGATAGGCTTACTAAATCTGCTCACTTCATTCCAATTGATATTAGTTATCCTTTGGAGAAGTTAGCCGAGATTTATGTTCTTGTGGTTGTGACGTTACATGGAGTTCCTAAGAGTATTGTATGGGATAGAGATCCTAGATTTACATCGAGGTTTTGGGAGAGTTTACAAAAGGCTTTGGGTTCTAAGCTAAGATTGAGTTCAGCTTATCATCCGCAAACGGATGGTCAAACCGAGAGGATAATTCAATCGTTGGAGGATTTATTGCGTGCTTGTGTGCTCGAGCAAGGTGGTGCTTGGGATAGTTATTTGGCATTGATTGAGTTCACCTATAATAACAGTTTTCATTCAAGTATAAGTATGGCACCATTTGAGGCTTTGTATGGTCGGAGATGTCGAACACCTTTGTGTTGGCATGAAACCGGTGAGAGGACGATAGTTGGACCGGAGATGGTACAACAAACGACGGAGAAAGTGAAGTTTATTCGTGAGAAGATGAAAGCTTCTCAAAGTAGAAGAAGGAAAGATCTTGAGTTTCAAGTAGGCGGCCATGTGTTTTTGAGAGTTACGCCGGTTACGGGTGTGGGTCGTGCTTTGAAGTCGAAGAAGTTGACTTCTCGTTTTATAGGTCCGTATCAGATTTCTGCGCGAGTTGGTGCTGTGGCTTACCGTGTGGCATTGCCTCCGAACCTTTCAAATTTGCATGATGTATTCCATGTTTCGCAACTTCGGAAGTATGTTTCGGATCCGTCACATGTTATTCCTATGGACGAGGTTGAAGTGAGAGATAACCTTACGGTTGAAGCTTTACCGATTATGATTTTGGACCGTGAAGTTAAGAAGCTAAGAGGCAAGGATATTGCGCTTGTGAAAGTGGCGTGGGGAGGCGCTGCGGAAGGCAATATGACTTGGGAGCTAGAGAGTAGGATGCGAGAGTCGTATCCGAAGTTGTTTGAATCAGGTAATATTTTCGAGGACGAAAATTTCTAAAGTGGGGGAGAGTTGCAACGCCCCGATTCCGATTATTTCCATTTTGTTGAGTCTTTTATTTAAATTGAGTGATAAATTATTTTATCTATGAAATTGGTGTGTTAATATGATATGTTGACATGTTATGATATTTTACCGTTTTTGAGAGTTTTCGGGAAAATTAGAATGGAGGGTATTTTAGATATTTCTCAATTAATGGTAAGTTAGAAATTTAGTAAAATTGGTAGAAAAGTGATTAAGTGTAGAATTATGTGAGAAAATGAATTAATGGAATTTGAGTAGAAAGAAATAGAAAAGAAAAAGAGATAAGAAGAGGAAATAGGAGAGAAAGAGAAAGAAAAGAAAAATAGAGAGAAAAAGGAGAGAAAGAAAGAGGAAGAGGAGAAAAGAGAACGAAAAGAGGGAAAACCTAGAAAATCATCAAGAACAATCATCTAGCAAGCTTGGAATCCAGGTAAAGGTGTGAAATCTTATTATCTTATCAATGTACTCCCTCCGTCCCAAATTATAAGACGTTTTGGGCTTTTCACACAAATTAAGAAACTTAATTATTACTTTATGGGAAAGGCAAATTATGTATAACTTTACAGTAATGCCCCTCATAATTATATAGGAGAGAGAAATTAAAAGAGTTGAAAGAATAAATAATAATAAATATTTGAGGGTATATTGGGGAAGATGTCATTTATATTGCATTGGGAATGTAAGGTGACTTATAATTTGAGACAAATTTTTTTGGCAAAATGACTTATAATTTGGGACGGAGGGAGTATATCATTGTGTATGATTGTGTTGTTGTTATTGTTGATTTTTATGAGTTTTGGTATAAACCCATTTGTGTAGAAAATGGTAGAAATCGATTTAATCGTGTTGAAAATGATGTTTTCGTGTCCCTTGTTGTTAATACACGAGTTATATATGTTGTTGTACATCAAATTGGTATTTTTCTGGGTTTAGATGATGAATTTGGGTGTGGTTTGGGTGGAAAACGCAGAACAAAATTCTGCAGAAAAATTCTGCATTCTGCCTGGCCATACGCGTATTGACTTGGGCAATACGCGTATGGATGGCGCATTTCAGGGCCAATACGCGTATGGGATGCATGTTTTCCACGGCCATCTGGTGATACGCGTACGGCATTGGGCATACGCGTATGGACTTTTAAACGTGAATTTTGGGAAGAAAATGGTTTCTGCCTATACGCGTATGGACTTGGACGATACGCGTATGGTCAGGTCAATTGTAAAAATGTGATTTTTCAAATATCGTTTTCGTTTTTCTTTCGTAACTTTTGTTCCGTTTATCCGATTTTTACATTCTTGGTATCGTTGTGAAGCTATTGAGCTGTACTTTATTATTATGATGATTTGGAAATTGCAAGCCGATTTAATTATGTCAAAAAGTTGGGAATAGTGTTATTTAGCGACTTTTACCGTTTGAATGTGTGTTTTGGATGTGAATCATACAATAGTGCATTGATGTGAATGTATATAGATTGTATGTGATAGTATGAGATGAATGCATGAATATATTGTGAATATGTATGCATTTCAAGAGTGTCTTGATTCATTTTGCATGTGAAGCATAATGATGTGCATTCTTGTGTTGTGTGATTCTAATGAGAATCCGCTATAACGTCGTGTGCCCGTGTGGGGTGTGAGCGATGATTATAGACGACCGTGTGCCCGTGTGGGGTGTGAGCGATCGGGTCATGTGCCCGTGTGGGGTGTGAGCGATCCATAAACATTGTGTGCCCATGTGGGGTGTGAGCAATGGGTGAACATCGTAGGCCCGACGGGGAGTTACATTGGTAATGAGCGATGGTTCCAATAAGTTCCTGAGTGAACTTGAGATGATTGAGTCGGTACCACATTACATTTGCATAGAGTCGTGAGTCGGTCTCTATGATTTGCATTTATCATCTTTATAATTTTGAATTGTCGAATAACCATAAATATGTATGTTTATGTGGATTGATAAGGATTGTGAAAGTATGCATGATGAATATGCTTGGCTTTGTATATATATACATTGTAATAAATATGAGTGAATTGTGATGAATTGTGGTGAGAATGTGGAATATGTGTATTTTTATGCTAAGATATATAATTTTATGCATTGTTATTATGATAATATTTCTCACCCTTCTGCTGTTTTATGATGCTCTATGAGGCATTGCAGAGTAGGTATGCTGGTGGTCTTTTTGTGAAGCGTGTCTCCATTCTTTTGGTCGGTCGGCTCTGATATGTAGCATCGGGTAGCTAGGTTGTATATGATTCTTTTGTGATACATTGTACATGTATCTTGCTGATGAATGTTTATGTAAACATGAATTATGTTGGTGGATAATACTTGATGATATATATATGTTATATGTTATTCAATGTGTAGATTTTCCGCTTTTATTCTAAATATTGAGATGTGGGTGTAAGGACTAAGTTCCTCTGTTGCAAAGTTACCCCCACTGTTGCATATCAATGTTGAGCAGGTGTTGAATGTTTTAATTTCATGTATAATGTGACATACCTCTTTTATACTGTGTTTATAATTATACTCTGACGAAATTTTAAATATGTGCCTAAATGATTATGTGATTATTTGGGGGTATAGAAAGGGGGTGTTACACGTGTCCTCATTACATGAAAGATAATTTGGAACAAATCAAGGAGGAATTGTGTGAATACCTTATTGGGAAAAGAATCATATAAGGTATATATGGAAGTTGGTGTGTAGTTATGGAGTGTAATTGTATAGTTTTGGAAGTTGTTGTATATTAGGAGATCTTTAGAAGTTAAAGGATTAGAATGGTTTAATTATGTGAATGGTTTATGGATTACAATAGTTTAATTATGTGAATGGTTTATGTTAATGGTTTATGTATTAGAATGATTTAATTATGGAAATGGTTTATGTGAATGGTTTAAGGATTAGAATGGTTTGTGTGATTTATAAGGATTAGAAATGGCCTAAAATGTGAAGGATTGGAAATGGCCTAAAATGTGAAGGAAAATATATACAGGTTTATGTGATTTATAAGGATTAGAAATGGCCTAAAATGTGAAGGATTGGAAATGGCCTAAAATGTGAAGGAAAATATATACAGGTTTCTGCATAAAAAATTGGAAAAATTTGATTCTTAAAAAAAATCATTAAAAAAAACGTGAAGAAAAGACAGCGCTTTTAAGAAAAAGCGCTGCCTATAGTGAAAATAAAAAAAAATTTAGACAGCGCTTTCAAAAGCACTGTCTAAAGGGGGGAAATAGAAAGCGCTTTTCATTAGAAAGCGCTGCCTAAAGGTGAAAATAAAAAATAAATTAGACAGCGCTTTAAAAAGCGCTGTTTAAAGGGTGACAATAGAAAGCGCTTTTTCCTGAAAAAGCCCTGCCTAAAGATGCCAATAAAAGGCATAATAGGCCAGAAAAAGCGCTGCTAAAGGGCCACTTTAGAAAGCGCTTTTCAGTTAAAAGCGCTGCTAAAGGCTTACTTTAGAGAGCGCTTTCAAAGGTAAAGCACTGCCTAAAGTAGGCCTTTAGCAGCGCTTTCTCATAAAAAAAAAGCGTTGTCTTTACCTACGGCAGCACCACCTTAGGCCGTGCTTTTAAGCGCTGTTAAAGGCCAAAAAAAGCGTTGTCTTTTCCCTTAATTGGCATAGTGAAGGAAGAGCTTCAAGGGACGCTTGAGTCTCATGAACAAAGGATGGCTGAGAGAGCTGCAGTAAAGTCGAAGAGTGATATGGCTTTGCAGGCGCGGTCAGAAAAGGAAAGGAAAGGTAAAGCAAGCTGGAATGGCACCAAAGGAGGAAACCAGTCGAATCAGAAGAAACCTTGGAACCAAGGCAACCAAAGAGGTGGTGTAGCAGGTAGAAGAAAAGGTGGTGATCGAAAATCTGATAATAGTCACATTCAATGTTTCAATTGTCAGAAGTATGGTCACTATGTTAGTGATTGTCCAGAAAGGAAGAAAAATCAAGAAACTGATGCAAAGCTGGCGAAACATGAAGAAGAAGAGACGTTGCTGATGGTCACAACGAAAGATGAAGAAAGATTCCAAGATCAGTGGTACTTGGACTCAGGATGCTCATCACACATGACTGGAAGGAAAGATTGGTTTGTCAACATGAATCCCTCGTCGAAGAACACAGTGAAGTTTGCAAATGACAACACTCTAGCAGCTGAAGGTGTTGGTGATGTTCTGATTATGAGGAAAGATGACAAAAGTTCAATAATTTCCAATGTGTTGTACATACTAGGTATGAAGAGTAATCTGCTCAGTATAGGGGCAACTTGTCGAAAAGAACTACAAGGTAGTTGTCGAAGACAAGATGATGAGAGTTCTCGACGCAGGTGGTAGGTTGATCTTAAAGGCTCCAATGTCTCAGAATAGGACCTTCAAGATTGAACTCAAGGTGATGGAGCACAAGTGTCTAGCAACGGAAGCCAGCAGAGATGAGTGGTTATGGCATTTTCGACTAGGCCATCTCAACTTCAATGGCATCAGAGAACTGAAGAGAAGAAATATGGTTTCAGGATTACCAGAAATCGAAATTCCAAGTGAAGTCTGTGAAGAGTGTGTTCAGTCGAAACAACACAAGAATAACTTCAGCAAGGATGCAGGAAGGAAGTCGAAGGCAATTCTTGAAGTCATATACTCTGATGTATGTGGTCCAATCCAGGTGGATTCGATTGGTGGCAACAGATATTTTGTCACGTTTATAGATGATTTCAGTCAAAAGTTGTGGACTTACCTCATCAAGAAGAAAAGTGATGTGATTGAGGTATTTTCCAGATTCGAATCCATGGTCGAAAGACAGAGTGGTCGAAAGTTGAAGATTCTGAGGACAGATGGTGCTGAAGAGTATGTGTCGAAAGAGTTTGATGCATTATGTGAAAAAGAAGGGATTGTGCATGAGGTGGTGCCACCCTATACACCACAGCAAAATGGAGTTACAGAACGAAAGAACAGAACCATCATGAACATGGTGAGAAGTATGTTGAATGGAAAGCATCTACCCTAGGAATTTTGGGGAGAAGCAGTTTCGACAACAACGTATATTTTGAAAAGAGGTCCTACGAAGAAGCTTGAAGGAGTCACACCAGAAGAATGTTGGTCTGGTGTCAAGCCAAGCCTCAGTCACTTGAAAGTGTTTGGATCTATAGCTCATAGACATGTGCCAGATCAGTTGAGAAGGAAGCTTGATGACAAGTCGAATCAGATGATCTTGATAGGATATCATTCGACTGGAGGTTACAAGTTGTTCGACCCAGTGAATAAGCAAGTAGTGATCTGCAGGGATGTGATCATAGATGAGCTTAAAGAATGGGATTGGGCTGAGAATGCCAAGAAGGATTCAGTGAGAATCTCTTGTGAAGAACCAGCCACTGAAGTCGAAAGAGAAGTTCGACAGGAACCAGTCGCAGATGAAGCAGGTTCAAGCAAACCTCGACGAACAAGACACATGCCTGCAAGGTTGCAAGAATGTGTAATTACATCAGATAATGTGGTCGATGAAGAGGGTGAGCTGGTACATTATGCTTTCTACGCAGATGTCGAACCAATCAATGCAGCTGAGGCATTGAAAGATTCGAAGTGGGTGAAAGCAATGAATGAAGAGTTAGAGTCCATCGAAGTCAACAACACATGGTCATTTGTCGAATTGCCTCAAGGCAAGAAGGCAATTGATGTGAAGTGGGTTTACAAGGTAAGGGTGAATCCTAGAGGAGAAGTAACTAGACACAAGGCGAGACTTATGGCGAAAGGATTTCTACAGAAGGAAGGAATCGACTTCGATGAAGTGTTCGCACCTGTTGCTAGAATCGAAACAATCAGGTTGGTTGTTGGTCTAGCAAATATGAACAATTAGCACACATGTCAGATGGACGTGAAGTGTGCATTCCTTAATGGCCCCTTAGATGAAGAAGTTTATGTCGCACAACCAGCTGGGTATGTGAAACGAGGCCAAGAAGGAAAGGTGTACAGGCTGCATAAAGCCCTGTATGGACTTAAGTAAGCTCCAAGAGCTTGGAATAAGAAAATCGACAGCTTCTTAAGGGAGAAGGAATTTGTGAAGGGTACGATTGAGCATGGAGTGTATGTAAGGAGAAGCAATAATGAATTGCTTATACTATGCCTCTATGTCGATGATTTGTTGATAACAGGGAGTTGCAAGAAGGAGATCGAAGATTTCAAACATGACCTAAGTGAGGAGTTTGAAATGTCAGACTTGGGAAATCTATCATATTTCCTTGGCATCGAATTCTACAAGACTTGTAGAGGTTTGATGATGCACCAAAGAAGATATGCATGCGGAATACTCAAGAGATTTGAGATGCAAGATTGCAACTCAACTTCGACTCCAGCTGAGACCAGACTGCAACTGTCGAAGGATCCAGACGAAGATGATGTCGACCCAACCCAATATAGAAGACTTATTGGGTCACTTAGATACCTTTGTCACACAAGGCCAGACTTAGCATACAGTGTGGGTATGGTAAGTAGAATCATGCAGAAGCCAAAGGTATCACACCTAACAGCGACGAAGAGGATACTAAGGTATCTGAAGGGGACTCTCGACTATGGCATTTTGTTTCCTGCAGCTGATGAAGGGAAATAATGCAAGTTAGTGGGATACACCGACTCTAGTTGGTGTAGTGATGCTGAGGATAGAAAATCCACAACTGGATACGTGTTTATGTTAGCTGGTGCACCAGTCGCTTGGAGTTCGAGAAAGGAGCCAGTAGTGGCATTGTCATCATGCGAAGCAGAATATATAGCTGCTTCTCTTTATGCATGTCAAGCAACATGGATGGTGAACTTGGTCGAAGAGATTACAGGGAAGAATCATGGAGCAATTACCTTGAAGATCGACAGCATGTCAGCTATCAACTCGGCGAAGAATCCAATAGCACACGGTCGAAGCAAGCACATCGAAATGAGGTTTCATTATCTTCGAGAACATGTAGCAGAAGGGAAGATGAATTTGGAACACCGCAGAACTGAGAATCAGATTGCAGATATCATGATGAAGGGAGTGCAGGTCGAAGCCTTCAGAAGACTAAGAGCCATGATGAATGTAGATAGTTTAGACACAATGAATTAGGTGGTGTATTAAATGTAATTCATAGTGTCGAAGTCGAAGCATTCATAGCTTAGTGTCGTGTCGAATTGGTTAGGTTGTTTCGACAGAATCGTGTTAGATTTGATTTGATTGAATTCATATTTGTTTAGATTAGATTTGAGATTTTGGGCTTTTAATTTTGGGCCTTTGCAAATCTATATCTATAAATAGAAAGTATCCTTGCATTGTAATCATAACGTTGTATTGTATTCACATTTGCAGATTTAGCAGTGAAAGTGCAATATATTCAGAAATTCCACAGTTCGTGGGTAGAACACTTCTCCTCCAAATATTTATCTTCTCTCTCTTTTCTTCTCCTTCTTACTGTTAGTTTGTTCTTCCTCTTTCTTTGTTTTTCATTGCTATTGTGTAGTGGGTTTGTGTACAATCTTGAGATCAAGATTGAAGTGGAATTCATCATAGGTTGTGGTTGAATTCCAACAATAACAATCTGCAATGGAAGCAAGTGAGGCTTTGAAGAATCAAAGTCGAACCTAATCTAAAAGCAAATGAAAAAATAAAAGCAACAAGAGATTTGGCTCGGAGGAATGCAGAATTGGCAGATTCAGCCAAACTTGTAATTGACGATGAATTAAAGCGGCGGTGACAAGAATAATATTTCCCCTTCAGTTTGTGTATGCTTAGTTGTATCTCAATTCAATACAAAACTAAAATCATTGCGGGCATGTTAGCATGTTCATATGTATGTTGAATTTAAAATGAGTAAACCATCCTCCATTGAAATTTAATGCAACCAGGATTACCAAACATCATCCATTCACTTATGATGATACGATAGTAATTTTGCTGGAGGGATTAATGCATGCTTGAACGCATACATCTTGCTTTGTGCACAACATGGTAACAATCAGATGAATGCAAATGTATTTAGTTTCTTTTGGCACTTGATGTACTACAATGAATATGCTCCCTGTACTTTATAAGACCAAACACAAATACTAATACTATTAAGTGAGATACTTTTGGCACATTCATACATACATCCAAACCAATACACCCAGAAAACCTTTAAATTTTTATTTGTTCCAACAATAAAACCCAAAAAACACCTACATACCCTCATAAATTCTACCCAAAAAAATAGAAAAAACCTCCCTCATATATTCATCATTCATCTTATCCACCACCAAAACCAAGCTTTTTCCTCAAATATTCATAACATTCATCTGATCCACCAAGAAAACCCAACAATTTTCTTTACCCATTCATAAGACCATCCTAGAAACTCAAATTTTTTCTACCCATACACACACTCTAAACACAGAAAAATTCTACAAAGACATCATACATTCACATATACATTCTAACAAGAAGGACTCTTCCTTTTTACGCAAACACAAACGTTTCATTTACATTTCAGATTCCTTTCATCTTCTTCTTTTTTTCTATCACTACCCCACCCCTGCTTCGATTTTACCTCACTTATGGCTCCTAACACTGATTATAATCCTCTAACCCCACCTTCCCCTACTACCACTTCTAGTGCATTGAAGAAAAATTAGTGCATTGAAGAAAAATTAATTCAAGTAGGACGAACTAGTTACAAGTTTGGTGTATCGGGTTCCATCTTGTTTAGTAGCAAAAGAACCAAGGAGAAATGTCAAGTAACCGGTTAGAGGTTTGATGTAACCGGGTAGCACCTTTGTCAAAATCAGAGAAACCGATCTATAACAAATTACAAGTTTGGTGTAACCGGTTACATGCTCAAAATTTTTGTTTTTTTAAATTAGCCGTAGAGTTGTGTATTGATGTATAAATAAGTCATTTTGGGCTTTAATGATAATGCATTCAAATAAACTTATTCAATAAAGTTATCCATGCAAATCTCATAGCAAATAATTATAATAACTCGTGCAAACAAATGAACGTGTTGTTCTGTTATCAATATGTTCTTGAAGTAATAAAGAATGATGTTAATTCACTTGTAGAAGGTGCAACGGCTGTCCAAAGGAATGCACATAAGGAAGTGAAAATGTAAAATTTTAAATCTTTACACACATATATATATATATATATATATATATATATATATATATATAACTCATCAATGTGTTGATGCTAATAACTTTGAAAAGGTCAGTGACTGCACATTCTCAAATGAAACTTGGAAAATTCTAAAGAAAATATTTACAGAGGCTAATAAGGCAAAGCTAGTGATGTTGCAAACTCGCAAGAGGCAACTAAAACTAATTCAAAATGAAGATAAGGAAACCATTAGTGAATTTACTACAAGATGTTGATGTTGATAACTTTGAGAAGGTTGATGGTTGTACATTATCAAAGGAATCCTTTGAAATTATGGAGAAAATCAATGAGCATTATGTGGTTGGTAAAATCTTGAGATCGTTAACTTCAAGATCCAATAACATAGTGGTCGCAATTGAGGAGTCCAAGGTTCTTTCAACCATGCACAAAGTGAAACTGCATAGTTCTCTTGAGGCTCGAGAGAAGAGAATGAAGGAGACGAATTTTGACAGGGAAAATGTTGAGATTTTTTGCAAGCAGATTTCGTTTAAAAAGACAAGAAGTTGAATGGAAAGTGGTCCATGAATAGAGATAGAGGAAACTATCAAAACAATTGTGGAAGATACTTCAAAAATTCCAACAATTCAACATTTTAAAAGGGTGAAAGCAACTACAATAGAAGTGATGGATCAAACAATTACAAAGATGCACTACTACAAAAAGTATATTTAACCACAGCTGGTAGGAGAATTCCATTATGGATGGTGATTCGTAGTAACGAAGGGTGTGGTAGTAAGTACGTTACTTTCTACTATGAGCTAAATTCCATGGTAAAAAACTGGATAGCGCGCTACATTTCACGATGGATGGAAATTTCGACCGTAATGAAATGTATTCAACCCACTTTTCACAACAGATGTAACTTTTAACCGTGGGGAAATATCAGTCAGCCCAATTTTCACCGCGGTTGGAAGTTCCAACCGTGTTGAAAAGTCAGTCAGCCATATTTTATATTTTTGTCACATGCTTTGGGCGATTACATTGAAAAAATCCATCATAATATATGATATTAAATATTTCTAACACAACAACAACAACAACGACAATAAGAAAAACACAACAACAAGAACAAAAACAACAAAAGTAAGAACAAGAACAACATCATGAACAAAAATACGAACACAAATAAGAACAAGAACAATAAAAACAACAACAAAATCAATAGAATCGTTAAATATTAAATATCAATAGCAACAACAAACACAATAACAAAAAGAACATGAACAAGAACTAGAACAAGAACAGGAACAAGAACAAGAATAATAACAACAACAACAACAACAACAACAACAACAACAACAACAACGACAACAACAATACAAAATCAATAAAATTCTAAAACATTAAATCTCAACAACAACAACAACAACAACAACAACAAAAAACAAAACTAATAGAATCGTTAAACATTAAATCTTAATAAAAACAATAATAACAACAACAAAACTAAATCAATTTAATAGTCAAACAACAAATCTCAACAACAACAACAACAACAACACAAACAATAACAACAACATCAACATCAACAACAAAAAAATCAATAAAATCGTTAAACATTAAGTATAAATAACAACAACAACATCAAACATATACCTAACAAAACAACAACTAACATTGCTAACATGAATTCATGTTTTCCTTGTCTCGTTCAAGTTTGAGAAGAGATGATGGTGTTTGGAAACTTGTTAATGAAAGAAATGATGTTTTAGATTTTTTTCTATGGGAGAAATGATATTTTTGAGTTTGATTTAGAGGAGAAATAGAGTTTTATAAATTTAAAGATAAAGTTTGAAGGTTGAAGATGAAGTTCGTCTATGTTCGTCTAGAGAAAAAGAGAGAAACATTGAGCTTTATATATCGGGGAAATGTAATTTGTTTTTAATTAAAAATAATAAATAAATAAAGAGAAAAAAGGAAATGCACTGAATGTGTAAAATTTTTTACACTGTCGACCAATGAGAGACATGTATCACTATAAAATATATTTTTATTTTTAAAAAACGGAAATGACATGACAAATGTAAAAATTTTAATTGGTTGTATGTGTAAAATTATTTTACATTGACAATGCTTTATCTTTAGACTCATAAATAAATAACAACATTGTTGGTGCTGGGATTCAAACCCACGAACATACGCTTCTTTTCACCATAGTTAGAATTACAACCGTGGTGAAAAGTGATTTAAAAATAAATAAAAAAATAAATTGTTGTTACTGGAATTTGAACCCATGACCATACGTAGGGATGGCAATTTGACTCATCCCTATCGGGTACCCGTAAAAATTACCTATAACAGGTAGGATAAATACCCGCCAAATGGGTACGGGCATGACCATAAGTAATTACCCACTAAAGTACGCGGGTATGGGCGTGGGTACGGGTACCTTAGTACCCCAACCCGCCCCATACCGTACTAGATATATTTATATATTTTTATTTTTATTTTTATAAAAAAATGTATGTTTATCAATTTTATTAAATACATCTCTTGAACTTGTTTTAATGTAACCAAAATCTAAAAATGGCATGATAAATTATAAATGATCGACAATGGTTTATTAGAAATGCGGGTAAACGAGTACTATTATGTGTACTTAGCTATCCATAGGGTCGAGCATAGGTATAAATGTTGTTGCTCACATGGGTATGGGCTCGAGTACGGGGATTGTTTTAAAACTGCGAGAATAGAGACGGATACCACAGTACCCTGCCCAAACCCTACCTATTGTCATCTCTAACCATACACCACTTTTCACCATGGTTGGAATTCTAACAGTGGTAAAAAATAATTTAAAATAAGTAAAAAATTAAACTATTAGTGCTGAGATTCGAATCCATGACCAGGTGCCACTTTTCACTATGGTTGAAAATTTTGACTGTTGTAAAACATGGCTTAGAAATTAAAATGAAAGGAATGCGCCTAATTAAATAGATTCGACCACAATGGATACTTTGGCTGAGGTGAAGTTTTGTTATGAAATATACATTTTGTAGTAGTGGTGGCAACAATAAAGGAAGAGAAGGAAGAAGCAAAGATGATAAAAACACTGTTCAATGCTACAATTGTAAAATTTTTAAACATTTTGCTCGTGAATATAATTAGTGGACGACAACACACTCGTAGAAAAGTGTGTTGGTGATGTATCAATGAAGTGAAAGGATGATGTGTATTCTTTGATTAAATATGTGTTGTATATTTCTCGAATTAAGTGTAATCTTTTAATCATTGACCAATTGCTTGAAAGAAATTACAAGATTTACATGGAAAATAAAGTGCTAAAAGTTATGGATGCAAATGGAAGCTTGATCCTAAAGGTCCATACGGCTCATAACAAAACTTTCAAGGTTGAACTGAAAGTAATAGAGCATCGGTGTCTTGTAATTATAGGTTTGAGCATTTGAATATCAAAGATCTCAATGCAATGCAGAAAAACAACACGGTCATGGGGTTTCCATTGATCAATATCCCTACTAAAATATGTGAAGAATGTGTGCAGACTAGGCAACATAGAGTCACCTTTTGCAAAGACTCAGAATGGAGAACCAAGTGTCATCTTGTGGTGGTGTATTAAGATGTTTGTGGACTGATGCAAGTAGACTCAATTAGAGAAAATAGGTAAGTTGTCACTTAAATTGATGATTATAGTAGAAAGTTATGGACTTACTTGATAAAAAAATGATGAAGTGTTCCAAGTGCTCAAGAAGTTTAAATTCATAGTAGAAAGACAAAGTAATCACAAAATCAAAACTCTTAAAACAGATGGTGAAGGTTAATATGTCTCAAATAATGTTAAGAAAATTTGTGATCAATAGGGCATTATACATGAGGTAGTTTCACCCTATATTTCTCAACAAAATGGATTCATCAGAAGAACAATCGATTCATTATCAACATGTTGAGAAGCATGTCATAAGGGAAGAAGAAATAAACTGAAGGGAAAAATGATGAATATTTTATTACATCTTTCGTTACCTCACCCACCAAACCTAAATAAAAGTGTTGTTTCTACCAATATAAAAAACTTGTTTCTAAGTAATATTTAACATATTAATATTTAATATTGTTGATGTTGAAGTATAGTCATGTGAGGCAAAGCTAAAATTAGCAGCAACCACGACAATCAAGTCTTTTTTTTATAAGCTAAGATTCGAATTCATTATAAGGAGATTAAGGGGATCTCCTATTCCAATGGTACAAGGGAGAAGCTCGAAAACCTATCAAAACACAAACTAGACAAACTAAAGAACGAAACAAAAGAATTAATACAACGCAAGAAGAGGAAACTTAGTCCACTCATACAAAGAAAAAACCATCCTATCATTATCCCCTAACACCAACCATTTCTAAGAGAGAAAGGCCATAGCCAATGAACAGTCCAGAAAAGTGCGCTGTTTCCGTTACCAATATTACACGATAGAAGGTTTAAGAAGTTAATATCCTGCATAATGATTCTAGCAGAGAAAATATCCTTCATCCAAGGCGAACCACTGCATCTTCTGATATAAGTCCCGGAAACCGTGCCTTCGCTCAGAATTTTGGTTCAAAGAATACCATACCTACTTGTTAATATTTGTCGACACACCTCATTACCGTCTTGCAAGAATGTCCACATCCATTTTGAAATGAGAGCAAGATTGAATGTACCAATATGTTTAATACCAAGCCCACCACGATTTTTAGGTTTACACAACGTTTGCCAACTTACCCATGGAATTGCGTTCTTCTCCAACAATCCCGCCCAAAGAAATTTCCTTTGAATTGCATTAATTTCACAGATAATACAAGAAGAGGCCCTAAAAAAGGAGAGGTGATGAATCGGGAGGTTGATAAGCACAGAGTTTAACAATGTGTCTCTTCCTCCTATCGACAAGTTTCGGCCAATCCACGAGGACAAACGAGCCCTGAGACAAGAAAGAATAGGATTCCAAAAAGATCTTTTCCTATGATTTCCTACAATGGTCAGCCCTAGAAGTCTAAAAGGCAAAGCAGCAGGCTGGCAGTGCAGGAAATTCTCAGCTGCTCTCATAAATTCCCCATCCAAACCAATATCGTAATGGCGACTCTTGGAAAAATTTATCTTCAAACCCGACATGAATTCAAATCCTCTAAAAATAGCTTTTATCACCCAGAGATTCGCGAAAGATCCATCGCACAGCAGCAGGGTATCATCTGCAAATTGAAGAATACTAACATGATTCGCATCTTTAATACGAAATCCACTCAGAAGATTAGAACCAACAACCATACACACCAAACCAGCTAATCCTTCAACCACAATGGCGAACAAGAACGGGGAAATGAGGTCCCCTGTTTCAACCCTCTTGTGGCCTTGAAATCTTTTGATGGGCTTCCATTAATCAAAATAGAGAAATGGCTATTGAACACAGACCCCTTAATCCAATTAAACCAGTTTGCACTAAAACCCATAGTAATAAGCATTGATTCTAAAAACTTCCATTCGACACAATCATAAGCCTGAGAAAAATCTACTTTAAACATCATGCACTTTCTTGTATTCCTACGAACCCAATCAATCGACTCATTCGCCACCAACACACCGTCTAACAATTGTCTCCCCGGAATGAAAGCAGTTTGCGACGAAGATATCAAACGGTGAATAACAAGACATAGTCTAGATGCCAACATCTTGGATATTACTTTCAAAACACAACCAATTAAGTTGATTGGTCTAAAGTCCCCAAAATTTTGAGGGTTTTCCACTTTAGGAACCAACGAGATGAAGGAAGAAGCAAAAACCTACGAAAGAAAACCAGTTTTAAAAAATTATAGAACACAGTTAGCGAAATCGAAACCAATAATATCCCAGGCTGGCTTGATGAATTTAAAATTAAAACTGTCTACCCCTGGACACTTACTCCCATCACAATCGAAAGCAGCAACCCGCACACCAGCATAATTGAAGTCAGCTTCCAAGATGGACCTTTGAGCATCTGTAAGACTAACCATATCCTCCCACACGCAAATAGGTCTAATACAATCATGACTTTTGAATTTAGACACAATTGATTAAATCAGGACTCTCCAACAGGATTCCATCATCCATGTTACCAGAGATTTTATTGATTCTGGTTCTACTTTTCAATGTGGCATGAAAGAACCTAGTATTAAAGTCAACTTTTATTGTCCACTTATCTCGTGATTTCTGGTGCAGAATACTTTCCTTTAATCTCAGGTTTTTCCAAACATCCTCGTGAGCCTCACACCTCTATCTACTTACCTCCTCTGACTGAGAATTCGATACTTCAAACACCAAATCATGCAAAGTATTTTGTTTCCCCACTCCTTGTTCAATATTCAAGTCTATCCATCAGAATGTATTTGAGTTCCACCTCCTTAGCTTCTCTTTAAGGATCTTAAATTTCTTATCCAAGATATAACTGAAAGAGCCCGTAATTTTGATGAATTCCAGCAGTTCTTAACTAATTCAGAAAATTCTTTGTGATCCAACCATCAATTCAAGAATCTAAAAGGTTTAGGGCCCCAATTTGTATTGTTCGATTTTAACCAAATTGGGCGGTGATCAGAAATATCCCTATCACCATTAGTTGATTACTAAACCTTCAACAATCAACAATACTCTCATCTACCAGAAATCTATTGATTCTACTTCTACAAGTTCCGCTAGAGTTAAACCAGTTGAACTTACCACCAATTGTCGGGAGATCAATAAGGTTCATGTCATCAATGAATGAATTAAACTCAGCCATTTCACCTAAGTTAGGAGTTCCCCTCCCCTCTCTTTCATCACTCAGCTTAATCATATTGTAGTCCCCCTAACAATCCACCCTCCAGGAAGAAAATGAGTTTTAAAATCCAAAAGCTTATTCCAAAGAATCCTCTTGTCAGATAAACCACAAGGAGAGTAAATGTTTACTAAGTAAAGATTCATACTTTTCCAAGAAAAATTTAAACCCAAACACCCTCTCCCTTTAAAGTTGGAAGTGGTAGAAATAACACCTTTTCTCCAAATGGTTAGTAATCCTCCTGATTGCCCTTCCGATTTAATAGCTGGCCATTCAAGCTCCCCCCGAATCCATATACTACACACCAGATTATTATTCATACTCTGCATCTTTGTTTCTTGAATTAAACAAAAATCGGCCTTCCCTTTACTAAGGCTCTGACTCAATCTTCACCTTTTAATCAAACTACCACATCCCCGAGCATTAAACGAAACAATATTCATGGACCCGTGATTTCAACATTCTTCTGAACAATCCTTGATTCTTTGTCAGTATTTTCCAGTCTTTTAATCACACCCTCGAACGCCTCTTCATCTTCTTCCCCTTCAATCCCCAGCTGCTTCATTGTATTCCAAATCTTATTGGGGACGTCCTCAATCATGTTTCTAATTCTAGAGTTACTTCTAACTAAGTCAGAATCGGTGCATGATTCACTCATATCTCCCTCTTTGAACAGAGAATTACCATCAACACCGCCCTTTCCCCCAGACTCCCTCTGAATCTTCGAAGGAGATTCACCTTTCTTAGATGGAGTGAGAACAACAGAGTGAAGCAAGGTTGAGAAATATGAGGGTGAGAAGGGGATTATGACCTTATCGTAAATGTCTTTGATAGATTTCTTTTTTCTTGCTTTCAATCCAGAATGATGGTTCAACAATCCAGTAGACGAAACTGGAATTGGGTCCGAAACGGGTTGATCCAATGAAATGGGCTTAGATCTGAGGCCCACAACATTCTGGGAATCAAAACCTTTAGGACCCTCAAAATTCAAGTCAGCGGGCCCACTATGGTTGCTGCTAGACTCCTGACCTACAACCTTTAATCCACTAGTCTAATGATCTACAACCTTTATAGCTTCCTTAAAAAATGTCGTTTCCCCATTCTGAGCATTATCATACCTATCTAACATAGATCCAAACGCTCACTTTTCACGCAAAAAAGTGTATGTCTCAGGTTTAAAGTCAGTTGTCCCTTTTTGGTTCCCCAAACTATCACCAATAATAGTTTCATCTTCTGAGTTACCAATACCATGATTTGACACAACCTTATTACATGAAACATCACTTTTGCCCCCTACTCTCCTAAGAAAACTAGAGTCCAATTTGCCAGCGTCATCGGGAAGCTCGTCGGACGATTCCCAACCTTCCCCTTCGCCGGAGGAAATACTAGTTTCAGAGTTCCACCCGTCTTCTTCAAATAATCTAGCCTTCCTACGTGGAGAGTAAGAAGAGCTTTCAACAATGAACACTTTATATTCCACTCCATCAATCTCAACGAGGATCTTTTCATTCACCATCTCCATATGGTCGGTTTTAATAAACATCATAGCTGCTTCTAGGTGAGCCTTCTCCAAAGTTTTAGGATCACGTCTGATAATCACACCAATCCCCCTCAGAATTCTCAAAAAAGTATCCAGATTCCAAGCATGGCAACGAAGCCCATGGCATCTCATCCAAGTAGATCTATCAGTATCAATGTCCGTTGGCCTCTAAGGTTTAACTTCGCTGAACCATTTTTCAACCCACACCGTAGCTTCTTGAAGGAAGCTACCTACATCTCCTCCCAAAGAATCTTCAAGTAAGCATAAGTTCGGTCCAATCGGTGTCGCTCTAATATTGAAGTAGCCTTCTTCGTTCAGCGCACATTGGATATTACTAACGTATCCAACTTCAAGCAGTTTACCAGTGTAGGCCTTTTCGAACCTAGCTAACTCTTTATTATCCACTGTGATTAGAATATGATCATTGGGAAATTCCTTTCTTGAATACTTATCATGATCACTCTTCTCTTCCCCTTCTCTACATTTCTTTTCCCATTCTTTCTCATTACGTGTAAGGGCTTTTGCATAGGGTAAGTTAGCTCTATTCTTTGCCTCTGAGAAGAAAACTCTTTTCATTTCTTTGTAACCTCCAGGTGGTTTATTGTTTCTCTGTTCCGCTCTACCAGTCACCCTACGGATGAATCGTGGAATATTAGCAAAAAAAAAATTTTCCTTTCAGTTGGATATTGTCGAGTTTCACCGCCATTATCCTAGCGTCATGGATCTTTCTAGACTTGGCGAAACCGAATGTCTTCCCTCTTTGGTTCCTCCTAGCCGGTATAACCACTTCCGAAATCAGACCATAAGTTTTGAAAACTTCAAACATGTCTCTAGCTACCATGTTACCCTGTTATTCTAGTAAAAAAGTGAAAAAAATTACTTGCATTAATCAAATTAATTATGTCATAATATTCGATTAATGATAATGTTTTCATCCAATTTAGAGTATTTTTTTTGTAAATTATGTCTAAAGTCTTATAATAAGACACAAAGGGAGTTTGGTTTATTCTTTTTGACTTTGGAATCGGATCTAACGTGCATAATGAGATTGGATCAATTTGAAGAGTTTTATTTGTTAGCAATAACAATGGTGATGGGATAAGAGGAATCTCATTTTTAGTGCTTCTGTTTTTGGCTTTTGTGTAAAATATTTACATAGTTGACTGTTACATGCAAGCCTGATTATAAATCCATAAATTCTAATACATGAAGCCTCACAAAAATTAGCCATACTTTCTGTTGATTTTCACATGTATTGAAATTCACGAGTACCCTTAAGTGAAAATGTTTCACCAAAAGTATCTATTCCAGCCTCACAAAAAGTAGCTTAAATTCTGTATTCTGATCTAACAGTATCCCATCAAAAGCTAAAACCAAAAATTCACTTGTATATGTGGTGAAACACAAATTCATATTCTAAAATAACAACCATAAAATGAGATAAGCTCAAAAGCAAAATAAATAAATAAATCGTCAATAAAATATAATAAACGAAAAACAATGCATAGGATCTTGAATCAAATCATTACACATGAAATGAACATTTTCTAAAATCAAATAACATGTAGACCTTTGTTGCTAAAATATTTGTAGCTGTCATCAATCAAATAAGTGTGTTCTTTAGAACATGTTATTCTTCTAAAAGTTAAATTCTGGATGATGCAAACAATCTTTGTGTTTGCTTCAGTTAAGATCTCCGCCGCAAGTGGAGTGTATGGCTATTCTTCGATTAATCGGTCATAGAAATAGATACTGTGTTTTCAAAAACAACTTCACACATCCTAGAGCTCTTTGCGAATGAGGATAATTCCATTGTCATTTTGTGTTTTCCTATTATATTTCCACAGTAATTATACTTAATTTTCATAGTCTTTAGTACTTTTGAATTTTGCAAAATGTATTTTGAAAATTGAAGCTCATACTTGGTGCCTTCACAATATTCAAGGGAACATGTTCTCAGTTGTGATGAAAGACATTTTGGAACTATTGGTGGATCTTCCCAACTTTTTCCATTTAATTCGTCTTGATATTCGCAACCCTGTCAAAACAATCATGCAACTTTTTATTTAAAACATTAAAATTCATGAAATTATACTTAAAAAAGAAAAAATAACACGAGACATCATCAAAACCTGTATGATTAAACATTGAAGTTTGTGGCATCGTTCAAGCATTTGTAGCAACCAATTCCACATTGTACAGAAACATTTAAGTTCCACATGTGTCAGATTATGAAACATGGGAAGTTTTGTACATGTCAATCGAGCCTGCATGAATTACACAAGACAGTACATGAGAAATGTATATAATTCTTATTTATTTGTCTTTTATAGGATTAATATGTATTGACCAAAACATGGTTTTAAAATAAAGTATGCAAACGCAATTGCAAACGCAATTGCAACTGCAATTATGGTGTGATTTAAAATCATGATTCATGGGTCCGACTCCATTAGAATCACACAACTTGGCCCATGTTTTTTTAGGTATTTTCATCAAATCTCAAATTTTCAGAACCCCACACTCAATTTATTTTCTGATATAACAAGAATTATCATAACATTCAGTGTTTTTCAACAAGGTATTTCAAACATCTCTCAGACATAATTCAAGTTGCAACAGCTGCAATACATATGGCAGCAACTATAATGACTGCAATCGCTATTCACAGAACCATGTCCGCGACCGAAATTTAAAACTATGGACTAAAGTAAAGCTAAAACACCCTAAATTTATAGAAACTTCAAATATATATTATAGGTATAATGAAACCAGAATATATTTAGGAACAAGATTATATTCATACCTGTTCCATACGTAGATTCTCCACATTACAAACCAAATTAAGAGGGATAATAGAATCGTCAAAACAAATCCTTGCTTTGATTAAACTAGGTAACAAGCCGTCAAAATCTTTCTCTGGAACAAGCAAATCGTTTTGTACATATAAATGTTTGGTTTGCAGCTCCTCAAGTATAGGACAACCAGACACAAGTTTCACAACTAATTCATGACTCTCGAAACCGATTCTCTTTAAATGAAGAACTTTAAGAACAGGAAAATCCATTTGATGAGAAAAACCACTTACACATATCATGTTCAACTTAAGAACCCTAAGGGTCTTGCAACTAAGAATACTAGATCGTAATGTCATGTCACAGGCACAGCTAATCATAATATTCTCAATTCCTCGTTTCACTACACATGAAACAAATTGATTAATATCATCACATTGGTTGTGATTAAAACCACAGTAGTTGCAATTGAAACTAAACGAAAGGATTGGAAGTTGAATGTTTCGTAAGCTCATCAATTTGTGTACAGAATATCCAAATGAGGTCATGTCTTTGAAGGATTTGCAGTTGAAGTCGAGCGTGAAAACGGAAAGCCATAGTGATTTCCATCTCTTAGAGAGGATGCTTGTGGTTGCTGCATGTTTGGTTGGAAGAAAAGAAAGAATATGGACAAATAATTGAATCGGGAAACTCACTGATTCTATCTGCCATTATCTCTCTCCTCGCTACCACCATAGTAGGGAGATCAAATGCCGCTATTAGTTCAATGCTAAGGTTTCAATGAAAGAAAGGGTTTGCAATGAGTTTATTATATATTTAGGGTTTTTATAACAAAAAAAATATTTAGGGTATTGTTATTGATACGGTTTTGTTGGATCATCAAAATAACAGAATAATAATAATAAAAATAATATACATTAATATTTCAAATATTTAAAAGGTAACAACTAAACCTAATTTTTAAAAAACATTTTTTTAATGAAAAAATAACATATTATAAATAATAAAATAAAAAACCACTGGAGTGTTGGAATTAATTTAATAATAATAATACAAACATGTTTAATAACAAATATTAAAACTATATTCTAACTTTAATGCGGAAACGATATATATATATATATATATATATATATATATATATATATATATATATATATATATATATATATAGTATATATATATATATATATATATATATATATATATATATATATATATATATATATATATATATATATATAGAGAGAGAGAGAGAGAGAGAGAGAGAGAGAGAGAGAGAGAGAGAGAGAGAGAGGAGAGAGAGAGAGAGGAGAGAGAGAGAGAGAGAGGAGAGAGAGAGAGAGAGAGAGAGAGAGAGAGAGAGAGAGAGAGAGAGAGCCGTCTCGAACTTTTTAGAGGCCCTATGTAAAAACTGTAAAATTAACTTCATTTTGAGTAATAAGTTATTTCGAAGAGGCCCTATTTAAATGTGAATAATATGTATGAAGGCCCTTTTTATCAGTTTATTCATGAAAAAATGTGAGGCCCTGTGTTGTAGGTCGCCTTGCACGCCCTCAAAGACGGCCCTGTATATATATATATATATATATATATATATATATGGGTTATGCTAATGCACACCCATGTAGGTGTGCATTAGCAACATACACCTTAGTGTATTTTTGTGTGGGGTCCACCAATTTTGGGTGGGACCCTCATTAAAAAGATGAAAAAAAAAATAGAAAAAAATAGATGTAACGTGTTTTTGTGTGGGATCCACCAATTTTGGGTGTGTGTTAGCATTTTCCTATATATATATATATATATATATATATATATATATATATATATATATATATATATATATATATATATATATATATTAGGATCTACAACATGTTAATTTATCAAGGATTAAGATTAGGAATACCTGGATAATCGAATAATTGACATGACAACTTTTTTCTTTGAAACACAAAGTAAAGAGAGACGAATGACGAACACCTGCTGGCTTGTGGTTCTTCCTCAACCGGTACTTCTAATGCCTTGAATTCTCTTCAGATGGGGGAGAAAAGATAAATTGCTTATGAACGGTATATTGAGGTCCATAGCCTATATATAGTGTGATGGCCAATTAGGGTTCCATTCTTCACAAATGGGTTATCCTGACATCCACTCATATTTGAGCCCATATCTAATTAATTAAATAATTAATTACTAAATAGAAATCCTATTAGCCTTATAAATTTATTTGACCATTTAATCAATATAGGCTCTTATTTTCAATAAATAGCTAATATAATTAAAATATATATACCCACATAATAATTATTAAAATATAATAATAGTTAAATAATATTAATATTATAAAATGATCGTACCTGGATCAGACAGTTATTCAGTGGCCCAGCAACGTCGTACGGACTTCAGCTCCGTTGATGATGATACGGCCGGGGGGGGGGGGGGGGGGATTTGTGTGTACCTGCAAGGTACTCCGACGCTCAAGTAAGAAAGGGAGTAAGCAAGTACAGAAAAAACAGGTAAGAGTTAGAATATGTTGTGTAACCTGACCGTCTCAAGTGAGAGGGTATTTATAGAGATCCCTCAGCGCACGGACGGGCAGGTGGACGTCGACCTGACGGTTGAGAACAGTCCTCCCTCTGAGATGTTCATACTTCCTCCTTGTCATTTGAGGCCCCACTTCTACCCGGGTGCCAACTCTCTAGGTGCATGTCCCCGTGTCGCTGACATCTATCGCACTTCTTGACGTGTTCCTTGGCATCCTGTTGCATGGTGGGCCAGTAGTACCCTGCCCGAAGTGCCTTCCGGGCTAACGATCGTCCCCCGAGGTGCTGTGCATTGATTCCCTCATGGATTTCCTGGAGTATGCCGGGGACCTTGGTCTCCTCAACACACCTGAGGAGGGGTATAGAAAACCCTCGCCGGTATAGCTTATCCTCGACTATCGTGTACGAGCACGCCCGCCGCTTGACCATCCCCGCTTCCTTGGGATCTTCGGGCAGTTTGCCCCATCGTGAGGTACTCGTATACCGGGGTCGTCCAGCAATTGTTGTCCCCAATGGCGTTCACGTCCGCCGCCGGAACGGGTTTGTCGATGCTCGCGCAGGAAAGCACTTCTTGTATGACAGATTTATTTCCGCCTTTCTTCTTCGTGCTTGCCAGTTTGGACAAGACATCTGCTCGGGTGTTGTGCTCGTGAGGGATGTGGGTTACTTCCGCGGAGGTGAATTTTTTCATCTTTCCTTTCACCAAGGTCAAGTATTCGATGAGGCTGACGTTCTTGGCCTGGTACTCTCCTCGGACTTGCGAGACACGAGCTGGGAGTCGGGTGTAGATTTTGACCTCCCTGGTGTAACACCCCACTTTCGCATTTTGAAAATAGACAAATTATTAAAGATAAATCAGAGTTTTCACCGAGTGGAATGTCACATTAAGAGCCAACAAAATAAATCTCCTTTAATTTAATAAAATCAAACAGCGGAAAAATTTATTCATTTATTCGATTTACGACCATCTGCCAATAACACCAAAATCCCACATAAAATCGTGGTTCACCAAAATATTCATCCAAAAATAAAGATACGTAACAAAAAGAATAACAAATAACAAAATGAATGAAATCCCCAAAATCCCATGTTACGTATCAGAGCACTCCAATGGACTCGATCAACAACACCAATATCCAAGTTAGCTAAGTACCTGGATTATCTGTACTTCCGAAGAAGCACAGACACAACAACAACAACAAAGGGGTGAGAAATCACGTTCAAATATTATAGGTGAATAAATACATGATAAACAGGTAGTCATCATACACAAGCATCATCAATCATCAAACACGGCCTACTGCATCAATCATCAAACACGGCCTACTGCCCAATATCATCAGCAACATCAAATAATAATGTAATGCGACACGACACCATGCATGCGGTACCGACTCATTGGTTCATTCAATCGAACCCCGGATAGATCACTTACACCTCTACTAGGCAATGATCTATCCCCCACCATTCTCCACATAGGAGTACAGATGAATCGCATACACCCCTCCTGGGCAACGATCCATCCCACCAATCAACATGAATATGCAAGACTCAATATGCACCACAAAACATGTATACAACATGAATACATGCACACGATCCTTCTGATCACACCATACATATCAACAACACCATCACCATATAATTTACTTTAAAGCACCAAACACCCAAATCGCTAATTAATTAATAAAAATTATTAAAATTAATATGTTCCTCACCTACATCTTATTTCTCAGCACCTGACACCTATTCCCAACCTCTCAAACCAAAAGAAACCGAATCGGGCGCGAAAACGGGAAAGAAATCGCGAAACGGTAAAATTCTGCAGCTCTGCTGACCATACGCGTATTGCTGCGTATCACGCCTTCCCATACGCGTATTGACTCCACCCATACGCGTATCTCCTCAACAATGACCACATCCATACGCGTACGGACAAAGACTCCCTCACACTGAAATTCCTAATTTCCAACACCGTACGCGTAAGCCTTCCTATTACGCGTAATGCCTAGTTCCCATATGCGTATCTTTGCGTATCACGCCATCCCATACGAGTATCACCCTTCACGGTATGCGTATCACCAGATCTGTTACGCGATTCACCAGAAGCCTCACTATTCTACATTCTGCTGCGATTTCTACACTCCTTCACTCCCAACCAGTCCTATAATCGTTTCTACATTGATTTTAGGTCCTATTTTCATCTCTTCTCTCGTACCTAGAATTACTACAGGTATTACAAGCCTAAAATCTCAAATCGTTCTCCCAAGTCGAACCCAAAACGACAGATCTACAAGAGATATTCATACAACAGCAACAACCACACAAATTATTGAAAATATATATAAATTCAGGCACGATTCTCAGAATCACAACATACATATGCAACAATCAACGATTCAACAGTTTGCATACAAATTTCCTACGGGGTTAAGGACTCCCCACTACCCGATCATGAAATATACACCAATATTTAACCCTTTTCTCCCCCTTACCTCGAATCCTGATGAAATCCTGCGAAAATTGGTGAAGAATCCTTGCTCTTTCTCTCTCTATCTCTAAAATCTGATTAACTCTAACCCTTACCAATTTTCCACAAATCACTCTCCAATTACTAAACTACCCTTACTAATCTCCTTGGCCCAATAACACCTTATTTCTATTAAGTCTTATTTTACTACATAACCTTAATTAAAATAATAACCATAGTAATAGTAATAATATGAAATATAATATTAAAAATAATAATAATAATAGTATTTCCATATTACTAACATTACCCCTTACACACTCAAACACACACCCTAAACAAGACCCACAACCAAAATAACACAAGACGTCTAAATAATTAAAATGGGGTGTTACACCTGGCGCCGAGGTCCTCGGCCAACCGAAGCCCAACGAGGAAAGCCTCGTACTCTGCTTCGTTGTTCGACGTCGGGAAGGATAGTTCGAGGGATACCTCGATCAAGATGCCTTCCTCGTTTTCGAGGATAATGCCCACCCCGCTTCCCTTCGTGATGGATGCTCCGTCGACATGGATCATCCACTTTTGGGATCCGTTGATCGAAGGTTCCGGGATGGTCATCTCCGCCACAAAGTCGACCAATACCTGAGCCTTCAGGGCTTTCCTTCCCTCATATTGGATGTCGAATTCGGCGAGTTCGAGTGATCACCTGAGCATCCTCCCCGCCATATCTGGTCGTCCAAGGAGTTGCCTTATAGGCTGTTCGGTCCTCACGACGACAGTGTGGGCTAGGAAGTAATGGCGCAGCCTCCTGGCCGCGTTGACGAGGGCCAGGGCAACTTTCTCTATCTGCTGATACCTGAGCTCGGGGCCTTGGAGGGCTTTGCTCGTGAAGTAAATTAGTTTCTGCTCGTCCGGGGTTTCCCGGATGAGGACGGCGCTGACCGCTTCACTCGTGATTGCGAGATACAAGAACAGTGTCTCCCCGTGCTCAGACCGTGAGAGGACCGGGGGTTACAATGGGACTTATTTTAGGTGGAGGAGCGCCTACTCGCACTCCTCGCTCCATTCAAACGTCGCTTTTTGTCGAAGAAGTTGGAAAAGTGGGAGCGCGTATTGTGCAGACTTGGCGACGAAGCGGGAGAGGGAGTTGAGCATCCCGTTCAATGATTGTATTGACTTCTTCGATTACGGAGTAGGGATCTCCGAGAAAGCCCTACACTTGTCGGGGTTGGCCTCGATTCCTCGCTCTGTGAAGTAGAAGCCGAGGAACTTTCCTGCCTGAACGCCGAAGGTGCATTTGTCGGGATTGAACCTCATGCGGCATCTCCTCGCTATGTCGAACACCTTCTTGAGGTGTGCGGCGTGGTCGATTTCTTCTTCGGATTTGACGATCATGTCGTCCATGTAAACCTCGAGCATGTCGCCGATTTCTCCCCAGAAAACCTTGTTCATCATCCGTTGGTAGGTCGCGTCGGCGTTCTTGAGTCCGAAATGCATTACGTTGTAGTAGTAATTGCCCGACTCAGTCATGAAGGCCGTGTGCTGTTTGTCGGCCTTATCCATGGGGATTTGGTTGTACCCCGAGTAGGCATCCATGAAGGACAATAGCTTGTAACCTGCAGATTTTTCGACCAGCTGGTCGATGTTAGGCAAAGGATAACAATCTTTCAGGCAGGCCCGATTAAGATAGGTATAATTAACACACATCCTCCATTTTCAATTATTGTTTTTGACAAGCACAACGTTGGACAACCTGGTCGTGTACCTGGCCTCCAAAATAAAATTTGCCTCTAGGAGGTCTTTTACAGCTTTTTCAGCAGCCTCCGCTTTCTCTGGAGACTGCCTACGCCTACATTGAATTATGGCCCTAGCGGCTGGATCTACTGCTAGCTGATGGAAGGCCACCTCGGGGTCGAGGCCAGGCATTTCGAAGGCGCTCCACGCGAACAGGTCAGCGTTCTCCCTGAGGCATGTCTTCAGCTGCTTCTTCGCCAGGTCGGGGAGCCCGGTGCCAATGTCCACGTTACGGTCTGGATCATCCCCGAGGGCGACGAGCTCGATGTCTCCGTCCGGGATGGGGCACGTTGAGTGGAGAGGTTGCACGTTGTTTTCTACCTGGAGGTCGAGGTCTGGTGCTCCGTCTTCATCGGGTTCGCCCAGGAACCTGCTGTCGAGGTCGACTGAGTTGACGCGCGAGAGAGGCCTCTGTTCGGTGTTCGGGGATGACTTTGCTTCGATCTTGGGCTTGGTGCTAATGGAGCTCATGCCTTTGATGACAGCGTCGAAGCACCTTCTGGCCGCGTCTATGTCTTCGTGCATCGTGACTACCCGTCCATTGGCCGTGTAGTACCTCATCTTGAGGTGGACCATTCACGACACTGCTGTAAGTTTGGCCAGGGTGGTCCTCCCGAGGATGCAGTTGTAGAGGGATGGACATTCAACCACCAGGAAGCGGGTATTCACTTGACGGTCAGTGTCTTCGGCCCCGAATGTTACCATCAGTTCAATGTAGCCCCATGGTCTGGTAGTGGTGTCGTTGAACCCCTGCAGATCTGAACCAACCTACGGGGTCAGATGTCTCTCGTCGAGCTAGAGAGTCCCGAACAAATGAGCGTACATGATATCGACCGAACTGCCCTGGTCAACAAGGATCCTTCGAACGTCAAAATTCGTCATCTGTGCATTGACCAGGAGGGGGATAGTGGCTTTGGACGCTCCGCCTGGGAGCTCTTCAAGATAGAAGGTGATAGGGTTCGATTTCGCCTGCACCTTCTCGAGAGTAGTGGTCTTCGCCGATGTTGCGGACTCCAGTTCGTCAAATTTCCGCTTGATCGACCCGACGGACAACTTCTCGTAACCTCCCCCAGAGATGACCATTATCTTTGGGAAGCCTTCCCACGTGCTACGGGCAGTGACGGGGTCCTCGTGGGGGAAGTTTGCCCACATGTTGCGAATTGCTTCTTGGCCCTCAATGCCTTTGGAGACAAAGAAGTCTTCGTGTCGAGTGACGCTGATGACGACCTGAAGCCGACTCTCGTCGGGAGGAGGTGTCGTATCCTCGACGTTTTGGGCTTCCCGGGAACTGGGTTGAGGAGCGTCATTCTTCTGGGCGTACTTCTTTAAGTGCCCTTCCTTGATCAGGATCTCAATTCCATCATTGAAATGGATGCAGTCCTCCGTGACTTGATCAGGAATCCATAAATATGGTGGCTGACGACTCCGTCAAAAACGAAGATGTCCCAGATGATGTTGGAGCATGTCTGCCCATGAACAATGAAACCTCCCAAGACATTGAGTCGGTAGAAGATAGTGCTCAAGAAACCATAACTAGACCTGAGAATGAGGAGGTAGAGGATGCTAACAGGGAACCCTCTATAAGGATTCAGAAGGATCACCCTAAGGAATTGATTATTGGAGATCTGAATGAAGGTGTAAGAACTAGAACGAGGGAGACTGTGTCAAATGCATACTTTGTTTCAAAGATTGAACCAAAGAATGTCAAAGAAGCATTGACAGATGAGTTCTGGATAAGTGCTATGTAAGATGAACTTTGTCAATTCAAGAGGAATGAAGTCTGGGAACTGGTACCACGACCAGCAGGAACAAATGTGATTGGAACAAAATGGGTTTATAAGAATAAGTTTGATGAACAAGGAGTTGTTACCAGGAACAAAGCCAGATTAGTAGCTCAAGGATACACACATATTGAAGGAGTAAACTTCGATGAAACATTTTCCCTTGTGGCTCGATTGGAATCCATCAGATTGCTGCTAGGAGTGGCATGTTTGTTGAAATTCAGATTGTTTCAAATGGATGTCAAGAGTGCCTTTCTGAATGGCTATCTTAATGAGGAAGTCTATGTTGAGCAGCCTAAAGGGTTTGTGGATCCAAATTTTCCTGATCATGTTTACAAGCTGAAGAAGGCTTTGTATGGGCTGAAACAAGCTCTACGAGCTTGGTATGAAAGATTGACTGAGTTCTTAGTCAACCATGGGTACAAGAAGGGTGGTATTGATAAAACACTTTTTGTCAAGGAGAAGGATGGGAAACTAATGATTGCTCAGATTTATGTAGATGATATTGTGTTTGGTGGGATGTCGGATGAAATGGTCCAACATTTTGTCAACCGAATGCAGTCTGAATTTGAGATGAGCTTGGTAGGTGAATTGACCTACTTCCTTGGATTACAAGTCAAGCAGATGGAAGATTCCATTTTTATTTGTCAGAGCAAATATGCGAGGAACATTGTGAAGAAGTTTGGACTGGATAATGCCAAGCATAAGAGGACTCCAGCTCCTACTCACTTGAAGTTATCCAAAGATGAAAAGGGAGTGAATGTTGAACAAAGTTTATATAGAAGTATGATTGGCAGTCTGCTGTATCTTACAGCAAGTAGGCCAGACATAACTTTTGTTGTTGGTGTGTGTACAAGATATCAGGCAGAACCCGAGGTTACTGTGATGCTAATTGGGCTGGAAGTGCTGACGATAGGAAGACTACCTCTGGAGGATGTTTCTTTTTGGGAAATAATCTTATTTCATGGTTTAGCAAGAAGCAGAATTCAGTATCCTTTTCTACTGCTGAAGCTGAGTACATAGCAGCTGGTAGTAGTTGTGCTTAACTGGTATGGATGAAGCAGATATTATCTGAGTATAATGTCACACAAGATGTCATGACACTATTTTGTGACAACCTGAGCGCAATTAATATTTCCAAAAATCCCATTCAACACAGCAGGACTAAGCACATTGATATCAGGCATCACTTCATCAGAGAACTTGTGGAGGACAAAGTCATAACTCTTGAGCATGTGAGCACAGAAAATCAGCTTGCTGACATATTTACCAAGGCTCTGGATGCAGTTCAGTTTGAAAACCTGAGGAGCAGACTTGGGGTTTGCATTCATGAAGAACTTTAGCAATTAATGTTCCTCCTGGCTGCCAGATTGGAAAGATTAAAAGAGGTTCTGGTAGTGCAGTATGTGAATGAAGGGAAAGTGCTGAAGGTTGAGCATGACACTTGGTCATATGACGTGGTGTTTATTCTGGTTTATGATTTGACCTTGTCTCGAATACTAATCGCTGTTCTACTTGCCTTTGTCATATTTATGGCTAAGGGGAGTGCTTGTGTGCTTGTGCTGCTGCAGTAGTTGAGGGGGAGATTGTGGATGGTTGCTGCAGTTGAGGGGGAGTTTTGATATGCTACTATGATGTGTTGTTTGTTGTGCTATGTGTTGTATGCAGCTGAAGGGAAGTGCTGCTATGCTGGATTTTTTTTGCTGTGTGATGTTGGTTTTTTTCGCTGCTGTCTGATATGGATGTTTTGTGTTTTCTTTACAAGTTTTTTTGTGTGTGTAGTTTTAGCCAAAATAAGCCAACGGGGGAGATTGTTATTTCTGTGCTTTTGAGGTTGGCATTTATTTTGCTAAAACTATTCTAGCAGCAAGAAGTTGAAACATGAAGTTCTAGGTGGCTGCATTCAACATGTCGAATGAAGATGTCCCATACCTGCTCATAGGACATCGCGTTTTGGATTCAGTTTTAATGCAGATTCTGTTGCTGTGAATTGTTACTAAAAATTCTGTGAATATTTAGTTATCCTATGTGGCATCCAAAGCATTTTTGGATTGTGGTTATTTGTTGGTTTTTCGGATTTGCTGTTGTTTCTAATTATGGAGACATAATAGGAAACTTTGGATTGAAGACCTATTTTGTTGGAGTTAATTTTGCAGATTTGTGAGCAGTCTATTTGCTGCGTTTTTGAAGCCCATTTCAGTCCAGATTAAATGCTATATATTGACTGATGTAAACCTAGTTTAGGTGTGGAACTTACTTGTGTTTTGTTAGGGTTTTCGAGTGTATTTTGTGAGCCTAACTGGTATCATTCTGATAACAGTATAAGGACTGGTTTTTGTGTTGTAAGTTCTGACAAGTTACTCATAAGCTTTTAAGCATTGAGTTTCTTGTGTGTCAATTCTCATAAGCTGTGAAGTATTGAGAATTGTGTGTTTTGAAAGTGTGACTTTCGGTTTGTTACTTGTGTGGAAAGGTACCAATCACGGGTTGTGGTTGTAGAGGGATTTGAGGAGGGCCTCATACCTAGGTGAGTCTTAGGTAGAAGTCATAGGAAGGTAGTGATTAAGTGAGCAGATTATTCGGTTATTGTATGATCTGTGAATTGATACTATCGTATATTGGTTTCGTCCCTGGCTTAGTAGCCCCCAGAGTAGGTGTGTAAGACCGAACTGGGTAAACATATCACTGTGTTATTTACTTTCTGTACTGTTAATTTTATTGTTATCTTGTTCATTGTGTTGGATATCAGTGTCTCAACATCTGTGTAGGACATCTGATATCTGTGCCAGAATTTCAGAAAGCACTTTTCAAGGTAAAGCACTGCCTGAAGTAGGCCTTTAGCAGCGTTTTTGCATAAATAAAGCGTTGTCTTTATCTACAGCAGTGCCACCTTAGGCAGTGCTTTTAAGCGCTGTTAAAGGCCAAAAAAAGCATTGTCTTTTCGCTTAATTAGAATAGTGTGGCCTCAAAGTTGGTGAAAAACCAAGACAGATTTTGTCCCAAAATTTTCACTAAGTATTGGAAAAAGTGGACATTTTCATGTTTTTATGATTTTGATCAATCCATAACTCATAATCCATGAGGATTTGGAATTTGATTTAGTTGACAATTTGAAGTATGTCATGTGAATTTTTATTTGAGCTTTGGATGGGAGAAAAAGGTCTTATGGTTTGGGAGTTATGACCTTACAAAGTTGGTACTAAATCCATTTTGTTCCATAACTTAGAAAAATTTAAGTTTCTCATGGTTGCCCCTTTTGCAAGTTACCTTACTTTTCTTGATTTTTATTTATGAATGATGATCCAAACCATAAGTTAACATTGTTGTTGACCTAAGGAAGCCTTGTTTGTCAAAAAATTTCAAAAAGTCAAACTTGACTTTTTGACACTATTGACTTTTTGTCAGATGAAATTCAAACAATGTGATCCTCTATGCAATCAAGTCTTTTACCTAATTCAAACCTAATGGATGGATTTCATAGGTGTTTTAGAGGGTTTTGAATCATATCCCAAGGTTTGGGAACATGTCTTGGTCAAAAGTCAAAGGCACAATTGACTTTTTCATCAGGAAACCCTAATTGGCCCTAATGAATTTGAATCTTTGTGTGGCTCATGAACCAAGTTATTTGAATCAATCCAATCTTTTAAATGGATCAATATGATGTATATGAGGTCTTTAAGACTCTTCTGGAGGTCTGGGCTCATGTCTTGCTCCAAACGTCAACTTAGGGGTGAATTAGGTCAAGAAACCCTAATTCATGATTTTTGATGAATGCATCCCCTGAGGCTATTTTGACTTGATAATTGGACTCATAAGGTCCCTTTGAGCTTCTTGAATTATTTTTTGAAGTATTGGCTCATACCCAAATGAAAATTTTCATCTGGAAGCCTTGGTCGACCAAAACCTTAATTTGGTGACATTGGCGATCTTGAGGCTTGATCTACTTGGAATGTTGCAACCTTGTGCTCAATTCTTGATGTGGGAGACCTCTTGATCCTTCATAGATGTTTGAGAGACTTGAAAAGTTGAAGATCATGTCATTTCTTGATTGATCCATTGTCTGAGTGCTCTGAGAGGGCTCAAAACCCTAATTCTTGGCTGTAGTGAATGCTCAACAACCCTTGAGGAATTGATGAGGCATATGAAGGTACATCCATATTGTGGTGATGATTTGCACAATGATGGGAAATCTTGTGGTCAAAATTTGAGGTATGACAGATGCCCCTATTTAATCTTCTTGGACCCGAAGGTGTGAATGACGAAGATATTCGGACATTCAGGGTACAAGAGGATTAAATATCGGAATACCCGAAATTTTAATTGTGGTTGTGAATGGGAGCTTTTTTCTCACCCATCATCTTTTTCTAAGTATCAATACTTAGAAAAGGATAAAACTTCCCCTCGATCCTGGTCTTCGGCCACGGAACTAGTCTCAGTTTTCTTTTGAAATAAACTTCCCCTCGATCCTGGTCTTCAGCCACAGAACTGGTCTCAGTTTCTTCTTGAAATAAACTTCCCATTGATCCTGGTCTTCAGCCACGAAACTGGTCTCAGTTTCTTCTTGTCGATTTCTTCTCTGGACAAGGAACACCAACTATAGCGGCCTTCATCAAACTTCTCGCCGAGTTTTACTGGGGAGACGCCAATTGATGGAAAAATATTTGATGTCAGACTAGCTGGGGAAACCCATCTATCGACCTACTGGGGGAAAATAATTCTCTTTAGAGATTGCTCTACTTGGTGTGGAATTACATCATACTTCCTCTTTTCTGAGAGATGTAATGTAATCTGAATTTGAGGTTCTTATGACTATGTTAACAACGAGTTTCTTGGGAGAAAAACTGATATATTTCTAAGCGTCTCTTGCGAAGAGACTTTCTCTAGGAATTTCCTTTAATCCGACAAAGCAAAATGTCATCTTTATTGGTGAAGAGTGAAATTCCAAACGACTCTTGTCTTTAAGAGGTTCAAGTTATCAAAGTGTTCAAGATTAATTTCAATCTAGGGGTGTACTGGAGAGAAATTGTTCATACGGTACTTTTCCTGATGAGGAAAGAGCTTAGACCGGGATTTTATCCTATTTGACATAGAAAGGAAGACTGACGACTCTATCTGAGAGAGGGCGTTTATCACTTGGGGATGAGTACAACTAGAGTGACATTAATACAACATGAATATGAATATGAACATGAATCAATTATGCACGATGTATGTATGAATTGTTTATGGTGACAAAACAGACACGACATAGAGACTGGTGAATGAACATGACTGAATACTCGGCCACTGCGGGGATAAAAAGTATCATTGGTTTAAAAATAACAATTCGTTCTTATTAAAAAAGGGTAGACCCTACTGGGGAGAAAAACCAATCATTGGTTCTAAGAGGTAAGAACTTTACCGGGGATGTCTGACGAGAGATTCCATCTGGGGCAGTCGATCCTTCACTCAGGTGTACTAGTTAAAAGGATTACTTTGATTCTGAATTTTGAGGTTTAATCACAACCGGAGAAGCCGTCGATGTTTCTTTTGACGTTCACTGTCAAATAGAATTGCCATCTTTATTTTAAAAGTAGAAGTATTTTGAAAAACCAGTTTTGAAAACAAAAGTAAAAATCATTTTTGTTTCAAGAAGGTTAATAATTTTAAACATGTCATTTTGCAAAGCAGAATAAATGAGAATTGCAAACAAAAGCACTAGGGCTCAAACGCCTGATCCCATAGAGTGTTACAAAGTTTAGAAAATGGTAATTTAAAGGGAAAGGGCTACATTGAAACATAACGACCACTATCCTCCCAACAACTTTGAATTCTGGACATTCTGAGCTTCTGTCGAAGGTGACCTTGACCGAAGTTTTTCGACGGATGACGTTACCGCTGGGGAGTTAACCTTGTCGGAAATAGTTAGTTACCATGAATCCTTAACTTTTTCCTGGATTTCCTTTTGAGGTTCTCAATCCATCGGGTTGACGTTTTCTTATATCTCTAATTTTTTCCTGGACCGCCCTTTTTGGTTTTCAATCCATCGAGACGTTTTTTTTATTTAGGCGAAGTATTTCTTGACTACATCAACATTCGTGGGGTAGGAAAACTCCCCTCCATCCATGGTTGCGAGTCTCAAGGCACCACCTGAGAAGGATTTCTTAACCACATAAGGGCCATCGTAATTCGGAGTCCATTTGCCCATGGGACCACTGAGAAATAATTGTATCTTCTTGAGCACGAGGTCTCGTTCCCTGAATAAACGGGGTCAGACCTTTTTGTCGAACACTTTCTTTATTCTTTGTTGATATAACTGACCATGGCATAAATTCGTCATTCTCTTTTCTTGGATGAGGTTCAGTTCATCATATCTGCTTTGACATCATTCAGCTTTTGTTAGCTTAGCTTCCATCAAGACTCTCATTGATGGGATCTCAACTTTTATGGGGAGCACTACTTCCATGCCATATACTAGAGAGAAAGGGGTTGCCCCTGTTGAAGTGCGGACATACGTGCGATAACCGTGAAGTGCGAAGGGTAGCATTTCATGCCAATCCTTGTAGGTTACAACCATCTTCTGAACGATCTTTTTGATATTCTTATTAGCTGCTTCTACCGCTCCATTCATCTTAGGTCGGTACGGATACGAGTTATGGTGTTTGATCTTGAACTTAGCGCACAACTTTTTCATCATCTTATTGTTCAAGTTCGATCCATTATACATAATGATCTAGCTCAGAACACCATAACGGCAGATGAGATTGGTTTTGATAAATCGGACCACCACTTGCCTGGTCACATTTGTGTATAAGACAGCTTCAACCTACTTGGTGAAGTAGTCAATGGCTACTAAGATTAACCGATGTATGTTTGAAGCTTTGGGTTCAATCATGCCAATCATGTCGATTCCCCATATGGAAAAAGGCTATGGAGAAGAAAGAACTTTGAGATGCATTGGAGGTACATGGATTTTGTCAGCGTATATCTGACACTTGTGACACTTCCTCATGTACTTGTAGCAATCAGATTCCATTGTCAACCAATAATATCCTGCTCTTAGAATTTTCCTAGTCATTGTGTGTCCATTGGCATGAGTGCCAAAGGAGCCTTCATGAATTTCTTTCACTAACATGTTTGCTTCTGGTCTGTAAACACATATGAGCAAAACCATGTCAAAATTTCTTTTGTAGAGAACATCATTATTTAGGAAGAAGTTACCAGCCAATCTTCTGAGAGTCTTCCTATCTTTTCTTGATGCCCCAGGCGGGTACTCTTATCTTTGAAGGAAGCTCTTGATATCGTGATACCACGGTTTGTCGTCTACGTCTGCTTCAATCGCGAAGATGTAAGCGGACCGTTCAAGCTGCATTATATCGATCTTAGGTATGTCATTCCATCGATTTACAGCAATCATGGAAGAGAGTGGCTAGTGCATCAGCCATGTGGTTTTCCTCACGATGAATGTGATGAAACTCGATTCTATCGAAGAAGAGTAACAACCTTCTTGCGTAGTCTTTGTAAGGAATCAATCCTAATTGGTATGTCTTCCACTCTCCTTTGATTTGATTCACAACCAGGGCTGAGTCTCCATACACATCTAAGTTCTTTATCCTTAAGTCAATTGTTCTTCGAGACCTATGATACAAGCTTCATATTCGGCCTCATTGTTTGTGCATTTGAAAGTCAATCTGGAGGTGAAGGGAATATGGGTACCTTGAGGGGTAACAATGATTGCCCCAATTCCGTTTCCATAAGTGTTGACAGCTCCGTCAAATATTAATCCCCATTGGGATCCTGGCTCTGGCCTTTCGCTTGGTAGCGGTTCATCGCAATCTTTCATTTTTAAGTACATTACATCCTCATATGGGAAGTCAAATCCAATTGATTCTTGATCGTCAATCGGTTAATGAGCCAAATGATCGACTAGGATACTTCCTTTGACGGCTTTCTGAGCATGATACTCGATGTCGTATTCCGATAACAACATTTGCCAACGGGCAATCCTTCCCGTGAGAGAAGGCTTTTCAAAAACGTACTTGATTGGATCCATATCGGAGATTAACAAGTAGTGTGACAAATCATATACTGGCAAAGACGTTTAGCTACTCAAGCTAAAGCGCAACAAGTTTTCTCGAGCATAGTGTATTGAGTTTCACAGTCCGTGAACTTCTTGCTAAAATAGTAAATGGCAGACTCTTTTCTTTTTGTCTCGTCTTGTTGGCCAAGTACACAGCCCATGGAATCTTCCAGGACTGTTAAGTATATGATCAGTGGTCTTCCTTCCACTGGAGGAGACAAAATTGGTGGATTCAATAGATATTCTTTGATGCTGTCAAAAACCTTTTGGCAGTCTTTTGTCCACATACAACTTTGATTCTTTCTGAGTAGTTTGAAGATCGGTGCACATGTCGCGGTCATGAGGGATATAAATCTTGAGATGTAATTCAGACGTCCCAAAAACCCTCCGACTTGTTTCTCAGTTTTTGGCGAAGGCATTTCTGGAATGGCCTTGACCTTGTCGGGATCAACCTCGATTCCTCTTTGGCTGGCGATGAATCCTAAGAGCTTTCCTAAGAGCTTTCCTGGCGATGAATCCTCAGACGCTCGAATAACTTTGATAGGTGTTCCACATGCTCTTCTTCTGTCTTAGATTTAGCAATCATGTCATCGACATACATTTCAATCTCTTTGTGCATCATGTCATGAAACAGAGTTGTCATCTCCCTTTAATAAGTTGCTCCTGCATTCTTTACACCGAACGACATTACTTTGTAGCAAAAGGTGCCACATAGGGTGATGAAGGAAGTTTTCTCCATCCATGAAGGAGAAGACTTTGAATTTTGCTGTGTTGTCAACCAGCATGTCAATGTGTGGTAGGGGAAGTCATCCTTTGGACTTGCTTTATTTAGATCCATGTAGTTTACACACATTCTTACTTTTCCATCCTTCTTCGGAACTAGCACTATGTTGGCCACCCATTGAGGATATTCATAAGTGGCAAGGAAACCTGCGTCAATCTGTTTCTACACTTCCTCCTTAATTTTGATAGCCATATCCAGATGAGTCCTTCTCAGTCTTTGTTTTACTGGCGGACATTCTGCCTTTAATGGTAAATGATGTTCCACGATGCTGGTATCTAACCCTGGCATGTCCTGGTAGGACCAAGCAAAAACATCTTGAAACTCTTTGAGAATTTTAATCAAACCTTCTCTGACAGTTAGATTAAGCAGTGCTCCAGTCTTAATTTCTCTTTTATGAGTAGTCGGGAGATCTCTTATGGGATCTCTGCGTCCTCTTCTTCTTCGGCCTCAAATACCGGGAACTCAAAGTTGGGAGAAGGCATTGGATCGTATATTTCAATGTGGTTTAAAATAAGAAATCTGCATGACGTGATGATTCTTTTTGCTGCTTGGTTATCCCAAGGTGTTTAATGTTTCTGTGGGAACGAATGAGTCATCTTCATCAATGACGTTGACCTTAGGAAATGCGTAGTTTATGAATTCTTGTCCTGCGACCTTTGCAAATTCATCAACATGCCGTTGGACATTCTCGGAGTGTTCAAGGTAAGAATTCCATGGCTCTGTGGGGACATGACTATTCTTTTCAAAATTACTCAGCTGATAGGCATTGTCTGGCTGAATCTTTTGCCCCAAATCATTCGTGTATGGCTTTTAGATAGGCAAGTCATCCAGGGGATCATAGTAATCATAGTCAAAGTTGTCTTTCATCAGATTATCTTCCTCTAATGAGTTAGGTGGAGCACGACATCCTTCGTGATCACAATCTCCATAAATCATTCTGACATCTGATTTTGGTATATATATGGGACTCTGCTTGGGAGAACATAATGGCATATGCGTTTCTCCCTGATATATATTACCGTCATTGTTGAGATAAGATTTCCACTCTTCATCTGTATCGGAGGAGTCATTTCCATCGATGGTGTGCACTTCTTGAGACACTGGGTGGAGGAAACCCCTACTGTGAAAGAAATCCTGAATGGGACGAAAACTTTCATTCTTCTTGGTAGTCTGGGCACAGGTTGGAGAGAAACCAATACCTTTTCTTGTCTTGTTATCAATAGGAATTACAAGTTGTCCCCATCCTTTTATGTCATTACTCTCGATCACTTTGAGAGCGTTTTTGTATGAGGAAATCGACGTTCCTCTTTCTTGGTGATTCTCATTGCTCACTGAGAGTGCTTGAAACTGGGTTCCAACAACCTCTTCTGGTTCTACGCAGGAGAATTATGATATGTTTCTCATAATTAAAAGCTTGTTCTCCACACACTATGAGTAATTTATCGTTCTTGACGAACTTCAGCCTCTAGTGAAGTGTCGAAGTGACTGCCCCAGCTTTGTGTATCCACGGTCTTCCTAATAAATAGTTGTACGTTGCTCGAATGTCCATGACCTGGAAAGTGACTTGGAAAGTGTGGGGACCAATAGTTATGGGAAGATCGACTTCGCCGATAACTCTTTTTCTAGATCCGTCAAAGGCTTTAACAATGATCTCACTGCCTCTCATCGGAACCCCTTGAAACGATAGTCGTACCAAATATTATTTTGGTATAACATTCAAAGATGAACCCGTGTCTACCAGTACGCTGGATAAAGCATCGTCTTCGCAGTTGACTGTAATGTTGAGCGCCATGTTATGGTTCTTGCCCTCTTCTGGCAATTCTTCATCACTGAAACTCAAATTGTTGCAGGAAGTGATGTTGTCAAATTGCCCTACTGTAACATCTTGTTCTACAAAGGCCTGTTCCAAGACCTTCTATAGAGCTTCCTTGTGAGCTTCTGAACTAAGCAGGAGAGATAACACAGAGATTTGAGACGGAGTTTGCAATAATTGATCCACAATGTTGTACTTGCTTTCCTGGATGAGCTTCAACATCGCATCTTTGTTCTTTATAGGTTCTGGATTACTGGATTGACCAACTTGTTGATTAGGAACATCGACTTGAGGTTCCTTTTTTTTGGGAGGTTCTCCAACTCCTCTGTTGAAGATCCAGCCGCTCCGAGTAACTCGACTGATATCGACAATATTCACGACGGAGGGTAATGGAGTTTCCTTTCCATTTTCTATGGTCATTGCACTATACTTGTATGGGATAGCCCTTTCTGACTTTTACGGTATTGGACCTGGTAAGTAGATGACCACAGGGGTTTTATGAGCCTTTTGAATGTCGTAGGCAACCTCAATCAGTTCCTGGTTAAGAACTTTGCTATTATTGAGTAGAGGGATTATGGCACAAACATCCCTGGTTACTCCATGATAGGAGAATATGACAGTGCTTTTGTTCTGACCAGGGAGGTAATCTTGTATTATGTTAATTTATTGAGAATTCAAGTGTGGTTGAATTTCCTTTCGGTCTAACTGGTTCTGGAGTTGCTCGTACGAGATAGCATCCTTGGTTATTTTCCGAGCATACTCTACAACACTCATAATTGTGAGGCGGTACCCGACCATACCCACTTTGTATGCAGTGCATCTTCACGAGATCTGTTTCCAACGAGCGGATATCACGACTTTGGTGTCTATCAGGAATCCCATCAGTCTTGTTAATCTATTGCGTGTCTTCATCCAGGTAGATCGGAAGCCACCAGTGATCCAACAGATGTTGAAGAGTTCTTTGCACAAGCGCACACCCCTGGTCGTTTTCGTAGCATTCTTTACAGTCATGATAATCATGTGAAGCCAGAAAACCAAGTCTGACCTGCTTAACATGTAATTTCACAAGACTGGTATTCATCAAGCAGACATCAAAGATTTGAACCATATTAACATGATGATCATTCCTTTCACGGTAGTCCTTGATCCATCCAAGATCCATTTGACGGTGGATGACCTTCTGTACAAAAGAGCATCCCTGATTGTTTGTTGAGCAGATTGGACAAGTGTTGTAATTGTGTCGTGGCAAATTGTAATACTGACTTTGACTTGAATGCATTGCCACCAGATTGAAGTTCATTGCACGGATGTCGTGGTTCTAAACAATGTTTGGATGTGCATGGGCCATGTTTATTTCACGAATCCTATGATCCTGAATCCAGTCGAGATCTATTTGTTCTTGAAGAGCTGTCTGTACTATGGTACACGTAACACCCCAATTTTAGTACTTAATTATTTATATTAATTAATTGAGTAATTTTATGAATTAATTGATTAATGTGATTTATTTAATTTATATGAATTATTTGACTTAGTGAATTTATATGAATTATTGGGTTTATATAAATTAATTGGTTTATTTAATTTATATGAATTATTGGGTTTATATAAATTAAATTAAGTGATTTATTTGATTTATTTAAATTATTTGAATTAAATGAATTATTTGAATTAAATGAATTATTTGAATTAAATGAATTATTTGATTTATGGAATTTATATGAATTATTTTATTTATATAAATTAATTGATTTATTGGAATTATATAAATTAATTGATTTATTTGGATTAATTAATTTATTTGAGTTATTATGCTTAATTGGTTTATTGAACTTATTTGAAAATAATTGATTTGTTTGATTTATCTAATTATTTGATTTAATTAGATTATTGGAATTAAGTAAATTGTTTAATTTAATTCTATTGGTGGAATAATATAGTTGCTAGACTTTGGTTGGGCTTAAGGTAATGTGTTAATATTAAGTGTGATGAGTTGAGTTAGACTCACTTGGTTTAAGATAAGTTAGGGTTTTAGAGAAATAAAGTTAGTAAGAAAAATTGGGAACACAAGAGAAAATAGAAGAGAAGAGAATGAAGTGTAGAAGAGAAGAGGAAGAGTAGAGACGAAGAAGGAATCAAACTCAATTCAAGAAATCATCCAAAAATAAGATAAGGGTGGGTTTTCACTCAATTTTTGGATATATTGATGATGATTAATGGGTAGAAATAGAGTTTGAGTAAAATCTCTAAAAAATTTCTATGAGATTGAAATTAATTAGGTTAATGTTAATTTTTGAAAAATATTAATTTTTGATGTGTTTAGAACTGATTTTGGTGATATTGGTGATATTTTAGAAACCTATTTGATATTTGAAGTCGATAATTTGATTAATTATATTTGTTCATTATTACGTAGCGTAAAAATAAAGAGAAAATTGGAGATGGATGTTCCTCTGTTTCATTACTATAGCGGATGTTAGGTAATATGATATTAAATGATTAATATATTGTATATATATTATGAAATGCAGCGCATAATAACATAGTAGAAAATGAAGCTTAACTTCACTTTATTCTATTCTTTATATATTTTCACATCTATCTCTCACTATCTAAGTGAGGCGAGAGTTGGGAATGAGGTTTCGCCTAAGGTTAAAGTGGGATCGATTGTCTCACTCACTGATTCAGAGATTTGTTGCTGCAACAAGAGATTTCTGCGGAAACACGACACGGCGAATGAAGAGGTTTGGGAATCCATTTCTAAGTTGGGAGTTGTCAGCAAAAAAGGGAGGGAAGCTATGGTAAAAAAGGTGGAAACAATAGAGATCAGGGACAAGAACGAATTGGCTTCAAAAAAGGCGGGTAAGTTGCAGTTTTCATGAATATTATGAGCCTTAACATTAGAGGGGGAGGGATTAGGTCCAAACGCATGAGAATTAGTTTTCTAATTCAATCTGGAAAAGCTGATATTTGTTTCTTACAAGAAACCAAATTAGGAAGCTTTGATGAAGGCATGGCTAAAAAATTTTGGGGGAATGAGGGGGTAGAGTGTAACACCCCATTTTCCCACCGCGAATAAATAATATAATAAATAAAATCAGAGTAACTAAAAATTTATTTTTCCGACAGAAATAAGGATGTCACATTTACATAAATAAAACATCATCCCTGCTCAAAATTTTGATACATAGCATAAAATAGATTACCGTCAATTGGGAAACTTTTCCATATAAAGGTAATACCAAATATATTCAACAATTATATACATAAATAATATAATCGTTTCCCCGACTCCCATGCTACGTATCAGAGCAGACACCAAGACCTAAGCAAAGACGAAGATCTAACTCTTCCACTTGCCTCCACGCCTCTAAAGCTGACAATCTGCACTATGCCATAAAAAGCATATTCCAGCAGAAGGGTGAGAAATAACAACTATAACAAGATTGCATAATAATATGCCACAACACAAATAAATTCACATATATAATATTTCTCACCACATACATAACATACTAACACATATAGCATGCCACCAATACATAACATATGCCTAACAATCCAACCACATGGCATATAACGATTATACCAATACAATCACATTTCACACATAATGTACTCCACAGTTATGACCTATGAAAACACACCACCACATCACATATCATATGTTTATACACAAAACATATTACTCACAACCAATGCATTTATCACCTATGTATAATAATTCACCAAAGCAATCACAAGCTCACACATATACATCACAATGTATATATCTATACAAAACCAAGCATATTCATTATGCATACATTCACCATTATCATCATTCCACATGAACACACACATACTTGTTCATTCAACAATGCATCATTATAAGATACAGTTTATATCATTTCCCATAAACATACATATATCAATGTTTATTCATCAATGCACAAATACAAAGATGATCAATGAAACTCATAGAGACCGACTCTCGACTCTATGCAGATGCATGCGGTACCGACTCATCACCCGAGCTCAATTGAAGAACTCAATGGAAATATCCTCCCTGCCGGGCCTACGATATTTCCCCATCGCTCATACCATTATGGCATCCGATGTTTCTGGATTGTTCACGCAGACACAATCCGATTGCTCAAACCCCACAAGGGCACACAATCATTCTGAAGATTCCCACGGAATCAAGTGTAACTCATCGCAACGATTACACCCATTGACTACGCAATGTTCAGAGGATCCTCAAATGATCATTTGTGTAATCAATCACTCGCACCCAACAGGGACGTGATATTACACCCGATTCTCCACGGAATCGCGACACATGAATGCATGTCATGATGTTTCTCATATAAAATGACCACATACACTCATGCAATGCACACATATTTCACAATATAGTCATGCATATACCATTAAATACACACATTGCAATTTCTTGCCTTTCGGCCATAATTCATCAACCATAACAATTACAACAACTTGTCACATGCTTCAACATCATCACATTCATGCATTGCAAAATAATTCAAACTATGTATTTCAAACCATAAAGGTCACCACACAACATACATTGAATTTCACATAAACAATGCACATAATGCCACAAACCATCATCACAACATTCCATCATGTATATTCACATCACATAATCAGCACACAAGCTACATGTTGCATATCAAAAGCATATAACACGATAACACATCAATCGCACACAATTACGACGGTAAAAGTCGACAAAATGACACGTTTCCAAAACCACGACTTAAATAAATCAGCCACTAATCCCAAAACCATTTTTACAAGAAAGAACATCTCATAAGCTTTCCAACGCTTCGAACGGGGACGAAAACGGACTTACAGGTCAAAAGTTATGAATTTTTGAAGTTTCTTAAATTTTTCACTCGTCCAGACCTGCGCGCTGAGCGCGAATTCTGCTGCAAGTTCATCCTTAAAAACACCATTTTTAGACTTCCGGACATCCGTTTTCGATTTCGTAAAAAGCTGCGATCTCAGAATTCAACGTACTACAATATTTTCGTTATTAAAAACCATCCAACACATTTTCCATTTTTGACATATTTTGAAACATAATTTTATCATTGAATTCTAAATTCGAACTCGATCGAAACCGCGAGAAAACACGCAAACCCCCCATTCCCGATTAAACCCAAACCTATACCAACATTACCAGACATATCCAAACACTTTTACTCGATCACAACATCAATTGCATAAAAACATCAATATATATCAAAAACTCAACAGTTACGAATTCGACTCGATTCAATCAAACAATCACTCTAAATCAAGACCCAACATCACACGACTCCGCTACGCGATTTATTCCGACTTACGTCCGTGAAAACATCGCTTTCTATTCATTTTTCTCATTTCGACCTAGAATTGGAAACTAGAGAAAATAACCAAAACAATCCAGGAAAACATACACATATACATATACAAGCAAGATATAATCGAAACTTCTCACCCTTACCCGATTATTCGCGATTGAAACGGAGTTCCCGCGATTTCTCCACTTTTCTCTTCTTTTCTCTCTTCTTCCTCTTTTCCTTCTCTTTTCTTTCTCTTCCTTTTCTTTTCTCTCTTTTTCTTTCGACTTACTATTTATAAAAAATATCTAATCCCCTAACAAAACCATTTTACCCCTCAACTCAAATATCTCCCAAACGCTCTCAAAATGCGATAAAACATAAATAATGATGAAAAATAACATTTTGTCAAATAAAAGTCAAAAATAAAATAATATAAAACCAAAACCAATTAAATCTACTCTATTAAATAAATCTAACAAAACCGGGGCGTTACAACTCTCCCCCACTTGGACATTTTCGTCCTCGAAAATCTAACCGATACGAACAACTCCGGATACGACTCTCGCATCCGACCAACAAACTAACATGCCAACACTAGGCACACCACGAGTAACACAAACTGACAAACCACCTCGCTAACAACGACTACAACAACGACACGACAACGACAATAACCACAACGACCAAATGCAATGCCCATACAATGCACTTGACCACCAACTCACAACTCAAAGAATACACAAGTTACGAATACACAGGTTCACCTTAGAACTGAAACACAACAAGATCGTTACCCTACCATAGGTAACACTCCCCTAATTCCCCACAAAGGAATTAGCCACTCGCACTCGAACCAACACGATGGAAACGAGACAACAACACAAACAAGAACATAAAGTTCCACGACACCACAAGTTCTCAACAACATCAACCAAACCAGAACACCAACATCCTTGTCACACAACCATACTACAACAATGCTACGATTCACCAATCGAACATATAACCAAAACATCTATCTACATAGTAGCCCATGAATAATATTCAAACCTTTCACCTAACACTTCCATTCCGGAACATCCAATGGTCTCTTCACTCCTACCTGTTCCCAATGTTCAACCTATGAACTCTTACAAGTCACACACACATATATGAAATATGCCACATCACGCTTCCGCTGCGCACTCTGATTACTCATAACCATCAAAACTACCAATCTCACGTCCAAAGTCTAACTCTTTCTCATATTTGCCAAAAACCACTGTTCACTTTTAATATACCCAACCTCACACTCTCCTGTGTTGTCTCACCCACCAGACCTAAGTCTCGGAATTGCTCAATTAATTCTAATCATCTGACCAACAAAACAACCATGTGTAAAAACTTCCAACTTAACTCTTTGGGCACAACATTAGCTTTTCCCGAAGGATAGTCCAAACCACATTCATAACTCGTCACAAATTCTAACCATCCTCGTTGTCTCATACTCTATTCCTTCAAACCAACCAAGTACTTTAAACTCTTGCGATTACCAGCCACTTCGAACCTTAGAACCATAAAGGTAATACCTCCAAATTTTCCAACGTAATACAACCGCAACCAATTCCAAATCCTGAATAGTATAGATCCTTCTATGAATCCTCAATTGTCGTAAAGCATAAGCCACGACTTTACCCTCTTGCATTAACACACTGACTAAACTCATCAAAGACGCATCACAATACCTCACAAACGGTTTATTAGGATTCCACCGAATCAAAACTGGAGCCGTAGACAAATCCTACTTCAGCTCTCTCAAACTTTCCTTACAATGAACATCCAAAACAAACGACTCACCCTTTGCAAGTCAACCGAAGTAACGAAAATGCTAACTTGGAAAAACCTTCCATAACCTCCGGTAATAATCAACTCAAGTCCAAAAAGTTTCTAATCACCTTAACCGACTTCGAAGCCTCTCATGAAGAACTACATCTACTTCCGATGGATCCATAAAAATACCATCCTCAAAAATAACATATCCAAGAAAACTAACCTTTTCAACCAAAATTACCACTTGAAAAAAACTTAGCATAACACTTCGTCTCTTTTCAACACTTGTAATTCAAATCCCAAACACTCTTCCTGTTCTTCCTCCGAGTTTATAACAGATCCGAATATCCTCAATTAAAACCACTACGAACTTATCCAAATTCAGGACACAATCAAATCGGCCACTAAATCTCAACACCATTTATATAGGAAAGAACATCTCAATCCGAGTTAGGAATCCAAAGTTATGGATTCAGAGAAAAAAACTCAAGTTTCAAAATTTTTTTTTCCCAAGTCGCGCTAAGCGGGCTCTGTCCCGCGCTGAGCGCGCTCCTCACTGCCTGGAGAGGTTCAAAATTCTGCAGACCGCGCTGAGCGGGCACTGCGATTTTCAGAAAAATAAACCCTTCTACAGTCCTTCCCAAAACTCACCATTTTCATCTCAAATCAGTTCCAACCAACATAACAAATATCAACCACCCACCAAAAGGAACTCTTAATATCAATATTGCATCCGCACATAAGAGTTTTCTCAAGATTTCCATTAATGCTCGAAAACTCCCAAGACTCCAAACCTCACCAGAACTGTAAGTTTCACTTTCCAAAGTCTCAATACCATTATACACCTCATGCTTGTTATTCCGCTCAATCATTCTTCCTCTTTGTTACTTACAATGCTGGAGCTCTCCAAGACGATACACTTGGCCTCACAATTCTCCTTTCCAGTAAATCTTCCAATTGCTCTATCAGTCCGGGTACTTCTAATGCTAACATCCAATATTCCATCCGGAAATACATCTGAAAATCACACACAACTTGCAGCCCATCACTGTAGCCTTTTTGCCAATCTCTCTAGAAAACTATCATCACAAACATAACAACATCTTAGTTTCACGTCCTAAAAGTTCTCCCACTTACTTAGCAGATCCAAACCATAAATCCTCACCTTTGTCCAATTTGAGTTCAATCTCCACTCTCTGTGAAGCAGTCCTTAAATAAAACCCAATCATTCTCTCTCAACGACTTCCCAACTGGACTAACATACCAAAACCTCTAATCCATTTCATCTTCCGATATTAGCATCTTCATCGACTCATCAAAACAATCTGTAATCATCTCCTTAAATTCCAAACAATTCATTTCACACACTATCAAAGCCGGAAAGACCCGCCTATTCCATCCAACATAATTTCCGTCTACTATCAACAAGAGATTAAGGGTGATCAGTTCCTCAATTTGCCAATAGACAGCCGACAATCATGATGGGGCATAAACCATCTTTACCAAACTATAATAGCATTTCTTGCATCCTGTGCACAAAACTACCTAAAGCACAAATCCTTAGTTCACATAAACCTTACCTCCGTATTTCCTCTGAAACCGGAACAACACTGTCCAAATAACACTCACAACCTTGCAACCAACAGCACACAACCGAAGCAACTGGGAGAAGTACAAGCTTCTCCCCCACTTATCTCAATCTCACACCTGAAGACAAAGGATTAGGAAACCAGAAAGTACTGACAGTGCTTCCACACACATCACGTACTAAGGGACAAACAACAACGACAGTATTCCACTGTCACACCGACTGACTCAACAACTTGGCCGGCCGGACGGACCTGCTCTGATACCACTTATGTAACACCCCATTTTCCCACCGCGAATAAATAATATAATAAATAAAATCAGATTAACTAAAAATTTATTTTTCCGACAGAAACAAGGATGTCACATTTACATAAATAAAACATCATCCCTGCTCAAAATTTTGATACATAGCATAAAATAGATTACCGTCAATTGGGAAACTTTTCCATATAAAGGTAATACCAAATATATTCAACAATTATATACATAAATAATATAATCGTTTCCCCGACTCCCATGCTACGTATCAGAGCAGACACCAAGACCTAAGCAAAGACGAAGATCTAACTCTTCCACTTGCCTCCACGCCTCTAAAGCTGACAATCTGCACTATGCCATAAAAAGCATATTCCAGCAGAAGGGTGAGAAATAACAACTATAACAAGATTGCATAATAATATGCCACAACACAAATAAATTCACATATATAATATTTCTCACCACATACATCACATACTAACACATATAGCATGCCACCAATACATAACATATGCCTAACAATCCAACCACATGGCATATAACGATTATACCAATACAATCACATTTCACACATAATGTACTCCACAGTTATGACCTATTAAAACACACCACCACATCACATATCATATGTTTATACACAAAACATATTACTCACAACCAATGCATTTATCACCTATGTATAATAATTCACCAAAGCAATCACAAGCTCACACATATACATCACAATGTATATATCTATACAAAACCAAGCATATTCATTATGCATACATTCACCATTATCATCATTCCACATGAACACACACATACTTGTTCATTCAACAATGCATCATTATAAGATACAGTTTATATCATTTCCCATAAACATACATATATCAATGTTTATTCATCAATGCACAAATACAAAGATGATCAATGCAACTCATAGAGACCGACTCTCGACTCTATGCAGATGCATGCGGTACCGACTCATCACCCGAGCTCAATTGAAGAACTCAATGGAAATATCCTCCCTGCCGGGCCTACGATATTTCCCCATCGCTCATACCATCATGGCATCCGATGTTTCTGGATTATTCACGCAGACACAATCCGATTGCTCAAACCCCACAAGGGCACACAATCATTCTGAAGATTCCCACGGAATCAAGTGTAACTCATCGCAACGATTACACCCATTGACTACGCAATGTTCAGAGGATCCTCAAATGATCATTTGTGTAATCAATCACTCGCACCCAACAGGGACGTGATATTACACCCGATTCTCCACGGAATCGCGACACATGAATGCATGTCATGATGTTTCTCATACAAAATGACCACATACACTCATGCAATGCACACATATTTAACAATATAGTCATGCATATACCATTAAATACACACATTGCAATTTCTTGCCTTTTGGCCATAATTCATCAACCACAACAATTACAACAACTTGTCACATGCTTCAACATCATCACATTCATGCATTGCAAAACAATTCAAACAATGTATTTCAAACCATAAAGGTCACCACACAACATACATTGAATTTCACATAAACAATGCACATAATGCCACAAACCATCATCACAACATTCCATCATGTATATTCACATCACATAATCAGCACACAAGCTACATGTTGCATATCAAAAGCATATAACACGATAACACATCAATCGCACACAATTACGACGGTAAAAATCGACAAAATGACACGTTTCCAAAACCACGACTTAAATAAATCAGCCACTAATCCCAAAACCATTTTTACAAGAAAGAACATCTCATAAGCTTTCCAACGCTTCGAACGGGGACGAAAACGGACTTACAGGTCAAAAGTTATGAATTTTTGAAGTTTCTTAAATTTTTCACTCGTCCAGACTTGCGCGCTGAGCGCGAATTCTGCTGCAAGTTCATCCTTAAAAACACCATTTTTAGACTTCCGGACATCCGTTTTCGATTCCGTAAAAAGCTGCGATCTCAGAATTCAACGTACTACAATATTTTCGCTATTAAAAACCATCCAACACATTTTCCATTTTTGACATATTTTGAAACATAATTTTATCATTGAATTCTAAATTCGAACTCGATCGAAACCGCGAGAAAACACGCAAACCCCCATTCCCGATTAAACCCAAACCTATACCAACATTACCAGACATATCCAAACACTTTTACTCGATCACAACATCAATTGCACAAAAACATCAATATATATCAAAAACTCAACAGTTACGAATTCGACTCGATTCAATCAAACGATCACTCTAAATCAAGACCCAACATCACACGACTCCGCTATGCGATTTATTCCGACTTACGTCCGTGAAAACATCGCTTTCTATTCATTTTTCTCATTTCGACCTAGAATTGGAAACTAGAGAAAATAACCAAAACAATCCAGGAAAACATACACATATACATATACAAGCAAGATATAATCGAAACTTCTCACCCTTACCCGATTATTCGCGATTGAAACGGAGTTCCCGCGATTTCTCCACTTTTCTCTTCTTTTCTCTCTTCTTCCTCTTTTCCTTCTCTTTTCTTTCTCTTCCTTTTCTTTTCTCTCTTTTTCTTTCCACTTACTATTTATATAAAATATCTAATCCCCTAAAAAGACCATTTTACCCCTCAACTCAAATATCTCCCAAACGCTCTCAAAATGCGATAAAACATAAACAATGATGAAAAATAACATTTTGTCAAATAAAAGTCAAAAATAAAATAATATAAAACCAAAACCAATTAAATCTACTCTATTAAATAAATCTAACAAAACCGGGGCGTTACAACTCTCCCCCACTTGGACATTTTCGTCCTCGAAAATCTAACCGATACGAACAACTCCGGATACGACTCTCGCATCCGACCAACAAACTAACATGCCAACACTAGGCACACCACGAGTAACACAAACTGACAAACCACCTCGCTAACAACGACTACAACAACGACACGACAACGACAATAACCACAACGACCAAATGCAATGCCCATACAATGCACTTGACCACCAACTCACAACTCAAAGAATACACAAGTTACGAATACACAGGTTCACCTTAGAACTGAAACACAACAAGATCGTTACCCTACCATAGGTAACACTCCCCTAATTCCCCACAAAGGAATTAGCCACTCGCACTCGAACCAACACGATGGAAACGAGACAACAACACAAACAAGAACATAAAGTTCCACGACACCACAAGTTCTCAACAACATCAACCAAACCAGAACACCAACATCCTTGTCACACAACCATACTACAACAATGCTACGATTCACCAATCGAACATATAACCAAAACATCTATCTACATAGTAGCCCATGAATAATATTCAAACCTTTCACCTAACACTTCCATTCCGGAACATCCAATGGTCTCTTCACTCCTACCTGTTCCCAATGTTCAACCTATGAACTCTTACAAGTCACACACACATATATGAAATATGCCACATCACGCTTCCGCTGCGCACTCTGATTACTCATAACCATCAAAACTACCAATCTCACGTCCAAAGTCTAACTCTTTCTCATATTTGCCAAAAACCACTGTTCACTTTTAATATACCCAACCTCACACTCTCCTGTGTTGTCTCACCCACCAGACCTAAGTCTCGGAATTGCTCAATTAATTCTAATCATCTGACCAACAAAACAACCATGTGTAAAAACTTCCAACTTAACTCTTTGGGCACAACATTAGCTTTTCCCGAAGGATAGTCCAAACCACATTCATAACTCGTCACAAATTCTAACCATCCTCGTTGTCTCATACTCTATTCCTTCAAACCAACCAAGTACTTTAAACTCTTGCGATTACCAGCCACTTCGAACCTTAGAACCATAAAGGTAATACCTCCAAATTTTCCAACGCAATACAACCGCAACCAATTCCAAATCCTGAATAGTATAAATCCTTCTATGAATCCTCAATTGTCGTAAAGCATAAGCCACGACTTTACCCTCTTGCATTAACACACTGACTAAACTCATCGAAGACGCATCACAATACCTCACAAACGGTTTATTAGGATTCCACCGAATCAAAACTGGAGCCGTAGACAAATCCTACTTCAGCTCTCTCAAACTTTCCTTACAATGAACATCCAAAACAAACGACTCACCCTTTGCAAGTCAACCGAAGTAACGAAAATGCTAACTTGGAAAAACCTTCCATAACCTCCGGTAATAATCAACTCAAGTCCAAAAAGTTTCTAATCACCTTAACCGACTTCGAAGCCTCTCATGAAGAACTACATCTACTTCCGATGGATCCATAAAAATACCATCCTCAAAAATAACATATCCAAGAAAACTAACCTTTTCAACCAAAATTATCACTTGAAAAAAACTTAGCATAACACTTCGTCTCTTTTCAACACTTGTAATTCAAATCCCAAACACTCTTCCTGTTCTTCCTCCGAGTTTATAACAGATCCGAATATCCTCAATTAAAACCACTACGAACTTATCCAAATTCAGGACACAATCAAATCGGCCACTAAATTTCAACACCATTTATATAGGAAAGAACATCTCAATCCGAGTTAGGAATCCAAAGTTATGGATTCAGAGAAAAAAACTCAAGTTTCAAATTTTTTTTTTCCCAAGTCGCGCTAAGCGGGCTCTGTCCCGCGCTGAGCGCGCTCCTCACTGCCTGGAGAGGTTCAAAATTCTGCAGACCGCGCTGAGCGGGCACTGCGATTTTCAGAAAAATAAACCCTTCTACAGTCCTTCCCAAAACTCACCATTTTCATCTTAAATCAGTTCCAACCAACATAACAAATATCAACCACCCACCAAAAGGAACTCTTAATATCAATATTGCATTCGCACATAAGAGTTTTCTCAAGATTTCCATTAATGCTCGAAAACTCCCAAGACTCCAAACCTCACCAGAACTGTAAGTTTCACTTTCCAAAGTCTCAATACCATTATACACCTCATGCTTGTTATTCCGCTCAATCATTCTTCCTCTTTGTTACTTACAATGCTGGAGCTCTCCAAGACGATACACTTGGCCTCACAATTCTCCTTTCCAGTAAATCTTCCAATTGCTCTATCAGTCCGGGTACTTCTAATGCTAACATCGAATATTCCATCCGGAAATACATCTGAAAATCACACACAACTTGCAGCCCATCACTGTAGCCTTTTTGCCAATCTCTCTAGAAAACTATCATCACAAACATAACAACATCTTAGTTTCACGTCCTAAAAGTTCTCCCACTTACTTAGCAGATCCAAACCATAAATCCTCACCTTTGTCCAATTTGAGTTCAATCTCCACTCTCTGTGAAGCAGTCCTTAAATAAAACCCAATCATTCTCTCTCAACGACTTCCCAACTGGACTAACATACCAAAACCTCTAATCCATTTCATCTTCCGATATTAGCATCTTCATCGACTCATCAAAACAATCTGTAATCATCTCCTTAAATTCCAAACAATTCATTTCACACACTATCAAAGCCGGAAAGACCCGCCTATTCCATCCAACATAATTTCTGTTTACTATCAACAAGAGATTAAGGGTGATCAGTTCCTCAATTTGCCAATAGACAGCCGACAATCATGATGGGGCATAAACCATCTTTACCAAACTATAATAGCATTTCTTGCATCCTGTGCACAAAACTACCTAAAGCACAAATCCTTAGTTCACATAAACCTTACCTCCGTATTTCCTCTGAAACCGGAACAACACTGTCCAAATAACACTCACAACCTTGCAACCAACAGCACACAACCGAAGCAACTGGGAGAAGTACAAGCTTCTCCCCCACTTATCTCAATCTCACACCTGAAGACAAAGGATTAGGAAACCAGAAAGTACTGACAGTGCTTCCACACACATCACGTACTAAGGGACAAACAACAACGACAGTATTCCACTGTCACACCGACTGACTCAACAACTTGGCCGGACGGACCGACCTGCTCTGATACCACTTATGTAACACCCCATTTTCCCACCGCGAATAAATAATATAATAAATAAAATCAGAGTAACTAAAAATTTATTTTTCCGACAGAAACAAGGATGTCACATTTACATAAATAAAACATCATCCCTGCTCAAAATTTTGATACATAGCATAAAATAGATTACCGTCAATTGGGAAACTTTTCCATATAAAGGTAATACCAAATATATTCAACAATTATATACATAAATAATATAATCGTTTCCCCGACTCCCATGCTACGTATCAGAGCAGACACCAAGACCTAAGCAAAGACGAAGATCTAACTCTTCCACTTGCCTCCACGCCTCTAAAGCTGACAATCTGCACTATGCCATAAAAAGCATATTCCAGCAGAAGGGTGAGAAATAACAACTATAACAAGATTGCATAATAATATGCCACAACACAAATAAATTCACATATATAATATTTCTCACCACATACATCACATACTAACACATATAGCATGCCACCAATACATAACATATGCCTAACAATCCAACCACATGGTATATAACGATTATACCAATACAATCACATTTCACACATAATGTACTCCACAGTTATGACCTATGAAAACACACCACCACATCACATATCATATGTTTATACACAAAACATATTACTCACAACCAATGCATTTATCACCTATGTATAATAATTCACCAAAGCTATCACAAGCTCACACATATACATCACAATGTATATATCTATACAAAACCAAGTATATTCATTATGCATACATTCACCATTATCATCATTCCACATGAACACACACATACTTGTTCATTCAACAATGCATCATTATAAGATACAGTTTATATTATTTCCCATAAACATACATATATCAATGTTTATTCATCAATGCACAAATACAAAGATGATCAATGCAACTCATAGAGACCGACTCTCGACTCTATGCAGATGCATGCGGTACCGACTCATCACCCGAGCTCAATTGAAGAACTCAATGGAAATATCCTCCCTGCCGGGCCTACGATATTTCCCCATCGCTCATACCATCATGGCATCCGATGTTTCTGGATTGTTCACGCAGACACAATCCGATTGCTCAAACCCCACAAGGGCACACAATCATTCTGAAGATTCCCACGGAATCAAGTGTAACTCATCGCAACGATTACACCCATTGACTACGCAATGTTCAGAGGATCCTCAAATGATCATTTGTGTAATCAATCACTCGCACCCAACAGGGACGTGATATTACACCCGATTCTCCACGGAATCGCGACACATGAATGCATGTCATGATGTTTCTCATACAAAATGACCACATACACTCATGCAATGCACACATATTTCACAATATAGTCATGCATATACTATTAAATACACACATTGCAATTTCTTGCCTTTCGGCCATAATTCATCAACCACAACAATTACAACAACTTGTCACATGCTTCAACATCATCACATTCATGCATTGCAAAACAATTCAAACAATGTATTTTAAACCATAAAGGTCACCACACAACATACATTGAATTTCACATAAACAATGCATATAATGCCACAAACCATCATCACAACATTCCATCATGTATATTCACATCACATAATCAGCACACAAGCTACATGTTGCATATCAAAAGCATATAACACGATAACACATCAATCGCACACAATTACGACGGTAAAAGTCGACAAAATGACACGTTTCCAAAACCACGACTTAAATAAATCAGCCACTAATCCCAAAACCATTTTTACAAGAAAGAACATCTCATAAGCTTTCCAACGCTTCGAACGGGGACGAAAACGGACTTACAGGTCAAAAGTTATGAATTTTTGAAGTTTCTTAAATTTTTCACTCGTCCAGACCTGCGCGCTGAGCGCGAATTCTGCTGCAAGTTCATCCTTAAAAACACCATTTTTAGACTTCCGGACATCCGTTTTCGATTCCGTAAAAAGCTGCGATCTCAGAATTCAACGTACTACAATATTTTCGCTATTAAAAACCATCCAACACATTTTCCATTTTTGACATATTTTGAAACATAATTTTATCATTGAATTCTAAATTCGAACTCGATCGAAATCGCGAGAAAATACGCAAACCCCCATTCCCGATTAAACCCAAACCTATACCAACATTACCAGACATATCCAAACACTTTTACTCGATCACAACATCAATTGCACAAAAACATCAATATATATCAAAAACTCAACAATTACGAATTCGACTCGATTCAATCAAACGATCACTCTAATTCAAGACCCAATATCACACGACTCCGCTACGCGATTTATTCCGACTTACGTCCGTGAAAACATCGCTTTCTATTCATTTTTCTCATTTCGACCTAGAATTGGAAACTAGAGAAAATAACCAAAATAATCCAGGAAAACATATACATATACATATACAAGCAAGATATAATCGAAACTTCTCACCCTTACCCGATTATTCGCGATTGAAACGGAGTTCCCGCGATTTCTCCGCTTTTCTCTTCTTTTCTCTCTTCTTCCTCTTTTCCTTCTCTTTTCTTTCTCTTCCTTTTCTTTTCTCTCTTTTTCTTTCGACTTACTATTTATATAAAATATCTAATCCCCTAAAAAGACCATTTTACCCCTCAACTCAAATATCTCCCAAACGCTCTCAAAATGCGATAAAACATAAACAATGATGAAAAATAACATTTTGTCAAATAAAAGTCAAAAATAAAATAATATAAAACCAAAACCAATTAAATCTACTCTATTAAATAAATCTAACAAAATCGGGGCGTTACATAGAGTGGACTGCTAGTCATTCCAGGGGAGCGTCGGGAGGCATGGTTATTCTGTGGAAGAGGGATTTTCTGGCCCTGAACTTCAGTTTTAGAGGCAATAGTTTTGTTGGTATTAATGCTACCTGGAAAGGGAAGATTTACAATTTTGTTAACATTTACGCTCCTTGCAATTCGAGTGCTAGGAGATCTCTGTGGAATGAACTGGGCAATATTATACAGGGTCGTCATAATGAAGAATGGTGTCTTGGAGGGGATTTCAATGTTGTTCGCAGTAGGGAGGAAAGACTTGGGATTAGGAGAAGTGGTTACAGCTCTGATATGGATGATTTTGTCAGGTTCATTGCTGAGTCGGTTTGATTGATCTTCCTTGTGTTGGAGGAAGGTTCACGTGGTTTAATGCGAGCGGCACTGCCATGAGTCGTCTCGACATGTTTCTTCTTTCTGATACTTTAATTGAGAATTGGAAGCTTGTGGATCAAAGGATAGGTCAAAGAGATGTCTCGGACCATTGTCCTTTATGGTTGAGACCGTGTTTAATCGATTGGGGTCCAAAACCATTTAGGTTTCTCAATATTTGGTTCAAACACAGTTATTGTCTTAGTTTTATCAGAAGCGAATGGGATAAACTTTATGTCAAGGGCAGAGGCGACTTTATTTTGTGTGAAAAGCTGAAGGATTTGAAAGTTAAACTAAGATTATGGAACAAGGAAGTATTCAGATGGGTTGACCTTCAGGTTCAAAATAATGTCGATCATATTAATGTCTTGGACAAACATCTGGTGGATAATTTTGGTAGCTCCGCTGAAGAGGTGGTGGAGGAAAGAGTTAGAGTTATTGGCGACATTTGGAAGAATCTTGAGTTTAAGGAAGGCTTGTTGAGGCATAAGTCTAGACAGTTGTGGTTAAAGGAGGGTGACCAGAATTCTCACTTTTTCATCAATCTATTAAAGAAAGGCATCGCAGGAATTCTCTCTCTTGGTTGTCTAGTGATTATATGCAGGTTGATGAAGTGGATTCTATCAAAGGAATATTACACGATCATTTTGACAAGCTTTTTACCGAAAGTGATGACAACAGGCCTGTTATGGAAAGGAACGCGTTTCACAGACTGAATGTAGCGGATAGGGAATGTCTTGAATGTCCCTTTTCTGAAGAAGAGATTAAATTAGCTGTCTGGTCTTGTGATGGTAATAAGAGTGCGGGGCCTGACGGTTATTCCTTGGAGTTTTACAAGAAGGGGTGGGATTTCTTAAAAAAGGATGTGTTTGGTTTCTTAAATGATTTCCACAGAACAACAAGAATGACAAAAGCCTGTACAGCTTCGCTCCTTGTTCTGATACCTAAGATTCTGTCTCCTCAATCTTTGGTGGATTATAGGCCAATATGTTTGGTCAATAGCATGTACAAAATTCTGGCCAAACTATTGGCGAACCGTCTCAAGAAGGTGGTGGTCAATCTGATTTCGCCTAAGCAATCGGCGTTCTTTGAAGGTCGTAACATATCTGATGGTATCCTAATTGTCAACGAAGTGTTGGATCACGCCAAGAGAAATAAAAGGAATTATTTGTTATTAAAGGTGGATTATGAAAAAGCTTATGATACGATAAGTTGGAATTATCTTCGTTTCGTGCTCAACTCCATGGCTTTTGGCAAGAGGTGGATCAGTTGGATGGAAAGTTGCATATTTACGAGCACTATGTCGGTGATGGTTAATGGAGGAACCACTAAAGATTTTGCTGTTAACAGAGGATTAAGGCAAGGCGATCCATTGTCGACCTTTTTGTTTGTCATAGCTATGGAAGGGTTAACTTGTTTAATTAATAGAGTCGTGGAGCAGAATTTATTCAGAGGATATCACTTCGATAGTGAGGTTTCGGTGGATGTGTTGCAGTTTGCTGACGATACTATTATAGTGGGAGAAGGAACTATTGGCAATCTCAGGTGTGTCAAAGCTGTATTGAGAGGATTTGAGATGATGACAGGCCTCAAGGTTAACTTTTGTAAAAGCAAGCTGTATGGGGTGAATTTAGAGGGGAGTTTTCTCGACGCAGCCTCTTCGTACCTTGCTTGCAGTAGGGATAGCCTGCCTTCCAAGTTTTTAGGTGTTCTTATTGGTGACAGTCCTAGAAAGAATAACATGTGGAACAATTTACTGCCGGCTTTGCGGAAAAAGCTTGCGCTTTGGAGGGGGAGAAATCTTTCTTTTGCTGGTAGAATCACCTTAATTAATTCTGTTCTGAATGCTATACCAATTTATTCTTTATCCTTCTACAAGGCGCCTGCTGCCATTATTCAGGACATCCGTAGTATTCAAAGCAACTTTCTTTGGAATGGTAAAGAAGATAAACGCCCCATTTTCTGGGCCAGTTGGAATGACATTTGCAAACCGAAAGACAAGGGTGGGCTTGGTGTTAAAGATGTCGAAGTCTTAAACAGAAGCTTACTTTTGAAATGGAAGTGGAGGATTTTAAAGGACAAGAAGGCGCTTTCGCAAAAGGTTCTTCATTCTCGCTACGGTAACATTGTTTTAAAGGCCACCGTTGGAGGAGCGGAGATGCTGACCAAGAAAGATTCGATTTGGTGGAGAGACGTTGTTCTGAATGAGATATCCAATCATTCTACCATGGCTTTTACTAACCTTTTTTATTGCAGGATCGGGGACGGAAGATCGACATCGTTCTGGTTCTCTAAATGGCTGGCGAATCAGTCTTTGATGGATGCCTTCCCCATTATGTTCGCTGCAGCAGAGTCCCTTGAGATGACTGTCCACGATGCGGGTGATTGGTCCACTGACGGTTGGCATTGGAATTTTTCTAGAATGGTTAGAGGCTGGAACGATATGGAGGAGGCTAGCAAGGAGGAGTTTTCAGAGGCTCTCAATAACTGTATTCCGACGAAGGAGGGCATAGACGAGTTTGAGTGGAATCTTACGGAAGATGAGGTTTTCAAAGTCAGCTCTTGCTACTTTGTTTGTCAAGATCGTTGGACTCCTTCTTGGACTTACTGGGTTAGGATTGCGCTGAATTTCGTGTGGACTTTGTCGGCGCCGTCGAAAGTGAAGTTTTTCGGGTGGAGGTTACTTATCAATAGATTACCAACTAAGGATCAATTGGCGCGTAGGAGGGTATTAGTTAACTCGAGAGACTTGATTTGTGGTTTTTGTTTTAATAATCCTGAAAATCTGTTGTATCTTTTCTTTGGCTGCAGCAGGATCAATGCTTTATGGGTGAAATTATGGAATTGGATAGGTGCTAGTCCGAATTTATCGTTACAGGATTTTGTGGCTTTCCCCTTCGTGAGTAGTCATGCCACAAACAAAAAGGATACAATCACGGTGGGTCTAATTTGGTTGGCGACGGTGTGGAACATTTGGACAGTTTGTAACGCAATCCAATTCAACGATGGGGTCTTCCGATTCACTGAATGCTATTATTCGATTATTTACACCTTTTGGGCCTGGTTGGCTTTAAAGAGCAGTAGTTGTTGTATTAATTATTATGATTGGTTTTCCGCCCCTATTTTGTGTGGTAGGAAATAACTGTTATTGAACTCTGTTGTATTTTTGGAGTAACACTCCTGCTCTATCAATACACAATTGCTTATTAAAAAAAAATAATAATAATAACAACAACATTAGAACTTGTGGCTATATTTATTAATATGTAATTGAAGTATTTCCTCCGTTTTAAAATTACTGTCGTTTTAAAATAAAATTTTTGTTTTAAAATGACTGTCGTTTTCACTTTTCAATGTAGTAATAATGGCTATTTTTCAAATTATATCACATAATTATTACTCTGTACACTATTTCCAATACATTAATAAGATTAATTTAGTAAAAATGCAATATCTTATAATAATATCATTGCATTCCTTAATCTGTGTACAATAATCTTAAACTACAGTCATTTTGAAACGGAGGGAGTATTTTTTATTTCCCACTCACATAAATTGTTGTGCATAGAATTAATTGTGGGCATGAAGTAGTAGTAGGTAGGCCCCCTCCATAATTCATGCGCATGAGAATACAATCCCAATGTGGCCAATGTACTGAATCATTTATTTATATTTTGGTGGCTTAAGGGTAACGAGTGTTTCATTATATACATAGTAATAATGTGACTATTATTAAATATTATATTCATGGTTTGTAGTATTAATTAAATAAATAAGATATATACATATTTTTTAACTAGCAATGAAACTTTACGAATTTCCTTTCCCCAACATTATCATTCGGTGCAGGGACTTATGCTAGTGGTATTAGATGATTCTCCCCTTTCTATTAATATGATGCTGCGTGTGTGTTTGTTAGAGAAAGTAGGATATTTATTTTCAATAGCAATGGGAGTAGGATAATTTTAGAGCCCTCCTTGTTTATATTGCGCTGGAGACATAACTATGTTGTAGAGTGAAATATATACATTAGTTAGATGGAATGTAGTCTTTTTAGTCTTCATTGAATACTAATCAAATATTAAATGTTTTTCTTACATACTAATTAATTAATTAAAAATATTGATTATTTAAACTAAATATTAATTATTTATTTAATCGTTGATTATTTATTTATATATTGAACAGTTTATTGAATATTAATTATTTGTTTAGATATTGAATATTTATTTAGATATAAAATTATTTATTGAAATATTTGTAGATTATTAAAATGGTAATTATTTATTGATTATTAAATTGATTATTTATTTAGATATTGACTATTTATTTAAATATTGCATTTTTATTAAATTTTGATTATTTATTAAATTTTGATTATTTATTAAATCTTGATTATTTATTAAAATAATAATTGTTGGTTAAAATATTTATTAATTACTGAATATGGAATAATTATTAAAATGTTTAATAATTACTAAATAATTATTAATATTGAGTAGTATTGAATATTTACTAAATATTGAAATATTAATTTTAATTACTGAATTATTTATTGAATAATTGAATCAATTAGTGAATAATGGATTATTTAATTTTATATTGAATTATCTATTAAATATTGATTAATTATTAAAGTATTGGTTGTTTATTAAAATATTGATTATTTTATTGAATGTTGGATTCAATTTTTAGTGATTGATTAATTATCCATATTTAATCGGTAATTTGTGTTTTGTGATTGATTATCCATATTGAAATGTGATTGTGTGTGCAATTGTGTGGTAATTCAAGTGTGATGAATTATTGAAGCTATGCATGATATTAAGATTAGGGAATGGTCTTAATTGCATATGATTGTTGATTGCATACGCATCATATGTGTCAGGAGGCAATGCTTGCTAGGTCCGTGGGAGCTAGTGACTTGTCCTAAACCTAGAGTGGGGTTTGAAAGCTTAGGGGACGAGATTTTGTTTGTTATTGGTCTACGGGACGGACCCGGTTTAAATGTAAAAACCAAAAAATAATAAGTGTTGGTACCACATGGCATGAGTTGCATCGAGTCTTGCATTGAGTCTCATCGTGTATATGTTTGTGTGTTATGAGATTATGTGTGTTTATGTGAGTTGTTGAATTGGTGAATTATGAACTTGTGTATATACTTGTGAATTGTATGGTTACTTGAGTAATACCTTGCTGATGAAACTTTGAAGTGTGAGAATAATTGTAATTATGTCTGTATGCTTTTAAATTAATTATTATCTTATGATTTCAATAATTATGTGAATTCTCATCCTTCTGTTGGAATGATGTTTTATACGACATCGCTCAGGTACCGAGTAGAGTTGCTTCTAGCGCGAGGTAGTTGTTGGAGTCACTGATTTAGTTTCTTTATTTATGTTGGGTCCACTACAACATTTTTGGCCTACGGCCACGCTAAATTTTTCCACAACTCAAAAGTTGTGGCCACATACAAGCTTTGGCCAGGGTTTTCAAATCGTAGACATATGTTTAGAAACATTGAATCCGGAGTGTGAAATTGTGGCATTTTCTTCAATTGTCACGGTTACAAAATCACACTTATATTTAAGCCACGGTCAGAAAACTGTAGATATTTCAAGCCACAAAGAAAAACCGCGGAATTATAATTTTCACTTCAAACTGTGGCTCAAGCCCAAAAAAATATACCGCGCCAGAATTTTCCTCGTTTTCCTCTCGTTAATTATTTTCTTTTCTAATTTTTTTTTATTAAAAAAAGAAAAAAAATTGAAAAAGTAACTACCCCTCTTCTCCTCTGTTTTGTAACAAAACAAAATTCTCTCACTGTTCAAAACAAAATTCTCGCGTCTCCTCCGTTTCTCCTGTACGATCCTCTTCTCCTCTTCTCATGTTCTCCTCTTCTCCTCTTCTCCTCCGTTTCTCCTCCCCTGTTCCTTATTCTCACTGTTTATTTCGTGATTTTCTGATACAAGGATGCATGTAGTTTTTGTTTTGCAGTTGACCTAATCTATATTTTTGTTTTGCAGTTCTGATACAGAAGCTTCCCCTTGTCGATTACCGTTGGAGTTTCCTGTGCTAATACCGAAGGTAGGGTTTCATTTTTAATTTTGTTATGGTTTCATTTTTACCCGTTTTGTTATAACTGTTGTGTTTATTAAGGTTAGATTTTGTTATGGTGATTTGAAACTCAGTGGATTGAGGTGAGTAACTAGGGTTGAAGGTCTTGACAATGACAGTGGCACTGAGTTTTTTTAGGGTGAGTAACTAGGGTTGAAACTGATATGGATTTGAGGAAACTATGAGGTCCTGTTTCTCACCATTGCTGAAGAAAATTTTGAATGATGCTCCGGTTGAGCCACTCGACGTATTGCCAATGTTGTTATCGACCGAGGAAGCGAGGAATTGGTTGGAGTTGTTGCAGGGTCGGATCAAGGCTAGGTTGGAGGATTTAAGGTCTAGGTTAGGTTGATTGAGGTTTTATTCTTCTCAGATGTGCACGAACACCTTGTGATTTCTTCAACACATAGGTTTCGACTTTCGATTAGTTGCTACAAAAAATAGTAGAGTAGTTCTAAATTGTACAATCTTTTGTGTTATATATTACATGAATTAGAAACATACCAATGATAATTTTGTAAAGCCATAGCAATAGCAAGTGCATCTTTATAGTAATCAGTAGGTATACTTTCCCTTTGTCTTCTCAAATACTAGTTCTGCAATTATAGCAGCAGTACTATGTTAGGTTGGTGTTAGTGATGTAAACTGTTAGTTAGTTCAATTATTCTTGTTAATTTTTCTGTTAAACTATGTTAGTAATTTCTGTTAAATTGTTAGATTGTTAGTCTTGTTAATTGACTGTTAGTATTGTTAATGTTAAATTGTTTTTCTGTTTCCTTCAATGTATTTTTAGCCATTCATGATTGTGCAACTAATTATTGTTTTTCTGTTAAACTATGGATTTGTAATTTGTTTATTTTTAAATGGTTGTGCAACTAGTTCTTCACCTAGACTTTACAATGTAATTACTCTTGTTGAAACTAAACTAATTGTTTATTTTCATGTGATTAAAGGCAGAGGGAACATTGAAGGAAACACCTGTTCCACAATTGACCAAACCTTTAGAGGCACGTAGCTCTAGTTTATGTTAATGTTAAATTGTATTTTTAGCCATTCATGATCAAATTTTGGGATGTGTTAGAGTTTCAGAAATAGATACTATCATGACTATCTTTATTCTAGTTCCATGAAAAATATTCAACTGAGCCATCTATAGTCCTTGTCCTAGGTGATACACATTTATAATTGTACTGCAAATATTAAGTAATCGCATTGGTCCTGTTAGTACAGCTCCAAAGATATTTGTTTTGTATATGTTCATGTATGTGTTATGTATGCATGCAGTTTTGAATCTGTTCTGTGTTGTGTGTTTCAAATATTTAGATTATAAAGTGATGGACAAAGAGTTGACTAAATTTCCAAGGTTTAGTCAAGAGTACATCAACGGTGTTGCTCAATTTTTAGACTTTGCGTACACTAATGGAACACCTCAAGGAGACGAGCTTTTATGCCCTTGTGCCAAGTGTAAAAATTTGTATTGGAAAACAAGAGATAATATTAAGGATCACTTAATAGCCAAAGGTTTTCTAAAAGGTTATGACGTATGGTTGCATCATGGGGAGCAACTACAAAGGTCTATGGAAATTGGTGATTAGATGGAAGATCAAGAGGAATCACATGACGATATTACTGGCTTATTGCATGACATATATTTAGATAGGGCAAAAGCACAATGAGTTTATGAAGGTCCCAATGACGATGCTAGAAAGTTTTACAATTTGATTAAAGAGGCGGAACAAGAACTGTACCCTGGATGCAAAGACTTTTCTACTCTATCATTCGTGATTCGACTTTACTTGTTGAAATGTTTTCACGGCTGGAGCAATACCTCATTCACTGCCCTCTTAGAATTGTTGAAAGAAGCAATGCCTGATTTAAACATTCCTGTATCATTTTACAAGACAAATGCCATGTTAAGTTGTTTAGGCCTTGATTATAAAAAGATCCATGCATGCCCTAACGATTGCATGCTATTTTGGAAATACCATGAAAAGGACAATTCTTGCATGATTTGTGAAGCTTCACGGTGGAAAGAAAATGCTCCAACTGAAGGATGTGAGTCTGAGCAATCGAAAAATGATTATAGAGTTCCTACAAAAAATTTGAGGCACTTTTCGTTGATTCCAAGACTACAAAGGTTGTTCATGTGTTCAAAGACAGCTGAGTCAATGAGATGGCATGAAGAAGAGCGCTCAAAGGATGGGAAATTGAGGCATCACTAGTGGAAAAAAAAGCTTTTTAAGTCGGTTAAAAATGACTTTTTAAGTCGGGTCCGAGCCCGACCTAAGAACTACCTGTAACACCCCCTTTCTATACCCCCAAATAATCACATAATCATTTAGGCACATATTTAAAATTTCGTCAGAGTATAATTATAAACATAGTATAAAAGAGGTATGTCACATTATACATGAAATTAAAACATTCAACACCTGCTCAACAATTGATATGCAACAGTGGGGTAACTTTGCAACAGAGGAACTTAGTCCTTACACCCACATCTCAATATTTAGAATAAAAGCGGAAAATCTAAACATTGAATAACATCAAACATATATACATATATATAACATCAAGTATTATCCACCGACATAATTCATGTTTACAGAAACATTCATCAACCAGATACATGTACAATGTATCACAAAAGAATCATATACATCCTAGCTACCCGGTGCTACATATCAGAGCCGACCGACCAAAAGAATGAAGACACGCTTCACAAAAGACCACCAGCATACCTACTCTGCAATGCCTCATAGAGCATCATAAAACAGCAGAAGGGTGAGAAATATTATCATAATAACAATGCATATAATTATATATCTTAGCATAAAAATACACATATTCCACATTCTCACCACAATTCATCACAATTCACCCATATACATTACAATGTATATATATACAAATCCAAGCATTTCCTCATGCATACCTTCACAATTCTTACCATTCCACATAAACATACATATTCATGTTTATTCATCAATGCACCATATAAAGATGATAAATGCAAATCATAGAGACCGACTCACGACTCTATGCAAATGCAATGCGGGTACCGACTCAATCATCTCAAGTTCACTCAGGAACTTATTGGAACCATCGCTCGTTACCAATGTAACTCCCCGTCGGGCATACGATGTTCACCCATTGCTCACACCCCACATGGGCACACAATGTTTATGGATCGCTCACACCCCACACGGGCACACGATCCGATCGCTCACACCCCACATGGGCACACGATCGTCTATAATCATCGCTCACACCCCACACAGGCACACGACGTTATAGCGGATTCCCTCTGGAACCAAACCGTCGCTCACACCCCACATGGGCACACGACGTTACAACGGATTCTCATTAGAATCACACAACACAAGAATGCAAACCATTATGCTTCACATGCAAAATGACTCAAGACATTCTTGAAATGCATACATATTCACAATATATTCATGCATTCATCTCATACTATCACATACAATCTATATACATTCACATCAATGCACTATTGTATGATTCACATCCAAACACACATTCAAAACGGTAAAAGTTGCTAAATAACACTATTCCCGACTTTCCGACATAATTAAATCGGCTAACAATTTCCAAATCATCATAACAAGAAAGTACAGCTCAATAGCTTCACAACGATACCAAGAATGTAAAAATCGGATAAACGGAACAAAAGTTACGAAAGAAAACGAAAAACGATATTTGAAAAATCACATTTTTACACATCTCCTGTCCATCCGCGTATGGACTAATTCCGTACGCGTATGGCCCAAAACACGTACGCGTATCATACGCGTTTCACTAGATGGTCGGGAAAACATGCATCCCATACGCGTATTGGCCCTGAAATGCGCCATCCATACGCGTATTGCCCAAGTCAATATGCGTATGGCCTACCCCAATACGCGTATGGCCAGGCGAAATGCAGAATTTTCCTGCAGAATTCTGTTCTGCGTTTTCCACCCAAACCATACCCAAATTCATCATCTAAACTCAGAAAAATACCAACTTGATGTCCAACAACATGTATCATTCGTGTATAAACAATAAGGGACACGAAAACATCATTTTCAACACGATTAAATCGATTTCTACCATTTTCTACACAAATGGGTTTATACCAAAACTCTTAAAAATCAACAACAACAACAACAACAAAATCATACATAATGATACACATTGATAAGATAATAAGATTTCACACCCTTACCCGATTAAATCGATTCCTAGAAGTTGTTTTCTTGATTTCCTAGCTTTCCCTCTTTTCCTTCTCTTTTCTCCTCTTCCTCTTTCTTTCTCTCCTTTTTCTCTCTATTTTCTTTTCTATCTCTTTCTCTCCTATTTCCTCTTAACTCTTTTTCTTTTCTATTTCTTATTTTCTATTCAACTTAAATTAATTCATTTTCTCACACAATTCTATTTCCACTAAATTTCTAAATTATCATTAATTGAGAAATGTCTAAAATACCCTCCATTCTAATTTTCCCGAAAACTCTCAAAAACGGTAAAATAACATAACATGTCAACATAGCATATTAACACACCAATTTCATAGATAAAATAATTTATCACTCAATTTAAATAAAAGACTCAACAAAATGGAAAAAATCAGAATCGGGGCGTTACACTACCGACATAAGAAGTTTTGACTTCTTAAGTCGGTTGTGGACCTGACTTAATAAACTATTATTAGGTCGGTTAGACAGAACCCGACTTAATAAGTCTAGCCTTCAAGAAACCTCTCGGACCATTTATACCCGACCTAAGAATTTACTTTCTTAAATCGGATATAATTAACCGACCTAAGAAGTTGTTTTTTTTTTTTGGATAGCACATATCAAATTAAAACATCATTGTAATCAAAATAGGTACACAACCACTGCAATTTTTATCAAATTCAAACATCAATTGCACTAAAATTTAAAACCAATTGATATAACACTAGTTTTATCAAAAAACATAAACAAGAGTAACTACATAGGTGAAACACCAACTACGTACTTATCAAAACATCATCAAAACAAGAAACCTTAAAGATTGGCCTGAAAAAATCATATCATTGTCTGAACAGCCAACAACCAACATCCAACACAGAATTGCACCTAATTCATATCATTGTCTGCACTTGCTTCAATATGTTCCAATATCATGTTTGCACAACGTTCTTGAACATTTTTAACTTCATCTTTTTGTAATGGATTTGAATCCTGAAATATCTAAATAAATAAACGGACATAAAATTAAATTAATATATCAACATAATTTTTTTTAAATTAATTGATACAACTTCCTAAAAAATTCTATTACTTACATGTGTCCATGAACCAGTAACACTAGCAGATATAATGTTCAACATGTGAGCCATGATGTAATAGCCGCACTCATAACTAACTTGTTGCTTTTGACTTTAAAATTTATTATCAAATGTGAACGTCTAGTGAGTAGATATTATTCAAAAATTGTTATAGAATATATATATATATATATATATATATATATATATATATATATATATATATATATATATATATATATATATATATATATATATATATGGAATTATTCATTTGTATGTAAAGTAAACAACTTACAGTGGGATAGAACCATTCTACTTTCTTCTGCTTTCTCACACGTTGTAACTTGTTATAAGCTCCCAAAGCTCTGCAATTATTTATAATTAACAAAATAAATAAGATACTTACATTTGTTTCGGAATGCATAAATCATTTGATAAATTTGCAACAGAAACGAGAAACTAAAAATCATAGTATAGTAATATTACTACTTCACTTTATTCCAGGAAATAAAAACACAAGAATCTATAACCAAGTTTATAATTTATTTGAATAAACTATGGAAATTAACTCAAATTAAGAATTTATCAGTCACTACTAATATAACAATCACTAGAATTGCAAGAGATATCAAACATTTCTATATGAAATATTTTTCAACCAGTAATTTCATTTCATTTGATCTCTCAATGAGAGTAAGAAATTTTATCTCTCAACTCAAAAGATAAAAGTTTCTATGAAAATTTCAACCTATCTCTCTCAACACAACCATCTAGAATCTAGATTTTTTAGGCTTCATTATTGCTACTACTACTACTAATAACACAACCATTATTCTGGAAATTATGTTATAGATCATCAACTTCACTATTTACTTTTATTTCACCATTCATAGTTTTAAGATAATAAATACAAAGCAACATAGTTGAATCAATTAACAAGTGTAGTATATACTTACAATTCAATAATGTCATATATTTTTTTATCCGGCTTCTTTCCCAACGAACATAGAAAGGCTACTTCAAACTTCTTAGGATTAATGACGAACAACTGCCAATGATGACTACAAGAACAAAATACAATTTAACGTGTAAATAAATTTCTATCAATTATAAGTGATTGACTATAACAAGAAAAAATTCTTATTTGTTAAAATAAGAAGCAAGGTAACATTCTTTTATATCATCACACATCTTCTTTTGTATGTAGGACTGAACAATACCACGCTCATTTTGACTATGAGTGAAATGCGGATCAATAAATCCATAAACGTTATTGTTGCCCAATTCCATGTAGAGGCGGTGTAGATATCTATAACATATTGAAAGTTATTTAAATTATAAATGAAATTAAGTAAATGATAAATTATTAAATTTACAAATAAAATATACTTACATGAGCCACACTTGTAAAATAGTGATGCCTAATTCTTTTGTACCCATACACAAGTCTACAATATCTTCCCTTAGGAGCTCAATAAAGGCATCTGTCCCACCGAATTCAACATTAAACTTCAATGTTTGATCCATATACATTGCCTTTACCACCAATTTTTGACAGATAGGTTCCGACTTTTTTGGTGGAACATCATATTTCTTAGACCGAACCTGTGAAATATGATAAAATATTAGACAACATATTAAAAAGGTCTCTATGCATCCATATTTTGCAGGAACACTACAAGGTTTCCACTGTCTGTTTTACGGATGAGATTGCAACAGTTTTTCAACAAAGTTATCAAGGTTCAGGGAAACCATTGCTCTTTCTTTCTTATACCTTTTGCAACAAAGTTACGGATGACATTCCAGTTTTTATCAACAAGCAGGTTGGAAGATTTTAGGTCTCTATGCACTATTGGTGGATTTCTGTGATGAAGATAATTCATTCCTCTAGCCTACATAAAAACAGCAAAGTGATTCAAAAGATTGCAAATAAAGGCTTGAACTTGACATGTGTGTGCATGCGTAAGAAAGAGAGAGGGTAACTCACAACATCAAGAGCCATTCTAAGATGCCTTCTGATGTCTAATGTTTGATTGTTCTTGTGAAGTGTTCTGAAAAGGCTTCCTCTACCAATGCAAATAATAATAATAGTCAATGCAAGGATTCGTAGTGTGGACAAGAGATTGGTATTCGCTAATACACATGTCTATTATCTAAGGAGACAAAAATATAAAAGATGCATGGTACTTTACATGCATCTAACCTAAGAGTAACTCCTTTAGTAGTTAATATAAAAAGGTATAGGATGAAATTGTCCAAGCTCTTACCTAGGTAATAACTCTGTCACTATGGCATGCCTTTCCTGAGAATATATTGTTCCCATGAAAAGCAATACATTAGGGTGTCTCAATCTTTTCATTATATCAACCTGAAGTAAGAAACCAAAAATTTCAGTGATTGGTAGCTTTCATAGGCAATAGTAAAAAAAAGACAGTACCTCTTTTTTGTAGTCTCGTAACGTTTCCTCTGCATATCCGTTCCCAAAGTAAACCTTGACAGCAACATCCTGATAAAAAGAAAATAAGCTTTCAGGCAAATGGCAAGTCAATACTCCTTATAAGACAATTGAAGAATATGTTAAGTCTATACCGATGCATTCCAAATTCCATGATAAACAATAGCATAAGAACCTGTAAGATAAAGTAAGACATCAGAGAGATATAGATAAGACTAAATTCTACCTAACTATTTTAAGGAACGTCCATTTTAAATTTATCTGTCTCTTGAAGTAGAAAATTTCAACAAGTTTTTTCATCATAATATATATCATTCACTAGATAAAATATACTTGGCTAAGGACTCAAAAAATGCACAACAAAATTAACTACCTTGCCCAATCTCTTTTCTCAATTGAAGGTCTTCCCAATGGATTTCACACTCTACAACAGAGTTTGATTCACTTTTCTCTTTGCTTGATGAACTGGCATCGTCACCTATACTATCCTTTGAGCTCCCCAACGGAAACCTTTCTTGCTGCTTTTGCACTTCATCTGTTATCACCATATTCATAGCTTCTGGCTCCAATTTCTTTGGATTGAATGGACAGTGTAATCTTAACAAAGGATCTTGGGGAAAAAGAGAACCAGAACATTCACAACAGTCCTTTGAGAATGGTTTAGCTGAACTATCTTTGAAAACACTAGAAGTTCCATCTGCAGAAATTTTTGCGCCTGTTATATTTACAACAAATAAAGAATTACATTTTTGGAGGTTTCCTTCTTTATCTTCTCCATTAGAAATATCCTGGTGCAAGGTTAATGCAACTGAACTTCAAGATAAATCATTTCCATTATTCATTCTATTACTTCCTGAATTATCATCAGTTGTGCAATTATCTTTAATACTTCTATTATCCTTCCTTCGTTCTCCACTTCTCCCAATTCGAAGTTTAGCAAAGACTCTAGCAGCCTGAAATGATTTTACCATACAAATGATCATATATCTTAACCATATAAAGGGTAAAATCAAAAGTATCACTAACAAACCAAAACAAATACCGACACATGTCTCACTACATTTAGAGTAATTATCGTAGTATTGCCTTATAGCACAAACTAGTCAATTAGAGTAACTAATGAAAGGAAAAATAGAAGATTTACTTACAATTATAGAAGGTTGGCTAAATTTAGTTGTAGACTTATCCTTCTTGGCCTCCTGGACAGTTGTGTTTTCTTTTTGGTGACTTCTTGAACGAGAATCGATTTCCTGAAATTAAAATACCAGGGACAGAATCTCTTGAAATATTTTCATAATTAAATAGCTACGCAGATACATCCTCTAGCTGAACAGAACATACATAAATGCGATGTTTCCCTAGTTTTTCATCATCTGCGTCTGTTGAGGTGTTCTTGCAAACTGTGTCATCTGTATGCCGGAGTGGGAGAAACTTTGATGCCTGGTAGATATAAAAAACCATGTTATATGACACGATTTCAACAATTGATCATATGAAATCGAAACGAGTTGTGTTATTTGAACAACTAAAATGGATTTCAACAAGAACAAGGAAGAAAGAAAAATGTCAAAACAAGTAGTGATGAAACTTGTGAGAACCATAATGGGAACAGATGATGCAATTTGTGGGCGTGGAGGCCACTGAATCCTTTTTAACCTTTGAATTCCAGGTTGGTTGTAACGCCCCGATTTTGATTATTTCCCAAATATGTGGAGTCTTTTATTTTAATTTGATGATAAATTATTTTAATTGTGAATTTGGTGTGTTATGATATTTGACCGTTTTGAGAGTTTTCGGGGAAATTAGTGTGGAGGGTATTTTAGACTTTTCTCAATTATTGATAAGTTAGAAATTAAGTGGAATTAGAATTTGTGAGAAAAAAATGAATTAATTGATTGTTTGGAAAATGAGAGAAAGAAATAGAAAAGAAAGAAATAGAAAGAAAAGAGATAGAAAGGAAAAATAGAAGGAAAAAATAGTAAGAAAAGGGAATTAGGGAAAAGAAGAAGAGAAAGAAAGAGGAGGAAGAGAAAAGAAGAGGAAAAGAGGAAAACTAGGAAAATTCATCAAGATCAATCACATAGCAAGTTGGAATCCGGGTAAGGGTGTGAAATGTTGTTATCTTAGCAATGTGTATGATTATGTATGATTGTATTGTTGATTTTGTTGATTTTCATGAGTTTTGGAACTAAACCCATTTGTGTAGAAAATGGTAGACATCGATGTTTTCGCGGATAGAAATCGATATAAATTGTGTTGTAAGATCTATACGTGTGTATGAACCACTGCTAGTAATTGTTTTGCTGTTGGAAATGATTTGGGGAAGAAAATGGGAAAAATTGGAGGTGTGGAACAGTGTTCACGCAGCAGAATTTTTTTGCTTCGGGTGTTGAGCGCCTGGCGAAAGGTCCTGAGCGCCGGGCGATGCATCCTTTTCGCCGGGCGGTTCGAGAGGCGCAGAGGTGCCAAGCTTCTGCCTCTTTGAATTATTTTGGGGATTTGGTGTCGCCTATGCTTCGCCGGGCGAAGCAGAGGCGAAGCACGTTTCGCCGGGCGGTGAGCATACTTCGCCGGGCGGTTGTTCTGTTTTTGAAAAATAATTTCTTTTTTTTTACAAAATTCATAATTTTCGAACCGTAACTCCGATTTAGGCGTTCTTTATATCGTTGGAAAGCTATTGAGCTATACTTTATGATTATGATGGTGTGGAAACTGTTGGCTGATTTTATTATGTCGGAAAGTCGAGAATAGTGCTATTTAGCGACTTTTACCATTTTGATGGTGTATTTGAACGTGAATTATACAATAGTGCATTGATGTGAATGTATATAGATTGTATGTGATTGTATGAGATGAATGCATGAATATATTGTGAATATGTATGCATTTCAAGAATGTTTTGTGTCATTTTGCATGTGAGGCATCATGAAATACATTCTTGTGTTGAGCGATAATAATGAGAATCCGTGGTAACATCGTGTGCCTATGTGAGGTGTGAGCGATGGTTACGAACGATTGTGTGCCTATGTGAGGTGTGAGCAATGGGATTGTGTGCCTAGGTGAGGTGTGAGCAATCAGATCGTGTGCCCGCATGTGGGGTGTGAGCGATCGGGTCGTGTGCCCAGGTGGGGTGTGAGCGATCCATAAACATTGTGTGCCCATGTGGGGTGTGAGAAATGGGTGAACATCGTAGGCCCGACGGGGAGTTACTTCAGTAAACGAGCGATGGTTCCAGCAGAAGTTCCTGAGTGAACTTGAGATGATTGAGTCTGTACCGCATTGCATTTGCATAGAGTAGGGAGTCGGTCTCTATGATTTGCATTTATCATCTTTATAATGATGTGTTGTTGAGTAAACATGATTGTGTATGTTTATGTGGAATGATTGGGAATTGTGAAATTATGCATCATGAATATGCTTGGTGGATATATATATATATATACATTGTGATGTATACGGGTGAGTTTGGGTGAATTGTGGTGAGAATGTGGAATATGTGTATTTTTATGCTAAGATATATATATATATAATTCTAGGCATTGTTATTATGATAATATTTCTCACCCTTCTGCTGTTTTATAATGCTCTATGAGGCATTGCAGAGTAGGTATGCTGGAGGTCTTTTTGTGGAGCGTGTCTTCATTCTATTGGTCGGTTGGCTCTGATATGTAGCACCGGGTAGCTAGGATGTATATTATTCTTTTGTGATACATTTGTACATGTATCTTGTGGATAAATGTTGATGTAAACATGAATTATGATTGGTGGATAATACTTGGTGAAGTATATATCTCTGTATATATGTTTGAATGTGGTTCAATGTTTAGATTTTCCGCTTTTATTCTAAATATTGAAATGTGGGTGTAAGGACAAAGTTCCTCTGTTGCAAAGTTACCCCATTGTTGCATATCAATGTGATGAGCAGGTGTTGTATGTTTTAATTTCATAATTGATGTGACATACCTCTTTTATACCATGTTTATAATTATACTCTGACGAAATTTTTAATATGTGCCTAAATGATTATGTGATTATTTGGGGGTATAGAAAGGGGGTGTTACATTAAGTGGTATCAGAGCCAGAGTTGAGTCAGTTGTGTCTGTCTTGTTGTCTTATTGTTTGAATTGTTGTTTAACTTTGTTGTTATTTTGGGAACGATTAGAATATGGCTGGTAGAAACGACAATGCGATGGCTACTGCTTTGGAAGCAATGGCTAGGGCGGTGCAAGGTGCGCCAAATGTGAATGCTAATGACGAGTTCAGGAAGAATCAACCACCGGTTTTCAAAGGAAGATTTGATCTCGATGGTGCTCAACTTTGGTTAAAAGAGATTGAACGGATCTTCAGAGTCATGGACTGTGCAGAGGAGAATAAGGTGAGGCTTGGGTCTCACATGCTGAAGGAAGAAGCCGACGATTGATGGGTCGGTATGCGTCAAATTCTTGAGGTGGATGATGAAGAGGTAACTTGGGATTTATTTCGTACTGAGTTTTTAAGGAAGTATTACCCTGAAAGTGTGAAAGGGAAGAAGGAGATAGAGTTCCTTGAATTGAAACAAGGTAGTATGTCCGTGGTGGACTATACTGCTAAGTTCGTGGAGTTGGTTCAATTCCATCCTCACTATGCTGCAATTACTGCTGAGTTCTCAAAGTGTATTAAATATGAGAATGGTTTGCGTCCTGAGATTAAACAAGCTGTGGGGTATCAAAGGATAAGAAGGTTTTCGGATTTGACGGAATGTTGTAGAATCTTCGAGGAAGATAGCAAGGCTCATTCTACGCATTACAAAAGTTTGAATGAGAGGAAGGGAAAGCAACAAGCTAGAAGTGGACCTTATGTGACACCTGTTGATAAGGGCAAGCATAGGGGAAACTTTGAGAAGAGATCTGGAGGAGGAGGTTCGGGTCCCATTAAGTGTTATAAGTGTGGAGAAATAGGTCATAAATCATTTGAGTGTGGGAAGCCAGTGGTGAAATGTTCTAATTGTGGAGGTACTGGGCATGCTGCTACAGATTGTAGAAGGAATATGGTGAAGTGCTATAATTGTGGAGAAGTTGGTTACATTAGTACTAAGTGTACTAAACCGAAACAAGCTTAAGCGGGCGGAAAGGTGTTTACATTGGCAGGGACTCAAACTACTAGTGCAGACCGTTTGATTAAAGGTACATGCTTTATTAATAGTACGCCTTTAGTTGCTATTATTGATACGGGAGCGACTCATTCGTTTGTTTCGTCTGAGTGCGCGAAGCGTTTGAATCTTGCATTGTCTGTGATGGATGGTAAGATGGTTATTGATACTCCAGCAATGGGGTCAGTAACTACTTCCTTGGTTTGTGTGAGTTGTCCTTTGACCATTTATGGTAAAGACTTCGAGATGGATTTAGTGTGTTTACCGTTGGAAGGTTTAGACGTAATCTTGGGTATGAACTGGTTGCGATTTAATCGAGTTCATATAGATTGCTATCACAAGTTAGTAAGGTTTCCTTCCTTGGAAGATGATGAAGATGAGAGTTTCCTATCCACTAAAGAGTTGAAGAAACTTTTAGCGGGCGAAGCTCAATTGTTTGGTTTGTTTGCATCATTGTCGATGGAGAGTAAAGTTGAACTGGATGTGTTCCCAGTGGTGTGTGGATTTCCAGAAGTGTTTCCGGAGGATATTACGGATGTGCCGCCGGAAAGAGAAGTTGAGTTTTCTATTGATCTAGTTCCGGGTACTAGACCGGTTTCGATGGCACCGTATCGTATGTCGGCATCGGAGTTGGTAGAATTGAAGAAGCAATTGAATGACTTGTTGGACAAGAGATTTGTAAGGCCAAGTGTTTCTCCTTGGGGTGCTCCGGTATTGTTGGTAAAGAAAAAGGATGGGAGTATGCGGTTATGCATTGATTATCGACAATTGAACAAGGTGACAATTAAGAACAAGTATCCGCTTCCAAGGATCGATGATTTGTTGGACCAATTGGTTGGTGCGCGTGTTTTTAGCAAGATTGATTTGAGATCGGGATATCACCAGATTCGTGTGAAAGAAGAGGATATTCAGAAGACTGGCTTTAGAACACGGTATGGCCATTACGAATATTCCGTGATGCCATTCGGGGTTTCTAATGCGCCGGGTGTGTTCATGGAATACATGAATCGTATTTTTCATGGACAGTTGGATCGTTTTGTGGTCGTGTTCATCGACGATATTTTGATTTACTCTAAGTCTCAGGAGGAGCATGAAGAGCATTTGAGAATTGTGTTGCAAATTTTGAAAGAGAAACAATTGTATGCTAAGTTGTCGAAATGTGAATTTTGGTTGTCGGAAGTAAGTTTTCTTGGACATGTTATTTCCGGTAGTGGTATTAGTGTTGATCCATCCAAGATTGATGCGGTGACGCAATGGGAGGCTCCTAGATCGGTTACGGAGATTCGAAGCTTTTTAGGATTGGCGGGTTATTATCGGAGGTTTATTGAGGGATTTTCAAAGTTGGCACTTCCGTTAACGCAATTGACTTGTAAGGAAAAGGCATTCATTTGGGATATTCATTGTGAAGAGAGTTTCAATGAGCTAAAAAGAAGGTTGACAACGGCTCCGATCTTGATTTTGCCAAATCCTACAGAACCATTTGTTGTGTATTGTGATGCTTCATTGGTTGGTTTAGGTGGTGTTTTGATGCAAGATGGAAAAGTTGTGGCTTATGCTTCAAGACAATTGAGAGTGCATGAAAAGAATTATCCTACGCATGACTTGGAGTTGGCGGCCGTGGTGTTTGTTTTGAAAATCTGGAGGCACTATCTTTATGGTGCGAGATTCGAAGTTTTTAGTGATCACAAGAACTTGAAATATTTATTTGATCAAAAAGAATTGAACATGAGACAAAGAAGGTGGTTAAAGCTTTTGAAGGATTATGATTTTGGTTTGAATTACCATCCGGGTAAGGCAAACGTGGTGGCCGATGCTTTGAGTCGGAAGTCGTTACATATGTCCGCATTGATGGCGAGAGAATGGGAACTTTTGGAGAATTTTAGAGACTTGAGTTTAATTTGTGAAATGACGCCGAGAAGTGTGAAACTTGGTATGCTACATGTTACGAATGATTTTCTTGCAACGGTAGGTGAAAAGTAAAAGTTGGACTTGAAGTTTGTTGATTTGATAATGAATGAAAATGAGGATTTCAAGGTTGATAACTTGGGAGTTTTGAGATTTCGTGGTCGTATCTGTATTCCCGATGATGCGGAGTTGAAAAAGATGATATTGGAAGAAGGGCACCGAAGTAACTTAAGTATTCATCCGGGAGCGAATAAAATGTATCAAGATTTGAGCAAAATCTTTTGGTGGTCCGGATTAAAGAGAGATGTTGCTCAATTTGTGTATGCATGCTTAACTTGTTAAAAGTCGAAGGTAGAACATCAAAAGCCTAGTGGATTGATGCAACCGTTGGACATTCCGGAGTGGAAATGGGATAGTATATCGATGGATTTTGTTACGGGATTGCCAAATACGCAAAGAGGTCATAATGCTATTTGGGTAATTGTTGATAGGCTTACTAAATCTGCTCACTTCATTCCAATTGATATTAGTTATCCTTTGGAGAGGTTAGCCGAGATTTATGTTCTTGTGGTTGTGAAGCTACATGGAGTTCCTAAGAGTATTGTATCGGATAGAGATCCTAGATTCACATCGAGGTTTTGGGAGAGTTTACAAAAGGCTTTGGGTTCTAAGCTAAGATTGAGTTCGGCTTATCATCCGCAAACGGATGGTCAAACCGAGAGGACAATTCAATCGTTGGAGGATTTGTTGCGTGCTTGTGTGCTCGAACAAGGTGGTGCTTGGGATAGTTATTTGGCATTGATTGAGTTCACTTACAATAACAGTTTTCATTCGATTATAGGTATGGCACCATTTGAGGCTTTATATGGTCGGCGATGTCGAACACCTTTGTGTTGGCATGCAACAGGTGAGAGGACGGTGGTTGGACCGGAGATGGTACAACAAACGACGGAGAAAGTGAAGTTTATTCGTGAAAAGATGAAAGCTTCTCAAAGTAGACAAAAGAGTTATCATGACAAGAGGAGAAAAGATCTTGAGTTTCAAGAGGGCGACCATGTGTTTTTGAGAGTTACGCCGATTACGGGTGTGGGTCGTGCTTTGAAATCGAAGAAGTTGACTTCTCGTTTTATTGGTCCGTATCAGATTTCTGCACGAGTTGGTGCTGTGGCTTACCGTGTGGCGTTGCCTCCGAATCTTTCCAATTTGCAGGATGTATTCCATGTTTCGCAACTTCGGAAGTATGTTCCGGATCCGTCACATGTTATTTCTATGGACGAGATTGAAGTGAGAGATAACCTTACGGTTGAAGCTTTACCGATTAGGATTCTGGATCGTGAGGTTAAGAAGCTAACAGGCAAGGATATTGCGCTTGTGAAAGTAGCGTGGGGAGGCGCTGCGGAAAGCGATATGACTTGGGAGCTAGAGAGTAGGATGCGAGAGTCGTATCCGGAGTTGTTTGAATCAGGTATTATTTTCGAGGACGAAAATTTCTAAAGTGGGGGAGAGTTGTAACGCCCTGATTTTGATTATTTCCCAAATATGTGGAGTCTTTTATTTTAATTTGATGATAAATTATTTTAATTGTGAATTTGGTGTGTTATGATATTTGACCGTTTTGAGAGTTTTCGGGGAAATTAGTGTGGAGGGTATTTTAGACTTTTCTCAATTATTGATAAGTTAGAAATTAAGTGGAATTAGAATTTGTGAGAAAAAAATGAATTAATTGATTGTTTGGAAAATGAGAGAAAAAAATAGAAAAGAAAGAAATAGAAAGAAAAGAGATAGAAAGGAAAAATAGAAGGAAAAAATAGTAAGAAAAGGGAATTAGGGAAAAGAAGAAGAGAAAGAAAGAGGAGGAAGAGAAAAGAAAAGGAAAAGAGGAAAACTAGGAAAATTCATCAAGATCAATCACATAGCAAGTTGGAATCCGGGTAAGGGTGTGAAATGTTGTTATCTTAGCAATGTGTATGATTATGTATGATTGTATTGTTGATTTTGTTGATTTTCATGAGTTTTGGAACTAAACCCATTTGTGTAGAAAATGGTCGAAATCGATGTTTTCGCCGATAGAAATCGATATAAATTATGTTGTATGATCTATATGTGTGTATGAACCACTGCTAGTAATTGTTTTGCTGTTGGAAATGATTTGGGGAAGAAAATGGGAAAAATTGGAGGTGTGGAACAGTGTTCACGCAGCAGAATTTTTCTGCTTCGGGTGCTGAGCGCCGGGCGAAAGGTCCTGAGCGCCGGGCGATGCATCCTTTTCGCCGGGCGGTTCGAGAGGCGCAGAGGTGCCAAGCTTCTGCCTCTTTGGATTATTTTGGGGATTGGGTGTCGCCTATGCTTCGCTGGGCGAAGCAGAGGCGAAGCACGTTTCGCCGGGCGGTGAGCATGCTTCGCCGGGCGGTTGTTCTGTTTTTGAAAAATAATTTCTTTTTTTTACAAAATTCATAATTTTCCAACCGTAACTCCGATTTAGGCGTTCTTTATATCGTTGGAAAGCTATTGAGCTATACTTTATGATTATGATGGTGTGGAAACTGTTGGGCGATTTTATTATGTCGGAAAGTCGGGAATAGTGCTATTTAGCGACTTTTACCGTTTTGATGGTGTATTTGAACATGAATCATACAATAGTGCATTGATGTGAATGTATATAGATTGTATGAGATGAATGCATGAATATATTGTGAATATGTATGCATTTCAAGAATGTTTTGTGTCATTTTGCATGTGAGGCATCATGAAATACATTCTTGTGTTGAGCGATTCTAATGAGAATCCGTGGTAACATCGTGTGCCTATGTGAGGTGTGAGCGATGGTTACGAACGATTGTGTGCCTATGTGAGGTGTGAGCAATCGGATTGTGTGCCTAGGTGAGGTGTGAGCAATCAGATCATGTGCCCGCATGTGGGGTGTGAGCGATCGGGTCGTGTGCCCAGGTGGGGTGTGAGCGATCCATAAACATTGTGTGCCCATGTGGGGTGTGAGCAATGGGTGAACATCGTAGGCCGGACGGGGAGTTACTTCGGTAAACGAGCGATGGTTCCAGCAGAAGTTCCTGAGTGAACTTGAGATGATTGAGTCTGTACCGCATTGCATTTGCATAGAGTCGGGAGTCGGTCTCTATGATTTGCATTTATCATCTCTATAATGATGTGTTGTTGAGTAAACATGATTGTGTATGTTTATGTGGAATGATTGGGAATTGTGAAATTATGCATCATGAATATGCTTGGTGGATATATATATATATACATTGTGATGTATACGGGTGAGTTTGGGTGAATTGTGGTGAGAATGTGGAATATGTGTATTTTTATGCTAAGATATATATATATAATTCTAGGCATTGTTATTATGATAATATTTCTCACCCTTCTGCTGTTTTATAATGCTCTATGAGGCATTGCAGAGTAGGTATGCTGGAGGTCTTTTTGTGGAACGTGTCTTCATTCTTTTGGTCGGTTGGCTCTGATATGTAGCACCGGGTAGCTAGGATGTATATTATTCTTTTGTGATACATTTGTACATGTATCTTGTGGATAAATGTTGATGTAAACATGAATTATGATTGGTGGATAATACTTGGTGAAGTATATATCTCTGTATATATGTTTGAATGTGGTTCAATGTTTAGATTTTCCGCTTTTATTCTAAATATTGAAATGTGGGTGTAAGGACAAAGTTCCTCTGTTGCAAAGTTACCCCACTGTTGCATATCAATGTGATGAGCAGGTGTTGTATGTTTTAATTTCATAATTGATGTGACATACCTCTTTTATACCATGTTTATAATTATACTCTGACGAAATTTTTAATATGTGCCTAAATGATTATGTGATTATTTGGGGGTATAGAAAGGGGGTGTTACATTGGTCATTCGCACGGGATTGACAAGTTCTTCGACTTTCAAAATCCTTAGAGTTAAATAATGCTGCATCACTTGAAACAGTGATAACACCAACAAGCTCCCCGTCTTCGTAAAGAGGAGTTTTTGTTACCATTGCCATAAATGTTTCACCAGACCTCTTCTTGAAAGGAAACTGCCCAGACCATGGCACTCCTGTGATCAACTGTTCTAGTATTTTTCGTAGAGATGCATAATATTCCTCAGCAATTAGGAAATCAGCTACTCTTTGTCCAATTATCTCACGGTCCGTCCATCCATACAGAGTTTCTGCTGAATCATTCCTGAAATAAAAAGTTTCGGTTTGTCACAAAACCAATCAGCTAAGCGAAAAACAATTGTAAATGCAATCAGCTCTACATTAATCCTTGTATGCATTCCAAATGTAAAGATCCACATATTATACGAACGTAATAACTTCATTTTTTTTGATAAGCGAACGTAATTACTTCATGGAACAGGGTGTTTAAGCAATTCATTCACATTAGATAAACTTGACCAAGATTTGGCAAAGCATGCAAGCTAAAATATCTTTTTTCTTAGTAAAGTCAACATTGATTCCCAAATCCTGAAGAAAATCCCTAATTTCAGCATATAGAATAAAAAAGATGACAACACAGGGTCTTCTAGTTCTAGGCTTCTGGAGATACCATTTTTAACATGAAAAATGGTGGAACAACAATAACAACGGAACAAATAAATCATCCGGTAGAAAAATATAGCAGCAACGCATCTGAGACGAGTTTATTATTAATATTCAGAGAAATCGGAATACCAATCAAACAACAAACAAAATGTCGTTTTCCTCCTTCATCTCACTCACCCCTATGAGCACACTCAACTCAAATCCTAAAAGAAACTGAAACGTTGTAGCAGCAGTTGGAGTGAAAACGAAAGATGCGGTGAGAGATTGAGAGAATGATGAAACCTAAAATTGGAAATGTATAGTGGTGATGAGAGAGTGAAGAAACCTATATCAATACATTTTCGGTTGATTATGGATTTAGGGTTTATGATTATGGTTGTGGTGAGAGTTGTGATGACAATGTTCAAGGTTTTGAAAACGCAAAGGCAGAAAGATACACTGCACGAAACTAAAAATTCACTCAGTGGTGGTTTGGTATTTGTCAAAAAATAAATTCATTAACCAAAATAAAATTTTAATTATATATAATACATATTCAATTAATATATCATAATTGTTAGCTAGCTTGGTGGGAAATTTGTTTTTTTGGAACCCGAGGTCATCTGTTCAATTCCTCATATCAACATAAATTATATTATAATTGTTTTATTTCACTAAAATGTATCAAGTAGGAATCGAACCGGGGCCTTGTAAGAACCTCTCAGGTCAGGTAATAAACACCTGACTTAATAAATAAACTTCTTAAGTCAGTTCGGTAAAAGAACCGACTTAAAAAATTTAATGTAAATTACAATTTTTCTATTTAATCTTTATTAGGTCAGTTAAACATAGACACGACCTAACAAAGTTTTAAATATTTACAAATTTGCCACCGTGTGGCTTCTTAAGTCAGGTTATTGATGAACTGACTTAAAAACCTCTGCTAAGAAGGTACTTTTTTACTAGTGCATCCTGCTGATGGTAAAGCGTGGAAGGACTTTGACGAGCTCCATCTGGATTTTGCTCGTGAGTCCCGCAATGTAAGACTTGGCTTAACGAGTGATGGGTTTAATCCATTTAGGACAATGAGCTTATCATATAATACATGGCCTGTCTTGATGATGGTATACAATACACCACCTTGGTTGTCCATGAAACATGAATATACAATGTTGTCATTGTTGATTCCTTGACCAAAATCTCCAGGAAACGATATTGATGTTTACCTCCACCCACTGATAGAGAAGCTAAAGGAATTACGGGAATCCGGCATAGAGACATGATTCTTCAATAAACAAAACATTTAGAATGTGTGCAGCTCTTTTGTGGACAATTAGTGACTACCCTGCTTATCCTATGTTGTCGGGTTGGAGCACTAAAGGAAAATTGGCGTGTGCAGTTTGTAAATCTAACACCAATTCGTTCTACCTCAAACACAGTCATAAGATGTGTTATATGGACCACCGTATCTTTTTACCAAGAACTCATTCTTGGAGAGATGATGTCAAATCATTTAATGGAGAAGAAGAACATAGGACTACATCATCCATGTTAAATGGGGCGGAAATCCTTGAAATCTTAAAAGATTTCAATAATGAAATCGGGAAGACGAAAAAAAGAAAGTTGATGGCCCATGGAAAAAGAGGTCAATATTTTTTGAGTTACCTTACTGGGCTCGAAATACATTGTGCCATAATCTAGATGTAATGCACATTGAAACAAACATATTTGATAGTATTATTGGAACTCTTTTGGACATCCTGGGGAAGACAAAAGATCATATTAAAGCCCGCTATAATTTGCAAGATTTGGGAATTAGAGAAAGACTTCATCCAAGGGAGATTGGTGGAGGACATTCAGAGTTTGCAAAAGCATGTTTCTCAATGACTCCGCACGAGAAGTCAATTTTTTGTGGAGTTACAAAGGCCGCCAAGTTACCAGATGGGACTGCATCAAATATTTCAAAATGCGTACAAGTTGCTGACAAAAAAATATCCGGTTACAAGAGTTATGATGCACATTTCATGTTACACTATTTGTTGCAAATTACAGTAAGAAGCACAATGCCCAAGGAGGTGGCGACCCCACTAATTCGTCTTGGCTCTTTTTTCCGCTCTCTATGTCAGAAAGTTATATAAGTGAAAGATTTAGATTACTTAGAAGAGGAGATTGCAGAGATACTTTGTCAGTTAAAGATGATATTTCCTCCAAATTTCTTTGACATAATGGTTCACTTTCCTATTCACCTGGTAAATGAAGTTAGATTGGGTGGTCTTGTTCAATTTCGATGGATGTATCCCACCGAAAGATACTTATGTAAACTTAAGAACTATGTCCACAATAGAGCTTATCCTGAAGGTTCTATTGCCGAGGGGTATTTGGCTGAAGAAGCTATAAAATTTTGTTCAAGGTATTTGCTTAGCAATGTAGATACAAGGTTGATTAGGAAGAGTTGGAATTATGATGATAGTGATTCACTTGAAGTAGATTCAGATGATTACTTTACAACGACGGGTCGTCCTTTAGGGGGGGGCAGGTGAACCCTTTTTTCTTGATGTGAAATCAAAGGATGATGCCCATCGATATATCTTATTCAATTGCAATGAAGTTCAAATTTACATCAGGTACTACAATAACTATGTATCCTCCTATGTATTTATCTACTAATCCTAATTTTAGGTTATGTTAACATATAAATTGTTGACTTTTGTAGTGAGCATGATTAGAGTGTTAATTCAAACACTAACAAACGGAAGTGGACCAAGGCCCAAAGTCAAAGTAAAGATTTTGGTGAATGGTTTAAAACTCGTGCCCAGAAAGATGATGTGTCATTACAACTTGAAAAACTTTCTAGACGTCCAAATTTTGTTGCAAAGAGGTATCCAGGTTACATCATTAAGGATATAGGTTCCATACTACGAAACGAGATACAAATCGCAAAACTCAAAATTCTGGTGTAACTTTAGTTTCACTAACTTCAAGTTTTGCTAGCTCCAAGGATGGAAATCCTAGGACAGACCCCGTCACTTATTATGGAGCAATTGTTGATATAATTGAGTTATACTACTATGGCAACTTCAACTTTGTGTTTTTTAAATGCGATTGGTTTGAGGTTGAAAAAAGACAAATACGGACTTACTTGTGTCCGTTTCAATAAGAGAATTTATCAGAATGATCCGTTTGTGTTACCTTCTCAAGTTCATCAATGTTACTATGTCCAAGACCCTTTTGATCCAAACAGGCATTATGCTCTGCAAACAGTTCCACGAGATTTCTTTAACATTGGTGAGCCTTCAAACTTACAAGCTGAAACACCTTCTCATGGAGAAAATAGTGATGGTGATGGTGAACTAAATGGGGTTAGGGAAGACATACCTACAACAGTAATTGAAACACCTTCTCACAGAATGAAAGAAGCTGAAAGTGATGGAGAGGATTCTGATTATGATGATACTCTATTTGATTTCATGGGCTGATGTATAGTGTTTCTTTTGTATTTGCTGCATACTATCGGATAAAATGCTACTTTTTTATTTTGATTAAATTATTCCTAATGTTATGTTTTTTTCAATGTTAACAGAAAATGAAGAAGGTATCAAACTAACAAAAGAAGACGAATGCAGCACAAAAGGGTGAACAAGTTAGAGCCAATTTCCGGTTGCCTCTATTTAGATCTAGTGTTGAATTGGCTAAGAAGTATGATATAAAATGTGAGATGGTAAATAGTAACAACCAACTCACGAGAAAAGTAGGCATCCGGCCTCCATTTATGCCTGCATCTGGGGAACTAATCAAGCTATCTAACCTTGAAAATACTGGTCAAGCAACTGATAGTTCGAACAATGTGTTGTATCCAACCAAAAGGAGGACAACGAAACCAAGAAAAATAGGGGCTGAAGTTACTGATTCAAGGACCAGGCAGCAAGCTTCCAGAAAAACAAGGGTTGAAGTTGTTGATTCAAGGACCAGGCAGCAAGCTTCTAGAAAAACAGGGGCTGAAGTTGCTGATTCAAATTCAAAACAGCCTTCAAGTGCAAACCAACAACCTTCAAGTGCAAAGCAGCAACCTTCAAGTGCAAACCAACAACTTTCAAGTGCAAAGCATCAACCTTCAAGTGCGAAGCAGCAACTTTCAAGTGCAAACCATCAACTTATGGAGAAACTGGTGGTTGAAACTGCTTATTCAAGGTCAAAGAAGAATCCTATGAAAAGGGTAGTGATGGAAGGTGATGGAAATTCAAGGACAGAGCAAGAAAGTGCCTTGAAGAAGACAAAAAAAATCCCAATGTGTGAATCGACTTCAGTTGAAAAATTACTCGAAGAAAATGGGGAAATTGGTGAAGACGAAGATGAAGGTGAAAACTTTGAGGAAGAAGAAAATATAATGAGTGAAGAAGAAAACACTGAGCAAATTGAAAGTGAAAAAACTGATGGTAGTAAAATTTGTTTGTGTCATGCATTATTCTTAATTATTGTTTCATTCAAATTTATATCCCATTTTAATAGTTTATCTAACAAAGGGACAAGTAAGAAAAAGACACGTGGACTAACACAATGTTTTAAAATCCATGCTAGAAAGAGCGAGGATCGTGAAGAGGTGGTCTTACACGATGATGGAGAGCCTATTGAACCCAATGATCGAACCGTGTCAGATTTGAGTTGTTTCCTTAGCACTACCGCGAGGAATTCAGACTTGTGTCCCTTAGTTTTAACTAACTTCAAAGCTTTGAAGAATGCTAACCAAGACCTTATATGGGAATTTGTTACTGTAAGATCAAAAGGAGTTTTTTCTCATTTTGTTACTAGTGTCCCTTAATTTGTTACTTGTATCTAATTTCCTTCTTTGTTGTAGGATAAATTCATTATCTCTTAAAAGGGAACTAAAGCAGTTTTCTCTCTCGCATAAATGATGCTTGGAGGCAATATGAGAAAGATATCAAAAAGAGTTGCTTTTTAAAGTACACTACTATGAGTGAAAGACTAAAACATCGTCCCCAGACCATTCTTGTAGCTCATTTCAAGCAATTGATAGCCTATTGGAAAAATAGTAAAATCCAAGTAAGATAATTTTATGACTTATTCACAACTTTGATATTTTATTGTCTAACATTAATTTGCTGTTCCACAATGTAGGCAATTAGCAAAGTAAATGCTGCGAACAAATATAAGCAAAAGTACATGCATCGTATGGGACCAACAAACTTTGCAAGGATTCGTGCAAAATTGGTAGGGTGTTTATACATTCTTCAATTTATAATTCTTTGTTGGTTAAGTGATTCATAACTGTCTGTGTTTAATATCAACCAATGTAGCGTGCAAAGAAAGATGACGGAAATGAAGTTAGCCAAGCTGAGATGTTCATTGAGACTCGACAAAGTCGAAAATGAAAACAAGTGGATGAGAAAACACAAACTATAATTGTAAGTTTTATGTTTTATTAATGGATTTAGTTGCCAAGAAAAGAGACATATATGTTGATCCCACCCATGTGTATATCTATGCCTTGAGTATTTTCACCTCATCAATGACTGTTAGCAACAAGCCTATCTTTTTACTTTGCTCTGAATGGTTGAGGACTGGTTTTCAAACCATGCCTTTTGGTTAGAATATGAGTTTTCAAACCATGCCTGTTGAATTTGTGTAACCTGGACACTACAAGTTTGGAAATTTGGAGCAGGAAAAGTATGTTTTATTTTGTTAAAGTCTGAAGGTCTTAGGATATGCATAAGTCTACTACTGTATGACAATATAGAATGCTGTTTGGTCTTGTTTTAGAGATGTTATGTTCGCAACATGCTTTTTTCCAATTGGTTTTTCTTCACTGATCCCGTTTGGTTTTAAACTCTATATCACTTTGTAATATATGACTTGAGTTACTTTGAGATGTTGTTGTAATTTGTGTCATTTGGAAAATGTTGGAGACATGACTGGTGGAATGATTTGAGGAGTGATCATCTGCTGTTGTTGTTCTTTTTTAGCTCAATATGTTTGCGTGGTGTAAAGTATTGCTTTCATTGGTGTAAAGTAATTTGCTGCTGTTATTGTAAAGTATTGCTTTCTAAGTCTCAAAATCTTGTGTGATGTGGAATTGGTAAATCATTGGTGTAAGTCTATATGATTAAAGCACTGTGAGTTAGAGTGCACAATGGTCATGTCATTTTGTTAAAGTTGAATGCGCCTCTCATGTTGCCTATATCAGTTCAGTCTTGGATTAAAGCAAGGCTTGTTGGAAACATATTGGCATGATAAAAAGTTATAGTTATAGTATCTTATAGTATTAGTTCATCTCATGCACATATACTTATAGTATCTTGAGCTGTTGTTGAAGTTTGTGTTTCTTACAATAGTGTTGAATATTTTTTAATTAGGATAAGCTTCAAGATTCAGTTCAGAACTCAATTGAATCTGAGACATTTAAGTCATTGTTTGGGAAAGAAAAATCTGATTGAGTTCATTGCTATGGAAGAACAACGACACCAACCATGCTTAAAAGAAATGAAGAAATTTTGGTTATTGAAAAGCAACATAGTGATGAAGTGGTTGGCATGAAGAGGGAGATGGATGGTATGAAGGCACTTTTTAAGACCATGATGAAGAAACAAAACCCACATATGAGTGACGAGGAGATCTCTAATATGATGGAAACTGCTTTGGGCAGTTCTAATAGTACTAATGATGCTCCTGTTGCTCCACATTCGTCTGCATCAACTCATATTCCTCATTGTGAAGAGGTATACTCTAAACTACTACTTGTTCTCTGTTTGTCTGTTTTTGCCTACAAATGAACCACATTCCTACAAATGATATATGATATATGATTTCAAAATGCATTAAAATCTCCTAAAACACATTAAATTTCTAAAATTACTTATATTAATTTATGTATCATGTTCCTTGCAGAATGGAGACGAAGAAGTGTGTCATCAAGATATGGAAGAAGAAGAAGAACGAGGAGATGATGTAGAAGAATATTATGATGCATGAGTTTAATTAATAGTAGTTGTGTTTTATATTATCTATCTCTTAGAAGTTTTGTTTTGAATTTGGGATAAATCTCTCGAGAGAAACTTGGTTTCATTTAAGAATGATAATATCAAAACTTATCTATATTTTTGCGACTTATTAGTCGGTAGCGTCACTTGATGTAGACTTACTTATTTCTTAATGAATATTTTGACGTTGTGGCTTAATATTTTCTTGTTTAATTAGATTTTAATTTTTTTAATAAGTATCTACAAAAATGAGTATAGTTGGAAGACATTATATTGATCTACAATGGTTCTTTATGCCATGTCATGAAGAACAACATGGTTACAACTATGCGGCACAAAAAGAAATCGTGGCCTACATAAATGGTGTAAAAACATGAGCAAAATGTAGCCACGGTTTTAATTAGTGGCCATAAATTAAAACCCTATACATTAAATAAGAACCGTGGCAAGATTCAGCCACTGATAAGAACCGCGGCGCATGATAAACCGCGGCCTTAACCTAGATACCTAAATCGTGGCCTATTCAAGCCACAGATGTATATAAAACGTGGCCCAAACACGAAAACCACGGCTGCATATCCCACAGTCACTTATTCGTGGCCAAACCGTGGCCAAATCTTTCTACCACGGTTATTTTTCATATAACTGCAGTTTTCTGGCCGTGGCGGATAACCTTTTTTTTGTAGTGGTTGAGTCGTGCTCTGATCATGTAACATTGGGATCATTTCGGTTTATGTTTTGAGAGCTACACTATGTACTCTACTTTGTGTTTTTATGTTTATTTGAATTGTGTGAAGTATTGGCTTTTATGCCTAAGTATTGACCATAAATGAGATGAGCATGAGACTTCATTATGTCTAATTATATTTGAAGTAATTCCGCTGCTACATGCTAATGTGAAAGTTTATGAAAATCATGAAATTATTTTAAGTATTAATGAGCATGACAAGTGTTTGTGTGATGTTTTGAAAATATACGTGACACCCTTTTGTGAAATACATAATATTTGTTCTAATTTATTGATAATTATTCCTCGGGGGTTAGAAGGGTGTTACATTTGTCGTATCAGAGCAGGTCGGTCCATCCGGTCAGGTTGTCTATGAAGGTGTGAGACAGACGCAAGAAAGGGGGGTTGAATTGTGACTTAACTCTTAAAAACTTTTATCCTCTTATTGTTAATGTGCTAAGAGAATATCAGAGTTGCGTTAAGAGACTCTAACTCGCGATACATCATTTAGACTGTGCAATGCGTGAAGCATAAGTAACAGGGAAAATTTCAATAAACAATGCATTCATCAGACTTGCAAGGTTCTGACTGGCTATGCCAGGTTCTCATGATCGATATAGAAACATAAATAATAAATCAAAGCATAAACAAGAGTAAAGAACACACGATATATCCTAGTTCACTTGAGCCATTCTCAAGCTAGTCCAGTCCACCCTTCCAAGGTGATTTCGCCTTGAACACAAGGTCTTAATCCACTATAATCAAAACCGATTACAGATGCACGGGATAACGCCGGTGACTAACAACCTGCACAACCGCAGTTGTGGCTAACCCACAATGAACCGTTCAGGGATCCAAGTTAATGGATATAACAAACATTGACCAAATAGGTTCCAATATCGCAAGATCTACTATCAGGATTTCACAGCTAAACGTTCAGGGATCCGAGTTAACGAATATAACGTTTACAGACCGTTCTTCTTGGATTTTCAATTAATTCCATCAGTGATCTCTTAAGAGTCTGACTCACAATTGGTCCTCTTTGAGATATGACTATCATTGACCATATTTCAGGATTTCCACAATGACACCAAGCCATTGTCTTCTCATGTCTCCGATCACACTGATCACTTGAGGAATCCTAATTCACATAGAATTAGTTATTCTAGAGATTACATTGATTGCTTCTAAGTAAGCTGATAAACTCCTAAGTTTAAGTACATATGAACACACAAGTATTCTAGCAAGATATGAGCAACAACTCCTTGTTTTCTTCAGATACTACAAATATGTATGTTGATTTGATAGTTGATGACATCTTGTAGATCTTCTTCATCTTCTTCGTTGAGCAAGCTTCGAGCAACAACTCCTTGCTTCAGATCTTCAATATAGCCCAGATGATGAAGTTTGTTGATAACTTGACTGATTTGTAATGTTGTCTTGTTCATCAACAACTTCTGTTCCAATTGATTGTTGTTGTGTTGAATGATGATCTTTGAGCTTCAACAATAATGGTCGTGTGTTAATGGTGATAGCTTTAAATGTTTAGTGTAACAATGATAACTGGTCGTTGCGACTATCATCACATCGACACATTCATAAGCGCATATTCTTTTCCTTTAAATAGCCAAGTAAAATATAGCTGTTGACGAGCTGTTGGATGTTTGAAAAGAGTCGTTATGCAATGATGAAAGTTGTACTACCATATCTTCTTTTTACTGTAGAAGAAGTGATGTGATAGATCTTTTTAGTACGTTGTACAGTCATTGCTAACGGTAACATTTGTCTTCAAATCTTCAGAGGCTTCTGATGGTAATTAATTGAAGCATGAGTAGAGACTTTATAACTGGGTATTCAGAATCTCAAGTCTTCAGTCTTCAGAACTTCTCCATTAGGAATTTGTCTTCAGAGCTTCAGCACTTGTCTTGAAACCCGTTATCTTCATAGCTTCAAGTCTTCAGAATCTTCAGAACCATGTTCACTTAGAACGTTGTCTTTGGAGTCTTCAGTACTTGATTAATTGAATCTTAAACTTCAGAACTCTTCAGTCTTTAGAATCTTTTTGCACTTGGTCTTCAGGGCCTTCAGCCTTCAAAACTTCAAGTCATTAGAGTCTTCAGAACTTTAGTTCTTCAGAGTCTTTCTTCAGAAGCTTCGCTTAACTTCAGAATCTAAAACACCTTTAGAACATAATCCACAAGAGCATTGAAACAACAATATCGGTATCCTTGGATCTTTCTGCTAGTTTCCAGATACATAAGCAAACTTGCTTCTTGCGACTTGTGTTACACATAATAACTCGCATGTAATCTTTTACGCACATTTTCCTGGTGTTTGTTGGATCTGATATCTTCAATGATTATGATCTGCACACAACACACATTAGAAAATAAAATAATTCTTTCAGAAATACTCATTGTTATCATCAAAACATAGAGAAGACTTGCAGAGACAACTCTTGCTCTTACAATCTCTCCCTTTTTGATGATGAAAAAACCCTGTATTTTGATAGAACATTTCATACAAGGTAATCACCAACTTAAACATATTCAGAGTCTTGAATAGCAGCTCCCCTGAATGTGTTAACCCCAAAAGTTTATTCTTGATCATCTAGAATCTTATATGATCCAAAGACTCACAAAATAACAATTTTGAGTTGTCAGAACATAGAATAGAGAAGGAATACTTCCCTATCTGTCTTAAGGAGACAAAAGTCTTCAACATCTGGACTTGTTCATTAGAACCTCTGTGTTCAGATCTTTAGAACGTAGTCCCTTTGGACGTCGTATCGGAGCTCATAATCTTCAGAGTCTTCTGAAGCAATTTCTACTTTTCAGCAGAATCATTTTAGCACTGAGATAGAATAATTCTCTTCTAATAACTTAGCCACGCTATTTATCATAATTGAACTTATCTTTTGACATAAGAAACTCCCCCTGAGTTTCAGACTTGGTGTAGATTATAGATTTTTAACATGTGGATCTTCTGGGTAGTCTCCCCTTGATTGCTATAAGTCAGATATTGGGATCTTTAGAATCATGATTCAGATATACCAATTTTGATCACCAATTAAGATCATGATTTTTCAGAGTTTGAATAGACAACAAGTCTTCATCTCAGAACCATGTTTCTATCAGAACTCGTTGGAGGATCACAGGTTGATTCTTGATCTGATTGAAAGATATTTTTGTGATCCATCGAAGCTTGATTCTAAATCTGATACCAACGTAATCAAGATTCTTAGTCAGATACCATAGTATCCTGAGTTTGATACCAATGAAGGTATTTGAGAACAGTTCACAGCTTAGTTCTGATTGATATCATTGTAGACTGAGTTTGATACCAACTATAGACCGAGTCTGATACCAATTTATTTTCTTCTGAGTTGAATTCTTGGTTTATCAGAACTTCTTCTCCTTTGGATCTTCTATCTAGATCTTCCGACAGACTTCGACTTCTGATTAGCTCAGTTCTTTTGAATAAGCATCTTGAAATGTAGACTTTGTCTTCGACTTCTTTCAGGAAGATTTCTTCTTCTGATTCTTATGTTCTGAATATCATATTCTCAGACAACTTACAACTTCGGAACAATATGAAACAAGAATCACGATAACTTTGACTTTCAGAAAGTTCTCAACTTCTGAACAGTACTGGGTCACTATGATTATGAACATATGTTCACGAAGTGTACAACTTCAATTATATGAACAACCATTTCATAAGAACTTTTAATAGTTTTCTTTCAGTTTAACCTGTCTTAAGAATGCCTAGTGAACTTGTTGAGAGTTCCTTAGTTAAACATCAGACATCAAACGTTAGTGATAAAACACATTTTATATCAGGTTTGATGTTTAGCATTCTTTTAACATGTATCAAAATCATATTCTATTTCTCCCCCTTTTTGACATCATCAAAAAGTTAGAGCATTTTAAACATTTCAGAGTATGATAATGATTTTCATGAAATTCTTTTTAAGAATAAAATCCTAAAGTAAAACCATTCATGATATTGGACTCAAAGGATATTTCATACATTATCTTGAAGAGAATACATAGTGCAAGAAACAAAATAACAAAACAGAGAGCAACACATTCAACAGACACCCATAACCCTATTCTATGATCCATCAGGGATTCCTAGAGAATTCTTCATAATTCATAGGTGAACATTCTACGGATGCCCTAATGTGTTCTAACCTAGTGATCACATCTATAATCTCAAGGACACGAGATATGAACCTTCCATACAGAATACTAAAGGAAGAATTATCTTTAGATAAGAGGATTTTTTTCTTGCAAGTAATTGACCACGGTTTGAGGGAGGTTTATTTTTCTTCTATAGACGGGAAAGAAACTAAATTGTCGGTCCGAGTAAAACAGTAATCCTGCTCCTATTTCTCTAGGTCGTAAGTTTGTTTCCATGATCCAGTGCCAAACTTTTGCTGAGGGAGTGCGTATGGAGGCACAGTTGGAAGGACCATTTCCATAATGGATTTGTGAATGAAATCAGTGAAGATATTTCTTTCTTTGTAATCTTCATTGGTATCACCGATTTCATCACACTTGATGGCTTGTTCAATGACAAAGGGACTAATCATTACAGGGATTCCGGAGATGACAAACTGAATGATGTGTTGATTATACAAGTTTGAAAAGACACCAGCATTTGCCTAGAATTCTTTGACTAGGTCAGTTTAATTAAGGCCTGGAAGCATGTTAATATAGCCCTCCCATTTCTGAAATCGTAACTCATACGAAGTTCTTATCATACCATATTCTTTGAGAGAACTGGTGTTCACAGTAAGTTCATTTAGGACTTTTAACTCTAAGATTTCACCCTTATCAGCTTTTGGATATGAGTTAGACATTTTGGAGGTTAGGGGATACGAGAGAGAATTAATAAATGCTGGAATGATGGATAGAGAAGTGAACATGGTGCCTTAAATATGCGACGAATAGAGTGAATTAATAAATGCTTGTGACTCCAAACGACAGGTTCATCACATCCAAGACATTAGTCTAGATATGACTAGGGTAATGGACAAATACGAGCACTAAGTCTAACAGTCTCTCAATCTTGGGAAAACCAAGAGATCAAGCATAGAATTTTCTAATTAATTCTTGACAAGAGTCAAAAATTCGCAATAAATGCATATGTATGAGTGGCATTTGAAAACATTAACTCGGAGTGTAAACACAGAGACACAATGCCTAATTTCAAGAAGTTTTATCTTACATATCTAATAAGTGCACAAACATAGAGGTAAGCATAAAGATTTTTACTATTTTCAACAAGAAAGCGAATCCTAGTTTGTCAGTTCATGATCACGCCTGGTTAGTAAATGCGAATATTTTAAGGCAAAACCAAGGTTACACGCATTGGAGATCCTATTACTTTGATGACACAGATAGATTTTCAGAATCTGAAAAACCAGAGGATTTCCATCTGTTCAGAGATACATCTGACCTAAGGCATCTTCTGATGTCTGTGACTAAACACAAATGTTTTGAAATGACAATCCCATTTCATTAGATTTTTTACTAACTACCTAGGATTTGATGAAATCTTACTTAACTCGATAGCACGAATAATTCACTAAGATAGAGGTTGTAATGTACTATAGGGTGACCTAGATCAAGTACTTATCAAGTGTCAAGACTTTCCAACGAGAGAGAGAAAAGCATGAAACAGTCTTCCTAAGGAATATATATTTTATAGATTTCAAATAAGATTTTGAAAACAGTGAGCATTTAGATATGACAAAGCATGAACAGTCATGAGAATATTGATGGAGTTGCGTATGTGATACGAAATATTTGTAGCTTATTTTCGAGAGAACTTATGTTCTTAGGTATATATCATGATTACTCAAGATTCGCAATTATGACTGAGGAAACATTTATCGCACACATTGTCCAGAGATTTGATCAAAAGATTTTTCTTGGAAAGAGATAATATTTCAGATCATTAATATCTTTACTTACCAGTCAATTTACAGTTTCGACTTGCAGTAACATTTAATCAGTTATTGATAAGGAGACTCATACCTTAGAAAATCTGAAATCTTCACCGTAATACTTTATCTGAGTGCTTTCCATTCTGATTCTGAGCTTCTGATCATCATCTTTCAGCTTCTACTTCCTTTAGAGTGATCTATCAAGAATTTGCTGATTCCCGCATTATTCATAAATTCTCATTCTGACGTTGAAGAATATCGATGTCTTTAAAACTCTGATCTCTAGTTTGAGGACTTGAATCAATCTTCTCTTCAGATGATCTTTTTCCTTTTTCCTGTTCAGAAATATTCATCTGACTTCTGAGAGCAACCATCAGAGTACAGAGTGTAGCGAGCGATTTTTGTCGGTGACGCGACCACCTTATCGCTGATGTTTTCCTCACCGCAATGAGGAGGAGGGGGTGCTACTTTCTGATTTATTATTTATCCCATGAAGCTGAATGGGAAAGGGAAGCTATCTAAAACTAACCTTGCACATGAATGTTTAACTGAACAAACGCTTTAAAGAGATTGGGGGGTCCGAGGTCAGGTTATACAATGGGTAGTTGTCAATTACCCATTCTATATGTGGTTATCCATAGGATATTAGCTTTAGGTTTCGCTTTGTAATTGATGGTGTTTATCTGTTAATGGGTTGGGAAAGTTTCTTGGAAAGTATGAGTGAGGCGGTTTTTGTTGATGTTCGGGTTGTCCCAATGTTTTTGGTAAGGTACTGGACCTAAGTTTGATTGATATGAAGGTATTGGACCTAGATTTTTTGATTAGTATGCTCGCTATGATTTTGCAATCTTATGCCTACATATTCCCGTTTAAACAAAAAAGGGAAATCAGAGCAATCGTAGTTCCTCCAATTCTAAGGGATGAAAAAGATGTTTTGGTGTCTTGTTTAAAGCCCAAGATTGAAGCTGAAAGGTTTATTTGTGTCTTGTTCAAACCCCAAGATTGAAGCTAAAAGGTTTATTTGTGTCTTGTTCAAAGCCCAAGATTGAAGCTAAAAGGTTTAACTGAGAGAGAACTTGTCATCTCTAAAGAAGGATTGGATTTCCTCTAAGGGTATTGTTGATTTTTGTGTGCCTTGATCACAACACAAGGTTAATGCTAAGAGGTTGATTGACTCCACTAAGGAAGTCCTTGTCCAAAGTCTGGATAAGACTGACTCAACAAGAGAGTGTTTATATGTCGGTATCTTGTACAAAGCCCAAGATGGGGGAAAAATAGAAACTGACTCTTTAGGGATATCATTATAAAAAGCCTAAGAGGAGGCTAAAAGTTTGACTCTGCGGGAGAGTATTATCTGTCTTGTACAAAGCCCAAGATTGAGGCTAAAAGGGAAATTTAACTGACCCTGGTGAGGATATTTTTATGTATCTTGTACAAAGCCCAAGATGGAGGCTGAAGTAAGTTTGACTCTGCTTGGGGAAATATTTGTCCCAAGCTTAAGAGAGGAAGGTTTGTGTCTTGTACAAAGCCCAAGATTGAGGCTAAAATGTTGACTCAACAAGAGAGTGATTTTATCTGTCCTGTACGAAGCCCAGGATTGAGGCTAAAAGGTTGACTCAACAAGAGAGTCTGACAGTGTTTGACTCAACAAGAGAGTCTTGAGAAGTGATTGACTCAACAAGAGAGTCTGAAAAGGTGATTGACTCAACAAGAGAGTCTGAAAAGGTTAGCTCCGCTGGGGAGAATCATTTGTACAAAGCCCAAGAGGAGGCTAACTATGCTGAGGAAAGATCATTATACAAAGCCTAAGAGGAGGCTAGCTTTTGTCGGGGATAATTGAGATCTCGAGGTAGGTCCAAGTGGTAAATCAACTTTTCCTGAGGATTATAGAAGGGTTGAGATATCTGATGCCTTGAGGTTCTGATTTTGGGATTTTTAGGAGAGAGACTGAGTTTCAGCTCTGCTGGAGATTGATCCAGATTGAACGGAGTTTCTCCTATGTTTGTAGGGAACTTAAGAAAGTCTTTGAGACTCAAGAGGTTTAGACCGTCCAAGTCTACTGGTGGGGAAGAGTTATATCTTTTGTACGATGCCCAAGAGGAGGCACGGGTATTAAGGGATGAGAATCAACTCTAAATTAACCGGAGTTTTGACACTGGAAAGACTGCTCTAGCAAAGGATGACTAAGTTCAATCTTATACATTTAAGAGGTCGTCAGGGTCCTTGTATTAAGCCCAAGAGAAGGCATGAGAACTTCTAAGAAGCCGAAGGGTCCTTGTACAAAGCCCAAAAGGAGGAGGGGATGCTTTCAAGAAGCATGTGGGTCCCAAACCAAGAGAAGTTCATGAAATGCAATTCACCGAGAAGAGATCATTTCATGAAAGTTCGAGGTTTGAAGAAACTCAAGAGATGCCATTCACCGAGAATAGATTACCTCTGGGGAGTAGAATTTCTTTGACAATTGCAAGGGGGGACAGTCTGAGAAAAGGTTCACCTAGAATACTGCCTTTCTCTTTGTTCCATATTGTTTAACCCCAAGAGAAGGGAAGACTGTATCTGGAAATCCTATGGGGATCTAGTTTTGACTGTATTTAAGAGTGACCAACAGGGCTTTAACTATTTCTAGACCTAGTTTCCGGGGAAAACTCTAACTAACTATACTAGTATATATACAGTTGATATATGACAAGTATTTAAAAGGGTATGAAAGAAGACTAACCATGCGCAACTTCCCACAATACAGTTATCTGTATCTAACATGTATTTAAAAGAATGAAAGAAGACTAACCATGCGCAGCTTCCCACAATACAGTCATATATATATATATATATATATATATATATATATATATATATATATGAAAGCGAGTAAATGAAAGTTGTTAAAACTTATAGGTGAGCATGCTTCCATGCTGTGTTGTTAGTTGTTCAAAGAAATTAAAGAAAGTTTTGATAATAATATATATGTTTGAATCTAAATCAAAATTGTTTTGAAAAGATTTTGGGGCTTATACTCAAGGAGAGGCCCAAGGTTTAACAGTGATCGCACCGTTGTTCTGAAAATCGTATCGGGACTTATACAACGACTGAGGCCTAAAAGGTCTTATTTATAGAGAGATGGGGCTTACACTCTTTCAAGAGGCCCAAAGATTATTTTTGTACAAGTGATGGGGCTTACAGCTCAATGAGAGGCCCAAAAAGATTTGTTTGACAACGGCGATCGCGCTGAGGTTTTTGAAAACACAGTGGGTCTTATACAATAACTGAGGCCCAAATTATTTTGGTTTTCAAAAGGGGTTGGGTCTTACACTCTATTAGAGGCCCAAAGGTTATTTAAAGAAAAGAAATGAGACTTATAACACGAGGGTAGGCCCAAAAGGTTTGATTTTGAACTGGCGATCGCACCGAGATTTTTCTTTTAACGCAGAGGGACTTATACAATATCTGAGGCCCAAAAATGGTTTTGGTTAAAAGTGGATTGGGTATTACACTCTATTAGAGGCCCAAATTATTTTATTTATGCACAGAGAGGTGGGACTTACACTCTATCAAGAGGCCCAAAGTGTTTGAACAAGATTGATGAGGGTGGAATTAATCAAAACCCTAATTTTGTTTAAAAATGAAATTAATTTTGTTTAAAAATTAATAAAAATTATTGAAAACATGTGAAAAATGAGTGGTGATCTTGGATAAATGTTTCAAAAATCATGTTTTAATCCACAAAATGATTAAAAACCATTTAAGTTTGGAAAATCTTGAAGGAAAAAATATTTTAAATGTCAAAAAACAAATAAAAATTAATTCTTTGCAAAAATATCAAGTATATGAAATAAATAATATTTTTGGGAAATTCTTGTAAAATAAAATATTTTAACATTTTTGTGCATTATTAAAAAAAGAATAAACTCAAAATCATTAAAATTCAGAGAGAAATTAAATTTTGAATCAATTAAATAAAATCACAAAAATTCAAAAATTCAAAGTTTGAAAAAGGGCGCCAAGAACACACAAGAACAAGCGCGTATTCTGAGTTTTGCCCATATTTGTATTTTCTCACCAATCTCACTGAATACTTGATGGAATCACACAATCCACGTATCAATCTACTCGTTTTCACTTCACGATCATGTCTATGGTCTTTAATTTCATTTATTTTAAGCATGGAATAAGAAATCAAAGAGAAACTACAAGAACCCGAAATTTTGCATGATGGCTCAAAAATTCCACACACGATTCATACAAAGCAATTAATAGATGGGAAACATTCTATGCATGATTATGAACATTTGGCAAAAGCATTGTGCGAGGAAATATGCATGAATCATGAGATGACCAAGTTGAGGCTTACCTCTTGCAGTTGGTGATCGTGTTTTAGGTTGGAGGTGTTGCAGCTTGGTTCCAATGATGTGGACAACTTCCTTAGGTTCTATGGAGTGTGTCTGAATGCTTAGAGTGGATGGAATTGGACTGGAACATGATTTGGCACCTCAACTGCAAATTTGTCAAAGGCTTATGCAGATGGCTGGTGATTTTGAGAATCTGGTGTTCCAGATGTTGTTTAAGTGTTTGGATCACTTCTATATGATATTTATGAGGGGTGTGTGTGTGTGATTGGTTTGGTTGGAATTGTTCCCAAACTCAAAACCCGATAGTGACTTGCTTTAGAAGGCAAATTTGGAAGTGACAGTGTGATTTTGAGAAAGGCAAGTGTTATAGGCCTTTGGTGTACTCAAACTGATTAGAAATGAGGTCTATTTATAGCGTGTAAAGTTTATTTTGCAAGGAATAAGGAATGGTAACTGCAGCAGACCCTTGGCCAATGTGGATAAAATGGAATCTCAAGTCTTCTCTAGCCATTGACTTGAGATTAGAGCACATGCCTATGGTCTTTGATTCAAGGATAAAGCTTGACTGAAGTGTTCATCTTTGCTCTGATACATGCCACCTCTAAGTGACCATTAAATGTTCCAAAACAAAATTGGAGTCTTGAGGCATCTTTAGCTTTTAGGGGTGCCAAACCTATATGTAGATTTGGGGATTTTGGAGGCTAATAGATCAGTGCTTGTCCCTTGCTTGTTCCCCCTTGAGGTGTGCAGATGGATAACCATGCTTGGAGTTGCACAATTTGAGCAATTCGAGCCATAATGCACAAATCTACCTTGCCAAGACACTTTACATCAAGGCATGTTGCGGCTATCATAACTCATAGCTCAGATGGAATTTGATGGAGTTCTTGGACATTTTGGAAAGCTGATATATCCTATTTTAATATGATGTCCAACTTTGGTTTTGAGTCAACATGAATTACAATGTAAAATGCCTCTACTTTGGGAAAAAATAAGGCAGATTCTGACTTAGTGAAAATTTCACTAAGTGTTGGAAAAATGTCACTTTCATGTTTTTAGTCATTTTGGTCACTCCCTAACTTAAAATCCATGAAGAATTGGAATGAGCTGTAGTTGACACTTTTGAAGTATGTCATGAGATCTACAAATCCAGCTTTGGACCATCCAAAATGGTTGCTTGGATCTCAAGTTACGATCCTTGGAAGTTGGTACCCTAGCCACTTTGTTCCATAACTTAGAAAAATTCTAAGTTTTTATGGTTACCCCTTTTACAAGAAACCTCACTTTCTTTGATTTTTCTTGATGAATGATGATTCAAATTATACATTAACATTGTTTTAGGGTCAAAGAACCATAATTGTGAAAAATCTCAAACAGTCAAACTTGACTTTTGTGCACAGTTGACTTTTTATCAGATGAATTCCAAACTATGCGATCTTTGGTGAAATCAAGTCCTTGACATAAATCAAACCTAATGGGTATGTTCCATAGGTGTTGTAGGGTGTATTGAATCATGTCCCAATGTTTGGGAGCATATCTTAGTCAAAAGTCAAAGGTACAGTTGACTTTTCCCTCGAAACCCTAATTGTGGTCCAGATGAAAATGAAACCTATGGATCAAGATTCTTGGATCAATCCATTGTTGCAAATGGATCAATGTAGTGTCATGGAGGCCCTCAAATCATGTCTTGAGGTCTTGGCTCATGTTTTGTACCAAAAGTCAACTTAGGGGTGAATTAGGTCAAGAAACCCTAATTCCTGATTTTTGGTAAATACATCCCCTGAGGTTAAATTGACTTGATGATTAGGTCCATGAGGCCCCTTGGAGTATCTTGGGTTGTGCTTTGAAGCATTGGCTCATGCCCAGATGAAAATTTCCACCTGGAGGCCTTGGTCGACCAAAACCCTAATTTGGTGACACTGGCGATCTTGAGGATTAATCCACTTAGAATGTTGCAAATTTGTACTTAATTCTTGATGTGGGAGACCTCTTGATCCTTTATGTGTGTTTGAAAGTTTAGACAAGTTGAATATCATGGCATTTCTTGATTGATCCTTTGTCTAAGTGTTCTGAGAGGGCTTGAAACCCTAATTCTTGGTTGTGGTGAATGCTCAACAATCCCTGAGGAGATTGGTGAGGCACGATGGTTCATAAATTTTGTGGTAATGATTTACACAATGATGGGAAATCTTAGTGGTCAAAATTTAGGGTATGACACAGATATTTTGATCTTTATTATCAGAACGTCTATCTTTTGTCAAGCTTTTTTTAAATAGAATCTTGTTTTCAGATAGTCATGAATTTCTCAAGCTTAAACATAAACCGCTGAGAGGTTATGTGCTTAGACAGAATTGATTGACATCTCATAATATCTTATGACTCTGTTTCTTCGAGCAAATGCAGAGCTTGTTCAGATACAAGTATCATAAAAAATGTGTGTAGCACATGATATAGTTTGCATGACAATCTTGTTTTTGCAATGCTAATCTAACTTGATTAGATTTAGTCCCTCAAAGGATTGACAACATATCTGCTTCTGAAAAGAATGTCTACTGATTTCTTTTTTCTAAAAAACATCAGTGATTTAGATCCTTTTGGGCTTCGAGTAGATGAGTTCTGTCTTTGCATCTAGTCGAGCATCTTCTGATTCCAGGATTTATGCAATATAAAATTCTGAGAGAAATATTAGATAGCATTCTGACCAATTACAGTTGGTTCAACTGAGATAGAATCTCAAGTTAACAGAACTCAATCATCTATGTTATTTCAACCAAAAATCATAATTCAGTCTTAATCAGATTCCTAATGAATCACTAGATTTCGTCTTTCTGAATGTTCTTCAGTTTTTTCCAAGGCTTCTCAAGAAAACAATATTCAATTCTTTGTTGAATCTTTTAACTGCTTGATCAGTTAAGCTTCAGCTGTTGAATCACTTCTAAGAAATTGAATTCTTCAGTTTTCTGGTTTCTTCTGGAGACTTCATTATGATGTTCAAAAGCATAGAACAACAATCTTTCTTCTTTACATGAAGAAATTCTTAATGAGCTTTAATTGAGAAAGTCAAGGGTAGACTAATCCGTTTCTTGAAAACATCTCAAAACTCATAAAGAAGTAATCTTCAGCAAACAAGATTTCTTGTTTTCTGATGATCTAATCTTGAGCAAATACGTTGTTTATCCAAATGTATCTTTTTAAGATAAGCATTCAACAGATACTACTTCTTATCTGATGAATCTATCTTATCTGCTGATTCCTCAATCTTCTCCCAAGTTTTAGTGTAAAAGATTATGTTGTTGACAGCTTCAAAACTTCAAGAATCAGTGACTTGCTCAAGTAATCCGTTTGATTACAATTTAGTACACAGTCATCTTCTGAACTGATACTGAAATTGTAAGTGGATTGAAATCTCACCCAGAGCATTTCTAAACATCATATCTGGATCTTTTTCTGACACTGTTAAGTGTTTGATATCCATAAATAATAGAACTGGAGCTCATATACCAATTGAATGTGTGAGAAAGACGCAAGAAACGAGGGTTTAAATTGTGTCTTAACTCTTAAAAACTTTTCGCCTCTTATTGTTAATGTGCTAAGAGAATATCAGAGTTGCGTTAAAAGACTCTGACTCGCGATGCATCATTCAGATTGTGCAATACGTGAAGCATAAGTAACAATGAGAATCTCAATAAGCGATGCATTCATTAGACTTGCATGGTTCTGACTGGCTATGCCAGGTTCCGATGATCGATACAGAAACATAAACAATAAATCAAAGCATAAACAAGAGTAAAGAACACACGATATATCCTGGTTCACTTGAGCCATTCTCAAGCTAGTCCAGTCCACCCTTCCAAGGTGATTTTTCCTTGAACACAAGGTCTTAATCCACTATAATCAAAACCGATTACAGATGCACGGGCTAACGCAGGTGACTAACAACCTTCACAACCGCAGCTGTGACTAACCCACAATGAACCGCTCAGGGATCCAAGTTAATGGATATAACCAAACATTGACCTAATAGGTTCCAATCTCGCAAGATCTACTATCAGGATTTCACAGCTAAACGTTCAGGGATCTGAGTTAACGGATATAATGTTTACTGACCTTTCTTCCAGGATTTTCAATGAGTTCCATCAGTGATCTCACAAGAGTCTGGCTCATAATTGGTACTCTTTGAGATATGACTATCATTGACCATATTTCATGATTTCCACAATGACACCAAGCCATTGTCTTCTCAAGTCTCCGATCACACTGATCACTTGAGGAATCCTAATTCACATAGAATTAGTTGTTCTGGAGATTACATTGACTGCTTCTAAGTAAGCTGATAAACTCCTAAGTTTAAGTACATATGAACACACAAGTGTTCTAGCAAGATATGAGCAACAACTCCTTGCTTTCTTCAGATACTACAAAGATGTATGTTGATTTGACAGTTTATGACATCTTGTAGATCCTCTTCATCTTCTTCGTTGAGAAAGCTTCTAGCAATAACTCCTTGCTTCAGATCTTCAATATAGCTTCAGATCTTTAAATAGCCAAGTAAAATATAGTTGTTGAAGAGCTGTTGGCTGTTTGAAAAGAGTCGTTATGCAATGATGAAAGTTGTACTGCTATATCTTCTTTTTACTGTACAAGAAGTGATGGGATAGAGCTCTTTAGTACGGTGTACAGTCATTGCTAACGGTAACATTTGTCTTCAAATCTTCAGAGGCTTCTGATGGTAATTAATTAAAGCATGAGTAGAGACTTTATAACTGGGTCTTCAGAATCTTCAAGTCTTTAGTCTTCAGAACTTGTCCATTAGGAATCTGTATTCAGAGCTTCAGCACTTGTCTTGAAACCAGTTATCTTCATAGCTTTAAGTCTTCATAATCTTCAGAACCATGTTCACTCAGAACGTTGTCTTTGGAGTCTTCAGCACTTGATCAATTGAATCTTAAACTTCAGAACTCTACAGTCTTCAGAATCTTTCTGCAATTGGTCTTCAAAGCCTTCAGCATTTAGAACTTCAAGTCATTAGAGTCTTCAGCACTTTAATTCTTCAGAGTCTTTCTTCTAAAGCTTCGCTTAACTTCAGAATCTGAAACACCTTTAGAACAGAATCCACAAGAGCATTGCAACAACAATATCGACATCCTTGGATCTTTCTGCTAGTTTCCAAATACATAAGCAAACTTGCTTCTTGCGACTTGTGTTACACATAGTAACTCACATGTAATCTTTTACCCACATTTTCCTGGTGTTTGTTGGATCTGATATCTTTAATGATTATGATCTGCACACAACACACATTAGAACATAAAATAGTTCTTTCACAAATACTCATTGTTATCATCAAAACATAGAGATGACTTGCAGAGACAACTCTTTCTCTTACAGTCTAATGTTGTTTATTCCCTAGTATGCGACATGTGTGTGAAAACACTGTCAGTACGCGTTTGTCTTTCTAAACTTTGTCTGCAGGAGTGGGATTGAAACAAGTGGGGGAAAAGTTTGTGCTTCTCCAAGATGCTTCAAGTGTGGAGTGGTGGCTCAGTGTGTCGTTGAACGCTATTATAGTTAGGTAAAGATGGTTTATGCCTCATCATGATTACCGGCTGTCTATTGATAAATTGAGGAACTGATCACCCTTAATCTCTTGTTGATAGTAGACATGATCATCTTGAATGAAATAGACGTGTCTTACGAGCTTAGATGATGTGTGCAATGAATTATTTGGAGTTAAGCCAAGTGCTTACAGATTGTTGTGATAAAACGGTTATTTTTCTTGAACCTCAGATTGAAGAAGACTTGCTTATGTCTGCTAAGCAAGTGAACGAGTCGGTGCAAGAGGGTGCCAATGTGTTTATGTTGATGGCAACTTTGAGCATTGGTGAAGGTGAAGCGATAGATGCTTTGTCAATTGTTCATGATTTCCAGAAGTGTTTCCTAGAGATAAGTGATTTACCATCAGAACGTGAAGTGGAGTTTGCGATCGACATTGTTCCTGGAACTAGTCCGGTATCGATGGCTTCATATCGTATGTCAGCATTAGAATTGAAAGAGTTGAAGTGTCAACTTGAAAATCTGCTTGAGAAGAGATTTATTCATCTGAGTGTGTCACCGTGGGGTGCACCAATTTTGTTGGTTAAGAAGAAATAAGGTTCTATGAGGCTTTGTGTGGACCATAGACAATTTAACAAGGTGACTATCAAGAATAAGTATCCACTTCCGAGGATGGATGATTTGATGGATCAGTTGGTTGGTGCAAGTGTGTTCAGTAAGATAAATTTGAGACCTGGGTATCATCAGATTCGTGTGATGGCTGAAGGCATTCAGAAGACTGCTTTTGGAACAAGGTATGGACATTATGAGTATTTTGTGATGCCATTGGTGTGACTAATGCACTAGGTGTATTTATGGAGTACATGAACATGATTTTCCATCCTTATTTGGACAAGTTTGTGGTTGTGTTCATTAATGATATTTTGATCTATTCGAAGAATGAATGGGATCATGCTGAGCATCTGAGGATTGTGTTATCGGTGTTGAAAGAGAAGCAATTGTATGCTAAACTTTCTAAGTGCGAGTTTTGGTTGAAGGAAGTGAGTTTCTTTGGTCATGTAATTTCAAGTAGAAGTATTGTAGTTGATCCGTCGAAGGTTGAAGCTGTATCGCAATGGGAAGCTCCGAAATCAGTTTTTGAGATTAGAAGTTTTCTTGGTTTGGTAGGTTATTTTTGGAAATTCATTGAAGGATTTTCTAAGTTATCTTTGTCGTTGATGCAGTTGACTAGGAAGGGTCAAGCTTTTGTTTAGGATGCAAAGTGTGAAGAAAGTTTCCAAGAGCTTAAGAAAAGATTGATGGCAACCCCTGTTTTAATTTTGCCAAATCCGACAGAACCATTTGTTGTGTATTGTGATGCTTTGTTGATGGGTTTGGGAGATGTGTTGATGCAACATCGTCAGGTTATAGCTTATGCTTCAAGGAATCTTAAAGTGCATGAGAGGAATTATCCAACGTATGACTTAGAGTTGGCCACTGTTGTGTTTGTGTTGAAGTTTTGGAGGCATTATTTGTTTGACACGAGATTTGAGGTGTATAGTGATCATAAGAGTTTGAAGTATCTCTTTGACCAGAAAGAATTGAATGCGAGGCAAAGGAGATGGTTAGGACTTTTGAAAGATTATGATTTTGGTTTGAACTACCATCCGGATAAAGCAAATGTGGTAGCTGATGTATTGAGTAGGAAATCTTTGCATATGTCAATGATGATGGTAAAGGAGTTGGAAATGATTGAGCAATTTTGTGATTTGAGATTGGTGTGTAAGAAGACTTCTTATGGAGTTAAGCTTGATCAATCAAGGTCAAGGCGGTGATTTTCGGATTGATGAGAACAGTATTACGAGATGTCGTGAGAGTTTGTGTTCTGGATATTGTTGAGCTGAAGTAGAGTATTCTTAAGGAAGGGCATCGTAGTGGATTGAGTATTCATCCCGGTGCTAACAAGATGTATCAAGATTTGAGAAAAGTATTTTGGTGGCCTCCTATGAAGAAGGATATTGCCGAGTTTGTGTATTCTTGTTTGACTTGCTAGAAGTCGAAGATCGAATATAAAAAACAATCGGGTTTGATGCAGTCGCTATCTATTCCTGAGTTGTTCGTTTGAGATAATTTTCGAGGGCGAAAATATTTTAAGTGGGGGGGGGGGGGGGGGGGGGAGTTGTAACACCCCAATTTTAGTACTTAATTATTTATATTAATTAATTGAGTAATTTTATGAATTAATTGATTAATGTGATTTATTTAATTTATATGAATTATTTGATTTCTATGAATTATTAGGTTTATATAAATTAATTGGTTTATTTAATTTATATGAATTAATTAATTAATTTGATTTGTTTGAATTAAGTGATTTATTTGATTTATTTAAATTATTTGAATTAAATAAATGATTTGATTTATGAAATTTATATGAATTGTTTTATTTATATATATTAATTGATTTATTGGAATTATATAAATTTATTTATTTATTTGAGGTATTTGGATTAATTAATTTATTTGAGTTATTTGGATTAATTGGTTTATTAAACTTATTTGAAAATAATTGATTTGTTGGATTTATCAAATTATTTGATTTAATTAAATTATTGGAATTAAGTAAATTATTTAATTTAATTCTATTCGTGGAATAATATAGTTGCTAGACTTTGGTTGAGCTTAAGGTGGTGTGTTAATATTAAGTGTGATGGGTTGAGTTAGACTCACTTGGTTTAAGACAAGTTAGGGTTTTAGAGAAACAAAGTTAGTAAGAAAAATTAGGAACAAAATAGAAAATAGAAGAGAAGAGAAGGAAGAGTAGAAGAGAAGAGAAAGAGTAGAGAAGACGAAGGAATCAAACCCAATTCAAGAAATCATCCAAAAATAAGTTAAGGGTGGGTTTTCACTCCATTTTTGGATTTATTGATGATGATTAATGGGTAGAAATAGAGTTAGAGTAAAATCTACAAAAAATTTCAATGAGATTGAAATTAATTAGGTTAATGTTAATTTCATATTTGGTGTGTTTAGAATTGATTTTGTTGATATTTTAGAAACCCATTTGATATTTGATGTTGGAAATTAAATTAATTATATTTGTTCATTATTCTGTAGCGTAAAAATAAAGAGAAAATTGGAGATGGATGTTCCCCTGTTTCATTAGTGTAGCGAATGTTAGGTAATATGATATTAAATGATTAATATATTGTATATATATTATGAAATGCAGCGCATGGCCTTAATAACATAGTAGAAAATGAATTGGCAATGGAAATGAATAGTGACATGCCCAACTTCACTTTATTCTATTCTTGATATATTTTTCACATTAATCTTTTTACACTTAGATCATGTTGATTGAGTTCTACGAAAATAGTGAAAAGTGATCAATTGCCATTGGAATTCAATTTCATAATTCATTAATAATGACAACATTAGAACTTGTGGCTATATTTATTAATATGTAATTGAAGTACTTTTTACTTCCCACTTACATAAATTGCTGCGCATAGAATTAATATGAAGTAATAGTATAATTCATGCGCATGAGAAGTGGTCAATGTACTGAAGCATTTATTTATGGTTTAAGGGTAATGAGTGTTTCATTATATACATAGTAATAATGTGACTATTATTAAATACTATATTCATGGCTTGTAGTATTAATTAAATAAATAATTACGAATTTCCTTTCCCCAACATTATCATTCGGTGCAGGGACTTATGCTAGTGGTATTAGATGATTCTTCTATTAATATGATGCTGCGTGTGTGTTTGTTAGAGAAAGTAGGATATGTATTTTCAATAGCAATGGGAGTAGGATAATTTTAGAGCCCTCCTTGTTTATATTGCGCTGGAGACATAACCATGCTGTAGAGTGAAATACATACATTAGTTAGATGGAATGTAGTCTTTTAAGCTTCATTGAATACTAGTATAAATATATATAATATAATAAATTCTATTTTAATCAAATATTAAATGTTTTGCTTACATAATAATTAATTAATTTAAAATATTGATTATTTAAATTAAATATTAATTATTTATTTAATCGTTGATTATTTATTTAAATATTGAACTGTGTATTGAATATTAATTATTTGATTAGATATTGAATATATATTTAGATATAAAATTATTTATTGAAATCTTGGTAGATTATTAAAATAGTAATTATTTATTGATTATTAAATTGATTATTTATTTAGATATTGACTATTTATTTAAATATTGAATTTTATTAAATTTGGATTATTTATTAAATTTGGATTATTTATTAAATTTTGATTATTTATTAAAATAATAATTGTTGGTTAAAATATTGATTAATTATTGAATATGGAATAATTATTAAAATATTTAATAAATACTAAATAATTATTAAATTGAGTAGTATTGAATATTTACTTAATATTGAATTATTAATTTTAATTATTGAATTATTTATTGAATTAGTGAATATTGGATTATTTAATAGAATATTGAATTATCTATTAAATATTGACTAATTATTAAAGTATTGGTTGTTTATTTAAATACTGATTATTTTATTGAATGTTGGATTCAATTCTTAGTGATTGATTAATTATCCATATTTAATCGGTAATTTGTGTTTTGTGAGTTGTGGTTGGATCGAATCGATCCTTGTGTATTATTTGCTAATTGTGGTGATGTTATTAAAAGTATGAGTACCTTGATTATGAAAACGTGATTGTGTGTGCAATTGTGTGGTAATTCAAGTGTGATGAATTATTGAAGATATGCATGATATTAAGATTAGGGAATGGTCTTAATTGCATATGATTGTTGATTGCTTACACATCATTTGTGTCAAGAGGCAATGCTTGCTAGTTCCGCGGGGGCTAGTGATTTGTCCCATACCTAGAGTGGGGTTTGAAAGCTTGGGGAACGGGCTTTTGTTTGTTATTGTTCTAAGGGATGGGCCTGGTTTAAATGTAAAAACCAAAAAATAATAACAAGTGTTGGTACCATATGACACGAGTTGCATCGAGTCTTGCATTGAGTCTCATCGTGTATATGTTTGTGTGATATGAGATTATGGGTGTTTATGTGAATTGTTGAATTGGTGAATTATGAAGTTGTGTATATACTTGTGAATTGTATGGTTACTTGAGTAATACCTTGTTGATGAAACTTTGAAGTGTGAGAATAATTGTAATTATGTTTGTATGCTTTAAAATTAATTATTATCTTATGATTTCAATAATGATGTGAATTCACGCCCTTTTGTTAGAATGATGTTTTATACGACATCGCTCAGGTACCGATGAGTAAAGTTACTTCTAGCGCGAGGCAGCCGTTGGAGTAACTTATTTAGTTTCTTTATTTATGTTGGGTCGAGTCGTGCTCTGATCATGTAACACTGGGATCGTTTCGGTTTATGTTTTGAGAGATACACTATGTACTCTACTTTGTGTTTTTATGTTTATTTGAATTGTGTGAAGTATTGACTTTTATGTCTAAGTATTGACCATAAATGGGATGAGCATGAGACTTCATTATGTCTAATTATATTTTAAGTAAATCTGCTGCTACATGTTAATGTGAAAGTTTATGAAAAGCATGAAATTATTTTAAGTATTAATGAGCATGACAGGTGTTTGTGTGATGTTTTGAAAATATATGTGACACCCTTTTGTGAAATGCATGATACTTACTCTTATTTATTTATAATTATTCCTCCGGAGTTAGAAGGGTGTTACAATACACCCTGGATTTTCCTTGGAGCAGATACCACAGTGATGATAGTTGTGAGATGGTACATGGCCGTACCAGCTCTGTTTGCAATGCATCTTTACCAAGTTTGTTTCCAGTAAGCATACGTTGTGAATTTGATAACTGTTGCCAGATTCTTGTTTTATCAAATTCACCGTAGTCTTCACATGTTGCGGTAATGGGTTTGTCTGAATATTTAGAATTGTGTCCTTGTAATATAAAACCCTGTTCCTGACTAGCTTCTGTACATCAGACTTGAAGCTGAGACAGTTCTCAATGTTATGCCCCGATCCTCCTTGATGGTAAGGGAAAGTTTGATCTGCTTTGAACAAAAAAGGTGGATTCTCTGGTACTGTAAGAGGAGTCCAAGTTTGAACATGCCCCCTGGCTAATAGAAGTGGAAATAGTTATGCGTACAACATCGGTATAGGGTCGAACCCTGAGGGTCGTGTAGTATGATTATTGTTGTTGTATTGTGGACGAGCCTGTTGAAAAGGTTGTTGCTTCCTTTGCTGATACTGTTGTTGATATCGTTGTTGTTGAGCAACTTGACGTTGATATGTCGAAGCTGACACTAGGTTGATAGCGGGAGTTATTACTGCTATCGGTTGATACCTTCGCCTTTGTTTTCCCAGAGAGATATTATTGATCTCTTGTTCTTTCTTCTTTTGAAAGACACTACCATATCTCTTTGTACTTCCAGATAGCTCTGCATCTTTGACCAATCGTTTTTCTCGGACTGCCTCTTCAAGGCGTACCCCCATTTTTACCTTCACGGTGAAGTCATTGGGAGCACTGGTGACCATTCGATCGTAGTAGAATGAGCTTAAAGTTTTCAGGAAAATCTTGGTGATTTCCTTTTCCTCAAGAGAGGGACAGATCTGAGTGGCAATTTCACGCCATCTCTGAGCATATTCTTTAAAAGTTTCTTTATCCTTTTGTGACATTGCTCAGAGCTGGTCCATATCTGGTACCACGCCCAAATTGTATTTTTACTGCTGAACAAAGGCTGCCCCGAGATCTCTTAAAGTACCGACCTTGGTGTGGTTTAAACTCATGTATCATTTGAATGCGGCACCAGTTAAACTGTCTTGGAAGTTATGGATCAGTAGCTGTTGATTTTTTGTCTGAGTAGACATTTTTCTAGCATACATCACCAAATGGCTTTGAGGGCAAGAGTTGCCTTCGTATTTTTCAAAGTCTGGCACCTTGAATTTGTGCGTATCTTTACATTAGGGACCAAACAGAGGTCGGCGGCGTCCTTTCCGAATAAGTCTTGTCCGCGGATGCCATGCAGTTCCTTCTACATTTCCATGAATTGTTCCTGGAATTCATTCATCCTTTCGTATACTTCTTCGTTTTTGCCAGAAGCGGATTGCAAAATCTTTTCTTCAGGAATAATGTGTACCACTGGTTGTGGTACAGACATTACAGCGGCGACCTTGGGCGCTTCAGTGACCTAAAGTTTATAACCTTCAGGAGTTGCTGTTGTAACCCTTACGTCTTCATTTTCCTGAAGTTTGTACCCTTCAGGTCTGGCGGCTCCTGCTACGGTTTTTGGGTCTTTAGTGACCGGTGGGATGTATCCTTCAGGTATAAAGTTAACAGGCACGCCCTAGGGGCGACCTTTAGGCATGTTATATCGAGGGTGATTGTCATTCGTCTCAAACATAGGTGTAGACGTAATCTCTGAGATCACAGTTCTTTGACGGTGTTGCTCCTGAGCTATTTCCAGGGATTGCACGTCGTTGTGAAGTTTTTCCAAACTTTCCTTTAGAGAGTCGATTTCTTCTCTCAGCTCTCTGTTCTCTTCCTCGAGATCGTCCAATTTCTTTTGTCGATTAACCTGAGTATTGTACAAATAAGACAGCTTGACTCTAAAGTGTGACACATACGTGAGACTCAAAGATAAAAAATGCGTTATGTGAGAATGATGAATGATATACAGATATATTTTTTTAGTTTTTTCTTACAAAAGAAACTTCAACAATTAGATTGCAAATATTACACACTGGGGGGACCCCCTTTATTGAATTCGAAAGATTGCAGTATTTTACAAGAAAAGTATAGTATTTTACAAAGTACGAGAAGGAAAAAACTAGGCACATGGATCCTGAGTTCTCTCTAAGGAGAGCTCAGATGCTGGTTCCTAAATTTTCCGTTTCTTTGATCGGGGCTCTTCAGCCGTTGTCGGGTCAACGACCCTTTGCTAAGTAAAAGGAGTGAGTATGTTTCTTCATTCCTCCTGATTTTCTATAGCATGCTGCTCTAATATCTCAATCAGAGCATCCTTTTCCTTTAGTAGTTCCTGAATCTTGGTACATTCCAAATTAAGGATCTGGTATTTGTTCTTCCAAGAGTTCTTCTCTCATTGAACTTTGTTAAGAGTGACCTAGAGTTTTTCCGCACCAGACATGAAATAAAGGACAAATTCCTTTAATGAAAAAAATTCTTGACGAGGGTAAGTCATCCTCAGTTAGAGGGCTCTAGTTTGTACCCAGTGGAGATAAGGTTCTGATGAGGTACAGTTTGGTCTTCCCAGAGACTCTCTCCCTTTCCAGTGAATATGTTGCCAGGAATGCACTATTTCTTTCTTCAATAGATTAATGGTACACAACATGTGATCATTCCTTCGCTGTACAAATTCCTTAAGTGTACAGAATGATAAGCATCTGCGAGCAGAGTTAGTACGGGGTTTCCAATTAAGAATATCTTAACAACATTGGTATCGACGAAGTTGTCAATGTTGGGAAAAAGGAATAATCCATATATGAGCAGAACAAAGACGTCTTCGAAAGAAATTATGTTTCCTATACTGGCAAAGTATAGAGCTTTCTCCATCAGGAATTTCGCCGGTAAACCCTGGATTCCCCCTTTGGTGGTCATGTGAGCCCTGATCTCGGACTCTTCCAAAGAGATTTCTCTTGCAATGGCTTGATCTTTTGAAATTTCTTCCAGTCCAGAAAATGGAGCTTGATCAGTGATAGGTAAATCAATCAGGTGGGAGTACTCTTCCAGTGTTGGTGCGAGCTGAAAATCCGGGAAAGTGAAGCAATGGTAAACCGGGTCGTAGAACTGAATCAGTGTTAACAAGATCCCTTCAACCATATTGACCTTTAACAGAGATAACAGTCCTCCGTGCTTAGCTCTGAAAACCTCGGGATTAGTAATCATCCTTCCCAATTTCCTTAAGTCTTCTAGTTTCAAACCCCCGAATGTGTACATGTGCGTTTTTCTTCTACCGAAATCCATAACGTAATTTCTGATATCTGCAATTATTGTTTTAGTTCTTTTGAAAAAGATTTTTTTCTTGTTTGAAAATAGTTTTTTAATGAATTCATGAATGTAGCAAACAAAAAATTTGAAAACATGGGTTTAAAAGTTCAGCGTCACAAGCATGGAGTCATGGCTCTACCCATCCCCAAGGATTGTACTATTTTGGTCAATTTTGTACCTGTAGAACGGGTTCTAAGGTTCTCAAAATCACTCGATCGAGCTGTAATCCATGAGATGAATCTCTTTTGAGTGTAGTATCGCGTATCGACTATTCGTGATAGTCACCGCACTACCTAATGGTTTAACTGGTTAAATGTCTACTAAATCCTCAGGGTCATGGGTACGACACTAGGATAGATAATGCTTTCACGATGGATCAACTTGTCTAAACTCCAAACTACCCACAATGGATCAAAAGGACTCCCACATCAAGAATCAAGCACAAGGTTGCAACATTCTAAGTGGATCAAGCCTCAAGATCACCAGTGTCACCAAATTAGGGTTTTGGTAGACCAGGGCCTCCAGATGGAAAATTTCATTTGGGCATGAGCTGATGCTTCACAATACAACTTATGATGCTCCAAGGGACATCATAAATAGAATCAACAAGTCAATTTAGCCTAAGGGGATGCATTCATAAAAAATTAGGAATTAGGGTTTCTTGACCTAATTCACCCCTAAGTTGACTTTTGGGACAAAACATGAGCCAAGACCTCAAGAGAGGATTTGAGGGTCTCTAATAAACTACATTGATCCATTTGCAACAATGGATTAATCCAAGAAACTTGAGCAACAAATCTCAATTTCATCTGCACCACAGTTAGGGTTTCGCGAGAAAAGTCAACTATAGCTTTGACTTTTGATCAGGACATGCTCCTAAACCCTAGGACATTGATCAATGTACCCTATAACACCCATGGAGCATGTCCATCAAGTTTGATTTAGGTCAAGGACATGATTTCCTAAAAGATTGCACAGTTTGGAATTCATCTGACAAAAAGTCAACTGTGCACAAAAGTCAACTTTGACTTTTTGAGTTTTTTCACAGTTATGGTTCATTAACCCTAAAATGATGTTAATATATGATTTGAATCATCATTCATCAAGAAAAATCAAGAAAAGTGGGATAACTTGTAAAAGGGGTAACCATAAATAACTTAGAAAATTTCTAAGTTATGGAACAAAGTGGCAAAGGTACCAACTTTGGAGGATCATAACTCCTAAACCACAAGGGCCATTTTTCCCCATACAAAGCTGGATTTGTAGATCTCATTACCCTCTACAAAACCTTCAAACAGAACTCCTTCCAATTCCTCATGGATTTTGAGTTATGGATTGATCAAAATCAAGAAAAGTGAAAATGTCACTTTTTTCCAACACTTAGTGAAAATTTCACTAAGTCAGAATCTGCCTTCACTTTTTTCCAAATGTAGGGGGATTTTTCACTTGGATCCAAAAGGTATCAAAACAAATTATGATCAAACAGTTATTGTATCATAGGAGGGCTTTCCAAAATGGCCAAGAACATCACCAAACTCAACTTGAGTCATGAGATATGACATTGGCAAGTTGCCTTGCTGAAAACTGTCAAGGCAAGACAGATTTTGCACTTTTGCTCGATTTGCCAAAATTATTCAATTCCAAACAATCCTATCCACTTGGACACCTCTGAGGATCAAATCTAAAGGGGGCAATCACTGAGCCAAGGCTCCGAAGTCCTTGGAACAAGAAGTAGCATGCCAAACCTAGAATTGCCTAAAATAGGGACAAGACTCCAATTTTGGAGTGAAGCATTCAATGGAAGCTCCGAGGTGGCATAGACTGAGCTCTCAGCAACTGAATTCAGTCAAGACTTATCCAACATCAAGGGGACCAGCAGCCTGTGCCCTAACCTCTAGTCAATGGCTAGAGGAGACTTTGATTCTCATTGCTCAACATTGGCCAAACCTATTCTGCAGTTGCCATTCATTATTGATCCCAAAACAAACTTGCTCTACTATAAATATAGCTCATTTGTGCTCAGTTTGAGTACACCAAAGCCATCAAACAGATGCTTTCCTCAAAATCTCATTATCTTGGCAAAAATGCCTTCTTTAGCAAGGTAACTTTGGGTTCTTGAGCTTGAGAGCAATTCCATCACAATCAATTACACACACACCTCATATATATCATATGTAAGCTGTGCAAACTATCACAAGTGACCTGTAATCTCAGAATCACAAAGTCACTCTTCAAAACCTCAAAATAGTACTTTTGTGCATTTTCAAGCCATGTCTTGAACCATTCACTTTCCAAACTAGATAAAACCTTAAACACACTCCAAATATCATCCTTGAACTGTCTCAAATGGCTACCAACATCTGGAACACCATTTGAGAGAGTTGCTATTTTGGTCACTTTTAACCCCTTTTGCAAGAAAGGGACAGTTTGTGTTTTTGCAGGTACCAGCTGATTCCACTCATCCTAAAAGCTTCCAAGGGATCATTTGAGGGTGTCCAAGGCATCAAACCATTTTTGGAACAAGAAGTTTGACAGATTGCCCAAAAGCTCCAAAATCTCAAAAGAGAGGTGAGCCTCACAACTTGGAATCTTTGAATCATGCAATACTTTGAGGTCCACTGATCATACACATCTCATACATGTTGTATATGTTGTGTTTGAGCTAATTCACCATGTAATCCATGCATGTACCAAAGTGTAGCATAGAAAATGCAATTATATGTCATTTTCAAAACCACTATCGGGTTTTGAGGAGGGAGCATGATTTGAATAAACTACCACACCATTGGATTCCTTGTGAAATTCTGGTCCAGATGCATATACATTTTGTCTCAAACCATTAAGAATTAAGAAAGTTATGATCTTTCCGTTTCTGAGCCAAAACTGAACTTGCCTTGCCATGGGCCAGGCCTAAAACCAAGGCATCACTTGTATATTTGTGGTTTCACTTCAAACAATGGATGTATCACCACCCCAGTGGTAGAGCGTGCGCCCTGTACACACAAGGTCGTGGGTTTAAACCCCACCCATGCCATTTTGTGATTTTTCACAATTTTGTTATTTTTTCCAATATTTTCATGTTTTGTTAATTATTAGGAAAATTAATAACTCTCTCAGTTTTAATTATTTTTTATTGTTCTTTTTGCAAAAAATCACAAAAATGTTGAAATATTTTATTCCACAAAAAAATTAGACTTATATTATTTATTTAATATAATTAGTATTTTTGTGAATAAATACCTTTTTATTTATTTTTAAACCTTTAAAAATAAATATCCCTTTTGAAAAATTCATGCCAAGTAGGTTTTAATATCTCTTGTGATTAAAACTCATTTTTCAAACCTTAAACAAAGATCACAAGTAGTTTATCCAAACTTATTTGGTATTTTTGTCGTTTTCTTTTAATATTTACTTTTAAAAGGAAACAAATTAGGGTTTCTTTGATTTTCACCCTCATAAATCATTTTAAAACACTTTTTGGGCTTTATTCGAGTGTAAGACCCAACCCCTTTTTAACCAAAACCACTTTGGGCCTCAGGTATTGTATAAGTCCCTCTGCGTTAAAAGAAAAATCTCGGCGCGTCCGCCAGTTCAAAAATGAACCTTGGGCCCTCGTGTTATAAGCCCCAATCTTTTCCTTAAAACCATTTTTGGGCCTCTAATAAAGTGTAAGACAAAATCCCTTTTTTTGAAACCAAAATATATGGGTCTCACTTATTGTATAAGTCCCACTGTATTTTCAAAAATCTCGGCGCGATCGCCAATTCAAAATCAAACCAACTGGGCCTACCCTCGAGTAGTAAGACGCATTTCTTTTCTTTAAACCTTTTTGGGCCTCTTGAGAGAGTGTAAGACCCATCCCTTTGTACAGAAAACCTTTTGGGCCTCAGTCACTTGTATAAGTCCCTGTACAAAACGACAGTGCGATCACTGATAAAACTTGGGCCTCTCCTTGAGCTGTAAGCCCCAACAATTTCTTTTCACAGCACTTTCTCCTTTGATTTTGAAATATATTATTGTTTTCAATCTTTCTTTGTTGAACAACTAACCAAACAACATGGAAGCTCTACAACCGAGTAAGTGTTTATATGCTTTCATTTACCGCTTTCATATACATATAACTGTATTGTGGGGCTGTTCACTGTAAGTCTGCTTTCATAAACTCATATCAACTATGTAATACTAGTATAGATATTATAGTTTCTCCGACAATTACGTCTAGAATTAGGCAAAACTCTGTCTCTTTCCACCCGACGTTCTCCCGAATATTGCACCATACTGTTTATAATAATTATCTTAGATAACTAGGTCTAAGGAAATTCCCCTTTGAACAGTTCACTATACAGAAGGCCATTGTTCCATGTGAAACCCCTTTTGGAACTGTTCATCCACCTCCTCTTGGGTGTCGTACAAGGACCCACAGGCTTCCTAAAAGCACCCCCGCCTCCTCTTGGGCATTGTACAAGGACCCTTCGGCTTCCTAGAAGTTTTCACAACCTCCTTTTGGGCTTCATACAAAAGGGTCCCTCGGCTTCTTAAAAGTTTCCAGCCTCCTCTTGGGCTTTGTAAAAATTGTCCCGACGACCTCCTAGAGCTATAGGAACAGAAATTAATCATCTTAATAGAGAATTCTTTCAAAGGAGTCTAGTTCCTCATACCGAAAGCGTACTTTTTCTCAAGCATAGTACAAAAGATGAAACTCTAGACTTGGACAGTCTGAAGCTTCTTAAGTCTCAATGACATTCTCAAGTACCCTACAAGCATAGGAAGAAACCCGGTCTCTCTCATGAGAGTTCCTCACACTTGGACCTGCTTCAGGATCTCAATAATCCTCAGCAGTAAGATAGCCTTCTCTTGTGCTTTGTACAATGATTTCCCCAACAGAGCTAATATTTTCTTCCTCATATAAGAACTAATTTTCTCTTTTATCCAACACACTTGACCTGTCACTCAACTGAAACAGCGATCCTTTTTTAGCCTCTATCTCGGGCTTCATACGAGATACAAAAACTCTTTTTTAGCCTCTATCTCGGGCTTCGTACGAGATACAAAAACTCTTTTTTAGCCTCCATCTCGGGCTTTGTACGAGATACAAAGACTCTCTTGTTGAGTCAAAATACTTTCAGCCTCTATCTCGGGCTTCGTATGAGATACAAAGACTCTCTTGTTGAGTCAAACAACTTTTAGCCTCTGTCTCGGGCTTCGTACGAGACACCAAATCACTCTCTTGTTGAGTATAAAAGACTCTCTTGTTGAGTTATCCAGCCTCCATCTCGAACTTCGTACGAGATACAAAATCACTCTCTTATTGAGTATAAAAGACTCTCTTGTTGAGTCACCCATCCTCCAGCCTCCATCTCGGGCTTCGTACGAGATACAAAAACACTCTCTTGTTGAGTATAAAAGATTCTCTTGTTGAATCAACCCTTTTAGCCTCTCTCTCGGGCTTCGTACGAGATACATAAAAACACCCTCTTGTTGGGCCAATTGCCTCCTCTTAGGCTTTGTATAAGAAAACCGTGGTTGAGCCAATCAACCTTTTAGCATCAAAATTTGTGCCTCGTTCACAGTATACAAACATTAACAACTCATTTTCCTTCATCTAATTGTTGTAAGCGACAAGCCTCTGGATTATTTACATCCACGCCACTGTCCCTCTTTTAGCATGAGAAATTCCTAAGGAAAGATGGCATTGCTCTACATTGAGCTAAAGTATTCTCCTTCAGGTGGAAAATCCCCTATAAAGGAAATTATGACATTGCTGGATTCACATATCCCAGTTAAAGTAATTCTCCTTTATCACCGGTCACCCAGCAGTTGGGATCAACAGACCAGGTACCCCTCTTTAGAGATGACAAGTTCTCTCTAAAGTCAAAACCTTTTAGCTTCATATCTTGGGCTTCGAACAAGATACAAATAAACTCTTTAGCTTCATATCTTGGGCTTTGAACAACATACAAATCCCCTTCAGCTTCACGTCTTAGGCTTTGAACAAGACACCAAAACACCTTTTTCCTCCCATAGATTAGGAGGAACTACGGTCACTCTGATTTCCCTGTTTCGGTAAATGGGAATACGTAGGCATAAGATTGAAAGAGAAATCTTAGCGAGCACAATAATCAAAATCCCAAAATCCCATATATCAATCGATCTGGAGCAGTATCCTAACTAAAAGCCCCGTCAATGATATCGACCCTTGTGTACTCAAATTATTAACCCTAAGAAGACCCCACGACCACAAAGCATCTATAACCTAACAGACCGCTGTTTAAACTCGATATGCAAGCAGGGTTAATTAGAAACATCTATTTCCCCTCCTTAGTCAGCTTAATAGGATAAAAAACAAATCGACCAGTAGTCACCCCTAAGAGCGACAGTGCTTAAGAACCACATCCAAAATCGCTCGCTACAGAAAAATGGCGCCCACCGCGGGGCCCTTCAAAGTTAGATCTAGGCACGGTCATCCCCATTTTTCACAGAAAAATGGCGCCCACCGTGGGGCTATTCTTTCTTCCAGTCTCAGGACGAATCTTTGGGTTCACAAGATATCGCCAAATAGCGATTTCACTGGGGAATATTATCATTTCTAGGACCTGTCCTCACTAGGATCTTAGGTCGAAGCCTTTAAATTGGGAAGGAACCACAGAATGGTGACTCCGTCGGGGAGCCATTTTCTGTCAGGAACATAGGATTCATAGCTTTTAAGTCTAGGACATTAAGACAAATATATATACTGCTTTTCCTAATTGATATCTGTGTTTATTTTTATGCTACTGGGAATGCGTGTGATGCCGCATGTGGAAACATTGAGTATACACTTAAGATAGGTGATGGCGACGAGGTCGACCATCAACCTAAGTGGAGGCTTCCCAATGCAACTTGTTCCCTCTCACAGGCAATGGGTCGATTGTGGTGTCTGAGAAGCTGAGGAGCAAACTAGTGGTGCGGAAACTATCGGAAATGGTTGTCACGCGATACCACCCTCTTCTGATGATTCTTCGAAAAAACATCACCTAGCACGGTTCCCGGCCCGCTGGTGTTTTCTCGACAAGAATTGATGATGTTGAGAGACAGGTACAAAAATCACTAGTATAAACCTTTGGGATGGGTAGAGCCTTGTGTAACACCCCTTTTCTATACCCCCAAATAATCATTTAGGCACATATTAAAAATTTCGTCAGAGTATAATTACAAACATGGTATAAAAGAGGTATGTCACATCAATTATGAAATTAAAACATACAACACCTGTCAACAAAATGATATGCAACAGTGGGGTAACTTGCAACAGAGGAACTTAGTCCTTACACCCACATTTCAATATTTAGAATAAAAGCGGAAAATCTAAACATTGAATAACAACCAACATATATACATACACATATATATACATCGCCAAGTATTAACCACCAATATAATTCATGTTTACATAAACATTTATCAACAAGATACATATACAATGTATCACAAAAGAAACATATCCCTCCTAGCTACCCGGTGCTACATATCAGAGCCAACCGACCAAAAGAATGAAGACACGCTTCACAAAAAGACCGCCAGCATACCTACTCTGCAATGCCTCATAGAGCATTATAAAACAGCAGAAGGGTGAGAAATATTATCATAATAACAATGCATATAATTATATATAATAGCATAAAATTACACATATTTCACATTCTCACCACAATTCATCACAACTCACTCATATACATCGCAATGTATCCGTATATATATATATATATATATATATATATATATATATATATATATATATATATACCAAACCAAGCATACACATCAGGCATACTTTCACACTCCTTATCATTCCACATAAACATACACAAATGTTTATTCACCAATGCATCATTTAAAGATGAGAAATGCAAATCATAGAGACCGACTCACGACTCTATACAATTGCAATGCGGTACCGACTCAATCATCTCAAGTTCACTCAGGAATTTCTGCTGGAACCATCGCTCGTTACCAAAGTAACTCCCCGTTGGGCCTACGATGTTCACCCACCGCTCACACCTCCACCAAGAGAGGCTCACGATGTTTATGGATCGCTCACACCTCCACCAAGAGAGGCTCACGACCCGATCGCTCACACCTCCACCAAGAGAGGCTCACGATCGTCCATAACCATCACTCACACCTCCACCGAGAAAGGCTCATGATGTTATAGTGGATTCTCATTAGAATCCCTCAGCACAAGAATGCACATCATTATGCTACACATGATAATGACTCAAGACATTCTTGAAATGCATACATATTCACAATATATACATGCATTCATCTCATACAATTACATACAATCCTTATACATTCACATCAATGCACTTATTGTATGATTCACAGTCAAACACACATGCCAAACGACAAAAGTCGCTAAACAGCACTATTCCCGACTTTTCGGACTTATTTAATCGGCTAACAATTTTCAAATCATCATAATCATATAGTACAGCTCAATAGCTTCACAACGATACCAAGAACACAAAAATCGGATAATCGGAACAAAAGTTACGGACGGAAACGAAAACACATTTTTGAAAAATCTCATTTTTCACCACTCCTCTGGCCATACGCGTACGGGCACATGTCATACGCGTACGGGCAGAGACCCATTTTTCCAAATTCCACGTTGAAAAACCCATACGCGTAATAACCTCCTTCATACGCGTATGGACCTAAAGTTCTACGCGTATCATACGCAAATGGGCAGATGGCCGAGTGAAAAGAAAAACCATACGCGTATTGGCCCATGGCTCGCCCACCATACGCGTATTGCCAAGGTCCATACGCGTATGAACATGCCCCATACGCGTATGACCTGGAAAAACCAAAAAAATTTCTGCAGAATTTTGTTCTGCGTTTTCCACACCCACTTCACCAATTCCTCTCCTAAAACTCAGAAAAACAACATTTGGAAGTATACCAATACATATTAAACATGTATAGACCAACAAGAACATAATCAACACAAATTTGAACACATTTGGATCAGTTTCCAATCAATTTCTCAAAAAGGGTTTGTACCCAAAACTCATAAAATCAATCAACAACAACAACAACTCATACATAATCACATACATTGATAAGATAATAATGTTTCACACCCTTACCCGGATTCCAACTTGCTATATGATTGATCTTGATGAATTCCTAGGTTTTCCTCTTCTTTTCTCTTCCTCCTCTTTCTTTCTCTTCTTTTTCTCTAATTCTCTTTTCTATCTCTTTTCTATCTTTTCTATTTCTTTTCTATCTTTTCTTTCTATTTCTTTTCTTTCTCCACTCAAATTCAATTAATTCATTTTCTCACAATACTCAACACTTAAACACTTTTCTAACAATTTTACTAAATTTCTAATTTATCATTAATTGAGAAATGTCTAAAATACCCTTCATTCTAATTTCCCCGAAAACTCTCAAAACGGTAAAATAACATTTAACACACCAAATTCACAATTAAAATAATTTATTACCCAATTAAAATAAAAGACTCCACATAATTGGGAAATAATCAAAATCGGGGCGTTACACCTTGACTTCATGACAACGACCCTTTGACCCCATGTTTTTTCTATGTTTTTGTGTGCTGCATTCATGCATTCATCTAAAAAACATTAAAACAAAAATTTTTCTCTTCTACTCTCTCATTTTCAAATTAAACTAAGACTGTGATTGCAAATATCAGAGAGAAAAAGGATTGCGCTAATGGATTTCGGTAGAAGGAAAACTCATACGTACACCTTCAAAACTCCAAAGTTAGAGTATTTTAGAGGTTTGGCTAGGATGATAACTAACCACGAGGCTTTCAGAGCCAAGTACGGAGGTCTACTACCCCTGTTAAGAGTCCAGGTAGTTGAAAAGATCAAGGAGGCGCTCATTCAGTTTTACGATCCAGTTTATCACTGTTTCACATTCCTGGATTACCAGCTCACACCAATGCTGGAGGAGTACTCTCACCTGACTGATCTGCACATTACTGCCCAGGCTCCATTTTCTGGTCTGGAAGAAATTCCAAAGGATCTAACCATTGCTAGAGCAATTTATTTGGATGAGTCAGAAGTCAAGACTCGCATGATCACTAAGGGTGGCATCCAAGGTTTGCCAACCCAGTTCTTGACAAAGAAGGCTCTATACTTTGCTAGTATCGGGAACATGGCTGCTTTTGAAAGCATATTTGTTCTAATCACCTACGGGTTATATTTGTTTCCCAACATCGATAACTTTGTAGATATCAACGCCGTTAAGGTTTTTCTCATTGGAAACCCTGTGACAACTTTGCTCGTAGATGCGTATCATTCTGTACACTTAGGAAATTTGTACAACGGAGGAATGATCACATGTTGTGTACCCTTGCTATACAAATGGTTTATCTCTCATTTTCCTATGTCTGCTGCTTTTTGGGCTTGTAAGAGTGCCTTACGTTGGTCGCAAAAAATCATGTCTCTTACCAACTCTGACATCGATTGGTGCAATAGAATCTATGACGGGATCAGGATCATTGACCGTTGTGGAAACTTCCCCAACGTACCCCTCATAGGAACTAAAGGAGGAATCAATTACCATCCAGTGTTGATTCGTCGTCAATTTTGATACCCGATGAGGCATGTCCCACGTACTGCTCATCTGGAAGGTCTTTTCTTCAAGGAAGGAGAAAACAACAGAGCACTAAAAATGGAAATAGTGCACCCTTGGAAGCATGTTCATAAGAAAGGATGAGAGTTTCTAGAAAAACTGGACTGTGTCTCGGTGGAGCCTTATCTCCACTGGGTACAAACTAGAGCTCTCAAGCTAAAGATGCATTATCCGCGTCACGGAGTTCTCCCACCAAGGGAGTCTGTCATGCACTTCATGACTGAAATGGAAAAACTTCAGGTTACGCTCAACAAAGTTCAAAAGGAGAGGAGGTCTTGGAAGAACAAGTACCGTATTCTCAATGTGGAGTGTATCAAAATACAGCAATTACTAAAAGATAAAGATGCTCTAATTGAGATTTTGGAGCAACATGCTGTGGAAAATCAGGATGACCAAAGGAATTTGCTCGCTCCTTTCACTTGGCAAAGGAATGACAACCCGACAACGGCCCAAGAGCCCCGGTCAAAGAAAAGGAAAGAGTCAGCACCTGAACTATCTTCAGAGAGGGCTCAGGACCCATTAGCTTAGGTTTCTATTTCTGCACCTTGTAATCTACTGTATTTCCATTTCGCAATCCTTTGAATTCAATAAAAGGGGTTTCCCCACTGTTTAATATTTGCAATCTAATTGTCGTAGTTTATTTTGATTAAACCAAAAAAACAATTAATATAATCACTGCATTCATCATTCTCACGTAACGTATTCTTCTTCCCTACGAATCTCATGTTTGTGTCTCGATTCTAGAGTCAAACTGTCTCATTCGCACAATACTCGGGCCAATCGTCAGAAAAAGATGGATGATCTTGAGGAAGAGAACAGAGAGTTGAAAGAAGAGATCGACGCTCTGAGAGAGGATATGAGAAAGCTTCGTAACGACATGCAAGCCATGACAGAAGCTCAGCTACAAAGAACAGTGATCTCAGAGATCACCTCAACGCCGATAGTTTAGAGGTTCGATCCTAGGTATCAAATGTCGAAAGATCGTCCTTGGGGTATGCCACCCAACTATATCCCGGAAGGATATATTCCACCGATCACTGGAGATCCGGAAACTTCAGCAGGAGCCGCTGGGCCTGAAGGTTACACACTTCGGGAAAGCGAAGATGCCGTAGGCATATTGAGGATCTCTGAAAGTTACAAACTTAGGGAAACGCCAAGATTTGCTGCCAAAGTAAAGGTACCACCCCCTGTGGTGCACACTGTCCCGGAAGGACAGGTTCCGCCAATACCTTCGGGAAGAAGGGAAACTATGTTTGATAGAATGGATGAATTCCAGGAACAGTTCTTGGAAATACAGAAGGAGCTGCAAGCCATTCGCGGCCATGATTTATTTGGAAAGGACGCTGCAGATCTCTGCTTGGTCCCCAATGTGAAAGTCCCGCACAAATTCCAAGTGCTCGATTTTGAAAAGTACAAGGGTAACTCTTGCCCTTAAAGCCATCTGGTGATGTACGCTCGGCGAATGTCAGCTCAGACGGAGAATCAGGATCCGTTGATTCATTACTTCTAGGATAGTTTAACCGGTGCCGCACTCAAATGGTACATGGGTTTAAACCGCACTGAAATCAGTACTTTCAGAGATCTTGGCACTGCCTTCGTCCAACAATACAAATACAACCTAGACATGGCACCAGAAAAAGATCAACTCAGATCGATGTCACAAAAGGACAAGAAAACCTTTAAGGAGTACGCTCAGAGATGGCTTGAGATTGCCGCTCAAATTTGTCCATTATTGAGGAAAAAGAGATGATAAATATTTTCTTAAAGACCTTGAGCTCATTTTACTACGATAGAATGGTTGCCAGTGCACCCAACGACTTCACCGAAATGATCAGCATGGGGGTACGTCTCAAGGAAGCCGTTCGAGAAGTACGCTTAGTTAAGCATACTGGATCGTTAAACGGTAATTAAAAATATGGTAGTGCTCCCCCTAAGAAAAAAGAGCAAGATATTGGGAATATCTCTCTTGAAAAGCAAAGGCGTCGGTACCAACCGGTAGCAGCTGTAACTCCTGCCATCAATCCCGCGCCTACGTATTAACCTCAGGTTGTGCAAAGCCAACCAAATCAACAGCAAAGGACACAACAACCTCTTCAGCAGGCTCGTCCTCCGTACAACCGTGCAACACATCCACCAGGGTTTGATCCTATACCCGTATCGTACACATAACTATTTCCGTTACTACTGGTCAAAGGGCACGTCCAGACCAAAGCTCCTCTTTCAGTACCGAAAAATCCGCCTTTTTGGTTTAAGGTGGATCAAAATTGCCCTTACCACCAAGGAGGACCATGGTATAACATTGAGACTTATCTCAGTTTCAAGTCCGACGTGCAAAAGCTTGTTAGGAGTGGGGTCTTATCCTTCAAGGATACGAATCCTAATGTTCTCACGAACCCGCTGCCTCAACATGAGAAAGTTGCAGTCGATTTGATAGAGGGAGAGTCTAACGACGTCTATCAAATTCATGATGTACTCTTAATAAGGACCAACTTGGTCAAGATGCATTGTAGATAGAGCGGATATGGCCATGTGCCACCTCATAACTATCACCAGTGTGATATCTGCTCTAAAAATAATCAGGGATGTTCTGTGGTGCAATCAACTCTACAGGAACAATTGGATCTAGGGTGGATCCAAGAGCACCGAGTTCGTGGAGTTAACATGGTCTATACGAATTCCAACATCATTCAGAATCACATGGATCCAAGATTCTGACTTAGTGAAAATTTCACTAAGTGTTGGAAAAAATGTCATTTTCATGTTTTTGTGATTTTGATCAATCCATAACTCATGATCCATGAAGATTTGGAATCTCTTGTAGTTGACACTTTTAAATTATGTCAATGGACTTTCATTTGGGCTTTAAATGGGAGAAAAAGGCTTTAGGGTTTGGGAGATACGGCCTTGCAAAGTTGGTACCTAAACCACTTTTTTCCATAACTTAGAAAAAATTAAGTTTTCTATGGTTGTCCCTTTTACAAGATAACTCAATTTTCTTGATTTTTCTTGATGAATGATGATTCAAATCACATGTTAACGTCATTTTAGGTTTGGGGAAGCCTTGGTTGACCAAAAATTTCAAAAGTCAAACTTGGTTTTGGCACAATAGACTTTTTCATCAAATGAATTTTGAATTTTGTTATCCCTTTGTGAAATTAATCCTTGGGCCTAATTAAACTTTATTAATGACCTCTAGGGGAATTTAGGAATGTCTTGGATCTCTCCCCAAGGTTTGAGATAATGGGTAGGTCAAAAGTCAATGGTAGGGTTGACTTTTTTCATTAGAAACCCTAATTTGTGATCAGATGGTTTTGAGTTCTGTTTGCTTATGAATCAAGCTATTTGAGTCAATCAAATCTTGTAGATATATCAATATGATGTACTTGAGGTCCTTTAAGTACATCTTGAAGCTTCAAGTTATGTCTTACTTCACAAGTTAACTCAAGGGTTAAATTAGGTCAAAACCCTAATTCCTGATTTTTTGATAGATGGTCCTCCAAGGTGATTTTGCCATTGTGGATGGGCTCTTGAGATTCCTTTGAGTTTATTGGACCGTACATAGAGGCATTGACTCATTCCTATATGGAAATTTTTATCTGGAGGCCTTGGTCGACCAAAACCCTAATTTGGTGACACTAGCGATCCTGAGGCTTGATCTTCTTAGAATGCTGCATATTCATGCTTAATTTTTGATATAGGAGACCCCTTGATCCCTCATGGATGTTTGAGAGACTAGAAAAGTTGAAGATCATGTCAATTCTTTGATTGATCCTTTGTCCAAATGCTCTGAGAGGGGTAAAAACCATAATCCTTGATTGTAGGGAAGACTCAATAATCCCTAAGGAGATTGATGAGGCATGATGGTATATTCATACTGTGGTGATGATTCTCATAATGATGGGAAATATTGGTGGTCAAAATTTGGAGTATGACTGATGCCCCTATTTAATCTTCTTGTACATGAAAGTGTGAATGGCGAAGATATTCAGACATTCAGGGTGCAAGAGGATTAAATATCGGAATACCCGAAATTTTGACAGTGGTTACTAATGGTAGTTTGCTCATTCATCTTATTTTTCTAAGCGTTGATACTTAGAAAAGGTAAAACTTCCCCTCGATCCTGGTCTTCGGCCAAGGAAGTGGTCTAAGTTTCTTTTGTCAATAAACTTCCCCTCGATCCTGATTTTTATCCACAGAACTGGTCTAAGTTTCTTTTGTCAATAAACTTCCCCTCGATCCTGGTTTTTATCCACGAAACGGGTCTCAGCTTCTGAAATAAACTTCCCCTCGATTCTGGTCTTCTACCAAGAAACTGGTCTCAATTTCTTCTTGTCAGATTTCTTTTCTTTACAAGGGATGCTATCCATAGCAGTTTTTCATCAAACTTCTCACCGATTTTTACTTGGAGATGCCATTTGATATAAAATTTGATGTCAGATCTACTGGGGAAACCCATTGATATGAGTTGTAGAGACGTGCAACCTTCTCTGTTTGGAGATGCCATTTGTTGACTCTACTAGGGAAAATGAGTCTCTCGGGAGACTGCTTTTACTCGGGAATATCACAGCTTCCTTCGGGATTCTCACGGAAAAATGCTATGTGATGTAATCTGATTTTGAGGTGCTGATGACTTCATTAGCATTGGGTTTCTTTGGAGAAAGACCAATGTATTGTCAAGAGTGTAACACCCCGATTTTGATTATTTCCCAATTATGTGGAGTCTTTTATTTTAATTGGGTGATAAATTATTTTAATTGTGAATTTGGTGTGTTAAATGTTATTTTACCGTTTTGAGAGTTTTCGGGGAAATTAGAATGGAGGGTATTTTAGACATTTCTCAATTAATGATAAATTAGAAATTTAGTAAAATTGTTAGAAAAGTGTTTAAGTGCTGAGTTTTGTGAGAAAATGAATTAATTGAATTTGAGTGGAGAAAGAAAAGAAATAGAAAGAAAAGATAGAAAAGAAATAGAAAAGATAGAAAAGAGATAGAAAAGAGAATTAGAGAAAAAGAAGAGAAAGAAAGAGGAGGAAGAGAAAAGAAGAGGAAAACCTAGGAATTCATCAAGATCAATCATATAGCAAGTTGGAATCCGGGTAAGGGTGTGAAACATTATTATCTTATCAATGTATGTGATTATGTATGAGTTGTTGTTGTTGTTGATTGATTTTATGAGTTTTGGGTATAAACCCTTTTTGAGAAATTGATTGGAAATTGATCCAAATGTGTTCAAATTTGTGTTGATTGTGTTCTTGTTGGTCTATACATGTTTAATATGTATTGGTATACTTCCAAATGTTGTTTTTCTGAGTTTTAGGAGATGAATTGGTGAAGTAGGTGTGGAAAACGCAGAACAAAATTCTGCAGAAATTTTTCTGGTTTTTCCAGGTCATACGCGTATGGGGCATGTTCATACGCGTATGGACCTTGGCAATACGCGTATGGTGGGCGAGCCATGGGCCAATACGCGTATGGTTTTTCTTTTCACTCGTCCATCTACCCATTTGCGTATGATACGCGTAGAACTTTAGGTCCATACGCGTATGAAGAAGGTTATTACGTGTATGGGTTTTTCAACGTGGAATTTGGGAAAAATGGGTCTCTGCCCGTACGCGTATGGCCAGAGGAGTGGTGAAAAATGAGATTTTTCAAAAATGTGTTTTCGTTTCCGTCCGTAACTTTTGTTCCGATTATTCGATTTTTGTGTTCTTGATATCGTTGTGAAGCTATTGAGATGTACTATATGATTATGATGATTTGAAAATTGTTAGCCGATTAAATAAGTCAGAAAAGTCGGGAATAGTGTTGTTTAGCAACTTTTGCCGTTTGGCATGTGTGTTTGACTGTGAATCATACAATAAGTGCATTGATGTGAATGTATAAGGATTGTATGTAATTGTATGAGATGAATGCATGTATATATTGTGAATATGTATGCATTTCAAGAATGTCTTGAGTCATTATCATGTGTAGCATAATGATGTGCATTCTTGTGCTGAGGGATTCTAATGAGAATCCGCTATAACATCATGAGCCTCTCTCGGCGAAGGTGTGAGTGATGGTTATGGACGATCGTGAGCCTCTCTTGGTGGAGGTGTGAGCGATCGGGTCGTGAGCCTCTCTTGGTGGAGGTGTGAGAGATCCATAAACATCGTGAGCCTCTCTTGGTGGAGGTGTGAGCGGTGGGTGAACAACATAGGCCCGACGGGGAGTTACTTTGGTAACGAGCGATGGTTCCAGCAGAAGTTCCTGAGTGAAATTGAGATGATTGAGTCGGTACCGCATTGCAATTGCATAGAGTCGTGAGTCGGTCTCTATGATTTGCATTTCTCATCTTTAAATGATGCATTGGTGAATAAACATTTGTGTATGTTTATGTGGAATGATAAGGAGTGTGAAAGTATGCCTGATGTGTATGCTTGGTTTGGTATATATATATATATATATACGGATACATTGCGATGTATATGAGTGAGTTGTGATGAATTGTGGTGAGAATGTGAAATATGTGTAATTTTATGCTATTATATATAATTATATGCATTGTTATTATGATAATATTTCTCACCCTTCTGCTGTTTTATAATGCTCTATGAGGCATTGCAGAGTAGGTATGCTGGCGGTCTTTTTGTGAAGCGTGTCTTCATTTTTTTGGTCGGTTGGCTCTGATATGTAGCACCGGGTAGCTAGGAGGGCTATGTTTCTTTTGTGATACATTGTATATGTATCTTGTTGATAAATGTTTATGTAAACATGAATTATATTGGTGGTTAATACTTGGCGATGTATATATATGTGTATGTATATATGTTGGTTGTTATTCAATGTTTAGATTTTCCGCTTTTATTCTAAATATTGAAATGTGGGTGTAAGGACTAAGTTCCTCTGTTGCAAGTTACCCCACTGTTGCATATCATTTTGTTGAGCAGGTGTTGTATGTTTTAATTTCATAATTGATGTGACATACCTCTTTTATACCATGTTTGTAATTATACTCTGACGAAATTTTTAATATGTGCCTAAATGATTATTTGGGGGTACAGAAAGGGGGTGTTACATTAAGTGGTATCAGAGCCAGAGTTGAGTCAGTTGGGTCTGTCTTGTTGTTGTGTTGGTTGAACTGTTGTTTAACTTTGTTGTCGTTTTTGGGAATAATCAGAATATGGTTGGTAGGAACGACAATGCGATGGCTGCTGCTTTGGAAGCAATGGCTAGGGCGGTGCAAGGTGCGCCGAACATGAATGCTAATGACGAGTTCAGGAAGAATCAACCACCGGTCTTCAAAGGAAGATTTGATCCTGATGGTGCTCAACTTTGGTTAAAAGATATTGAACGGATCTTTAGAGTCATGGACTGTGCGGAGGAGAATAAAGTGAGGCTTGGGTCTCACATGCTGAAGGAAGAAGCCGACGATTGGTGGGTCGGGATGCGTCAAGTTCTTGAGGTGGATGAAGAAGAGGTAACTTGGGATTTATTTCGTACTGAGTTCTTGAGGAAGTATTACCCTGAAAGTGTGAAAGGGAAGAAGGAGATGGAGTTCCTTGAATTGAAACAAGGTAGTATGTCCGTGGTGGACTATACTGCTAAGTTTATGGAGTTGGTTCAATACCATCCTCACTATGCTGCGATTACTGCTGAGTTCTCCAAGTGCATTAAGTATGAGAATGGTTTACGTCCTGAAATTAAACAAGCTGTGGGATATCAACGGATAAGAAGGTTTTCAGATTTGACGGAATGTTGTAGAATCTTCGAGGAAGATAGCAAGGCTCGTTCTACACATTATAAAAGTTTGAATGAGAGGAAGGGAAATCAACAAGCTAGAAGTGGACCTTATGTGACACCCGTTGATAAGGGCAAGCATAGGGGAAACTTCGAGAAGAGATCTGGAGGAGGAGGTTCTGGTCCCATTAAGTGTTACAAGTGTGCTGAAATAGGTCATAAATCATTTGAGTGTGGGAAGACAGTGGTGAAATGTTATAACTGTGGAGGCCTTGGGCATGCTACTACAGATTGTAGAAGGAATGTGGTGAAGTGCTATAACTGTGGGGAAATTGGTCACATTAGCCCAAAGTGTCCGAATCCGAAGAAAGCTCCATCCGGTGGGAAGGTATTTTCTCTGGCAGGAACTCAGACTTCCAGTGACGACCGTCTGATTAAAGGTACTTGCTTTATTAATAGTACACCTTTAGTTTCCATTATTGATACTGGAGCGACTCATTCGTTTATTTCGTCTGAGTGCGCGAAGCGTTTAAATCTTGTGTTGTCTCTGATGGATGGTAAGATGGTTATTGATACTCCAGCAATGGGGTCAGTAACTACTTCTTTGGTTTGTTTGATGTGTCCTTTGACCATTTATGGTAAAGACTTTGAGATGGATCTAGTGTGTTTGCCGTTGGAAGGATTGGATGTGGTCTTGGGTATGAATTGGTTGCAATTTAACCGAGTTCATATTGATTGCTATCACAAGTTAGTGAGTTTTCCTTCTCTGGAAGAGGATGAAGATTTGAGTTTCTTATCCACTAAAGAGTTGAAGAAACTTTTAGCGGACGAAGCTCAATTGTTTGGTTTGTTTGCATCTTTGTCTGTGGATAATCAGGTGTCAATTGATGTGGTTCCGGTTGTTTGTGATTTTCCCGGAGTGTTTCCTGAGGATATTAAGGATGTACCGCCGGAAAGAGAAGTTGAGTTTTCTATTGATCTAGTTCCGGGTACTAGACCGATTTCGATGGTGCCGTATCGTATGTCAGCATCGGAGTTGGTAGAATTGAAGAAGCAATTGAATGACTTGTTGGACAAGAAATTTGTAAGACCAAGTGTTTCTCCTTGGGGTGCTCCGGTATTGTTGGTTAAAAAGAAGGATGGGAGTATGCGGTTATGCATCGATTATCGACAACTGAACAAAGTGAAAATTAAGAACAAGTATCCGCTTCCAAGGATCGATGATTTGTTGGACCAATTGGTTGGTGCGCGTATTTTTAGCAAGATTGATTTGAGATCGGGATATCACCAGATTCGTGTGAAAGAAGAGGATATTCAAAAGACGGCCTTTAGGACACGGTATGGCCATTATGAATATTCTGTGATGCCATTCGGGGTTTCTAATGCGCCGGGTGTGTTTATGGAATACATGAATCGTATTTTTCATGAACAGTTGGATCGTTTTGTGGTTGTGTTCATCGACGATATTTTGATTTACTCTAAGTCTCAGGAGGAGCATGAAGAGCATTTGAGAATTGTGTTACAAATTTTGAAAGAGAAACAATTGTATGCTAAGTTGTCAAAATGTGAATTTTGGTTATCGGAAGTAAGTTTTCTTGGACATATTATTTCCGGTAGTGGTATTAGCGTTGATCCATCCAAGATTGATGCGGTGATGCAATGGGAGACTCCTAGATCGGTTACGGAGATTCGGAGCTTTTTAGGCTTGGCGGGGTATTATCAGAGGTTTATTGAGGGATTTTCAAAGTTAGCACTTCCGTTAACGCAATTGACTTGTAAAGGAAAGGCTTTCATTTGGGATATTCATTGTGAAGAGAGTTTCAATGAGCTGAAAAGAAGGTTGACAACGGCTCCGATTTTGATTTTGCCTAATCCTAATGAACCATTTGTTGTGTATTGTGATGCGTCATTGACAGGTTTAGGTGGTGTCTTGATGCAAGATGGAAAAGTTGTGGCGTATGCTTCTAGACAATTGAGAGTGCATGAAAAGAATTATCCTACGCATGACTTGGAGTTAGCGACCGTGGTGTTTGTTTTGAAAATTTGGAGGCACTATCTTTATGGTGCGAGGTTTGAAGTTTTAGTGATCACAAAAGCTTGAAATATTTATTTGATAAAAAAGAATTGAACATGAGGAAAAGAAGGTGGCTAGAGCTTTTGAAGGATTATGATTTTGGTTTGAATTACCATCCGGGTAAGGCAAATGTAGTGGTCGATGCTTTGAGTCGGAAGTCGTTACATATGTCCACATTGATGATGAGAGAATGGGAACTTTTGGAGAATTTTAGAGATTTGAGTTTGGTTTGTGAAATGACGCCGAGAAGTGTGAGACTTGGTATGCTACATGTTACGAATGACTTTCTTGCAACCGTGTGTGAAAAGCAAAAGTTGGATTTGAAATTCGTTGATTTGATGATGAAAGAGAATGAGGATTTCAAGGTTGATAATTTTGGAGTTTTCAGATTCCGTGGTCGTATTTGTATTCCCGATGATGCGGAATTGAAAAAGATGATATTGGAAGAGGGACACCGAAGTAACTTAAGTATTCATCCGGGAGCGAATAAAATGTATCAGGATTTGAAGAAAACCTTTTGGTGGTCCGGGTTAAAGAGAGATGTAGCGCAATTTGTGTATGCGTGCTTAACTTGTCAAAAGTATAAGGTGGAACATCAAAAGCCTAGTGGAATGATGCAACCGTTGGACATTCCGGAGTGGAAATGGGATAGTATATCGATGGATTTTGTCACGGGATTGCCAAATACGTTAAGAGGTCATAATGCTATTTGGGTAATTGTGGATAGGCTTACTAAATCTGCTCACTTTATTCCAATTGATATTAGTTATCCTTTGGAGAGATTAGCCGAGATTTATATTCTTGCAGTTGTGAAGTTACATGGAGTTCCTAAGAGTATTGTATCGGATAGAGATCCTAGATTCACATCGTGGTTTTGGGAGAGTTTACAAAAGGCTTTGGGTTCTAAGCTAAGATTGAGTTCGGCTTATCATCCACAAACGGATGGTCAAACCGAGAGGACAATTCAATCGTTGGAGGATTTATTGCGTGCTTGTGTGCTCGAGCAAGGTGGTGCTTGGGATAGTTATTTGGCATTGATTGAGTTCACTTACAATAATAGTTTTCATTCGAGTATAAGTATGGCACCATTTGAGGCTTTGTATGGTCGGAGATGTCAAACACCTTTGTGTTGGCATGAAACGGGTGAGAGGGCGATAGTTGGACCGGAGATGGTACAACAAACGACGGAGAAAGTGAAGTTTATCCGCGAGAAGATGAAACCTTCTCAAAGTAGACAAAAGAGCTATCACGACAAGAGAAGGAAAGATCTTGAATTTCAAGAAGGCGACCATGTGTTTTTAAGAGTTACACCGGTTACGGGTGTGGGTCGTGCTTTGAAGTCAAAGAAGTTGAATTCTCGTTTTATTGGTCCGTATCAGATTACTTCACGAGTTGGTGTCGTGGCTTACCGTGTGGCGTTGCCTCCGAATCTTTCGAATTTGCATGATGTATTCCATGTTTCGCAACTTCGAAAGTATGTTCCGGATCCGTCACATGTTATTCCTATGGATGAGGTTGAGGTGAGAGATAACCTTACGGTTGAGACTTTACCGATTAGGATTTTGGACCATGAAGTTAAGAAGTTAAGAGGCAAGGACATTGCACTGGTGAAGGTAGCGTGGGGAAGCGCTGCGGAAGGTGATATGACTTGGGAACTAGAGAGTAGGATGCGAGAGTCGTATCCGGAGTTGTTTGAATCAGGTAATATTTTCGAGGACGAAAATTTCTAAAGTGGGGGAGAGTTGTAACGCCTCGATTTTGATTATTTCCCAATTATGTGGAGTCTTTTATTTTAATTGGGTGATAAATTATTTTAATTATGAATTTGGTGTGTTAAATGTTATTTTACCATTTTGAGAGTTTTCGGGGAAATTAGAATGGAGGGTATTTTAGACATTTCTCAATTAATGATAAATTAGAAATTTAGTAAAATTGTTAGAAAAGTGTTTAAGTGTTGAGTTTTGTGAGAAAATGAATTAATTGAATTTGAGTGGAGAAAGAAAAGAAATAGAAAGAAAAGATAGAAAAGAAATAGAAAAGATAGAAAAGAGATAGAAAAGAGAATTAGAGAAAAAGAAGAGAAAGAAAGAGGAGGAAGAGAAAAGAAGAGGAAAACCTAGGAATTCATCAAGATCAATCATATAGCAAGTTGGAATCCGGGTAAGGGTGTGAAACATTATTATCTTATCAATGTATGTGATTATGTATAAGTTGTTGTTGTTGTTGATTGATTTTATGAGTTTTGGGTATAAACCCTTTTTGAGAAATTGATTGGAAATTGATCCAAATGTGTTCAAATTTGTGTTGATTATGTTCTTGTTGGTCTATACATGTTTAATATGTATTGGTATACTTCCAAATGTTGTTTTTTTGAGTTTTAGGAGATGAATTGGTGAAGTGGGTGTGGAAAACGCAGAACAAAATTCTGCAGAAATTTTTCTGGTTTTTCCAGGTCATACGCGTATGGGGCATGTTCATACGCGTATGGACCTTGGCAATACGCGTATGGTGGGCGAGCCATGGGCCAATACACGTATGGTTTTTCTTTTCACTCGGCCATCTGCCCATTTGCGTATGATACGCGTAGAACTTTAGGTCCATACGCGTATGAAGGAGGTTATTACGCGTATGGGTTTTTCAACGTGGAATTTGGGAAAAATGGGTCTCTGCCCGTACGCGTATGGCCAGAGGAGTGGTGAAAAATGAGATTTTTCAAAAATGTGTTTTCGTTTCCGTCCGTAACTTTTGTTCCGATTATTCGATTTTTGTGTTCTTGGTATCGTTGTGAAGCTATTGAGCTGTACTATATGATTATGATGATTTGAAAATTGTTAGCCGATTAAATAAGTCGGAAAAGTCAGGAATAGTGCTGTTTAGCGACTTTTGCCGTTTGGCATGTGTGTTTGACTGTGAATCACACAATAAGTGCATTGATGTGATGTATAAGGATTGTATGTAATTGTATGAGATGAATGCATGTATATATTATGAATATGTATGCATTTCAAGAATGTCTTGAGTCATTATCATGTGTAGCATAATGATGTGCATTCTTGTGCTGAGGGATTCTAATGAGAATCCACTATAACATCATGAGCCTCTCTCGGTGGAGGTGTGAGTGATGGTTATGGACGATCGTGAGCCTCTCTTGGTGGAGGTGTGAGCGGTGGGTGAACATCGTAGGCCCGACGGGGAGTTACTTTGGTAACGAGCGATGGTTCCAGCAGAAGTTCCTGAGTGAACTTGAGATGATTGAGTCGGTACCGCATTGCAATTGCATAGAGTCGTGAGTCGGTCTCTATGATTTGCATTTCTCATCTTTAAATGATGCATTGGTGCATAAACATTTGTGTATGTTTATGTGGAATGATAAGGAGTGTGAAAGTATGCCTGATGTGTATGCTTGGTTTGGTATATATATATATATATATATATATATATATATATATATACGGATACATTGCGATGTATATGAGTGAGTTGTGATGAATTGTGGTGAGAATGTGAAATATGTGTAATTTTATGCTATTATATATAATTATATGCATTGTTATTATGATAATATTTCTCACCCTTCTGCTGTTTTATAATGCTCTATGAGGCATTGCAGAGTAGGTATGCTGGCGGTCTTTTTGTGAAGCGTGACTTCATTCTTTTGGTCGGTTGGCTCTGATATGTAGCACCGGGTAGCTAGGAGGGCTATGTTTCTTTTGTGATACATTGTATATGTATCTTGTTGATAAATGTTTATGTAAACATGAATTATATTGGTGGTTAATACTTGGCGATGTATATATATGTGTATGTATATATGTTGGTTATTATTCAATGTTTAGATTTTCCGCTTTTATTCTAAATATTGAAATGTGGGTGTAAGGACTAAGTTCCTCTGTTGCAAGTTACCCCACTGTTGCATATCATTTTGTTGAGCAGGTGTTGTATGTTTTAATTTCATAATTGATGTGACATACCTCTTTTATACCATGTTTGTAATTATACTCTGACGAAATTTTTAATATGTGCCTAAATGATTATTTGGGGGTATAGAAAGGGGGTGTTACAAAGAGTCTTTTGTTAAGAGGCTTTCTCTGAGGATTTTCCTTAAACCGGGAAAGAAAAGGTATCATCTTCAATGGTGAAGTGTGATGTTCTTAAGGTGTCTGTTGATCGTCTTCTTGTATTTCAGAGGTTCAAGTTATCAAAGTGGTCAAGGATAGGCTCTCATCCAGAAATAAACTGGGGAAGAGATTATTCGGACAAAACATTTCCTGACGAGGAAAGTATTGACGAATCGATTGGCAAGAGGACTTTATCATTTGGGAATGAAACTGACCAACATGATGGTAATGCAAAATGAGTATGAATATGAATTAATAATGCATGATGTATGTATGTTTATGCTGACAAAGCTGATGCGACATACAGACTAGTGAATGAGCAGGATTGGATACTCGACCACTGCGGGGAATGAAAAGTAACATCGGTTCAAGATAGCAATACTGCCTTGCTTAGGAGAATTAGACCCTGCGGGGGAGAAATGAAGTTGTTGATCGGTCTTAGGAGGTAAGAACTCTGTCAGGGATATCAGGTGGGACCTGATACTTGGAACAACTGTGTGAGAACAAGGTTTGGTTTTGCAATATTATCTCTAAGTTTTGATGATATCAAATGAGTATTTCTATATGAACAATTTTGTACAACTATTGTTTGTTATTTGTGAGAACTTAACAAACAGGTTATGCTTCCACAAATTGGCGCATACACAATGCTTAAAGGAAAATACTCCGCCTATGCACTTCAAAAGCAGAACTCATTTTAAGCTAATATTAAGTTCACAAGACTCTGATACAAAAGGAAAAGAGAAAGAGTTCTGAATATCTGAAGACAAAGATTCTGATTGAACAAAGTCCAGATGCTGAAGACTTATGCTCTCTGATCAAGGTTCTGAAGACCTAACCACAGTCTCTACTCATGCTTCAACCAAATACAATCAGAAGCCTCTAAAGATATGAAGACAAAGTACCAAGCGAACAAGGTTCTGAAGACCAAAGTGCTGAAGACTCTGAAGGCGCTGTTTTGAGGATTTGAAGACTTGATAAAATTAAGAACCAGGTTATGTTTTCCCTTCTTACTCATGCTCGTAAAAGGCCTCTGAAGTTCAGAAGCCAAGAAGACAAAGCTACATAGTACATCTGTACCACAATACAATATGGAAATATCTTGGTAACAGTGCAACAATACAAATGAAGATATTCTGACAAAACAGGACATGCAACACGCAAAAGTTTTTATTTGTCCTCACGCTTCTAGCCGCCAGCCTAGTTAGCTATCATGATTACACTTGAACGACTCTTTTTTACACGGCTATAAAAGGAAGCAAAAGACTTGAAGAAAGATACACACGAACGAACTGCAAAAATACTTTCCAACTGAAATCTTTCTTAAGTCATTCTGGTCAAAACTGATTTACATATTTCAGCTTGTATAAGAAGCATTTTTCTGTAAACGTAGCTTATTCAAACTTAGGTTTGTGTTCCTTAAGAAAGACCGTGTGGTTGTATTTCTTGAGAAGTCTAGGACTTATTGTCTTAGAGGTTGTTCCTTGAGTAAGACCTGTGAGGTTGTATTACTTGAGAAGTCTAAAACTTGAGAGTTTTAGAGGTTGTGTTAGTCACCAGCATTTTGGCTAGTGCATTGTACTGATTTGATTGAATAGTGGATTAAGACCTCGTTGAGAGAGGCAAAATCACCTTGGCGGTTGGACTAGATTAACTTGAGTATTTATCAAGTGAACTAGTATAAACATAACGTATTCATCACTTGGTTCTCAATAAAGGTCATTATTGTTAAAAGAAAGAGTCTTATAAAAGGAACTTATTTTAAAGAAACAATTTTATTTTGAAAAACCAATTCAAACCCCCCTTTCTTGTGTTTTTCACACCTTCAATTGGCATCAGAGCTTCGGTTCTGAGGACATAAAAAGGTTGAATTTTTATCAAGCACTTAACAGTGTTCAGCACCGATCCAAGTGTGAAAAACAATGGCTACACCAACTTCTGAGTTAAGTGTCATTGTGAATGAAAGAGACTCTTATACTACAAAACCTCCTATCTTTGATGGGAAGAAATTTGACTATTGGAAAGATATAATTGAATGTTACTTTTTGTCATTTGACTTAGATCTATGGGATCTGATAGTTGATGGCTACAGTCACCCTATAGATTCGGCAGGCAAAAAGATTGAAAGAAATGCATTTTCAGATATACAAAGGAAAAATTACAAGAATCATCACAAAGCAAGAACTATTATGTTAAATCCAACTTCATATACAGAATATGAAAAAATTACAAATAGAGAAACTGCAAAGTCTATTTTTGACTCTCTTCGTATGACTCACGAAGGCAACGCTCAAGTCAAGGAGACGAAGGCTCTTGCACTAATTCAAAAATATGGGGTCTTCAAAATGGAAGACTATGAATCTATGGAAACCATGTTCTCAAGGTTTCAAATGCTTGTTGCAGGACTCAGAGTTCTGGACAAAGGATATTCTACTGCTGATCATGTCAAGAAAATTATCAGAAGTCTGCCTGTCAAAGGGAGACCAATGGTGACTGCTTTGAAACTGGCAAAGGTTTTGAATAGTATAAGTCTTGAGGAACTTATCAGTTCTTTAAGAAGTCATGAGATAGATCTTCAAGGAGATGAACCTCATAAGAAAAATAAATCCATTGCCCTAAAGGCCAAGTTCGAGAAGAAAAAGGCGTATCAGGCAGAATAAGAAGTGGAAGAGTCTGAAGAAGATTCAGATGAAGATGAAATATCTCTCATATCAAGAAAAATAAGTCAATTATGGAAATACAGAAAGAATAAGTTCAAAGGACCAAGAAGAAGATCTGAATCTACATATGGTCAAAGGTGAAATTATGGAAGAGATGTTACATGTTTTGAATGCAAGGAACCTGGACATATAAAAAATGATTGTCCAAAATTTAAGAAAGAGGAGAGACCTAAGAAAGCTAAAAAGGGTCTTATGGAAACCTGGGATGATTCAGAATCTAAGGATGATTTAGATGGAGAACGTGCCAACATGGCATTCATGGCAGAAACCAACGATGTTTTATCAAAAGAAGATCTATCAGACTCTGATGACGTAAGAGAGGTACTTTCTTCCCTATCCCGTTCTGAACTTGAAATAGGATTATCTAAACTTATGGAAAGATTTCAAATCCTTCTAAGAAAACACAAAACTCTGAAAAAGGCATTTGTGGTTCCTTCAGAAGATCTTACTAAAAGCAAACAAACCATCTCTGAATTAAATGAAAAGTTATTTGTCTAGGAAAAATCAAATGTCGTTTTAAAAAATAAAGTCTCTAAGTTAGAAGAAGAAATCACTTCCAACATAACTAACACTAATGAAGTAGTCAGATATGATAAAGCCTTTCAACACTTCCTTGCTAAAAGCATAGATAGAAGTAAAATGGCTTCAATGATCTATGGAGTCAGCAGGAATGGCAATAGAGATCTGGGATACTTAGGACCATCACAACCATATGATGAGACCAAGAGTATCAAGATAATACCTCTGTCCAAACATTTTGTGCCCTCTGGCACTATCTTAAAATGTTCTGAACAAAAAGGTTCAAAATCTATCACTATACAAACACAGACACTGAAGAAAACTCCTAAACTTAAACATTATGCACAAGTTCCACACTATTATCCTAATGTAAAGAAGTCCAAAGGTGTCAGAACCTCTGGAAAAGCTAATGTGAAAGAAACCAAAAAATGGGTATCTAAGAATAAGATAATTTATGTTGCAGACATCCTTAATGGCACCATTGAAACACCATTCATGGTACCTGGACAGAGGTTGCTCGCGACACATGACGGGAGAAAGGCATATGTTCCAAAATTTGAAACTTAAGCCCGGAGGTGTCGTCGGTTTCAGAGGAAATCAGAAAGGAAGAATCATTAACTTCGGAACTGTTGGAAATTGTAAGCTTTCCTCCATTAATAATGTTCTGTTAGTTGAAGGTTTAATGCATAATCTATTGTCAATTAGTCAACTCAGTGACAATGGTTATGATTTAATTTTCAATCAAACGTCCTGTAAGGCTGTTAGTCAAAAGGATGGATCTGTCCTGTTCAACAGAAAGAGAAATAACAATACTTACAAAATTAAATTATCAGATTTAAAACATCAAAATGTAAAATGACTTCTTTCTATAAATGAAGAGCAATGGGTCTGGCACAGACGTCTTGGTCATGTCAGCTTGAGAAGAATATCTCAGCTGAACAAACTAGGACTTGTCAGAGGCTTGCTAAATCTAAAGTATTCTTCAGATGCTCTTTATGAAGCATGCCAGAAAGGTAAGTTTTCAAAAACTTCTTTCAAAGCAAAGAATATTGTTTCCACCCTAGACCGTTGGAACTTCTTCACATTGATCTTTTTGGACCAGTGAAAAGTGCCTCCATCAATGGTAAGAAATACGGACTAGCCAGCGTTGATGATTACAGTCGTTGGACACAGGTGAAATTCTTAAAACACAAGGATGAGTCACAATCTGTGTTTGCTTCCTTCTGCACTCAAGTACAAAATGAGAAAAAAATGTAAAATAGCTAAAGTCAGAAGTGATCATGGTGGAGAATTTGAAAACAAGGATTTTGAAGAACTTTTTGATTCACATGGAATATATCATGATTTTTCCTGTCCTAGAACTTCACAACAAAATGGAGTTGTAGAAAGAAATAACAAAACTTTACGAGAAATGGCTCGCACCATGATCCAAGAGACTGATATGGCTAAGCACTTTTGGGCAGAAGCAATTAACACAACATGTTATATTCAAAATAGAATCTCTATTAGACCTATCTTGAATAAAACTCCTTATGAATTGTGGAAGAATAAGAATCCCAATATTTCCTACTTTCATCCGTTTGGATGTACTTATTTTATATTAAACACTAAAGAGAATCTTAGCAAGTTTGATTCCAAAGCACAAAAGTGTTTGCTGTTAGGATACTCTGAACGCTCAAAAGGCTACAGAGTTTATAACACAGAATCACAGATTGTGGAATAATCAATTCATGTTAGATTCAATGACAAGCCTGACTCTAAAAAGTCAGAGCTAGTTGAAAATCTTACAGATTTAGAAATTAGCTTGTCAGAATCTAAAGAAAAGACAGATGAAGTTAAAGATCAGCAAGATCCTACGCCAGATACCACTGATGTAACTACGAATACTCCACATCAAAAGAAAAGAAGAATGTCTACTTCTCATCCTGAGGAACTAATTCTGGGTAGCAAGGATGCTCCAATCAGAACCAGATCAACCTTCAGACCATCAGAAGAAACACTCTTGGGATTAGTGTCACTAATCGAACCAGCCACAGTTGAAGAAGCTCTTATGGACAAGGACTGGGTTCTGGCCATGGAAGAAGAACTTAATCAGTTCTCAAAGAATGTTGTTTGGGATTTAGTTCCAAAACCTAAGAATGTTCATGTAATTGGAACCAAGTGGGTATTCAAGAACAAGCTAAATGAGAAGGGAGAAGTTGTCAGAAAAAATGCATGACTTATTGCTCAAGGATACAGTCAACAAGAAGGAATTGATTACAACGAAACCTTTTCTCCAGTCGCTAGACTTGAAGCAATATGATTATTAATTTACTTTTCACTAAATCACAACATCACCTTATATCAGATGGATGTTAAGAGTGCATTCTTAAATGGTTATATATCAGAAGAAGTTTATGTCAAACAACCTCCTAGCTTTGAAAATTCAGAAAAATAAGACTTTGTTTTTAAACTGAAAATGTCTCTCTATGGTTTAAAGCAAGCTCCCAGAGCTTGGTACGATAGATTGAGCAAATTTATTTTAGAAAACAATTTCACCAGAGGAAAGGTTGACACAACTCTCTTCTGTAAAACATATAAGAATGATATTCTTATAGTTCAAATCTATGTTGATGATATTATTTTTGGTTAGGCTAACTCTTCTTTATGCGAAGAATTTTCAAAGTTAATGCAAACAAAATTCGAAATGAGTCTGATGGGTGAGATAAAGTTCTTTATGGGAATACAAATTGATCAGAAACCAGAGGCCACTTACATTCATCAAAGTAAGTACACAAAAGAACTTCTGAAGAAATTCAACATGATGGAATGTAATGAAGCTAAAACACCAATGCATCCATCATGTATCATAGGAAAATAAGAAATTGGAGTTAAGGTTTGTCAGAAGCTCTATCGTGGTATGATAGGCTCTCTTTTGTATCTAACTGGTTCTAGACTTGATATATTATTTAGTGTACATTTATGTGCTAGATTTCAATCAGATCCAAGAGAATCTCATTTAACCACTGTTAAACGAATTCTAAAGTATCTGAAAGGAACAACTAATCTTGGCTTGATGTATAAGAAAACATCAGAGTACACTCTTTCTGGTTACTGCGATGCAGACTATGCTGAAGACAGATTAGAAAGAAAGAGCACATCTGGTAATTGTCAGTTCCTAGGGAACAATCTAATCTCATGGTCAAGCAAGAGACAATCCACAATTACTCTCTCAACAGCAGAAGCAGAATACATATCCGCTTCCTTATGAACTGCTCAGATGTTATGGATGAAAAATCAGCTGGAAGACTATCAGATATACGAGAGTAACATTCCTATCTTCTGTGATAATACTACTGCTATTTGTTTAAGTAAATATCCAATTTTACATTCTACAGCTAAACACATTGAAATAAAACACCATTTTATCAGAGACTATGTTCAGAAGGGAACCTTATGCTTAAAATTTATTGATACAGACCATCAATGGGCTGATATTTTTACAAAACCCCCGACTGAAGATAGATTTCAAATTATTTTAAAACATCTGAAAATGGACTACTGTCCAGAGTGAAAGTATTTCAAAACCAAATGTGTTTAGTCAGAGTAAATAAGCATTTTTAAATCATGAGAACCACTTTTGTGAAACGTGTCTCAGTCCTGACGTGTCACTTGATTAATAAATAATTTTTGCATGTGATTAGATTATATCTAAATCACTATCTTTATTCAAATCAAACGAACAATAATTTTCTTGGGATTGACATAAAATCATCATTGCGTTTAGTTCGTAACCCCCAATACCTGTTCCCAAATTTTCGAATTTCAAAAACACCTCTTCACTTCCACTTCCACATTCTACGAACTCTAAAAAAACTAATCGCTTCTCTCTCTCTCTCTCTCTCTCTCTCTCTCTCTCTCTACCGTTCATCGATCTCAATCTTCAACTATCATCATGATGACTTGGATTCAAGATGAAACCGTCAAGTTTTCCAAAGAAATGGAAACATCATCAAAGAAGTTATTGTCCTCCTCATCAGTAGTGTCGTCCACTACTTCAACAATGTCTACAACAGTTACTCTGTCTTCGTCACAGTCTTCTCAGATAGATAAAGATCATGTAACCTAAAGATAAGCCATTGTTACCTGTAATCTTAAGAATCTACTTGTACTCAAGGAACTGCATGTAGATTTCAAGAATCTTGTCGAAAATGGATTTAATCTGCTTAATGAGGTAGAAGCTCAAGGTTGGAATAATTTCTTTGATAGGCTTACAGGTCCAGTTTTTTAAGCACTCGTAAAAGATTTATGGAGACAAGTTGTCTGTGATAAACTTCATGTCGTCTCTTATGTCTTGGGAAAAAAATTGTCATCACTGAAAGATCAATTGCTGAACTCTGGAATTTTTGAAGAACAAGAGAGTCTATGGAAGGGTCAATAAATCTCCGTTTGTGAAAAAGGTCATCAACCCAACCATCTACACCAACCATCAACCAAATAAAACAGAGTACAGAAGAGAAGACCTGCATGTAAATCTGAAAATCTGACACAAGATCATTCTTGGTTGCATCAATCCAAGACCCTCATCATATGCTGCAGATTACTTCAACGTTAACCAGAAGTATATGTTATATTATTTGTTCACCAAGGAAAGAATGTGCTTACCTTCCATCTTATTTTACTATCTGAGAGATATGGTGAAGAAGACAAGAACAACAGGTGGATCAAAAAGTGATATACCTAAGTACATTCCTTTTGGAAGAATGCTTTCAGACATATTCTATGAAAGTGGTATAGTGGAGACTCTGGTTACAGAAGCTCAACACACAGAAGATCTGACTGCAACACTTGGAGAATCAGTTAACGCCACAACACTTAAGCACATGAGAATAATTAATAAAGTAACAGTGTAACCTTTTTCTGAGGACTTAATCAAACTCAGGATCACAGTGCCAGATTATCCTGCCTATTATAGAAGCGACCTCATTGAAGAAGTTGATTCATTTGTAGATGCAATAAAGGCATGAGGATATGATGTATCTGAGGTCAAGAATGAAGAAGTTGAACTTGACAAAGAAGAGTGGGAGCAAACTAAAGAGGCTGATGAATCTGCTCCTGAACCAACTCTTGCAGAGTCCCTCAGAAGAAAAAGAAAGCAAGCTACTGTTAATTTTGAGCTTCAGAAAAGGAAGAAGAATAAAACAAAATTCTCCAAGACTGCTACTTTAACCTCTGCATTAGAGAAAAATAGTAAGTCTGATTCTTCTTCATGTGATTCTAGAGTTGAATCAGTTTCTATTCCATCTTTACAACAAACAATCTCCATTCCCACTTCACATCCACCAGTCAATTTCAAGCCACCATCTTGTTCAAATCCACTACCACCAATATCTACTCCTATAACTCCACAAATCTCCTCTCCATAAATCAGTACACCTATCCAATCTGTAGCAATTCCTACATACACTTCATCAACTATCACCTCAATCATCCAACCACTTATGGGGTAACTGAAACCATAAGAGGTTCTGAAGTTGGAGAGGGAGGATCAGAATGTTGAATTGAGGATTCAGTAATGGTTTTCTGATGATCAACAAATTAATGAACATGCTCCTACTGAGATCGTTTCATCTCAACAAGCACCACCTGAAACCAACTCTGACAAGCTAGACCTTGCTTTGGTCATCTATGACATACCTGTTCCAATAACTTTTGAAGAGTGCACAAGTCAATTTCATGATAAAGCACAAAAGAAGTTTGCGAAATTGAGAGAAGAAATCAGCAAAAGTACCAAGCCCTTGGAGCTTGAAAGTTCCTGTCAGATCTTCCAGAAATGGTTGGATACTGAACTTGCAAGAATTATAAGTTTCTCAGACGCAACCATAACTGCTGGAACTCAGCTGGCAAAAGACAGAGCAGAACCTGAAGCTAGGATCAGGGTACTCAAGTTTCTGGCTGCAAAATAGAAAGAAGCGGAAGAAAAAGATGCTGAAGAAGCTAGACTTCTAGCAGAGAAGACTGCTGAAGAGGTCAGGATGGCACAAGAAGCTGAAACCATGGAAAAGGCTGAACAAGATGCTACAATTGTTCCCACCTCTGATCCTGCTGTAAAGCGTTTGGAAAATGCAATTGAAGAAATCTGAGAAGAACAACAGAAGTTCAGAGAAAACTTTGAGGAACAAAAGTCCATCATTTCCAATGTCCAAAGCATGCTTTAGAAGCTTTACGACAAGATGTCCTCTAAAAGCAACTAAGTTCTAGTCTCCTCTGTTTTTAAAGTTTTTAAATCTTTGTTTTTCACCCTTGAACCACTAATCTTTTTTATCAATGACAAAAGGGGGGAGAAGTATTTGAATGTGATATTTTGATTCCATAGTAAATCCCAGAAAAAATAACGTTGTTTACATGCTAACAGATAAGCTATTATTTCTATTAGATTGTTTTTCTTTTTCAGGATTCCTGATCCAATTCAAACATCACTAAGTGAATCATTGAAGAATCAAGACTATGATGACTTCAGTATAAGACATAATGAAATTAGGGGGAGCCCAAGCTCAGAAACTCATCAAGTCTAAGACTCAGGGGGAGTACTTCATATGAAGGATAAGCTATCTTTAGAATCTAATATTTTCCCTGCATTATATATGTCAAAATTGTGTCATCAAAATACATAGTTTTGTCATCATCAAAAAGGGGGAGATTGTGAGAACAAGATTCGGTTCTGCAATATTATCTCTAAGTTTTGATGATATCAAATGAGTATTTATGTATGAACAATTTTGTACAACTAATGTTTGTTATTTGTGAGAACTTAACAAACAGGTTATGCTTCTGTAAATTGGCGCGAACATAATGCTTAAAGGAAAATATTCTGCCTATACACTTGAAAAGTAGAACTCATTTTAAGCTAATATGAAGTTCACAAGACTCTGATACAAAAGGAAAAGAGAACGAGTTATGAAGATTTGAAGACAGTTTTTAATTGAATGAAGTCCAAATGCTGAAGACTTATGCTCTCTGATCAAGGTTCTGAAGACCTAACCACAATCTCTACTCATGCTTCAATGAGATACTATCAGAAGCCTCTGAATATATGAAGACAACGCACCAAGCGAATAAGGTTCTGAAGACCAAAGTGCTGAAGACTCTGAAGGTGCTGTTCTGAGGATTCGAAGACTTGATAAACTTAAGAACCAAACTATGTTTTCCCTTCGTACTCATGCTCGTAAAAGGCATCTGAAGTTGAGAAGCCAAAAATACAAAGCTACATAGTACATCTATACCACTATACAATATGGAAATATCTTGGTAACAGTGCAACGGTACAAAAGAATATATTCTAACAAAATAGGACTTGCAGCACGCAAAAGTTTTTATCTGTCCTCACGCTTCTAGCTGCCAGCCTAGTTAGCTATCATGATTAGACTTCAACGGCTCTTTTTTACACGGCTATAAAAGGAAGCAAAATACTTGAAGAAAGATACACACGAAGGAACTGCAAAAATACTTTCCAACTGAAATCCTTCTTAAGTCATTCTGGTCAAAACTAGTTTATATATTTCAGCTTGTATAAGAAGCAATTTTCTGTAAGCTTAGGTTTGCGTTCCTTAAGAAAGACCGTGTGGCTGTATTTCTTGAAAAGTCTGGGACGTGTTGTCTTAGAGGTTGTTCCTTGAGTAAGACCTGTGAGGTTGTATTACTTGAGAAGTCTAAAACTTGATAGTTTTAAAGGTTGTGTTAGTCACCAGCATTTTGGCAAGTGCATTGTACTGATTTGATTGAATAGTGGATTAAGACCTCGTTGAGAGAGGCAAAATCACCTTGGCGGGTGGACTAGATTAACTTGAGTATTTCTCAAGTGAACTAGTATAAACATAACGTGTTCATCACTTGGTTTTTAACAAAGGTCATTATTGTTAAAAGAAAGAGTCTTATAAAAGGAACTTATTTAAAAGAAACAATTTTATTTTGAAAAACCAATTCAAAGCCCCCTTTCTTGTGTTTTTCACACCTTCAAGTTGATCCTTCAGTCAGGTGCACTAGTCTAGAAGGTGTACTTTTGATTCTGCACTTTGAAGTTAAATCATTTCAGGGGAAGCCGTCGATGTTCTTTCAGACGTTTAAACTTAAAAGGAAATGCCATCTTTATTTTAAACGCAAAAGACTTTTTTTGCAAGTAAATTCATTTTTGTGTTATTTCAAGAATCGTTGATCATGTTAAAATGTCATTCTATAAAGCAAAAACAAATAAGAGTTGCAAACAAAAGAACAATGACTCAAATTTTATTGATAGAATGGTAATCAGCCAAGCACGTGATACCATAGAGTATTTACAAAGTTTGAAAATGGTAATTTACAGAGAAAAGGGTTACATTAAAACATAACGACCGCTATACTTCTACCAACTTTGAATTCTAGAATTTCTGGGCTTCTGTCGAAGATGACCTTGACCGAAGTCTTTCTAATAGGAAGTACTATCGTCGGGGAATTTACCCGTGTTAGATGTAGTTACTTGCCATGAATCCCTAATTTTTGCCTGTATTGTACTTTGGGATTTCCAATCCACCGGGATGATTATTCGCTTATGTCTCTAATTTTTGGCCTGACCGCCCTTTCGGGTTTTCAATCCACCGAGACATTTTGTTTTGTTTAGGTAAAGTATTTCTTAACTACATCAACATTCGTGGGGTAGGCAAATTCCTCTCTGTCCATAGTTGCGAGTCTCAAGGCACCGCCTGAGAAAGCTTTCTTGACCACATAGGCGCCGTCATAATTCGGAGTCCACTTGCCCCGGGAATCAGTGAGAAATGATTGTATCTTATTGAGCACAAGGCCTCCTTCTCTGAAGACGCGAGGTTGAACCTTTTTGTCAAACACTTTCTTCATTCTTTATTGATACAACTGACCATGGCATAGAGCCATTATTCGCTTCTCTTTTATCAGATTCAGTTCGTCGTGCCAGCTTTTGCACCATTCAGCTTCTGTTAGCTTAGCTTCCATCAATACCCGAATTGATGGGATCTCTACTTCTATGGGGGGCATTGCCTCCATGTTGTATACTAGAGAGAAAGGGGATGCCCCTTTTGAAGTGCTGACAGATGTGCGATAACCGTGAAGAGAAAAGGGTAGTATCTCGTGCCAGTCTTTGTAGGTTACAACCATCTTTTGAATGATTTTCTTAATGTTCTTGTTAGCCGCTTTTACCGCTCCATTCATCTTAGGTCGGTAGGGAGATGAGTTATGGTATTCGTTCTTGAACTCAACGCTCAACTCTTTCATTATCTTGTTGTTCAAGTTGGATCCACTATCAGTAACGATCTGGCTCGGAACACCATAACGGTAGATGAGATTGTTTTTGATAAATCGTACTACCACTTGTCAGGTTACATTAGCGTATGACGCTGTTCGACCCATTTGGTGAAGCAATCAAGCACGACCAGGATGAACCGATGTCTGTTTAAAGCCTTTGGCTCAATCATGCTAATCATGTCGATTCCCCATATGGAAAAGGCCATGGGGGTGAAAGAACTTTGAGATGTGTTGGCGGTACATGTATTTTGTCAGCGTATATCTGACACATGTGACACCTTCTCATGTACTTGTAGCAATCGGATTCCATTGTCAACCAATAGTACCCTACTCTTAGGACTTTTTATGCCATTGTGTGTCCGTTGGCATGAGTGCCAAAGGATCCTTCATGAATCTCTTTCATCAACATGTTTGCTTCTGGTCTGTCTACGCATCAAAGCAGAACTATGTCAAAGTTTCACTTATAGAGTGTATCACCGTTCAGAAAGAAATTTCTAGACAGTCTTCTGAGAGTTTTCCTGTCTTTTTGGGATGCCCCGAGTGGATACTCATGTTTCTGAAAGAAGCACTTGATATCGTGGTATCAAGGTTTTTCGTTAATGACAACTTTGATTGTGAAAATGTAGGCGGGCCTTTCAAGGCGCATCACGTCAATCTTAGGTACGTCGTTCCATTGACCTACACTAATCATGGAAGAAAGAGTGGCTAATGCATCATCCATGTGATTTTCTTCACGAGGGATTTGGTGAAACTTGATTCCGTTGAAGAATAGTAACAACCTTCTCGCGTAATCTTTGTAAGGGATCAGCCCGAATTGGTATGTGTTCTAATTTCCTTTGATTTGATTGATAACCAGGGCTGAGTCGCCATATACATGTAAGTTTTTGATCCTTAAGTCAATAGCTTCTTTGAGACCCATGATACATGCTTCGTATTCGGCCTCGTTGTTCGTGCACTTGAATGTTAATCTGGCAGTGAAAGGAATGTGGGTACCCTGAGGGGTAACAATGATTTCCGCAATTCCGTTTCCATAAGCGTTGACAGCTCTGTCAAATATTAATCCCCATTAGGATCTTGGTTCTGGCCCTTCATTGGGTAACAGTTCATCGCAATCTTTCATTTTCAAGTACATGACATCTTCGTCTGGGAAGTCAAATCCGACGGATTCTTGATAGTCAATCGGTTGATGAGCCAAATGATCGGCTAAAATACTTCCTTTGACGGCTTTTTGAGCATGGTACTTAATGTCGTAATCTAATAACAACATCTTCCAACGGGCAATCCTTCCCGTGAGAGTAGGTTTCTCAAAGACATACTTGATCGGATCCATTTAGGAGATTAACCAAGTAGTGTGACAAATCATGTACTGACGATGACGTTTAGCTGCCCAAGCTAAAACGCATCAAGTTTTCTCAAGCATAGTGTACCGAGTCTCACAGTCGGTGAATATCTTTCTTAAATAGTAAATGGCAGACTCCTTTCTTTTGGTTTCGTCTTGTTAGCCAAGTACACAACCCATCGAGTCTTCCAAGAGTGTTAGATAAATGATCAGTGGTCTTCCCTCCACTATAGGTGATAGAATTGGTGGGTTCAACAGATATTCCTTGATACTGTCGAAAGCTTTCTGGCAATGTTCTGTCCATACACATTCTTGATTCTTTTTTATTAGTTTGAAGATTGGCGCGCAAGTCGCTGTCATGAGGGATATAAATCTCGAGACGTAATTCAGACATCCCAAGAATCCTCTGACTTGTTTCTCTATTTTAGGTGAAGGCATTTCTTGAATGGCCTTGACCTTGTCAGGATCAACTTCAATCCCTTTCTGGCTAACGATGAACCCTAGGAGATTTCCCGAGTTGACACTGTCACACCCTAATTTTTGACCCTAAGATCCCTTTTCTTCTTGCATAGCATCTTTAGGTCATGCGGTCTTTGTGTGCGTGTTATTGTGACTAACCATCTTGTGCAGGAACTTTGGTTTCAAATAGAAGTAGCAATCGCTCTCCCAGTCAAGTACTGCGAGACATGACCATTTAGTTTTGTTTCGAAGTGGTCTTAAGGTTCTATTTGATTTGGTAACCCCGCTTTAGGACTTCTTCGTTCTTAGGCCACCCTTTGGTTAATGCCTTAAAGATGCCTTAGATAGACCTTGTGGCCACATCTCTTTAAAATCAAGATCAGGTTACCGTGGTTATGGATATTGTTGTAAGTTGTTCTTGAGGATATGGAAGGTTTAGGCACACCATCATGAGTACTTGTCTCTATCAAATTTTGTCAAGATGCATTGACATCCCATCTTGGATACCTTAGGATCGAGATGCTGGGGCGCAAGTCTGGTTTGAAATTATCTCATTCATTCATATGTGGTTTGAGTTCGATATTTGCAAGTGACCAGAGTTAAGATTTAAGGCATGCGAAGAAGATTCGTGTGGGTTCCGTAAAAATGCAAGTATTCAATTTTCGAACCTAAATTTCAAGCGTCAAGATGTGTTAGTGCATGGAGTAATTTTTGTTCATTCAAGGTTTAGGAATTTTGTCCAAGAGGGAAACATTAGTTCCAATTTCGAACATTGGCCGAATCGAGAGTATTAAATTATCCTCAAACCCATCTCATAATATACCGGCCATTGCATTTTTTATCCAAAAGTTTAAAACATTGAAGGATTACATTGGATTTTGCGTTACAATATTTACTCTAGACTCTTTTACAACTCTAAAGAATCACTGTTTCCATTGCTCATAAGTTTGACTAAGCTGATTTGGCCACTGGCGAAATGTGCTTAACGCTGCTCCCTTGGTTGGGCGTGTGAGAAATAATATTTTAAGATGACATTTCATGAAGCCAAAGCCCTGCAAGAAGTAATCACTACATCAATTTCTAGAAATAAATATGTGAAGCTCTCATCAAAATGGTCATCCCCCAATCCAGCCAAACCAACAACAGTGACGTCATTTCCAGTGGATGAATAATATGAAAGGTCGAATAAAAGCAAATAGGGTGGATGACCATCATTACCTTTGTAGTTTTCAAAGTTAGCAAGCATATCCTCGTAGGCAAATCCCAAACGGCGTAATGCACCAGTGGTCACTTCACGAAGAGCCAGACGTATCAGGTTCTTAGCATTTTCTCCAGTTCCAAAATTAAATCGTCACATAACTGAACTTTAGAGCTTCTATCCAACATGTTACAACGGCTCCAAAACATGGTCATCAGATGTACATGAAATGAAAATAAGAAGTTATTGATTCATCGAATCCAGTATAACTCGAAAAAAAAACCAAAGCAGGTCATATGTTCAAAGAGGCAATCAAAGACACTAATCAGGCATAGTCATTATTGGAGTCATATTCTCGGCACCGACGTTAAGAGGAAATCACAATCTTTAATAGCATGGAAATAGAAAATTTGAACCATACAGTAAATTGCCACAATTCAAAATATTTTCAGTACACCATTAATTTAAGAAGGAATCATAAGGCATGTATGAGAATCAAGAGTTATTTGATTTCCAAAGAAACATGTCTAAACACAATTCGAAACATGTTTGAGACAGGTTTAAATTTTTTTCCAAAACTATTACCAAACTGTTTGAAGCATTATCAGGTTAGACTGTTACAATGGCAAACCTCGAATTGGTTGTTCTACTCCACGTGTGACGCCAAATTCGAGTTTTGATTAAAGTTGAAAGCTGCAATAGAATATGAAGGAGATGTTAATCAGGAAATAATCAAACACATTTATTGTAAATAATTTACATTCATAGAATAGGCAATTAGTCATTATGAGTTGTAATTAGTTGTAATTAGACATTATGAGTTGTAATTACCGACACTATTATATATAGTATCAAATGCAATGAGAAAGGCATGAAGCCAATTTTCTTGACATGGTATCAGAAAGTTCGATTAAACTTTCAATCAAACTTGCAAAATCTTGTTACCTTGGCTAAACAGCGACACCCCACTGGGTCGCTCTCGAAATCTTGTTCCTCGCTGGCTTTTTGTTTTGAAACTGTTCTTCAGAAATCGAAACCTTGTAACTGTTTCCATTTCTGAGTTTTCTTCGTCTCGTGATTTTGTCTTTACAATTTCCATTGATTCCTTGTGATGTTGGTTTTATGTATATCGTATTCAATGTCTGTGATTGCGGATTGTCGATTGTCTGTTGATTGGTTTTTGATTCTTTATGCGTCGGTTTGTTTGGCGTCAATTGGGTGTTTCGGTGATCGCTACCTGTTATTTGGTGTTCTTCGGTGCTAGAAAATTGAAGATTCAGTGGTGATAAGTATTGCTATTATTACAGTGTTTGTTCGGTGCTAGCGGTACTGTTTGGCAAGGTTAAGTAAACTTCAGGTTATTTTTCTTTTCACTCTATTGCAAGTTGTTAAAAAAAATATTAAAAAAATAAAAAATTTTGTAGAATGTGCTAAACTTTGTGTTAAAAATATATATAGATATATTACTTGTATCATGGATTCAGAAGACAGAAAAAATTACTTTTGTGTCCGTTTTACTGGTAAGAATGATCTGATTTGGGAATTTTAATTGAAGAATTATGTTAAGGGAAACAGATTATGGAGTCATTTAGACGATGCGTCTAAGCCCCCTAGAGATAAAGTTGCATTAGATGCGTGGGAAACCAAAGATGCTCAAATAATCACTTGGATCCTCAGCACTATTAATCCTCAAATGATCAATAATTTGCGTCCATTTTCAACTGCTCAAGAAATATGGAATTATTTGAAGCGTATCTACAATCAGGACAATGCAGCAAAGCGTTTTCAGTTAGAGCTAGAGATAGCCAATTAAAAACAAGGTAATTTGTCAATTCAAGAATATTATTCTGGTTTTTTGAATCTATGGACATAACACTCTTCTCTTATTCACGACAATGTTCCCAAGACTGCTCTCGCGGTTGTTCAAGAGGTCTACAACACAAGTGAGCGAGATCAATTTCTCATGAAATTACGTTCAGAATTTGAGGTTGTCAGAGGTGCCTTGCTGAATAGGAATACTGTTCCTTCTTTAGATACATGTGTTGGAGAACTTCTAAGGGAGGAACAACGTCTTATTACTCAAGGAGCCTTGTCTCACGATGCTACCATTTTCGAGCCCATGGCGGTTGCATATGCTGCTCAAAGTAAAGGTAAAAGTCGTGATATGAGACAGGTTCAGTGCTTCTCTTGCAAACAGTTTAGTCATATTGCTCGTGGCTGCAATAAGAAGTTTTGTAATTACTGCAAGCAACATGGTCATATTATCTCTGAGTGTCCCACACGTCCTCCACGATACAACGTTCAGTACAGGCATTCCATGCAACTACAAATCATGCGGTTGGTCCATCCACTAATTGGGCATCAAGCAATAGTGCTATACAACCTGAATTGATTCAACAAATGGTACTTTCTACCCTTTCGGCATTGGGAATTTAGGGTAAACCTTCTAATGTTTCTCGCCCATGGTTTCTTGATTTGGGTGCATCCAATCACAGGACAGGTTCTTTAGAGTATTTGCTTAATTTACATTCTTATCATGGTAATCAGAAAATTCAAATAGCTGATGGTAATACTTTATCTATTACTGATATTGGCGACATAAACTCTGATTTTTGGGACGTGCTTGTATCACCTGGACTTGCGTTTAATTTATTATCTGTTGGTCAATTGGTAGATAAAAATTATGATGTTAACTTTTCTTGTGATGGTTGTCTTGTGCAGGAGAAGGTGTCACGGAAGGTGATCGCTGTCGCACCTCGAAAATTCATCGAAAGACACGACCTTCGCGCAAAAGGCGCTGAAAACGGTTCGAACAGAGTCGCCACCGAATTTTATTTATCCCAAAAAGAGGGAAAGGAAAATATCGAGAAAACCTTTAAAGGAGAGATAAGAACATGGTCGTCGCAACCACATTTTGGGTTCGGGATTCGGTTACGTGAGGGGAAGGCACGCGCACCCCCTCACGTCCGTTGTACTCAACGGGAACCTCTTGATTCGAATCGCGATACTCGCTAGCTAAGCTTACTTGTTTTCTTCTCTAAAATAAATGCGGAAAGGTAAAGATAAAAGGAAAAGATGCTAAGGGGAAATGGGGTGGTTTTAGGATAGGGTGTTCGGCAAGATCATCGCGATCTCGGGTCTACGCATGCTCATTCGGACGAGAATGAGAAATCAGAGCAATCGTAGTTCGACTACGGGGTTTGACGGAAAAAGATGGTATTTTAAAAGGTGGAAAAAGAAAAAGGTAGCTCGCCAAGATCATCGCAATCTTGTGCCTACGTATCTTTATTCGGACGAGAATAAAGAATCAGAGCAGTCGTAGTTCGTGGTGCGCCCACGAAACAAAGGAGTTGGTTGATTTTAAAAGAGGTGCCAATTGCTTACACACGAGTAAGAGAACTCGCACCTAAACAATCAAAGAGAGATCAAAGACTTGAACCCCCGTTTTTCACCTTGAAATAGTTTCGATAATTGTTAGTCGTTTTGAGGTTTATTTGTGAAAATCCGCTTGATGTTGGATCAAGGGTTTATTTGTATGCGCTTGGTTGATTTGAACAGAGTTGGATTTATTAAAAGGAGAGGCGTCAATTTGGTGTGTTATTCTGCTGTTTATTTTGTCTATTGTGCAGAGTGTGTTGTTGTGACATCGTAGCTTAACATCACACGTCTGATACCAGAATTTCAAATAATATGAATAATGACAATATGAATAATAACATGAACAATAATTAATCAAGATAAAAATGGACAAGATATAATATTGACATAAAATTAAAGCTGGTCTCGTCTTAATCGGATTTAATCGGTAAATCGATAATCGACGACTTTTGACTTTCATTGACCAAGAGAAATATAAAACGAAAAATAAGAAATTAAATCGAGAAAATGAATACAAAGCACAAAGGTCTCACCTTTATCGAGATTTAATCAAGAATTTGATAAATCGATCGATATTTAGTTTTCATCGACCCAAAATGAATAAGAATAAAGGACAAAATAATGGAAATGAAATAAAAATAAAAAATGATAAGAAAAATAATAAAGGTCTCACCTTTATCGAGATTTAATCGAGAAATCGATAAATCGATCGATATTTGGTTTTCATAGACCTCAAAATAAAGGTAAAAAAAATAAATAAATCTAAGGGAAAATAAATGGGCCTCATATAGATCAAAATTGTTAAACCAATCAAGATGCTTTTATATCATTGGCCCCAAAATAAAAATTGAAAATAAAATTGCTAAAAAGGAAGTAAGATTTAATAAAAAAAACTTTAATAATAAATAGAAGAAACTATTCTACGAATTAAAATTTTAGAAAACAAGAAAAGTAAAAACAATAAAATAAAAGAAGAGTGGGGTGTGTTTGGAATCAGAAGGGTTCGCGTGAGGTGCATAAACCAGAAAGTGTGATTAGAAATTCAAATCAATGGGCCTTAACTCAATATCCTAAACAAGACAGGGTGCGGTTTGAAAAGGGGAGTGTGAATGAAGCTACTTAGGATACAAAGCCCAATCCACAAAAACGGTTTACATGAAAAACAATCAGGTTTTGTATTTGGATAAAAAAGTCAAACGGGTGGAAAATGAGATCAGATGAAACATGACCACACACTCTATCACTTTTATTTTTGAAACAACATCAGATTAAAATAAACTTTGAAATGGTTTTCCAAAAGCAAATCAAGAAAACAACAACAACACGACGGTGCGTCTCGTTCCCACCTTTTACTTTCGATTCTCGCTCGCATCTCAATCTCTCATTTTCTTATTCAATTTTTCTCCCCTTCGCGGAAAATTCGTTCAGGTTTGTATTTTTCTGTTTGGGTTTCCTCTTGTCCATTTTGGATCATTGAACTTCATCTCCTCTTCATCTCTTTCTGTTTCGGTTGTGGGTTGGGTTTGTTGAAGAAGATAATGGTTGGGTGTTTAAAATGAGTTATTTGTTGATTGAAACAAAATGGTGGTGGTTGAAGGGTGATGGGTTGAGGTTCAGAGTTTATGAGTTGATGATTTTGAAAGGGTGTTTGTGGTTGTTGGTAGATTCGAGTGACACTAATGGTTGTGGGTTTTGGCGATTTGGTTTGTGTGCTAATCGAAGAAGATGATGAATATTAGTAGGTGGGAGGCGGATTGTTGTTGTTTATGAAGGATAGGTTGAAGTGAAAGAGTGTTTGAATCGTTGAATGTCTACCGATTTGAGGTTGTTGGTTATGGTTAATGGTTGAAGAAGAGATTCAGAAGGGTTTGGCGGCTCCGTCTTCTCTCAAGAATGAAGAAGAGTCTCTGCTTTATAGAGAGTGAAAAGGGGTATTATGGAATGATTATGTGAGCTGGAAGTTGCACAACGATGTCGTACGAATCCTCTCGAGGGAATTTTCTTTTTACCGTTTTGTCGCGTCTGAAGTTGTGCGTTGTTTTTTTGTAACAGTTTTGTTTTGGTGGGTGTATTGCAGGTTGTGAGGTAGCATGATTTGTGTGTATTTTCGTTGTGTAGGTACAACAGGTTTGGTGTGTGGTTTGGAAAATCGGTATTGTTGCTTTGTTGCTTTGTGGGCTTATGGTGAAATCGTGGGTCCTATGAATTGGTGGGTTGAAGAGAATCATGGTTTGGATGGGGTCCCGCAACTACTGGTTTTGTTGCTGCAACTATGGAGCGTACGGGGTGATGCGGTTTGTGGTGTATGGGAATTATTGTGGAACTGTCTCAAAATGGAGATGGATGTGTACGGTTTGCGTGGGACCATGGAGCCTTGTAGCTGCTGATTGTAAAGTTGCAAGTCTCTATTCTTTTATGAATTTTCTTGCAAGACTGTAATTTTTGGCTCTTTTTTTGGTTTATGATTGTATTAAAAAGTAACATGGGCTATATAAAAATAATGGTGGTAGGCTTTTTTTTTTGTGAAGATGAAATGGATCCTCTTTTTTCAAATGGATAAAATATAAAGATGAAAGAAAAAGAATTGGATATGGATGTGGTTAACAAAATGGATTTAGAAAAATGTGAAATAATTTGGGAATTTAGAATTTAGAGATGGATAATTGTATATGGGTTAAAAAAATAATGGACTTTTTTTGTAATTGTGACATGTAGAGAATATAAAAATGAATTTGGAGCAATGATTTGAGCATTTGAAATGGAATGAGTGAGGGAATAGAAATTGAGAATAAAAATATGGTTCTAAATGGACTAAAAGAAATTAGCTGAACTTGGTTAGATATAATGAACAAATGGATAGAAAAGTGATTCTAAACAGATGGGTAATTGAATTAAAAAAAGAAAATGAAATAATGACTTAGAACCACACATGCACACCTTTGCCTGACCAAGCAAAGCAACATTTTTTTGGATTTTGGAATATAGTTAGTGGATGGAATGCACAGATGAAATATTATATACAGGTAGGACAAATTTGGGGTATGATAGATGCCCCTATCTAATTGGCTTAAACCGAGTAAGATGAAATGTTGTGGTACTCAATCTTTCGAGGTAGAAGACAATTAGATATGAAGAAGAACACAAATTTGTCTGAAGAGAAAGAAAAGGGATTGGGCAGTTGAAATACAGGAAATCTGACGCCAAAAGGACGACAGGCCTATCACCAAAAGGATGATAGTGAACACTCACACATAGACCCTCCCACCAAAAGGATGGAAAACGAGGTCAAAGCCTGCTATTACCAAAAGGATAACAGGGCACACACACAGCCTGCTACTACCAAAAGGATAGTATGGCACACAACACAGCTTGCTACTACCAAAAGGATAGTAGGGCACACGCACACGCCTGCTATTACCAAAAGGAAAATAGGGCACACACACAGCCTGCTGCTACCAAAAGGATAGTATGGCACACAACACAACCTGCTACTACCAAAAGGATAGTATGGCACACAACACAGCCTGCTACTACCAAAAGGATAATAGGGCACACACACAGCCTGCTACTACCAAAAGGATAGTAGGGCACACACACACGCCTGCTATTATCAAAAGGACAATAGGGCACACACTCAAGGGCTGTCACTCACCAAAAGGATGACACACAGACCAAGGGTTTACGGATCGGTGACACCAAAAGGATGAAAGATCAAAACAAGCTACTACCACCAAAAGGATGATAGGAACTTCTTATTTGTGAGGACCAACACCAAAAGGATGAAGGTTAAATTGAATTGATTGGATTAGGCTATCACCAAAAGGATGATAGTAAGGCAATTGACAAAAGGTCAAGCTTGCTAGGGATGTGATGAGATATATTTGGAGACATCAACAAAATGTTGAAGTAAAGAAATCAATGAGGGGAGCCCACGAAAAGTAAAGGGAAGCAGCGAAAAATGGAGAAGGTAACCCGCCAAGATCTACGCAATCTTGTGCCTACGTATCTTTACTCGGACGAGAATAAAGAATCAGGGCAGTCGTAGTTCGACTACGAAAACGGTTCAATGAGGAACGCCCACTGACTCGGAGGAACATTTATTGGTTGGTATGAGGACGACGACCTCAGCAACAAAAGGTTGAAGAGCCCCGACTCAATGAAGAATGTCCACTGACTTGCTTGGAGATCACCACTTTATCAACAAAAGGTTGAAGAATTTCATGAGGAACGCCCATGAACTTGAAGCAAGTGCCCCTGACTGGGCTGAAGTTTGCCTGAAATCTTGTCTTTGAGCTTGGTCAACAAAAGGTTGCACCACTTCGTGAGGAACTCTCACGGATTTGAAGAAGATGCCCCTGGCTGGGCTGGAGATCGTCTTGGAATAACTCTGTGAAGAACGTCAACGAATTTGATGAAGATGCCCCTGCCTGTGCTGAAGATCATCTTGAAATAACCTGAGATTCATCCTGGATCTTGACTATGCATGCATGAATGCTTGATTTTGTAATGATGTGCAATGAAAATGTAGACGCGCGGAGATGCAAGTGCGGGAGGAGTATGATTTGGTTTTATGGGTATGCATATGATGCTTATGATGCGTATGATATATATGATTGCATACGGGTGATTGGATATGTTTGGAGGTGCCAACATGGTGGACTTTTGGTAGTTTCCAATGAGGATTGGACTTTCGGGCGGTGGGAGGGATTTGATTTCCTCGATACTCAGTTCGTTGAAGACGCCACAATTGAAGCAGACGAAGATGACTTCACAACCCGTGCTTGATGATCAGGATGGCCTGCTTGACCAACTTGAAGATACGAAGGGATCTGCCTACTGCAATGGATCTTGCCCCAGTCTAAACATGGTAATGGTATGTCCCTGATTACCCTAGTTCTGAAGCTTTGATGTCTTTAAGATGAATTTTGATGTGCTTTGAGGTGGCTTGCCCCTGATTGAGCTATTGAAGGGGCTTGCCCCAGACTGAGGGTTTTGAGGGAGTCTTGCTTCGGATCGACACCACTGGAAGTTCAAGCTCTTCTTTGATTGCCCCTTGTGGGAGTATCTCGATGTCTAGCATTGATTTGTAATTAAAATTACACATTCACAAATGGTAATCTTAAAGCACTACTCATGGAAGTTTTGAAAAAATGTCGTTTATTGGAGTGTCATGATAGTGAGACGAATGGGCCATTAGCCCAAACATGTGCTGATTTTAATGGCGTGAAAGATATAGCAAGGAGAACTACACCAATGGTGAAGATTAGCAAATACGGGGAGTCAGGTTACGCAACCTTGCAATAGTATGCTTTCAGAATAAACCTCGCCTCAATTAGGTCTTTCGAGGGTTGTAACATGGTCTGGTTCACGGTTAAGAAACAAAGGATATTAGGCTCAAAATATGATTTGTACCCACCCCTTCTACATGATGATCTTCAGTCCTACGTTCAGTTAATTCTGCACACGTTTGTATTCCAAAAGGGTTGACGGCGTAAGAGTGATGGCTCACGGTATGCTTGCAATGGCAGTCACCTTATTTTGTTTTTTGATGGATGTCAGTAACCCTTCGGTTTTGATTTGGTGGTCACAGAGTCTTATTTTGTTTTTGTTGAGGATTCGAGTGCCTCTTTTGTCTTTTTTTTATCCCTATCTTTTGCATGGACTGATTTTGCTTTTCGAGTCCATCAGGGTTGTCTTGATTTTTGCCTAAGTCTCCTTTGAGGTGTTTGACTTAGCAGGCCTTTTTTTAATTTTGTTTTTGATTTTTTTATTATTTTATTATTGGAGGATTGTGACTACCAAGCCATGGGTCTTTGATGAACAACCGTCATGTCTTTTGGATTTTTATCTTTGTGATTTGAGTGCGTAATTGGGTTAACTGAACACGACCCTGCCCCAGGTTGAGTGTAAGGGTTTGGATATCTGAAGGAAACTGCTACTTCTAGGCTCGAAGTGGTTTACTAGGGATTAACTCCTTGTCTCTCCAGTGTTTCGGGGTTGAAACAATGCCTGTACATCCTTGGCAAAATTCTATCTGAAAGCATACGGTTTGCAATTATGGGTATTTCGTTTTCATCATCCTCCCTCCAATCATTGCTAACAAAAGTTCATAAAGAGAGTGAAGTGGATATATGTGTCGGTGTTTTTGCGGTAAATAGAAAAAATGAGTGAATACGACATAACTGATTCAAAACATGCATAATCACTACATTAAGATAACCATATACAAATGACAATGTTCAAAGCATACAGTGCTTAAACAAATAAAGGCGAAAATACAAGAATGTAAATGATGGGATGGCAACATGACTGCCTTCTTCGAGGAAACTTGGACTTGAACTTGACTTGAGTTGACTTGACTTGACCTGACCTGACTTGACTTGACTTGATTTTGATGCTGGCACTATTTGGTGGCGGCGGAGGGTTCTTGATGACGTTTGTAGCCTTCCCATTGAATGTGAGGAAATTCGAGTCAATCATGTCTTGAACTTTGTGTTTGAAAGCTCTATAGTCCTCGATCGTATGCCCTGGAGCAGCCTTATGAAACTCACAATGAGCATTAGCATCATAATCTGGAGGGATGACAGTTGGAGGAGCCAAGTCTCTCAGAGTGATTGCCATCTTCTCCATCAATTCGGCAAAGATCTGAGCATATGACATTAGCAGACGACCAAAGTCTCTATCAGACCTCCTTGTCCTCTGTTGATAGGGCTGACGTTGTTGAGCAGCTCTCTGTTGTTGATGTTGAGGAGAATACTGATACCCTTGCTGATTGTAGCATTGTTGTTGAGGAGCCTGTTGTTGAGGCATTGGAGTTTGAACAGCTGGATGATAAGGCATTAGAGCGTATTGCGCAGCAGCAATATACGGATACTGGAAGTATGGCATTTGAAAAGGCATTGGAGGGGGAGCTTGTGGAGCTTGCCCTTTCTGAGCAGCGACATCATTTGTTTCACCCTCTTTTTTCTTGTATCCATTGTTGAAAGGTTTCTTGGCTTGGGACTGACTGCTAGAACCTCCTTGGATCTTCCCACTCTTCAGACCCTCTTCGATTCTCTCACTGACAATCACCAAATCAGAGAATCCCGCTGAGACATTGCCAATCAGCTTTTCATAGTACTGGCCTTGCAAGGTACCCATAAAGATATCAATTAGTTCATGATCAACAAGAGGTGGACACACCCTTGCAGCTAGCTTTCTCTAGCATTGCGTGTACTCCTTAAAGGATTCGTTGTCCTTTTGAGCCATACTATGAAGTTGAGTACGATTCGGAGCAAGGTCAGTGTTGTACTTGTATTGCTTGACAAATGCATCAGCTAAATCATCCCAAGTGCGCACATTGCTACGCTCCAGCTGCATGTACCACTCAAGAGATGCCCTAGACAGACTGTCTTGGAAGCAATGGATCATCAGCTTTTCGTCTTTAGCATGGGCAGCCATCTTACGGTAGTACATCCTTAGATGCATGTGATGACAACTGAGGCCTTTGTACTTTGGGAAGTCTTGCACTTTGAACTTGGGAGGAATGACAACATCTGGCACCAAGCACATATCCAGAGCATTCAAAGAAGTTGAGTTGCACCCCTCTATGACTCGGAGTTTCTCAGCTAGATCACGACACATTTTACGGCTTCAGAATCCTGAGATGCAGGATTGGCAAGTGGGATAGCAGCATGATAGTTCTGGACCTCATCATACTGATCTACCAGGTTCTCTTCAGCATGAGGGATAAGAATCTGTGTGACGACGGGTTGGGCTTGCGGAATAGCTCCAACAGTAATTCCAGATGTTAGAAGTGGTTGAGAAGTGACTCCTTCGGCGTCAAGAGTGAAGTTCATTGGTATCCCATAATTGATAGGGATGGGAACATGAACAGAGAGCCTTAGGGTAGATGCTTGACCCTTTGTAGTGTTGTTGGCGGCAGCGGCTTCACGCAATTCTTCTTCTTTTCTGCCATCATGATGGCTTCGAGAATCTGGTCAATCTTTCCCTTCATAGAGTCCAACTCTTCTCTGAAAGCGGCTTGTTCTTGTTGAATCTGCTCCATCATACGTCTATTATTAGCTCGAGTTGCATACTGGTGTCGAGGAATCAATTTGATTTACTGGAGAAGGAAGGAAGTTGAAGTGAGATTCCGAGGTTGAAAATGCAATGCAAGATGTGCAACAGATGCAATGCAATGCAATGATATGAGATGCAATGCAAGATGCAAGATCCAGGATTGCGGGATCAAACAAACAATTCTGAGGTTGGCCAGATAAACGGGTCAAGAACCACATCTAGGATCAAGAAAACCCACAGGTAGGTTTCTAAAACGGGTAGGTGCCTAGAGTTATGGATATATTTCGAAAACATTATAACCAAGACGAAGAGACATCTGATTATAATATCCACAAAACAATCTCGTCTAGGTGAGATTTTCATTTCTTCCCCGCGAGAAAGATTCCTCGGAGGCGCCCACTACACAACCATCGACACACGGGTTCTAAATAGGGTTCTCAGAATCCTAGATTGAGGTCGACAATATTACTTTCAGGAAGTAATACGTTCGAGGGATCTCATCTGATTGGGGCGTTCGCATTAACTCACATAGAATTAACACTACCAACCACCGTGGGTAAATTGGGTTAATGGTCCTTGGGATTGACGACCCACCTCGAAAATATTACCATCATGGCAAAGTTTCACCACAACAATAATATCTTCAAGGGAACCTACTCCAAGCAGTGGTTTTCGTTTTAACTCACGCGGAAGAAACCACGCAAGCCTACACTACACGACCAACATCCTAATCCTAGGGTTTTTTTCGACTCGGGTGTAGGGCCATCTCACAAAGCACCAATTTAAGAACAACCCAAAAATGCCACAAAAGGTGACACAAATAAGAAAAGAAGAAAATGAGAAGGAAAGGTAAACAAAACTAAAGAGCTAGTGATTTGAATCAAGGTAGGCTTGACTCTCTCTTGCATGGAGCAAATAGGTCCCCAGCAGAGTCGCCATCTGTCGCACCTCGAAAATTCATCGAAAGACACGACCTTCACGCGAAAGGCGCAGAAAACGGTTCGAACAGAGTCGCCACCGAATTTTATTTATCCCAAAAAGAGGGAAAGGAAAATATCGAGAATACCTTTAAAGGAGAAATAAGAACATGGTCGTCGCAAGCACATTCAGGGTTCGGGAGTCGGTTACGTGAGGGGAAGGTACGAGCACCCCCTCACGTCCGTTGTACTCAACAGGAACCTCTTGATTCGAATCGCGATACTCGCTAGCTAAGCTTACTTGTTTTCTTCTCTAAAATAAATGCGGAAAGGTAAAGATAAAAGGAAAAGATGCTAAGGGGAAATGGGGTGGTTTTAGGATAGGGTGCTCGGCAAGATCATCCCGATCTCGGGCCTACGAATGCTCATTCGGACGAGAATGAGAAATCTGAGCAATCGTAGTTCGACTACGGGGTTTGACGGAAAAAGATGGTAGTGGAAAAGGTGGAAAAAGAAAAAGGTAGCTCGCCAAGATCGTCGCAATCTTGTGCCTACGTATCTTTATTCGGACGAGAATAAAAAATCAGAGCAGTCGTAGTTCGTGGTACGCCCACGAAACAAAGGAGTTGGTTGATTTTAAAAGAGGCGCCAATTGCTTACACACGAGTAAGAGAACTCGCACCTAAACAATCTAAGAGAGATCAAAGACTTGAACCCCCATTTTTCACCTTGAAAGAGTTTCGATAATTGTTAGTCGTTTTGAGGTTTATTTGTGAAAATCCGCTTGATGTTGGATCAAGGGTTTATTTGTATGCGCTTGGTTGATTTGAACAGAGTTGGATTTATTAAAAGGAGAGGCGTCAATTGCTTACACACGAGTAAGAGAACTCGCACCCAAAAATCGAAGAGAGATTAAAGACTTGAACCCCCATTTTTCACCTTTAAAAAAGAAGTTACGATAATTGTTAATTGATTTGGAGTTTATTTATGAAAGTCTACTTGACGTTGGATCAAGGGTTTTTTATGAAAAGAATTTGATTTGAAAAAACGATTACTCGACGAAGAATCGAGGGTTTGGTTGAAAATGGCTCGATGACGAATCGAGGGTTTGGTTTAGAAAGAGGTTTGTCTGAAAAAGGCTCGACGACGAATCGAGTATTAGTTTGAAGATGGGTTGCCTATGCTAGTCCCTAGGGGTGCTCCTAGTAAACAAACCACAATCAAAGCAATAGTAAATGCATACATAGGAATGGGAGAGGGGTACATGTAAAATACAAGTGTTGACAGGAAATAAAGGGTCTCGTTGTAAGGTAGCCCAAGAGAAAGCCATGTGTGTGCAAAGGTGTCCTAAACTACGCCTTGAGCAAACGTCGAGCAAGTGGATAATCATAATCAACAGTCCAATAATTTATTGTTTTTATGATTTCGATAATTGTTAGATTGTTTTGATTAAAGTATGTACAAATAAACAATGGTTAGATAAATAAATATGAATATGAATAATGTAAGTTCTTGGATTGGTTGGAATTTTGGGTAAAACAAAGTATGTTCAATGTTGATGTCAAGGTGGTGATGTTGCAACATTGAGTCTTAACACTGGGTTGTGTTAAGTGTTTTAATTGCTGAAGTTTGGATGTCTAATGTCACATATGCGATGTTGTGACATTAGATCTGCATAATTAATAACATCAGGTTTTGTGATGTTGTTAGGGTTTGCGTGTTAGTTGGAATAGTGGAGAGCTGTTAGTCTCATTGGATGAGAATATCTTGGGATAGATATTTTCCGCTGCATAGGAGATTTGATGCAGATTTGTAGGAGATTTAAAAGGTTGAAGATTTGAAAATATTTTAGGAGAAAATCTGTTTTGAATATTCAGTTTTAAATAACAAATCAGGTCAGATACTATAGCTGGTCCAAGTCCAATTCAAGTTGCTATTTAAAGCGCACAAGGCCAAAGGAAAAGGTACAGAAATACGGAGAGAAGATCAGGAGCATAGGCTGAGTATCTTGAGTATTTTGTACGAGTTTGTATACACCGTTCTAGGTTGAATTGGTGAGTCATTTTCTGTCCTCTCTTAGAAGCTGTGAAGCAATAGAGAGTTATTACTTGATCAAAGCTGTGAAACAGAATCAAGGTGTGATTGAATTGTAGGGATTGAGTAGTGTTCTCATATCTAAGTGGTTTCTTAGGTAGGAAGTCACTAGTAGGAATTAAGTTTAGGAGATTGTCAACTAGGTTGTTGAGTCTGTAAATTAATTCTACAAGTAGTGAATTTTATCCCTGGCTTGGTAGCCCCCAGACGTAGGTAGTTAAGACCGAACTGGGTGAACAATTTGGTGTGTTATTCTGCTGTTTATTTTGTCCAATGTGCAGAGTGTGTTGTTGTGACATCGCACCTTAACATCACACGTCTGATACCAGAATTTCAATTGGTATCAGAGCAGGCATCATGTCTGTCTCTGGGTGAGATCTAGGGAAGTTACTTTCTGGTGTAAAGATGGACAAAGAAGTTGGAGGATTCGTCAACAGACCCCCTATTTTGGATGGATCCAATTATGACTATTGGAAGCCAAGGATGACCACCTTCTTAAAATCCTTGGACAGCAGGGCTTGGAAGGCCATTATTAAAGAGTGGAAAGCACCTGTTGTGTGTGAAAAAGATGATGCTGGCAAAGATAAATAGGGCACTGCAAAGCCGAAGCCTGAAGAAGAATGGACCAAGGAAGAAGATGAGCTTGCCCTTGGAAATTCCAAAGCTCTAAATGCAATCTTTAATGGAGTGGATAAGAATATATTCAGGCTGATTAATACTTGTGAAGTCGCCAAGGAAGCATGGGATATTTTGAAGGCTACACATGAAGGAACATCTAGAGTGAAGATGTCTAGACTTCAGCTTCTAACATCAAAGTTTGAAAGTCTGAAGATGAAGGAAGGTGAGACTGTTCATGACTTCCACATGAGTGTTCTTGAGTTGGCCAATGCATCTAGTGCCCTTGGTGAAAAAATGTTAGAAGAAAAGCTTGTAAGGAAGATTCTTAGGTCTCTTCTGAAGAGGTACAAGATGAAGGTGACTGCGATTGAAGAAGCTCAAGACATCAGCAAGATGAGGGTTGATGAGCTCATTGGATCTCTTCAAACGTTCGAGCTTGGATTAAATGAAGAAGAGCCTGAAAAGAAGACAAAGAGTATAGCCTTGACTTCAAATGCTCAAGAAGAGGAAGAGAAGAGTACTGAATCCCAGGAGGACTTATCTCAGGCCATAGTTATGTTGGGAAGGTAGTTCAACAAAGTGTTCAAAAGGATGAACAATAACTCCAGGCCTAATGTCAAGAACATATCTTCTGACATCAGCAAGTTAAAAGAGAAGAATGAAGAGAAAACTGCCCAAGATAAAGGAGTTCAGTGCTTTGAGTGTGAAGGGTATGGACATGTCAAGAAAGAGTGTCCCGCCTTCTTGAAAAAGCAGAAGAAGGGCATGACAGTTTCCTGGTCTGACTCTGATAGCGAAAGTGAAGGTGAGTCAGCAAAGCATGTTAGAGCTTTGACAGGAACTGTTGTTTCTGATGATGATTCTAGTGATGGGGAAATAACCTTTGAGGAGCTAGCTTCTACTTATCAAGAGCTTTGCTTAAAAAGTGCTGAGATTTGTCAAGAAAACAAGTGTCACAAGCAACAAATTGCTCAGCTTGAGAATGAAAAAGCTGATCTGGAAAATGAAGTTGTACTAGTTGAATCTCAACTTGATCAGATGACGAAATCTGTTAGGATGATGAACAGTGGTACAGCTACTCTTGACAAGATTCTTCAGTCAGAGAAAGCTGCTGGAGATAAATCAGGTATAGGATATGTGGCTAGCACTTCAGGAACAAAGAAGGAGGTGTCTCAACCATTGTCTCAACATCAAACCAAGAGACAGGATCCAACACCAAAGAAGGTTGTTCAGCCCCAAAATGTTGAGAAGAAGAATGGTCCTCATCAGAGGAAGATGCAGCCCCAAGGAGCTAGTCAGTATATGCCTCCTCAATATCACAAGAGCATGGAGGCTATTAGGGCTAATCAGAACAGGTCTCATCAGATGTCTCAACATCAGGGTAACTGGTATGGACATGAATACAACAATGATGTACCTCATCACTATGGAAGAAGAAAGCCTCATCACCATAGGAGACAGCCTAGAAGACAGTATCCTCAGTTTAGGAGACAGTCTACCTATGGCAAAAGACAACAGCACAATAGAAGACAATCCAATGATGGAAGAAGGAGACAACATTATGGGTGGCAGCCACATCATTATCATCAAAGTGGCAAAAGATTTAACGACTTTAGAGATGACAGAGTCAGATGCTTCTATTGTGGCAGGCTTGGACATATGCAGTCCTCGTGCTTCAAGCTTCATGGTTATCCAAATTCTGCTCCTCAACCCAAACAGAAGGAGGCCAGGCCCAAGGTGGTGAAACAATGGGTTCCTAAAGCTCAGGTCACATGTCTATTGGCTCATACCTCAGATAGACAGTTTCTCATTGATGCATGGTACCTTGACAGTGGATGTTCAATGCACATGACTGGATCCAAGGAGCAGTTGGTGGAGTTCAACCCGTGCCAAGCAAATAAGGTTGTATTTGGAAATGGAGAAAAAGGAGTAGTAGAAGGAGTTGGAAGAGTGAAGAATCTTGATGGTCTTACTCTTGATAGTGTGATCCTTGTCCATGGCTTGAAGGTTAATCTGATTAGCATAAATCGGTTATGTGATGAAGGTTACAAAGTCAGCTATTCTAAGGATGAGTGTCTGGTGACAAACGAAAAGGATGAGGTGATCATGAAAGGAGTCAGGTCCAGAGATAATTGTTATCTATGGATACCTATAGAAGTCAGCTCATCTATCGATGTTAAGACTGATGTTTTAGCATTACACTATGACATCAAGTGTGAAAGCCTGTTAGGGTTAAATACTCTTAATGTGAATGTTTTTAAATTTTTAAGAGGAAAGTTAAATTGGAGGGAGAAAAGCATTGATTGGCTTTTAAGGGATACACAAATTCAGGCGCCATACCTTAGACTATTACTCCCTATTATTGATTTCACATGCCACAACTATCTTCATCTGGACATCTTCTCCTCTAAGAAATGAAATCCCTACCCCCCTCGGATCATCAGTTGCCATACAGGAATAATTTCGAAACAAGTGTCTTCGTCATCTAAAAGGTCTGAATCCAAAAGTTCCACTCATAAAAAATCTAGGGTTTTCACGAACAAAGGCTCTGTGGATGAAGCCTTGAATATAACTCCTCTATCTATGGCAGTGCCTGCTTCTGAGAGCAGACCTGAGAAGTTTCAACCAAGGAGGGCCTCAACACGTAACTCTTCTTCTAATCAATCGACTGCTAAGAAAACTGATGATAGCAATAGCAGAGCATTTGTGACTAGCATTCTGTTCGGAGACCGCTCTGTTCCTAAGACTACCACTCCTCCTTCTCAAGCCGTTGAGGAAAGAGTTGATGTTGATGAAAGTCTCAATCAGATTGTCACAAAAATCTTGGATAAGGGTTTGTCGGAAAAAGGAATATCTATACCTCTTAGACAAATGCCTGCTGAAAAGGATGACATGCATCATACTGAAACCAAGCTTCACAGATTGACTGTTTCAGTTATAGAAGATGCAGAAGTTGAAACTGAAGTTGAAGATGCTCAAGAAGAAGTTGATCTTGAACCAAATGTCAGAACATCACCTGCTAGGGATGATGATTCTAGCCCTAGAGAAGAGAAGAATGCTGATAAGGTGGATGTGATAGACCTGTCAGATGATGAAGTTATCGAAAAAGTTGTTCCTGGTATTGCCAAGAGAATAAGGTCTAGAAGAGGGAAGCTTACAGATTCTCTACCTAAGGAGAAACCTGAGAACAAAAAGAAGAAATCAACCATGGTGGGTCCTACTAAGTCTTGGAGCAAAGTAGCTGAAAATTCCAAAAAGAGGAAGCTGAGGGAAGATTCAGAATCTGAGTTTGGTGCTGAGGAAGATGTTCAAGACATCACTCCAGTTAGAAGGTCAATATTGAAAAGAATTGCTGACAAAATTCCTGATGTTCCAGTGGACAACATTTGATTCCACTATGCTAGCAATGCACCCATGTGGAAATTTGTCTGTCAAAGAAGACTGGCACTAGAAAGAGAACTAGGTGGAGATGCCTTGGAAATCAAGGAAGTTGTAGAATTAATTAAAGTTGCTGGGCTAATGAAGATTGTTTCTGGATTGTCCAAGTGCTATAATGGGTTAGTCAAGGAATTTGTAGTAAACATTCCTGTGGCTATTAATGACAACAGAAGTGTAGATTTTGGAAAGGTGTATGTTAGAGGTCAGTGTGTTAATTTTTCAACTGAGATTATTAATACGTACTTAGGCAGAAAAGAGGAAGAGTATGTAGAGGTGGAAGAGACTGACAATACGGTGTGCAAAGAAATCACAGCACGTCAAGTGAAAGTTTGGCGCGTAAAAGGAAAGTTGTTAGCCAGTTTGTTGAGTGTCAAATATGCTATTCTGCACAGAATAGGTGCTGCTAACTGGGTTCCTACTAATCACAAGACCACGATTTCTGTTGGATTGGGGAAGATAATTTATGCAGTTGGGACAAAGCAAAGATTTGATTATGGCTCCTACATCTATGATCAGACTATTAAGCATGCTGCTACAAATGCTGTGAAGATGCCCATTGCTTTTCCCTCTCTTATCTGTGGGATTATCTTATCTCAACATCCTGGTATTCTACAGCATTGGGATGTTGTTTGCAAAAGGGAGTCTGCCTTGTCAATCCATTACAAGTTGTTTGAAGGGAAACATGTTCCTGACATTGTCAAGACATCTGCTTCAACATCACAACAGTCACCCGCAAAGACTGGGTTGATTTCAGAACTGGAGGAGGCTTGTAAGGAGTTAGATGAAGTCATAAGAGTTAGTACTGAAAGGAAACAAAAATTTGAAAGACTTATCATGACTCTGAGATTGGCAGAAAAGGAAGGTGTAGCAGCCAACACAAGTAAGTATGTTGATGATGGACCTGGTGTAAGTGCCAATGCTGATGAAGAAGATGATAATGATCTCAGCTCAGATGATTAAAAGTTCCTTCTTATTTAGTAGTTTAGTTTATTTTTACTGTTGTGCTTGGGTTGTAACTTGAATATTGTGTTGTATATGCACCTTCTATGTTTTTGTTCTTTGATTTGTTATGTCTTTTTGCTGACTGTGAGACTGACAATGAGAGCTAGGGTAGTACTTACTGTAGTTAGTAGGGCTTCTAATTGAAGGGTGTCAAATTTTGGCTAAAAAGGGGGAGAAGTAGCCAAGGAATTGTTGCTGAGATTGTAGCTGTTGTTATAGTGCAGAGCAGAAGTGCAGATATTAAGGGGGAGAAACTGCTGAAATGCTGAACAACTGCTATGCTGGCTATTGCATTAAGGGGGGGCTGCTATGCTGCTAATAATGAAATATGTACAACTGTTTGAATGTTTGAAGAGTGTAGCTGTTGAACTTGTTGCTGCAGTATAATGAAGTAAGTATGCTGCTGCTGTTTGGAGTTTCAAAATCATTGAAGTTTTCCGCTGCTGAAGTCTCTGAAGGTGCAGAGTTTGTTTTAGCCAAAATTAGCCAAATGGGGAGATTGTTAGTTCTTGGATTGGCTGGAATTTTGGGTAAAACAAAGTATGTTCAATGTTGATGTCAAGGTGGTGATGTTGCAACATTGAGTCTTAACACTGGGCTGTGTTAAGTGTTTTAATTGCAGAAGTTTGGATGTCTGATGTCACATATGCGATGTTGTGACATTAGATCTACATAATTAATAACATAAGGTTTTGTGATCTTGTTAGGGTTTGCGTGTTAGCTGGAATTGTGGAGAGCTGTTAGTCTCATTGGATGAGAATATCTTGGGATAGATATTTTCCGCTGCATAGGAGATTTGATGCAGATTTGTAGGAGATTTAAAAGGTTGAAGATTTGAAAAGATTTTAGGAGAAAATCTGTTTTGAATATTCATTTTTAAATAACAAATCAGATCAGATATTGTAGCTGGTCCAAGTCCAATTCAGGTTACTATTTAAAGCGCACAAGGCCAAAGGAAAAGGTACAAAAATACGGAGAGAAGATCAAGAGCATAGGCTGAGTATCTTGAGTATTTTGTACGAGTTTGTATACACCGTTCTAGGTTGAATTGGTGAGTCGTTTTCTGTCCTCTCTTAGAAGCTGTGAAGCAATAGAGAGTTATTACTTGATCAAAGCTGTGAAGCAGAATCAAGGTGTGATTGAATTGTAGGGATTGAGTAGTGTTCTCATATCTAAGTGGTTTCTTAGGTTGGAAGTCACTAGTAGGAATTAAGTTTAGGAGATTGTCAACTGGGTTGTTGAGTCTGTAAATTAATTCTACAAGTAGTGAATTTCATCCCTGGCTTGGTAGCCCCGAGACGTAGTTAGTTAAGACTGAACTGGGTGAACAATTTGGTGTGTTATTCTGCTGTTTATTTTGTCTATTGTGCAGAGTGTGTTGTTGTGACATCGTAGCTTAACATCACACGTCTGATACCAGAATTTCAAATAATATGAATAATGACAATATGAATAATAACATGAACAATAATTAATCAAGATAAAAATGGACAAGATATAATATTGACATAAAATTAAAGCTGGTCTCGTCTTAATCGGATTTAATCGGTAAATCGATAATCGACGACTTTTGACTTTCATTGACCAAGAGAAATATAAAACGACAAATAAGAAATTAAATCGAGAAAATGAATACAAAGCACAAAGGTCTCACCTTTATCGAGATTTAATCAAGAATTTGATAAATCGATCGATATTTAGTTTTCATCGACCCAAAATGAATAAGAATAAAGGACAAAATAATGGAAATGAAATAAAAATAAAAAATGATAAGAAAAATAATAAAGGTCTCACCTTTATCGAGATTTAATCGAGAAATCGATAAATCGATCGATATTTGGTTTTCATAGACCTCAAAATAAAGGTAAAAAAAATAAATAAATCTAAGGGAAAATAAATGGGCCTCATATAGATCAAAATTGTTAAACCAATCAAGATGCTTTTATATCATTGGCCCCAAAATAAAAATTGAAAATAAAATTGCTAAAAAGGAAGTAAGATTTAATAAAAAAAACTTTAATAATAAATAGAAGAAACTATTCTACGAATTAAAATTTTAGAAAACAAGAAAAGTAAAAACAATAAAATAAAAGAAGAGTGGGGTGTGTTTGGAATCAGAAGGGTTCGCGTGAGGTGCATAAACCAGAAAGTGTGATTAGAAATTCAAATCAATGGGCCTTAACTCAATATCCTAAACAAGACAGGGTGCGGTTTGAAAAGGGGAGTGTGAATGAAGCTACTTAGGATACAAAGCCCAATCCACAAAAACGGTTTACATGAAAAACAATCAGGTTTTGTATTTGGAAAGAAACGTCAAACGGGTGGAAAATGAGATCAGATGAAACATGACCACACACTCTATCACTTTTATTTTTGAAACAACATCAGATTAAAATCAACTTTGAAATGGTTTTCCAAAAGCAAATCAAGAAAACAATAACAACACGACGGTGCGTCTCGTTCCCACCTTTTTCTTTCGATTCTCGCTCGCATCTCAATCTCTTATTTTCTTATTCAATTTTTCTCTCCTTCGCGAACAATTCGTTCAGGTTTGTATTTTTCTTTTTGGGTTTTGTCTTGCCCATTTTGGATCATTGAACTTCATCTCCTCTTCATCTCTTTCTGTTTCGGTTGTGGGTTGGGTTTGTTGAAGAAGTTAATGGTTGGGTGTTTAAAATGAGTTGTTTGTTGATTGAAACAAAATGGTGGTGGTAGAAGGGTGACGGGTTGAGGTTCAGAGTTTAAGAGTTGATGATTTTGAAATGGTATTTGTGATTGTTGGTAGATTCGGTTTGTGTGCTAATCGAAGAAGATGATGAATAGTGGTAGGTGGGAGGCGGATTGTTGTTATTTATGAAGGATAGGTTGAAGTGAATGAGTGTTTGAATCGTTGAATGTCCCACCGATTTGAGGTTGTTGGTTATGGTTAATGTTTGAAGAAGAGATTCGGAAGGGTTTGGCGGCTCCGTCTTCTCTCAAGAATGAAGAAGAGTCTCTGCTTTATAGAGAGTGAGAAGGGGTATTGTGGAATGATTATGTGAGCTGGAAGTTGCAGAACGGTGTCGTACGAATCCTCTCGAGGGAATTTTCTTTTTACCGTTTTGTTGCGTCTGAAGTTGTGCGTTATTTTTTTGTAACGGTTTTGTTTTGGTGGGTGTATTGCAGGTTGTGAGGTAGCATGAATTGTGTGTATTTTTGTTGTGCAGGTACAGCAGGTATGGTGTGTGGTTTGGCAAATCGGTATTGTTGCTTTGTTGCTTTGTGGGATTATGGTGAAATCGTGGGTCCTATGAATTGGTGGGTTGAAGAGAATCATGGTTTGGATGGGGTCCCGCAACTATTGGTTTTGTTGCTGCAGCTATGGAGTGTACTAGGAGATGCGGTTTGTGGTGTATGGGAATTATTGTGGAACTGTCTCAAAATGGAGATGGATGTGTATGGTTTGCGTGGGACCATGGAGCCTTGTAGCTACTGATTGTAAAGTTGCAGGTCTCTATTCTTTTATGAATTTTCTTGCAAGACTGTAATTTTTGGCTCTTTTTTTAGTTTATGATTGTATTAAAAAGTAACATGGGCTATATAAAAAAAATGATGGTAGCCTTTTTTTTTTGTGAAGATGAAATGGATCCTCTTTTTTCAAATGGATAAAATATAAAGATGAAAGAAAAAGAATTGGATATGGATGTGGTTAACAAAATGGATTTAGAAAAATGTGAAATAATTTGGGAATTTAGAATTTAGAGATGGATAATTGTATATGGGTTAAAAAAATAATGGACTTTTTTTGTAATTGTGACATGTAGAGAATATAAAAATGAAATTGGAGCAATGATTTGAGCATTTGAAATGGAATGAGTGAGGGAATAGAAATTGAGAATAAAAATATGGTTCTAAATGGACTAAAAGAAATTAGCTGAACTTGGTTAGATATAATGAACAAATGGATAGAAAAGTGATTCTAAACAGATGGGTAATTGAATTAAAAAAAGAAAATGAAATAATGACTTAGAACCACAAATGCACACCTTTGCCTGACCAAGCAAAGCACCATTTTTTTTGGATTTTTGAATATAGTTAGTGGATGGAATGCACAGATGAAATATTATATACAGGTAGGACAAATTTGGGGTATGACAATTGCGAAGGGGCCTAAAGTGGGAAGACTGTTTCCACTCTAGTTTATTTCTAATCATATATCTCTTGCTTGTAATAATGTTTTGAACTCTTATGAGGATTGCCATAGAAAATTAGGCCATCCAAACTCTGTTGTTTTGTCCCATTTATTTAAAAATGGTTTGTTGGGAAATAAAAATGTTTCTAATGCCTCTATTTCATGTTCTGTTTGCAAATTGGCTAAGAGTAAAACATTTCTTTTTCCGTCTGGTGCTTATCGTGCTTCCAATTCTTTTGAAATGATTCATAGTGAAGTATGGGGTATGTCTCCTGTAGTTTCTCATTCTAACTATAAATATTTTGTCACATTTATTGATGATTATAGTCGTTTTGTTTGGATATATTTCCTTCGGTCTAAATCTGAAGTGTTTTCTATGTTTAAGAAATTTTTGACATATGTTGAAACTCAATTTCAAACAAGTGTTAAAATTTTTCGCTCGGACTCTGGTGGTGAGTACATGTCTCATAAGTTTCAGGAATACCTTCAACAAAAAGGCATCTTGTAGCAACGATCTTGTCCCAATACCCCTCAACAAAATGGTATAGCAGAACGTAAGAATCATCATTTGCTTGACGTCACACGCACATTGCTTCTCCAAGCTTCTGTACCATCCCAATTTTGGGTAGAGGCTCTTTCTACAGTTGTCTTCTTGATCAATCGTCTTCCTTCTACGGTTATTGAACTTGATTCTCCTTTCTTTCGTCTTTTTAAAATTCATCCTGATAATAGTGCTTTACATGCTTTTGGGTGTGTGTATTTTGTTCACTTACCTCCTTTTGAAAGGCATAACCTTGGAGCACAATCCGTTCAATGTGCATTTATGAGATATAGTCACTCTCATAAGGGATTTGTGTGTTATGATGTCACTAACCATCGTTTTCGCATTTCTAGAAATGTGACATTTTTTATAATCAGTTTATGTTTCCCTGTGTTTCTCCTGCCATTAATGATATTGTTACTCTTACTATCTTTTCTATTATGCCTCAATCTAAAGAACGTTATAAATTAGGTCATGTATAGGTCAGAAAACACAGTCAGCAGGTTCCCACACCTCTTCCCGACGCTGAACTGCCACCTGATCCTGTAGCGGTTGAACCACAGCGTTCTGGTCGAATATCTCGCGCACCAGATAGACATTCACCAGACATGTATGATTCCTCACATACTTCTCTGTCTGCTACACTCTCTAGCATATCTATTCCTACTTGTTACTCACAAGTTGTTAAGGATGTGCGATGGATAAAAGTAATGAATGAAGAGCTTCAAGCTCTTCAAGAGAATTTCACATGGGATATTGTCTCTTGCCCTCCTGATGTAAAATCTATAGGTTGCAAATTTATGTATTCTATATAATTGAATTCCGATGGGTCCCTCAATTGTTACAAGGCTAGTTTGGTTGCGTTATGAAACAAGCAGGAATATGGAATTGATTATGATGAGACATTTGCATCGGTTGCCAAAATGACAACTGTCCGCACGATCATCTCTATAGCTCCTTCTAATTGGTGGACTCTTCATCAAATGGATGTGAAAAATGCTTTTCTTCATGGTGAACTGACAGAAGATATTTATATGACTCCACCTCAAGGCTTATTTTCTTCATCTAAAGGTGTGTGTAAGCTCAAACGCTCCTTATATGGTTTGAAACAGGCACCTAGAGCATGATACGAGAAATTCCGCTCCACTCTACTTGGATTCTCCTTTACTCAGAGTCAGTATGACTCATCTTTATTTATTCATAGCACATCTGTGGGTATTATTCTGCTTCTTTTTCATGTTGATGATATGGTTATTACTGGTTCGGATCATGCTTCCATTCAGCGACTTAAGCAACAGTTACAAGCCTGATTTCACATGAAAGATATGGGTAATCTACATTATTTTCTTGGTCTTGAGATTTATTCTACATCCAAGGGCATCTTTCTCCATCAACACAAGTATGCTACAGATTTGATTTCTATGGCCGGTCTCGAATCGGCTAATTCGGTAGATACTCCTCTTGAGGTTAATGTTAAATATCATCGTGATGATGGTGATCCTTTGCCTGATCCTTTATTGTATCAACAACTTATGGGTAGCCTCAACTACTTGACTATTACTCGCCCCGACATATCTTTTGTTGTTCAACAAGTCAATTCATGCATTCTTCTTGCCATCTTCACTTGGTTGCGGTTCGTCGTATTATTCACTACTTAAAGGGAACCTCTCATCGCAGATTATTCTTTTCCGTTGGAATTTCTCTTCAGTTGAGTGCTTATAGTGATGTTGATTGGGCAAGGTGTCCTGATACTCGTCGATCTGTTACTGGTTGGTTCATGTTTCTTTGTTCTTCATTGATCTCTTGGAAAAGTAAGAAGCAAGCAAGAGTTTCTAAATCTTCTACTAGATCAGAGTATCGTTCCATGTTTGCTTCTTGTTCAAAAATAATTTGGCTTCGTGGTCTTTTGGCTAAACTTGGATTTCCCCAAACATAGCCAACTTCACTTTATGCTGACAATACAAGTGTTATTCAAATTGTTGCAAATCCTATTTTTCATGAATGCACCAAACATATCGAAGTTGATTGTCATTCAATACGTGACACCTACGATGATCGAATAATATCACTTCCTCACGTCAGTACTCAGTTGCAGGTTGCAGATATTCTTACCAAGGCTGTTCCACGCCCACGACATCAGTTTCTTGTTGGCAAATTGATGCTCCTTTACCAGCCGCATCAATTTGAGGGGGGATGTTAATCAGGAAATAATCAAACGCATTTATTGTAAATAATTTACATTCATAGAATTGGAAATTAGTCATTATGAGTTATAATTAGTTGTAATTAGTCATTATGAGTTGTAATTACCGACACTATTATATATAGTATCAAATGCAATGAGAAAGGCATGAAGCCAATTTTCCTGACAGGAGAGTTATGAGGATTTGAATAAAATTAAATACAGCATTTGCTCTCAGTTGCTTCAGATTTCAAACGTTGAATGAAGTCCAAGATTCTTACATTGTTACTTGTTTGAGGGTTTTGCGGCTCGCCACTGCTGCTAATCCTACGATCTCCATTCCACAAGTCGATTCACAAAATTCTTCATAACTGTGTGAAGACCAATCCAAAATTCAGAGTCTTAGGCAACAATTCATAAACTTCGCCTGAAACAGAAACTCGTCAGTTCATGATTCATAAAAAACGGTTTAATCACTTTCTAAAGTGAACTACAAGAAAAAAGGGATTATGAACTAAGGGAATCTCCAAATAAGAAGATGCAAGTAACCTCTGAGTTTTCATACACTGGTGCCAAAGAATGGTTGTTTTCGTCGTGAAAGCTTTTGATAGCAATACTCCATATGCTACACTGTCCAGGCCACAACTGCAAATAACGCCTTGTTTTCTCAGTACGAAATCAGTCCAGACACCACTAATCATCAGCACTAAACCAAACAGACATAAAGATTTTGAATTGAATAAAGAAGCAAACGTGGTCAAGCATGTTGGAATCAAAATCAAAGTACATTAGATAAAACTAGCCTGATTAGAAACCTCAAAATTAAGCTCATGCAAAGTATACCCGAGTTGTCTATGATTTTCAAAGCCTTCGTCTCACTTCAAATGCACAATTAGGATATACCTGCTGTACTGGTAAGAACTGGTTCAATGACTTCAGTCCACATCTTTGTCCATACTTAGCATTGTTGCCAGCTGCACATGATAGAGGGAAATAGTAAGCCCAAATATCTTCATCCCTCTACCAGCCTACGTTACCTTTTTGAATCTTATTCCAGCATGAAATTACGAAGACAAAAGGCAGAGAACCTTACCTGAACCACTAAACCTGAGACTATTGTCGCGTTCCGTAATCATAGCTTCAAAGTGGCAGCAGAATTCAAGGTTGTAAACACTGTAAGTGCATAAAAAAAGGGGTCATTGTCATACTCAAAGAAGCTCATAAGAATAAAAGAATTGGATAAGATCAGGAAATCCAACCGTGCATTCAATTGTTCACAGCATTAATCAAACATTTTGAATTAAGAAAAGAAGAAAAATTGTTATCATCAAGTGCGTCCAATACAGTTCACAAATATTGTTGCAACGAAAATGGAAAGGATTAAGTGGATTAGGCCTCAGAGTTCAAGAATATGAAGGTTATTTTCATCATTTTCAATTGAAGTTATGGACAATATCCCAAAGGGGATACCACCTGCATAACCTTCCAAAAACAGAATGGGGCAAGATTCAAAAAAATCATCAAACAAGGCAACATTGGAATCGTGTTCAAGACAACAAGGAAAGTTCCAAAGTTTCCCAAACCATTCAAACAAATCAAGCACAATATCAAAACCTTTCCAAAACAAGCACAACAAAATCAAATCATCAAAGATTGAGATTATGCAATAAAGGGTTTCCAAAAACAGCTCATCATCATTCTCCTATATAAGAAGAGTATCATTGCATCAGAAACACACAAAAAACCATCACCATACGCAGCAACAAAATTGTCAAAGTTCCATTACCAAACCCATAAGAAATACAGAGATTCAAATAATATACTTGTTCATCATCATCTCACGCATAACAACTGTCAAAAATACGAAATCCATCATAAAAAATGCAGAAGAAAGGTGAAACTAAAGAACAATATGAAGGCAAATAAAATCACACAAAAGGTAAAGATGGAGAATCATCCCTGAACAAGGATCTGTGAAGAGTTCGCCACCATCGCCGACCATCCATTTTTTTGTTTTTGCTTTAATCATCGCATCTGTAATAATGTAATCGTGAAATGTTAATGAAATTATGGTTGGGACTTTGTGGGATTTAGGGTAGTTAGGGTCATTGTTTAATCAATCGAGAGAGCTAGAGAGAACGGAGAAGACGAGAGGGTAGCGGCGGCGAGAAGTAGGGTTTCAAGAACCCTAATTTTGAGAGATAGAGAGAACGAGAGAGATGAGTGTGAGGAGTGAGTCCGCGTGTGTGGCTCCTTTTCTTTTTCTTTTTTTGTTTGTTGTTTGATCTTACACGTGCACAAACACGCTACATTCCATGAACCCTTCATCACGTCCATCAGATCACGTTTCATCCATACCATGTGGCTGTGATCTGATGGTCCGCGATGAACCCTCTTCCATTTAGCGCACGGGATCCTTCCATTATTTATATCTTTTTTTTTATCTTTTCAATTTCTTTTTTTATAATATTTTTTTAAAAACTTTTTTTTAATAAAAAATAATAAGTTTATAACTTTTCTAACCCCTTTTAACAAAAATAATTTCTTTTATTCTAATATATCTTTTTACTGAAATGTAACTAATAATTTAATACCTTTTAAAATAAAAAAACTTTTATACTAAAAGTAATATCTTTTCTAATAAATTAGTAAAAACTATTTTAAGTAACTTTTTCTTTTCCTTAAATAACCATTTTTATAATTTAAAATAAAATAAATAATAAAAACTTCTTTTCTTTTTTTTCCATTAGTAAAAAAGTTTCAAAATTAGTTAATAATCTTTAACATAATAATAAAAATAATAATAATCTCCTATCATTTTTCCTTTAAGCAAAACTCTTTTCTTAAAAAATCGTCCCCATTAGAGTCCCTCGCGCTAAATCGTACGTTTGTGGGAAATAGGTTAGAACGTTTGTGTGTTTATCGTTGTGTTTGATGCATGCATGCTTTTTGTCCTCTAAACCCTTTCAAAATAGTAAAACTATCGATCCAACGTCGAGCCATTTTCCACCTATGTAAGTCGATCGCCTTCGGGCATCGTTATCAACCTTTAGTCACTATACACAAGACTAGCACTAATTTGCAAGCACTCTCGTTAAATCTTATATAATTAATTGCGTAATATCCAAGGGAAAACCCCATGCATGATAATCAATTAGTTTGCATGGTGCATATGCATATGCATTTCATACCTCCCTATAGCTTTCATACCCTTAAGATAAGTTAAGTTTATTAGACAATTTAGGATATACTTCCTAAGTTAGCCCCCCTTCAATTTTGATTCCACAATCAAAATTTACCTAACCTAGTTCTCCACACAAGAGAATTAGATGTGAATCATCTCAAAGAAGGGACATACAATCCCATACCCCACAAATACAAACAATTCTAAAAAAACTGTGGTGGTTTCTTAAGTTGATGACTCATCTTTTCTCCTAAACTTTTCAAACATTTAGTATCATTCCGAGAGGAACTACAAGTGCTCTAATTCCACTCCCAACAGGATATGTAGGCACAATATGCGATATCTTGTCGAGCACACTTAGGAATAGAACTTTAGGTCTTCCTACCCTTAACCCTTTAGCAAACAGATAACAAATAACATAATAAAACAAGAGGTTCCTGTAGAGTACTATAGATATCTAGGATGCTAACGCCTTCCTTAGGTATAACCAACCCCTGAACCTTAGACTCTTAGTTTTCAGCAAGGCATATTGCCATTGTCATATCTCATGTCCCAAGTGGAATTTGGTGATGTTCTTGGCCATTTTGGAAAGCCCTCATATGATACAACAACTGTCTGATCATATTTGGTTTTGATACCTTTTGGATCCAAGTGAAAAACCCCCCTACATTTGGGAAAAAGTGAAGGCAGATTTTGACTTAGTGAAAATTTCACTAAGTGTTGAAAAAAAGTGACATTTTACTTTTTGTGATTTTGATCATTCCATAACTCAAAATCCATGAAGAATTTGGACGTAGGTCAGTTCTAAGATTTTGTAGAGGGTAATGAGATCTATCAATCAAGCTTTGGATGGGTAAAAATGGCTTTGTGGTTTAGGAGTTATGATCCTCCAAAGTTGGTACCCTTGCCACTTTGTTCATAACTTAGAAAATTTTCTAAGTTTTTATGGTTACCCCTTTTACAAGTTATCCTAGTTTTCTTAATTTTTCTTGATGAATGATGATTCAAAACATACATTAACATCATTTTAGGGTTAAAAAACCATTTTTGTGAAAAACCTCAAAAAGTCAAAGTTGACTTTTGTGCACAGTTGACTTTTTGTCAGATGAATTCCAAACTGTGCGATCCTTTATGAAATCAAGTCCTTGACCTAAATCAAACTTGATGGATTGATTTCATAGGTGTTATAGGGTGTATTGAATCATGTCTTAGGGTTTGGGAGCATGTCCTGGTCAAAAGTCAAAGCTACAGTTGACTTTTCTCGCGAAACCCTAACTGTGGTACTGATGAAATTGAGACTTGCTGCTCAAGCTTCCTGGATCAATCCATTGTTATAAATGGATCAATGTGGTATGTTGGAGACCCTGAAATCATGTTTTGAGGTCTTGGCTCATGATTTGTCCCAAAAGTCAACTTAAGGGTGAATTAGGTCAAGAAACCCTAATTCCTGATTTTTTATGTATGCATCCCCTAAGGTCAAATTGACTTGATGCTTGGGCCCATGAGGTTACATGGAGTATATTAGGATATGATTTGAAGCATTGACTCATGCCAAGAGGAAAATTTCCATCTGGAGGCCCTGGTCGACCAAAACCCTAATTTGGGGACACTGTTGATTTTGGAGAGTAAATCCACCTAGAAGGGAGCAGCCTTGTGCTTAATCCTTAAAGTGGGAGTCCTCTTGATCCATTGTGGATATTTGAGAGGCTAGAAAAGTTGAAGATCATGTCATTTCTTGATTGATCATTTGTCTAAAAACTCTGAGAGGGCTTGAAACCCTAAATTTGACTGTAGTAAGTGTTCACCCATCTTTGGGGAGACTGATGAGGCAAGATGGTTCATCCATATTGTGATGATGATTTGCACAATGATGGGAAATCTTAGTGGTCAAAATTTAGGGTATGACATATGCCCCTATTTAATCTTCTTGGAACCGAAGGTGTGAATGGCGAAGGTATTCGGGCATTTAGGGTGCAAGAGGATTAAATAACAGAATACCCAAAATTTTGATGGTGATTATGAATGGTAGCTTACACATTCATCCTCTTTTGCTAAGCAATGATACTTAGAAAAGGTGAACCTCCCCTCGATCCTGGTTTCCTACCAAGGAACTGGTCTGAGTTTCTGATGTAAACTTCCCCTCGATCCTGGTTTCCTACCAAGGAACTGGTCTCAGTTTCTGATATAAACTTCCCCTCGATCCTGGTTTCCTACCAAAGAACTGGTCTAAGTTTTTGATATAAACTTCCCTCGATCCTGGTTTCCAACCAAGGAACTGGTCTAAGTTTCTTTTGTAAACTTCCCTTCGATCCTGGTTTCCTACTAAGGAACTGGTCTCAGTTTCTGATATAAACTTCCCCTCGATCCTGGTTTCCTACCAAGGAACTGGTCTAATTTTCTTTTGTAAACTTTCTTGACAAGGGACACTATTCGTAGCAGTTTTCCTCAAACTTCTCGCCGAATTTTCTTGGGGAGATTCCATTTGATAGAAAAATTTTGATGTCAGACTTGCTAGGGAACCCATTCGCCTGAGCTGTAGAGGTGTACAAACTTCTCTGTTTGGAGACGCCATTTGTCGACTCTACCTGGGGAAAACGAGTCTCTTGAGATACTGCTTTCACGCTCGGGGATATTACATCATACTTTTCTCGGGTTCTTCCCGGAGAAACGCCATATGATGTGATCCAATTTTGAGGTGCTGATGACCTTTCCATCACCGGTTTTTTTGGAGAAAAACTGCTGTATTGCCGAATCTCTGCTTAAGAGGATTCCTCTAGGGATTTTCCTTAGTCTGGGAAAGCGAAAATATCCTCTTCAATGGCGAAGAGTAACATCGGTTGAAGGTTCTTTGGTCTTTCAGAGGTTCAAGTTATCAAAGTGGTCAAGGGCCAACTCTAATCCAGAAATAAGTTGGAGGAGAGAGATTGTTCCGAAGAAACCTTTCCTGGCGAGGAAAGAACTGACAACTCGATTGAGAGCACTTTTATAACTAGGGGATAAGACCGACTAGAGTGATAGTGATGCAATATGAATATGAATGAAAATCAATAATGCATGATGTATCTATGTATATGCTGAGAAAACTGACGCGACATACAAACTAACGGATGAACACAACTGGATACTCGACCATTGCGGGGCGAAGAAGTACCGTTGGTCCAAAAGTAGCAATTCTGCCTTGCTTAGGAGATGAGAACTCGGCCGAGGATGTCAGATGGAGCATTCGCATCTGACATAGCTGATCCTACATTCAGGCATACTAGTTTAGAAGGAGTACTTTGATTCTGCACTTTGAGGTTCGCTTACTTCTAGAGAAGCGATCGATGTTCTTCTGATGTTCAACAGTCAAAAGAAATTGCCATCTTTATTTTTAAAAGCAGAACAATTTTAACAAGTAAATTCAGTTTGTTTCGTTTCAAGAATCTTTGATCATATTAAAATGTCGTTCTATAAAGCTAAAATAAATAAGAATTGCAAACAAAAGCACAAGGGCTCAAATTTTATTGATAGGATGGAAATCAGCCAAACGCGTGATTCCCTAGAGTATTCACAAAGTTAGAAAATGGTAATTTAAGGGAAAAGGGCTACATTGAAACATAACACCACTATCCTTCTACCAACTTTGAATTCGGGGCATCATGAGCTTCTTTCGAAGATGACCTTGACTGAAGTTTCTGATGGATGGCATGACTGCTGAGGAGTTGAAGTGATTAGACGTAGTCACTTGCCATTAATCCCTAATTTTTGCCTGGATTGTACTTTGAGATTTCCAATCCATCGGGATGATTTTTTGATCATGTCTCTAATTTTTTCCTGGACCGCCCTTTCGTGTTTTCAATCCACCGAGACGTTTTTTTTAGGCCAAGTATTTCTTGACTACATCAACATTTATGGGGTCGGCAAATTCCTCTTCGTCCATGGTTGCGAGTCTCAAGGCGCCGCCTGAGAAAGCTTCCTTGACCACAGAGGGGCCGTCATAATTCGGAGTCCATTTTCCCCGAGAATCAGTGAGAAAAGATTGTATCTTTTTTAGCACAAGGTCTCCTTTCCTGAATATGCGAGGTCGAACCTTTTTGTCAAACGCCATCTTCATTCTTTGTTGATACAATTGATCGTGGCATAGAGCCGTGATTCTCTTCTCTTCGATCAGATTCAGTTCATCGTGTCAACTTTGACACCATTCAGCTTCTTTTAGCTTAGCTTCCATCAATACCCGGATTGATGGGATCTCTACTTCGATGGGGAGCACTGCTTCCATGCCATATACTAGAGAGAAAGGGGTTGCCCCTGTTGAAGTGCGGATAGATGTGCGATAACCGTGAAGAGCAAAGGGTAGCATCTCATGCCAATCTTTGTAGGTTACAACCATCTTTTGAACAATCCTCTTGATGTTCTTGTTAACCGCTTCTACCGCTCCGTTCATCTTTGGTCGGTAGGGAGATGAGTTATGGTGTTCGATCTTGAACTCTGCACACAACTCTTTCATCATCTTATTGTTCAAGTTAGAACCATTATTAGTAATGATCAAGCTCGGCACACCATAACGACAGATGATATTGTTTTTGATAAATCGGACCACCACTTGTCGGGTTACATTAGCGTACGACTCTACTTCGACCCACTTGGTGAAGTAATCAATGGCTACAAGGATGAACCGATGTCCGTTTGAAGCCTTTGGCTCAATCAAACCAATCATGTCGATTCCCCATTGTAATACCCCAAATTTTGACCACTTAGATTTCCCATCATTGTGAAAATCATCATCACAATATGGATGAACCATCATGCTTCATCAGTCTCCCCAAAGATGGGTGAGCATCCAATACAAGCAAAATTAGGGTTTCAAGCCCTCTCTGAGTGCTTAGACAAAGGATCAATCAAGAAATGACATGATCTTCAACTTGTCTAATCTCTCTAACATCCACAAAGGATCAAAAAGGACTCCCACTTCAAGGATTAAGCACAAGATTGCTCCCTTCTAGGTGGATCAAGTCTCAAGATCGACAGTGTCACCAAATTAGGGTTTTGGTCAACCAGGGCTTCCAGATGGAAATTCTCATCTGGTCACAAGGCAATGATCCAAAACATAACCTAATATACTTCATGGAAACTCATGAACCCGTGCATCAAGTCAATTTTGCCTCAGGGGATGCATTCATCAAAAATCAGGAATTAGGGTTTCTTGACCTAATTCACCCCTAAGTTGACTTTTGGGACAAACCATGAGCCAAGACCTCAAGAGATGATTTGAGGGTCTCTAATACACCATATTGATCCATTTGGAACAATGTATTGATCCAAGAAGCTTGAGCAACAAGTCTCATTTTCATCTGCACCACAATTAGGGTTTTAAGGGAAAAGTCAACTGTAACTTTGACATTTGACCAAGACATGCTCCTAAACCCTAATACATGATTAAATATACCCTATGACACCCATGGAACATGTCCATCAAGTTTGATTTAGGTCAAGGACATGATTTCCTGAAGAATTGCACAGTTTGGAATTCATCTGATAAAAAGTCAACTGTGCACAAAAGTCAACTTTGACTTTTTGAGATTTTTCACCAAAATGGATTTTTAACCCTAAAATGATGTTAATGTATGATTTGAATCATCATTCATCAAGAAAAATCAAGAAAAGTGAGATAACTTGTAAAAGGGGTAACCATAAAACTTAGAAATTTTTCTAAGTTAAAAATAAAGTGGCAAGGGTACCAACTTTGGAGGACCATAACTCCTAAACCACAAGGGCATTTTTTCTCATCCAAAGATGGATTTGTAGCCCTCATTATCACCTACAAAAACTTCAACTACAAGTCATTCCAATTCATTAAGGATTTTGAGTTATGGAGTGATCAAAGTGGCTGAAAAGTGAAAAAGTCACTTTTTCCAACACTTAGTGAAATTTTCACTAAGTCAGATTTGCCTTCACTTTTTGCCAAATGTAGGGGGATTTTTCACTTGGAATCAAAAGAGATCAAAACCAAACTTGTTAAAACAGTTGTTGTATCATGTTAGGGCTTTCCAAAATGGCCAAGAACATTGCCAAATTCAACCTACATCATGAGATACAACATTGGCAAGTTGCCTTGCTGAAATCTGTCAAGGCAAGGCAGGATTTGTATTTTGGCTCGATTTGCCAAAATCAGCCAATTGCAATTGCTCCTATCCACTTGGACACCTCAGAGGATTGAATCTAAAGGGGACAATCACTGAGCCAAGCCTCCAAAGTCCATGGAACAAGAAATAGCATGTTGAACCTAGAATGGCCAAAATAGGGACAAGACTTCAAATTTGGAATGAGGCATTCAATGGAACCATCAAGGTGGCATGGACTGAGCCATTCTCATATGAAATCAGTCAAGACTTATCCAAGACAAAGGGAACCAAAGCTCTGTGCCCTAACCTCTAGTCAATGGCTAGAGGAGACTTGGATTTTCATTTGCCAACATTGGCCAAACCTACTTACCAGCTGCCATGCACTATTCCTTGCAAAACAAACTTGCTCTACTATAAATAGAGCTCAATTGTGGTCAGTTTGAGTACACTAAAGCCATCTAACAGATGCTTTCCTCAAAATCTCTTTCTCTTGGCAAAAATGCCTTTCTTAGCAAGGTAGCTATCGGGTTTTGAGTTTGAGAGCAATTCTGCACAAACCAATCACTCACACACCTCACATACATCACATATGAGCTGATCAAACACTCACATAACTTCTGAAACATCAAAATCTCAAAATCACTTGCCATCCACACAAGTTTGAAGTGAAGTTGCAGCTGAGATGCCATAAACTGATCCAGTCCATTTCAATTCAATCCAAGTGTTCAAACACACTCCATATGGTGTAGGGAAGCTGTCCAGATCATCACCACTCATCTGTAACACCTCCAACTCAAAATCACATCTGAACTTGCTGTCACGACTTGGAGGTAAGCCTAAACTTAGGCATCTCTCAATCTATGCATATTTCCTCGCACAATAATTTGGCCATATGTTCATAATCATGCATGGAATGTTTCCCCTCAATTAATTGCATTGTTTGAATCATGTATCAAAAATCTTAGCCTTCATGCAGAAATTAGGGTTCTTGAGGTTTCTTCGTGATTTCTTATTGTATGTTTAATTTAAATGAAATTAAAGTACATAGACATGATCGTGAGGTTGAGGCGAGCATAATGATATGTGGATTGCATGTTATAATTACGTATTCAGTGAGATTGGATGGAAAATGCAAATCTGGGCAAACTGAAAAAACGCGCGTGTTCTTGGTGTTGTTCTTGGCGCCATTTTCATATATTTGAATATTTGAATTTTGTGATTTTGTTTAATTGTTTCAAAAATTAATTTCTCTCTGAATATTTGAATATCTGAGTTTTAATTTCTCTCTGAGTTTCAAAAATCTGGGCAAACAAAATTTTTGAAGCATTAATCCAAGATCACAATTTGTTATTCCTATGTTAAACAATTTTGATCATTTTAATTGAATTTTTATTCAATTAAATACATTTTGAAAACAAATTAGGGTTTTGGATTAACTGAACCGTCATAAATCATTTTCAAAACACTTTGGGCCTCTATTAGAGTGTAAGACCCAATCCTTTTTTGACCAAATCATCTTTGGGCCTCACTTATTGTATAAGTCCCGATACCGTCAAAAAACAAACGGCGCGATCGTCGCCTTTTCAAAAATCATCTGGGCCTCTCCTTGAGCTATAAGACCCATTCAAAACTTTTGGGCCTCTATTAGAGTGTAAGACCCAATCCCCCTTTTAACCAAACATTTTGGGCCTCACTTATTGTATAAGTCCCTCTGCGTTAAAAGAAAACCTCGGCGCGATCGCCATTTTTAAACGAAAAATCATTTGGGCCTACCCTCATGTTATAAGCCCCACTCTTTTCTTTAAACCTTTTTGGACCTCTTGAGAGAGTGTAAGACCCATCCCTTTGTACAGAAAACCCTTTTTGGGCCCCAGTCACTTGTATAAGTCCCTCTGTACAAATTCAACAGTGCGCTCACTGATAAAACCCTGGGCCTCTCCTTGAGCTGTAAGCCCCAAATCTTTCTTTTTCAAAGCACTTTCTCCTTTGATTTTGAATATACTGTTGTTTTCACTCTTTCTTTGTTGAACAACTAACCAAACAGCATGGAAGCACTACAACCGAGTAAGTGGTTATCGCTTTCATTTACTGCTTTCATATTATAAACTGTATTGTGGGGCTGCTCACTGTAAGTCTCCTTTCATAAACTCATATCTACTGTGTAATAATAGCATAGATATTTCGAGTTTCCCCGGCAACTACGTCTAGAACTAGGTGACGCCGTTTCATTTATTCGTAGAAATAGATGCCTAGATCCCCAATAGGAGCACCAGATACAGTCTTCTCTTCGGCTGTCCTCCTTAGGAATCGTCAAGAAGCTCTACTCCCCAAGATGAATGTATTCTCCGTGAATGGCATCTTTGAGTTTCTTCCAAATTCTCGAACTTTCCTGACTTGATCTATTCCTTGTGGATAGCTTGCCTTGAATGTCTCGGGGTTTGGGTACCCACTACGGTCATAATCTTGGACCTTAACTAAGGAACCCTCTTTAAAAGTTAAAAGTCGCTGGATAGTAAACCTCGCACGTTTACCAGTGGTTTTCATCTTTAAAAGAGTTATCTCTCCTAATGGAAAGGAGATGATAGACCCATGGGCTTCTTAAAAGCATCGGCCTCCTCTTGGGCATTATTCAAGGACCCTACGGCTTCTTAGAAGTATTCACAGCCTCCTCTTAGGCTTCGTATAATGATCTCTTCCTCCGGGAATGATAGCCTCCTCTTGGGCTTCGTACAAGGACCCGTCGGCTTCTTAAAAGTTTCCAGCCTCCTCTTGGGCTTCGTACAAATTGTCCCGACGACCTCCTAGAGGTATAGGAACAGAACCTAGTCATCTTCATAGAACAGTCCTTTCATAGAGTCTACTACTGTTTCTCGAAGCATAGTACAAAAGATAAAACTCTAGACACGGACAGTCTAACTTCCTTGAGTCTCAAAGACATTCTCAAGCACCCTTCGTTAAATAGGAAGGAAACCCGCAGACTCGGATAGTCTCGATACCCTTTGGATTTCCCGTTTCCTCAAAGAGAAGGAAATATCCCTGATCCTCAAATCAAATCCCTGAGTACAGTGTTGCTCATATAAGAGCTGATTTTCTCTTTTAAATCAGTATATTGGATCTGTCACTCAACTGAAACAGTTACAATAGCCTCCATCTCGGGCTTCGTACGAGATACCAAAATTCTCCCCAGTGGAGTCAAAATAACCTTTTCGCCTCTCTCTCGGGCTTTGTACGAGATACAAAAACACTCTCTTACTGAGTATAAAAGATTCTCCAACTGAGTGAACTCTTTGCTAGCCTCCTCTTAGGCTTTGTATAACGATATGCCCCACTGGGTCAAAAACTTTTAGCCTCTCTCTCGGGCTTTGTACGAGACACAAAATAGCCTCCTCTTAGGCTTTGTATAATGATTTTCCTAGCGGAAATTAGCCTCCTCTTAGGCTTTGTATAAGAAAACCACTGGTTGATCCAATCGACCTTTTAGCATCAAAGTTGTGCCTCGTTCGCAGTACACAAACATCAATAACTCCTTTCCCTTCATCTAATCGCTGTAAGCGGCAAGCCTCTGGATCATCTATATCCATGACACTGTCCCTCTTTTAGCATGAGAAATTCCTAAGGAAAGATGGCATTGCTCTACACTGAGTTAAAGTCTTCTCCTTCAGGTTAAAACCCTTTCTTCGGAAATTATGGCATTGCTCGGATCCACGTATCCCAGTTAAAGTAATTCTCCTTCTCCCCTCTTTAGAGATGACAAATTCTCTCTAAAGTCGAGATCTTTCAGCTTCACGTCTTGGGCTTTGAACAAGACACAAATAGACCTTTCAGCTTCACATCTTGGGCTTTGATCAAGATACAAACCACCTTTCACTTCACGTCTTGGGCTTTGAACAAGACACCAAAACACCCATTTCCTCCCATAGAATAGGAGGAACTACGAACGCTCTGATTTCCCTGTTTCGGTAAACAGGAATACGTAGGCATAAGATCGAAAGAAAAGATCTTAGCGAGCGCAATCAACAAAAAACCCAAATCCCATATCTCCATCAATCAAAAAGCAGTATTTCAAAAACATCAGTCCTAACATCCTAATCCTTATTCCCCGCCAGAAACCCTTTGCCTAGAAAAAAGAAAGAAAGAACCGTATTGGCGAAATACGAATAACCAGTACAAAAGCCCCCCCCACATTGATAGCATCCGTAACCTAACAGACCGCTGTTTAAACTCAGTATGCAAGCAGGGTTAATTGGAGACATCTATTTCCCTTCCTTATTCAGCTCACAATAGGATAAAAAATGAATCGACCTGTAGTCAAAGCTCAAACTACAGAGAGCGACCAGCGCTTAAGAACCGCGTCCAAAATCGCTCGCTACAGAAAAGTGGCGCCCACCGTGGGGCCTATCTTTCTTTCTGTTTCTGTTTTCCTTGAATATGGCGACTCTGCTGGGGAGTCTCCTTTTCTGCCTTAGGGCATCATCCCCGTTTTCTACGGAAAATGGGAACTCTACCGAAGAGAAAGATTGACCTATGCTGGTCCATCTCTTAGGCAGGGAACCACAGATTGGGGCTTCCGCCGGGGAACCCATTTCTGTCAGGAACTTAAGATTCATAGCTTTATAAGTCTAGGATGATTAGGACAAATATATATACTGCTTTTCCTAATTGCTATACGTGTTTATTTTTCTGCTACTGGGAATGCGTGTGATGCCGCATATGGTGAGATTGAGTATACACTTAAGAAAAGCCAACCTTTTTCGTAGTGCGGAAGCTATTGAAAATAGCTGTTACGCGATACTACCCTCATTTGAGGCTGGTGATCTATTCTCGGTGAATGTCACTTACTCTAAGATTGCACACAACTCGCTGGCGATCCGCTTGTTGTTTTGCTTTCCTGGGAGGAGCTGATGATAATGAGTACAGGTACAAAAATCACCCTAGTATAAACCTTTGGGGATGGGTAGAGCCTTGACTTCATGACAACGACCCTTTGACCCCATGTTTTTTTCTATGTTTTTGTGTGCTGCATTCATGCATTCATTTAGTAAAACATTAAAACATTCAAAAAACTTTCTCTTCTAGTCTCTCTGTTTTTCAAATTAAACTAAGACTGTGATTGCAAATATCAGAGAAAAAGATTGCATTAATGGATTTCAGTAGAAGGAGAACTCACCAGTATACCTTCAAGGTTCCAAAACTAAGGGATTTGAGAAAGTTAGCGAGGATGATCGTTAACCTAGAGGCTTTCAGAGCCAAGCACGGTGGTTTGCTACCACTGTTAAGAGTCCATGTGATTAAGGGGATCATGGACGCGCTCATTCAGTTCTACGATCCGGTTTATCATTGTTTCACATTCCCGGATTACCAGCTGGCACCAACGCTGGAGGAGTATTCTCATCTGACTGATTTACATATCACTGATCGAGCTCTATTTTTTGGACTGGAAGAAATTCCAAAGAATCAGACTATTGCAATAGCAATTCATTTGGACGAGTCTGAGGTCAGGACTCACATGACTACTAAGGGTGGCATCCAAGGTTTGCCAGCCCAGTTCTTGACAAAGAAAGCTCTGTACTTTGCTAGTATAGGGAACGAGACTACTTTTGAAAGCATCTTTGTCTTACTCACCTACGGATTATTTTTATTTCCCAACATTAATAACTCCGTCGATATCAACGCTATTAAGGTTTTTCTCATTGGAAACCCTGTGCCGACTTTGCTCGCAGATGCGTATCATTCTGTACACTTAGGAAATTTGTACAGCGGAGGGGAAATCACATGCTGTGTACCTTTGCTTTATAAATGGTTTATCTCACACTTGCACAAGTCTGCTGCTTTTTGGGATAGCAAGAGTGTCTTACGTTGGTCGCAGAAGATCATATCCCTCACCAACTCTGATATAGATTGGTGTAATAGGATTTATGAGGGAATAAGAATCATTGACCGTTGTGGAAACTTCCCCAGCGTACCCCTCATAGGAACTAAAGGAGGAATCAACTATCATCCAATATTGGTTCTTCGTCAATTTGGATACCCGATGAGACACATCCCACTGGGTGTTCATCTGGAAGGTCTTTTCTTCAAAGAAGGAGAAAGTGACAGAGCACTAAAGAGGGAAATAGTGCAAGCTTGGAAACATGTTCATAAGAAAGGACGAGAGTCTCTGGGAAAACCGGACTGTGTCTCGGTGGAGCCTTATCTCCATTGGGTACAAACCAGAGCTCTCAAGCTAAAGATGCCTTATCCTCGTTACGGAATTCTTCCGCCGAGGGAAATTGTCATGTACTTCATGACGGAAACTGAAAGGCTTCAGGTTACTCTCAACAAAGTTCAAAAGGAAAGAAGATCTTGGAAGAACAAGTATCGCACCCTCGACGTAGAGTGTATCCAAATACAGCAATTACTGAAAGAGAAAGATGCTCTGATTGAAATTTTGGAGCAGCATGCTGTAGAGAATCAAGATGACCAAAGGAATTTGCTCACTCCTTTCACTTGGCAAAGGAATGACAACCCGACAACGGCCCAAGCGCCCCGGTCAAAGAAAAGAAAGATACCAGAGTCAGCACCCGATTTCTCTTCAGAGAGGACTCGGGACCCATTAGTTTAGGTTTCTGTTTCTGCACTTTGTAATCTACTATATTTCCATTTCTGTAATCCTTTGGAATTCAATAAAAAGGGGTTTCCCCACTGTTTGATATTTGCAATCTAATTGTCGAAGTTTATTTTAATTAAACCTAAAAACAATTAATATAATCATTGCATTCATCATTCTCACATCGCGTATTCTTCTTCCCTACGAATCTCACGTTTGTGTCTCGATTCTAGAGTCAAACTGTCTCATTCATATAATACTCGGGCTAATCGTCAGAAAAGATGGATGATCTTGAGGAAGAAAACAGAGAGTTGAAAGAAGAGATCGACGCTCTGAGAGAGGATATGAGAAAGTTTCGTAACGACATGCAAGCCATGGCAGAAGCTCAGCTACAAAGAACTGTGATCTCAGAGATCACCTCAACGCCCATCATAGAAAAGTATGATCCTAGGTATCAGAGGCCGAAAGATCATCCTTGGGGCATGCCTGTTAACTATATCCTGGAAGGATATGTTCCGCCGATCACTGAAGATCAGGGAATCGCAACAGAAGCCGCTGGGCCTGAAGGTTACAAACTTCGGGAAAGCGAAGATGCCAGGGGCATAATCAAGACTCCTGAAGGTTACAAACTTCGGGAGGTGTCAAGACTTACTGCCATAGTCACGGTACCACCCCCTGTGGTGCACACTGTCCCGGAAGGACAGATTCCACAGACACCTTTTGGTAAGAAGGAAACTATGTTTGACAGAATGGATGAATTCTAGGAACAGTTCTTGGAAATGCAGAAAGAGCTGCAAGCCAGTCGCTGTCAGGATTTATTTGGAAAGGACGCCGCAGACCTCTGCTTGGTCCCAAATGTGAAAGTCCCGCACAAGTTCCAAGTGCCCGACTTTGAAAAATACAAGGGTAACTCTTGCCCTCAAAGCCATCTGGTGATGTACGCTCGGCGGATGTCAGCTCAGACAGAGAATCAGGACCTGCTGATTCACTACTTTCAGGATAGTTTAACCGGTGCCGCATTAAAATGGTACATGGGTTTAAACCGTGCTACGATTAGCACATTCAGAGATCTTGGCACTGCCTTTGTCCAACAATACAAGTACAATTTGGACATGGCCCCCGACAGAGATCAACTCAGATCAATGTCGCAAAAGGACAAGGAAACCTTTAAGGAGTATGCTCAAAGGTGGCGTGAAATTGCCGCTCAAATTTGTCCACCTCTTGAGGAAAAAGAGATGACAAAGATCTTCTTAAAGACCTTAAGCTCATTTTACTATGACCGAATGATTGCCAGTGCGCCCAGTGATTTCACCGAAATGGTTAGCATGGGTGTACGTCTTGAGGAGGCCGTCCGAGAAGGACGTTTGGTAAGAGACACTGGATCAACGAGCGGTACTAAAAAATACGGTAGTGCTCTCCCTAAGAAAAAAGAGCAAGATATTGGGAATATCTCTCTCGGAAAGCAAAGGCGACGTTATCAGCCAGTAGCAGCTGTTACTCCTACTATCAGCCCCGTGCCTGTTCCTATGTATCAACCTCAGGTTGCGCAGAGCCAACCTGACCAACAAAGGACACAACAGCCTCTTCAGCAGGCTCGTCCTCCATATAACAACAACCATACAATACGGCCACCAGGATTTGATCCTATACCCGTAATGTACGCAGAGCTATTTCCGTTACTGCTGGCTAAGGGGCACATTCAGACTAAGTCTCCCCTTTCAGTTCCGGAAAATCCGCCTTTTTGGTTTAAAGCGGATCAAACATGTCCTTATCATCAAGGAGGTTCAGGGCATAACATTGAGACTTGCCTCAATTTTAAATCCGACGTGTAAAAGCTTGTTAGGAGCGGGCTCTTATCTTTTAAAGATATGAATCCTAATGTTCTTACGAACCCGCTGCCTCAACACGAGAAAGCTGCGGTCAATCTGATTGAGAAAGAGACTAACAATGTCTATCAAATTCACGATGTACTCTTATTGGGGACCAATCTGGTCAAGATGCATTGTAGACAGAGTGGATATGGCCATGTGCCACCTCATAACTATCACCAGTGTGATATCTGCTCTAAAGATAACCAAGGATATTCGGTAGTGCAATCAGCTCTACAGGAACAAATGGATCTTGGATGGATCCAAGAGCACCGAGTTCGTGAAGTTAACATGGTTTACACGAATTCCAACGTCATTTAAAACCACGACATCCGTGTGATGAATGTCAACTTGGTGGCGATGCACTCAAGGCAAAGCCAGTATCATAATCTGCCGCGGCACGATTACAGTTCCTGTCTGATTTGCTCGGTAAACAAACAGGGATGCTCTTTCATACAAGAGGCCCTCCAGCGTCAGATGGATCTTGGATGGATCCAAGACTACCATGATAGGAACTCCTATCAAATCAATATGGTTCAGATCTTTGACATTCGCGTGATGAATACCAATCTGGTAGAGTTACATGCTGAGCAGGTCCGACTCAGATTCTTAATATCACACGATTATCAAAACTGTAAAGCAGGTTGCAAAAACGATCGAGGTTGTACCCTTGTCCAGGAGGCACTTCAGCACTTGTTAAATCACTGGTGGATGCCAATCTATATGGACGAAGATACTCAGCAGATTAGTATCAATAACAGGAATCCTACTCGTCGTCAAAGTCAGGATGTCCGATCAATGGAAGGTAACCTAGTGAGGTTACATTGTATTCAAAGTGGGCGTGGCCAGGTGCCACCACACAACTATGACAGTTGTAGCGCCTGTTCGGAAAGTAACCAAGGGTGTTACCTTGTGAGAGCAGCTCTTCAGGGTCAGGTCGATCATGGAGAAATTCGTCCATATCCAGGTTCAGGACCCATCATTTGGTCGCCGAACTACCTTGCCGATCAAGTTGAGGATGTTGTCACGATCTCTGGTAATCACCAGATCAGGGATGTTTTTTCCATCATCCCTCTACTTGACAAATCTAAAGTTCCCAACCAGGAACGGATCGAGATTACTTATGATGGTCAGAAAAATCAGAAGGTTCCCATAGTCATCTATCTACCGGGACCACTACCGTATGAATCAGCTAAGGCAATCCCTTACAAATACGGTGCAACAATATTCGAGAATGGAAAGGAAATTCCGTTACCCTCCGTCGTGAATATTACAGACGTCAGTCGTGTAACACGGAGCGATCGAATCTTCAACCGAGGGGTTGGAGAATCCAACAAAGAAAAGGAACTTCAGGCAGAAATTCCTGATCCACCAGTCGGTCAATCTAGTAATCCTGACTTTTCAAAAGACAAAGATGAGATGCTAAAGCTCATCCAAAGGAGTGAATATAACATTGTTGATCAACTGTTACAAACTCCTTCAAAGATCTCAGTATTATCACTGGTACTCAGTTCAGAAGCACACAGAGAGGCTCTACAGAAAGTCTTGGAGCAAGCCTTTGTGGAACAGGATGTAACAATTAGACAGTTCGATAGCATTGTCTCTAACATCACTTCCTGCAATAATTTGGGATTTAGTGATGAGGAATTACCTGAAGAGGGTCGTCGTCATAACATGGCGCTCAACATTACAGTTAACTGCCAGGGCGATGCTTTAGCCAACGTACTGGTAGACACAGGGTCAGCCCTGAATGTTATGCCGAAGTACACTTTGATGCAATTATCATTTAAGGGCCCTCCGATGAGAGTCAGCGAGGTCGTCGTCAAAGCATTCGACGGATCCAGAAAAATAGTTATCGGTGAAGTTGATCTTCCCATAACTATTGGTCCTCACACTTTCCAAATCACTTTCCAGGTCATGGACATCCGGGCAACATACAATTGTTTATTAGGAAGACCTTGGATACATCAGGCTGAAGCGGTTACTTCGACCCTCCACCAAAAGCTAAAGTTCGTCAAGGACGATTAACTTGTCACGGTTTGTGGGGAACAAGCCTTGCTTGTGAGTAACTTATCATCATCTGCTTGTGTAGAACCCGAGGAGGTTATTGGAACTCAGTTCCAAGCACTATCGGTGAGCAAGAACGATCAATCCGAAGAAGGAACTTCAATTTCTTCATACAAAGATGCTATCAAAGCGGTCGAGAGTACCGATACGACAGGATGGGGACGACTTGTCATTCCTATTGACAATAAAACAAAGAAGGGTCTTGGTTTTTTTGCAACCTGTACCCAGACAGCCGCCAACGATGAAAGTCTTCATCCCCTTCAAAACTTCTTCCACAGTGGAGGGTTTCTTCACCCAGTGTCTCAGACAGTTCATGCTATCAATGAGGAAGATCCCTCTGACACAGATGAAGAATGGAAGTCCTACCTTAACAAGGACGACTATATGTCTCAAGAAGAGGTGCCTATGCCTTTTTGCTTTCCTACAGAAAGTCTGAGATTTATACCAAGATCAGATGTCGAAATGATCTACGGAGATTGTGATCCGGAAGGATGCCGTGCTCCGCCAAATTGATTAGAGGAAGACACTCTGATGAAAGAAAACTTTGATCACAATTACTATGGCCCGATGGATGGTCTGCCAATGTGGCAACCTTACCCAGGAAACTTGGGGCAAGAAAGTCAGCCGAACAATGAAAATCAGCTGACCGTCATTGAGCAGAATACCTGTGTCCCCACCATGTCATGGGATCAACATTCAGGCCATTCAAAAACTACTCAACATGAAGATGAATTCGCAACGCTCGCAGGACTTGAATTCATCAACTATGCTTTTCCTGAGGTCAACGTCATCGAGAGGGATGACTTCTCCAGTTCCAAAGAAGTTTGGGACAACCAAGTGGAAAATACGACTTTATGGTCAAGTACACTGCTCCCGAAAGCTCTCGTATCAGGCTCGAAGATATCCAGCCAACTGGATGGGGAGATACAGCTGAGAGCACCAATGCTATGCAAAATGCAACAGAGGAATCCTCCTACGACAATTCTGCTTGGGAAACAAATTCCAATGATCCTACTCCACCAGAAATCAGCGTCATTTCTTAAGACAAATCAAGGAAAGTGCCAGACTTTGTGATTCACCGAGGAGTTCGCCGCCAATGGGTTGTTGTCGAGGTTCCGAAGGTCGTTCATCAGTCAAAGTAATTGCCATCTTTAAGCCTTTCACCCTGCCCAGGTGAAACAGATGTTTTGATAGGGCTCGCTTTCTGTAAATTTCCCTCTTCGCTTTGCCCAAAGCAACAGAGTTTTGTTTTATAGGGCTGTAGTTTCAAGATTCGACTTGTTCATTAATAAAATAACGTCGTTCTGTAATTTCCGCATTAATTGCTATTTTCTCTTTTTGCTTTTTCAGAAAATGGTAATCCTAAAAAACATTCAATAATAAAAACAAGCAGTAAAACAAATACACTGCACACACTTGCATTTTCTCTATCTCTTCTAAACACGAATCATCACGTCATGCAGATTGCTTGTTTTATACCCCGTTGAAACATACGATCCGATGCCTTCTTCCAACTTTGAGTTCCCGGTATTCGAGGCTGAAGAAGAAAATGACAACGAAATTCCAGAAGAGATCTCCTGACTACTCAGACAAGAGGAAAGATCCATTGAACCTCACAAAGAGCCGTTGGAAACGGTAAACTTGGGTTCAGAAAAAGAGAGAAAAGAAATCAGGATCGGAGCACTGCTCAGTCCAACTGTCAAAGAGGGTTTGATAAAGCTTCTCAAAGAATTCCCTGATGTGTTCGCTTGGTCCTATCAGGATATGCCAGGGTTGGATACCAACATCGTGGAACATCACTTACCGTTGAGATCGGAATGTCCGCCAGTAAAGCAAAGGTTGAGACACACTCACCCGGACATGGCCATCAAAATCAAAGAGGAGGTACAAAAAAGATCGACGTGGGTTTCCTCGCTACATCTGAATATCCTCAATGGTTAGCCAACATCGTACCCGTTCCCAAAAAGGATGGAAAGGTCAGAATGTGTGTTGATTACAGAGATCTAAACAAGGCAAGTCCAAAGGACGACTTTCCTTTACCACACATTGACATGCTGGTAGACAGTACAGCAAAGTTCAAAGTCTTTTCCTTCATGGATGGATTCTCGGGCTATAATCATATCAAAATGGCGCCGAAAGACATGGAGAAAACTTCGTTCATCACCCCATGGGGTACCTTTTGTTACAAGGTAATGCCGTTCAGTTTGAAGAATGCCGGGGAAACCTATCAAAGGGCCATGACTACTCTGTTTCATGACATGATACATAAGGAAATCGAGGTATATGTCGATGATTTGATTGCAAAATCAAGAACAGAGGATGAGCACGTTGAACATCTGTCAAAATTGTTAGAACGTCTAAGAAAATTCAGGCTCCGCTTGAATCCCAACAAGTGCACCTTCGGTGTCCGTTTAGGGAAACTACTAGGGTTCATCGTCAGCCAGAAAGGGATTGAGGTTGATCCTGACAAGGTCAAGGCCATTCAAGAAATGCCTTCTCCGAAAACTGAAAAACAAGTCAGAGGATTCCTGGGACGTTTGAACTACATCTCCAGATTCATATTCCTTATGACCACCACTTGTGCGCCGATTTTCAAATTACTAAAAAAGAACCAGGATTGCATTTGGTCAGAAGACTGCCAAACTGCCTTCGACAGTATTAAGGAATATCTGTTGAATCCTCTGATTCTATCACCTCCAGTGGAAGGAAGACCACTGATCATTTACCTCACAGTCCTAGAGGGCTCAATGGGATGTGTACTTGGCCAACAAGACGAAACTAAAAGGAAAGAGTCTGCCATTTACTATCTAAGCAAGAAGTTTACCGACTGCGAAACTTGGTATACGATGCTTGAGAAAACTTGTTGCGCTATGGCTTGGGCAGCCAAACGTCTTCGCCAGTACATGATTCGTCATACTACTTGGTTGGTCTCCGAAATGGATCCAATCAAGTATGTTTTCGAAAAACCTGCTCTCACGGGAAGGATTTCCCGTTGGCAGACGTTACTATCAGAATATGACATAGAGTACCATGCTCAGAAAACCGTTAAAGGAAGTATTTTAGCCGATCAATTGGCTCATCAACCGATTGACGATCAAGAATCAATCGGGTTTGACTTCCCAGATGAAGATGTCATGTATCTAAAGATGAAAGATTGCGATGAACCGCTACCCAGTGAAGGGCCAGAACCAGGTTCCCAGTGGGGACTTATCTTTGACGGAGCAGTTAATCATTATGGAAATGGAATTGGGGCAATCATTGTTACCCCTCAGGGTTCCCACATTCCTTTCACCGCTCGACTTACGTTCAGGTGTACGAACAACGAGGCCGAATACGAAGCTTGTATTATGGGTCTCGATGAAGCAAATGATTTAAGGATCAAAAACTTGGACGTATACGGCGATTCAGTCCTGGTTATCAATCAGATAAAAGGAGATTGGAACACATACCAATCAGGATTGATTCCTTACAAAGATTATGCAAGAAGGTTGCTACCCTTCTTTAACAGAGTTGAGTTTCATCACATCCCTCGTGATGAGAATCACATGGCTGATGCATTAGCCACTATCTCTTCTATGATTAGTGTAGGTCAATGGAATGACATGCCTAAGATAGACATAATGCGCCTTGAAAGGCCCGCTTACATCTTCACAATTGAAGCAGTCCTACATGGCAGACCTTGGTATCACGATATCAAATGCTTCCTTCAGAAACAAGAGTACCCATTTGGGGCACTCAGAAAAGACAGAAAAACCCTCAGAAGATTGGCTGGAAACTTCTTCCTGAGCGGTGACACTCTCTATAAGAGAAATTTTGACATGGTCTTGCTCCGATCCGTAGACAGACCAGAAGCAGACATGCTTATGAAAGAAATTCATGAAGGATCCTTTGGCACTCATGCCAACGGACACACAATGGCGAGAAAAATTCTGAGAGCAGGGTATTATTGGTTGACCATGGAATCCGACTGCTACAAGTACATGAGGAGGTGTCACAAGTGTCAGATATACTCCGACAAAATTCATGTACCGCCATCACATCTCAAAGTTCTTTCTTCCCCGTGGCCTTTTTCCATATGGGGAATCGACATGATTGGTATGATTGAGCCCAAGGCTTCAAACGGACATTGGTTCATCCTTGTAGCCATTGACTATTTCACCAAGTGGGTCGAAGCAGCGTCATTCGCCAATGTAACCCGACAAGTAGTGGTCCGATTTATCAAAAACAATATCATCTGCCGTTATGGTGTTCCAAGCGAGATCATTACTGATAATGGATCTAACTTGAACAATAAGATGATGAAAGAGTTGTGTGCAGAGTTCAGGATCGAACACCATAACTCATCTCCCTACCGACCCAAGATGAACGGAGCGGTAGAAGCGGCTAACAAGAACATCAAGAGGATTGTTCAAAAGATGGTTGTAACCTACAAAGACTGGCACGAGATGCTACCCTTTGCTCTTCACGGTTATCGAACATCTATCCGCACTTCAACAGGGGCTACCCCTTTCTCTCTAGTATATGGCATGGAGGCAGTGCTTCCCATAGAAGTAGAGATCCCATCAATTCGGGTATTGATGGAAGCTAAGTTCATCGAAGCTGAATGGTGTCAAAGTCGACATGACGAACTGAACCTGATCGAAGAAAAGAGAATCACGGCACTATGCCACGGTCAGTTGTATCAGCAAAGAATGAAGAGGGCGTTCGACAAAAAGGTTCGGCCTCGTGTCTTCAGAAAAGGAGACCTCGTGCTCAAGAAGATACAATCATTTCTCACTGACTCTCGGGGAAAATGGACCCCAAATTATGATGGCCCCTATGTGGTCACGAAAGCTTTCTCAGGCGGCGCCTTGAGACTTGCAACCATGGACGGAGAGGAATTTGCCTACCCCACGAATGTTGATGTAGTCAAGAAATACTTCGCCTAAAACTAAAAAAAAAAAAACGTCTCGGTGGATTGAAAACCTGAAAGGGCGGTCCAGGCAAAAGTTAGAGACATGAAAAAAATCATCCCGATGGATTGGAAACATCATAGTACAATCCAGGCAAAAATTAGGGATAATGGCAAGTAACTATGTTCAACAGAGGCAAGTCCTTCAGCAGCAGTTACAGCATCATCTATCGGAGGAAATCTCCAGTCAAAGGTCATCTTCGACAGAAGCTCAGGATGTCCCGAATTCAAAGTTGGTAGAAGGATAGTGGTCGTTATGTTTCAACGTAGCCCTTTTCCCTGTAAATTACCGTTTTCTAACTTTGTATATACTCTTTGGAATCACGCGTTTGGCTGATCTCCATCTTATCTATAAAATTTGAGCCCTTGTGCTTTTGTTTGTAATTCTTTACTTGTTTTAGCTTTACAGAACGGCGTTGTTTAAGCGTAATCAGCGATTCTTGAAATAAAACAAAAATGAATTTACTTGTTAAAACTTTTTCTGCTTTAAGATAAAAATGGCAATTTCTTTTGACTGTTGAACATCAGAAGAACATCGATTGCTTCTCCCGAAGTAATCAAACTTCAAAGTGCAGAATCAAAGTACTCCTTCTAAGCCAGTACTCCTGAATGAAGGGATCAATAATGTCAGAGACCTTGTTTCGTCTGACACGCCTCGGCCGAGTTCTCATCTCCTAAGCCCGATCAAAATAACTCCCAACGGGACTATCTCCCCTAAGCAAGGTGGAATTGCTATTTTTGAATCAATGGTACTTCTTCGCCCCGCGATGGCCGAGTATCCAATTGTGTTCATCCATTAGTCTGTATGTCGCGTCAGTTTTGTCAGCATATATATACGTACTTCATGCATTTTTTTGATTTGCATTTACATTTCATATTGCATCGTTATCACTCTAGCCGGTCTTGTCCCCTAGTGATAAACAGTTTTCTCAATCGAGTTTGTCAGTTCTTTCCTCGTCAGGAAGTGTTGCGTCTGCACAATCTCGCCACCAGTGTATCTTTAGATCAGAGTCGGCACTTGGCCACTTTGATAACTTGAACCTCTAAAAAGCCAGAGAAAACTCTCAATAAACATCACTCTTCGCCATTGAAGATGATATCCTTGCTTTCCCGGATTAAGGAAAATCCACAGAGAAAGCCTCGTGATCAGAGATTCGGCAGCATGTCAGTATTTCTCCGAAAAGGACCACTGATGAGAAGGTCATTGGCACCTCAAAATTGGATCCCATCATATGGAATTTCTCCGGGAAGATCCCGAGAAAAGTATGATGTAACCCCCAAACGAAAACAGTCTCTCAAGAGAATCGCTTTCCCCAGTAGAATCGACAAATGGCGTCTCCAAAACAGAGAAGTTTGTGTACCTCTACAACTCAGACGAATGGGTTCCCCAGCAAGTCTGACATCAAAACTTTTTCCACTCAAATGGCATCTCCCCAGGAAAATTCGGCGAGAAGTTTGAAGGAAAACCGTTACACATAGCGTCCCTTGTCAATAAAGTTTATTGAAAAAAGAAACTAAGACCAGTTCTTGGTTAGAAACCAGGATCGAGGGGAAGTTTAAATCAGAAACTAAGACCAGTTCTTGGTAAGAAAACAGGATCGAGGGGAAGTTTAAATCAGAAACTAAGACCAGTTCTTGGTAGGAAACCAGGATCGAGGGGAAGTTTAAATCATAAACTAAGACCAGTTCTTTGGTAAGAAACTAGGATCGAGGGGAAGTTTAAAAAAGAAACCGAGACCAGTTCCTTGGCTGAAGACCAGGATCGAGGGGAAGTTTACCTTTTCTAAGCATCATTTCTTAGCTAAAGAAGATGAATGCGTAAGCTACCATTTATAACCATCATCAAAATTATGGATATTCCGATATTTAATCCTCTTGCACCCCGAATGCTCGAATCCCTTCATCATTCATACCTTCGGGTCCAAGAAGATTAAATAGGAGCATCTGTAATACCCCAATTTTTGACCACTTAGATTTCCCATCATTGTGAAAATCATCATCACAATATGGATGAACCATCATGCTTCATCAGTCTCCCCAAAGATGGGTGAGCATCCAATACAAGCAAAATTAGGGTTTCAAGCCCTCTCTGAGTGCTTAGACAAAGGATCAATCAAGAAATGGCATGATCTTCAACTTGTCTAATCTCTCAAACATCCACAAAGGATCAAAAAGGACTCCCACTTCAAGGATTAAGCACAAGATTGCTCCCTTCTAGGTGGATCAAGTCTCAAGATCGATAGTGTCACCAAATTAGGGTTTTGGTCAACCAGGGCCTCCAGATGGAAATTCTCATCTGGGCACAAGGCAATGAACCAAAACATAACCTAATATACTTCATGGAACCTCATGAACCCATGCATCAAGTCAATTTTGCCTCAGGGGATGCATTCATCAAAAATCAGGAATTAGGGTTTCTTACCCTAATTCACCCCTAAGTTGACTTTTGGGACAAACCATGAGCCAAGACCTCAAGAGATGATTTGAGGGTCTCTAATACACCATATTGATCCATTTGGAACAATGGATTGATCCAAGAAGCTTGAGCAACAAGTCTCATATTCATCTGCACCACAATTAGGGTTTTAAGGGAAAAGTCAACTGTAACTTTGACTTTTGACCAAGACATGCTCCTAAACCCTAATACATGATTGAATATACCCTATGATTTAGGTCAAGGACATGATTTCCTAAAGAATTGCACAGTTTGGAATTCATCTGATAAAAAGTCAACTGTGCACAAAAGTCAACTTTGACTTTTTGAGATTTTTCACCAAAATGGATTTTTAACCCAAAAATGATGTTAATGTATGATTTGAATCATCATTCATCAAGAAAAATCAAGAAAAGTGAGATAACTTGTAAAAGGGGTAACCATAAAACTTAGAAATTTTTCTAAGTTAAAAATAAAGTGGCAAGGGTACCAACTTTGGAGGACCATAACTCCTAAACCACAAGGCCATTTTTTCTCATCCAAAGATGGATTTGTAGCCCTCATTATCACCTACAAAAACTTCAACTACAAGTCATTCCAATTCATTAAGGATTTTGAGTTATGGAGTGATCAAAGTGGCTGAAAAGTGAAAAAGTCACTTTTTCCAACACTTAGTGAAATTTTCACTAAGTCAGATTTGCCTTCACTTTTTGCCAAATGTAGGGGGATTTTTCACTTGGAATCAAAAGAGAACAAAACCAAACTTGTTAAAACAGTTGTTGTATCTTGTTAGGGCTTTCCAAAATGGCCAAGAACATTGCCAAATTCAACCTACATCATGAGATACAACATTGGCAAGTTGCCTTGCTGAAATCTGTCAAGGCAAGGCAGGATTTGCATTTTGGCTCGATTTGCCAAAATCAGCCAATTGCAATTGCTCCTATCCACTTGGACACCTCAGAGGATTGAATCTAAAGGGGACAATCACGGAGCCAAGCCTCCAAAGTCCATGGAACAAGAAATAACATGTTGAACCTAGAATGGCCAAAATAGGGACAAGACTTCAAATTTGGAATGAGGCATTCAATGGAACCATCAAGGTGGCATGGACTGAGCCATTCTCATCTGAAATCAGTCAAGACTTATCCAAGACCAAGGGAACCAAAGCTCTGTGCCCTAACCTCTAGTCAATGGCTAGAGGAGACTTGGATTTTCATTTGCCAACATTGGCCAAACCTACTTACCAGCTGCCATGCACTATTCCTTGCAAAACAAACTTGCTCTACTATAAATAGAGCTCAATTGTGGTCAGTTTGAGTACACTAAAGCCATCTAACAGATGCTTTCCTCAAAATCTCTTTCTCTTGGCAAAAATGCCTTTCTTAGCAAGGTAGCTATCGGGTTTTGAGTTTGAGAGCAATTCTGCAAAAACCAATCACTCACACACCTCACATACATCACATATGAGCTGATCAAACACTCACATAACTTCTGAAACATCAAAATCTCAAAATCACTTGCCATCCACACAAGTTTGAAGTGAAGTTGCAGCTGAGATGCCATAAACTGATCCAGTCCATTTCAATTCAATCCAAGTGTTCAAACACACTCCATATGGTGTAGGGAAGCTGTCCAGATCATCACCACTCATCTGTAACACCTCCAACTCAAAATCACATCTGAACTTGCTGTCACGACTTGGAGGTAAGCCTAAACTTGGGCATCTCTCAATCTATGCATATTTCCTCGCACAATAATTTGGCCATATGTTCATAATCATGCATGGAATGTTTCCCCTCAATTAATTGCATTGTTTGAATCGTGTCTCAAAAATCCTAGCGTTCATTCAGAAATTAGGGTTCTTGAGGTTTCTTCGTGATTTCTTGTTGTATGTTTAATTTAAATGAAATTAAAGTACATAGACATGATCGTGAGGTTGAGGCGAGCATAATGATATGTGGATTGCATGTTATAATTACGTATTCAGTGAGATTGGATGGAAAATGCAAATCTGGGCAAACTGAAAAAACGCGCGTGTTCTTGGTGTTGTTCTTGGCGCCATTTTCATATATTTGAATATTTGAATTTTGTGATTTTGTTTAATTGATTCAAAAATTAATTTCTCTCTGAGTTTTAATGATTTTGAGTTGATTCTTTTTTTAATAATTGACAAAAATGTTAAAATATTTTATTTTATCAAAAAATTCCAAAAATATTATTTATTTCATATAATTGATATTTTTGTAAAGAATTAATATTTTGATTGTTTTTGGCATTTTAAATATTTTTTCTACATTGATTTTGCAACTTTTAATGCTTTCTAACTATTTTGTAGGTCAATACTAAATTTTTGAAGCATTAATCCAAGATCACAATTTGTTTTTCCTATGTTAAACAATTTTGATCATTTTAATTGAATTTTTATTCAATTAAATACATTTTGAAAAAAAATTAGGGTTTTGGATTAACTCAACCCTCATAAATCATTTTCAAAACATTTTGGGCCTCTATTAGAGTGTAAGACCCAATCCTTTTTTGACCAAATCATCTTTGGGCCTCACTTATTGTATAAGTCCCGATACCGTCAAAAAACAAACGGCGCGATCGTCGCCTTTTCAAAAATCATCTGGGCCTCTCTTTGAGCTATAAGACCCATTCAAAACTTTTGGGCCTCTATTAGAGTGTAAGACCCAATCCCCCTTTTAACCAAGCATTTTAGGCCTCACTTATTGTATAAGTCCCTCTGCGTTAATAGAAAACCTCGGCGCGATCGCCATTTTTAAACGAAAAATCATTTGGGCCTACCCTCGTGTTATAAGCCCCACTCTTTTCTTTAAATCTTTTTGGGCCTCTTGAGAGAATGTAAGACCCATCCCTTTGTACAGAAAACCCTTTTTGGGCCCCAGTCACTTGTATAAGTCCCTCTGTACAAATTCAACAATGCGCTCACTGATAAAACCCTGGGCCTCTCCTTGAGCTGTAAGCCCCAAATCTTTCTTTTTCAAAGCACTTTCTCCTTTGATTTTGAATATACTGTTGTTTTCAATCTTTCTTTGTTGAACAACTAACCAAACAGCATGGAAGCACTACAACCGAGTAAGTGGTTATCGCTTTCATTTACTGCTTTCATATTATAAACTGTATTGTGGGGCTGCTCACTGTAAGTCTCCTTTCATAAACTCATATCTACTATGTAATAATAGTATAGATATTTCGAGTTTCCCCGGCAACTACGTCTAGAACTAGGTGATGCCGTTTCATTTATTCGTAGAAATAGACGCCTAGATCCCTAATAGGAGCACCAGATACATTCTTCTCTTCAGTTGTCCTCCTTAGGAATCGTCAAGAAGCTCTACTCCCCAAGATGAATGTATTCTCCGTGAATGGCATCTTTGAGTTTCTTCCAAATTCTCGAACTTTCCTGACTTGATCTATTCCTTGTGGATAGCTTGCCTTGAATGTCTCGGGGTTTGGGTACCCACTACGGTCATAATCTTGGACCTTAACTAAGGAACCCTCTTTAAAAGTTAAAAGTCGCTGGATAGTAAACCTCGCACGTTTACCAGTGGTTTTCATCTTTAAAAGAGTTATCTCTCCTAATGGAAAGGAGATGATAGACCCACGGGCTTCTTAAAAGCATCGGCCTCCTCTTGGGCATTATTCAAGGACCCTACGGCTTCTTAGAAGTATTCACAGCCTCCTCTTAGGCTTCGTATAATGATCTCTTCCTCCGGGAATGATAGCCTCCTCTTGGGCTTCGTACAAGGACCCGTCGGCTTCTTAAAAGTTTCCAGCCTCCTCTTGGGCTTCGTACAAATTGTCCCGACGACCTCCTAGAGGTATAGGAACAGAACCTAGTCATCTTCATAGAACAGTCCTTTCATAGAGTCTACTACTGTTTCTCGAAGCATAGTACAAAAGATAAAACTCTAGACACGGACAGTCTAACTTCCTTGAGTCTCAAAGACATTCTCAAGCACCCTTCGTTAAATAGGAAGGAAACCCGCAGACTCGGATAGTCTCGATACCCTTTGGATTTCCCGTTTCCTCAAAGAGAAGGAAATATCCCTGATCCTCAAATCAAATCTCTGAGTACAGTGTTGCTCATATAAGAACTGATTTTCTCTTTTAAATCAGTATATTGGATTTGTCACTCAACTGAAACAGTTACAATAGCCTCCATCTCGGGCTTCGTACAAGATACCAAAATTCTCCCCAGTGGAGTCAAAATAACCTTTTCGCCTCTCTCTCGGGCTTTGTACGAGATACAAAAACACTCTCTTACTGAGTATAAAAGATTCTCCAACTGAGTCAACTCTTTGCTAGCCTCCTCTTAGGCTTTGTATAACGATATGCCCCACTGGGTCAAAAACTTTTAGCCTCTCTCTCAGGCTTTGTACGAGACACAAAATAGCGTCCTCTTAGGCTTTGTATAATGATTTTCCTAGCAGAAATTAGCCTCCTCTTAGGCTTTGTATAAGAAAACCACTGGTTGATCCAATCGACCTTTTAGCATCAAAGCTGTGCCTCGTTCACAGTATACAAACATCAACAACTCCTTTCCTTTCATCTAATCGCTGTAAGCGGCAAGCCTCTAGATCATATATATCCATGCCACTGTCCCTCTTTTAGCATGAGAAATTCCTAAGGAAAGATGGCATTGCTCTACACTGAGTTAAAGTCTTCTCCTTCAGGTTAAAACCCTTTCTTCAGAAATTATGGCATTGCTCGGATCCGCGTATCCCAGTTAAAGTAATTCTCCTTCTCCCCTCTTTAGAGATGACAAATTCTCTCTAAAGTCGAGATTTTTCAGCTTCGCGTCTTGGGCTTTGAACAAGACATAAATAGACCTTTCAGCTTCACATCTTGGGCTTTGATCAAGATACAAACCACCTTTCGCTTCACGTCTTGGGCTTTGAACAAGACACCAAAACACCCATTTCCTCCCATAGAATAGGAGGAACTACGAACGCTCTGATTTCCCTATTTCGGTAAACGGGAATACGTAGGCATAAGATCGAAAGAAAAGATCTTAGCGAGCGCAATCAACAAAAAACTCAAATCCCATATCTCCATCAATCAAAAAGCAGTATTTCAAAAACATCAGTCCTAACATCCTAATCCTTATTCCCCGCCAGAAACCCTTTGCCTAGAAAAAAGAAAGAAAGAACCGTATTGGCGAAATACGAATAACCAGTACAAAAGCCCCCCCACATTGATAGCATCCGTAACCTAACAGACCGCTGTTTAAACTCAGTATGCAAGTAGGGTTAATTGGAGACATCTATTTCCCTTCCTTATTCAGCTCACAATAGGATAAAAAATGAATCGACCTATAGTCAAAGCTCAAACCGCAGAGAGCGACCAGCGCTTAAGAACCGCGTCCAAAATTGCTCGCTACACCCATATGGAAAAAGGCCATGGGAAAGAAAGAACTTTGAGATGCGTTGGCGGTACATGAATTTTGTCTGAGTATATCTAACACTTGTGACACCTTCTCATGTAGTTGTAGCTGTCGGATTCCATGGTCAACCAGTAGTATCCTGCTCTCAGAATTTTTCTTGCCATTGTGTGTCTGTTAGCATGAGTGCCAAAGGATCCTTCATGAATTTCCTTCATCACCATGTCTGCTTCTGGTCTGTCTACGCATCGGAGCAAGACCATGTCAAAATTTCTCTAATAGAGAGTATCACTGCTCAGGAAGAAACTGCCTGCCAGCCTCCTGAGGGTTTTCTTGTCCTTCCTTAGTACCCCAGGTGGGTACTCTTGTTTCTGGAGGAGGCATTTGATATCGTGATACCAAGGTTTGTCATCTATGACTGCTTCAATCGTGAATATGTAAGTGGGCCGTTCAAGGCGCATTATGTCGATCTTAGGTATATCATTCCATTGACCTACACTAATCATGGAAGAGAGAGTGGCTAATGCATCAACCATGTGATTCTCCTCACGAGGGATGTGATGAAACTCAATTCTGTTGAAGAATGGTAACAACCTTCTCGCATAGTCTTTGTAAGGAATCAATCCTGATTGGTATGTGTTCCAATCTCCTTTAATCTGATTGATAACCAGGGCTGAGTCACCATATACGTCCAAGTTTTTTATCCTCAAATTGATCGCTTCTTCGAGACCCATAATACAAGCTTCATATTCGGCCTCGTTGTTTGTACACTTGAACGTAAGTCGGGCAGTGAAAGGAATGTGGGTACCCTGAGGTGTTATGATGATTGCCCCAATTTTGTTTCCATAATGATTGACAGCTCCGTCAAAGATAAGTCCCCATTGGGAACCTGGTTCTGGCCTTTCACTGGGTAACAGTTCATCGCAGTCGTTCATTTTTAGATACATGACATCTTCGTCGGGGAAGTCCAACCCAATTGATTCTTGATCGTCAATCGGTTGATGAGCCAAATGATCGGCTAAAATGGTCCCTTTAATGTCTTTTTGAGCATGGTACTCTATGTCATATTCTGATAGCAACATATGCCAACGGGCAATCCTTCCCGTGAGAGCAGGCTTTTTAAAGACATACTTGATTGGATCCATCTCGGCGACCAACCAAGTAGTGTGACGAATCATGTACTGGCGCAGACGCTTAGCTGCCCAAGCTTGAGCGCAACAAGTTTTCTCAAGCATAGTATACCGAGTCTCGTAGTCGGTGAATTTTTTGCTCAAATAGTAGATGACGGACTCTTTCCTTTTGGTTTTGTCTTGTTGGCCAAGTACACAACCCATAGAGTCTTCCAAGACTATGAGGTAGATGATCAATGGTCTTCCTTCCACTGGAGGTGATAGAATCGGCGGATTCAACAGATATTCCTTGATACTATCGAAGGCGGTTTGGCAATCTTTTGTCCAAACGCAACCCTGATTCTTTTTGAGTAATTTGAAAATCGGCGCGCAGGTCGCGGTCATGAGGAATATGAATCTGGAGATGTAGTTCAAACGTCCCAGGAATCCTCTAACTTGTTTTTTAATTTTCGGAGAAGGCATTTCTTGAATGGCCTTGACCTTGTCAGGATCAACCTCAATTCCTTTCTGGCTGACGATGAACCCTAAGAGTTTCCCCGAACAGACACCGAAGGTGCATTTGTTGGGATTCAAGAGGAGCTTATATTTTCTCAACCGCTCAAATAGCTTTGACAGATGTGTCACATACTCCTCTTCTGTCTTAGATTTTTCAATCATATCATCGACATATACCTCGAATTCTTTGTGTATCATGTCATGAAAAAGAGTAGTCATGGCCCTTTGATAGGTCGTCCTGGCGTTCTTCAAACCGAACGACATCACCTTGTAACAAAAGGTACCCCACGGGGTACTGAATGAAGTTTTCTCCAAGTCTTTTGGCGCCATTTTTATCTGATTATAGCCCGAAAATCCATCCATGAAGGAGAAAACTTTGAACTTTGTTGTACTGTCTACCAGCATGTCGATGTGTGGTAAAGGGAACTCGTCCTTTGGACTAGCCTTGTTTAGATCTCTGTAATCCACACACATTCTAACTTTTCCGTCCTTTTTGGGGACGAGTACGATGTTGTCTAACCATTGAGGATATTCTGATGTGGCGAGGAAACCCACGTCAATATGTTTCTGTACCTCCTCTTTGATTTTGATGGCCATGTCCGGGTGAGTCCGTCTCAACCTCTGTTTTACTGGTGGACATCCCGATCTCAATGGTAAATGATGTTCCACGAAGCAGCTATCCAACCCTGGCATATCCTGATAGGACCAAGTGAATACATCGGGGAATTCTTTGAGAAGCTTTACCAAACCATCTCTGGCAGTTGGACTGAGCAGTGCCCTAATCCTGATTTCTTTTCTCTCTTTTTCTGAACCTAAGTTTACCATTTCCAACGGCTCTTTATGAGGTGCATTGGACCTTTTCTCCTATCTGAGTAGTCAGGAGATCTCTTCTGGAATTTCTTCGTCATTTTCTTCTTCAGCCCCAAATACCGGGAACTCAAAGTTGGGAGAAAGCATCATATCGTATGTTTCAACGGGGTTTAAAACAAGCATTCTACATGACGGTATGATTTGTGTTTAGAAGAGATAGAGGAAATGCAAGAGTGTGTGCAGTTTATTTCTTTTACTGATTGTTTTTATTATTGATTTGTTTTTTAGGATTACCATTTTCTGAAAAAAGCAAAAAGAGAAAACAAAAATTAATGCGGAAATTATAGAACACCGTTATTTTATTAATGGACAAGTCGATTCTTAAAACTACAGCCTTATAAAACAAAGCTCTGTTGCTTTGGGCGAAGCAAAGAGGGAAATTTACAGAAAATGAGCCCTATCAAAATATCCGTTTCACCTGGGCAGGGTGAAAGGTTAAAGACGATAATTACTTTGACTTATGAACAATCTTCGGAACATCGACAACAACCCATTGGCGGCGAATTCCTCAGTGAATCACAAAGTCTGGCATCTTCGGTTATTTGTCTTTAGAAATAACGCTGATTTCTGGTGGAGCAGGATCATTGGAATCTGTCTCCCAGGCAGAGTGGTCGTAGGAGGATTCCTCTGTTGCATTTTGCAGAGTACTTGTGCTCTCAGGTGTATCTCCCCATCCAGTTGGTTGGATGTCTTCGAGCCTGATACGAGAGCTTTTAGGAGCAGTGTACTTGACCATATAATCATATTTCCCTCTTGGCCATCCATCGGGCCATAATAGTTGTGGTCAAAGTTGTCCTTCATCTGAGTGTCCTCCTCTAATGAGTTCGGTGGAGCACGACATCCTTCTGGATCACAATCTCCATATATCATTCTGACTTCTGACCTATAAATCTCGGACTCTGTGTAGAAAGCAAAAGGGAATATGCATTTCGTCCTGAGACGCATAACCGTCCTTGTTAAGATAGGACTCCCATTCTTCCTCCATATCAGAGGAATCATCTTTATTGATGGTATGCACTTCTTGAGTCACTGGGTGAAGGAAACCTCCACTGCGAAAGAAATTCTGAATGGGATGAAGACTTTCACCGTTAGCAGCTGTCTGGGTACAGGTTGTAGAAAAACCAAGACCCGTCTTTGCTTTATTGTCAGTAGGAATGACTAGCTGTCCCCATCCTATTGTATTGGTACTCTCGACTGCTTTGATAGCATCTTTGTCTGAGGAAATAGAAGTTCCCTCTTCGGATTGATTGTCCTTTCTCACCGACAGTGCTTGGAACTGAGTTCCAATAACCTCCTCGGGTTCTACACCAGTAGATGATGATAAGTTACTCACGAGCAAGGCTTGTTCTCCACAGACCGTGACGAGCTGGTTGTTCTGGACGAACTTTAACTTTTGGTGGAGGGTCGAGGTGTCCGCCTCAGCCTGATGTATCCAAGGTCTTCCTAATAAACAACTGTACGTTACCAGGATGTCCATGACCTGGAAAGCGACTTGGAAAGTGTGAGGACCAATAGTTATGGGAAGGTCGATTTCACCGATAACCGTTCTTCTGGACCCGTCAAATGCTTTGACGACGACTTCACTGGTTCTCATCGGGGGTCCTTTGAAAGATAATTGCATCAAAGTGGACTTCGGCATAACATTCAGGGCTGACTCTGTGTCTACCAGTATATTGGCTAAAGCATCATCCCGACAGTTGACTGTAATTTTAAGTGCCATGTTATGACGGCGACCCTCTTCAAGTAATTCCTCATCACTAAATCCCATGTTATTGCAGAAGGTAATGTTATAGACAATGCAATCAAACAGTCAGATTATTTCATCTTGTTCCACAAAGGCTTGCTCTAAGACTTTCAGGAGAGCCTCCCTGTGCGCTTCTGAACTAAGTAACAGTGATAATACCGAGATCTTTGAAGGAGTTTGCAACAGCTGATCAACAATATTGTATTCACTCCTTTGGATGAGCTTCAGCATCTCATCATTATTTTTCGAAAGGTCGGGATTACTGGATTGACCGATTGGTGGATTAGGAACTTCTGTTTGAGGTTCCTTTTCTTTGTTAAGTTCTCCAACTCCTCGGTTGAAGATTCGACCACTCAGTGTTACTCAATTGATGTCTCCAATATTCACGACGGAGGGTAATGGAATTTCCTTTGGATTCTCGACTGTTGTTATACCATATTTGTAAGGGATAACCTTAGTTGATTCATACGGTAATGGTCCCGGTAGATAGATGACAATGAGAGCCTTCTGATTTTTTCGACCATCGTAAGCAATTTCGATCCGTTCCTGGTTGGGAACTCTCGATTCGTCAAGTAGAGGGATGATGGTACAAACATCCCTAGCTCTCTGATGATCAGAGATTACGACAACGTCCTCTATTTGATCAACGAGGTACTCCGGTGCCCAGTTAATTGGTCCAGACCCGGATATGGGCAAATCTCTCTACGATCTACTTGACCCTGAAGAGCTGCTCGCACAAGGTAACATCCTTGGTTAATTTCCGAACAGACTCTACAACTTTCATAGTTGTGTTGTGGCACCTGGCCACGCCCGCTTTGAATACAATGTAACCTCACTAGGTCAGTTTCCATAGATCGAACGTCCCGACTTTGATGCCGAGTAGGGTTCTCGTTAGTGATACTAACGTGCTGGGTGTTTTCATCCATATAGATTGGAAGCCACCAGTGGTTCAACAAGTGCTGAAGGGTTTCTTGGACAAGGGCACAACCTTGATCATTTTTGCAACCCGCCCTACAGCTCTAATAATCATGTGATACCAGGAACCCGAGTCAGACATGTATAGCATGTAACTCCACCAGGCTGGTATTCATCAAGCGAATATCGAAGATTTGAATCATGTTGATCTGATAGAGATTCCTATCATGGTAGTCCTAGATCCATCCAAGATCCATCTGACGCTGGAGGGCCTCTTGTACAAAAGAGCATCCCTGTTTGTTTACCGAGCAAGTCAGACAGGAACTGTAATCGTGCCGTGGCAGATTATGATATTGGCTTTGCCTGGAATGCATCGCCACCAAGTTGACATTCATTGTACGGATGTCGTGGTTCTGAATGATGTTAGAATTCGTGTAAACCATGTTAACTCCACGAACTCGGTGCTCTTGGATCCATCCAAGATCCAATTGTTTCTGTAGAGCTGATTGCACCACAGAACATCCTCGATTGCTTTTAAAGCAGATATCACACTGGTGATAGTTATGAGGTGGCACATGGCCATATCTACTCTGTCTACAATGCATCTTGACCAGATTGGTCCTTAACAAGAGTACATCATGAATTTGATAGACGTTGTTAGTCTCTCCCTCTATCAAATTGATTGTAGCTTTCTCGTGTTGAGGCAGCGGGTTTGTGAGAACATTAGGATTTGTATCCTTCAAAGATAAGACCCCGCTCCTAACAAGCTTTTGCACGTCGGATTTGAAATTGAGATATGTCTCTATGTTATGCCCTGGTCCTCCTTGATGGTAAGCGCAAGTCTGATCCACCTTAATCCAAAAGGCATATTTTCCGGTACTGTAAGAGGGGACTTAATCTGGACATGCCCCTTGGCCAGTAGTAACGGAAATAATTTTGCGTACGGTACGCGTATAGGATCAAATCCTGGTGGCCGCGTTGTACGGTTGTTATTGTATGGAGGACGAGCCTGCTGAAGAGGCTGTTGAGTCCTTTGCTGATTAGGTTGGCTCTGTGCAACCTAAGGTTGATACGTAGAAATAGGCGCAGGGTTGATAGCAGGAGTTACAGCTGCCACTAGTTGATAACGTCGCCTTTGCTTTCGGAGAGAGATATTCCTAATATCTTGCTCTTTTTTCTTAGGGAGAGCACTACCGTGTTTTTTAGTACCGCTCAACGGTGAAGTCGCTGGGCGCACTGGCAACCATTCTATTGTAGTAAAATGAGCTCAAAGTCTTTAAGAAAATATTTGTCATCTCTTTTTCCTCAAGAGATGGACAAATTTGAGCGGAAATTTCACGCCATATCTCTGAGCGTATTCCTTAAAGGTTTCCTTGTCCTTTTGCGACATCGATCTGAGTTGATCTCTGTCTGGTGCCATGTCCAGATTGTATTTATATTGTTGGACGAAGGTAGTGCCAAGATCTCTGAAAGTGCTAATCGTAGCATGGTTTAAACCCATGTACCATTTTAATACGGCACCGGTTAAACTATCCTGAAAGTAGTGAATCAGTAGATCCTGATTCTCTATCTGAGCTGACATTCGACGAGCGTACATCACCAAGTGACTCCGAGGGCAAGGGTTTTCCTTGTACTTTTCAAAGTCGGGCACCTAGAATTTGTGCGGGACTTTCACATTGAGGACCAAGCAGAGGTCCGCGGCGTCCTTTCCAAATAAATCCTAACCGCGAAGGGTCTGTAGTTCTTTCTGCATCCTAGGAACTGTTCCTGGAACTCGTTCATTCTTTCAAACATGTTGTCATTTCCATCAGAAGGTATATGTGGAATCTGTCCTTCTGGGACAGTGTATACCACGGGCGGTGGTATAGTCATTATTGCCAAGACTCTCGGTGCCTCCCGAAGTTTGTAACCTTCAGGAGTTGCTATCATGCCCCTGGCATCTTTGCTTTCCCGAAGTTTGTAACCTTCAGGCCCAGCGGTTCCTGCTGCGGTCCCCTGATCCTCATTGTTCAACGGGATATATCCTTCCGGGATATAGTTAAGTGGCATGCCCCAGGGACGATCTTTCGGCATTTTGTACCTAGGATCAGACTTTTCCACTATGGGCGTTGAGGTGATCTCCGAGATCACAGTCCTTTGTATCTGAGCTTCTGCCATGGCTTGCATGTCGTTACGAAGCTTTATCAAATCCTCTTTCAGAGCATCAATCTCTTCTCTCAACTCTCTGTTCTCTTCCTCGAGATCATCCATCTTTTTCTGACGATTGGCCCGAGTATTATACGAATGAGATAGTTTGACTCTAGAATCGAGACACAAACGTGAGATTCGTAGGTAAGAAGAATACGTGACGTGAGAATGATGAATGCAATGATTATATTAATTGTATGTTTTTGTTTATTCAAAATAAACTTCGACAATTAGATTGCAAATATCAAACAGTGGGGAAACCCTGTTTTATTGAATTCAAAGGATTACGAAAATAGAAGTACAGCAGATTACAAGGTGCGAAACAGAAACCTAGGCTAAGGGGTCCCGAGTCCTCTCCGAGGAGAACTCGGGTGCTGATTCTGGTACTTTCTGTAGCGAGCGATTTTTGTACGTGCTTGCGAGGCACAACCGCTCTTCGGTGTTGTTACTACAGCTCGATTCATTTTTTATCCTATTAAAGTTGATGAAGGAAGGGAAATAGATGTCTCCAACTAACCCTGCTTGCATACTGAGTTTGAACAGCGGTCTGCTCGGTTACAGATGCTTCAAAGATTCGGGGATTGTCTCAGGTTATTAGTTCGATGAGATGTGTAGGATGTTAGGACTGATTGCTTTTCTGATTGATGTGTAAGAGTATGGGATTTTGGGTTTTTGTTTAGTGTGCTCGCTAAGATCTTTTCTTTCGATCTTATGCCTACGTATTCCCGTTTACCAAAACAGGGAAATCAGAGCGTTTGTAGTTCCTCCTATTCTATGAGAGGAAATGGTTTTTTGGTGTCTTGTTCAAAGCCCAAGACGTGAAGCGAAAGGTTGTTTGTATCTTGATCAAAGCCCAAGATGTGAAGCTGAAGGGTCTCGACTTTAGAGAGAATATGTTATCTCTAAAGAGGGGTAAAGGAGAATTACTTTAACTGGGATACGCGGATCCGAGCAATGCCATAATTTCCTAAGAAGGGGTTTTTAACCTGAAGGAGAAGACTTTAACTCAGTGTAGGGCAATGTTATCTTTCCTTAGGAATTCCTCATGCTAAAAGAGGGATAGTGGCATGGATATAGATGATCTAGAGGCTTGCCGCTTACAACGATTAGATGAAAGGGAAGGAGTTATTGATGTTTGTGTACTGTGAACGAGGCACAGGTTTGATACTAAAAGGTTGATTGGATCAACCAGTGGTTTTCTTATATAAAGCCTAAGAGGAGGCTAATTTCCGCTAGGGAAAATCATTATACAAAGCCTAAGAGGAGGCTAATTTGTGTCTCGTACAAAGCCCGAGAGAGAGGCTAAAAGGGTTCGACCCAGTGGGGGATATCATTATACAAAGCCTAAGAGGAGGCTAACAAAGAGTTGACTCAGCTAGAGAATCTTTTATAGCTCGTATGAAGCCCGAGCTGGAGGCTGAAAAAGAGTTTGACTCTTGCTTATGGAATTTGTATCTCGTACGAGGCCCGAGATGGAGGCAAAAAGGGTGATTGACTCAACGAGGGAGTCTTTTGTGTCTCATACAAAGCCTGAGAGAGAGGCTAAAAGGGTTGACTCTACAGGGGAATCTTTTATACTCAACAAGAGAGTGTTTTTGTATCTCGTAAAAAGCCCGAGATGGAGGCTAAAATTTGTTTGGCTCAATGAGAACCTTTTTGTATCTCGTATAAAGCCCGAGATGGAGGTTAAAGGGTTGCTCCGCTTGGGAGAATCATTTGTACAAAGCCCAAGAGGAGGCTAACTTATGCTGAGGATAAGAAGGATCATTATACGAAGCCTAAGTGGAGGCGAAAAGGAGGCCGACTCCTTCGGGGATATCATTATACAAAGCCTAAGAGGAGGCTATCCACTGGTGACTGTTTATAGTTGAGTGACAGATCCAGTATACTGATTTTGAAAGAGAAAATCAGTTCTTATATGAGCAACACTGCACTCAAGGATGAGGGTTCGGGTTATTCCTGTTCTTTAAGGAAGCGGGGAATCCAAAGGGTATTGAGATTGTCCGAGTCTACGGGTTTTCTTCCTATTTAACGGAGGGGTCACTTGGGAATGTCTTTGAGACTCAAGGAAAACAGACTGTCCAAGTCTAGAGTTTCATCTTTTGTACTATGCTTTGAGAAATAGTAGTAGACTCTGGAAAGGACTGCTCTATGAATATAACTAAGTGCTGTTCCTATACCTGTAGGAGGTCGTCGGGACAATTTGTACGAAGCCCAAGAGGAAGCTGGAAGCTTTTAAGAAGCCGACGGTCCTTGTACGAAGCCCAAGAGGAGGCTATCATTCTCGGGGGAAGAGATCATTATACAAAGCCTAAGAGAAGGCTGTCAATACTTCTAAGAAGCCGACGGGTCCTTGTACTAAGCCCAAGAGGATGAGGGGTTGCTTTTAGGAAGCCTGTGGGTCCTTGTACGATGCCCAAGAAGAGGTCGATGCTTTTAAGAAGCCCGTGGGTCCCCAAACCCCGAGAAATTCAAGGCAATGCTATTCACCGAAAATAGATCAAAGTCAGGAAAGTCCGAGAATTTGGAAGAAACTCAAAGATGCCATTCACGGAGAATACATTCATCTTTGGGAGTAGAGTTTCTTGACGATTCCTAAGGAGGACAGCCGAAGAGAAGACTGTATCTAGTGCTCCTATTTGGGTTCTAGCTGTCTATTTCTACGAATAAACGGAACGGCTTTACCTAGTTCTAGACGTAGTTGCCGGGGAAACTCTAATATCTATACTATTATTACACAGTTGATATGAGTTTATGAAAGGAGACTTACAGTGAGCAACCCCACAATACAGTTATATATATATGAGTTTGTGAAAGGAGACTTACAGTGAGCAGCCCCACAAAACAGTTATATGATATGAAAGCAGTAAATGAAAGCGGATAAACACTTACTCGGTTGTAGAGCTTCCATGCTGTTTGGTTAGTTGTTCAACAAAAAAAGATTGAAAACAACAGTATATTCAAAATCAAAGGAGAAAGTGCTTTGTAAAAGAAAGATTTGGGGCTTACAGCTCAAGGAGAGGCCCAGGGTTTTACCAGTGAGTGCACTGTTGAATTTATATAGAGGGTCTTATACAAGTGACTGTGGCCCAAAAAAGGTTTTCTGTACAAAGGGATGGGTCTTACACTCTCTCAAGAGGCCCAAAAAGTTTTAAAGAAAAAGAGTGGGGCTTATAACACGAGGGGAGGCCCAGTTGACTTTTCGTTTAAAATGGCGATCGCGCCGAGGTTTTCTTTTAACGCAGAGGGACTTATACAATAAGCGAGGCCCAAAAGGTTTTGGTTAAAAGGGGGTTGGGTCTTACAATCTAATAGAGGCTCAAAGAGTTTTGAATGGGTCTTATAGCTCAAGGAGAGGCCCAGGGTTTTTCAACGGATGATGATCGCGTCGAACTTTTTGAAATACAACGGGACTTATACAATAAGTGATGCCCACAAATAAGTTGTATTTAGAAAGGGTTAGGTCTTACACTCTATTAGAGACCCAAAAAGTTTAAAGAAAAAGAAATGGGTCTTACTACTCGAGGGTAGGCCCAGATGATTTTTGAAAAGGGCGACGATCGCGCCGTTTGGTTTTTGACGGTATCGGGACTTATACAATACAATGAGGCCCAAAAATGATTTGGTAAAAAAAGGATTGGGTCTTACACTCTATTAGAGGCCCAAAAGTGTTTTGAAAATGATTTATGAGGGTTGAATTAATCCAAAACCCTAATTTGTTTTCAAAATATATTTAATTGAATAAAAATTCAATTAAAATAATCAAAATTGTTTAACATATGAAAAACAAATTGTGATCTTGGATTAATGCTTCAAAAATTTAGTATTGACCTACAAAATAATTAGAAAGCACTAAAAGTTGCAAACTCAATGTGGAAAAAATATTTAAAATGTCAAAAATAATTAAAACATTAATTCTTTGCAAAAATATCAATTATATAAAATAAATAACATTTTTGGGATTTTCTTGGAAAATAAAATATTTTAACATTTTTGTGAATTGTTAAAAAAAGAATCAACTCAAAATCATTAAAACTCAGTGAGAAATTAATTTTTGAATAAACAAAATCACAAAATTCAAATATTTGAATTTGGAAAAATGGCGCCAAGAACAAGCTAAAAAACACGCGCGTGTTTTGAGATTCCCATATTTGCATTTTCTCTCTAATCTCACTGAATACTTGATTATATCATACAATTCACATATCATTGTGCTCGTCTCAACCTCACGATCATGTCTATGTACTTTAATTTCATTTAAATTAAACATACAACAAGAAATCACGAAGAAACCTCAAGAACCCTAATTTCTGCATGAAGGCTAGGATTTTTGATACACGATTGAAACAATGCAATTAATTGAGGGAAAACATTCCATGCATGATTATGAACATATGGCCAAATTATTGTGCGAGGAAATATGCATAGATTGAGAGATGACCAAGCTTAGGCTTACCTCCAAGTCGTGACAGCAAGAGCAAATTGATTTCTGAGTTGGAGGTGTTACAGATGAGTTGTGATGATCTGAACAGCTTCCCTACACCCTATGGAGTGTGTTTGAATGCTTGGACTTGATTGAAATTGGCTGGATCACTTCATGGCATCTCAACTGCAACTTGGTTAAAACCTTGAGCAATTGACTGGTGATTTTGTGAAATCTGTGTTCCAGATGTTGTTTGAGTGTTTGGATCACTTCTATATGATGTATGTGAGGTGTGTGAGTGATTGGTTTGATTGGAATTGCTCTCAAACTCAAAACCCGATAGCTACCTTGCTAAGAAAGGCATTTTTGCCAAGAGAAAGAGATTTTGAGGAAAGCATCTGTTAGATGGATTTGGTGTACTCAAACTGAACACAATTGAGCTCTATTTATAGTAGAGCAAGTTTGTTTTGCAAGGAATAGTGAATGGCAGCTGGTAAGTAGGTTTGGCCAATGTTGTCCAATGAGAATTCAAGTCTCCTCTAGCCATTGACTAGAGGTTAGGGCACAGAGCTTTGGTTCCCTTGGTCTTGGATAAGTTTTAACTGATTTTAGATGAGAATGGCTCAGTCCATGCCACCTTGATGGTTCCATTGAATGCTTCAATCCAAATTTGGAGTCTTGTCCCTATTTTGGCCATTCTAGGTTCAACATGCTATTTCTTGTTCCATGGACTTTGGAGGCTTGGCTCAGTGATTGTCCCCTTTGGATTCAATCCTCAGAGGTGTCCAAGTGGATAAGAGTGTTTGAAATTGGCTGATTTTGGCAAATCGAGCCAAAATGCAAAATCTGCCTTGCTTTGACAGATTTCAGCAAGGCAACTTGACAATGTCATATCTCATGGTGTAAGTTGAATTTGGCAATGTTCTTGGTCATTTTGGAAAGCCCTTACATGATACAACAACTGTTTGAACAAGTTTGGTTTTGATCTCTTTTGATTCCAAGTGAAAAATCCCCCTACATTTGGTAAAAAGTGAAGGCAGATTCTGACTTAGTGAAAATTTCACTAAGTGTTGGAAAAAGTGACATTTTCACTTTTCAGCCACTTTGATCACTCCATAACTCAAAATCCTTAATGAATTGGAATGACTTGTAGTTGAAGTTTTTGTAGAGGGTAATGAGGGCTACAAATCCATCTTTGGATGGGAAAAAATGGCCTTGTGGTTTAGGAGTTATGGTCCTCCAAAGTTGGTACCCTAGCCACTTTATTTTTAACTTAGAAAAATTTCTAAGTTTTTATGGTTACCCCTTTTGCAAGTTATCTCACATTTTCTTGATTTTTCTTGATGAATGATGATTCAAATCATACATTAACATCATTTTAGGGTTAAAAATCCATTTTGGTGAAAAATCTCAAAAAGTCAAAGTTGACTTTTGTACATAGTTGACTTTTTATCAGATGAATACCAAACTGTGTAATTCTTCAGGAAATTATGTCCTTGACCTAAATCAAACTTGATGTACATGTTCCATGGGTGTCATAGGGTATATTTATTCATGTCCTAGGGTTTGGGAGCATGTCCAGGTCAAAAGTCAAAGCTACAGTTGAGTTTTCTCGCGAAACCCTAATTGTGGTGCAGATGAAGTTGAGACTTGTTGCTCAAGCTTCTTGGATTAATCCATTGTTCCAAATGGATCAATATAGTTCATTAGAGACCCTCAAATCATGTCTTGAGGTCTTGGTTCATGGTTTGTCCCAAAAGTCAACTTAGGGGTGAATTAGGTCAAGAAACCCTAATTCCTGATTTTTGATGTATGCATCCCCTGAGGCAAAATTGACTTGATGATTGGGTTCATGAGGTTTCATGGAGTAAATTAGGTTATGTTTTGGATCCTTGGCTTATGCCTAGATGAAATTTTTCATCTGGAGGCCCTGGGCGATCAAAACCCTAATTTGGTGACACAGTCGATCTGGAGGCTTGATCCACCTAGAAGGGAGCAGCTTTGTGCTTAATCCTTGAAGTGGGAGTCCTTTTGATCCATTGTGGATGCTTGAGAGTTTAGACAAGTTGAAGATCAAGTCATTCCTTGATTGATCTTTTGTCTAAAAGCTCTGAGAGGGCTTGAAACCCTAGTTCTGATTGTAGTGGATGCTCAACAATTCCTTGAGGAGATTGATGAGGCATGATGATTCATCCATATTGTGATGATGATTTGCACAATGATGGGAAACTTTAGTGGTCAAAATTTCGGGTATGACAGATGCCCCTATTTAATCTTCTTGGACCCAAAGGTGTGAATGACGAAGGTATTCAAGCATTCAGGGTGCAAGAGGATTAAATATCGGAATATCTGAAATTTTGATGGCTATGAATGGCAGCTTGCGCATTCATCTTCTTCTGCTAAGTGATGATGCTTAGAAAAGGTAAACTTCCCCTCGATCCTGTTCTTATACCGAGGAACTGGTCTCAGTTTCTGATTCGTGAACTTCCCCTCGATCCTGGTTTCCTACCAAGGAACTGGTCTTAGTTTCTTATGTAAACTTCCCCTCGATCCTGGTTTCCTACCAAGGAACTGGTCTTAGTTTCTTTTGGTGAACTTCCCCTCGATCCTGGTTTCCTACCAAGGAACTGGTCTTAGTTTCTTTTGTAAACTTCCCCTCGATCTTGGTTTCCTACCAAGGAACTGGTCTTAGTTTCTTATGTAAACTTCCCCTCGATCCTGGTTTCCTACCAAGGAACTGGTCTTAGTTTCTTTTGTAAACTTCCCCTCGATCCTGGTTTCCTACCAAGGAACTGGTCTTAGTTTCTTTTGTCAATAAACTCTATTGACAAGGGACGCTGTTTGTAGCGGTTTTCCTCAAACTTCTCGCCGAATTTTCCTGGGGAGATGCCATTTGACGGAAAAACTTTGATGTCAGACTTGCTGGGGAACCCAATGTCTGAGTTATAGAGGTACACAAACTTCTCTGTTGGAGACGCCATTTGTCGATTCTACTGGGGAAAGCGAGTCTCTTGAGAGACTGCTTCTGCTTGGGGTCTTGCATCATACTTTTCTTGGGATCTTCCCAGAGAAACGCCATATGATGGGATCCAATTTTGAGGTGCCGATGACCTTTTCATCAGCGGCTTTTCAGAGAAATACTGATGTACTGCCGAATCTCTGCTTAAGAGGCTTTCTTTGGGGATTTTCCTTAATCCGGGAAAGCAAGGATATCATCTTCAATGGCGAAGAGTGACATCTGTTGAAAGTTGCTCTGATCATTCAGAGGTCCAAGTTATCAAAGTGGTCGAGTGCCGACTCTGATCTAGAGATACACTGGAAACGACTTCGATTGGTCATAAAATTTCCTGACGAAGCAAGAACTGACAAACTCGATTGAGAGGACGGTTATCACGGCAGGATAAGACCGACTCAAGTGATAGTGATGCAATATGAAATGTGAATGCAAATCAAATGCACGACGTATGTATGTTTATGCTGACAAAACAGACGCGACATACAAACTAAAAAAACGAACACAGTTGGATACTCGGCCACTGCTGGGGACGAAGAAGTACCGCTGGTTCAGGATAGCAATTCCACCTTGCTTAGGAGAGATAGTCTCTGCTGGGAGCTATGTTGGTCGGGCTTAGGAGATGAGAACTCGGTCGAGGCGTGCCAGACGAAACAAGGTATCTGACACAGTTGATCCTTAATTCAGGCATACTGGTTTAGAAGGAGTACTTTGATTCTGCACTTTGAGGCTCGCTTACTTCTGGAGAAGCGATCGATGTTCTTCCGATGTTCAACAGTCAAAAGAAATTGCCAACTTTAATTTAAAAGCAGAAAAAGTTTTAACAAGTAAATTAATTTTGTTTTATTTCAAGAATCGCTGATTAAGTCAAACAACGTCGTTCTGTAAAGCTAAAACAAGTAAGAATTACAAACAAAAGCACAAGGGCTCGAATTTTATTGATAAGATGGAGATCAGCCAAACGCGTGATTCCAAAGAGTATATACAAAGTTTGAAAATGGTAATTTTTAGGGAAAAGGGCTACGTTGAAATATAACAACCACTATCCTTCTACTAACTTTGAATTCGGGGCATCCTGAGCTTCTGTCGAAGATGACCTTTGATTGGAGGTTTCCTCCGATGGATGATGTAACTGCCACTGAGGAACTTGCCTCCGTTGAACATAGTTACTTGCCATTATCCCTAATTTTTGCCTGGATTGTACTGTGATATTTCCAATCCACCGGGATGATTTTTTTTTGTCTCTAACTTTTGCCTGGACCGCCCTTTCGGGTTTTCAATCCTCCGAGACGTTCTTTTTTTTTTTAGTTTAGGCGAAGTATTTCTTGACTACATCAACATTCGTGGGGTAGGCAAATTCCTCTCCGTCCATGGTTGCAAGTCTCAAGGCACCGCCTGAGAAAGCTTTCGTGACCACATAGGGGCCATCATAATTTGGGGTCCACTTGCCCCGAGAATCAGTGAGAAAAGATTGTATCTTCTTGAGCACGAGGTCTCCTTTTCTGAAGACACGAGGTCGGACCTTTTTGTCGAACGCCCTCTTCATTCTTTGTTGATACAACTGACCGTGGCATAATGCCGTGACTCGCTTTTCTTCGATCAGGTTCAATTCATCATGTCGGCTTTGACACCATTCAGCTTCGGTGAGCTTAGCTTCCATCAATACCCGGATTGATGGGATCTCTACTTCTATGGGGAGCACTACTTCCATGCCATATACTAGAGAGAAAGGGGTAGCCCCTGTTGAAGTGCGGACAGATGTGCGATAACCGTGAAGAGCAAAGGGTAGCATTTCGTGCCAGTCTTTGTAGGTTACAACCATCTTTTGAACGATCTTCTTGATGTTCTTGTTAGCCGCTTCGTTCATCTTGGGTCGGTAGGGAGATGAGTTATGGTGTTCGATCTTGAACTCTGTGCACAACTCCTTCATCATCTTATTGTTCAAGTTAGATCCATTATCTGTAATGATCTGGCTTGGAACACCATAACGACAGATGATATTGTTTTTGATAAATTGGACCACCACTTGTCGGGTAACATTAGCGTATGACGCTGCTTCGACCCACTTGGTGAAATAATCAATGGCTACCAGGATGAACCGATGTCCGTTTGAAGCCTTAGGTTCAATCAAGCCAATCATGTCGATTCCCCATATGGAAAAAGGCCATGGGGAAGAAAGAACTTTGAGATGCGTTGGCGGTACATGAATTTTGTCGGAGTATATCTGACACTTGTGACACCTCCTCATTTACTTGTAGCAGTAGGATTCCATGGTCAACCAATAGTACCCTGCTCTGAGAATTTTTCTCGCCATTGTGTGTCCGTTGGCCTGAGTGCCAAAGGATCCCTCATGAATTTCTTTCATAAGCATGTCTGCTTCTGGTCTGTCGACGCATCGGAGCAAGACCAAGTCAAAGTTCCTCTTATAAAGAGTGTCACCGCTCAGGAAGAAGCTTCCAGCTAGCCTTCTGAGGGTTTTCCTGTCCTTTCTGAGTGCCCCAGGTGGGTACTCTTGTTTCTGAAGGAAGCATTTGATATCGTGATACCAAGGTCTATCATCTATGACTGCTTCGACCGCGAAGATGTAGGCGAGCCGTTCAAGGCGCATAACATCAATCTTAGGAAGGTCATTCCATAGGCCTACGCCAATCATGGAAGAGAGAGTGGATAAGGCATCAGCCATGTGATTCTCACCACGAGGAATGTGATGAAACTCAACTCTGTTGAAGAAGGGTAGCAACCTTCTTGCATAATCTTTGTAAGGAATCAATCCTGATTGGTATGTGTTCCAATCTCCTGTTATCTGATTGATAACCAAGGCTGAATCTCCGTATACGTCCAAGTTTTTGATCCTTAAATCAATCGCTTCTTCGAGACCCATAATACAAGCTTTGTATTCGGCCTCGTTGTTCGTACATTTGAACATAAGTCTGGCAGTGAAAGGAATGTCGGTACCCTGAGGGGTAACAATGATTGCCCCAATTCCGTTTCCGTAATGATTGACTGCTCCATCAAAGATAAGTCCCCATTGGGAACCTGGTTCTGGCCCTTCACTGGGTAGCGGTTCATCGTAGTCTTTCATTTTTAGATACATGACATCTTCGTCTGGGAAGTCAAACCCGATTGATTCTTGATCGTCAATCGGTTGATGAGCCAAATGATCGGCTAAAATACTTCCCTTAACAGCTTTCTGAGCGTGGTACTCTATGTCATATTCTGATAACAGCATCTGCCAACGGGCAATCCTTCCCATGAGAGAAGGCTTTTCAAAGACATACTTGATTGGATCCATTTCTGAGATCAATCAAGTAGTATGACGAATCATGTAATGGCGAAAACGTTTGGCTGCCCAAGCCAAAGCGCAACACGTTTTCTCAAGCATCGTGTACCGAGTTTCGCAGTCGGTAAATTTCTTGCTTAGATAGTAAATGGCAGACTCTTTCCTTTTGGTTTCATCTTGTTGGCCAAGTACACACCCCATTGAGTCCTCAAGGACTGTGAGGTAAATGATCAGTGGTCTTCCTTCCACTGGAGGTGATAGAATCGGCGGACTCAACAGGTATTCCTTAATACTTTCGAAGGCGGTTTGGCAATCTTCTGACCAAACGCAATCCTGGTTCTTTTTCAGTAACTTGAAAATCGGCACACACGTGGCGGTCATAAGGAATATGAATCTGGAGATGTAGTTCAAACGTCCCAAGAATCCTCTGACTTGTTTTTCAGTTTTCGGAGAAGGCATTTCTTGAATGGCCTTGACCTTGTCAGGATCAACTTCAATTCCTTTCTGGCTGACGATGAACCCTAATAGTTTCCCCGAATGGACACCGAAGGTGCACTTGTTGGGATTCAAGCGGAGCTTGAATTTTCTTAAACGTTCGAATAACTTTGACAGATGTTCAACGTGCTCATCCTCTGTTTTTGATTTTGCAATCAAATCATCGACATACACTTCGATTTCTTTATGTATCATGTCATGAAACAGAGTAGTCATGGCCCTTTGATAGGTTTCCCCGGCATTCTTCAAACCGAACGGCATTACCTTGTAACAAAAGGTACCCCATGGGGTAATGAACGAAGTTTTCTCCATGTCTTTCGGCGCCATTTTGATCTGGTTATAGCCCGAGAATCCATCCATGAAGGAAAAAACTTTGAACTTTGTTGTATTGTCTACCAGCATGTCAATGTGTGGTAAAGGAAAGTCGTCCTTTGGACTAGCCTTGTTCTGATCTCTGTAGTCGACACACATTCTGACCTTTCCGTCCTTTTTGGGAACAGGTACGATGTTGGCTAACCATTGAGGATATTCAGATGTAGCGAGGAAACCCGCGTCGATCTGTTTCTGTATCTCCTCCTTGATTTTGATGGCCATGTCCGGGTGAGTGCGTCTCAACCTCTGCTTTACTGGCGGACATTCCGATCTCAACGGTAAGTGATGTTCCACGATGCTGGTGTCAAACCCAGGCATGTTGTAACAGCCCGGGCCCCTCACAAGGCGATCCCGGCACTGCCACCTCACGATCTTCTCTACCCCCCTCACTAGTAGAGTTTTTGCCTTCCGTGGGAATCGAACCCTGTACCCTGGGGTTCAAGTACATGTTCATTCCATTCCCACTGCCAATTGAGCTACTAGCTCAATTGGTAGTGGGAATGGAATGAACATGTACTTGAACCCCAGGGTACAGGGTTCGATTCCCACGGAAGGCAAAAACTCTACTAGTGAGGGGGGTAGAGAAGATCGTGAGGTGGCAGTGCCGGGATCACCTTGCGAGGGGCCCGGGCTGTTACACGTGTCCTGATAGGACCAAGCAAACACATCGGGGAATTCTTTGAGAAGCTTTATCAAATCCTCTCTAGCAGTTGGACTGAGCAGTGCCCCAATCCTGATTTATTTTCTCTCTTTTTCTGAACCCAAGTTTACCGTTTCCAACGGCTCTTTGTGAGGTTCAATGGACCTTTCCTCTTGTCTGAGTAATCGGGAGATCTCTTCTGGAATTTCATCGTCAACTTCTTCTTCAGCCCCAAATATCGGGAACTAAAAGTCGGGAGAAGGCATCGGATCGTATGTTTCAACGGGGTGTAAAACAAGCAATCTGCATGACGTGATGATTCGTGTTTAGAAGAGATAGAGAAAATGCAAGTGTGTGCAGTGTTTTGATTTTACTGCTTGTTTTTATTATTGAATGTTTTTTTTAGGATTACCATTTTCTGAAAAAGCAAAAAGAGAAAACAACAATGAATGCGGAAATTACAGAACGACGTTATTTTATTAATGTACAAGTCGAATCTTGAAACTACAGCCCTATAAAACAAAACTCTGTCGCTTCGGGCAAAGCGAAAAGGGAAATTTACAGAAAGCGAGCCCTATCAAAACATCCGTTTCACCTGGGCAGGGTGAAAGGTTTAAAGATGGCAATTACTTTGACTGGTGAACGACCTTCGGAACATCGACAACAACCCATTGGCGGCGAACTCCTCGGTGAATCACAAAGTCTGGCACCTTCCTTGATTTATCTTCAGAAATGACGCTGATTTCTGGTGGAGCAGGATCATTGGAATCTGTCTCCCAGGCAAAAATGTCGTAGGAGGATTCCTCTGTCGCATTTTGCAGAGTATTGGTGCTCTCAGCTGCATCTTCCCATCCAGTTGGCTGGATATCTTCGAGCCTGATACGAGAGCTTTCGGGAGTGGTGTACTTGACCGTATAGTCGAATTTTCCACTTGGTTCTCCCAGGGTGTCCCACACTTATTTGGAACTGGAGGAGTCATCTCTCTCGATGACGTTGACCTCAGGAAAAGCATAGTTGATGAATTCAAGTCCTGCAAACGTTGCAAATTCATCGTCATGTTGAGTAGTTTCCAAATGACCTGAGTGTTGATCCCATGACATGGTGGGGACACAGGTATTCTGTTCAATGACAGTCAGCTGATTTTCATTGTTCGGCTGACTCTCTTGCCCCTAGTCTCCTGGGTAAGGTTGCCACATTGGCAGACCATCCATCGGGCCATAGTAGGTGTAGTCAAAATTGTCTTTCGTCGGAGTGTCTTCCTCTAATGAATTTGGTGGAGCACGACATCCTTCCGGATCACAATCTCCATAGATCATCTCGATCTCTGATCTGGGTATAAATCTCGGACTCTGTGCAGGATAGGAAAATGGAGTTTGCATTTCGTCCTGCGACACATAACCGTCCTCGTTAAGATAGGACTTCCATTCCTCATCCATGTCAAATGGATCCTCTTCATTGATAGCATGGACTACTTGAGTCATTGGTTGGAGAAAACCTCCGCTACGGAAGAAGTTCTGAATGGGATGAAGACTTTCATCATTGACAGTAGTCTGGGTGCAGGTTGCAGAAAAACCAAGACCCTTCTTTGTTTTATTATCAATGGGAATGACAAGCTGTCCCCATCCTTTTGTATCGATACTCTCGACTGCTTTGATAGCATCCTTGTATAAGGAAATCGATGTTCCTCCTTCAGATTGATTGTTCTTGCTCACCGATAGTGCTTGGAACTGCATTCCAATAATCTCCTCGGGTTCTATACCAGTAGATGATGACAAGTTACACACGAGCAAAGCCTGTTCCCCACAGACTGTGACAAGTTGATCGTTCTGAACGAACTTTAGCTTTTGGTGGAGGGTCGAGGTGACCGCTTCAGCCTGATGTATCCAAGGTCTTCCTAATAAACAACTGTATGTTGCCCGGATGTCCATGACCTGGAAAGTGACTTGGAAAGTATGAGGACCAATAGTTATGGGAAGATCAACTTCGCCGATAACTGCTTTTTTGGATCCGTCGAACGCTTTGAAGACGACCTCGCTGATTCTCATCGGAGGGCCTTTGAATGATAATTGCATCAAAGTGGACTTCGGCATAACATTCAGGGCTGACCCTGTGTCTACCAGTACGCTGGCTAAAGCATCGGCCTGGCAGTTAACTGTGATATTGAGCGCCATTTTATGACGACGACCCTCTTCAGGTAATTCCTCATCACTAAATCCCAAATTATTGCAGGAAGTGATGTTAGAGACAATACTATCGAACTGTCTGATTGTTACATCCTGTTCCACAAAGGCCTGCTCTAAGACTTTCTGTAGAGCCTCTCTATGCGCTTCTGAACTGAGTAACAGTGATAATACTGAGATCTTTGAAGGAGTTTGTAACAGTTGATCAACAATGTTGTATTCACTCCTCTGGATGAGCTTCAATATCTCATCGTTGTTTTTTGAAAGGTCGGGATTACTGGATTGACCGACTGGTAGATTAGGAACTTCTGCCTGAAATTCCTTTTCTTTGTTGGACTCTCCAACTCCTCGGTTGAAGATTCGACCACTCCGTGTTACACGACTGATGTCTGCAATATTCACGACGGAGGGTAATGGAATTTCCTTTCCATTCTCAACTGTTGTTGCACCGTATTTGTAAGGAATAGCCTTAGTTGATTCATACGGTAATGGTCCCGGTAGATAGATGACTATGGGAACCTTCTGGTTTTTCTGACCATAATAAGTAATCTCGATCCGTTCCCGGTTAGGAACTTTAGATTCGTCTAGTAGGGGAATGATGGCAAAAACATCCCTGGTCCTGTGATGACCAGAGATCGTGACAACATCCTCAACTTGCTCAGCAAGGTAGTTCGGCGACCAATTGATGGGTCTAGAACCTGGATATAGACGAATTTCTCCACGATCGACTTGACCCTGAAGAGCTGTTCTCACAAGGTAACACCCTTGGTTACTTTCCGAACAGACGCTACAACTGTCATAGTTGTGTGGTGGCACCTGGCCACGCCCACTTTGAATACAATGTAACCTTACTAGGTTAGCTTCCATAGATCGGACATCCTGACTTTGACGCCGAGTGGGGTTCCTGTTACTGATACTAATCTGCTGAGTATCTTCATCCATATAGATTGGCATCCACCAGTGATTTAACAAGTGCTGAAGTGCCTCCTGGGCAAGGGTACAACCTTGATCGTTTTCGCAACCCTCTTTACAGCTTTGATAATCGTGTGATATTAAGAATCCGAGTCGGACCTGCTCAGCATGTAACTCTACCAGGTTGGTATTCATCACACGAATATCGAAAATCTGAACCATGTTGATCTGATAGGGGATCCTATCATGGTAGTCTTGGATCCATCCAAGATCCATCTGACGCTGGAGGGCCTCTTGTATGAAAGAGCATCCCTATTTGTTTACCGAGCAAGTCAGACAGGAACTGTAATCATGCCGCGGAAGATTATGATACTGGCTTTACCTTGAGTGCATCGCCACCAAGTTGACATTCATCACACGGATGTCGTGGTTCTGAATGATGTTAGAATTCATGTAGACCATGTTAACTCTACGAACTCTGTGCTCTTGGATCCATCCGAGATCCATTTGTTCCTGCAGCGCTGCTTGCACTACCGAACATCCCTGGTTGTTTTTAGAGCAAATATCACACTGGTGATAATTATGAGGTTGCACATGGCCATATCCACTCTGTCTACAATGCATCTTGACTAGATTGGTCCTCAATGAGAGTACATCGTGAATTTGATAGACGTTGTTAGTCTCTTTCTCAATCAGATTGACCGTAACTTTCTCGTGTTGAGGCAGCGGGTTCGTGAGAACATTAGGATTCGTATCTTTGAAAGATAAGAGCCCGCTCCTAACAAGCTTTTGCACGTCAGATTTTAAATTTAGGCAATTCTCTATGTTATGCCCCGATCCTCCTTGATGATAAGGGCATGTCTGATCCGCTTTAAACCAAAAAGGCGGATTTTCCAGTACTGTAAGAGGAGACTTAGTCTGAATGTGCCCATTAGCCAGTAGTAACGGAAATAGTTCTGCATACGACACGGGTATAGGATCAAACCCTGATGATCGTGTTGTACGGTTGTTATTGTACTGAGGACGAGCCTGCTGAAGAGGTTGTTGTGTCCTTTGCTGATTAGGTTGGCTCTACGCAACCTGAGGTTGATACGTAGGAACAGGCGCGGGGCCGATAGCAGGAGTTACTGCTGCTACTGGTTGATAACGATGCCTTTGCTTTCCGAGAGAGATATTCCCAATATCTTGCTCTTTTTTCTTAGGGAGAGCACTACCGTATTTTTTAGTACCACTCGTCGATCTAGTGTCTTTTACCAAACGTCCTTCTCGGACGGCTTCCTCAAGACGTACACCCATACCGACCATTTCGGTGAAATCACTGGGCGCACTGGCGACCATTCGGCCGTAGTAAAATGAGCTCAGGGTCTTTAAGAAGATCTTTGTCATCTCTTTTTCCTCAAGATGTGGACAAATTTGAGCGGCAATTTTGCGCGATCTCTGGGCGTATTCCTTAAAGGTTTCCTTGTCCTTCTGAGACATCGATCTGAGTTGATCTATGTCGGGTGCCATGTCCAGATTGTATTTGTATTGTTGGACGAAGACAGTGCCAAGATCTCTGAATGTGCTGATCGTGGAACGGTTTAAACCCATGTACCATTTTAAGGCGGCACCGGTTAAACTATCCTGAAAGTAGTGAATCAGCAGGTCCTGATTTTCCGTCTGAGCTGACATTCGTCGAGCGTACATTGTCAAGTGACTTTGAGGGCAAGAGTTACCCTTATATTTTTCAAAGTCGGGCACCTGGAACTTGTGCGGAACTTTCACATTGGGGACCAGACAAAGGTCTGCGGCGTCCTTTCCAAAAAGATCCTGACCGCGAATGGCTTGCAGCTCCTTCTGCATTTCCAAGAACTGTTCCTGGAATTCATCCATTCCGTCAGACATAGTTTCCTTTTTACCAGAAGGTATATGTGGAATCTGTCCTTCCGGGACAGTGTGCACCACAGGGGGTGGTACCGTAACTACGGCGGTGAATCTTGGCGTTTCCCGAAGTTTGTAACCTTCAGGAGTTTTCAGTATGCCCCTGGCATCTTCGCTTTCCCAAAGTCTGTAACCTTCAGGACCAACGGCATCTGTGGCAATTCCCTGATTTTCAACGATCGGCAGAACATATCCTTCCGGGATATAGTTCGCAGGCATGCCCCAGGGACGATCTTTCGGCATCTGATACCTAGGATCATACTTATCCACTATGGGCGCTGAGGTGATCTCTGAGATCACAGTCCTTTGTAGCTGAGCTTCTGCCATGGCTTGCATGTCGTTATAAAGCTTTCTCATATCCTCTCTCAGAGCGTCGATCTCTTCTTTCAACTCTCTGTTTTCTTCCTCAAGATCATCCATCTTTTTCTGACGATTAGCCCGAGTATTGTACGAATGAGACAGTTTGACTCTAGAACCGAGACACAAACGTGAGATTCATAGATAAGGAGAATACGCGATGTGAGAATGATAAAATGCCATGATTACATTAATTGTTTGTTGATTTAATCAAAATAAACTTCGACAATTAAATTGCAAATATTAAACGGTGGGGAAACCCCTTTTTATTGAAATTCAAAGGATTACAGAAATGGAAATACAATAGATTACAACGTACAGAAACAGAAACCTAAACTAAAGGGTCCCGAGTCCTCTCTGAAGAGAAACCGGGAGCTGATTCTGGTATCTTCCTTTTCTTTGACCGGGGCTCTCGAGCCGTTGTCGGGTCGTCATTCCTTTGCCAGGTGAAAGGAGTGAGCATATTCCTTTGGTCATCTTGATTCTCTACAGCATGTTGCTCTAAAATTTCAATCAGAGCATCTTTCTCTTTCAGTAGTTGCTGTATTTGGTTACACTCTATGTTGAGGGTGCGGTGTAACACCCCCTTTCTATACCCCCCAAATAATCATTTAATCATTTAGGCACATATTAAAAATTTCGTCAGAGTATACTTATAACATGGCATAAAAAAAAGGCATGTCACATCATACACAATTTTACAACATACAACACCTGCTCAAAACATTGATATGCAACAGTGGGGTAACTTTGCAATAGAGGAACTTTGTCCTTACACCCACCTTTCAATATTTATAATAAAAGCGAAAAATCTAAACATTGAACCACATTCAAACATATATACAGAGATATATAATTCACCAAGTATTATCCACCAACGTAATTCATGTTTACATCAACATTTATCCACAAGATACATGTACAAATGTATCACAAAAGAATAATATACATCCTAGCTACCCGATGCTACATATCAGAGCCAACCGACCAAAAGAATGAAGACACGCTCCACAAAAAGACCTCCAGCATACCTACTCTGCAATGCCTCATAGAGCATTATAAAATAGCAGAAGGGTGAGAAATATTATCATAATAACAATGCATATAATTATATATATCTTAGCATAAAAATACACATAATCCACATTCTCACGACAATTCATCAAAACTCACCAGTATACATCACAATGTATATATATATATATCACCTAGCATATTCATCATGCACACTTTCACAATTCACAGTCATTCCACATAAACATACACATTTATGTTCATTCACCAATATATCTTTATAAAGATGATAAATGCAAATCATAGAGACCTACTCACGACTCTATACAAATGCAATGCGGTACCGACTCAATCATCTCAAGTTCACTCAAGAACTTCTGCTTGAACCATCGCTCGTTACCAAAGTAACTCCCCGTCGGGCCTACGATGTTCACCCATTGCTCACACCCCACATGGGCACACAATGTTTATGGATCGCTCACACCCCACCTGGGCACACGACCCGATCGCTCACACCCCACACGCGGGCACACGATCTGATTGCTCACACCTCACATAGGCACACAATCCGATTGCTCACACCTCACATAGGCACACAATCGTTCGTAACCATCGCTCACACCTCACATAGGCACACGATGTTACCACGGATTCTCATTAGAATCGCTCAACACAAGAATGTACTTCATTATGCTTCACCTGCAAAATGACTCAAGACATTCTTGAAATGCATACATATTCACAATATATATTCATGCATTCATCTCATACAATCACATACAATCTATATACATTCTCATCAATGCACTATTGTATGATTCGCATTCAAACACACAATCAAACGGTAAAAGTCGCTAAATAGCACTATTCCCGACATTCCGACATAATAAAATCGGCCAACAGTTTCCACACCATCATAATCATAAAGTACAGCTCAATAGCTTTCCAACGATATAGAGAACGCCTAAATCGGAGTTACGGTTCGGGAATTATGAATTTTTAAAAGAAATGGAAATTATAAAAAAAAAACGAAAGCGCCCGGCGACAGGAATGTTTCGCCCGGCGACGCTTCCTTTTCGCCTTCGCTTCGCCCGGCGAAGAAGGGGCGAAGGAAATTTCCCCAAACCTGAACCAAACCAGTAGCTTGGCACCCTCGCGCCTCTCAATTTCGCCCGGCGAAGGCTCGAACCGCCCGGCGCTCTGGGCCTTTCGCCCGGCGCTTTGCACCAGAAGCAGAAATTCTGCTTCGTTTTCACTGTTCAAAAACCCCCGAAAATCTCCATTTTCTTTCCCAAATTACTTCCATCAGCAAAACAATTAATACCAATGATTCACATACTTATAGCGATCACACAACACAAATTATATCGATTATTATCCGCGAAAACATCGATTTCTACCATTTTCTACACAAATGGGTTTAGTTCCAAAACTCATGAAAATCCACAAAATCAACAAGACAATCATACATAATCATACACATTGCTAAGATAACAAGATTTCACACCCTTACCCGGATTCCAACTTGCTATGTGATTGATCTTGATGAATTTTCCTAGTTTTCCTCTTTTCCTCTTCTTTTCTCTTCCCCCTCTTTCTTTCTCTTCTTCTTTTCTCTAATTCCCTTTTCTTACTATTTTTCCTTGTATATTTTCCTTTCTATCTCTTTTCTTTCTATTTCTATTCTATTCTATTTCTTTTCTCTCATTTTCCAAACAATCAATTAATTCATTTTTTCTCACAAAATTCTTATTCCACTAAATTTCTAACTTATCAATAATTGAGAAAAGTCTAAAATACTCTCCATTCTAATTTCCCCGAAAACTCTCAAAACGGTAAAATAACATTTAACACACCAAATTCACAATTAAAATAATTTATCATCCAATTAAAATAAAAGACTCCACATAATTGGGAAATAATCAAAATCGGGGCGTTACAACTCTCCCCCACTTTAGAAATTTTCGTCCTCGAAAATAATACCTGATTCAAACAACTCCGGATACGACTCTCGCATCCTACTCTCTAACTCCCAAGTCATATCGCCTTCCGCAGCGCCTCCCCACGCGACTTTCACAAGCGCAATATCCTTGCCTCTTAGCTTCTTAACTTCACGATCCAGAATCCTAATCGGTAAAGCTTCCACCGTAAGGTTATCTCTCACTTCAACCTCGTCCATAGGAATAACATGTGACGGATCCGGAACATACTTCCGAAGTTGCGAAACATGGAATACATCATGCAAATTGGAAAGATTCGGAGGCAACGCCACACAGTAAGCCACAACACCAACTCGTGCAGAAATCTGATACGGACCAATAAAACGAGAAGTCAACTTCTTCGACTTCAAAGCATGACCCACACCCGTAATTGGCGTAACTCTCAGAAATACATGGTCGTCTTCTTGAAACTCAAGATCTTTTCTCCTCTTGGCATGATAACTCTTTTGTCTACTTTGAGAAGCTTTCATCTTCTCACGGATAAACTTCACTTTCTCCGTCGTTTGTTGTACCATCTCCGGCCCAACTACCATCCTCTCACCTGTTTCGTGCCAACACAAAGGTGTTCGACATCTCCGACCATATAAAGCCTCAAATGGTGCCATACCTATACTTGAATGAAAACTGTTATTGTAGGTGAACTCAATCAATGCCAGATAACTATCCCAAGCACCACTTTGCTCGAGCACACAAGCACGCAACAAATCCTCCAACGATTGAATTGTCCTCTCAGTTTGACCTTCCGTTTGCGGATGATAAGTCGAACTCAATCTTAGCTTAGAACCCAAAGCCTTTTGTAAACTCTCCCAAAATCTCGATGTGAATCTAGGATCTCTATCCGATACAATACTCTTAGGAACCCCATGCAACTTCATAACCACAAGAACATAAATCTCGGCTAACCTCTCCAAAGGATAACTAATATCAATTGGAATGAAGTGAGCAGATTTAGTAAGCCTATCAACAATCACCCAAATAGCATTATGACCTCTTTGCGTATTCGGCAATCCCGTAACAAAATCCATCGATATACTCTCCCATTTCCATTCCGGAATATCCAACGGTTGCATCAATCCACTAGGCTTTTGATGTTCTACCTTCGACTTTTGACAAGTTAAGCACGCATACACAAATTGAGCAACATCTCGCTTTAATCCAGACCACCAAAAGAGTTTCTTCAAATCTTGATACATTTTATTCGCTCCCGGATGAATACTTAAGTTACTTCGGTGCCCTTCTTCCAATATCATCCTCTTCAACTCTACATCATCGGGAATACAGATACGACCACGGAATCTCAAAACTCCAAATTTATCAACCTTGAAATCCTCATTTTCATTCATTATCAAATCAACAAACTTCAAGTCCAACTTTTTCTTTTCACACACGGTTGCAAGAAAATCATTTGTAACATGTAGCATACCAAGTCTCACACTTCTCGGCGTCATTTCACAAACCAAACTCAAGTCTCTAAAACTCTCCAAAAGTTCCCATTCTCTCATCATCAATGCGGACATATGTAACGACTTCCGACTCAAAGCATTGGCCACTACGTTTGCCTTACCCGGATGGTAATTCAAACTAAAATCATAATCCTTCAAAAGCTCTAACCACCTCCTTTGTCTCATGTTCAATTCTTTTTGATCAAATAAATATTTCAAGCTCTTGTGATCACTAAAAACTTCGAATCTCGCACCATAAAGATAATGCCTCCAAATTTTCAAAACGAACACCACGGCCGCCAACTCCAAGTCATGCGTAGGATAATTCTTTTCATGTACTCTCAATTGTCTTGAAGCATAAGCCACAAATTTTCCATCTTGCATCAAAACACCACCTAAACCAACCAATGAAGCATCACAATACACAACAAATGGTTCCGTAGGATTTGGCAAAATCAAGATCGGAGCCGTTGTCAACCTTCTTTTTAACTCATTGAAACTCTCTTCACAACGAATATCCCAAATGAAAGTCTTTTCCTTACAAGTCAATTGCGTTAACGGAAGTGCCAACTTCAAAAATCCCTCAATAAACCTCTGATAATAACCCGCCAATCCTAAAAAGCTTCGAATCTCCGTAACCGATCTAGGAGCCTCCCATTGCATCACCGCATCATTCTTGGATGGATCAACACTAATACCACTACCGGAAATAACATGTCCGAGGAAACTTACTTCCGACAACCAAAATTCACATTTTGACAACTTAGCATACAATTGTTTCTCTTTCAAGATTTGCAACACAATTCTCAAATGCTCTTCATGCTCCTCTTGAGACTTAGAATAAATCAAAATATCATCGATGAACACAACCACAAAACGATCTAACTGTTCATGAAAGATACGATTCATGTATTCCATGAACACACCCGGCGTATTAGAAACCCCGAATGGCATCACGGAATATTCGTAATGGCCATACCGTGTCCTAAAGGCCGTCTTTTGAATATCCTCTTCTTTCACACGAATTTGGTGATATCCCGATCTCAAATCAATCTTGCTAAAAACACGCGCACCAACCAATTGGTCCATCAAATCATCGATCCTTGGAAGCAGATACTTGTTCTTAATTGTCACCTTGTTCAATTGTCGATAATCAACGCATAACTGCATACTCCCATCCTTTTTCTTTACCAACAATACCGGAGCACCCCAAGGAGAAACACTTGGCCTTACAAATCTCTTGTCCAACAAGTCATTCAATTGCTTCTTCAATTCTACCAACTCCGATGCCGACATACGATACGGTGCCATCGAAATCGGTCTAGTACCCGGAACTAGATCAATAGAAAACTCAACTTCTCTTTCCGGCGGTACATCCTTAATGTCCTCAGGAAACACCTCAGGAAGATCACAAACAACAGGAAACACATCAAGGGACACTTGACTATCCACAGACAATGATGCAAACAAACCGAACAATTGAGCTTTGTCCGCTAAAACTTTCTTCAATTCTTTAGTGGATAGGAAACTCTCATCTTCATCATCTTCCAAAGAAGGAAACCTTACTAACTTGTGATAGCAATCTATATGAACTCGATTAAATCGCAACCAGTTCATACCCAAGATTACGTCTAAACCTTCCAACGGCAAACACACTAAATCCATCTCGAAGTCTTTACCATAAATGGTCAAAGGACAACTTAAACAAACTAACGAAGTAGTTACTGACCCCATTGCTGGAGTATCAATAACCATCCTACCATCCATCAGAGACAACACAAGATTCAAACGCTTCACGCACTCAGACAAAACAAACAAATGAGTCGCTCCCGTATCAATAATAGCAACTAAAGGCGTACTATTAATAAAGCATGTACCTTTAATCAAACAGTCTGTACTAGTAGTTTGAGTCCCCGCCAATGCAAACACCTTTCCGCCCGCTTGAGCTTGTTTCGGCTTAGTACACTTACTACTAATGTGACCAACTTCTCCACAATTATAGCACTTCACCATGTTCCTTCTACAATCTGTAGCAGCATGCCCAAGGCCTCCACAGTTAGAGCATTTCAACACAGTCTTCCCACACTCAAATGATTTATGACCTAATTCACCACACTTATAACACTTAATGGGACCAGAACCTCCTCCTCCAGATCTCTTCTCAAAGTTTCCCCTATGCTTGCCCTTATCAACAGGTGTCACATAAGGTCCACTTCTAGCTTGTTGCTTTCCTTTCCTCTCGTTCAAACTTTTGTAATGTGTAGAACGAGCCCTACTATCTTCCTCGAAGATTCTACAGCATTCCGTCAAATCCGAAAACCTTCTTATCCTTTGATATCCCACAGCTTGTTTAATCTCAGGACGCAAACCATTCTCATATTTAATACACTTTGAGAACTCAGCAGTAATCGCAGCATAGTGAGGATGGAATTAAACCAACTCCACGAACTTAGCAGTATAGTCCACCACGGACATACTACCTTGTTTCAATTCAAGGAACTCCATCTCCTTCTTCCCTTTCACACTTTCAGGGTAATACTTCCTTAAGAACTCAGTACGAAATAAATCCCAAGTTACCTCTTCATCATCCACCTCAAGAATTTGACGCATACCGACCCATCAATCGTCGGCTTCTTCCTTCAGCATGTGAGACCCAAGCCTCACTTTATTCTCTTCCGCACAGTCCATGACTCTGAAGATCCTTTCAATCTCTTTCAACCAAAGTTGAGCACCATCGGGATCAAATCTTCCTTTGAAAATCGGTGGTTGATTCTTCCTGAACTCGTCATTAGCATTCACATTTGGCGCACATTGCACCGCCCTAGCCATTGCTTCCAAAGCAGCAACCATCGCATTGTCGTTTCTACCAGCCATATTCTAATCATTCCCAAAAATAACAACAAAGTTAAACAATAATTCAAACAATACGACAACAAGACAGACACAACTGACTCAACTCTGGCTCTGATACCACTTAATGTAACACCCCCTTTCTATACCCCCCAAATAATCATTTAATCATTTAGGCACATATTAAAAATTTCGTCAGAGTATACTTATAACATGGCATAAAAAAAAGGCATGTCACATCATACACAATTTTACAACATACAACACCTTCTCAAAACATTAATATGCAACAGTGGGGTAACTTTGCAACAGAGGAACTTTGTCCTTACACCCACCTTTCAATATTTAGAATAAAAGCGGAAAATCTAAACATTGAACCACATTCAAACATATATACAGAGATATATAATTCACCAAGTATTATCCACCAATGTAATTCATGTTTACATCAACATTTATCCACAAGATACATGTACAAATGTATCACAAAAGAATAATATACATCCTAGCTACCCGGTGCTACATATCAGAGCCAACCGACCAAAAGAATGAAGACACGCTCCACAAAAAGACCTCCAGCATACCTACTATGCAATGCCTCATAGAGCATTATAAAACAGCAGAAGGGTGAGAAATATTATCATAATAACAATGCATATAATTATATATATCTTAGCATAAAAATACACATAATCCACATTCTCACCACAATTCATCAAAACTCACCAGTATACATCACAATGTATATATATATATATATATATATATATATATCACCTAGCATATTCATCATGCACACTTTCACAATTCACAGTCATTCCACATAAACATACACATTTATGTTCATTCACCAATATATCTTTATAAAGATGATAAATGCAAATCATAGAGACCTACTCACGACTCTATGCAAATGCAATGCGGTACCGACTCAATCATCTCAAGTTCACTCAGGAACTTCTGCTTGAACCATCGCTCGTTACAAAAGTAACTCCCCGTCGGGCCTACGATGTTCACCCATTTCTCACACCCCACATGGGCACACAATGTTTATGGATCGCTCACACCCCACCTGGGCACACGACCCGATCGCTCACACCCCACACGCGGGCACACGATCTGATTGCTCAAACCTCACATAGGCACACAATTGTTCGTAACCATCGCTCACACCTCACATAGGCACACGATGTTACCACGGATTCTCATTAGAATCGCTTAACACAAGAATGTACTTCATTATGCTTCACCTGCAAAATGACTCAAGACATTCTTGAAATGCATACATATTCACAATATATATTCATGCATTCATCTCATACAATCATATACAATCTATATACATTCACATCAATGCACTATTGTATGATTCGCATTCAAACACACAATCAAACGGTAAAAGTCGCTAAATAGCACTATTCCCGACATTCCGACATAATAAAATCGGCCAACAGTTTCCACACCATCATAATCATAAAGTACAGCTCAATAGATTTCCAACGATATAGAGAACGCCTAAATCGGAGTTACGGTTCGGGAATAATGAATTTTTAAAAGAAATGGAAATTATAAAAAAAAACGAAAGCGCCTGGCGACAGGAATGTTTCCCCCGGCGACGCTTCCTTTTCGCCTTCGCTTCGCCCGGCGAAGAAGGGGCGAAGGAAATTTCCCCAAACCTGAACCAAACCAGTAGCTTGGCACCCTCGCGCCTCTCAATTTCGCCCGGCGAAGGCTCGAACCACCCGGGGCTCTGCACCAGAACTAGAAATTCTGCTTGGTTTTCACTGTTCAAAAACCCCCGAAAATCTCCATTTTCTTTCCCAAATTACTTCCATCAGCAAAACAATTAATAGCAATGATTCACATAATTATAGAGATCACACAACACAAATTATATCAATTATTATCCGCGAAAACATTGATTTCTACCATTTTCTACACAAATGGGTTTAGTTCCAAAACTCATGAAAATCCACAAAATCAACAAGACAATCATACATAATCATACACATTGCTAAGATAACTAGATTTCACACCCTTACCCGGATTCCAACTTGCTATGTGATTGATCTTGATGAATTTTCCTAGTTTTCCTCTTTTCCTCTTCTTTTCTCTTCCTCCTCTTTCTTTCTCTTCTTCTTTTCTCTAATTCCCTTTTCTTACTATTTTTCCTTCTATATTTTCCTTTCTATCTCTTTTCTTTCTATTTCTATTCTATTCTATTTCTTTTCTCTCATTTTCCAAACAATCAATTAATTCATTTTTTCTCACAAAATTCTTATTCCACTAAATTTCTAACTTATCAATAATTGAGAAAAGTCTAAAATACTCTCCATTCTAATTTCCCCGAAAAATCTCAAAACGGTAAAATAACATTTAACACACCAAATTCACAATTAAAATAATTTATCATCCAATTAAAATAAAAGACTCCACGTAATTGGGAAATAATCAAAATCGGGGCGTTACATGCGGTACTTGTTCTTCCAAGACCTTCTCTCTTTTTGAACTTTGTTGAGAGTAACCTGAAGCTTTTCAGTTTCCGTTATGAAGTACATGACAGATTCCCTCGGCGGAAGAATTCCGTAACGAGGATAAGGCATCTTTAGCTTGAGAGCTCTAGTTTGTACCCAATGGAGATAAGGCTCCACCGAGACACAGTCCAGTTTTCCTAGAGACTCTCGTCCTTTCTTATGAACGTGCTTCCACACATGCACTACTTCCATCTTTAGTGCCTTGTCGTTTTCTCCTTCCTTGAAGAAAAGACCTTCCAGATGAACACCCAGCGGGATGTGTCTCATCGGGTATCCAAATTGACGAAGAACCAACACCGGATGGTAGTTGATTCCCCCTTTAGTTCCTATGAGGGGTACGTTGGGGAAGTTTCCACAATGATCAATGATCCTGATCCCGTCATAAATCCTATTACACCAATCTATATCAGAGTTGGTAAGAGACATGATCTTCTGCGACCAGCGTAGGGAACTCTTGCATTCCCAAAAAGCAGCAGACTTAGGCAAATGGGAGATAAACCATTTGTAAAGCAAAGGTACACAACATGTGATCTCCCCTCCGCTGTACAAATTTCCTAAGTGTACAGAATGATACGCATCTGCGAGCAAAGTCGGCACAGGGTTTCCAATGAGAAAAACCTTAATAGCGTTGATATCGACGAAATTATTGATGTTGGGCAACAAAAATAATCCGTAGGTGAGCAAGACAAAGATGCTTTGAAAAGCAGTCCCGTTCCCTATTCTAGTGAAGTACAAAGCTTTCTTCGTCAAGAACTGGGCTAGCAAACCTTGTATGCCACCCTTGGTACTCATGTGAGTCCTGACCTCAGATTCGTCCAAATAAATTGCTCTTGCAATGGTCTGATTCTTTGGAATTTCTTCCAGTCCAGAAAATGGAGCTCGGTCAGTGATATGTAGATCCATCAGATGAGAATACTCCTCCAGCGTTGGTGCAAGCTGGTGATCCGGAAATGTGAAACAGTGATAAACTGGATCATAGAATTGAACGAGCGCATCCATGATTCCCCCAATCACATGGACTCTTAGTATTGGTAGCAAACCACCGTGCTTGGCTCTGAAAGCCTTTGGGTTAATGATCATCTATCGAAATCCATTAGTGCAATCCTTTTCTCTGATATTTGCAATCACAGTCTTAGTTTATTTTGAAAAACAGAGAGACTAGAAGAGAAATATTTTGAATGTTTTAATGTTTTAATGTTTTTTTAGATGAATGCATGAATGCAGCACACAAAAACATAGAAAAAACATGGGGTCAGAGGGTCGTTGTCATGAAGTCAAGGCTCTACCCATCCCCAAAGTTTTACTAAGGTGATTTTTGTACCTGTACTCATTATCATTAGCTCCTCCCAGGAAGGCAGACAACAAGCGGATCGCCAGCAAGTTGTGTGCAATCTTAGAGTAAGTGCTATTCACCGAGAATAGATCACCAGCCTCAAATGAGGGTAGTATCGCGTAACAACTATTTCCGATAGTTTCCGCACTACGAAAGGGTTGGCTTCCTAGGTGTATACTCCATATTTCCACATACAGCATCACCCGCATTCCCAGTAGCAGAAAAATAAACACGTATAGCAATTAGGAAAAGCAGTATATATAGTTGTCCTAATGTCCTAGACTTTAAAATCCAAGAATCTTAAGTTCCTGACAGAAATTGCTCCCCGGCGGAGTCACCATTCTGTAGTTTCTACACAAGCGAAGGTTTTGACCTAAGATCCTAATAGAGTCAAAATGTCTCATCTCAGCGAAGGCTTCTACCTAAGGGTAAAATAGATCAGCATGAATGAATTCCCCAGCAGAGTCGCCACTTTTCTGTAGCGAGCGATTTTTGGACGTGCTTGCGAGGCACAACCGCTCTTCGGTGTTGTTACTACAGCTCGATTCATTTTTTATCCTATTAAAGCTGATGAAGGAAGGGAAATAGATGTCTCCAACTAACCCTGCTTGCGTACTGAGTTTGAACAGTGGTCTGTTCGGTTACAGATGCTTCAAAGATTCGGGGATTGTCTCAGGTTATTGGTTCGATGAGATGTGTAGGATGTTAGGACTGATTTCTTTTCTGATTGATGTGTAAGAGTATGGGATTTTGGGTTTTTGTTTAGTGTGCTCGCTAAGATCTTTTCTTTCGATCTTATGCCTACGTATTCCCGTTTACCAAAACAGGGAAATCAGAGCGTTCGTAGTTCCTCTTATTCTATGGGAGGAAATGGTTTTTTGGTGTCTTGTTCAAAGCCCAAGACGTGAAGCGAAAGGTTGTTTGTATCTTGATCAAAGCCCAAGATGTGAAGCTGAAGGGTCTCGACTTTAGAGAGAATCTGTCATCTCTAAAGAGGGGTAAAGGAGAATTACTTTAACTGGGATACGCAGATCCGAGCAATGCCATAATTTCCTAAGAAGGGGTTTTTAACCTGAAGGAGAAGACTTTAACTCAGTGTAGAGCAATGCTATCTTTCCTTAGGAATTCCTCATGCTAAAAGAGGGACAGTGGCATGGATATAGATGATCCAAAGGCTTGCCGCTTACAGCGATTAGATGAAAGGGAAGGAGTTGTTGATGTTTGTGTACTGTGAACGAGGCACAGGTTTGATGCTAAAAGGTTGATTGGATCAACCAGTGGTTTTCTTATATAAAGCCTAAGAGGAGGCTAATTTACGCTAGGGAAAATCATTATACAAAGCCTAAGAGGAGGCTAATTTGTGTCTCGTACAAAGCCCGAGAGAAAGGCTAAAAGGGTTCGACCCAGTGGGGGATATCATTATAAAAGCCTAAGAGGAGGCTAACAAAGAGTTGACTCAGCTGGAGAATCTTTTATAGCTCGTATGAAGCCCGAGCTGGAGGCTGAAAAAGAGTTTGACTCTTGCTTATGGAATTTGTATCTCGTACGAGGCGAGAGATGGAGGCAAAAAGGGTGATTGACTCAACGAGGGAGTCTTTTGTGTCTCATACAAAGCCTGAGAGAGAGGCTAAAAGGGTTGACTCTACAGGGGAATCTTTTATACTCAACAAGAAAGTGTTTTTGTATCTCGTACAAAGCCCGAGATGGAGGCTAAAATTTGTTTGGCTCAATGAGAACCTTTTTGTATCTCGTATAAAGCCCGAGATGGAGGCTAAAGGTTTGCTCCGCTGGGGAGAATCATTTGTACAAAGCCCAAGAGGAGGCTAACTTATGCTGAGGATAAGAAGGATCATTATACGAAGCCTAAGAGGAGGCGAAAAGGAGGCCGACTCCTTCGGGGATATCATTATACAAAGCCTAAGAGGAAGATATCCGCTGGTGACTGTTTATAGTTGAGTGACAGATCCAGTATACTGATTTTGAAAGAGAAAATCAGTTCTTATATGAGCAACACTGCACTCAAGGATGAGGGTTCAGGTTATTCCTGTTCTTTAAGGAAGCGGGGAATCCAAAGGGTATTGAGACTGTACGAGTTTACGGGTTTTCTTCCTATTTAACGGAGGGGTCACTTGAGAATGTCTTTGAGACTCAAGGAAAACAGATTGTCCAAGTCTAGAGTTTCATCTTTTGTACTATGCTTTGAGAAACAGTAGTAGACTCTGGAAAGGACTGCTCTATGAATATAACTAAGTTCTGTTCCTATACCTGTAGGAGGTCGTCGGGACAATTTGTACGAAGCCCAAGAGGAGGCTGGAAGCTTTTAAGAAGCCGACGGTCCTTGTACGAAGCCCAAGAGGAGGCTATCATTCCCGGGGGGAAGAGATCATTATACAAAGCCAAAGAGAAGGCTATCAATACTTCTAAGAAGCCGACGGGTCCTTGTACTAAGCCCAAGAGGAGGCGGGGTTGCTTTTAGGAAGCCTGTGGGTCCTTGTACGATGCCCAAGAGGAGGCCGATGCTTTTAAGAAGCCCGTGGGTCCCCAAACCCCGAGAAATTCAAGGCAATGCTATTCAACGAGAATAGATCAAAGTCAGGAAAATCCGAGAATTTGGAAGAAACTCAAAGATGCTATTCACGGAGAATACATTCATCTTTGGGAGTAGAGTTTCTTGACGATTCCTAAGGAGGACGACTGAAGAGAAGACTGTATCTGGTGCTCCTATTTGGGTTCTAACTGTCTATTTCTACGAATAAACGAAACGACTTTACCTAGTTCTAGACGTAGTTGCCGGGGAAACTCTAATATCTATACTATTATTACACAGTTGATATGAGTTTATGAAAGGAGACTTACAGTGAGCAGCACCACAGTACAGTTATATATATATGAGTTTGTGAAAGGAGACTTACAGTGAGCAGCCCCACAAAACAATTATATGATAGGAAAGCAGTAAATGAAAGCGGATAAACACTTACAGCTCAAGGAGAGGCCCAGGTTTTTACCAGTGAGTGCACTGTTGAATTTGTACAGAGGGTCTTATACAAGTGACTGTGGCCCAAAAAAGGTCTTCTGTACAAAGGGATGGGTCTTACACTCTCTCAAGAGGCCCAAAAAGTTTTAAAGAAAAAGAGTGGGGCTTATAACACGAGGGTAGGCCCAGTTGACTTTTCGTTTAAAATGGCGATCGCACCGAGGTTTTCTTTTAACGCAGAGGGTCTTATACAATAAGTGAGGCCCAAAAGGTTTTGGTTAAAAGGGGGTTGGGTCTTACACTCTAATAGAGGCCCAAAGAGTTTTGAATGGTTCTTATAGCTCAAGGAGAGGCCCAGGGTTTTTCAACGGATGATGATCGCGTCGAACTTTTTGAAATACAATGGGACTTATACAATAAGTGAGGCCCACAAATAAGTTGTATTTACAAAGGGTTAGGTCTTACACTCTATTAGAGGCCCAAAAAGTTTAAAGAAAAAGAAATGGGTCTTACTACTCGAGGGTAGGCCCAGATGATTTTTGAAAATGGCGACGATCGCGCCGTTTGTTTTTTGACGGTATCGGGACTTATACAATACAATGAGGCCCAAAAATGATTTGGTCAATAAAGGATTGAGTCTTACACTCTATTAGAGGCCCAAAAGTGTTTTGAAAATGATTTATGAGGGTTGAATTAATCCAAAACCCTAATTTGTTTTCAAAATGTATTTAATTGAATAAAAATTCAATTAAAATGATCAAAATTGTTTAACATATGAAAAAGAAATTGTGATCTTGGATTAATGCTTCAAAAATTTAGTATTGACCTACAAAATAATTAGAAAGCATTAAAAGTTGCAAAATCAATGTGGAAAAAATATTTAAAATGTCAAAAACAATTAAAACATTAATTCTTTGCAAAAATATCAATTATATAAAATAAATAATATTTTTGGGATTTTCTTGGAAAATAAAATATTTTAACATTTTTGTGAATTATTAAAAAAAGAATCAACTCAAAATCATTAAAACTCAGAAAGAAATTAATTTTTGAATAAATTAAACAAAATCACAAAATTCAAATATTTAAATTTGGAAAAATGGCGCCAAGAACAAGCTGAAGAACACGCGCGTGTTCTGAGATTCCCAGATTTGCATTTTCTCTCTAATCTCATTGAATACTTGATTATATCATACAATCCACATATCATTGTGCTCGTCTCAACCTCATGATCATGTCTATGTACTTTAATTTCATTTAAATTAAACATACAACAAGAAATCACGAAGAAACCTCAAGAACCCTAATTTCTGCATGAAGGCTAGGATTTTTGATATACGATTCAAACAATGCAATTAATTGAGGGAAAACATTCCATGCATGATTATGAACATATGGCCAAATTATTGTGGGAGGAAATATGCATAGATTGAGAGATGACTAAGCTTAGGCTTACCTCCAAGTCGTGACAGCAAGAGCAAATTGATTTCTGAGTTGGAGGTGTTACAGATGAGTTGTGATGATCTGAACAGCTTCCCTACACCCTATGGAGTGTGTTTGAATGCTTGGACTTGATTGAAATTGGCTGGATCACTTCATGGCATCTCAACTGCAACTTGGTTAAAACCTTGAGCAATTGACTGGTGATTTTGTGAAATCTGTGTTCCAGATGTTGTTTGAGTGTTTGGATCACTTCTATATGATGTATGTGAGGTGTGTGAGTGATTGGTTTGATTGGAATTGCTCTCAAACTCAAAACCCGATAGCTACCTTGCTAAGAAAGGCATTTTTGCCAAGAGAAAGAGATTTTGAGGAAAGCATCTGTTAGATAGCTTTGGTGTACTCAAAGTGAACACAATTGAGCTCTATTTATAGTAGAGCAAGTTTGTTTTGCAAGGAATAGTGAATGGCAGCTGATAAGTAGGTTTGGCCAATGTTGTCCAATGAGAATTCAAGTCTCCTCTAGCCATTGACTAGAGGTTAGGGCACAGAGCTTTGGTTTCCTTGGTCTTGGATAAGTCTTGACTGATTTCAGATGAGAATGGCTCAGTCCATGCCACCTTGATGGTTCCATTGAATGCTTCAATCCAAATTTGGAGTCTTGTCCCTATTTTGGCCATTCTAGGTTCAACATGCTATTTCTTGTTCCATGGACTTTGGACGCTTGGCTCAGTGATTGTCCCCTTTGGATTCAATCCTCAGAGGTGTCCAAGTGGATAGGAGTGTTTGAAATTGGCTGATTTTGGCAAATCGAGCCAAAATGCAAAATCTTCCTTGCTTTGACAGATTTCAGCAAGGCAACTTGACAATGTCATATCTCATGGTGTAAGTTGAATTTGGCAATGTTCTTGGTCATTTTGGAAAGCCCTTACATGATACAACAACTGTTTGAACAAGTTTGGTTTTGATCTCTTTTGATTCCAAGTGAAAAGTCCCCCTACATTTGGCAAAAAGTGAAGGCAGATTCTGACTTAGTGAAAATTTCACTAAGTGTTGGAAAAAGTGACATTTTCACTTTTCAGCCACTTTGATCACTCCATAACTCAAAATCCTTAATGAATTGGAATGACTTGTAGTTGAAGTTTTTGTAGAGGGTAATGAGGGCTACAAATCCATCTTTGGATGGGAAAAAATGGCCTTGTGGTTTAGGAGTTACCCCTTTTGCAAGTTATCTCACTTTTTCTTGATTTTTCTTGATGAATGATGATTCAAATCATACATTAACATCATTTTAGGGTTAAAAATCCATTTTGGTGAAAAATCTCAAAAAGTCAAAGTTGACTTTTGTACACAGTTGACTTTTTATCAGATGAATTCCAAACTGTGCAATTCTTCAGGAAATCATGTCCTTGACCTAAATCAAACTTGATGGACATGTTCCGTGGGTGTCATAGGGTATATTTATTCATGTCCTAGGGTTTGGGAGCATGTCCAGGTCAAAAGTCAAAGCTACAGTTGACTTTTCTCGCGAAACCCTAATTGTGGTGCAGATGAAGTTGAGACTTGTTGCTCAAGCTTCTTGGATTAATCCATTGTTCCAAATGGATCAATATAGTTCATTAGAGACCCTCAAATCATGTCTTGAGGTCTTGGTTCATGGTTTGTCCCAAAAGTCAACTTAGGGGTAAATTAGGTCAAGAAACCCTAATTCCTGATTTTTGATGTATGCATCCCCTGAGGCAAAATTGACTTGATGATTGGGTTCATGAGGTTTCATGTAGTAAATTAGGTTATGTTTTGGATCCTTGGCTTGTGCCCAGAAGAAATTTTTCATCTGGAGGCCCTAGGCGATCAAAACCCTAATTTGGTGACACAGTCGATCTGGAGGCTTGATCCACCTAGAAGGGAGCAGCTTTGTGCTTAATCCTTGAAGTGGGAGTCCTTTTGATCCATTGTGGATGCTTGAGAGTTTAGAAAAGTTGAAGATCAAGTCATTCCTTGATTGATCTTTTGTCTAAAAGCTCTGAGAGGGCTTGAAACCCGAGTTCTGATTGTAGTGGATGCTCAACAATTCCTTGAGGAGATTGATGAGGCATGATGATTCATCCATATTGTGATGATGATTTGTACAATGTTGGGAAACTTTAGTGGTCAAAATTTGGGGTATGACACTTTCCTTTTCTTGGACCGGGGCAATTGGACCGTTGTCGGGTTGTCATTCCTTTGCCAAGTGAAAAGAGCGAGCAAATTCCTTTGGTCATCCTGATTATCCACAACATGTTGTTCTAAAATCTCGATCAGAGTATCCTTATCTTTCAGCAGTTGCTGTATTTTGGTACACTCTACATTGAGGGTGCAGTACTTGTTCTTCCAAGACCTCCTCTCCTGTTGAACTTTGTTGAGAGTAACCTGAAGTTTTTCCGTTTCAGTCATGAAGTACATGACATATTCCCTCGGCGGAAGAACTCCGTGACAAGGATAAGGCATCTTTAGCTTGAGAGCTCTAGTTTATACCCAGTGGAGATAAGGCTCCACCGAGACACAGTCCAATTTTCCTAGAGACTCTCGTCCTTTCTTATTAACATGTTTCCAAGCATGCACTATTTCCATCTTTAGTGCCCTGTCATTTTCTCCTTCTTTGAATAAAAGACCTTCCAAATGGGCATTACGCGGGACATGCCTCATTGGGTATCCAAATTGACGACAAACAAGAACTGGATGGTAATTGATTCCTTCTTTAGTTCCTATGAGGGGTACGTTGGGGAAGTTTCCATAACGGTCAATGATCTTGATCCCGTCATAAGTCCTATTCCACCAATCTATATCAGAGCTGGTAAGAGACATGATTTTCTGCGACCAACGTAAAGCACTCTTATGACCCCAAAAAGCAGCAGACTTAGGCAAATGGGAGATAAACTATTTATATAGCAGGGGTACACAGCACGTGATCATCCATCCGCTGTACAAATTCCCTAAGTGTATAGAATGATACACGTCCGCGAGCAAAGTTGGCACAGGGTTTTCAATGAGAAAAACCTTAATGGCGTTGATATCGACGAAGCTATTAATGTTGGGAAATAGAAATAATCCGTAGGTGAGTAAGACAAAGATGGTTTCAAAAGCAGTCATGTTCCCTATACTACCAAAGTACAAGGCCTTCTTTGTCAGGAACAGGGCTGGCAAATCTGGGAGCCCACCCTTAGTGGTCATGTGAGTCTTGACTTCCGACTCATCCAAATAAATTGCTCTTGCAATGGTCCGATCCTTTGGAATTTCTTCTAGTCCAGAAAAAGGAGCTCGATCAGTAATGTGTAAATCAGTCAGGTGAGAATACTTCTCCAGCGTTGGTACGAGCTGGTAATTCGGGAATGTGAAACAGTGATAGACCGGATCATAAAACTGAATGAGTGCCTCCATAATTCCTTCAATCACATGGACTCTTAACAGAGGTAGCAGACCTCCGTACTTGGCTCAGAAAGCTTCAGGGTTAGTGATCATCCTCTCTAATCCTCTTAAATCTTCTAACTTTGGAACCCTGAAGGTGTACTTATGAGTTCTCCTTCTACCGAAGTCCATGAGCGCAATCTTTTTCTCTCTGACATTTGCAATCATTGTCTTAGTTTAGTTTGAAAAAGAGTGACTAGAAGAGAAGTTTTTCTTTGTTTTAATGTTTTTTAGATCAATGCATGAATGCATCACACAAAAACATAGAAAAAACATGGGGTCAAAGGGTCGGTGTCATGAAGTCAAGGCTCTACCCCCCACCAAAGGTTTATACTAAGGATTTTTGTACCTGTCTCTCAACATCATCAGTTCTTGTCGAGAAAACACCAGCGGGCAGGGAACCATGCTAGGTGATGTTTTTTGAAGAACCATCAGAAGAGGGTAGTATCGCGTGACAACCATTTCCAATAGTTTCCGCACAACTAAAAGAGGTTTTTTCCTAGGTGTATACTCAATCTTTCCACATGCGGCATCACACACATTCCCATTAGCAGAAAAATAAACACAGATATCAATTAGGAAAAGCAGTATATATATTTGTCCTAAAGTCCTAGACTTTAAAGAGCTATGAATCCTATGTTCCTGACAAAAATGGCTCCCGGCGGAGTCGCCATTCTACTGTACCTTCCCAACTTTAAAGGCTTTGACCTAAGATCCTAGTGAAGGTCGATCCTAATAATAACATTGGTCCCCAGTGACATCACCATGCCTGTGACACCTTGAATTCAAGATTTTCTTCCCTTGGGGTAACAAGAAAGAATGTCTGTTAGACGATGACTATGGATCTAGAAGGGGGGGTTGAATAGATCCCTTGAGTTTTACACGTAAATGGACTACAAAATCCTGTTTTAAAAAATTTTGTTTAACAGAAGTCGCTGCTGGATAAATCGTCTACAACGAACCTTCTACCAAAAGGATCGGATATGCATGAATATATTTTGGATGAGTATGAAGGAGAAAAATTCAGTTCTGAATATTTCACTTACAAACGCAGACAACAAATTAATCACTTGCTTGATGTTTATTCCAATCCAATGAGGTTAATTGATAAACAATTAAAAGCACTGTGTTCGAATTTTGCTTGAAAACAAATTATCAAACACGTAGTGTGCGCAAACACACTATGTGCAGAATTTTTATGGAGAATAATGTGCAGCTGCTCCAGAACACAATTCAACGAATTATATTGATTTAACCAAAAACAGTTTATCAGCGTATAATTATTCCACGACAGAAATTACGATAGTTTGCAACGTTACGAAATTGAACACTACTAAAATGTAAAAGAGTTAAGGGAAAGAAAGAGAACACCCGAGATTTGATTAGGCAGTTCCCCAATAGTCCTCGCTTTGGGCACGTCTGCCCCCAACTCCGCAAAAGGAATTGATATATATATATATATATATATATATATATATATATATATATATATGTTGCTGTTGCAAATTGTTTGTTACAAGAGAAAACTATGAACATACAAACCCCAAACGTCTTCGATCGTTGATGCAGAATTTTCTCTTCCCTTGATTCAAGATGAATCAAGTGCTCCGAATTTGGTTGATTCAATTACCGTCCCACGCTACTAAACTGAAAGAAAACTACGTTCTTCAGTTACCTTCACTCGGTCAATTGAAATCTTCTGAGAATTCGAACCCAAACCTTCTTCTACGATCCTCTGATTACAGCTACTAAACCGAAACAGTTGCGCCAATTTTCGGTTACCTTCGCCCAGCCGAATCCCTATAGAAAGAACAGTTTGTGCAAAAACCCCCAAAATCTCCTCTATTCTTGGAGGACAAACTCAACTGATTTGATTCAAGAAACACCTGCCAAACTCTCAACCCAGAAGATGAAGATCACACTTCCTAAATTCTGAACGTTATCACTCCTAACAACGGGCGACACAAACAAAGATGATTATGTGTGATTGTTTGTTTGCACAATGAAGAAGATGAAGATGAAGAGATAACTGACATATATTTTTCACGTTTCTTGTTCTATGTGAAAAATGAAGACCCAAAACTATTTATATCAGAAAATATGACCAAAAGAAATAACAGAGAGTAACAGAAACGAAATTAAGTGGAAAGGGCAAAAAACAAAGTCATGCGTCGACTTGTGGACTTTATGCGTCGACGCATAAAAGGTCAATTTTTGAGTTATCACCCACGGGTAAGCACATGACCTTTTTGAGGTCAGCGCATGATTGCTGAGGTCGACGCATAAGGCAGATTTTTCAAGAAAATTTAATTTTTTGAATCGTTTTTCACCAGACCAGAGTCAGACATACATGCTAGACACTATTAGATCATTTGTGGACATATATTTTTGGAAAGAATAAGATCTTATACATCTAGACACACGACCAACACGGACATGACCGACACGTGAAGTGATACCGCTCAAATTACAATCTAATGCATTTGTTGACATCATTAAAACAAGAAAGCTAGAAGGGTATCCCTCACATACTCCCCCTTTTTGATGATGGTAACACTTCCTTGATTGTTACGAGAGATGTAATTTGATATGATCAATGCTCCCCCTGTCTTTAACACTTTAACGTTTCTGTAGCTTGTATGTATTCATTCTTCTCCCCCTTTGACAACATCAAAAAGACGAGAGAACAGTGGTCAAAATAGCATATGAAAGTATGTAGTGGATTATCAAATATTTGCAACAACAAAAACAATTACCAGTATCCACATATGATACCACTAATGTAAACAAGTAATGATTAAATACGGAACAACGATATTAAAGCAAAACATTCACTTCAGAAAATTCAAATCATGACAGAAAAGTTTAGTACATGTCAACATAACAGAAAGCAGACAACAAAACACACATTCATGCACAACTAAACATGATGCCCTAAGATTTATGGTCTCCTCCCCCTGAATGGATAACCTCGTCCCCTGTGGTATTGGCTTGGTGGTGGAAGCTCCTCTAGTTGAAGGTTGAGGTCAATCAAGGCGCTATTGAGGTTACCAAGGCTGTTGGCTAAATTTTTATTTTGCTGGGTCAGATTTGCATCCATTTGATTGAACCTATTCATAGCAGCATTTGCAAAATTGTTGAAGTTGGTGGCATGAGATGATATTTGGTTGGGCAGGTTTGTGAGTTGTTCCTGCTGAGTCAGATATCGAGTTTCCTGCCGTGCTTGAAATTCTTGATGTTGCAGAGACAACTCAGTCAGTCTTGCCAAAATTTCATCATTGGTTTGTTGATTATGTTGAGACGGTGGAGTTGGAGGAGCAAAATTATCTGGAAGCTGCCATTCAGAGTCCTCATCATGGGATGGAGGAACGTATGCAGCACCAAGGTTGGTCCAGCAGTTTTGTTGCCACTGACCCCAGCCTTGATTGGCATAGGATTCTTCTGGTTGATATCTCATCCATGCCTCATTGTCTTCTTGATTGACTTCTTCTTCCGGTGGATTGTCTTGCATAACAACGTCTTCCTGTATCACCACATTTTCATCATTACCAACATGATCTGCATTACCTTGACTTCCTTCATCCTCACTTGCTTCAAGATGGACAGGTTCAGGATGGGTAGCTCTTGGTCTATAGATGAACCTTCGCTCATGTGAGTTCCAATAGTAACCCATCATGGACAAAGTTCTAGACAGAAACTGTTGTTCAGCAGTAATGTGAATATGACAAATCTGTGGAATAGGAATGTCAAAGTGATTCAGAAAATTTGCCACAGCAGATGCATATCCAAGTGCTAAAAACTTTCCAGAGCTGCGAGTTGTAAACATTCTAGAAGCAAAGTAGTAAGGCCAGTTGATTTTAATCTTTTCCCTCAGGATGTAGATGAGATGCACCTCTGCTTGTTCAACTCTTGAGAGGCCTCCTTTCTTAGGCCTCAAGATGTGAGCAGCGATCCACTGAAGAATACGTTCCTTAAATTTCAAGTGACCTGTGGTGACACTCTTAGGAAATGCTTCACTTGCCACAAACTCAGCTGGATATGGTTCCCTCAACATTGAATTCAGAGCAGTTTTGAATTCATAGCCCTGAACAAAGGTGTTATCAGTAACCTTTGGGAGATTTTCATCAGTTTCCAACACAAACAATGTAGACCATACATCGTTTGTCACCTGACATTCTATATTATTCATAGAGAATTTAAATTCAGCTCCACGAAAGTTTCCTTTCAATCCACAATAGAACAACCTAGTCAAGTCTTCACTGTACTTGTCATCACATTCAACAAATTCATTCAGATTTTGAAAGTTGTTGAGTTCAGAAATTTCAGGAATGTGAAAATCTTGACCCATCAACGGATAAAATCCATGTTGTCTAATAACAGCCCGTTTGGAAAATATTTCCGCAAACGGAGTGGCTAATCTTTCAGAAATTAAAGATTCAAACGTTACCCGTTGTGAGGATGAGCTTCTTGTTGGTCCTTGTTGTGATGTGGATCCTCTTCCTCCTCTTGTACCAGCCTTTCTTCTGGAAGCCATTGTTGAAAAAGGGTTCAAGGAAGATTCTCAAACTTGATAGTTGCAGAGGTAGAAGAGAAGATGTGTGAAATCCTTTGAATGCTTTGCAGTAGATATATAGAGCCTTCCCCCCTTTGCTAATTATTAGGGTTTTGATGAGGGTTTAGTGGAGATTTACTGAGATTAATGAGGTTTAAAGGAGTAGAATAGGGAGAGATTGACCACAAAAGCTAATTAGATGACATGCAATAATCATAGTTTAATGTGCAATGAGAAAACATAGGGAAGGTAAAGCATTTATAGGTTGGCGCACGCAACCCAGAAACATAAAGAAGTCTGAACGAATTCTTCATGCGTCGACCTGTAAACCTTGTGCATCGGCGCATGCTTCCTGAAAAATTTAAAATTACTTGACCATGTGGGTATGCGCTTACCCGTGAGTTTAATGGGTCAGCGCATGAAATCAGGCGTCGACGCATGGAAGTGAAAAAGTGAGATTTTTGCAAAATTCTTGTTTCAAGCAGATAAATACACATATACACATAGAACTAAACATTCACATGAATGATAAGTGCTCAAAATGAAATAAACATCAAGATTAGAGTAAGTAACATGGCACAAAATGTTGATTAACCTCTATAAGTTGGAACGATATTACCTTGAACGTCATGACGGAGAGATCCCTCACATATGAGTGAATTTCCTTTTGCATTGTTAGTAAAATAACACAAGCATATACATATATATATATATATATATATATATATATATATATATATATATATGTGAAGATTATAATTCTAAAAGATGTTATGCACGATCCGAGATATCGAGAATGCCAAGTTCCCTACGGATATGAAAGAAAGGCTTTGTAGCTAATGGTTTTGTGAATATATCAGCAAGTTGATTCTTAGTGTCAACATGCTCAAAGATAACATCACCTTTCTCTACATGATCCCTAAGAAAATGATGGCATATTTCGATATGCTTGGTGCGTGAATGTAGTACAGGGTTCTTAGTTAGATTAATCACACTAGTGTTATCGCACAAATTGGAATACGTTCAAGTTTTAAGTTGAAATCGAGTAATTGTTGTTTAAGCCATAAGACTTGAGCACAACAACTACCGGCGGCAACATATTCCGCCTCGGCTGTTGACAAAGCAACGAAAACCTATTTCTTACTGTCCCAACTCACCAAGGAGTTTGCGAAAAAGTGACACGTGTCACTAGTACTTTTCATATCCAACTTGCACCCGGAAAAATCGGAGTCGGAGTAGCCAACTAAAGAACAAGCACCTCCTTTGGAATACCACATCACATACTTTGGAGTACCAGATAGGTATCGAAGTATGCACTTAACTGCCTTCAGGTGGGATTCCTTGGGATGTGCCTGATACCTTGCACACATGCATACATTAAACATTATATCGGGACGTGATGCAGTAAGATAAAGAAGAGATCCTATCATACCTCGGTACTTCTTTACCTCAACATCCTTACCCTTTTCGTCACGATCGAGGTTAGCACTAGTAGGCATAGGAGTATCTATTACTTTGCAGTTCAGCATATCAAAACGTTTTAGTAACTCAAGACAATATTTCGTTTGACTAACGAATGTGCCCTCTTCAAGTTGTTTGATTTGCAATCCAAGGAAATAGTTGAGCTCCCCCATCATGCTCATTTCAAACTCCCCCTGCATCAAACTAGAGAACTCCTTGACCAAGGTCATGTTAGTAGGCCCAAATATAATATCGTCAACATAAATTTGTACCAAAATTAAGTGTTTTCCTTGACGTTTAATAAAGAGGGTTGTGTTAACCTTTCCTCTTGAATACCCTTGATCAAGTAGAAATTTGCTTAGACGTTCATACCAAGCCCTAGGGGCTTGTTTAAGTCCGTATAAAGCTCGCTTAAGTTTATAGGCATAATCAGGATATTCATGTGATTCAAAACCTGGAGGTTGGGCTACATACACCTCTTCATTTATATACCCGTTAAGGAATGCACTTTTAACATCCATTTGGAATAATTTAAAGTTCTTTGTGCAAGCGTAGGCAAGTAGAAGGCGTATGGCCTCGAGTCGGGCAACCGGCGCATAAGTTTCCTCATAGTCGATTCCTTCCTCTTGGTTATAGCCTTGCGCTACAAGCCTAGCTTTGTTACGCGTTATTACTCCATTTTCATCAAGTTTATTCCTAAACACCCATCGGGTGCCTATTACTCGATGATCTCGCGGAGGGGGGACAAGGTCCCAAACCTCATTTCTCCAGAATTGATTTAGTTCATCTTGCATTGATAGATACCAATGCTCATCGAGTAACGCTTCTTTAGAGTTTTTAGGTTCAACTTGGGAGACAAAAGCAGAGTAATAACAAAAGTTACTAAGTTTAGAGCGAGTAGTTACTCCCTTAGAGATATCACCGAGAATGTTGTCAATTGGATGGTCTTTTGAAGACTTCCAAGCCGGAGGAAGTTCATCTTCATTAGTATGATGATCATCCTCACTTTTCACTGGTTGGTGATCCTTTTCCTCCTCAATACGCACTCCTTCAGGTTGATCAATTCCCTTATCTGTGTCCTTGAGTATGTCTTCAGTAGGTACACCTGCACCATGAAAAGAACTACCTTCTCCGACATTTCTCGGATAAGACTCGTCAAAAGAAACATGAACTGACTCTTCAACTACACGTAACCTTTTATTATAGATTCTATAAGCTTTACTTGACTGAGAGTATCCAAGAAAAATACCCTCGTCAGCCTTGGCATCAAATTTGCCGAGAGTCTCTTTTCCATTATTTAACACAAAACATTTGCAACCAAATGCATGAAGGTGAGAGATATTTGGCTTACGCCTTTTTAAAAGCTCATACGGCGTCTTGTTTAGAATAGGCCGGATGAGCACCCTATTCAAAACGTAACAGGCCGTACTTATGGCGTCTGCCCAAAAGTATTTTGGTAATCCACTATCATTGATCATAGTCCTTCCAAGTTCTTCCAAAACTCTATTTTTACGTTCCACTACCCCATTTTGTTGAGGAGTACGTGGTGCGGAAAAATTATGATCAATTCCGTTGGAATCACAAAATGCTTCAAATAAATGATTTTCAAACTCGCCCCCATGATCACTTCTTATTGAACCAATGTTTGTGTTTAACTTGTTTTGAGATAACTTAGCAAATCGTTCAAAGGCTGAAAAAGTATCACTCTTATTTGCCAAGAAAATTGTCCAGCAAAACCTAGAAAAATCATCGACTATAACAAACCCATAGTAGTTACCACCTAGACTTTTAATCCTAGATGGTCCAAAGAGATCCATATGGAGGAGCTCAAGAGGTCTCATAGTTGAAACAATGTTTTTAGATTTAAAAGAGATCCTTGTTTGCTTCCCCATTTGGCATGCATCGCAAAGATGATCCTTTGTAAATTTAATTTTGGGCAAACCGATGACTAGGTCTTTAGAGACAATTTTATTAAGCAAATCAAAATTGATATGAGCCAAGCGTCTATGCCACAACCATGAATCTTCATTCATAGTGACTAAACACTTGTCTCCATCCAATGATACCTCGTTTAAGTCTAGCATATAGACGTTATTCACCCTCAAGCCCTTAAACACATTCTTCTTGTCGCAATCTTCAACTACACAACAATCCTTTGAAAAAGAGACTTTATAATTTTTGTCGCATAGTTGACTAATGCTTAAAAGGTTGTGTCTAAGGCCCTCCACAAGAAGTACATCAGAGATAGTAGTAGATGAGGGGTTACCTATACTACCTTTACCGAGAATCTGTCCCTTGTTGTTATCTCCGTAAGTGACAAACCCCTTTTTCTTTGACACAAAGTCGATGAAAAGAGATATGTCTCCGGTCATATGTCTTGAGCAGCCACTATCTAGAACCCATCTTCTTTCGGTGGTCTCAAGACTTTGTACCTACAAAAATAATCAAGGGAGAGTAGGTACCCAATTCTCATTGGGTCCTTTATGGTAAGTGAAACCAATATTGCCCTTGGGCAGCCATTGATAAATGCCCTTTGGAACAAGATATCTCCGAAAGAGGCACTTAGCAATAGTATGACCGGGGTTACAACAATATAAGCAATCACGATTTGTTTGGAGTTTACCTTTGCTATCACTACCTCGAATCACATACGTGTATTTTTTATACGGATTATTCATTATTTCACGATAATGTGATCGATCAATAGCAAACGTAATCTTAGGCTTGAGAGCCTTGTCTAACTTGGCTTTGAGGGTTCTCACCTCTTTTTGCCAAATGTGACAAGTACCACAGCCCCCAAGGTCAAACCATGTACATTCATCCTTATCGATATTAGTTTTTGATACATTCACCATAGAGTTTTTAAGATCTTCCAATTCCTTTTGGGAATCGGAAACCTTTTTCTCCAAATAGGAAAATATCCTTTTATTCGAAGCTAAGCGTTGAAATGCTTCCTTAGCTTCGTGGTGTAATGTGTCAAAAGCTCTTTTCAATTCAGCATGAGACATATTTTGACAGTTTTTATATTTAGAGTGTTTTACCTCTTTTCCTTTGTTGTGACGTGCCATGAGACAAAGGTTGACGGATTCACTTTCGTCACTTGAGGAGTCATCTTTCTCCGACTTGCTATCGCTTTCCCAAGCGATGTACGCTCGTCGAGACTTGTTGGACTTTTTGTTTGAGCAACTCTTGTCTTTATCCTTATCTCTGTCTTTCTTTAGGGATGGACAATCCGGCTTGTAGTGCCCAGATTTTCCACAATTGTAGCACGTCCCCTTTACTTTGCCATTTTTATTTCCTTCACTTCTAGATTGCTTCCGGAACTTGACAAGATTTCTGTCCGAGTGCTGAATATCATTCTTGCGAATGTATCTATTGTATCTCTTCACAAATAAGCTCATATCATCACCGGATTCTTCATCCTTGTCATCTTTGGCTTCATCATCACTTAGCTCTTGATGTGTGGACTTTGAACAAGAAGCCTTAAGAGCTATCGACTTCTTTTTCGTATCTTTTGCCTTCTCTTTCTTTATACTCTTCTCATACTTATCCAAGCTAATGAGCACTTGCTCATGCTCATCGAGTTTACCAAAGAGTGTTGTGAGGTCTAATGTAGCAATCCGGCTTCATCATTCCCTGCTAAGACACCTCAAAATTTTATTAGTAGAAACCTCATTTGGAATTGGTTTACCAAGGACATGCAATTTGTTGATAATGTGAGTGAATCGTTTTTGCATATCCGCAATGGTTTCCCCTTGCTTCATGTAAAACAAATCAAACTCTTGCGTAAGTGTATTAATACAAACCAACTTAACATCATTTGTACCTTCTTGAGCTACTTGTAAAGCATCCCACATGGCTTTGGCCGTTTCACAATGAGAGACTCTATAATACTCGTCAACTCCCAAGGAGGAGATGATCATATTACGAGCCTTCCAATCATAACTGTACTTTTTCTCGTCCTCCTCATTCCATTGAGCTTCGGGTTTAGGAACGACAACGCCTTCCGCGTTAGTCATAGTAATTGCCATGGGACCGTTTAAAATAAAGTTCCAAACCTTCCGATCTAAGGAATTAATATGAACGCGCATACAATCCTTCCAGTAGCTGTAGTTTTCACCTGTAAAAACTGGAGCTCTATTATAAGCCCCCTTAGGTTCGTTCGCCATGATCCAAGAAGTTTTACCGAAGCACCAGAATGAACCGGAGCTTGTGATACCACTTGTTAGACGATGGCTATGGATCTAGAAGGGGGGTTGAATAGATCCCTTGAGTTTTACACGCAAATGGACTAAAAAATCCTGTTTTAAAAAATTCTGTTTAACAAAAGCCGCTGCTGGATAAATCGTCTACAACGAACCTTCTACCAAAAGGATCGGATATGCACGAATATATTTTGGATGAGTATGAAGGAGAAAAATTTAGTTCTAAATATTTCACTTACAAACGCAGACAACAAATTAATCACTTACTTGATGTTTATTCCAATCCAATGAGGTTAATTGATAAACAATTAAAAGCACTGTGTTTGAATTTTGCTTGAAAACAAATTATCAAACACGTAGTGTGCGTAAACACACTATGTGCAGAATTTCTATGGAGAATAATGTGCAGTTGCTCCAGAACACAATTCAACGAATTGTATTGATTTAACCAAAAATAGTTTATCAGCGTACAAGTATTCCACGACAGAAATTACAATAGTTTGCAACGTTACGAAATCGAACACTACTGAAATGTAAAAGAGTTAAGGGAAAGAAAGAGAACACCCGAGATTTGATTAGGCAGTTCCCCAATCGTCCTCGCTTTGGGTACGTCTGCTCCCAACTCCGCAAAAGGAATTGAGATATATATATATATGTTGCTGTTGCAAATTGTTTGTTACAAGAGAAAACTATGAACATACAAACCCCAAGCGTCTTCGATCGTTGATGCAGAATTTTCTCTTCCCTTGATTCAAGATGAATCAAGTGCTCCGAATTTGGTTGATTTAATTACCGTCCCACACTACTAAACCGAAAGAAAACTTCGTTCTTCAGTTACCTTCACTCGGTCAATTGAAATCTTTCAAGAATTCGAACCCAAACCTTCTTCTACGATCCTCTGATTACAGCTACTAAACTGAAATAGTTGCGCCAATTTCCGGTTACCTTCGCCCAGCCGAATCCCTGTAGAAAGAACATTTTATGCAAAAACCCCCCAAAATCTCCTCGATTCTTGGAGGACAAACCCAACTGATTTGATTCAAGAAACACCTGCCAAAGTCTAAACCCAGAAGATGAAGATCACACTTCCTAAATTCTGAACGTTATCATTTCTAACAATGGGTGACACAAACAAAGATGATTATGTGTGATTGTTTGTTTGCACAATGAAGAAGATGAAGATGAAGAGATAACTGACATATATTTTTCACGTTTCTTGTTCTATGTGAAAAATGAAGACCCAAAACTATTTATATCAGAAAATATGACCAAAAGAAATAACAGAGAGTAACAGAAACGAAATTAAGTGGAAAGGGCAAAAAACAAGGTCATGCGTCGACCTGTGGACTTTATGCGTCGACGCATAAAAGGTCAATTTTTGAGTTATCACCCACGGGTAAGCGCATGACCTTTTTGAGGTCAGCGCATGATTGCTGAGGTCGACGTATAAGGCAGATTTTTCAAGAAAATTCAATTTTTTAAATCGTTTTTCACCAGACCAGAGTCAGACATACATGCTAGACACTATTAGATCATTTGTGGACATATATTTTTGGAAAGAATAAGATCTTATACATCTAGACACACGACCAACACGGACATGACCGACACGTGAAGTGATACCACTCAAATTGCAATCTATTACATTTGTTGACATCATTAAAACAAGAAAGCTAGAAGGGTATCCCTCACAATGTCTCCCACTGTGGTCGCAATTCTTCTGTAGCGCGATTTTTGTGGTTTCGAAGCACTATCGCTTGAGTACTACAGTTCAATTCATTTTTTATCCTATTAAAGCTTATGAAGGAAGGGAAATAGATGTCTCCAATTAACCCTGCTTGCAAACTGAAGTTTAACAGTCAAAACTGTTGATTTATAGATGCTATCAAAATAGGGGGTTCTCCCTTTGGGTTATTTTTTATGAAAACAATGTCTGGGTTAAGGGTAGGGCGTTGGGACTGATCCTTTTGATTGATATGTGAGGGTACAGGATTTGGGTTTTGAATTAGTGTGCTCGTTAAGATTTTTCTTTCAATCTTATGCCTACATATTCCCATTTACCGAAACAGGGAAATCAAAGCGTTCGTAGTTCCTCCTATTCTATGGGAGGAAATGGTGTTTTGGTGTCTTGTTCAAATCCCAAGACGTGAAGCTGAAAAGGTGGTTTATATCTTGTTTAAAGCCCAAGATGTGAAGCTGAAGGGTCTACTTGTATCTTGTTCGAAGCCCAAGATGTGAAGCTAAAAAGGTGTTGTCTTTAGAGAGAATTTGTCATCTCTAAAGGGGTCTGTTTGTCACAACCGTTGGGTGACTGACTATAAAGGAGGATTACTTTAACTGGGATATGTGAATCCAAGCAATGCCATAATTTCCTTTATAGGGGGTTTTAACTTGAAGGTGAAGACTTTAACTCAGTGTAGAGCAATGCCATCTTTCCTTAGGAATTTCTCATGCTTAAAGAGGGACAGTGGAGTGGATGTAAATAATCCAGAGGCTTGCCACTTATAGCAATTAGATGAAAGGAGTTATTGATGTTTGTATACTATGAATGAGGCACTGTTTTGATGCTAAAAGGTTGATTGACTCAACCGCGGTTTTTCTTATACAAAGCCTAAGAGGAGGCTATTGACCCAACAAGAGGATGCTTTTGTGTCTCGTACGAAGCCCGAGAGGGAGGCTAAAAGGAGTTGACTCAACAAGGGAGTGCTTTTAGATGTGTCTTGTACGAATCCCAAGACGGAGGCTAAAGGTTGACTCAACAAGAGAGTCTTTTATACTCAACAAGAGAGTGTTTATGTATCTCGTACGAAGCCCGGGATAGAGGCTAAAAGGATTGCTGTTTCAGTTGAGTGACAGGTCCAGTAGGTTGGTTAAAAGAGAAAATCAGTTCTTATAAAGAGACTGATTAAAGGTAAGGCTATGCTTTGGGATTGATCAGTGGATCAGGTTTATTTCCTGTTCTTTAAGGAAATGGAGAATCCAGAGGGTATTGGAGACTGTCCGGTTTACTGGTGTTTTCCCTACTTGAGAATGCCTTCGAGACTCAAGGAGATTAGACTGTCCAAGTCTAGAGTTTTATCTTTTGTACTATGCTTAAAGAAACAGTAGTAGTACGTTCATGGTAGAAAGATCTAGACTCTTTGAAAGACTGTTCTATTAAGATGCCTAATTTCTGTTCCTATACCTCTAGGAGGTCGTCGGGACAATTTGTACGAAGCCCAAGAGGAGCCTGTAAACTTTTAAGAAGCTGAGGGACAATTTGTACGAAGCCCAAGAGGAGGCTCTCTTCCCGAAGGAAGAATCCTTATACAAAGCCTAAGAGGAGGCTATGAATACTTTTAAGAAGCCGTAGGGTCCTTGTACATCGCCTAAGAGGAGGCGGGGATGCTTTTAGAAAGCCTGTGGGTCCCCAAAACCCGAGAAGTTCAAGACATGCCATTCACCGGGAATGGATCAAGCTAGGAAAGTCCAAAAATTTGGAAGAAACTCAAGATATTCCATTCATGGAGAAAAGATCATCTCTGGGGAGTAGAGTCTCTTTGACAACTTCTAAAGGTGACAGTCTGAGAAAGGGTTAAAAAAGAATCTGCCTTTCACATCTCCATATTATTTAACTCCAAGAGGAGGGAAGACTGTGTGTGGTAATCCTATGGGGATCTAGTTTTGTCTATTTAAGAGTGATCAACAGGGCTTAGTGTTAGACGTAGTTGCCGGGGAAACTCTAAATATCTATACTAGTATTACACAGTTGATATGAGTTTATGAAAGAAGACTTACAGTGAAACAACCCCACAATACAGTTATATGTATATGAAAGCGGATAAAGAAAGCATATAAACACTTACTCGGTTGTAGAGGTTCCATGCTGTTTGGTTAGTTGTTCAACAAAGAAAGATTGAAAACAACAGTATATTCAAAATTAAAGGAGAAAGTATTTTTAAAAGATGTTCGGGCTTACAGCTCAAGGAGAGGCCCAAGGTTTATCAGTGATCGCACTATCGTTTTGTACAGAGGGACTTATACAAGTGACTGAGGCCCAAGAAAGGTTTTCTGTACAAGGGGATGGGTCTTACACTCTCTCAAGAGGCCCAAGTGTTTAAAGAAATAGAATGAGGCTTACAACACGAGGGTAGGCCCAGATGATTGGTTTTCTTTTATTGGCGATCGCGCCGAGGTTTTCTTTTAACGCAGGGGGGCTTATACAATGTCTAAGGCCCAAAAAGTTATGGTTAAAAGGGGATTGGGTCTCACACTCTAATAGAGGCCCAAGAGATTTAGTTTTGTACATGTGGTGGGGCTTATAGCTCAAGGAGAGGCCCAGGGTCATTTGTTTGAAAATGGTGATCGCGCCGAGATTTTTGAAAACGCGGTGGGTCTTATACAATGAATTGAGGCCCAAAAATGGTTTAGTTTTCAAAAGGGGGTTGGGTCTTACACTCTAATAGAGGCCCAAAAGATTTTGAATGGGTCTTATAGCTCGAGGAGAGGGCCAAGGTTTGTTTTTCAACGGACGATGATCGCGTCGAACTTTTTGAAATACAACGGGACTTATACAATAAGTGAGGCCCAAAATAGGTTGTATTTACAAAGGGTTGAGTCTTACACTCTATTAGAGGCCCAAAAGTGTTTGAAAAAGTTTGATGAGGGTTGAATTAATCAAAAACCCTAACTTGTTTTCAAAATGTATTTTAATTGAATAATAAATTCAATTAAAATGATCAAAATTGTTTAACAAGTGGAAAACAAATTGTGATCTTGGATTAATGTTTCAAAAATCATGTTTTGACCTACAAAATGATTAGAAGTCATTAAAATTTACAAAATCAAGAGGGAAAAAATATTTTAAATGTCAAAAATAATTAAAATATTAATTCTTTGTAAAAATATCAATTATATGAAATAAATAATATTTTTTGTGATTTTTTGGTAAAATAAAATATTTTAACATTTTTGTGAATTATTAAAAAAAGAATCAACTCAAAATCATTAAAACTCAGAGAGAAATTAACTTTTGAATCAATTAAATAAAATCACAAAATTCAAATATTCAAATTTTCAAAAAATGACGCGAAGAACAAGTGCAAGAACACGCGCCACCCTCTGTTTCTGCAGATTTGCTTTTTCTATCCAATCTCACTGAATGCTTGATTATATCATGCAATTTACATATTAATCTACTTGTTTTAACCTCAGGATCATGTCTATGGTGTTTAATTTCATTTGTTTTTAACATGGAATAAGAAATCAAAGAGAAACCTCAAGAACCCTAATTTCTGCATGAAGGTTCAGAAATTCTACACACGATTCAAACAATGATATTGATTGAAGGAAAACATTCCATGCATGATTATGAACATATGGCCAAATTATTGTGTAGCAAAAATTGCATGGATCATAGAGTTAGAATAGCTCATGCTTACCTCTTGCAGCTGGTGATCGTGTTTTGTGTTAGAGGTGTTATAGCTAGGTTCTAATGATCTAGATAGCTTCCCTAGGTGCCATGGAGTGTGTCTGGATGCTTGGAATGGATTGAAATGATCTGGAACTTGAGATGGTACCCCAACTGCAAATCTGTCAAGAACTTGAGCAACTGGCTGGTTATTTTGTGATTTTGGTGTTCCAGATGTTATATGTGTGTTTGGATCACTTATATATGATGTATGTGAGGTGTGTGAGTGATTGTTTTGATTGGAAAAGCTCTCAAACTCAAAACCCGATAGTGACTTGCCTTAGAAGGTAAAATTGGAGTGACAAAAGAGATTTTGAGGAAAGCATATGTTTGATGGCTTTAATGTACTCAAACTGATCACAAATGAGCCATATTTATAGTATAGCAAGTTTGTTTTGCAAGCAATAGTGAATGGCAACTGCAGCAGAGGTTTGGCCAATGTTGGCAAATGAGAATCCAAGTCTCCTCTAGCCATTGACTAGAGGTTAGGGCACAGGGTTGTGGTTCCCTTGGTCATGGCCCAAGTGGAATTTGGTGATGTTCTTGGCCATTTTGGAAAGCCCTCATATGATACAACAACTATCTGATCATATTCGGTTTTGATACCTTTTGGATCCAAGTGAAAAATCCCCCTACATTTGGAAAAAAGTGAAGGCAGATTCTGACATAATGAAAATTTCATTAAGTGATGAAAAAAGTGACATTTTCACTTTTTGTGATATTGATCATTCCATAACTCAAAATCCATGATGAATTTGGAGGTAGGTCAGTTCTAAGCTTTTGTAGAGGGTAATGAGATCTATCAATCAAGCTTTGGATGGGGAAAAATGGCTTTGTGGTTTAGGAGTTATGATCCTCCAAAGTTAGTACCCTTGCCACTTTGTTCATAACTTAGAAAATTTTCTAAGTTTTTATGGTTACCCCTTTTACAAGTTATCCCACTTTTCTTGATTTTTCTTGATGAATGATGATTTAAATCATACATTAACATCATTTTAGGGTTAAAAAACCATTTTTGTGAAAAACCTCAAAAAGTCAAAGTTGACTTTTGTGCACAGTTGACTTTTGGTCAAATGAATTCCAAGCTGTGCGATCCTCTATGAAATCAAGTCTTTGACCTAAATCAAACTCGATGGATTGATTTCATAGGTGTTATAGGGTGTATTGAATCATGTCCTAGGGTTTAGGAGCACGTCCTGGTCAAAAGTTAAAGCTACAGTTGACTTTTCTCGAGAAACCCTAATTGTGGTACTGATGAAATTGAGACTTGCTGCTCATACTTCCTGGATCAATCCATTGTTACAAATGGATCAATGTGGTATGTTGGAGACCCTCAAATCATGTCTTGAGGTCTTGGCTCATGATTTGTCCTAAAAGTCAACTTAAGGGTGAATTAGGTCAAGAAACCATAATTCCTGATTTTTGATGTATGCATCCCCTGAGGTCAAATTGACTTGATGCTTGGGCCCATGAGGTTCCATGGAGTATATTAGGATATAATTTGAAGCATTGGCTCATGACCAGAGGAAAATTTCCATCTGGAGGCCCTGGTCGACCAAAACCCTGATTTGGTGACACTATTGATTTTGGAGACTTGATCCACCTAGAAGGGAGCAACCTTGTGCTTAATCCTTAAAGTGGGAGTCCTCTTGATCCATTGTGGATATTTTTAGAGGCTAGACAAGTTGAAGATCATGTAATTTCTTGATTGATCATTTGTCTAAAAACTCTGAGAGGGCTTGAAACCCTAAATTTGACTGTAGTAAGTGTTCACCCATCTTTGGGGAGACTGATGAGGCAAGATGGTTCATCCATATTGTGATGATGATTTGCACAATGAAAGAAAATCTTAGTGGTCAAAATTTGGGGTATGACAATCTTTTTAAACTCAGTATGCAAGCAGGGTTAATTGGAGACATCTTTTTCCCTTCCTTAATCAACTTCAATAGGATAGAAAATGAATCGAACTGTAGTACCCCAAAGCGATAGTGCTTCGTAACCACGCAAAAATTTTCTCTACAGAGAAATGGCGACTTCACTAGGGATAGCCATTAGGATCTGTCTTACCTTAGTCATCAGTCGTCACCATTTTCCACAGAGAAATGGCAACTTCACTGGGGAACGTACGAGATCTTGTTCTCTTCCTATCTCTTAAGTAGAAACCTTAAAGAAGTGTTGCAGCAAAAAGTGGCGCCCACCGTGGGGCCGTGCAGGGCATTTTGTCCCTCTTATCCCTCTGGTTGAAAATATAAATTCATGTCACAGAAATGGCGACTCTGCTGGGGAGTCATTGTCTGTATAGGATCATAAGACTAGTGGTCTAGGATGATTAAGACAAATATATATACTGCTTTTCCTAATTGATATATGTGTTTATTTTTTTGCTAATGGGAATGCGTGTGATGCCGCATGTGGAATGATTGAGTATACACCTAAGATAGGGGATGGCAATGCAGGTAATCTTACTGGGAGTGAATTCCAGTTAAGTGCCCCCGATCGACCATCAAACTCAGTGGAGACTCCCTTTGCAGATACAGTGCCTATACGACTTCGGTTGTTGAATGTAGTATGGTCGACTGGGTTATCTGAGAAGTTGAGGTTTTTAGTATACTTAAGCCATTTTGTAGTGCGGAAGCTATCGGAAATAGTTGTCATGCGATACTACCCTCATCTGAGATCACTCCAGAATATATCAGCTCGCTGGCGATCCGCTTGCTGTTGTTATCCCAGAGGGGTCAGTGATTTTGCGGACAGGTACAAAAAATAACCAGTATAAACCTTTGGTGGGGGGGGGGGGTAGAGCCTTAACTTCATGACAACGACCCTTTGACCCCATGTTTTTTGCTATGTTTTTGAGTGCTGCATTCATACATTCATTTAAAAAACATTCAAAACAAATAAAATCTTCTCTTCTAGTCTCTCTCTTTTTCAAATTAAACTGAGAGAATGATTGCGAATTTCAGAGAAGGAGATTACGCTAATGGATTTCGGTAGAAGGAACACTAATAAGTACACCTTCAAGGTTCCAAAGTTAGAGGATTTGGGAGGTTTGGCGAGAATGATCACCAACCACGAGGCTTTCAGAGCCAAGTATGGAGGACTGCTGTCCTTATTAAGGGTCTATGTAATCGAGGGAATCCTGTCGTCGCTAATCCAGTTCTACGATCCGGTCTATTACTATTTCACATTCCCGGATTATCAACTAGCACCAACGCTGGAGGAGTACTCTCACCCGACTGGTCTACATATCACTGATCAAGCTCCCTTTTGTGGACTGGAAGAAATTCCAAAGGATCAGACCATTACAAGAGTAATTCATTTGAATGAGTCAGAAGTCACGACTCACATGACCAGTAAGGGTGGCATCCAAGGTTTTGCAGCCCAGTTCTTGACAAAGAAAGCCATGTACTTTGCCAGTACAGGGAACGTGGCCGCTTTCGAGAGCATCTTTGTTTTGCTCACCTACGGGTTATTTTTGTTTCCCAACATTGATAACTTCGTAGACATCAATGCCATTAAGATTTTCCTGATTGCAAACCCCGTACCGACCTTACTCGCAGATGCGTATCATTCGGTACATTTAAGGAATTTATACAGCAGAGGAATGATCACGTGTTGTGTACCCCTGCTATACAAATGGTTCACTTCCCATTTGCCCAAGTCTGCTGTATTTTGGGATCAAAAGAATACTTTACATTGGTCGCAGAGAATCATGTCTCTTACAAACTCAGTCATCGATAGGTACAATTGAATCTACGGCGGGATCAGAATCATTGACCGTTGTGGAAATTTCCCAAATGTACCTCCTATAGGAACTAAGGGAGGAATTAACTATCATCTAGTGTTATTTCGTCATCAATTTGAATACCCGATGAGGCATGTCCCACGAAGTGCTCATCTGGAAGGTCTTTTCTTCAAAGAAGGAGAAAATGACAGGGCACTAAAGACGGAAATAGTGCACGCTTAGAAACACGTTCATAGGAAAAGACGAGAGTCTCTAGGGAAACCGGACTGTGTCTCGATGGTTTCTTATCTCCATTGGGTACAAACTAGAGCTCTCAAACTGAGGATGCCTTACCCTCGTCAGGAAGTTCTTCCATTAAGGGACTCTACCCTCTATTTTATGTCTGAGACGGAAAGACTTCAAGTTAATCTCAGCAAAGTTCAACAGGAGAAGAGTTCTTAGAGGAACAAGTACCGTATTCTTAATGTGGAATGCAAGAAAATTCAACAACTGTTAATAGAAAAAGATGCTCTGATTGAGATTTTAAAGCAACATGTTGTAGAAAATCAGGATGACCAAAGGAGTTTGCTCAGGCCTTTCACTTGGCAAAGGAATGACAACCCAACAACGGCCCAGGAGCCCCGGTAAAAGAAGAGGAAAGCACCAGAACCAGCACTTGAGCTCTCTTCAGAGAGGACTCAGGATCCATTAGTTTAGATTTCCTTTTTCAGCACTTTGTAATCTACTGTATTTCCATTTCCGCAATCCTTTGAATTCAATAAAACGGGGTCTTCCCCACTGTTTGATATTTGCAATCTAATTCTCGAAGTTTACTTTGAATAAACAAAAATAATTAATAATCATTGAATTCATCATTCTCATAAACGCATTCTTCTTACCTACGAATCTCACGTTTGTGTCTCGATTCTAGAGTCAAACTGTCTCATTTGTACAACACTCGGGCCAATCGTCAGAAGAAGATGGATGATCTCGAGGAAGAGAACAGAGAGTTGAGAGAAGAGATCGACACTCTTAAAGAAGATCTGAGAAAGCTTCATAACGACATGGAAGCTCTAGTAGAAGTTCATATGCAACAAAGGACTGTGATCTCAGAGATCACATCAACGCCCATAATGGAGAAGTCCGATCCTAGGTACAAGATGCCGAAAGATCGTCCCTGGGGCATGCCTACCAACTATATCCCAAAAGGATATGTTCCGCCGATCAATGAGGATCAGGGAACCGCAGTAGGAACAGCTGGGCCTGAAGGTTACAAACTTCGGAAAAGCGAAGATGCCAGGGGCATGACAACAACTCCTGAAGGTTACAAACTTTGGGGGGCACCGAGAGTCTCAGCCATAATGACTATACCACCGCCCGTGGTACACACTGTCCCAGAAGGACAGATTCCCTAGATACCTTCTAGTGGAAATGACATCATGTTCGACAGAATGAATGAATTCCAGGAATAGGTCCTGGAAATGCAGAAAGAACTACAAGCCCTTCGCAATCAGGATTTATTTGGAGATGACGCCGCAGACCTCTGCTTGGTCCCCAATGTGAAAGTTCCACACAAGTTCCAAGTGCCCGACTTTGAAAAATACAAGGGTAACTCTTGCCCTCAGAGTAACTTAGTGATGTACGCTCGGCGAATGTCAGCTCAGACAAAGAACCAGGAGCTGCTGATTCACTACTTTCAGGATAGTTTAACCGGTGCCGCCTTAAAATGGTACATGGGGTTAAACCGCGCCACGATCAGCACATTCAGAGATCTTGGCGCTGCCTTCGTTCAACAATATAAATTCAATTTGGACATGGTACCGGACAGAGATCAACTCAGATCGATGTCACAAAAGGACAAGGAAACCTTTAAGGAGTATGCTTAGAGATGGCGTGAAATCGCCGCCCAGATTTGTCCACCTCTTGAGGAAAAAGAGATGACAAAGATCATCTTAAAGACCTTAAGCTCATTTTACTACGACAGAATGGTTGCCAGTGCGCCCAGTGACTTCACCGAGATGGTGGGCATGGGAGTTCGTCTTGAGGAAGCCGTCCGAGAAGGACGTTTAGTTAAAGACATGGGATCATCAACTAGTACAATGCGATACGGTAGTACTCTCCCTAAAAAAAAGAGCAGGATATTGGGAATATCTCTCTCGAAAAGCAAAGGCAACGTTATCAACCAGTAGCAGTTGTAACTCCTGCTATCAATTCCGCGCCTATTCCTACGTATCAACCTCAGGTTGCACAAAGCCAACCGAATCAACCGCAATATCAACAAAGGACACAACAACCATTTTAGCAGGCTCGTCCTCCATATAGCAACAATCGTGCAACACGACCACCAGGGTTCGACCCTATACCAATGTTGTACGCAGAGATATTTCTGTTACTTCTGGTCAAGTGGCGTGTCCAAACCAGGTCTCCTCTTACAGTACCGAAAATCCGCCTTTCTAGTTCAAAGCGGATCAGACTTGTCCTTACCATCAAGGAGGACCAGGGCATAACATAGAAAATTGTCTCAATTTCAAATCCGATGTGCAAAAACTTGTTAGGAGCAGGGTCTTATCTTTTAAAGACACGAATCCAAATGTTCTCACGAACCCGTTTCCTCAACACAAGAAAGTTGAGGTCAATTTGATAGAGGGAGAGTCTAACAACATCTATCAAATTCATGATGTACTCTTATTAAGGGCCAACTTGGTCAAGATGCATTGTAGACAGAGTGGATATGGCCATGTGCCATCACCAGTGTGATATCTACTCTAAAAACTATCACGGATGTTCTGCGGTGCAATAAGCTCTACAGGAACAATTGGATCTCGGATGGATCCAAGAGCATCGAGTTCGTGGAGTCAACATGACGTATACGAATTCCAACATCATTCAGCACCACGAAATCCGTGCAATGAATATCAACTTGGTGGCAATGCACTCAAGGCAAAGCCAATATCATAATCTGCCACGACACGATTACAATTCCTATCTGACTTGCTCGATAAACAAACAGGGATGCTCTTTTGTACAATAGACCCTCCAGCGTCAGATGGATCTTGGATGGATCAAGGACTACCATGATAGAAATTCATATCAGATCAACATGATTCAAATCTTTGATATTTGTCTGATGAATACCAGCTTGGTGGAGTTACATGTCAAGCAAGTCCAATTTGGTTTTCTCACTTCTCACGATTATCTGAATTGTAAAGGATGCAGTGAGAGTAACCAAGGGTGCACTCTCATACAAAGAACTTTACAACACTTATTAAACCACTGTTGGCTTCCAATCTATCTGGACGAAGACACGCAACAAATCAGTGTGCTTAATGGAAACCCTACTCGGCGTCAAAATCAAGATGTCCAATCTATGGAAACAAACCTGGTAAGGTTGCACTGCATTCAAAGCGGGCGTGGCCAGGTGCCACCACACAACTATGAACATTGTAGAGTTTGTTCAGAGAATAATCAAGGATGCTTCCTTGTGCGAGCAGCTATTCAGGGTCAGGTGGATCGCAGAGAAATTCGCCCATGTCTGGGTTCCAAACCAATCAACTGGACGTCGGACTACTTGCTGATCAAATCAGAGACGTGGTTGTAATCTCTAACCCTGAGAGGAACAAGGATGTTTGTACCATCATCCCTCTACTGGACGAATCAAAGGTTCTTAGCCAAGAGCTGATTGAAGTTACTTACGACAGTCAGAAAAATCAGAAGGCTCCTGTAGTTATCTATCTACCAGGACCAGTACCGTATGAATCAGCTAAGGCAATCCCTTACAAATACGGTGCAACAACAATTGATAATGGAAAGGAAATTCCATTACCCTCCGTCGTGAATATTGCAGACATCAGTCGAGTAACACGGAGCGGTCGAATCTTCAACCGAGGAGTTGGAGAACCTAACAAAGAAAAGGAACTTCCGACAGAAGCTCCTGATCCACCAGTCAGTCAATCCAGTAATCCCGACCTTTCAAAAAACAATGATGATATGCTGAAGCTCATCCAAAGGAGTGAATGCAACATTGTTGATCAACTATTACAGACTCCTTCAAAGAACTCAGTGCTATCGCTTTTACTCAGTTCCGAAGCCCACATGGAGGCTCTACAGAAAGTCTTAGAGCAGGCCTTTATGGAACAGGATGTGTCAATACGACAGTTCGATAACATTATCTCTAACATCACTTCCTGCAACAACGTAGGATTCAGTGATGAGGACTTGCCAGAGGGGGGCAAAAGTCACAACATGGCGCTCAATATCACAGTTAACTGCCACGACGATGCTTTAGCCAGCGTACTAGTAGACACAGGATTAGCCATAAATGTTATGCCAAAGTCCACTCTAATGCGAATTTCATTCAAAGGATCCTCGATGAGGGGAAGTGAGGTCATCGTCAAAGCTTTTGATGGATCTCAGAAAGCAGTTATTGGCGAAGTCGACCTCCCCATAACTATTGGCCCTCACACTTTCTTAATCACTTTCCAGGTCATGGACGTCCGGGCAGTGTACAACTGTTTATTAGGAAGACCTTGGATACCCCATGATGGGGCAGTCACTTCGACACTGCACCAGAAACTGAAGTTCGTCAAAAACGATCAACTCATCACGGTCTGTCGAGAGCAAGCCTTGCTCGTGAGTAACTTATCATCGTCTACTTATGTAGAACCCGAGGAGGCTGTTGGGACTCAGTTCTAAGCACTTTCATTGAGAAATGAAAATCGATCAAAGAAAGGAACCTCGATTTCCTCATATGGAGATGCTCTCAAAGCGATCAAAAGCAATACAAAAGGATGGGGACAACTTGTCATTCCTCCGGATAACAAAACAAATAAGGGTCTAGGTTTTTCCAGAACCTGTACCCAGACAGCTGCTAACGATGAAAGTCTTCATCCCATTCAGGACTTCTTCCACAGTGGAGGTTTCCTTCACCTAGTGCCTCAAACATTCCATACTATCAACGAGGAGGATTCCTCCGATATGGATGAGGAATGGAAGTCATATCTTAACGAGGACAGTTATATGTCTCAGGAAGAGGTGCCTACGCCATTTTGCTATCCCGCACAGAGTCCGAGATTTATATCGAGGTCAGACGTCGAAATGATTTATGTATATTGTGATTCAGAAGGATGTCGTGCTCCACCAAACTCATTAGAGGAGGACACTCTAATGAAAGACAACTTTGACTACCAGGAGACTTGGAGCAAGAAAATCATCTGAACAATGAAAATCAGCTGAGCATCATTGAAAAGAATACCTGTGTCCCCACCATGTCATGGGATCAACACTAAGGTTATTCGGAACCTATCCCGTACAACGATGAATTGGCAAAGCTTGTCGGACTAAAATTCATCAACTATGTTTTTCCTGAGGTCAACGTCATCGAGAGAGATGACTCCTCCAGTTCCAAAGAAGTGTGGGACACCTTGGGACAACTAAGTGTAAAATACGACTATATGGTCAAATATACTGCTCCTGAAAGCTCTCGTATCAGGCTCGAAGACATCCACCCAACTGGATGGGGAGATTTGCCTGAGAGCACAAATACTATGCAAAATACAACCGAGGAATCCTCCTACGACAATTCTGCCTGGGAGACAGATTCCAATGATCCAGCTCCGCCAGAAGTCGGCGTCATTTCTGAGGAGAAGTCGAGAAAGAAGGTACCAGACTTTGTGATTCACCGAGGAGTTCGCCGCCAATGGGTTGCTGTCGATGTTCCGAAGATTGTTCATAAGTCAATGTAATTGCCATCTTTAACCTTTCACCCTGCCCAGGTGAAACAAATGTTTTGATAGGGCTTGCTTTCTATTGATTTCCCTCTTCGCTTTGCCCAAAGTGACAGAGTTTTGTTTTATAGGGTTGTAGTTTCAAGAATTGACTTGTTCATTAATAAAATAACGTCGTTCTTTAATTTCCGCATTAATTGATGTTTTCTCTTTTCGCTTTTCTCAGAAAATGGTAATCCTAAAAACAATTCAAAATAAACAAGCAGTAAAAAAAATATACACTACACACTCTTACATCTCTCTATCTCTTCTAAACACAAATCATACCGTCATGCAGATTGCTTATTTTAAACCCCGTTGAAACATACAATCTGATGCATTCTCCCAACTTTGAATTCCTGGTATTTGGAGCCGAAGAAGAAGTTGACAACGAAATTCCAGAAGAGATCTTCCGACTACTCAAACAGGAGAAAAGGTCCATTGAACCTCACAAAGAGCCATTGGAAACGATCAAAGTGGGTTCAGAAAAAGAGAGAAAAGAAATCAGGATTGGGGAACTGCTCAGTCCAACTGCCAAAGAGAGTTTGACAATGCTTCTCAAAAAGTTTCCCGATGTATTCGCTTGGTCCTACCAGGACATGCCAGGGTTGGAAACCAGCATCGTGGAACATCATTTACCGTTAAAATCGGAATGTCCGCCAGTAAAACAGAGGTTGAGACGGACTCACCCGGACATGGCCATCAAAATCAAAGAGGAGGTGCAAAAATAGATTGAGGCTGGTTTCCTCGCTACGTCTGAATATCCTCAATGGTTAGCCAACATCGTACCAGTTCCAAAAAAGGACAGAAAAGTCAGAATGTGTGTAGATTACAGGGATCTAAGCAAGGATAGTCCAAAGGATGACTTTCCTTTACCACACATTGACATGCTGGTAGAAAGTACAACAAAGTTCAAGGTTTTCTCCTTCATGGATGGATTCTCGGGCTATAATCAGATCAAAATGGGGCCGAAAGACATGGAGAAAACTTCGTTCATTACCCCATGGGGTACTTTTTGTTAAAAGGTAATGTCGTTCGGTTTGAAGAAAGTTGGGGCAACATATCACAGGGCCATGACTACTCTCTTTCATGACATGGTACACAAAGAAATCGAGGTATATGTCGATGATATGATTGCAAAATCTAAGACAGAGGAGGAGCATGTGACCCACCTGTCAAAACTATTCGAGCGGCTGAGAAAGTACAAACTCCGCTTGAATCCCAACAAATGCATCTTCAGTGTACGTTCAGGGAAACTTCTAGGGTTCATCGTCAGCCAGAAAGGAATTGAGGTTGATCCTGACAAGGTCAAGGCCATTCAAGAAATGCCTTCTCCGAAAACTGAAAAACAATTCAGAGGATTCCTGGCATGTTTGAACTACATCTCCAGATTCATATTCCTCATGACCGCGACCTGCGCGCTGATTTTAAAATTACTAAAAAAGAATCAGGACTGCGTTTGGACAGAAGATTGCCAAACCGACTTCGACAGTATCAAGGAATACCTATTGAATATGCCGATTCTATCACCTCCAGTGGAAGGAAGACCGCTGATCATCTACCTAACAGTCTTAGAGGACTCAATGGGATGTGTACTTGGCCAACAAGACGAAACAAAAAGGAAAGAGTCTGCCATCTACTATCTGAGCAAGAAATTCACCGACTGCGAGACTCGGTACACTATGCTCGAGAAAACTTGCTGTGCTCTGGCTTGGGCAGCCAAACGTCTTCTCCAGTACATGATTTGTCATACTACTTGGTTAATCTCAGAAATGGATCCAATCAAGTATGTATTTGAAAAGCCTGCTCTCACGGGAAGGATTGCCCGTTGGTAGATGTTGTTATCAGAATACGACATCGAATACCACGCTCAGAATGCCGCTAAGGGAAGTATTTTAGGTGATCATTTGGGTTATCAACCGATTGACGATCAAGAATCAATCGGGTTTGACTTACCAGACGAAGATGTCATGTTTCTAAAAATGAAAGATTGCGATGAACCGCTACCCAGTGAAGGGCCAGAACCAGGTTCCCAATGGGGACTAATCTTTGACGGAGCTGTCAATCATTACGGAAACGGAATTGGGGAAATCATTGTTACCCCTCAGGGTACCCACATTCCTTTCACCGCCAGACTTATGTCAAGTGTACAATCAACGAGGCCGAATACGAAGTCTGTATTATAGGTCTCGAAGAAGCGATTGACTTAAGGATCAAGAACTTGGACGTATATGGCGACTCAGCTTTGGTTATCAATCAGATCAAAGGAGATTAGAACACATACCAATCGGGATTGATTCTTTACAAAGACTATGCGAGAAGGTTGCTACCCTTCTTCGATAGAATCGAGTTTCATCACATCCCTCGTAATGAGAATCACATGGCTGATGCATTAGCCACTCTCTCTTCCATGATTAGTGAAGGTCAATGGAACGACCTACCTAAGATCAACATAATACGCCTTGAACGACCCACTTACATCTTCGCGATTGAAGCAGTCATAAACGACAAACCTTGGTATCACGATATCAAATGCTTCGTTCAGAAACAAGAGTACCTACCTGGGGCACTAAGAAAAGATAGGAAAACTCTCAGAAGACTCGCAGGCAGCTTCTTCCTGAGTGGTGATACACTCTATAAGAGAAACTTTGACATGGTCTTGCTCCGATACATAGACAGACCAGAAGCAGACATGTTGATGAAAGAAATTCCCGAAGGATCCTTTGGCACTCATGCCAACAGACACACAATGGCGAGAAAAATTCTAAGAGCAGGGTACTACTGGTTGACCATGGAATCCGACTGCTACAAATACATGAGGAGGTGTCACAAGTGTCAGATATACTCCGACAAAATCCGTGTACCGCCAACGCATCTCAAAGTTCTCTCTTCCCCATGGCCTTTTTCCATATGGGGAATCGACATAATCGGCATGATTGAGCCCAAGGCTTTGAACAGACATCAGTTCATCCTGGTCGCCATTGACTATTTTACCAAGTGGGTCGAAGCAGCATCGTACGCTAATGTAACCCAACAGGTTGTGGTCCGCTTTATAAAAAACAATCTTACCTGCCGTTATGGTGTTCCGAGCCAAATCATTACTGATAATGGATCTAACTTGAACAATAAGATGATTAAAGAGTTATGTGTTGAGTTCAAGATCGAACACCATAACTCCTCTCCCTACCGACCCAAGATGAATGGAGCGGTAGAAGCGGCTAACAAGAATATCAAGAAGATTGTTCAAAAGATGGTTGTAACCTAAAAAGATTGGCACGAGATGCTACCCGTTGCTCTTCACGATTATCGTACATCTATCCGCACTTCAACAGGGGAACCCCCTTTCTCTCCAGTATATGGCATGGAGGCAGTGCTCCCCATCGAAGTAGAGATCCCATCAATCTGGGTATTGATGGAAGCTAAGCTAACAGAAGCCGAATGGTGTCAAAGTTGACACGACGAGCTAAACCTGATCGAAGAGAAACGAATCATGGCTCTATGCCATGGTCAAGTGTATCAACAAAAGATGAAGAAGGTGTTCGACAAAAAGGCCCGACCTTGCGTCTTCAGAAAAGGAGACCATGTGCTCAAAAAGATACCATCATTTCTCACTGATTCTCGGGACAAATGGACTCCGAATTATGACGGCCCCTATGTTGTCATGAAAGCTTTCTCAGGCGGTGCCTTGAAACTTGCAACCATGGATGGAGAGGAATTTGCCTACCCTACCAATGTTGATATAGTCAAGAAATACTTCGCCTAAACAAAAAAAAATAAATAAATAAATAAACGTCTCGGTGGATTGAAAACCCGAAAGGGCGGTCCAGGCAAAAATTTGAGACATGATCAAAAATCATCCCGGTGGATTGGAAATCTCAAAGTACAATTAAGGCAAAAGTTAGGGATAATGGCAAGTAACTACGTCCAACAAGGGCAACTTCCCCAGTGGTAGTCTTGTCATCCATCAGAAAACTCCAGTCAAGGTCATCTTCGACAGAACCTCAGGATGTCTAGAATTCAAAGTTTGTAGAAGGATAGTGGTCGTTATGTTTCAATGTAGCCCTCTTCCCGTAAATTTCCATTTTCTAAAATTTGTAAATACTCTATGGAATCACGCGCTTGGCTAATCTCTATCCTATCAATAAAATTTGAGCCCTTGTGCTTTTGTTTATAATTCCCATTTGTTTTAGCTTTATAAGAACGGCATTTTAATATGATCAACGATTCTTGAAATGAAACAAAAATGAATTTACTTGTTAAAAATTTTTCTGCTTTTAAAATAAAGATGGCAATTTCTTTTGACCGTTGAACATCGAAAGAATGTCGCCCGCTTCTCCAGAAATAAGTGAGCTTCAAAGTGCAGAATCAAAGTACTCCTTCTAAATCAGTACGTCTGAACGAAGGATCAACTGTGTCAGAGACCATGTTTCGTCTGACACCCTCGGCCGAGTTCTTACCTCCTAAGCCCGACCAAATAGCTCCCCACGGGGACTATCCCTCCTAAGCAAGGCAGAATTGCTATCTTGAACCAGCGGTGCCTCTTCGTCCCCCGCAGTGGTCGAGTATCCAGTCGTGTTCATCCACTAGTTTATATGTCGCGTCAGTTTTGTCAGCATAAACATACATACATCATGCATTATTGATTTATATTCTTATTCATATTGCATCAATATCACTCTAGTCGGCCTTATCCCCTAGTAATAATTGTCCTCTCAATCAAGTTGTCAGTTCTTTCCTCGTTAGGAAATGTTGCATTTGAACAATCTCTCTCCTCCAGTTTATTTCTGGATTAGAATTGGCCCTTGACCACTTTGATAACTTGAACCTCTGAAGAACAAGAAAACGTTCAACAAACATCACTCTTCGCCAGTGAAGATAATATCTCCGCTTTCCCGAATTAAGGAAAATCTCAAGAGAAAGCCTCTCAATCCGAGATTCGACAATGCAACAGTTTTTCTCTGGAAAAATCTGCTGACGAAAAGGTCATCAGCACCTCAAAATTGGATCACATCATATGGCATTTCTCTGGGAAGATCCCTAGAAAAGTATGATGTAATACCCTAGCAGAAACAGTCTCTCAAGAAACTCATTTTCCCCAGTAGATTCGACAAATGGCGTCTCCAAAAAGAGAAGTTTGTGTACCTCTACAACTCAGACGAATGGGTTCCCCAGCAAGTCTGACATCAAAACTTTTTCCACTCAAATTGCATCTCCCCAGGAAAATTCGGCGAGAAGTTTGAAGGAAATCCGCTACAAATAGCGTCCCTTGTCATGAAATTTTATTGACAAAAGAAACTTAGACCAGTTCTTTGGTAGGAAAACAGGATCGAGGGGAAGTTTACATTAGAAACTAAGACCAGTTCCTTGGTAGGAAGCCTAGATCAAGGGGAAGTTTACATCAGAAACTAAGACCAGTTCCTTGGTAGGAAACCAGGATCGAGGGGAAGTCTATTTCAGAAACTTAGACCAGTTCCTTGGTAGGAAACCAGGATTGAGGGGAAGTTTACATCAGAAACTAAAACCAGCTCCTTGGTAGGAAACCAGGATCGAGGGGAAGTTTACATCAGAAACTGAGACCAGTTACTTGGTAGGAAACCAGGATCGAGGGGAAGTTTATTTCAGAAACTTAGACCAGTTCCTTGGCTGAAGACCAGGATCCAGGGGAAGTTTTCCTTTTCTAAGCATCATTGCTTAGAAAAAGAAGAAGGATTTGTGAACTGCCATTCTTAACCACCATCAAAATTTCGAGTATTCTGATATTTAATCCTCTTGCACCTCGAATGCCCGAATACCTTCGCCATTCACACCTTCGGGTCCAAGAAGATTAAATAGGGGCATCTGCCATACCCTAAATTTTGACCACTAATATTTTCCATCATTGTACAAATCATCATCACAATATGGATGGACCATCATGCCTCATCAGTCTCCCCAAAGAGTGGTGAGCATCCACTATTATAAAAAATTAGGGTTTCAAGCCCTCTAAGAGCACTTAGACCAAGGATCAATCAAGAATTGACATGATCTTCAACTTGTCTAACCTCTCAAACATCCACAATGGATCAAGAGGACTCCCAATTCAAGGATTAAGCACAAGGCTGCTCCCTTCTAGGTGGATCAAGCCTCAAGATCGCCAGTGTCACCAAATTAGGGTTTGGTCGACCAGGGCCTCCAGATGAAAATTTTCCTCTGGGCATGAGCCAATTCTTCAAAGCATGACCTAATATACTCCATGGGACATCATAAACCCAATCATCAAGTCAATTTATTCCCAGGGGGTGCATTCACAAAAAATTCAAGAATTAGGGTTTCTTGACCTAATTCACCCCTAAGTTGACTTTTGAGACAAAACATGAGCCAAGGCCTCAAGAGAGGATTTGAGGGTCTCTAATAAACCACATTGATCCATTTGCAACAATGGATTGATCCAAGAAGCTTGAGCAACAAGTTTCAAGTTCATCTGAACCACAATTAGGGTTTCGCGGGAAAAGTCAACTGTAGCTTTGACTTTTGACCAAGACATGCTCCCAAACCTTGGGACATGATTCAATACACCCTATGAAACCTATGGAACATGTCCATCAAGTTTGATTTAGGTCAAGGACTTGATTTCATAGAGTATCACACAGTTTGGAATTCATCTGACAAAAAGTCAACTGTGCACAAAAGTCAACTTTGACTTTTTGAGATTTTTCACAAATATGGTTCTTTGACCCTAAAATGATATTAATGTGTGATTTAAATCCACATTCATCAAGAAAAATCAAGAAAAGTGGGATAACTTGTAAAAGGGGTAACCATAAAAACTTGGAAATTTTTCTAAGTTATGGAATAAAGTGGCAAGGGTACCAACTTTGGAGGATCATAACTCCTAAACCACAAAGCCATTTCCCCCCATTCAAAGCTGGATTTGTAGCCCTCATGGCCCTCTAAAAAAGCTTCAACTACACCTCATTCTAATACATCATGGATTTTGAGTTATGGAATGATCAAAATGGCTGAAAACATGAAATGTCATTTTTTCCAACACTTTGTGAAATTTTCACTAAGTCAGAATCTGCCTTCACTTTTTTCCAAATGTAGGGGCATTTTTCACTTGGATCCAAAAAGTATCAAAACCAATTATGATCAAACAGTTGTTGTATCATATAAGGTCTTTCCAAAATGGCCAAGAACTCCATCAAATTCCACTTGAGCCATGAGATATGACAATGCCAATATGCCTTGCTGCAAACTGTCATGGCAAGGCAGATTTTGGAGTTTTGCTCGATTTGCCTAAATTTTACAAAGGGAAAGCAACTCTATCCATCTGAACACCTCAAGGGGGGACCAAGGAGTAACCAACTCTGATCCTAAGCCTCCCAAGTCTTTGGAACAAAAAATAGCATGCCAAACCTAGAAATCCCTGAAAGAGGGAGAAGACTCCAATTTTGGATTGGAGCATTCAATGCATACACCAAGGCGGCATCGACTGATCCATCTCCAACTGAATTCAGTCAAGACTTATCTAAGACCAAGGGGACCAGCAGCTTGTGCCCTAACCTCTAGTCAATGGCTAGAGGAGACTTGGATTCTCATTGTTCAACATTGGCCAAACCTCTGCTGCAGTTGCCATTCACTATTGCAGCCAAAACAAACTTGCTCTACTATAAATGGAGCTCAATTGTGTTCAGTTTGAGTACACCAAAGCACTACAACACTTGCTTTCCTCAAAATCTCTTTCTCTAGGCAAAAATGCCTTCTTTGGCAAGGTAACTCTGAGATTTTGAGTTAGAGAGCAATTCCACCACAGCTTATGATCCAAACACATCCAATATGTCATATCTAAGCTGCCCAAACACTCACAAGTGACCTGTAACATCAAAATCACAAAGTCAACTCTCAAAACCTCAAAATAGGCCTTTTATGCATTTTTCAAGCCATGTCTTGATTCAGTCACTTTCCAAACTAGATAAAACCTCAAACACACTCCAAATATCATCCTTGAACTGTCCCAAATGGTTCCCCCATCTGGAATACCATTTGAGGGGGTTGCTATTTTGGACACATTTGCCCCTTTTGCAAGAAAGAGCTCAAACTTGCTCCTGAGGTTTCCAGCTGATTCCAAAAATCCTAGAAGCATCTAAGAGATCATTGGAGGGTGTCCAAAGCATCAAATCATTTCTGGAACAAGTGGCTTGGCAGATTGTACAAAAGCTCCAAAAAGAGGTAAGCATCATAACTTGAACTCTTTGAATCATGAATTGCTTTAAGGTCCACTGATCATGCACATCTTATACATGTTATGTATGTTGTGTTTGCACCAAATTACCATGCAATTCTTGCCTGTATCATGAGATAGCACAAAAAATGCAATTAGAGGCCTATTTCAAAACCACTATCGGGTTTTAAAATAGGGACATGATCTTGAAAAACTACCACCACCATTGGATTCCTTGTGAAATTCTAGGCAGGATAAACCTAAATTTTGTCTCAATCCATGGAGAAATGAGAAAGTAATGACCTTCACGTTTCTGAGCCAAAACTTGCATTGCCTTGCCTTGGTCGGGCCTAGAAAACAAGGCAAGCCTTGTATATTTGTCGTTTTGTTTTAATCAATGGATGTATCACCACCCCAATGGTAAGGCGCGTGCTCTATAACCTTGAGGTTGTGGGTTCAAACCCCACCCATGCCATTTTGTGTTTTCTCACATTTTTGCTATTTTTTCCAATATTTCCATGTTTTGTTAATTAATTGGAAAATTAATAACTCCTTCAATTTTAATTATTTTTTATTGGTTCTTTTTGCAAAAAATTACAAAAATATTGAAATATTTTATTCCATAAGAAAAATTAAGTTTATATTATTTATTTAGTATAATTAGTATTTTTGTGAATAAATTCCTTTTTAATTGTTTTTTTAACATTTAAAAGTGAATATTTACTTTGAAAATCAAAACCAAATGAGTTTTAATTCATCTTGTGATTAAAACCTCATTTTTAAAACCTTAAACAAAAATCAAAAGTGGTTTATTCAAACATATTTGGTATTTTTATCATTTTTATTTGATTTTCTTTAAGTATTTACTTTTAAAGGAAAACAAATTAGGGTTACTTTGATTTTCAACCCTCACTAATCATTTTCAACCTTTGGGCCTCTATTAGAGTGTAAGACCCAACCTCTTTTTGAAACCAAAATAATTTGGGCCTCAGATGTTGTATAAGACCCACTGCGTTTTCAAAAATCTCGGCGCGATCTCCATTTTCAAACAAAAATCATTTGGGCTTACCCTCGTGTTATAAGCCCCATTTCCTTTCTTTAAAAAACTCTTTGGTCCTTTAATAGAGTGTAAGACCCAATCCTTTGTAAATACAAACTATTTTGGGCCTCAAGTATCGTAGAAGTCTCATTGTATTTCAAAACGTTCGGCGCGATCATCGCATGTTTAAAATAAATCAACTGGGCCTCTCCTTGAGCTATAAGACCCATTCCTTAAACTTTTCGGCCTCTAATAGAGTGTAAGACCCAATACCTTTTTTGACAAACCTTTTTGGGCCTCAGTGTATTGTATAAGTCCCGATACCGTCAAAAAGTTCGGCGCTATCGTTGCCTTTTTTAAATCAAACTTTGGGCCTCTCCTTGAGCTTTAAGCCCCATTCCATTTCTTTAAAAACCTTTGGGCCTCTTGAGAGAGTCTAAAACCCATCCCTTTGTACAGAAAACCATTTTGGGCCTCAGTCACTTGTATAAGTCCCTGTACAAATTCCAAACAACAGTGCAATCACTAATAAAACCTTGAGCCTCTCCTTGAGCTGTAAGCCCCAACAATCTTTTCAAAGCACTTTATCCTTTGATTTTGAATATAATATTGTTATCAAAGCTTTCTTTGTTGAACAAACTAACCAAACAACATGGAAGCTCTACAACCGAGTAAGTGTTTACCCGCTTTCTTTATTCACTTTCATATATATAACTGTATTGTGGGGCTGCTCACTGTAAGTCTTCTTTCACAAACTTTTATATACCTGTCAAATATCAACTGTGTAATACTAGTATAGTTATTTAGAGTTTTCCCCGGCAACTACGTCTAGCACTAGGTAAAGCCCCGTTGATCGCTCTTAAATACAGTCAAAACTAGATCCCCATAGGATTTCCAGACACCATCTTCCCTCCTCTTGGGGTTAAACAATATGGAGATGTGAAAGGCATATTCTTTTTGAACCCTTTCTCAGACTCTCACCCTTAGAAGTTTTCAAAGAGACTCTACTCCTCAGAGATGGTGTTTTCTCTGTGAATGGCATCTCTTGAGTTTCTTCCAAATTCTCAGACTTTCCTGGCTTGATCTATTCTCGGTGAATAACATGTCTTGAATGTCTCGGGGTTTGGGGACCCTTTGGCTTTTTAAAAGCACCCTTAGAAATTGTCAAAGAAGCTCTAACTCCCCAGAGATGATCTTTTCTCCGTGAATGGCATCTCTTAAGCTTCTTCCAAATTCTCAAACTTTCCTGGCTTGATCTATTCTCAGTGAATAGAATGTCTTGAACTTCTCGGGGTTTGGGGACCGACAGGCTTCCTAAAAGCACCCCCGCCTCCTCTTGGGCATTGTACAAGGAACCTTCGGCTTCTTAAAAGCTCTCATGCCTCCTCTTGGGCTTAGTACAAGGACCCAGAGACTTCTATAAGTATAGGAACAAAACCTAGTCATCAATTTTTTAGAGCTGTCTTTCTGAGTCAAGTGTCAGACTTGTTAATAGGTTGACCTTCATCCCTTAACATACCAGCCTTCTCTTGGGCATTATACAAAGATCATTCACTTATCCGAGAATCGATTTCTCAAAACACCCGTAGACTTGGGCAGTCTCAATACCCTTTATATTTTCCATTTCCGTAAAGAACAGGAAATAACCCAGATCCTCTGATCAATCCCTAAGCACAGCCTTACCTTTAATCAGTCCCTTTATAAGAACTGATTTTCTCTTTTATCCAACATACCGGACCTATCACTAAAATGAAACAGTTACAAGCACCTTAGCCTCCTCTTACGCTTTGTATAACGATCACTCCACAGTGAAGTTAGCCTCCTCTTGGGACTTGTACAATGATTCTCCTCAGCGGAGCTAACCTTTTCAGACTCTCTCGTTGAGTCAATCACCTTTAGCCTCCGTCTTGGGCTTTGTACAAGCCACATACTAAAACACTCTCTTGTTGAGTATAAAAGACTCTCTTGTTGAGTCAATCTTCCTTTTAGCCTCCATCTCGGGAGTCGTACGAGATACCAAAACACTCTCTTGTTGAGTATAAAAGACTCTCTTGTTGAGTCAAAGACTATTAGCCTCCATCTCGGGCTTCGTACGAGATACCAAATCACTCTCTTGTTGAGTATAAAAGATTCTCTTGTTGAGTCAAACACTTTTAGCCTCCATCTCGGGCTTCGTACGAGATACCAAATCACTCTTTTGTTGAGTATAAAAGATTCTCTTGTTGAGTCAACTCCCTTAGCCTCTCTCTCATGCTTCATACGAGACATACAACAGACTCTCTTGTTGATTCGACCCTTTTAACCTCATCTCGGGCTTCGAACGAGATACTAAAACACTCTCTTGTTTAGTATAAAAGACTCTCTTGTTGAGTCAACTCCTTTAACCTCTCTCTTGGGCTTCATATGAGACATACAACAGACTCTCTTGTTGAGTCAACCCTTTTAGCCTCCATCTCGGGCTTCGTACGAGATACAAAAACACTCTTTTGTTGAGTATAAAAGACTCTCTTGTTGAGTCAATCCCTTTTAGCCTCTCTCTTGGGCTTCGTACAAGACACATAAAAGCACCCTCTTGTTGGGTCAATAGCCTCCTCTTAGGCTTTGTATAAAGAAAACCCAGGTTGAGTCAATCAACCTTTTAGCATCAAAGATGTGCCTTGTCCATAGCATACAAACATCAACAACTCCCCTTTAGAGATGACAAATTCTCTCTAAAGTTAAAACCCTTTAGCTTCACATCTTGGGCTTTGAACAAGATACAAACCACATTTAGCTTCACGTCTTGGGCTTTGAAAAATCTTAGCGAGCACACTAATCAAAAAACCCAAAATCCCATACCTCAATCAATCAATCGAAAAGCATCAGTCTTAAACCTCCCACCAATCGCCCAGGCACTATTTTAACAAAATAACTTAAGAGAGACCCACAATCTCAATAGCATCTGTAAACCAACAGTCGTCTATTTAAAGTCAGCATGCAAGCAGGGTTAATTGGAGACATCTATTTCCATTCCTTAATCAGCTTCAATAGGATAAAAAATGAATCGAGCTATAGTACCCCAAAGCGATAGTGCTTCGCAACCACGCGAAAATTCGCGCTACAAATAAATTATCCCCATTAGACTCCCTCGTGCTAAATCGTACGTTTGTGTTAAATAGGTTAGAACTTTCTTTTGATATCATGCCCTGCTTGTGTGTTTATCATTGTGTTTGATGCATGCATGCTTTTTGTGCTCTAAACCCTTTTAAAATAGTACAACTCTCGATCCAATGTCGAGCTATTTTCCACCTATGTAAGTCGATCGCCTTTGGGCATCGCTATCAACCTTTGGTCACTATACACAAGACTAGCGCCACTTTTCTAGCACTCTCGTTAAATCTTATATAATTAATTGCGTAATATCCAAGGGAAATCCCCATGCATGATAATCAATTATTGTGCATGGAGCATATGCATGTGCATTTCATACCACCCTATAGATTTTATACCCTTAAGATAAGTTAAGTTTATTAGACAACTTTAGGATAGACTTCCTAAGTTAGTCCCCCCTCAATTCTGATTTCACGATCAAAATTTAGCTCACCTAATTCTCCACACAAGAGAATTAGATGTGAATCATCTCAAAGAAGGGACATACAATCCCATACTCCACAAATACAAACAATTCTCAAAAAATTGTGGTTGTTTCTTAAGATGATGACTCATCTTTTCTCCGAAAGTTTTCAAACCTTTAGTATCCTTCTGAGAGGAACTACAAGTGCTCTGATTCCACTCCCGGCAGGATATGTAGGCACAAGATGCGATATCTTGTTGAGCACACTTAGGAATAGAACTTTAGGTCTTCCTACCCTTAACCCTTTAGCAAACAGATAACAAATAACATAATAAAACAAGAGGTTCCTGTAGAGTACTACAGATATCTAGGATGTTATCACCTTCCATAGGTATAACCAACCCCCGAACCTTAGACTCTTAGTTGGAATTTGCATTGCATACTGTGGGACATTCGATCTTTCTCCCTTCCCTTAGATAAATCAAAGACGGAGTTTATATTTTCTTAGACATTCGAACAATTTCGACAAATGTTCAACGTGTTCCTCCTCTGTTCTTGATTTTGCAATCGTTTCATCGACATACACTTCGATTTCTTTGTGCATCATATTGTGAAATAGAGTTGTCATGGCCCTTTGATAGGATACCCCGACATTCTTCAAACCGAACGACATTACCTTATAACAAAAGGTGCCCCATGGGGTGATAAAGGAAGTTTTATCCATGTCTTTCTGCGCTATTTTGATTTTTTTATAGCCTGAGAATCCGTCCATGAAGGAGAATACTTTGAACTTTGTTGTACTATTTACTAGCATGTCAATGTTTGGTAAGGGGAAGTCATCCTTTGGACTTGATTTGTTCAGATCCCTGTAGTCTACACACATTCTGACTTTTCCGTCCTTTTTCGGAACTGGTACTATGTTAGCTAACCATTAAGGATATTTTGAGGTGGCAAGGAAACCAGCATCTATCTGTTTCTGCACTTCCTCTTTGATTTGATAGCCATGTTCGAGTGAGTTCTTCTCAACCTTTGTTTTACTGGCGGACATTCTGATCTCAACGGTAAATGATGTTCCAAGATGCTGGTATCCAACCCTGGCATGTCCTGATAGGACCAAGCAAACACATCGGGAAACTCTTTGAGAAGCTTTATCAAGTCTTCTTTGATTGTCGGACTGAGCAGTGGCCCAATCTCGACTTCTTTCCTTTCTTCCTCTGAACCCAAATTTACCGTTTCCAACAGCTCTTTGTGAGGCTTAATAGACCTATCCTCTTGTCTAAGTAATCGGGAGATCTCTTCTGGAATTTCTGCGTTATTTTCTTCTTCATCTTCAAATACCGGGAATTTAAAGTTGGGATAAGGCATCGAATCGTATGTTTCAACGAGGTTTAAAACAAGAAATTTGCAAGGTGTGATGATTTATTTTTTTAGAAGAGATAGAGAGAAATGCAACTCTATAAAACAAAACTCTGTCGCTTTGGGCGAAGCGAAGAGGGACATTTATAGAAAAGCGAGCCCTATAAAAATATCCGTTTAACCTGGGCAAGGTGAAAGGTTAAAACGAAGATGGCAATTACTTAGACTTATGGACGGCTTTCGGGACATCGACAACAACCCATTGGCGACGAACTCCTCGGTGAATCACAAAGTCTGGCACCTTCTTTCTCGGTTTGTCCTCAGAAATGACGTTGATTTCTGGCGGAGCAGGATCGCTGGAGTCTTCCTCCAAGGCAGAGTTGTTGTAAACGAACTCTTATGTTGTATCTTCTACGATATTTTCACTCTCAGGGGAATCTTCCCATCGAGTTGGCTGGATATCTTCGTGTTTGATACGAGAGCTTTCAGGAGCTGTGTACTTGACCAAGAAGTCGTACTTACCACTTAGTTATCCTAAAGGGTCCCATACTTCTGCAGGAAAAGAGGAGTCATCTTCTTCGATGATGTTGACCTCTGGAAAAGCATAGTTGATGAACTCTTGTCCTGCAGTCTGTGCAGGTTCATCGTTGTGATGAGTATTTTCTAAATAGCCTGAGTAACGATTCCATGACTGGGTGGGGACGCAGGTATTCTTATCAATGTTGCTCAACTGATATGCCTCGTTGGTCTGACTCTTTTGCCCCAAGTCCTCTGGGTATGGCTGCCAAATAGGCAAGCCATCTAGTGGGTCATAACAGTCATAGTCGAAATTATATTTCATCGGATCGTCTTCTAATGAGTTAGGTGGAGCACGACATCCCTCAAGATCACAGTCTCCGTACATAACTTGTGACGAGCTTGTCATTCTTGACAAACTTCAGCTTCTGGTGAAGTGTCGAAGTGATTGCCCCATCATCGTGTATCCAAGGTCTTCCTAATAAACAGTTGTATGCTGCCCGGATATCCATGACCTTGAAAGTGACTTGGAAAGTGTGAGGACAGATGGTTATGGGAAGATCTACTTCGCCGATTACTATTTTTCTGGATCCGTTAAAAACTTTGACAATGATCTCACTGCCTCTCATCGGAGCTCCTTAAAACGATAGTCGTGTCAGAGTTGATTTTGGCATAATATTTAGAGATGATCCTGTGTCAACTAGTACGCTAGCTAAAGCATCTTACTGGCAGTTGGCTATAATGTTAAGCGCTATATTGTGATTTTTGCCTTCTTTCGGCAGTTCCTCATCACTGAATCCGAAGTTGTTGCAGGAAGTGATATTGGAAATGATACTGTCGAACTGTCCTACAGTTACATCCTGTTCTAAGTAAGCTTGCTCTAGAACTTTCTGCAGAGCTTCCCTGTCAGCTTCAGAACTGAGTAGGAGAGATAATACAGAGATTTTAGATGGAGTTTGCAACAGTTAGTCTACAATGTTGTACTCGCTCTTTTGGATGAGCTTCAGCATCTCATCGTTGTTTTTTGAAAGTTCGGGACTACTGGACTGGCCGATTATTTGATTCGAAACTTCTGTTTGAGGTTCCTTTTCTTTGGCGGGTTCTCCAACTCTTCGGTTGAAGATCCGACCACTCCGTGTGACTCGACTGATGTCGGAAATGTTTACGACAGAGGGTATTGGAGTTTCCTTTCCATTTTCGATTGTTGTTGCACCGTACTTGTAAGGGATCGCCTTATTTGATTCGTACAGTAATGGTCCTGGTAAGTAAATCACCACTCGAGCCTTTTGATTTTTATGACCATCATACTCCACCTCAATTGGTTCGAGGTTGAGAGTTTTCCTAATGTCAAGAGGAACTTTCAACTCGTTGAGCAGAGGGATTATGGCACAAACGTCTACGCCTATTTCATGATTGGAAATGATGACAATATCTTCACTTTGATCAGGAAGATAGTCTTGTATCACATTGATCGACCCAGAACTCGAGCATGGTCGGATCTCCTTCCAGTCCAACTGATCTTGAAGAGCTGACCGTATAAGATAACAGCCTTGGTTATTCTCTGAACAAACCCTACAACGTTCATAATTATGAGGTGGCACCCGGCCACACCCACTTTGTATATAATGCATTTTGACCAGATTTGTTTCCATCGAGCGAACATCTTGACTCTGATGTCTACTGGGATTTCCGTCAGTCATACTGATTCGTTGTGTAGCTTCGTCCAAGTAAATTGGAAGCCACCAGTGGTCCAACAAGTGTTGAAGTGTTCTTTGGACAAGCGCAAAGCCTTGGTCTTACTCTTGACACTCTTCGCAGTCCTTATAATCATGTGATGCCAGAAAACCGAGCCTGACTTGCTTAGCATATAATTCTACCAGACTGGTGTTCATCAAGAGTATGTCGAATATTTGAACCATATTGACTTGATGAGTATTTCTTTCTTGATAGTCTTTGATCCATCCGAAATCCATCTGACGTTGAAGGGCCTCTTGTACAAAAGAGCATCTTTGATTTCTTGTTGAGCAGATCGGACAGGCATCATAATCGTGTTGTGGCAGATTATGATATTGACTTTTCTTTGAGTGCATGGCTACCAAATTGACATTCATCGCAAGGATATTATGATTTTGAACAATGTTGGGATCAGCATGAGGGCATGTTGACTTCTCAGATTATGTGATCTTGAATCCAACCTAGATTCATCTGTTCTTGTAGATCTAACTCTACTACAGAACACCCTTGATTATTCTTTGAGCAGGTATCACACTGGTGATAGTTGTGAGGTGGTACATGACCGTACCCGCTCTGTCTGCAATTCATCCTGACCAGATTGGTCCCCAACTGGAGTACATCGCGAATTTGATAATTGTGGCAAAATTCTTCCGCTGTCAAATTTACTGCAGCCTTGTCATGTTGTGGCAACGGGTTCGTCTAAACATTCGGATTTGTATCTTTAAAAGATAAGACCTCGTTCCCGACAAGTTTATGTACGTCAGATTTGAAACTGAGACAAATTTCGATATTGTGCCCCGGTCCTCCTTGATGGTAAGGGCAAGTTTGATCCGCTTTGAACCATAAGGGCGGGGTTTCCGGTACCGCAAGAGGAGACTTGTCTGGACGTGCCCCTTGGCCGGTAAAAGTGGAAAACGTTCTGCGTACAACATTGGTATAGGGTCAAACCCTAGTGGTCGTGTTGTACGATTGTTAATGTTGTACTGAGGACAAGCCTGCTGAAGAGGTTGTTGAGTCCTTCGCTGGTACTGTTGTTGACTAGGTTAACTTTAAGCAACCTGAGGTTGATAAGTCAGAACTGGTGCAGGGTTGATAGCGGGAGTTATTGCTGCTACTGTTTGGTATCATCGCCTTTGCTTTCCTTGGGAGATATTGGTGGTCTCATGTTCTTTCTTTTTCTGAAAAGCACTACCATATCTTTTGGTACAGCTGGAGGGTTCAGCCTCTTTGGCTAACCGTCCTTCTCGGACTGCCTCTTCAAAGCGCACTCCCATGTTTACCATCTTGGTGAAATCACTGGGCACATTGGTGACCATTCGGTCATAGTAGAATGAACTTAACGTCTTCAGAAAGATCTTTGTCGTCTCTTTTTCCTCAAGAGATGGACAAATCTGGGTGGCAATTTCACACCATCTCTAAGTGTATTCCTTAAATATCTCCTTGTCTTTTTGAGACATCGCTCTGAGTTGATCTCTATCTGGTGCCATGTCCAGAGTAACGCCGAGATCTCTGAAAGTATTGATCTTAGTGCGGTTTAAACCCATGTACCATCTGAGAGCGGCACCAGTTAAACTGTCCTGAAAATAGTGGATCAGTAGTTGTTGATTTTCTGCCCGAGTCAACATTTTGCTAGCACACATCACCAAGTGACTTTGAGGGCAAGAATTGCCTTTGTACTTTTCAAAGTCAGGTACCTTAAACTTGTGCGGGATTTTGAAATTCGGGACCAAGCAGAGGTCCGCGGCGTCCTTTCCAAATAAATCCTAACCCCGAATGGCATGCAGTTCCTTTTGCATCTCCAAGAGCTGTTCGTGGAACACGTTCATTTTTTCGTACATCTCTTCGTTTCCACCAGAGATGGCCTGTGGAATATGTCCTCTTGGGACAGTGTGTACCATTGCTTGTGGTATGGTCATTACGGCTGTGACTCTGGGTTCCTCAGAGCCCTGAAGTTCATAACCTTCAGGAATTCATATCGTAAATCTTGCATCCTCACTTTCCCGATGTTTGTAACCTTCAGGACTAGTGGCTCTTGCTATAGTTTCCTGGTCTTCTAGGACCGGCAGAATTTTTCCTTCAGGAATAAAGTTAGGCGGCATGCCCTAGGGCTGACCCTTAGGCATGTTGTAATGTGGATGAATCTCATGTGCCTCCACTATGGGCGTAGATGTAATCTCCGAGATCACAATTCTTTGCCGATGCGCCTGAGCTGCTGCCAGGGATTGCATGTCACTATGAAGTTTCTTCAGATCATCCATTAGAGCGTCGATTTCTTCTCTCAACTCTCTACTCTCTTCCTCGAGATCGTCCATTTTCTTTTGTCGATTGGCCCAAGTATTGTACGAGTGAGACAGTTTGACTCTAGAATCGAGACGCGCGCGTGAGACTCGAGAGAATGTGTTATTCGAGAATGATGAATGCAATGATATATTTTTAGTTTTTTTCTTTAATAAAAAAGAAACTTTAAATAAATTGCAAATATCATATAGAGAGGGGGAACCCCTTTTTATTGAATTGAAGGATTGCAGTATGTCACAAAGAAAAGTGCATTATTTTACAAAGTGCTGGTAAAAGGAAAATTCTAAGCTTAAGGATCTTGAGTCCTTTCTGAAGAGAGCTCAGATGCCGGTTCTGATAGTTTCCTTTTCTTCGATCGAGGTTCTTCAACCATTGTCGGGTTATCAGTTCTTTGCCAAATGAAAGGAGCGAGTAAACTTATTTGATCTTCCCGACTCTCTACAACATGTTTCTCTAATATTCCTATCAGAGTATCCTTCTCTTTTAATAGTTCCTAGAGTTTGATACACTTGACATTGAGAGTTCAGTATTTTTTTTTCCAAGAACTTTTCTCTCGTTAAATTTTGTTGAGAGAGACCTAGAGTTTTTCCGTATTAGACATAAAATAAAGGACGAATTCCTTTAGGGGAAAAACTTCTTGACGGGGGTAAGGCATCCTCAGCTTGAGGGATCTAGTTTGTACCCAGTGGAGATAAGGCTCCAATGAGATACAGTCCGGTTTTCCAAGAGATTCTTGTCCTTTCCTGTGAATGTGTTGCCAAGCATGCACTATTTCCTTCTTGAGTGCTCTGTCATTTTCTCCTTCTTTGAAGAAAAGACCTTCCAGATGAACATTTTGCGGGATATTTTCATACCCCAAATTTTGACCATTAATATTTCCCATCATTATACAAATCATCACCATAATATGGATGAACCATCATACCTCATTAGTCTCCCCAAAGATGGGTGAGCATCCACTACAATCAAACTTAGGGGTTCAAGCCCCCTCAGAGCTCTTAGACAAAGGATCAATCAAGAATTGACATGATCTTCAACTTGTCTAATCTCTCAAACATCCACAATGGATCAAGAGGACTCCCACTTCAAGGATTAAGCACGAGGCAACTCCCTCCTAGGTGGATCAAGCCTCAAGATAGACTGTGTCACCAAATTAGGGTTTTGGTCGACAAGGGCCTCCAGATGGGAATTTTCCTCTAGGCATGAGCCAATTCTTCAAAGCATAACCTATTATGGTCCATGGGACATCATGAACCCAATCATCAAGTCAATTTTGCTTTAGGGGATGCATTCACTAAAAATCAGGAATTAGGGTTTCTTGACCTAATTTACCCCTAAGTTGACTTTTGGGACAAAACATGAGCTAAGACCTCAAGAGAGGATTTGAGGGTCTCTAACATACTACATTGATCTATTTGCAACAATGGATTGATCCAAGAAGCTTGATTCCCAAGTTTCAAGTTCATCTGAACCACAGTTAGGGTTTCGCGGGAAAAGTCAACTGTAGCTTTGACTTTTGACCAAGACATGCTCCCAAACCTTGGGACATTATTCAATACACCCTATGACACCTATGGAACATGTCCATCAAGTTTGATTTAGGTCAAGGACTTGATTTCATAGAGGATCGCACAGTTTGGAATTCATCTGACAAAAAGTCAACTGTGCACAAAAGTCAACTTTGGCTTTTTGAGATTTTTCACAAATATGGTTCTTTGACCCCAAAATGATGTTAATGTATGATTTGAATCATCATTCATCAAGAAAAATCAAGAAAAGTGGAATAACTTGTAAAAGGGGTAACCATAAAAACATAGAAAATTTTCTAAGTTATGGAACAATGTGGCAAGGGTACCAACTTTGAAGCATCATAACTCCTAAACCACAAAGGCATTTTTCCCCATCCAAGATTGGATTTGTAGCCCTCATGGCCCTCTACAAAAGCTTCAACTACACCTCATTCCAATTCATCATGGATTTTGAGTTATGGAATGATCAAAATGGCTGAAAACATGAAATGCCACTTTTTCCAACACTTAGTGAAATTTTCACTAAGTCAAAATCTGCCTTCATTTTTTCTCAAATATAGGGGCATTTTTCACTTGTATCCAAAAAGTATCAAAATAGACTATGATCAAACAGTTGTTGTATCATATGAGGGCTTTCCAAAATGGCCAAGAATTCCATCAAATTCCACTTGAGCCATGAGATATGACAATGGCAACATGCCTTGCTGAAAATTGCCAAAGCAAGGTAGATTTTGGAGTTTTGCTCGATTTGCCAAAATTGTGCAATTCCAAACAACTCTATCCATCTGAACACCTCAAGGGGGGACCAAGGAGGAACCAACTCTGATCCCAAGCCTCCCAAGTCTTTAGAACAAAAAATAGCATGCCAAACCTAGAATGGCCTAAAATAGGGACAGGACTCCAATTTTGGATTGGAGCATTCAATGCATACACCAAGGTGGCATGGACTGAGCTATTTGCAACTGAATTCAGTCAAGACTTATACAAGACCAAGGGGACCAGCAACCTGTGCCCTAACCTCTAGTTAATGGCTAGAGGAGACTTGGATTCTCATTGATCAACATTAGCCAAACCTATGCAGCAGTTGCCATTCACTATTCCTTGCAAAACAAACATGCTCTAGTATAAATAGAGCTCATTTATTATCAGTTTGAGTACACCAAAGCCATCAAACAGTTGCTTTCCTCAAAATCTCTTCTTTCCCTCCAAATTTTCCTTCCAAAGCAAGTCATTATCGGGTTTTGAGTTTGAGAGCAATTCCAATCAAACCAATCACCCACACACCTCATAAACATCATATAGAAGTGATCCAAACACTTAAACAACATCTGGAACACTGATTTCCCAGAATCATCAGCCAGCTGCTCTAGGTTTTAACCAAGTTGCAGTTGGGATACCATCTTCAGTTCCAGATCATTTCCATTCATTCCAAGCACCCAGACACACTCCATAGCACCTAGGGAAGCTGTCCATAAGCTTGGAATCAAGTTGTAACACCTCTAACACAAAACACGATCACCAACTGCAAGAGGTAAGCATGAGTTCTTCTAACTCTATGATCCATGCATTTTTTGCTGAACAATACACTACAAGGAAATCATTTTTTAGCATCAACAAATTAGCGTCGGCCACGACTCCGACACTAATAGTGTTGCATATATGTCTCAATAAATCAGCGCTACTAGCAGAAAACCATTTGTTGTATGTCTTTTGACTATAGCGTCAGCCAAACCCGATGCTAATACTTAATTTATTTTATTTCGTTTTAACTAATTCATTTAATGTTAATTTAAACACTAAGTATTGTACTTATTTTTCATAGCGTCGACATAAGCGGACGCTAATATTAGTGCGAAAAATTTTCAGTTCCCCCCACAAATTTCGTTTGCCTCTTTTTATTGTTTTAATAATGTTTTTTTTTTAATTCTAGCAGCGGTTTAGGCCGATGCTATATTTGGTGCGTAAAAGTTTCTGTTCCCCCCACAAATTTCGTTTGTCTCCTCCTTTTATTGTTTTAAAAAATCATTAATTTTTTAATGATAGCGGCGGTTTTGACCGACGCTATATTTGGGGCGAAAATTTCCAGGTCCCTCCCAAAATTTGATTTTTGTTCTAATTATTTATAATAATAACTTCAAATTAATATTATTAATTAGTAAATAACTAAATTAAACTATAAATTAAAAACCTATATTATAAGAGAAATATTTTAAAATTTATTTTAAAAATCAATAACACAAACTTAAACTATAAATTTAAACTTATTTTATCATTTTAATTTAAAAATATATTTATAAAAGTAAATATAATTTTAAACTATATCTTAAGGTAAAATCAAATAAAATTATAAACTAAGTATATTAATTAAATCAATTTTATAAAACTGTTTCATCTGCAACGAAATCACTTTATCTTCAAGCTTCAGTTTCTCAAAATCCCTAAATCGCTTCAGTTTCTCGTGAAATCCCTAAATCTCTCAGGGTAATGTTATTTGATTTTGAGTTTTGGCATTGTTTCAGATTCTCTTTTCAGTTCTTCTCATACTCACTGTTTCTCATTGTTTCAGGTTCTCGTTTCTGTTCGAGAAATTATTTCTGCTTCTCATCGCTTCAAGGATTTATTGAGATTCACTTCATCAAAGAAATCAATTTTCAGGTTCGAATCTCCGTTTGTTTACTCCCTTTATTTGTCTTTTTGATTCGTCGTTTCGATTTGTCGAATCGATTCATTGTTCAGATTCGTCGTTTCGATTCGACCTTTCGATTCGTTTTTTTATTATTTAAATCATTACTTTCATCTTGTATGGTTAAGTTTAATAAAAGAAAGGCTTAAATAATGTTTTCGTCCCTGTAAGTTGGCGAGTTTTTGGTTTTCGTCCCTGAATCTTTTTTTTTTCGGTTTTAGTCCCTATATCTTACTTTTTGTTCGTGTTTAGTCCCTAAAGCCAAAATCCGCAGGAAAATCCGAAGGTTTCCTGCGGATTTTCTTCAGAAAATTCATAGGAAAATCCGCAGAAAAATCCACAGGAAACCTCTGTAGGGACTAAACACCAACAAAAAGTAAGATACAGGGACTAAAACCGAAAAAAAAAAGATTCAGGGACGAAAACCAAAAACTCGCCAACTTACAGGGACGAAAATACTATTTAAGCCAAAAAGAAATTATTGTCTTTGTTAATATTGAGATTGATTTTCTCCCTTTCAAACTGATGATATAAGTGTGTCTGTGTGAGTTTGGTTTTGTTCTGAAAACTAGCATAAACCAACAATTTTTTCTTGTTAGATATGCCATTGAAGTTGGTTCTACACTTTCTTCAGTATCTCACCCTGTTATTGTAAATATAATGGATTGGTTCTACACTTTCTAATGATTGAATGCCATTTTCTTCTGCTATTGTGATTCTAAGTAATTGCATTCATGTGCACATTAGTTTAGGTATGTGTCCTTATTTATTTTTTCAATACATGTATGCAGATAGGGTATTGATATAATCAATCCAACTTTAACTTAATTGTGATTGGTGGAAGCATCTTGGCAAGAGTTGTTGTTGAAGCACATCATCAAAGTAAGCTTTATATATTGATGTTGGATGGTATATTTGCAATTTATGAATGTTACAGTGTGAATGTATTGTGTGTGCTTGTTATGATTCTAGGGATGTGCTGAAATTTTGTTTGGCAATGATATTAGTTTGAAAATCTGTTATCCTATTTTATGCATTCTGAGTTGAAAGTGGCATTTAATTGTGATGCAATTGTGTGATGAAATTAGTTTTATGCTGTTATGTGAATATAACTCGATTGAAATTCTGTAAAGACTGGATTTTTATGGGGTTTTTGTTAGAAAATGTTGTTAGAGTTTGAAGCTTTGATAGTTAGTGAGTTAATTGTTAGCGAGGAAGCTTGAATTGTTACAGTAAGATATGTTGTTAGGTTAGTTGTATTGTTAGGAGAGTTAGAGCGTTGGAATCAGTTGATTGATTGATGTTAGTTGAACTGTTATGGAACTTGGAACTAATTAGTTTGGCTAATGAGCTTGAACTGTTATATTTAGTAGTTCAATTAGTTAACTGTTAGAAAAATTAGTTAGAAATTGAATTGTTAGTTAATGGAATTAGTTAGTTGTGTTAGTTAACTGTTAGTTGAGTCAATTAATAGTTAGTTGGTTAGAAATTTGGTAATTAGTTTGATTTGATTGTTATGGAAATGTGGAATTAGTTAATTATGGAGTTGAACTGTTAGATAGTAAATTTTGAGCTTCCATTTGAAGTGGAATGCGATGCGGCTGGTAGAGAGATTGGTGCAGTCCTGATGCAACAAAGGCAGCCAATAGCTTTTTTTAGTAGGGCATTATCTGATGGAAATTTAGCTAAATCAGTGTATGAAAAAGAATTGATGGCCTTGGTCTTAAGTATTCAACATTGGGGGCACTATTTGTTGGGCAAACAGGTCATCGTCTACACTGATCATAAGAGTCTAAAACATTTCTTGCAGCAAAGAGTCTCATCTCCGGACCAACAATGTTGGTTAGCCAAGCTGTTAGGGTATCAGTTTGAGGTAAAATATAAACCTGGCTTAGATAATAAGGCTGCTGATGCCCTGTCCAGGTGCTATGATGAAACTGAGTTCAGCACATTGATTTCTTATCCGCAATGGGTGCATAGTAAGAAATTGCTAGATGAAGTTGCTACTGACCCAGAAATTCAGAAGTGGACCCAGGAATTACAAGTCTCTCCTGAAGCTAAACCGGGATTCCATGTCAAACAAGGAATTCTATTCTACCATGGGAGGTTAGTTCTTTCTCCTAAATCGCCATCAATTCCTATGTTATTGGAAGAATATCATAGTATCCCCACTGGAGGACACTTTGGTTTTCTTAGAACCTATAGAAGATTGGCAGACAATTTGTATTGGGTCGGAATACAGAGAAGGGTGAGAGACTTTGTCAGGGCTTGTGATGTGTGTCAGAGGCAGAAGTATGTTGCGACTACACCCGGAGGTTTGCTGCAACCCCTTCCAATTCCTAATGCCATTTGGGAAGACTTATCGTTGGATTTTATTACGGGACTGCCCAAGTCGAGGGGTTATGAGGTGGCTTACAGATTGCAACTCCCTGAACAATCTCGTATTCACCCAGTCTTTCATGTGTCTTTGCTGAAGAAAGCCATAGGAGAGTATCAAGTTCAAGGTGAACTCCCCAAAGACATGGAAATAATAAATGTTGTTGATGTGTACCCTGAACAGGTGATGGGGTCCAGGGTTACTATGCAGGGAGGTGTGGCTGTGCACCAAAGTTTGATCAAATGGAAACATAAGTCTTTTGATGATGTTACGTGGGAAGATGATGCTTTCTTGCGTGGTCAATTTCCAGAGTTTAGCCTTGAGGACAAGGCTGTTTCTATGGAGTAGGGTGTTGATAGAAACATGGATCCAGAGGTGGATCTTGATATTGGGCCCAAACCAAAGATATGGAGGGTGTACAAAAGAAAGAAAGGAAAGGGAAAGGGAATATAGAATGATGACGTGGCTGATTGATGCGTGGTGTGCATGGGCGTATGGCTATATAAGTTGTTACGGTGAGAGAGAAAGGGGAATAGGAATTCTGTTAGAATTGTGGGGTCACTGTGAGTGACTTGGGGAGTACTGTGTGCTTAGGAATTGATAGTCTTCCACTATCATTTTGTTATCCTTATTCCTTTCTAATGCTCTTGTAATTGTTTCTTCCATTTATATATAATTACAAGAACCTTCTCATGGTTCTGCTATTATCATTACTATTTCTTTTATTATTCATATATCAACCCATCAGAAAACAGTTATCAGTTAGTGTGTTTGAAACTTGAACTGCTATACTAATGAAAACCTGTTAGTTATGGTTAGAAACATCTTCCTTAAATAATATGGTTAGAAAGATGATACACAATTTTCTTCTTATTTATTATTTATTTTATATTTGATCACTTTAGTATCATTAACCACACCATTATAAAAAATATAAAATATAAAATTCTCATCTTCAATGCAGGACCTCTTGATTGTGTTGTTGAAGATCCTCTCTTCTTCAATTCATCCATTTCAAGGTAACCCTTTTCTCCTTCTTCAATTATGTGTTGAAATCAATTTTGATGCAATTTCTGTTAAGGTTAGTTTTAGAGTGTTAAAATCACTTCTGTTATGCTATGCCATGAATTTGTTGTAATAAACTCATTGAACAAATGTGCATAATGATACTAGATGCTTGAAATTTGTTACCTAGTACATTTTGGCTGATGATAGGTATTCGATAGGTGCTTGCCGTATTAATTTGTGTTGTTGCTGCTAATGTTTAGTTTGTGTCGAGTCGCATTAATAAAATTGCAAATGTACTACTACTGCTTGGTGGTCCTGTACATTATCGTTGGATGTATCCATTTGAAAGGTAATTGATGTTCAATTTTTGTAGATTAATTAAATGAAAAAACATTTTTTAATCGTTTCATGTGTAGATTGATGGGAGACTACAAGCGTTCGGTGAAAAATAAAGCCAGGGTTGAAGGTTCAATATGCACTGCCTACTTGCACAGTGAAACTACTCATTTTTTCTCTCACTATTTCAAGACCTTTAGTTTGTTGCCAAGTACAAGTTTAAGGAACGATCCTCGATCAGATCATGAGAATTCCCAACCAACACTTTTAGTTTTTAGTAAATGTGGTCGTCCTAGTGGAAAGGCTCGAGTCTATTCGGTGATTGATAAGGAATGGAAGTCTGCTCACGTGTACGTCCTAATCAATTGTGACGAGGTTAAACCGTATCTCGAGTAAGTACATTTTTGTAAGACAACTGCGTTGTACTCAACCAATTTTTATAAATACACTCATCAATTTTATGATCGATGTCAGATTGTTCATGCAATATCATTCTATCAATGAGGAGGATGTTTTCGGTCTTATACACGAGCAGTTTCCTTCATGGCTAAAGAACTATGTTAGTATATTTCTCACAATTTATATTATGTGGTTGACAATAAACTATCTCTAAGGTTAGATATATATTTTTAGGTGAATGATGAGAGAAATGGAACGACTAGTCCATATCTGAAGGCCTTAGCTCTCGGCCCTAATCCGAAGGCAACATCATGGAACATATACTTTGTTAATGGGTACAAGTTTCACACTCAAGAATGGAGTCGTGGTAAAAAGACTACTAATTGTGGGGTACATGTTAAAGGTGTTACAAATGGAGGAGAAAACGATTTTTATGGCATCATCCAACGTATCCTTCAATTGGAATACCATGGCTTTAGCAACAAGATTTCCCTATTTTATTGTGATTGGTTTGATCCTACAAATAATACTGGCACAAAAGTTAATATTGAGTACAACATTGTTGACATTAAGATGAATAAGCGATATCGTCAGTATGACCCGTTCATTCTTGCACAAGAAGCAAAACAAGTGTATTATGTTCCATATCCAGAAATGTGTAGGAATATGCGTGGATGGTGTGCAACAATCACCACAAAACCAAGGGGTTATGTCGAGATAGACAACACCGGGGATGCAATTCCTTATCAATCTGATGAAATGTTACCAGTTGTACCTATTACAGAAGTTGAAGAAATGCATGGTTTAGCTGATGGAGGGTTAATTGACGAGGTCGAGCCAATAACAATGACAACTGACCCAATGATTCAAGATTGAGAGAACATTTTATCTTGTTTTTATTATAGATTTTTATGCACTTGTTTTTTCTCTATTAGTAGGTGGATTCTCTCCTTAGAACGTGACACAGTTGTTTTAGTTAGTATCGCTATAAGTATGGAATTAATTACCATGCACTTATTTTTTCTCTATTAGTAGGTGGATTCTCTCCTTAAAATGTGACACAGTTGTTTTAGTTAGTATTGCTATAAATATGGAATTAATTATTTGTTTCAAATGGTGTCACATAACTAATAGTAGTACTACTTTTAAGTGGCTCGTGAGTAATGTCAACAACTTCATTTGATATATATTTTTAGAAAGACAACTCTATAAAAATCATCAAATTAATAAACATAAACACTTATGAATAAAACAACCAATCTTCAAAAGACAAGGGGTCTTGAAAAGCTCATCAAGATAATGCCAGCTATTAGAATGACCTAATATGAGAAGATTACCTCAGGAGCCATCCAACGATAAGTCTCAGTTTTTGTTAACTGTTTTAGTTATAGATTTAGTTATAGATTTGAAAGTGTGAAGTCAACTTGCCTTTATGAACTCAGGATTCCAGGCCTTATATTAACTTCTACGGTATGATATTTGTGTTCAAGAGGTGAAAAACCTTGTCAACTTGAATTGCTTATGACCAATTAATAGCACTGTTGTAGTTTAAACGTAAAGCTTGTGATGCCATGAAATGTTGTGATGTCAATTGAATTTGGTTTTTGTAATGATAATAGATGTGAACTTAGTTTAATTTTGTTGGCTCTAGTGTGATATGGTTAGGAAGTTATTTATTATGTGCTATGATTATGTGAAACTTAAATTATGATTTGATGATATTAATTGGAGTTAATTATTAACCAAAAGAGAACCATTTAATTGTTATTTGAACTTGTAGTCAAGTGTTATAATATGATTGTTAGTTGCTATAGAAACACTATTAATAACCATTTGAAATGCCTTGAACCTGGTGCATTCAAGTTATTCATAGCAGTTGTTGTTTGAAATATGAAATTAGTGGAACTGGTTGAATGTGTTAGCAGCGGATCGTAGTTACAAATTGGATGGATTATTGTAAAGTGAAAATGCATTGGTTATATGTTGAATGCTAGTTGTTGTTAGTGTTTTAATTGAAGGAATTAAGTTGTGATTGTTATGAGGCTAAGGTTAACATGTCACTATTAGTATGAACCTAGTTAGCTATTTAGAAATGCTTGATTTGATTTGAAAAGTGCTTATGGATTGCCATTATCTACTGCTCAGAGCTTTCTACTACTGTGACTTAGCGCTAGTTTGTGTTAGAATGAATTTGTTACCTCAATCTTCAAGACTTCTTTTCCCAAAGTTGCTTTTAGCTTCTCTGTTTCCTGTTTTCAAACCGAATAATCAAATATGGCATATTCAATCAAATTCTGCCATCTCAGAAGCAGATTGTCATTGTTTAATTGTTATAGTATTGATCATTGATTAGTTAATAGTTTTAGTAATTTGTGTCTTTGATTGATGTTTCCTCTATGTGCTGCCATCTAGTTCCTAATTGTGCATATTGTTATTCAGTGTTGGCAGCTTTGGTACAATTTTATTGAAATGACTGGACAAAACGGAAAGAGAAAAACACCATCGAGCACATCTAAGTAAGATGACTAAACCTTTTCTCCTATTTGGTTTTTTTGTCCTAATCAATTAATAATGTTTGGATTTAGACTTTTTTTTTTTATGGCTTCTTTGTAAAAAAGAGTTGTTGACAGGTTATGCCGTCAACGACAGATTCCACCTGGGACTCTTGCTATAAACAACTCTCATAAGGTCCAAGCAAACCTGGTTCAACGAACCCACAACCACCTACTCAGAGAAACCCACCACCACCTACTAAGAGAAACCCACCACTGCATACTCAGCCTCCACCATTGATTCAAACAAATCCAACACCATCACATACTCAACCTCCACCACCTACTCAGCCTCCACCACCTACTCAACCTTCGCCACCTACTCAGCCTCCAGCACCGACTTCTGAGGAGTTCATATTTATTCCTACTCTAGGATATACTCAGCCTCAGCCACAAAGTCCTCCCCATCACACCACAGACGAGGAAGTGCAGAGGGACCAAACACTTTTTAATGAGGAACAACAACACGACGGTGGGCAAAAACCGAAGATCCATATTGTGGAAACAACTAATGCGTAAGTAAATAATTTTCTCTTTCGGATACCAATGTGTCATTCATAAATAATTTTCTATGTGGTGAAATTATTAATAGTTAGTGAAATTATAACTAGTTAGTGAAATTGGCAACTGATACAATGATGTAATTGTTCTAGAATTTTTCCTGAATTCCTGTATAGAACATGTGCAGAATTCCTGCAGAATTCCAATTATATTCTTTAACGCACTAATTGGAAACAGAACTGGAAACATAATTGGATTAGCTGCAAAGTAGTTTTGTTGATGTGAAAATGTAGTTTCTACTTTCTTGATAGAATTGGATTAGCTGCAGAATTGGAAACAGAATTGGATTAGCTGCAGAATTCCAATTATCTTCTTTAATGCACTAATTGTATCAATTCCTGATAGAATAGTAGCTTGGCATTATATGTAGGTTAAGTCCAGCTGATCTTGTTGCCGCAATGGTTCGAAAAGTTATTGAAAAGAATTATCGAGGAACATTCGTTAATTATGGTGAGCTTAAACGCGACGGAAGAGACGACGTGAGAAAGGAATGGTTCAACGAGTTTAAATTAAGACATGGCATTTCTTTTTTAGTAGTTTGATGATGATGTATATTGTTGAGTTTTATTTATTATTTGTATATTTTGTCAGAGGCTTGTATGTTGGGACCGTTGTGATGATGTAAATATGGAAGAATTGTTTCATCATAAATGTGGAAATAGACTGTCTTATATACAACGAAAGGCTAGAGAAAAGGGGCCCAAGCGGGGTTGGATGGGTGTAGATACATGGACGTATCTTCTAGACAAGTGGAAGTCAGATGAATTCAAAGTTGTATCCCAACAAAATAAGATTAATCGATCATCCAAGAAAGGTGGGGAAGTCCATACAACAGGTCGTAGAGCTCACCATAATGTTGCACTTGAATTGGTATATATATATATACTTTGTAATTACAATGCGTTAATATAATTATATCTGATATACATTGTGACCATATATACTGCCTCTAATGATAGGCTAAAAAACTAAATCGACCCGCACATCCAGATGAGATTTTCATTGCCACCCATAAAAAGAAGAATGAGGAGTGGGTTGACGCTCGTGTAGCGGCAAGACATGTAAGTTAACGTTTCTGATCTTAATCTAAATTTGTATGCATATTACTATAGGATACTCAGGGAAGTGTTTCAACATCATGACATCATTAGAAGTTAGAAGTAGAAAGCAATAAAATGTTAAAATTGTGACAATAATGTATTGTTAGGAAACAATTTTAAACCTACAGGAAATTCTGACAATAATGTATCGTTATGTGTTATCAACGTGTACAGGAAATTCTGCAAGTTTATATTTTTAAAATTGTTGCATATACATTGCTCTTGTTTCTGATGTGTTATCAACATGTACAGGAAAAATTTTGCAGTAGTTTGACACAAGTTGGGGATGAAGTGGAAGGATCAACAAGAATACAAATTTGGAAAGAAGCTGCAGGGGGTAAAACACGGGGGCGGTGTTATGGAACTGGACAATTGGCGTGTAACATAAGATATGGAGTGAACTTCTTGACACAAGTATCAATTACAGACCCACATAGAGAAGCAGATAACCAGGCCTTGAGGCTGCCAGAGCTGAAGCTGCTGCTGCATGTGAAGAGGCTGCACGGGCTAATGCGCGGACAGATGAATTGGCAAAGAAATTTGATGAATTGTCAAAGAAATTTGATATGTTGCATTATCTTCGGGCGGGTCCTTCTAGTGCTCCTGCGAGTGGTCATCCTGATTATAACGATTTGGTACATTCTATTTTTCTCTGAGGTTGTTAGGTTTTTTTTGAATGAATTTGCGACATTTTTGTTTGAATTTAACTGTGACTAGGCTGCAAGTGTAGTGTGACTATCTGACCTATTTGTGTTGTGTGCTGCTGTTATCACTGAGTTGTTAGTTGATGTTTGTTAGGTGCTAAAAAGTGTTAATATTTAGATTAGTTTTTAGCACCCTTTTTGTGAGCTTTATTTGTAAATCCATGCTTTTTCCCATTGTTTCCGTTTATAACCATTTTCTAGTTAATTTCGTTATTTTTCGTATCTATTTATCTTTTGTGTTTTTATTGCATATTTTTACATGGAAGGGTGTGGATTGGAGCCTTGAGGATCCCACAAAAGCAGTTTGGAAAAGTTTGGATATTTTGAGCATGCTTTGAGCGTGCTCAGCGCGCTCCCAGCGCGGGGATAGAAGGACTTACAGAAGCTTGCGCGCTCAGCGCGTTTAGGCGGTTTAACTTTTAAGTTGAGCGCACTCAGCGCGCTTCACGACACTCAACCCCTTTATAAAGTGGTTTTGATCAAATTTTTCTCTCTCTCACTATTACATTCTAAGATCAAAGGATATTGCACTGTAGCACTTCATTTGTGGAAGATAAAAAGCATCATTTTGTCGAAAAAATCGTCGTTGATGCTCGTTTCTCTTCTCCCGATTCTTGTTGATCAAGCTACCATGAATATGTGTAGCTAATTTCTTTTTTGTGTCAAGGTTAGATGTAAGTAAACCTTTCCTTTGTATGTATATGGATTGATCCTATCTTGTGAACTCTTGGATGATGAATGTATGATGATAAACCTTGTTTTTATGTTTATTCTTTGTGTTGGTTCATGATTGAGAAATATGATCCAACTCTTTACCTAGGTTTGTCATCCATCAATGTACATTGGCTAGAGATAGCAATGTGTGTTGATGTTCACCAAATATTGAACTTTAATGTTGTCATTTTGATAGTTTGTGTGAGAAATCAACAAAGGATCAAAATGGCAAAACTCACAATATGTGTTAGAGATAAACATATTGGGAGGATATGTGATTGTATTTATCATTTAACCGAGTTCATTAGCTTATCAATTATATACGTGCAAAGTGGTTTGTCGAACCCTAACCTTGACATGCTTTTATAAACCGTTAAAACGCTCTCTTTACCGCTTTTAATTAAATTTGAATGCAACCGCTACGAAACCAACCTAAAAACCCTTGTTACTTTAAGGCTTGAAACGTTACGACTGTAGAGCGACTGCGATATCACCAAACAACCTCTGTGGAACGATAACACAAAACCCGGACTCTATTTGTATTTCAACAAATTGGTGCCGTTGCCGGGGATTGTTATTTGATACTGCAAGAATTGCAATAGTTGTGAAGTTTTAGACTTGTTACAAATTTTCTTGTGCTTGTTGATTTGTTTTGTTTAAGTGTGCAGACTTTGTTTATACGAGGGTAACTACCGGCGGACCAACTTCTATTCGATCCTGAGATTGAAAGAATCGCTCGTAGACTCAACAGCAGAACTAGACGGAGGAGGCAACTTGCGAGACAAAGACAAGAGCAAGAAGGAAGTTCTACTACAACACCACCACCATCATTCACACCAATCATGGCGCAACCACCTCCACCTCCCGCATCAACACCTTGTGTGAACAGTCCACGACATACCGCTCAGTTTGCTAACAACAATCAAGGAAGGCAAGCCGAGATGAAAACTGGAACTTTGAACTTGTTGTATGGAAGTCCATTCACCGGAATGGACCATGAAGACCCTTTTGCGTTTCTCACAAAATTCTATGAGATTGCATTAGCGGCCGGTGTAGATCCAGCACAAGAGTTACCTCTCTTTAAAAGATTATTTCCGCATGGTTTGCTTGGCAAGGCAAAGGATTGGTACCTCGATCAAACTCCAGCCGTGATGACCGATTGGAATGTCTTGGAGGAAAAATTTATTGTACGGTTCTTCTCTCATAACCATTTCATGGAGTCAAAAACCGCAATTTCAGTGTTCTCTCAAGGCACCAATGATTCCCTCAATGAAGCATGGGAACGGTTCAAGTCCATGCTTCGCAAATGTAAAGGTCACGGGTTTGATGAGTTAACACAAATTCATATCTTCAAGAATGGTCTCCAACCGAATTGTAAGACTTTGTTGGATGCCACTGCGGGAGGAAGTTTGATGGCAAAGAATGCCGAGTAAGCAACTGATATTATCAATAGAATGGCTCTAAACGATCTTCAAAGTCAAAGCCGTGGAAACTCTCAAAAGAAGCCCGGTGTCCTTGAATTGGGAACTAACGATGCGATCCTCGCGCAAAACAAGCTTATCTCTCAACAAGTGGAGCTTTTGACTCAACAAATCAAAGAAATGAAGGAGCCGAGCAAAAGTAAGCAAGTAGCTTGTTGTGAACTTTGTAAAGGGGAGCATGACAACGGATTTTGTCCTCCTCCGGGTTTTGAAGAAGTGAACTATATGGCAAATCAAAGGGATTATCAAGGTAGACAACAACAACCTTACCAACAACAACACAATTCTCAACAAAATTATCAAGGAAATCAAGGGTTTCAACCGCGAGCAAATTATCAAAATAATCAAGGTTATGGTGCCGGTCCTTCACACCGGCAAAATCCATATCAACCTCCACCACCTCTGGTTGCTAGCTCAAAGTTGGAAGACACTTTAAACCAATTCATGCAAATGTCTATGGCCAACCAAAAGAGTAGTGATGCGGCGATTAAGAATCTTGAAAACCAAGTGGGGCAACTTGCCAAGCAAATTGGCGAACAACAATCGAGTCCTTCCTTTTCCGCGAATACTCAAGTGAATCCTAAGGAGCATTGCAAGGCGATTGTTACTAGAAGTAGGAAGGAGTTGGAGAAAGAAAAGGAGAAAAATGTGGAGGAAGAAAAACTTGATGGTCTTGTGGAGGATTGTAGTGATGAGGAAGCAGTTGAAAATAAACGTGAAAGTGAAGGTGTAGTTGAAAATAAAAGTAATGACATGGTTGAAGTTGAAAATAATAGTGGTGAGGAGTTGAAGAAAAAAGAGAGACTTAGGAGAGTAAAGAAGGGAAAGGAACTAGTGAGCGCTATTCCGATCCAAAACTTACCTTATCCTCATGCTCCTTTAAAGAAGGAAAATGAGAGGCACTATACGCTTTTCATGGACATCTTCAAGCAATTACAAGTTAACATTCCGTTTGCCGAAGCTTTGGAACAAATCCCAAAGTATGCAAAGTTCATGAAAGATATTCTCACGAAGAAGCGGAGGTATTCGGAATCGGAAACTACTGTTCTTGACGTGAGTTGTAGTGCAATCATCCAAAGAACTCTTCCTAGAAAAGAAGTTGATCCGGGGCGTGTGACTTTGCCGGTTACCATTGGTGACGTCTATGTTGGAAAGGGCTTAATTGATTTGGGCTCAAGCATTAATCTTATCCCATTGTCCATTGTAAAGAAGCTTGGGAACATTGAGATGAAAGCCATTCGTATGACTTTGCAATTGGCCGACAAGTCCACAACTCACCCTCATGGGTTAGCTCAAGATGTCTTGGTAAAAGTTGACAAATTTTTCTTCCCGGTTGATTTTGTTGTTATCGATATGGAGGAAGATGAAGATGCACCTTTAATTCTTGGCCGACCTTTCATGAAAACCGCCCAAATGATGATCGATATGGATGACGGTTTAATGAAGGTGAGGGTTCAAAATGAAGAGGTTTGTTTTGATCTTTTCGAAGCTATGAAACATTCAAAGGATAAACATGATAGCTTTAGGATCGATGCGATTGAAGAGGCAACTTTGGAGGTTTCTAAGCATGTACATGAAATTTCTCCTTTGGAAATGGCTCTTAATGATTCTTTTGAAGTGTTTTCCGAAGAAGAAGAAAGAGCTCTTGAAGAGTGCTTAAAAGAGCTTGAATCCCTCAAAGAGGTGCAACCTTGGGAGGTAGAACCGGAAGAGTTAAAAAAGGATGTGAAAGTTGAGAATTCACCACTTGAATTGAAGGTCTTGCCTTCCAATTTAAAATACGCTTATCTTGATGACGGTGGTAATAAGCCGGTTATCATTAGTAACGTGTTGTCCAAAAAAGAGGAAGGCCGTCTAATTCATGTTTTGAAGAAAAACCAAGATGCTATAGGTTGGGTCTTTTCCAATTTAAAAGGAATTAGCCCGGCTTATTGCATGCATCGTATCTTGATGGAAGAAGATTTCAAGGCGGTAGCCCAACCACAACGCCGCTTGAACCCAACAATGAAAGAGGTGGTGAGAAAAGAAGTGGTTAATCTATTGGAAGCCGGTATGATTTACCCATTATCCGATAGCCCTTGGGTTAGTCCTTTCCATGTTGTGCCAAAAAAAAGGAGGTATGACCGTGATTCGTAACGAAAAAAATGAGTTGGTTTCAACAAAAACAGTGACGGGGTGGAGGATGTACATTGATTATAGACGGCTCAACACCGCGCAAGAAAAGATCATTTTCCATTACCGTTTATGGACCAAATGTTGGAGAGGTTATCCGGGCAGCAGTTCTATTATTTTTTGGACGGATATTCGGGGTATAACCAAATTGCGGTTGACCAGGCGGATCATGAGAAGACGGCCTTTACTTGTCCCTTTGGTATTTTTGCGTATCGTAAGATGCCTTTTGGTTTATGTAATGCGCCGGCAACTTTCCAACAGTGCGTTCAAGTTATCTTCTCCGACTTAATAGAAAAAACGATGGAAGTGTTCATGGACGACTTTTCGGTTTTTGGAGGGTTTGATTTATGCTTGACAAATTTGGAAACTGTGCTAGAGAGATGTGTGAAGACAAATCTAGTGCTAAATTGGGAGAAGTGTCACTTTATGGTAACGGAGGGAATTGTGCTCGGCCATAAAGTTTTGTCCAAAGGCCTTGAGGTTGATAGAGCAAAAGTTGAAGTGATAGAGAAGTTGCCTCCTCCGACCAACGTGCAAGGGATCCGAAGTTTCCTTGGGCATGCCGGATTTTATCGGCGTTTTATCAAAGACTTTGCAAAGGTGGCTAGACCATTGAGCAACTTGCTAAGCAAGGACCAGGTATTTCTTTTTAACGATGAATGTCTTCGCGCTTTCAAAATTTTAAAAGAAAAGTTAGTTACCGCTCCAATAATAATCGCTCCAAATTGGACCAAAAGTTTTGAACTTATGTGCGATGCGAGCGATTATGCTGTTGGAGCGGTACTTGGCCAGAGGAAGGAGAAAAATTTCCATGCCATACACTATGCAAGTAAAGTTTTAAATGAGGCACAAGTTAATTATGCCACAACCGAAAAAGAACTACTTGCTATTGTGTATGCGCTTGAGAAATTTAGATCCTACCTCATCGGGTCTAAAGTTGTTGTTTACACCGACCATTCGGCGATCAAGTATTTGCTAACCAAACGGATTCGAAGCAAAGGCTCATCCGATGGATCCTTTTATTACAAGAGTTTGATTTAGAAATAAAAGATAAAAAGGGTTCGGAAAATTTGGTGGCGGATCACTTGTCTCGCCTTGTGAATGTTGAGGTCACCCTTGCTGAAAAGGAAATCCAAGAGGAATTTCCTGATGAAAAACTTTTTAAAGTCCAAGTTAGGGCTTGGTTTGCAGATTTTACTAACCATAAGGCTACTGGTTGGGTGCCCGAAGACCTAACTTGGAACCAGAAAAGGAAGTTCCTTTCGGATGCTAGTTATTACGTATGGGACGACCCGTATTTATTTAAGTTAGGAAGTGACAACCTTTTGAGAAGGTGTGTCACGAGTGATGAGGCTCAAAGCATTCTTTGGCATTGCCACAACTCGCCGTATGGAGGCCATTTTAATGGTGCGAGAACGGCCACTAAAGTCCTTCAATCGGACTTTTATTGGCCTTCTCTTTTTAAAGATGCACATCTCCATGCCAAGAGTTGTGACATGTGCCAAAGAACTGGTGGAATTGGACAACTAGATGAAATGCCTCTCCAAAACATACAAGAGGTAGAAATTTTTTATTGTTGGGGCATCGATTTTGTTGGTCCATTTCCACCATCTTTTGGAAATGAATACATGTTGGTAGCCGTTGACTACGTTTCGAAGTGGGTTGAGGCGATTGCCTCACCAAGGGCTGATGTCAAAACGGTGATAAATTTTTTAAAGAAATACATTTTTTTCCCGTTTTGGCACTCCTCGGGTGCTCATTATCGATGGCGGGTCACACTTTTGTAATACACCTCTGGAAAATGTCTTAAAACACTATGGTGTATCACATAAGGTGGCGACCCCTTACAACCCGCAGTCGAATGGTCAGGCTGAGGTATCCAACCGTGAGATAAAAAGAATCCTTGAAAAAACCGTGTCTAGTTCAAAAAAGGATTGGTCACAAAAATTGGATGAGGCTTTGTGGGCATATCACACTGCTTACAAAGCTCCAATTGGTCTAACTCCGTTTCAATTGGTTTATGGTAAAACTTGCCATTTACCGGTTGAATTGGAGCACAAGACCTTGTGGGCCTTAAAAATGCTGAATTTTGATAAGGGCTTGGCCGGTACCAAAAGAAAAGTGCAACTGCTTGAGCTGGAAGAAATGCGTAATGCCGCATACCACTCAAGCTGGTTGTATAAAGAAAAAGTGAAAAAGTACCACGACAAGAAGCTCCGGCAAAAGGACTTCAAGGCCGGACAATTGGTATTGCTGTTTAACTCTCGGTTAAGACTCTTTCCGGGAAAATTAAAGTCCAAGTGGTCCGGGCCTTTTCGTGTGAAGGAAGTGAAGGATTATGGAGCGGTTGTTATTGAAGACTTGGAAAAGAAGGACTCTTGGACCGTAAACGGTCAGCGTCTAAAAATATACCTTCTAGGGAATTTCGATCGCGCTTCCAGTACTGTTCTCCTTGATGTTCTTAATTGAGCATCTTGGACCGTCGAGCTTAGCCGACGTTAAACAAGTGCTAGTTGGGAGGCACCCCAGCACTGTAAGTTTTTATCGTTTTTACTAGTGAATTTGCTGTTTAGACATGGTTTGTGAAAAATTGATGTTGTATGATGTTTAGGGTGATGTTTTGAACGTGTGGATGATGCCTTTTTGCTGTTGGGAGAATTTTGGATGTTGCTCTGCGCGCTCAGCGCGCTCTTGAAAAAAATGAACATAGACTTCCAGAAGCCAGCGCGCTCTTTGCCCGCTCAGCGCGGGTTGCGAATTTTTGAAAAAAAATATATTTGATTTTCTGGGCCCACCATGATGTACCCGGCCCAGATTGGTGTTAAATTGGCTAGGGTTTTACAACCTTGCCTCTTTTTCTCATTTCCCTCATTTCCCTCATTTTCTCTCCTCCAATTTTTTTCAAAAACTTCCTTGGATTTTCAATTCTCTACATCATCTCCCTTTCATTTTCTGCAAATCATCGTCATCCTCAAGCATTGTAAGTCTTTGTTTTTTGCAAATTTTCATTTTTCAATTAGAAACCCATTTTTGGGTCATTATTAGTAATTGTTGGATGTTCATGTTCTTCTTCTTTCCTTTGCCTCTGTAATGAAGAAATTCTGTGTAAATGTTTAATTAGTATGCTTGCATGTTGTTAGAAGTTAGAATTGTGGAAATTAGGGTATGAAATTTTAGACTTAGGGTTTGTAGAAAGGTTAATTTGCTTTGATTTTTGATTTTTAGTTCTCTGTAACAGGCTGTGTAGTGAAATTAGGGGTTGTGTCTATCTGTTTGAATCATCTGTGCAGAGGGGGGTTTTCCTGCATTTCGCAGAGCCCGCTCAACGCGCTCTGAGATTTGCAGAAAAATCCCCCCTTTTCCCAACTCTGTTCTGCTATATTGTCATTGTTCTTATTACTGTTTACATAATTTAGGAATTTTAGCTTGCTGTTTTCACTAACTTGTGGTACTATTTTGTTTGTACGTTGTTTTTCTTTTGTGTTTTTCAGATGTCAGGAAGAAAGAAGCAACGTGTTGGTTCGACGTCGAATCCTAACCGAAGAGCTCCCGCTGGCCAATTTGATTCAACGCGTTTTGTTGGCCTCGAGCAACAACAAAGATACGTGGAGCTTGAAAAAAGATCAATTTGGCCGGACAGGTTAATTATGGTTGATCCTGATGGTCCACATAGGAACATGAGTCATTTTGTGCAGGGTGGGCCATGGGATAAGCTTGGTTCTCCCTTCCCTGAGTACAACATTGACATTGTTAGGGAGTTCTATGCTAATGCATTGCCGGCTGTTGGAGAGACGTTCACATTTCAAACATGGGTTCGGGGGAAAGTAATCAATTTTTCGAGGGAGTCCATCAATACCTACCTTGGGGGACCACCTCAGCTGAGGGAAGATGATTTATGTGATTTTTCACGGACATTGGCTCGGCGGAACTGGAATGCCGACCAACTCAGGGAGTCTTTGTCCAGAGAGGGGGGCACTTACACTTTAAGTGTTGCTGGTGCGCCGATAAAGTTTGCTAGGAGGGTGTTGGATTCTGTCACTCAGCTTGTCATGTCGGTTGTTCTATACAACCTTTGACCGAGAAGCCACACATCATCTATTCCAATGGAGACCGCGGCTTTAATTTTTCATTTGTGCACAGAGGGACATACCGTGGACTTTGGGCGGATTATTTCAAATGAATTGAAGAGAACTACCACCAGTGGTACCCCACTTGGAGATCGTGTGGCTTGCGCTCTCATTTATCCAAGTTTGATTATGGCTTTATGCCATGAGGCGCAGGTTGCATTACCTTCCCACCCAAATGTGAAGCTCCAGATTGTAGATGATAATTATGTCACTCGACATTGTATGGGGGCGATTGATTTTGAGCAGGTTGTCCCTGTAGCTGCTGCTGCTCCTGCTCGTGGTCGTGGGCGCGGACGCGGGCACGCTTTTGATCCAAGTGCTAAGGCCAATTGGGCCATGCACGAGGCTCATCAGCGGGCTTTCTTATTTATGCATGACTCTATGATGCAATTGCAGCTGCAGATTTGGGAGCCGCATGTGGACCACCGGCTGAGGACTCGCGAAGAACTCATTGCTTATGCTCGCTGGCCTGAGGGCAGGACTGGTTTTCCGGAGGGGGCAGGCGAAGGCGGCCTTGATGACGATGGCGGTGATGGTGGAGTGGATAGCTCTAGTTCTGACTGATGTGGGGTTTGACTAGTCTTTTATGTTATTTTGTTTTGTTTTTATTATTTTACTTGGTATAACTATTATGGTTGGATTTTGTATTGACTACTAGGAATTTTGAAGTCTCCATCCGGGCGGATGTGAGTTTGAATTTGGTGTTAAAAATTTTTATTGGTTGATTTAATGAATTTAACATCCGGGTGGATGTTGTTTTATGTTTATATGGTTAGTTTGTATAGAAATTTTTGTTGTTTGCCAACTTTATTTTTTTTAAGGTAATGGATGGTTGAAGCAAGTTTGTTTCTTTGAACATTAAGTGTTGCACTTCACCTTTCATTGATGGTGATGATATAAGTCTAAGTTGGTGCACACAAAAGTACTCTGTTTTTTGCTTGGTAGAATGTTAGTATGTTTTTGAACTTTTTGCTTCACATGATTTTCAAGCTTTTCTTCATTTTGCATTTTTGTTCATTTTGGAATCAATTAGGACACAACCACAAATGTGAGTCCCTCCATTGTTCATAAATATTGAGTGATTTTGTAAATGTTGTTTAGCTCGTATGATTCATGTTTAATCTTTTATTCATGTGCAAACTGTGGAAACATTGAAATGATCTAGGCAATTTTTGATTATGAGAAAAACCACCAATCTATATAACCTTCAATTTTACCTTATGAGAGGTGTGAGCACTTGCTAGCCATGTTGAGCCTTGAATTGGAATGAATCTTGTATCTACCCGTCATATGATCAAAATAATGCGCTTTATAGTGGGTTGTTGATGCTAAAAGAAAATCATTGTGATTCATTCTAGTTCTTTTGTTTTTACACTTAACCCTTTGTTTGAACATACTTTTGAAGAACATTGCCCATTAATTATAGTATGGTTTTAAGTTGGGGAGAGTTGTGCTAGTTTGTGAAAAAGAAAATGGAGTGGTGAATTGGTGCCTCTTGTGAAGAAAGAAAGAAACTTGAAGCACTATTTTGTGCTATGCTTTGCACTCCAAAAGGAGTTGTTTAAAAAAAAATAATGAATGAAAGAGTGCGCCATAAGAAAAGAATAGAAAAGAAAAGAAAGGTTTGAATTGAATTGTAATGAGGTTTGTCTAAGTGGGTTATTGGCATGTTCTTCATTTGTTGATAATTTTTGTGAACCACTTTTTTTCATTGGCCTTTTACAAATATCTCTTTCTTGTTTAACCTTGCCTAGTTACAACCTTTAGAAGCCCTTAAGTGATCTTTGTTTCCTTGGTTTTCTTGTTGAATTGATTTGATGAATGCATGAATTGTTCTGGATGCAGTCACTTTTGCTATGACTGTGTTTTGTCCCTTGGATATATTGAGCTAGGCTCATTTGAATAAATTAGGTGATTCTAATTTGAACATTTGTTTGCTTATGAATTGTGCTTGTTAATTATGTTTAGAATTTAGTTCATTTACATATTTTCATTCTTCGTAAGGACGAGCGGTACTTGCGTGCGTGTTTATTTGGTTTGAACCATTATGTTTTGTTGGTGTTTGTTCCCTGTTTTTAGCTTACTTCTATTCTAAATTATTTTCGTTTGAGGACAAACAATGAGACAAGTTGGGGAGAGTTGTTAGGTGCTAAAAAGTGTTAATATTTAGATTAGTTTTTAGCACCCTTTTTGTGAGCTTTATTTGTAAATCCATGCTTTTTCCCATTGTTTCCGTTTATAACCGTTTTCTAGTTAATTTCGTTATTTGTCGTATCTATTTATCTTTTGTGTTTTTATTGCAGATTTTTACATGGAAGGGTGTGGATTGGAGCCTTGAGGATCCCACAAAAGCAGTTTGGAAAAGTTTGGATTTTTTGAGCATGCTTTGAGCGCGCTCAGCGCGCTCCCAGCGCGGCGATAGAAGGACTTACAGAAGCTTGCGTGCTCAGCGCATTTAGGCGGTCTAACTTTTAAGTTGTGCGCGCTCAGTGGGCGACTGCGCGCTCAGCGCGCTTCGTGACACTCAACCCCTTTATAAAGTGGTTTTGATCAGATTTTTCTCTCTCTAGATCAAAGGATATTGCACTGTAGCACTTCATTTATGGAAGATAAAAAGCATCATTTTGTCGATAAAATCGTCGTTGATGCTCGTTTCTCTTCTCCCGATTCTTGTTGATCAAGCTACCATGAATATGTGTAGCTAATTTCTTTTTTGTGTCAAGGTTAGATGTAAGTAAACCTTTCCTTTGTATGTATATGGATTGATCCTATCTTGTGAACTCTTGGATGATGAATGTATGATGATAAACCTTGTTTTTATGTTTATTCTTTGGGTTGGTTCATGATTGAGAAATATGATCCAACTCTTTACCTAGGTTTGTCATCCATCAATGTACATTGGCTAGAGATAGCAATGTGTGTTGATGTTCACCAAATATTGAACTTTAATGTTGTCATTTTGATCGTTTGTGTGAGAAATCAACAAAGGATCAAAATGGAAAAACTCACAATATGTGTTAGAGATAAACATATTGGGAGGATATGTGATTGTATTTATCATTTAACCGAGTTCATTAGCTTATAAATTATATACGTGCAAAGTGGTTTGTCGAACCCTAACCTTGACATGCTTTTATAAACCGTTAAAACGATCTCTTTACCGGTTTTAATTAAATTTGAATGCAACCGCTACGAAACCAACCTAAAAACCCTTGTTACTTTAAGGCTTGAAACATTACGACTGTAGAACAGTTGCGATATCACCAAACAGTCTCTGTGGAACGATAACACAAAACCCGAACTCTATTTGTATTTCAACAATGTTCTGAATTTTCTCGTTTGTCTCATTTATTCTCTTTTGTCTCGTTTCTGAATAGGTTGTTAGGTTTATTCTCTTTTGTCTCGTTTCTGAATTTTATTTTGTCGGTAAGGGGAGCTGTAGCTTAGCGCATATATTGAGAGCTGAACCAATTCGTCGATAGCTGCAATCTCATTTGAAGTTAAGTTACCGACAACGGATTCGATTGAAATGCAACGAAACTGTTAGTTCATTAATCCATCGTGAATACAACCAACTGAAGTTGTTGAATGCTTAGGAGTATTTGTTTCTGCTATGCTCTGTTTGTGGCTATACAAAACCAAAATTGCTGCAAACCACACAGTGCTGCTACATAACCATTTTTGTTTTCGCGCACCACTTATCTGACCATTCAACAAACAACTCAGTGCTGCTACATAACCATTTTTGTTTTTGGTTGGTGTTTATTTTTTATTCTCGCGCTGTTTACATATTGTATGTTCACCTCCATTCATGATGATGTGATTAGCAGGTATTGGTTTCTCGCACAGCTGATCCTTAGTCTGAAATTGTTGCGACATTATAGGATTTTGGTTCTTAAAATGATACTATATTGTTGTTGTTTCGATTGTTTGTGACATTTACATACATATTTGATATTCAATTACATTATATGGTGTCGTTAAACTTTCGACAGATTAACCTTATGTGTCGCTTCATGTTGTTTGTGTTATAACTGTTACACCAGTTTGCATTGTAGAAGTCCATAAATCTTGTATGTTGGGTGAGGTGTTTCTCCTTGGAAATTAGAATCGGGTGTAAATTCTTTAGAAACTTTTTTTTATGGTTTTAGAATTCTTGTGATAATCTTCATGCTGCTGCTACTGAATATCACCTGCATCCTCAATGTTTTCTGTTAAAGTAGTATTTCAATTGGATATTGCATTAGGACCATGAAGTATATTTATACAAAAACAAATCCAAAAGCCATGTAGAAATGCAGTATATATTTTTGCCTTGCCTAAGTTGTTGGGTGTTCACGTTTCTGTGTGGCTTGCATCAATTTTGGTTTTGTAAGTTTGTTGAATGTGAGTGTGAAGGTTCATGTAATAAGGCCCATGTGTGTTGGTACTATCATTTATTTCGACTCGTGACTATTTATTTTGAATCTTTATGTGTCTGACTCGTGACTATTTATTTTGGATGTTGCAGGAGGAGGAGGATTATGAGGATGATGATGAGCGAGGAAGTTGATGTTGGTTATCATGATTAGTACGTAGATCGTTTAGGAGATTATCAGTATTTTGGAACTCATTAGTATTTTGATGTTGGTGTATTTTGGAACTCATTAGTATTTTGATGTTGGTGTATTGAGATTATGTATTTTTAAGTAAATTTGTTTTGGATCACCTGAATTGTGGATTGATGAATCTTTTCTGAAATGCCATTGGTCTGTTGGAGTTATGAGCTACGAAGTTTGTTATGAATCCATGCATTCAATTTAACAATTGGGAAAACTCTGTTGGATTGAATTAATAATAAACAGGTTTTGATCAGAACAGGTTACAATCAACCAAATCATGTTTCTAATAGTCATTGTGGGTTGTTTGAGTGGTTCACTGTCCAGTCGATTGTATAAAGCGGAGGTGACATTCTCATTCTTTGTAGTGGCGGCCACGAGGCCGACGCTACTATAATATCATATGCTGACTAAATCCATTAGCGGAGGCCACGACACCGACGCTACTATAATACAATATGCTGACTAAATCCAGTAGTGTCGGCCTAGAAATCGAGGCTATAATAAAATAATCTGCTGTCTAAATCTACTAGTGGCGGCCACGTGGCCGACGCTACTCTAATACAAAATGCTGACTAAATCTAGTAGTGGCGGCCACGACACTGACGCTACTATAATACAATATGCTGACTAAATCCAGTAGTGTCGGCCTCGAAACCGACGCTATAATAAAATAATCTGCTGTCTAAATCTACTAGTGGCGGCCAAATGGCCGACGCTAGATATTGACGTGGACATAACCTTGATGAAAGACAACTTAATCAAAAAAGACACCTGGCATTCCTTAGCGTCGGGGACAACCGACGCTAACTCAGTAATTAGTTGCGTGATTATGGTCAGCAATTAGTGGCGCCTTAGCGTAAACAATAGCCGACGCTACACTAGTGTCACTCAAAGGCCGACGCTAGATGTAACTAACTTCGAGCTTTGGAAAGTCCGCCTCGACCCCACACTAAGCCGACGCTAACCCCCTTGTAGCGTCGGTTTTAGTGTTATTAGCTAGGGCTTTTTGCCGACGCTAACTCTGTGTTTTCTTGTAGTGATAACTTGGCCATATGTTCATAATCATACATGGAGTGTTTTCCCTCAATCAATTTATTGTTTGGATCGTGTATGAACTTTCTGAACCTTCATGCAGAGTTTAGCGTTCTTGAGGTTTCTTTTTTATTTCTTATTCCATGCTTAAAATAAATAAATTTAAAGACCATAAACATGATCGTGAGGTTGAAACGAGTAGACTGATATGTAGATTGCATGATATAATCAAGTATTCAGTGAGATTGGATAGAAAACGCAAATCTGCAGAAACAGAGGGTGGCGCGTGTTCTTGCCCTTGTTCTTGGCGCCCTTTTTGAAAATTCAAATATTTGAATTTTGTAATTTTATTTAATTGATTCAAAAATTAATTTCTCTCGGAGTTTTAATGATTTTGAGTTGATTCTTTTTTTAATTATTCACAAAAATGTTAAAATATTTGATTTTGCCAAAAAATACCCAAAATATTATTTATTTCATATAATTTATATTTTTTCAAAGAATTAATATTTTAATTGTTTTTGACATTTAAAATATTTTTTCCTTCTTGATTTTGTAAATTTTAATGATTTCTAATCATTTTGTAGGTCAAAACTTGATTTTTGAAACATTAATCTAAGATCACAATTTGTTTTCCACATGTTAAACAATTTTGATCATTTAATTGAATTTTTTTATTCAATTAAAATACATTTTGAAAACAAATTAGGGTTTTTGATTAATTCAACCCTCATCAAACTTTTTAAAACAATTTTCTAGGCCTCTAATAGAATGTAAGACCCAACCCCTTTTGAAAACCAAACTTTTTGGGCCTTAGTCATTGTATAAGACCCACTGCGTTTTCTAAAATCTCGGCGCGATCGCCATTTCAAACGATAAAACCTTGGGCCTCTCCTTGAGCTGTAAGCCCCATCTTGTTGTACAAAAATACGTTTGGGCCTCTAATAGAGTGTAAGACCCAATCCCCTTTTAACCTAAACCTTTTGGGCCTCAGACATTGTATAAGCCCCTCTGCGTTAAAAGAATATCTCGGCGCTATCGCCATTTCAAAACAAAACCCATGGGCCTCTCTGTGAGCTGTAAGCCCCACCACTTGTATAAAAATAAACCTTTGGGCCTCTTGAGAGAGTGTAAGACCCATCCCTTTGTACAGAAAACCTTTTGGGCCTCAGTCACTTGTATAAGACCCTGTACAAATTCAAACAACGGTGCAATCATCGTTAAAACCTTATGCCTCTCCTTGAGCTATAAGCCCCAACAATCTTTTCAAAGCACTTTCTCCTTTGATTTATAATATAATATTGTTATCAAAGCTTTCTTTGTTGAACAAACTAACCAAATAGCATGGAAGCTCTACAACCGAGTAAGTGTTTACCCACTTTCTTTATCCGCTTTCATATATATAACTGTATTGTGGGGCTGCTCACTGTAAGTCTCCTTTCACAAACTTTTATGTACCTGTCAAATATCAACTGTATAATACTAGTATAGTTATTTAGAGTTTTCCCCGACAACTACGTCTAGCACTAGGTAAAGCCCCGTTGATCGCTCTTAAATACAGTCAAAACTAGATCCCCGTAGGATTACCAGACACGGTCTTCCCTCCTCTTGGGGTTAAACAATATGGATATGTGAAAGGAAGATTCTTTTTGAACCCTTTCTCAGACTGTCAACCTTAGAAGTTGTCAAAGAGACTCTACTCCCCAGAGATAATCTTTTCTCCGTGAATGGCATCTCTTGAGTTTCTTCTAAATTCTCAGACTTTCCTGGCTTGATCTATTCTCAGTGAATAGCATGTCTTGAACTTCCCGGGGTTTGGGGACCCGCAGGCTTCTTAAAAGCATCATTAGAAATTGTCAAAGGAGCTCTAACTCCCGAGAGATGATATTTTCTCCGTGAATGGCATCTCTTGAGTTTCTTTCAAATTCACAGACTTTCCTGGCTTGATCTATTCTCTGTGAATGGCATGTCTTGAACTTCTCGGGGTTTGGGGACCCACAGGCTTCCTAAAAGCATCCCCGCCTCCTCTTGGGCACTGTACAAAGACCCTTCGGCTTCTTAAAAGCTCTCATGCCTTCTCTTGGGCTTAGTACAAGGACCCAGAGACCTCTACAGGTATAAGAACAGAACCTAGTCATCGATTTGTTAGAGCTGTATTTCTGAGTCAAGTGTCAGACCAGTTAATGGATTGACCTTCATCCCTTAACATACCAGCCTTCTCTTGGGCATTATACAAAGATCATCCACTATCTGAGAATTGATTTCTCAAAACACCCGTAGACTTGGACAGTCTCAATACCCTTTGGATTTCCAATTTCCTTAAAGAACAGGAAATAACCCTGATCCTTTTATCAATCCCTAAGCACAACATTACCCATATAAGAACTGATTTTCTCTTTATCCGACATACTGGACCTGTCACTAGACTGAAACAGTTACATTAGCCTACTCTTAGGCTTTGTATAATGATCCTTCCTCAGAGAAGTTAGCCTCCTCTTGGGCTTTGTACAAATGATTCTCCCCTGCGGAGCTAACCTTTTCAGACTCTCTTGTTGAGTATAAAAGGCTCTCTTGTTGAGTCAATCCCCTTTATCCTCCATCTTGGGCTTCGTACGAGATAGAAAATCACTCTCTTGTTGAGTATAAAATACTCTCTTGTTGAGTCAATCACCCGTTAGCCTCTATCTCGGGCTTCGTACGAGATACAAAAAACACTCTCTTGTTGAGTATAAAAGACTCTCTTGTTGAGTCAAACCTTTTTAGCCTCCATCTCGGGATTCGTACGAGATAAAAAACACTCTCTTGTTGAGTATAAAAGACTCTCTTATTGAGTCAACTCCTTTAGCCTCTCTCTCGGGCTTCATACGAGACATATCACAGACTCTCTTGTTGAGTCAATCCCTTTTAGCCTCTATCTCGGGCTTTGTACGAGACACATAAAAGTGCCCTCTTGTTGGGTCAATAGCCTCCTCTAAGGCTTTATATAAAGAAAACCCCGGTTGAGTCAATCAACCTTTTAGCATTAAAGTTGTGCCTTGTCCATAGCATACAAACACCAAATACTCCCATTTAGAGATGACAAATTCTCTCTAAAAGACCCTTCAGCTTCACATCTTGGGCTTTGAACAAGATACATATACTCCCTTTAAGCTTCACGTCTTGGGCTTTGAACAAGACACCAAAACAACTTTTCCTCCCATAGAATAGGAGGAACTACGATCGCTCTGATTTCCCTGCTTCGTTAAACGGGAATACGTAGGCATAAGATTTAAAAATCTTAGCGAGCACACTAAGAAAAAAACCCAAAATCCCATGCCTCCATCAATCAATCGAAAAACATCGGTCTTAAACCTCCCACCAATCGCCCAGGCACTATTTTAACAAAATAAGCAGAGAGAGGCTCACAATCTAAACCACATCTATAAACCAACAGTCATCTGTTTAAACTCAGTATGCAAGCAGGGTTAATTGGAGACATCTATTTCCCTTCCTTAGTCAGCTCAATAGGATAAAAAATGAATCGACCTGTAGTACCCCAGAGCGACAGTGCTTAAGAACCACGTCCAAAATCGCTCGCTACAGAAAAATGGCGCCCACCGTGGGGCCTAGCAGGGCACCTTGTCCCCCTTATCTCTCTGGTTGAAACCTTAAAACTACCAAGGAAAAATGGCGACTCTACTGGGGAGTTCTTTTGTCCTTATCGGATGTTCCCATCTCGTAGGCAGAGACCTTGAGTTCACATTCATGTCACAGAAATGACAGCTCTGCTGAGGTGTCATTGTCTGTATAGGATCATAAGGCTAGAAGTCTAGGATGATTAAGACAAATATATATACTGCTTTTCCTAATTGATATCTATGTTTATTTTTCTGCTAACGGGAATGCGTGTGATGCCGCATGTGGAAAGATTGAGTATACACCTAAGATAGGTGATGGCAATACGGGTAATCTTACTAGGAGTAAATTCCAGTTAAGAGCCCCCGATCGACCATCAAACTCAGTGGAGACTCCCTTTGCAGATACATTGCCTATACGACTTCAGTTGTTGAAAGTAGTGTGGTCAACTGGGTTATCTGAGAAGCTGAGGTTTTTAGCAGACTGCAGCCATTTTGTAGTGCGGAAGCTATCGGAAATAGTTGTCACGCGATACTACCCTCATCTGAGATCACTCCAGGATACATCATCTCGCTGGCGATCCGCTTGCTGTTGTTATCCCAGAGGGGTCAATGATTTTGGGGACAGGTACAAAAAATCACTAGTATAAACCTTTGGGGGGGGAGAGCCTTGACTTCATGACACCGACCCTTTGACCCCATGTTTTCTCTATGTTTTTGTGTGTTACATTCATGCATTCATTTAAAAAACATTAAAACAAAGAAAATCTTCTCTTCTAGTCTCTCTCCTTTTCAAATTAAACTGAGACAATGATTGCAAATGTCAGAGAGAAAGGAGATTGCGCTAATGGATTTTGGTAGAAGGAAAACTCATAAGTACACCTTCAAGGTTCCAAAGTTAGAGGATTTGAGAGGTTTGGCGAGGATGATCACCAACCACAAGACTTTCATAGCCAAGTATGGAGGACTGCTGTCCTTATTAAGGGTCCATATAATCGAGGGAATCCTGTCCACGCTAATCCAGTTCTACGATCCAGTCTATCACTGTTTCACCTTCCCGGATTATCAGCTTGCACCAACGCTGGAGTAGTATTCTCACCTAACTGATCTACATATCACTGATCAGGCTCCTTTTTGTGGACTGGAAGAAATTCCAAAGGATCAAACCATTGCAAGAGCAATTTATTTGGACGAGTCAGAAGTCAGGACTCACATGACCACTAAGGGTGGCATCCAAGGTTTGCCAGCCCAGTTCTTAAAAAAGAAAGCCCTATACTTTACTAGTATAGGGAACGTGGCCGCTTTCGAGAGCATCTTTGTTTTGCTCACCTACGGGTCATTTTTGTTTCCCAACATTGATAACTTCATGGACATCAATGCCATTAAGATTTTCCTGATTGAAACCCCGTACCGACCTTACTCGCAGATGCGTATCATTCGGTACATTTAAGGAATTTATACAGCGGAGGAATGATCATGTGTTGTGTATCCCTGCTATACAAATGGATCACTTCCCATTTGCCCAAGTCTGCTGCATTTTGGGATCAAAAGAATACTTTACGTTGGTCACAGAGAGTCATGTCTCTTACCAACTCGGACATCGATTGGTACAATGGAATCTATGACGGGATCAAAATCATTGACCGTTGTGGAAATTTCCCAAATGTACCCCTTATAGGAACTAAGGGAGGAATTAACTATCATCCGGTGTTAGTTCGTCGTCAATTTGGATACCCGATGATGCCTGTCCCGCGAAGTGCACATCTGGAAGGTCTTTTCTTCAAGGAAGGAGAAAATGACAGGGCACTAAAGATAGAAATAGTGCACGCATGGAAACACGTTCATAGGAAAGGACGAGAGTCTCTAGGAAACCAGACTGTGTCTCGGTGGAGCCTTATCTCCACTTGGTACAAACTAGAGCTCTCAAGCTGAGGATGCCTTACCCTCGTCAGGAAGTTCTTCCAATAAGGGACTCTGCCCTTTATTTTCTGTCTGAGACAGAAAAACTTCAAGTTACTCTCAGCAAAGTTCAACACGAGAAGAGGTCTTGGAGGAACAAGTATCGTATTCTTAATGTGGAATCCAAGAAAATATAACAACTGTTAAAAGAAAAAGATGATCTGATTGAGATTTAAGAGCAACATGCTGTAGAAAATCAGGATGACCAAAGGAGTTTGCTCACGCCTTTCACTTGGCAAAGGAATGACAACCTGACAACGGCCCAAGAGCCCCGGTCAAAGAAGAGGAAAGCACCATAACCAGCACCTGAGCTCTATTCAGAGAGCACTCAGGATCCATTAGTTTAGGTTTCCTTTTCCAGCACTTTGTAATCTACTGTATTTCCATTTCCGCAATCCTTTGAATTCAATAAAACGGGGTTTCCCCACTGTTTGATATTTACAATCTAATTGTCGAAGTTTACTTTGAATAAAAAAAAATAATTAATAATCATTGCATTCATCATTCTCATAAACGCATTCTTCTTACGTTTGCGTTTCGATTCTAGAGTCAAATCGTCAGAGAGTTGAGAGAAAAAGATGGATGATCTCGAGGAAGAGAACAGAGAGTTGAGAGAAGAGATCGACAATCTGAAAGAGGATCTGAGAAAGCTTCATAACGACATGCAAGTTCTAGTAGAAGCTCAAATGCAGCAACAAAGGACTGTGATCTCGGAGATCACATCGACGCCCATAGTGGAGAAGTCTGATCCTAGGTACAAGATGCCGAAAGATCGCCCCTGGGGCATGCCACCCAACTATATCCCGAAAGGATATGTTCCGCCGATCAATGAGGATCAGGGAACCCTAGCAGGAACCGCTGGGCCTGGAGGTTACAAACTTTGGGAAAGCGAAGATGCCAGGGGCATGACAACATTTCCTGAAGGTTACAAACTTCGGAAGGCACTGAGAGTCTCGGCCATAATTACTATACCACCACCCGTGGTACACACTGTCCCAGAATGACAGATTCCGCAGATACCTTCTGGTGGAAAAGACAGCATGATCAACAGAATGAATGAATTCCAGGAACAGTTCTTGGAAATGCAGAAAGAACTGCAAGCCCTTCGCGGTCAGGATTTATTTGGAAAGGACATCGTGGACCTCTGCTTGGTCCCCAATGTGAAAGTTCCACACAAGTTCCAAGTGCCAGACTTTGAAAAGTACAAGGGTAACTCTTTCCCTCAGAGTCACTTGGTGATGTACGATCGGCGAATGTCAGCTCAGACAGAGAACCAGAAGCTGCTCAGTCACTACTTTCAGGATAGTTTAACCGGTGCCGCCTTAAAATGGTACAAGGGGTTAAACCGCGCCATGATCGCCACGTTCAGAGATCTTGGCACTGCCTTCTTCCAACAATACAAATACAATTTGGACATGGCACCGGACAGAGATCATCTCAGATCGATGTCCCAAGAGGACAAGGAAACCTTTAAAGAATACGCTCAGAGATGGCGTGAAATTGCTGCTCAGATTTGCCCACCTCTATAGGAAAAGGAGATGACAAAGATCTTATTAAAGACCTTGAGCTCATTTTACTATGACAGAATGGTCTCTAGTGCGTCCAGTGACTTCAGCGAGATGGTGGGCATGGGAGTTCGTCTTAAGGAAGCGGTCTGGGAAGGACGTTTAGTAAAAGACGCTGGATCATCAAGTAGTACAAAGCGATACGATGGTGCTCTCCCTAAGAAAAAAGAGTAGGTTATTGGGAATATTTCTCTCAGAAAGCAAAGGAGACGTTATCAACCAGTAGCAGCTATAACTCCTGCTATCAATCCCGCGCCTATTCCTACGTATCAACCTCAGGTTGCACAAAGCCAACCGAATCAACAACAATATCAGCAAAGGACACAACAGCCTTTTCAGCAGGCTCGTCCTCCATATAACAACAACCATACAATGCGACCACCAGGGTTCGACCCTATACCAATGTTGTACGTGGAGCTATTTTCGTTACTATTGGTCAAGGGGCCTGTCCAAACCATGTCTCCTCTTACAGTACCGAAAAATCTGCCTTTTTGGTTCAAAGCGGATCAAACTTGTCCTTACCATCAAGGAGGACCAGGGCATAACATAGAAAACTGTCTCAGTTTCAAATCTGACGTACAAAAGCTTGTTAGGAGCGAGGATTTATCTTTCAAAGATACATATCCGAATGTTCTCACGAACCCGCTGCCTCAACACGAGAAAGCTGCAGTCAATTTGATAGAGGGAGAGTCTAACAATACCTATTAAATTCACGATGTACTCCTGTTAAGGGCCAACTTGGTCAAGATGCATTGTAGACAGAGTGGATATGGCCATGTTCCACCTCATAACTATCACCAGTGTGATATCTGCTCTAAAAACAATCAGGGATGTTCTGTGGTGCAATCAGCTCTATAGGAACAATTGGATCTTGGATGGATCCAAGAGCATCGAGTTTGTGGAGTCAACATGACCTATACGAATTCCAACATCATTCAGAACCACCACATCCGTGCAATGAATGTCAACTTGGTGGCGATGCACTCAAGGCAAAGCCAGTATCGTAATCTGATGCAGTACGATTACAATTCCTGTCTGACTTGCTCGGTAAACAAATAGGGATGCTCTTTTATACAAAAGGCCCTCCAGCGTCAGATGGATCTTGGATGGATCCAGGACTATCATGATAGAAATCCTTATCAGATCAACATGATTTAAATCTTCGATATTTATCTGATGAATACCAGCTTGGTGGAGTTACACGCCAGGCAGGTCCATCTCGGTTTTCTCACTTCGCATAATTATCAGAACTGCAAAGGATGTTGTGAGAGTAACCAAGTGTGCGCTCTCGTTTAGAGAATTTACAACACTTATTAAACCACTGTTGGCTTCCAATCTATCTGGGTGAAGACACGCAACAAATCAGTGTGCTTATTGGAAACCCTACTCGGTGTCAAAGTTAGGATGTCCGATCTATGGAAACAAGTTTAGTAAGGTTGCACTGCATTCAAAGCGGGCGTGGCCAGGTGCCACCACACAACTATGAACGTTGTAGAGTTTGTTCGGAGAATAATCAAGGATGCTACCTTGTGCGAGCAGCTCTTCAGGGTCAGGTGGATCGTAGAGAAATTCGCCCATGTCCGGGTCGGAACCAATCAACTGGATGCCGGACTACTTGGCTGATCAGATCAGAGATGTGGTTGTAATCTATGACCCTGAGAGGAACAATGATGTTTGTACCATCATCCCTCTACTGGGCGAATCAAAGGTTCTTAGCCAAGAGCTGATTGAAGTTACTTACGACAGTCAAAAAAATCAGAAGGCTCCTGTAGTTATCTATCTGCCAGGACCATTACCGTATGAATCAGCTAAGGCAATCCCTTACAAATATGGTGCAACAATAATTGAGAATGGAAAGGAAATTCCACTACCCTCTATCGTCAATATTGCAGACATCAGTTGAGTAACACGGAGCGGTCGAATCTTCAACCGGGGGGTTGGAGAACCTACCAAAGAAAAGGAACTTCAGACAGAAGCTCCTGATCCACCAGTAGGTTAATCAAGTAATCCTGACCTTTCGAAAAACAACGATGAGATGCTGAAGCTCATCCAAAGGAGTGAATACAACATTGTTGATCAGCTGTTACAGACTCCTTCAAAGATCTCTGTGCTATCAATTTTACTCAGTTCTGAAGCATACAGAGAGGCTCTACAGAAAGTCTTAGAGCAGGCCTTTGTGGAACAGGATGTGTCAATACGACAGTTTGATAGCATCATCTCTAACATCACTTTCTGCAACAACTTAGGATTCAGTGATGAGGACTTGCCAGAGAGGGGCAAAAGTCACAACTTGGCTCTCAGCATTACAGTCAACTTCCAGGACGATGCTTTAGCCAGCGTACTGATAGACATAGGATCGGCCATCAACGTTATGCCGAAGCCCACTTTAATGCAACTATCATTCAAAGGGTCCCCGATGAGGGGCAGTGAGGTTATCTTCAAAGCATTTGACGGGTCTCGAAAAGCAGTTATTGGTGAAGTCGACCTTCCCATAACTATTGGTCCTCGCACTTTTTTAATCACTTTCCAGGTCATGGACGTCCGGGCAGCGTACAACTGTTTATTAGGAAGACTTTGGATACACTAGGCTGGGGCAGTCACTTCGACGCTGCACCAGAAAGTGAAGCTCGTCAGTAACGAGCAACTCATCACTGTCTGTGGAGAGCAAGCCTTGCTCGTGAGTAACTTATCATTATCTACTTATGTAGAACCAGAGGAGGTTGTTGGGACTCAGTTCCAAGCACTTTCATTGAGCAATGAAAATCATTCAGAGAAAGGAACCTCGATTTCCTCATACAGAGATGCTCTCGAAGTGATCAAAAGAAACAATACAAAAGGATGGGGACAGCTTGTCATTCCTCCCGATAACAAAACAAAGAAGGGTCTAGGTTTTTCCGCAACTTGTACCTAGACAGCTGCTAACGATGAAAGTCTTCATCCCCTTCAGAACTTCTACCACAGTAGAGGTTTCCTTCACCCAGTGCCTCAAACAGTCCACACTATGAACGAGGAGGATTCCTCCGATATGGATGAGGAATGGAAGTCCTATCTTAACGAGGACGGTTATATATCTCAGGAAGAGGTGCCTACGCCATTTTGCTATCCCGCACAGAGTTCGAGATTTATACCCAGGTCAGACGTCGAAATGATATATGGAGATTGTGATTCGAAAGGATTCCGTGCTCCACCAAACTCATTAGAGGTAGACACTCTGATGAAAGACAACTTTGACCATGACTATTATGGCCCAATGGATGGCCTGCCTATCTGGAAGCTGTACCCAGGAGACTTGGGGGAAGAAAATCAGTCGAACGATGAAAATTAACTGAACATCATTGAAAAGAATACCTGCGTCCCCACCATGTCATAGGATCAACACTCAGGTCATTCTGAAAATATCCCGTACGACGATGAATTGGTAAAACTTGCCGGACTAGAGTTCATCAACTATGCATTTCCCGAGGTCAACGTCATCGAGAGAGATGACTCATCCAGTTCCACAGAAGTGTGGGACACCTTGGGACAACCCAGTGGAAAATTTGACTTCGTGGTCAAGTACACCGCTCCTGAGAGCTCTCGTATCAGGATCGAAGACATCCACCCCACAGGATGGGAAGATTTGCCTGAGAGCACAAATACTATGCAAAATGCAACTGAGGAGTCCTCCTACGATAATTTTTCCTGGGAGACAGATTCCAATGATCCAGCTCCGCCAGAAATCAGCGTCATTTCTGAGGAGATGCTAAGAAAGAAGGTACCAGACTTTGTGATTCATCGAGGAGTTCGCCGCCAATGGGTTGTTGTCGGTGTTCTGAAGATTGTTCATAAGTTAAGGTATTTGCCATCATTAACCTTTCACCCTGCCCAGGTGAAATAGATGTTTTGATAGGGCTCGCTTTCTGTAAATGTCCCTCTTCGCTTTGCCCAAAGTGATAGAGTTTTGTTTTATAGGGCTGTAGTTTCAAGAATCGACTTGTTCATTAATAAAATAACGTCGTTCTGTAATTTCGGCATTAATTGTTGTTTTCTCTTTTCGCTTTTCTCAGAAAATGGTAATCCTAAAAACAATTCAAAATAAACAAGCAGTAAAAAAAATACACTGCACACACTTGCATTCTCTCTATCTCTTCTAAACACGAATCATACTGTCATGCAGATTGCTTGTTTTAAACCACGTTGAAACATAGGATCTGATGCTTTCTCCCAACTTTGAATTCCCGGTATTTGGGGCCGAAGAAGAAGTTGACAACAAAATTCCAGAAGAGATCTCCCGACTACTCAAACAGAAGCAAAGGTCCATTGAACCTCACAAAGAGCCGTTGGAAACGGTAAACTTGGGTTCAAAAAAAGAGAGAAAAGAGGTCAGGATTGGGGCACTGCTCAGTCCAACTGCCAAAGAAAGTTTGGTAAAGCTTCTTAAAGAGTTTTTCGATGTATTCGCTTGGTCCTATCAGGATATGCCAGGGTTGGATACGAACATCGTGGCACATCATTTACCGTTAAAATTAGAATGCCCGCTAGTAAAAAAGAGATTGAGACAGACTCACCCGGACATGGCCATCAAAATAAAGGAGGAGGTACAAAAACAGATTGACGCGGGTTTCCTCACCACGTCAGAGTATCCTCAATGGTTAGCCAACATAGTACCAGTACCAAAAAAGGATGGAAAAGTCAGAATGTGTGTCGATTACAGAGATCTAAACAAGGCTATTCTAAATGACGACTTTCCTATGCCACACATTGACATGCTGGTAGACAGTACAACAAAGTTCAAGGTTTTCTCCTTCATGGATGGATTCTCGGGCTATAATCAGATTAAAATGGCGCAAAAGACATGGAGAAAACTTCGTTCATTACCCCATGGGGTTTCTTTTGTTACAAGGTAATGCCATTCGATTTGAAGAACGCTGGGGTAACCTATCAAAGGGCCATGACTACTCTGTTTCATGACATGATACACAAGGAAATTGAGGTATATGTCGATGACATGATTGCAAAATCTAAGACAGAAGAGGAGCATGTGACCCACCTATCAAAGCTATTAGAGCAGTTGAGAAGGTATAAACTCTGCTTGAATCCAAACAAATGCACCTTTGGTGTCTGTTCAGGGAAACTCTTAGGGTTCATTGTCAGCCAGAAAGGAATTGAGGTTGATCCCGACAAGGTCAAGGCCATTCAAGAAATACCTTCTCTGAAAACTGAAAAACAAGTCAGAGGATTCTTGGGACATTTGAACTACATCTCCAGATTCATATTCCTCATGACCGCGACCTGTGCGCCGATTTTCAAATTACTTAAAAAGAATCAGGATTGCATTTGGAGAGAAGATTTCCAAACCGCCTTCGACAGTATCAAGGAATACTTGTTGAATCTGCCGATTCTATCACCTCTAGTGGAAGGAAGACCACTGATCAACTAACTGATAGTCTTGGAAGACTCGATGGGTTGTATACTTCGCCAACAAGATGAAACCAAACGGAAAGAGTCTGCTAGCTACTATCTGCGCAAGAAATTCACCGACTGCGAGACGCGGTACACTATGCTCGAGAAAACTTGCTGTACTTTAGCTTAGGCAGACAAACGTCTTTGCCAGTACATGATTCGTCATACTCCTTGGTTGGTATTCGAAATGGATCTAATCAAGTACGTATTTGAAAAGCCTGCTCTCACGGGAAGGATTGCCCGTTGGCAGATGTTGTTATCAGAATATGACATAGAGTACCATGCTTAAAGAGCCGTTAAAGGAAGTATTTTAGCCGATCACTTGGCTCATCAACCGATTGACAATCAAGAATCAATCGGGTTTGACTTCCCAGATGAAGATGCCATGTATTTGAAAATGAAAGATTGCGATGAACCGCTACCCAGTGAAGGGCCAGAACCAGGTTCCCAATGGGGACTAATCTTTGACGGAGCTGTCAATCATTATGGAAATAGAATTGGGGCAATCATTGTTACCCCTGAGGGTACCCACATTACTTTCACCGCCAGACTTACGTTCAAATGTACAAACAACGAGGCCGAATACGAAGCTTGTATCATGGGTCTTGAAGAAGCGATCGACTTAAGGATCAAGAACTTGGATGTATATGGCGACTCAGCCCTGGTCGTCAATCAGATCAAAGGAAATTAGAACACATACCAATCAAGACTGATTCCTTATAAAGATTATGCAAGAAGGTTGTTACCCTTCTTCAACATAATTGAGTTTCATCACATCCCTCGTGATGAGAATCACATGGCTGATGCATTAGCCACTCTTTCTTCCATGATTAGTGTAGGTCAATGGAATGACCTACGTAAGATCGACATAATACGCCTTGAACGACCCGCTTACATATTCACGATTGAAGCAGTCACAGACGACAAACCATGGTATCACGATATCAAATGCTTCCTTCAGAAACAAGAATACCCACCTGGGACACTAAGGAAAGACAAAAAAAACCTCAGAAGGATGACTGGCAGTTTCTTCCTGAGCGGTGATACACTCTATAAGAGAAACTTTGACATGGTCTTGCTCCGATGTGTAGACAGACCAGAGGCAGACATGCTAATGAAAGAAATTCATGAAGGATCCTTTGGCACTCATGCCAATGGACACACAATGGCGAGAAAAATTATGAGAGCAGGGTACTACTAGTTGACCATGGAATCCGATAGCTACAAGTACATGAGGAGGTGTCACAAGTGTCAGATATACTCTGACAAAATCCATGTACCGCCAACGCATCTCAAAGTTCTCTCTTCCCCGTGGCCTTTTTCCATATGGGGAATCGACATGATTGACATGATTGAGCCCAAGGCTTCGAACGGACACTGGTTCATTTTGGTCGCCATTGACTACTTTACCAAGTGGGTCGAAGCAGCATCGTACGCTAATGTAACCCGACAGGTCGTAGTCCGTTTTATAAAAAACAATCTCATATGCCGTTATGGTGTTCCGAGCTAGATCATTATGGATAATGAATCTAACTTGAACAATAAGATGATGAAAGAGTTGTGCACAGAGTTCAAGATTGAACACCATAACTCATCTCCCTACCGACCTAAGATGAACGGAGCAGTAGAAGCGGCTAACAAGAACATCAAGAAGATCATTCAAAAGATGGTTGTAACCTACAAAGACTGGCATGAGATGCTACCCTTTGATCTTCACGGTTATCGCACATCTGTCCGCACTTCAACAGGGGCAACCCCTTTCTCTCTAGTGTATGGCATGGAAGCAGTGCTCCCCATAGAAGTAGAGATCCCATTAATCAGGGTGTTGATGGAAGCTAAGCTAACAGAAGCTGAATGGTGTCAAAATCGACACGACGAACTCAACCTGATCGAAGAGAAATGAATAATGGCTCTATGTCATGGTCAGTTGTATCAGCAAAGGATGAAGAAGGCGTTCGACAAAAAGGTCTGACCTCGCGTCTTCAGAAAAGGAGACCTTGTGCATAAGAAGATACAATCATTTCTCACTGATTCCCGGGGCAAATGGACCACGAATTATGACGGCCCCTATGTGGTCAAGAAAGCTTTCTCAGGCGGCACCTTGAGACTTGCAACGATGGATGGAGAAGAATTTTCCTACCCCACGAACGTTGAGGTAGTCAAGAAATACTTCGCCTAAACTAAAAAAAAAAACGTCTCGGTGGATTGAAAACCTGAAAGGGCGGTCCAGGCAAAAATTAGAGACATGATCTAAAATATCCCGGTGGATTGGAAATCTCAAAGTACAATCCAGGAAAAAGTTAGGGATAATGGAAAGTAACTATGTTCAACAAAGGGGCAAGTTCTTCAGCAGCAGTTACACCATCCATAAGAAAAACTCCAGTCAAGGTCATCTTCGACAGAAGCTCAGGATGCCCGGAATTCAAAGTTGGTAGAAGGATAGTGGTCGTTATGTTTCAATGTAGCCCTTTTCCCTTAAATTACCATTTTATAAACTTTGTAAATACTCTATGGAATCACGCGTTTGGATGATCTCCATCCTATCAATAAAATTTGAGCCCTTGTGCTTTTGTTTATAATTCTCATTTGTTTTAGCTTTATAGAACAACATTTTAATATGATCGACGATTCTTGAAACGAAACAAAAATGAATTTACTTGTAAAACTTTTCTGCTTCAAAATAAAGATGGCAATTTCTTTTGACTGTTGAACATCGGAACAATGTCGCCCGCTTCTCTAGAAGTAGTCGAGCTTCAAAGTGCAGAATCAAAGTACTCCTTCTAAACCATTGCACCTGAATAAAGGATCAGCTATGTCGGATGCGAATACTCCATCTGACATCTCCCGCCGAGTTTTCATCTCCTAAGCCCGACCAACAGTTGTCCCCGCAAGGACTATCTCTCTTAAGCATGGAAATATTACTATCTTGAACCAGTGGTACTTCTTCGTCCCCCACAGTGGCGGAGTATCCTGTCGTGTTCATCCATCACTTTGTATGTCGCATCAGTTTTGTCAGCATAAACATACATACATCATGCGTTATTGATTTACATTCGCATTCATATTGCATCACTATCACTCTAGTCGGTCTTATCCCCTAGTGATAACAGTCATCTCAATTGTATTGTGAGTTCTTTCCTCGTCAGGAAATGTTGCGTCTGAACGATCTCTTCTCCAGTTTATTTCTGGATTAGAATTGGCCCTTGACCACTTTGATAACTTGAACCTCTGAAGAACATGAAAACGTCCGACAAACATCACTCTTCACCATTGAAGATGATATCTTCGCTTTCCTGGATTAAGGAAAATCCCCAGAGAAAGCCTCTTAATCATAGATTCGGTCGTACAACAGTTTTTCTCCGAAAAATTCGCTGACGAAAAGGTCATCAGCACCTCAAAATTGGATCACATCATATGGCATTTCTCCGGGAAGATCCCGAGAAAAGTATGATGTAGTAACCCCAAGAGAAAGCAGTCTCTCAAGAGACTCGTTTTCCCCCAGTAGAGTTAACAAATGGCATCTCCAACAACGAAGTTTGTACACCTCTACAACTCAGACGAATGGGTTCCCTAGCAAGTCTGACATCAAACCTTTTCCGTCAAATGGCATCTCCCCAGGAAAATTCGGCGAGAAGTTTAAGGAAAACCGCTACGAATAACGTACCTTGTCAATAAAGTTTATTGACAAAAGAAACTGAGACCAGTTCCTTAGTAAGAAACCAGGGTCGAAGGGAAGTTTACATCAGAAACTGAGACCAGTTCCTTGGTAGGAAACCAGGATCGAGGGGAAGTTTATTTCATCAACTTAGACCAGTTCCTTGGTAGGAAACCAGGATCGAGAGAAAGTTCATTTCAGAAACCAAGACCAGTTCCTTGGTAGGAAACCAGGATCGAGGGGAAGTTTTACCTTTTCTAAGCATCATCACTTAGCGAAAGAAGATGGATGCGGAAGCTGCCATTCATAACCACTGTCAAAATTTTGGGTATTCCGATATTTAATCTTCTTACACCTCGAATGCTCGAATACTTTCGTCATTCACACCTTCGGGTCCAAGAAGATTAAATAGGGGCATCTGTCATACCCCAAATTTTGGCCACTAATATTTCCCATCATTGTGCAAATCATCACCGCAATATGGATGAACTATCATACCTCATTAGTCTCCCCAAAGATGGGTGAGCATCCACTACAATCAAACTTAGGGTTTCAAGCACCCTCAGAGCTCTTAGACAAAGGATCAATCAAGAATTGACATGATCTTCAACATGTCTAACCTCTCAAACATCCACAATGGATCAAGAGGACTCCCACTTCAAGGATTAAACACAAGGCTGCTCCCTTCTAGGTGGATCAAGCCTCAAGATTGCCAGTGTCACCAAATTAGGGTTTTGGTCGACCAGGGCCTCCAGTTGGGAATTTTATTCTAGGCACGAGACAATGATTCAAAGCATAACCTATGATGCTCCATGGGACATCATGAACCCAATCATCAAGTCAATTTTTCTTCAGGGGATGCATTCACTAAAAATCAGGAATTAGGGTTTCTTGACCTAATTCACCCATAAGATGACTTTTGGGACAAAACATGAGCTAAGACCTCAAGAGAGGATTTAAGGGTCTCTAACATACTTCATTGATCCATTTGCAATAATGGATTGGTCCAAGAAGCTTGATTCCCAAGTTTCAAGTTCATCTGAACCACAATTAGGGTTTCACACAGTTTGGAATTCATTTGACAAAAAGTCAACTGTGCACAAAAGTCAACTGTGCACAAAAGTCAACTTTGACTTTTTGAGATTTTTCACAAATATGGTTCTTTGACCCCAAAATGATGTTAATGTGTGATTTGAATAATCATTCATCAAGAAAAATCAAGAAAAATGGCTTCTTAGAAGTTCTCAGCCTTCTCTTAGGCTTAGTACAAGGACCCAAAGACCTCCTACAGGTATAAGACAGAACCTAGTCATATTTTGTTAGAGCAGTCCTTTCAAGAGTCAAAACATCAGACCAGTTTATGGTTGATTTTCATCCCTTAACAAACCAGCCTCCTCTTGAGCATCATACAAAGATAAACCTTTTCATACCAGTAGACTTGGACAGTCTCATCTCCCCTTGGATATTATAGAAACCCTCAAATTTCTTAAAAACATAGGAAAAATCCTTATCATTTCATCAATCACCAACAGAGTTAAAACCTCCATAAGTTTTAAAACTCAATCTTTAAACTTTCATTCTAAATTCCCCAGCTAGGGTCAAATCACCACCAATAAACCCTCAATCAAAACCTCAAGGCATCTGATATTTCAAGTCTTCTCCATTCCTCAGCAAGAGTTGATTCCCCAATTTGGACCTGTCTCTGGATATCATTAATCCTCAGCAAAAGCTAGCCTCATCTTACGCTTCATATAAGAAATTCCCCAACCAGCCTCCCCATAGGATTTAAATAATGATTATCCCTCAACAGTTTTAGCCTCAATCTTGGGCTTTGTACAAGACACATATTTATTCTTCAACTAAGTCAGTTTTCTTTTAGCCTCAATCTTGGGCTTTGTACTAGACAGATATAATCTCTCCCTAGTGGAGTCAACACCCTTTAGCCTCAATCTTGGGCTTTCTACAAGACACATAAACAAAAATGTTCCCCGGTGGAGTCAGTTTTCTTTGAGCCTCAATCTTGGGCTTTGTACAAGACAGATAAAAAACTTCCCTGGAAGAGTCAAAATTCTTCTCAGCCTCCTCTTAGGCTTTGTATAATGATCTCCCTTAGCAGAGTCAACTTTTTTAGCTTCAACCTTGGGTTTTGATCAAGGCACACAAAAATCAACATATCCTCAGAGGAAATCAAAATCTCTCTGTAGGAAGACATTTCTCTGTACAATCACACATCAAAACAAACTTTCAAAACAAACCTTAATTCCAGATAATTGTTGTAAGTGACACAATTGTTGATTCAAAAATCCAAGTTGTATTCCATCTCTTATCTTGGTAAATCTCTTCTTTCATCTAAATATTGTAAGTGGCAAGCCTCTGGATTATTTACATCCTAGCCAATGTTCCTCTTTTAGCATGAAAAACTCATAACGAAAAATGGAATTGCTCTAAATTGAGTTAAAGTTTCTTCCTTCATGACATCTCCTTTTTTAAAAGAAATTCTTGCATTACTGGATCCCGCATCCCAGTTAAAGTAATTTTCTTTTAAAACAAAATCCCCAAAACTGTGATAAACAGATGATATATCTCCCTTTAGAGTTGACAAATTCTCTCTCAATCAAACTCTTTTAGCTTCAATCTTGGGCTTTGAACAAGACACAAACAAACAAACTTTTAGCTTCAATCTTGGGCTTTGAACAAGACACCGAATATCTTTTCCTCCCATAGAATAGGAGGAACTATGAATGCTCTGATTTCCCTTTTATCTTTACGGGAATACATAGGCTTAATATTGCGAAATCTTAGCGAGCAAACTAATAAAAAACTTTAGGTCCATTACCTTACCAAAAACAACGGAAAACCCGAAAACAACAAATATACTCTCTCTCAACTTTCCCACAAAAAGAAACTTTCTCATCTCAAGACAGACAAACACCATCAAGTAGGATAGCAGAATAAAATGCCAAACAATCTATGGATAACCATATATAGAGTGGATAATTGACAACTACCCATTGTATAACTTGACCCCGAACTCCCCAATCTCTTAGCATTTGTTCAGTAAAACATTTACTTGCAAGGTTAGTTTTAGATAGCTTCCCTTTCCTTTCCAACATCTTAGGATAAGTAAGAAATCAGAAAGTAGCACCCAATTCCAACCATTGCGGTAAGATGGTCGCGTCATCGACAAAAATCGCACGCTACACCCTTATATAAAGGGGTGTCTTTATCACTACATAAAGTATCATAAATATTAGCATTATTAAAAGAAGATTCCCCAATATCACGGAACATATCCTCTAGGTTATCTTCCATATATTCATCTTCATCCACTATTTGACTTTGTGACGCCCGACTTTCCTCTTTATCCACCTCACTATGCCATGTCCACATTATATAATTTTGAAATATACCACCACAACATAGGTGATGGAATATTTCTTTCTTTGTACCCTTTTTTATATTCGAGCAAACAACACAAGGACAATAAAAGATTCCATTAAAATCGGGAAGATGTTTATCAGCGTATTCAAGGAATTCAATAATTATGTTCTCATAAACTGGACCTAATTTATTGACTTTCATCCAACTGCGATCCATAACAACTTCTGAAATTTATACACGTATAATAATGTGAGTGAAACACCAAAATCTAATCCAAAAACATAAGGATATGCATATGCAAATCTAAACCTAAAGCATATGAAACATGTACTCTCATACTGACTTGAGCATATACAACATAAACAAAGAAAAACTGAATGAAGACGTTGAAGAATACCGTACTTCGAAGCTGAAGAATCTTATGCACGTAAGGAATGAAGATGTTAAAGAGTATCGTACTTCGAAGCTGAAGAATCAAATGAACGAAGAGGGTGAGTATTTGAGCATATACAACATAAACCAAGAAAAAAGGAATAAAGATGTTGAATAGTACCGTACTTCGAAGCTGAAGAATCAAATCAATGAAGAGGGTGAAGATTTGAGCTCCAAATGAATGGATATGAATAGGGTAAAGACTACGTCATCACTGCCATCTCTGGCTCGCTTGTTCGCCTAGGCATATTTTGAAAGAAATACAGAATAATTTTTGTTTTAATCTATCAGTAAACCCTTTAATCACGGTTGGATAACTTAACTGTAGTGGAATTGTAAGTCCTCTAACAATGGTTGGTTTACTTCACCGTTGTAAAATCATTTACAATTTATTTTTTAAATAATGGCCTTAAGTGACACACGCTTAATGTACTCTAAAAAATGGAAAAAATGTAGTTGTTGGGAATCGAACTTTGCTACACATTATTTATTACTACGGTGTTCTAAGACAACTGTCATTAAATTACTATTTATAAATCCAGCTACTCACAGGGCGCAAAAATTTTAACCTATTACAATGGTGTATATGAATCTGTTATAAACCTGGTGTTGTTGTTTGCGCGCTTTGTAGTAGTCGCATTTAAGCAAAGAAACAATATTCCAAATGTTAATATTAATTATATTCAGCCCACCTTGAATGATAGTGATACACACTTTAGTCCAAGCCACTAGACTCTTTCTGCTTATATCAGCTTTGCCAGTCTAAATAAATGTTCTACACATTGCCTCGATTTTGTGGATTACCATTTTTGGAATAGGAAAACAACTCATCCAATACTGAGCAATAGCCAAGGAGATGATCTTAACCAGATAGATCCTACCTGCTATACTCAATAACTTGGCAGTCCAATGCTTTATCCTACAAACAATTCTCTTTACCATAGGAAAATAGTGATTCATGCTAAGCTTCTTACAAGATAGGGGGACCCCTAAGTATCTCATAGGAACGTGGCCCTCTTCAAAACCAGATATTTTCTCTACCTCTTGATTATGTCTATCATCCATACCTCCACAAAAAAGTCTTACACTTACTAGGATTGGTGATAAGGCCTGTAGAATCAGAGAAAATCTTGAAAGCCTCTAGGATTAGCTCAACAGATTTTGGATCACCTCTACTAAATAGAAGAACATCATTTGCAAAAGATAAGTGAGTTAAAGCAAACTTCCCACACTTACTGTGATTATTAAAATTTGGCTTCAGCTTCATCTTGACCATAATCATATTCATATATTCCATCATAATAACAAAAAGCATACGAGAAACGGGGTCCGCTTGTCTAATACCTCTATTAGCCTGCAACACATCAAAATATTCTCCATTTATGTTAAATCAGTAGCTCACAGTTGTAATCACTATCATAATCCACCCAACAAACTTCTTAGGCAAGCCCATCTTTTGAAAATACACTCAAGGGTTTTCTAATCCACCATGTCATATGTTTTTTAGAGGTCAAGTTGCATCATGCATCTGGGGATCCCACCCTTCCTAGAATAGCCCTTCATCAGCTCAAATGATAGTAAGATGTAGTTATGGATGACTTAACCAGGTACAAAAGTTGAGTGGCTTTGATGGATGATAGTCTGCAGAATCTTGCCTAGTCTGTTTGTCAAGATTTTGGAGATTATCTTATAGAAAGTGGTACAACCAGCTATGGGCCTATAGTCCTTAACATACTTGACATTGTCATTATTTGGAATGAGGGTAAAAACTATATTATTAAATACTTTGTACAAACTACCTTTATTAAAAAATCATGGATATCAGCCACAACATCCTTCTTGATGATATGCCAACTTGCTTTGAAGAACTTGGCCCCATAGCCATCAATTCCTGGAGCTTTCATATCACCTATCCCCTTCAAAGCTTTTATTATCTCCTCACCAGTAACTTTAGCAGTTAGCTACTCTTCTTGATCTCTAATAAATTAACTTCCTCCCATCATGGCTTCAATATCAACATGCTTTAAAGAGGTGGAAGATTTTCCCATAAGGTTTTTATAAAACTCTATAACTTGTTGATTAATATCCTGCTGGTCAGTAACAATGCCTCCATCTGCCTTATTAATAATACTCATGCTCTTATTATGATGCTTAGATTTAATGGTACCATAGTAATAAGCATTATTACCATCTCACAACCTTAGCCAATCAATCTTTGCTCTTTGCATTAGGATGCTTTCCTCTAACTCATTCCACTTGATAACATTCTCAATGCACCTTTTCACTTCATCAATGATATTACTATCCATACGATTCTGAATAAGCTCCTTTTGAGCCTTCTCTAAGTCAAATCTGGCTTTCTCCACCTGCTACGTCACATTAGACATTGATTTACTAAACTTCACTAACACATGCTTTAGTCTTTGAAGTTTATGCCGAAGAATAAACATAGGAATCCCCCATATAGGTTTGTTCCAACTAGCCCTTACTACATCTTCAAAGCCCACTAAACTCACAACACAATTATAGAACTTAAACCTTTTGTTCTTGACCTTGAGATGAATCTTTCCCTCCACACACAAAAGTGCATGATCAGATACACTTGGTGAAAGAATCTTCAATTGATTATCCAAATTCTCTTAAAACCAAGAGACATTCCCACTACTACGGAAAACCCCTTTCACAATGGTTTGAAAAAGGGGTACCATCATGCTTGACATACCGTTGTTAAGTATAGTGTCTTTGTAAGTTCGTTGTTTCTACAACGGTCTGGAAACCGTTATTGAAAGGCAGGACGCGCACATATCACAACGGTTATGGTAATAAACCGTTGTGATATATACACTTAGGTATTGGGTTCGAAACCCATCGGCAGCAAATTATTTAAAACATGAATTATCTTTGATCTCGGTTACAATAGATTACCATTGTTGAAAGTACCCAGAGTTTATCATATTATATGTAGATTGCTTATTTTTCATACACCTCACTAAAGAAATACAAGGATACAATTTGATGAAGAAGTCTATAATCTGAAAATTAAACTATTCTTGAAAACCAACTTAAACAAACCATTGTTCTTTTCTGATTGAATTTATCTCATCGTGCATTTCACGCTCTTTTACATATATATTGTGGTTTATTGGTCTATCTCCTTCGATATATCGCTATCTTCGATTATAGTTAAATTTCCATAACAACAAGACATTGGATAATCTGCCTCATCATCATCACTTATCATCATAATTTTTATAATCGTAATTTTTACGAATATAAGTGTTGATGGTGAGGTAGATTAACCAATAAATTGCTGTTAATGAAATTTAACTATAATGGAAGATAGCGATGGACTAAGGATCCAGGTCATTATACCGTAATCTATATATAAAAGAACGTGAGATGAACGACGAGAGGCATGCAATTCGGAAACATTGATTCATATAAGTTGGTTTTCAAATACAACTTAATTTGAAGATTATAAGTATCTATGTCAAATTAAATGAATGTATTTTAAGTGAGGTTTAGTGAAACAAATAATCTACATAAAATATAATAAACTCAAACAACATCATATACCAGAACCAGATATTATAAATTTAAGGTAGATGAAGTTTCCACAATGACTTCATACTTCTTGTATTTTTTTCCATTGCTACACAAATCATATGAACCTTATCAACTCATACAATATGCTTGCTACCACCAGCATCATCACCATCTATTATCCCCTTAACCTGGAAGGAAACACAACAAACTTCAACAATAAGCATCCTCAGTTGAAACCAAACCCTAAAACCATAATCCAGTGAAGAGTAAAGAGAGATCAAAAGAGATATATTATAAATTTCTAGGACGCGCCTATAATGAAACTAATAGCGAAACAGGAATCAATTATGATGTTCATCTAGTTTGGGAAGAAATGAAGAAGAAATATAAGGAGGAAGAAGCTTACACAAAAGCTTCATACTTCTAATATTTCTTTTCATTGTTTCTAAAACTAGATGAAGTTTGTTGCCACTGTTGTTTCTTTATTTACTAACATCTTGTTTGTGAAGCTATGAAGAAGAAGTACAAGGTGGATGAATTTTCCATCATAGCTTCATGCTTCTTATACTTTTTTCCATAGCTACACAAATATTATGTACCATAGCCAAAGTATGGTCTTTGTTAAGGTAGTGAAGACGAATCTGAAAAAATGAGAACAATCAACAGAAACAACATGCAACAAACGAGATAATAGGAAATATATAACAATAGATGGAAGAAGAAGAATACCTTAATGTATGAAGCACAAGATTCACAGCTAATGGTGAAGAAGAAGAGGAAAAATGGGTTCTATGGTTTCGCTATGAATGAAGCAGCGCTACTGTCAATAAGTGAAAGTTAATTCGCTTATATATGGGTAAACTATTTCACAACGGTTAACAATACCAACCGTATAGATAAGTATTTATTTATTATAAATATATCACAATGGTTAACCAGAAGAACCGTAGTGATATCCCATTTATTTTTGAATTTTAAAATAAATAAAAAAGAAAAGGTGCGCCTTAACGTTAAAGGAATAAAATATTTTGTGGCGCTGAGGTTCGAACCGATGAAAATTTAATTGTATCACAACGGTTGGTTCTGTAATAGTTGTTATATACAAATAATTTTTAATAAAAAACAAAATAAATATGGTAGCGACTTAGTTAAGATATTTCACCACAATGTAGGGAAAAATCGTGGTGACTATGGCGCTGTTGAATGCGTGTTTTGTAGTAGTGTCCCTAATACTCTGTCAATTCTTGAATATATGTTTCTTGAGGGGACAAAACAGATGAATCTTCATAAGGCATGGAAGGAATCCAAATTTTTTTTTACAGGTTTTTCAAAAATTATCCATATGATAGAGGGAAAAATAGGTATTAATCTAAATTTAAATAATCTAAAATGAGTAAAATTAAAATTAAAATTAAAATATTTAAAAATAATTATTGTATGATCTGTTTTAATGTATCTACAATATTAATATTTAATTCATTAATTATTGATTGACATAACTCATTTTACATTCAAAGGCGAATTGATCAATTTATATTTTATATAGATTTTTTTTAGAATAACGTATGTATTCAAATTAAATATCAAAATAACATCAGTTTCAATTTATTTACTAAAATAGTGTAGTTTCAGAATGCATGAACAAGTATGTGCCATTTCATTTGGAGTATTTGCACAAATGAAAGCTTCATGCGTCATTTGATTTGATTTGAAGCATATATGTAGGTGTAGCCAAATCAAATGGCACCTACACACCACTTACCCTAATTTGGAGTGAATGCGCCATATCAAATGGCACATCCTCACTAAATTATTTTTTATTTATTTATTTCTTGTATTCGGAAAACTAATTTAAAATATGTTAAAAATTTAGGAAAAAATAATAACAAGTAAGAAACAATTAAAAATATTATTAAAATACATTAAAGTTTACAAGAAATAAAAAAAATCAATGTCCTGCCCGATCAAAGCGTCCCCTGGTTCCACATTCCAATCAAAGCGTCCCCCGGTTTCAAATCAATGTCCTGCCCGATTAAAAATATTATTAAGATACATTAAAGTTTACAAGAAATAAAAAAAATCAATGTCTAGACCGACACCGCATGATTCAAGGTATGGTTGTATGATTGGGTCGTGTGGTATATAGTTATGTACACGACAACGAAATCTCCTTACATCCTGACAAAAGATATAAAGAAACTAAGTCAGAAATACAAAACAAATAAGTAAGGGGAGACAAAACAAATAAACCAAAAAACTTACAAATGCTACAATATTCTCAATTGTTCCTTTATGTTCGTCGCCCATAATAAGTAGAGACATTATTGTGGCTTGGTATGAGGTTAGGTTGTGAGGAAAAAGATTGCTTGCTGAAAGTTGAAAGTTTTGAGGAGGAAAGTTGTGAGTAACATAGTTATAGTGGAATTCCTCTCTTCACGTGTTAAGTTAGAATATTAGGGTTTGCATGGGATAATAGACATACACGCCATACCATATAGCGCATGGGTTTGTTTAATAGACATACACGTCATACCACATGACGCATGGGTTTTAAATTAAAAAATGGTGAGCCAAATGAAATGGCACCTTCTACTAATTTCCATGTGAGGAATCATTGTGTAAGGCATCTCTTACATCATGTACGACATCTCTTACAAGAATGTTGTGTAAGGAATCTCTTACAAAAGCATGTGAATCTCTTTAAAGCATTGTCTTATCTTGTTGGCATGTCGCATGTGAATCTTGTAAACAAAGCAATTACAAATGCATGTAAGACAATAGCGTAGCAAAATAGTACGTAAAAAATGTAGGAAAAAAAGCAACAAATTCGTGTAATGCATGCATAACTTGTCTTTACCACATTATTTTGTAGGCATGTGAATCTCTTTAACGCATTGTCTTATATTGTAAGACTAGGATACAAGACTATGTTATAGGCGAGTGAATCTATTTACCACATTATCTTATCTTGTATGACTAGCAGACAAGACTATCTTATAGGCATGTGAATCTTAGTAATGCATGCAAGACAATGGTGTAACAAAATAGTAAGAGAATAATGTAAGAAAAAAATATTAAATTTGTGTAAAGCATGCATAGAGGAGACAAGAGTAGTGCATGCTATAAGAAGACAATAATAGGGTCTTGGTAGTCATAAAGGAGACAAGACTAATGCATGGAAGGAGATAAGAATATATAAAGGAAGACAAGACTAATGCATGAAAGGTGATAAGAAGATATAAATGAGACCAGACAAATGCATGGAATGTGATAAGAAGATATAAATGAGACAAGACGAATGCATGTAAGAAGTTATAATTAAAATAATTGAGAAGTGGATACAAAACTAATGCTTGTAAAGTTAGAAAACACAAATAAATAATTTTATTTTATAAATAATATTAATACACAAAAATAATTGAGAAAAGATAATAATATATTAAAAATTCAATTACTTGAAACTAGACGTCTATTAATACACGTGAAACTAACATTTTATTGCACTACCATTCTATTATACACTAGTACACTGAAATACTACACCACAATTCTACCAAACACCAGTTCAGTAAAATATTGGTTATGGATCAAACACCACAAAACATGATCATTGCACATCTCAATGGTGTGATATTTGACTGTACCATAATCGGTTTCAATTTTTGAAATATTGATGTTACTCGGTTTTCAATTAACAGACGATCAAATGTTTCCCATTTGAAAGCAAGATTAGAAAGAAATTACAGAGTGGCCCAGTGGGCCAAATCATCTACAAGAATCTTATGTTTTTTACTGACAATGAAGTCAAATTTTCTCAATTAAAAGTTCAAGATGATGAAGATGTTAATAATATGTTTCCCAGTCATGAGTATTCAGGTTTCAATGATAATGAGCTTTATATTACATTACAACAACAACAAATGTCTCAACTTGTTGATCCTTCTCAAGTTGTTTGCGAATCTGACGATGAATAAGTTGATGTCGAAGTCGTAGAAGAAGAAGAAAAAAAAGTTGAGGTAATTGTTGATGAAATGGTTAAGGATTCCACTGCCGACCAAGAGAAAGACATATTACTAGCCAGTCATGTTTATTGTCCACCTCAATACATGACAAGCCTGAACTTGGGTGCAGATGAACCATCAACAGATATTTTTTACAATCCATGCATGTAAAGACAAGGAGTATTAAAAGAGGGAGACAATTTTCGTACAAAAGAAGACTGTGTCCGAGCTATAAAAAATATCACATGGAATTATCAACTGATTGTAGAGTCGACAGAACGAATCCGACTATGTATAAGATTTACTGTTGTAACGAAGTGTGCCCGTTCCAATTTACAGCATCATACAGGAAGAGAAGCGATTCATGGAATATAGGATCTATGGGTCCCGATCACACATGTATAATCATCAATCCAATGCAGGATCATCGCAAACTCAGCTCTCAATTGATATGCAATGAAATTCTGTCTGTCATTAGCGAAAATCCTTCTTTGAAGGTGAGTATCATAATCTCGCATATCATTGAAAGATACAAATATACTCCATCGTACAGGAAGGCATGGATAGCTAGGACTAAGGCAGTTGAAATGGTGTTCAGAAATTGGGTGAAGTCCTACAAAGAACTTCCAAAATACTTGGTGGAACTTTAACAATATGCTACAGGGACTGTTGCCATCTTGGAGACCTTGTCGGTGTAGACCCCATATAGGACTTGTGTCAAAGGAAATGGAATTTTCCACCGACTCTTATGGGCGTTTGAATCATGTATCAAGAGTTTTGCGTACTGTAAACCTATTATACAAATTGATGGAACATGGTTGTACGAGAAATATAAAGGAACACTACTCATGGCAGTGGCACAAGATGGCAACAACAACATTTTTCCAACCGCATTCGCTCTAGTTGAAGGGGAGACTGCTGAGGGTTGGATTTTTTTTCTAAAAAATCTCCGATTACACATGTCTCCCCAACCAAACTTATGTTTGATTTTTGAGAGACATCCATCAATCGAGAGTGCATATAAGAATCTTGATAACGGCTGGCAAGATCCTTCTTCAACGCATGTCTATTGCATTAGACAAATCGCTCAAAATTTCATACGGGAGATTAAGGACAAGACATTGCGGAAGAAGGTGGTGAATGCAGAGTATGCATTAACAGAGCCTTCCTTCAAACACTACCGTGAAAAAATCAGATTGACAAACGCGTATGCATTAAAATAGGTCCATAATATTCAACTAGAGAAGTGGACTAGGGCATACGACAATGGCCAACAATGGGGCCGCATAACAATAAACCTTGTTGAATCAATGAACTCTGTATTCAAGGGCATCCGAAACCTATCGATAACCGCTTTGTTAAGGACAACATATTTTAGGCTCGGGGCACTTTTTGATATCAAAAGTTCAAAGTGGAGTTCTGTCTTACAATCTGGGCAGTTGTTCACTGATAGTTCAGTGAAATTTATTAAGGACGAAGCTGTCAAATCTAACACACATGTGGTCACAGTGTTTGACCGTAATAAAGGTTGGTACGGTGTTGCTGAGTCAATGGATCACAATGAAGGGAGGGCGAGGGGATGCTACCGAGTAGAACTAGATAGGAGTTGGTGTGATTGCGGAAAGTTTCAAGTCTGTCGTAGGCCTTGCTCCCATGTAATAGCAGCATGTTCAAAGGCTCGCGAGGACCCTTCCAACTATTTGTCTGTTGTTTACCAAGTCGTTAGTCTATGTAATGTCTACAACTCTAGCTTTCAGGTAGTATAAAAGGAGGACTATTGGCCTACATACGAAAGTGAATTTGTCTGACATAATGAAATTATGCGAAGAAAGAAAAAGGGTCGCCCTAATAGCATGCACATTCAAACAGAGATGGATACGACAAACAAAATAGTCAGATTATGTAGTTTGTGCCGTTAGCCCGGGTACAAATGTACAAAATGTCCCAATGTAGGATCAAGCACAACATCATAGTTTTAAATGTAACCTTGTCTCTTTATATCAACAACAACTTTCATTTCATTAATATCATGACATTCGATAACAATAATTTAAAAACAACAAGTAACAATACTTTAAACACTTAAACAACAAAACAAACAAATATAATGACTAAACAACTTAACTAAGCGATTACAACCATCAGGACAATTTCCTGAGAACTATACATCAACATATGAAAATCTTGTTCATTAGTAACACTCTCCCAGAAACGAACTTCCCCATTTTGGTTGAATGTGGTAACAAGCAGCCTTTGAATTCTTCTGATCTTTTCACCTTCTGGAATTTCTCCATCTAACCAGCGGATTAGACTCCTGTTAAGATGTTATAACGTCTGTGTATTCCAAATGCGAATCTTCATTGGAGGTTTGACTGGCGAGAATCAGATTCGGAGAAAAATGAGGAGAGGTTGGTGCAGAGAAAAATGAAAACATGGTCGGTATTTAAAAGGGGAATATGAAGTAGTAACCAGTTGAAATGGCATACACAGATGGTTAAAAAAATAAAAATCAAAGGTGTTCTTCAGAAATTTCAAGAAGTACATCATTTCATTTGGCGTATCCGTGTTCTTCAGAAACTACGTTACTTTGGTAATTTTTTTTGAAAACATGAATATTTTTATATATTTTTTTAAATAATAGATTATTCTAAAAAAAAAGTCTTTTATATAAGTCATTCCTTTTTATATTATTTAAAATGTAATTCATAAAACTTGAGATGATTAACATTATGGTTAAGAAGCATTATCTTCATTCAAAAAGAAATAATGAAAAATAAAGTAAATGATCTTAACATATGTATTTTCATTAGTAAAAAAATTATAATTATAATTTTAAAATTGTAACAAACTATTTCTATAAAATAGTAGCAGCTTCCATCTACCTAGTCTATCTAGTTTATATATTAGACAATCAGTAACAAACTTTTATAAGGAGTGTTACCGAAACAACTAAATAATAAAATATATTTTAAGACGAATGTAACAAACTATTCCTATACAATCAGTGTAAAACAAATGTTTCGGTGCTAGAAAAACTAAATAAAAAAATATTTTTTAAAATTTTTATAACAAAAATATATAAACAAATTTTTTAATTTATTTATTTTTAAAATTAACAGTGTGATAACAACAACAAACACAAAGTTATAAAAGATAAATCCAAAATTTAAAAATCAAGTTGATAGATTTCAAATTAAAATCTTTATTTCAAAACTCTTAACAAACTACTCCTTAAAAAAATAACAACTTTTATTTAGCTATTCTATTTATTTAATGGAGAACAACGAAATTATAATTCATTCTTCAGACTTATTTTCATATAAAAATCACAACAACAAAAAAGTCATAAATCATCTAGTTACTAATTGTATAGAGTAACATGAATCCAGGCAAGGCAACATTGTCACCAATATCAAATAAAAACTATGATTACAAAAACGAGGGCGAAGAGATAAGATACTCAAGTAACAACATGATACTCTTGAAAACGGCAATGAAGAACTCAATGAAGAATGAAGGAGGGTTGAAGGCTGTGTTTGCAGATAATATGAGTATAAAGTCTAAGCGTGTTTCGAAAAGACAATGTTTTCTTCGTCGTCAAGCCTTTCAAAGCACACCATCTAGATTATCCATTATGTCTACCGCTCAAGAAGACTTGCCTATCTCACCAATGCCGTCTAGAATATCCATCATGTCTCGTGCTAAAGAAGTGTTAGAAAACATAAAGAAATGCAAGAAGTATGAAGCTTTTGATTTAAGCTTCTTCCTCCTTGTATTTCTTCTTCCAGAAATTTAAAACTAGATGAACATGGTGATGATGCTGGCGGTAGCAAGCGTAATGTACATATTGTTTATGGAAAATAAGGTATTCTTCTACTTCAATCTTTTTGTTAGATAGTTCCCATTATCTTGTTTGCTTCATGTTGTTTTTGTTGATTGTTCTCATTTTGTGCAGATTCGACTTCAATGCTTCACAAACAAGGTGAACTTCATTGTAATGGTACAATCTCACTTCTTAGGGTTTTGTTTCAACTTTTGCTTGTTTTGTTTTGAATACTAACTAATTTTCTTCATTGCTTCCCACTTCTTAGGGTTTGTTTCAACTTTTGCTTGTTTTTTTTTTAATACTAACTAATTTTCTTCATTGCTTCCCACTTCTTAGGGTTTGTTTCACATGGTGATGATGATTTTGGTACATAATATATGAATTCATTCTGATAAGGTACATATATAAGAATTCATTCTGATATTGTATTTGAAATTTAGTTTATTATATACTATGTATATTATTTGTTTCACTATCCTTTTATTGAAAATGCAATCAGTTAAATTGATATAGAAACCTATAATCTGAAAATTAAGATGTATTTGAAAACCAACCATTATCATGTCAATGTTTTTCGAATCACATCCATTTCATTCAGCACATTGTATGTTCCTCAACATAAAATTTATGGTTCAACGATCCGCTTGTTTCAATTCATCGATATCTTTTATTATAGTTTACCTCATTGTCGTCACTAATCATCGTGGTTGTTAAGATCATGCTTGTTATGATGATAAAATCGCGATGATTTTTGGCGATGAAGAGGTAAACTATAATAAAAGGCATCGATGGATTGAAGGAAACCGACCATTGAACCATAAATTTTATGTTAAGGAACATAAAATTTGTTGAATGAAATGGATGCAATTCGAAAAACAGTGGTGTGTTTAAGTTGGCTTTCAAGAACAGTTTAATTTTCAGATTATATAGTTCTTTACCCATTTTAATGGTTGTATTTCTTTAATTAGGTGTATGGTAAAAAAAGCAATATACATTTGTATATAATAAACTAAGGGTATATTCCACTACTGTTGAGACTCATAATCGTTGTGATAGTTATTATATATTACAACGGTTTAAATACTTAACAGTTGCAATATAACGCGCGCTTTCCAGAATACAACAACGGTTTCTAGACCATTGTTGAAACAGCGAACTTACAACGACAATCTATATAATAACGCCTTCGCCCGCGTCATTATATGTCATTCCCAACCGTTGTTAATTGGGTTTTTCATAGTAGTGTATTTAACCAACAAAACCCCAAGTGCGATTGTAACAAATCAAGATACATTGAGTCAATAACGCACCTCTTATTGAAAATAATCGTGGAACTGTAACAAATCAAGATATATCAAGCTCATATAGTTTGTGAAGCCATGAAGAAGAAATATAAGGTGGATGAAGTTTATATAATAACTTTATACTTCTTATATTTTTCTTCATGGATACAAAAACCATATGAAACTTCACCATAGTATACGCTTCTTACCACCATCATCACCATGTATCTACAAGGAAACAGAAAAAAAAATCAAACTTAACCCTAAAACATCAATAACATCATGTTTTCCGCAACATCCTAAAACCAAACTCTAAAACAATAATCATAAATTCTAAACATCAACAGCAAAAACGAACAAGATTGGTACTTAAATCGTGCAAAACCATTGAGTAATCATGGAGAAAAGTGAGAAAATGCAAATCTGAAAAAAAACAGAGGACGCGAGCAAGAACCAAGGGTTCTTGGCGCCCTTTTTTCAAATTTTTAAATATTCAAATTTTTGATATTTTTGTTAATTAATTCAAAAATTAATTTCTCTCTCAATTTTTATCATTTTTGGTTGGTTCTTTTTTTAAAAATTCACAAAAATGTTAAATATTTTATTTTGAAAAAAATCGCATTTATATTATTTAATTAATATAGTTGGATTTTTGAAGTTAATTTCATTTTATTTTATTTTAAACATTTTTAAATGAGATTCTCATCTTGATTTTCCAAAACCAATTAAGTTTCAAGCTTTCATATAATCAAACATGATTTTTCAAAATATTTTTCAAAGTTTACAACTTGTTTTTGAATATATTTGATATTTTATATCATTTTTTATTTAATTTCCTTTGAAAATTATATCTTTAAAATTCCAAATTAGGGTTTTCTCTAATTTTTTATTTTTCAAACTTCTTTTAAACAATTTTTGGGCCTCTAATAGAGTGTAAGTCCCACCTCTTTATAAATAAATAAATTTGGGCCTCAGTCATTGTATAAGTCCCAATACAATTTCAAAAAGTCTCGGCGCGATCGCTGTTTTCAAACAGAAATCATCTGGGCTTCCCTTTGTGTTATAAGTCCCATTTTTATTCATTTTTCAAACACTTTGGGCCTCTAATAGAGTGTAAGACCCAATCCCTTTGTAAAAAAAATAAATTTAGGCTTCAGCCATTGTATAAGTCCCACTGCGTTTTCTAAAACCGCGGCGCGATCGTCGCCTTTTAAACAAAATCAAATGGGCCTGCTTTGTGCTGTAAGTCCCATTTTTCTTCTTAAAACATTATTTGGGCCTCTATTAGAGTGTAAGACCCAATCCTTTTGTACATAATTAATTTGGGCCTCAGATATTGTATAAGTCCCTCTGTACTTTTCAAAACTAAGACGCGATCGTCGCCTTTTCAAAAGAATTCATCTGGGCCTCTCCTTGAGCTATAAGCCCCAAAAAATTTACTTTTTAATTCAAAATGTTAAGTTTTATCAAAACTTTCTTCAATTTCTTGAATAACTAACCATACAGCTGTAACAATGGAAGCTTGCTCACCTGTAAGTTCTATCAGCTTTCTTTTACATACTTGCTCATATATATCTCATATATATATATATAACTGCTTAGAGTTTTCCCCGACAATTAGGTCTAGGATTTAGATCAAACCAGTGGTCACTCTTTCAACACAGACATAACTAGTTCCCCGTAGGAAATTCCAGATACAATTTTGCCTCCTCTTGGGCTTATACAATATGGAACAGAGAAAGGCATTATTCCCGATGAAACTTTTCTCAAGACTTTCACTATTAGAAATTTGTCAAAGAAATTCATTTCCCCATAGAGGATTAATTCCCGGTGAAACCTCTCTTGAATTTCCTCAAACCCTATAACTGTTTATTAAAGAAAAGATTATTCTCGGCGAAATCTTTCTTGAACTTTTTTTAGGTTTGGACCCACAAGCTTCCTAAAAGCATCCCCAGCCTCCTCTTGGGCTTTGTACAAGGACCCTCAGGCTTCTTAGAAGTTCTCAGCCTTCTCTTGGGCTTACTACAAGGACCCAAAGACCTCATACAGGTATAGGACATAACCTAGTCATCTTTTGCTAGAGCAGTCCTTTCAAGAGTCAAAACATTAGACCAGTTTAGGGTTAATTTTCATCCCTTAACAAACTAGCCTCCTCTTGGGCAGCATACAAAGATAAACCTTTTCATACCAGTAGACTTGGACAGTCTCATCTCCTCTTGGATATCAAAGAAACCCTCAAATTTCTTAAAAACATAGGAAAAACCTTGATCATTTCATCAATCACCAACAGAGTTAAAACCTCCATAGGTTTTAAAACTCAATCTTTAAACTTGCATTCTAAATTCCCCAACTAGGGTCAAATCACCACCAATAAACCCTCAATCAAAACCTCAAGGAATCTAATATTTCAACTCTTCTCCATTCCTCTGCAAGAGTTGATTCCCCAATTTGGATCTGTCTCTGGATTTCATTAATCCTCAGCAAAAGCTAGCCTCATCTTAGGCTTCATATATAAGAAATTCCCCCAACCAGTCTCCTCTTAGGCTTTATATCCCCCAACAATTTTAGCCTCAATCTTGGGCTTTGTACAAGATACATATATTTATTCTCCAGCTGAGTCACTTTTCTTTTAGCCTCAATCTTGGGCGTTGTACAAGACATATATAATCTCTCCCCAGTGGAGTACAACACCCTTTAGCCTCAATCTTGGGCTTTCTACAAGACACATAAACAAAAATGTTCCCCAGTGGAGTCAATTTTCTTTGAGCCTCAATCTTGGGCTTTGTACAAGACAAATGAAAAACTTCCCAGAAGAGTCAAAATTCTTCTCTGCCTCTTCTTAGGCTTTGTATAATGATCTCCCTTAGCAGAGTCAACTTTTTTAGCTTCAACCTTGGGCTTTGATCAAGGCACACAAAAATCAACATATCCTCAGAGGAAATCAAAATCTCTCTGTAGGAAGACATTTCTCTGTACAATCACACATCAAAACAAACTTTCAAAACAAACCTTAATTCCAGATAATTGTTGTAAGTGGCACACTTGTTGATTCAAAAATCCAAGATGTATTCCATCTATTATCCTGGTAAATCTCTTCTTTCATCTAAATGTTATAAGTGGCAAGCCTCTGGATTATTTACATCCAAGCCAATGTCCCTCTTTTAGCATGAAAAACTCATAAGGAAAAATGGAATTGCTCTAAATTGAGTTAAAGTTTCTTCCTTCATGACATCTCCTTTTTTAAAAGAAATTATTGCATTACTGGATCCCGCATCCCAGTTAAAGTAATTTTCTTTTAAAATAAAATCCCCAAAACTGTGATAAACAGATGAGATATCTCCCTTAATGAAAAATTCTCTCTCAATCAAACTCTTTTAGCTTCAAGCTTGGGCTTTGAACAAGACACAAACAAACCAACTTTTGGCTTCAATCTTGGGCTTTGAACAAGATACCAAATATCTTTTCCTTCCATAGAATAGGAGGAACTAAGATTGCTCTGATTTCCCTATTATCTTTATGGGAATACATAGGCATTAGATTGCGAAATCTTAGCGAGCACACTAATCAAAAAAATTAGGTCCAGTACCTTACCAAAAACAACAGAAAACCTGAAAACAACAAAAATACTCTCTCTCAACTTTATCACAAAAATAAACTTTTCCATCTCAAGACAGACAAACACCACCAAGTAGGATAGCAGAATAAAATGCCAAACAATATATGGATAACCATATATAGAGTGGGTAAGTAACAACTCCCTATTGTATAACCTGACCCCGAACTCCCCAATCTCTTAGCATTTGTTCAATAAAACATTTCCGTGCAAGGTTAGTTTTAGATATCTTCCCTTTCCTTTCCTGCTTCATAGGATAAATAAGAAATCAGAAAGTAACACCCAATTCCAACCATTGCGGTAAGGTGGTCGCCTCACCGACAAAAATTGTACGCTACAGAAAAATGGCGACTCTACTGGGGATAGTCAAAATAGGATTAGAACTCCTAAGAGGTCTAGGTTGTTTAGCATTTTATATCCTATATATATATATATATATATTTACTGCTTTTCCTACTTGATATTCGTGTTTATTTTTCTGCCAAATGGGAATGCGATTAATACGGATGTGGAAAGTTTGAGAGAACAATAAGATAAGTTATGGCATAGACGGGGAACGCTTATCGGGAGTGAATCCCGACTAAGTTCAACCTGGTACCCCACTGAATCAGGAGAGGTAACCGTGTGAATACTAAATGTTGAACGACCGATCATCGTGAAAGCATCGATCGTTTTCCCAGTGCGGTACCCGTGAGGATTTAGTAGACATTTACCATAGAGACCATTTGGTAGTGGGGTAACTATCGGGAATAGTTAACACGCGATATTACACTCAAATTGAGATTCATCCTAGGATGTTACGGCTCGCTCGGGTGAACCAGCTTGCTGTTGATATCTCTAGGAGTGGTCAATGATTATTGGGAACCTTAGAACCCGTTCTACATGTACAAACAAAAAATTGACCAAAATAGTACAACCTTTGGGGATGGGTAGAGCCATGACTCCATGCTCGTGACGTTGAACCCTTGAACCCATGTTTTTAAATATTTTTGTGTGCTGCATTCATGCATTCATCTAAAAACCTCTTTTCAAACAAGAAAAAATATTTTCTTTTTCTTTCAAAATGAACAAAAACAATAATTGCAAATATCTGAGAGATTGCGTTATGGATTTTGGTAGAAGAAAAACGCACAATTACACCTTCAAGGCTCCAAAACTAGAGGATTTAAGGAAGTTGGCAATGATGATTACCAACCCTGAGGCTTTCAGTGCTAAGCACGGCGGACTGTTGTCTCTGTTAAGGGTCCACGTAGTTGAAGGAATCTTATCTACACTGATACAGTTCTACGATCCGGTTTGTCAATGTTTCACTTTTCCAGATTACCAATTGACACCAACTTTAGAGGAGTACTCTCACCTGACTGATTTACCTATCACGGACTAAGCTCCATTTTCTGGACTGGATGAAATTCCAAAAGAACAAACCATTGCAAGAGCAATCTATTTGGACGAGTGAGAGGTTAGGACTCACATAACCACTAAGGGAGGAATCCAGGGTTTACCAGCTAAATTCCTGACAGAGAAAGCTCTATACTTTGCCAGAATAGGAAACATAACTGCTTTCGAAGATATCTTTATCCTACTCATATATGGGTTGTTCCTTTTTCCTAACATCGATAATTTCGTCGATACCAATGCCATTAAGATATTTCTGATTGGAAACCCCATACCAATCCTACTCGCAAATGCTTATTATTCTGTACACTTAAGAAATTTATACAGTGGAGGAATGATCACATGCTGTATACCCTTGCTCTAGAAATGGTTCATTTCCCATTTACCCAAGTCTGCTACTTTTTGGGATCACAAGAGTACTCTACGTTGGTCACAGAAATAATGACTCTTACCAAATCTGATATAGATTGATACAATAGGATTTACGAAGGTATAGAGATCATCGATAGATGTGGAAACTTTCCTAACGTACCCCTCATTGGAATTAAAGGAGGAATTAAGTACCATCCAATTTTAGCTCGCCGTCAACTCGGATACCCGATGAAGAATATCCCGCATAATGTTCATCTGGAAGGCTTTTCTTCAAGGAAGGAGAAAATGAAAGAGCACTGAAGAAAGAAATAGTGCATGCCTTGCAACATATTCACAGGAAAGGAAGAGAGTCTTTGGGAAGACCAAACTGTACCTCCATGGAACCTTATCTCCATTGGGTGCAAACCAGAGCCCTCAAGCTGAGGATGCTTTACCCTCCCCAACAAGTTTTTTCATTAAAGGAATTTGTCCTTTATTTCGTGTCTGATGCGAAAAAACTCCAGGTCACTCTAAAAAAAGTTCAACGGGAAAAGAACTCTTGGAAGAACAAATACCGAATCCTTGATGTAGCGTGTACCCAGATTCAGGACCTGCTCAAGGAAAAGGATGCTCTGATTGAGATATTATAGCACATGCTATAGAGAGTCAGGATAACCAAAGGAATTTGCTTACTCCTTTCACTTGGCAAAAGAATGACAACCTGACAACGGCTGAAGAGCCCCAATCAAACAAAAGGAAACTACAAGAACCAGCATCTGAGCTCTCTTCATAGAGTACTCAGGATCTGTGAACTTAGAGATTTTCCCTTGCATGACTTTGTAAAATACTATACTTTTCTTTGTAACATACTACAATCTTTCAAATTCAATAAAATGGGTCTCCCCACTGTATGATATTTGCAATCTATTGAAGTTTCTTTTTAATTAAAACAAAAACTAAAAAACATGTCATGGCATTCATCATTCTCACATAACGCAGTTTTCTTATCTTTGAGTCTCACTTATGTGTCACAATTCTAGAGTCAAACTGTTTCATTCATACAATACTCGGGCCAATCGACAAAAGAAAATGGACGATCTCGAGGAAGAGAATAGAGAGCTGGGAGAAGAAATTGATGCTCTAAAGGAAAGTTTGGAAAAACTTCAAAGTGACATGCAATCCCTGGCAGCAGCTCAGGAGCAACGACATCAGAGAACTGTGATCTCAGAGATTACATCTACGCCCATAATGGAGACACATGAGAACCATCCTTGGTACAACATGTGTAACACCCCAATTCCCATCGCGAATAAATAATACATAAATAACATCAGAGTAACTAAAAATTTATTTTTCCGACAGAAACAAGGATGTCACATTTAAATAAACAAAACATCATCCCTGCTCATAATTTTGATACATAGCGTAAAATAGATTACCCACAATTGGGAAACTTTTCCTTATAAAGGTAATATCAAATATATTCAACAATTATATACATCAATAACATAATCGTTTCCCCGACTCTCGTGCTACGTATCAGAGCAGACACCAAGACCGACAACAGAACGGAGGGCTAGTCTCCACAAAAGACCTCCAGCAACTCTAATCTGCAATGCCTCATAGAGCATCATAAAACAGCAGAAGGGTGACAAAATAACAACTAAATCAAGATTGTATAATAATATGCAAACACACATTCAAACACATGAATGAATTATCTCACCCATACCATCACATACTAACACATATAGCATGCCACAAATACAACATATCACACGTAATAAATCAAATCATGATTTTCCACACATAACGCATCCATTCACAATTCTCACCACAATTCATCACAACTCACTCATATACATCACAATGTATATATGTACAAAACCAAGCATATTCATCATGCACACTTCCACAATTCTTATCACTCCACATAAACATACATATTTATGTTTATTCATCAATGCACAAATACAGAGATGATAAATGCAAATCATAGAGACCGACTCACGACTCTATGCAAATGCAATGCGGGTACCGACTCAATCATCTCAAGTTCACTCAGGAACTCCGCTGGAACCATCGCTCGTTACCAATGTAACTCCCCGTCGGGCCTACGATGTTCACCCATTGCTCACACCCCACATGGGCACACAATGTTTATGGATCGCTCACACCCCACCTGGGCACACGACCCGATCGCTCACACCCCACACGCGGGCACACGATCCGATTGCTCACACCCCACCTGGGCACACAATCCGATTGCTCACACCTCACATAGGCACACAATCTTTTGTAATCATCGCTCACACCTCACATAGGCACACGACATTACAACGGATTCTCATTAGAATCGCTCAACACAAGAATGTACATCATTATGCTTCACATACAAAATGACTCAAGACATTCTTATAATGCATACATGTATACAAACATTGTCATGCATTCATCTCTTACAATCACATACAATTCATCAATATGAATTATTTCACCATCTTTATTCATGCATTAGAAATCAATCCAACAATGCATTTTCTTGCCATACGGCCACCAATTAGCATACATTGAACTTCACGTAAGCAATTCATTTTCACACATACATGTAATCATAAACATGCATATAAAACCAATTACAACATATCACATTCATTTGCCTTTCGGCCACACTTTATCATCACAACATGTCATCACATGCACTATCATTACTCAACATCATACAAGGCACACACATTAATATCAATGCCACATTGTATGTTACACAACCAATATACACATCATCATATTCATGCATTGAAAACAATTCAAACAATGCATTTCATCACCTACCACAACAATCATACAAATCACAATGACTTCCACAAGGGATTCACACCACAAAGGCTACCCACGACACATCTTAACAACATACATTGATATTCAATCAAACAATGTATTTTTACCACACAACAACATCATTAATCTCGCCTCGAAGTCTAATCCAACACAATGCACATATTTGCCACAAGGCCACAAACCATCATCACAACATTCCATCATGTATATTCACATCATATAACAGCACACAAGCTACATGTTACATATCAAAAGCATATAGCATAATAATACATCGATCGCACATTAATACGACGGTAAAAATCCGACAACCCAACACTTTTTCAAAACCACGACTTAAATAAATCATCTAATGACATCCAAACCATTTTAAAAAGAAAGAATATTTCATTAGCTTTCCAACGCTTCGAACGGCGACCAAAACGGACTTACGGTTTGAAAATTACGACGAAAACAAAATTGGAAAATATCATGTTCGCTCCAGTATTCGCTAGGCGAACCCTACCGAACCAAGGCAGTGGAAAACAGTCATAAAGTTCGCTAGGTGAACCTTCTAGCGAACGTTCGCCCGTTCCTTCGCTGGGGTTCGCTAGGCAAACCCGCGAAACCCAGAATTCGCAGCAGCGTCAACCTAGGTCATATGGGACCAAAATACATCATTATTACCACCCAAACCCTTCTAATTCATACCAGAATAACCAAAACATGTTTAGACATAATCAACGAGTATTCTACGCGGTTTATATCGAATTTCATCCGTGAAAACATCGATTTCTATCAATTGCTCCTAATTCCAATCGATACGAAAAGTTGCGAAACAACCAAAACAATTACAACAAACAACATATATACATACACAAGCAAGATATAATTGAAACTTCTCACTCTTACCCGATTAATCGCGCTTGAAACGGAGAATCTTCGATTTTCTTCTCTTTCTCCTCTTTTCTTTCCTCTTCCTTTCTATCTTCTCTTTTCTTTCTCTCTATTTTCTTTTCTCTCTTTTTCTTTCCACTTTCTATTTATAACAAAATATCTAACTACCCAAAATGACCATTTTGCCCTTACGCTCAAATATCTCCCAAACGCTCACAAAATGCGATAAAACATAAACAGCGATGGAATATATTTTCATGAAATAAAAGTTGAAAAGAAAATTATAATTTATTGAAAATATTTTACCTATCAGAGAAATTAACCAATTAACTCAATTAGCAGGTAAAATGCAATAAATTCACACATTTCACGAAATTCAAATAAATGAAATAAATAAATAGAATTAAACAAATCGGGGTGTTACAATTCTCCCCCACTTAGACATTTTCGTCCTCGAAAATCTAACCGATACAAAGAACTCCGGATACGACTCTCGCATCCGACTAACAAACCAACATGCCAGCAAAAGGCACACCAAGAATAACACAACTGACAAACCACCTTGCTAACTACCACAACGACACGACAACGACGTCAACTACAACGACAAGATGCAAAGCCCATACAATGCACTTAACCACTAACTCACAACTCAAAGAAAACCAAGATACCAACACACAGGTTCACTCCAGAACCGAAACACAACAAGATCGTTACCCTACCCTAGGTAACACTCCCCTAATTCCCCACATAGGAATTAGCTACACACACTCGAAACATCACCATGGAAACGAGGCAACAACACAAACAAGAACATAAAGTTCCACGACACCACAAGGTCTCAACAACATCAACAAAACCAGAACACCAACAGTAGTGCTACGATTCACCAATCGAACATGCAACCAAACATCCATCTACATAGTAGCCCATGGATAACATTTGAACCTTTCACCTAACACTTCCATTCTAAAACATCCAATGGCCTCCTCACTCCTACATGTTCCCAATGTTCAACCTATGAACTCTTACGAGTCCCACACGCAAGTACAAATTGTGCCACACCACGCATCCGCAGCGCACTCTGATTACTCGTAACCATCGCAATTACCAACTTCACGTCCAAAGTCTAACTCTTTCTCATTTTCACCAAAAATCACTGTTAATATACCCAACCGCACACTATCAGACGTTGATTCACACACCAACCCAAATCTCTAAATCCTCCCAAAAGTTCCCACTTTTTAACCATCAAAGCAGACATAAGTAAAACTTTCGACTTAACTCATCACGCACGACATAAACTTTAGCAATAGGATAATTCAAGCCAAAGTCATAACTAATCAGGAATTCCAATCATCCGACCGTGCCTCAATCCGAGTCACCAATTAAAAGTTATGCAGAAAACAAAATTACACGAACAGCACTGTTCGCTGGGCGAACCTCCCTCGCGAGCATTCGCCAGCTCCTTCGCTAGGCGAATGTCCCTCACGAGCATTCGCTAGCTCCTTTGCTAGGCGAATGTTCCAGCGAACCAACTGTTAGGTAAAAACAGACACAAAGTTCGCTAGGCGTACCCTCTAGCGAACCAAGGCAGCAACTACCCACCTTCAAAACACCCAAACTTCGCTAGGCGAACACTCTAGCGAACCTTCGCTCACGCCTTCGCTAGGCGAATACCCGTAGCGAACCTTCGCTACCCTTCGCTGATTGGTTCGCTAGGCGAACCTGCGAAAACTCAGAATCCTTCAGCGCTGTTTGTAACCCCAAAATCCACATTTTTCAACCCAAAACATTTTCAAACCCACATAAATATGGAAGGTACGATTCCTCTACTCCACAAATATTACAGGCGCATTACTATCACCGAACAACATCACTGCACGTTGTAATGCCCAAACAAACCAAACCTCATTCAAACTTGTCCAGACTCACATTAAATCAATCAAAGCCTTAACTCACACCATTCACCACTCTTATCAAACATTCCATCCAATTGCGATTTCACTCAAACTCAACCAAACCATTCCAGTTATCTATTCATGAAAGTGGACACTTATTCTCAATCGTTACCTTAATCAACTGTTAGTAACCCATACACAATTTCTTCTCTTAACAGTCCAAATTCCATAAATCCCCACGTGTAGCAACAACCATCCCAAAAGAACTCTCAAATAGTACATTCACACTTAAGGTTTTCTCAAAATTTCCATTAACGCTTTATAATTCCAAACCTCTCCAAAACTTTAAGTTTCGCTTTCCATAGTCTCAATACCAATAGTATCATAATGCTTGTTATTCCATTCAATCATCTCTCCATTTTGTTACTACCCATACTGGGGCTCTCCAAGACGACACACTTGGCCTCACAATTCTCCTTTCCAGTAAATCTTCCAACTGCTCTATCAGTCCAGGTACTTCTAATACTAACATCCAATATTCCATCCGGGAATACATCTAAAAATTACGCACAACCGGCAGCTCATCACTGTGTCCTTTTTGCTAATTCCTAGAAAACTATCGTCACAAACATAATAACATCTTAGTTTCACGTCCTAAAAGTTCTTTTACTTACTTAGCAGATTCAACCTCAAATCCTTACCTTCGTCCAATTTGAGCTCACACTCTACTCTCTGAGAACAACCTTTAACAATACCCAATCGTTCTCTCCCAATGACTTCCCAACTTGACCAACATACCAAAAAAAAACCTCTAATCCGTCTCATCTTCCAGTATAAGAGTCTTCATCAACTCATCAAAGCAATCCGTAATCATTTTCTCAATTCCAAATAATTCATGGCACACACTATCCAAGCCGGAAAGACCCTCTATTCCATCCAACATAATTCCCGTCTACTATCAACAAGAGATTAAGGGTGATCAGTTCCTCAATTTGTCAATAGACAGCCGACAATCATGATGGGGCATAAACCGTCTTCACCAAACTATAATAGCATTCCTTACATCTCATGCACGAAACTAACTAAGGCACCAATCCTTAGTCGACATAACCCTTACCTCCGCATTCCCTCCGAAATCAGGAACAACACTATCCTAACAACACTTACAATCTTGCAATTCACAACACACTGAGCCAACGCTCCACAACCGAAGCAACTTGGAGAAGTACCAGCTTCTCCCCCACTTATCTCATTCTAACACCCGAGGACCAAAAGATTAGGAAACCAGAAAGTACCGAAAGTGCTCCACACACATATCACGTACTAAGGGACCAACAACATCGACAATATTCAACTGTCACACCAACTGACTCAATAACTTGGCCGGACGGACCGACCTGCTCTGATACCACTAATGTAACACCCCAATTCCCATCGCGAATAAATAATACATAAATAACATCAGAGTAACTAAAAATTTATTTTTCCGACAGAAACAAGGATGTCACATTTAAATAAACAAAACATCATCCCTGCTCATAATTTTGATACATAGCGTAAAATAGATTACCCTCAATTGGGAAACTTTTCCTTATAAAGGTAATACCAAATATATTCAACAATTATATACATCAATAACATAATCGTTTCCCCGACTCTCGTGCTACGTATCAGAGCAGACACCAAGACCGACAACAGAACGGAGGGCTAGTCTCCACAAAAGACCTCCAGCAACTCTAATCTGCAATGCCTCATAGAGCATCATAAAACAGCAGAAGGGTGAGAAATAACAACTAAATCAAGATTGTATAATAATATGCAAACACACATTCAAACACATGAATGAATTATCTCACCCATACCATCACATACTAACACATATAACATGCCACAAATACAACATATCACACATAATAAATCAAATCATGATTTTCCACACATAACGCATCCATTCAGAATTCTCGCCACAATTCATCACAACTCACTCATATACATCACAATGTATATATGTACAAAACCAAGCATATTCATCATGCACACTTCCACAATTCTTATCACTCCACATAAACATACATATTTATGTTTATTCATCAATGCACAAATACAGAGATGATAAATGCAAATCATAGAGACCTACTCACGACTCTATGCAAATGCAATGCGGTACCGACTCAATCATCTCAAGTTCACTCAGGAACTCTGCTGGAACCATCGCTCGTTACCAATGTAACTCCCCGTCGGACCTACGATGTTCACCCATTGCTCACACCCCACATGGGCACACAATGTTTATGGATCGCTCACACCCCACCTGGGCACACGACCCGATCGCTCACACCCCACACGCGGGCACACGATCCGATTGCTCACACCCCACCTGGGCACACAATCCGATTGCTCACACCTCACATAGGCACACAATCTTTTGTAATCATCGCTCACACCTCACATAGGCACATGACATTACAACGGATTCTCATTAGAATCACTCAACACAAGAATGTACATCATTATGCTTCACATACAAAATGACTCAAGACATTCTTATAATGCATACATGTATACAAACATTGTCATGCATTCATCTCTTATAATCACATACAATTCATCAATATGAATTATTTCACCATCTTTATTCAGGCATTAGAAATCAATCCAACAATGCATTTTCTTGCCATACGGCCACTGTAACGCCCCGATTTGTTTAATTCTATTTATTTATTTCATTTATTTGAATTTCGTGAAATGTGTGAATTTATTGCATTTTACCTGCTAATTGAGTTAATTGGTTAATTTCTCTGATAGGTAAAATATTTTCAATAAATTATAATTTTCTTTTCAACTTTTATTTCATGAAAATATATTCCATCGCTGTTTATGTTTTATCGCATTTTGAGAGCGTTTGGGAGATATTTGAGCGTAAGGGCAAAATGGTCATTTTGGGTAGTTAGATATTTTGTTATAAATAGAAAGTGGAAAGAAATAGAGAGAAAAGAAAATAGAGAGAAAGAAAAGAGAAGATAGAAAGGAAGAGGAAAGAAAAGAGGAGAAAGAGAAGAAAATCGAAGATTCTCCGTTTCAAGCGCGATTAATCGGGTAAGGGTGAGAAGTTTCAATTATATCTTGCTTGTGTATGTATATGTGTTGTTTGTTGTAATTGTTTTGGTTGTTTCGCAACTTTTCGTATCGATTGGAATTAGGAGCAATTGATAGAAATCGATGTTTTCACGGATGAAATTCGATATAAACCGCGTAGAATATTCGTTGATTATGTCTAAACATGTTTTAGTTATTCTGGTATGAATTAGAAGGGTTTGGGTGGTAATAATGATGTATTTTGGTCCCATATGACCTAGGTTGACGCTGCTGCGAATTCTGGGTTTCGCGGGTTCGCCTAGCGAACCCCAGCGAAGGAACGGGCGAACGTTCGCTAGAAGGTTCGCCTAGCGAACTTTATGACTGTTTTCCACTGCCTTGGTTCGCTAGGGTTCGCCTAGCGAATACTGGAGCGAACATGATATTTTCCAATTTTGTTTTCGTCGTAATTTTCAAACCGGAAGTCCGTTTTGGTCGCCGTTCGAAGCGTTGGAAAGCTAATGAAATATTCTTTCTTTTTAAAATGGTTTGGAGGTCATTAGATGATTTATTTAAGTCGTGGTTTTGAAAAAGTGTTGGGTTGTCAGATTTTTACCGTCGTATTAATGTGCGATCGATGTATTATTATGCTATATGCTTTTGATATGTAACATGTAGCTTGTGTGCTGTTATATGATGTGAATATACATGATGGAATGTTGTGATGATGGTTTGTGGCCTTGTGTCAAATATGTGCATTGTGTTGGATTAGACTTCGAGGCGAGATTAATGATGTTGTTGTGTGGTAAAAATACATTGTTTGATTGAATATCAATGTATGTTGTTATGATGTGTCCTGCGTAGCCTTTATGGTGTGAATCCCTTGTGGAAGTCATTGTGATTTGTATGATTGTTGTGGTAGGTGATGAAATGCATTGTTTGAATTTCTTTCAATGCATGAATATGATGATGTGTATATTGGTTGTGTAACATACAATGTGGCATTGATATTAATGTGTATGCCTTGTATGATGTTGAGTAATGATAGTGCATGTGATGACATGTTGTGATGATAAAGTGTGGCCGAAAGGCAAATGAATGTGATATGTTGTAATTGGTTTTATATGCATGTTTATGATTACATTTATGTGTGAAAATGAATTGCTTACGTGAAGTTCAATGTATGCTAATTGGTGGCCGTATGGCAAGAAAATGCATTGTTGGATTGATTTCTAATGCATGAATAAAGATGGTGAAATAATTCATATTGATGAATTGTATGTGATTGTAAGAGATGAATGCATGACAATGTTTGTATACATGTATGCATTATAAGAATGTCTTGAGTCATTTTGTATGTGAAGCATAATGATGTACATTCTTGTGTTGAGCGATTCTAATGAGAATCCGTTGTAATGTCGTGTGCCTATGTGAGGTGTGAGCGATGATTACAAAAGATTGTGTGCCTATGTGAGGTGTGAGCAATCGGATTGTGTGCCCAGGTGGGGTGTGAGCAATCGGATAGTGTGCCCGCGTGTGGGGTGTGAGCGATCGGGTCGTGTGCCCAGGTGGGGTGTGAGCGATCCATAAACATTGTGTGCCCATGTGGGGTGTGAGCAATGGGTGAACATCGTAGGCCCGACGGGGAGTTACATTGGTAACGAGCGATGGTTCCAGCGGGGTTCCTGAGTGAACTTGAGATGATTGAGTCGGTACCGCATTGCATTTGCATAGAGTCGTGAGTCGGTCTCTATGATTTGCATTTATCATCTCTGTATTTGTGCATTGATGAATAAACATAAATATGTATGTTTATGTGGAGTGATAAGAATTGTGGAAGTGTGCATGATGAATATGCTTGGTTTTGTACATATATACATTGTGATGTATATGAGTGAGTTGTGATGAATTGTGGTGAGAATTGTGAATGGATGCGTTATGTGTGGAAAATCATGATTTGATTTATTACGTGTGATATGTTGTATTTGTGGCATGCTATATGTGTTAGTATGTGATGGTATGGGTGAGATAATTCATTCATGTGTTTGAATGTGTGTTTGCATATTATTATACAATCTTGATTTAGTTGTTATTTCTCACCCTTCTGCTGTTTTATGATGCTCTATGAGGCATTGCAGATTAGAGTTGCTGGAGGTCTTTTGTGGAGACTAGCCCTCCGTTCTGTTGTCGGTCTTGGTGTCTGCTCTGATACGTAGCACGAGAGTTGGGGAAACGATTATGTTATTGATGTATATAATTGTTGAATATATTTGATATTACCTTTATAAGGAAAAGTTTCCCAATTGTGGGTAATCTATTTTACGCTATGTATCAAAATTATGAGCAGGGATGATGTTTTGTTTATTTAAATGTAACATCCTTGTTTCTGTCGGAAAAATAAATTTTTAGTTACTCTGATGTTATTTATGTATTATTTATTCGCGATGGGAATTGGGGTGTTAAATTAGTGGTATTAGAGCAGGTCGGTCCGTCCGACCAAGTTGTTGAGTCAGTTGGTGTGACAGTTGAATACTGTCGATGTTGTTGGTCCCTTAGTACGTGATATGTGTGTGGAGCACTTTCGGTACTTTCTGGTTTCCTAATCTTTTGGTCCTCGGGTGCTAGAATGAGATAAGTGGGGGAGAAGCTGGTACTTCTCCAAGTTGCTTCGGTTGTGGAGCGTTGGCTCAGTGTGTTGTGAATTGCAAGATTGTAAGTGTTGTTAGGACAGTGTTGTTCCCGATTCCGTAGGGAATGCGGAGGTAAGGGTTATGTCGACTAAGGATTGGTTCCTTAGTTAGTTTCGTGCATGAGATGTAAGGAATGTTATTATAGTTTGGTGAAGACGGTTTATGCCCCATCATGATTGTCGGTTGTCTATTGACAAATTGAGGAACTGATCACCCTTAATCTCTTGTTGATAGTAGACGGGAATTACGTTGGATGGAATAGAGGGTCTTTCCGGCTTGGATGGTGTGTGCCTTGAATTATTTGGAATTGAGAAAATGATTACGGATTGCTTTGATGAGTTGATGAAGACTCTTATACTGGAAGATGAGACAGATTAGAGGTTTTTTTTTTGGTATGTTGGTCAAGTTGGGAAGTCATTGGGAGAGAACGATTGGGTATTGTTAAAGGTTGTTCTCAGAGAGTAGAGTGTGAGCTCAAATTGGACGAAGGTAAGGATTTGAGGTTGAATCTGCTAAGTAAGTAAAAGAACTTTTAGGACGTGAAACTAAGATGTTATTATGTTTGTGACGATAGTTTTCTAGGTATTAGCAGAAAGGACACAATGATGAGCTACCGGTTGTGCGTAATTTTTAGATGTATTCCCGGATGGAATATTGGATGTTAGTATTAGAAGTACCTGGACTGATTGAGAAGTTGGAAGATTTACTGGAAAGGAGAATTGTGAGGCCAAGTGTGTCGTCTTGGAGAGCCCCAGTACGGGTAGTAACAAAATGGAGAGATGATTGAATGGAATAACAAGCATTATGATGGTATTGGTATTGAGACTATGGAAAGCGAAACTTAAAGTTCTGGAGAGGTTTGGAGTCTTTGGAATTATAAAGCGTTAATGGAAATTTTGAGAAAACCTTAAGTGTGAATGTACTATTTGAGAGTTCTTTTGGGATGGTTGTTGCTACACGTGGGGATTTATGGAATTTGGACTGTTAAGAGAAGAAATTGTGTATGGGTTACTAACAGTTGATTAAGGTAACGATTGAGAATAAGTGTCCACTTTCATGAATAGATAACTGGAATGGTTTGGTTGAGTTTGAGTGAAATCGCAATTGGATGGAATGTTTGATAAGAGTGGTGAATGGTGTGAGTTGAGGCTTTGATTGATTTAATGTGAGTCTGGACAAGTTTGAATGAGGTTTGGTTTGTTTGGGCATTACAACGTGCAGTGATGTTGTTCGGTGATAGTAATGCGCCTGTAATATTTGTGGAGTAAAGGAATCGTACCTTCCATATTTATGTGGGTTTGAAAATGTTTTGGGTTGAAAAATGTGGATTTTGGGGTTTCAAACAGCGCTGAAGGATTCTGAGTTTTCGCAGGTTCGCCTAGCGAACCAATCAGCGAAGGCTAGCGAAGGTTCGCTACGGGTATTCGCCTAGCGAAGGCGTGAGCGAAGGTTCGCTAGAGTGTTTTCCTAGCGAAGTTTGGGTGTTTTGAAGGTGGGTAGTGCTTCCTTGGTTCGCCTAGCGAACTTTGTGTCTGTTTTTATCTAACAGTTGGTTCGCTGGAACTTTCGCCTAGCGAAGGAGCTAGCGAATGCTCACAAGGGACATTCGCCTAGCGAAGGAGCTAGCAAATGCTCGCGAGGGAGGTTCGCCCAGCGAACAGTGCTGTTCGTGTAATTTTGTTTTTTGCATAACTTTTGATTGGTGACTCGGATTGAGGCACGGTCGGATGATTGGAATTCCTGATTAGTTATGACTTTGGCTCGAATTATCCTATTGGTAAAGTTTATGTCGTGGGTGATGAGTTAAGTCGAAAGTTTTACTTATGTCTGCTTTGATGGTTAAAAAGTGGGAACTTTTGGGAGGATTTAGAGATTTGGGTTGGTGTGTGAATTGACGTCTGATAGTGTGCGGTTGGGTATATTAACAGTGATTTTTGGTGAAAATGAGAAAGAGTTAGACTTTGGACGTGAAATTGGTAATTGTGATGGTTACGAGTAATCAGATTGCGCAGCGGATGCGTGGTGTGGCACAATTTGTACTTGCGTGTGGGACTCGTAAGAGTTCATAGGTTGAACATTGGGAACATGTAGGAGTGAGGAGGCCATTGGATGTTTTAGAATGGAAGTGTTAGGTGAAAGGTTCAAATGTTATCCATGGGCTACTATGTAGATGGATGTTTGGTTACATGTTCGATTGGTGAATCGTAGCACTGCTGTTGGTGTTCTGGTTTTGTTGATGTTGTTGAGACCTTGTGGTGTCGTGGAACTTTATGTTCTTGTTTGTGTTGTTGCCTCGTTTCCATGGTGATGTTTCGAGTGTGTGTAGCTAATTCCTGTGTGGGGAATTAGGGGAGTGTTACCTAGGGTAGGGTAACGACCTTGTTGTGTTTCGGTTCTGGAGTGAACCTGTGTGTTGGTATCTTGGTTTTCTTTGAGTTGTGAGTTAGTGGTCAAGTGCATTGTATGGGATTTGCATCTTGTCGTTGTAGTTGACGTCGTTGTCGTGTCGTTGTGGTAGTTAGCAAGGTGGTTTGTCAGTTGTGTTATTCGTGGTGTGCCTTTTGCTGGCATGTTGGTTTGTTAGTCGGATGCGAGAGTCGTATCCGGAGTTCTTTGTATCGGTTAGATTTTCGAGGACGAAAATGTCTAAGTGGGGGAGAATTGTAACGCCCCGATTTGTTTAATTCTATTTATTTATTTCATTTATTTGAATTTCGTGAAATGTGTGAATTTATTGCATTTTACCTGCTAATTGAGTTAATTGGTTAATTTCTTTGATAGGTAAAATATTTTCAATAAATTATAATTTTCTTTTCAACTTTTATTTCATGAAAATATATTCCATCACTGTTTATGTTTTATCGCATTTTGAGAGCGTTTGGGAGATATTTGAGCGTAAGGGTAAAATGGTCATTTTGGGTAGTTAGATATTTTGTTATAAATAGAACGTGGAAAGAAAAAGAGAGAAAAGAAAATAGAGAGAAAGAAAAGAGAAGATAGAAAGGAAGAGGAAAGAAAAGAGGAGAAAGAGAAGAAAATCGAAGATTCTCCGTTTCAAGCGCGATTAATCGGGTAAGGGTGCGAAGTTTCAATTATATCTTGCTTGTGTATGTATATGTGTTGTTTGTTGTAATTGTTTTGGTTGTTTCGCAACTTTTCGTATCGATTGGAATTAGGAGCAATTAATAGAAATCGATGTTTTCACGGATGAAATTCGATATAAACCGCGTAGAATACTCGTTGATTATGTCTAAACATGTTTTGGTTATTCTGGTATGAATTAGAAGGGTTTGGGTGGTAATAATGATGTATTTTGGTCCCATATGACCTAGGTTGACGCTGCTGCGAATTCTGGGTTTCGCGGGTTCGCCTAGCGAACCCCAGCGAAGGAACGGGCGAACGTTCGCTAGAAGGTTCGCCTAGCGAACTTTATGACTGTTTTCCACTGCCTTGGTTCGCTAGGGTTCGCCTAGCGAATACTGGAGCGAACATGATATTTTCCAATTTTGTTTTCGTCGTAATTTTCAAACCGTAAGTCTGTTTTGGTCGCCGTTCGAGGCGTTGGAAAGCTAATGAAATATTCTTTCTTTTTAAAATGGTTTGGAGGTCATTAGATGATTTATTTAAGTCGTGGTTTTGAAAAAGTGTTGGGTTGTCGGATTTTTACCGTCGTATTATTGTGCGATCGATGTATTATTATGCTATATGCTTTTGATATATAACATGTAGCTTGTGTGCTGTTATATGATGTGAATATACATGATGGAATGTTGTGATGATGGTTTGTGGACTTGTGGCAAATATGTGCTTTGTGTTGGATTAGACTTCGAGGCGAGATTAATGATGTTGTTGTGTGGTAAAAATACATTGTTTGATTGAATATCAATGTATGTTGTTATGATGTGTCGTGGGTAGCCTTTGTGGTGTGAATCCCTTGTGGAAGTCATTGTGATTTGTATGATTGTTGTGGTAGGTGATGAAATGCATTGTTTGAATTGTTTTCAATGCATGAATATGATGATGTGTATATTGGTTGTGTAACATACAATGTGGCATTGATATTAATGTGTATGCCTTGTATGATGTTGAGTAATGATAGTGCATGTGATGACATGTTGCGATGATAAAGTGTGGCCAAAATGCAAATGAATGTGATATGTTGTAATTGGTTTTATATGCATGTTTATGATTACATGTATGTGTGAAAATGAATTGCTTACGTGAAGTTCAATGTATGCTAATTGGTGGCCGTATGGCAAGAAAATGCATTGTTGGATTGATTTCTAATGCATGAATAAAGATGGTGAAATAATTCATATTGATGAATTGTATGTGATTGTAAGAGATGAATGCATGACAATGTTTGTATACATGTATGCATTATACGAATGTCTTGAGTCATTTTGTATGTGAAGCATAATGATGTACATTCTTGTGTTGAGTGATTCTAATGAGAATCCGTTGTAATGTCGTGTGCCTATGTGAGGTGTGAGCGATGATTACAAAAGATTGTGTGCCTATGTGAGGTGTGAGCAATCGGATTGTGTGCCCAGGTGGGGTGTGAGCAATCGGATCGTGTGCCCGCGTGTGGGGTGTGAGCGATCGGGTCGTGTGCCCAGGTGGGGTGTGAGCGATCCATAAACATTGTGTGCCCATGTGGGGTGTGAGCAATGGGTGAACATGTAACGCCCCGGTTTTGTCTTATTTAATTAATCAAGTCGTTTTGATTATTTTATTATTATATTATTTTATTTTTGACTTTTATTTAGAAAAATGTTATTTTTCATCGTGATTATATTTTGTCGCGTTTTGAGAGCGTTTGCGAGATATTTGAGTGTAGGGGTATTTTGGTCTTTTTGTGGGGATAGATATTTGTTTTATTAAAATAGAAAGTTAGAGGTGAGAAAGAGAGAAAAACAGAATTTTGAGAGAAAAAGAGAAGAAGAAGGAAAAGAGAGGAGAAAAGAGAAGAGCAAGAGAAAAGTGTGGAAAATCACCAAGATCAATCTTTCGGGGTCGATTTAATCGGGTAAGGGTGTGAAATATTGTTATCCTAACTTTGTGTATGATTATGTATGTGTTTTGTGTTGATGTTTTGGTTGGTTTTCCATATGTTTCCGTTTATGCCGTATTTGACGAAATCGATAGAAACCGATGTTTTTACGGTCGAAAAGTCGTATAAATACATGTGTTGGTTGGTTATATGTATGTGAGCTGCTGTTTAAAGTTTCATGAAGTTTGGTTATGTTTTGGTTAGTTTTCGTTATGTTTCCGTTGTTTTTCCGTTTAGGTCGAATTGTAGGAAATCGATAGAGATCGATGTTTTCACGGATGAATTTCGGAATAAATTACGTAGTTGTATCGAGCAAGGTTAGGTCGTCGTATAGCGTGTTTTTTATTCGATTTGGTGATGTTTGAAAATTCTGGTTTTTGAAAGGTTGAAATTTAATCGAAAAATCGAACGTCGTAGAAATTTCGTTTATGTGTTCTAAATTGCTCTTATGTATTTGGTGGTTGCGCGTATATGTTTGTTTCGGTGAAAATGTTCGATTTAGTCGAGTTTTCGGGTATTCGGAAAAGTTACAGCAAGGGTGCAATTTGAGAAATCTGGTTTTTGAGAAAAACAGAGTTATGCATCGATACATAACAGCCATGTATCGATACAAAATGGTTTATGTATCGATACATAACCCTTATGCATCGATACATACTGTAGAAATTTAAGAAAACAGCATTTTCACTACAGCATGTGTCGACACATGCGTGCTATGTATCGATACATGTTGCCTTTTGAATCGATACATAGGCCTATGTATTGATACATACTGGTTTATCGGGGAAACTTCGGAAATTCATATCTCTTGAACCGTAAGTCGGTTTTGACCCCCATTCGAAGCGTTGGGAAGCTAACGAGATGTTCTTTCTAGGAAAAATGGTTTTGAGGTCTAGACCTGGTCCAATTGGAACAGTATTTTCGAACCGTTTCGAAGTGTCGGGCCTCCGGTTTATGTTTTTGCGTTATTTTGAGATATACCTATCTTCTTTGTTGTTTATCGGATTTAAGTGTTCTTTATGTCGAATCGAAGCTGTGAATGAGTACTTTTTGATGATGATGGAAAATATTATTTTTAGCCTACTTTTGGCCGACTTTTCCGATTAAATGTAAAGTGCGGTTTGTTGTCGTTTGGCTTGATTGAGGTGAATCTGTATGGATTGTATGTGATATGTATGAGATAAATGCATGACTATATAGTGAATATGTATGCATTTCAAGAGTGTCATGAGTCATGTTGTATGTGAAACATCATGATGTGCATTCTTGCATTGAGGGGTTCTAAGATGAATCTGTTGTAACGTCGTGAGCCTATGTGAAAGGTGTGAGCGATGATTACAAACGATTGTGAGCCTATGTCACAGGTGTGAGCAGTCGGGTTGTGAGCCTATGTGATAGGTGTGAGAAATCCATAAAACTTGTGAGCCTATGTAATAGGTGTGAGTAATGGGTGAACGTCGTGAGCCTATGTGATAGGTGTGAGCGAATGGTTCCAACAAGTTCTTCAATTGAACCTGAGATGAAAGGAGTCGGTGCCGCATTGCATCTGCATAGAGTCGCGAGTCGGTCTCTATGATTTGCATTGGTCATCTTTGTATATGTGCATTGATGAATGAACATGAATATATGTATTTATGTTGAATGATAAGCATTGTGATGAATATGATTGGTTTTGTATATATATATATATATATATATATATATATATATGCCTTGCGATGTATATTGAGTAAGATGTGATGAATGGCGATAAGAGTTGTATCTTTGTAATGATACATTGGTGAATAAACATGTATGTGTGTTATATTGAATGAATGGTGATGAATTGAGATGTATTGGGGATACATGTATTTGAGCATGAATGAATATGCCTATGTGAAGGATGCGTTAATTACAGATTGTTATGCCGTGTATTTGATTTATGGTATAAGCTTGGTGTTATATATATATATATATATATATATATATATATATATATATATATATATATATATATATATATATATATACATGCATAGTGATGAGTTGTGGTGAGAATGTGGTATATGTGTATTATATGTTGAGATATATAATTATATGCAACGTTATTATGATAATATTTCTCACCCTTCTGCTGTTTTATGATGCTCTATGAGGCATTGCAGATTAGGTATCTGGTGGTCTTTTGTGAAGCGTGGCTTCATTTCCTTTTTCGTCATCTGGCTCTGATATGTAGCACCGGGTAGCTAGGATGTGTTTATAAGCTTTTGTGATACTTTTGTACATGTATCTAGCTGATGAATGTTTATGTAAACATGAATGATATTGGTGACTACTATTGGAGTATGATATTGATATATATATATATATATATATATATATATATATATATATATATATATATATATATATATATATGTATATATGTTTGTGAATCAATGTTTAGATGTTTCCGCTTTTATTCTAAATGTTGACATGTGGGTATAAGGACTGAGATCCTTGATTGTTGAAAGTTACCCCACTGTTGCATATCATTTTGAGCAGGTGTTGTATGTGTTTTAATTTCAAGCATAATGTGACATACCTTTTTATGTCGTGTTTGCAATTATACTCTGATAAAATTTTCAATATGTGCCTAAATGATTTAATTAATTATTTGGGGGTATAGAAAGGGGTGTTACATTAAGTGGTATCAGAGCCAGTGTTGAGTCAGTTGTTGAGTCTGTTGGTGTGACAGTTGAATATTGTCGTTGTTGTTTGTCCCTTAGTACGTGATATGTGTGTGAAACACTGTCAGTGTTTTTTGGTTTTCTAATCCTTTGTTTTCAGGAGTTAGAATGAGATAAGTGGGGGAGAAGCTGGTACTTCTCCATGTTGCTTCAGGTGTGGAGCACTGGCTCAGTGTGTTGTGAATTGCAAGATTGTAAGTGTTGTTTGGACAGTGTTGTTCCCGATTCCGTAAGAAATGTGGAGGTAAGGTTTATGTCAACTAAGGATTTATGCCTTGGATAGTTTTGTGTATGGGATGCAAGAAAGGCTATTATAGTTTGGTAAAGACGGTTTATGCCCCGTCATGATTGTCGACTGTCTATTGACAAATTGAGGAACTGATCACCCTTAATCTCTTGTTGATGGCATACGGAAATTATGTTGGATGGAATAGGCGGGTCTTTCCGGCTTTGATAGTGTGTGAAATGAGTTGTTTGGAATTTAAGGAGATGATTACAGATTGTTTTGATGAGTCGATGAAGAAGCTAATATCGGAAGATGAAATGGATTAGAGGTTTTGGTATGTTAGTCCAGTTGGGAAGTCATTGAGAGAGAATGATTGGGTTTTATTTAAGGACTGCTTCACAGAGAGTAGAGATTGAACTTAATTGGACGAAGGTGAATAGTTGAGGCTTTGATCGATTTAATGTGACTAGTTAGGTTTGTTATCCTCGGAATAGGTTGTTATTTACTCGGTTAAGCTTGTATGTGAGTAACCAGTTACCCAGTGGAAAGTTTTGCAAAAGCTTTAAGGATTTATATCTTTTGGATTTTGGTTGGGAATTGCAACGTACAGTGATGGTATTTAGTGTTAGTAACGCGTCTCTAATGTTTATGGAGTAGAGGAATCGTATCTTCCATATTTAATTGGATAAGTTCGTAGTGGTTTCGATTGAGGATATTTGGATTTGTTATAAACTAAGAGGAAGAATGAGTAAAGTGTTTGAGATTTGAATTACAAGTGTTGAAAAGAGACGAAGTTTTATGCTAAGTTATTCGAGTGAGAATTTTGGTTGAAAAGGGCTAGTTTCTTGGAAATGTTATTTCAGATGAGAGTATGGTTAATGGATCCATCGAAAGTGGATGTAGTTCTACATGAGAGGCTCCGAAGTTAGTTAAGGAGATTAGAAACTTTTGGACTCAGTTGGTTGTTATTACAGGTTATGGAAGACTTTGTTAAGTTCGTACTTCTGGTATCTCAGTTGACTTACAAAGGGTGAGTCGTTTGTTTGGATGTTCGTTGTGAGTAAGTTTTGGTGAGCTGGAGTAGAAGTTGTCTACGGTTTCAGCTTTGATTTTGTGTTATCCTAATAAACCGGTTGTGGGGTATTGTGTTGGAATAGTTGGAGGTATTATCTTTATGGTTCTAGGTTCGAAGTGTTTGGTAATCGCAAGGAAATGGAGTACTTGTTTGGTCTAAAGGAATATAGTATGAGACAACAAGGATGGTTAGAGTTCGTGATGAGTTATGAATTTGGCTTGGATTATCCTTCGGGGAAAAGCTGTTGTTGTGCCTGAAAAGTTAAGTCGGAAGTTCTATGCATGTCTGTTTTGATGGTCAGGGAGTTAGAATTATTTGAGCAATTCCGAGACTTGTGTATGGTGTATGAGAGAACACAGGAGAGTGTGAGATTGGTAATATCAAAGTGAACAGTGATTTTTGGTGAATTTGAGAAAGAGTTAGACTTTGGACGTGGAATTGATAGTTTTGATGGTTGCGAGTAATCAGAGTGCTCAGCGGAAGCGTGAGGTGGCACATTTTGTATTTACGTGTGGAACTTGTGTTCTTGTTTGTGTTGTTTCCTCGTTTCCATCGTGATGGTTCGAGTGTGTGTGGCTAATTCCTTGTGGTGAATTAGGGGAGTGTGATCTACGGTGATGGTAACGATCTTGTTGTGTTTCGGTTCTAGAGTGAACCTGTGTGTTGGTATCGTGGTTTTCCTTGAGTTGGGGGTTGGTCGTCAAGTGCATTGTATGGGCTTTGCATCTTGTCGTTGTTGTTGTCGTCGTTGTCGTGCCAATGTTGTATCTGCTGTTAGCACGGTGGTTTGTCAGTTGTGTTATTTGTGGTGTGCCTTTTGTTGGCATGTTGGTTTGTTAGTCGGATGCGAGAGTCGTGTCCGGGGTTGTTCGTCTCAGTATATTTTCGAGGACGAAAATTTCTAAGTGGGGGAGAGTTGTAACGCCCCGGTTTTGTCTTATTTAATTAATCGAGTCGTTTTGATTATTTTATTATTATATTATTTTATTTTCGACTTTTATTTAGAAAAATGTTATTTTTCATCGTGATTATATTTTGTCGCGTTTTGAGAGCGTTTGCGAGATATTTGAGTGTAGGGGTATTTTGGTCTTTTTGTGGGGATAGATATTTGTTTTATTAAAATAGAAAGTTAGAGGTGAGAAAGAGAGAAAAACATAATTTTGAGAGAAAAAGAGAAGAAGAAGGAAAAGAGAGGAGAAAAGAGAAGAGCAAGAGAAAAGTGTGGAAAATCACCAAGATCAATCTTTCGGGGTCGATTTAATCGGGTAAGGGTGTGAAATATTGTTATCCTAACTTTGTGTATGATTATGTATGTGTTTTGTGTTGATGTTTTGGTTGGTTTTCCATATGTTTCCGTTTATGCCGTATTTGACGAAATCGATAGAAACCGATGTTTTTACGGTCGAAAAGTCGTATAAATACATGTGTTGGTTGGTTATATGTATGTGAGCTGCTGTTTAAAGTTTCATGAAGTTTGGTTATGTTTTGGTTAGTTTTCGTTATGTTTCCGTTGTTTTTCCGTTTAGGTCGAATTGTAGGAAATCGATAGAAATCGATGTTTTCAAGGATGAATTTCGGAATAAATTACGTAGTTGTATCGAGCAAGGTTAGGTCGTCGTATAGCGTGCTTTTTATTCGATTTGGTGATGTTTGAAAATTCTGGTTTTTGAAAGGTTGAAATTTAATCGAAAAATCGAACGTCGTAGAAATTTCGTTTATGTGTTCTAAATTGCTCTTATGTATTTGGTGGTTGCGCGTATATGTTTGTTTCGGTGAAAATGTTCGATTTAGTCGAGTTTTCGGGTATTCGGAAAAGTTACAGCAAGGGTGCAATTTGAGAAATCTGGTTTTTGAGAAAAACAGAGTTATGCATCGATACATAACAGCCATGTATCGATACAAAATGGTTTATGTATCGATACATAACCCTTATGCATCGATACATACTGTAGAAATTTAAGAAAATAGCATTTTCACTACAGCATGTGTCGACACATGCGTGCTATGTATCGATACATGTTGCCTTTTGAATCGATACATAGGCCTATGTATTGATACATACTGAGCAGAACCAGAAAATTCTGGTTTATCGGGGAAACTTCGAAAATTCATATCTCTTGAACCGTAAGTCGGTTTTGACCCCCGTTCGAAGCGTTGGGAAGCTAACGAGATGTTATTTCTAGGAAAAATGGTTTTGAGGTCTAAACCTGGTCCAATTGGAACAGTATTTTCGAACCGTTTCGTAGTGTCGGGCCTCCGGTTTATGTTTTTGCGTTATTTTGAGATATACCTATCTTCTTCGTTGTTTATCGGATTTAAGTGTTCTTTATGTCAAATCGAAGCTGTGGATGAGTACTTTTTGATGATGATGGAAAATATTATTTTTAGCCGACTTTTGACCGACTTTTCTGATTAAATGTAAAGTGCGGTTTGTTGTCGTTTGGCTTGATTGAGGTGAATGTGTATGGATTGTATGTGATATGTATGAGATAAATGCATGACTATATAGTGACTATGTATGCATTTCAAGAGTGTCATGAGTCATGTTGTATGTTAAACATCATGATGTGCATTCTTGCATTGAGGGGTTCTAAGATGAATCCGTTGTAACGTCGTGAGCCTATGTGAAAGGTGTGAGCGATGATTACAAATGATTGTGAGCCTATGTGACAGGTGTGAGCAGTCGGGTTGTGAGCCTATGTGATAGGTGTGAGCAATCCATAAACCTTGTGAGCCTATGTGATAGGTGTGAGCAATGGGTGAACGTCGTGAGCCTATGTGATAGGTGTGAGCGAATGGTTCCAACAAGTTCTTCAATTGAACTTGAGATGAAAGGAGTCGGTACCGCATTGCATCTGCATAGAGTCGCGAGTCGGTCTCTATGATTTGCATTGGTCATCTTTGTATATGTGCATTGATGAATGAACATGAATATATGTATTTATGTTGAATGATAAGCATTGTGATGAATATGATTGGTTTTGTATATATATATATATATATATATATATATATATATATATATATATATATATATATATATATATGCCTTGCGATGTATATTAAGTAAGATGTGATGAATGGCGATAAGAGTTGTATCTTTGTAATGATACATTGGTGAAGAAACATGTATGTGTGTTATGTTGAATGAATGGTGATGAATTGAGATGTATTGGGGATACATGTATTTGAGCATGAATGAATATGCCTATGTGAAGGATGCGTTAATTACGGATTGTTATGCCGTGTATTTGATTTATGGTATATGCTTGGTGTTATATGTATATATACATGCATAGTGATGAGTTGTGGTGAGAATGTGGTATATGTGTATTATATGTTGAGATATATAATTATATGCAACGTTATTATGATAATATTTCTCACCCTTCTGCTGTTTTATGATGCTCTATGAGGCATTGCAGATTAGGTATCTGGTGGTCTTTTGTGAAGCGTGGCTTCATTTCCTTTTTGGTCGTCTGGCTCTGATATGTAGCACCGGGTAGCTAGGATGTGTTTATGAGCTTTTGTGATACTTTTGTACATGTATCTAGCTGATGAATGTTTATGTAAACATGAATGATATTGGTGACTACTATTGGAGTATGATATATATATATATATATATATGTATATATATATATATATATGTGTGTGTATATATGTTTGTGAATCAATGTTTAGATGTTTCCGCTTTTATTCTAAATGTTGACATGTGGGTATAAGGACTGAGATCCTTGATTGTTGAAAGTTACCCCACTATTGCATATCATTTTGAGCAAGTGTTGTATGTGTTTTAATTTCAAGCATAATGTGACATACCTTTTTATGTCGTGTTTGCAATTATACTCTGATAAAATTTTCAATATGTGCCTAAATGATTTAATTAATTATTTGGGGATATAGAAAGGGGTGTTACAGAACATCGTAGGCCCGACGGGGAGTTACATTGGTAACGAGCGATGGTTCCAGCAGAGTTCCTGAGTGAACTTGAGATGATTGAGTCGGTACCGCATTGCATTTGCATAGAGTCGTGAGTCGGTCTCTATGATTTGCATTTATCATCTCTGTATTTGTGCATTGATGAATAAACATAAATATGTATGTTTATGTGGAGTGATAAGAATTGTGGAAGTGTGCATGATGAATATGCTTGGTTTTGTACATATATACATTGTGATGTATATGAGTGAGTTGTGATGAATTGTGGTGAGAATTGTGAATGGATGCGTTATGTGTGGAAAATCATGATTTGATTTATTATGTGTGATATGTTGTATTTGTGGCATGCTATATGTGTTAGTATGTGATGGTATGGGTGAGATAATTCATTCATGTGTTTGAATGTGTGTTTGCATATTATTATACAATCTTGATATAGTTGTTATTTCTCACCCTTCTGCTGTTTTATGATGCTCTATGAGGCATTGCAGATTAGAGTTGTTGGAAGTCTTTTGTGGAGACTAGCCCTCCGTTCTGTTGTCGGTCTTGGTGTCTGCTCTGATACGTAGCACGAGAGTCGGGGAAACGATTATGTTATTTATGTATATAATTGTTGAATATATTTGGTATTACCTTTATAAGGAAAAGTTTCCTAATTGAGGGTAATCTATTTTACGCTATGTATCAAAATTATCAGCAGGGATGATGTTTTGTTTATTTAAATGTGACATCCTTGTTTCTGTCGGAAAAATAAATTTTTAGTTACTCTGATGTTATTTATGTATTATTTATTCGCGATGGGAATCGGGGTGTTACAGCCACCAATTAGCATACATTGAACTTCACGTAAGCAATTCATTTTCACACATACATGTAATCATAAACATGCATATAAAACCAATTACAACATATCACATTCATTTGCCTTTCGGCCACACTTTATCATCACAACATGTCATCACATGCACTATCATTACTCAACATCATACAAGGCATACACATTAATATCAATGCCACATTGTATGTTACACAACCAATATACACATCATCATATTCATGCATTGAAAACAATTCAAACAATGCATTTCATCACCTACCACAACAATCATACAAATCACAATGACTTCCACAAGGGATTCACACCACAAAGGCTACCCACGACACATCATAACAACATACATTGATATTCAATCAAACAATGTATTTTTACCACACTACAACATCATTAATCTCGCCTCGAAGTCTAATCCAACACAATGCACATATTTGCCACAAGGCCACAAACCATCATCACAACATTCCATCATGTATATTCACATCATATAACAGCACACAAGCTACATGTTACAAATCAAAAGCATATAGCATAATAATACATCGATCGCACATTAATACGACGGTAAAAATCCGACAACCCAACACTTTTTTCAAAACCACGACTTAAATAAATCATCTAATGACCTCCAAGCCATTTTAAAAAGAAATAATATTTCATTAGCTTTCCAACGCTTCGAACGGCGACCAAAACGGACTTACGGTTTGAAAATTACGACGAAAACAAAATTGGAAAATATCATGTTCGCTCCAGTATTCGCTAGGCGAACCCTAGCGAACCAAGGGAGTGGAAAACAGTCATAAAGTTCGCTAGGCGAACCTTCTAGCGAACGTTCGCCCGTTCCTTCGCTGGGGTTCGCTAGGCAAACCCGCGAAACCCAGAATTCGCAGCAGCATCAACCTAGGTCATATGGGACCAAAATACATCATTATTACCACCCAAACCCTTCTAATTCATACCAGAATAACCAAAACATGTTTAGACATAATCAACGAGTATTCTACGCAGTTTATATCGAATTTCATCCGTGAAAACATCGATTTCTATCAATTGCTCCTAATTCCAATCGATACGAAAAGTTGCGAAAGAACCAAAACAATTACAACAAACAACACATATACATACACAAGCAAGATATAATTGAAACTTCTCACCCTTACCCGATTAATCGCGCTTGAAACGGAGAATCTTCGATTTTCTTCTCTTTCTCCTCTTTTCTTTCCTCTTCCTTTCTATCTTCTCTTTTCTTTCTCTCTATTTTCTTTTATCTCTTTTTCTTTCCACTTTCTATTTATAACAAAATATCTAACTACCCAAAATGACCATTTTGCCCTTATGCTCAAATATCTCGCAAACGATCTCAAAATGCGATAAAACATAAACAGCGATGGAATATATTTTCATGAAATAAAAGTTGAAAAGAAAATTATAATTTATTGAAAATATTTTACCTATCAGAGAAATTAACCAATTAACTCAATTAGCAGGTAAAATATAATAAATTCACACATTTCACGAAATTCAAATAAATGAAATAAATAAATAGAATTAAACAAATCGGGGCGTTACAACATGCCCAAGGGCCGGCCCTGGGGCATGCCTCTTAACTTTGTCCCTGAAGGATACATCCCGCCAGTCACTGATGACCTAGAAACCATAGCCGGAACCGCTGGACCTGAAGGTTACAAACTTCGGGAAAACGAAGAAGCAAGAGCTACAACGGCAACTCCTGAAGGTTACAAACTTCAGGGCATTGAAGCACCAAGAATCACTATTGTGATGTCTATACCACAACCAGTGGTAACATTGTGGCAGAAGGACAGATTCCACAAACAACTTCTGGCGGAAACGAATGCATGTTCGAAATGATGAATGAGTTCCAGGAACAATTCTTAGAAATGCAAGAGGAACTGCATTCCATCCGCGGTCAAGACTTATTCGGAAAGGATGCCGCAGACCTCTGTCTGGTCCCTAATGTAAAGATACTGCACAAATTCAAGGTGCCTGACTTTGAAAAATATAAGGACAACTCTTGCCCTTAAAGTCATTATGTGATGTACGCTCGAAAAATGTCTACCCAGACAGAAAATCAACAGCTACTGATCCATTATTTCCAATACAGTTTAACCGGTGCCGCAGTCAAATGGTACATGGGTTTAAACCGCACCAAGATCAGTACTTTCAAAGATCTTGGGGCAGCTTTTGTTCAGCAGTATAAATACAACCTGGACATGGCACTAGATAGAGATCAACTAAGAGCAATGTCGCAGAAAGACAAGGAAACTTTCAAAGAATATGCTCAGAGATGGCGTGAAATTACCGCCCAGTCATGAGTATTCTGGTTTCAACGATATTGAGCTTTATATTATATTACAACAACAACAACAAATGTCTCAACTTGTTGATCCTTCTCAAGTTTTTTGCAAATCTGACGATGAAAAAGCTGATGTCGAACTCGTAGAAGAAGAAGAAGAAAAAGTTGAGGTAATTATTGATGAAATGGTTAACAATTCCACTGCCGACCACGAGAAATACATATTACCAGCCAGTCATGTTTATTGTCCACCTCAAGACATGACAAGCCTGAACTTGGGTGCAGATGAACCATCAACAGATATTTTTTACAATCCATGTAAACACAAGGAGTATTAAAAGAGGGAGACAATTTTTGTACAAAAGAAGACTGTGTCCGAGCTATAAAAAAATATCACATGGAATTATCAACTGATTATAGAGTCGACGGAACGAATCCGACTCTGTATAAGATCTACTGTCGTAACAAAGTGTGCCTGTTCCAACTGACAGCATCTTACCGGAAGAGAAGCGATTCATGGAATATAGGCAGTTGTTCAAAAGTTCGAAGTGGAGTTCTGTCTTACAATCTGGGCAGTTGTTCAGTGATAGTTCAATGAAATTTATTAAAGACGAAGCTCTCAAATGTAACACACATGTGGTGTGACTTCGGAAAATTTCAAGTCTTTCGTATGCCTTGCTCTCATGTAATAGCAGCATGTTCAAAGGCTCGCCAGGACCCTTCCAACTATTTGTCCATTGTTTACCAAGTCATTAGTCTATGTAATGTCTACAACACTAGCTTTCAGGTAGTAGCAAAGGAGGACTATTGGCTTGCATACGAAGGTGAATTTGTCTGACATAATGAAATTATGCGAAGAAAGAAAAAGGGTCGCCCTAATAGCACGCACATTCAAACAGAGATGGATACGACAAACAAAATAGTCAGATTATGTAGTTTGTGTCGTCAGCCCGGGCACAATCGTACAAAATGTCCCAATGTAGAATCAAGCACAACATCATAGTTTTAAATGTAACCTTGCCTCTTTATATCAACAACAACTTTCATTTCATTAATATCATGACATTCAATAACAATAATTTAAAAACAACAAGTAACAATACTTTAAACACTTAAACAACAAAACAAACAAATATAATGACTAAACAACATAACAAGCGATTACAACCATCAGGAAAATTTCCTGAGAACTATACATCAACGTATGAAAATCATGGTCATTAGTAACACTCTCCCAGAAACGAACTTCCCCATTTTGGTTGAATGTGGTAACAAGCCTTTGAATTCTTCTGATCTTTTCACCCTCTGAAATTTCTCCATCTAACCAGTGGATTAGACTCCTATTAAGATGTTATAACATTTGTGTATTCCAAAGGCGAATCTTTATTGGAGGTTTGACTGGCGAGAAATTGATTCGGAGAAAAATGAGGAGAGGTTGGTGCAGAGAAATATAAAAACATGGTCAGTAATTATAAGGGGAATATGAAGTAGTAACCAGTTGAAATGGCATACATACAGATGGTTAAAAAAAATAAAAAAACAAAGATGGCGCCATATGAAATGGCACATGGGTTGTGTCATTAAAGGTAGGTGCCATTTCATATGGCATATGAAGAAATTCAAGAAATACATCATTTCATTTGGCGTATCCGTGTTCTTCAGAAACTACGTTACTTTGGTAAATTTTTTTGAAAACATGAATATTTTTATATATATTTTTAAATAATAGATTATTCTAAAAAACCCTCTTTTATATAAGTCATTCCTTTTTATATTTTTAAAAATGTAATTCATAAAACTTGAGATAATTAACATTATGGTTAAGAAACATTATCTTCATTCAAAAAGAAATAATGAAAAATAAAGTATATGATCTTAACATATGTATTTTCATTAGTAAAAAAATTATAATTATAATTTCAAAATTGTAACAAACTATTTCTATAAAATGTAACATCTTCCATCTACCTAGTCTATCTAGTTTATATATTAGATAATCGGTAACAAACTTTTATAAGGAGTGTTACCGAAACAACTAAATAATAAAATATATTTTAAAATGAATGTAACAAACTATTCCAATACAATGAGTGTAAAACAAATGTTTCGGTGCTAAAAACACTTAATAAAAAAATATTTTTTAAAATTTTTATAACAAAAATATATAAACAAATTTTTAATTTATTTATTTTTAAAATTAACAGTGTGATATCAACAACAAACACAAAGTTATAAAAGATAAATCCAAAATTTAAAAATCAAGTTGATAGATTTCAAATTAAAATCTTAATTTCAAAACTCTTAACAAACTTTTCCTTAAAAAAAATAACAACTTTTATTTAGCTATTCTATTTATTTAATGGAGAACCACGAAATTATAATTCATTCTTCAGACTTATTTTCATATAAAAATCACAACAATAAAAAAGTCATAAATCATCTAGTTACTACTTGTATAGAGTAACATGAATCCAGGCAAGGCAACATTGTCACCAATATCAAAGAAAATCTATGATTACAAAAACGAGGGCGAAGAGATAAGATACACAAGTAACAACATGATACTCTTGAAAACGGCAGTGAAGAACTCAATGAAGAATGAAGGATGGTTGAAGGCTGTGTTTGCAGATAATATGGTTATAAAGTCCAAGCGCGTATCAAAAAGACAATGTTTTCTTCGTCGTCAAGCCTTTCAAAGCACACCATCTAGATTATCCATTATGTCTACCGCTCAAGAAGACTTGCCTATCTCACCAATGCCGTCTAGATTATCTATCATGTCTCGTGCTCAACAAGTGTTAGAAAGCATAAAGAGATGCATTTACTTATTAATCAGGCAATCAACAAAATTGCCATATTAGGAAATTTTAGCTTAAAATTTTGTTTGGTGGTTTCTTATCACACCACCCATGTTTCTTAGGCACCACCGAATTTCCGATTTTGCCCGCAATTCTCGGATGTGCACATCCGGACGCACTATTTTTTTTTTATTTTTCAGTTTTTTTCGGATGTGCACATCCGGAAGAATTCCTGATCTGCAAATCTGGAAAAAATCAAAAGAATTTCATAAAATCATTTACTTCTAAATATAATTAAATTCAATATAATTAAAATCCAACATAATTAAATTTAATATGATTTTTTCAATATAATTAAATCCAATATAAATAAAATTAATATGATTAAAATTAATATGATTTTTTTAATATAATTAAATTCAATATAATTAAATTAATTTTAGAAGTAAATACCATATAATTTTAATTATAATTTAGAAGTAAATACCATATAATTTAGAAGTAAATACCATATAATTTTAAATACCTATATAATTAAATTCAATTTTAGAAGTAAATACCATATAATTTTAAATCGAATATAATTAAATTAATTTTTTCAATATAAAAAAATAATTTAGAATTAAATAGCATATTAATCATATTAATTATATTGAAAAAAATTAATCATATTAAATATCATATTAATTTTAAGAGATTAATTGTTATGCACTGTCAGTGTAAAAAATTTTACACTGTCAATATATCACAATCATCCGTTGGTATTACTTTTCAACTGGTTATTGTTAAAGTCAAACTTTTTAAATAAATCGACGGTTGTGATTAACTGACAGTGTAAAAACTCTTTACACTGTCAGTGCATATCAATTAAATTCTAATTTTAATTCATATAGATTTTAATTATATTAGATTTAATTATATTAGATTTAATTATATTGAAAAAATAATATTAATTTTAATTATATTGGATTTTAATTAGATTGAATTTAATTATATTTAGAACTAAATAATTTTATGGAATTCGTTAAATTTTTTTCGGATTTGCAAATCAGAATTTTTTTCGGATGTGCACATCCGGAACATATCGGCGTTTTTAAAAAATTTGGTGTGTCCGGATGTGCAAATCCGGAATCTGAGGGCAAAAATGAAATTTCACGTGGTGCCTAAGAAATTTGGGTGGTGTATTAAAAAATCACCTTTTGTTTTAGTTCGTTAGGGTTTTCTGGTTTTGGTAATCAGTTTGTTAGTTAGTTAGAGAACTTGTGTATTTAGTTGATTGAAATCTCTTTGATTTCTTTGAGCTGAATCGTACAACTTCTCTTTCTATTTTTTGTTTTTATTTCAATTTTCCATGCAATGATCCAACCTTTCATTCTTTTACTTTTTCTTTTTCTGAGTTTCATCTCAATTTTCTTCATCGATAATGGTACCACCACGCAATGATCCACATCATGATCCAACTAGTCCATATTGCGTGCATTCTAGTGATGGACCAGGTTCAGTCAAAGTTACACCTCCTCTCAACGGTTTCAATTGTCATTCTTAGACACGATTCATGCGGCGTGCACTTGGTTCCAAGATGAAATTAGAATTCATGGATGGTTCCATTCTAATTCCAGATGATCAATTTGATCCTTCCATACGCGTTTAGAACAGATGCAACATGTTGATTTATTCATGGATAATCAATTTACTTTCTAAAACCATTGCTCAATCAATTATTTACATGGAAAATGCTATTGATGTATGGAACAATTGAAAAGAAGTATTCTCTCAAGGGGAAAATACTTAGGTAGACACAAATCAAACACTTGGTTTTAGAAACAACCAATCATATTTTTTTAATTAATTAAAAAATAAAAAAATAATATTTTCTCTCCTCCATAATCACAACCAGTCATGAATCCAAATTAAAAATAAATTAAATTTTAAATAAATTTAATATTTTTTCTCTTTCTTATTAATTGTTTGTAACACTAAAGATTTAAGTTCGTTCCTATGCAAGTTTTTCTCCTCTCAAGGTGATCTTATTCGTGTCTCTGAACTTCATCAAAAAATCTATACTTTGAAGCGAGATTCAAAATCTATTACAGACTTCTTTTTTGATGATGATTGGTTTAACTGAAAAGTTTGAAGGATTGTATCACCTAGTTCTTAAAGATAAGCATGAAGATCCCTCTAGAATAAATAATACTTATGTTTGTACTATACCTGACAGTGCCATGTTGCATTTTAGATTAGGACACTTATCAAGGACTATTACGCGAGCCTTACATTCCATTTTTCCTTTGTTGTTGTTGATCAAAAATCAATTTGTGATGTATGTCACTATATCAAACACAAGAAATTGGCATTTACTTCCATTTTAATAAAGCTTCTTAACCTTTTGAATTAGTCCATTTCGATGTATGCAATTCCTTAGTTATTAAGTCACATAATGGTCATTCTTATTTTTTTAACATCAGTAGGTATACGTGGAACATTCTAATGTAGACTAAAGCTGAAACTAGATAAAACATAGCTAACTTGATCAAAATGGTTGAAATCCAACATCACACCAATGTTAAAGTTATTTGATGTGAATATGGTCATATGGACCAAATTTTTATGCATCAAAAGGTATTTTTCATCAAATAAATCGCGTTAAATCCCTCCAATAAAATGGTAGAGTCGACATAAAAAATATGTTGTCAATCATGTAGTCTTCACTATGAATCGAGTTCCACCTAGTTTGCATGTTTTGAAACTTTTTGGCACACTCACCTAAGCTTCAACATTACATGCACATAGAACAAAACTTGAGCATAGAGGAAAACAATGCATTTTCTTGGGTTTTTTTTAATAAGCAAGAATTGTGTTATATATCAAGGATACAAAAAGGGTATCCAACCCGTATACATCGATAGGCATATTCCTAAAATCAAGGCCTACAAAAATCACATGGGGCATTAACCCATTCATTTTTTTTTTTTGATAAGCAAATTCATTAATAAAAGATTAAGGGAATCTCAGACCAAAGAACTACAACCCCGAATAAAAAGCTAAACAATTACAGGAAATCAAATGGGTACTTAAACCAATCATACAACCTACACTTCTTACTATCCTCTTTACCTAGAATCATCCAACTCCACGAATAAATTTTGATATCGTTAACAATATCATCAACATCTAGCAAGGAATCGTTGAACAAAATATTGTTCCTAGCCCTCCAAATAATCCAACAAGCTATGAACCAAAATGAACTAACTTTATCCGCTTTACAACGTCCTCTAAGGCTCAAATTCCAAACCTTAGCATGACTGCTGCTGCTAGATTCCGAAATATTACAAATATCCACCCACTCACATAACTTGTTCCAAACCACGACAGATTTAGGACACGTGAAGAATAAATGAGAGACATCCTCTAAGTGACGGAAACAAAACACACAGACCGAATCATGCTCGTTATCGATTATCCTCCTATTGAGCAAATTAGATCTCGTTGGCAATTTATCTAAAGCCAACCTCCAATTAAAAATTTGGAATTTCAACGGGACGATCGACTTCCATAAAACCTCCAGAAGCTCAGCAGTATCAGCTCCAATATCAATGCCAGGGGAAGGATACACCAAAGAGGAATAAAAAGAGTAAACCGAGAACAATCTATTCTCGTTAAGAGACCAAAGCCACACATTCGACACTTCTTTTTTAACAGAAGAAGAGTCCAACAACTTACAGCATTCATTCCGTTCAAGTTCATGAATAGGATTAACGAATTCCATCGAATCAAGCATATTCCACTACCGCTGCTCACCGTCCCAATGACCCATCTCACTTACAGCCGATATCTTACTTCTGCAGGCCTGATTCAGGTTCGAAAAATTTAGTCTTCAATGACCCATCTCACTTACAACCGATATCTTACTTCTGCATTAACCCATTCATAGTAGTTACAATTAAATGCGTTTTTGTGTTTCTTACCAATCTACCACCAAGTAAACATAACAATACGATCAAAAATCGTATCAAGATCCCATAATTCTTCTCTAAACATGATATTGTTTCTAGACGACCAAATGACCCAACTCACTATCAGCCAAAATCCCATAGCAATACTTACACTAAGATTTTTTTGAATACAACCAGCTACCCAACATGAAATATGATTCAAAATGTCTCCGACATAAGACTCCAGAACTCCCAGCCATCTAGAAACGAACTTCCACACCCGAATAGATTTGGAGCAATGAAAAAAATATGTTCAGCATTTTCATCCACTAAGAAACAAAAGAGGTAGACCTTTTCGTTGATATTCGTTATAATTCCTCTACGAACTAAGTTGTCTCGAGTTGGAATTCTATTATGCATCAACCTCCATCCAAAGATTTTCACTTTGAATTGTACCTGCGCTAACCAAGCCAGCTTAAGGGCGGACCTTAAATCGTCTTCAATAGCCGTTCCACCATACCTACCTTTTCCTGCAACAAACTGTACAGAGAAGATACAGAAAATTGAGACGTATCACAGTGCAGCCAAATGACCCTATCTAGTGTTCCTTCTGTCACAGAGTATTCACTTAGTGCAGCATGTAAGTGTAACCGCTGCAGACTGAGTTCTTCGTGCACAGTTTGGTGAGAGAGTTTGACATTCCATTTCCACTGACCATCTTCCCAGAACCCATTGTTAACAACACGACTGGCCTTGTTTTCTGCGTTGTTCCATAACTCCGGATATTTAGAGGCCAAGGTGGGTGATCATGTCCAGCGTGAAAGCCAAAAGGAGTCTTGAGCACCATTGCCAATCTTGTGGGAAATCAAACCAGAATCTTGATTAATTCCACAATAATCAGACACATGGATTAAGTCTCTTCACCAGGTTGAAGGGGAAACAATATATTTAGGAACCTCTGCTCTGTGAAAGTCGTGCACATAGTTAGGATACCGACTGTCAATTAAACATTTCCACAGCCGATCCTCCTGAGACATAATTTTCCAGATCCATTTAAATAACAAGGCTGAATTGAACAACTTTAAATCTTTAATTCCTAGGCCATCGTCTTCTTTAGTTTTGCATACCATACTCCACCGAACCCAAGATATGCCGTTTTTTTGCCATAGAACCATCCACAGAAATCTCTTTTGAATGGACGTTAGTATGCTAATGACCTCACTAGGAAGCCTGTAGAATGACATAAGGTGGATAGGTAGATTTGCTAAAACAGAGTTGATTAATGTTACTCTACCGCCCATGGATAAGAACCGTCCTTTCCACGAATTCAACCTAGCTCGTACCATATTGATCAAAGGTTTCCAGAACGAAACCAGTCTATGGTTGCCACCAATGGTAATACCTAGAAACTTAAAAGGGCAGGCTGATAGTTTGCAGGCGAGGAAGTTTTCTGCAGCCAATAGCATCGTGTCATCCACTCCAAATCCGTATAAGGAGCTTTTATTAAAATTGATCTCAAGGCTAGAAACTAAGTGAAATCCTTTTAGTATTGCCTTGATAGCCAAGATGTTGTTCAACGAGCCATCTCCTAATAGAATAGAGTCATCTGCGTACTGCAGTAGGTGAAGAGAAACATTCTGAACCACCTTAAAACCAGAATAAATGCCACTGTTCACTACTCTTTCCATTAAAACTGCTAGACCTTCCGCGACTATTGTAAATAGGAAAGGAGCTAAAGGGTCGCCTTGCTTGAGGCCTCTTGATACGGCAAAGTCCTTTGGAGGACTTCCGTTCACCAGAACTGATGTAAAGCTATTAAAAACCCCATTATCCATCCACCGCATCCATTTTTCACTGAATCCCATGATTTTCATAACGTCACGCAAGTAGTTCCAATCCACACAGTCATATGCTTTGGTGAAATCTACCTTCAACAGTAATAACTCTTTCTTGGATCTTTTTGAAAAATCAATAACTTCATTTAAAGCCAACACCCCGTCAAGGAAATTCCTACCTTCAATGAACGTCGTTTGAGAGTTTGAGATTATGCTTACTATTTTGCCCTTAAGTCTATTTGCAAGGATCTTAGACACAACTTTGTAAACCGAGCCAATTAGAGAAATTGGTCTGTAATCGTCCAAATTCTTCGGGCTATCATTTTTGGGGATGAGAACCAAGAAGGAGGAAGCAAGGACCTTGTGTAGTCTCTCACCTTGAAAGAACTCCAAGATGCAATTTGTAAAGTCTTGACCTACAATGCTCCAACAGTTTTTAAAAAACTCGAAGCTGAAACCGTCAGGTCCCGGGCTTCAGTCCCCAGCACAATCGAAAACTGCTCTTCTAATTTCATCTGAATTGACCGTTTGCTCAAGTTCCACTTTGTCCTGATCAGATAGGCATTTGAAACCTGCTCCTCCAACAAATGGAAAAGGTCTTGAAACTTTGTTGAATCTTTTTTCAAAATGTTGCCTAACAGCTACTTTGACTCCCTCCACGTCCTCTACGTAGGTTCCATTAATACAAACCGAGGGAATTGTGTTCTGGTAGATACGGTTTTTTAAGGCAGCATAAAAGAACTTTGTGTTAAGATCTCCGTCCTCAATCCATTTCATCCGAGATTTTTGTCTAAGGATACTTTCTTTAATCCTTAAACTTTTCCATAAGTTATCTTCTGCAGTATTCCTCTTATCCAATTGCTCTGACGCAATACAGCCTTATGTTTTATCAAAGAGACCCTCAACTTCATTTATGACACCAGTATCCTGATTAATTTTAGTATCTACCCAGCCAAATATATTGGCGTTCCACCACCTGAGCTTCTCCTTAAGAAATTATTGTTTCCTGGACAAGATGAAAGAAGGCTTCCGTGCTACATCAAATTCTACCCACTCTTTTTTAACAAAAGACATAAAGTTTGGATGTTCAAACTAGCAAGAAAAAACTTTAAATGGTTTGGGTCCCCAGTTTGTATTTTTGGCAGAAATCCAAACTGGCCTATGGTCTGAGACATCCCGGTCTCCAATCTTCTGGCAGACCATATTCCACTCATTTAGAACTCCATGAGAGACCAAAAATCTATCAAGAAGACTGCAAATCTTGCCTCTTTATTTAAACCAGGTATACTTAAGCAAGGTGTAAAAGGAATTGTTCTTCTGGATTTCCCGAACAATAAAATCTTCTTTTCTAGAAATGTTGTCCATCATGAACATTATATTGTTCAAAAAAAGTATAGGGTGTGTGCGTGCTCCCCGTGTAAGAGTCGTGAAACTCAGAGGTCCTAGTATGTATATTGCACGAATGGGATGAAGGCTTGCTCGTAGTGGCAAATAACCCTATATGGTGGTTTTTTAAGACTATTTAAGGGACCGGATCACATGAGATGAGACGCCTTATTGGAGAAGGATGTTGCTAGGTTGCAGGCGGACAATTAAATGACCGATGTTAGGATTGTTGGGAGTGAAATGCTTTTTGAGCATTATTGAATGTGATCTTATCGGCTGATCAAAACCTGAAGTGGGCCAGAGACTTCGTATGCGATTCTTGGTTTCAAAGATGAGGAGGGGTGTACCTGCAAGGTACTCCAATGCTAAAGTAAGAATTGGGAGAAGAGAAGGCAAGTACAAAGTGTGTATGTCTTAGGATGATTTAAAATACCTGACTAGGGTTTTTATAATGCCCCCGGCGCTTGGCCATTAGTCCCTATTTTTGGGGTGAGATATTCGCTCCCAAATAATAGGTAACTGCAAGAAAGCAGCCATTGGGACGGGCGTAGGTGCTCAGAACTAGCCGTTGTCGCGGGCACGGTTGTCGTGACTGTTTTTGGATGGTGGAACCGTGCGTGACGAGCATAAATGTGAGGAGGGCCAGCTGATCCTGGAGGTCAATTGGCCAGCCTTCCTCAGCAGAGGGACATAGGAGAGAAAGCTTCCTCTTGCCCTTAATTGGAAGGGCTTAGGTTATTAGGCCGTTCTGGGAGCAGAAGTGGATTGGGTCATGCCTAGCCATTGGGCCAGTTCGGAACATAATGTTATTGAGTGAATATCACTTGATCCCTCATTTTGAGGGATAGGGTATTTATATGGATTTTAGATACTCAAGGGTTCCTGGAAAAGGTCCCCTCCAGCCCAGTCAAAGGATGTACTATTGAATTCCTGTTTCAAAGGAATATGTGGGTTAGTAACTATATTGACTTTCATGTTATTCAAGACACATCTTTTCCTACGTTTGTTCTTTCTAGGGGAGGAGAAAATATGGGGGCGAGGCAGTAAACCTCTTCAGACGACCTTGCATCGTCGACCATTTCCTAGGGTGGCCCTAAGCTGCCACACTAGGCAGAGATATTTGCAAATATAACACTACACAGTCCCTCAAAAATGAGTTGTTCGACAGAGGACGAAGTGTTTTTCACTCTTGGTTAATGGGAGTATTTTGAGGACTGACATTTTTCTTTGTGAGGCCTTTGTTAACCTTAGGAATTCATATTTTCACCAAACCATGTCCATACGGCTTAGCCATCGAGGCGTTGAGTGCCTTAGATATTATATCATTTAGCTTGGATAAAGGGACACCGAATCCCTCAAGCGGATCGTTTTAACCTTCCAGGCGGGACTTATATCGAGCCCTCTAGCAAAACTTGATAATATGTCTTCGGGGCTTGATACAGGTCGCCCCCCTTAGGCATGAATTTAGAAGCTATCTCTCCCAAGGAGATAGTGAGTCCCTATGGTGAAATCCTAATATGCTTTTGGAATTCTAAGTCCCTCGGACACTATATCAAGTAGCCTGACTGAACGGTCGCCGAGTCCCTCAGGAGAATTATTTTAACCTTTTAGGAGGGATTTTTATCAAGCCCTCTAGAAAGAATTAACACTAAATCTCCGGAGCTTAATACAGGTCTCACCCATTAGGCTTGAATTTTGAAGCTATATAGCCCAAAGAGATACTAAGTCCCTCGGGCGAAAGCCTTTTCACATTCTCATAGCTCAGAAAACACCATAGACTCTTTAAAAGCGGACCCCTTAATGAATAATCATATTTTTCTATTTAAATATCAAATTTGGATTTCACAAGATCGCGTTGTACTACAATTGATCAATTGAAATGCTTCCACGCTTTGACAAAAAGTTGGAATCATGTTGTTATGATCATGGGTACACCGCTTTGCCCTTCTACACTACTACAAAATGTATATACAATAGCGCCAAAGTTATCACGGTGCTACAAACCACCGTGATGACATCTATTACTTAATGCGCAAATATTTTCTTTTATATACTTATTAGGATTTTGATATGACATACTCACGACTGAAAGATACGACCGTGGTTATATAATCACCCTTTCATGCACCGTCAAATGTTTTATTTCTTTAACATTTAGCCGCGCCTTTGTATTTTTATTTGTTTTTCATTTAAAAATAAGTATGATACCACCATGATTGTTTAAACAACTGTTATGACATATTTATCATTTTTTTTTAAAAAAATTTAATAAATGTTATACCACCACGGTTGCGTAGCAGAACCGTTGTGACATAGTTTTCATTTTGTTTTAAAAATTTTAAATTGTAATTTACTGGCGATTCTTTATTAAATTTAATTATGCAAATAATATATCACCAAGGTTCCGGTTGTTGACCGTGGTGGTATCGTTCATTCAATTTTATCACAGCTAACTAGCTTGTCTCTGTAGTAGACATTCTTTGCACTGAATAACGACATGATACGAAACACCATTTCAACCCTAATGTTCAATGCTGAGAAACGAAACACCATATCAACCCTAACATTGATCGTTCATCATCACCGTTCATTATTTTTTATCAGTTGTTCATCTGTTCATCATTTTTCACCTGTTAATCGTTTTCCATTTGTTGTTCATTTTTAACCTATAGTCATCACGAGGAGGAAGACAACACGCCAACACCAACACTATCACCGCCGTTATCGTCAAGGAGGAATACAACAACAACACTATCTGTTTCAACCCAAATATTCACATTTACTTAGTCATCACGTTTACGGTACGTAAAATTTTCTTCCCCAGCATCTACAATAAACTTCAATTTCCATTGTTGTTGATGTTCTTGTTCTTGTTGTTTTTGTGGTTGTTGTTGAATGTGTATGATAACACTTGATTAATCTTTTGTTGTGGTTATTGTTGTTGTTGTTGTTGAATGTGTATGTGATAACATTTTATTAATCTTTTGTTGATGTTGTTGTTGTTGTTGAATGTGTATGATAACATATTTCTATTCATGGTTATATGTGGAAATAATAGATGAAAGAGTTTGTTGTTGTTGTTGTTGAGGTTGTTGTTGTTTTTGAACATAGATGGCATCTTCGTCATATTCTTCATCTAGTGGTGACAAAACTATGACAAGTGAAACTCGTACAAATGATACTCAAGACGGAAATAAATGATCACAAAGAGGTGCCACAATGGTTACCAAATTAACCAAAGTCTGCAACTCTGGTATGAAATTGTCGATTGCGTTTGATGTGTATTACAGAGTAGTTGACAGTGAAAACTCTTCGCTTTTTAAGAGTTATGTTGCGTTCCTTGGACGTAGCAAATTCAGTATATTGATAGATGATTGGAAACAAGCGCCACGGGCTGTCAAAGATAGCATATGGACAAACGTTAATGTAGTAATTTTAATTTTCATCTATTCGATATGACTTTCTCTAAGTCATTCTTATTGATTTAAATGTAGTAGACTTTTGAATTTACAGATGATGATAAGCTAAAAAAAAGTGGGTAAGTCATGTTGGTACGTGTTAAAAGAGCTTTAAGTCACGACTCACGCGTGAATACATTAGGGAGCCTAAGTCTGGTCTTGAGCGTCCGTGGGTGAGATATAGTTATCTTTCGAAGAAGGTTTGTAAAAAGTTTGCGAAGGACCGTCGTTCTAAGAAATTCATGGTTAGTACTAGTCTTATTTACCTTGATGATTTTATGCTAATGATTTATAGATATTAATCATATTTTCACTATGTTTATAATAGACTAAAAGTCAAGCAAGAATACAAAATAAAGTAAAAAACATTTACCCCCATAGATTGTTTCGTGCTGGTTACTGGAAACTTGAGAAAACAATGATGAATGACAAAAACAACAAATGGGAGATTAGGACTCCATTAGTCGTGATCGCAACCCATCTCCACTGTCAAGACATGAGAAGTGGAAGAGGGCTCGACTAAGACTAAATGGAGAGTACACCTCAAATGCGTCAAGAGAACTTACTGATCAGTATGATTTGTTGTGCGTATGTTATGTGTTATTTAAATGTTGTGGTAATTACAATATTAATATTATCATGGATGTTGTGTAGGATCTATTGGTTGAGAAAGCTAGTGGAGAATCATTTGTTCCAACACCAGACATGATATACTAATAGAATCTATCAGAACAGATGAGCATGGTGGGCGTGTTCATGGTGTTGGAGAAGGCGTCGACCTAAGATTATTCTTTGGTTCATCCAAAAAAAGCGCTGAAAGCATCAAATTACAAGCGTAAAAACAAAATATTGTGGATTTTCAGAAGCAGTTAGAAGAACAAAGGAAGATGTTAGAATTGGACCAAGAAAATTGAAGGAAATACATGGAAAAGTTAGAAAAGTTATATGTGGTATGTGTTTTATCTGAAATGCTAGTATTTTATCTGAAATGTATGATATAATGTGTTTTATCTGAAAAGTTAGAAAATATAGAAATATGTTTATTATGTATTATTCTCAAAACGAATATTATGTTGTAGAGAATAAGTGGATCATTCCAACAAGATACAAATGAAAATGATGCTGATGCTGATGATCAATTTCCAGAAACAAATGTTGTACATGGTGCTAGCACAATAGGAAGTAATTATTCAGCCGCCCCCGCTCAATAGATCAATGAGATAATGGATCCTTTTGCACATGAAATCACCACGTTATACCTGTTGGTTGCGGATAGTGATGACCTTATTTGTCTTCCGCTAGAGCATTGTCCAAAGATAGAGCTCTTCTTTTATGTTCCTAGTGATATATGAGATTTTCTCTCTAGAAATAATTGGCTGGATGTAGGGATATACAAGTTTGGTGCACGTAAGTATATAATTAAATATACCTGTAAGTAATTTTTAAATTGTGATTTATTTTTTATAGTTAGTTTTGTTTTAGAAAATATTTATTATATATATGCTCGTGTTTATTCAGTGACAATTGATCATCATATCACTAAGGACGAATACGATAACGACACTGTATTTCTTACATCAACCACTTGATCTTAAAATGAAGCATATTGTTAATAGGTAAGTTTACGTTTATATGAAACTTTTTAGTAATATTTTCTTTAACTTTGTAATTGTTTTAACGCGTAATACATTTAAATCATTTTCAATGTACAATGTTGCGTAGCGACACTATATCTTGCACAATATTTAAAAAAAGCCACATTTATCTTGCCTAACGTAAGTGATTAGACTACTTGTAACATTCATATATATATATATATATATATATATATATATATATATATATATATATACATGCATGGTTATAACTTTCATTAAACTAATGTTTAAATTTGTAGACATGGGTATTCTGTAATGAAACATGTGTTAAACATTGCCTTCGCCGGCATTGTTGATTCATGAGAATAGGTACATATTATATATGTAACACTACGCCAAAGAAGACATTTAGCAGCGCTTTTTTTGCCTTGAGCAGCGCTGTGGCTATGCTAAAGGTAAAGACATCGCTTTTTTCCTTTTAAAAGTGATGTCTTAGGTCCCCCTTAGGACCCCCTTTAGCAGCGCTTTTAAAACCGCTTTTGTATGACCCCATATAGCAGCGCTTTTCCAAAGAAAAACGCTTTCGTAGGACCCCCTTTAGCAGCACTTTTAAAAGCGCTACTAAAGGTCCCCCTTTAGGAAGCACTTTTTCAAATAAAAGCACTTTCGTATGCCTCCTTTAGCAGTGCTTTTAAAAGCGTTGTGTTATGTATACGCCATAACACCCCTTTAGGCAGCGTTTTTTTTAGAAAGCGCTGTCTTTTATAAAAGTGCTTTTAAAAAGCCTTTTTTTAAAAATCAATTATTAAACATGCATAATTTAACCTGTATAATTAAAAAGAATCCATAATCATTCAACACATGGCCTTTGATACCATTATAATTCAACACATAGGCCTTATACCATTATAATCAACAATAGGACTTTATACAATTAAAATTCAACACATAAACCGTAAAAACCATTATATATACAACACCAAAATAACCATTACATATATATAACTCAATACAAACTATACAACACCAATTCCATGCACCAATTCGAAACCTTATACACCATTTCCATCACCTATATATACAACACCTTCCATAAACCTAACACACTTTCTAAAACTATTCAACAAATTCTCATTTCAACCATGTATTGACCCTAATCCCCCTTTATTTCTTCCAATTTGTCTTTCGTGTAGGTGGCACACTTGAATTCATCAAAATACTACATATAACATAATATGCATGAATTAGTTAAAAGAAATTAATTAGATGAAATACACACGTGAATATTTAGAACAATAACATCACTTACGTATCAATCATTTTCTTCATCTCCGGGTATTTTGTTTGATCACCCTCTAGCGAATCCAGATAATAAACTATTTCTTTTATCGGATTAATCGCAAGCAACAACCAGTGTCCACTGTAAAATTAAACAAAAGTATAGATGGAAATGGTATACACAACGTAAAAAAGCGAAAGATTATAATAAAGGAAGTTAGGATGAAAATCTTACCCATAGCCAGTATTATATGGTAAAAGATACAACTTCTCTGTATCAATGTTGGTCATAAATTCACCTACTAAGTGATCTTTGACGACATTTGTAGTTTGATTGATTAAATTTGCATTGACACAGTTGAGAGACAAGAAGGAGTATCTTTCAGTCAACTGAGGCGGGAGCATCAATTTTTCATACAAGAACCTGAAATATAAACGGATTATAATAAATATGTTATTATATTTAACATTCTAATATTCATTGAAATGAGTAAATAAATTGATCAATTAAATAAATAAAATCGATGGATTACCTGATGTATGAATTCATAACACCGACACCTAATTCAGAATGCGTAAATATCCTATCAAAGTCTTCTTTAGCAATTGTTTCTGAATAGGAAAACCCAAAAATACATGCTTCTATAGGTATTTCACGGATACCACCTCCCATCAAATCCGTTGTACCTACAATTGCTTCAAGGCACAACTGAAATCGAGAAATAGATGCTTTTTTTGCCTTGGCTACTACTGGATTTTTGTTCTTGCTCCCTTGTTGCACCTCTTGTGTAGGAATCTGAAAATCATATAAGTCATAAACTTAGTAATCATGAAGCTTTTGAATTCGGATCATAGAATTAACATTTTCGATGCATATATATCAATGTACCTTTTTTTGTGATGCAACTGACTCGGTTTGCTGCACAATTCCTTTATCTCTTGATTTGAATTTTGTAGGAGTCTAACAATGTCCTGAAAATAAAATGTAGATAAACGTAAGCATAACACAACTTATATGCAAGTAAAACATTTGAAAATTAAAAGGTTAATAATGGTTTTCAACATACCGAGTCATCTATGATGATGAGGTTTGACGGCCATGCAACATACGACCCTATTGCCTCCCCCACCAATGTTGCATCTGAAACGTCGTCAGGTATAGGTAGTAACACATCCCGCTCTAAAGCAATATTAATCGAAACCTTCAAAAATCCAGCAGGGAGCGGTCTAGTGTAAAGGACGTCTCTCGGAGTGTTATGCACTTTTCCCTTGCCAACCATACGATATGTCGGTGCCGATAAATATAGCTAACAAGGTGAAATGTCCTAAACAAAATTGAAAAATTAACCTCTTCTTCCACCCACTCTTGACAAGGGTATGTGGAAAAGGATTGCCAAACTGAGTACTCACATCTTTCACCTTTTCAAAAACTTGATCACCTGTCAATATAGGTGGAGCTCTACCTTGTTCTTGCTCTCCATTGAAGGCTTTTCTCCACCCACGGTAGTGATGATTAGAATTTAAGAATCTACGATGACCGAGAAAGACATTCTTCTGACCAAACTCCAATCGTGTCCAATCTGTTTTATCTTCAGAAATAGGATACGCACATTGACCTTTTATGCTATACCCTGATAGATTTCCGTATGCTGGAAAATCATTAATTGTGCCAAAGAACATCGCCCTCAAGTTGAAACTTTCTTTCATATATCCATCATAAACCTCCACACCATTCTCCCACAAAATCTTTAAATCTTCGATTAAGGGTGTCAAGTATACATCTATGTCATTCCCTGCTTGTTTAGGAAATTAACATAGATGACATCATGTACTTATGCTTCATACATACCCATGGAGGTAGGTTGTAAATCATAATAATCACATGCCATGTGGTATGTGAGATACTTTGAAGACAGTGTGGGATTATTCCATCAGTAGATAATGCCAAGCGAAGGTTTCTTGCTTCTTCTCCAAATTCAGGATAATCATTATCAATTTTCATCCACTGTGGTGAATCTGCCGAATGACGAAACTTTCCATCTATAATTCTTTCATCTGCATGCCAAGTCAAGTTTCTTGCATCGGTTTCACTACGGGACATGCGTCTGAATCTCATAATTATAGGAAAATACCATAAGACTTTTGCTGGAGACAACTTTTTCTTATATCGAGAGACTCTGCATTTAGGACACTCATTTAACGATGCATACTCATTTCGAAACAAAATGAAATCATTTGGACAGGCATGTATCTTATAATAGTTCATCCCAATAGAGCACAACATCTTTTTGGCCTCATATGTTCGATTGGGAAGAACATTATCCTCCGAAAGCATATCTTTCATAAGAGCTAATAACTCTGTAAAACTTTTATCCGACCATCCATTACCCGCCTTTAAGTTGTACAACTTTAATACCGCAATTAATCTTGTGAATTTAGGGCAACCCTTATACAACGGTTTCTCTGCATCGCTTACCAACCTCTCAAACATTTTGGGACAATCCTGAAGATCTTCTTCAAGTGCTTCTACAATCTCTTCGACTCGATCACAATCGTATGTATCTGTGGCATTGTCGTTTGAAGCATAGGTCTTATTATCCACCGGTTCAACATTCCCGTTACTTTTCTCATCATGAAGTGTCGAACTTGTATAACTTCGATCAATTACATGCCTCTTTAAATGCGACTCCATCTAACCCGCGTCAATCTGACGCCCAAAACAGCAACCTAAGCAAGGACATGTGATTCGACTAGGGTCTTTGGCGCGTTCAATAGAAAACTCAACGAATTCTGATACCCCATTCTCGTACTCTTTCGACAATCGATTGGACGACATCCATTTTTTATCCATGATTTTACTAAGTAAGCAAAACAAAAACAAAAGAACAACTACGTACCTGTATATATAGAAGTCAGCAACTTCTGGACTGAACCACAAAGTGTAAGATTCTTGAAAGTGATTTGAATTCACTCTTCACAAGTAACCCCTATAGCAAATGAACGTAAGTTAGTAACTGATGGTGTATACCACATATAACAAGACAAATTTAGTATGTAATATCATCATTAAATCAAATAGCATGGTATAGTTTCAACTCAACATTGTAAAAAAAAATACAACTTCAATCAACTCTCAAATAGCATGGTATAGTTTCATTATTTATCATTTTCAATCAACTCTCAAAATAACAATTAATTTTATAATTAATTTCAATCATCTCTCAAAATAAATTCAATCACTAGTTCACTTAACTACTAATTTCATTATCATTTTCAATAACAACCAAATTCTTACATCATTAAAATTTTCCGATAAATATTCACTTTAACTTTACAAATAGCCCTATAACAACCTCAACAATCTAACTTCTACAACAATATTAACTACCTTGAATTTTCTAATTAATCACTATTCTACAAATTTTACACATTAAACTAACTTCTACTATTCTACAAATTAATCATTAAAGTAACTTCTACAAATTAACCACATTTTACACAATAATCACTATACTAACTTCTACTAATTAATCATTACACTAACTTCTACAAATTAATCACATTTTACACAATAATCACTATATACTTACTTCTACTAATTAATCACTTTTCAACAAATCAAAAATCAACAACTAATATCAAATCAAATTTATCAACTAACATCAATAATCAAAAATCAAATCAAAAATCAACTAATAATACAACTAATACCAAATCAAATCAAAAATCAACTACTAATCACATTTCCAATTAATCACTAACAAACTTCTACAAACCAAAAAATGAAAACCTAACATCAACAACTAAAAATACAACAAATTTATCTCACAGAACTTCTACAAATCAAATTTATCTCACAACAAATTCCATTAATGGAAAGAAAACCAGAAAAAAAAGAGTAAAAAACTTAGAAAAACTCACCAAAGGCGAACGGACGGAAAACAACGAACAGAGGAAAAAGGGAGACGATGAACAGTGTCGCGAGCGGACGGTTGCTAATGGTGTTTCGTTCGTTTGGAGAAAAAAGGGAGAAGATGAACAGTGTCGCGAGGGGAGAGTTAGGGTGAATGGAGAAATAGAAACGGTCATAAGAAAATAGAGGGATTATGTCTTAATTTTAATATTTTAAAAGACCTAAGGCAGCGCTTTTAAAAAGTGTTTTCTTATGTTACTCCTTTAGCAGCGCTTTTGGGGTAAAAGTGCTTTCTTATGTGGGATTAATGAAAGGCCTTTAGCAGCGCTTTTTAAAAGCGCTGCCTTATGGTACACCTTTAGCAGTGCTTTTAAAAAGCGTTGCCTTATGTTACCCCTTTAGCAGCGCTTTTCAAAAGCGCTTCCTTATGTTACCCCTTTAGCAGCGCTTTTCAAAAGCGTTGTCTTATGTCCCCCATATAGCAACACTTTTTTCTTTCACTTTTTATGTTTATTTTTAGCGAAACATATAGTAGCGCTTCTGCCAAAAACCGCTGTCTTTGTTGTGCTGCGAAAACTAATTTTTAGCGTAGTGTAATGAATTGTTTAAAATAACATATTATTGTTTAAGTTGGCTATTGATCAGAGAGGACCAGAAGGAGATCATCGCGGCCTTCGTGTAGGGCAGGAGTTGATGTTCGTTGGAGAGGAGAATTGGGGGGGGCGTACCTGCAAGGTACTCCGATGCCAAAGTGAGAGTTTGGACAAGAGGAGAAAAGCAAGTACAAAGTAAGAATCTAAGAGATTAGATACCTGACCCTCTCAAGTGAGAGGGTATTTATAATATACCCCCAGCGCGGGGCCAAGATCTCTCCTCGCGAGTAGGATGCCTGCTCGGCGAATGAAAGACTGCCAAGTGGTGGAGGACACAGCGCGTGGTCCTCTGACTTGGTCCAACTATCCCCGCAAGATCCGGGGAGGTAGTTTGTCGCGTGAACTGACAAGCGAGTGGGGGGGACGTGCCCAACGGCTATATTGTGCCTATTGGGCCTGTTCGCCAACTATAATGGATTGGGCCTGATCCTTAAGGGCAGGAAGCCCTGCCCGGTCCAGAACAGGAGCCCCCAAGTCTTTGCTCTGCAGGAGAGTAATGACTTAAGACAGTTGTGACTACGACCGTACTGTCGGGGACGTGTTTGCTTGCGTGGAGTGTCCCATTCGTGTCCCGACTAGATGTGGTCGTTAGATGATTACGCTGAGTGTCGTCAAGATTCGTTACGTGCTCGCAGAAATTGGCGTTTTTCGCCGAGCAGCCATGCAACTAATGCATTCATTTTTTACGAGGACATTTGCTCGTGTGGCAGCCAAGGACTTGGTGTATTGTTTGTAATAACACTAAAAGAAAATTGGCAAATTGCGACGGTTCATTTTGGCAGATTACGACGGTTAGAACCGTCACAATTTGTAAGTTACGACGGTTTCATTACTGTCGCGGAAACGTGCGTTGCGAGGCCGTATTGCGACGGTTGTGAAAACTGTCATACAAACCGTCATTATTTTCACGACGGGTAGCTAACTGACGTAATCTCCATATTGTGACGGTTTCCAACTGTCGTAACTTGCTTAATGATTTTTGTTTTCTTTGTTGATTCCGAAGGTATATTGTGGCAGTTTGAACCGCCGCAAGTTGCAAATATTTTTAAAAAAAAGTCAAAGGTATATTGTGGCTGTTTGAACCGCCGCAAGTTGCAAATATTTAAAAAAAAAAAATCTGCACTCAATTTTTTTGTATTATTATAAAAAAAACAAAATAAAAAATAAAAATGATACGGAAATATCTGCTAACAAAACAAATTAAAAATGAAAAACAACACATCAAAATATAGTGAATGATGACAGAAATATCTGTCAAGTAACAATAAAATGATGATGCTCAGTGAGCATTCAACACAACAACATCAAATGCCTGCAAAGCCTCCATGAACTCCTTGGTTCCGGACCTCGCAATAGCACTCAAGTTGTTCACCAAATCTGAAAAAAAAGACCCACATATGAGCTTTTAGAAACAGGTTCCAAATTCCAAATAAATAATCTTTGAATGCATATCAAGTCTGCTCTAATTATCCCCTAACATGTTTATTGTTAATTTAAATTACCTGTTTCCACAATTTATAAGACCGAACGGGTGCAGTGCAACTCCACCTTGTTGAAGTTATAAAGCTTGACAAATGACTCAAATGGAAATAGACCCTGCAGCGGTTGAAAAGTGTATGGTAAAAGTCCCCAAAGGAAAAAAAAGAAAAAGAAAAAAAGATTTTGAGATTTGGATTTGGAAAAGACTAACTATAGCCACATATACAAATCATCAAACAGGCAAAGCACATTATGAAAATTGACTGTTACACTAATGTATGCACAAGGCAAATAGCCGTTTGGCTACAGTGAGTTAGTTTTCTCCCATCAACTGCCACAAAACTCAAATAACCTTACTGGTATTAACTTAACTCCAGTTGAGGCTTGTTGGCATTTCAAACAGGCAGTGACAAACTTCAAAAGTTGACTTAACATCCTGCAGAAACTATACTCAGATTAGAAAAGCTGACCATTTACAAATAAAAAGAAACCCATTATGGAGCTATATAACTTACTGTCACTTAAACCTACCACTACCAGCAAAATATTTATTAATAACTTCGCAACCACATAGGACACAACAAAAAAGCATGTATGGAACCCAGGAAAAATAATACCTGCACCAACATGTGCCCAGCCAAAAATTTAGCTAATCTTAGTATCTGCAGAACCTGGATCTTTGCCAATCCTGGAGGATTGGGAGGAAAAGGGGTGTAGAGGTGACTCAGAGCTGTCTTTAGATTCCAATTGATCAGATCCAGAGCAAGGGCCAACTAAGAAAATACAATGCAATTCAAAAGTCATACCATTACAAAACAATACCAAACTTCCTAACCAATTTTGAATCAATAAGAGGCCAACAAGATTATATTATAGCAAGCTAGAATCACAGTTTCGAATCCACATTTTCCATATCATCAAGACAATTTCACACTAGAATTTCACGCCAGAATTTTAACAACTTATTGACATAGTGAGGCTCACACTAACTCTCACGGACCTTAACAGATTTCTATTGCTAACTAACCATTTCAAAGAAATTCATAACAAGGTTTCATTGTGAATAATCTGTAGCAGTATCTAACGTCGTGACTAAATTTCATTTACTGCAAGTTTAGATTAGCTAAGTTTAAATTATTATTACATTCTTTGAAATGATTATTACACTCTTTGAAATGATTATTACACTTCATTCTTAAGGAAATACATTGTTTTGTTCAATCGTGTTTTGAGGGAATACAAACACTGTTTTGTTCTTGATTCTTCCTTTTCTTTCCATTAAAAAAAATGTATATAACATAAAACTAACTTACTTCAAGGAAATTGACATCGTCTTTCGTACGCGCACAATTAACAACAGAATCAGTTGGATTAATAATCATGTCTTCAAGATCTTCAGAATCATACTCTTCCTAAATAACATATAAATAATATAAAATCAGTATACATATCAAATTAGCCACACACACAAAAACTCAAGTATTTGAATTTATCTCACATTCTTATCTTTAATATATGGATCCAATTCATTACTCTTGATAATAAAGATCACCCATCCCTGAACTGAACAACTCAAAACCTAACATCAAAAGAAAAATCAAGCATAAATAATTAGGTACGTGAATCATTTGAAAACATAGATAGATAGATAAAAAAACACCTTTATCATCTTCTTCATCATAGGTTTCCATGTTGAGGGCTTGCAATGCAAGGGTAATATTGTCATTAATTTCCTTGGATGGTTTGCCAATTGCATCGGCGACGGTTAAAGCATGTGCGACTTCATCGTTGTGTTTGTTAGTGTCTTCTTCCATATCATTCTCTTCATCCACACTGCAATAATTTTATACAAGAGAATGTTAATGTTAATGTTAGTTTAAGTGTTGAGAGTGGTTGTAAATTATTGATGGTGAATAAAGAGGGCCAAACACACACGCACCTAGTGACAATGTTTGAGATGAGTTTTTTCAATTTCCTCTTTAGAAGGAGGTTCGGCGAAAACAGGCTCTGCTTTTAAGACTCCTTTGGGAATCCATGAAATTGCGGCGATCATGGCTCTAATTCTACAGCCAAATAGAGGCTAAAATCACATATGGAGCTAAAATTTGTATAAAATAGTAAATACTATCAATTTATTTCTAAGCTAAAAGCACAAAATCAAAGTGCAACAAAGATAAAATTCATCTTTGACATATCATATGGAGTGAATACATACCAAAAAACCTTGTTGATCTGGAAAAGCAGCAACACATCTTGTCTAATATTTCAAGGGTGATACTATTCTTTTGTACTCCGTCTGTTGTAAATTCCACACAAGTTACAAGAAAGACATTTAAATCATCATTTATTGAACTCAATAGCTCATCAAAAATTAAAAATTAATGAAAACAAGAAATCATAGAAAAAGTGAAATCTAAACACAGCAAATTTGGATAAAAGATCAAAACAGTCTTTAACACACTGTAAGACATAAAACCATAATTTTTTTAATTATAAAACCATAATTGATATAAACAAAAAAGGGTAAACGAGAACACTCATGTTCAGCTTGGGTTGCATGTTCCATGAGTTAACTTTATGTCTACTCAATTTTCTCTAATAAGAAGTTATGTAATAAGTTGTGTATTTTTTCTTGTTGGCTGCTTAAAGAGTTCAGGTCTAATCCCAATGCTGTTAAGTACATAATAAAATTTTAATTGTAGAAGTAAAGAAAAACATGGTTATCAAGACAACTACCGAGTTATTTTAGCATAATGAATTTCTTGTACTGAACAATTTAATTGTTATTTAGGGTTTTTCCTAGGCGTGATACTACTGAATGAAGTTTGAATAATCTATATCCAGTGCAAGGTAAAGAGCATTCAGATACACAAGTGAAAATTGCTGAGAACATATAATCAAGGGATTTCCACAAACAATAGTTCAGTTATCCAAATTCTGATATTAATAAAAATATTCTAAACAACATATTACACCTGCGTAGAGAAAAGGAAGATAATGCAGATTTCACATCATGTTGAAAAATTATAAGAAAACACGCTTTAACCCAATAGGAAACTTTAGAGAATTTATAGTTCCAACTTCATCTCGAGTATATAACCCGTATTTTACATTAGAACACAAAGCTCTTCCTTACAAAGTTACAAACAACATTATTATGAAAATTTATGTTAGAATAAAATAACACCTGAGGATTCTGCAAGTTGAAGACAATCAAATTCCTATCAGCAGTTCCCACAACCATCAGAGGAAGTCTCACAGACATTGTATAACATCGATCAGGGAGTTGCTGAGTATGCACCAGATTGAACTGCCTAGTATCCCAATACCTAACACAATGAAAATAAAGCATAAATTAATTTGTAAAGTAGAAAATCCTAGTCATTAATACAAAAAAGACCTAAATACTCTGAATAAGACAATGAATATGCATACTTAATGGTTTTATCCCAGCTTCTGGTGGGCAAAAGACTCATCTCGGGTATCCAAGCAACCTCTTTGATGGGAGCATCATGCATGGCAACAGTCACCGGTTGGCCTCCAGACAAAAGCGGCCACATATTGACCTGCTTATCACAACCTCCAGAAAAAATCGCCGTTCCATCATCCTTCCAAGCAGAGCACAAAACCTAAAACAAGAAACAAACAAAATCAGTCTAAATGTTCAAGTCCAACCAACGCAGCCCTAACACATGATATTGAAGGCATTACTTACCGGTTAATCATGAGAAATTGAAGCCTTGGGAGTACAAAGATCATGTTGTGAAGAACAATGAGAGGATTAGACGTAGGATAAAAACGATTAAAATTAGGTTTTGACAATGAGAGTACGGTACCTTCGGCAGAGGCGGAGGCGGTGGAGGGCGACAATATAGAAGTTAGAGGAGACACATACGAAGCTAATAATCGAGATGGATGTTGGAGAAAATGAGTAAGAGTAAAATTGAGTGAGAGGAAGATGGAGGCTACGACACAAATATTTGGTTAGGAGAATGAGTATTCGCAAGTCTGTGCCGAATAGGGTTCCAAAATAAAAGACAATGATTAATCCACCATGATACCACAATCCAGAACCTCTGAATCTCAAAAACAACTAACCATAAAAAACATTTAACAACCAAGTCAAGAAATTGAAACACTGATTTCAAACCCTAGAATGTCAAGAAAAAGTTCATTAGTGAGGGTCAAGAACCTAACCCGAAAGTTGCAAATCATCATCGTCGCCATCACCTTCGTCGCTCACTTCCGTAGAGGTAGGTCGCCACCATCTCTCACCTTTTTCTTGATACCACGAGATAGGGGGAGTTGAATAACACACTTCACCTTTGGTCTTGATCCAAGATTGAGCACCACAATCGTTTCATCAAATTTCTCAATTCGTTAGGGTTTCAGCTGTTGCTTAGATTTAGGTTCAATCAAAAGAAATTGAAGGAAATGGAGGATAGATTTAGGGGAGGTGGATCAGGAAAGGTTCGCACTTTCGTTCATTCATGGCGGATTCATCAGGTTCCATTGATTTTGTGAGTATCGTGAGAAGGAGAAGGTGATGCGCTGTTCAGGGGATATGAGTGAAATATGCTGAAGATTGTTCCATGCCTTCTTACTTCCTTGATTTTATTTTATGTTATTAATTTCTAAATTTTCTTTTATAATTTAAGTTTTATTTATAATTTATAGTTTTTTTTTTTATTTATAGTTAAAAATAATTAACTAAAAACTTATTAATATAATATATAAAATTAATTTTTTTACAAATTTAACGGCGATTATCCGGAACCGTCGTAATATGTTTTAAATTTTTAAAAATTTAACGGCGGTTATCCAAAACCGTCTTAATATGTTTTAAATTTTTAAAAAATTTAACGACGGTTGTCTAAAACCGTCGTGGCAACCGCCGTAACTTACAAATGACGACGGTTTTTATGGAACTATCGCAATCAATGTGTCGCAAAACACTATTTTTCTTGTAGTGTAAGCCAGGCGAAGAGTTTTTGTGACACGTGGTGAGCATGCATGGCTTTTGTCAGTCCTAGGGCCGCGTAGGCTATGATGACCTTCACGATCCCCCACGATCAAATGGTTATAAAAGGTGGAGGAAGGTTTTATTTTCACATTCTCACAAGTTCTCACTCCTTGCTCTTATTTGTTCTGCAACTAGTCCTCCCGCCGGAGTTCCTCTTCGCCACCGTTGATCCTCCTCTTCTCCGTCAACTTCTTCTTCTTCTTGTAAGTTTGTTCTTCCTTTTCCGTATTTTTTATGAACCTTCGAGTTTTCTGGGTGTTGTTCATGGATTCTCCGGTGGGTTCATGAATTTTCCGGTTGAACTTCATGTGTTCTTTGATGAGCATATGAGTTTTTGGAAAATCCATGAAGAACATGAAGAACATGAAGATTTATAGGATAATTGTAGAGAATGTTTTGATGTAGATCTTTGTAGATTCTGGTTAGGCTTATAGTTTAGGTTTGTAGTCGGGCACTAGGCCTGTTCGGTTCCTTGTCGTGATTTTGGGACGCGACGAGCCTGTGTCCTCATTTTGATCCTTGCTATATTAAGTCGCGGGGACTTGCCCTGCTGGTCGTTAGACAGATGAGTTAGAACGGGCTCGAGGTTGTCCTTGGCTTCATCCTCGCCCTTTCACTTGATTAGTGGTGGAAGGATGGATTTGATCTTAGATGTCGAATTCACTTATCTTCCTCTGCTTTTCAGGTGAAAATGGTTGATCCTCGGGATGAAGTTGTGCCCGACCTTCAAGAGACATAAGAGGAGCCAGATGCGCCCGCCGATTATTCCAACATCAAGGTCGCAGAGGGGGACCTGGACTAGATAGCCCACGAACCTTTGTCGTTCTGATCGACTTTCACCGAAGAGGAGATTCGAGAATTCTCTCTGTTGGAGAACCGGGTAGAGGAAGCTCCTCGGCAAAACACAGTTGGGTTTCGTTCAAACAGCAGAGCAGGCTATTCTGGCCGTACTCTGACTCGATTCGCCACTTCAAAGATAGGTTTCTGATCGTGAAGCCTATTTTTGAGGAGGCGAAAAGATTTATCTCGACTATCGAAAAGGTGACGGTTGATGGTCGGGAGGTGGATGGAGTTGTATCCATGTTTCCTTTGGAATGGGTTTACTCCCATTTTAAACGTAGGACCGACCAATTCTTGGTGAAACACGATCAACTCTTTGAGGCCGACAAGGAGTCGTATAGGATCCTCCATGCTTATGTGGAGAGTTTTTCCCCGACCTTCGTAGTTGACCGGGACAGAAATAAGCTGATCGGGGATGACGGGGAGCCCGTCCAAGCAGCTAGATATACTAACATCAAAGCTCTCGTCGAATGCGATAATGATGATGATGCGACCCAATTACTTGGTATGGTCCACTGTTTGTTTTTATTTGTTTGAATTTCTGAGTTCTGACTTATTTTGTGTGTTCGCAGGTATGATGGTGTCGCTCCCAGGATTTTCATCCAGGTACAAACGCGAGAGTGGCGCGGAAAAACAGAATCGCCAGCCGTGTAAATTTATCCCAAGAGAGGGAAAGGGAACACCGCATAAACCTGAGGAAGAGGGAAAGGAATGGTCATCGCAACCATAACCTGGGTTCGGGAGTCGGTTACGCGAGGGGAAGGTGTTAGCACCCCACGCGTCCAACGTACTCGATGGGATCCACGCTTGTTGTCTATTCTAAGGGTGAGTTATCCTATCATCTAGGGCTGTACTAAAACGGGGAGGGAAAGACTAAGACAGACTCGGTAGGACGTCTACGTCCTAGGCCTACGTACCCCCTTTGTGCAATGGGGAATTCAGAGTCAACGTAGTTCGGACCAAGTTCTTTTTGTGTTTTTTATGGGCGATGTTAAGTTCGCGTCCGGCAGTTAGGGTCGATGCCTGTTTGCGTCTCAGACGGAAGGTAACGTGCCCTTTTTGAAAATAGCCTTTAGTTTGACAATCCCGAAGGACAAAAAGGTTTGAAGTTTGTTTGTGTTTTTTAGGACAGAAGTGGCTTAAGTTAGTTCCTAAATTGCATTGCACCAAAGTCTAGGGCACAGGGGCGAATACTTAACGCATTGTCCCAAGACAGGACGCTCGCTAAGCACTCTAGAAAGATGAGAGGAAGCCCCTCATTTCTCATTCCCCACGCTTAAGGCTCGTGCGCAATACACTTGATACTTATTAAGTATTTTAAAGAAATTTGAGATGAGAAGAGAGGAGACACAAGGGTAACTCTAAAGGGGGACTATGAGTCCTAAAGTCATCATGCATGGGTGACCTACGGTTAGTGAGGTATGCCGACAACCTAAATCCTAAAGGAAGAAGATAGGAGAGAAAGAAAGAATAAGGGTGACCATGGATACTTATCCATACCCTTAAAGAACTTACCTTAGTACCTGCATAAAAGGTTAGTACGAAACGGACATAAATAATATCAAGGCAAATGAAAATCAAACAATGGCAAACAATAGTGATTATAATCCAAACATGAATTCAGAAATCAAAGAAACAACCCCAAAGCAAATGGCACAAGTGCCTTTCAAACAAGGACTTAGGCATGATCAGAAATACACATATAAGCAGATCTCAAGTGAAAGTAATTAAATAATTAGAGAAATAACTCCTAAAATTCCCAAATTAAATATCAAGGTTTCTCAACCAGAGACAAACAACACGACAAAAATTCCTGCAAAAATTCAAGGTGTTAATCACTCAGACAATTATGCAAGGCTCAGATGGGAAACAGGGTTCAGTGTGCCAAAAGGAAGGACTAAGATGCAATATGAAATAATTTTAAAAATGATGGAAAAATATTTTAATGAACTTTGGAATGTTATCTAACAAATGCAAAAAGAATGGATTGAAAATAACTTATGGATGCAGAGAAATAAAATAAACAAATTAGGTATGCATTATATGGATAATTCAAAAAGAAAATTGACTAAATAATAAATTTAGATGATAAAAAATAAAATAAAAATAAAAATAAAATTTTTGAAAATCTTATAAAATAATAAGAATGATGCATGAATTTTATTGGGATTTTTTGATGCAATTATGTATTTTTAAAAATTAAAAATGAAATATAATAATTAAAATAAAAATAAAATGAAATAAAATGAGCTGGGGGTGCGTTTAGTAGGAAAAACACATTGAAAGGGTTAATGGGCTGAAGATGGGGGTGTAAATAGCGAAGTCCAATCCAAATAACAAATCAGAAAAAAAGTACACAAAATAAAATAATGTGATTGGACGTACACCATAGCAATGGTGGGGTAATAAACACTGGATTACTAATTAAAATTCAGAAAAAAAATAAAAGAAAAGACACATGGCCTCGCCTAGACCATTGGATGAAGAGAATGGACGGTTGGGGAGTCGTCTTCAACCTTCCTTCGCCGGAACCCTCACAGTCGCCGGAGCTAGGGTTCCGGTCGCCGTCCTCCGCCACCTGCAATCAAAAACCTGCCCAGAAATCCACGACCCTTATACCGTTCGAACCAGAATTCAACGAGGATTCCAAATCTCTCATCCAAAATCACAAATAATCAACATATAATGAAAAACGAAGGGATTAATGTTAGGGCATAAAACTTTAAATCATCATTACAAGCAAACCACACGTCCAAATTTAAAAGTAATTATATCAGGATGATCAGTGACAATCACACAACAATATAGACATAAAAAAAGGGAGTTTTAGGAGCACGAAAAAATTCACTAACCTGAGATGGTGCAACTCCAATTCTTGCTTTTGGCTGCGAATGGTGGTTGGGTTGTGCTCTAGAGATCACCAAGAGAAGGTTTGTGGAAGAACTTTGAAGAAACTCCTTGTAGATTGAGAGATCCAATGAATTCAAGAATTAGGGTTGAACTTTCTCTTCTCCAAAATATCACCTGTGTAGCCCTCTAACCAGTGCATGGATAGGTTTAAATAGGCTAGGGTTTTCCTCTGATGGTGAATTGGGCTTGGGTAATTCCTTGCTTAATGATTTTTGAATAATTTTGGAAAAATGCATAATCTGAATTACACCTCTCTCCATGCGTGTACACTTAAGAAAACTATGATGGATCACCCACATGTGAATTGCTAATTACACCACAATTGAACTTGGGCCTTGAAAACAATTGATTCATGAGTTTTTTGATGACTTGGCCTTTTGACATAATGAATAATAACCCATGAAACCACTTGATTAAAAATCCAAAAGTGCTCCTTAGGGATTGTTCTTGGATGTTGGAACATGTCTTGAAGCAATGGAATTAATCATAGGTCCATATGTCCCAAAATCTAAAAGTTGAGAAAATGAAACCCTAAAAACCACTTTGCCTTCTTTTGACCATAAGTTGAGTTTCACAAATGATATAGAGACCCACTAGTACTAGTTGGAAAGAGGAGAAAAGGATCTTCAACTCTCATGTTGGAGAAAAATTTATTTGAAGCTTTCTTGATGGTGAAAAATCAAGTGGAATACAGTGCAGGAACTTGCCCAAAAAGGAATCTTTCAAATTATAGGTCATTACCATTTTTAGTAACTTTTGCACCAACTCCTGATTTTTGATACATGGCATGAAACTTAACTTTTGAGGACCATATGAGGATGTGAGATCTTGAAAACCTTGGAGAGAACCTCAAAATTCCACAGTTGACTTCTCCTCTCACTGTTGACTTTTACCCAATTCACCTGATTCTCAATCTTCTGATCAATTAAATCTCTCCTGAACCAAACTGATGGACAACCTCCCATCCCTAGATACTTGGGGACCCAAGGAATACCATGGAATCAAGTCTTGCCCAAAAAATCAGAAATAAACTGACTTTATGGCAAACCCTAGTTTTGGTACCCATAGTCTATGAGGAAATAACACAATCTCCAAATCCAAATTCCTCTGAATATGATGTGTATCCTCTCCAACAAAGATAAGATATGCCATTTGGTGATGATGAAAACCCAAGGAGCTTGCCCATTGAAGCAATAAACCCATGAATCTCAAAACCCTAATCTATGCACTAGTTAGGAGAGAATGATCCACCTGAGCTCTCTTGCTTGACCCTTTGAAGAATATCTCAGGTACCTTGACCCCATGCTAAGAACCAATGATAATGCAGAATGCAATGCAACATAAGCCAGTTAGTACTAAAGTAAGGAGAGAAAATTTTGGGGTGCAACAGCTGCCCCTATTCAATCAACTTGGTCCTGAAGGTATGATAGCAACGGCTCTCAGACATTCCAGGGTACACGGGGATTGAATACCGAAAGAGCCCTAGAAATTTGCTAATGGTAAGAATTGCGAGATAGAGTGTGCTGAAAAATAAGGAATACGACCTCAATCACATCCACAAAACGAATACAACCTCAATTGCACCCACAAAGGAAGACTGACCTCGATCACTCCACCCACAAAGAAAAACACGAATACGACCTCAATCGCATCCACAAAATGAATACAACCTCAATTGTACCCACAAAGGAAGACTGACCTTGATCACTCCACCCACAAAGAAAATACGAATACGACCTCAATCGCATCCACAAAACGAATACAACCTCAATTGTACCCACAAAGGAAGACTGACCTCAATCACTCAACCCACAAAGAAAATACGAATACGACCTCAATCGCATCCACAAAACGAATACAACCTCAATTGCACCCGCAAAGGAAGACTGACCTCAATCACTCTACCCACAAAGAAAACACGAATACGACCTCAATCGCATCCGCAAAACGAATACAACGTCAATTGTACCCATAAAGGAAGACTGACCTCGATCACTCTACCCACAAAGAAAACACGAATACGACCTCAATCGCATCCGCAAAACGAATACAACCTCAATTGTACCCACAAAGGAAGACTGACCTCAATCACTCTACCCACAAAGAAAATATGAATACGACCTCAATCGCATCCACAAAACGAATACAACCTCAATTTCACCCGCAAAGGATAACCAACATAAAGTGGACTTCGCTGGGGATAACACGAAACAAAACTTCTGGTTCATACCACCCCTACTGAGAAAAGGATACTGGTAAACTGGATCTCACAAAAGAGAAAGGCCAAACAAAAGCAAACTTCTAACGGACTCAAGATCCACAGATAAGATGACTCCGCTGGGGAAAGGAGAAGTCTAAATAAAAGACTCTGCCGAGGAGCACAAACATGAGGAACGCATCCCTCCAAAATCTCCTGAGTTATGCCATCTCCATTGGGAAAGAGAACTGGCAAGGAAAGCGTCAAACCTGGCTTATGCTTTGAATGCAAATGTTTGAATTTTGCCGTAATGCTCCACACGAAGTGGAAATGCTACACGTTTTGAGGGTGCAATGCAAATGCTTATGATATGCAAAAGAGGTCCCTCCAGTAAAATAAATGCCAGAGAGAAAAGATCCATTCAGCTGCGGATGACAAAAGTAAATTGTCCTCTGAATCCAGGAACTCTGCTGAGAAGGATCACACTGATCGACTCCTTGGATCAACAACTTTTGTTGGGGATGAAATCCCGAAAGAACTACCGGGGATTACACCTGTCCTCTACTGAAGGTAACATCCAAAACCTGAGATTTCTCCTCTGTTGGGGGAGTTGAGAATGGACGCCAATAACGGAACTGGAAGTTTGTTGCCGAGGATTGCCAACAACAGACGGGCTTAGGACCTGCTGGGGGATACCAACCCATAATACCATCCTGCTTGGGGATACTTCTGAACTTAACCTGCTGAAGGGGAGAATGCCCTTACCCTCATCTTGCTGGGGATTAGAATATGACATTGTTGGTGAAAGTACACTTCCTGACTGGATGGGGAAGTGAGCACCATGATTCTGTGGGGAAATAACGTCTTGATCCGGAGAAAATGCTTCCCTGAGCCTCCTGTTGGGGAAAGTCTGCTCTGCTGAGGAAAGTTTTGTCCTGCTGGGGAAGGAGCAATCTCACTGCTGGGGAGTACAATGCTGTTGCCCTACAAGCCAAATAACAACAAAAGGAGAATGCCACAACATAACTATCACTGTTAACGCCTAAGTAATTTCTACTGTTTTTCGTTATGCTTCGCAAAGCTCAAAGTTATATATGCAATGTTTATCAAAAATATCGGACGTTTTCGCAAACAAAACAGTAAAAGTAAAAGTAAAACAAATAATGGAAAGCTCTCTGAGTGGAATGAATATTTTATTGAGAAGAGTGGCCTGTAAATAGGCATTTACATTTGGAAGCAATTCCTATAAAGAGGTAATTGCGCAAAAACAAAAAAGAAAATACACATGTCGGCAATATGGGAACAGATATCCACCATGATTCGACTCAGCTATGACCCCTATGGCTTGTTTATCCACAAACGTCTTGACCTTTGAAGAGACTATCTGTACTGATTACTTTCTTTCAGAATTTCCAGGTATCGAGAGTGTTCACAGATCGAATGCAGACCGTAGCCTTTCGCTTATAAATCCCTAACTTTTGCCTGGATCGCCCTTTTCGGGTTTTCAATCCATCGGGATACCCATTTTTGCCAAAGTCTCCTTTTCAGGTTTTCAACTTTGCGAGTCTACACATTTCTTTTTACAATTTATCCCTAATTTTTGCCCGAACCCTTTTCCCTTTTTTATGGTTCGCCGGGATGCCCCTTTTTTGCCGGTCTTTCTTTTTATGTCCAACGGGTCTTTTTATGCGAAGTATTTTTTGACTACGTCTGCGTTCAGAGGGGATGAAAAATCTTCGCCATCCATGGTTGAAAGTAGTAAGGCTCCACCAGAAAAAACCTTTCTTACCACATATGGACCTTCGTAGTTTGGAGTCCATTTGCCCCTGTGATCTGTCTGAGGAGGAAGGATCCTTTTCAAAACCAAATCGCTTGTCTGAAAACTCCGAGGACGCACTTTCTGATCGAAGACATGCTTTATCCTACTCTGATACAAACGACCATGTGCGATGGCTACCAATCTCTTTTCTTCAATAAGGTTCAACTGATCCAACCTGGAGCGTACCCATTCAGCTTCATCAAGCTTCACATCTGCCATAACTCTCAAAGACGGAATCTCGACCTCTAAGGGTAAAACTGTTTCCATACCGTACACCAATGAGAAAGGGGTTGCCCTAGTTGACGTACGCACCGAAGTACGGTAACCATGTAGAGCATAAGGTAACATCTCCTGCCAATCTTTATACGTTACCACCATCTTCTGCACAATCTTCTTGATATTCTTATTCGCCGCTTCAACAACCCCATTCATCTTTGGACGATACGGAGAAGAATTGTGATGCTCGATCTTGAAACTCTGACATAGTTCCTTCATCATTTTGTTATTCAAATTCGAGCCATTATCAGTGATGATTCTCTCTGGGACCCCATAACGACAGATGATATCCTTCTTTATAAACCGGGCTACCACTTGCTTGGTGACGTTGGCGTACGAGGCTGTTTCCACCCACTTTGTGAAATAGTCAATGGCAACCAAAATGAAACGATGTCCATTGGAAGCAGTGGGCTTAATCTTTCCAATCATATCAATGCCCCACATGGCAAAAGGCCAAGGAGATGATAACACATTTAGAGGCGTAGGCGGTACATGCATCTTATCTGCATAAATCTGGCATTTATGGCACTTTCGGGCGTACTTGAAACAATCAGCCTCCATAGTCATCCAGTAATATCCTGCCCTCAACAACTTTCTAGCCATGGTGTGTCCACTGGAATGAGTACCGAAAGAACCCTCGTGAACTTCCTCCATCAATAACCCTACCTCGTGTTCATCAACACAACGTAGCAAGACCATGTCGAAGTTCCTCTTATATAACACATCATCCTTGTTCAGAAAGAAGTTTCCTGCCAACCTCCTCAGAGTCTTCTTATCTTTGGTGGAGGCACCCTCTGGATACTCTTGTCTCTTCAGAAAAACTTTAATATCATGATACCACGGTTTGCCATCAGACACATCTTCAATTGCAAACACAAAACCCAGTTTATCCAGACGTATGATTCTAATTGACGAAGTTTCATTCCAACGGTTCACCTTATACATGGATGCCAATGTCGCCAACGCATCAGCCATCTGATTCTCAGCTCGGGGCACATGATGAAAGTCCATCCTATCAAAGAAAGGTAACAACCTTCTGGCATAGTTGTTGTAAGGCACCAAATTCGCCTGACGAGTCTCCCATTCTCCTGTAATCTGATTAACTACCAATGCAGAATCACCGTAGACATCGAGGTTCTCAATTCTCAAATCAATTGCCTCCTCCAACCCCATGATACATGCTTCATACTCTGCCTCGTTGTTGGTACACACAAATGCTAACCGGGCAGTGAAAGGTATATGAGAACCCTTCGGAGTTGTAATGATTGCCCCAATTCCATTACCATATGAGTTGACAGCCCCATCAAAAATCATCTTCCATTGTGACCCAATCTCAGGTCCTTCGTCAGGAAGAGGCTCTTCACAATCCTTCATTTTCAGAAACATAACATGCTCGTCTGGAAACTCAAACTTCATGGGCTGATAATCCTCGACCGGCTGTTCAGCAAGGTACTCTGATAGAACACTCCCCTTAATGGCCTTCTGCGAAACATACTAAATATCATACTTTGTCAAAACCATCTGCCAACAGGTTATCCTTCCAGAAAGTGCTTGCTTCTCAAACACGTACTTAATCGGATCCATCTTCGAAATCAACAAGGTTGTGTGGTTTAACATATACTGCCTTAGGCGCTTGGCTGTCCAAGCGAGTGCACAACATGTCTTTTCCAGCATAGAGTATCTTGATTCGCAATCAGTGAACTTCTTACTCAGGTAGTAAATGGCGTGCTCTTTCCTACCTGTCTCGTCGTGTTGACCGAGCATACAACCCATCGAATTCTCAAGAACTGTAAGGTACATAATCAACGGTCTCCCAGACACCGGTGGCATAAGGACTGGAGGTTCCTGCAAATACGTCTTTATCCTTTCAAACGCCTCTTGACAATTTTCATTCCACCTGACCTCTTGATCCTTCCTTAACAACTTGAAAATTGGTTCACATGTGGCTGTCAGATGAGAGATGAACCTGGCAATGTAATTCAACCTCCCTAGGAACCCATGAACCTCTTTCTCCGTCCTTGGCTCAGGCATCTCCTGTATGGCTCTTATCTTTGCAGGATCAACCTCGATACCTCTTTCACTAATAATGAATCCTAGCAATTTACCAGACCTCACGCCGAAAGTGCACTTGTTCGGATTCAACCTCAATCTAAACTTCCTCAACCTTTCAAACAACTTCTGGAGGTTTACCAAGTGTTCTTCTTCTGTCTGTGACTTCGCAATCATGTCATCAACATAGACTTCAATCTCCTTGTGAATCATATCATGAAAGAGAGTCACCATCGCCCGCTGATAGGTTGCCCCAGCATTCTTCAACCCAAAGGGCATTACCTTGTAGCAAAATGTTCCCCACGGTGTTATGAACGTAGTTTTCTCCATGTCCTCTGGGGCCATTTTGATTTGGTTATACCCAGAGAAGCCATCCGTGAAGGAAAACACAGAATGTTGAGCAGTATTGTCCACTAACACGTAAATGTGGGGGAGCGGGAAATCATCCTTCGGGCTCGCCCTATTCAAATCTCGGTAATCAACACACATCTTGACCTTCCCATCCTTCTTAGGTACAGGTACAATATTAGCAACCCACGGAGGATAATTTGTCACAGCAAGAAATCCTGCGTCTAACTGCTTTTGAACATCTTCCTTGATCTTGACAGCCATATCTGGTTTCGTCCTTCTCAATTTCTGCTTGACTGGAGTACAACCCTCTTTAAGCGGCAGTCTGTGTGAAACAATGTCAGTATCAAGTCCGGGCATGTCTTGGTAAGACCAGGCGAAGATATCCACATACTCTCGAAGTAACTCAACCAATCTTCTCTTAACAGTGTCTTCCAAAGCGACCCCAACCTTTACTTCTCGTTTAACATCCTCGGTTCCCAGATTAACAGTCTCAACTATCTCCTGATGAGGTAGAATAACCCTTTCCTCTTGTTTTAGTAGCCTGGCTAATTCTTCTGGCAAGTCACAGTTTCGTCAGTCTCTTCTTCGGCCTGATAGATGGGATTATCGAAGTCATATCGAGCCATAGCTAAGTCATGGGTGGAATCTGAACAAAGGAACCTGCATGATGGATGTTTTATGTTTATTATGAGTGCAACAAACAAGAAAACACATTGCCATTTTGATGTGGGATAATGCAAAAAGAAAAAAATAGAAAGACAGGGATCAAAATATTTGAATGAAAAAACGTCCTTTATTGATGATAAAAATAGCAAATAAACATCCAAGCCCTACAAATAAATGTCACCACGTCTTGGGCAGAACGTAGGACTCAACATAACAGAAAACAAAAGTAAATTACTCCGGGCGCGTCACTTGGATGACTTTCTCGGAGGACCAATTGCCTAAACTCTGACCAGGGGTGCAGGGACGGATCCACTCATCCATGTTACAATCACTATCTCCTTCATCCTCAATAGCATTGACTCTGTCGAAGAAAACACCGGCACTGGTGAAACAGACTGGACCATAGAACTTGGGAGGCTCTTCGGTAAGCCTGGGTGGCTTGTTACCTAGTCCATGAGTATCCTGCTTCCTTTGAACATCAATGACACTGCCCCACTTCTGAGAACCACCAGCTTCAACTATAGCACGCACCTCTTTGAAAGAGGACATTGGAACTTCTGGCTGTATGACGACTTCAGGTTGGATAACCACCTCAGGCTGACTGACTACCTTTGGGGGTCCCTCAGGAATCTTCACAGCTTCAAAGGCCTAGCACAAAGTCTCCTGTACTTCACCATCTACCTCTACATACTTGAAGGTCGATAGGTGACTCACCATAATATCTTCTTCACCACAAACAGTCACAACGTGGCTATCCACCACATACTTCAACTTCTGGTGCAGCGTAGAAGTTACTGCCCCAGCTCCATGGATCCAAGGGCGACCCAGCAAACAACTATAGGCAGGCTAAATATCCATTATATAAAAGGTGGTGTTGAAAACCTCAGGACCCACCTTGATCGGCAGAACTAACTCTCCAAAAACTGACCTCTTGGAGCCATCAAAAGCACGTACCACCAAGTCACATGGTGTACAAATCAACCCACAAGTATCCAGTTTCATCAAAGCCTTCTTCGGTAGCACATTCAAAGACGACCCAGTATCAACTAACACATGCGACATTAAAGAACCACGACATTCCACTGAAATATGAAGAGCGTTGTTGTGATTCCTCCCAGTCGGAGTCAGATCTAAATCGGTGAAACCCAAACCATTACCAGCATTCACATGAGCCACAACCCCTTCTAACTGGTTGACAGATATCTCCTGCGGTACATAAGCCATATTCAGAATCTTCAACAATGCATTTCGGTGTGCCTCGGAGCACAACAGTAAGGATAGAATGGAAATCTTCGATGGAGTTTGGTGAAGTTGGTCAACAATCTTGTAGTCACTTTTTCTGATCAACCTCATAAACTCTTCTACGTCTTCTGAGAAAGTATCCCCACCTGGCTTTGTCGTGGAATTATTAGCTTTCTGCCTCTGTACGGACTCATCCATCATCTGTTTATATTTGTCTTGTCTTGAACTGCTAGCTTGATTCTCGGACAGGACAAAGACTCTACCACTCCTAGTGATAGCCCCTGCTTCAACAAGATTTCCCACCCTTGTATTCACAGCTGATGTCTCTTCCAATTCCAGCTTCTCACCATTAACAAACACCTCGGCCCCATAGTTCCATGGGATGGCCTTGGTACTCTCATACGGAACTGGTCCAGGAACAATGATAGTGACCGGCGCTGGTCTCGCCGGCGCTGATATAGTTATCATCTTGAATGGAATTGTTATCGTGGCAACATCAATCTCTTTGTCAGTAACATTACTCTGCTTGCAGCCTCTGTCAAACTGTAATATCCCTTCGTTGATCATTCTCTGAATACATGCTTTCAATAACTCATAACCGCCTGGCTGCGACACACATTGTACACAACCTTCATCACAACCGGGAAATACCCCTAACTTCAACAATCTTTCCTTCACCACACCCAAGGGAGTCTGGACTTCGTTCACATCTGAAATCAAACTCAAGTCATCACAGTCTTTAATAATAGCATTGACCTTCGGCCCGCCGTGATTCGACATCGGGTTCTGATTCACATTTGGAACATCATTGGAGAAATTGATGGCTTTGGAATCCAGCAGATCTTGAACCTGACGCTTAAAAGCTTTACAGTTTTTAATATAATGTCCGGGTGCCCCAGAATGAAACTCACAGTGGGCGTTGGCGTCATAGCCGGGAGGTGGATTATGTAACACCCCAATTCCCATCGCGAATAAATAAAACATAATAAATCAGAGTAACTAAAAATTTATTTTTCCAACAGAAACAAGGATGTCACATTTAAATAAACAAAACATCATCCCTGCTCATAAATTTGATACATAGCATAAAATAGAATACCCTCAAAGGGGAAACTTTTTCCAACAAAAGGAAAGGTCAATTATGGAGTAAAGCGGAAAGATCCATAACTGACTTGTTTTACAAAATAAACTATTTTAAACATCAAATTATTCATACAAAATATATCCTACAATTATATACATATATAACATAATCGTTCCCCGACTCCCGTGCTACGTATCAGAGCAGACACCAAGACTTAAGCAAAGATGAAGATCTAACTCTTCCACTTGTCTCCACGCCTCTAAAGCTGACAATCTGCACTATGCCATAAAAAGCATATTCCAGCAGAAGGGTGAGAAATAACAACTATAACAAGATTGCATAATAATATGCCACAACACAAATAAATTCACATATATAATATTTCTCACCACATACATCACATACTAACACATCTAGCATGTCACCAATACATAACATATTCCTAACAATCCAAACACATAGCATATAACGATCATACCAATATATTCACATTTCACACATAATGCACACCACAGTTATGACCTATGAAAACACACCACGACATCACATATCATATGTTTATACACAAAACATATTACTCACAACCAATGCATTTATCACCTATGCATAATAATTCACCAAAGCTATCACAAGCTCACACATAATCAATCCATTCATGATTTATGCAAATGCACAGAGACCGGCACAACGACTCTATGCAATGCATATGCGGTACCGACTCAGTCATCTCAAGTTCACTCAGGAACTCTGCTGGAATCATCGCTTGTTACTGAGGACCACTCAATAACACCCCGTCGGGCAAACGATGTTCCCCGTCGCTTTCGGTCCTCTTATTTTTAAGGCTCACGATCCAATCAGATCGCTTCCAGTCCTCTTATTTTTAAGGCTCACGACGTTTATGGATTGCTTTCGGTCCTCTTTGTATAAGGCTCACAATCCGATCGCTCACACCCCACATGGGCACACGATCGTCTATAACCATCGCTTTCGGTCCTCTTATTTTTAAGGCTCACGATATATCAAATCGCTTTCGGTCCTCTTATTTTTAAGGCTCACGATGTTATAGCAGATTCCCTCTGGAATCAATCCGTCACTCAGGACGTCAAAACAATGCATATCACGATGCTTGGCATACAATGACTCATGACAATCAAATGCATCTTCACACATATATGCAACCATAATCATGCATATATAATCAAACACCTTCACAATGCATTTACTTGCCCTTAGGCCACAAACCAACAACCACAACAATTACAACAACTTGTCACATGCTTCAACCTTATCACATTTATGCATTGCAAAACAATTCAAACAATGCATTTCAAACCATAAAGGCCACCACACAACATACATTGAATTTCACATAAACAATGCATTTCATCACAAACCACAAACCACAACAATAATACAATCACAATTACTTCCACAAGGGATTCACACCACAAAGGCTACCCACAACACATCATAACAACATACATTGACATTCAATCCAACAATGTATTTACCGCACAACAACAACATTATCACAACATCGCATCACAACACCTTATCACAACATCTCATTACATGTATTCACATCATATAGCAGCGCACAAGCTATACGTTATATAACAAAAGCATATCACACGGTAAAAAACCTACCGCACGCATCTAACGCGATAAAAACCCGACAACCCAACACTTTTCCAAAACCACGACCTAAACAAATCATCTACTGCCCTCCAAGCCATTTTTAATAGAAAGAATATTTCACTAGCTTTCCAACGCTTCAAACGGGGACCAAAACCGACTTACGGTTCAAAAGTTATGAATTTTTGAAAATAATATTTTTCTGAAACTTACAGTGGTAACCGGTTAGCATATATGCTGTAACCGGTTACTGGCTAGGAAACAGCCCAGAAACGTCATTTTTCAAAGGGTAACCGGTTAGCACATATGCCGTAACCGGTTACTGCGTACCAGAACCCAAAAAATCACATTTTTCTTCATTCTAAACCATTCTAACACATACCTAAACACATTGGGACATCAAAACAATTATGATAAGTTCAAACCACACCTAACCCGACTATACTACACGATTTATACCGAGTTTCAACCGTGAAAACATCGATTTCTATCCATTGCTCCTAATTCCAATCGATAAGAAAAGTCGTAAAACAACCAAAACAATTACAACAAACAACACATATACATACACAAGCAAGATATAATTGAAACTTCTCACCCTTACCTGATTATTTGCGCTTGAAACGGAGTTATGTCAATTTTCCTCTTTTTCCTCTTCTCCCTTTCTTTCCTCTCTTTTCTCTTTTCTTCTCTTTCTCTTCTTCTTCTTTATTTTCTCTCTTTTTCTCTCTCTCTTTCTATTTATATAAAACATAAAACTTACCCAAGCAAAATACCAAAATACCCCTCAGCTCAATTATCTCCTAAACGCTCTCAAAATGCGATAAAACATAAACAATGATGAAAAATAACATTTGGCAAATAAAAGTCAATAATAAAATAATATAAAACCAAAACCAATTAAATCTACTATATTAAATAAATCTAACAAAACTGGGGCGTTACAATTCTCCCCCACTTAGACATTTTCGTCCTCGAAAATATACTGAGACGAACAACTCCGAACACAACTCTCGCATCCGACCAACAAACTAACATGCCCACAAAAGGCACACCGCGAACAACATAAACTGATAAACCACCTTGCTAACAGCAACAACAACAACGACACGACAACGGCGACAACAACGACAAGATGCAAAGCACATACAATGCACTTGACGCCCAACTCACGACTCAAAGAAAACCAAGATACCAACACACAGGTTCACTCTTGAACCGAAACACAACAAGATCGTTACCTTCACCCTAGGTAACACTCCTCTAATTCCTCATAAGGAATTAGCTACTCGCACTCGAACCAACACGATAGAAATGAGGCAACAACACAAACAAGAACATAAAGTCCCACGACACAACATCGTTTCAATAACCTCAACACAATCACAATACCAACATCCTTGTCACACAACAATATTACAACAATGCTACGATTCACCAATCGAACATACAATCAAAACATCCATCTGCATAGTAGCACATGGATAATGTTTAAACCTTTCGCCTAACACTTCCATTCTGAAACGTCCAATGGTCTCATCATTCCTACATGTTTCCAATGTTCAACCTAAGAACTCTTACCAGTCACACACGCATATACGAATTGTGCCACATCACACTTTCGTTGCGCACTCTGATTACTCGTAACCATCAAAACTACCAATCTCACGTCCAAAGTCTAACTCTTTCTCATATTCACCAAAAATCACTGTTCACTTTTAATATTCCCAACCTTACACTCTCTTGTGTTATCTCACACACCAGACACAAGTCTCGGAACTGCTCAAATCATTTCAATTCTCTGACAATCAAAACAGACATGTCTAATAACTTTCGACTTAACCCTTTAGGCACAACATCAGCTTTTTCCGAAGGATAATCCAAGCCAAATTTATATCTCATCACGAATTCTAACCATCCTCGTTGTCTCATACTCTATTCCTTCAACCCAAACAAGTACTCAAAACCTTTGCGATTACCAAACACTTCGAACCCAAAACCATAAAGATAATACCTCCAAATTTTCCAACACGATACAACCGCAACCAATTCCAAATCCAGAATAGTATAGATCCTCTTATGAATCCTCAATTATGGTAAAGCATAAGCTACGACTTTACCCTCTTGCATTACCACACTGACTAAACTCATCAAAGACACATCACAATACCTCACAAACGGTTAATTAAGATCACACAGAATCAAAACTGAAGCAGTAGACAAACTCTACTTTAATCCTCTCAAACTTCCTCACATGAACCTCCAAAGAAAACGACTTACCCTCTGCAAGTCAACCGAAGTAACGAAAATGCTAACTTGGAAAAACCTTCCATAACCTCCGGTAATAACCAACTAAAGTCTAAAAAGCTTCTAATCACCTTAACCAACTTCGGAATCTCTCAATGTAGAACTGCATCTACTTCTGATGGATCCATCATAATACTATCATCGGAAATGACATATCCAAGCAAACTAACCTTTTTCAACCAAGATTCTCACTCGAATAACTTAGCATAAAACTGTCTCTTTTCAACACTTGTAAGTCAATTCTCAAACACTCTACTTGTCCTTCCTCTGAGTTTATAATAAATCCGAATATCCTCAATCAAAACCACTACGAACTTATCCAAATTCACGACACAATCAAATCGGCCACTAGCAGCAAAACCATTTTTATAAGAACATCTCATTAGCTTCCTATCACTTCGAACGACGGCCAAAATGGACTTACGGTTCGAAAGATACGAATTTTTTTTAAAGTTTTGAAAATTTTCCCAAAATACACAGTGGTAACCGGTTAACACATAACTGATAACCGGTTAACAGTTCATTACTATTCACACAGAGCCTAAATGAGAGTTAGAGACACTTTCCGTAACCGGTTAACACATAAATGATAACCGGTTAACAGTTCAAATTTTATGTATAACCCCATTTTTTCCAAAGGGTAACCGGTTAGCACATATCCTGTAACCGGTTACTCTGATGCAGGGTTGAAAAATACTTGTTTTTATGACATAAGACCAAACCAAATCTCATCCAAACTTGTCCAGACTCACATACAAACTCAACCGAGTAAATAACAACCTATCTCGATGATAACAAACATAACCAATCACATTAAATCGATCAAAGCCTCAACCCACACAATTCACCTCTCTTATCAAACATTCCAAACAATTGTAATTTCAATCAAACTCAACCAAACCATTCCAGTCATCTATTCTTGAAAGTGGACATTTATTCTCAATCGTTACCTTATTCAACTGTTAGTAATCCATACACAAGTTCTTCTCTTAATAGTTCAAATTCCATAAATCCCAACATGTCGCAACAACCAACCAAAAAGAACTCTTAAATATTACATCCACACCTAAGGGTTCTTTCAAAATTTCCATTAATGCTTTAAAATTCCAAAGACTCCAAACCTCACCAGAACTCTAAGTTCCGCTTTCCATAGTGTCAATACCACTACCATCATAATGCTTGTTATTCCATTCAATCATCCTTCCTTTTTGTTACTAATCATACTGGAGCTCTCCAAGACGACACACTTGGCCTCACAATTCTCCTTTCCAGTAAATCTTCCAACCGCTCTAACAGTCCGGGTACTTCTAATGCTAACATCCAATATTTCTTCCTGAAATACATCTAAAAATCACACACAACTGACGGCCCCTCACTGTGGCCTTTCTGCCAATTTCCAGAACACTATCATCATAAACATGACCAACCTCTGAGTCCCATCTCCTAAGAGTTTTCTACTTACTTAGCAGATATAAACCTCAACTACTCACCTTCGTCCAATTTAAGTTCACTTTCTACTCTCTGAGAACAACCATTATGATACCCAATCGTTCTCTCTCTCAATGACTTCCCAACTAGACCAACATATCAAAACCTCGAATCCATTTCATCCTTCGATATTAGAATCTTCATCGACTTAACAAAACAATCCGTAACCATTTCCTTAAATTCCAAACAATTCATTGCACACACTATCCAAGCAGGAAAGACACGCCTATTCCATCCAACATAATTTCAGTCTGCTATCAACAAGAGATTAAGGGTGATCAGTTCCTCAATTTGTCAATAGACAGCTGACAATCATGATGGGGCAAAAACCGTCTTTACCAAACTATGATAGCATTCCTTACATCCTGTGCACAAAACTACCTAAGGCACAAATCCTTAGTTGACGTAAACCTTACCACCGCATTCCTTCTAGAACCGGGAACCACACTATCCAAACAATACTTACAATCTTGCAAACAATGACACACTGAGCCAATGCTCCACACCTGAAGTAACATGGAGAAGTACCAGCTTCTCCCCCACTTATCTCATTCTCATTCCTGAAGACAAAGGATTAGAAAACCAGAAAGTACTGACAGTGCTTCCACACATATCACGTACTAAGGGACAAACAACAACGACAGTATTCCACTGTCACACCAACTGACTCAACAACTTGGCCGGACGGACCGACCTGCTCTGATACCACTAATGTAACACCCCAATTCCCATCGCGAATAAATAAAACATAATAAATCAGAGTAACTAAAAATTTATTTTTCCAACAGAAACAAGGATGTCACATTTAAATAAACAAAACATCATCCCTGCTCATAAATTTGATACATAGCATAAAATAGAATACCCTCAAAGGGGAAACTTTTTCCAACAAAAGGAAAGGTCAATTATGGAGTAAAGCGGAAAGATCCATAACTGACTTGTTTTACAAAATAAACTATTTTAAACATCAAATTATTCATACAAAATATATCCTACAAATATATACATATATAACATAATCGTTCCCCGACTCCCGTGCTACGTATCAGAGCAGACACCAAGACTTAAGCAAAGACGAAGATCTAACTCTTCCACTTGTCTCCACGCCTCTAAAGCTGACAATCTGCACTATGCCATAAAAAGCATATTCCAGCAGAAGAGTGAGAAATAACAACTATAACAAGATTGCATAATAATATGCCACGACACAAATAAATTCACATATATAATATTTCTCACCACATACATCACATACTAACACATCTAGCATGTCACCAATACATAACATATTCCTAACAATCCAACCACATAGCATATAACGATCATACCAATATATTCACATTTCACACATAATGCACACCACAGTTATGACCTATGAAAACACACCACGACATCACATATCATATGTTTATACACAAAACATATTACTCACAACCAATGCATTTATCACCTATGCATAATAATTCACCAAAGCTATCACAAGCTCACACATAATCAATCCATTCATGATTTATGCAAATGCACAGAGACCGGCACAACGACTCTATGCAATGCATATGCGGTACCGACTCAGTCATCTCAAGTTCACTCAGGAACTCTGCTGGAATCATCGCTTGTTACTGAGGACCACTCAATAACACCCCGTCGGGCAAACGATGTTCCCCGTCGCTTTCGGTCCTCTTATTTTTAAGGCTCACGATCCAATCAGATCGCTTCCAGTCCTCTTATTTTTAAGGCTCACGACGTTTATGGATTGCTTTCGGTCCTCTTTGTATAAGGCTCACAATCCGATCGCTCACACCCCACATGGGCACACGATCGTCTATAACCATCGCTTTCGGTCCTCTTATTTTTAAGGCTCACGATATATCAAATCGCTTTCGGTCCTCTTATTTTTAAGGCTCACGATGTTATAGCAGATTCCCTCTGGAATCAATCCGTCACTCAGGACGTCAAAACAATGCATATCACGATGCTTGGCATACAATGACTCATGACAATCAAATGTATCTTCACACATATATGCAACCATAATCATGCATATATAATCAAACACCTTCACAATGCATTTACTTTCCCTTAGGCCACAAACCAACAACCACAACAATTACAACAACTTGTCACATGCTTCAACCTTATCACATTTATGCATTGCAAAACAATTCAAACAATGCATTTCAAACCATAAAGGCCACCACACAACATACATTGAATTTCACATAAACAATGCATTTCATCACAAACCACAAACCACAACAATAATACAATCACAATTACTTCCACAAGGGATTCACACCACAAAGGCTACCCACAACACATCATAACAACATACATTGACATTCAATCCAACAATGTATTTACCGCACAACAACAACATTATCACAACATCGCATCACAACACCTTATCACAACATCTCATTACATGTATTCACATCATATAGCAGCGCACAAGCTATACGTTATATAACAAAAGCATATCACACGGTAAAAAACCTACCGCACGCATCTAACGCGATAAAAACCCGACAACCCAACACTTTTCCAAAACCACGACCTAAACAAATCATCTACTGCCCTCCAAGCCATTTTTAATAGAAAGAATATTTCACTAGCTTTCCAACGCTTCAAACGGGGACCAAAACCGACTTACGGTTCAAAAGTTATGAATTTTTGAAAATAATATTTTTCTGAAACTTACAGTGGTAACCGGTTAGCATATATGCTGTAACCGGTTACTGGCTAGGAAACAGCCCAGAAACGTCATTTTTCAAAGGGTAACCGGTTAGCACATATGCCGTAACCGGTTACTGCGTACCAGAACCCAAAAAATCACATTTTTCTTCATTCTAAACCATTCTAACACATACCTAAACACATTGGGACATCAAAACAATTATGATAAGTTCAAACCACACCTAACCCGACTATACTACACGATTTATACCGAGTTTCAACCGTGAAAACATCGATTTCTATCCATTGCTCCTAATTCCAATCGATAAGAAAAGTCGTAAAACAACCAAAACAATTACAACAAACAACACATATACATACACAAGCAAGATATAATTGAAACTTCTCACCCTTACCTGATTATTTGCGCTTGAAACGGAGTTATGTCAATTTTCCTCTTTTTCCTCTTCTCCCTTTCTTTCCTCTCTTTTCTCTTTTCTTCTCTTTCTCTTCTTCTTCTTTATTTTCTCTCTTTTTCTCTCTCTCTTTCTATTTATATAAAACATAAAACTTACCCAAGCAAAATACCAAAATACCCCTCAGCTCAATTATCTCCTAAACGCTCTCAAAATGCGATAAAACATAAACAATGATGAAAAATAACATTTGGCAAATAAAAGTCAATAATAAAATAATATAAAACCAAAACCAATTAAATCTACTATATTAAATAAATCTAACAAAACTGGGGCGTTACAATTCTCCCCCACTTAGACATTTTCGTCCTCGAAAATATACTGAGACGAACAACTCCGAACACAACTCTCGCATCCGACCAACAAACTAACATGCCCACAAAAGGCACACCGCGAACAACATAAACTGATAAACCACCTTGCTAACAGCAACAACAACAACGACACGACAACGGCGACAACAACGACAAGATGCAAAGCACATACAATGCACTTGACGCCCAACTCACGACTCAAAGAAAACCAAGATACCAACACACAGGTTCACTCTTGAACCGAAACACAACAAGATCGTTACCTTCACCCTAGGTAACACTCCTCTAATTCCTCATAAGGAATTAGCTACTCGCACTCGAACCAACACGATAGAAATGAGGCAACAACACAAACAAGAACATAAAGTCCCACGACACAACATCGTTTCAATAACCTCAACACAATCACAATACCAACATCCTTGTCACACAACAATATTACAACAATGCTACGATTCACCAATCGAACATACAATCAAAACATCCATCTACATAGTAGCACATGGATAATGTTTAAACCTTTCGCCTAACACTTCCATTCTGAAACGTCCAATGGTCTCATCATTCCTACATGTTTCCAATGTTCAACCTAAGAACTCTTACCAGTCACACACGCATATACGAATTGTGCCACATCACACTTTCGTTGCGCACTCTGATTACTCGTAACCATCAAAACTACCAATCTCACGTCCAAAGTCTAACTCTTTCTCATATTCACCAAAAATCACTGTTCACTTTTAATATTCCCAACCTTACACTCTCTTGTGTTATCTCACACACCAGACACAAGTCTCGGAACTGCTCAAATCATTTCAATTCTCTGACAATCAAAACAGACATGTCTAATAACTTTCGACTTAACCCTTTAGGCACAACATCAGCTTTTTCCGAAGGATAATCCAAGCCAAATTTATATCTCATCACGAATTCTAACCATCCTCGTTGTCTCATACTCTATTCCTTCAACCCAAACAAGTACTCAAAACCTTTGCGATTACCAAACACTTCGAACCCAAAACCATAAAGATAATACCTCCAAATTTTCCAACACGATACAACCGCAACCAATTCCAAATCCAGAATAGTATAGATCCTCTTATGAATCCTCAATTATGGTAAAGCATAAGCTACGACTTTACCCTCTTGCATTACCACACTGACTAAACTCATCAAAGACACATCACAATACCTCACAAACGGTTAATTAAGATCACACAGAATCAAAACTGAAGCAGTAGACAAACTCTACTTTAATCCTCTCAAACTTCCTCACATGAACCTCCAAAGAAAACGACTTACCCTCTGCAAGTCAACCGAAGTAACGAAAATGCTAACTTGGAAAAACCTTCCATAACCTCCGGTAATAACCAACTAAAGTCTAAAAAGCTTCTAATCACCTTAACCAACTTCGGAATCTCTCAATGTAGAACTGCATCTACTTCTGATGGATCCATCATAATACTATCATCGGAAATGACATATCCAAGCAAACTAACCTTTTTCAACCAAGATTCTCACTCGAATAACTTAGCATAAAACTGTCTCTTTTCAACACTTGTAAGTCAATTCTCAAACACTCTACTTGTCCTTCCTCTGAGTTTATAATAAATCCGAATATCCTCAATCAAAACCACTACGAACTTATCCAAATTCACGACACAATCAAATCGGCCACTAGCAGCAAAACCATTTTTATAAGAACATCTCATTAGCTTCCTATCACTTCGAACGACGGCCAAAATGGACTTACGGTTCGAAAGATACGAATTTTTTTTAAAGTTTTGAAAATTTTCCCAAAATACACAGTGGTAACCGGTTAACACATAACTGATAACCGGTTAACAGTTCATTACTATTCACACAGAGCCTAAATGAGAGTTAGAGACACTTTCCGTAACCGGTTAACACATAAATGATAACCGGTTAACAGTTCAAATTTTATGTATAACCCCATTTTTTCCAAAGGGTAACCGGTTAGCACATATCCTGTAACCGGTTACTCTGATGCAGGGTTGAAAAATACTTGTTTTTATGACATAAGACCAAACCAAATCTCATCCAAACTTGTCCAGACTCACATACAAACTCAACCGAGTAAATAACAACCTATCTCGATGATAACAAACATAACCAATCACATTAAATCGATCAAAGCCTCAACCCACACAATTCACCTCTCTTATCAAACATTCCAAACAATTGTAATTTCAATCAAACTCAACCAAACCATTCCAGTCATCTATTCTTGAAAGTGGACATTTATTCTCAATCGTTACCTTATTCAACTGTTAGTAATCCATACACAAGTTCTTCTCTTAATAGTTCAAATTCCATAAATCCCAACATGTCGCAACAACCAACCAAAAAGAACTCTTAAATATTACATCCACACCTAAGGGTTCTTTCAAAATTTCCATTAATGCTTTAAAATTCCAAAGACTTCAAACCTCACCAGAACTCTAAGTTCCGCTTTCCATAGTGTCAATACCACTACCATCATAATGCTTGTTATTCCATTCAATCATCCTTCCTTTTTGTTACTAATCATACTGGAGCTCTCCAAGACGACACACTTGGCCTCACAATTCTCCTTTCCAGTAAATCTTCCAACCGCTCTAACAGTCCGGGTACTTCTAATGCTAACATCCAATATTTCTTCCTGAAATACATCTAAAAATCACACACAACTGACGGCCCCTCACTGTGGCCTTTCTGCCAATTTCCAGAACACTATCATCATAAACATGACCAACCTCTGAGTCCCATCTCCTAAGAGTTTTCTACTTACTTAGCAGATATAAACCTCAACTACTCACCTTCGTCCAATTTAAGTTCACTTTCTACTCTCTGAGAACAACCATTATGATACCCAATCGTTCTCTCTCTCAATGACTTCCCAACTAGACCAACATATCAAAACCTCGAATCCATTTCATCCTTCGATATTAGAATCTTCATCGACTTAACAAAACAATCCGTAACCATTTCCTTAAATTCCAAACAATTCATTGCACACACTATCCAAGCAGGAAAGACACGCCTATTCCATCCAACATAATTTCAGTCTGCTATCAACAAGAGATTAAGGGTGATCAGTTCCTCAATTTGTCAATAGACAGCTGACAATCATGATGGGGCAAAAACCGTCTTTACCAAACTATGATAGCATTCCTTACATCCTGTGCACAAAACTACCTAAGGCACAAATCCTTAGTTGACGTAAACCTTACCACCGCATTCCTTCTAGAACCGGGAACCACACTATCCAAACAATACTTACAATCTTGCAAACAATGACACACTGAGCCAATGCTCCACACCTGAAGTAACATGGAGAAGTACCAGCTTCTCCCCCACTTATCTCATTCTCATTCCTGAAGACAAAGGATTAGAAAACCAGAAAGTACTGACAGTGCTTCCACACATATCACGTACTAAGGGACAAACAACAACGACAGTATTCCACTGTCACACCAACTGACTCAACAACTTGGCCGGACGGACCGACCTGCTCTGATACCACTAATGTAACACCCCAATTCCCATCGCGAATAAATAAAACATAATAAATCAGAGTAACTAAAAATTTATTTTTCCAACAGAAACAAGGATGTCACATTTAAATAAACAAAACATCATCCCTGCTCATAAATTTGATACATAGCATAAAATAGAATACCCTCAAAGGGGAAACTTTTTCCAACAAAAGGAAAGGTCAATTATGGAGTAAAGCGGAAAGATCCATAACTGACTTGTTTTACAAAATAAACTATTTTAAACATCAAATTATTCATACAAAATATATCCTACAAATATATACATATATAACATAATCGTTCCCCGACTCCCGTGCTACGTATCAGAGCAGACACCAAGACTTAAGCAAAGACGAAGATCTAACTCTTCCACTTGTCTCCACGCCTCTAAAGCTGACAATCTGCACTATGCCATAAAAAGCATATTCCAGCAGAAGAGTGAGAAATAACAACTATAACAAGATTGCATAATAATATGCCACGACACAAATAAATTCACATATATAATATTTCTCACCACATACATCACATACTAACACATCTAGCATGTCACCAATACATAACATATTCCTAACAATCCAACCACATAGCATATAACGATCATACCAATATATTCACATTTCACACATAATGCACACCACAGTTATGACCTATGAAAACACACCACGACATCACATATCATATGTTTATACACAAAACATATTACTCACAACCAATGCATTTATCACCTATGCATAATAATTCACCAAAGCTATCACAAGCTCACACATAATCAATCCATTCATGATTTATACAAATGCACAGAGACCGACACAACCGCTCTATGCAATGCATATGCGGTACCGACTCAATCATCTCAAGTTCACTCAGGAACTCTGCTGGAATCATCGCTTGTTACTGAGGACCACTCAATAACACCCCGTCGGGCAAACGATGTTCCCCGTCACTTTCGGTCCTCTTATTTTTAAGGCTCACGATCCAATCAGATCGCTTTCAGTCCTCTTATTTTTAAGGCTCATGACGTTTATGGATTGCTTTCGGTCCTCTTTGTATAAGGCTCACAATCTGATCGCTCACACCCCACATGGGCACACGATCGTCTATAACCATCGCTTTCGGTCCTTTTATTTTTAAGGCTCACGATATATCAAATCGCTTTCGGTCCTCTTATTTTTAAGGCTCACGATGTTATAGCAGATTCCCTCTGGAATCAATCCGTCACTCAGGACGTCAAAATAATGTATATCACGATGCTTGGCATACAATGACTCATGACAATCAAATGCATCTTCACACATATATGCAACCATAATCATGCATATATAATCAAACACCTTCACGATGCATTTACTTGCCCTTAGGCCACAAACCAACAACCACAACAATTACAACAACTTGTCACATGCTTCAACCTATCACATTCATGCATTGCAAAACAATTCAAACAATGCATTTCAAACCATAAAGGCCACCACACAACATACATTGAATTTCACATAAACAATGCATTTCATCACAAACCACAAACCACAACAATCATACAATCACAATTACTTCCACAAGGGATTCACACCACAAAGGCTACCCACAACACATCATAACAACATACATTGACATTCAATCCAACAATGTATTTACCGCACAACAACAACATTATCACAATATCGCATCACAACACCTTATCACAACATCTCATTACATGTATTCACATCATATAGCAGCGCACAAGCTATACGTTATATAACAAAAGCATATCACACGGTAAAACACCGATCACACGCATCTAACGCGATAAAAACCCGATAGCCCAACACATTTCCAAAACCATGACCTAAATAAATTATCTACTGCCCTCCAAGCCATTTTTAATAGAAAGAATATTTCACTGCTTTCCAATGCTTCAAACGGGGACCAAAACCGACTTACGGTTCAAAAGTTATGAATTTTTGAAAATAATATTTTTCTGAAACTTACAGTGGTAACCGGTTAGCAGATATGCTGTAACCGGTTACTGGCTAGGAAACATCCCAGAAACGTCATTTTTCAAAGGGTAACCGGTTAACACATATGCCGTAACCGGTTACTGCGTACCAGAACCCAAAAAATCACATTTTTCTTCATTCTAAACCATTCTAACACATACCTAAACACATTGGGACATCAAAACAATTATGATAAGTTCAAACCACACCTAACCCGACTATACTACACGATTTATACCGAGTTTCAACCGTGAAAACATCGATTTCTATCCATTGCTCCTAATTCCAATCGATAAGAAAAGTCGTAAAACAACCAAAACAATTACAACAAACAACACATATACATACACAAGCAAGATATAATTGAAACTTCTCACCCTTACCTGATTATTTGCGCTTGAAACGGAGTTATGTCAATTTTCCTCTTTTTCCTCTTCTCCCTTTCTTTCCTCTCTTTTCTCTTTTCTTCTCTTTCTCTTCTTCTTCTTTATTTTCTCTCTTTTTCTCTCTCTCTTTCTATTTATATAAAACATAAAACTTACCCAAGCAAAATACCAAAATACCCCTCAGCTCAATTATCTCCTAAACGCTCTCAAAATGCGATAAAACATAAACAATGATGAAAAATAACATTTGGCAAATAAAAGTCAATAATAAAATAATATAAAACCAAAACCAATTAAATCTACTATATTAAATAAATCTAACAAAACTGGGGCGTTACAATTCTCCCCCACTTAGACATTTTCGTCCTCGAAAATATACTGAGACGAACAACTCCGAACACAACTCTCGCATCCGACCAACAAACTAACATGCCCACAAAAGGCACACCGCGAACAACATAAACTGATAAACCACCTTGCTAACAGCAACAACAACAACGACACGACAACGGCGACAACAACGACAAGATGCAAAGCACATACAATGCACTTGACGCCCAACTCACGACTCAAAGAAAACCAAGATACCAACACACAGGTTCACTCTTGAACCGAAACACAACAAGATCGTTACCTTCACCCTAGGTAACACTCCTCTAATTCCTCATAAGGAATTAGCTACTCGCACTCGAACCAACACGATAGAAATGAGGCAACAACACAAACAAGAACATAAAGTCCCACGACACAACATCGTTTCAATAACCTCAACACAATCACAATACCAACATCCTTGTCACACAACAATATTACAACAATGCTACGATTCACCAATCGAACATACAATCAAAACATCCATCTACATAGTAGCACATGGATAATGTTTAAACCTTTCGCCTAACACTTCCATTCTGAAACGTCCAATGGTCTCATCATTCCTACATGTTTCCAATGTTCAACCTAAGAACTCTTACCAGTCACACACGCATATACGAATTGTGCCACATCACACTTTCGTTGCGCACTCTGATTACTCGTAACCATCAAAACTACCAATCTCACGTCCAAAGTCTAACTCTTTCTCATATTCACCAAAAATCACTGTTCACTTTTAATATTCCCAACCTTACACTCTCTTGTGTTATCTCACACACCAGACACAAGTCTCGGAACTGCTCAAATCATTTCAATTCTCTGACAATCAAAACAGACATGTCTAATAACTTTCGACTTAACCCTTTAGGCACAACATCAGCTTTTTCCGAAGGATAATCCAAGCCAAATTTATATCTCATCACGAATTCTAACCATCCTCGTTGTCTCATACTCTATTCCTTCAACCCAAACAAGTACTCAAAACCTTTGCGATTACCAAACACTTCGAACCCAAAACCATAAAGATAATACCTCCAAATTTTCCAACACGATACAACCGCAACCAATTCCAAATCCAGAATAGTATAGATCCTCTTATGAATCCTCAATTATGGTAAAGCATAAGCTACGACTTTACCCTCTTGCATTACCACACTGACTAAACTCATCAAAGACACATCACAATACCTCACAAACGGTTAATTAAGATCACACAGAATCAAAACTGAAGCAGTAGACAAACTCTACTTTAATCCTCTCAAACTTCCTCACATGAACCTCCAAAGAGAACGACTTACCCTCTGCAAGTCAACCGAAGTAACGAAAATGCTAACTTGGAAAAACCTTCCATAACCTCCGGTAATAACCAACTAAAGTCTAAAAAGCTTCTAATCACCTTAACCAACTTCGGAATCTCTCAATGTAGAACTGCATCTACTTCTGATGGATCCATCATAATACTATCATCGGAAATGACATATCCAAGCAAACTAACCTTTTTCAACCAAGATTCTCACTCGAATAACTTAGCATAAAACTGTCTCTTTTCAACACTTGTAAGTCAATTCTCAAACACTCTACTTGTCCTTCCTCTGAGTTTATAATAAATCTGAATATCCTCAATCAAAACCACTACGAACTTATCCAAATTCACGACACAATCAAATCGGCCACTAGCAGCAAAACCATTTTTATAAGAACATCTCATTAGCTTCCTATCACTTCGAACGACGGCCAAAATGGACTTACGGTTCGAAAGATACGAATTTTTTTTAAAGTTTTGAAAATTTTCCCAAAATACACAGTGGTAACCGGTTAACACATAACTGATAACCGGTTAACAGTTCATTACTATTCACACAGAGCCTAAATGAGAGTTAGAGACACTTTCCGTAACCGGTTAACACATAAATGATAACCGGTTAACAGTTCAAATTTTATGTATAACCCCATTTTTTCCAAAGGGTAACCGGTTAGCACATATCCTGTAACCGGTTACTCTGATGCAGGGTTGAAAAATACTTGTTTTTATGACATAAGACCAAACCAAATCTCATCCAAACTTGTCCAGACTCACATACAAACTCAACCGAGTAAATAACAACCTATCTCGATGATAACAAACATAACCAATCACATTAAATCGATCAAAGCCTCAACCCACACAATTCACCTCTCTTATCAAACATTCCAAACAATTGTAATTTCAATCAAACTCAACCAAACCATTCCAGTCATCTATTCTTGAAAGTGGACATTTATTCTCAATCGTTACCTTATTCAACTGTTAGTAATCCATACACAAGTTCTTCTCTTAATAGTTCAAATTCCATAAATCCCAACATGTCGCAACAACCAACCAAAAAGAACTCTTAAATATTACATCCACACCTAAGGGTTCTTTCAAAATTTCCATTAATGCTTTAAAATTCCAAAGACTCCAAACCTCACCAGAACTCTAAGTTCCGCTTTCCATAGTGTCAATACCACTACCATCATAATGCTTGTTATTCCATTCAATCATCCTTCCTTTTTGTTACTAATCATACTGGAGCTCTCCAAGACGACACACTTGGCCTCACAATTCTCCTTTCCAGTAAATCTTCCAACCGCTCTAACAGTCCGGGTACTTCTAATGCTAACATCCAATATTTCTTCCTGAAATACATCTAAAAATCACACACAACTGACGGCCCCTCACTGTGGCCTTTCTGCCAATTTCCAGAACACTATCATCATAAACATGACCAACCTCTGAGTCCCATCTCCTAAGAGTTTTCTACTTACTTAGCAGATATAAACCTCAACTACTCACCTTCGTCCAATTTAAGTTCACTTTCTACTCTCTGAGAACAACCATTATGATACCCAATCGTTCTCTCTCTCAATGACTTCCCAACTAGACCAACATATCAAAACCTCGAATCCATTTCATCCTTCGATATTAGAATCTTCATCGACTTAACAAAACAATCCGTAACCATTTCCTTAAATTCCAAACAATTCATTGCACACACTATCCAAGCAGGAAAGACACGCCTATTCCATCCAACATAATTTCAGTCTGCTATCAACAAGAGATTAAGGGTGATCAGTTCCTCAATTTGTCAATAGACAGCTGACAATCATGATGGGGCAAAAACCGTCTTTACCAAACTATGATAGCATTCCTTACATCCTGTGCACAAAACTACCTAAGGCACAAATCCTTAGTTGACGTAAACCTTACCACCGCATTCCTTCTAGAACCGGGAACCACACTATCCAAACAATACTTACAATCTTGCAAACAATGACACACTGAGCCAATGCTCCACACCTGAAGTAACATGGAGAAGTACCAGCTTCTCCCCCACTTATCTCATTCTCATTCCTGAAGACAAAGGATTAGAAAACCAGAAAGTACTGACAGTGCTTCCACACGTATCACGTACTAAGGGACAAACAACAACGACAGTATTCCACTGTCACACCAACTGACTCAACAACTTGGCCGGACGGACCGACCTGCTCTGATACCACTAATGTAACACCCCAATTCCCATCGCGAATAAATAAAACATAATAAATCAGAGTAACTAAAAATTTATTTTTCCAACAGAAACAAGGATGTCACATTTAAATAAACAAAACATCATCCCTGCTCATAAATTTGATACATAGCATAAAATAGAATACCCTCAAAGGGGAAACTTTTTCCAACAAAAGGAAAGGTCAATTATGGAGTAAAGCGGAAAGATCCATAACTGACTTGTTTTACAAAATAAACTATTTTAAACATCAAATTATTCATACAAAATATATCCTACAAATATATACATATATAACATAATCGTTCCCCGACTCCCGTGCTACGTATCAGAGCAGACACCAAGACTTAAGCAAAGACGAAGATCTAACTCTTCCACTTGTCTCCACGCCTCTAAAGCTGACAATCTGCACTATGCCATAAAAAGCATATTCCAGCAGAAGAGTGAGAAATAACAACTATAACAAGATTGCATAATAATATGCCACGACACAAATAAATTCACATATATAATATTTCTCACCACATACATCACATACTAACACATCTAGCATGTCACCAATACATAACATATTCCTAACAATCCAACCACATAGCATATAACGATCATACCAATATATTCACATTTCACACATAATGCACACCACAGTTATGACCTATGAAAACACACCACGACATCACATATCATATGTTTATACACAAAACATATTACTCACAACCAATGCATTTATCACCTATGCATAATAATTCACCAAAGCTATCACAAGCTCACACATAATCAATCCATTCATGATTTATACAAATGCACAGAGACCGACACAACCGCTCTATGCAATGCATATGCGGTACCGACTCAATCATCTCAAGTTCACTCAGGAACTCTGCTGGAATCATCGCTTGTTACTGAGGACCACTCAATAACACCCCGTCGGGCAAACGATGTTCCCCGTCACTTTCGGTCCTCTTATTTTTAAGGCTCACGATCCAATCAGATCGCTTTCAGTCCTCTTATTTTTAAGGCTCATGACGTTTATGGATTGCTTTCGGTCCTCTTTGTATAAGGCTCACAATCTGATCGCTCACACCCCACATGGGCACACGATCGTCTATAACCATCGCTTTCGGTCCTTTTATTTTTAAGGCTCACGATATATCAAATCGCTTTCGGTCCTCTTATTTTTAAGGCTCACGATGTTATAGCAGATTCCCTCTGGAATCAATCCGTCACTCAGGACGTCAAAATAATGTATATCACGATGCTTGGCATACAATGACTCATGACAATCAAATGCATCTTCACACATATATGCAACCATAATCATGCATATATAATCAAACACCTTCACGATGCATTTACTTGCCCTTAGGCCACAAACCAACAACCACAACAATTACAACAACTTGTCACATGCTTCAACCTATCACATTCATGCATTGCAAAACAATTCAAACAATGCATTTCAAACCATAAAGGCCACCACACAACATACATTGAATTTCACATAAACAATGCATTTCATCACAAACCACAAACCACAACAATCATACAATCACAATTACTTCCACAAGGGATTCACACCACAAAGGCTACCCACAACACATCATAACAACATACATTGACATTCAATCCAACAATGTATTTACCGCACAACAACAACATTATCACAATATCGCATCACAACACCTTATCACAACATCTCATTACATGTATTCACATCATATAGCAGCGCACAAGCTATACGTTATATAACAAAAGCATATCACACGGTAAAACACCGATCACACGCATCTAACGCGATAAAAACCCGATAGCCCAACACATTTCCAAAACCATGACCTAAATAAATTATCTACTGCCCTCCAAGCCATTTTTAATAGAAAGAATATTTCACTGCTTTCCAATGCTTCAAACGGGGACCAAAACCGACTTACGGTTCAAAAGTTATGAATTTTTGAAAATAATATTTTTCTGAAACTTACAGTGGTAACCGGTTAGCAGATATGCTGTAACCGGTTACTGGCTAGGAAACAGCCCAGAAACGTCATTTTTCAAAGGGTAACCGGTTAGCACATATGCCGTAACCGGTTACTGCGTACCAGAACCCAAAAAATCACATTTTTCTTCATTCTAAACCATTCTAACACATACCTAAACACATCGGGACATCAAAACAATTATGATAAGTTCAAACCACACCTAACCCGACTATACTACACGATTTATACCGAGTTTCAACCGTGAAAACATCGATTTCTATCAATTGCTCCTAATTCCAATCGATAAGAAAAGTCGTAAAACAACCAAAACAATTACAACAAACAACACATATACATACACAAGCAAGATATAATTGAAACTTCTCACCCTTACCCGATTATTTGCGCTTGAAACGGAGTTATGTCAATTTTCCTCTTTTTCCTCTTCTACCTTTCTTTCCTCTCTTTTCTCTTCTCTTCTCTTTCTCTTCTTCTTCTTTATTTTCTCTCTTTTTCTCTCTCTCTCTCTCTTTCTATTTATATAAAACATAAAACTTACCCAAGCAAAATACCAAAATACCCCTCAGCTCAATTATCTCCTAAACGCTCTCAAAATGCGATAAAACATAAACAATGATGAAAAATAACATTTGGCAAATAAAAGTCAATAATAAAATAATATAAAACCAAAACCAATTAAATCTACTATATTAAATAAATCTAACAAAACTGGGGCGTTACAATTCTCCCCCACTTAGACATTTTCGTCCTCGAAAATATACTGAGACGAACAACTCCGAACACGACTCTCGCATCCGACCAACAAACTAACATGCCCACAAAAGGCACACCACGAACAACACAAACTGATAAACCACCTTGCTAACAGCAACAACAACAACGACACGACAACGTCGACAACAACGACAAGATGCAAAGCCCATACAATGCACTTGATGCCCAACTCACGACTCAAAGAAAACCAAGATACCAACACACAGGTTCACTCTTGAACCGAAACACAACAAGATAGTTACCTTCACCCTAGGTAACACTCCTCTAATTCCTCATAAGGAATTAGCTACTCGCACTCGAACCAACACGATAGAAATGAGGCAACAACACAAACAAGAACATAAAGTCCCACGACACAACATCGTTTCAACAACCTCAACATAATCACAATACCAACATCCTTGTCACACAACAATATTACAACAATGCTACGATTCACCAATCGAACATACAATCAAAACATCCATCTACATAGTAGCACATGGATAATGTTTAAACCTTTCGCCTAACACTTCCATTCTGAAACGTCCAATGGTCTCATCATTCCTACATGTTTCCAATGTTCAACCTAAGAACTCTTACCAGTCACACACGCATATACGAATTGTGCCACATCACACTTTCGTTGCGCACTCTGATTACTCGTAACCATCAAAACTACCAATCTCACGTCCAAAGTCTAACTCTTTCTCATATTCACCAAAAATCACTGTTCACTTTTAATATTCCCAACCTTACACTCTCTTGTGTTATCTCACACACCAGACACAAGTCTCGAAACTGCTCAAATCATTTCAATTCTCTGACCATCAAAACAGACATGCCTAATAACTTTCGACTTAACCCTTTAGGCAAACATCAGCTTTTTCCGAAGGATAATCCAAGCCAAATTTATAACTCGTCACGAATTCTAACCATCCTCGTTGTCTTATACTCTATTCCTTCAACCCAAACAAGTACTCAAAACCTTTGCGATTACCAAACACTTCGAACCCAAAACCATAAAGATAATACCTCCAAATTTTCCAACACGATACAACCGCAACCAATTCCAAATCCAGAATAGTATAGATCCTCTTATGAATCCTCAATTATCGTAAAGCATAAGCTACGACTTTACCCTCTTGCATTACCACACTGACTAAACCCATCAAAGACACATCACAATACCTCACAAATGGTTAATTAAGATCACACAGAATCAAAACTGAAGTTGTAGACAAACTCTACTTTAATCCTCTCAAACTTCCTCACATGAACCTCCAAAGAAAACGACTTACCCTCTGCAAGTCAACCGAAGTAACGAAAATGCTAACTTGGAAAAACCTTCCATAACCTCCGGTAATAACCAACTAAAGTCCAAAAAGCTTCTAATCACCTTAACCAACTTCGGAATCTCTCAATGTAGAACTGCATCTACTTCCGATGGATCCATAATAATACTATCATTGAAAATGACATATCCAAGCAAACTAACCTTTTTCAACCAAGATTCTCACTCGAATAACTTAGCATAAAACTTTGTCTCTTTTCAACACTTGTAAGTCAATTCTCAAACACTCTACTTGTCCTTCCTCTGAGTTTATAATAGATCCGAATATCCTCAATCAAAACCACTACGAACTTATCCAAATTCAGGACACAATCAAATCGGCCACTAGCAGCAAAACCATTTTTATAAGAACATCTCATTAGCTTCCTATCACTTCGAACGACAGCCAAAATGGACTTACGGTTCGAAAGATACGATTTTTTTTTAAAGTTTTGAAAATTTTCCCAAAATACACAGTGGTAACCGGTTAACACATAACTGATAATCGGTTAACAGTTCATTACTATTCACACAGAGCCTAAATGAGAGTTAGAGACACTTTCCGTAACCGGTTAACACATAAATGATAACCGGTTAACAGTTCAAATTTTATGTATAACCCCATTTTTTCCAAAGGATAACCGGTTAGCACATATCCTGTAACCGGTTACTCTGATGCAGGGTTGAAAAATACTTGTTTTTATGACATAAGACCAAACCAAATCTCATCCAAACTTGTCCAGACTCACATACAAACTCAACCGAGTAAATAACAACCTATCTCGATGATAATAAACATAACCAATCACATTAAATCGATCAAAGCCTCAACCCACACAATTCACCTCTCTTATCAAACATTCCAAACAATTGTAATTTCAATCAAACTCAACCAAACCATTCCAGTCATCTATTCTTGAAAGTGGACACTTATTCTCAATCGTTACCTTATTCAACTGTTAGTAATCCATACACAAGTTCTTCTCTTAACAGTTCGAATTCCATAAATCCCAACATGTCGCAACAACCAACCAAAAAGAACTCTTAAATATTACATCCACACCTAAGGGTTCTCTCAAAATTTCCATTAATGCTTTAAAATTCCAAAGACTCCAAACCTCACCAGAACTCTAAGTTCCGCTTTCCATAGTGTCAATACCACTACCATCATAATGCTTGTTATTCCATTCAATCATCCTTCCTTTTTGTTACTAACCATACTGGAGCTCTCCAAGACGACACACTTGGCCTCACAATTCTCCTTTCCAGTAAATCTTCCAACCGCTCTAACAGTCCGGGTACTTCTAATGCTAACATCCAATATTTCTTCCGGAAATACATCTAAAAATCACACACAACTGACGGCCCCTCACTGTGGCCTTTCTGCCAATTTCCAGAACACTATCTTCATAAACATGACCAACCTCTGAGTCCCATCTCCTAAGAGTTTTCTACTTACTTAGCAGATATAAACCTCAACTACTCACCTTCGTCCAATTTAAGTTCACTTTCTACTCTCTGAGAACAACCATTATGATACCCAATCGTTCTCTCTCTCAATGACTTCCCAACTAGACCAACATATCAAAACCTCGAATCTATTTCATCCTTCGGTATTAGAATCTTCATCGACTTAACAAAACAATCCGTAACCATTTCCTTAAATTCCAAACAATTCATTGCACACACTATCCAAGCAGGAAAGACACGCCTATTCCATCCAACATAATTTTCGTCTGCTATCAACAAGAGATTAAGGGTGATCAGTTCCTCAATTTGTCAATAGACAGCCGACAATCATGATGGGGCAAAAACCGTCTTTACCAAACTATGATAGCATTCCTTACATCCTGTGCAAAAAACTACCTAAGGCACAAATCCTTAGTTGACGTAAACCTTACCACCGCATCCCTTCTAGAACCGGGAACCACACTATCCAAACAATACTTACAATCTTGCAACCAATGGCATACTGAGCCAATGCTCCACACCTGAAGCAACATGGAGAAGTACCAGCTTCTCCCCCACTTATCTCATTCTCATTCCTGAAGACAAAGGATTAGAAAACCAAAAAGAACTGACAGTGCTTCCACACATATCACGTACTAAGGGACAAACAACAACGACAGTATTCCACTGTCACACAACCTGACTCAACAACTTGGCCGGACGGACCGACCTGCTCTGATACCAATAATGTAACACCCCAATTCCCATCGCGAATAAATAAAACATAATAAATCAGAGTAACTAAAAATTTATTTTTCCAACAGAAACAAGGATGTCACATTTAAATAAACAAAACATCATCCCTGCTCATAAATTTGATACATAGCATAAAATAGAATACCCTCAAAGGGGAAACTTTTTCCAACAAAAGGAAAGGTCAATTATGGAGTGAAGCGGAAAGATCCATATCTGACTTGTTTTACAAAATAAACTATTTTAAACATCAAATTATTCATACAAAATATATCCTACAAATATATACATATATAACATAATCGTTCCCCGACACCCGTGCTACGTATCAGAGCAGACACCAAGACTTAAGCAAAGACGAAGATCTAACTCTTCCACTTGTCTCCACGCCTCTAAAGCTGACAATCTGCACTATGCCATAAAAAGCATATTCCAGCAGAAGGGTGAGAAATAACAACTATAACAAGATTGCATAATAATATGCCACAACACAAATAAATTCACATATATAATATTTCTCACCACATACATCACATACTAACACATCTAGCATGTCACCAATACATAACATATTCCTAACAATCCAACCACATAGCATATAACGATCATACCAATATATTCACATTTCACACATAATGCACACCACAGTTATGACCTATGAAAACACACCACGACATCACATATCATATGTTTATACACAAAACATATTACTCACAACCAATGCATTTATCACCTATGCATAATAATTCACCAAAGCTATCACAGGCTCACACATAATCAATCCATTCATGATTTATGCAAATGCACAGAGACCGACACAACGACTCTATGCAATGCATATGCGGTACCGACTCAATCATCTCAAGTTCACTCAGGAACTCTGCTGGAATCATCGCTTGTTACTGAGGACCACTCAATAACACCCCGTCGGGCAAACGATGTTCCCCGTCGCTTTCGGTCCTCTTATTTTTAAGGCTCACGATCCAATCAGATCGCTTTCAGTCCTCTTATTTTTAAGGCTCACGACGTTTATGGATTGCTTTCGGTCCTCTTTGTATAAGGCTCACAATCTGATCGCTCACACCCCACATGGGCACACGATCGTCTATAACCATCGCTTTCGGTCCTCTTATTTTTAAGGCTCACGATATATCAAATCGCTTTCGGTCCTCTTATTTTTAAGGCTCACGATGTTATAGCAGATTCCCTCTGGAATCAATCCGTCACTCAGGACGTCAAAACAATGCATATCACGATGCTTGGCATATAATGACTCATGACAATCAAATGCATCTTCACACATATATGCAACCATAATCATGCATATATAATTAAACACCTTCACAATGCATTTACTTGCCCTTAGGCCACAAACCAACAACCACAACAATTACAACAACTTGTCACATGCTTCAACCTTATCACATTCATGCATTGCAAAACAATTCAAACAATGCATTTCAAACCATAAAGGCCACCACACAACATAGATTGAATTTCACATAAACAATGCATTTCATCATAAACCACAAACCACAACAATCATACAATCACAATTACTTCCACAAGGGATTCACACCACAAAGGCTACCCACAACACATCATAACAACATACATTGACATTCAATCCAACAATGTATTTACCGCACAACAACAACATTATCACAACATCGCATCACAACACCTTATCACAACATCTCATTACATGTATTCACATCATATAGCAGCGCACAAGCTATACGTTATATAACAAAAGCATATCACACGGTAAAACACCGACCGCACGCATCTAACGCGATAAAATCCCGATAACCCAACACATTTCCAAAACCACAACCTAAATAAATTATCTACTGCCCTCCAAACCATTTTTAATAGAAAGAATATTTCACTAGCTTTCCAAAGCTTCAAACGGGGACCAAAACCGACTTACGGTTCAAAAGTAATGAATTTTTGAAAATAATATTTTTCTGAAACTTACAGTGGTAACCGGTTAGCAGATATGCTGTAACCCGTTACTGGCTAGGAAACAGCCCAGAAACGTCATTTTTCAAAGGGTAACCGGTTAGCACATATGCCGTAACCGGTTACTGCGTACCAGAACCCAAAAAATCACATTTTTCTTCATTCTAAACCATTCTAACACATACCTAAACACATTGGGACATCAAAACAATTATGATAAGTTCAAACCACACCTAACCCGACTATACTACACGATTTATACCGAGTTTCAACCGTGAAAACATCGATTTCTATCAATTGCTCCTAATTCCAATCGATAAGAAAAGTCGTAAAACAACCAAAACAATTACAACAAACAACACATATACATACACAAGCAAGATATAATTGAAACTTCTCACCCTTACCCGATTATTCGCGCTTGAAACGGAGTTATGTCAATCTTCCTCTTTTTCCTCTTCTCCCTTTCTTTCCTCTCTTTTCTCTTTTCTTCTCTTTCTCTTCTTCTTCTTTATTTTCTCTCTTTTTCTCTCTCTCTTTCTATTTATATAAAACATAAAACTTACCCAAGCAAAATACCAAAATACCCCTCAGCTCAATTATCTCCTAAACGCTCTCAAAATGCGATAAAACATAAACAATGATGAAAAATAACATTTGGCAAATAAAAGTCAATAATAAAATAATATAAAACCAAAACCAATTAAATCTACTCTATTAAATAAATCTAACAAAACTGGGGCGTTACAATTCTCCCCCACTTAGACATTTTCGTCCTCCAAAATATACTGAGACGAACAACTCCGAACACGACTCTCGCATCCGACCAACAAACTAACATGCCCACAAAAGGCACACCGCGAACAACATAAACTGATAAACCACCTTGCTAACAGCAACAACAACAACGACACGACAACGGCGACAACAACGACAAGATGCAAAGCCCATGCAATGCACTTGATGCCCAACTCACGACTCAAAGAAAACCAAGATACCAACACACAGGTTCACTCTTGAACCGAAACACAACAAGATAGTTACCTTCACCCTAGGTAACACTCCTCTAATTCCTCATAAGGAATTAGCTACTCGCACTCGAACCAACACGATAGAAATGAGGCAACAACACAAACAAGAACATAAAGTCCCATGACACAACATCGTTTCAACAACCTCAACACAATCACAATACCAACATCCTTGTCACACAACAATATAACAACAATGTTACGATTCACCAATCGAACATACAATCAAAACATCCATCTACATAGTAGCACATGGATAATGTTTAAACCTTTCGCCTAACACTTCCATTCTGAAACGTCCAATGATCTCATCATTCCTACATGTTTCCAATGTTCAACCTAAGAACTCTTACCAGTCACACACGCATATACGAATTGTGCCACATCACACTTTCGTTGCGCACTCTGATTACTCGTAACCATCAAAACTACCAATCTCACGTCCAAAGTTTAACTCTTTCTCATATTCACCAAAAGTCACTGTTCACTTTTAATATTCCCAACCTTACACTCTCTTGTGTTATCTCACACACCAGACACAAGTCTCGGAACTGCTCAAATCATTTCAATTCTCTGACCATCAAAACAGACATGCCTAATAACTTTCGACTTAACCCTTTAGGCACAACATCTGCTTTTTCCGAAGGATAATCCAAGCCAAATTTATAACTCGTCACGAATTCTAACCATCCTCGTTGTCTCATACTCTATTCCTTCAACCCAAACAAGTACTCAAAACCTTTGCGATTACCAAACACTTCGAACCCAAAACCATAAAGATAATACCTCCAAATTTTCCAACCCGATACAACCGCAACCAATTCCAAATCCAGAATAGTATAGATCCTCTTATGAATCCTCAATTATCGTAAAGCATAAGCTACGACTTTACCCTCTTGCATTACCACACTGACTAAACTCATCAAAGACACATCACAATACCTCACAAACGGTTAATTAAGATCACACAGAATCAAAACTGAAGTTGTAGATAAACTCTACTTTAATCCTCTCAAACTTCCTCACATGAACCTCCAAAGAAAACGACTTACCCTCTGCAAGTCAACCGAAGTAACGAAAATGCTAACTTGGAAAAACCTTCCATAACCTCCAGTAATAACCAACTAAAGTCCAAAAAGCTTCTAATCACCTTAACCAACTTCGGAATCTCTCAATGTAGAACTGCATCTACTTCCGATGGATCCATAATAATACTATCATTGAAAATGACATATCCAAGCAAACTAACATTTTTCAACCAAGATTCTCACTCGAATAACTTAGCATAAAACTTTGTCTCTTTTCAACACTTGTAAGTCAATTCTCAAACACTCTACTTGTCCTTTCTCTGAGTTTATAATAGATCCGAATATCCTCAATCAAAACCACTACAAACTTATCCAAATTCACGACACAATAAAATCGGCCACTAGCAGCAAAACCATTTTTATAAGAACATCTCATTAGCTTCCTATCACTTCGAACGACGGTCAAAATGGACATACGGCTCGAAAGATACGAATTTTTTTTTAAGTTTTGAAAATTTTCCCAAAATACACAGTGGTAACCGGTTAACACATAACTGATAACCGGTTAACAGTTCATTACTATTCACACAGAGCCTAAATGAGAGTTAGAGACACTTTCCGTAACCGGTTAACACATAAATAATAACCGGTTAACAATTCAAATTTTACGTATAACCCCATTTTTTCCAAAGGATAACCGGTTAACACATATCCTGTAACCGGTTACTCTGATGCAGGGTTGAAAAATACTTGTTTTTATGACATAAGACCAAACCAAATCTCATCCAAACTTGTCCAGACTCACATACAAACTCAACCGAGTAAATAACAACCTATCTCGATGATAACAAACATAACCAATCACATTAAATCGATCAAAGCCTCAACCCACACAATTCACCTCTCTTATCAAACATTCCAAACAATTGTAATTTCAATAAAACTCAACCAAACCATTCCAATCATATATTCTTGAAAGTGGACACTTATTCTCAATCGTTACCTTATTCAACTGTTAGTAATCCATACACAAGTTCTTCTCTTAACAGTTCAAATTCCATAAATCCCAACATGTCGCAACAACCAACCAAAAAGAACTCTTAAATATTACATCCACACCTAAGGGTTCTCTCAAAATTTCCATTAATACTTTAAAATTCCAAAGACTCCAAACCTCACCAGAACTCTAAGTTCCGCTTTCCATAGTGTCAATACCACTACCATCATAATGCTTGTTATTCCATTCAATCATCCTTCCTTTTTGTTACTAACCATACTGGAGCTCTCCAAGACGACACACTTGGCCTCACAATTCTCCTTTCCAGTAAATCTTCCAACCGCTCTAACAGTCCGGGTACTTCTAATGCTAACATCCAATATTTCTTCCAGAAATACATCTAAAAATCACACACAACTGACGGCCCCTCACTGTGGCCTTTCTGCCAATTTCCAGCACACTATCATCATAAACATGACCAACCTCTGAGTCCCATCTCCTAAGAGTTTTCTACTTACTTAGCAGATATAAACCTCAACTACTCACCTTCGTCCAATTTAAGTTCACTTTCTACTCTCTGAGAACAACCATTATGATCCCCAATCGTTCTCTCTCTCAATGACTTCCCAACTAGACCAACATATCAAAACCTCGAATCCATTTCATCCTTCGGTATTAGAATCTTCATCGACTTAACAAAACAATCTGTAACCATTTCCTTAAATTCCAAACAATTCATTGCACACACTATCCAAGCAGGAAAGACACGCCTATTCCATCCAACATAATTTCCGTCTGCTATCAACAAGAGATTAAGGGTGATCAGTTCCTCAATTTGTCAATCGACATCCGACAATCATGATGGGGCAAAAACCGTCTTTACCAAACTATGATAACATTCCTTACATCCTGTGCAGAAAACTACCTAAGGCACAAATCCTTAGTTGACGTAAACCTTACCACCGCATCCCTTATAGAACCGGGAACCACACTATCCAAACAATACTTACAATCTTGCAACCAATGGCACACTGAGCCAATGCTCCACACCTGAAGCAACATGGAGAAGTACCAGCTTTTCCCCCACTGATCTCATTCTCAATCCTGAAGACAAAGGATTAGAAAACCAGAAAGTACTGACAGTGCTTCCACACATATCACGTACTAAGGGACAAACAACAACGACAGTATTCCACTGTCACACAACCTGACTCAACAACTTGGCCGGACGGACCGACCTGCTCTGATACCACTAATGTAACACCCCAATTCCCATCGCGAATAAATAAAACATAATAAATCAGAGTAACTAAAAATTTATTTTTCCAACAGAAACAAGGATGTCACATTTAAATAAACAAAACATCATCCCTGCTCATAAATTTGATACATAGCATAAAATAGAATACCCTCAAAGGGGAAACTTTTTCCAACAAAAGGAAAGGTCAATTATGGAATAAAGCAGAAAGATCCATAACTGACTTGTTTTACAAAATCAACTGTTTTAAACATCAAATTATTCATACAAAATATATCCTACGAATATATACATATATAACATAATCGTTCCCCGACTCCCGTGCTACGTATCAGAGCAGACACCAAGACTTAAGCAAAGACGAAGATCTAACTCTTCCACTTGTCTCCACGCCTCTAAAGCTGACAATCTGCACTATGCCATAAAAAGCATATTCCAGCAGAAGGGTGAGAAATAACAACTATAACAAGATTGCATAATAATATGCCACAACACAAATAAATTCACATATTTAATATTTCTCACCACATACATCACATACTAACACATCTAGCATGTCACCAATACATAACATATTCCTAACAATCCAACCACATAGCATATAACGATCATACCAATATATTCACATTTCACACATAATGCACACCACAGTTATGACCTATGAAAACACACCACGACATCACATATCATATGTTTATACACAAAACATATTACTCACAACCAATGCATTTATCACCTATGCATAATAATTCACCAAAGCTATCACAAGCTCACACATAATCAATCCATTCATGATTTATGCAAATGCACAGAGACCGACACAACGACTCTATGCAATGCATATGCGGTACCGACTCAATCATCTCAAGTTCACTCAGGAACTCTGCTGGAATCATCGCTTGTTACTGAGGACCACTCAATAACACCCCGTCGGGCAAACGATGTTCCCCGTCGCTTTCGGTCCTCTTATTTTTAAGGCTCACGATCCAATCAGATCGCTTTCAGTCCTCTTATTTTTAAGGCTCACGGCGTTTATGGATTGCTTTCGGTCCTCTTTGTATAAGGCTCACAATCCGATCGCTCACACCCCACATGGGCACACGATCGTCTATAACCATCGCTTTCGGTCCTCTTATTTTTAAGGCTCACGATATATCAAATCGCTTTCGGTCCTCTTATTTTTAAGGCTCACGATGTTATAGCAGATTCCCTCTGGAATCAATCCGTCACTCAGGACGTCAAAACAATGCATATCACGATGCTTGGCATACAATGACTCATGACAATCAAATGCATCTTCACACATATATGCAACCATAATCATGCATATATAATCAAACACCTTCACAATGCATTTACTTGCCCTTAGGCCACAAACCAACAACCACAACAATTACAACAACTTGTCACATGCTTCAACCTTATCACATTCATGCATTGCAAAACAATTCAAACAATGCATTTCAAACCATAAAGGCCACCACACAACATACATTGAATTTCACATAAACAATGCATTTCATCACAAACCACAAACCACAACAATAATACAATCACAATTACTTCCACAAGGGATTCACACCACAAAGGCTACCCACAACACATCATAACAACATACATTGACATTCAATCCAACAATGTATTTACCGCACAACAACAACATTATCACAACATCGCATCACAACACCTTATCACAACATCTCATTACATGTATTCACATCATATAGCAGCGCACAAGCTATACGTTATATAACAAAAGCATATCACACGGTAAAACACCGACCGCACGCATCTAACGCGATAAAAACCCGATAACCCAACACATTTCCAAAACCATGACCTAAATAAATTATCTACTGCCCTCCAAACCATTTTTAATAGAAAGAATATTTCACTAGCTTTTCAACGCTTCAAACGGGGACCAAAACCGACTTACGGTTCAAAAGTTATGAATTTTTGAAAATAATATTTTTCTGAAACTTACAGTGGTAACCGGTTAGCAGATATGCTGTAACCCGTTACTGGCTAGGAAACAGCTCAGAAACGTCATTTTCAAAGGGTAACCGGTTAGCACATATGCCGTAACCGGTTACTGCGTACCAGAACCCAAAAAATCACATTTTTCTTCATTCTAAACCATTCTAACACATACCTAAACACATTGGGACATCAAAACAATTATGATAAGTTTAAACCACACCTAACCCAACTATACTACACGATTTATACCGAGTTTCAACCGTGAAAACATCGATTTCTATCAATTGCTCCTAATTCCAATCGATAAGAAAAGTCGTACACCGGGAACGTTTTGGAGACCACCACTGTAGCTGGTAGGAACATAAAGACCGCATACTCTCGACGAGCTCTGACGTTTCAGATTCCAACCTCTCTGATTATCTCCAGCTTCCTCGCAGGGGAAATAGATCGCTTTGGGATGTTAATCTCCCCCTCACCCCCACCTATGCCCTCCTACGCTTCAGCCAGGGGAGGGGAGCCCACCTTTCATGACTTATCTACACCTCCTTTAGACTTAGGAATGTCAGCAGGGTTATACCCGACGTTTACTCGCGACATCTTCACCGTCGACAAATCCCCAGCACGCGTACCGTCAATAGGACCAGTCGCGGATGATGAAGACGACGAGGATCCCTCTGAGCACGCCTTCGAAAGTGGAGATAACAAAGGGTGTTCAGATCATACCCTGTTGAGTGCGTGTAGTGGTTTGTGCGGAGCTGGGCCAGGTGGTTACTGCGGATGTCGTTAGGCGTTTTAGGGTTGGTTATGTGATATGTGGATATTTTGTTTTAGCTTGTGACATAGGTTTTCTTTATGCATGGTTAGGCTTTTTCGCCTTGGGGTAGCTCTCCTGTGTGAGTGTCTGCCGAGGACTTATTTTCCGCTGCTTTGGGTTTGTATTATAAACCATCCACTCTTACTATCTTTCAGCGCTAGGTCGTCTTATTGTATAATATACTTACGTTTTAAAAATATTCAAACTAATAAAAAAAAATATGTTAAGTTCTCAAAACAATATTACTTACTATTGGTCGAAAAAAAAATTAGGGGTGTTAGATTGTGGTATCAGAGCCTAGGTTAATCTTCTTTGGGACTGTGAGTTTAGTGTTCTAAACTGATTAGGAAAGTTTAGAGCTTATATCCTTTTTGGGTGTTGGTTTTGTAGGAAAGACATGCCTCCAAGACGTGACAATACTAACCATCAGGTGGATCAAATGGCCCAAGCTATGGCCAATATGGCAGCTGCTGTCACCGCTCAAACTGCCGCTAAAAACCTTCGTGATTTGGAAAAGCGGGACAGAGAAATACGAGCAGGGGAAGCAAAAGGACTGATTGCTTTCCGTCGCCACGATCCACCAAAATTTCATGGGGATGTTATTCCCGAGAAGGCGGATTTATGGTTACAAGAAATTGAGAAGATATTTGAAGTAATCAATTGTCCTCCAGGCACGAAGGTGTTGTATGCCACGTATCTCCTCTTAGGTGATGCTGAGTATTGGTGGAGAAGCACTAGATTGATGATGGAGGGCGCACAAGAAGAAGTAAATTGGGAGACTTTTAAAACAAAGTTCTTAGACAAATACTTTCCCATAAGTGCGAGGACCAAATTGGGAGATGATTTTCTGAAACTTCGACAAGGGGCCATGACTGTAGGTGAGTACGCCGCCAAATTTGAAACCTTATCCAGGTATTTTCGATTCTTCAGGGAGGGAGTAGACGAGGGTTACATGTGTTATCGTTTTCAAGAAGGACTCAAGTACGAATTGCAAGATTCGGTGGTACCATTAGGGATACAACACTTTCAACCACTAGTGGAAAAATGCAGAGAAGTGGAGGACATGAAAAATAGGAGGGCAAATTGCGGGGCAACCCAGAACTCGGGAGGGCCTAATCGTTCAAATTTTCAGAACCACGGACGTAATAAACAACAAGTAAGGCCATACCAATTACCACACTTTAATAATAGAGGACCTCAACGACCAGAAAACCATAACACCAGAGGAGGAGGAATTCAAGCTGCCTCTGGGGTGCGATGTTACCAGTGTGGAGAAGTAGGGCATTATGCGAATGAATGTCCTAATAAAGGCCCTACATGCTTCAAATGCAACAAAAGGGGACATATGGCAAAAGATTGCAGGGCTCCGAAGGCAGAGTTAGCTGTTAATACTGCCAGAACCGCCCGACCATCAGCTAAAGGACGGGTGTATTGCATGAGTGCAAAAGGGGGATCTCAATCAAACAACCTGATTCAAGGGAACTGTAAAATTGGAGGTACGATTTTAACGGCACTTTTTGATTCTGGAGCAACACATTCATTCATATCTAAGGATTGTGTGGATAGATTGAAAAAGGTAGTAACCCCACTACCTTTTGACTTGGTAGTATCTACCCCTGCCAAGGTCCTAACTGTGAACACTGCATGTTTACTATGTAAAGTAGTAGTTCAGGAGAGAGAATTTCTAGTTAATCTTATATGTTTACCCCTACAATCTCTCGAGATTATTCTCGGAATGGATTGGATGTCCTTTCATTATGTTATGTTAGATTGTGCTCGACAGCTGGTTATTTTACCTGAGCCGGGGGTTGTTAAATACCTATCAGCTAAGCAACTCAAAGGTTCCCTAAAGAATGGAGCCTTTGACCTTTCAATACTTGCTAGCATGGAGGTGATTGTGGAATTCAAGATTGAGGACATGTTAGTTACCAAAGACTTCCAGGATGTGTTTCCGAATGAGATTCCCGGTTTACCACCGGTAAGAGACATTGAATTCTTCATTGACTTACACCCAGGGACTGGACCCATTTCCATCGCACCGTATCGGATGGAACCAAAGGAGCTCCAAGAGCTTAAGGAACAATTGGAAGAATTGCTGGAGAAAGGGCTTATTAGGCCAAGTGTTTTGCCATGGGGAGCTCCAGTACTTTTGGTAAAGAAGAAGGACGGGCGCTCTCGACTATGTGTAGATTACAGGCAACTCAACAAGGCAACTGTTAAGAATCGATATCCCTTACCTCGCATTGATGACTTGATGGATCAACTTAAAGGAGCATCTGTGTTTTCTAAGATTGATCTGAAGTTCGGCTATCATCAAATTTGAGTAAGAGAAGAAGACATACCAAAAACTGCATTTAGGACTCGTTAAGGACATTACGAGTACCTAGTCATGCCATTTGGAGTGACTAATGCGCCTGCTATTTTCATGGATTACATGAATCGAATTTTCCACCCATTTCTGGATAAATTCGTGGTTGTATTCATTGATGATATTCTTGTGTACTCTCGAAGTAAAACGGAACACGAAGAACACCTACGTCAAGTGCTGCAAATTCTGCGTGAGAAGAAGTTGTATGCAAATCCATCCAAGTGTGAATTCTGGCTAGAAAAAGTAAATTTCTTGGGACATGTCATATCAAAGGAAGGCATTGATGTTGATCCAGCAAAGATTGAGACTGTGCTCGCATGGAAACAACCTCAGATAGTCACTGACATAAGGAGTTTTGTAGGATTAGCCGGATACTATCGAAGATTCATTGAAGGATTTGCAAAGATAGTAGCTCCATTAACTCAATTAACTCGGAAGGAGCAGCCTTTTGCTTGGACCGAGACATGCGAAGCTAATTTTCAATTGTTGAAAAAGAAACTGACGACGTCGCCAATATTAATTCTGCCACAACCTGAGGAGCCATATGAAGTTTATTGTGATGCATCTCATCAAGGATTAGGGTGTGTGTTGATGCAGCATCAGAAGGCGGTAGCATATGCTTCGAGACAATTGAAGATTCACGAAAGAAATTATCCTACTCATGACTTAGAGCTTGCAGCTGTAGTGTTTGCGCTAAAGATTTGGTGTCATTATCTCTATGGATGTACATTCACGATCTTCAGCGACCACAAAAGTTTGAAGTATCTGTTTGATCAGAAGGAACTGAATATGAGACAAAGAAGATGGATGGACACCTTAAAGGATTATGATTTTGCCTTACAATATCACCCCGGGAAAGCAAACGTCGTGGCAGATGCGTTGAGTAGAAAGAGTGCCCTTGCGACAGCATCATTGATGGCCAAACAACAGGAGCTATGGGAAACATTTAGAGACATGCACCTTGATGTAGAGCTGGGACACGGAACTCTACAGTGTAAGATGATCAGAATCTCTAATGGACTTTTGGAAGACATTCGGGACTATCAAGACAATCCACTTTTAGAAGAAAAAAGGGAATTAATGGTACAAGGAAAGGCACCCGATTTTAAAGTAGGACCAGATAATATCTTAAGGTGCAACGGAAGGATTTGTGTACCTGATGTTGTGGAGATAAGGAAACTAATTTTAGAAGAGGCCCACAAGAGCAAATTAAGCATTCACCCTGGAGCGACAAAAATGTATAAGGATTTGAGGCAAAACTATTGGTGGCCAGGAATGAAGAAGGAGGTGGCAGATTACGTAGCATCGTGCTTGACTTGCCAAAAAGCAAAGATAGAACACCAAAGGCCAGCAGGAATGTTGCAAACCTTAGATGTTCCAGAGTGGAAATGGGATAGCATTTCAATGGATTTTATAACTGGATTACCCAAAACACGAAGGATGCACGACTTAATTTGGGTAATTGTTGATCGTTTGACCAAGTCTTCTCATTTCTTACCTGTGAGAACAACCTATAATGTGGCCAAGTTAACAGAAATCTACATTTCTGAGATTGTTAGGCTACATGGGGTACCTTCCAGCATCGTGTCAGACCGAGACCCAAAGTTCACATCACATTTTTGGGGTTCGTTACACGAAGCACTTGGGACAAAACTGAGACTAAGTTCGGCATATCATCCACAAACAGATGGGCAGACAGAACGAACCAATCAGTCATTGGAGGATTTACTTCGGGCATGTGTATTGGACGACAGGGGAAGTTGGGACGATGTATTACCTCTGATCGAATTCACTTACAACAACAGTTTCCATACTAGTATCGAAATGGCTCCGTTTGAGGCATTATATGGACGAAAATGTCAAACACCGGTGTGCTGGTATCAAGATGGTGAAAGTATGATTGTAGGTCTAGAAATGGTTCAACAGACTACCGAAAAGGTTAAAAGCATTAAGGAAAAGATGAAGGCTTCGCAGGATCGTCAAAAAAGCTATGCTGACAAAAGACGGAGGCCATTGGATTTCAAAGAAGGAGACCATGTGTTTCTCCGTGTCACACCCACCACAGGGGTGGGAAGAGCAATCAAAACTCGGAAGTTAACACCAAAATTTATTGGACCCTATCAAATAACTTCAAAAATTGGACCAGTGGCATACCGAATTGCATTACCTCCCTTCCTATCTCAGATACATGATGTGTTTCATGTTTCGCAACTACGAAAGTACATTCCGGATCCTTCCCATGTAATTAAACCAGACACCATCCAACTTAAGGAAAATTTGTCATTTGAAGTAATACCCGTTAGGATCGAGGATAGAAAGATGAAACTGTTGAGAAATAAGGAAATTTCGTTAGTTAAAATCATTTGGAACCAAACCACTGGTGATGCGACTTGGGAGCTTGAGAGTGCGATCCGAGAAAAATACCCAGATCTATTTACCAATCCGTAGTTTCGAGGACGAAACTCTTTTAGGGGGAATGCATTGTAAAACCCGTAATTTTTAAATAAATGTATTAAGTTTATGGTATATTCGCACGTCTATAATATGTATTAATCGAATATAAATTTAAATATTTTTATCAAGTTATGCCAAGAGATATTTACTTAGAATTTTATATCATTAAGTATTCAAGATAGTGTTTTTCGAAAAATATCGATTCCAGTCTCTTTAGCGTCGGCAAATAATCGCCTTAATTTTTAGATAATCGCCTTAATTATCTAAAAATATATAATTGAAGATAGATAATTATTCTTTCAGTTAAAAAAAAAACGGGATAAAAAAATATAAAGCGGAATGAAAATTACGAGACCGGAAGTAAAAACAGTGGGACGCGAACCCCACTCTCACACAACAGGTGGCGCAAGCCACCAAACACTCACCACACAGTGGCGTACGCCACTCTTTTTCTTTTTCTTTTTTTTTAACCACATAATTGGATAGGATGTTAAATATTAATTATGATAAAATTATTATATAAAATTTTTCCGGGCTATCCTATAAACGGTGGTTTTAACCGCTTAAAATTTTAAAATAGTATCGGTTCATAACGAAATTTTAGTAATAGAATCACATAATTATTTCCGATAGAGTAATAGTAATATAAATAAATTTTATTTTCTCGACCGATTTTTATTTCTTATTTCAGTATAAAATAATCAGAAGAAAATTTTTATTATCAGAAGAAAAAATATTTATTATTTCGGGCATTTTTATCAGTATCGCATAACACCGGAAATTACACTGGACGATAAAAATCTTACCGGTTAAGATTTGATATTATCTTGAGAGAATATTCATGATTGTTTGAAGTGACTTGTAACTAATTTAGTTACTAATTACTTGAGATTGAACTAATTGTTAAACTAGTGAATCACCATACCACTTGCCTTCATTATATATATATATAGCTCTTACCACTTACTTTCCATACTTACCTCTCTATATACACTAAGTAAAAGTGACTTGATATTACTTCACAACTCTTGTGTTCTTCCGAAAATAATATATTACTACACTTTCCACCATCTTCCTTTTAATTCTCCACTAAATCATCTACTCAACCCAATTAATTACTAAGGTAATTTCCTAATCTATTTATTTATAATTAAATTTACTTCTTTAAAAATAATAAACCCACTTTATAAACTTATAGTTCTTGGTACATGATTCTTTTTACTCATAATAATAATGATAATATAACCAATCAAATATTGCTTAATTTGTTAATAGATATACTAAGAAGATTTTAGTCTAGATTATTCCTTAGAATTTCCTACCTTAAAACTAAAATAAATTTAGTAAGTTATGGATGGAATTATTGTGGCCATAATTTTTTCTTTAAACCAGTTAAATTTAAAATGGTTCCTAATTTATGACTAAAATTCTATTGAATGATTAGTTGAGTTTCTACTTTAAAATTGACAATATTTACAGGATGCATAGGATTTGGTATACTATAAAATTTTTAAGATGATGATAATTAAGGAATGTTACTTGGAATTGTTTTAAGATAAATGGAGACTCACTTAATCATTTAATACTAAGTGTCAGACTTATCCAAGAAAAAAAAAAGAGAGACACGTATTATTTATACAAATTTTAAAACTTACAATTTGTTATGATTATATATACTAAAAGAACTTTTTCATATGTTAAAAGAATTTTTATAAGTTGGCAGGTAGATATATTATATATAGATATGAATTATAAGCTAAGACTATGTTTATAAAATAAATAAATAAATAATAATAATAATAATAATAAAAAAAATTATTATAGAAATAATAAATCGGATGACTACGGAATTACAACGTACAAGTTATTCTTTTCCAGCTCGTTCTAATTTAGCCTGTTGTGAATAAAGGTGCACGACCGACCGACCGACCCACTTCAAACTCCTCTTTCCACGACGGTTTTAACCGTAAGGGCATCTTTCTACTTTTTGTTATTTCTTTTGATAAAAATATATTATCTATTTATAATTCTTTTGTGTCTTCTTATATGATTATTTTGAAGGTGAGTAAATGACATATAAATGTAATTATGCAAAGATGTGATGCATGAGATAAATTGTTACAAATGATTATGGTGAAGTTAACCATATACGAAGTGCATATATGGAGGATCGTATGCTCATACATTTCATAGTTACGTGGCTACCGGAGAGGAGTCACGAGGTGCACACCGGAGAGGTGGCACGGGGTGCGTGTTCAAGAGGAAACCACCTTATCCCGTAGTGGATCATTGAGTCTGATTGGTGGGTCGATACTCATCACCTTAGTGGCGCAAAATTCTGATGCGAGACCACGACCCTTTGCGTAAGGGATTGATATTCCGGAATCATATACATCAACATATAGGCATTGCATTAGGAAGGAGTTTTAATTATGCTATCTGTGTTATTGTTATTATATACATGTGTTAGAATGAGATCTCTAGCCGTGTATAATGTATTCTCTGTTTATGTTTGCTTCTCCGTTCTTGTATATTTGTTATTTTCTAGATTGATGACCCTTTCAGTGGATGTGTGGGCGGTTACGCCAATAGATTATGACGCATCTCGGACACGAGGCGATTCCACCGTCGAGGATGACGGACTTCACCTTCCCTGATGACTGGATGGAGACATCCTGGGGATTCAACCCAGCCCTGGGACAAGTCTCGTACACCGGGAACGTTTTGGAGACCAACACTGTAGCTGGTAGGAACATAAAGACCGCATACTCTCGACGAGCTCTGACGTTTCAGATTCCAACCTCTCTGATTATCTCCAGCTTCCTCGCAGGGGAAATAGATCGCTTTGGGATGTTAATCTCCCCCTCACCCCCACCTATGCCCTCCTACGCTTCAGCCAGGGGAGGGGAGCCCACCTTTCATGACTTATATACACCTCCTTTAGACTTAGGAATGTCAGCAGGGTTATACCCGACGTTTACTCGCGACATCTTCACCGTCGACGAATCCCCAGCACGCGTACCGTCAATAGGACCAGTCGCGGATGATGAAGACGACGAGGATCCCTCTGAGCACGCCTTCGAAAGTGGAGATGACGAAGGGGGTTCAGATCATACCCTGTTGAGTGCGCGTAGTGGTTTGTGCGGAGCTGGGCCAGGTGGTAACTGCGGATGTCGTTAGGCGTTTTAGGGTTGGTTATGTGATATGTGGATATTTCGTTTTAGCTTGTGACATAGGTTTTCTTTATGCATGGTTAGACTTTTTCGCCTTGGGGTAGCTCTCCTGTGTGAGTGTCTGCCGAGGACTTATTTTCCGTTGCTTTGGGTTTGTATTATAAACCATCTACTCTTACTATCTTTCAGCGCTAGGTCGTCTTATTGTATAATATACTTACGTTTTAAAAATATTCAAACTAATCAAAAAAAAAAATGTTAAGTTCTCAAAACAATATTACTTACTATTGGTCGAAAAAAAAATCAGGGGTGTTACAAAGATCAAATCAGCAAACTTTCCAGTCATACACGGTACCAACTTTTCATAGTAATGACCCTGCAAGGTGGCCATAAACATAGTTATCATTTCACATTCCAACATGGGAGGTTGAACCCTTGCTGCCAGTTCACGCCACCTCTGAGCATACTCCTTGAAACTCTCGTTGTTCTTTTGTGACAGATTCTGCAGTTGTGTTCTGTTAGGAGCCATATCAGTGTTATATTGGTAATGTCTGATAAATGCCCCTGCCAGATCTCTCCAACTACGCACATCCTTCCTTTCCAGTTGCATGTACCACTCCCGGGATGCCCCAGATAGGCTATCCTGGAAGCAATGCATCATCAGCTTTTCATTCTTCGCATATGCAGCCATCTTGCTTGTATATGCCCTGACGTGGGTCCTCAGACAAGTCATACCATTATACTTCTCAAAAGTGGGAGTCTAAAACTTGTGCGGAATAACAACGCCTGGAACCAGCCCCAAATCCTCTAGATCCATTCCCACAGAATCCTGATTCACAACACCCCTTAGTTATTCCTCAATCAACCGGATCCTCTGATCATGGTCAACCTGGGGACCAGCATCCCCACTTGGCAAAGAAAATGCATCATACTGACAGTCATGAGCTGCGCCAGCACCAATACCACCTCCCACTGCAGTGGGAATCACAACACTTTCTCCTCCGCCCGGAGGAATCACAACACCAGTAGCAGGAATACCTCCGCCCGTAGGGCCATTCTGAACATCATTAGTAACACCAGTCTGAATTCCTCCATGAAGGACACCATCTTCATCAATTCTCGCAATCAGTGGCTGAACGAGAGTCCTCAACTGCTCTTGGCCCTGAACAACACCTTGTATTAACTCCAAGAATTGGTTCATGCGAGTCCGCATCTCAATGATTTCATTCTGTACCTGATCCATGAGCCTCTTCTGATTCTGTCTGGTGGGATACCGGTGAATGTACTGATCTGCAATCCTGAGATTTAGAACAAGATAAGAACACCGGAGATAAACACCTGTCATGCAAAATGATTATGAGTATGCAAATGCAAATGGACATGTTTGAAAATTCACAAGGCGATCCACCCCTTGATTCCGGTTTAATAACAAGATATAATGGAACTTCTGCTCATATATTAAGAAAACCAGAGAAAAGTCAAATGTCAACAATCACAAATCCGAGATAACGAGTCTGAATATAAAAGCCCTAGGTCCCAACCAACAAGCCTGGTGGTGATCCAAATACAATAAAAGAGAACAGGAAACTATGGAATATCATCAAAGTTTACAAGAGTCAATCCTCCCCATCCACTATGCTTTCTGCACCAGTCTTGATTTTCCTCGAACAGCTTTCTGGTGTCGGGATGCTTGGGTCTCTGAATTAGTCCTTGAATGAGAAGGTTCCTCCTGTGTATGATCCCATCCAAGTATCTGCAATGTAATTCCCAAGCGTCTTCTCCAGAAACACCCTCCATGCTAGGTCCCTCATGTCTAGATCTCTTCACTTCAGCTTGGACCTTTAGTTCTTCTATGGAGGCTATGGCTCGATTAAGTCGTTCTTCGACTGCTTGTCTCTTGAATACCCCTGACAAGATCTCAGCGTCTTTCTTCTTGAGCGTCGACTTCAACTGATCAATCTTAGTTAGGTAGTCGTCTTCCTTTCTCTTATTCTCAGCCATGGCAGTTTCTCGGTGATCATCGAACCTGTGAATCTTCAACAAAGCCTTGCCTAATTCCTCCTCCTTAGACCTGAGAACCTTACTGATACCATCCAAAGCTTCCTTAATCCTTTGTCTGGATGCGACCATGTCAGCAAGCTCTTTTTCTGCTTTAGCAAGGAGCTCTGTCTTCAACTTGGCGGTATGAACAGCTTCACCCCACTCATGCTTCCACTGATAAATCTCTCTCTTTAGCTCACTATTTTCTTCCTGCAGCCTTTCCTTTTTAGCCCATAATTTGTTATACTTCTCCAACTCAACGGTGGTAGGAGGCTCGATCACCAAAGGATACAAAGGTGGTTCCACCGGGAATGGAAGAAGCTCCTCTTCTACTCTCTTCTTAATCCACACTTTATAGGCAGGGAAAACCCGATTATTACTTTTCCCGAATGGAATTTTACCCTTCTTGGTCACCTATTTCCAAGCATTCACAACTTTCCTTATCAACCCTTGATCATCAATACCATTGAAGAATAAGGACTCTCGGACGTCTCGCTCTTCGGGTGGACCTTTCAAAGGATAACCAAACTGCCTGATAGCTAGGGAGGGATTATAGTTAATTCCACCCTTCCTCCCTATCAAGGGTACATTAGGGAATTCTCCACATTTGCAAATAATCTCCATTCCTAGCAAGTCACGATTAAACCAAACAATGTTGTCAGCAGTCAGGCCCATTACCCTCTTAGACCACTTCAGAGAATCTTTCGTATCAACGAAAGCGCCAGATTCAGGGAGATGACTCAGAAACCAAGTAGCTAAAAGCGGTGCACAGCAACTCACAGTTTTCCCACGCCTATTCTCATTCTTGTAGTGGACTGAGTGATACACATCACCTAGCAAGGTAGGTATAGGATTCTTCGAAATAAAGATTCCGACGGTGTGCATATCCACCAGATCAGGAATATTCGGAAACAGAACAATCCCATAGATACACATAGCCAGAATAGCTTGGAAAGCAGTCCAATTCTTCTCTTAAACATGTATGCAAGCTTGGTCAAACAAGAACTTCAATAAGAAACCCTTAACTCCTTGTTTTTCTTCAATATTACCGTTCAGAACGGATTCACTAATATGAAGAGCAATAGCCATTTCTTTTATACCGGGGTGTTCTTCAGAAAAGAAAACTATATCATGCCTGATAGGGATTCCCAAAATAAATGAGAACTCCTCCAACATTGGGGCCAAGATGTAATCTGGAAAAGTGAAGCAACGTAGAGACGAATCGTAAAACTGAAGAAGTGTATGAATGGCATCCTTTTCATACTTGGAGATATTATAGACAAACTTCAGAAGTCTCCCATACCCTCCACTGAACTCTGTACGAACTCCGGGACCAGCCATATTAACCAGCTTGTGAATCAATGTCAAAGTTGGTTCTGGGAATGAATAAGCAACAGTCTTCTTTCTCTAGATATCCATGCTAAGGTAACCTCAGAAAACCGGAATCAAGAGTAAGATACAAGCCCTGAAAAATTTCAAACATGTCAGAATGCAAGAAAAATGATATGCTTATGCAAACATGGGGTTAAGGCACACTGCTGGGTGTGATGTGATGTTAGCTGAACGAGAACCACAACCCAAAAAACCAAGATTCCGAACCACTGAGATAACTAGGACCCAAATAATCAGACATTGATGAGAAATCCAGAATAAGGGAAGGTTGAAGGTCTCGGTTACCTGCGAACCTGCAAACGCCCATCCCCTCTCACATGTGGGTACTAGGATGTTCAGTATCCCGGGCTCTCAGGTCGAGAAATGATGATATGTTCAGCATTTCTGGTTTGGCATCATCATCAATCGAGGAGGCCTCAACTGATTCTCCAAAGTGGAAGGTCCTCAGCTTTGGCACTGAGGTCGAGAAACAATAGTACATTCATCCCTCAGAGTACAGTACTATCGTCAATCGAGGAGTGCCTCCACTGATTCTCTTCAAAACGTAGGGGGCCATCCTATGCGAGTTCCAAAGCGGGCCCTCGGGTGCAAATGGGTTTGCCACGGGATGTGGTTTGTCACTGTCACCACTAAAGAGGGATGTTTCCACTAAGGTCCTCAATGATCGGTCACCAGAGTCGACAGCTCTCTAGATCAACACCCCAACATTCCCAAGACACACACGTTAGAATGCGTCCCAAGATAGCCTCGTCTGGTTGTGAATTTCGTGAACACACAAACGTACCAAGCGGGCACGTAGGTCTCACTAATTTCCACTCTAGTCCTAGGGTATACTCAAGCCTGTGTATTTGGCTTATCTCTTGGTCCCACCCAACCTATAAAACAAAGACAGCCAGCACAGCACAGCAGCATGACAGTAATAAAAAATGAAATGCAGAAAATGCGGTAAAAATAAAATAAAATACAACACATAAAGTAAAACAAAAACAAGACACCCAAAGAGAACAAAGACAAGCAAGCGTTAGGATTGCCTCGCTTAGGGATGAACCAGCATAGGTCAACCAACGTCCCCAGCAGAGTCGCCAGCTGTCGCTCCCAGGATTTTCATCCAGGTACAAACGCGAGAGTGGCGCGGAAAAATAGATTCGCCAGCCGTGTAAATTTATCCAGAGAGAGGGAAAGGGAACACCGCATAAACCTGAGGAAGAGAGAAAGGAATGGTCATCGCAACCATAACCTGGGTTCGGGAGTCGGTTACGCGAGGGGAAGGTGCTAGCACCCCACGCATCCATCGTACTCGATGGGATCCACGCTTGTTGTCTATTCTAAGGGTGAGTTATCCTATCATCTAGGGCTGTACTAAAACGGGGAGGGAAAGACTAAGACAGACTCAGTAGGACGTCGACGTCCTAGGCCTACGTACCCCCTTTGTGCAATGGGGAATTCAGAGTCAACATAGTTCGGACCAAGTTCTTTTTGTGTTTTTTATGGGCGACGTTAAGTTCGCGTCCGGAAGTTAGGGTCGATGCCTGTTTGCGTCTCAGACGGAAGGTAACGTGCCCTTTTTGAAAATAGCCTTTAGTTTGACAATCCCGAAGGACATAAAGGTTTGAAGTTTGTTTGTGTTTTTTAGGACAGAAGTGGCTTAAGTTAGTTCCTAAATTGCATTGCACCAAAGTCTAGGGCACAGGGGCGAATACTTAACGCATAGTCCCAAGACAGGACGCTCGCTAAGCACTCTAGAAAGATGAGAGGAAGCCCCTCATTTCTCATTCCCCACGCTTAAGGCTCGTGCGCAATACACTTGATACTTATTAAGTATTTTAAAGAAATTTGAGATGAGAAGAGAGGAGATACAAGGGTAACTCTAAAGGGGGACTATGAGTCCTAAAGTCATCATGCATGGGTGACCTACGGTTAGTGAGGTTTGTCGACAACCTAAATCCTAAAGGAAGAAGATAGGAGAGAAAGAAAGAATAAGGGTGACCATGGATACTTATCCATACCCTTAAAGAACTTACCTTAGTACCTGCATAAAAGGTTAGTACGAAACGGACATAAATAATATCAAGGCAAATGAAAATCAAACAATGGAAAACAATAGTGATTATAATCCAAACATGAATTCAGAAATCAAAGAAACAACCCCAAAGCAAATGGCACAAGTGCCTTTCAAACAAGGACTTAGGCATGATCAGAAATACACATATAAGCAGATCTCAAGTGAAAGTAATTAAATAATTAGAGAAATAACTCCTAAAATTCCCAAATTAAATATCAAGGTTTCTCAACCAGAGACAAACAACACGACAAAAATTCCTGCAAAAATTCAAGGTGTTAGTCACTCAGACAATTATGCAAGTCTCAGATGGAAAACAGGGTTCAGAGTGCCAAAAGGAAGGACTAAGATGCAATATGAAATAATTTTAAAAATGATGGAAAAATATTTTAATGCACTTTGGAATTTTATCTAACAAATACAAAAAGAACGGATTGAAAATAACTTATGGATGCAGAGAAATAAAATAAACAAATTAGGTATGCATTATATGGATAATTCAAAAAGAAAATTGACTAAATAATAAATTTAGATGATAAAAAATAAAATAAAAATAAAAATAAAATTTGTGAAAATCTTATAAAATAATAAGAATGATGCATGAATTTTATTGGGATTTTTTGATGCAATTATGTATTTTTTAAAATTAAAAATGAAATATAATAATTAAAATAAAAATAAAATGAAATAAAATGTGCTGGGGGTGCGTTTAGTAGGAAAAACACGTTGAAAGGGTTAATGGGCTGAAGATGGGGGTGTAAATAGCGAAGTCCAATCCAAATAACAAATCAGAAAAAAAATAAAAAAAGGGGTGTATGCGTGGGACCTAGTCAACTGGGTTGACTCATCCTTTCCGTCTGATCAATCCTGCGCTCCAAAACAAGTCAACACTAATAAAAGTACACAAAATAAAATAATGTGATTGGACGTACACCATAGCAACGGTGGGGTAATAAACACTGGATTACTAATTAAAATTCAGAAAAAAAATAAAAGAAAAGACACATGGCCTCGCCTAGACCGTTGGATGAAGAGAATGGACGGCTGGGGAGTCGTCTTCAACCTTCCTTCGCAGGAACCCTCACAGCCGCCGGAGCTAGGGTTTTGGCCGCCGTCCTCCGCCACCTGCAATAAAAAACCTGCCCAGAAATCCATGACCCTTATACCGTTCAAACCAGAATTCAACGAGGATTCCAAATCTCTCATCCAAAATCAGAAATAATCAACATATAATGAAAAACGAAGGGATTAATGTTAGGGCATAAAACTTTAAATCATCATTACAAGCAAACCACACGTCCAAATTTAAAAGTAAGTATATCAGGATGATCAGTGACAATCACACAACAATATAGACATAAAAAAAGGGAGTTTTAGGAGCCCGAAAAAATTCACTAACCTGAGATGGTGCAACTCCAATTCTTGCTTTTGGCTGCGAATGGTGGTTGGGTTGTGCTCTAGAGATCACCAGGAGAAGGTTTGTGGAAGAACTTTGAAGAAACTCCTTGTAGATTGAGAGATCCAATGAATTCAAGAATTAGGGTTGAACTTTCTCTTCTCCAAAATATCACCTGTGTAGCCCTCTAACCAGTGCATGGATAGGTTTAAATAGGCTAGGGTTTTCCTCTGATGGCGAATTGGGCTTGGGTAATTCCTTGTTTAATGATTTTTGAATAATTTTGGAAAAATGCATAATGTGAATTACACCTCTCTCCATGCGTGTACACTTAAGAAAACTATGATGGATCACCCACATGTGAATTGTTAATTACACCACAATTGAACTTGGGCCTTGAAAACAATTGATTCATGAGTTTTTTGATGACTTGGCCTTTTGACATAATGAATAATAACCCATGAAACCACTTGATTAAAAAGCCAAAAGTGCTCCTTAGGGATTGTTCTTGGATGTTGGAACATGTCTTGAAGCAATGGAATTAATCATAGGTCCATATGTCCCAAAATCTAAAAGTTGTGAAAATGAAACCCTAAAAACCACTTTGCCTTCTTTTGACCATAAGTTGAGTTTCACATATGATATGGAGACCCACGAGTACTTGTTGGATAGAGGAGAAAAGGATCTTCAATTCTCATGTTGGAGAAAAATTCATTTGAAGCTTTCTTGATGGTGAAAAGTCAAGTTGAATGCAGTGCAGGAACTTTCCCAAAAAGGAAACTTTCAAATTATAGGTCATTACCATTTTTAGTAACTTTTGCACCAACTCCTGATTTTTGATACATGGCATGAGACTTGACTATTGAGGACCATATGAGGATGTGATACCTTGAAAACCTTGGAGAGAACCTCAAAATTCCATAGTTGACTTCTCCTCTCACTGTTGACTTTTACCCAATTCACCTGATTCTCAATCTTCTGATCAATTAAATCTCTCCTGAACCAAACTGATGGACAACCTCCCATCCCTAGATACTTGGGGACCCAAGGAATACCATGGAATCAAGTCTTGCCCAAAAAATCAGAAATAAACTGACTTTATGGCAAACCCTAGTTTTGGTACCCTTAGTCTAGGAGGAAATAACACACTCTCCAAATCCAAATTCCTCTGAATATGATGTGTATCCTCTCCAACAAAGATAAGATATGTAATTTGGTGATGATGAGAACCCAAGGAGCTTGCCCATTGAAGCAATAAACCCAAGAATCTCAAAACCCTAATCTATGCACTGGTTAGGAGAGAATGATCCACCTGAGCTCTCTTGCTTGACCCTTTGAAGAATATCTCAGGTACCTTGACCCCATGCTAAGAACCAATGATAATGTAGAATGCAATGCAACATAAGCCAGTTAGTACTAAAGTTAGGAGAGCAAATTTTGGGGTGCAACAGATGGCAGACATGAGGGAACGCCTGATGAGATCTCAAGCGGCGAAAGTTCACAAGAAGTCAACCGCAGGTGCCAAGGTCGGGGTGCCTAAGCAGAATGTTCTGGAAAATTTTGCAGTTGGTCCTACCCCTGTCCCGGAGAGAGCCTCGACGCCGCTGACCCCAGATACCACCCATAAGAGGAAGAGAGATGTCGCAGGGACTTCTGCGGCCGCTGGCCATGGAGGTTCTGGCGCCGACCAGTATGTTTTGCCCCCATTTTATTCGCGTGGAAATATGTTTAATGAAGGGAACTTAATTGCCGTTTCGGATTTTGAAGTCGAGGCCATTGTGAACGCCAATCCTCAGGCGAGGAGGAAACAACTCTGCCAGGACGCTGCAGGCAAGTTCAGCGTGCTCGAAGCAGCTCTTGCCCTATGGGACGATGAGGCGGCTTCCCGTGTTAACCTTCGCACGGCCAAGGCGAGAATTGCCGAGTTGGAAGTTGATAACAATAAGCTGTACAATGATCTGAAGCAATTCGAAGGTCACGAGAAGGCCAAAGTATTGCTTCAGCAGGAAGTTACCCAGCTGAAGTTGCAGATAACTGCGGCCGACGAGGAGAAGGCACGCTTGCAGGCCAGAATAGCTGAACTGGAGGGTTTGTCAGCGGCCATCGAGGTTGAGAATGATGGTGAGAAATCCTTGAGGACCAAAGCTAAGCTGATCGGAAGGATTCGAATCCTTGGCGAGGATAACTTGAAGGCGGATGAGTTTGGTTTCAATGCTGCTTTAGAGTAGATGAAAGCCCTTAACTCGGACGTGCAGCTTCTGACCGAAGGAATGGGTCTGTTCAACAGGGTTATTAATGGTCAGGTTGTTGCTCCCGAGGATGGAAGCGAAGTTTAGGACTTGGTTGTTTTTTAACATGTTTTGTGGGCCTGCGTGCCCTTACCATTTTATATGGGTGCTGCCCCTTTTGTACTTATAACATTACCCAGTTATGACCGGTGTTTAATATACTTGGATTTTGTGTAAAAATGTTTTATCTTGGACGTTTGCTCTGTTTATTCATATGTGTGTGCTCGGCGAGTTGTGAAACCTACCGAGGAGGGCAAAGTGGTTTTGCCCATGATAAGGCTAGGACTTCGTTTGAGGTACTAATCTCATAGGCTTGGACTATTCCCATCGCGAGCTGGGTGTCCTGCCTGAATGGTGCAGCAACGGCGGAGCTCGGTCGAGGTATCCCCGTTGTGCATAGGATCTGCTCGTACAATGAGCAGAAGCTGGTCGGCGTTGTATTGCGTGTCATGCTTCACTAGGGCATGATACGATGGCCGCGCAAATCTCCCCATTTTGGGTGATTACGTCGACAATTTGTCTAGCCTTGTGGTTAAGGACTTAGCTGTAGTACTGCTTAAGTTTTTCAGCATTCCATGGTCGAGCAAGTGGTTTTTCGTCCAATGTTTCCAAGTAATATGCTCCTGTGCCCGTTTTGGACTTGACCGCGCGAATCCTTCTGGTTTCTACGCAGGACCAGACTGCCCACGGGGAAGTCACATTTTATGACCCTGGCGTCATGTTGCAATGTTATCTGTTGTTTTAATGTGGCCTCGCGGAGTGTAGCTCCTGATCTTATTTCTTCGACCAGGTCGAGCTCCTCGCGTAGAGCCTCGTCGTTCATTTCTTCGTCGAGGGGAGCTCCTATCCTTCTGGAGGGTTCCCTTATCTCCACTGCTATTACCGTCTCTGTTCCATACGCTAGTCGGAAGGGAGTTTCCCCGGTGGTGGAGTGTGGTGTTATTCTATAGGTCCAAAGGACGCTGTGGAGCTCCTCGACCCATCTTTTCTTGGCCTCGCCTAGCCTTCGTTTTAACCCGCAGAGGATCACCCTGTTCGCGGCCTCTACTTGCCCGTTAGTCTGGGGGTGCTCGACGGAGGTGAAATGTTGTTTTGTCCCTAGTTTGGCGACGAAATATTGGAAGTTTTTTTCCGTGAATTGGGTTCCGTTGTCGGTCACAAGGGCCTGAGGTATCCCAAATCTTGCGAGGACGTTCCTTTTGTAGAAATGCAGTATGTTGAAGGCTGTGATCTTGGCGAGCGCTTCAGCTTCAATCCATTTTGTAAAATAATCGACGGCCACGATTAGGAATTTGTTTAGATTAGATCCCATTGTAAAGGGGCCTAGAATGTCCATCCCCCACCAGGCGAAGGGCCACGGCGAGGAGAGAGTCTTCAACTCGTTGGGGGGTGCTAAGTTCATGTCCCCGTGGCGTTGGCAACGGTCGCACTTTTGTATGTGCTCTTTGGCATTGTGTTGCATGGTTGGCCAGTAATATCCTGCTCGCAAAACTTTCCGGCCCAAGGATCTTCCCCCTAAGTGTTGTGCGTTGATGCCCTCGTGAATCTATTGTAAGATTTCGGGAACCTGGGCTTCGTCGACACATTTCAACAGGGGGATGGAAAATCCTCGTCGATATAATTTGTCCTCGACCAGTACGTACGAACAGACTCGTCGTTTAGTTACGCTGGCCTCCTTACTGTCCTCGGGGAGTTCCCCCTTGGTGAGATAATTGTACACAGGGGTCATCCAACAAAGGGGATCTCCGATGACGTTAACATCTAGCAGGTCGGGTTTTAAAATGCTCGGGTGGGCCAACATTTCTTGTATGATGGATTTGTTCCCACCTTTTTTTCTGGTGCTGGCTAGTTTAGAGAGGATGTCTGCTCGGGTGTTTTGCTCGCGCGAGACGTGCTGAACTTCCCATGCTTCAAACTCCGCTATTTTTTCTTTCACCATTGCCAAATATTCGGCTAGTTGGTCATTCTTTTCTTAGAATTCTCCCCATACTTGGGATGCTACGAGCTGGGAATCAGTGTAAATTTTTACTTCTTTCGCGCCAACGTCTTTGGCCAATCGTAATCCTGCGAGGAAGGCTTCATACTCGGCATGATTGTTGGATGTTTTGAAGGACAGGACCAGGGATACTTCGATCAGGGTCCCTTCCTCGTTCTCGAGGATAATTCCTGCTCCGCTGCCTGAGGGGCTTGATGGGCCATCCACGTAAATGACCCACTTCCGCGTCCTTCCTGGAGGGGATAGTTCCGGAGTCATCTCTGCTACGAAGTCGGCCAGGACCTGTGCCTTGAGGGCTTTCGTCCCCTCGTAGTAAATGTCGAACTCGGACAATTCAAGGGACCATTTTAGCATCCTGCCCGCTATATCTAGTCGGCTTAACAGCTGCCTAATAGGCTGGTCAGTTCTGTTGATGATAGTGTGCGCCAGGAAGTAATATCTGACTCTCCTTGCGGCAACTATGAGAGCAAGGCCACTCGTTCTATTTGTGTGTACCTAACTTCGGGTCCCTGCAGGACTTTGCTAGTGAAATAGATGGGTTTCTGTCCGTCCGTCATCTCGCGAATAAGTGTTGCACGTACTGCCTCGTTGGCCACAGAGAGGTACAGGTATATGGTTTCCCCGCGGTCTGGTCGGTAAATACTGGTGGCTCGGACAAAGCTTGTTTGAAATGGGCAAGGGCCCGCTCGCATTCGTCTGTCCACTCGAAATTGGCTTCCTTCCTGAGTAATTTAAAGAAGGGCAGAGCGTGCTGGGCAAATTTGCTCACGAAGCGAGCAAGGGACGCTAGCATCCCGTTGAGGGATTGTATCGCCTTCTTCGACCACGGAGTGGGGAACTCCACGAGTGCTCGGCATTTATCTGGGTTTTCTTCTATTCCTCTTTCAGTGAGGTAAAACCCGAGGAATCTCCCTGCTCGTACACTAATGGTGCATTTTTCTGGATTGAAACGCATTTTACACTTACGAGCTTAGTCGAACACCTTTTGTAAGTGGATGGTATGGTCGGATTCCTCTTGGGATTTCACGATAATATCTTCCATATATACTTCGAGCATGTCCCCGATTTCTGATCGGAAGACTTTATTCATCATGGGCTGGTACGTGGCCCCGTCATTCTTTAGTCCAAAGGGTATTACGTTGTAGTAATAGTTCCCCGAGGAGGTCATAAACGCCGTATACCTCTTGTCCTCGTCTGCCATTGGGATTTGGTTGTATCCCGAACAAGCGTCCATGAAGAACAAGAGTTTGAAACCTGCGGAATTATCTACGAGTTTATCTATGCTCGGTAGCGGATAAGCATCTTTCGGGCAAGCCTGATTGAGATCAGTGTAATCAATGCACATACGCCATTTTCCATTACTTTTCTTTGCAAGTACAATGTTTGAGAGCCAGGTCGTATACCTGGCCTCGGAAATAAATTTTGCCTCTAAGAGGTCTTGTACTAGTTTCTCGGCAGCTTGTGCCTTTTCCTCGGATTGCTTTCTTCTTCGTTGGGCAATGGCGCGAGCAACTGGATCGATTGTCAAGTGGTGACATGCAGTTTCTGGATCAAGGCCGGGCATATCCACCGCACTCCAGGCGAACAGATCGACGTTGTCATCAAGACATTTCTTCAGCTCCTTCTTAATCTCTTCGGGGAGACCAACACCTATCTTCACTCCCCTGTCGGGGGTATTGCTGAAGGTGGTGATCTCGAATTCCCCATCTGGGACTGGTCGCAAAAGTGCAGAAGCCGGGGAGCTTGTTGCTCCTGACTGTTTGTCTTCGTCACGATCCTCTTTACCCTCTTCAGGAAGCCTGCTGTCGAGGTCGATGATATGCACGTGAAGCATGGGCTTTTTGTCTGGATGTCCACCTTCATCTAGAACCTCATCCTCTCTTGGGCGCTTTGATGATTTTGCCGTTGTTATTGGTACGTTACTCAATATACAAGGAAAGTCTAAGGATGGCCTTAAAGCAAGAAAGGACTTGATAGCGATGGGGATAAGAACTGAATTAAGACCTTTGCAGAAAGGAAAACGAGCATATCTACCACCTGCTGCGTATACTCTATCTAGAAAGGAGAAAAAAGTATTGTGTAAGTTTCTAAGTGAAGTTAAAGTTCCAAAAGAATACTCTTCAGATATTAGAAGACTTTTGTCTATGAAAGACCTCAAATTAAATAGTTTAAAGACGCATGACTGCCATGTTATAATGGAACATTTTCTACCAATAGGTATACGTTCTATTCTTCTAGAAAAAGTAAGAAGCGCAATAACTAAATTGTGTTTTTTCTTCAAGTCAATTTGCAGTAAGGTGATCGATCCTGCGATCTTACCAACATTGCAAAAAAAATAGTTATTACTTTGTGTGATCTTGAAATGTATTTTCCACCCTCGTTTTTTTGACATAATGGTTCATCTAGTTGTTCATCTGGTGAAAGAGACACAATTGTGTGCACCGGCTTATATGAGATGGATGTACCCTGCTGAACGTTATATGAAAATATTAAAAGGCTATGTGAAAAACCGAAGTCGACCAGAGGGTTGTATTGCCGAATGATACATTGTTGAAGAAGCGACTGAGTTTTGTACTGAATATCTGTCCAATGTACAATCAATTGGACTCCCCAAATCTCATATTGTCGAAAAAAAAAGAAGGAAAAAAGTTAATTAGAAATGAAGTTGTGACAATATCAAGGGTCGAACGGGATCAAGTGCATTTGTATGTTCTGCAGAATGAGAATGAGGTTGAGCCGTATGTTGAAATGCACAAGGATGTTCTCCGAGGTTTAAATCTGAATAGAAATGAGAATTGGATAGTACGAGAGCACAATCGAAGTTTCATACATTGGTTTAAGGATCATATTTATTCAGAGTATTATTCAGATCCCGCTTCAATAACAGAAAGGTTGAGATGTTTAGCATATGGTCCAAGTTTGGTTGTGTTTTCTTATAGCACATACACAATTAATGGATACACATTTTATACCAAAGAACAAGATGATAAAAGTACTATGCAAAATAGTGGTGTCGCCGTGGTAGCTGAAGCAATGCACATTTCAAGTGTGAAGGACTTAAACCCCAAATTTGCAAATCTGTCATATTTTGGGGTTAACGAGCGCATTTGGGTGTTTGATTATGAGAAGTTTCAGATTCCTATATTTCGTTGCAAGTGGGTTGAAAATAATAATGAAAATGCACTAAGATTCTAAATTCGGGGGTTGGTTATACCTAGGGAAGGTGTTAGCATCCTAGATATCTGTAGTACTCTACAGGAACCTCTTGATTTTATTATGTTATTTGTTTTTAGTTTTGCTAAGGGTTTAAGGGTAGGTGATTTATTATTTTTATCCCTAAGTGTGCTCGACAAGATATCGCATCTTGTTCCTACATATCCTGTCAGGAGGGAATCAGAGCACTTGTAGTTCCTTATTAAGGATACTAAAATTGTTTTAAAGGTTTAGGAGAGAAGATGAGTCATCATCTTATGAAAACCACCACAGTTTTGAAAATGCTTGTATTTTGTGGGGTATGAGATTGTATGTCCCTTCTTTGAGATGATTAACATTTAATTCTCTTGTATGGAGAATTAGGTGGGCTAAAGTTTGATTTAAAAAAATCAAAATTAAAGGGGGACTAACCTAGGAAATCTATCCTAAGTTATCTAATTGACTTATCTTAAGGTGTCGGTCATGATGCAAATGATATGCACCATGCACAATAACATGGTTATCATGCATGGGATTTTCCCTTGGATATTAATGCGATTAATTATTGTTATTTAGGCGAGGGTGCTAGCAAAGTGATGCTTGTGTCTAGTGATCGAAAGGTTGAATGCGATGCCTAAAGGCAATCGACTTACATGGGTAGAAAATTTGCTCGACTTTGGATCGAGAAATTTTTATATTTTTGAAAGGGTTTAGACATACAAAGCATACATTCAGATAGAGGCATAGTAAACAGATAAACACGCAAGCGTACCCTCGGGCGCGAGAGATTCTAAATGAGTTTTTGATTTATTGAGAAAAAGAATTTTGATTCATTTTAAAGGGAAATGATAAAAGGTTTTATTCTTATTTAGGAATTATGTTAGAGATTATTTTTAATTTGAAAAAGTTAAAGGTTTTCCTATTAATAAAAATATTTTATTATTTTTTAAAGTTTTAATTATTATTTAGTTTTAAAGTTATATTAAAAAAATGCTAATAAAGTTTTTCTTATTAATAAAAAGTTTTAGTTATTTGAAGATTTTATTATTTTAGTTTTAAAGTTTTATTAATATAGTTAACAAATAAAAGGTTTTCTTATCGATAAAAGGGTTTTAATCATTCTAAAAGTTTTTAATATTTTTAGTTTTGAAGTTATATTACAAACGAAGTAAGTTAAAGAAAAGAAAAAAAAATTATTAAAAGAGTGTTTTATTAAATTAGAAAAGATTTTTATTTTATTTTAATAAAAGTTTTTATTTAAAACAAGAAGGTATTTTACTAATTAAAAAAAAGAAGTTTTTACTATAGTTTTTAATTGATAAAATTTTTTAAGTTATATTTTATTAAAGAAAAGGATATTTTAGATTAAAAAAAAGGTATATTTTATTATAAGGAAGAAAAGGTTATTTAAAGTTTTATTTTTCATTAGTTATGTGAAAAAACAAAATTAGATTGATTATTATAAAAAGGATAGGTGGAATTAAAAAGATTTAAAAAACGGCGGGATCCCACGCGTACAAAGGGAGAGGATCCATCGCGGACCCTCAGATCATAGCCATTGGATGTAATCCTAGCGAGATCTAACGCAAGTGATGGAGGGTGCATGAGATGAAATCGTGTGTGCACGTGTACAGGAATGAATCATCAACAAAAGAAAGGAAAAAAAGGAAGAGAAACCACACACGGTCTCTCACTCTCTCACTCTCTCGTCCATCTCTCTCGCTCTCAAACAAAAATAGGGTTCTTGAAAACCTAATTTGCGTCGCCGCTCTCAAATCCTCTCACACGCCGTTTCTCTCTGCGAAACCCTCACCTCTCTCGATCAACAAACACAAATCCTAAATCTACCCTAATCCCCAATCGACCCGATACCCCATTTTCACTATGTTTCAAAGGTTACATATTACATGATGATCGATTTAAAGCAAAAGCAAGGAAAAGGAAAAAAACGGCGATGACGACAAGTGGCGTTGTTGTTTTTTTCATCTGCTATGCGGGAGTTCTGGTGTGTGTATGCTGTGTATGACCTTCTCTGCTGCCGATCGTATGAATGCCTTGAGTGAATCTTCCTCCTTCGCTGCGATGCCTTTGTTCCTAGCCGTGTGTATCCTCTTTATGTGATGTGTGTACGTATCTTTTGAATTTCGGAGGGTGGTTTTATCTTGAGTTTGTGATAATGGATTTGTGAGGTTGAAGAAATTGGGTGAGGAAGGTTGGTGTATGAGTGATTCGGTGTATGATGTTTGGTTATGCGTGAATATTTTGATGGTTTGTATAAGGATCTTGATGAATTGTTGTATGAGAGTTTGGATGAAGGTTTTCTGGATAGTGTTGAGTGAGGTTTTTTGAATTTATGTATGATTGGTTTTTTGAATGGTTGTCGCCCCCTGATGCATATGATTCATGGCCTTTTATAGGCTTTAGAAAAAACCTTGTGTTGAATGCTCTTGAATTGTGTTGGAACATGTTTCACCACTTTAGGTAAGTTTTCAAAATCCTGTATGATACTGTTATCTGTCTTTAGAAAGTTTTTAAGTGTTATCCAAACATGTTTTGGTGGTTTTGGATGGCTTTGAATTTCGATGTTGTTCATGAACTTGTACTTTTTACTCTTTCCATGTTCCGTGCTTATTGTTCAACTTCTTCTATTTCACACACATCATTGCTTTCAGTACTACTTGCAGTAATTTTCAAACAAACTTGTGTCGTATCCATAATCCTTAACAAATGTCTGAAATATGTAGGAATTGTGCTGGATGTGACACTGCTATTAATTCCCGAAGATTTGGTTCGATTTTCTAATTTTGATATGGTGACATTGATTTGTACTACTGCAGCTCGGTTTACCATGGTGTGATTTGTCTCAAAGGCTCTTTACAAGATCTTCCAAAGGATTAAACTGGCCCTTCCAACACATAAATCATAGTATCGCTGCATCCAGCAGTAAGTTCTCCGAATATGTACCGCATATTCGTAATCCACCATCGATGTGTGCAGTGCTACTATTTTGGAAAATTTCCATGTTAAAAAACTAACAATTTTCATTGTAATTCTCATGGAGCACGTGCGACGAATGTGGATTGCGAAAGCTGGCTGTACGTGGAGTTCACCCTTAATGCAGTTTCATATCCACTGTAAGGTCCTCATCTCCTCATCTGTAAGAATGACATGCACTTTTCTTTTCTCTGCTGACTTTGTGGTATTAATGGCATTGCAGGAAGCAGCAGCCCCCTTGGCACATCGACTAATAGGCGCGTAAAGGCTTCGACATTCCGAGTCGGAAAGGTGTAAGTGGTGGGAATTGTTTAAACACCATTCTAGGTTTCCCAGGATTGTTTTCTACATAACTGTAACCCGTTCTATAGGCATTGTGTGATATGCCTACAAAATTTGTAACTTCCAGTGTATTAATGTCGACGCCTGTACATATTCCTTTGGCAATAATTCAAGTCAACACAAGGGATTGCAACTGAATTTTGAAGAAAAGTTTTAGTAGCAGTGTAACAATAATGGCCCATACTGTTGTGGTAATTGATGTAAACTCTGCTATGTAATCATACATAAGACAAATCACTTCCCTATATAGCTGGTGGGTTGTAGTGAAAGGAGTATGTACTGTAGTCGTAATTGTACACATCATGGCTATAAATAATGGCCACCATGGCTTGTCACATTTTCTTTTATCACAGCTTGGCTCTAAGACAAAAAAAACATCACACGTAGCTCTTTTTTTTTTAGGCATGGTTAGGTCATGGTGTGGTGGCATGATATTTGGCAATATTTTGCTCGGTTGCCTTCCGTAATCTAGCAAAACAATTGGAATTAGGTTGATTGTTAACGTGATGTTTTCGATCGCAAATCTTGTCACCAATTTGAACCCTTATGGAATCATGTAACCTCCAAATAGTTTTGTAGCATAATATTCCAATAACAGGATGTGTTTATGCGCCTTCTAACGCCTTGCCACCCATTGTATGCCTTGAACTGAATTTATTCCAGGATAGAACCTTGGTTTGTGATGACGTGATAAAAAGGATTGTTTGGACATCCAAACATGACTCTGAAGATCTTCGTGAGCTTGACTATGCCCTCCCCCTTTGTTCATGATGCACCTCTTATGCCTTGGCCTCGCCTTTATTTATGAAATCATGGCGTCATGAGCCTCTTGGACGAATCATTCACTAATAATGCCAATTTGAATAACATGCTCTTTGAAGTTTGGAAGGTCACTTCTTGGATAAATTTGCAACAAATATCATTCTCCCCCTAGTATGGTTCGTCACACAACCCTGGGGTCAATCCTGAGTATGGCTCAACATGCATTAGAGCAAAGCTCAAATAGCTAGGGCGATTGATTACGTCATGACTACTTAGTTATGGGAATGAGGGCTGATATCTCTTTGATTTCTTCCTGAAATCGTCATACCTACACAAACCGGTTAGTCGCAATAAACACGCATACAATGACCGCATTACCTAAATATGATATGCAAAAAGAAAAATGATCTTAGGGTCAAAAATTAGGGTGTGACAGATGCCCCTATTTAAGTTTCTCCTATTCGGAGATATGGAGATTGAAATCTTTGTCTCGTCGAGATAGGAGAGACTTAAATACAAACATGCGCAAATTTTTGGCCCTAAGATGCCGCCAAATGCACATGATACGGTATGAAATGCAAGACAAAGATCCTGTGAGGAAAAATGTCACAGGGGATAACTGCAAACAACACTAAACACAACTAAAGAAAGGAAGACCTGACGAGGAATAACTTATTAAGACAAGACTCCACGGGGAAAGATTTAACTCCACTAGGGGAAAAGAGACTACCAACTAACAATCACAAGGTAGCTTAAGCGTGTGGAAAGAAACCTGAAAGGAAGAGGATAACTTACTACCAACAGCTGGTAGCCTACGCGAGGGTAATAAAATGGTGTATATTACGTACTATCACACAGGATAGCCTAAGCAGAGGTAATAAACTAGGGAGGAGAGATCACCTACTACCAAACACGGTAGCCTAAGCATAGGTGTCCGACCCAAAAGAAATGTGTGTTACCTATTATCAAGCATATGATAGCCTAAGCGAGGTAAACACCAAAGGAAAGATGACCTACTACCACCACGGTAGCCTAAGCGAGGCATCTAACCAAAACATAAAAAAAAAGACTGTTTGTCGAAGTCTGTTGGAGATCTACTACCGAGAATAACCAAAGAATTTAATATGAAATACCTACTGCCGAGGTCTTCTGGAAATCTTCTGCCGAGAATAACCAGGGAAATACCTACTGCCGAGGTCTTCTGGAAATCTTCTGCCGAGAGTAACCAGGGAAATACCTACTGCCGAGGTCTTCTGAAAATTTACCGCCGAGAATAACCAGGGAATTTAATATGAAATACCTACTGCCGAGGTTTTCTGGAAATTTTCTGCCGAGAATAACCAGGGAAATACCTACTGGCGAGGTCTTCTGGAAATCTTCTGCCGAGAATAACCAGGGAAATACCTACTGCCGAGGTCTTCTGGAAATCTACTACCAAGAATAACCAGGGAAATACCTACTGCCGAGGTCTTCTGGAAATCTTCTGCCGAGAATAACCAGGGAAATACCTACTGCTGAGGTCTTCTGGAAATCTTCTACCGAGAATAACCAGGGAAATACCTACTGCCAAGGTCTTCTGGAAATCTACTGCCGAGAATAACTAGGGAAATACCTACTGCCGAGGTCTTTGATCAAGTATTCCACTTGAAAGGGTAGAAAATAAATCATTGCTGCGAGGTTGTCTGCCTCTATCAAAAATCTTGAAATAAACTACTATGAGGTTGTCTGCCTCTATCACATATCCTGAAATAACCGCTACGAGGTTGTCTGCCTCGGGGAAAGTCTTGAACTCCTCCTGAAAAGATGAATACTTGTTGGAAAGCATCTTCACGAGGGATTGGAATTTCGCTGGAGAACTTATAACTTCAGCTGGAATCCATAACTTGTTTGAGGTTTGGAAGTCTCAAACGGGGATCTTCAAAAGAGATGCGGGCCGGCTGACTTGTAGAATATGCCCTCTCAAATAAAGAGAAAGATCATCTGAATCTTCACCAAACTTCTCGAAGAGATGCCATTTGATGGAAGCAAATTGAATTGTGGACTCACTGGAAAGAATACCACTGAGAAGTAATATTGATGTAGTTGAAAATTCGTTGTAGTAATAAAATTCTTGCAAAAAGGATTCGCAAATAAAGAGAAACACCTGGAAGGTCTTCAATAACTTTCTCTGGAGAATAAGCTGATAATCTTGACAACTTCACCGGGGATAGATAAGCTGTCCAGGGGAGACTGCCATTTGTCATCCGGATAGAAAATTGAGCTCAAATAAAGAGCTATCACTCGTTGTCTAGGTGTAAATCCCTTGAAATTATTGTAATAATACCGCTGGAGAAATAATTTATGTCTTCCATCGAGATCTCCAAATAAACTCTTCTCGGGGAGACAAAGTGCAAAATAAATGGATACTTAGTCCGGGTTCAGCATCCCAGAGATATCCGAAATTCGTGATTGTCAGGGACCAAAGTTCAATCCAGGAGATAGCTGGAGAGAAACGGTCAAGCAAAACTTCATCCATCGAGGAATGAACTCAAAGGGTTTATCTTTATCCAAAAATGGAAAAGAAAAATAAAGCAACCATCTTCCATGAGGATCAAACTCAGTGGGGAATTAGAAAGGATGTGCTCTTTCTGCCTAGGGCTGACGACTCTACTTGGAGGGAGCAGACAAAACCCAGTCACTTGGGGATAAGCGCGACCAAAGTGACAAAACAAACAACACAAAACGCAAGATGAAAAATGCGCACATGCCATGAATCTAAAAGAATGAATGTCATGTTATGCTCATGCTTATGCTGACAAAACATCGAAGAAGAGGCAAACAGGAGACAAAAGCAAGCATCTCGATATGGATACTCGGCCGATCTCTGCAATATAAGAAGCATCATTTGGGGTGAATGGAAAGCCACATATGGAAACAGTCCTGCTTCAAAGCTTCAAATCTCTGGGGAAAATATAGCACTCCACTTGGAGATGAACATCATGACTTCAATTGGGATTGTCAGGATGAACCTTATGATTCTGTTGGGGACGAGAAAGATTCACTAGGAACGAATCGAACTCCTGATCGAAAAGACTTCATGGGGATAAAATAAATATCCTCTGCGAACTGAAGGTTGTAACTTTATAAAATAAATATCCACTTCATCGGGGAAACTTGAATCAATAGTAGTTGAAAATATCAGAGATAAAATTTCGAGAGGATGAAATAAACATCCGCCTTCACTGGTGAAGATTGAGATAGTGAGAAAATCCACTGAGGAGTGAAATAAACACTCGCTTCGCTGGGGAAGGTTGAAGTTGTAAGAAAATCCACTGAGGATTCTTAGGTTGCCGACTGGGAAATCTTGTGTCAGACGTGTTATAGCTTCTTGAAGTAGAGATCCACCTGGGAATGGTCGTGACTACTTGAAGTAAAGACTTACTGGGGAGTCGTCACACCATTTGAGACAAAGCTCCTTAGGGTGAAGGATGAAAACTTTGCATTGATATTGTATAGTAGTCTCCATTTTGAACAAACATTTGATGTGAATGGATGAAAAGTAATCTTTTCTCAAATTCCCCAAATCACACGGTTGATAAGAAGAAGTCATCTCAAGAGGATTTTACAGAAAACTTGGCATCCAACTGTTCCAATGTTTTCCAACTCTTGGAGAGATTTGTCGAATCTCGACGTAACCGGCTCGGATTGACGGTATTCTACACACTGAGTCTTCGAATAATGGAGAGATTTTCCAAATCTCGACTTAACTGCCCCAGATTTACGGTGTCCTCAATCTTCGAACTTACCCCTTGGGATCAGACAGTGAAAGAAATAGTTGGGAGGCAACTTGCCCCTGCTCAGAAAAGTCTTTAGGCAACATGCCCCTATGTATAATCATCCTCTTTAAATAATCTGCCATTTACTCATCAGAGTTTCAAATTTCAGAAAATCTAGCTCATCACTGATGTTCGTATGCTAGCTTCTATGATGTCAAGCGAGTGTTAGCAAGCAGAAAGTGTTAATTCTGAAATTGCTAATGCAACAAACGTTTGTCTTGAAGTTTTATTTAAAATATAATTTTTTTGGCGATTGAATTACCAATTTCATAATGCCGGCGCAAGTTTATGAGCATAGCTCATAGGTGTCAGGAAACGATATCTCAATGAGTATTCTTTTGAAATAAACCCTGCTTCAGTTAGGACTTTTAAAGGTTGTATTATGGATTGGTTTACGGTTTAAGAAACAAAGGGTATAAGGCTCAAAGTTTGTTTATGCCCACCCAATCTTCGTGATATTTTTACTCCATTTTTTTTTAAATTACCCTGTCCTAGGTTAAAATGAGGGTTTTTTTTTATTTGGAAAAAAACTCCTACTTCAAAGGCTCAAAAAGGGTTAACAAGGGTTTATTTCCTTATGTCTCCGGTGTTTAAGATTTTTTGAAATAACGCCTTATATCACCAGCAGAGTTTTTTTTCAAAAGCATACAACAAGAGATCTCGCGTTCGGGATTTCATCATCCTCCATTCAATTCTTTGCCAAAGCAAGAGATTGGGCAGCATTGGCATTATAAAATAGAAAAATCATTTTAAAATGAGTGAAACGAATGGATTTCTTCAAGACAAACATTATTCATTGCATCAATTATTCAAAATTAAACGAGTTCTTACACACAAAACAAACGCATTAACGAACGTAGAAAATTAACATATGAAAATAGCAAATAAGCTTAAAATATGGCGAGACATGGCCTGGAGAAAACCGTCCTGTGTATCAATACACCATGTGTAAGGAGGGGATTACTTCTTGTTCAAGTGAGAGATGGATCTCAACTTGGGGTTCACATAATTCGAAAGACAAAATTCCTTTCTGAACCATCTCTTTCACTTTCTTCTTCAAAACATGACGTTCCTCGATGTCATGGTCGGGTGCCCCTTGATGGAAGGCACATAAGGCATCAGCTTTGAAATAACTCCCATGGGTCATCGGGATGGATAGTGGAGTTTCCTCCTTGATCAAACCATGTTGTAAGAGTGTTAGGGACAAATCAGCGTAGAGCACAGGGATGTTCAAAAATTTTCCCCTTCGTTCAACTGGTTGGTCGGTGGAGGAGGCAGAAAATCCATCCTGGCTTTTGGATATGGCTAACTCTTGGACCAAATCCATCAGGCTCCTCTTGGTAATCTTTAAGTCTGCAACCTCTTCGCGAAGTTCTTGCTTTTCATGCTCTTGAATGTCTATCAGATTCTTCATAGTAGTGGAAAAAGTTTCTATGTTGGCCTTTAGGGTGGCAATCTCCGCTCGGAGTGCTTGGTTTTCCTGTTCCAAATGATCCATCATTTTCTTGCGACTGGCTCGAGTATCGTATCGATGATTCAGAGTCTGAGAAGGGAGACACGAATGAGAACCGGGAATGCAAAGGAATGCAAATGCAAATGATGCGTATAATGCAACAAGATTCATGAAACTCAGCTATTTATAATCATCATGGAATATCAAGAGACTCATTTTTTTTTAAAAAATCATTAAAAACGGTTATGATAATCAATATTCAGAATATTAAAATAGATTTATTAATAACGCGTCGGTACACTTTCCAGAAGTCATAACGGAAAAACTAAATAAAAGCTAATAATGATGGATCTAAGGAGACTCTTCCAACGGTCTTCGTTTGACTTCTTCTTCCAATTGAGCCTCCAAGGTATTGATTAAGGACTAGAGTAGCCTTTTAAAAGAATTTCTCCTTTTGTATTCATGTTGGCTTGAATATTAACCGAAGATGAGAAATGAATACTGGTATTGAATTAGTAACTCTGTCAGCTGAGGGAATTCTTCATAAGGTGTCACCAACTAGTCCTCAGGAATAATGGTGGGCGGCAGTAGAATAACTTTTTATCTTGTCTTGAATTCTTCTTTGTCTGGCCGCAAGGTCTCCGGTCTCCTTAGATTTTCCAAGTTATGACTCTTGTAAAGGTACTTCAACATTTTTTTTTAGAGTCCATGATATCCTTATGATGTTTATAAACAAGACTAAGTTCCATGAATCTTTATGAAATGATGCTTATGAATGCAGGGATGCAAACACACAAAACAGAAAGCACAAAGCACACACAAGCAATCAAATAGACAAAAAGTCCTAGGTTTGAAAGGTCACAGCATGGAGCCAAGGTCTACCCACCCCAATAGGTGTGTACTACGGTTTCAAATGTACCTGCCGAACGGGTTCTACAAAGTTCCCAGAGTCTACAATCCATCTTTCAGATATTATCGATTTCCCAAATCACTTGGTAGTCAATAATATTCTCAAGAGAATCTCGTCCGAGTGTAGTATCGCGTAGCGACTATTGTAGTAATAGACTCCCGCATAGTCCTCGTACTACATCCTAATAGGCCAAGTTGGGTTAAAGGTAACTACGGTCCCCGATCTCGATGGCCTTTAGTTCGAAATAATAGCGTCTTCACGAATAAACTCGTTGGACAAAATTAAATTCGAGAGGGCCTAGACTGAGTGGCGAAGTCTCAATTCAACTTCTTCAGGAATCGACTCCCTCAAAGTATCCTTGAATTCTCACCGTTCCTATCATAATTTTCACTCTAGTCCGGGTGTAGGACTTTGTCTCACCACACAAGTAATAACCCAAGCAAACATAACAAATACAAATATATAACAAAAAACATAATTAAACAAGTCAGGGGGAACCCTCATATGAGCATCCCCAGTGAAGTCGTCATTTCTGTCGCGGTGAAAATTAGATACCATAGTTATTTGTTAACTAGGATCGCATTTTTTTAATGTCACCACCGGTCTTTGATTTTATCCAAGGGAAGGGAGAAAAACCGAATTCCCACAATGCAATGCAAATGCACTAAGATTCTAAGTTCGGGGGTTGGTTATACCTAGGGAAGGTGTTAGCATCCTAGATATCTGTAGTACTCTACAGGAACCTCTTGATTTTATTATGTTATTTGTTTTTAGTTTTGCTAAGGGTTTAAGGGTAGGTGATTTATTATTTTTATTCCTAAGTGTGCTCGACAAGATATCGCATCTTGTGCCTACATATCCTGTCAGGAGGGAATCAGAGCACTTGTATTTCCTTATTAAGGATACTAAAATTGTTTTAAAGGTTTAGGAGAAAAGACGAGTCATCATCTTAAGAAAACCACCACAATTTTGAAAATGTTTGTATTTTGTGGGGTATGGGATTGTATGTCCCTTCTTTGAGATGATTAACATCTAATTCTCTTGTATGGAGAATTAGGTTGGCTAAAGTTTGATTTAAAAAAATAAAATTTAAGGGGGGACTAACCTAGGAAATCTATCCTAAGTTATCTAATTGACTTATCTTAAGGTGTCGGTCATGATGCAAATGATATGCACCATGCACAATAACATGTTTATCATGCATGAGATTTTCCCTTGGATATTAATGCGATTAATTATTGTTATTTAGGCGAGGGTGCTAGCAAAGTGATGCTAGACTTGTGTCTAGTGACCGAAAGGTTGAATGCGATGCCTAAAGGCAATCGACTTACATGGGTAGAAAATTGGCTCGACGTTGGATCGAGAAATTTTTATATTTTTGAAAGGGTTTAGACATACAAAGCATACATTCAGATAGATGCATAGTAAACAGATAAACACGCAAGCGTACCCTCGGGCGCGAGAGATTCTAAATGAGTTTTTGATTTATTGAGAAAAAGAGTTTTGATTCATTTTAAAGGGAAATGATAAAAGGTTTTATTCTTATTTAGGAATTATGTTAGAGATTATTTTTAATTTGAAAAAGTTAAAGGTTTTCCTATTAATAAAAAGATTTTAATTATTTTTTAATGTTTTAGTTATTATTTAGTTTTAAAGTTATATTAAAAAAATGCTAATAAAGTTTTTCTTATTAATAAAAAGTTTTAGTTATTTGAAGATTTTATTATTTTAGTTTTAAAGTTTTATTAACAAAGTTAACAAATAAAAGGTTTTCTTATCGATAAAAGGGTTTTAATCATTCTAAAAGTTTTTAATATTTTTAGTTTTGAAGTTATATTACAAAAGAAGTTAGTTAAAGAAAAGAAAAAAAAATTATTAAAAGATTTTTTTATTAAATTAGAAAAGATTTTGATTTTATTTTAATAAAAGTTTTTATTTAAAACAAGAAGGTTTTTTAGTAATTAAGAAAAAAAGTTTTTACTATAGTTTTTAATTGATAAAAATTTTTAAGTTATATTTTATTAAAGAAAAGGATATTTTAGATAAAAAAAGGTATATTTTATTATAAGGAAGAAAAGGTTATTTAAAGTTTTATTTTTCATTAGTTATGTGAAAAAACAAAATTAGATTGATTATTATAAAAAGGATAGGTGGAATAAAAACGATTTAAAAAACAGAGGGATCCCACGCGTACAAAGGGAGAGGGTCCATCGCGGACCCTCAGAACATAGCCATTGGATGTAATCCTAGCGAGATCTAACGCAAGTGATGGAGGGTGCATGAGATGAAACCGTGTGTGCACGTGTACAGGAACGAATCATCAACAAAAGAAAGGAAAAAAAAGGAAGAGAAACCACACACGGTCTCTCATCTCTCACTCTCTCGTCCATCTCTCTCACTCTCAAACAAAAATAGGGTTCTTGGAACCCTAATTTGCGCCGCCGCTCTCAAATCCTCTCACACGCCGTTTCTCTCTGCGAAACCCTCACCTCTCTCGATCAACAAACACAAATCCTAAATCTACCCTAATCCCCAATCAACCCGATACCCCATTTTCACTATGTTTCATAGGTTTTATATTACATGATGATCGATTTAAAGCAAAAGCAAGGAAAAGGAAAAAAATGGCGATGATGGCAAGTGGCGTTGTTGTTTTTTTCATCTGCTATGCGTGAGTTCTGGTGCGTGTATGCTTGTGTATGACCTTCTCTGCTGCCGATCGTATGAATGCCTTGAGTGAATCTTCCTTCTTCGCTGCGATGCCTCTGTTCCTAGCTGTGTGTATCCTCTTTATGTGATGTGTATACGTATCTTTTGAATTTCGGAGGGTGGTTTTATCTTGGGTTTGTGATAATGGATTTGTGAGGTTGAAGAAATTGGGTGAGGAAGGTTGGTGTATGAGTGATTCGGTGTATGATGTTTGGTTATGCGTGAATATTTTGATGGTTTGTATAAGGATCTTGATGAATTATTGTATGAGAGTTTGGATGAAGGTTTTCTGGATAGTGTTGAGTGAGGTTTTTTGAATTTTTGTATGATTGGTTTTTTGAATGGTTGTCGCCCCCTGATGCATATGATTCATGGCCTTTTATAGGCTTTAGAAAAAGCCTTGTGCTGAATGCTCTTGAATTGTGTTGGAACATGTTTCACCACTTTAGGTAAGTTTTCATCATCCTGTATGATACTGTTATTTGTCTTTAGAAAGTTTTTAAGTGTTGTCCAAACATGTTTTGGTGGTTTTGGATGTCTTTGAATTTCGATGTTGTTCATGAACTTGTACTTTTTACTCTTTCCATGTTCCGTGCTTATTGTTCATCTTCTTCTATTGCACACACATCATTACTTTTAGTACTACTTGTGGTAATTTTCAAACAAACTTGTGCCGTATCCATAATCCTTAACAAATGTCTAAAATATGCAGGAATTGTGCTGGATGTGACACTGCTATTAATTCCCGAAGATTTGGTTCGATTTGCTAATTTTGATATGGTGACATTGATTTGTACTACTGCAGCTCGGTTTACCATGGTGTGATTTGTCTCAAAGGCTCTTTACAAGATCTTCCAAAGGATTAAACTGGCCCTTCCAACACACAAATCATAGTATCGCTGCATCTAGCAGTAAGTTCTCCGAATATGTACTGCATATTCATAATCCACCATCGATGTGTGCAATGCTACTATTTTGGAAAATTTCCATGTTAAAAAACTAACAATTTTCATTGTAATTCTGATGGAGCAGGTGCGACGAATGTGGATTGCGAAAGCTGGCTGTATGTGGAGTTCACCCTTAATGCAGTTTCATATCCACTGTAAGGTCCTCATCTCCTCATCTGTAAGAATTACATGCACTTTTCTTTTCTCTGTTGACTTTGTGGTAATAATGGCATTGCAGGAAGCAGCAGCCCCCTTGGCACATCGACTAATAGGCGCGTAAAGGCTTCGACATACCGAACCGGAAAGGGGTAAGTGGTGGGAATTGTTTAAACACCATTCTATGTTTCCCAGGATTGTTTTCTACATAACTGTAACCCGTTCTATAGGCATTGTGAGATATGCCTAGAAAATTAGTAACTTCCGGTGTATTAATGTCGACGCCTGCACATATTCCTTTGGCAATAATTCAAGTCAACACAAGGGATTGCAACTGAATTTTAAAGAAAAGTTTTAGTAGAAGTGTAGCAATAATGAGGCTGTGGAATTTTGTATTTCTATAGTCAAAACTTGTATTTTATTTTGCAGAACAATTTCAGTCTTTGAGCTAGGAGTCTCTTGTATTAAAGTAGCTAATGACAGCAACTCTTAAATCCCATATTAGTCATTGGCGGATACTATTGTGGTAATTGATGTAAACTCTGCTATGTAATCATACATAAGACAAATCACTTCCCTACATAGCTGGTGGGTTGTAGTGAAAGGAGTATGTACTGTAGTCGTAATTGTACACATCATGGCTCTAAATAATGGCCTCCATGGCTTGTCACATTTTCTTTTATCACAGCTTGGATCTAAGATAAAACAAAACATCACACGTAGCTCATTTTTGTTTAGGCATGGATAGGTCATGGTGTGGTGGCATGATATTTGGCTATATTTTGCTCGGTTGACTTCCATAATCCAGCAAAACAATTGGAATTAGGTTGATTGTTAACGTGATGTTTTCGGTCGCAAATCTTGTCACCAATTTGAACCCTTATGGAATCATGTAACCTCCAAATAGTTTTGTAGCATAATATTCCAATCACACGATGTGTTTATGCGCCTTCTAACGCCTTGCCACCCATTGTATGCCTTGAACTGAATTTATTCCAGGATAGAACCTTGGTTTGTGATGACGTGATAAAAAGGATTGTTTGGACATCTAAACATGACTCTGAAGATCTTTGTGAGCTTGACTATGCCCTCCCCCTTTGTTCATGATGCACCTCTTATGCCTTGGCCTCACCTTTATTTATGAAATCATGGCGTCATGAGCCTCTTGGACGAATCATTCACTAATAATGCCAATTTGAATAACATGCTCTTTGAAGTTTGGAAGGTCACTTCTTTGATAAATTTGCAACAAATATCATTCTCCCCCTAGTATGGTTCATCACACAACCCTGGGGTCAATCCTGAGTATGGCTCAACATGCATTAGAGCAAAGCTCAAATAGCTTGGGCGATTGATTACGTCATGACTACTTAGTTATGGGAATGAGGGCTGATATCTCTTTTATTTCTTCCTGAAATCGTCATACCTACACAAACCGGTTAGTCGCAATAAACACGCATACAAAGACCGCATGACCTAAATATGCTATGCAAAAAGAAAAAAGATCTTAGGGTAAAAAATTAGGGTGCGGCACATACGAATGGATAAGTCAGGATTTTTGCAAGTGGATCTTAATAGGGTGGGGTACAAAGATGAGCCTTTTATTCTAGCCTCTCAAGCTAAACAAGTGTTCTATGTCAATGATCCGACAAGTACAAAATGGTCTATAGTGTTTTTATCTAACAAAGTAATTGATGAAAACATTGGAGATCAAGGTGATATTGATGTTGATATTGAATCATTTACTAGAAATGATCAAGATGAAAATATTATAGCGAATGAATCATATACTAGAAATGATCATAATGCGGGTATTTGGATCAATCCAGCCGTCTGTGTTGTTAAGAGACGGGTAGAACATATTCCAACCAAGAAAAGAAAGAGACGATAGTGAATAAGGTACTAGTTATAAAATTATAGGTTATATCATTCAATAATATTAAATAGTTGTCATGTTATATATATTCAATGGATTATGGATTATGGATTTTTATATTTGTCATTTAATTTTTGTTTTTTTCTTTCTTACAGGTCAGATGGCTAGTAACCAGGAAGACTCACACGAGACACATGATACAAATGAAAGACCTGAGAAGGTAGAAAGTGAAATTAAATGAGGAATAACAATTATGAAGTCAATCATCCATGCAAGAGATAAAGGGATCAAATTTGATGTACATTGGAGTGATGAAAACCAACTAATTGAGCCAAACGGTTCAATGTTGACTAGTTACATAGGTTCCCTTGTGAGTCAGCACATTCCAATCACCAGTGATAATTGGAGGAATCCATTGTTGCAAGCCGGTAAAGATAAAATATGGACTGAGATATAGGTACTTACCAAATATGATTGATGTTATTAGATTTTTGTTGATGATTAATTCTTTAATTTACTTATACTAACACACTATATGTGTATGTTTTTTTGTAGAGGTCTTTTAATATTGATGAAAGCCGAAAAAAATATTGTCTTCAATTGGCCGGAAAAAGACACAGAGGCTTTCGAACTATGTTATCAAACAAATATCTTAGGGATGCGGAAATTTTTTTTGTTGAAGCAGAACTTCCATAGTTGTATGCGGACTTGATTGCTTCTGAAGAACGGAGCACTTTTGAAGCCAAACGAAAATTTGAAAAATTCAATGTAATGTTAATTTGTCATGTCTATTAATTATATTATATACTTGTTGCATTAGTTTGTTCTGATATGACTTAAACTTGTTTATCCAGGAATTGAGTGCCACTAATCGCCAAAGAGCATCAAAACCCGCGTATCCATACAAAAAAGGGCGTTTGGGATATGCACGCTTACAGCAAAAATTGGTAAGTATATATAAATGCTATGATTTTATTAATTGTCTTATTGTGTTATAATTGATGATCTTATTATTTATGTCAATGTGTGGTTGGAAGAGACGAAAAGTGAAGAAACATCACTTCCGGACCATGTTTTGTGGAAGGAAGCTCGTGTGGCAACGATGGAGTTGTTAGCGAAGATGTCCAGCATGTTTATGACGAATGTGTAAGTATAATATTATGTCTTTAAGTTAATCGAAATTTTATTAAAATATAATTAATTTTTAATCCCCACTAATAATATTCGATATGTCAATGAATTTCAGGAGACTCTATCTAAATCCGTAACAACAGGTGAGGAGGATTGCAGGAGCATACTTAGTCGAGTACTAAATGTTCCTGAGTATTCCGGTCGGGTGAGGGGTAAAGGATTTGGTGTCACTCCATCTTCCTTGTATAAGCATCCAAAGAGAAAAAATCCTAGCAATCAAGAAGTGATGCAATCGTTGGAGGAATTAAAAGCGCAAGTCCGTGAATTGCAAAAGGATAAAGAGAGATATGAGGCGAAAAAGCGCGGTTCAGAGTTGAAAGCTACTAGTGACAAAGCTAGTATCAATTGTCAACGGAAAATTCCCGAGGAAATTAGCACGTTTATTTTAATTGACATATATTTGTTTTAATTAAATTAGCACGTTTATTTTAATTGACATATATACACATTAACAGTTACATATTTATTATTTCTTTAGGGCATTTCATCTTGTCAGCTATTTTTATCGTTACCGACTTATCGCATAGTTGGCAAGGGAAAAGTGCATAACAAATTGAGAGAGTTACTTCACCATAAATCGCTCCCTGATGGATGTCTGAAAGTGTCGGTTGATATTGATTTAGAGCTTGATGCGTTGCTACCGATCCCTGACGTTGTTTCAGAGACAACATTGTTGCGAGATGCAATAGGATCGTTTGTTGCATGGCCGACAGACCTCATTTTCATAGATGAGGAGGTATGTTAAAAACCATTATGAATGTTTTAGTAATCAAAATTCAATTCTGAACTATTATGAAAAGCATTCTGAATGTTTTTACATGGTAATGTTAGACTCCTTCAAAACCCGCATCTAAGGATAAAGGGATTTTGCTTTACAACGAGTTTGTTGCATCACAAAATGAGGTACATTGAAAGTGTTATTCTATGATCCGAATTCAAAAGCTTCATGATTTTCTACTTTACCTAACTTATATGATTTTTAGGTTCCTGCTCAAGTTTCACAACAAGCCAGCAAAGAAAAGAGCTCCTACAAAGACCGGGCAGCGGGCAAAAAGAGCTCTTACACATCGCTTTCAGATGTGTCTTGAAACACTTGTGGCAACATCAGATTTAGTGGATGGTGCTATTCGTCAAATAGACATGGAAGAAGGTGTTTTTGGTTTTTCTCATTCCAAAATTATTGCAAAAGAGGACATGGAACAAATTTTCCAGCATCTTGAATTAGGCATCGGTGTTATGCATTCATACATCTGGTGCTCTGATCAATCTATTATTTAATTAGTTGAACAATTTATTTACACATTTCAATGAAAATAGTCTAATGTTTATTATGTTTTTATTTAAGGTGCTTGTATGACAAATTGATGCGCGCGAATCAATTGTCAAACAGATTCAATTTCTTGTCTTGCACCCGTGTCAATGCACCGGCAATTTCTACTGATCCAAATTCAGTAAGAGATCACTTACTCCAGAAATTTATGGCCAGCAGTACAGAAAGTTTGTATCTTTTACCGTATAATACTGGAAACGGGTAAGATTTTCATTCTAATCTTCGTATCTTTTGCGTATAAATTATCCATTTAAACTTTTGTTATATTTTACAGTGGACACTGGTTGTTGCTTGCTATTAATCCTACAAGAGAAGTGGTGTATTATCTGAATTCATTAGATCATGATTGGACAACATATCAGAATATGAAGGATTTGGTTGATACGTAAGTGATATTGTTACAAATATTCGTGTGTATTTGTATATTTAATTATTTCGGTGAGATTGTTCTAAATTTACGTTTTTCTTTTATAGAACAATATTAGTATACCGAACACAAAGAGAACCTCGAGTATCATGGTCTAAAGCTTCCACCATTACATGGATCAAAGTGGAGGTATATTAATTTTCATAATGTTGCTTATAATAGTGATGCAACTTGATAACACAAGACAACTATATATAAATTCTTATTTGTTTTTCTATGTGTAGTGTCCTCGTCAGCGTAATGGTATAGACTGCGGTTATTTCGTTTTGAGGTTTATGAGATAAATCCTTCATTTGGATCGATTAGAGATTCCCATCACGGTATGGATTTATAAATTAGGATTTATTTTAATACTTATCAGATATTTCATATAATTTATTATTTTAAACTAAATCATTCATATTGTGATTTGTTATGTAGTACTTTGATGAATACGCGTGTCCTCATTACACGAAAGATAATTTGGAACAAATCAAGGAGGAATTGTGTGAATACATTATTGGGAAAAGAAATATATAAGGTATGGAAGTTGGTGTGTAGTTATGGAGTGTAATTGTATAGTTTTGGAAGTTGTTGTATATTAGGAGATATTTAGAAGTTAATGGATTAGAATGGTTTAATTATGTGAATGGTTTATGTGAATGGTTTATGGATTACAATAGTTTAATTATGTGAATGGTTTATGTTAATGGTTTATGTATTAGAATGGTTTAATTATGGAAATGGTTTATGTGAAGGGTTTATGGATTAGAATGGTTTAATTATTATGTGAATGGTTTAATTATGGAAATGGTTGATGGAAATGGCCTAAAATGTGAATCATGGATTAGAATGGTTTATGTGATTTATAAGGATTAGAAATGGCCTAAAATGTGAAGGATTGGAAATGGCCTAAAATGTGAAGGAAAATATATACAGGTTTATGTGATTTATAAGGATTAGAAATGGCCTAAAATGTGAAGGAAAATATATACAGGTTTCTACCTAAAAAACTGGGAAAATTTGATTTTTTTAAAAAATTATTAAAAAAAACGTGAAGAAAAGACAACGCTTTTAAGAAAAAGCGCTGCCTATAGTGAAAAAAAAAAAATTAGACAGCGCTTTTGTCTAAAGGGGGGAAATAGAAATCGCTTTTCCTTAGAAAGCGCTGCCTAAAGGTGAAAATAAAAAATAAATTAGACAGCGCTTTAAAAAGCGCTGTCTAAAGGGGGACAATAGAAAGCGCTTTTTCAGGAAAAAGCGCTGCCTAAAGATGCCAATAAAAGGCATAAAAGGCCAGAAAAAGTGCTGCTAAAGGGCCACTTTAGAAAGCGCTTTTTCAGTTAAAAGCGCTGCTAAAGGCCTACTTTAGAGAGCGCTTTTAAAGGTAAAGTGATGCCTAAAGTAGGCCTTTAGCAGCGCTTTCTCATAAAAAAAGCGTTGTCTTTACCCACTACAACAAAAAGGACTTATAACATCTCACCTTAGACAGCGCTTTATTACAAAAGCGCTGCTATAGGTCAAAAACACGGAATCTATTAATTTAATAAAGGAAAAGCGCAAAAAAATATAAGACCTTAGACAGCGCTTTAGTGAAAAGCGCTGTCTAAGGCCTTTTAAATTTTTAAAAAAATTTAATGGAAAATATTAGACAGCGCTTTCCTTAAAAGCGCTGTCTAAGGCCTTTTAAATTTAAAAAAAATATAAGACCTTAGACAGCGCTTTTAAGGAAAGCGCTGTCTAAGGTCTTAAATATTTAAAAAAATAAAAACAAAAGCGCTGTCTAAGGCCAATCTTAGAAAGCGCTTTTAAAGCGCTGTCTAAGGGCCACCTTAGAAAGCGCTTTGTTGAAAAGCGCTGACTAAGGTCTAATAAAATTAAAATATATGAATATACTCAGTTTTCATTTTCAGTTTTGCGCTCTTTCTTCTCCCTCCCCTGTTGCGAACGGATACTTGCGAACCTGAGCTAAACCCTTGCCGTCGTCCACCGCGCCGTCGTCCACCGTTCCTCCCTCATTTCGCGACTCCGACGACCTTTACTCCACCGTGACCGTCTGTTCCTCTCTCATTTCGCGTTTTCGTCACTCAGTTTGGAAGTTTAAGAGTTTCAGATTATTACACATTTTATAAGGTATGCTGATAATGTTGCTGTTGATAATGTTGTTGTTGATGTTGATAATAATGTTGTTGTTGATGTATTACACATTTTACACGTTTCAGAGTATTACACATTTTACACGTTTCAGAGTTTCAGTTTGGAAGTTTCAGAGTTTCAGAGTTTCAGTTGATAATGTTGCTGATAATGTTGATAATGTTGTTGTTGATGTTGATAATAATGTTGTTGTTGATGTTGATAATAATGTTGTTTATGTTGTTGCTAATGTTGGACTGTTGCTAATGTTGATAATGTTGCTAATGTTGTTAATGTTGTTGCTAATGTTGGACTGTTGTTGGATATAAGAATAAAATATGTGCTAACTTCATTTTTGGTGATATAGGAATAGAATCAATATAATGTGTTAGTTTAGTTTGTTCTTGTTAACATTTTTCTACATTGTTAACTATTGCTATATAATGTGTTTGTTTAGTTTAGTTTAGGTTAGTGTTAGTGTTAGTGTTAGGTTAGTGTTAGTGTTAGTGTTAGTGTAGTATTCTTGTAACATGTAAAATTGAAGCTAACTATATTCTTTTTTACTTGGATTATTGTAGTGTGCCTTCTTCAGCACCTTTGATATTTTCTGTGAGTGTAATATACTATTTAAAAGACTTTAACATTATGGAAGAAGCTGGTGGAGTCGGCAAGGGAACTGCTTGGGACTTTAACGTTGATGTTAATGATAGCACCTTGCAAATCCACTTATCATGGGCAGGAAAAAGAACTAATGCAATTCCTATGAGAGGTGTATACGGACCTCTTATATCTGCTATCACCGTGACCCCAAGTAACTACTAGTTTTCATATTGTTTTGATTTCATAACCTTCTGCTAAATATACTGAGTAAGCTACATTGTATTTCATATTCTTAAAAACATTTATACTTTTCTTTAGACTTTAAAATTCCTTCAAATGGTTTATCTGCTGGAGCAATTGCTGGAATTGTGATTGGATTAATGTTTAATTCTTACTGATATGATCATATGACTTTTGAAATTGCATAGATCTAATAACTTATATTGTGTTGGTCAATTTGTGGTGTAAAAGATCGGGGGAGGATCTCTTGGCGATGTAACCATCTTGCTAACATTGATTTTAAATGATGATCAGTATAGAGGTTAGTTACTGTAATGGACACATATTTTTGTTTCTTTGACTTCGGTTTCAACTTTGACTATCCTTTTCATGAACATATTCGATATCCTTTCTCTGATTGGCTGCAAATTGAACATTTTATTGTTTCTCAGGATACTTTCAGGGGAAGAGTTTGTGAGTGTCCTGTTGTGGAAGCTGTTCAGTATAAGGGTGATGGTTATGCAACATGTGAAGGTACTCTTTCTAGAAATATAATAAAGTTACATCTTCATTTTATTTTTCGAATATTAAAATATATGTTTTCGTCTGGGATCATGATTCACTGCAGTCACCGCTTGTTTACTACTAACCAAAATGATAAGCAATTTTCCATGTTGTTGATGATATGTTTACTCTTCTCATTTGACAGCTTTTGGACCTGCAAGATGTGCTTTCTATTGAATTAGTTTACTAGTAACCAAAACATGGCATCTAATTCTAAGGTGCTGACGTGGATCTTCTTATAATATGTGTTGTAAATAATCATTGAGATTAGTAGGAATTAGTTTGCATTAGTTGTCACAAGCTAAGTTGTCTGGCCCAATTATTATCTACCACACACTTTCTGTTTGCTGTTAAAAAAACATACACTTCCAATATAATTCAATTTATAAAATTTACCACAAATGTTTATAGGAATCAGCACAACGTAAGTGTTAAATGTCTAGTTTTGCATTATTAATATATATATTTTTTATAAATATGTTCTTATGTATTGTTAAGGATGACTTCATTGATTTTATATATCCACTGGTACACTGGGTAAACTAATGGAATCTTACAAAAAGAATCACATGCAGATAAGTAGTTTGTTATTGTATTTGCTAACGCTAAAGTTTAAGGAAATTCTAAATTGGCTTACACACTGTTTTAGTTTGATGATTGTTACATGGATTTATTTATTTTGTATTATTATCTTTTTCATTTTGTTGCTTAGGTACAAGGTATATAGTTACAGCAATGAGACCAATGCATGGTTTAGTGAAGCTGTTGGAAGACCTTGCACTTTGATATGGTATTCTGGTTCCAATCATAAGTTTGTGTTAGATAAGACCAAATATTTCTATATCCCTAAACTTAAGGTATAATATTATACTCTTACTTTAATTGATGAGAATTTTAATATGTGTAACTTTGGTTGGAGTAATGCTTTGGTTGGATGCAATTTTGGTGTATATACTTTGAATTGCAATTTTGGTGTATATACTTTGAATTACAAACTTTGAATTACAATTTTGGATGCAATTTTGGTGTATATACTTTGAATTACAATTTTGGTGTATATACTTTGAATTGCAATTTTGGTGTATATACTTTGAATTACAAACTTTGAATTACAATTTTGGTGTATATACTTTGAATTACAATTTTTGGTGTATATACTTTGAATTTTAATACTTTGAATTACAATCTTTGTGTTTTCAGGACCTATAATGTAGATTGAAGCAATGTTTTGGTTGGATGCAATTTTGGTGTATATACAATTTTGGTGTATAAGTAATATGTGCATTGTAGAAAAAATGCTTTGGTTGGAAGAAATAACTTTGGTTGGAAGCAATGCTTTGGTTGGATGCAATTTTGGTGAATAAGTAAAATGTGCATTTGTAGAAAAATGTAATGATTTGTAATTATAAATAGGTGTATATACAATTTTGGTTTGTAATTTTAAATATATATATTGGTATGAAATGCCAATTTTGGATATATAATTTTGGTGTAGAAAGGCCAATGGTTTGAATTGCCAATTCTGAAAAAAATTGCTGGTTGAAAATTACAGGTCAAATTCTGGTTGAAAAAACCTGGTAAAATTGTGGTTAAAAAAAAATTATATAAAATTTTTCGTACACCTTAGACAGCGCTTTTGGTGAAAGCGCTGTCTAAGGTCCACTTTAGACAGCGCTTATGGTGAAAGCGCTGTCTAAGGTGTACTAAAAAAGTCAAAAATGGAAGGTCTTAGACATCGCTTATGGTGAAAGCGCTGTCTAAGGTGTACCAAAAAAGTCAAAAAAAGGTAGGGCTTAGACAGCGCTTTTGACGAAAGCGCTGTCTAAAGTAATCCATATAATGTGAAAAAGCGCTGTCTAAAGGTACCATAGACAGCGCTTTTCATTAAATACACGCCCCTTTAGACAGCGCTTTTGGTAATACCAAAAGCGCTGTCTAAACCTATAGCGTCGCTGGTTTATACAGCGCTTTAAAGCGCTGTCTAAAGGATAAAAAAGCGCTGTCTAAAACCGTTTTTGCGCTAGTGACCTACGGCAGCGCCGCCTTAGGCAGCGCTTTTAAGCGCTGTTAAAGGCTAAGAAAAGCGCTGTCTTTTCCCTTAATTGGCATAGTAGGTCTTCTATAAATAAATTCATCACATCATTCAGAAGGATATGGATAAATTATATGGAGAAACACTCTGTCTCTCAATGTCTATGTTAACAACACTACTACAAAAGAGGGGTTTTTATCTCGATTGAAAATGACTTTTACCTCAGTTTGGTCGGCTTAAGGTGAGTCTACTTTCTTTAAAACGATCCCTTATGCAACACTACCACTTTAAATCTTCCTCTCCTTTTCTTCTGTTAAAATTTAAGGTGAGTCTACTTTCTTTATGTACTCACTTGAATCCACTAAAATTCCTTTGATCTAAATATGGCCCCCAATTTTTGACATGAGAAAGGTAGGCTTGTTAGCCACACCACCTATCTTCGCCTAATGTGCTTACTTTCTTTTTTGTTAAGAAATGTCAACTCACCCTGCAACTAACCCTCGTTTTTCTACCTTATTAGGCATACCACCACTACTACAAAATGCGCAAACAACAACGCCAAAGTCACCACGATTCTTTCAAATACCGTGGTGATATCTCTAAACGCAGGCGCTAACTTTATATTATTTTTTTTAACTAAAAATTTATAGGATTTAATAACGGCTGTAAATATAACCGATATGATATAATTAATCTTTCATGGGTTCGAACTTCGGTTGTGGCAAAAAAAAATTTCATTTAAGGTTAAGACGCTCCTTTCTTTTTTTATTTGTTTTTAAATAAGAGATATCACTACGGTTATTATGGGTAACCGTCGTGATATAGTTTGATATTATTTTAAAATATAAAATATAATTACGGTTATAGTTTAAAACCGTAACGAAAAGTGATATTTTTTAATACATAAACGAAATTATCCATTGCCCAGTTCATAACTGTCGTTTCTCTCTAAAGAAACCCAAACACAACCCTCTCCTCTCATGAATCTTAACCAATACTGTTACAAGTAAATGGACAAAAGAAGCTTAAAGGATATTTGACGGGAGTAACGTCTGGCGCAAACTCGTACAGCGGCGAACATGGTATGTTCTCCTACTCTCTTCTTTCTACTCTTCTTCTGGATGCTGCTGATGTTTAGAATTTAGGATTATTGTTTTAGGGTTTAGTTTTAGGATGCTGTGGAAAACATTATGTTATTGATGTTTTAGGGTTAAGTTTGATTTTTGTTGTGTTTCATTGTAGATACATGGTGATGATGGTGGTAGCACTACAACAAAAAAGCTATTTAATAGCGTTTTTTTGGCTTTTTGATAGCGCTTAAAAGCGCTATTAACTAGCCTGCTATTGTAAATATTTTCGTTTGATAGCACTTTTAAGACGCTATTATAGTACAGATAATTAATAGCGTTTTTCCAAAAGCGCTATTATAGTACCAGTATTTAATAGAGTATTAAATAGCGTTTTTCCAAAAGCACTATAGAAGTAGACATTTTACATTTAATAATACGTATTTTGCTTTGATTTTGATAGCATTTTCAAACAAATCGCTATTATAAGGCACGTGTTGATAGCGCTTCTCCATAAAAGTGTTATTATATTATGTTTCATTAATAACACTCTCTCTACAAAATGCTATTGAAGTACACTTTTTTTTTTACAAAATCATTCTTTTGATATATATATATGGCATTTGCATTTTACGACATAAAAATTCATAAAAAAATAATGATTATAACCAACTAAAATATTTGAAAATGAAATAAAACCATTTATTCAAGAACAAATGTGATACCATATATATCTACCACTGCCATAATACACACGGAAGGAACTGGATGATCAATCTACACTACATAATAGTGGTAATTGATAACAAACAAATTAACAAACCATATTCAACATTGATATCAATGAAATTAAGCTAAAACTTTTGCCACAAGTTATTAATTTGGTCCAACTAAGAGTACTTCAAACCAAATTCCATACAAAAAGTACAATCACTTAGCTAGGCATATTCTCTAAACTAAAGAAAAACATCTAAAAAAATAAGAAAGGCAACAAAACAACATCAAGTAGTAACCACTTCGCACACCAAAGCACTGCTACACCCAGAGATACAATCACTTTGCTAGCTAGCTAGGCAAAATAACTGCTTCTTGTTTTCCTGTATCATAGAAAGAATGTTGATTATGTATTGTACATTAATCAGAAAACCGAAACCTGAAAGTGAAATTTTAATATAGAAATAAAAAATACTGAAACATAAAGATCACCAAATCAAAACTAGAAGCTCTGTTTTATGAAGAACATCATTCCAAGTTGTTGTGGATCAGCAATATATTTTAGTATTTGCATGAAGTCTGCCAACTTTGGCATAATAATATGTGTATGTGATGAGAAACTATATAAAATTTTACTGATTTTTTTTTGATATATGTGGTATCCGACCAGTCAGACCGACTAATCCACATAGAGAGAGTTTTCGTCCCCCACGTAGCCCTTGAAGGTTGTTTTTGGTCCCGTGCTTCTTCGAACTCGCGACCCCAATTTTATGAACAACACTAGGATGAACTTCTACTGATACTATATAAAATTCAATAATTTTATATCTGTACTCAAATCACACTATTTATATTTATAATAGTGTTACAATAAAAGCATTGAATTTTACCGAAAAAAACACTAAAAAAGTTGTTTATTTTTGCGATACTACTAATCTAGAACATATGCATGCTGAATAAATTCTAACAAGTTACATAGTCCCTTATTTCTCATCCATATTAGTAACATAATGTGGAACTGAACAATATGCATGTACCAGCTAGAGTTATCTAAACACAAATTTCCAATTGAAGACATGTCTTAAATAAATAATAAAGCTTAAAACAATGTTTTAATCTGGCCGATGAGTGAGCATGGAGCAGAAAACCGACCTGTAACTGCAACATTAAACAAACCGTATCCTGCAAAACTGAAGCAACAGTGAGACAGCGAAATGGAGCTGGATCTGAAGTGAATGCTCTCCGATCAATGACACAAAGAACGATGATAACTCAAAAAAAGAATTTGAAAGAAGTTAATACTAGTCCTGTAGGTTCATTAGAGATTGCTGCTGTCAAATGAGAATTTATTCATCATTTAGTTATCAAGCCATCTAATTCATCTGTTAGCATTTCAAAGTTGGTTGTTGGTTGATTCTACAGTCATTAAACATGAGCCAAGCCACAAGCTAGCTTCACTCCCACTTAGCCACTCTCATTTTTCCTCCCAAATTTCCATTTTTCACAATTAATCCAAACCTCGCTAGGCCAGTTCGCCATGCCCGATGACAAGAGAGACGAGAAGGAGTTGGATCTCACTTCTCCTGATGATGTAACCAAGTACAAAAGCGCTGCAGAGATCACTAACAGGGTTGTGCAGTTGGTTATTTTAGAATGTAAACTGAAGGTCAAGGTTGTGGACATTTGCGAGAAAGGGGATTCCTTCATTAGAGAGCAAACTGATAACATGTACAAGAATGTGAGAGGTGTTGTCTTCCCAACCTGCATATCTGTAAACAATATTGTGTGTAATGAAATGGTTTTGGAAAAGGAGGATATATTGAGAGTTGATTTAACATGTCATATTGATGGATTTATTGCTGCTGTGGCTCACACACATGTTCTTTAAAAGGGGCCTCTTACGGGACGTGCAGCTGATGTAACTGCTACAGCAAACACCGCTACTGAAGTGGCATTGAGGCTTACAACAAACTCGGAAGTGAGAAATTTGTTCTGCCTGTTATCAACTCGAGTTGAGGGTCTTGGTATTAATCTTGCTACTGCTGATGTTGTCATACCGTATGATAGTGGCTGGAACCCACAGTTGACTTGCAGGCTCATGATAATGCTCATAGAAAGAAGTTCAAGGTTCTGTTTTTGTACTGAGTATACAATTGAGAAGAAGGTCATTGAAAGGACTTAATTGGAGTTGGCCGTCTTTGCTAATGCTAACTATGTTTCTTTGTTGCAATACAATCAACTTTCGAGCTTACCACCGGCAATATATCTTAGAATCAATCGCCTTAGTGGTAGTATCCCAGTCGAGGTTGGTCAACTGAAAGTCCTTCTTCAGCAGGACCTGAAGAAAAAAAACTTCTCTGGCAATGTACCGGATCAAATTTCAAACTTGTTTAACTTAGAGTAACTAGACCTCTCGGAAAACGAACTATCTGGCGAAATTCCTGATTCAATCAATAAATTGCATTTCTTGTCTTTTTCAGTGTAGCCAATAATAATCTTCAAGGACGAATACCAACTGGTAGTCCGTTTGATACCTTTTCCAACACCAGCTTTGAATGAAACTCACAATTGTGCGGTGTGGTTATTCAGCGCCCTTGTTCTTCTCAACGAAATGCTGCCGGTACTTCAGCTAGAGACAAATCTAAGAAAATAATAGTCATACTTAGCATCATGGTGTGTTTCGGCATAGCTACCTTGATTACATTGTTGACACTGTAGATACTCTCTAAGAGGAGGGTCGATCCAAGAGGAGATTCTGATAAGATTGAACTTTAATCGATTTTAGAGTACTCGAACATCGTTGTTTATTCTGAGGTTGATTGGGAGGCTAGCCTAGTGGTATTGTTCCATAGCAAAAACAATGAAACAAAGGATCTTTCCATATTAGAAATCATAAAATCCACTGAAAATTTCAGTCAAGCAAATATAGTAGGATGTGGTGGTTTTGGTTTGGTTTATAAAACGTCATCTCAAAATGGAACTCAGCTAGCCACCAAGTCACTTGCAAAACCCAGCCAACATGAAATCGTCACGCACCGAAACCAATTTCCAAACAACCTGCATAACAAATCGCAACATAACCCGTACCACTACGCACCACACAAACCTGTAGCTTCCTCAATTTCCATCAAACTTGCTCAAGTTGAGAACCAACCTTTTCTACACTCTAAGCTGACCCCACAAACTTTCCATACACAAACTGTCATACAAGCCATGATGCAAATCGTACACTTCAGCAAGCCCCACGCGACCACCACCTTGCAACCAATACTTCACGCAAACCTTCAGTATCAGCAGGGCAAGGTCGAAGAAGAGGACCGAGTGAATCGATGAATCGATGAATGGGTTTTGAATCCATGAATCGGTGAAGGCTAGGTCGAAGGAAGCTATGTTAGTGAATACGTGAATATGGGTAGTAGCTAAAACTTTGTGCTGCAATACAAAAATTATCCACCAAAAACTTTGTTTTGTTTAATTTTATAATTAATTTTATTATTTATTATATATTTTATAATTAAATAGCGCTTTCTTGCAAATGCTAATATAGGATAGACAAATAATAGTGTTTTTTTAAAAAGCGCTATCTTAATGAAGAAAATTAATAGCATTTTTGAAAAAGCTCTATCTTAGTGACGAAAATTAATAGCGTTTTTTAAAAAGGGCTATCTTAGTGAAGAAAATTAATAGCGTTTTTTTACAAAGTGCTATCAAAATCAAATTCTCTGTATCCTATAATAGCGTCCGACCATAAAGTGCTATTATAGATGTGTTTGTTTCCTTTTTAATAGCACTTTGTTTAAAAGCGCTATTAAATTAGGTGATACAAAATATCAATTTTGGCGTAGTGTAGCAAGCGTATGGTGGTAGCAAGCGCATACTATGGTGAAGTTTCATAAGGTTTTTGTGGCCATGAAGAAAAATATAAGAAGTATGAAGTTATTGTTGGTCGCGACTATGCGTATTGGTCGGATTACTGCTGCAAGTATACAACTTATCGCGTAGTTTTAAAAGATTGTCGAACCCACAGGGACTAATAATCAACCTAGAGTGATCGATTATTGCGGTGTAAGGCTAAGGCTAGATTTGGCGGTAAAAGAAACTTGGTTTTCAACGGGATTTGAAAAATAACAATAAAGACGAGACCGGAGAATGATTTCCATGCTCCTTGGGGACTCCATAAAATCCGAGTGTTAACAAAAGTCTCGAAATTGATCTGAATGATATACCAGTTTAAAGGCTCGATCTCGCGCTCTCGTGGTATTAAAAAACCCACGCCTATTGACCCCAAGATATTGCTCTCGCTCGCTCGGTAATCAAAAGGTGCGTTTTGAAAACTAACATATCGTAAATGAGGCACTAAAGTGCTCTCGCTGCATTTAGGCTCAATGTCTGATGCCTACTATCCGCCGATTACCTCAAACTCTCAATGTTTCTCACTCTCATGACGAAACACTGTTAAAAAACGTCTCGCTCTCACGACAAGGCTGCCTAAATTCATATTAGACACCAAAACCAGAATTTTGAAAATATTAAGTTAAACACAGATGGCTCTACAGAGTACCGTCGGAACGACGATCCTCAATCTACAGACTCATGCAAATCTACTCAGACATATTTAAACCTAATACTAACATAGTCACATTGTTGAATTTTAGGGCATACATGTTGATCAATTTGGATACAGTTAAGACTTATGATTAATTTGTAAAACAGGTTATATTGCATACGATTACAAGTAAATAAAATGTTGTAAAAGCGAAAAGAAAATAACCTGCAATGCGAAGAATATAAACTGAAAATGAAACTTGTATTAAATAGGAAACTGGATCCAAGAGTACATCAGCAAATAAGCAGAAAGAAAAAAAAACAAAAGTGTAGCAACTACTCGATGTGAGCAAATTGCTACTATGGACGGTGATTATGTCGTTTGGCTAGAGATTTCGGCAGCGCTTCCGCAGTGTTCTTCGATCTCTCAATGCAGACCTCTGATGGTCTATTCATAGAAAAAGACTAGCTCCAAGTGCACAATTTCGAATTTTGAAAAGAACTTGCAACCTGCCAAACTGCTGTCTGGAAACTGCTCCCGCGAACCAACAGCGGTCGCCGTAGGCCTAATGGCGGACGCCATTTGCTTAAAGTCTGAATTTCCCTCCTTTTTACAATGGTGAGCACCATTCATCTCGCACTGGGGAGATGGCGAGCGCCATTCAGCTGGATGGGACAGAAACTTCAATTTCTTCACTTTTCTTCTCTTTTAAGCTCAATTCTTATTCTTTTCTGCTATAATGTTGATATGGGACCTGTAAATGGAAAATGAAAGGAAACATAAGTAAATGATGCATAAAACGATAACGAATCGATAAAAATACAATAAAACATGCACGAATTGAATCGAAATAAATGATACAAAATTGAGTCATCAAACTCCCCCACACTAAGACTTTTGCTTGTCCTCAAGCAAACTCCCAATGTAATAAAATAGTAAGCATGATGTTTCGCTCTTAGGCACGACAAAAATAATCTAAGCACAAGGTTGCTAGGCTAAAGTGAAACAGATAGGTACTGGATAATGAAAACATGGATACTGTAATGACACGATTCCACAAAAGCGGACGAATACTCCCTTCCTATGCAATACCAATCCAAATCATGATATTATAACTAGACCTATATCCTTCATCTTATTTCACCTCTTTTTCATTCAAGCGCAATCACATTACGCCAGTTATCCTTTGTACTTACATGGTAAGCGAACCTGTTAGTGTTTCATGATCTCTTATTCAACACAAATTTTTTTCTTTTTCGCACATTATGCTTTCTTTTGCTTACGAATTTCAAGAGTCCGAACCTTTAGGCTAAATGGTCGGGTGAGGACCACTTAACTTAGCGGGAACATGTCTTTCATTCGTTTTTTATATAAAAATCACATAAATCAACTTTTGAGATCACACATATTTGCATCGGTTCGTCACTTAGTTTGTACACACGGATGGTGCTGACTGCTAGTATAAACTAATAAAGAGGCTACTTCTAAGAAACTAGGCATAAGGTCATGGCATAATGTCTATTTAAATCAATATCACATATTTAGGGAATCTAAGGTGTAAAAACGGTACCAATATTTTCAAAACTTTCCCAAGTCCGCCTACCTAGCCTAAATCAAAGAATGAAACAACCTATACTATATGTGTCATGCCTTTGAGTCAAAACGATTTTTTTTTGAAATTGGGGTCAAATAAGGGAGTTATTAGACACAGGAAAAACGTAAAGTAAAAATGACTCAAACGTGCATATGACTCGATAATGAAAACAAACTAAACTAGAAAGCAAGAAATAAACAAAACCAATAAACGGCTCCTCCCGCACACTTAAACTAGACATTGTCCTCAATGTCTTAGCCTAAGGTGAAAGAAGGAGCGATAGAACCTGGATACATCAATGATAGCGAGCACGCCCTCCACGAGGGTGTCTATCTTGCCTGATGACTGGGTTGTCCTGGGGCACATGCTGGACACAGTCTGCAATTCAGTTCACTTCTCTGCGCAGTCCCTCCATCTCTGAGACAACATCTCTCAAATCTGACTCGGCCCTGACCATAAAATCGTACTGCCTCCTCTCTAACTCATGCATCTGCACATCACGCACGACATTTCTCTCTCTGTGCTGCCTAAGCTCTGACAGAACTTCATCTAATGATGAACGAATACCTGCAAAATCAGAAAAAGGTGTCGTGTGTGCTTGGGTGCTAGACCCAGGTATGTCAGTGGTATGGCTATGAGTACGGGGCTGCTCAGAATGATGCCTCATGACATCACGGTAGTGCCTCTCATCGCTCTCTGCCTCTAAATCACGGGCTCCTAAATCAAATATCCAATTGGCTCTTTGACGCACATTTATACGCTCAACATTTGGCAAAGAAAAACCTCGGAACTCATGTGTACGGACCATAAAGTGATACTTGTTACGATGCAAACTCTTGACAAGCCGCGCATTACGGCAAAAGTCAATGTCAGCATAGAGACAAGGTATGCTCTCTTCGTTTTCCAAGTCGGCCTCTAAATCTAAAGAGATAGCTATGGCAGTAATGATACCGCCTATGTAGATGGAACCGCCGACTCTGTTCGCTACACTAATAAAATGGGCTGGAGGAACGGTGTAGGATTCACACGGGTTTGGAAAAGTGCACAGTGAATAAAGAACAGATCCTTATAATTCACATTCCCTGGGTTTTCTCGTTCGAAAATGGTGGAGGCAAGGGTGCGGTGAAAGTAACGAATAACAGGGTTATGGATGGTCATGGCTTTCACGCCCTCCCATTTCGTGGTTCTTGTGTTGGTTATATGATGCCAGAATTGGAAGGCTCCTTCCTCCCAGTCACTGTCCAAGGGTGCTTGAGTCGCAAGACCCTCACCGGTATGAAAACCAAAATATTCAGCTATCTGCTCATGAGTGAGCGAATAATCTACGTTAAACATTCTGAAGTAAATGGTTCCTGTGGTGCGGTTAATATCATGGACATAGCAAACTGAACTAAGAAATTCATAAGTAAGCCTAACGGAAGAGGGATTAAACATATAGCAGAAACGAGTCATACCTAAGTTCCCGAGCATCCATGAGATGCTATCATAAAGACCTAAGGTGCGAAGATTTTCTGGTTCTGGATAACTTGTAGCATAGACTGGCCATTTGGATACTCGGTGAAAGTTCGAACGCATGGTGGCTCTAACTGTTCCTTCAGAGAACTCAATGCCCATGTAATCTATCTCTTGGTTAGCTTCCATAGTTGTTTCTTAGGGGGATGGTGTTTGTGAATATCTTTTCTGAAATGGGTAGAGAATGGAAAATGGTGTTTGAGAGAGATGATTGGATATGTGTGGATTAGTAATATGGATTAATTGGATGAATAAGGATGGTTAGAATTTAATAAGGGATAATGAGAGGTTTTCTAGGTGCTTAGGGGGTCTAGGGAACATGCAAGAATGTTTTAAATGGGGCGAAGAGGAGGAAAAAACGTGTCTTAGAAGCAAAATAGCGTGTTCTTCCTGTTTAATGGAATGGCGGACGCCTTATGCATAATGGCGAGCGTCGTTTTCTTCAAACACGAATTTTGTGTCCTTACTCCTACAGAATGCAGTGTTGTGACATATTTTTGGGTTTTTCTTATTTTATTGACAAGACACAATATGCTAAACATTAAAAACACTTAAAGGAAAGGAAACTTGCATTAAACGGAACAATAGTGCATTACATTTACATGTCGGCTTCCCGACGGTACACAGTGGAATGGAAATTAACAGTACAAACGATACAAGAAAGGGAAACACCATACATGTAAACAAACTATCCTAAGAAAAATAGGGAAATATGTGCGGCTAATGGATCATCAATGATGTTGTCTAAGGGAGTAGACAATTTGGAACATATGGTTCAACTCCTCATGTACAACATCCATAAGTCCAATGAAGTCGACTCGAAGAGAGGAAATCTCATCTCGCAAGGAATCCACTTCGGACTGGAGAGCATTAATAGCAGTAACTACATTCAAAGGTGGTATATCAGGATCGATCTCGGAACCTTGAGTGGCCGTAGCAAACATAATGGTATCTCGGTTCTCGTAAGCTTGAGGAGAGTCGGGTGGAGTCAGAAATTCATTGACGACCTCCAAATCATAGAGCCAATGGTCCTTATTGTGCACACTGGTCTTTTCATGGTTGGGTAAGGTGAAAGTATGTACTACAGCATTATCGATAAGTAACTCAAATTCAACCGGGCCAAGATTAGCAATTATGCCTCTGTTGAAACAAAAGCTAATGTCCATCGGGCGAAAACCACCGAATGCAAAGGAACGGTTCAAATGGTACCTCATTCTAATTGCATCAGTAATCATAGTCACTAACCCACCTATTAAGATAGGCTCAAAGGAATCATGGGCAATACGACTGAAATTAGCAAGCAAATACGGGGCTGCATTGACAGACGTTCCTTGGAATGCGCAGAGCATGATATATAGCTCATCCCTCGACACAGATGTAATATTCTCTTCTTTTCCAAAGAGAGTGTGACCAAGAACCTTATGGAAATATCTCCATCCAGGGCTGTTGATGTTTTCAGAAAACATGGCATCAGGTTCGGCATTACCATTTCCGGCTATGGTACCCTAGAAATGTTGAAGACCATAGCTAGTAAAGGCATTAGCAGGGGTTCTGGTCACAGCATCGGGTTCATTAGGAAAACCCAATAATTCAGCAAATTCCTGGTGGTTGAATCTGTACTTGTTTCCAAATAACCTGAAGGTAGCCAATCCACGGCCAAATCCGACGGGTGGCATCATAGTAGAGGGAGCTTAGGAACTCCAAGGTCAGGCTACGGTAAGTGCTAAATCTCTTTTCTAAAGCAAAGTGAGACCAGCCTATTTGACTCAAAAGGAAAATAACACTGTCTCGGATGCTAACGGTTTGCATAGCCGAGTCGTCAGGGTAGATGGACAGACCAAAGTCTCTTTGAGACAAAGCCTCAAATCGATGTCTCTGGACATCGTTCCTGAAAACAACGGCACGGTTCTCAAATGTCTGCATGGTTTCTGGTCAAAGGTTTCCTATAGAAGGGTATCCTAAAAATTTTAAAAATAATACACTATTAGGGAAATAATTCTATTAGCTATGCGTTAGTAAGATAAAAATAGTAATAATATTCATAATACTGATAATGATAGCAACAATTATGAGATGTAACAAACAGTGATGCATATTGTATAGACTTTATACTAAACATGCATGCAGTGTCCTAAACTAACAAAAAAAACAAAAGATTGTGGTTTAGCTCCCACGGAGCGCTTTGTTTAATGTCGGAAGCTCGACATTAGAACTGAAAAGGGCATCATTTGTCGGGAAGAGCAGGAAGCTCTTCCAACTTGTAATTAGTGATGAATTCCTTGTTTTCTACTAAGTGGTAGTGCTTGAGTCTCTGGCCGTTCACAAAGAATGTCTCATTCGACTTTCCTCTAATTTCAACTGCTCCACTTGGTAGGACTTTTGTAACTTCAAAAGGACCAGACCATCTAGAACGTAATTTTCTGGGAAAGAGTTTAAGCCTAGAGTTAAAGAGAATAACTATATCTCCTTCATTAAACTCCTTCTTTGTTATCCTTTTATCATGCAACTTCTTGGTTCTTTCTTTGTATATTTTGGCATTTTCATAGGCATCAAGTCTTAGTTCCTCTAGTTCATGGATATCTAGAATCATTTTCTCGCCTGCTGCCTTATAATTCATATTCAGGGTCTTAATGGCCCAATAAGCTTTATGCACAAGTTCCACAGGCAGATGGCATGACTTTCCATAAACTAGTTTGTATGGTGTGGTTCCTATGGGGGTTTTGTAGGCTGTTCTGTAAGCCCACAGAGCTTCATGAAGTTTAGTAGACCAATCCTTCCTAGAGGATGCAACGGTTTTCTCTAAAATTTGGTTGATTTCCCTATTTGACACCTCTACTTGTCCACTAGTTTGAGGGTGATAGGGTGTTGCTACTCGTGAAAATACACCGAATCTAGGAAATATTATGTTCTTGAAAAGTTTTACCACCACTCGTGCATCATTTGTAGGAGAAGTTATCGCCTCAGTCCATTTTGATACGTAATCAACTGCGACGAGTATGTATTTTTTCCAAAGGAAGATGGAAAAGGTCCCATGAAATCAATGCCCCATACATCAAAGACTTCAACTTCTAAAATTCCCTTTTGTGGCATTTCATCGCGTCTAGAAACATTTCCAGTGCGTTGTCATAGGTCACAGTTTATAACGGCAGTGTGAACGTCCTTCCAAAGGTTTGGCCAAAAGAGGCCAGATTGTAATATCTTTGCGTATGTCTTTGATGTACTGGCATATCCTCCATATGGTGCAGCATGGCATTGGGATATGATATCCTCTATTTCCGATTCAGGGACACATCGACGAAATATTCTATCGGCGCCTCTCTTAAATAATAGGGGTTCATCCCAGTAATATTGTTTAAGGCCATGGAAAAATTTCTTCTTCTGTTGGTATGTTAGATCTGGTGGAAGCACCTTGGCTGCTAGGTAGTTGACAAAGTCAGCATACCATGGCAATGTGGTTTTTGTATAGATTGCTTCTACTACTTCATTTGTCTCTGCATCGTTAAATAACAAGGAACATTCTACAGTTTTGCTTTCTCTTTCCAATTGGGCTACTAGTCTGTCGTAAGGAAAATCATCATTTATAGGCACCCTTTCGGGCTTTAGATCCTCAATCCTAGAGAGATGATCTGCTACCATGTTTTCTGTACTTTTCTTATCTTTAATCTCTAAATCAAATTCCTGCAAAAGCAAGATCCATCTCAAGAGTCTTGGTTTGGCATCCTTCATAGTCAACAGGTACCTAATAGCAGCGTTATCGGTATAGATAATAATTTTTACTCCTACCAGATAGGAACGAAATTTATCTAAAGCGAACACGACAGCCAGGAGTTCGTTTTCTGTGGTCGCATAGTTCATCTGTGCGTTGTCCAAGGTTCTACTTGCGAAGTAAATAGCATGAAGCCTTTTATCCTTTCTTTGTCCTAAGACAGCGCCTACAGCATAGTCGCTAGCGTCGCACATTATTTCAAATGGTAAACTCCAATCAGGTGGTTGCATAATTGGTGCGGTAATAAGAGCATTCTTCAGATTCTTTCATCAGTAGTCCAGTCAAAGGTTTTGTAATCTTAGAGAAGTCCTTAATGAATCTTCGGTAAAAACCGGCATGTCCTAAAAAGCTTCGTACTTCTCTAACTGTTTTTGGTGGTTGAAGGTTTTCTATGATTTCTATCTTTGCTTTGTCTACTTCAAAACCTCTATCGGATACTACATGCCGAAGAACTATACCTTGTCGCACCATGAAATGGTACTTCTCCCAATTTAGCACAAGGTTCACTTTGACGCATCGTTCAAGTACCATCTCAAGGTTTGACAGACGGTGTTCGAAACTTCCCCGACACACAGAGAAATCGTCTATAAAACACTTCCATTATGTCGTCTATGAAATCTGAAAAGATCGACATTATGCATCTCTAAAATGTTGTGGGAGCATTACACAATCCAAATGGCATTCGACGATAGGCAAATGTGCCATAGGGGCAGGTAAATGTGGTATTCTCTTGGTCATCAGGATGAATAGGTTATTGGAAAAATTCTGAGTATCCATCTAAGTTACAGAAATATGAATGTTTGGCTAGCCGTTCAAGCATTTGGTCTTTGAAGGGTAAAGGAAAATGGTCTTTTCTAGTAGCCTTATTCAGCTTTCTATAGTCTATGCACATCCTCCATCTAGTTTGAGTTCGTTTGGCTACGGACTCGGCTTTTTCGTTAGTTACAACTGTAACACCACCCTTCTTTGGTACAAGATGCACTGGGCTGACCCATTTGCTGTCAGATATCGGATATATGATTCCTGCTTCCAATAGTTTTTGCACTTCTCTCTTGATTACATCGCTTAGGACAGGGTTCAATCGTCTTTGATGTTCTTTGGATGTCTTACAGTATTCCTCCATCATGATGCGATGCATATATATAGAGGGACTTATCCCTTTTAGATCGGAGACGTTATATCCAAGAGTTGTGGGATATTTCCTCAAGACTTCTAAAAATTTCTCAGTTTCTATTTGTCCTAAATCGGCATTAACTATTACGGGTTTTTCAAGTTCAGTGTCTAGGAATTCATATCTTAAATCTTTGGGTAATGTTTTGAATTCTACAGATGGTTTCTTTGGGCAAGGCATTGGATCGGGTGTGAGTGCTAGGCATTCTCTTAGACTGTTATCTTCATATGGCTCACGCTAGTTATCGTCCTCGAATATTGGAGGGGCTGGAATCTTTAGTACTTCTGTGTACCTTGTCGATTCCTTCTCCATTTCTCTGACGCATTCGTCAATAACGTCTAGAAAACAGTATGAATCGTCTAAAACAGGGGCTTTTAGGAATTGGACTAAGATGAACTCGACTTTTTCGTCCCCAACTTCGAAGGTTAACTTTCCTTTCTTCACATCTATTATAGCTCCAGCTGTCGCTAAGAACGGTCTACCTAAGATGCACCACTACAAAATGCTAATACAACAACGCCATGCTTACAACGCATCCTATTATGCCGTTTTAATAGGTTAAAAATTTCTCGCCCATGTAAAAGCTGAGTCATTTAATGATGGTTGAATTAAACCACCGTAGTAATAAATAAAATGTATCTAGCTTCGATTCTCTGCAACTACAATTTTTCCATTTTTTAGAGTACATTTAGCGTTTGACAATTAAGTCCATTATTTTAAAAATAAATTGTAAATTGTTTTACAACGGTTAAGATGAACAACCGTAGTAATAAATAAAATGTAACAAGCTTCGATTCCCTGCAACACATTTTTTCCTTTTTTTAGGATACATTTAGCGTGTGTCACTTAAGATTCCACGACGGTTTGTTTTTCCAACCGAGATTAAAAGGTTTACTGATAAATTAAAACAAAACTTATTATGTATTTCTTTCATAAGACGCCCTAATCGAACAAGTGAGTCAGAGACGCCCTAACCTTTACCCTCTTCATATCCATACATTTGGAGCTCAAATATTGCTCAAATAAGGTACTCTTCAACATCTTCATTCCTTTTTTCTTGGTTTATGCTCAAATATTGATCGTCTTCATCATTCATTTGCTTCTTCAGCTTCGAAGTAAGGTTCTCTTCAACATCTTCATTCCTTTTTTCTCGGTTTATGCTAAAATATTGACCGTCTTCATCATTCATTTGCTTCTTCAGCTTCGAAGTAAGGTTCTCTTCAACATCTTCATTCCTTTTTTCTTTGTTTATATTGTATATGCTCAAGTCAGAATGAGATGTTTCATATGCTTTACGTTTAGTATGAGAGTACATATGCTTGAGTTTTTGGATTAGATTTTGGTGCGTCATTCACATTATTATACATGTCTAAATTTCAGAAGTTGTAATGGATCGTAGTTGGATGAAAGCCAATAGATTAGATCCGGTTTATGAGAACGGAGTTTGTGAATTCCTTGAATACGCTGATAAACATCTTCCCCGCAATGATGGTATCTTTTATTGTCCTTGTGTTGTTTGCGCTAATATCAAAAAGGGTACAAAGAAAGAAATACACAATCACCTTTGTTGTGATGGTATATGTCAAAATTATATAATATGGACGTGGCATGGTGAGGTGGATAATAAGGAAAGTCGGGCGTCACAAAGTCAAAGAGTGGAGGAAGATGAATATATGGAAGATCACCTAGAGGATATATTCTGTGATATTGGGGAATCTTCTTTTATGAATGCTCATATTTATGATAATTTATGTCGTGATAAAGACACCCCTTTATATAAGGGATGCACAAAGTTCACACGATTGTCGGCGGTGTTAAAGTTGTTTAATCTGAAAGCAAAAAATGGATGGTTGGATAAAAGTTTCACGGAATTACTTGAATTGCTACATCAAATGTTACCAGAAGATAACAAATTGTCGGATCGTTCCTATGAGGCCAAGAAGATATTGTGTCCACTGGGTCTGGAGTATATCAAGATACATGCTTGCCCTAATGATTGCATATTATACCGGAAAGAGTATAAAGACTTGTTTCAGTGTCCGAAATGTGGTGTGTCGCATTACAAGCTGAAGGCTAGCAATGGTGATGACAATGATCACTATGACAATGTTAGTAGGAAGCATCCTCCTGCTAAAGTGTTATGGTACTTGCCAATACTTTCACGATTAAAGAGACTTTTTGCTAATTCAAATGACGCAAAGAATCTTAGATGGCATGCAGATGAAAGGATTCGTGATGGAAACGTTCGCCATGTAGCTGATTCTTTGCCATGGAAGAAAATTGATTCGTTGTTTCCGGATTTTGGAGTCGAGCCAAGAAATCTTAGGCTTGGGCTTGCCACCGATGGAATGAACCCCTTTGGTAATATGAGCACTAATCATACTTCATGGCCTGTTCTTCTCACTATTTACAATCTATCTCCTTGGTTGTGCATGAAGTGCAAGTATATACTGTTAAGTATGATGATTTCTGGACCACGACAACCTGGTAACGACATAGATGTTTATATTAGTCCATTAATTGATGATTTACGACTCTTGTGGGATGAAGGCGTTGAAGTTGATGATGCATATTCTAGGGGAAAAGTTTAATATGCGTGCAATGTTATTTTGCACAATTAACGACTTTCCGGCTTACGGTAACTTGGCGGGATACAGTGTCAAAGGACATAAAGGGTGTCCTATATGTGAAGATGATACTTGTTATCACCAACTTGAGTTTGGAAAAAAGACTGTTTACCTTGGGAATCCTTCCTTATCGTAGATTGCGAAAGGCTTTTAATGGAGAGCAAGAGTTTGGTGAGGCTCCTAAACCTTTCACCGGGGATGAAGTTTATCAACGGTAGGAATACATTAATGTTGTCCTTGGGAAGAGAGAAAAAGAAAAAGGTGGGAAGAGAGAAAAAGAAAAAGGTGGGAAGAGAGGAAAAGAAAAAGGGGCAGTTGCAAAAAATATATGGAAAAAGTGGTCCATCTTCTTTGATCTTCCATATTGGTCAAGTCTTGATGTTAGACATTGTCTTGATGTGATGCACGTGGAGAAAAATGTGTGTGATAGTTTGATTGGCACACTTCTAAACATTCCGGGCAAGGCTAAAGATAGTAAGACTTCCCATCTTGATATGGAGAATATGGGTATACGAAAACAGTTGGCTCCAATAGAGAAAGGAAAAAGAACTTATCTGCCTCCAGCATGTCACACTCTATCTAAAAAGGAAAAGAAGATGATCTGCGAGTGTTTGCAAGGTATTAAAGTTCCGCAAGGTTACTCATCAAACATCAAGAAACTTGTATCAATGAAAGATCTCAAGTTAATTGGTTTAAAATCTCATGATTGTCATGTATTGATGCAACAACTTCTACCAGGGGCTATCCGTGGGATCCTTCCAAAAAATGTGAGAGCAACTATAACGAGATTGTGTTTATTCTTCAATGCCATATGTAATAAAGTTCTTGATTTCAAAAAATTGGATGAATTAGAAGATGAGGCTGCCATAATCTTGTGTCAATTGGAGATGTATTTTCTGCCATCATTTTTGACATTATGGTTCACTTACTTGTTCATCTCGTAAGAGAAATCAGAATTTGTGGTCCAGTTTATTTAAGGTGGATGTATCCAATAGAGCGATATATGAAGATCTTTAAAGGATATACGAAGAATCATCACTGACCGAAAGCTTCGATTGTTGAAAGGTACATCATAGAAGAAGCTGTTGAGTTTTGTACAAACTATTTGTCGGATGCAGATTCTATAGGAATTCCAAAGTCTCGTCATGCTGACACAGACAGAAGAGGTATTCAAGGTCTAAATGTTAGGTCAATGGCTCTGGATGTAGTTATTCAATGACATTTCTATATTTTGAATAATATAGATGAGGTTCAACCTTTCATAAATACTCACAAAAGACTTATGAAGAAAAAATATCCCCGAATGAATGACAAGTTGTTGTTGATAGAGCATAACAATAGATTCATGGATTGGTTTAATAAAAGTGTATCCAATGATCCTAGTGCATTCGAGATACTTAGATGGTTGTCGTACGGGCAAAAATTTTGTGTCATTACCTGGAGTGCATACGACATTGGTCATTATACCTTTTATACAAAATCAAAAGATGATCGTAGTACAATGAAAAATAGTGGGGTTATGGTTGAAGCCGAATCGATGTATTTCTCTAGTTCAAAAGATAAGAATCCGGTATTGGCAACTACCGCGTTTTATGGTGTCATTGATGAGATTTGGGAGATTGATTATGTTATTTTCAAAGTGGCTTTATTTAAATGCAAGTGGGTTCCCAATAATAGTAATGGTGTAGACATTGATGACTTAGGATTCACCCGGGTCGACCTTGGCAAGGCATCTTTTAATACAGAACCATTCATCATGGCTTCTCAACAAAACAAGTTTTCTATGTTTCCGATCCATCGGACAAATCGGGGAAATGGTCAATCGTTCTCCAAGGAAAATACGTTCCTCTTAGTGATGAACGTCTTGATATTCCGTCCATACCTTCTTACACACCACAAGTTCCTACCTCATATGATGAAGTTGATGGAGATGTCGTGTATGCTATACGACTCGATCATGAAGAAGGCATATGAGAAAATTAACAAGTACGTAATTTATTATTTATTCATAATATATTAATTGTATGTTATAGTTTAGAAGTATTTTTACTAACAAGTTAAATTTTTTGAAATCATAGGTATTTTGAGTCCAGACACCAGGGCAGGAGACAAGACACCAAGAGACAAGATACCAATACACCAAGTTACAATTATGTGAAGTTATGTAATGTGTGTAAACCGTAATATGGTATATGTGATATTTTATTTATGTAGGTTGTTTGTTCTGATAAGCTGTAATCTGGTATATGTGATATTATGAATATGACACGATTAATATTATTATGAAAACTGTATCACAAAATGTGAATTGTATTTTTCTGCTGTGCTGAGCTATGGAGAACAATAATACAGGTAAAAAAATGGGATTAATTATAAAATCAGGATGATATTTGTTAATTTTGCCAAAACTTTAACGACGGTTATATTTCCTAACAGTTATAATATCTGGCGCGCTGTCCAGCAAAAAACAAATATCAAAACTGTGCTGCTGGGAATCAAACCGAGGACAATTATATTTATTACAACGGTGTAATGTAAAACCGTTGTGATAGTTAACGCGCTTTCCTGTTTATTACAACGCATACAAGGCCATCGTTGTAAGTATCATATATACAACAACAATCTACATAACAACGCCCTCACCCGCGTCATTATATGTCATTCCCAACCGTTGTTAAATGGGTTTTTCATAGTAGTGATGATTGGTATATTAGAATCTTCCTTAATGTCCGTTATCACGAAATCTGTCGGAATATAAAACTGACCTATGGGAACTGGCACGTTTTCTAGCATACCTACTGGATACTTCACAAAACGGTCTGCTAGTTGAAGAGACATCTTCGTTTGCCTCAGGTCTCCTAAGTCAAGTTTCTTACGTGTGGATAGGGGCATTAGGCTAACACTGGCTCCTAAGTCGCAAAACGCTTTGTATATGACAGTCTTTCCGATTACACAAGGTATGAAAAAGCTACCTGGATCTTTTAGTTTAGGAGGCAAGTTATTTAGAAGTATGGCGCTATACTCAGTGGTGAGAATAACGGTTTTGTTGTCCACTAACTTTTTCTTGTTTGATAGGATCTCTTTAAGGAATTTGGCATATGAGGGTATTTGCGTAATAGCTTCTGTGAAAGGTATCATTATATTCAGCTGCTTTAGAAGCTCTACGAATTTCTTAAACTGTCCTTCGTTTTTGGATTTAGCTAGTCTTTGGAGATAAGAAACAGGTGGTTTGTATGGTGGAGGAGGCACATAGGGTGTTTCTTTCTCTGCGCCCTTTTCTCTTTCATCTTCCTTCTCTGTGTTAGGTTCTCTTATTTTCTCGATTCCCTTTTGTAAATTTTGGTGCATGGCAGAATTTTGGAGTCTCGGGTCAACGGGTCCATCGTATTCAGTTCCGTTTCGCAAAGTAATAGCGTTAGCATGACCTTTTGGGTTTGGTTGTGGTTGGCCAGGAAATGTTCCAGGGGGGGCTGCGTTAGTTGATTGTTGTTGAGCTACTTGAGTGATTTGGGTTTCTAACATTTTATTATGAGTAGCCATAGCATTAAGCTTGCATGACAATTGTTTCATCAATTCACTCGTGTGAGCATTTTGATTTGCGAAATCCCTGTTTTGCCGAGCTTGAGCATTCATAAAGTTTTCCATCATGATTTCCAGATTTTACTTTTTGGGTAGAGGTGGGGCGGGTTGCGCTCCTTTCTGAAATCTAGGTGGAATAGCAGGTGCTTGGTTAGGTGGATGTATGGCATTGTTACTCTTATACAAATAGTTTGGGTGATTTCTCCAGCCAGGATTGTAAGTGTTTGAATACGGGTTCCTTGAGCGTAATTTACTTGGTCGGTAGGAGTACTAACCAACACTTGACATTCAGCATTTGTATGCCCAGGGTTTCCGTATATTTCACAATTTGGTGTCACCGCAGCTACGGTAGCTGGTGGTGGTGCTATTGCTAGACTTTTGATCTTTTGAGCAAGCGCGTTCACTTTAGCATTGACTCGGTCTATACCGTTAACTTTGTGCATTCCGCCTTTCGGAGTTGGGTTCTCTACTCTGGCGCGTTCACCTACCCACTGGAAATGGTTTTGAGCCATAGTATCTATGAGTTCATAAGCTTCTGCATACGGTTTATCCATTAGACCACCGCCTGCGGCAGCGTACAGATTCATTTTGGTATTGTACAACAGCCCGGTGTAAAAGGTATGTATTATCATCCATTCTTCAAGTCCATGGTGCGGGCATAACCTCAACATGTCCTTGTATCTCTCCCAAGCATCGAATAAAGATTCATTATCTTTTTACTTAAATCCGTTAATTTGGGCTCTCAGCATAGCTGTCTTGCTTGGTGGAAAATATCTGGCTAAGAAGACTTTCTTCAACTCGTCCCATGTCGTCACTGAGTTGGATGGTAGAGACTGGAGCCAAGCTCTAGCTCTATCCCTCAATGAGAATGGAAAAAGTCTTAGTCTAATTGCTTCTTAACTAACTCCATTAGCTTTTACGGTGTCTGCATATTGCACGAATATTGATAAATGAAGGTTCGGGTCATCCGTGGCATTACCTGAGACTTGGTTTTGTTGAACTGCTGATATTAGCGAAGGTTTCAGCTCGAAATCATTACGAGTAATAGTTGGGGCAACAATGTTGTTATGTGGTTCTTCTTATGATGGAACAACATAATACTTTAGAGGATGGTTTCTCGGTCCTTCGGCCATATTTAGTTCTGGTTCTGATTCGGTTTCCGAATCTGAGTAGGGAATAATAGGATCTGGGATGTTATATCTAAGAAAGAATTCGTTAATTCGGCATCTCAGAAGGATGTAACGTTCGATTTCGTTGATTGGTTGCTCCAACTCTTCGCCTTGTGACAAGTGTTTGGCATACAATTGACAAATCGAAAAGGAAAAATAAAAAATTGCCTTAGTCTATATTGTGCAACGAAAGTATCACAATATTGACTAAATTAGTCCCCGGCAACGGCGCCAAAAACTTGGTCGCGACTATGCGTATTGGTCGGATTATTGCTGCAAGTATACAACTTATCGTGTAGTTTTAAAAGATTGTCGACCCCACAGGAACTAATAATCAACCTAGAGTGATCGATTATTGCGGAGTAACACTAAGGCTAGATTTGGCGGTAAAAGAAACTTGGTTTTCAACGGGATTTGAAAAATAACAATAAAGACGAGACCGGAGAAAGATTTCTGTGCTCCTTGGGGACTCCGTAAAATCCGAGTGTTAACAAAAGTCTCGAATTTGATCTGAAGGATATACAAGTTTAAAGGCTCGATCTCATGCTCTCGCGGTATTAAACAAGCCACGCCTAATGACCCCAAGATTTTTCTCTCGCTCGCTCGGTAATTAAAAGGTGCATTTTGAAAACTAACATATCCTAAATGAGGCCCTAAAGATCTCTCGCGGCATTTAGGCTCAATGTCCGATGCCTACTATCCGACAATTACCTCAAACTCTCGCTCTATTGGACACGCCTTGGTGCGTTTCTCACTCTCGTGACGAAACACTGTTAAACAACCTCTCGCTCTCACGACAAGGCTGCCTAAATTCAGATTAGACACCAAAACCAGAATTTTGAAAACATTAAGTTAAACATAGATGGCACTACAGAGTCCCTTCGGAACGACGGTCCTCAATCTACGGACTCATGCAAATCTACTCAGACATATTTAAACCTAATACTAACATAGTAACATTGCTGAATTTTAGGGCAAACATGTTGATCAATTTGGATACAGTTCAGACTTATGATTAATTAGTAAAACAGGTTATATTGCATATGATTATAAGTAAATAAAATGCAGTAAAAGCGAAAAGAAAATAACCTGCAATGCGAAGAATATAAGTTGAAAATGAAACTTGTATTAAATAGGAAATTGGATCCAAGAGTACATCAGCAAATAAGCAGAAAGAAAAAAAACAAAAGTGTAGCAACTAATCGATGTGAGCAAATTGCTACTATGGACGGTGATTATGTAGTTTGGCTAGAGATTTCGGAAGCGCTTCCGCAGGGTTCTTCGATCTCTCAATGCAGACCTCTGATGATCTATTTATAAAAAAAGACTGGCTCTAAGTGCACAATTTTGAATTTTGAAAAGAACTTGCAAATTGCCAAACTGCTCCCGCGAACCAACGGCGGTCGCCGTAGGCCTAATGACGGACGCCATTTGCTTAAAGTCTGAATTTCCCTCCTTTTTACAATGGCGAGCGCCATTCATCTTGCACTGGGGAGATGGCGAGCGCCATTCAGCTGGATGGGACAGAAACTTGCAATTTCTTCACTTTTCTTCTCTTTTAAGCTCAATTCTTATTCTTTTCTGCTATAATGCTGATATGGGGCCTGTAATTGGAAAATTAAAGGAAACATAAGTAAATGATGCATAAAACGATAACGACTCGATAAAAATACAATAAAACATGCACGAATTGAATCGAAATAAATGATACGAAATCGAGTAATCAATTGTATAAACTTCATCCACCTTATATTTCTTCTTCATGGCATCACAAACTAGATGAACTTGATATATCTTGATTTGTTACAGTTCCTCGATTATTTTCAATAAGAGGTGCGTTATTGACTCAAGGTATCTCGATTTGTTACAGTCCCACTTGAGATTTTGTTGCTTAAATGAAGTATTTTTTATTGTGTTGCATGGATTTGTTGTATGTTGTTGTTGTTGTAGACAAATGTTCTCAAAACAAGAACAAAATATTTCTAAGTCACAATATAGAGGCTTCTTGTGACTTGCAATGTTCACTACTACAAAACGCGTAGGTTTATCCCTACACCGTTGTGACATATCTAAACTAAGGCGCGGTTGTATTTTATATGTTTTTTGAATAAAAATTATCGGTTTATAACAACGGTTGATATTCCAACCATGGTGATACCATCAAGCTTTCATGTGTTCGAACCTCAACGCCATCATATATATTATTCCTTTTATGTTAAGGCGCGCCTTTTCTTTTTTATTTACTTTTAAATAAAAAAATTAAAAGGTATGACTACGGTTGTGATATATTTTGTATGTTTTTTTAATTTTTAATTCTAAATATAAATCTGGCACTTTAATATGAAATTTCATTATGAAAGTAATATATCATATCGGTTTATGGTGTTGACCGTCGTAGTAGCTTTTCAATATACTCCAAGCTAGCTAGTTTCATTGTCTCTTCAGTATCCTTTTTTCCATTGAAAATAGAAACTAGACGAAACGATACACGATTTCAACCCTAAACCCTAATGTTCAATACTGTGAAACAATACACGATTTCAACAAAAGCTTGCATCATCAGTATCCATTCTTCACCGTGTTGTTGCAATTTTCGTCGTTACGGAAGGAAGATTACGCACCAACCAACACCGTCGTCATCATCGTCACCGTCGAGAAGGAAGATAACAACAACACCATCGTTGTCGTAAGGAAGGAAGACAACAACAACACCAACACCAACATCTTTTACTTAGTAATCACGTTTAGGGTACGTAAAATATTTTCCCCATGCATCTACAGTAAACTCATTTGCCATTGTTGTTCATGTTGTTGTTGTTTATGTTCTTTTTGTTCATGTTGTTGTTGTTGTTTATGTTCTTGTTGTTCATGTTCTTGTTGTTCATGTTGTTGTTGTTCATGTTGTTGTTGTTGTTGTTGTTATTGTTTATGTTCTTGTTGTTCATGTTGTTGTTGTTGTTATTGTTGTTGTTTTTGAACAAAAATGTCGACTTTTTCGAGTTTTACATCAGGAAGTTGTAATACCCCATAATTTTTTGAACATTTTGGATAATATTATTATGATCAACTGGGTTCCGGTGTACTCTGAGCAATTATTGGATAAAGTAATTAGAGTTAACTGACGAACTCGGAATTGATTAGATTAATATTATTTAACTTGGAGTTTTATTAATTGGTGCAATTGAGATAATTTGGATAATTAGTAGTATTACCAATTAATGTTTCCTATGTCTATTTTCTTTTCCTTTTCCTTATTTGAAAAAGATAGTAACTTGGAGAAAGAATAGGAAGAGAAGGAAAAAGGAAGGAAAAAGGAAGGGAAAAGAAGAGGAAATTCTCAAGAGCTCAAGAGATTGATTCATCAACCCATATCCAATCTTTTCATCTCAGCTTCATCATCCTCATCTTGTTATCCAGGTGGGTTCTAGTTAGACACTTTAGAGTAGAGTTTTATTGAGTTTTAGAGTTAGTTTGATATTGTTAGAAAATGAGAAATTTTGCACTAAAATCATGTTTTGGTATTCCTTATGATTGATACATGTTGGATATGTGTTGTTGTGTATCCAATTTGTATTTTTCTGGTGTTTAGAAGTGAATTGGAAGAGAAAATGGATCGTTTTCGCAGAACCAATTATGCAAGAAAATTATAGGTTCACGCTGCCCATACGCATATCACCCAAGGCAATACACATATTGGTTAAGCCAATACGCGTATGGCCATGAAGAAATGTGGGAAATACGCGTATGGGGTTCCATTTTCTCGGCCATCTGCTCATTTGCGTAATGGTACGCATAGGGTTTTGGGCAATATGCGTATGAAGTAAGGCAATACGCGTATTGGGGTTTTAAAAAGGAATTTTTGGGAAAAATCAGTCTCTGCCCATACGCGTATCACTTTGACCAATACGCGTATGGATGGGCGAGTGAGCAAGGCAATACGCGTATGGCTTAGGGCAATATGCGTACGGCCAGGAGGGTGCAGAATTGTGTTTTTTCGTGATACCATTTCTTGTTATTTCCATAACTTTTGACTCGTTTATCCGATGTGAGCATTCTTGGTGTCGTTATGAAGCTATGAATATCCTCTAACTAATGGTAGTGAGAAACATCTGTTTATTGCCCGATTAAATAAATCGGAGGGAACCATGAATTGGTGTAATGTGTGATGTGTTGAATTATGTGTTTCCATTATGCGATTGATGATTATGTGCCTCTACTCTTATTGTTAAACATGTTTGAATATGTATGCATGTTAAAATACGGAATAGGTAGAGTGAGGACTTACCGTAAACAATATCGGAAAGTATGAAATGTCATAGTGACAACGCTCGCGCATGAAAGGTCGAGGCGTGTGTCTAGTAATCATAACCAGTTTATCTTACGGTGTAGTTTCATGAGTCTCGAGCACCTCCTCTGAAACGTATGCACAATTACTTGGCAGGTTTGATTCCCGCGTGTAGTACGAATGGAACATATATGGTAAAGAGACTTGTGATGGTTAACAGGCCATGAGAAGTGACGGTTCACGGCTAACAGGCCGATGATCCCGAATTCATTTTGTATGCCCAGTAACTTCAAGGATCCATGACTCGGGTCGTCTTCTAGATGTAGAAGCAGAAGAGAAAAGGGGATGCCTTGGTACGGTTATTGATTAGTGAGATTCTTGAGTTAACAGGCTCAGGACGTACTTTGGTACTAGTGTGAGTTAACAGGCTCACGAGTGTGGATACATATTTAGTGTGTGTACTCATAGTCACTTCCCTTCCCTTTGACTTGAGTTAGGTTTATTAGAACCTTGTAAAGCCGAGAGGACTTTAAGATAGGGAGCTCACTGAGATTTGATGTATCTCACCCCACTGTTGTTGTTTACATCACAGGTACTGCAGGTTCCGCGAAGGGTAAGGATAAGGCCGTGTGATTATCCTTACTTATCTGATGGCTTTGCTTCCGTTGTGGAGTTTTTGAGATCATTATTTGATCTAGTTCTTAGTATTTGTCTTTGGAACATCTTGTAGATATACTATGCCGTAACTTTTTTTATTAGGTCTTTTTTTGGGCATGTATATGTATAATGTGTTTACTAGGAACATATTGTATATTTCAGTACCAAAAGTGGAATTCATGTATAATATATGCTTTGATGTATGTATATATATATATATGGGCGTTACAGAAGCAGCGAAGATGCTCAAACGATTGAGTGTTCTGCGAATACAACTCAAACGATTGATACTCAATCGAAAAGAACACAAAGAGGTGTCACAATGATGCCCCAATTCACATCAGTCCGCAATTCATCAGGTGTAAAAATTCCGATCAAGTTTGATTCGCACTACAGATTAGTGGATTGTCCACATTACTCTACTTTTAAGAGTTATGTTGCGTTCCTTGCACGTAGCAAAGTGAGTATACTTATAGATGATTGGAGAGAAGTGGATGTTAATGTCAAAGACAGCATATGGACAGACGTTAAGGTATTACATACTATAATTTTCATATATTTGATATCACTACCTATAGTTTCTAATTCATACTTATATATTGATTTAATGTAGTTGAATTTTGAGTTTACCGATGAATTAAAATTGAAAAGAAAGTGGATAACTTATGCCGGTGTTCTTTGGAGGGGATTTAAGTCACGGCTCACGGCTGACTACGTTACGAAGCCTAAGAGTGGTTTTCAACGTCCATGGATTCGGTATAGTTTTTTATCGAAGAAGCTGTGGCACAAGTTTATGAAGAAACGCCGTTCTGAGGAATTCAAGATTAGTACTAGTCTTATGTAACCTATAATGTTATGCTAATGAGTTATAGATACTAATCATACACATTTTTCATTATGTTAATAATAGGCTAAAAGCGAAGTAGGAATTCAAAACAAGGCGAAAAACATGTACCCCCGTAGATTGTCTCGTGGGGGTTATAGGAAACTTGAGTAGAGGATCATGCAGGAAAAACAACAAGAAGAAGGAGATGGTGATATCCCAGCTCCACCGTCAAGACATGAGAAATGGAAGAGGGCTCGATTAAGACCTAATGGAGAGTACACCTTTGAGGCTTCGAGAGTAGTTGCTGAGAAAATTGTAAGCATATGTTTTGTTTTGCTTATGTTATTTAAATGTGTTTGCTTATGTATGTTGCTCATGTTGTGTAGGATAATTTGGTTGTGGCGGCCCGTGAATGCACATTTATTCCGAAAGCACGACATGACATATTAGTGGAAGCTATCAGAACAGCTGAGCATGGAGGTCGTGCCCGTGGTGTTGGAGAAGGTGTCAGCTTGAGGTCATACTTTGGATCTCAAAGAAGAAGCACCGAAACCACTTAATTTCTTGCTGAACGACAAAAGATTGAAAATGTTGAGAAGAAATTGGAAGAACAAAGGAGGATGTTTGAAGAGGAGAGGTAAAAAAGGGAGAAAGACGTGGAAAAGATACAAGAGTTATATTCGGTATGTGCTTTACTTGAGATGTATGTGTTTTATCGGAAATGTATGATATATATTGTGCTTATTTTTGTTTTATTTTCTAATTAAATGTTATGATGTAGAGATTAAGTGAAAACCTCGAACAACGAACAAATGAAGATCAACGTTACTTTGGTGATGATCAAACTCCTAGTAGAAGTGTTGTAAATCGTGCTTCTACAAAGGAAGTAATTGTGCAACCCCTCCCCCCTTTAGATAACTGCAATGGGATATTGGACCCTAGTCCAAATGAAATAACAAATTTATACTTGTCCATTGCAACGACAAACCTTGCACAACCTCTCCCACTAGAACATTGCCTGAAATGGGATGTAATATATTACACTCCTGAAGATGTAGGGGATTTTCTAGCAGGATTTAAGTGGCTTGACATAGCGATTTTGCAAGTTTGGTGCACGTAATATATAGTCGAATATACATGTCATTATAGAACATTATAATTTTTTGTATTTTCTCCCTTAATTTATTCATTTTCTTTGACCATTTAGGTACATTCACCGTGTTTGAATAGAGTTAAATAAATCAAGTACTTATGGAATCTTGGAGCCAAGTTTTATTTGTTGGGCGTATAATGAAAAAATATCATAGAAAGGTACTTGAAAGAACGACTAAATGACAGAGGAAAAGAATGTTACCTTGCATCATTCCTCTGTAGGTTAGTATTGTTGTAATTTATTTATATATTCTATATTTAGTTTTGTTATAGTAAAAACTAATTTTATATATATATATTCTCGTGTTCATTCAGTGGTCATTGGCAATTGATCATAATATCATTAGGACAAATAAGGTGACATTACTGTGTTCCTTACACGAACCACTCCACAAACAAATGAAAGATATTATTCTAACGTAAGTGTCTATGTTTAATATCATTTTCTTTGACATTAATTGTAATTAGTTTATCATGTAATATGTTTAATTCAATTTTCAATGTATAGTATTCTGGAGCTAGTTAATATAATGAGGAATGTTCGAAAAAAGCCCACATGGATTTTCCCTAAAGTAATTAGCCCGATTACCTGTTTCTTTCATTTACATTCATGTGTGGTTATATTCATGTTATTATATTCATGTAATTTGTAGACAAGGAAACAACCCGGGAGTTACGAGTGTGGATATTATATCATGAAACACATGTTAAACATTGTCCTTGCCGACACTGTTGATTCATGGGATAAGTTATATATGACATAAAATGTTTACATATATTAATATATAAGGTGACTATTGAATTATTATCATGCATGATATTCAATTTTTTGCTCTTTCTTATGTAGATGTTAAACGACGAAACCTCATTCCCTGTTGAGGACTTTGTAGATCTTCGTAAACGGTGGACGTATATCCACAATGCGCTTAAGGGTCCTCCTGCTGTTTGATATATCAGCAACATTCCTCAACATATTTTTTGATGCACTTATTTTTGGCTTTTGATGCACATAATGTGAACAATAATTTTGGCTTTTGATGCACATACTGTGTTTGATGTACATGATATTGTGTTTGATGCACATAATAAAATCAATAATATTAACTTTTGATGCACGTATTGTATTTGATTTAAACAATGTTAGCTGTTAGCTTTTGATGAAATTCTTTGATTCATTTATAAGGATAAAATATAGGAAGAATTGTGTTTGATGCACATATGGTGTTTGATGTAAACAGAAGCTGTTTTGACATAATAAAATATAGGAAGAATTTGATTAGCAGAGAATTTTTATATTTAAAATAGGCTATTTTGACAGCGGTTACAAAATCTAACCGTAGTTGTATGTCAAACGCTGACCATAATAATATAAATAAAAAATGTTGTTGCTGAGAATCGAACCAGATTGCCTTTAGTTATATCACAACTATTGTGTAATCTAACCGTAGTGAAATGGTGCGCGCTTTCTGGAATACAACAATGGCCCCAGGACCGTCATTGTATGTACCGCATATACAACAACACTCTACATAACAACGCCTTCGCCCGCGTCATTATATGTCATTTCCAACCGTTGTTAAATGGGTTTTTTGTAGTAGTGATTTTTTTCTTTAAGTTCTTATACAGGTTGACAAGTTTAGTTTATTATATACTATGTATATTGTTTGTGTTCACTAACCTTTTAATGAAAATGCAATCATTTATATTGACATAGAAACTTATATTCGGAAAATTTAGATGTATTTGAAAACCAACCTATATCAATCAATGTTTTTTGAATCACATATGTCTCATTCAGCACATTTTATGTTCCTTAACACATAATATATGGTTCAATGGTATGTTTGCTTTAATTCATCGATATTTACAACTACGTTGATAAGCGCTGATGATGAGGTAAACTATAATTAAAGATATTGATGCATTGAAGGAGTCAGACCATTGAACCGTATATGTGTTAAAGAACATAAAAATGTGCAGAATGAGATGGATTCAATTCGGAAAAAAATTGGTGTGTTTAAGTTGGTTTTCAAGAATAGTTTAATTTTTTAGATTATATATTTCTTTGCCAATTTGAATGGTTGTATTTCTTTAAATAGGTGTATGGTAAACTAAGCAATATACATTGGTACATAATAAACTATGGGTACTTTCCACGACAGTAGTCTACATTAACCGTGATCTAATGTAATTTATTTGTTGATGATGGGTTTCAAACCCAGTACCTTATGTATCACAACGGTTGTTAAGCATAACCGTTGTGATATACCACACGCTTTCCAGTATACAACAACGGTCCCAGGGCCGTGATTATATGTAACGCATTTACCACAACACTCTACATAACAACGCCTTGATATACGTTATTATATGTATTTTTTAACCGTTGTTAAAGGGGTTTTCCGTAGTAGTGCACCCATTTACGACTAGTGCACAAACCCTTCCTTAACCATGAAGTAATTTAGACGTAAAATCTTCTCTCTCCTATGCTCGCCTAGCGCTAAGTTGGCTGCGATATAGGGCAAGCAAACAAAAAGATTTGGAAGTATTTTTTTCGGGAATTTATCGTGTCCACAGAGATCGGTGCTACTGAACTGTCGTTCGACAATATCAATGTTAATGAGTTTGGTTTTAAAATGGTTTAAAGCGTAAAAACAGAAAAGTAAATAAAGACATAAAAACAATTCATTCTTCAACAAGACAAACTTATCAAGCATACATATAATCCACTCGTCACAAACATAAATTTACCGACCAATTATACTCCACCTGCAATACTCGTCAAAATCATCCAGCATCACTCACAACAGTGTCCATCTCTGGCACACTGAGCTGCGAGACAACTGTATTACTCTCGTCATCACTCTCGCGCATGACACCTCGAAACACGGAAGACATTAAGTTCCGACACCAAAAAGATTATCATCTAAATCTATCTCTTGCATCTAGACAATAGATATCCATCCCTAATCAAGATTCGTGATGTTTATCTCTAACACAACACAAATCCAAACATAAATGCAAAAAGATCAAGGAAGACATTGATAATGATTTGTAAAGAAAATTTCATATAATATTATGATCAACAAAGATACATATGTTCAAAGTAACTATACAAACACCCAACAAAGAAATTACAAAGAGAAGAGAGAAGAGGAACCAAACATTTCTTGGTTTGTCAACACCAATCGACGAGAGATTCGACTCCGGATCATCCAAATACAAGCTCCAATGATGTTTTCTAAGCTAATCTACAAGAAAAATGAAGTTTTATGGAGTTGGGAGCACAAAATACCCAAAACCATCCCTAAAAATGTGTTTTTTACCCATATTTATTGCTGTCATCATCGCAGACCGCGCTCAGTGCGCTTTTGGGGGCTAAGCGCGCGTTAAACCGCCTTAAGAGCCCGCTCAGCGCGCTCGGGCGCGCTCAGCGTGCAACCAGCTGACTTGAAAAATGTTTCAGCCATAACTTGAGAACCGTAACTCCGTTTTTTGCCCGGTTCAAAGAGTTGCAAAGCTTATTCAATTTCCTATCTAACGATGCATAAATATCAACCAAATTGGTGATTTTTATTATCCTCATTTTGAGCCGTATTCGTTGATGAGTCGCTCAAAATTGCGCGTTTGAAGCCGTGTCTTCGACACTTTATTGCTCATGCTCCAAATACACCTCAATACCTACAAAATGAGTAGAAAACTATCAAACGGTACACAAATACACTAAAACTTGATTATACACTAAATATACACATTTACATACAAAGTGGGGTTTATTCGAACGATATTTAACAAAAAGTATAGATAAGTGCAACAAAACTTATATACAAAAATAGGTACAATTTGCACTTATCACTTATCATGCTCCTATGAACCTGGCCTAGTGAGCCTTACTTGTAGGAAAAAAGGTAATGACAAGGTCTTTGTGTGTGTCTTGCTGGTTTTTTAGTCCTTTACACTTGTTTTTGATAAATAAACATGTGAAAATTCCAAACAGGTGTTTTATCACTTTTCATTGATAATTCGGAGGTTTTTGCAGTGAATACTTGAAAAATAAGTTAATAAGTGCCATCCTATTTTTTACGTAATTTTGACATTTATCAAGGAACAATGAATAAGTCATACTTAATTAATGGTAAAGTGATGATATAATCTGATTTGCACATGTATGGAGGTGCATCACTAATGATACTCTTAGGAAAATGGCTGCAACATAAGTAGTATCAATCATGCTTAGAGGCCATTACATGGTCAGGAGTGGCCATAATTGTAAAAATAAAATCATATGAGAGTATGTATTAGTATCAGAAAGGATAATGTTGGCTGATGCCATGACATGTCTTAAAAGAACTAAAATAATAGATACACTATTGCATGGAGTGTCAACAACTCTGACAAATTTTTCGATGGGGTATATAGGTGTAGCATTAGTGAGATGTGTATTGAGAATATTGGGAGCTCACTACTATGAATAAGTGGTTCTACCTTTATTGGAAAAGTGGGTTTTCCTCGGTTTGATGGGAGAGGTAGCGAATGGTGTTATGAAAAGTACGTAACTTTTATCCTCGGTTTAACTGTCAATCGAGGGGAAAATGGATTTGGTCATGGATTCGGTCCCTAACAACAACATATTTTTTTTGGATTTCCACTTCTTTTCTCGGTTGGAATTAATATCCGAGGTGAAAAGTGAGTTTTTACCTCATTTGGCATAATACCTGAGGTGAAATACCTTGTTTACATAAATTTTTATTTTAACCTTATTTTTTTCAATCTGTAAAGTATCAAATTTGTTGACAAATTTTAAATCTCCTTCATCAACATCATCATCAATAACAACAACAACAACAAAAATAACTATAAAAATAAAATGGTTAAAACCATTAAACATTAAATATTAACAACAACAATAACAACCACAAAATCAACAGAATCAATATACAATAAATCTCAACAACATCAATAAAAAATAAATGAATTCAATAGAATCATGAAACATTAAATCTCAATAACAACAACAATAACAATAAACATTTTACTTGATAAAATAACTATAATTTTGGCATAGCAGACAACAGATGTCCTAACACATGTCAAGACATTGTTCTACATAAAATTTTTAACAAAGAACAGAACAGCAGACTGATACTTTGAATATCATAACAACAACAAAACAGATGTTACGACATCTGATCCAACATGTTAATCAAGACTGAACTGTAAATTACAGAATAATAAACAACACAGAATATGATGACCCAGTTTGGTGCAACTAACCTACATTTGGGGGATACCAATCCAGGAAGAAGAATTCACTATCAGTAGTATGTAAACAACCTTAGGTTTACAGAAAGCACCCTCGCTAACCTATCACTACCCAATGAAGACTTTATCATTAGACGTCACATCTAATTAATAAGAGAAATCCATCTCACTCCCTAAATCACAACCTGTGATTATTTAACAGTTAATACCTCATAACTGTATCATCCCTATTGAAAGACACCCCTTCCAATACAAAGTTCAGTTAAAGCATCCTTGACTAACAAGTTAACTTGGATATGCTTCAAAGCTTCATCCAAAAATACTACACGATTCATTTCCTACGGGCTTGTAAATCTGTACAAGTACATATGTCTACCACACTGCATCAAATAGATGCATAGGAAGACTTACAATAGAAACCTACGACTCTCAAAACCTAAACCCTACTTTACAAAATAGGATTCCTAAGTCTATGTCGCCCTCTCTCACTTTTCTACATTAGGTCTTGATCTTCTTTTATAGCCTTCTGTTGCGTTGGGCTTTCAACTTTCCTTTGGCTGATTCCTTAATCCACATTCTGATTTCTCCTTAAATCTTGCAACTGATCTGTTAACATCCTGCTGTTAGTGACAAACACGATGTCCTAACATCGTGTTGGGACATCTTATCTGACATGTTTTCTTTTAGCAGGATTCTCCTTTGTTCTTGGAACATCTTGTGCAGTAACTTGTTTTACAAAAATTTGTTCAAATATTCAGAGTTTTCAATCTCCCCCTATTGACAAATTTTGGCTAAAACTCCTTTTGCACAATAAACCCAAGATGCTCCTTATAGAGTAGAGATTCCCGAAGTCATTTCAGCCGGCAACTTACACTCTTGTAATGAGGAAACAGACTACTACCCCGGATAACTCTGAACACATGATAAGAGGAAGAACTCAGAACATGAGGTTAACCTAAAACTCAGACAAAATGTCAAAACATTCTGTCCAACACCCTTGCAAACCAGCTGCCAGGACAGACTCAACCTCTGTACTCTTCTCCCCTTTTTTAGCCAAAAATTGATAGCCATGTCCAAGACAGAACCAAGCCCAGCTTGAACAGACCCAAAATCTGATAAATCCCATGAATACTTAGCATAATAAAAGAACAGTCTGAATTACGAAGAAGCCAACAACTCATTTTATATACCCAAGCAAATTCCATAGAATGTAACGAACCATTGAAATTAATGCAAGCCAATTCAAAACAATCATTAAATGAGGAATGAAACTTCCAAAAAATTTTTTGCACTAGCCAAACTCTTTTGGTTGTATCTTCTTTCAAGGGGAACCGTCCAAGGAACGTGCATGTTTCAAGACGCATGTTTAACTTGTGTTCTACCAGCTACATTCTCTCTACCATCCAAATCAGCTAATTAAGGCTCATCCACATCTCCTAAATAATTTCCTGATGCCATGTCAGACTCTGTTTAGTCTACCTGAAGCGTGGTCACTGTCCCTTTCAACAACCTCCAAGGATAATCCTTTCAACCAGAAGACCAAAAGTAACTGACCCAGATATTAAGAAATTTCTTTAACCATCTCCCAGTTAGAAGCAAAGACTCTTCAAAGACTTTACCTGCTTCTGCAAAGAGAAATAAATTCTCCCAGAAACAAGCAATGATTCTCAGAACACACCCAAGATACTTGTACCATTACAGCAATGTCACGACATCTCGTCTGACCTATCAACCTCGCCTGAGGCAATTAATCACAAACTGCTTAAAATTACAAACAATCTTGATAAACACTCTGTACCACTGCATCTATGTGTCCAGAACAGAAGTTTAACTCCCCCTGTCGTAGACAACTAGTGCTCCTTTGCCAGAAGAACACCCAAAATGAATGGAAAAAATAAGATGCTTCTTCATGTCTTCAAGCGCGCACCCTCTGTTCAACACACCTGCTGAACACATTCAGCTACTGCTTGACCCTCAAGCAAACCATGTACCACACCAGTACATAAATCAGACAGAAGCTCTCCCAATATCTTTCTCAACAGATGCTTCTTCAGCAAGAACCACCCAAAATCACCACATGATATCCCATGACATCTTCATGATCATATAGTGGGAGTACCAGGAACGCATCCTTGTACCATAACTAACAAACTCTTGGATTGAGACCCAGACTCCATTGATCCCTCTCGTCCAGAAACCATCCATACACCACACGAATTCCTCCTGAATTCTCATGATACAAACCAATTTAATATGAATGCTTCACATTCCTCAAAGAGATACACATGGCCCCTTAGTTTCCTAGCTCGCCCAGATATTCTTCATATTTGAAGAATATTCAACACATACTCCAGAAACCTTTGAGCCTATTTGCTCAATAAGCACCAAATTGATCCACTTCTAGCATGTCCAATTCACATCAGACTTCCAAGACAATCATTTACCCATCATTCTCATGTATGATAAGATAAATACTTCTTAGACAAATGTGATTGTCAAGTTCTACACTCAGAACTTAGTATCCTACTCCAAGGATAACCAACCCAGAAAATGTTCTAACATCAGTTAGGACATTTATCACACATCACAGACACCACACACTATGGTTCTTGATATGGTCCACAACTGGACTTACTATCTGCATAATAATGCAACTGAATATCTTCAAACAAAACTGTGCCACCAACTTGATCAATAAGAACTCCAGAAACCAAAGAGAGAAATAAACTCTCATCCACCAAGAGAAGGTAATCTTTCATACATTGAGAACTTCTGCCACAAGCTCCAAGATAGACCAGAACCTCCTTACGTTTTCAACCAACTACCCTTCTGCCTACAGTAACTAGTTCCAAGCACCCTGCTTGAATGGACACCATGAAACCAACCAAATGCCACCTTTTGATTGACTCTTCTTCAGAACTCCCAAAAGATACACTGATCCACCAATGAAATTTGTTCTTTAAGTTACATGAACTACTTGCTCCATAGCAAGACATCTTGGATCCACCAAGCCTCTAGACATGTAACATCTTCTCAATCCACAGCTCCCACAAACTGTATGAGATAGACCTTTTTGAAGCATCCATAACTTCCATTTTCCTGTAGATCACCTTATCTTAAGCTGATGTGCCACATCACCAGCTGAGACTCTGATGTTAAGCTAGATGTCAGAACATTGTGATACGACATTCAGCTGCTGAATTCTGCTCCTCCTTCTGCCACTTAGAAGAACCTCCTCCCTTTAACAAAACAAGAGTTTCATGCTCTCATAGACTTGATTCAACAACCAAGTTTGAGTAAACAACCTCCATCCTGCTTAGACTTATCACAAATATTCCATACAAGCCCATACCTTGATGAATAACTACTTTGAAACTTCAAAGACTTCACACCTGCCACGTCTGAATCTTCAGAAGATAAAGTTGTCCTAGACTACCCCATAGCCATACCAAAGAAGCCAATTTTCCTTAGTAGAGCAGTCTGTAGAAAGTCAGAGATAACTGCCACTTAACCTTGACCTTCAAAATGAGCAAGATCCTATGCTCCTAAGTACCTAGATCAGAAATAAACTGATCCAAGAACCATCCATCAAGATTATGATGTCATCTTCTTTATCTTCCACATCACCATTGTCTAGACCAGTTTCTTGCTAGGAAACTATCCAGAGATCAGATGCTTTTGCCACCCCAACTGAAGCAGATTCTTAGGTCACCACCTAAGATAAATATAACCAAAAGCTTATGCAGTACCCCTCCTATGATTCTGCACAAACCAGATGAAGAGATGTTCCAACATCTTATTGAACAACAGCAATCTTGATTTTCAAGGATAATCAATTAAATACTTGTGAGTTCCACAATAGCAATTGATCTTAAATCCTTGTCCAATAACCCTTCTTCACTATTGCATATAAGCTCCACCAGAACACTTCATGAACACTTCTCAAGTATTCAATCTTTTGCAAGAATCTTCTATGACACACAACTTGTTGAGATACCAAGGGTGCCACCCTTGACTCAAGTAATTAAGATTCTCTCTGAACGAACCCTATTTACCTCAACAGTTCTGAAAGCTCCATATAGATTCGATCCTCCCTTAGGATTAGAAGAGATAAATCCTTCCTTGCTGTTTTGGATGGTGAAAATAGATCTCCTCCACTTTCTTCGGGTGTATGTTTCACATAAGCACCTTCTAGTCAGACGAATAACTAGAAGACTCCTGATTCACGACTAAGACGCCTTTATGAGTGGACTTGAGAGAATTCTCAAGTATCTTTGACAACCTAGCCGATTAATAATTTATCAAACTCCCAGAGTAAGAACTTGATAAACCTAAACTCAATTCCTCTTCTCTTCAACTGACTTCAAACTGCACCATGGAACCAAACATCCAAGTACTAAGTCAACATAACAGACATCCTCCAACAACTCTTTCCATTCCATCGCTCCCGACTTGGAATTAAAAGGTGCAGATATCTTCAAATATAGAGGCCGACGATTGAGATCTTCCACCATCTGTCTTCAGCAACAACTCTAGAATCCCATAATTCTAGAGCTCTTCCATCAGAAACACATGCAGCGGAACCACCAAGGAACAGATCCGGCTTGCCATAATAAGATGTCAACATCATATAAGACACCCCAACAAGAGAACTAGCCACTTCACCTGCAGTTGTTGTAGAACTTCCTCAGCAACATGAACAACCACCGGGCCGTTACCTTCGATCCAAAACATCCATCCCATCCATTAATATCATTGAGTATGTCTGAGTTGATTGATTTGATCTTCAAAACTCCTTCTTGTTTAAACGCCAGAAAATATCTCCCAAAGATCTCATCCAGAAAGAGACAGGATGCCTGCTCTGATACCAATTGTAATTCTGGCATAGCAGACAACATATGTCCTAACAAATGTCAAGACATTGTTCTGTATAAAAATTTAAACAAATAACAGAACAACATACTGATACTTTGAATATAAGAACTGCTACAACACAGATGTTACGACATCTGATCCAACATGTTTATCAAGACTGAACTATAAATGGCAGAATGATAACCAACACATAATATGATGACCCAGTTCGATGCAACTCACCTACATCTGGGGATACCAATCTAGGAAGAAGAATTCACTATTAGTAGTATAGTTTTATGTAAACAACCTCAGGTTTACAGAAAGCACCCACGCTAACCTAGCACTACCCAATGAAGACTTTCTCATTAGAAATCACGTCTAATTGATAAGAGAAACCCATCTCACTCCCTAAATCACAACTTGTGATTATCTAACCGTTAATACCTCATAACTGTATCATCCCTATTGAAAGACACCTCTTCCAATACAAAGTTCAGTCAAGCATCCTTGACTAACAAGTTAACTTGGATTTGCTTCAAAGTTTCATCCAAGAACACTACACGATTCATTGCCTACTGTTTTTTGAATCTGTACAAGTACCTATGTCTACCACACTGCATCAAATCGATACAAAGGGAGACTTACAAGAGGAACCTACGACTCTCAAAACCTAAACCCTACTTTACAAAATAGGATTCGTAAGTCTATGCCGTTCTCTCTCACTTTCCTGCATTAGGTCTTGATCTTCTTTTATAACCTTTTGTTGCGTTGGGTTTTCAACTCTCCTTTGGCTGATTCCTTGATCCACGTTCTGATTGCTCCTTAAATCTTGCAACTGATCTGTAAACATCCTGTTGTTAATAAAAGACACGATGTCCTAACATCGTGTTGGGACATCTTATCTGACATGTCTTCTTTTAGCAGGATTATCCTTTGTTCTTTGTTCTTTGTTCTTGGAACATCTTGTGCAGCAACTTGTTTTACCAAAATTTGTTCAAATATTCAGAGTTTTCAATAACAACAACTAAAAATACTAAGTTACTCTCATGTTTTTCTAACTAACATTAAACATTTTTATTAGGACTGGGAATAGGCTGGACCAAGTTAGGCTTTGGCAAACCCAAGTCTGGTGTGCTAAAAATATATAAGCCTAAGTATGTCCTGTAACCTATCATAGGATTATTTTTATGCTTGAGTCTAACCTTTATGAAAGCCTAATTAGCCAACTTAAAAGGATATATATATATATATATATATATATATATATATATATATATATATATATATATAAGTAAATACTTTGTGTGTGATTGAACAACTTTTCCTAGGTTGAGGTTTAAGTTCAACCTAAGTTAGTGTTTCAATGTGAAACTCTAATTGATTTTTTTTGCTGTGAACTTTGAGTGAGGGTGATGATAGTTTTCTGCAGAGTGACCTTAGGTAATTTTTGCGTGCGATTGACTGAGGCTTGAGGGAGATTAAATAGGGTATGGAATGAAAAATATGATAGAATTCGTGAGTTTGTTAGGAGATTGTTGGAGGGAGAAAAGAGGGTGAATCCGTGTGAGCTTCCTTGCAATCCTTGTGAGAAATCTTGATGAAGGGATGAGATTAGTTTGAATTGTATTTCATTTCAGTTTGTGTTTGGTTTAGTTAAAATTTTGATGAAATTAACTTGAATTTTTTTTTTATACTTAGGCGTGAATTGTGTGGTTGCTTATGGTCCCAAAGCTCATGATGTATGGATGTATGTCTGTATTGTTTATGGTATGGCTTGCTGAGATTTTCTTTTTCATTCTTCTATTTGGAATGGTATGACATATGGTACATTGGTGATGTGTTCTTGCTTGCTGAGTAGGTGTTATTTTGGTGTCTATAAATGTATGATGAGGTACATCTTGTTGATGTTCTTATTCTGCAAGATGTTAAAGGTACATGATGATGAGGAGATGATCATGAGGAAGTGCGTGCAAAGAATGCCTGAAAAACTTGCTGCAAATGCTTTTCTTTTTTCCTTTTTGTAATATTTTAAAAAAAAGTTGTACTATTTCTTTTTATTTAAAGTGTAAAAATATTATGCATATAAATAATAAAGCTAAAAATTATTTTTCTTCAATTTGTACCTTATAACATCAATTAAGTAAAAAGAGCAAAAGTGTATTGTTTAAGGGAAAATGAAATTTTTACTTTGTAGAAAAAATATGAGCCTGAATTAAATGAAAGGCCAAAATGTGCTACTCCCTCTGTTTTTTATTATAAATTGTTTTAGTTTTTTTTTACACATACAAAGAAAGTTATTAATTTTTGCTTATTTTGTAAACATATTATAATATCTTCCAATATTATCTTTTTTAAAAACATTCTAAATCTCTTCTTTCAAAATATACCAATTACTAATCATTATGATTTGATTATGGAATGTCTAAATTGCATTTATTCGAATCTATCGTGTACATTAAAATAAAAAAATAAAAAGATGATTGAATGATTAATAAAAACACTTCCATTTTTTAAATAAAAATTTAAATTCACTTTATTATTTTCTCTCTCTTGAATAAAGTAATTATAGTGTCTTTTTTTATCCCTCATTCCTTATTTTTCTCCCTTTCGAACTAAAATCCATACCACTCAACGAGAAACGCTTGAAAAATTGAGAAAAATTTCTTGGTAAATTTTTCCCTCCAATATTTCATTATCTATCTATATTAATTTCTTATGACTCTTCCATTAAAAAAATCATTTTTCAAATTTTCCTCTAAATATTTCAATGTACTTCAATTTTGATTATTCTTCTTCCTATAAATTTAGACCAACTCCATCACATATTATGATATTAAAATGACTTCTTTAAATCACATTGATCTCAATGTTATTCCAATGGAAGATGAAGAATATGTTCAACAACAAAATGCAAATATAGTGCATAATCTACCCGATTTAAATATCAATATTGTAAAGAGTATTGATCTTAACAACATTCAAAATATGCACATATCTCATGTGTGTTTCGCAGAAGATACTCATGACCCCATTGGTAGGTAACGATATTATCACGCTTTTATGCCTTATTTGTTTGTTTCTTCATTTTTTAATGGCAAATGGGTTTTCTATTTTCTCTGCGTTCTTATAGAAATTGAACAATATGAAGAAAATAATGTAGAAAATGAAGAAAATGATGTGGAAAACAACAACATACAAAACGAAGAAAATGATGTGGAAAACAACCATATACATATCAACATTGAATCTGAATCTGGTATCATAATTTACCATTTAATATTTTTAAATTTATTCTTTTTAATTTATGAAATTAATGTGTTTTCATTTTTCTCATATGCATAAATTCAGAATTAATCACAAAGAGAAGGGTGTTGTCTAATTCTTAGAGAAGGACTATATACAAGGCTTTATTAGAGAAAAGTGTTGATGGAAAATTTAAAAAAGGGGTGACCAAATTAGCGTCTTCACTATTTTCAGTTCATGTGCGCACAGTACAACGTATTTGGAAACTTGTTGAGAACAAAGGAGTACATGCTGATGTGACTCATAAAAGGTAGGAAATTATGGACGCAAAATAGTCCAGTAGATCCTAATCTAGTACGTGACATTCCTTTGAAGCAAAGAACCTCTATTCAGTCTTTTTCTCATGCATTATAAGTGAGTGCAAGCACATTGGTAAAATCTTTAAAGCTGGGAGAAATAAAAAGACACTCAAATGCTATCAAACCTTATTTAGCGGAAGAAAATAACAAAACTAGATTACAATTTTGCATTGATATGCTAGATAGTTATAGCACACATAATAATGATCTGATGTTTAAAGCAATGTATAACATTGTTCACTTTAACAAAAAATGGTTTTATATGAAAGAAAAGTCAAGAAAGTTTTATTTGGTACAAGATGAAGAAGATCCCATTCGTACTTATAAAAGTATAAATTTTATACCGAAGGTTATGTTTCTAGTTGCCATAGCTAGGCCAAGGTTTAATTTGCAACAAAATGTAACATTCAGCGGATTGATTGGTGTATTTCCTTTTGTCATACAAGAGCCAACTAGAAGATCGAGTGTAAATAGACATGTTGGTACACTTGAGACCAAAGAAATGACATAAATTACTAAATATGTTATGAGAACATTTTTTCTTCTGAAGGTGTTGTCCGCTATTAAGGAAAAAGGGGCAAAAGAAGAAATCGGTCATCCGATAGTCATTCAGCAAGATAACGCAAGAACACACCTCCATTGCGAAGATGAAGAATTTCGTCTAGCAGCCTCACAAGATGGATTTGACATTCGATTAATGTGTCAACCTTCAAATTCACCAGATTTAAATGTTTTAGATCTTGGTTTTTTCAATTCATTACAAGCCTTGCAACATAGAGAGTCTCCTAATTCTATTGATGAACTTGTGAGTGTTGTTGAGAAGTCGTTCACGAATTTGAAATTACCAAATCAAATCATATATTTTTGACACTTCAATCATGTATGATTGAATTTATGAACGCAAGAGGTTCTCACAACTATAAAATTCCACATATGAAGAAACAAATGTTGGAAGCTAGAAATCAATTGACCACGCGGTTAAAGTGTGATATTCAATTTGTGTGCGATGTTCTGAGATATTTAGATATTGTTAGTGAAAATTAATAATGGTAAAATTGCTCTATTTGTAATGGGATGTTATTCTTTGTAAAATTTCTCTATTTATAATGAAATGATGTTAAACAAAATGTACATTGTTAATTTATTCATTGTAAAATTGCTCTATTTGTAATTTGTAATAGAATGTTGTAAAACAAACGGTAATTTGTTACGTACTTCTCATTCACTCGATTAACTAAAACAATGGAATACAAGCTTAAAAAAATGTAACTATATTAAATAAAGATTTTAACTTGCTGGAAAAATATCTTCATTATTTCAAATCCAAAATAATTATAACAATGCAGGTTAAAAAATGTAACTACAGTAAATAAAGATTTTAACATGTGGAAAAATAACTATAATAAATAAAGATTTTATCTTGATGGAAAAATCTCTTGAAATGAAAATAACCATTTCAAATCTAAGATAATTATAACACGATAGAAAGACAATTTGTTTTCAATTATAACCAAAATTTTGAAAGATAATTCTTGCGTAACTTCTTCCATTCTTCTTTACGTTCTGCTTCTTCTGAAGTTTCATCTTTCTCGTCTGGAAATATGTTGAAATCTATTAACCTATTATAATGGGATCTTCATCATGGATATTTAAATCAATGGGATCTTCATCATCTTTTGTTCATTTAAATAAATGGGACCTTCACCATCTTGTTCATCCATGGAATCTTAAATTATTTCTGAATCCTCAGAGTGTTGTACGATTTCTTGAAATATTGGGTTTTCATCATTTTCATAATCGATAACATTATTAGAATCCAAAAAATCTTCTACTATTTCTATAGATGAATTTTTGGGATTTTCCATTGCCAAATTTTTAAAGGTTTTTTATGAGGAAGAAGGATAAAAAATGAAGAATATATCAAAACCTAAGAAGATTCAGGTTAAAGAGATAATATTTTTAGAGTTTTAATTGGGAGTACACTTTTATAAGAGAGAAATTTTTGGAAAATTCACAATTCAATGGGAGTTTCACGAGAGATAGACTTTTCTCTAAAATGTTGGACTAATGCATTGAAATACAACATTGAAAATATCACTCTGCATTGGAATACAACATTAATTAAAATAAGAAAATTGTAGAAAAAAGAGAGGGATTAGGGGCATTTTAGGAAGAGAACAATATTCTACATTGAAATTACAAAAACTCTTATATTTCGGCACAAATTTTTTCTAAAATGATATAATAAAAAACAGAGGGAGTAATTTTTATTAAAATGAGTATCGCAAAGTAATGCAAAGACACTCATTTAAATTTTATTGGTTCCTAAAAACAAAAGATACCTATATTTTGAACTTCTAAAATACATTTAGAGTGATAACTTTCTAAAGAAGACTTTTATATGAAAGCAAAACAATTCACCAAGTTAAAGAACAAAAGGATGCACGTGATATCTATAGAAAGTCAAGGGTACAAAGTCAAAGGTTGACGTGGACTTGCTCTTTATACAGATGAATTTTATTAAGATTATGTAAAAAAAGATGAAGGTATTGATCAAAGTTTACAAACCATTAACTTCATTGGACTTAATGGAGATGCATATGAAATGTTTTGAATGATGAAAAGAGGCATGACCAAATGAAATGGTCATGTTAATGCAGATGAAAAGAAGAAATGCAATGCAATTTAGGTAGGACAAAATTGGGGTATGACACATAAGTTTTGTGATACTATTTTGTTTTATGAAAATAACTTATGACATTGTTCATAAGGTGTTTTTTAGTTTATTTTCATAAATTTCCCAAGATAACTAAGTTTACTTTTGTATTTTAAATCAAAATAAAATATATAATGTAATAATAATAATAATAATAATAATAATAATAATAATAATAATAATAATAATAAATCTCATATTTATTTATACAGACTAATATGATAGGCTTAAAAAACTTTTTTAATAGCCTTAGTCCTAACCTTTTTTTTTAACTAAATAGGTTTATAAAAATAATTTAGGTATTTTCTATTTAAAAATTAAAACAAGTCTGACTTGAGACTGTGTAGGCTGAACGATATGCCTTTGTAAGTTGGTTTGATTTATTATGACCCTTAATTTTCAACAAGCAGTTACAAGAGAAAAGATTATAGCTAGGAACCAAGCTTCTAGCATTTTTCTACTCTTGCAATTCATCCCATAAAATGGTGTTGTACTTCATGCAATTTATTTTATAATCACTGTTTTCATTATATTAAATTTGCCTTTCAGCATTTGCATCCAATATGGGTCGTTGTGGCATTCACGTTTTTCTTGTTTGGCGAGGGTTTCACACAAATCACTAACGTTTCATGTGGATAGATTATTTGACAATGTATTGACCATTGTTACTTTATAAAAGAATGGTAAATATTTGTTACTTAATTTTTTGGATCAATCTCGACATAAGTTTTTCCCTCGATTGCAAGATCAATTGAGGTAATAGGTCATAAATAAAAAATAAAAATAAAATTAAATGCGCTAAAATGAAGTTATTGAGATTCATATGAGGTTAATCAATACTTTCCGCTCGGTTTCCAACTCAACCGAGGTAAAAGGTTATAAACTATAATTAATTAATTAATTAATAGGTGCTAAAATGCAGTTGTTGTGATTCGAAGGCATGTCTCGTGAATATTTTCTCCCTCGGTTGTTAGCTTTAATGTTTTAAAAATCGAATCGAATCGGATGGTCAAACCGAGAACCAAATGGGTCAATAATCTGGTCTGATTGCTAGATCGAGTAAACAAATAAACTAGTGGGAATCAGCAAGAACCGCCTAAAACCGGTCAAAACGGCAAACCAACTGTTTTTTAAAACCGATGTGTTAAATATTTTTTCCTTAAACAATATGACGTCGTTTAGATAATTTAAAAAATATATATAAAAAGATAAGTAAACTTTATTCAAAAGTTATTTGAAACAACTTTTCTTATTTTAAATTAAATTTATTATAATTATTTTGTTATTAAGTTTATTTAAATTTTGTTCAAAATTTATTTGAGTTTGTACTTTGTGCTATTTTTTGTGTATGTGATAACTAAGTTTAAAATTTGAATTTAAATAAGGAACTTGTGAAATTATGATATTTTAAATTTTGAAATTTTGTAAGTGTCATGAGTTTTTTGGAGGCAGAGTCATCTGGTTCGATCGGTTTAATAACTATATACTCCCTCTTATCCAAAATGAAAGTCTTTTTAGCAAAAAAAATTTGTCCCAAAATAAGAGTCTTTTTAAGATTTCAATGCAACATTAATTAATTTTTACCAACTTTACCCCTAATAATTATTGTCGACACTACTTTCAAGATATTACATTATACTATACTTTTGTGACAACCAATAGTAATTAAAGGCAATATTGTAAAATTGTTACATTTAATCATTTAATCATTATTTTTCTTAATCTATGTGCAATAACCTTAAAAGACTTTCATTTTGGGACGGAGGGAGTTGTTTTGTTGTAGAAATTAATTTATGCAACCAAGTTATCCGGTTTCGTCATGTGGTTCGACCAATGACTTAATGGTTCGACCAATGAACCAATGACCCAACACCCTCACCGGTTTGATGACCAATCTGATTTTTGAAACATTGGTTAGCTCAACATAGGTAATAAGTCGAAAACAAACATAAAAATAAAATAAATGTATTAAAATGCAGTTGATGGGATTTGAAGACATGTCCCTCTGAATACTTTTCCTCTGGGTTTCAAGTTCAACCGAGGTAATAGATCATAAACAAAAATATAAAGAAATTAAAAGTTGTTAAAGTGCAGTTGCTGGAATTCTAATGTGTGTTCCGTGAATACTTTTTCTCTCGGTTGTCAACTTAACCGAGAGAATAGGTAGTATTTTTTTAAAAAATTAAAATATTGTGCGCCTATGGTTAACACCTAGATTGTTTGTTGAAAGAGAGAGAGAGAATAAATAATACATTTTTCTCTCTCTCCCTCCTTATCTATGGAAGATACAGAACGCAGACAAGAAATAGGCTTCACATCCAAGAAATTTTAATTGTCTTGTGAGGTATGTTTTGATTGACACTAACCTGTTTTCATGGCGTATTTCATTTAGGCTTATTTTCTTTTAAGACATGATTCAAGCTAGACAAATTGGATGTGTTGGATTCGTTCTTAGAGAAAAACTCAAAATGATTAAAGTGAAGCTAAAAGAGTGGAGTAAGGATCATGTAGAGAACTTAGACAATAGAATAGCTACAGCCAAAAGGAAAATAAATGAATTAGATAGGAAGGGTGAAACCGAAATCTTGACGGATGAGGAGGTGTTAATGAAAAGAGAAGTCTCTAAACAATTGTTCTCTCTTTCAAAAATGAATGCTAGTTTCTAGTGGCAGAAATCGAGACTGAAATGGTTGAAGGATGGAGATGCTAATTCCAAATTCTTTCATAGGTGTGTTATAAATAGAAGGAAACAGAACGAGATCTTGAGTATTGAGAAGGATGGTACGAAAGTGTATGATGTACAAGAAATTAGGAAAGAGACAATCGAGTTCTTTTCTGGAATGTATAAAGGCAACATGGAGAATAGAGTATATCTCAGTAATTTTGATTTTAAGAGGATTGACGTGGAGGACAATATACTTCTCACGGAAGAATTTTCAGAGGAAGAGATTCGAGGTGTGGTTTGCGAATGTGATGGTTTGAAGAGACCGGGTCCGGATGGTGTAAATATGGGTTTTTTAAAGAATTATGGGAGTTGCTTAAAGGAGATTTATGCAGGTCCGTTTATGAATTTCATTCAAACGGTAAGTTGGTTAAATGTGTGAATAACTCCTTCATTACGTTGATACCTGAAGTGGAGAATCCGGTGAAACTAACTCAGTTAAGGCCTATCTCATTGGTTGGGAGTATGTATAAGGTCTTGGCTAAGTTACTAGCTAATAGGCTGAAAAAGGTAATTCATAAAGTGGTCTCGGAGTCGCAATTCGCATTTTTAGAGGGTAGACAAATAGGCGACTGCATTCTTATAGCAAATGAGCTAGTGGATGATGCAAAAAGGAGGAATCGTGAAGCTATTCTTTTTAAAGCAGACTTTGAAAAAGCATATGACTCGGTAAACTGGGGATTCATCGATTTTATGATGGAAAAGATGGGGTTTAATGAGAAATGGAGAAATGGAGAAATTGGATAAAGGAGTGTTTGAGAACAGTTAGGGTTTCTATATTAACAAACGGCAGCCATTTGGAAGAAATAGTGATGGGTCGAGGGTTGAGACAGGGGGATCCGTTATCACCCTTTCTTTTTTTATTGGCGGCAGAAGGGCTAAATCTTATTATGGTTAAAAGTGAGCAATTGGGGTTATTTGAAGGGTACAAATTCGGGGAAGGAGAGGTGGGAGTGTCACATATCCAGTATGCGGACGATACAATAGTGATGGGGAAAAAAAGTTGGAAGAATGTTTGGACTATAAAGGCATTACTGCAGTCGTTAGAAGTAGTGTCGGGATTGAAAGTAAATTTTCATAAAAGTTCTCTGATGGGAGTGAATATTAGAGATGAATGGTTGGGGATGCCGGTTAGAGGAAATCATCGTAAGATAGGGACGTGGAAGCCGGTGATCGATGTTGTTAGAAGAATGGGATCCTTGCTTGCTGCTTCAATCAAAGGGTGTCATCAACTGGAGCTCCGCTGCTACTAGAAAGGAAAAGGAACTGCTAGCTAGAGAACCGGAAAAGGAAGGGAAAGAGAAAGAGAGAAAATGTAGGGAAAATAAAAGAAGTGCTCGCATGGGCCCTACCCCACTGCCTACGTATCTCATCGGGAGCATGAGAATCAGAGCGACATAGTTCCCCTCAACGAGGGTCGCTTTGTTTGTGTTTTTAGGGAACGACTAACGTTCTAGCTTAGGTGTTGCAGGCTCGCTGGTCCGAGTGTGTTACCATCTTGCAAGAGAACGAGTAGGAGCATGTTCGTACGCTGAGAGTGAGTGAGATGAGAAAAGAATTCCTGAAGGGAAGACGTTATTGTTTGTTTGAAGTTTTTTAAATAAGAAGTGACTTTTACAGTTATTTGCAACTTGCATTGAACCAAAGTCTTAAATACAGGAACGAATAATTCGCGCATCGTCCCCAACAGGATGTACACTAGGTATCCTAGAAGAATGAGAGGAAGCCCCTCGTTCCCCACTTACCACATAGAAGGCTCAAGCGCAATACACGTTGACCTTTATTAAGTGTCTTTTACCTTTGTTTTGAGATGAGAAGAGAGAAAGCGCAAGGGAAACTATAAAACAAGGAAACTAAGAGTCCTAATGTTATCATGCATGGATGTCCTATGGTTAGTGAGGTTTAGGAGAAAAGACTACCTAGAACCTAATGCTAATCCTACTCCAAGCTTAATCAAAAATTAAGTTGGACTAGGTAGCTCTAAAGGGAAAGAACCCAAGACTTGAACAAGTCTTGAGATTCATGGGATGAGAAAGAGTGAAAGAGAAGAAAAGAGAAGGAGAAGAAAAGAGATGAGAAGAAAAGAGATGAGATACAATAAGTAGCAGCAAGCACATCATATCATAAATGTCCAACTCAAATCAATCAACATGTTTCAAAGATCAATGCAAAACACTTCAAGTAAGCATGCAAAGATAAACATGAAAGAATGCAAGCATACTTGCATGAAATGCATAATAAAGCATACATGGACTTCACATCAAAATGAAATGAGAAAGGCAAGATGAAAATGAAGACAAGTCAGAACCAATATCATATTATCATCAATAACTCATGTGGGCAAAAGTGATTCAAAACATGAAGCATTATGGTTCAAAGAAGTTCACAAAAGGAAAGGTAATGATATTCATCATACAATTCAAACCAAATGCATTCAACTATGCTCAAGTAACATGAAAACCAAGTATAGAACTCAAGAGGCAGTAACATATACATCAATATCATATCAAAACCAAACTCAAGTCATACAATTTCAAACATCAATCAACCACTTCAAAACGTGCACCAAAGCAAACTACTAAAGGAGGACAAGGTTCCAACACTTAGGCATACTCAAACATGATTCAAAAAAGATTCACAAAGTGCAAAAATTAGTCTCAAAGGACCTCAACCAGGGGTAAACATCATGTCAAAAGATCATTCAAAGAATCACAAAGGAACTCAATCAATTAAGCATGGCAAAACAACTTGTGTAAAGAGATGTCAAAAGATGATCAGCATAAGTCACTTAAGGACAAATAAGCAAACATGCATCATATGACATTCAACAATTGTGAAATTAAAACCCAAATGATATAGATCAGAAGACAATCACATGCTAAAAGATCTCACAAAAATTCACAAGTTAAGCAAATCAAACAATTAAGCAAAGGATCAAGTGAGAAACATGTATCAATATGAAAAAGAGAGGGACCAAAATGCAATATGAAAAAGTTTTAAAAATGAAACAAAAATGTTTTTATGCACTTCAGAATGTCATCTAACAAATGCAAAAAGAATGAGTTGAAAATGTGTTATAGATGAAGAGAAATAAAAACTACAAGTTGAAGTGTGCACATGTAAGACATTTCAAAAAGAAAAACAATTAAACAATCAATGAAGATGCCAAAAATAAAATAAAATAAGAAAATGAAATATGGAAAAATTTTATAAAACTAAAAAGAAGCTTCATGAATTTTTTGGTAATTTTTGGATGCATTAAAATGATTTTAAAAAACTAAAATGCAAATGTAACAATTAATAAAAATAAAATGGAAGAAATAAACATGGGGTGCAAACAGCAATAAAAACTTGTTGAAAGAATAAAGGCCCAAAGAGGGGGGTGCAAGTAATAAGCCCAATCCACAACAAAAATCAGTGCAACCAAAAAAAGGAACAATGAACCCAGTCAAACATCTTGACCCATACCAGCCACAAGATTGATCCTACGCTCCCCACCAAGTCAACATAACCAAGAAGTAATTAAAATCAATGGTTCAGATCAGAAGTCCACAGCAGCAATGGTACACGCGCATACAATAAATCCATCAGCATATAAAATGAAGCACGTGAAGGACATGTGATGTTTTTAATGCGTTGGCACAAGGACAACCACTGGATCAAATTAATGTACCAGATTAAATCATCAAATTAAAAAATAAACCAAATAAACGATCCAGATCTGTGGTGCACGGAAATTATCATAGAGATGCAAGCACACAAGTAATAAAATAACACAGAAAAGTAAATGATGTGGCGCGATAATAACCCTTGGATCACACAAACGGACGGGAAGATTGTATCTTCTTCATCAAAACCACCTACCGGCCGGACACCATAACCAGTCGCCGGAGCTAGGGCTCCGGTCACCCTCTCCGATGGACTGCAACCAAAATTTCTCTAGAAATTGCATATGTGTACATCATTTTGATCAAAAAAACATGAGGATCATGAATATCTAACTCATTTTATCAAATAACCAACATACAATGCAAATCAAAGGAAAGAAAAATTAGATCCAAAACTTTAAACTCTAAATTCATCCATGATACACGTCCAAAATTAAAACAAAATAGATCAACATGCTCAGTGAAGTCCACAGATCATAATGCACACAATAAAACTGAGTTCTATGAGTATGAAAAATTCACCAACCTGAACCTTGTAGAACTTGAAATCCTCCAAGAAATCCCTCCAAAAACTGCAGATCTACTCCTTGGAACCTCTAGATGCAAAATAAATGCAACTAGAGCTTGAAATCGTGCTAGATCTTGAGATTTAAGTTTGAATCCTCATGAATGGAACTTGGTGAAATCCTCAGTATGAGCTCCAATCAGTGATGGATTCTTGCTCTATTCTCTTCACTAATCAAGAATATGAAGATAAAACTCAAAGAAGCTCCAAGGAGAGTGAGTTTCTAAGAGAGGAAGTGTGAGAGAAAAAAACCAAAACTGTGCAAATGAGAGTCTCTGACCTAGCTGTGAGGGTATGAGTAAGCTTATATACTCTCCATTAGTTCACTGATTAGGATTAGCAAGTGATTAGAACCTTGGTTAATGAGATTTGGATGAAATTGAAAATTTGCATTTTGTACCACCACCACTAATCCACACGTGATAAGCCCTTGCCACAAGCATGATTCACCTCCAATTTACTTATTGATCACCTCTGAATTGAATTTGGGCCTTGCACTTTCTTGGTTTGTAAGATTTGAATCAATTTGCAAATTTGCATAATGTGAAAATAATGAGAAATATGGCATGGAATGAATTGATTCAAAAGCCAAAAATGATCCTCTTGACTTGTATTTTGATGTTGTAATATAACATGAACCAATAAAATCAAATACAAGTCCATTTGTGCCAAAATGCCAAAGGTGGAAAAATGGAACCAAATGAAAACCTCAAAATGCACCTTGCCATCTTTTGACCATAACTAGAGTTCCACAAATGATATGGAGATGTTCTAGTACTTTTTAGAAATGGGAGAGAAAGATATTCAACTTTCATGTTGGAGGAAAATTCAGTTGGAGCTTCCTTGGTGATGAAAAGTCAAGTTGAATGTGGTGGAAAAATTGCCAAAAATGGAAAGTTTTCATTATAGGTCATTTTCCAAATTTAGTAACTTTTGCACAAACTCTTGATTCTTGATGAATGATGTGAAACTTTACATTTGAAGACCATATGAGGATGTGATACCTTGAAAACCATGACAAGAAACTCAAAATTCCACAGTTGACTTTCTCCTTTTGAACTGTTGACTTTTGCTTATTTCACAAGTAACTGATCCATTGAACATCTTCCCCAAAAAACCAATGACCAAAATTCCATCCATGAACACTTAAGAACATAAGGAATACCATGGGATCAAGTCTTGCCCAAGAAATCAGAAATAAACTGATTTTAGGTCAAACCCTGATTTTGGAACCCACTGGTTAGGAGGAAATAACACATCCTCCAAATCCAAATTCCTCTGAATATGTTGTGTATCCTCTCAAACAATGATGGGTTATGCCCTTTGGAGATGATAAAGACTCAAAGAGTTTGCCCATTTGGGGGTCAGATCCCAATTTTTGACTGCCTTGTGTAGGAGATCATGCACTGTCCAATCTTCTTGATGAATTCTCCTCTTCCCATAACTTGTGAGATCAAATGGAGATGATACATGATGTAAGAGATCCTTGAGGCTTGTGAGAAACACTTGGTCTTCTTCTTTGGATGATCAACACCTTAGAGAATCACCTGATCACATGCCCTTATGCAAGATGCAATGCTAGATGCTTGATGTTTTATTTTTCTATGCTTGAATGCAATGCAATGAAGGCTCATGCTAAAAGATATGAAGAAAAGATAGGGCAAATTTTGGGGTATTACATTCCTCCCTATTACAGAACAAGAGTTCCATGCTCTTATAGACTTGATTCAACAACTAAGTTTGAGTAGACAACCTCCATCCTTTTTATCACAAATATTCCCTTCAAGATCACACCTTGAAACTCCAAAGAATTCACACCTGCCACGCCTGATTCTTCAGAAAATAAAGTAGTCCAAGACTACACCATAGCCATACCAAAGAATGCCACTTTCCTTAGTAGAGCAGACTGTAGAAAGTCAGAGATAACTGCCACTAAACTTTGACCTTGAAACTGAGCAAGATCCCATGCTCCCAAGTACCTAGATCAGAAATAAACTGATCCAAGCTGTAACCATCAAGATTATGATGTCTTCATCTTCATCTTCAACAACATCAAAGTCCAGACCAGTTTCTTGCCAGGAAACTCTCCAGAGATCACATGCTTCTGTCATATCAGACTGAAGCTCATTCTTAGGTTAACACCCAAGACTAAAACAGATGCTAAAGCGTATGCAGTACCCCTCCCATGATTCTTCACAAACTCTGATGATGAGATGTTCCAACATCTTGTTGAACATCAGCAATCTTGTCTTTCAAGGATAATCAATTAAATACTTGTGAATTCCACAAATAGCAATTGATCTTAAATCCTTGTCCAATAGCCCTTCTTCACTATTGTAGCTAAGCTCCACCAGATCACTTCATGAACACTCATCAAGTATTCAATCTTTTGCAAGTATCTTCTTTGACAAACAGTGTTGAGATACCAAGGTTGCCACCCTTGACTCAAGTAACTAAGATTCTCTCTAAACGAACCTTATTTACCTCAACAATACTGAAAACTCAAATCAGATTGGATCCACTCTTAGGGTTAAGAGAGATGAATCTTTCCTTGCTATTTTTGGATGATGAAAATAAATCACATCCACTTTCTTCAGGTTGTGTTTCAAAGAAACACCTTCTAGTCAGAAGAGAAACTAGAAGACTCCAGATGCACGACTGAGACGTCTTTATGAGTGGAGTTGAGAGAATTCCCAAGTATCTTTGACAACCTAGCCGATCAGTAATTTATCAAACTCCCAGAGCAAGAACTTGATAAATCTAAACTCAACTCCTCTCCTCTTCAACTGACTTCAAACTGCACCATGGAACCAAGCTTTAAAGTACCAAGTCATCATAACAGGCATCTTCCAACAACTCCCTTCATTTCATCGCTCCCGACTTTGGAAAAAAGAATGCAGATAGCTTCACATATAGAGGCCGACAGATTGAGATCTTCCACCATCTGCCTTCAACAACAACTCAAGAATCCCATAATTCTAGAGCTCTTCCATTAGAAACACATGCAGCGGAACCACCAAGGGACAGATCCTGCTTGCCCTAATAAGATGTCAGAACATCTTATGAGACACCCCATTAAGAGAACTAGCCACTTCTCATGTAGTTGTGTATAACCTCCTCAGCAACGTGAACAACCTCCGGGTTGTCACCTTCGATTCAGAAAATCCATCTCATCCATTAATACCCTGGAGTATGTCTGAGTTGATTGATCTGATCTTCCAAACTCCTCCTTGTTTAAACACCAGAAAGTATCTCCCAAAGATCTCATCCAGAAACAGACAGGATGCCTGCTCTGATACCAATTGAAATTCTGGCATATGCAGACAACAGATGTCATAACACATATCAAGACATTGTGCTACATAGACATTTAAACAAAAACAAAACAACACATAGTTGATACTCTGAATATCAACAAAAAGTCACAAGTTACAACATCTGCTACGACATGTTTATCAAGAATAGATACATAACTTAAAAAAACTGCAGAATGATAAACAACACATGATATGTTAACCCAGTTCGGTGCAATTCACCTACATCTGAGGGATACCAATCCAGGAAAAAGACTCCACTATCTGTGGTAAAATTTTAAAGTTAATCTCCCTCGTTTACAACTTTATATCCTAAATACTATCCAATGAAATCTTTTCCAAAGAACACCCTCTTTGATATGAGAATCACCACTCACTTCCCCTAATCAAAATCTGTGATATCTAATAGTTACAAAATTCCAGCAACTGCATCGTTCTACTTGAAAGACACCTCTTTCAAAGTTCAGCCAAGACTCTTGACTAACAACAATACTCAGTTTTTCTTAAAAGCTTCAACCAAGAACAATACTCAACTACACAAGAGACTCTCAAAACCCTAAACCCTTATGTTGCACCGACGGCTTGTTGTTGTGTGTGCTTGTTATTTTAGGTCTACCAAGTCCTTATTTATAGACTCTTGCAGTATGGGCTTGGACTCTTCAATCAGATCCAATCTTCACGTTTTAGTTCAGCTACAAGATCTTCTCCAAAATAGGAACAAATCTCCAAATAGTTTCCTAAAAAGTCTCAAAGATCCTTTTTATGAAATCCAATCAAATATGCAGTTTGTTTCTAATAAATCTCCTTGACCTGTGTATAATGATGAGGTATATCCAAAAAGATCTCATCAAATCAAATCAAATCCTTCAAGAGATATACTACAGCAAGACCTGCTGTACTAGACAAAGATGTTATGACATCTCCTTCGACATCTGTCTGAAACAGCTGCACCTGCTGTACCAGACCAAGATGTTATGACATCTGTCATGACAGTAATACCCAACAGCTTGCTGTAAACTTGTTTTAGCCAAAATGTAGCAAATCAAAGACCTAACAAGAACATAAAACAAAAATAAGCACAATATATGTCATACATTTCCGATAAAAAATTAACATCTCAAGTAAGGCACATACCAAATATAACTCTTAAAACCTTTCCATATCTTTCTCCCTTTTTTCCCTCTCCTCTTCTAACATCCTCCTTTGTTCTTCTAATTGCTTCTCAACATTCTCAATCTTTTGTCTTTCTGCATTAAATTCAGGGATTTCGGTACTTTTTCTTTGAGACCCAAAGAATGACCTCAAGCCGACACCTTCTCCAACACCACGAACACGCCGACCATGCTCATCTGTTCTGATCGGTTCAACTAATATGTCATGTCGTCCTTTTAGAACAAATGTGTCTTCACGGGCCGCCTGAAACAACTTATCCTACACAACATGAGCAACTTACATATATTGTTACCAACACATTTAAATAACAAATAACATAAGCAAAACAAATCATGCTCACAATTTTCTCAGCAACTAATCTTGACGCCTCAAAGGTGTACTCTCCATTTGGTCTTAATCGAGCCCTCTTCCATTTCTCATGTCTTGACGGTGGAGATGGGATGCGATCATCCCATGTTTCTTGTTGTTTTTCAAGCATGATTCTTTTCTCAAGTTTCCTGTAACTCCCACGAGACAATCTATGCGGGTACATGTTCTTTGCCTTGTTTTGTATTCCTACTTTGCTTTTAACCTGCTATTAACATAGTGAAAAGTATATATGATTAATATATATATATATATATATATATATATATGTATATATAACTCATTAGCATAACATTATCGGTTACATAAGACTAGTATTAATCTTGAATTCCTCAGAACGACGTATATTCGCAAACTTGTTCCATTTCTTCTTTGATATAAAACTATATCGAATACATGGACGAGCAAAACCGCTCTTAGGCTTCCTAATGTAGTTAGCCGTGAGTTGTGACTTAAATCCTCTCCAACGAGAACCGGCATAAGATATCGACTTTTTTTTCAACTTTGAGTCATCGGTAAATTCAAAATTCAACTACATTTAAATCAATATATAAGTATGTATTAGAAATTATAGGTAGTGATATCGAATATATGAAAATTATAGTACATAATACCTTAACGTCTGTCCATATGCTTTCTTTGACTTTATCATCCATTTGTTTCCAATCATCTATCAACATACTGACTTTGCTACGCGCAAGGAATGCAACATAACTCTTAAAAGTAAAGTAATGTTCAAAATCCACTACTCAATAGAATGAATCAAACTCGATCATAATTTTTTCACCTGATGATTTGTGAACTGATGTGAAATGGGGCATCATTGTGACATCTCTTTGTGATATTTTCTACTGAGTATCATTTGTTTGAGTTTCATTCGCATAACCCTCATTTGTTTGAGTTTCTTCGCTAGTATCTGATGCAGAACTCGACAAGGTCGACATCTATGTTAAAAAAAACAACAACATGAATAACAAGAACATAAACAACAACCACAACATAAACAATAACAACCACAACAATGGCAAATCAAGTTTATTGTAGATGCATGGGGAAAATATTTTACATACCCTAAACGTGATGAATAAGTAAATGATGTTGGTGTTGGTGTTGGTGTTGTCTTCCTTCCTTACGGCAACGGCATTGCTGTTGTTGTCTTCCTTCTCGACGACGCCAACTTGGTTGGTGCACTCTTCCTTCTCGACGTCACGACCGTGATGGTCTTGTCAACCTCCTTGACGATGATGACAAAAATGACAAATACACGGCGAAGAATGGATACTTAAGAGAAAAGCTAGGGTGAACGATGGTGTTTTGGTTGAAATCGTGTATTGTTTCACAGTATTGAACGTTAGAGTTTAGGGTTGAAATCGGGTATTGTTTCGTCTAGTTTATATTTTCAATGAAAAACAGGATACTGAAGAGACAACCTAACTAGGAGTGTATAATATTATAAAGCTACCACAACGGCCAATACTAGGAACCGTTATGATATATAGTCATGACCCTTTAAGTTTTTTATTTAAAAATAAATAAAAAAGAAAAGGCGCGCCTTAACATTAAAGGAATAATATATATGAGGGCGCTGAAGTTCGAACCTAAGAAAACTTGATGGTATCACCACGGTTGGCTCCTCAACCGTTGTTATATACAAATAATTTTAATCAAAAAACAAAAATAATACGATAGCGCCTTAATTTATAGATGTCACCACAGTGTAGGGAAGAATAGTAATGACCATGACGTTATTGTTTACGCGTTTTGTAGTTATGACACTAGCAATGCATTTCAATTAAATATATATAATAATTAATTATACATATCAAATCTTTATTTTTTTACTTTTTCAAAATGAATTTTAAATATAAAATTCATGTGAATCAATTTCTATTTCAAATCAAAATTTAACTGCTGAGTATAATACCAATATTAGAAAAGTATCTAAATAGAATGATTTGATTTATCAAATAATCAAAACCAACAAAACAAATCAATAGTATCATATCTAAATATTGACACAAAAGAATAATCACGCATAAATCTCCTTTGATTACTTTAAATATAAATTTAACAAAAACTAATCACTCAAAAAATCACTTCTTTATGCAATATCTCACAGATCTCGTTGAAACAGTTCTCACATGAAAAAAAAAAATTATTAAAAAAATATCTATAAACAATGAAATTCTCTTTCATAAATTTATGAAAAGTTATTAATAATGTTATATTAATTGTTAATTAATATATTTATAAATCTAATTAAACAACTTCAAATTTCAACCAATCAAATAATGAATAAAAACTACCCAAACTATTGTTTTTTTATAAGCAAATTTGCCACGAGTGCTCGAGAGACTGTTTTATCCATGTCGTTAATTTTGGTAAATGATATGATTTGACTTTCATGACGTGATTGTCATGTGGATAATGATTGTATTTCTTAATCAATGAATGAATATAATGAATACTCTCTCTGTTTCATAATAGATGTTTTTTTTTATTTTTTTATTTGACTCAAATTATTTGTCCTTTTAAAATATCAATGTAATATTTATTATTTCTTTTCACTAACTTATCCTTATTAATTGTATTTTAATTCATTTAACTACTCCACTATCTATTATTAATAAGGTTATTTTAGTAAATGACACTCGTTTTATCATTGAAATCAACACAATTAATTATTATCTTAAAAAATGTAAAAATCTCAAAGAAATCACCTATTGTAAGACGGAGGGAGTATTATGGAATATTCACTTATTTTAACAAAAATTTGAACAAACTAACACAGTCTTTTATGGTTAGACACTAGCTAAAATTTAAACTTTAAAATTAATTTTAAAATCAAAATATATTTATTTAAAAACTAATCATGTCACATCACTAACAGATTATCGAATCTATTAAATGATATAATTTATTTGTAATGTATCTCGTTATTTTAATAATTACATAATTTACAACAAAAATTTAAACGAGTGCAGAAATCATTAATATAACAATTTGTCACTAATATTTATGAAAAAAAAACTACTTTTTTAATGCATTGAAAAATTGAAAATCAATATTAACATTTGAGTTAGTCCTTTCGACTATAACATTAATTTGCATAAATAGAATTTAATTGTAAAAAAAGTGATGCTAATTAATGTTTAAGAAGCACTATTTAAAGATTTATTTCTTTAAATAAATAAAATATTAATTAAACAAATAAATTATTTTAATTTTAAATACATTGAACATAAATATTTAAAAATTAACACACACACACACACACACATATATATATATATATATATATATATATATATATATATATATATATATATATATATATATATATATATATATATATATATATATATATATATTAAAAAGTCAATTTTTTCAATTTATAATACATTAAATACAAGTATTTTTAAAAAAATATTGAAAAATTGTTAACATTTTTCTTATAAAAAACCTAATATATTTTACAAAATGTTATATTAATAAGGAGAAAAAAAATCACCAAAATACAAAATAGAAGAAATTAATAAAAGTTCCTTTAACAGGTTTGAGTACCCTTTGTACTCGTTTAATATTCAACTTGCTTACAAAAAAAAAGTTCCGTTAAGACAGTTCAAATAACAGGTCAAGAATACGAGTTCTAACATGTGACATCTGACATATTCATCTTTGAATTTCAACTACTATAAACTATTTGATGGATAATCTTGAGGATAAGTGATAAACAGAACATCAATTGGACAAATCTTGAGAATCAGACATGATTGATAATCTAGAAGGCATGGTTTGAAATTTTCGACAACGATGAATCCATTGTCTCTTTGAGAAACGTTTGGCTCTGGTAACTATGTTTCTTGCAAACATAATCTTCTCCAATCCTTCATTCTTCATTGAGTTCTTCATTGCCAATTTCAAGAGAACCATGTCGTTGTTTGAGTATGTTATCTCTTTATCTTCACTTTTGTTGGGTCCAATAGAATTTAACCGTAAACAACCTAATGACTTATTTAGAAAATCTTGTGGATCAGTGATAAATTGATCATCGATTATAGTTGGCGTGATGGACAAGTCTTGAGAATTAGACTTAATGGATAATCTAGAAGGCATAGTTTGAAAAGTTCGAAGACGATGATGACATTGTGTTGATGATAAGCGTTTAGGACTTATAACCATGTTGTTTGCAAACACAACCATCTCCCTCCCTTTTTTCTTCATTAAGTTCTTCATTGCCAATTTCAAGAGAATCACATTTTTGCTTGCGTATTTCATCTTTTTACATTCACTTATTTGGTTATTCGTTTTCTTTGATATTGGTGGCAACGTTGCTTTGCATGGATTCATGTCTCAATATATGAGTAGAAGCTAGATGATTTATGGTTTTTTCTTATGATTTTTATGACTGAATTATAACTTTATGGCTCTCTATTAAATAGATAGAATAGGTCGAACAAAGTGGCTACTTTTGGTAAGTAAAAATATGTTAAAAATATTAAAATTAAGATTTTATTTTGATGTGCATATCTATTCATTTGATTTTTAGATTTTATAATTGTATATCTTTGCTTCATGTTTGATTTTTGATATCACACCGTTTGGTTTTGATTTGAAAATAAATATTCATAGATGTACGATTAATTTGACATAAATATGTGATTAAATTTGATGGAATAATAAAACTTGAAACATGGTAATTTTTAATTCAGAGATATTAAAACAATAAACAAAATTGATTGTTTATCTCTTTTTAATGAATTTTGTCAATAAGTCGATTCGGTGGATTAAAGTTTGCATTTGCTCGAGTTTTCTTTCAGTTGTTATTAATGGCAGTCTAATTGTCGATTTCCAAATGCGGCAAGGGCTCCATCAAGCGGATCCCCTCTCTCTTTTCCTTTTTATTTTGGAAGCCGAAGGAATTGCGGGGCTTATGAAGAATGCACGATCAAGCAATTCATTTTAGCCATTCTCCTTGTCTAATAATCTTCATTTTAATCGGTTGAAATTCTCCAATGGCACGATGATTATTGGACAACCCTATTGGGAGAACATTTTGAGCATCAAAGCCATGTTGCACGGGTTTGAGCAGGTTTCGAGTTTGTCAGTCAATTTACCTAAAAGTAGGATTTTTGCTTTCAATGTGGATCCAAACTTTCTTGTTGCAGCCTCTGATTTTCTAGTTTGCTCCATTTGTATAACTTCATTTACTTTCTTTGGAATTCTGATTGGCTGTAATTTGAGTAGGATATCTTCTTTGGAACTGACCCTTTATAAAATTAGAAATAGGTTGGCGTCTTGAAGGGTGAAGGATGTATCTCTTGGTTGTAAAGTGACATTACTCAACTCAGTTTTGGAATCAAATCGTTTACTTTTTCTCCTTCTACAAAGCTTCGAAGGTGGTAATTCAGGAGATCATTAAAATGCAGCGAGCATGTTTTTTTTTCGATTGGTGATGCTAATCATAGGAGAATAAATTGGGTATCCAGGTGTTTAATTTTAAATTCTAATGATGACGGGGGTCTCAGTGTTAAACATTGTGAAGTAATCAATTAGACGCTTTTGAGTTAATAAGCTTGGAAGATTATAGGGGAATTAGATTCTCAGTGGCATAAGGTGCTTTTTTTAGATATGAGGACATCAAATCTTTAATCCTTTATTCTCCTATTTCTTTTAGCAAGGGGAAAACTTCTTTATGGTGGAGGGATTTGGGTACTTCTTTGCTTTCGTGTGGTGCGGTAGATTCTTGGTTTTGTAATTGTATTATTGCTAAGATGGGAAGCGGATCCGAAAATGACTTTTGGAGACACTCTTGGTGTAGGGGGAGCAAGATTGTTGAGTTGGGTAGCAGCCCCTTTTTCCCCTTCTTTGTTGCAGGAGTTTGATAGTTTGCTTGCAACTCTTCATGTTATTGCCCCTCGGAAGCATATCTAAGATAAGTTTGTTTGGTGGATAAATGCGAATGGCTTTTCGATCAAATCCACATTTAATAAATTAAATCTGCTACTGACTCCAGATTCTCCCTTGGATGTCGAATCGATGTTTGCTTTAAATTGCATTTGGAGATCAACTGTACTAAGTAATATCTAGGTGTTTGCGTGAAGGCTCGTTCTAAAGAGACTCCAAACCAGAGAACACTTGGTTGAGCGGGGAGTTATCTCAAGTGTGGATAATCTTGTTTTCCTGCTTTGCTTCGGCCAGGAAAAATCTCATTGTCATTTGTTCCTTCATTGTCTTGTTATTGCTGTGTGGTATTGTATTTCTGATTGGATGTGCCTAGGTAGGCTATGTCCATGGGTTGACATTTTTGAGCATTTGTTGCATTTTGATCATGCTTTGTGGGATAGGATGAAGTCAAATTTCATATTTATCATTTGGTTAGTTTTTTTAATAATCGAATTATATTAAATGGATACTAAGAGGTATCCAATCTCATGTACAAAAAATATCCACCCTAAAAACTTGTTTACAAAAAATGAGAAGGGGAATTTACCCAACCATAATAACTACAAAACAACCCTTTCTTAAATGTCTTCCCAATCCACTCCCAGGACAAGTGTATAATCCTATCAAAGACTTGATCAACATCCCAAAACTCATCATTAAAAATGATTTTGTTCGAGTTGTTTGGATTACTTGAAACAATAATCTTTTTAGTGGTGAGAAGAAAGGGGTTTCGAAATTTGTTTTGGTGGCTAAATTGCTCTATTGGAATTAGTTTGGAGATAGGTTTAAGTGCATTATTTCTTGTTCAAAAAAATGATTGGATGTCAAGTTCTATAGGCTGCTTGTCTTAAGACTTTCTTTTATGTTTGGGTTGAGTACTCGTTGTGCTAATTTTTAATACAATTTTTCCTTATAAAAGATCAATGATCTTATATGCTTATTAGTAAATACTTCAAACACAAAAAATGAAATAGGCATCATGTTTCTTCTTCGATATGGCCTGACATTACACATTTATTTTCCTTTCTAGAAAAACATAGTAGATGGCAGGTTGGTAATGGGAAGAACATTAATTTATGGATTGATAATTGGTTGGGATACAAAAATAAAGAATTACACCTAGTATTATCAATGATATTAAATTTATGCATATTCCTAAGGTTAATTCAATTATTCAAAACCAATAAAACATTTATCATGGCCTATCTATTTTTCTCCTCAAATAGTTAAAGATATTTTTAAGATTAACTTGTAATTTGATAACACTGGTGTTGATAAACTCATTTAGACATGATCTGTAAATGCTGATCTATTTTTTAAAGATGCCTACGATTGTTTCAAGAGGGATTACATTGAGTCTTCTATGAAAAAATTTCATTTGGCATTCCTACATACTGCATGCTAAGTCATTAGTGACTTGGAATCTAATGCATAATATTATTGAAACAAAAGACACCCAGATTTGAATGGGAATGCATATAATTTTGAGGTGCTCTGCAATCATCATATGGAAACTATAGAACATTTATTTCTTATATGCACATACACATTACTTTTCTACCATATGATGAAGCGATTGTTTGACATGAACATTGATAGACACATTATTCATGTTAAATACTTCTTTCAAAGGGCACATGTACTCTATAATTCACGAGCTTACAAATATTGAATGATTTGGTATCAAATATTGACCTCCCCAGCACCTAGAATCATACATGTTAATTAGTGTTTCCCAATCATTATTGGATTAAGGGCATAAAATATGAAGTTTCAAGAGGAAATCTTGGAATTTCAACTTACGGTGACATATTTAGGAATATTTTTGGGAGCTTTCTCAGCTGAGATTGAAGTTTGCACTACCTTTCAAGCTTAATTACATGGAATAATGTTTGTTATTAAATATGCTAACAGGAAGAATCAGATAAATTTTTGGCTTAAAACTAACTAAATGTTGGTCATTTGTGCATTTTCTAATGTGATTCTTATTCGTTGGCATCTTTAAAGAGAAAAAATGGTTTTTATTTTATTATTTAGGTCTATTTAAATAACACTAACACCTTCTCTTATTTTAAAATATGCACTAACCTATCTCGAGGTCTATCAAAATCACTTCGATAATCTCTCTAGTTTTTAGTGACAGTAAAAAACTGTGGGTATAAATAACGTTTACCTATGGTCTTTTGTCTGTCATTAAAAATTTTCATTAGTATGTAAACATAGGAAAGGTTAGTGCATATTATAAAATTAGAGGGGATGTTAGTTCTATTTTATCAAACCTCAAGGAAAGTGAGTGTAATTTTCTCTTATTTAGAGAAAATTACATTCACCTCCTTTGAGGTCTAATATATTTTTTAATAATAAAATAAATTATAATATTTTTTAAAAATATAAAAATGAAATATAATTAATTTTTTAAATAATATTTAAAAAACTTTTGAACTATTTTTTTTCTTTGAGATTTTAAAAAATTAATTAGTTTTAGAAATCCCGAGACATTAATTCATTATAAAAATTGATAAATTATAATTGTACAAAATTAAATTTTGACCTAGGTAAGATTTGAACCATCAACCTCAGGGATACTATTTCACTAGACTTGCCAAATGAGTTACAATACCATTTGATAATTTTACCACATGTATTTGTGGGGGAAGACGTCTATTCTGTGTGAGGATTGAAAGAAACTAACTTTGTGCTCAAAGATATGATGTAAACTAGATTTGTGGAGGTCTTAAAGGAGTTTATATAGGTGTTTTGGTTGGTTGTTTTGGAGTGAGCTCCATCGGAAGGAAAAGCGTCGAGGAAGAAGGTAAAGTGTTTGTAATGGAATCTTATGATTGTTTGGTTAAAAATTCTTTACATGATACTAGTTCAAATGAAGGTTTTCCATTGGCCAAGTTTTGACTAAGTCATCGTGCCTCAGTAGTGCAACTAGTAAAAATATATCTTTGACCATAATTACTACCTTCGTTTTAAAATGAGTGTGGTTTAAAAGTTTTTGCACACAGATTAAAATTATAATGATATTGTTATAAGATATTATATTTTTATTAAATTAGCCATATGAATACGTTGGAAATAGTGTAAAGAGTTATAATTAAAGGACATAATTGAAAAATAACAATCATTTCTACATTGAAAAGTGATAATGACAGTCATTTTGAAATAAATTTTATTTGGTAAAACGACAAACATTTTAAAACAGAGAGAGTATTTCTTTTGTAAAATGTAATTAATTTATTTCTCAAAACTAAAACAAGAAATAATAAAAAAATATTTAAAGAAAATAATTTTTTTATATAATTTAATTTAGGTTATTTTAATTTTTGTAAATATAATAATTGATAATATTATCGAATAATAGTATAAACTTAATTAACGTTTTAATTTTAATTTTTATCCTAGTCATTATTATACGTTATATTTAAGCGTTTGAAATTTTTTTGAGAGATAGATTGAGCATGTCCAAGTATCATTTTTGCGAGTTTTTTGATGAAAAATCTAACATTTTTTTTTAATAAAACACTAAAATTAAAATAAAGGGACCAATAACATGAGGGAGTTTGAGAGTTGGAACGTCGTGAAGCAAAAGAGGAGGAGAGCAAGAGAACTCGAAATTTGCAAGATTGACTACAACAAACCTTTTTCAGAGGAGACAACCACCTGTTGTGTGAATAACTTACCAGAAGACATAAGTAGTAAAGAAGTGGGTAGATTGTTTGAAAAATGGGGAAGAGTAATTGATGCTTACATTGCTAAAAAGAGAAATACGGCTGAGAGACACTAGTGCAGAAAGAGCAATTTGGAACCGTTTTTTATACATTTAACACCTGTTATTAGAAGGTGCAGTACTACAAAACGCGCAAACAACAACGTCAGGTTTACAACGGATTCATCTAAACCGTTGTAATATGTTAAAATTTTCGCGCCCAGTAGGTAGCCGTACGTATAAACAGAAATATAATGACAATTGTATTATAAGACCGTAGTAATAAATATTCTGCAGCAAGCTTCGATTCCCAACAATTGCACTTTTTCCATTTTTTAGAGTACATTAAGCGTTTGTCACTTAAGTCCATTATTTATAAAATAAATTATAAATGATTTTACAACGGTTTTTTAAACCAACCGTTGTTATAGGACTTAACTCTATTATTTTAAAAATAATTTGTAAAAATAGTTTACAATGGTGAAGTAAAACAACCGTTGTAAGAGGTCTTCAATTCCACTATGGTTGTGATTTTCAACTGTAATTAAAGGGTTCACTGATAAATTAAAACAAAACTTATTCTGTATTATTTCTTTCAAAAGATGCCCTAGCTGAACAAGCGAGCAAGAGATGACAGCGGCTGCGTAAACTTTACCCTCTTCGTAGCTCAAATTTTCGCACCCTCTTCGTTCATTTGATTCTTCAGCTTCGAAGTACGGTATTCTTCAACATCTTTATTCCTTTTTTCTTTGGTTATGTTGTATATGCTCATGTCAGTATGTTTATGTTGTTTATGCTCAAGTTTTATATGCTTTAGGTTTAGATTTGCAAATGCATTAAGTTTTTGGATTACATTTTGGTGTGTCATTCACATTATTATATGTGTATAAATTTCAGAAGTTGTTATGGATCGTAGTTGGATGAAAGCCGATAGATTAGGTCTGGTTTATGAGAAAGGGGTTCGTGAATTTGTTGAATACGCTGATAAACATCTTCCCAAAAATAATGATATCTTTTATTGTCCTTGTGTTCTTTGCGCGAATATCAAAAAGTGCAGAAAGGCTGAAATATTTCATCACCTTTGTTGTAATGGTATATTTCAAAACTATATAATATGGACGTGGCATGGTGAAGTGGAGGAAAGTCATGCGTCATAGAGTCAATAGTCGAGGAAGATGAATATATGGATGATCAACTAGATGATATGTTCTGTTATATTGGGGAATCTTCTTTTAAGAATGCTCATATTTATGATACTTTATGTAGTAATAAAGACACCCCTTTATATAAGGGATGCACAAATTTTACACAATTGTCTGTGGTGTTAAAGTTGTTTAATCTGAAGGCAAGAAATGGATGGTCGGATAAAAGTTTCACGGAATTATTTGAACTGCTAAAGGAAATGTTACCAAAAGATAACAAATTTCCAGATCGTTGTTATGAGGCCAAGAAGATATTGTGTCCAATGGGTCTGGAGTATATCAAAATACATGCTTGCCCTAATGATTGCATATTATACCGGAAAGAGTATGAAGACCTGTATCAATGTCTGAAATGTGGTGTGTCGCGTTACAAGTTGAAGGCCAACTGTGGTGATGACAATGAATATGACAATATTAGTAGGAAGCATCCTCCTGCTAAAGTGTTATGGTACTTGCCAATAATTTCACGATTTAAGAGACTTTTTGCTAATTTGAATGACGCAAAGAGTCTTAGATGGCATGCAGATGAAATGATTTGTGATGGAAACATTCGCCATGTTGCTGATTCATTGCAATGGAAGAAAATTGATTCATTGTTTCCAAATTTTGGAGTTGAGCCAAGAAACCTTAGGCTTGGACTTGCCACTAATGGAATGAATCCCTTTGGTAATCTGAGCACTAATCATACTTCATGGCCTGTTATTCTCACTATTTACAACCTATCTCCTTGGTTGAGTATGAAGCGCAAGTATATACTATTAAGTATGATGATTTCTGGACCACGAAAACCTGGTAACGACATAGATGTTTATCTAAGTCAATTAATTGATGATTTACGACTCTTCTGGGATGAAGGCGTTGAAGTTAATTATGCATATTCTGGGGAAAAGTTTAAGATGCGTGCAATGTTATTTTGCACAATCAACGAATTTCCTGCTTACGGTAACTTGGATGGATATAGTGTCAAAGGACATAGAGCGTGTCCTATATGTGAAGATGATACTTGTTATCACCAACTTGAGTTTGGAAAAAAGACTGTTTAACTTGGGCATCGAAAATTTCTAAAACCCGATCATCCTTATCGTAGATCGCGGAAGGCTTTTAATGGAGAGCAAGAGTTTGATGAGGCACAAGAACCTTTAATCGGGGAAGAAGTATATCAACGGCAGGAACACATTAATGTTGTCTTTGGGAAGAGAAAAAAAGAAAAAGGGGCAGTTGCAAAAAATATTTGGAAAAAGAGGTCCATCTTCTTTGATCTTCTGTATTGGTCAAGTCTTGATATTAGACATTGTCTTGATGTGATGCACATGGAGAAAAATGTGTGGGATAGTTTGATTGACACACTTCTAAACATTCCAAGTAAGACTAAAGATAGTAAGACTTCCCGTCTTGATATGGAGAAGATGAGTATAATAAAACAGTTGGCTCCAATAGAGAAAGGAAAAAGAACTTATCTTCCTCCAGCATGTCACACTCTTTCTAAAAAGGAGAAGAAAATTTTCTGCGAGTGTTTGCAAGGTATTAAAGTTCTGCAAGGTTACTCATCAAACATCAAGAAACTTGTATCAATGAAATATCTCAAGTTAATTTGTTTAAAATCTCATGATTGTCATGTATTGATGCAACAACTTCTACCATTGGCTATCCGTGGGATCCTACCAAAAAATGTGAGAGTTAATATAACGAGATTGTGCTTATTCTTCAATGCCATATGTAATAAAGTTCTTGATTTCAAAAAATTAGATGAATTAGAAGATGAGGCTGCCATAATCTTGTGTCAATTGGAGATGTATTTTGCTCCATCATTCTTTGACATTATAGTTCACTTATTTGTTCATCTAGTAAGAGAAATCAGAATTTGTGGTCCAATTTATTTAAGGTGGATGTATCTGATAGAGCGATATATGAAGATCTTTAAAGGTTATGTGAAGAATCATCACCGACCAAAAGCTTTGATTGTTGAAAGATACATCACATAAGAAGCTGTTGAGTTTTGTACAAACTATTTGTCGGACACAGATTCTATAGGAATTCCAATTTCTCGTCATACTGAACAAACGGAAGAGGTATTAAAGGTCTAACTGTTATGTCCACGGCTCGGGATGTAGTTATTCAAGCACATTTCTATATATTGAATAATATAGATGAAGTTCAACCTTTCATAGATACTCACAAAGGACTTTTGAGGAAAAAAATCCCCGAATGAGTGACAAGCTGTTGTTGATAGAGCATAATAAGAGATTCATATAATGGTTTAATAAAAGTGTATCTAATGATCGTAGTGCATCCGAGATACTTAAATTGTTGTCATACGAGTCAAAATTTTGTGTCATTACTTGGACCGCATACAACATTGGTCATTATACCTTTTATACCAAATCAAAAGATGATCATAGTACAATGAAAAATAGTGGGGTTATGGTTGAAGCCGAATCGATGTATTTCTCTAGTTCGAAAGATAAGAATCCTGTATTGGCAACTACCGCATTTTATGACGTCATTGATGAGATTTGGGAGATTTATTATGTTATTTTCAAAGAGGGGCTTTATTTAAATGCAAATGGGTTCCCAATAATAGTAATGGTGTACACATTGATGACTTAGGATTCACACGGGCCGACCTTGGCAAGGCATCTTTTATGACCGAACCATTCATCATGGCGAGGAAAACACATTCCTCTTAGTGATGGAAGAATTGATATTCCGTCCACACCTTCTTACAGAACACAAGTCCCTAACTCATATTATGAAGTTGATGGAGATTTCGTGCACGCTGTTCGATTCGATCATGAAGAAGGCATATGAGAAAATTAACAAGTATGTAATTTACTCTTTATTCTAATATATTAATTGTATATTACAGTTTCTAAATAATTTTACTAACAAGTATAATTAGTTGAAATCATAGGTCTTTAGAGTCAAGACACCAATAGACAAGCAACCAAAACACCGAGTTACAATTATGTGATGTTATGTACTGTGTAATTTGTAGGTTATTTGTTCTGATAAATTGTAAGATATTTGTTACAATTGAATACAATTAACTATGTGATGTTATGTAATGTGTATACTCTAGGCTGTTTGTTCTGATAAATTGTCAGATATTTGTTACAATTGAATATGATACAATTATGTGATGTTATTTAATGTGTAAACTGCAGGTTGTTTGTTCTGATATATTGTAAGATATTTGTTACAATTGCATATGATACAATTATGTGATATTATGAATATGATACATTTAACATTATTATGATTACTTTATCACAAATGTTAGTTGTATTTTCTGTTGTGATATGGTGAAAAATAATACACTTAAAAAAAGGGATTAATTATAAAATCAGGAATCTTTTTCTTAAAGCTGCAGAATATGTAACAACGGTTATACATAATAACCGTAATAATAACTTATGCCTTAACAATGGTTATACTAAACAACCGTTATAATATCTCGCGCGTTGTCCAGAAAACAATAAATATCAAAACAGCACAGCTGGAAATCGAACCTTGGCTAATTGATTTATCACAACGGTTGTTTGTATCAACCGTTGTGATATGTAGCGCTCTTTTCAGTTTAATACAACGATTACTGGTCTGTAATTGTACGTATCATACATACAACGACACTCTACGTAACAACGCATGTGCACGCGTGATTACATACCTTTCCCAACCGTTGTTAAATGGGTTTTCCGTAGTAGTGGTGTGAAATCAACGGGTGAGAAATGTCTGATTAATTTACACCCATTTAAAACAAGTGTAAATAGATTGTATATTATACTTTTTTTTATAGAAAACGGGTGTACATTTTTACATAGATACATTTAAATCAAACAAATTTACACCGTATTTAATAAAAATTGGGTGTATAATGAATAATGTTTACGATGAATGTCGACAAGTTTACACCCCATTTTCTTTAAATAGGGCGTAAAAATTTGGTATATTGCACCCTATTTTGTTTATCACTATTGTAAAATATTTCATAATTATATTATATTTTATTTCATTTACACCCTATTTTATTTAATCAAATAATTTTGTATACTGCTAAACATTCAACAGACAAAAAGCACAACCAAAACATATTCTAATATCATCATATATAAGTCTTACATCAAATTCGTATTATTTAGCTAATGCCAAAAGTCATCCATCAAAATCATATGATCTAATACCAAAAATTCATATATCAAAATCATATCATCTCGTAACAAGAAGTCATAATATTTCTACATATAACAGTAACAAAATATTCTAAGATTTTTTCATATAAAAGCTACAAAATATTAATGAAACAAAAACTATTTATATATAATTCTTCCTCCTTCGCTTTGGTTTTTGCAATATTTGCATGTCTTCTTGGTACTCATGCTCTTCAACCACTTGCATTTGGTCTTGTTGTAGATTCTGCTCTTCAACCTCTTTCTCTTCAATCATTTCTAAAAAACATTGAGCCCAAACTTGTCAAATGTGGTCAATTGTCTCATTTTCAAAAAACATTTACTAGTTCAATCGATAACAAATTAAACAATTACATATTAAAATAATAAAAAATTGCATCCAAGGTCTTTAGCTTTGTTCCTAATTTTTCACATTTTAGTTTCTAAGGACATAAAACTAAAAATACTCTCAATTTTTTAGGTTGATCTATATATTTTTCTAAGTCCTTAAGTTTGTGGATCATGACATATTTCATACTTGTTTACTAAATCTAAATATGTAAGGAAACTTGTGGAGAGTCAAAGGGAGACAGTAGAACGGTTGTATTAGACTTTACTTGAAGAAATTATTGTAAGTGATCAATGCATAATATATATATTTGAATAATTTCTAGACTAGTGCAACAAGGATGTTGGATTAAATATTGACCAAAAACATAGAATAAGCATAAAGGTATATAGTAACACACAACACAAAAATAGAAGTTAAATATTGCAATAAACTTGGATTAACGTAATAGTAATGACAATAGGGGGTTGGAATGTATTTGGTTCTGATCTTCAAATTTTTTGAATAAATTGAGTATTTACTACTACTATTGAAATATCCTATTTTTATAATACATAATAGGACCATTAATGCCTAACAAATGGATGCATGTCTAAGTTAAACTCACCTTCATTTAAAGTTCATGAAGAGATATTGAAACAGCATAAGGGAGAGCTATTATGTGAAATATGTTGACAGAGAAGGCAGAACTCTCGAGAGGTATAAAAAGCAATAAACTAATGGAGCTTCTAGATTTCCAACTGATACAAACCTGGTAGCAGCAAATTCAAAAGGAATTTCAAGTGATTATATAACTAGAAAAGTATTAATTCCTTCCAAAATATTACAATAAAAATTAGAATGATGCAAGCCAGACATATAACAAAAGAGCTGAAAACAAATATAAACCAGACTAAACATTTTTTAATTTCAAAATTTGTGCAAAAATAACGAAGACAACATCATATTTGAGGATAATAACCATTTGACTTTGAGCTCAATCAAACAAGCATTGTGAGTTCAATTCTTCCAATTTATTGACACTAGTAATTACTCATACTCAATTTGAAAGAAAAAAGCATATCCAATTCACTCAACCAGAATTTAATAACACAACTCTTTAAGAAATATCTATGTATAATATAACCCTAACAAAGTGACCAAAAGCTCTATCGAAAGTAGATCTGTTGGATGTTGAATCGATAAAAATGAGAGTCCCTAATCTACTAGCTATAGTGAAAATAATTTTGGACCTCCAATACTCTTGGGAAAGTCTGTGAATTCTAACCCATACATGTGCAAAGGTTTGAATGACTTTTGAGGGGATGAAATCTCTTAACTACGGAAAAAGCTTCTGAAGCCATGGGTTTACATTCCACGAACTTGTTGCTTTGACCTTATGGACTTCTTCAAGAGAGGAAAAGGAAAATTCAAAGAAGCCTTTGTCGAGAGAAGTGACACCCCATTTTCCTAAAGAGCTCTACAGAGTTAGTGACACTACAGCAAAAATGACTTTTGGCAACAACGAAAAACCGCAGTCTAAAGTGTGATAACCGTAGCCTAAAGCTTTAGGGGACGGTTTTACAGGCGTGGAATAAACGGCCGTTGCCTATTCCTTTAGAGGGCGGTTTTTTGACTTCTACCCACGGATTATGAACACCGTCGCCATAAATATAAAAAGTCCACGATTTTAGTTGGAGTTTTAGTTGTGATGTGTTCCTCAGACTTTGAACTATTATCGGCAAGGAATCTTTGGACTAAAGAATACAACAATGAAGGTTATGTTTAAAGGACTCAAGACCTAGTAGATATTTCACTACAAGAAAAAGTCAAATTAGCCAAGTGATTATGCTATGTGATAATCACCTCGCAAAATAATGTATTTGCGGGGTGTTTTTTACCTCGAAACGTAGTTTAATAAAAAAAAAATATAGGTTTTTTCATCTCGCAACAGATGTAGGGAAATTTGAAAATTTTGAAAAGAAAGTTGTGAAGTGAAAAACACCCCGCAACCGTGTTTAAAAAAATTCGGGGAAAATTTAATGTTGCAATTACTGATGCGTCGGGGTGGCAGGTGACTGATTGGGCACTTTTCTGACACAAACTTTGCGAGGTGAATTTCACTTCGCAAGTCCCAACGGATATAATGGTTGTGGGGTGACATTCACTTCGCAATGTCCATCGAAGGTGCACATATGACATCAAGAGACATCAAGATCTCTCAAATCTACTTCTTTCTCTCTTCTTCTTCTTTCTCTTCCAGAAACATCTTCTTCTTTCTCTCACTTGAAACACTTTCTCTCTATCTTTTCCAATCCCTCAAAATCTCTCAAATCTCTAAATTTTAACAAAAATCAAGACATCCAGATTCAAATATCTTGCTGGATTCAGATTTGCTTTCAAGTTTTTCATCAAATCCAATTACTAAGGTACACATATGAAATAAATTGTTTGTTATTTTACACTGGGTTGTATGAGCTGGTTTAAATTATGTCTTTTTTTTAAAGTTTGTATGATAAAAATAATGATGGCTAGATTTGTTTATAATATTTTAGAAATTTTTTGATGAAATATTTATCATTGTATTGTGTATAAACTTGTTGAAATGATAGAATATATGTTTATGATATATGTAAATAACATATTTTTTTAGTTTGTTTATAATCTGTTTTTAAATTTGTTTATAATGATTTTTTTTTCGTTTTTTAATAAATAAAAAAGTAAATAATATTATAGAATTGAAATGGCTAGTGAAATTCACCTCGCAACTTTCTGGCTGTTTGTTCTGAAAAACTGTTCTGCTGCTATGCTCTGTTGCTCTCCGTATTATCTGCTCTGAACTTGGGAAAGGGGTTGCGAGGTGAATTTCACCTAGCAACGTTGCTAAGTGAATTACACTTGACTAACTTGCAGTGTGCTTTTCTCCTTGCAACATGTTGTGACTAACATTTTTGCAGCGTGTCTGGTACACCCCGTAATAGTTACAGTCCAGGGTGATATTTGCATATGTGAAGTGTTTTTCACCTGACAAATTGCAGTTTTTCTTGTAATGTTTATCCTCAAGAATTGAAATGGCTAGTCGATCTCCTTTGACCCAAGTGTCATACCCCAAATTTTGACCACTAAGATTTCCCATCATTGTGAAAATTATCATCACAATATGGGGGAACCATCTTGCCTCATTAGTCTCCCCAAAGATGGGTGAGCATCCACTACAATCAAATTTAGGGTTTATAGCCCTCTCAGAGCTTTAGACAAATGATCAATCAAGGAATGACACGATCTTCAACTTGTCTAACCTCTCAAGTAGCTACAAAAGATCAAAGGGACTCACACTCCGAGGATTAAGCACAAAGTTGCTCCCTTCTAGGTGGATCAAGCCTCAAGATCGCCAGTATCACCAAATTAGGGTTTTGGTCGATCAGGGCCTCCAAAGGGAAATTTTCCTCTGGGCATGAGCCAAGGATCCAAAACACAACCTAATATACTCCATGGAACCTCATGGACTCAACCATCAAGTAAATTTTGCCTCAGGGGATGCATTCATCAAAAATCAGGAATTAGGGTTTCTTGACCTAATTCACCCCTAAGTTGACTTTTAGGGCAAATCATGAGCCAGGACCTCAAGAGAGGGTTTGAGGGTCTCTAATGAACTATATTGATCCATTTGGAACAATAGATCAATCCAAGAAGTTTGAGCAACAAGTCTCAATTTCATCTGCACCACAATTAGGGTTTCGCGGAAAAAGTCAACTGTAACTTTGACTTTTGACCTGGACATGCTCCCAAATCCTAAGACATGATTCAATATACCCTATGACACCCATGGAACATGTCCATCAAGTTTGATTTAGGTCAAGGACATGATTTCCTAAGGAATTGCACTGTTTGGAATTCATCTGATAAAAAGTCAACTATGCACAAAGGTCAACTTTGACTTTTTGAGATTTTTCACCAAAATGGATTTTTAACCCTAAGATGATGTTAATGTATGATTTGAATCATCATTCATCAAGAAAAATCAAAGAAAGTGGGATAACTTCTAAAAGGGGTAACCATAAAAACTTAGAAAATTTTCTAAGTTATGGAAAAAGTGACACTAATGTGCCAACTTTGGAGGGCCATAACTCCTATACCACAAGGCCATTGTTCCCCATTTAAATCTTGATTTGTAGATCACATTGCCCTCTACAAAAGCTTCATACTGACCTATGTCCAAATTCCTCATGGATTTTGAGTTATGGAGTGATCAAAATCAAGAAAAGTCACTTTGTTCCAACACTTAGTGAAAATTTCACTAAGTCAGAATTTGCCTTACTTTTTTCCAAATGTAGGGGGATTTTTCACTTGGATTCAAAAGAGATCAAAACCAAACATGTTCAAACAGTTGTTGTATCATGTAAGGGCTTTCCAAAATGGCCAAGAACATTACCAAATTCAATTTGAGTCATGAGATATGACATTGGCAAGTTGCCTTGTTGAAATCTGTCAAGGCAAGGCAGAATTTGCATTTTTGCTCGATTTACCAAAATTGTGCAAATCCAAACACTCCTATCCATTTGGACACATCTGAGGATTGAATCTAAAGAGGACAATCACTGAGCCAAGCCTCCAAAGTCTTTGGAACAAGAAATAGCATGTTGAACCTAGAATTGCCAAAATAGGGACAAGACTCCAATTTTGGATTGGAGCATTCAATGGAAGCATCAAGGTGGCATGGACTGAGCCATTTGCAACTGAATTCAGTCAAGACTTATCCAAGACCAAGGGAACCAGCAGCATGTGCCCTAACCTCTAGTCAATGGCTAGAGGAGACTTGGATTTTCATTTGCCAACATTGGCCAAACCTACTCAGCAGTTGCCATTCACTATTCCTTGCAAAACAAACTTGCTCTACTATAAATAGAGCTCAATTGTGATCAGTTTAAGTACACCAAAGGCCTACAACACTTGCCTTTCTCAAAATCTCTTTCTCTTGACAAAAATGCCTTTCTTAGCAAGGTAGCTATCGGGTTTTGAGCTAGAGGGTAATTCCACTCAAACCAATCACACACACACCTCATATACATCACATATGAGCTGATCAAACACTTAAACAACAACTAGAACACTGATTTCTCAGAATCACCAGTAAATTGCTCAAGGTTTTAACCAAAATGTAGTTGAGATGTGTTGCGGTGAAAATTGGATAACAAATTATTAATTAATTTGCATCATATTTCTTTTACAACCGACTTTGATTTATCCAAAGGAAAGGTTCAAGATCATTAGAAAAACCTAAAGGGGAAAGATCTAAAGTTCGGGGGTTGGTTACGCCTAGGGAAGGTATTAGCACCCTAAACGTCCGTAGTACTCTACGGGAACCTCTTGTTAATGTTATCTTATGTTTGCTAAAGGTTCTATGCTAAAGGCTTGAAAACCCTAGGGGTTAGTATCTAAGTATACTCGATAAAGCATCGCACTTTACGCCTACGTATCCTCGGGAATAGAATCAGAGTATGCGTAGTTCTACTTCTACTGAATGATTGACTGTGGTCAATATTCAGAGGGGAAATGAGTACAAGCTCATTGTAGAGTTTAAGAACTCTCTAAGTCTAGTTGAAATAGACCTATGTTGAGGTTTAGTTAATAGGGGAAGTGATGAATTCATTAGGATGAATATCACTAAGAGTTGAAGAACTCTCTCCTAAAGCTAGTTATGATTTCTATGGCTCTGATGAGGCCAAGAAACAAGTTTCTTCCTAAGAGGTTACTTAGGTTGAGATGGTGGTCAATGACTTTAAGAGTCAAGGTTAATCACCTTCCTTTGGAATGGGGGAAAAAGTTGATAACAATAAATAAAACATGATAAAAGATAGGACATTGATACAATAGATAAAACAACATAAGCATGAGGATGGCAATATGTTATGACAAAGATATGGATAAGATGGATGTGATAAAAGAGTACATCAAATATGCTTCAATCTTTAGGAAGACAAACATATAGAAATGACATACAAGAATAAATCAAAATGTTTCAATCTTTATGAAGACAAACATAGAGAAGTGACATGAAAAATGATATTTAGAACATGATAATATTCATATAGAATCAAACATATGGCCAATCAACATGAATATATTGAACAAGTCAATTTAATAACATTTCAAGATCAAAAAATGTTCAAAGATGATATAAAAGACATGAATACAAATATGAGATTAAGATGAAAATCAAGATGTCAAAGTAAAGTGTGAATTAAACACATAATGGTCAAACACCTTAGGTATAACATGGCATAAGAAAAGTGCAATAAAATCTTAATAAGTATTTTTAAACTAAAACAAGAATAAAGTCTCAAAATTACATATTTTATAGTTTTCTTTTATATATGGAAAATGGGTTTAATAAAGAAAATAAAGCAAAAAGAAAGGAGGAAAAATGATAAGAAATGAACAAGTTGTGGTTTTAGGAAATTAAGGATAAAATAGTGAAATAAACAACTATGTGATAAAAAAAAGAAGTTGCAGCCGTGGGGGATTGAACCCACGCCCTTTGAATCAAACAGAAACAATTATAACCAACTGGGCTGTATGCGCACCTTGGCAAATGAAGGGTAGGATACGCATATATTAAAAAACAACGCAAATCAGGAAAATAAAAAAAAAGGTTGGGCGAGGGGAATCGAACCCCCGTCCTCAGCGTAAACAATCCCTATAACTCTCCTCCTGGACCAGCGGTACTACGCCCTCATCCGGTTATAATATGACTCAATATATATATGAGGCAATCAAGTTCCAGAAATCCCAAATAATCAAAACAACGTGCGCATGTTCTGGTTTCTCACTAGCAATACAATACAGCAGCCACCCAAATCAACAATTGTCTATGCGAATTGGCTATAACCTCAAGGTGAACTTAAGCATCCAAGGCATTTAATCTAACAAACTAGTGAACCAAAGCAAGGCAGAGCAAATAATCAAAGCATGACAAACTTAAGCAAATGGTAATAAATCAAATGACAAACCATTCATCAGAAAGTTTCAAACATAGGTAGGCATGGCAAACACCAAATCAAGCCGGCAGCAGTAACATAGAGAGACAAAACCCAAAGCAAATAGCAGGCAGCAGCAAAATTACTCCAAGTATAACATGTAAGACACAACAACAACTCATATAACTTAAACACGCATCAAGTGTAAAGGCAAATGCAAATTCACTTTAGGCTTACGGTGATGTAAAGCAACAATCTTTTATATGTCCCCATCAAATGACAGTTTAAGCAAAACATCATACAAGCAGTTGTATATCATGTTAACACAAAGAAAGTCAAGATACAAAAACAAACACATGCCTCTCACGATGAACAACAGTTATCAAGACTCAAACATATATATGTTCAACAGAATGTGCCATCAAAACAAACCAAACCCCATGTGACATCATTGAAACAAGCATATGACATAGGAATAGACAATTAGAACAATAATCATGAGAATGCACAGGTATTTTTATGTCAACATACGGCAGAACTTTGATGCTCACATACATTAATATGTTGACAGAATAGACGTTCACATTTAGATGTAAAGCAGAGGTTAAGAACAGACATTGCAACCATACCAAAATCAGTAGTAACCTAAACAGCAAATCTACATACAGGCCTCAAGCATTTGTAAACAGATGCAGACAAACAAAATGAAATGTCAACAGAAGCAAGTAATCAAATTGCAGGCGAGCAAAATGTCATTTAGAACAGTTATGATTCAAAGGGCAGTAAGTTCAAAAGGTTAAAAGCAACTATGAATGCTAACATATCAGTTAAGTAACAAGATTCATATGTGTCATGATACATTGAGATTATTGAACAAGGCAGCAGTCATAACTACACAATGGATAGCATGTAAGGCATGGTAAGAGTTCACAAATTAAACACAAAGTCAAGGCAAGGTTTTGCATTTAATGACATGATGGTGGAGGACCTAGCTTCATAGCATTTTGGATACACACGATTAATAGGAAGCATAGGTTCAAACAGAATTTGTACATACATAGTGACATCCAAATCAAATAACAGTTTAAGCATAATATCACATATACAAACAAAATCCAGATGGTCAAGGGCCATATAAACTAACACATGTTTTCAAGGCAAAACAGGGCACAAGGCATGACAGTATGGCAAATAAGTTCCCTCAAGTAATGGCATTTAGATGACAGATAGGGCATGTATGCAACAGCTGTGGAACAGACAAAATAAACATCAACCATCCATAAGCATACTTCAACATTAATGTATAACAGGCCAAGAATCAAATACTAACCTCATTCATCAACACAAAAGCAAGTAAGCAAAGATCAAGTGTTTAATCATGCAGTGGTTCATATATGAAAATTAAAACTCAGCAGGCACATAGATAGACATGCTCAAATAAAACCAAGCTCACATGAAAAGCAGTCCTATAAACTAGACATCATTCAAAATGACAAATGAAGTAGGTATGACATGGTAAGTTGTAAAACATCTAGATACATGATGGCACAAATTCGAGGCAATGCAGAACAAACATTAAGAAAGAAAGTGCATGTTGTTCTGTGATAGCAGGACATGAGGTACCAAGACAAATGTTTCAAAAGATTTATCAACCATAATCAGACATGGTTACAGGGCAGAAAAGCACATATCATGTTCTAACATTTAAAACTTGCACATAAATTAGGAATACCAAACTGAACAACATGTGATATCATTGAAACAAAACCAGTTTTAAGCATGGCAAGGCACATCTAACATAGATTCTGAGTTCATAAATTGGTCACAAATCATAATGACAACAAAGTAAACACGGCATATTATGTATCACAGCAGCAAGTAAACACAACAAGTAAACTTTCAGAGTACATTTATGTATTTAACTCTAATCAGGACAACAGTTTAGATGAATCAGTTTCAAAACCAACAGGTAACCAAGTAACAACAAAGTGCACAGATTCAAACAAGTGGTGAAGTGTTTATAAGCACATGGTTGGAACAAAACTTAACTCCAAAGATAATAGCAAGTTCTCAAGTTAAACATCAAGTCAAATACCAAGTAATAAACAGTTATACATTTTAGCAATTCAAAACACTTAAGCACATAGGTCAAGAACACAAATATCATGCCATGGATAAAAGGTGCATATCAGGATGTAGTCAAACATATGAATGCCACAAGTAACTTATGTGACAGAGTAGGCCAAAAATAGTTCCATACTTACAAACACAACTCAAACAAGCATCCACACAAACAAAGTTTTGAATCTAAAACAAAGCCAATGATTTTGAGTATGCAAAAAGATCATACATTCGATGCTGACAGAAAAAGAAGACCAATTGCATTTAGTGAAAGTAACTTAGCAACATTCAATCAAAAATCACACAACAACTTACAGTGATAGATGAGTTTAACAACCATAAAGCACATGAGCATCTCAGAAACAAGTATGGAACTAAAATTTAAGAATCTCTCATCTCAAAATAACATCCAAGCACCGAGACATACATAAGCAAGTTAACAGTTTCAATCGTTTAAGTTTGACAACACAACATCAAAGTGAAATCTTATATACTTAGAGCCAGTTAGTGAACAAAACCAAAGCATTAACCTTATGGTGATATCTTAAGTATGATAACTGAAAACAGACAGCGACATACATGTTTAACTCAAAATATCAGCAAAGCATCATGATGTTAGGCCATGGACAGAAAGTATAGGTTCAAATACACCATATCACATTATAAATGAGTGAAAAACAATATAAAGCACATTATAACAGTTATGATTGAGATATGATATGATGACATGAATATTAAAAGGGAGAGTATAGTTACCAAGTGGAGTAATGTCCACTGCACCTTCAAGTGTGCTGAATGCTCTTCTTAGCAAGAGAAATCCCAAACAGCTCTTCTCTTCTCTTACTCGTGGAACTCAAAAACTCAAAGACTTAGAAAATTTTGTGAGAATTGTTGGTGTCTATGAACTGAACTTGAGCCTCTTTATATAGGCAGAGTGTTGGGTCATTGATAGACATATGGGCCGGGTCAAATTTCTAAGCAGCTGGTGGGCATAAGCTGAATCATCTAGGGTTTCCGTTTGAATTTCAAACTCAGTCCAATTCTGGGAGAGAAATGCGCTGTGACATCTCAGACGTGCAGGATCGTAGTCATTACTTGGTGAATGAATTCAAAAACTCTCCCATTGACGCTGTTTGAGAGGGATACCAAACGAAGTAAAGATTGGAGGTAGCGTAGACGTGTTCGCAGACGGAGCAGTCGTATGCTGGAAATGGCATGCCTTTTCTGAACCATTTTCTGCACAACGCAAAGACGAGCTTGAAGAGGAATGGATTTTTGAGATTCAAAATTGAAGAGCCCGCGCCAACGGTCTTGCAATTTGAATCGTTGGATGAATGGATTGATACACGATACGACTTGAGATTTCTCCCTTGTTTACAATTCTTCAGCAAGAACGAAAGGAGGAGGAATAATTGGTTTCCTTTGGCACTTTGGATGCCACATGTCATGCTCTCAATGGTTGGAAGAAATGTTGAAAAGTCAAACCCCACAAGCTTGATCCTCATTGGTTCAAAATAAAAGAAAGAGAAACCAAAAAGTAACGTGGAATTCTTACCAACATAATAACATAGCTATGAAAATGCAATAATACCATCATTTAAATTAAGAACTAATTTAAAAGGATAATTAGTTTGATTAATTAGAATTTGACTTAAATAAAATTGATTTAGATTAAATGAAATTAGAACACTCAACTAAAGTAAAAAAAGAAAAAAGTGTCAAATTGAAATTAAAATGGCCATAGAACAAATAGGTACTAAGACAAATATCAAATTAAAATAAAGAGAAAAGTAATAAATAATAAGTAATAAAAAACAAATAGCAAGAAAACTGAGGGTAAAATTTGGGGTGCAACAGTTGCCCCTATTTAAATATCTTCACCTGATGACATGAGAGATGAAGATCCTCATGCAACCAAATGTGAAGGATATTTAAATATAGATAACCGAAAATTTTATCCTCAAATGCACACACATGCAATGCAACAAACATGATGCCAGGAAGATGCCAGAAAATGCCGACACAACAAGACACCAAGGGACGAACAGGAAGCAAGAAGAATCAGAGCTTCACTGGGAAGGACGAAAGGTACAGTATCCATGAGTAAAGCTCACTGGGGATACTGACCAACCAACAAAAGAGACTTACTGGGGAGACTCCAAAGAAACACCGGGGAAAAGACCGCAGACAATCTCCACTGGGGAAAGATCCTGGGAGATAAACTACTGGGGGCAAAACAAACCTACATTCTTCCTAAACATGAAACCAGAAGGAAGAAACTTGATCACAGGGGATCAATCTAAAAAGGTACAAACAAGCAAGGACTTCCTGGGGAACCTAAACTGAATGGTTCAAAGTGGGATCTTCGAGGCAGGCTAAGAGGACAGAGGCTAACCCTGCGCACCAGATAGGAGTCTTATAGGGTTAAATAAAAAGATATTCCCAGAAATTTATCTTAAAGTATTTTTAGGAAAGAAACGAAATAAAGAGGTGTTCAATGTCCGACACGATTCGGGCAAGAACAGTTTTAAAACAAAAAGACAGTGCTTGACACGATTCAAGCAAAGTCCCAATTCAAGTTCGACACGATTCGAACAGGAATGGTTTTAAAACAAAGGGGTCAGTGTCCGACACGATTCAAACAAAGACTCTATTCAGGTTTGACACGATTCAAACGAGAACAGAAGAGACAGTGCTTGACACGATTCAAACATAGTCCAAGTCCAAGTTTGACACGATTCAAACGAGAACACAAAAGACAGTGCTTGACACGATTCAAACAAAGTTCAAGTTCGAGTTTGACACGATTCAAACGAGAACACAAAAGACAGTGCTTGACACGATTCAAACAGAGTCCAAGTTCAAGTTTGACATGATTCAAACAAGAACAGTTAAGAGGCAATGTCCGACATGATTCGAACAAAGACTCGGTTCAAGTTTGACATGATTCAAATAAGAACAGAAATGACAATGTTTGACGCGATTCAAACAAAGTCCAAGTTCAAGTTTGACACGATTCAAACAAGAACAACTTTCCAAAATCCTTTAAAGTTAAACTTCTTGGGGAGTAGAAAAAGATTTTAAAGATGCAAATCTGGCGCGCAAAGGTTAAGACCGAAAGAGCACGACATAAAGCAAACCGGGGACGTCTTCACTTCACTGGGGAAATAAAGACAGACGCCAACACAGGACCACAAGCAAAACAAACTCCAAGGAGCGAAGATGCTAGGGTATGATGCATATGCTTAGCTATATGCTAGAAACGACGCGAGCGACGCAAAACAGGAAAGAAGAAAGGATAACACCAGTCAACACCCTGAAACCCAAACATCAAGGACAACCAGGGTGGTCTTCTTTCATTGGAGGTGGCAGATCCATGCCAAAAGGAAAAAAGTACTGCTGACTCTTTCTGTACGAACTTGATTCCAAAACGTCTTAATTCCAGAGTAAAATTTAGTTTATCTTTGTGTTTTCTCAAGATATTGCAAAATTTCCGTTTTCAAAAAATCAAGTGAAAATGACTAAACTTGCAAAAAGGAAGGATAACGTGTTAAACACGGAAATGATTCAATAGCTGATATTTATTGAAAAATGGTGACTTGCCAAATAGCAGAGTCCCATGAAATATTACAAATGCAACAAAATGGCAATTATCAAAGGTTACATTGTATTCAATGACCGATAACCCTAATGACTAAAGACTCCAGTTGTAGCAGAACTTGAGCTTCTCTGGGGATTCCTGGATATCACATAGGTGTTATTGCCTCAAGCATAATACTTTCGCACCGAGTTGGCATTCACAGGATGTGCAAGTTGTTCACCGTCCATAGTCGTGAGGAAAAGAGATCCTCCTGAAAATACTGTCTTAACTATGTATGGACCTTCATAATTAGGCGCCCACTTTCCACGGGCGTCTATTTGCGACGGCAAGATCCTCTTAAGTACCAACTCACCCACTCGGAATTCTCGAGTGTGGACCCTTTTGTCAAATGCTCTCTTCATCTTTTTCTGATACAACTGACCATGACACATAGCTGTTATGCGCTTCTCATCAATTAAATTCAACTGGTCATATCTCTCTTGAATCCACTCAGCTTCATCAAGCTTTGTCTCCATTAATATCCTCAGCGAAGGTATTTCCACCTCTATGGGGAGGACAGCATCCATTCCATATACCAACGAAAAAGGGGTTGCCCCTGTTGATATTCTGACAGACGTCCTATATCCTTGTAGTGCATACGGCAACATCTCATGCCAATCTTTGTATGTTTTGACCATCTTCTGAAGGATTTTCTTGATATTCTTGTTTGCAGCTTCGACTGCTCCATTCATCTTCGGACGATACGGTGAAGAATTATGGTGCTCGATCTTGAAGTTATCACATAACTCCTTCATGGTTCTGTTATTCAAATTGGTCCCATTGTCAGTTATGATTCTGCTTGGAATCCCATAGCGACAAATGATATTGTTCTTGATGAAACGAGCAACTACTTGCTTAGTCACGTTTGTATAAGAGGCGGCTTCCACCCATTTGGTAAAGTAATCTATAGCCACCAGAATGAAGCGGTGCCCATTAGACGCTTTAGGCTCAATTGCCCCAATCATATCAATGCCCCACATGGAGAACGACCAAGGTGATGACAGTACATTCAACAGAGTAGGGGGAACATGCATTTTGTCTGCATAAATCTGACATTTATGGCATTTCCTAGCATACTGGATGCAATCAGTCTCCATAGTCAACCAATAGTATCCAGCCCTCAAGATCTTCTTAACCATGGCATGCCCATTGGCATGGGTGCCAAAAGCTCCTTCATGAATATCGTGGATCAACAAGTCTGCTTCTCTCTTATCGACACATCTTAACAAAACCATATCATGATTCCTCTTGTACAGTACACCGTTGCTGATGAAGAACTTGGCTGACAGCCTTCGTAAAGTCTTCTTATCAAGAACGGAGGTATTGGCCGGATATTCTTGATTCTTCAGGAAGTTCAAAATATCATGAAACCAAGGTTTGCTGTCTGATTCTTCTTCGATGACCTGGCAATAGGCCGGCTCGGTCCTTCTTCCGATACTAATCACTGGATCCTCATTGATAAATCTGACTTGCCACATTGAAGCTAGTGTCGCTAATGCATCGGCCACGTGATTCTCTGTACGTGGTACATGACAAAATGTTATCTCGTCAAAACACTTAATCAGCTCCAGAGCATATGCCTGATAAGGGATAAGCTTCTCATCCTTGGTCTCCCACTCGCCTCTAATCTGATAAATAACTAGAGCGGAGTCACCCATAACTTCGAGAAAACAGATTCCAAGATCAATTGCTGCTTCCAAACCCAGAATCCATGCTTCGTACTCAGCAATATTATTTGTACCCCCAAAATCCAGCCTAGCTGTAAAAGGGGTGTAGCCACCTTCAGGATTAATTATGACAACACCCACTCCATGCCCCTTGCAATTGGATGAACCGTCGAACATCATCTTCCACCTATATTCTGCCCTGGGATCTTCTTCAGAACTTGGCTCTTCATCATCCTTTATTGCCATAATGTCCTCGTCCGGGAAGTCAAATTTGAGTAGTTCATAGTCTTCAACAGGTCGATCAGCAAGATATTCTGAGAGGATACTTCCTTTAATGGCCTTTTGAGTGACATATTGAATGTCATATTCAGATAATAACATGTGCCAACGGGCAAGTCTGCCTGATTGAGCGGGTTTCTCAAAGATGTATTTTATCGGATCCATCTTGGAAATCAAAAGGGTGGTATGACAGATCAGGTACTGCCTCAAGCGTTTGGCGGCCCAAGCCAAAGCACAACAAGTCTTTTCCAGTAGCGAGTAACGACTTTCACTATCTGTGAACTTCTTACTGAGATAATAAATCACGTGCTCTTTCTGGCCAGTCTCGTCATGCTGTCCCAAGACACAGCCCATGGACTCTTCCAAAACTGTTAAGTACATGATGAGAGGTCTTCCGGATACCGGAGGAATTAGAACAGGAGGTTCCTGGAGATAACTTTTGAGTTTCTCAAAAGCTTGTTGACAGTCAGCATTCCACTCTACTGGCTGATTCTTACGGAGCAATTTGAAGATTGGTGAACAAATTGGAGTCATGTTGGAGATGAAACGAGAGATGTAATTCAAACGACCCAAAAATCCCCTGACTTGAGACTCAGTTTGTGGAGCTGGCATTTCTTGAATTGCTCGCACTTTATCTGGATCTACTTCAATACCCTTCTGGCTGACAATGAAACCTAATAGTTTCCCAGATCTGACCCCAAAGGTACACTTTGCAGGGTTCAGCCTCAACTGATACTTCCGAAGCCTCTTGAACAGTTTCAGCAAGTGATCTACATGTTCCTCCTCATTCTGAGATTTGGCTATCATATCATCCACATACACCTCTATCTCTTTGTGGATCATATCGTGAAACAAGGTCACCATGGCCCTTTGGTACGTTGCCCCTGCGTTCTTCAGTCCAAAAGGCATAACCTTATAGCAATAAGTGCCCCACGGGGTAATGAAAGTGGTTTTATCCATATCAGCCGGATCCATTTTAATCTGATTATAGCCTGAGAAACCATCCATAAATGAGAACATGGCGAAACGGGCAGTGTTGTCCACCAGCGTGTCAATATGTGGTAGAGGGAAATCATCCTTGGGACTAGCTTTGTTGAGATCCCTGTAGTCCACACACATTCGTACCTTTCCATTCTTCTTCATAACAGGAACAATATTAGCTACCCATTCTGGGTACTTGGAGACTGCTAAAAATCCGGCATCCAATTGCCTCTTAACTTCATCTCGGATTTTGAGGGCCATATCAGGATGACTTCTACGAAGCTTTTGTTTTACCGGCGGGCACTCGGGCTTGAGCGGTAATTTATGAACCACAATATCTGTATCTAAACCAGGCATATCTTGGTAGGACCAAGCAAACACATCCACATATTCTTTAAGTAGTGAAATCAACTGCTGTCTAATTTCTGGTTTCAAAGATGCCCCAATCTTGACTTCTTTCTTTTCTTCCTCAGAACCAAGATTGATGACGTCCACCTGCTCTTCATGTGGCTGGAGATCTGTATACTGGTAATCACACATGTCTGCCAGCTCTTTGGGTACCTCAAAATTCTCCTCCTCTTCAGCTTGATAGACAGGGGAGTCAAAGTCAATGGTAATAGCAGGGTCATTGAATACAATGGGTTTACGGTTAATTCTGCATAATAGAATGATTTGTATTACTAAAGTGTACGACAATTCACAAACATGCAAGATGAAGATGTTTTGTTTGAAAAGATTGCCATTTTTAGAAAAGAATGCAGTAAAGTGAAGACAGCAAAAATTTCAAAAAAAAGTCATTTCATTGATTAATATTGAAAACGGAGGCCCGTACAAAATAATCCACTAGCTTTGGGCAAGACTAGGGAAATGAAAACAACAAATCAAAATAAGTTACTCTGGTTCCGGGTACACAGTTGGGATGTCTATAACCTCCCAATTGCTCAAAGCACCCTCTTGGCGAAAAACCAGATGATCAATGTCTTCTTCCTCTTCAGCGCTTCCAATGATTGCGTGGACCTGATGTCCACCTTTGACAAATATCTCTTGCACAGTCTTCGTCTTTCTTCTCATTCTTGAAGCAGCTTCATCTTCTGGAGTTGGTTTGTAACCCAACCCCTGATGTCGGTCCCTCTTCTCGATCTCGATGACTTCGCCCCTTCCTGCAGGCACGCCTTCCTGAAGGGCGGACTGGATGCTCTTATACGAAGCAAACGATGGATACTCTGGAACTACCGGCTTCTCGCTGTCGATCATAACTGCATTGGCTATTTCCAAAGCTTGGAAAGAAGTTTCCAATGCATCTTCGTCAGCCTCAATGTAGCGAAATGAGGACAGGTTACTGACCATCAAATCCTCCTCACCATGTATGATAACTAACCTATCATCAGTTACGAACTTCATCTTCTGATGCAACGTGGAGGTCACAGCACCTGCTTCATGGATCCAAGGTCTCCCGAGCAAATAGCTATAAGCAGGATTGATGTCCAGAATTTGAAACAGAATATTAAACTCCTGAGGTCCAATCAACACTGGGAGCTCTATCTCCCCCATAACAGACCTTCGCGAACCATCAAAAGCTTTGACAATCAACGAAGTGGGTCTCATGACTCCTCCTTTGTATGCCAATTTATCGAGAGTTCTCTTTGGTAAGACATTCAGAGAGGACCCTGTATCCACGAGGACTCTAGCCAATGTGTCTTCCTGACATGTCATGGATATATGCAGAGCAAGATTGTGTTTTCGGCCTGCCTGGGTTAACTCTTCCTCACTGAAACTGAGGGTATTACAGGCGATAATGTTAGCAACAATGTGATCAAACTGTCCGGTAGTGATATCTTGAGCTACGTGATCCTGAGCCAAAACCTTCTGCAGCGCAGATCGGTGAGCTGGTGAATTAATCAATAAAGACAAAACAGAAATCTTTGACGGGGTTTGATGGAGCTGATCCACAATCCTATAGTCACTTCTTTTTATTATTCTAAGGAACTCTTCATCGTCCTCTTTGGAGATTACCTCTTTTCCTTTATCATTGGTAGGTACATGACTAACACCTTCTTTTCTGGATGTTTCCATGTTCACAGGGGGACAAATCCTTCCACTTCTCATCATTCTCCCTGCCCCTGCTATATTAGACACGTTCTTCTCATCGGCCCCCACCTCTTTCCTTGGGACCGGTTCTTCTATCACGACCCCCACCTCTTTCCTTGGGGTCATTTCTTCTTTCTTTCTTTCACCTGTGATATCCTCATAAATCCAGGGCACTGCTTTGGTTCCTCTGAACCTGAATGGAACTGGTTTTGGGAAGTTATTTTGCCTAGCACGATTAACAGGAACAGCAGCTTCAGGCTTGTTAAATCTCAGAACTGATTGTTTAAAAACAGGACTCACAGTATTTGCCCCTGGATTGTTGAACTCCGGGACTACTAAGGGGTACTCTTCTTCGATAAACAACTGTACTTGTTTTGGCAAGTTGAATACCGGCTCAATCACCGCTATTCTGTCTTCCTTCCTGAAAACCTGTAAGAAACCTTCATTAATCAAGCGCTGAATATCTCCTTGTACTGACGAACATCCTTCACTAACACCATCACACTCTTCACAATCATCATGGCAAGCTTCGACCAAACCGGCGCTGAATAGCTTGGCATGAAACAATTTCAAGGGAGTTTTAATCTGTGCTGCATCGGAGATTACTACCTCGTCATTCTCATTTTCAATAGCATTAGTTGACCCATGGTTTGGCAAAGGGTTGCTTTTCACATTTGGTTGGCTATTGACGAAAGACAGAACATTCTTCTCTATCAGGCCTTTTACTAGATTCTTCAATGCCAAACATCCTTCTAAGTCATGACCTACCCCTCCTTGATGGAAGGCTCAGGTTGCATTGGGGTTGTAAAACTACATAGACCTTTCAGAGGGTGGCCCCAATGGCCTAGTAACAATTAGCCCTTGCTCCACCAACGAAGGATACAATGTTGTGTATGTCATTGGTATAGGAGGAAAGTTCGGTGTCACTGCCTGTTTTCTTGGCGGGGTATTTTGTTGTGGCGCTGGCCGCCGCTGCTGCTGGTAATTCTGGTTCTGATTCCTTGGCCACTGCTGTTGACTTTGTGGTTGGGAAGCAGGAGCCTGTTGTATTACCGAATGACTGAAGGTGGGCATAACAGATGCCACGTATGGTTGCTGGGGGAATTGCATAGTATAAACTGGTTGCTGGGGAAAGCTGGGACCTGGCTGTGGTTGGAAAAGAGCTCGCTTCCAACAAGGACTCTGTTTCTTCCCTGTCATGATGGCGTTAGTCTCGCCTTCTTTCTTCTTATGAAAATTGCCTGGAGACTTTTTGACGCTGGTATTGGTAGCACTGTTAGGTGAACTAGCCACCTTTCCACTTTTTAGGCCTGCCTCTACCTTCATACCGATTGCAATAATGTCAGAGAAATTGGCGCCAATGTTGCTAATCATCTTCTCATAGAATTCAGGTTTCACAGTGTCTACAAACCAATCGGCTAGCTCCTTCTCGGTTAACGGCGGTTCAACCTGTGACGCAGTCTCTCTCCACCTCTGAGCGTATTCTTTAAACGACTCTGTGTTTTTCTGAGTCATGGTCAAGAGTTGCCTACGATCAGGTGCTAGATCCAGGTTATACTTATAGTGCTTTATAAAGACATCCATAACATCTTGAAAGCACTTAATCTGAGACTGATCTAGACCTAAATACCACTTTGCAGCAGCGCCCTTCAGGCTATCCTGGAAACAATGGATCATCAGCTTATCATTATCCATGTATGCCGCCATTCTTCGGAGATACATGACCAAGTGTGCCTTTGGACACGTAGCGCCAGTGTACAATTCGAAGCTTGGTAATTTAAACTTTGGTGGAATTACTAGGTCAGTAACCAAACACATATCCCTTAAGTCAGAGCTGAAGACATTATCTCCCTCCATGGCCTTCAATTTTCTCTGCATAATCTCCATACTGTCCCTCAATTTCTCGTTGCTGTCGTCTCCTTCCATAGATATGTTGTCATTAATAAGATGGTGCTGATTCTGGAAGACGGGCTGAAACTGGGTCTGAATCACTGGTGGAGTATAAGTTGGGATAGTTTGTTGGTTTTCACCAAACAAAGGTACTGCTTGTTGAGTGGACTGAGGAGCTGTGGCTCGTATAAACTCAAACGGTATCCCTAAAGTAGTGTCTACAGCAGGTACGACTGGCGGCTCAACAGTTGTGGTGACGATTTTTGAGACTATAGTAGCTTGAGTATCCATTTTTGCTCATATAACATGCAAAACTTCCATAATCTGTCCCATGCCGACTCTTACCTCATTGAGCTCTTCGTTGACTTGATCCAGATTCTCACAATTATCAGACATCTTTCCTCCTTAAGCCTGGTCCAGATGTTGCAACAAATGTAGAGATCAGGGTGCTGGTTCTGAAGAAGACAAAACGGCGATGAGACACAGAAGAATGCGCGTGCGAATGCAAAGATGCAAATGAGATGCAAATGCAAATGCAAGCTAAACTATCAAGAAACCAAAAACATCTTGCAAATAATATAAAGAATAGATCCTTGATAAAACAACTTCTTCATTAAGAGTTTGGCAAACATTACATTTGGAGCAGGGTATTCTCATACTCCAAGTACATAAGTAGAGGTACAATAGAATGAAAAGATACAATAACAACACAAAGGTTAACGACAATACTTAGAAATTGAATCCGCCGGTTGACGATCCTTCTCCATTAATTACCCTTATTATCTTGATGATGCGCTCCTTGGTTTCTTTCTTGGCGAGAACCAGCTCTCCCAATTCCTCCATCATTCTCTGCTTTGTTTTAGTAGGGGACTCGTGGCGGGGATGTGGTTTCATCATTACTTGGGCTATGCTACGAGACCATTGCAAATGAGACTCTGTGACCGGGCATTCGGACCTCCACAACTCCCTGTTGATATAGCGCCAAGTGCGTCTCAAGCACATCTTCATCTCGAATCCTTCCTTCTCATCATAAAACATCATCTGCATGTCTTTATCATATGGGATTCCTTCCTTCAAATGACCTAGCTGACGGCGAGCGAGGACGGGGTTGTAATTGATACAACCATTCCTTCCCATGAGAGGTACATTGGGGCAGTCTCCACAGCTAACGATTATGGGGATTCCCTCGTCTGTTGAATCATACCATTCAATGTCGGTATGCTTTAGTTCCATCAACTTCTTAGACCACACCTTGCAGTCTTCGATCTCCCAGAAAGCTGGGGTCTTCGGCAAATAAGAAACAAACCACTAGTAGAAGAGGGCCACACAGCAAACAATCAGCCTACTGCCTCTCATATATCTGGTCTGTATGGAATGGTAAACATCAGCCAACAGTGTCGGGACTGGGTTATTGACTGCAAACAGCTGAATGGCCTGGGTGTCTACAAAATCCTTGGCGTTTGGGAACAGGAACAAACCGTATATCATCAATGCTAAAGTTGATTCAAACAAAACTTCATTTCCCCTGTTCTTAAAGTATAGAGCTTTCTCCATCAAGAACTGTGCTGGCAACCCACGCTTTCCTCCCTTATTGGTCAAATTGGCTTGGACATCAGATAACCTGATTCTGGTCAGTCTGGCTATGTCTCTGGTAGAAGGTGTTTCTTCAATTCCAGAAAAGACAGGGGCATCTCTGATTGGGATCCCTATCATGGCTGAAAACTCTTCCAAGGTTGGTACTAACTGGAATTCAGGGAACAAGAAACAACGGTATGCTGGGTGATACAGTTGGACTAGAACTTCAAGTGGTCCCATAGTTACTGGTGTCTTCATCAAGGGTATGACACACCCATATCTATCAGCAAAGGCTGACTGGTCTTCAATCATTTCTCCCAACCATAGCAAACGATCCACCTCTGGCAACTCGAAGCAGTAAGGCCAAACTCTTTTTCCTGCGACATCCATTTCTACAAAACCTGCAAGACAAAGTTAGTAACTTGATAGTTTAGCAGGGATGTATAATGCAATGCAAAGTTTCATGGAATCCAGACATTAGCCCAAATATCAAGAGATATCAAAAGACCTCATTTCATTAAAATAAAAGTGAATTACAAATGATACAACTTTCAAAAAGTCCTAAATATAGGCTAAATAAAAGCTAGAAAGTCCTAAGGAAATTCTCCTAGAAGTCTTGTGTTGAGTCTTCTGATTTCCTTCTCCATCTGGTCTCTTTCTGCGACGAGGTTGTCAAGAATAGACTTCCAAGCGGGTGGTTGAGCGTTTGAGGGACTTGGATCTTCTTGGGCTTTTCTCTTCTTACAGGAGGTTAGCTCTTCATTCTTGATCTGCAGCTGCTTCTGGAGTTCCAAATTCTCTTCAACGACTACTTGATATTTAAGCCTCCAGGCTTCTTCTGACCTCCGGGCTTGTCTCAGATAAATCTCCAATTCTTCTTCTCTTGGTGTGAAGTATAACACAGGCTCCTTCTTCAAAGCGATTGGTTCTTGTCTTTTATAGGGCATTTTCAACTCTATAGCTCTTCTTCTAACCCATTGGAGGTAGGGCTCCAAGGACACACAGTTAGGTCTTCCTAAAGAGCTTCTTCCTTTTTTGAGTTTGCTATCCCAAGCCTTCAAGATTATCTCCTTTTGTCCTTTGTTCTTGTCGTATGTTTCAAAGTAGATACTTTCCACATGAGCACTGAGGGGTTTGTCTTCCAGCGGGTACCCTAATTGGCGTCGTGCCAACACAGGGTTGTAACTGATACCTCCTTTAATGCCAAGCAAAGGCACGTTACCAAAGTCTCCACAGCTGTCTATAATCAAGATCCCATCATACACTCTATTATACCAATCAATATCTGCGTGGGAGAGTGCCATAACTTTCTGAGACCACCATCCTTCCTTAGAATCCCAGAACGCGCCTTTCTTCGGTAAGTGGAAAACAAACCATCTATATAGTATGGAGACACAGCAAATAATTTGTCCATTTTTATGAGCATTTCTTGTATGGACTGAGTGATAGGCTTCAGCAAGTAAGGTAGGTACTGGGTTCTGCTTTAAGAAAATCTTGATGGCGTTTAAGTCTACAAAGTTGTCAATATTCGGGAATAAGAAGAGTCCATAGATGAGCAAGGCAAATACAGCTTCAAAGGCATCTCTGTTGGAATTTTTAGCAAAGTATCTGGCTTTTTCAATCAAAAATTTGGCAGTTAACCCCAAGATTCCCCCCTTAGAAGTCAAATTGTTCTTGATGTCCACCACCTCTAGATAAGTCTTCTCTGCTATCTCTTCCTCTTTTGGATCCTTCTCAAAGATGGGAAACGGGGACTCATCTTTGATAGGTAAACCAACTATCTGAGAGTATTCTTCAAGGGTGGGTAAGAGCTGATAGTCGGGGAATGTGAAGCAGTGATACCTTGGATCATAAAACTGAAGTAGGGTTGAAAGAAGTCCTTCATCAATAGTCTTCCTTAGCAAGACCCACAACTTTCCATACCTGCTTAGGAATCCCTCAGGGTCTGTTAACGAATCTCCCAACTTCCTTAGGTCATCCAATTTGGGACTTTTGAAAGTGTATTTGATAGTGTTTCTTCTTGTGACATCCATGATATCTCTCTGATACAAGAAAAGAGGTCTGAGTTCCATGAAACAGATGCAACATGCATGCTTATGCTATATGGATGCAACAAAGACACATAGGACTCAAACACACAAAGGCAAAAGGGGAAAAAGGTTAAGCATGGAGCCAAAGGTTCGCCCCTCCCATTGGTTTGTTCTATTGGTTTCCACCTGCCAAACAAGGTTCTAAGAAGTTCCCAGAGTCTATAATCCATCTTTCGGATTTTAAAGATTTCCCAGATAACTTGGTAGTCGATAAAATTCTCAAGAGGATCTCGTCTGAGTGTAGTATCACGTGACAACCAAGTCAGAAATAGACTCCATCATGGTCACCGCACTACATCTAAAAGGCTTAGGTTGGGTTTGGTAACTACGGTTCTCAGTATCCCGGGCACCCAGGTTGAGAGTAGCAAGCTTTCACAAACGAATTCGTTCAACATAGCTAGACTCGAGAGGGCCTCAACTGAGTGATGGTGTTTATCAATTCGACCTTTCAGGATTCGACTCCCTCAAAGCTTCCTTGAATACCATCGATCTATAATAAGTGTATACTCAAATCCGGGTACAGGATTTATCTCACTCAAAGATATCAACCCACATCAAACAAGATAAGCAGAACATAGAACAGATATGACAGGTAAGCATACAAACATATAAGCAATCATGAATAACATAAAGCAAAATAGGCTTAACCCTCTTAGGAAAGGACCAGCAATAAGTCTTACTTTTCCCCAGTGAAGTCGCCATTTCTGTTGCGGTGAAAATTGGATAACAAATTATTAATTAATTTGCATCATATTTCTTTTACAACCGACTTTGATTTATCCAAAGGAAAGGTTCAAGATCGTTAGAAAAACCTAAAGGGGAAAGATCTAAAGTTCGGGGGTTGGTTACGCCTAGGGAAGGTATTAGCACCCTAAACGTCTGTAGTACTCTACGGGAACCTCTTGTTAATGTTATCTTATGTTTGCTAAAGGTTCTATGCTAAAGGCTTGAAAACCCTAGGGGTTAGTATCTAAGTATACTCGATAAAGCATCGCACTTTACGCCTACGTATCCTCGGGAATAGAATCAGAGTATGCGTAGTTCTACTTCTACTGAATGATTGACTGTGGTCAATATTCAGAGGGGAAATGAGTACAAGCTCATTGTAGAGTTTAAGAACTCTCTAAGTCTAGTTGAAATGGACCTATGTTGAGGTTTAGTTAATAGGGGAAGTGATGAATTCATTAGGATGAATATCACTAAGAGTTGAAGAACTCTCTCCTAAAGCTAGTTATGATTTCTATGGCTCTGATGAGGCCAAGAAACAAGTTTCTTCCTAAGAGGTTACTTAGGTTGAGATGGTGGTCAATGACTTTAAGAGTCAAGGTTAATCACCTTCCTTTGGAATGGGGGAAAAAGTTGATAACAATAAATAAAACATGATAAAAGATAGGACATTGATACAATAGATAAAACAACATAAGCATGAGGATGGCAATATGTTATGACAAAGATATGGATAAGATGGATGTGATAAAAGAGTACATCAAATATGCTTCAATCTTTAGGAAGACAAACATATAGAAATGACATACAAGAATAAATCAAAATGTTTCAATCTTTATGAAGACAAACATAGAGAAGTGACTTGAAAAATGATATTTAGAACATGATAATATTCATATAGAATCAAACATATGGCCAATCAACATGAATATATTGAACAAGTCAATTTAATAACATTTCAAGATCAAAAAATGTTCAAAGATGATATAAAAGACATGAATACAAATATGAGATTAAGATGAAAATCAAGATGTCAAAGCAAAGTGTGAATTAAACACATAATGGTCAAACACCTTAGGTATAACATGGCATAATAAAAGTGCAATAAAATCTTAATAAGTATTTTTAAACTAAAACAAGAATAAAGTCTCAAAATTACATATTTTATAGTTTTCTTTTATATATGGAAAATGGGTTTAATAAAGAAAATAAAGCAAAAAGAAAGGAGGAAAAATGATAAGAAATGAACAAGTTGTGGTTTTAGGAAATTAAGGATAAAATAGTGAAATAAACAACTATGTGATAAAAAAAAGAAGTTGCAGCCGTGGGGGATTGAACCCACGCCCTTTGAATCAAACAGAAACAATTATAACCAACTGGGCTGTATGCGCACCTTGGCAAATGAAGGGTAGGATACGCATATATTAAAAAACAACGCAAATCAGGAAAATAAAAAAAAAGGTTGGGCGAGGGGAATCGAACCCCCGTCCTCAGCGTAAACAATCCCTATAACTCTCCTCCTGGACCAGCGGTACTACGCCCTCATCCGGTTATAATATGACATAATATATATATGAGGCAATCAAGTTCCAGAAATCCCAAATAATCAAAACAACGTGCGCATGTTCTGGTTTCTCACTAGCAATACAATACAGCAGCCACCCAAATCAACAATTGTCTATGCGAATTGGCTATAACCTCAAGGTGAACTTAAGCATCCAAGGCATTTAATCTAACAAACTAGTGAACCAAAGCAAGGCAGAGCAAATAATCAAAGCATGACAAACTTAAGCAAATGGTAATAAATCAAATGACAAACCATTCATCAGAAAGTTTCAAACATAGGTAGGCATGGCAAACACCAAATCAAGCCGGCAGCAGTAACATAGAGAGACAAAACCCAAAGCAAATAGCAGGCAGCAGCAAAATTACTCCAAGTATAACATGTAAGACACAACAACAGCTCATATAACTTAAACACGCATCAAGTGTAAAGGCAAATGCAAATTCACTTTAGGCTTACGGTGATGTAAAGCAACAATCTTTTATATGTCCCCATCAAATGACAGTTTAAGCAAAACATCATACAAGCAGTTGTATATCATGTTAACACAAAGAAAGTCAAGATACAAAAACAAACACATGCCTCTCACGATGAACAACAGTTATCAAGACTCAAACATATATATGTTCAACAGAATGTGCCATCAAAACAAACCAAACCCCATGTGACATCATTGAAACAAGCATATGACATAGGAATAGACAATTAGAACAATAATCATGAGAATGCACAGGTATTTTTATGTCAACATACGGCAGAACTTTGATGCTCACATACATTAATATGCTGACAGAATAGACGTTCACATTTAGATGTAAAGCAGAGGTTAAGAACAGACATTGCAACCATACCAAAATCAGTAGTAACCTAAACAACAAATCTACATACAGGCCTCAAGCATTTGTAAATAGATGCAGACAAACAAAATGAAATGTCAACAGAAGCAAGTAATCAAATTGCAGGCGAGCAAAATGTCATTTAGAACAGTTATGATTCAAAGGGCAGTAAGTTCAAAAGGTTAAAAGCAACTATGAATGCTAACATATCAGTTAAGTAACAAGATTCATATGTGTCATGATACATTGAGATTATTGAACAAGGCAGCAGTCATAACTACACAATGGATAGCATGTAAGGCATGGTAAGAGTTCACAAATTAAACACAAAGTCAAGCAAGGTTTTGCATTTAATGACATGATGGTGGAGGACCTAGCTTCATAGCATTTTGGATACACACGATTAATAGGAAGCATAGGTTCAAACAGAATTTGTACATACATAGTGACATCCAAATCAAATAACAGTTTAAGCATAATATCACATATACAAACAAAATCTAGATGGTCAAGGGCCATATAAACTAACACATGTTTTCAAGGCAAAACAGGGCACAAGGCATGACAGTATGGCAAATAAGTTCCCTCAAGTAATGGCATTTAGATGACAGATAGGGCATGTATGCAACAGCTGTGGAACAGACAAAATAAACATCAACCATCCATAAGCATACTTCAACATTAATGTATAACAGGCCAAGAATCAAATACTAACCTCATTCATCAACACAAAAGCAAGTAAGCAAAGATCAAGTGTTTAATCATGCAGTGGTTCATATATGAAAATTAAAACTCAGCAGGCACATAGATAGACATGCTCAAATAAAACCAAGCTCACATGAAAAGCAGTCCTATAAACTAGACATCATTCAAAATGACAAATGAAGTAGGTATGACATGGTAAGTTGTAAAACATCTAGATACATGATGGCACAAATTCGAGGCAATGCAGAACAAACATTAAGAAAGAAAGTGCATGTTGTTCTGTGATAGCAGGACATGAGGTACCAAGACAAATGTTTCAAAAGATTTATCAACCATAATCAGACATGGTTACAGGGCAGAAAAGCACATATCATGTTCAAACATTTAAAACTTGCACATAAATTAGGAATACCAAACTGAACAACATGTGATATCATTGAAACAAAACCAGTTTTAAGCATGGCAAGGCACATCTAACATAGATTCTGAGTTCATAAATTGGTCACAAATCATAATGACAACAAAGTAAACACGACATATTATGTATCACAGCAGCAAGTAAACACAACAAGTAAACTTTCAGAGTACATTTATGTATTTAACTCTAATCAGGACAACAGTTTAGATGAATCAGTTTCAAAACCAACAGGTAACCAAGTAACAACAAAGTGCACAGATTCAAACAAGTGGTGAAGTGTTTATAAGCACATGGTTGGAACAAAACTTAACTCCAAAGATAATAGCAAGTTCTCAAGTTAAACATCAAGTCAAGTACCAAGTAATAAACAGTTATACATTTTAGCAATTCAAAACACTTAAGCACATAGGTCAAGAACACAAATATCATGCCATGGATAAAAGGTGCATATCAGGATGTAGTCAAACATATGAATGCCACAAGTAACTTATGTGACAGAGTAGGCCAAAAATAGTTCCATACTTACAAACACAACTCAAACAAGCATCCACACAAACAAAGTTTTGAATCTAAAACAAAGCCAATGATTTTGAGTATGCAAAAAGATCATACATTCGATGCTGACAGAAAAAGAAGACCAGTTGCATTTAGTGAAAGTAACTTAGCAACATTCAATCAAAAATCACACAGCAACTTACAGTGATAGATGGGTTTAACAACCATAAAGCACATGAGCATCTCAGAAACAAGTATGGAACTAAAATTTAAGAATCTCTCATCTCAAAACAACATCCAAGCACCGAGACATACATAAGCAAGTTAACAGTTTCAATCGTTTAAGTTTGACAGCACAACATCAAAGTGAAATCTTATATACTTAGAGCCAGTTAGTGAACAAAACCAAAGCATTAACCTTATGGTGATATCTTAAGTATGATAACTGAAAACAGACAGCGACATACATGTTTAACTCAAAATATCAGCAAAGCATCATGATGTTAGGCCATGGACAGAAAGTATAGGTTCAAATACACCATAGCACATTATAGATGAGTGAAAAACAATATAAAGCACATTATAACAGTTATGATTGAGATATGATATGATGACATGAATATTAAAAGGGAGAGTATAGTTACCAAGTGGAGTAATGTCCACTGCACCTTCAAGTGTGCTGAATGCTCTTCTTAGCAAGAGAAATCCCAAACAGCTCTTCTCTTCTCTTACTCGTGGAACTCAAAAACTCAAAGACTTAGAAAATTTTGTGAGAATTGTTGGTGTCTATGAACTGAACTTGAGCCTCTTTATATAGGCAGAGTGTTGGGTCATTGATAGACATATGGGTCGGGTCAAATTTCCAAGCAGCTGGTGGGCATAAGCTGAATCATCTAGGGTTTCCGTTTGAATTTCAAACTCAGTCCAATTCTGGGAGAGAAATGCGCTGTGACATCTCAGATGTGCAGGATCGTAGTCATTACTTGGTGAATGAATTCAAAAACTCTCCCATTGAGGCTGTTTGAGAGGGATACCAAACGAAGTAAAGATTGGAGGTAGCGTAGACGTGTTCGCAGACGGAGCAGTCGTATGCTGGAAATGGCATGCCTTTTCTGAACCATTTTCTGCACAACGCAAAGACGAGCTTGAAGAGGAATGGATTTTTGAGATTCAAAATTGAAGAGCCCGCGCCAACGGTCTTGCAATTTGAATCGTTGGATGAATGGATTGATACACGATACGACTTGAGATTTCTCCCTTGTTTACAATTCTTCAGCAAGAACGAAAGGAGGAGGAATAATTGGTTTCCTTTGGCACTTTGGACGCCACATGTCATGCTCTCAATGGTTGGAAGAAATGTTGAAAAGTCAAACCCCACAAGCTTGATCCTCATTGGTTCAAAATAAAAGAAAGAGAAACCAAAAAGTAACGTGGAATTCTTACCAACATAATAACATAGCTATGAAAATGCAATAATACCATCATTTAAATTAAGAACTAATTTAAAAGGATAATTAGTTTGATTAATTAGAATTTGACTTAAATAAAATTGATTTAGATTAAATGAAATTAGAACACTCAACTAAAGTAAAAAAAGAAAAAAGTGTCAAATTGAAATTAAAATGGCCATAGAGCAAATAGGTACTAAGACAAATATCAAATTAAAATAAAGAGAAAAGTAATAAATAATAAGTAATAAAAAACAAATAGCAAGAAAACTGAGGGTAAAATTTGGGGTGCAACAAGATGCCATGAAGTGATCCAGCCAATTTCAATCAAGTCCAAGCATTCAAACACACTCCACAGGGTGTAGGGAAGCTGTTCAGATCATCACCACTCATCTGTAACACCTCCAAATCAAAAATCACATTGCACTTGCTGTCACGACCTAGAGGTAAGCATAAACTTGTTCATCTCTCAATCTATGCATATTTCCTCGCACAATAATTTTGCCAAATTTTCATAATCATGCATGTAATGTTTCCCCTCAATTGATTGCATTGTTTGAATCGTGTATCAAAAATCCCAGCCTTCATACAGAATCTAGGGTTCTTGAAGATTTTTCGTGATTTCTTGTTATATGTTTAATTTAAATGAAATTAAATGCCATAGACATGATCGTGAGGTTGAAACGAGTCGATTGGTATGTGGATTGCATGATATGATTAAGTATTAAGTGAGATTGCAGAGAAAATGCAAATCTGAGAATCTCAGAACACGCGCGTGTTCTTGGTCCATGTTCTTGGCGCCATTTTTCCAAATTTGAATATTTGAATTTTGTGGTTTTATTTAATTGATTCAAAAATTAATTTCTCTCTGAGTTTTAATGATTTTGAGTTGATTCTTTTTTTAATAATTCACAAAAATGTTAAAATATTTTATTTTAACAAAAAATCCCAAAATTATTAGTTATTTCATATAATTGATATTTTTGCAAAGAATTAATATTTTAATTGTTTTTGACATTTTAAATATTTTTTCCACCTTGATTTTGAAACTTTTAATGCCTTCTAATTATTTTGTAGGTCAATACTTAATTTTTGAAGCATTAATCCAAGATCACAATTTGTTTTCCATATGTTAAACAATTTTGATCATTTTAATTGAATTTTTATTCAATTAAATACATTTTTGAAAACAAATTAGGGTTTTGGATTAATTCAAACCTCATAAATCATTTTCAAAACACTTTTGGGCCTCTATTAGAGTGTATGACCCAACCCCCTTTGTACAGGAAACTTTTTGGGCCTCATTCGTTGTATAAGTCCCTCTGTACATTTTCAAATAAAACGATGCGATCGTCGCCTTTTAAAAAACCATCTGGGTCTCTCCTTGAGCTATAAGACCCATTCAAAACTTTTGGGCCTCTATTAGAGTGTAAGACCCAATCCCCTTTTAACCAAAACCTTTTGGGCCTCACTTATTGTATAAGCCCCTTCGCGTTAAAAGAAAATCTCGGTGCGATCGCCATTTCAAAAAAAAAGTCAACTGGGCCTACCCTCGTGTTATAAGCCCCATTCTTTTTCTTTAAAACTTTATGGGCCTCTTGAGAGAGTGTAAGACCCATCCCTTTGTACAGGAATCTTTTTGGGCCTCAGTCACTTGTATAAGTCCCTCTGTACAAATTCAAAAGTGCGCTCACTAATAAAACCCTGGGCCTCTCCATGAGCTGTAAGCCCCAAATCTTTCTTTTTCAAAGCACTTTCTCCTTTGATTTTGAAAAATATTGTTGTTTTCAATCTTTCTTTATTGAACAACTAACAAACAGCATGGAAGCTCTACAACCGAGTAAGTGTTTATACGCTTTCATTTACCGCTTTTATATACATATAACTGTATTGTGGGGCTGTTTCGCTGTAAGTCTTCTTTCATAAACTCATCAACTGTGTAATAATAGTATAGATATTTAGAGTTTCCCCGGCAACTACGTCTAGCATTAAGCCCGTTGATCACTCTTAAATAGTCAAAACTAGATCCCTATAGGATTACCAGACACAGTCTTCCCTCCTCTTGGGGTTAAACAATATGGAGACATGAAAGGCAGCATTCTCGGTGAACCCTTTCATAGACTGTCACTCGTAGAAGTTGTCAAAGAAACTCTATTCCCCAAAGATGATCTTTTCTCCGTGAATGGCATCTCTTGAGTTTCTTCCAAATTCTCGAACTTTCCTGGCTTGATCTATTCTCGGTGAATGGCATGTCTTGAATTTCTCGGGGTTTGGGGACCCACAAGCTTCTTAAAAGCACTTGTCAAGAAACTCTACTCCCCAGAGATGATCTTTTCTCCGTGAATGGCATCTCTTGAGTTTCTTCCAAATTCTCGAACTTTCTTGGCTTGATCTATTCCTTGTGAATAGCCTGTCTTGAATTTCTCGGGGTTTGGGGACCCATCGACTTCTTAAAAGCATCGGCCTCCTGTTAGGCATTGTTCAAGGACCCACAGGCTTCCTAAAAACATCCCCGCCTCCTCTTGGGCGTTGTACAAGGACCCGTCGGCTTCTTAGAAGTATTCACAGCCTCCTCTTAGGCTTCATATAATGATTTCTTCCTCCGGGAATGATAGCCTCCTCTTGGGCTTCATACAAGGACCGATCGGTTTCTTAAAAGTTTCTAGCCTCCTCTTGGGCTTTGTACAAATTGTCCCGACGACCTCCTAGAGGTATAGGAACAAAAATTAGTCATCTTAATAGAACAGTCTTTCCAAGAGTCTACTACTGTTTCTCAAAGCATAGTACAAAAGATGAAACTCTAGACTCTGACAGTCTAAGACCCTTGAGTCCCCAAAGACGTTGTCAAGCACCCTTCAAGTAAGGAAAAACACCAGTAGACTTGGACAGTCTCAATACCCTTTGGATTTCCCACTTCCTTAAAGAATAGGAAATATCCCTGATCCTCGAATCAAAAATCCCTGAGTACAAACATTACTCATATAAGAACTGATTTTCTCTTTAAATTAACATACTGGACCTATGACTCAACTAAAACAGCACCATAGCCTCCTCTTAGGCTTTGTACAATGATTCTCCCCAGCGGAGCTAACAACTTTAGCCTCTATCTCGGGCTTTGTATGAGATACAAAAAACTCTTTTGTTGAGTCAAACAGCCTCCATCTCGGGCTTTATACGAGATACCAAAAGACTCCTTCGTCGAGTCAAAACCTTTTAGCCTCTCTCACAGGCTTTGTGTAACACCCCAATTCCCATCGAGAATAAATAATACATAAATAAAATCAGAGTAACTAAAAATTTATTTTTTCGACAGAAACAAGGATGTCACATTTAAATAAACAAAACATCATCCCTGCTCATAAATTTGATACATAGCATAAAATAGATAACCCTCAATTGGGAAAACTTTTCCATATAAAGGTAATACCAAATATATTCAACAATTATATACATAAATAACATAATCGTTTCCCCGACTCCCGTGCTACGTATCAGAGCAGACACCAAGACCGACAACAGAACGGAGGGCTAGTCTCCATAAAGACCTCCAGCAACTCTAATCTGCAATGCCTCATAGAGCATCAGAAAACAGCAGAAGGGTGAGAAATAACAACTAAATCAAGATTGCATAATAATATGCAAACACATGCATAAATCATCTTACCCATACCATCACATACTAACACATATAGCATGCCACTAATACAAAACATATCACACATAATAAATCAAATCATGATTTTCCACACACAACGCATCCGTTCACAATTCTCACCACAATTCATCACAACTCACTCATATACATCACAATGTATATATATAAAGCCAAGCATATTCATCATGCATACTTTCACAATTCGCATCATTCCACATTAACATACATATTCATGTTTATTCATCAATGCACCATTATAAAGATGACAAATGCAAATCATAGAGACCGACTCACGACTCTATGCAAATGCAATGCGGTACCGACTCAATCATCTCAAGTTCACTCAGGAACTTATGGGAATCATCACTCGTTACTTAATGTAACTCCCCGTCGGGCATACGATGTTCCCCGTCGCACACACCCCACACGGGCACACGACGTTTATGGATCGCTCACACCCCACACGGTCACACGACCCGATCGCTCACACCCCACATGGGCACACGATCTTCTATAATCATCGCTCACACCCCACATGGGCACACGACGTTATAGCGGATTCCCTCTGGAACCAATCCGTCGCTCACACCCCACATGGGCACACGACGTTTATGGATCGCTCATACCCCACACAGGCACACGATCCGATCGCTCACACCCCACATGGGCACACGATCACAAGATGCATATCATGATACTTGACACATAAGAACTCATGACAACCAATGCATCTTCCCACATATATGCAACCATAAACATGCATACATAACCAAATACAACACATTGCATTTATTTTCCTTTCGGCCATAATTCATCACCACAACATGTCATCACACAACAGCATACAAGTCATACGACATCCATATCCACAGCACATTGCATAATACACAGCATCATATTCATGGATTGAAAATAATTCAAACAATGCATTTCATCACATACCACAACAATCATACAATCACAATTACTTCCACAAGGGATTCACACCACAAAGGCTACCCACGCCACATCATAACAACATACATTGATATTCAATCAAACAATGTATTTTACCACACAACAACATCATTATCACATGCATCAACATCATATAGATAGCACAAAAGACCCACATTTGTATGACGATAACATATCACGTCGAACACCAACAAACACAACAAAACCTACAAAACCATTAATCATCTCCTACCAAATATTCTTAGCTAACACATGGTATCACATCACCATTTAATAGCATATTAGGTTATCTATCTATTGCCTCAAGTCCCACATCAATCGGACTCACGATTCGGGAGTTATGGTGGAAACATAAACCGCACTTTTCACACATACATCACTTTTCCATGTTTTTCTTATCAATCAAAAGCTTAAACATATGATCCTATTCCACTATCACAAATAGCATTGAAAGAGCTTTCCAAAGCATCCGACCGTGCCTCAATCCGATCTACGGATCAAAAGTTATGAAGGAAACAAAAATCGGAAATTCTGCTACGTTCGCAATGCGAACGGCTAGCGAACGTTCGCTGGTTCATTCGCTGGGGCTCGCAGTGCGAACCTGCGAAAACCAGAACTTCCAGCAGCGATAACTTAGGTCATTTGGGGTCAAAATACACCATTTCCTCCACCCAAACACTTCCAAAACATACTATAACAACCAAAACATGATCCAAACCTAACGACAAGTATTCTACTCAGTTTTTATCGAATTTCATCCGTGAAAACATCGATTTCTCTCAATCGCTCCTAATTCCAATAGATACGAAAAGTCGCGAAACAATCAAAACAATTACAACAAACAACAGATATACATACACAAGCAAGATATAATTGAAACTTCTCACCCTTACCCGATTAATCGCGCTTGAAACGGAGTTTTCCCGATTTTCCTCTTTTTCTCCTCTTCTTTCTTTCATTCTCTTTTCTTTCTCTTCTTTTTCTTTTCTTCCTATTTCTCTCTACTTTCTATTTATATAAAATATCTAAACTCCTAAAAAGACTATTTTACCCCTCAACTCAAATATCTCGCAAACGTTCCCAAAACCCGATAAAATATATTCACGATGAAAAATAACATATTTTCACATAAAAGTCGAAAATAAAATAATATAATAATAAAATAATCAAAACGACCCAATTAAATAAAACGGACAAAACTGGGGCGTTACACTTTGTACGAGACACATATTAGCCTCCTCTTAGGCTTTATATAAGAAAACCACTGGTTGATCCAATCAACCTTTTAGCATCAAAGTTGTGCCTCGTTCACAATACACAAACATCAACAACTTTTTCCCCTTCATCTAATCGCTGTAAGCGGCAAGCCTCTGGATCATCTACATCCATGCCACTGTCCCTCTTTTAGCATGAGAAATTCCTAAGGAAAGATGGCATTGCTCTACACTAAGTTAAAGTCTTCTCCTTCAGGTTAAAACCCCCTATAAAGGAAATTATGGCATTGCTAGGATCCGCGTATCCTGGTTAAAGTAATCCTCCTATACAGTCAGTCACCCAACAGTCGTGACAAACGGACCCTCTTTAGAGATGACAAATTCTCTCTAAAGTCAAACCCCTTTTAGCTTCATATCTTGGGCTTCGAACAAGATACAAATAGACTCTTCAGCTTCATATCTTGGGCTTTGAACAAGATACAAATCACCTTTCGCTTCACGTCTTGGGCTTTGAACAAGACACCAAAAACACCCATTTCCTCCCATAGAATAGGAGGAACTACGAGCGCTCTGATTTCCCTATTTCGGTAAACGGAAATACGTAGGCATAAGATTGAAAAAAAAATCTTAGCGAGCACACTAAACAAAAACCCAAAATCCTATACCTCCCACCAATCGACCGAATGCTATTTTAAAAATATAACCTAGGAGAGACCTCGAATCTTTGTAGCATCTGTAAACCAACAGTTTTGACTGTTTAACCTCAGTTTGCAAGCAGGGTTAATTGGAGACATCTATTTCCCTTCCTTCATCAGCTTCAATAGGATAAAAAATGAATCGAGCTGTAGTACCAGAGCGATTGTGCTTCGCAACCACATCCAAAAATCACTCGCTACAGAAAAATGGCGACTCTGCTGGGGACCGAACATCTTTTTCTCTTCATATCTCCTAGGTGGAAACCTTAAAATTTCGTTCTGTTCTAGGATAGAACTCTTTGTTGACTTCACTAGGATCTTAGGTCAAAAACCTTTAAATAGGGAAGGAACCACAAAATGGTGACTCCGCCGGGGAGCCATTTTTTCAGGAACATAGGATTCATAGCTCTTTAAAGTCTAAGACTTTAGGACAAATATATATATTGCTTTTCCTAATTGCTATATTTGTTTATTTTTCTGCTAATGGGAATGTGTGTGATGTCGCATGTGGAAAGATTGAGTATACACCTAGGAAAAATCACCTTTTTTTGTAGTGCGGTGGCTATCGGGAATGGCTGTTACGCGATAAACTACCCTCTTCTGAGATTTCTTTGAAAGGACACCACCTAGCACGGTTCCCGGCCCGCTGGTGTTCTCAGAAATCAATGATTTTGAGTGACAGGTACAAAAAAAATCATCCGTAGAAAACCTTTTGGGGATGGGTAGAGCTTTGACTTCATGACAACAACCCTTTGACCCCATGTTTTTCCTATGTTTTTGTGTGCTGCATTCATGCATTCATCTAAAAAACATTAAAACAAGAAAAAATCCTTCTCTTCTAGTCTCTCTTTTTCAAATTAAACTAAGACAATGATTGCAAATCTCAGAGAAAAGGATTGCGCTCATGGATTTCGGTAGAAGGAGAACCCATGGGTATACCTTCAAGGTTCCAAAGTTAGAGGATTTGAGAAGGTTAGCGAGGATGATCACTAACCCTGAGGCTTTCAGAGCCAAGCACGGAGGTCTGCTACCACTGTTAAGAGTCCATGTGATTGAGGGAATCATGGATGCACTCGTCCAGTTTTACGATCCAGTTTATCACTGTTTCACATTCCCGGATTACCAGCTCGCACCAACGCTGGAGAGTATTCTCATCTGATTGATCTACACATTACTGATCAAGCTCCTTTTTTTGGACTGGAATAAATTCCAAAGGATCAGACCATTGCAAGAGCAATTTATTTGGACGAGTCTGAGGTCAAGACTCACCTGACCACTAAGGGTGGCATCCAGGGTTTGCCAGCCCAGTTCTTGACAAAGAAAGCCCTGTATTTTGCCAGTATAGGGAACGTGACTGTTTTTGAAAGCATATTTGTCTTGCTCACCTACGGGTTATTTTTGTTTCCCAACATCAATAACTTTGTAGATATCAACACCATTAAGGTTTTTCTCATTGGAAATCCTGTGCCGATTTTGCTCGCAGATGCGTATCATGCTATACACTTAGGAAATTTGTACAGCGGAGGAATGATCACATGTTGTGTACCCCTGCTATATAAATGGTTTACTTCTCATTTGCCTAAGTCTGCCGCTTTTTGGGATTGTAAGAGTGCCTTACGTTGGTCGCAGAAGATCATGTCTCTTACCAACTCTGATATAGATTGGTGTAATAGGATCTATGATGGGATCGGAATCTTTGATCGTTGTGGAAACTTCCCCAACGTACCCCTCATAGGAACTAAAGGAGGAATCAACTATCATCCGGTATTGGTTCGTCGTCAATTTTGATACCCAATGAGGCATGTCCCACGTAATGCTCATCTGGAAGGTCTTTTCTTCAAGGAAGGAGAAAACGACAGAGCGCTAAAGATGGAAATAGTGCAGGACTGGAAGCATGTTCATAAGAAAGGACGAGAGTCTCTGGGAAAACCAGACTGTGTCTCGGTGGAGCCTTATCTCCATTGGGTACAAACCAGAGCTCTCAAGCTAAAAATGCCTTATCCGCGTCACGGAATTCTTCCGCCAAAGGAATCTGTCATGTATTTCATGACGGAAACAGAAAAACTTCAGGTTACTCTCAACAAAGTTCAAAAGGAGAGAAGGTCTTGGAAGAACAAGTACCGCACCCTCAACGTAGAGTGTACCAGAATACAGCAATTACTGAAAGAGAAAGATGCTCTGATTAAAATTTTGGAGCAACATGCTGTGGAAAATCAAGATGACCAGAGGAATTTGCTCGCTCCTTTCACTTGGCAAAGGAATGACAACCCGACAACAGACCAAGAGCCCCGGTCAAAGAAAAGGAAAAAGTCAGCACCTGAAATCTCTTCAGAGAGGGCTTAGGACCCATTAGCTTAGGTTTCTGTTTTTGCACCTTGTAATCTACTGTATTTCATTTCCGTAATCCTTTAAAATTCAATAAAAGGGGTTTCCCCACTGTTTGATATTTGTAATCTAATTGTCGAAGTTTATTTTGATTAAACCAAAAGAACAATTAATATAATCATTGCATTCATCATTCTCACGTAACGTATTCTTCTTCCCTACGAATCTCACGTTTGTGTCTCGATTCTAGAGTCAAACTGTCTCATTCGTACAATACTCGGGCCAATCGTCAGAAAAAGATGGATGATCTGGAGGAAAAAAATAGAGAGTTGAAAGAAGAGATCGACGCTCTGAGAGAGGATATGAGAAAGCTTCGTAACGACATGCAAGCCATGGCAGAAGCTCAGCTACAACGAAGTGTGAAATTCTGGTACAGATGTGTGCTGTCTTTGTGCAATGTCACAACATCGCAATCTGCCGAACAAGGCAATAATAGAAACAATAAATAACACACTGAATTGTTCACCTGGTTCGGTTCAACAACCTACATCTGGGGGCATACCAAGCCAGGAAGGAAGTCCATTATTAGTAGTATCAAATTACTGACTCAACAGACTAGTTGACAATCTACCTAATTTAATCACTACCCAATGACCCTTCTACCTAAGTCCTCCCTAGGTAAGAGACTCTATCTCACTTCCTATCTTCACAATGATGTCTAGCAGTCAACTACACCGTCACTGTATCAACAGCTTGATTACCAACAACTGTACCACCATAGAAGACACCCTTCCATGATACCCTTTCATGACACCCTTTGGAGTTGCTTCAAAGCTTCCTCCAAGAACAATACCAAACTCATTACCTACAGGTTTCTGAGTTAAACACAGTGACCATCTCACAACCCGAGTGGTTCACTTAGACAAAGCCCTAATGATCTACATCTTGGACCCATCCCTATCCTAGGATACAAGAATTCTATTTATAATATAATCCCAACTGGATTTAGGCCTTCAAATCATATCAAATCTTTTGTAACAAATCTGCAACAGATCCTGCTTCAAAATAGATCTTCAATCATATCTTCAATTAAATCTTCAATAATTAAATCTGAATATTCTCCATATCTTTATGCTTTAAATTCGCAACAAACTGATCTTCATAACTGATTGCAACAGAAAATATCTCTCCCTTGATCTTCGCCTGCATTCTCTGATTCTTTTTAGCAGAATATCTCATTCACACCAGAAACACGTGCAACCCTAATTAATCATCTCAGACCTGATGTTGTAATGTTCTGGTATAGTGATGTTAAGACTTCGCATGGGACATCACTCTTCAGTACTTTAACTCTTCAACAATATTTACAAATCATAACAAAACTGTTAGCAGTTCATGTTGCAACATCAACCATGACATTAACATTGTTTTGACAAAATTTTAGCCAATTACAAGAACTTACAATCTCCCCCTTTGGCTAATTTTGGCTAAAACACACATATATAAACATCACAACTCAGAATACATCAGTAATTCGAGCTCTATACTACTGTCAGAAGTCATCAGCAACTCCTGAACCTACCAGTAACCATCAGTAGCTACTGTGAACAGCAATCCTGGAGAAACACCTTCTAGGGAATATTTGAATGATGTTAAGACATCATGTCTGACACCTCTTTTGGCAGCACATCCTACCACAATCACTTCAGGCAGCACATCAGGAGGAAGAAGTAGAAAGTCCCAAAGTTATGCACATGAAGAAGAAGATATCTGATGTACATGAGGAAGAAGATTCTAGACACCCCCCTTAATACAACACATTTCTTTTTCCTTTCAACTCAGGCCCGAATTCATTGTGGAAGACTCCCCCAGAAAAGAAATGTTTGTCTATTCATCAAAGACCAATGGTGGCATAAGATAATTCTGCACACCATCATTGATCAGACACTGGGTTTAGACCATGGCATAAGAGGAAACTTAAGAAGTGCCATTCTGCCAACCCAGGTAACTCAGAACACAAGTCATAACTGTGTTCATAACTCAGGACACAAGTCACAAAGACTCAACACCAACTAGAGGATGTACCATCCTGTTCTGCAGCATCTGAAACTACATATTCCAGGCATAACATCTGTGCAAACCATTTAGACCATCTCTTCCCTTTCTCCCCCTTTTTAGCCACAAATTGGCAAAGGAAACCCTCACAGAACCAGACCCAAGAAGTGCTCACCAAAACACGAATAAATGCCATAAGACTTATGAGATAAAAACACTCACTGGCTGAAGGTGACCAAACTAACCCCTATAAATAGCTGACCAGTAACTTAGAAATTAACGAGCCTTGAATATATCAATGTTCTTGGTCAAATAAACGTTATTTTAGGTATCAAAAACTGCATTCAAATTCAATGCCTACCTTCCAAAAACTGCCTTGACTGCCTTAAATATTTCACAACTGAATCTTACCATAAATTAGGCCAATAACGCTCCTTGCATAGTCGAAGCCACGTGTTTCACTTTATCCTAACACCACCGTCCAAAATACTTCCCTGTTTGGCTTAAGAAAAACATGTCCTATATCATGTTCTGACATCTCATCAGACATTGCCTGCTGGCTCATTAACCCAAGACTCTACAAACACATCTTCTTATCTAATGGGTATTGATACGACTTCTCACAACTTCTTCTAGATTCCATCAAACCATCAGCCATGTACACCACTTTTGCTTTTCAGACCTCTCCTGCATAGGCACTATCTTCACACAGCTATGACAGGTCCCATTATCACACTGCACAAGCTTGACCAGCACACATGCTGCAATAGACTATAGTTAACAGCCTTACAATCAATGCCCTTTATGATATCCCACCAATAATGCCACATTCCTCATGGGGACTTTAGATACAAGGTCTATCAAGTCCAATAAACCAAGGCCCATTTGATTGGAAATTTCTCACACAAAATAAACACCCATCTGTCCTTACATTCACCAGCTCCTAATGAAGTCTTCATCATGAAAGTAGCCATGTATTTCCTGAACTACTTACTATCAAGATTAGAATCTGCCCATTCTAATCCACACTATGTCAGAACTTCCACTTCAGACGATAATGCTGCTTCTTCAAACTTCATAAGTATGGTACATACTCAACCATAATGTTGTAACAACATGTAGGACATCAACACGAGACAAGAGACCACCCCACTTAACCATCACCAGCAGTTACATTAGACAACTAGACAATACCTAACCTCATCCTACTAGGACCACTTCTACCCAGGCACCAAACACTAAATTCTGGGAACCAATGTGCCACGAAAAATAGGTTCCCAAGAAAAACCGATTCCCATACCAAAGATTACTCTGACTGGTCAGGCGATACAAACAATGACATTTTATCCATTATAAATAACAAACCTCCTTGCTCCTATCAGCACACCAAGGAAGGAATCATGAGTCAGTCTAACAAGAATGCAACAAAGAGACCCATGCAGAAGGACAAGAAGCCAGATCCTTAGAAGTTGAAGGACACAACACTGTCCATAGCTGGAGCATCTTCAGGAGCAACAAGAACACGCAGGACATCAGAAACAAGGATGAAGACTATCAAGAAAAACCAAGTGCAGCTTCAAGCAACTGATGATGAATGGGATGAAGATTGGAAGACATTTCTTGATTCAGGGGGTTGGGATAATCTTTAGACTCTTTGCTTGTTGTTTTTACTGATCTTGTAAGCTTCCAAAAAGCAATAAACTTTTGTTTTAATTATGTTCCATCTATTCTAAACAAAAGCAATAAGTAACACAAATGCACTAGACACTAACTCCTCATGTATGCACCCTCCCAATAAGAGCCATCACCAAAAACTGCAGACATATTCGTCACACGTCCAGCTGCACAAACTTTTAATAATCTCCCCCTGTGCTTCTTTGTATCTTTATGTCTTCAAGAGCTCACTCCTCACAAGATTCAACCAATCTTCACAATCTTGATCATCCTTCAAGCTTCACAATATATGCACCTTTGCAGAATAATCCATAGACAAGAACTCCCCCTGTCATGATTAACCAATGCTCTAGATGAAGATGAACATTTGAGCACACTTGCTGAGCACATGCATTTTGGTACCATTGTCCCTTTCTCCAAAGGCATTCATTCCTTACTATGCTCTTCATCTTCAGACTTCCAATCAATACCCGAACTACATTTTCCATCCAAGATAGACCTTCTACTTCATCATCCTCCCGTATGACTATGTAAACGCTCATTAGGCATAATGTAGGCACCACGCTTCTGAACCAGAGCATAAACATCCTTCACCAAGGATATCCAACCAGATAATGTCCCAACACACGTTAGAACATCTGCCACCCACCATGATTCTTGATATGCTCCACCAACTGGACCATGCTGTAACCATCAAGATGTGATGACTTCATATCTTACAGCCTCAGCCACTGTCTGACTTAGATACATTGGATGTCATCAACATTCCAGAATCTATCTGCCTCTTACCCCAGACAATATGGATAATACTCCATAGTCACCAATCAACTCCACCAGTTGATTCAACTCCAAGATGCTTAACCCTTGAAAATAATTTCAACAAAGTAAATTCTCAAACCTTCTGCAGACCTGCACTTTAACCTCAGACAAATACATAGTCTCCCGTCAATGTATAATGTCATCAGTTGAATGCACAACACTATCCAAAGCAGACAAATATTCAACTATTGTCATGCAAGATACAACATTTTATCTGGTCTGACATCCTTTTTCTGCAGACTTGAGGCACTGATTGATCCTTCTTTTGCTAATCCACCCCACTGGTCACTTTAGATTGGGTAAGTGGCTTGACCTGATACTTCACCGTGAGCAAAACAAACTTCCTGTGGCTGAGAAGGCAAAGACTGAAATAAAGTTTCAACATCACCAATCACATGAATCAGCGTACTCTAATATTTCAAGAATCTTCAAAATTTTGATGTCATCCTCATTCAGTTACCACAACTAAGCTTAAGAGATAACTTATCAAGATCTTCACTCCCGCATGAAAACTTTGACAGTGATCCTCTTTAGCTTTGGCTCTACCTTCTTCTCATCCTTCCAGACGCAGACACCAATTCCAATTGACCAAAGGTTGATTGACATATTAAGCTCAGCTTCTTTCTTGATGAATCCTCACACAGCCTGGATGCCTCCTCTTCCAAGTCATGAATAGGTTCCAAACAGATGTGATCAACATATTTGTTTAGCCCTCAAGCATTTGTTATGTCACAATCTGCTGGTAGGACATAAGTTCTCTTCACACCAAAAGATCCTTTAACACAACCCAGAGATTGACCTTGTAAGGTTGGATGCAAGAATAAATTACTTCTACCTTTCTTCAGACCTCTTTTCAACATGCTTATAGAAGAGTTCCTTTATGAGTGGACTTGGGATGAACAAGCTAGTTGAAGATGTCCTCACATATCACCACATCTTTAGAGGAGAGCAGAATGTTGCAGTCTTAACACCAAACCACAAGGAAAGATGTCCCCTACAGGCCTTCATTCTTCACTCCACAGGATCATACGAAATTCTCTATGAACTAACTATCTTCCTTGCTCATGAACCAGAAAGTATCTTCCCTAGATCTCATCCAGAAACAGACAGGATGCCAGCTCTGATACCAATTGAAATTCTGGTACAGTTGTGTGATGTCTTTGTGCAATGTCACAACATCACAATCTACTGAACAAGGCAATAATAGAAATAGTAAATAACACACTGAATTGTTCACCCAGTTCGGTTCAACAACCTACATCTGGGGGCATACCAAGCCAGGAAGGAAGTCCATTATTAGTAGTATCAAATTACAGACTCAACAGACCAGTTGACAATCTACCTAATTTAATCACTACCCAATGACCCTTCTACCTAAGTCCTCCCTAGGTAAGAGACTCCATCTCACTTCCTATCTTCACAATGATGTCTAGCAGTCAACTACACCATCACTGCATCAACAGCTTGATTACCAACAACTGTACCACCATAGAAGACACCCTTCCATGATACCCTTTCAGACACCCTTTGGAGTTGCTTCAAAGCTTCCTCCAAGAACAATACCAAACTCATTACCTACAGGTTTCTGAGTTAAACACAGTGACCATCTCACAACCCGAGTGGTTCACTTAGACAAAGCCCTAATGATCTACATCTTGGACCCATCCCTATCCTAGGATACAAGCATTCTATTTATAATATAATCCCAACTGGATTTGGGCCTTCAAATCATATCAAATCTTCTGTAACAAATCTGCAATAGATCCTTCTTCAAAATAGATCTTCAATCATATCTTCAATTAAATCTTCAATAATTAAATTTGAATATTCTCCATATCTTTATGCTTTAAATTTGCAACAAACTGATCTTCATAACTGATTGCAACAGAAAATATCTCTCCCTTGATCTTCGCCTGCATTCTCTGATTCTTTTTAGCAAAATATCTCATTCACACCAGAAACACGTGCAGCCCTAATTAATCATCTCATACCTGATGTTGTAATGTTCTGGTATAGTGATGTTAAGACTTCTCATGGGACATCACTCTTCAGCACTTTAACTCTTCAACAATATTTACAAATCATAACAAAACTGTTAGCAGTTCATGTTGCAACATCAACCATGACATTGACATTGTTTTGACAAAATTTCAGCCAATTACAAGAACTTACAAAGTGTGATCTCAGAGATCACCTCAACGTCCATAGTGGAAAAGTCCGATCCTAGGTATCAAATGCCAAGAGATCGTCCTTGGGGCATGCCTGTTAACTATATCCCGGAAGGATATGTTCTGCCGATCGCCGAAGATCAGGGAATCTCAACAGAAGCCGCTGGGCCTGAAGGTTACAAACTTCAGGAAAGCGAAGATGCCAGGGGCATACTGAGGACTCCTGAAGGTTACAAACTTCGGGAAACGCCAAGATTTGTTGTCGTAGTCACGGTACCACCCCCTGTGGTGCACACTGTCCCAGAAGGACAGATTCCGCCAATACCTGCTTGTAAAAAGGAAACTTTGTTTGACAGAATGGATGAATTCCAGGAGCAGTTTTTGGAAATACAGAAGGAGCTGCAAGCCATTCGCGGTCAGGATTTATTTGGAAAGGACGCCGCAGACCTTTGTCTGGTCCCCAATGTGAAAGTTCCGCACAAGTTTCTAGTGCCCACCTTTGAAAAGTACAAAGGTAACTCTTGCCCTCAAAGCCATCTGGTGATGTACGCTCGGCGGATGTCAGCTCAGACGGAGAATCAGGATCTACTGATTCACTACTTCCAGGATAGTTTAACCGGTGCCGCATTAAAATGGTACATGGGTTTAAACCGCACCACGATCAGCACTTTCAGAGATCTTGGCACTGCCTTCGTCCAACAATACAAATACAATTTGGACATGGCACCAGACAGAGATTAACTCAGATCGATGTCGCAAAAGGACAAGGAAACCTTTAAGGAGTATGCTCAAAGGTGGCATGAAATTGCCGCTCAAATTTGTCCACCTCTTGAGGAAAAAGAGATGACAAAGATCTTCTTAAAGACCTTAAGCTCATTTTACTATGACCGAATGGTTGCCAATGCACCCAATGATTTCACCGAGATGGTGGGTATGGGCGTACGTCTTGAGGAAGTCGTCCGAGAAGGACGTTTGGTAAAAGACACTGGATCGACGAGCGGTACTCAAAAATACGGTAGTGCTCTACCTAATAAAAAATAGCAAGATATTGAGAATATCTCTCTCGGAAAGCAAAGGCGTCGATATCAACCAGTAGCAGCTGTAACTCCTGCTATCAACCCACGCCTACATATCAACCTCAGGTTGCGCAAAGCCAACCTGATCAGCAAAGGACACAACAGCCTCTTCAGCAGGCTCGTCCTCCATACAACAACAACCGTACAACACGGCCACCAGGATTTGATCCTATACCCATATCGTACGCAGAGCTGTTTCCATTACTGCTAGCCAAGGGGCACATTCAGACTAAGTCCCTTCTTACAGTATCAGAAAATCCGCCTTTCTGGTTTAAGGTGGATCAAACTTGCCCTTACCATCAAGAAGGACCAGGGCATAACATTGAGACTTGTCTCAATTTCAAGTCCGACGTGCAAAAGTTTGTTAGGAGCGAGGTCTTATCCTTCAAGGATACAAATCCTAATGTTCTTACGAACCCGCTGCCTCAACATGAGAAGGTTGCAGTCAATTTGATAGAAGTAGAGACTGACAATGTCTATCAAATCCACGATGTACTCTTGTTGAAAACCAATCTGGTTAAGATGCATTGTAGACAGAGTGGATATGGCCATGTGCCACCTCATAACTATCATCAGTGTGATATATGCTCTAAAGACAACCAGGGATGTTCTGTGGTGCAAACAGCTCTACAAGAACAAATGGATCTCGGATGGATCCAAGAGCACCGAGTTCGTGGAGTTAACATGGTCTACACGAATTCTAACATTATTCAGAACCATGATATTTGTGCAATGAATGTCAACTGGGTGGCGATGCACTCAAGGCAAAGCCAGTATCATAATCTACCGCGGCACGATTACAGTTCTTGTCTGACTTGCTCGATAAACAAACAGGGATGCTCTTTCATACAAGAGGCCCTCCAGCGTCAGATGGATCTTGGATGGATACAAGACTACCATGATAGGAATTCCTATCAAATCAACATGGTTCAGATCTTTGATATTCGCGTGATGAATACCAGCCTGGTAGAGTTATATGCTGAACAGGTCCGACTTGGATTCCTGGTATCACATAATTATCACAGCTATAAGGCGGGTTGCGAAAACGATCGAGGTTGTAGCCTTGTCCAGGAGGCACTTCAGCACTTTTTAAATCACTGGTGGATGCCAATTTATATGGATGAAGATACTCAGCAAATTAGTATCAGTAACAGGAATCCTACTCGGCGTCAGAGTCAGGATGTCCGATCAGTGGAAGCTAACCTAGTGAGGTTACATTGTATTCAAAGTGGGCGTGGCCAGGTGCCACCACACAAGTATGACCGTTGTAGTGTCTGTTCGGAAAGTAACCAAGGGTGTTACCTTGTGAGAGCAGCTCTTCAGGGACAGGTGGATCATGGAGAGATTCGTCCATATCCGGGTTCTGGACCCACCGACTGGACGCCAAACTACCTTGCCGATCAAGTTGAGGATGTTGTCACAATCTCTGGTCATCATAGGACCAGGGATGTTTTTGCCATCATTCCTCTACTTGACGAATCTAAAGTTCCCAACCGGGAACGGATCGAGATTACTTACGATGGTCAGAAAAATCAAAAGGCTCCCGTAGTCATCTATCTACCAGGACCACTACCGTATGAATCAGCTAAGGCAATCCCTTACAAATACGGTTCAACAACCATTGAAAATGAAAAGGAAATTCCATTACCCTCCGTCGTGAACATCGCAGACATCAGTCGAGTAACACGGAGTGGTAGAATCTTCAACCGAGGGGTTGGGGAACCTAACAAAGAAAAGGAACTTCAGACGGAAGCTCCGGATCTACCAATCGGTCAATCCAGTAATCCCGACCTTTCAAAAAACAATGATGAGATGCTGAAGCTCATCCAGAAGAGTGAATACAACATTATTGATCAGTTGTTGCAAACTCCTTCAAAGATCTCAGTGCTATCACTTTTACTCAGTTCAGAAGCGCACAGGGAGGCTCTACAGAAAGTCTTGGAGCAAGCCTTTGTGGAACAGGATGTAACAATCAGACAGTTCAATAGTATTGTCTCTAACATCACTTCCTACAACAATTTGGGATTTAGTGATGAGGAATTACCTGAAGAGGGTCGTCGTCATAACATGGCGCTCAATATCACAGTTAACTACCAGGACGATGCGTTAGCCAGCGTACTGGTAGACACAGGGTCAGCCCTGAATGTTATGCCGAAGTCCACTTTGACTCAATTATCGTTCAAAGGACCTCCGATGAGAATCAGCGAGGTTGTCGTCAAAGCATTCGACGGATCCAGAAAAATGGTTATCGGCGAAGTTGATCTTCCCATAACTATCAGTCCTCACACTTTCCAAGTCAATTTCCAGGTCATGGACATCCGGGCAACGTACAGTTGTTTATTAGGAAGACCTTGGATACATCAGGCTGGAGCGGTTACCTCGACCCTCCACCAAAAGCTAAAGTTCATTCAGAACGGCCAACTCATCACAGTCTGTGGGGAACAGGCCTTGCTCGTCAGCAATTTATCGTCATCCACTTATGTGGAACCAGAAGGGATTATCAGAACCCAGTTCTAAGTGCTTTCGCTGCGCAAGGACGATCAATCTGAAGGAGGAACATCAATTTCCTCATACAAGGATGCTATCAAATCGGTCGAGAGTACTGATACAAAAGGATGGGGATAGCTTGTCATTCCTATTGACAATAAAACAAAGAAGGGTCTTGGTTTTTCTGCAACCTGTACCCAGACAGCTGCCAGCGATGGAAGTCTTCATCCCCTTCAAAACTTCTTCCACAGTGGAGGTTTCCTTCACCCGGTGCCTCAAGCAGTTCATGCTATAAATGAGGAAGATTCCTCTGACACAGAGGAAGAATGGAAGTCCTATCTTAACAAGGACGGTTATATGTCTCAGGACGAAACGCAAACTCCTTTTTGCTTTCCTACACAAAGTCCGAGATTTATACCCAGATCAGACGTCGAAATGATCTATGGAGATTGTGATCCGGAAGGATGTCGTGCTCCACCAAATTCATTAGAGGAAGACACTCTGATGAAAGACAACTTTGATCACAACTACTATGGCCCAATGGATGGTCTGCCAATGTGGCAACCTTATCCAGGAGACTTGGGGCAAGAAAGTCAGCAGAACAATGAAACTCAGCTGACCGTCATTGAACAGAATACCTGTGTCCCCACCATGTCATGGGATCAACACTCGGGTCATCCTGAAGCTACTCAACATGAAGATGAATTCGCAACGTCTAAGGGACTTGAGTTCATCAACTATGCTTTTCCTGAGGTCAACGTCATCGAGAGAGATGACTCCTCCAGCTCCAAAGAAGTTGGGACACTCTGGGAGAACCAAGTGGAAAATACGACTTTATGGTCAAGTACACTGCTCCCGAAAGCTCTCGTATCAGGCTCGAAGATATCCAGCCAACTGGATGGGGAGATACAGCTAAGAGCACAGCTACTCTGCATAATACAACAGAGGAATCCTCCTACGACAATTCTGCCTGGGAGACAGATTCCAATGATCCTGCTTCACCAGAAATCAGCGTTATTTCTGAAGATAAATCAAAGAAGGTACCAGACCTTGTGATTCACCGAGGAGTTCGCCGCCAATGGGTTGTTATCGATGTTCCGAAGGTCGTTCACCAGTCAAAGTAATTGCCATCTTTTAACCTTTCACCCTTCCCAGGTGAAACGGATGTTTTGATAGGCCTCGCTTTCTGTAAATTTTCCCTCTTTGCTTTGCCCAAAGCGACAGAGTTTTGTTTTATAGGGATGTAGTTTCAAGAGTCGACTTGTTCATTAATAAAATAACGCCGTTCTGTAATTTTCGCATTAATTGCTGTTTTCTCTTTTCGCTTTTTCAGAAAATGGTAATCCTAAAAAACAATTAAAAATAAACAAGCAATTTTTCAAAAAAAAAATACACTGCACATACTCTTGCATTTTCTCTATCTCTTCTAAACACAAATCATCACGTCATGCAGATTGCTTGTTTTAAACCCCGTTGAAACATACGATCCGATGCCTTCTCCCAACTTTGAGTTCCCGGTATTCGAGGCTGAAGAAGAAAATGACGACAAAATTCCATAAGAGATCTCCCGACTACTCAGACAAGAGGAAAGGTCCATTGAACCTCACAAAGAGTTGCTAGAAACAGTCAACTTGGGTTCAGAGCAAGAGAGAAAAGAAATCAGAATTGGGGCACTGCTCGGTCCAACTGCCAAAGAGAGTTTGATAAAGCTTCTCCAAGAATTCCCCGATGTATTCGCTTGGTCCTATCAGGATATGCCAGGGTTGGATACCAGCATCGTGGAACATCACTTACCGTTAAGATCAGAATGTCAGCCAGTAAAGCAGAGGTTGAGACGGACTCACCCGGACATGGCCATCAAAATCAAGGAGGAGGTACAGAAACAGATTAACGCGGGATTCCTCGCCACATCAGAGTATCCTCAATGGTTAGCCAACATTGTACTCGTTCCCAAAAAGGATGGAAAAGTCAGAATGTGTGTCGATTATAGAGACCTGAACAAGGCTAGTCCAAAGGACGACTTTCCTTTACCACACATTGACATGTTGGTAGACAGTACAACAAAGTTCAAAGTCTTTTCCTTCATGGATGGATTCTCGGGCTATAATCAAATCAAAATGGTGCCGAAAGACATGGAGAAAACTTCGTTCATTACCCCCTGGGGTACTTTTTGTTACAAGGTGATGTCGTTCGGTTTGAAGAATGCCGGGGCAACCTATCAAAGGGCCATGACTACTCTGTTTCATGACATGATACACAAAGAAATCGAGGTATATGTTGATGATATGATTGCAAAATCAAAAATAGAGAGTGAGCACGTTGAACATCTGTCAAAATTGTTCGAACATCTAAGAAAATTCAAGCTCCGCTTGAATCCTAACAAGTGCACCTTCGGTGTCCATTCAGGGAAACTACTTGGGTTCATCGTCAGCCAGAAAGGAATTGAGGTTGATCTTGACAAGGTCAAGGCCATTCAAGAAATGCCTTCTCCGAAAACTGAAAAATAAGTCAGAGGATTCCTGGGACGTCTGAATTACATTTCTAGATTCATATTCCTCATGACCGCGACATGCACGCCAATCTTCAAATTACTCAAATAGAATCAGGACTGCATTTGGACAGAAGACTGCCAAACTGCCTTCGACAGTATTAAGGAATATCTGTTGAATCCTCCGATTCTATCACCCCCAGTGGAAGGAAGACCACTGATCATCTACCTCACAGTCTTGGAATACTCAATGGGGTGTGTACTTGGCCAACAAGACGAAACCAAACGGAAAGAGTCTGCCATTTACTATCTGAGCAAGAAATTCACCGACTGCGAAACTCGGTACACTATGCTTGAAAAAACTTGTTGCGCTTTGGCTTGGGCAGCCAAACATCTTCGCCAGTACATGATTCGTCACACTACTTAGTTGATCTCCGAAATGGATCCAATCAAGTATGTATTTGAAAAACCTGCTCTCACGGGAAGGATTGCCCGTTGGCAGATGTTATCAGAATATGACATAGAGTACCATGCTCAAAAAGCCGTTAAGGGAAGTATTTTAGCCGATCATTTGGCTCATCAATCGATTGACAATCGAGAATTAATCGGGTTTGATTTCCCAGACGAAGATGTCATGTATTTAAAAATGATAGATTGCCATGAACCGCTACCCAGTGAAGGGCCAGAACCAGGTTCCCAGTGGGGACTTATCTTTGACGGAGCAGTCAATCATTAAGGAAACGGAATTGGGGCAATCATTGTTACCCCTCAGGGTACCCACATTCCTTTCACTGCTCGATTGACATTCAAGTGTACCAATAACGAGGCCGAATACGAAGCATGTATCATGGGTCTCGAAGAAGCGATCGATTTAAGGATCAAGAACCTGGATGTCTATGGCAATTTAGCTCTGGTTATCAATCAGATCGCAGAAGATTGGAACATATACCAATCAGGATTGATTCCTTACAAAGACTATGCAAGGAGGTTGTTACCATTCTTCAACAGAGTCAAGTTTCATCGCATCCCTCGTGAGGAGAATCACATGGCTGATGCATTAACCACTATCTCTTCCATGATTAGTGTAGGTCAATGGAGTGACATACCTAAGATCGACATAATGCGCCTTGAAAGGTCCGCTTACATCTTCATGATTGAAGCAGTCATAGACGACAAACCTTGGTATTACGATATCAAATGCTTCCTTCAGAAACAAGAGTACCCACCTGGGGCATCCAGGAAAGATAGAAAGACCCTCAGAAGATTGGCTGGAAACTTCTTCCTAAGCGTTGACACTCTCTATAAGAGAAATTTTGACATGGTCTTGCTCCGATGCGTAGACAGACCAGAAGCAGAAATGCTGATGAAAGAAATTAATGAAGGATCCTTTGGCACTCATGCCAACGGACACACAATGGCAAGAAAAATTCTAAGAGCAGGGTACTATTGGTTGACCATGGAATCCGACTGCTACAAGTACATGAGGAGGTGTCATAAGTGTCAGATATACTCCGACAAAATCAATGTACCGCCAACGCATCTCAAATTTCTCTCTTCCCCGTGGCCTTTTTCCATATGGGGAATCGACATGATTGGCTTGATTGAACCTAAAGCTTCCAACGGACATCGGTTCATCCTGGTTGCCATTGACTATTTCACCAAGTGGGTCGAAGCAGCGTCATACACCAATGTAACCCGACAAGTGGTGGTCCGATTTATCAAAAACAATATCATCTGCCGTTATGGTGTTCCAACCCAGATCATTACAGATAATGGATCTAACTTGAACAATAAGATGATGAAAGAGTTGTGCGCAGAGTTCAAGATCGAACATCATAATTCATCTCCCTACCGACCCAAGATGAACGGAGCGGTAGAAACGGCTAACAAGAACATCAAGAGGATTGTTCAGAAGATGGTTGTAACCTACAAAGACTGGCACGAAATGCTACCCTTTGCTCTTCATGGTTATCGTACATCTGTCCGCACTTCAACAGGGGCAACCCATTTCTCTCTAGTGTATGGCATGGAAGTAGTGCTCCCCATAGAAGTAGAGATCCCGTCAATCCGAGTATTGATGGAAGCTAAGCTCACCGAAGCTGAATGGTGTCAAAGCCGACACGACGAATTGAATCTGATCGAGGAGAAGCGAGTCACGGCACTATGCCATGGTCAGTTGTATCAACAGAGAATGAAGAAGGCGTTCAACAAAAAGGTTCGACCCCACATCTTCAGGAAAGGAGACCTCGTGCTAAAAAAGATACAATCTTTTCTCACTGATTCTCGGGGCAAGTGGACTCCGAATTATGACAGCCCCTATGTGGTCACGAAAGCTTTCTCAGGCGGCGCCTTGAGACTTGCAACCATGGACGGAGAGGAATTTGCCTACCCCACGAATGTTGATGTAGTCAAGAAATACTTCGCCTAAACTAAAAAAAAAAAACGTCTCGGTGGATTGAAAACCCGAAAGGGCGGTCCAGGAAAAAATTAGAGACATGAAAAAAAAAATCATCCCGGTAGATTGGAAACATCAGAGTACAATCCAGGCAAAAATTAGGGATAATGGCAAGTAACTATGTTCAACAGAGGCAAGTCCCTCAGCAGCAGTAGTTACATCATCCGTCAGAAAACTCCAGTCAAGGTCATCTTCGACAAAAGCTCAGGATGCCCCAAAGTCAAAGTTGGTAGAAGGATAGTGGTCGTTATGTTTCAACGCAGCCCTTTTCCCTGTAAATTACCATTTTCTAACTTTGTAAATACTCAATGGAATCACGCTTTTGGCTGATCTCCATCTTATCAATAAAATTTGAGCCCTTGTGCTTTTGTTTGTAATTCTTATTTGTTTTAGCTTTACATAACGACATTTTAATATGATTAACGATTCTTGAAATAAAACAAAATGAATTTACTTGTTAAAACTTTTTCTGCTTTTAAAATAAAGACGACAATTTCTTTTGATTGTTGAACATCAGAAGAACATCGGTCGCTTCTCCAGAAGTAATCGAACCTCGAAGTGCAGAATCAAAGTACTCCTTCTAAACCAGTACGCCTGAATGAAGGATCAGCTGTGTCAGAGACTAATTCTCATCTGATACCCCTCGGTCGAGTTCTCATCTCCTAAGCCCGACCAACATAGCTCCCAACAGGGACTATCTCTCCTAAGCAAGGTGGAATTGCTATCTTGAACCAGCGATACTTTTTCGCCCCGCGATGGCCGAGTATCCAGTCATGTTCATCTTTTAGTTTGTGTGTCGCGTCAGTTTTGTCAGCATATACATACATACATCATGCATTATCAATTTGCATTCAAATTTCATATTGCATCACTATCACTCCAGTCGGTCTAGTCCCCTAGTGATAAAAGTCCTCTCAATCGAGTTGTCAGTTCTTTCCTCGTCAGGAAGGGTTGCGTCTGAACAATCTCGCCTCCAGTTTATTTCTGGAATGAAGTTGGCCCTTGACCACTTTGATAATTTGAACCTCTGAAAAGCCAGAGAAAACGTTCAACAAACATCACTCTTCGCCATTGAAGATGATATCCTTGCTTTCCCGGATTAAGGAAAATCCACAGAGAAAGCTTCGTAATCAGAGATTCGGCAGCATGTCAGTTTCGCTCCGAAAAAACCACTGATGAAAAGGTCATCAGCACCTCAAAATTGGACCCCATCATATGGCATTTCTCCGGGAAGATCCCGAGAAAAGTATGATGTAAGATCCCGAGCAGAATCAGCCTCTCAAGAGACTCGCTTTCCCCAGTAGAAACAAATGGCGTCTCTAACAAAGAAGTTTGTGCAGCTCTACAACTCAGACAAATGGGTTCCCCAGCAAGTCTGACATCAAAAGTTTTTTTGTCAAATGGCATCTCCCCAGGAAAATTCGGCGAGAAGTTTGAGGAAAACCGCTATGCATAGTGTCCCTTGTCAAGAAAGTTTATTGACAAAAGAAACTAAGACCAGTTCCTTGGTAAGAAACCAGGATCGAGGGGAAGTTTACATAAGAAACTAAGACCAATTCCTTGGTAGGAAACCAGGATCGAGGGGAAGTTTACAACAGAAACTGAGACCAGTTCCTTGGTAGGAAGCCAGGATCGAGGGGAAGTTTGTTTCCGCAACTAAGACCAGTTCCTTGGTAGGAAACCAGGATCGAGGGGAAGTTTACCTTTTCTAAGCATCATTGCTTAGCAATAGAAGATGAATGCGCAAACTGCCATTCATAGCCGTCAAAATTTCAGATATTCCGATATTTAATCCTCTTGCACCCCGAATGCCCGAATACCTTCGTCATTCACACCTTCGGGTCCAAGAAGATTAAATAGGGGCATCTGTCATACCCCAAATTTTGACCACTAAGATTTCCCATCATTGTGAAAATCATCATCACAATATGGGGGAACCATCTTGCCTCATTAGTCTCCCCAAAGATGGGTGAGCATCCATTGCAATCAAATTTAGGGTTTATAGCCCTCTCAGAGCTTTAGACAAATGATCAATCAAGGAATGACATGATCTTCAACTTGTCAAACCTCTCAAGTATCTACAGAGGATCAAAGGGACTCCCACTCCAAGGATTAAGCACAAAGTTGCTCCCTTCTAGGTGGATCAAGCCTCAAGATCGCCAGTATCACCAAATTAGGGTTTTGGTCGATCAGGGCCTCCAAAGGGAAATTTTCCTCCGGGCATGAGCTAAGGATCCAAAATAGAACCTAATATACTCCATGGAACCTCATGGACCCAACCATCAAGTCAATTTTGCCTCAGGGGATGCATTCATCAAAAATCAGGAATTAGGGATTCTTGACCTAATTCACCCCTAAGTTAACTTTTAGGGCAAATCATGAGCCAGGACCTCAAGAGAGGGTTTGAGGGTCTCTAATGAACTATATTGATCCATTTGGAACAATGGATAAATCCAAGAAGTTTGAGCAACAAGTCTCAATTTCATCTGCACCACAATTAGGGTTTCGCGGGAAAAGTCAACTGTAACTTTGACTTTTGACCTGAACATGCTCCCAAATCCTAAGACATGATTCAATATACCCTATGACACCCATGGAACATGTCCATCAAGTTTTATTTAGGTCAAGGACATGATTTCCTAAGGAATTGCACAGTTTGGAATTCATCTGATAAAAAGTCAACTGTGCACAAAGGTCAACTTTGACTTTTTGAGATTTTTCACCAAAATGGATTTTTAACCCTAAGATGATGTTAATGTATGATTTGAATCATCATTCATCAAGAAAAATCAAAGAAAGTGGGATAACTTGTAAAAGGGGTAACCATAAAAACTTAGAAAATTTTCTAAGTTATGGAAAAAGTGACACTAATGTGCCAACTTTGGAGGACCATAACTCCTAAACCACAAGGCCATTGTTCCCCATTCAAAGCTTGATTTGTAGATCACATTTCCCTCTACAAAAGCTTCATACTGACCTATGTCCAAATTCCTCATGGATTTTGAGTTATGGAGTGATCAAAATCAAGAAAAGTCACTTTGTTCCAACACTTAGTGAAAATTTCACTAAGTCAGAATTTGCCTTACTTTTTTCCAAATGTAGGGGGATTTTTCACTTGGATTTAAAAGAGATCAAAACCAAACATGTTCAAACAGTTGTTGTATCATGTAAGGGCTTTCCAAAATGGTCAAGAACATTACCAAATTCAATTTGAGTCATAAGATATGACATTGGCAAGTTGCCTTGTTGAAATCTGTCAAGGCAAGGCAGAATTTGCATTTTTGCTCGATTTGCCAAAATTGTGCAAATCCAAACACTCCTATCCACTTGGACACATCCAAGGATTGAATCTAAAGGGGACAATCACTGAGCCAAGCCTCCAAAGTCTTTGGAACAAGAAATGGCATGTTGAACCTATAATTGCCAAAATAGGGACAAGACTCTAATTTTGGATTTGAGCATTCAATGGAAGCATCAAGGTGGCATGGACTAAGCCATTTGCAACTGAATTCAGTCAAGACTTATCCAAGACCAAGGGAACCAGCAGCCTGTGCCCTAACCTCTAGTCAATGGCTAGAGGAGACTTGGATTTTCATTTGCCAACATTGGCCAAACCTTCTCAGCAGTTGCCATTCACTATTCCTTGCAAAACAAACTTGTTCTACTATAAAGAGAGCTCAATTGTGATCAGTTTAAGTACACCAAAGGCCTACAACGCTTGTCTTTCTCAAAATCTCTTTCTCTTGGCAAAAATACCTTTCTTAGCAAGGTAGCTATCGGGTTTTGAGCTAGAGGGCAATTCCACTCAAACCAATCACACACACACCTCATATACATCACATATGAGCTGATCAAACACTTAAACAACAACTGGAACACTGATTTCTCAGAATCACCAGTCAATTGCTCAAGGTTTTAACCAAAATGCAGTTGAGATGCCATGAAGTGATCCAGCCAATTTCAATCAAGTCCAAGCATTCAAACATACTCCACAGGGTGTAGGGAAGCTGTTTAGATCATCATCACTCATCTGTAACACCTCCAAATCAAAAATACATTGCACTTGCTGTCACGGCCTAGAGGTAAGCATAAACTTGGCCATCTCTTAATCTATGCATATTTCCTCGCACAATAATTTTGCCAAATGTTCATAATCATGCATGGAATGTTTCCCCTCAATTGATTGCATTGTTTGAATCATGTATCAAAAATCCCAGTCTTCATGCAGAATTTAGGGTTCTTGAGGATTTTTCGTGATTTCTTGTTATATGTTTAATTTAAATGAAATTAAATGCCATAGACATGATCGTGAGGTTGAAACGAGTTGATTGGTATGTGGATTGCATGATATGATTAAGTATTCAGTGAGATTGGAGAGAAAATGCAAATCTGAGAATCTCAGAACACGCGCGTGTTCTTGGTCCATGTTCTTGGCGCCATTTTTCCAAATTTGAATATTTGAATTTTGTGGTTTTATTTAATTGATTCAAAAATTAATTTCTCTCTGGGTTTTAATGATTTTGAGTTGATTCTTTTTTTAATAATTCACAAAAATGTTAAAATATTTTATTTTAACAAAAAATCCCAAAATTATTAGTTATTTCATATAATTGATATTTTTGCAAAGAATTAATATTTTAATTGTTTTTGACATTTTAAATATTTTTTCCACCTTGATTTTGCAACTTTTAATGCCTTCTAATTATTTTATAGGTCAATACTTAATTTTTGAAGCATTAATCCAAGATCACAATTTGTTTTCCATATGTTAAACAATTTTGATCATTTTAATTGAATTTTTATTCAATTAAATACATTTTTGAAAACAAATTAGGGTTTTGGATTAATTCAACCCTCATAAATCATTTTCAAAACACTTTTGGGCCTCTATTAGAGTGTAAGACCCAACTCCCTTTTACAGGAAACTTTTTGGGCCTCATTTGTTGTATAAGTCCCTCTATACATTTTCAAATAAAACGACGCGGTCGTCGCCTTTTAAAAAACCATCTGGGCCTCTCCTTGAGCTATAAGACCCATTCAAAACTTTTGGGCCTCTATTAGAGTGTAAGACCCAATCCCCTTTTAACCAAAACCTTTTGGGCCTCACTTATTGTATAAGCCCCTTCGCGTTAAAAGAAAATCTCGGCGCGATCGCCATTTCAAACGAAAAGTCAACTGGGCCTACCCTCGTGTTATAAGCCCCAATCTTTTTCTTTAAAACTTTTTGGGCCTCTTGAGAGAGTGTAAGACCCATCCCTTTGTACAGGAAATTTTTTGGGCCTCAGTCACTTGTATAAGTCCCTCTGTACAAATTCAAAAGTGCGCTCACTAATAAAACCCTGAGCCTCTCCTTGAGCTGTAAGCCCCAAATCTTTCTTTTTCAAAGCACTTTCTCCTTTGATTTTGAAATATATTGTTGTTTTCAATCTTTCTTTGTTGAACAACTAACAAACAGCATGGAAGCTCTACAACCGAGTAAGTGTGTATACGCTTTCATTCATCGCTTTCATATACATATAATTGTATTGTGGGGCTGTTTCGCTGTAAGTCTTCTTTCATAAACTCATATCAACTGTGTAATAATAGTATAGATATTTAGAGTTTCCCCGGCAACTACGTCTAGCATTAAGCCCGTTGATCACTCTTAAATAGTCAAAACTAGATCCCCATAGGATTACCAGACACAGTCTTCCCTCCTCTTGGGGTTAAACAATATGGAGACATGAAAGGCAGCATTCTCGGTGAACCCTTTCATAGACTGTCGCTCGTAGAAGTTGTCAAAGAAACTCTATTCCCCAGAGATGATCTTTTCTCCGTGAATGGCATCTCTTGAGTTTCTTCCAAATTCTCGAACTTTCCTGGCTTGATCTATTCTCGGTGAATGGCATGTCTTGAATTTCTCGGGGTTTGGGGACCCACAGGCTTCTTAAAAGCACTTTTCAAGAAACTCTTCTCCCCAGAGATGATCTTTTCTCCGTGAATGGCATCTCTTGAGTTTCTTCCAAATTCTCGAACTTTCCTGGCTTGATTTATTCCTTGTGAATAGCCTGTCTTGAATTTCTCGGGGTTTGGGGACCCATCGGCTTCTTAAAAGCACTGGCCTCCTCTTGGGCATTGTTCAAGGACCCACAGGCTTCCTAAAAGCATCCCCGCCTCCTCTTGGGCATGTTGAATGTTTGCATGTTTCTGGCAATCTTGGCATCCTTTCGCAAAGTCCATGCAATCTTTGAGCATGCTTGGCCAATAAACTCCCTGTTGAAACAAGAGCCATTTCATTTTATGGCCAACTTGATGGGCTCCACATATCCCAATATGAACCTCAGAAATTATTAAATAGGCATCCGTATCTCCTAAGCACTTGAGCAATACTCCCTCTGGAGTTTTCTTCAGTAACTCATTCCCCATAAGGACATAATTCAATGCTCTATACTTGTTTTCCTATCGGCGCTGCCCATCAGATTTTCTAGATATTCAATGATTGGTTTTCTCCAATCCGTCGAGGACATACTACTGACAGAAAAGATTTCATGACTTTCCAACCCTTCGACCAAACTCCTCGAGTCCCTGGATATTGACTAGTCCGATGGTGAGGGTATGTTTGAACCATCTTTTCCCTAGTTTCGATGAAGCCTTTTAATTTTCCCTCTGACACCTTGTAGCCAGAGCCGATTTGTGCTAATTCATTGGCCTTCTAGTTCTCCACCCTAGGCACGTGCACAACGCTGACAACTTCAAAGTGTTCCAAAAGCCGTTGGGCCACTGAGAAGTACCTGAGAAGGTGTTCTTTAGCACACTTTAACTCTTTCGTGATTTTCTTGATCACCAACTCTGAGTCTCCTCTTATCTCGACTTCCCTGGCACCTAAATCTTTGAGTATCTTAAGGCCAGTGATCAAAGCTTCATACTCAACCTCTTTATTGGAACATTTCCCCTCGACTTTGTACTTAAACTTAGTGGGAGTGCCCTATGGGGATACTATCAGAATCCCAATGCCTGCCCCGTTTCTATGGCTCGAACCATCGAAGTACAATTCCCATGGGCCAACGTCAATACTATATATTGATGGTTCAACTATGGCGTGGTCGACAATGAAGTCTGCCACTATTTGCCCTTTCATCGCTCTTAAAGGAACGTATGTCAGGGAAAACTTAGTCAACGCTAGTGCCCATTTCCTAATTCGACTATGCAAAATAGGTACGGACAACATATGTTTAATAACATCAAAATGCGACGAAACATAAACATCAACTAGGTTAATATATTGCATTAATTTCATACATGAGAAGTACAAGCACAGGCACAACTTTTCAATCATAGTGTTACTAGTTTCAGCATCTATTAACATCCTACTAAGGTAATAAATGGGTCTTTCAACTCCACTACTATCCTCTTGTGCTAACATGCTTCCTATGGTCGTCTCTGACACTGCAATGTACACCTTCATGTTTTTATTTACACTAGGTGGTAATAAGATAGTAGGCTTTATAAGGTATTCCTTGATTGTGTCGAAAGCCTCCTACTGCTCCTATCCCAAATGAAACTCACTTTCCTTCTTGGCATTGAGCAGTGGTGAGAACACTTTCGTCATTCCACTTAGGTTTGAGATGAACCTTGTAACGCCCCGATTTTGATTATTCCATTATTCTTGAGTCTTTTAATTTAATTGGGTGATAAATTATTTTATTTGTTAATTGGTGTGTTAAATGTTATTTTACCGTTTTCGAGAGTTTTCGGGGAAATTAGAATGAAGGGTATTTTAGTCTTTTCTCAATTAATTATAAGTTAGAAATTTTGTGGAATTAGAATTGTGTGAGAAAAATGAATTAAATTGATTTAGTGGAAAATGAGAGAAAAGAAATAGGAGAGAAAAGAAAATAGAAAGAAAAGAGAAATAGAGAGAAATAAGAGAGAAATAGAAAAAAGATAGAAAGAAAAAGGAGAGAAAGAAAGAAGAGGAAGAGAAAAGAAGAGGAAAGGAGGAAAAACTTAGAAATTCACCAAGATCAATCAATTAACAAGCTTGGAATCCGGGTAAGGGTGTGAAACATTGTTATCTTATCAATGTATGTGATTATGTATGAATTGTTGTTGTTGTTGTTGATGAATTTTGTGAGTTTTAGGGTATAACCCATTTTTGAGAAATTGATTAGAAATTGATCCAAATGTGTGTAAACTTGTGTTAATTGTGTTTTAGTTTGTCTATACATGTTTAATATGTGTTGTTATACATCAAAATGTTGTTTTTCTGAATTTAGATGATGAATTGGTGAAGTTGGAGGTGGAAAAATGCAGAACATTGTTCTGCAGAATTTTCTGGAAATTCCCTGGCCATACGCGTAAGGGGCATGTCCATACGCGTATGAGCCAAGGTGATACGCGTAACAATGGCCGGTGGAAGGGTCAATACGCGTATGGAGGGTGGCTTTTCCCGGCCCTCTGGTGATACGCGTATGGGTGAGGGGCGTACGCGTATGGGTTTTGGGAACGTGGAATTGTGAAGGAAATGGGTTATGTCCGTACGCGTATGGACATGGGTGATACGCATATGGACAGGAGGAATGTAAAAATGGGATTTTTCAAAATGTCGTTTTCGGTTTCGTCCGTAACTTTTGTTCCGAGTATCCGATTTTTACATTCTTGGTGTCGTTGGAAAGCTATTGAGTTGTACGTTGTGATTATGATGTTTTGAAAATCGTTAGCCCATTTAATTATGTCGGAAAGTCGGGAATAGTGCTATTTAGCAACTTTTACCGTCTTGACTGTGTGTTTGAATGTGAATCATACAATAGTGCATTGATGTGAATGTATATAGATTGTATGTGATTGTATGAGATGAATGCATGAATATATTGTGAATATGTATGCATTTCAAGAATGTCTTGTGTCATTTTGCATATGAAGCATCATGAAATACATTCTTGTGTTGAGCGATTCTAATGAGAATCCGTCGTAACGTCGTGTGCCCATGTGGGGTGTGAGTGATGATTACGAATGATTGTGTGCCCATGTGGGGTGTGAGCAATCGGATCGTGTGCCCGTGTGGGGTGTGAGCGATCGGGTCGTGTGCCCATGTGGGGTGTGAGCGATCCATAAACATTGTGTGCCCATGTGGGGTGTGAGCAATGGGTGAACATCGTAGGCCCGACGGGGAGTTACTTCGGTAACGAGCGATGGTTCCAGCAGAGTTCCTGAGTGAACTAGTGATGATTGAGTCGGTACCCGCATTGCATTTGCATAGAGTCGTGAGTCGGTCTCTATGATTTGCATTTTTCATCTTTGTATTTGTGCATTGATGAATAAACATGAATGTGTATGTTTATGTGGAATGATTGAGAATTGCGAAAGTATGTACGATGAATATGCTTGGTTGTATATATATATACACTGTGATGTATACGGATGAGTTTTGATGAATTGTGGTGAGAATGTGGAATATGTGTATTTTTATGTTAAGATATATATAATTGTATGCATTGTTATTATGATATTATTTCTCACCCTTATGCTGTTTTATGATGCTCTATGAGGCATTGCAGAGTAGGTATGCTGGAGGTCTTTTTGTGAAGCGTGTCTTCATTCTTTTGGTCGGTTGGCTCTGATATGTAGCACCGGGTAGCTAGGATGTATATTATTCTTTTGTGATACATTTGCATATGTATCTTGCTGATGAATTTGTGTATATAAACATGATGTTGCTTGTGATTCATACTGGATGATGTATATATATGTGTATGTATATATGTGGTTGTTCTTCAATATTTTAGATGTTTCCGCTTTCATTCTAAATATTGAGATGTGGGTGTAAGGACAAAGTTCCTCTGTGGCAAGTTACCCCACTGTTGCATATCAATATAATGAGCAGGTGTTGTATGTATTAAATGCGTGTATGATGTGACATGCCTCTTTTATACTATGTTTTAATCGTACTCTGGCGATTTTTTTTTTATATGTGCCTAAATGATATATGTGATTATTTGGGGGTATAGAAAGGGGGTGTTACATTAAGTGGTATCAGAGCCAGAGTTGAGTCAGTTGTGTCTGTCTTGTTGTTGTGTTGGTTGAACTGTTGTTTAACCTTGTTGTCATTTTTGGGAATAATCAGAAGATGGCTGGTAGAAACGACAATGCGATGGCTGCTGCTTTGGAAGCAATGGCTAGGGCGGTGCAAGGTGCACCTAACGTGAATGCTAATGACGAGTTCAAGAAGAATCAACCACCGGTTTTCAAAGGAAGATTTGATCCCGATGGAGATCAATTGTGGTTGAAAGAGATTGAAAGAATCTTCAGAGTTATGGGCTGTGTGGAGGAGAATAAGGCGAGGCTTGGGTCTCACATACTGAAGGAAGAAGCCGACGATTGGTGGGTCGGTATGCGTGAAGTTCTTGAGCTGGATGATGAAGAGGTAACTTGGAATTTATTTCGTACTGAATTTTTGAGAAAGTATTACCCTGAGAGTGTGAAGGGAAAGAAGGAGATGGAGTTTCTTGAACTGAAACAAGGTAGTATGTCTGTGGTGGACTATACTGCGAAATTTGTGGAGTTGGTTCAATTCCATCCTCATTATGCTGCGATTACTGCTGAGTTCTCAAAGTGTATTAAATATGAGAATGGTTTACGTCCTGAGATTAAACAAGCTGTGGGATATCAAAGGATAAGGAGGTTTACGGATTTGACGGAATGTTGTAGAATCTTCGAAGAAGATAGTAAGGCTCATTCTACACATTACAAAAGTTTGATTGAGAGGAAGGGGAAGCAACAAGCTAGAAGTGGACCTTATGTGACACCCGTTGATAAGGGCAAGCATAGGGGAAGCTTTGATAGGAGATCTGGAGGAGGAGGTTCCAGTGTTGTTAGGTGTTACAAATGTGGTGAAATAGGTCATAAATCTTTTGAGTGTGGGAAGCCTGTAGCGAAATGTTCTAATTGCGGTGGTCTTGGGCATGCTGCTACAGATTGTAGAAGAAATATGGTGAAGTACTATAATTGTGGAGAAGTGGGTCACATTAGTACTAAGTGTACTAAGCCGAAACAAGCTCAAGCGGGCGGAAAGGTGTTTGCATTGGCGGGGACTCAAACTACGAATGCAGACCGTTTGATTAAAGGTACATGCTTTATTAATAGTACACCTTTAGTTGCTGTTATTGATACGGGAGCGACTCATTCGTTTATTTCGTCTGAGTGCGCGAAGCGTTTGAATCTTGCGTTAACTTTGATGGGTGTTGAGATGGTTATTGAGACTCCTGCTTCAGGGTCGATAACTACATCTTTGGTGTGTATGAGTTGTCCTTTAACCATGTATGGTAAAGACTTTGTTATGGATTAAGTATGTTTGCCGTTGGTGGGATTGGACGTGATCTTGGGTATGAACTGGTTGCAATTTAACCGAGTTCATATAGATTGCTATCACAGGTTAGTAAGGTTTCCTTATTTGGAAGATGATGAATTTGAGAGTTTCCTATCCACTAAAGAGTTGAAGAAACTTTTAGCGGACGAAGCTCAATTGTTTGGTTTGTTTGTATCATTGTCGGTGGAGAGTAAAGTTGAGCTTGATGTGTTCCCAGTGGTGTGTGAATTTCCAGAAGTGTTTCCGGAAGATATTACGGATGTACCGCCGGAAAGAGAAGTTGAATTTTCTATTGATCTAGTTTCGGGTACTAGACCGATTTCGATGGCACCGTATCGTATGTCGGCATCGGAATTGGTAGAATTGAAAAAGCAATTGAATTACTTGTTGGACAAGAAATTTGTAAGGCCAAGTGTTTCTCCTTGGGGTGCTCCGGTATTGTTGGTAAAGAAGAAGGACGGGAGTATGCGGTTATGCATTGATTATCGACAGTTGAACAAAGTGACAATTAAGAACAAGTATCCGCTTCCAAGGATTGATGATTTGATGGACCAATTGGTTGGTGTGAATGTTTTTAGCAAGATGGATTTGAGATCAGGATACCACCAGATTCGTGTGAAAGAAGAGGATATTCAAAAGACGGCATTTAGGACACGGTATGGTCATTACGAATACTCCGTGATGCCATTCGGGGTTTCTAACGCGCCGGGTGTGTTTATGGAATACATGAATCGTATTTTTCATGAACAGTTGGATCGTTTTGTGGTTGTGTTCATCGATGATATTTTGATTTACTCTAAGTCTCAAGAAGAGCATGCAGAGCATTTGAGAATTGTGTTGCAAATTTTGAAAGAGAAACAATTGTATGCTAAGTTGTCAAAGTGTGAATTTTGGTTATCGGAAGTAAGTTTCCTTGGACATGTTATTTCCGGTAGTGGTATTAGTGTTGATCCATCCAAGATAGATGCGGTGATGCAATGGGAGGCTCCTAGGTCGGTTACGGAGATTCGAAGCTTTTTAGGCTTGGCGGGTTACTATCGGAGGTTTATTGAGGGATTTTCGAAATTGGCACTTCCTTTAACGCAATTGACTTGTAAAGGAAAGGCTTTCATTTGGGATATTCATTGTGAAGAGAGTTTCAATGAGTTAAAGAGAAGGTTGACAACGACTCCGATCTTGATTTTGCCTAATCCTAATGAACCATTTGTTGTGTATTGTGATGCTTCATTGACAGGTTTAGGTGGCGTTTTGATGCAAGATGGAAAAGTTGTGGCATATGCTTCTAGACAATTGAGAGTGCATGAAAAGAATTATCCTACACATGACTTGGAGTTAGCGGCGGTGGTGTTTGTTTTGAAAATTTGGAGGCATTATCTTTATGGTGCGAGATTTGAAGTTTTTAGTGATCACAAAAGCTTAAAATATTTATTTGATCAGAAAGAATTGAACATGAGACAAAAGAGGTGGCTAGAACTTTTGAAGGATTATGATTTTGGTTTGAATTACCATCCGGGTAAGGCAAACGTGGTGGCCGATGCCTTAAGTCGGAGGTTGTTACATATGTCCGCATTGATGATGAAAGAATGGGAACTTTTGGAAGATTTCAGAGATTTGAGTTTGGTTTGTGAAATGACGCCGAGAAGTGTGCGACTTGGTATGTTACATGTTACGAATGATTTTCTTGCAACGGTTAGTAAAGAGCAAAAGTTGGACTTGAAATTCGTTGATTTGATGTTGAATGAGAATGAGGATTTCAAGGTTGATAATTATGGAGTTTTGAGATTCCGTGGTCGTATTTGTATTCCCGATGATGTGGAGTTGAAAAAGATGATTTTAGAGGAAGGACACCGAAGTAATTTAAGTATTCATCCGGGTGCGAATAAGATGTATCAAGATTTGAAGAAGATCTTTTGGTGGTCCGGTTTAAAGAGGGATGTGGCTCGATTTGTGTATGCATGCTTAACTTGTCAAAAGTCTAAGGTGGAACATCAAAAACCGAGTGGATTTATGCAACCGTTGGATATTCCGGAATGGAAATGGGATAGTATATCGATGGATTTTGTTACGGGATTGCCGAATACGCAAATAGGTCATAATGCTATTTGGGTAATTGTTGATAGGCTTACTAAATCTGCTCACTTTATTCCAATTGATATTAGTTATCCTTTGGAGAAGTTAGCCGAGATTTATGTTCTTGTGTTTGTGAAGTTACATGGAGTTCCTAAGAGTATTGTATCGGATAGAGATCCAAGGTTTACATCGAGGTTTTGGGAGAGTTTACAAAAGGCTTTGGGTTCTAAGCTAAGATTGAGTTCGGCTTATCATCCGCAAACGGACGGTCAAACCGAGAGGACGATTCAATCGTTGGAGGATTTATTGTGTGCTTGTGTACTCGAGCAAGGTGGTGCTTGGGATGGTTATTTGGCGTTGATTGAATTCACTTACAATAACAGTTTTCATTCGAGTATAGGTATGGCACCATTTGAGGCTTTGTATGGTCGGAGATGTCGAACACCTTTGTGTTGGCATGAAACCGGCGAGAGGACGATAGTTGGACCGGAAATGGTACAACAGACGACGGAGAAAGTGAAGTTTATTCGGGAGAAGATGAAAGCTTCTCAAAGTAGACAAAAGAGCTATCATGACAAGAGAAGGAAGGATCTTGAGTTTCAAGAAGGCGACCATGTGTTTTTGAGAGTTACACCAGTTACGGGTGTGGGTCGTGCTTTGAAATCGAAGAAGTTGACTTCTCGTTTTATTGGTCCGTATCAGATTACTTCACGAGTTGGTGTTGTGGCTTACCGTGTGGCGTTGCCTCCGAACCTTTCGACTTTGCATGACGTATTCCATGTTTCGCAACTTCGGAAATATGTTCCGGATCCGTCACATGTTATTCCTATGGACGAGGTTGAAGTGAGAGATAACCTTACGGTGGAAGCTTTACCGGTTAGGATTTTGGACCGCGAAGTTAAGAAACTAAGGGGCAAGGATATTGCGCTGGTGAAAGTAGCGTGGGGAGGCACTGCGGAAGGCAATATGACGTGGGAACTAGAGAGTGGGATGCGACAGTCGTATCCGGAGTTGTTTGAATCAGGTAATATTTTCGAGGACGAAAATTTCTAAAGTGGGGGAGAGTTGTAACGCCCCGATTTTGATTATTCCATTATTCTTGAGTCTTTTAATTTAATTGGGTGATAAATTATTTTATTTGTTAAATTGGTGTGTTAAATGTTATTTTACCGTTTTCGAGAGTTTTCGGGGAAATTAGAATGGAGGGTATTTTAGTCTTTTCTCAATTAATTATAAGTTAGAAATTTTGTGGAATTAGAATTGTGTGAGAAAAATGAATTAAATTGATTTAGTGGAAAATGAGAGAAAAGAAATAGGAGAGAAAAGAAAATAGAAAGAAAAGAGAAATAGAGAGAAATAAGAGAGAAATAGAAAAAAGATAGAAAGAAAAAGGAGAGAAAGAAAGAAGAGGAAGAGAAAAGAAGAGGAAAGGAGGAAAAACTTAGAAATTCACCAAGATCAATCAATTAGCAAGCTTGGAATCCGGGTAAGGGTGTGAAACATTGTTATCTTATCAATGTATGTGATTATGTATGAATTGTTGTTGTTGTTGTTGATGAATTTTGTGAGTTTTAGGGTATAACCCATTTTTGAGAAATTGATTAGAAATTGATCCAAATGTGTGTAAACTTGTGTTAATTGTGTTTTAGTTTGTCTATACATGTTTAATATGTGTTGTTATACATCAAAATGTTGTTTTTCTGAATTTAGATGATGAATTGGTGAAGTTGGAGGTGGAAAAACGCAGAACATTGTTCTGCAGAATTTTCTGGAAATTCCCTGGCCATACGCGTAAGGGGCATGTCCATACGCGTATGAGCCAAGGTGATACGCGTAACAATGGCCGGTGGAAGGGTCAATACGCGTATGGAGGGTGGCTTTTCCCGGCCCTCTGGTGATACGCGTATGGGTGAGGGGCGTACGCGTATGGGTTTTGGGAACGTGGAATTGTGAAGGAAATGGGTTATGTCCGTACGCGTATGGACATGGGTGATACGCATATGGACAGGAGGAATGTAAAAATGGGATTTTTCAAAATGTCGTTTTCGGTTTCGTCCGTAACTTTTGTTCCGAGTATCCGATTTTTACATTCTTGGTGTCGTTGGAAAGCTATTGAGTTGTACGTTGTGATTATGATGTTTTGAAAATTGTTAGCCGATTTAATTATGTCGGGAAGTCGGGAATAGTGCTATTTAGCAACTTTTACCGTCTTGACTGTGTGTTTGAATGTGAATCATACAATAGTGCATTGATGTGAATGTATATAGATTGTATGTGATTGTATGAGATGAATGCATGAATATATTGTGAATATGTATGCATTTCAAGAATGTCTTGTGTCATTTTGCATATGAAGCATCATGAAATACATTCTTGTGTTGAGCGATTCTAATGAGAATCCGTCGTAACGTCGTGTGCCCATGTGGGGTGTGAGCGATGATTACGAATGATTGTGTGCCCATGTGGGGTGTGAGCAATCGGATCGTGTGCCCATGTGGGGTGTGAGTGATCCATAAACATTGTGTACCCATGTGGGGTGTGAGTAATGGGTGAACATCGTAGGCCCGACGGGGAGTTACTTCGGTAACGAGCGATGGTTCCAGCAGAGTTCCTGAGTGAACTAATGATGATTGAGTCGGTACCGTATTGCATTTGCCTAGAATCGTGAGTCGGTCTCTATGATTTGCATTTATCATGTTTGTATTTATGCATTGATGAATAAACATGAATGTGTATGTTTATGTGGAATGATTGAGAATTGCGAAAGTATGTACGATGAATATGCTTGGTTGTATATATATATACACTGTGATGTATACGGATGAGTTTTGATGAATTGTGGTGAGAATGTGGAATATGTGTATTTTTATGTTAAGATATATATAATTGTATGCATTGTTATTATGATAATATTTCTCACCCTTCTGCTGTTTTATGATGCTCTATGAGGCATTGCAGAGTAGGTATGCTGGAGGTCTTTTTGTGAAGCGTGTCTTCATTCTTTTGGTCGGTTGGCTCTGATATGTAGCACCGGGTAGCTAGGATGTATATTATTCTTTTGTGATACATTTGCATATGTATCTTGCTGATGAATTTGTGTATATAAACATGATGTTGCTTGTGATTCATACTAGATGATGTATATATATGTGGATGTATATATGTGGTTGTTCTTCAATATTTTAGATGTTTCCACTTTCATTCTAAATATTGAGATGTGGGTGTAAGGACAAAGTTCCTCTGTGGCAAGTTACCCCACTGTTGCATATCAATATAATGAGCAGGTGTTGTATGTATTAAATGCGTGTATGATGTGACATGCCTCTTTTATACTATGTTTTAATCGTACTCTGGCGAATTTTTTTTTATATGTGCCTAAATGATATATGTGATTATTTGGGGGTATAGAAAGGGGGTGTTACAAACCTCCTCAAGAAGTTTATCTTCCCCAACAAAGACTGGAGTTGTTTCTTTGTCGAAGGGGGCTTGAGATCCAAGATTGCTTTTGTCTTGTTCTGATTGATCTCGATGCCTTTCTTGTGGACCAAGAATCCCAGAAAGTCCCCTCCATGAACACCAAAGGCACATTTTAGTGGATTCATTTTCAATCCATATTTTCTCATTCGCTCGAATGAGCATCGGAGGTGGTCAAGGTGACCATCTTTTGATGACGATTTTATCACTATATCATCAATGTATACCTGGATAAAATATTCAATAAAATCATGGAATGCAGCATTCATGGCCCTTTGGTCGGTTGCCCCGACATTTTTCATCCCAAAGGGCATCACAACCCATTCATATGTCCCCAAAGCTCATGGGCATCGAAACGCGGTTTTGGGGACATCCTCTTCGGCTATGAGAATTGGGTTGTAGCCGGAGTACCTGTCGACCATGCTCAAATATTCGAATCCTGCAGCTGAGTCGACAAGCATCTCTGCCAAATGCATCGAATATTCGTCTTTAGGGGTAGCGTTGTTTAAATCCCTAAAGTCTATACAAACTCGAAGGGTTCCATTTTTCTTGATAACGGGAACTAAGTTTGCTATCCATTCTACATACATTGCAGTTCTGATGAACCGGCTTTTGAACAGTCTTTCAATTTCCTGCTTGATCTTCAACGTGACTTCTGGGGTGAAGCATCGAGGCTGTTGCTTCACTGGCTTTTTACCTGGTTGTATTAAAAGTCAATGCTCCACTACACTCCGACTTAGACCAGGCATTTCGCCATAATCCCAGGCAAGGCAGTCTTTGAAGTCTTTTAATACCTTAATCAGCTTTGCCTTCATCTCTGGCCCCACTTCGGTGCTCACATAGATGGGTCTTTTGGTTGTCCCATCCCCTAAGTCAACCTCTTCAAGTGGGTCCTGGGCCTGCATTTTCTACAGCTCGTGGTTTGGGTCTTTTTCAAACCCCAAAGGCTCATCGTCATAAATACAGTCGAGCCTCCGGCTTTCTGAAGCTGTTTCATGGCCTTGTAGGCCACTTCTTAGTGTGTCATAGTCGGCTTCTACGAAGATTTATTGGGACCTCTCTATCTCAAGTGTTGACATTCTTCTGTTTTCATCCAGGTAGGCCAAAATTCGAGTCATGCTTTCTGACTCAACAGTCATTTTCACCAACTGTGGGCCACCCCGTTGGTGGCATTTCAGCAGGCTCCATGGCTTCATCAGCAGCATCCCATATGAACCCATGGTCAGGATCTAAGTTGAGGATGCTGATAACACTATTTTAGTGTGTTACTTTAACCCAATTTATGTGACATTTCTAGTTCATGATTTCACTTATGTAGCATGAGTTTAAGGTGTTTTAGCATGTTTTAAGCTTTAAGCACTTTAAGTGCTTCTTTTATGTTTTCTTTGTGTTTATGCTCTAAAAGGAAGTTAGATGATGATGAGAAGAGGCATGACCCCAGTTGACAGATTCTGGAGCAGAAAGAGGAGCTATGTGAAGAAAAAGTAGTTGATACGTTAATCAACTATTTCACCAAGAGAGATGGAGATTGATGATGAAAAGCCAAAGATGGATAGGGCTCACGTGGCAGCATTTTGAAGAGCATTGGAGCAAAAGGAATGGATAAGATCAAGAAAACTAGAGGACAAAAGGTAGTATGGTGGGGACCACGCAGCAAAAAGAGCGCCCAACACCAACACCACCAGCCGTGTGCTCTGCTTCACCATCCTGCTTCAGCCGCCTGCAAAAAGCAGATTTGTCTCCCACCAACATCTGTACCAGATTGCTTGCAAAAGAAGGGTTGAGGGACAGCTGGCCCACATGAAGAATTGATTTGGGCCTAACCTTAATTTTGTTAAGGGACCCACGATCCAAGAAAGAAGCAACTACCACTTCCATTCATTACTATTTAAAGAGAGCTTGTGCATTGAAGACAGAGAGACGAGAGATTTCACACACTACAGTAGTTTATTTTCAGTTCTTAAGTTATTTTTTATTTTTAAGAGTTAGAATATTATTATAGAGTATTCTTTTATTCTCTAGACCTGTACGTTTTATTGAGAACTGTCGTGACTGAAGAGAGTTGTTGCTGTTTACTCAACAGAAGAGATCTCCAAGTTATTATTAGGGTGCATTTCTTTACTGCACTCTGTAAGATAATGTTTCCTATTAATTTCATTCCACTAGTTTGTACTCAGCTCACTATGAGCTAAACCTTTGTTTGATGAGACTAATGAAGTTAGTATAAAAGTTGATTTTATGTTAATATGATGTGTTGGCAAGTGTTTTATTTTGTTATGTGTTTTTACGCTATAAACTTGGTTCTTAGAGTGATTAACTAGGAAAAAAGTAACAGCTTGTTGTTGAGAGAGATCCAATAAACAAGTGGATTTCATAACAAAAGTGGTTAATAAAATAGGATAGAGATATTCACTTAATTCAACTTGCTTAGAGATAAGAAGTTGAGATCATAAAGATTTTCAGAATTAAAACCAGACATATTTTAGGGTTACAAGGGAGACTTAGAGATTTGTTCCCTTGCGCTAGTTATACATGTTTTTGATGTTGCATAGATACACCACTAGATCATGTTCTGACCTTTTGAGGCACGACACTGCACATCATAAAGGCATTCTATCAACAATTATACTAATGGATTTAGCTCATCAACTACTCTTTCTGATATTTTAACTCCTCTTTAGCATTAAGTTATTTTAGTTATTGGTGTGTTGCTCTTGTTCTTTATTCTCATATTTTTGTTACCTAGCTCATACTTTTCTTAAACAAAGAAAATTAATAATAGTAGTTCAAATACATTACACTTCCCTGGGGGTTCGACCTTTACTTTATCACTTGCTACATTACCAAGCATGTATACTTGCATGTGACACCATTGCTCTAAATCATTCATAAGAAAAGCAACATATAAAGTAGAGTAAACAAGTTTTTGGCGCCATTGTCGGGGAAGTGAAAAAGTTTGAAAAACTATATTTAATATTTTGTTTAAGACTGTATTTGAGCCTTTAACGTTTGTTGTGATTTGGTGTCTCGACAGGCTTAGGCTATTGTATGCGCAGGTCGTTACAACCAGTTTATAGTGGTTATCATGAACCTAAATGAATTCTCAAAGCACGAAGGAGATTTTTACGTGCTCGGTGTAGCGAGCGATTTTGGACGCGGTTCTTAAGCGCTGGTCGCTCTCTGCGGTTTGAGCTTAAACTACAGGTCGATTCATTTTTTATCCTATTGTAAGCTGAATAAGGAAGGGAAATAGATGTCTCCAATTAACCCTGCTTGCATACTGAGTTTAAACAGCGGTCTGTTAGGTTACGAATGCTATTAATGTGGGGGACCTTTGTACTGGTTATTTGTATTTTCACCATTACGGTTCTTCTTTCTTTCTAGGATCTTCTGGCGGGGAACAAGTGTTAGGATGTTAGGACTGATGCTTTTGAATGTTAGAGTATGGGATTTTGGGTTTTTGTAGATTGTGCTCGCTAAGATTTTTCTTTCAATCTTATGCCTACGTATTCCCGTTTACCGAAACAGGGAAATCAGAGCGTTCGTAGTTCCTCCTATTCTATGGGAGGAAATGGGTGTTTTTGGTGTCTTGTTCAAAGCCCAAGACGTGAAGCAAAAGGTATTTTGTATCTTGTTTAAAGCCCAAGATATGAAGCTGAAAAGTCTATTTGTGTCTTGTTCAAAGCCCAAGACGTGAAGCTGAAGGGTCTCCACTTTAGAGAGAATTTGTCATCTCTAAAGAAGGGTTTGTCTGTCACAACTATTGGGTGACTGGTTATAAAGGACAATTACTTTAACCGATACGCGGATCCTAGCAATGCCATAATTTCCTTTATAGGGGATTTCCAACCTGAAGGAGAATACTTTAACTCAGTTTAGAGCAATGCCATCTTTCCTTAGGAATTTCTCATGCTAAAAGAGGGACAGTGGCGTGGATATAGATGATCCAGAGGCTTGCCGCTTACAGCAATTAGATGAAGGGGAAGGAGTTGTTGATGTTTGTGTACTGTGAACGAGGCACAGCTTTGATTCTAAAAGGTTAATTTGATCAACCAGTGGTTTTCTTATATAAAGCCTAAGAGGAGGCTAATATGTGTCTCGTACAAAGCCCGAGAGAGAGGCAAAAAGGTTTTGACTCAACGAGGGAGTCTTTCGGTATCTCGTATAAAGCCCGAGGTGGAGGTTGTTTGACTCAATAAGAGTTTTTTGTGTCTCGTACGAAGCCCGAGATGGAGGTTGTTGTTTGTTTGGCCGTATAAAGCCCGAGATGGAGGCGAAAGGGGTGATTGACTCAACGAGGGAGTCTCTTATATGTCTCATACAAAGCCCGAGAGAGAGGCTAAACATTGTTTGACTCCGCTGGGGAGGATCATTGTACAAAGCCCAAGAGGAGGCTATGGTGACTGTTTCAGTTAAGTGACAGGTCCAGTATACTGATTTTGAAAGAGAAAATCAGTTCTTATATGAGCAACACTGTACTCAAGGATTTGATTCGAGGATCAGGGTTATTCCCGTTCTTTAAGGAAGTGGGAAATCCGAAGGGTATTGAGACTGTCCGAGTCTATGGGTTTCCTTCCTATTTAACGAAGGGTGCTTGAGAATGTCTTTGAGACTCAAGGAAGTTAGACTGTCCAAGTCTAGAGTTTTATCTTTTGTACTATGCTTTGAGAAACAGTAGTAGACTCTATGAAAGGACTGCTCTATGGAGATGACTAAGTTCTGTTCCTATACCTCTAGGAGGTCGTCGGGACAATTTGTACGAAGCCCAAGAGGAGGCTGGAAACTTTTAAGAAGCCGACGGGTCCTTGTACTAAGCCCAAGAGGAGGCTATCATTCCCGAAGGAAGAGATCCTTATATGAAGCCTAAGAGGAGGCTGTGAATACTTCTAAGAAGCCGTAGGGTCCTTGTACTAAGCCCAAGAGGAGGCGGGGTTGCTTTTAGGAAGCCTGTGGGTCCTTGTACAATGCCCAAGAGGAGGCCGATGCTTTTAGGAAGCCCGTGGGTCCCCAAACCCCGAGAAGTTCAAGGCAATGCTATTCACCGATAATAGATCAAAGTCAGGAAAGTTCGAGAATTTGGAAGAAACTCAAAGTTGCCATTTCACGGAGAATACATTCATCTTGGGGAGTAGAGCTTCTTGACAATTCCTAATGAGGACAACCGAAGAGAATACTGTATCTGGTGATCCTATTGGGGATCTAGTTGTCTATTTCTATGAATAAACGAAACGGCGTCACCTAGTTCTAGACGTAGTTGCTGGGGAAACTCGAAATATCTATACTATTATTACACAGTTGATATGAGTTTATGAAAGAAGACTTACAGTGAAACAGCCCCACAATACAGTTATATGTATATGAAAGCGGTAAATGAAAGCAATAACCACTTACTCGGTTGTAGAGCTTCCATGCTGTTTGGTTAGTTGTTCAATAAAGAAAGATTGAAAATAACAGTATATTCAAAATCAAAGGAGAAAGTGCTTTGAAAAAGAATGATTTGGGGCTTACAGCTCAAGGAGAGGCCCAGGGTTTTATCAGTGAGCGCACTGTTTAAATTTGTACAGAGGGACTTATACAAGTGACTGAGGCCCAAAAAAGGTTTTCTGTACAAAGGGATAGGCCTTACACTCTCTCAAGAAGCCCAAAAAGTTTTAAAGAAAAAGAGTGGGGCTTATAACACGAGGGTAGGCCCAGATGATTTTTCGTTTAAAAATGGCGATCGCGCCGAGGTTTTCTTTTAACACAGAGGGACTTATACAATAAGTGAGGCCCAAGATTTTTTGGTTAAAAGGGGGTTAGGTCTTACACTCTAATAGAGGCCCAAAAGTGTTTTGAATGGGTCTTATATCTCGAGGAGAGGCCCAAAGTTATTTTGAAAAGGCGACGATCGCGTCGTTTGTTTTTGACGATATCGGGACTTATACAATACACTGAGGCCCAAAAATGATTTGGTCAAAAAAGGATTGGGTCTTACACTCTCTCAAGAGGCCCAAAATGTTTTGAAAATGATTTATGAGGGTTGAATTAATCCAAAAACCCTAATTTGTTTTCAAAAATGTATTTAATTGAATAAAAATTCAATTAAAATGATCAAAATTGTTTAACATATGAAAAACAAATTGTGATCTTGGATTAATGCTTCAAAAATTAAGTATTGACCTACAAAATAATTAGAAAGCATTAAAAGTTGCAAAATCAATGTAGAAAAAATATTTAAAATGTCAAAAACAATTAAAATATTAATTCTTTGCAAAAATATCAATTATATGAAATAAATAATATTTTTGGGATTTTTTGGGAAAATAAAATATTTTAACATTTTTGTGAATTATTAAAAAAAGAATCAACTCAAAATCATTAAAACTCAGAGAGAAATTAATTTTTGAATCAATTAAACAAAATCACAAAATTCAAATATTCAAATTTGGAAAAAAGGCGCCAAGAACAAGCTGAAGAACACGCGCGTGTTCTTGGAATCTCAGATTTGTATTTTCTCTCCAATCTCACTGAATACTTAATCATATCAGGCAATCCACATATCATTATGCTCGTTTCAACCTCGCGATCATGTCTATGTCCATTAATTTCATTTAAATTAAACATACAACAAGAAATCACGAAAAATCCTCAAGAACTCTAATTTTTGCATGAAGGCTAGGATTTTTGATACACGATTCAAACAATGCAATTAATTGAGGGAAAACATTCCATGCATGATTATGAACATATGGCCAAATTATTGTGCGAGGAAATATACATAGATTGAGAGATGACAAAGTATGTGCTTACCTCTAGGCCGTGACAGCAAGTGCAATGTGATTTTTGATTTGGAGGTGTTACAGATGAGTGGTGATGATCTGAACAGCTTCCCTACACCCTATGGATTGTGTTTGAATGCTTGGACTTGATTGAAATTGGCTGGATCACTTTGTGGTACCTCAGCTGCAACTTGTTTGAAAATTTGAGCAACCAGCTGGTGATTTTGTGAAATTGTTGTTTCAGAAGTGATTTAAGTGTTTGATCAGCTCATATGTGATGTATGTGAGGTGTGTGAGTGATTGGTTTGATTGGAAAAGCTCTCAAACTCAAAACCCGATAGCTACCTTGCTAAGAAAGGCATTTTTGCCAAGAGAAAGAGATTTTGAGGAAAGCATCTGTTAGATGGCTTTGGTGTACTCAAACTGATCACAATTGAGCTCTATTTATAGTAGAGCAAGTTTGTTTTGCAAGGAATAGTGAATGGAAGCTGCTAAGTAGGTTTGGCCAATGTTGTCCAATGGAATTTCAAGTCTCCTCTAGCCATTGACTAGAGGTTAGGGCACAGAGCTTTGGTTCCCTTGGTCTTGGATAAGTCTTGACTGATTTCAGATGAGAATGGCTCAGTCCATGCCACCTTGATGCTTCCATTGAATGCTCCAATCCAAATTCGAAGTCTTGTCCCTATTTTGGATATTCTAGGTTCAACATGCTATTTCTTGTTCCATGGACTTTGGAGACTTGGCTCAGTGATTGTCCCCTTGAGATTCAATCCTCTGAGGTGTCTAAGTGGATACGAGCAATTGGATTTGGCTGATTTTGGCAAATCGAGCAAAGTTGCAAATTCTGCCTTGCCTTGACAGATTTCAGCAAGGCAACTTTCCAATGTCATATCTCATGGTGTAAGTTGAATTTGGCAATGTTCTTGGTCATTTTGGAAATCCCTTACATCATACAACAACTGTTTGAACAAGTTTGGTTTTGATCTCTTTTGAATCCAAGTGAAAAATCCCTCTACATTTGGCAAAAAGTGAGGCAAAATCTGACTTAGTGAAATTTTCACTAAGTGTTGGAACAAAGTGTGATTTCTTGATTTTGATCACTCCATAACTCAAAATCCTTAATGAATTGGCCTTAGGTCTAGTTGAAGTTTTTGTAGAGGGTAATGAGAGCTACAAATCCATCTTTAAATGAGAGAAAATGGCCTTGTGGTTTAGGAGTTATGGTCCTTCAAAGTTGGTACCCTTGTCACTTTATTTTTAACTTAGAAAATTTTCTAAGTTTTTTATGGTTACCCCTTTTACAAGTTATCCAACTTTTCTTGATTTTTCTTGATGAATGATGATTCAAATCATACATTAACATCATTTTAGGGTTAAAAATCCATTTTGGTGAAAAATATCAAAAAGTCAAAGTTGACTTTTGTGCACAGTTGACTTTTTATTAGATGAATTCCAAACTGTGCAATTCTTCAGGAAATCATGTCCTTGACCTAAATCAAACTTGATGGACATGTTCCATGGGTGTGATAGGGTATATTGAGTCATGTCTTAGGGCTTGGGAGCATGTCCTGGTCAAAAGTCAAAGTTACAGTTGACTTTTTCCTTAAAACCCTAATTGTGGTGCAGATGAAATTGAGACTTGTTGCTCAAGCTTCTTGGATTAATCCATTGTTCCAAATGGATCAATATAGTTCATTAGAGACCCTCAAACCCTCTCTTGAGGTCTTGGTTCATGATTTGTCCCAAAAGTCAACTTAGGGGTGAATTAGGTCAAGAAACCCTAATTCCTGATTTTTGATGTATGCATTCCCTGAGGTCAAATTGACTTGATGATTGGGTCCATGAGGTTCCATGGAGAATATTAGGTTGTGTTTTGGAGCATTGCCTTGTGCCCAGATGAAACTTTCCCATCTGGAGGCCCTGGTCGACCAAAACCCTAATTTGGTGACACTGTCGATCTTGAGACTTAATCCACCTGGAAGGGAGCATCCTTGTGCTTAATCCTTGGAGTGGGAGTCCTTTTGACCCTTTGTAGATGTTGAGAGGTTTAGACAAGTTGAAGATCATGTCATTCCTTGATTGATCCTTTGTCAAAAGCTCTGAGAGGGCTTGAAACCCTAATTTTGATTGTAGTGGATGCTCACCCATCTTTGGGGAGACTGATGAAATAAGATGGTTCCTCCATATTGTGATGATAATTTGCACAATGATGGGAAATCTTAGTGGTCAAAATTTAGGGTATGACACTCGGCAAACATCTGGAGATTCCTCAACCTCAGTTGTGGCTGAACCTGAAGGAGTAGTGTACGAGGAGGATACAGACGAAGAAAGTTCACCGTCTTCTTCAGACGATTCAATACAAAACGTAACCATGGCAAAGCCAGACATTATTGGCATTGCCAATGACCGAGCGCGTAGCATCAGGGACTATGCTTAATTTGATCCTAATGCTATGAATACTGGCATTTCTAGGCCAGCCATCACAGCACCACAGTTTGAGTTCAAGCCTATGATGTTCCAAATGTTACAAGCTGCTGGTCAATATTCAGGCTCTCCTCATGAAGATCCTCATTTGAACTTAAAACAATTTCTAGATGTGGCTGATAACTTCAAAATCCTTGACGTGCCAGTGGATACCTTTAGGTTGAGGCTGTTTCCATATTCTCTAAGGGATAGAGCCAAAAGTTGGCTTAATTCTTTGGAACCAAATTCCATTACTACATGGAATGCCTTGGCAGAAAAGTTTCTGGCCAAGTATTTTCCTCCTTCCAAAAATGCAAAAATGAGAAATGAGACCACATCATTTAGGCAAGGAGATGATGAAACGTTGTTTGACGCATGGGAAAGATTTAAGGAGCTGTTGAGACAATGTCCACATCATGGGATTCTCATCTGCATACAACTTGAGACTTTCTATAATGGATTAATTCCATCCTCAAGGAATATGTTAGTTGCATCCAGTGGTGGAGCTCTATTGTCTAAATCCTATGATGATGGTTACAAGTTGATTGAGAGCATTACCGCCAACACTTATCAATGGCCAGTCACAAGGGCCACTTCAAGTTCAACTCAAAAGAAGTCTGTTGGAGTTCATGAAGTCACTGAGACTACAGCTCTTGCTGCTCAAGTGGCTCATATCCACCAAATGATGAAGAATCTGATGAATCCTGAAGTCCCAAAGTCTGACCCTGTTAAGGTGGTTACTGACGCTTCTGAGGTTGCCTGTGTTTACAGTGGAGGACCACATCTATTTGAAGAATGTTTTTCCAATCCTGTTTCAGTTAACTATGTTGGTAATCCCAACAACAATAGCAGATACAACAATCCTTACAGTAACACTTACAACCCAGGATGGCGCAATCATCCTAATTTTTCTTGGTGTAACAATCAAAGTTAACCTAAACCGCAAGCAACTACACCACAAGTTCCACCTGGTTTTTCTTACCCTAACTATGCTGGGGTCAACCAGGGAAACAACCATTTGGAGAATGTGCTCAAGTCCTTCATTCAAGAAGCAAAGAATCAATTTCAAGCACAAGGAGTAAGCATTAAGAACTTGGAAAACCAAGTAGCCAAATTGCTAAGGCTCTAAGTTCAAGAAATTTGGGAAATCTTCCCAGCTCCACTGAGACTCCCAACACACAAGCTGGAGTGAAGAATGTTGAGACTTGCATAGCTCTTAAGCTAAGAAGTGGAAAGGAAATTGAAGAGCCCATTACAAAGCACAAGGAGTCAAGTACTGCTGTGTCTAGGCCCGACAGCCCTGGAACAAAAGACAAGGAGGGAGAATCGCCTTCAACCAAACAACAGAAGCACAAAGATGATATACTCCCTAAAGATTGCATTCCTACAGAAAATCAAGAAGTCATTGCTGAAGCCAACAAGAAGCAGAAGTTCGTGCAAGAAAGACCACCACCCCCTTTTCCACAAAGAATAAAAAAGGCAAAAGAAGAGCAACAATTTTCAAAGTTCATAGAGATCTTGAAGCAGCTTCACATCAACATACCACTGATTGAAGCCATTCAACAAATGCCAAACTACTCAAAGTTCATGAAGGATGTGCTTACTTAGCGAAAAAGGGTGGGAGAGTTTGCTACGGTTGCACTTACACAAGAGTGTAGTCAATTGGTTCAAGGCAAACTCCCTCCCAAGTTGAAGGATCCTGGAAGTTTCACTATTCCATGCACCATTGGAGACACCTTTTGTGGGAAGGCGTTATGTGATTTAGGGGATAGCATTAATCTCATGCCCCTATCCATATTCAAGAAGCTGGAGATAGGTGCTGCCAGGCCTACAACCATTACCTTGCAGCTGGCAGATAGGAGTATTTGCTACCCACAAGGGAAGATTGAAGATGTGCTGGTAAGGGTTGACAAATTTGTCTTCCCTGCTGATTTTATCATTATGGATTTTGAAGCTGATGAGGAGACACCCATTTTGTTGGGAAGGCCATTCCTAGAAACGGGTAGAGCCTTAATTGATGTTGAAAGAGGAGAACTCACTATGAGGGTGAATGGGCACCAAGTGGTGTTCAACATACTTAATGCCTTGCAATACCCAGAAGAGGAGGTGGCTGAGTGTTCTATGATATCTAGCTGAGAAGGTTTAATTCATAAAAAACTTCTAAAGGCTAATGATGTGTTGAAAATTGAGTTAGGAAAAATGGAAGAAGAAGGACAAAAAGATGGAATCATCTATGGTCCTATGCAAAAGCCTGAGGAAGAATCTTTGGAAGTGATTGAATCCACCACTATTGCTCACAAGCAGCAACTACCTTCCATAGAAGAACCACCTGAATTGGGACTCAAACAACTGCTAGAACACTTGCAGTATACATATCTGGAGGCAGTACAGAAGCTGTCAGTTATCATTGCCACAGACTTACAAGAGGAGCAGAAGGATCAATTGATTTCACTACTGAAGAGACACAAGAAGGCAATTGCTTGGCAGATTTCTGACATCAAGGGAATCAGCCCAACCGTTTGCATGCATAAAATTCTGTTGGAGGATAATGCTAAGAATAGCATTGAGAGTCAAAGGAGGCTGAACCCTGTCATGAAGGAGGTTGTAAAAAAGGAATTTATCAAGTGACTGGATGCAGGGATTATTTACCCTATCTCTGATAGTGTGTTAGTAAATCCAATCCAGTGCGTACCGAAGAAAGGTGGCATGACAGTAATTACCAATGAGAAGAATGAGCTCATTCCCACCAGAACTATTTCTGGTTGGAGAATCTGCATGGATTATAGAAAGTTGAACAAGGCAACAAGGAAGGATAATTTTCCTTTGCCTTTCATTGATCAGATGTTGGATAGATTGGCTGGAAAGGAGTCTTATTGCTTCTTAGATGGATATTCGGGCTACGACCAAATTGCAATAGCTGCGGAAGACCAAGAAAAAACCACATTCACATGTCCCAATGGCACCTTTGCCTTCAGAAGGATGCCATTTGGTTTGTGCAATGCACCAGCCACTTTCCAACGTTGCATGATGGCTATTTTTTCAGAAATCATAGAAAATTCCATGGAAGTCTTCGTGGATGATTTTTCAGTTTTTGGAGAGTCATTTAAATATTGCCTAAAGAATCTGGAGTTGGTGCTGAATGGGTGTGAAGAGAATAACTTAGTCCTCAATTGGGAAAAATTCCATTTTATGGTAAAAGAAGGAAATGTTCTTGGTCATAGAATCTCAAAGGAAGTATTAGAGGTAGATCAAGCTAAGGTGGAAGTAATTGAAAAGCTACCCCCACCAGTCAACATCAAGGGCATTAGGAGTTTCTTAGGGCATGCTGGATTTTATAGGAGGTTTTTAAAAGATTTCTCAAGAATAACAAAACCCCTATGCCAGCTGCTGCAGCATGACACGCCTTTTGTCTTCAGTAAAGAATGTCTTGAATCTTTCAACTTTTGAAAAGAGCACTCATTTCTGCACCTGTAGTCAAACTTCCAGATTGGTCCAAGCCCTTTGAGTTGATGTGTGATGACTGTGACTTTTCCATTGGTGTTGTGTTAGGCCAAAGGCATAGCAAAGTCTTTCACACTATTTACTATGCGAGCAAGACTTTGATAGAAGCGCAAATCAATTACACAACCACGGAGAAGGAGTTGTTGGCAGTAGTGTTTGCTTTTGATAAGTTCAGACCTTACTTGGTAGGAACTAAAGTCATTGTGTATACGGATCATGCAACAATTAAGTATTTGATTGCCAAAAAACATGCAAAGCCATGACTCATACGTTGGGTGCTTCTTCTACAAGAGTTTGACCTGGAGATAAGAGACAAGAAAGGAGTAGAGAACTCAGTTGCTGATAATCTCTCAAGACTTCCTGAAGAGGTGCAACCTCAAAACAGTGGAGACATCAAATAGAGTTTCCCGGATGAGAAGCTATTGATGATTACTGATGGCACGACTCCCTGGTACGCTGAAATTGTTAATTACTTAGTCAGCAGAGTTGTGCCACCAGAATTCAATTTCCAGCAAAGAAAGAGGTTCTTTCACACTATCAAGAACTATTTCTGGAATGAGCCTTACCTGTACAAGAAGTGTGGAGATAAGTTACTGAGAATATGTGTTTACTATGAGGAGGCACGCCAGATCTTATCAGCCTGCCATAAAGCCCCAAATGGTGGACATTTGGGAGGGGTCAGAACTGCAGCAAAGGTGCTGCAATTAGGTTATTTCTGGCCTTCCATTTTTAAAGATGCTCATGAATTTACAAAGAGATGTGATAGATGTCAAAGGGTTGGAAATATGTCCATGAGACAAGAGATGTCGCTCACTAGTATTCTTGAAGTTGAAATTTTTGATGTGTGGGGCATTGATTTTATGGGACCATTCCCTACCTCTTTTGGAAATCTTTACATCCTTGTAGCTGTGGACTACGTGTCCAAGTGGATTAAGGCAGTAGCAACACCATCCAATGAAGCTAAGGTTGTGAAGAATTTCTTGCTCAAAAACATCTTGAAAAGACATGGCACGCCTAGAGCTATCATCAATGATGGTGGATCCCATTTTTGCAACAAACTTTTTGAAAACTTAATGGCAAAATATGGGATTAAGCATAAGGTTGCTACAACCTACCATCCACAAACCACTGGACAAGTGGAGCTTTCTAATAGAGAAATCAAGAGAATTCTGGAGAAAGTAGTTAATCCAACAAGAAAGGATTGGTCCAAGCACTTGGACGAAGCACTATAGGCGTATAGGACTGCCTATAAGACTCCCTTAGACATGTCTCCATATAGACTTGTCTATGGGAAGGCTTGTCATCTACCCATTGAATTGGAGCATAAGGCGTTTTGGGCTGTTAAGCAATTAAATTTTAATATTCAAAATGTTGGCCAGGCCAGAATGCTCCAATTAAATGAGTTACATGAGCATAGGTTGTTCTCATACGAGAATGCTGAACTGTACAAGGAGAAAACCAAGAGGTGGCATGACAGGAAATGCCAAAAGAGGGAATAAGTAAAAGGCCAAAAAGTTATACTCTTTAACTCAAGGCTGAAACTATTCCCTGGGAAATTAAAATCAAGATGGTCTGGACCCTTTATCTTAAAAGAAATTTACCCCCATGGTGCTGTGGAATTATTGAATGAGAAAAATGGAGAAAAGTTTAAGGTTAATGGCCAAAGGGTCAAAACTTACCTTGGAGAGTCCTCAAGTAACACAAGAGATTCTCTCCATTTCATTGATTGATTGATTTTTGTGTTGGTCAGGCGATAAGACCTTAAAATAGCGCTACTGCGAGACAGCCCAACTTTATGCATTTTTTTCTTTTGTTTTATTTTTGTGCAGGATCATGATGTGTTTTAGTGGCATCAGCTCATGACAAGACGTGACATGCAGCATTAGACACAAAGACAGTAGAGTTGAAATATTGGATAAGTTGAAGAAATCAAAATTTTTTCTAAGTCCAATGAGATTAGTATTAATGCTGAGTTGGCGTTAATTATTTTTCTTTTTTGGAAAATCAGAAAAGAAATGAAACGTTGTGTTTAAGGAGGAAGAGAGAGAAATGAAATGCAACATAGGGATTGAGCGTATTGGGCTTTGTGTGGTAACAGAGTCATGATGGCCAGGTCTGCCACGTCAGCCACTTCAGCCACCTAAACACGCAAACCCACTAAAATAGATCTTTTTAACTAACAGACCTAACCCCTATCACTCATTGCCCTACGAAACACAAAAACGGAAAATTTTTCTCTCTACCCTTCAAAGACGTTTTATTCTATTATTTTCTAAAACTTTTCCCAAACATCTTTACAACTTCCCCCTACTTTTACCTATACACAAACCCTTCAAACAAAAACCTCTTCATCTTTCATTTCATCATCTTCTCTGTAACCCTAAAAATTTCTCACACCCCTTTTCCTCCTTCACTCAAGAAAAAAATGGCACGATACCCACAAACCGGTCGCCGTTACAAAACAACTGCAAAGAAGAATATCACCCCTACCATTGACATATCCAGTCAAGAAGAAGACGAGATTTTTGTCAATGTGGAAGCACACAGACGTTACATGGAACACTTAAGCAAGATGAGTATTTTTGCTAAACGTGGCTTCATAATGGATGGTATTGATGAGAACCTGGGACTACCAGGGGACATTGGCACTACAATCTCAAGTTTGAAATGGGAGCATTTGTGCAAGCAGCCTGGTGTATACAATGTTAACTTAGTCAAGGAGTTTTATGCAAATCTCACAGATCCTGGACACAAAAGACTGGAGGTTATCATAAGATGCACAAAAGTCATGTATACTGAGTCTAATATCAATTTCTACTTCAAACTGGAAGGTGTGGAGGATGAGTACCAAAACTTGGTGCTAAGTTCTCAAGAAGATGAGTATGATGCATATCTGGAATCTTTGTGTGTCCCTGGTACCAAATGGGTGGATCTCAGGCCAGAGGTCAAAGTATGGTATCAGTTCTTGAAGCACTCTATCAAGCCAACCGCTCACAATGAGATGGTTTCTAGGGCAAATTTGGTACTTCTACACTATATCACTGGGTTGAGACCTATCAATGTTGGGAAGATCATAGTACAGGAAATCCATGCTTGTTCCAAAAAGAAAGAAGGGGTGCTCTATTTCCCTTGTTTGATTACAACTTTGTGCAGGAGACATGGCGTGTCTGAGTATGACTCAGACAACTTTGGCTCCCCACAACAGCCATTGGACAAGATGTAACGCCCCGATTCCGATTATTTCCATTTTGTTGAGTCTTTTACTTAAATTGAGTGATAAATTATTTTATTTGTGAAATTGGTGTGTTAATATGCTATGTTGACATGTTATGATATTTTATCGTTTTTTAGAGTTTTCGGGAAAATTAGAATGGAGGGTATTTTAGACATTTCTCAATTAATGATAAGTTAGAAATTTAGTGGAAATAGAATTGTGTGAGAAAATGAATTAATTTAATTTGAGTAGAAAATAAGTAATAGAAAAGAAAAAGAGATAAGAAGATGAAATAGGAGAGAAAGAGAAAGAAAAGAAAAATAGAGAGAAAAAGGAGAGAAAGAAAGAGGAAGAGGAGAAAAGAGAAGAAAAGAGGGAAAAGCTTGGAAATCTTCAAAACAACTTCTAGGAATCGATTTATCCGGGTAAGGGTGTGAAATCTTATTATCTTATCAATGTATATCATTATGTATGATTGTGTTGTTGTTGTTGTTGATTTTTATGAGTTTTTGTATAAACCCATATTTTGTAAAATTGCTAGGAAATCAATTAAATGTGGTTGAAATCATGTTTTTAGTGTCCATAATTGTTTGTATACGATAGATACTTGTCATTGGACATTGTATTGGTAATTTTCTGGTGTGTAAGTGGAATTTAGGGATGATTTTGGGTGTAACCCGTAGAACAAAATTATGCAGAAGAATTTTTCTGGTTTTTCCAGGTCATACGCGTATGGGGCATGTTCATAATTGTATGAACCTTGGCAATACGCGTATGGTGGGCGAGGCATGGGCCAATACGCGTATGGGATGTTATTTTGCTCGGCCATCTGCCCATTTGCGTATGATACGCATAGCATTTCAGGGCAATACGCGTACGAGCATGGGCATTACGCGTACGGACTTTTACACGTGATCTTTGGGAAAAATGAGTCTCTGCTCATACGCGTATGGCTCAGGGAAATACGCGTATGGACAGGACAAATGGTAAAATGAGATTTTTCAAAAATGTGTTTTCGTTTTCGTTCGTAACTTTTGATCCGCTTATCTGATTTTTACATTTTTGGTATCGATGTGAAGCTATTGAGCTGTACTTCATTATTATAATGATTTGGAAATTGTTAGCCGATTTAATTATGTCAGAAAGTCGGGAATAGTGTTATTTAGCGACTTTTACCGTTTTGAATGTGTGTTTGGATGTGAATCATACAATAGTGCATTGATGTGAATGTATATAGATTGTATGTGATTATATGAGATGAATGCATGAATATATTGTGAATATGTGTGCATTTCAAGAATGTCTTGATTCATTTTGCATGTGAAGCATAATGATGTGCATTCTTGTGTTGTGTGATTCTAATGAGAATCCGTTGTAACTTCGTGTGCCTATGTGAGGTGTGAACGATGATTACAAACGATTGTGTGCCCATGTGGGGTGTGAGCAATCGGATTGTGTGCCTATGTGAGGTGTGAACAATCCATAAACATTGTGTGCCTATGTGAGGTGTGAGCAATGGGTGAACATCGTAGGCCCGACGGGGAGTTACATTGGTAACGAGCGATGGTTCCAATAAGTTCCTGAGTGAACTTGAGATGATTGAGTCGGTACCGCATTGCATTTGTATAGAGTCGTGAGTCGGTCTCTATGATTTGCATTTATCATCTTTATAATTGTGAATTGATGAATAAACATGAATATGTATGTTTATGTGGAATGATGAGAATTGTGATGGTATGCATGATGAATATGCTTGGTTTTGCATATATATACATTGTGATGTATATGAGTGAGTTGTGATGAATTGTGGTGAGAATATGGAATATGTGTATTTTTATGCTAAGATATATAATTATATGCATTGTTATTATGATAATATTTCTCACCCTTCTGCTGTTTTATAATGCTCTATAAGGCATTGTATAGTAGGTATGCTGGTGGTCTTTTTGTGAAGCGTGTCTTCATTCTTTTGGTCGGTCGGCTCTGATATGTAGCACCGGGTAGCTAGGATGTATATGATTCTTTTGTGATACATTTGTACATGTATCTTGTGGATGAATGTTTATGTAAACATGAATTATGATTGGTGGATAATACTTGATGATATATATATATATATATATGTGTGTGTGTGTGTGTGTGTGTGTGTGTGTATATTGGGTTGATGTTATTCAATGTTTAGATTTTCCGCTTTTATTCTAAATATTGAGATGTGGGTGTAAGGACTAAGTTCCTCTGTTGCAAAGTTACCCCACTGTTGCATATCAATTGTTGAGCAGGTGTTGAATGTTTTAATTTCATGTATAATGTGACAAACCTATTTTATACTATGTTTATAATTATACTCTAACGAAATTTTTAATATGTGCCTAAATGATTATGTGATTATTTGGGGGTATAGAAAGGGGGTGTTACATTAAGTGGTATTAGAGCCAGTGTTGATTCAGTTGTGTCTGTCTTGTTGTTGTGATGGTTGAACTGTTGTTTAAACTTGTTGTCATTTTTGGGAATGATCAGAATATGGCTGGTAGAAATGACAATGCGATGGCTGCTGCTTTGGAAGCAATGGCTAGGGCGGTGCAAGGTGCGCCGAACGTGAATGCTAATGATGAGTTCAAGAAGAATTAACCCCCGGTCTTCAAAGAAAGATTTGATCCAGATGGTGCTCAAATTTGGTTGAAGGAGATTGAAAGGATCTTCAGAGTCATGGGCTGTGCGGAGGAGAATAAGGTGAGGCTTGGGTCTCACATGCTGAAGGAAGAAGCCGACGATTGGTGGGTCGGTATGCGTCAAATTCTTGAGGTGGATGATGAAGAGATAACTTGGAATTTATTTCGTACCGAGTTCTTGAGGAAGTATTACCCTGAAAGTGTGAAAGGGAAGAAGGAGATGGAGTTCCTTAAACTGAAACAAGGTACTATGTCCGTGGTGGACTATACTGCTAAGTTTGTGGAGTTGGTTCAATTCCATCCTCACTATGCTGCAATTACTGCTGAGTTCTCAAAGTGTATTAAGTATGAGAATGGTTTGCGTCCCGAGATTAAGCAAGCTGTGGGATATCAAAGGATAAGGAGGTTTACAGATTTGACGGAATGTTGTAGAATCTTCGAGGTAGATAACAAGGCTCGTTCTACACATTACAAAAGTTTGAATGAGAGGAAGGGGAAGCAACAAGCTAGAAGTGGACCTTATGTGACACCTGTTGATAAGGGCAAGCATAGGGGAAACTTTGATAAGAGATCTGGAGGAGGAGGTTCCGTTTCCGTTAAGTGTTACAAGTGTGGTGAAATGGGTCATAAATCATTTGAGTGTGGGAAGAGCGTGGTGAAATGTTCTAACTGTGGAGGCCTTGGGCATGCTACTACCGATTGTAGAAGGAATGTAGTGAAGTGCTATAATTGTGGAGAAGTGGGTCACATTAGTACTAAGTGTACTAAGCCAAAACAAGCTCAAGCGGCCGGAAAGGTGTTTGCATTAGCGGGGAAGGACACTACTAGTGCAGACCATTTGATTAAAGGTACATGCTTTATTAATAGTATGCCTTTAGTTGCTATTATTGATATGGGAGTGACTCATTCATTCATTTCTCATGAGTACGCTTAGCGTTTGAATTTGTTTATGACTTCTTGGGGGTGGTGAGATGGTTATTGAGACTCCTGCTTCAGGGTCGGTAACTACGTCTTTGGTGTGTGTAAGTTGTCCTTTGACCATGTATGGTAAAGACTTCCTTATGGATTTAGTGTGTTTGCCGTTGGAGGGATTGGACGTAATCTTGGGTATGAACTGGTTGCAATTTAATCTAGTTCATATAGATTGCTATCACAAGTTAGTAAGGTTTCCTTCTTTGGAAGATGATGAAGATGAGAGTTTCCTATCCACTAAAGAGTTGAAGAAACTTTTAACGGACGAAGCTCAATTGTTCGGTTTGTTTGCATCATTGTCGGTGGAGAGCAAAGTGGAGCTCGATGTGTTCCCAGTGGTGTGTGATTTTCCAGAAGTGTTTCCGGAGGATATTACGGATGTACCGCCGGAAAGAGAAGTTGAGTTTTCTATTGATCTAGTTCTGGGTACTAGACCGGTTTCGATGGCACCGTATCGTATGTCGGCATCGGAGTTGGTAGAATTGAAGAAGCAATTGAATGACTTGTTGGACAAGAGATTTGTACGGCCAAGTGTTTCTCCTTGGGGTGCTCCGGTATTGTTGGTAAAGAAGAAGGATGGGAGTATGCGGTTATGCATTGATTATCGATAATTGAACAAGGTGACAATTAGGAACAAGTATCCGCTTCCAAGGATCGATGATTTGATGGACCAATTGGTTGGTGCGCGTGTTTTTAGCAAGATTGATTTGAGATCGGGATATCACCAGATTCGTGTGAAAGAAGAGGATATTCAAAAGACGGCCTTTAGGACACGGTATGGCCATTACGAATATTTTGTGATGCCATTCGGGGTTTCTAATATGCCGTGTGTGTTTATGGAATACATGAATCGTATTTTTCATGAACAGTTAGATCGTTTTGTGGTTGTGTTCATCGTCGATATTTTGATTTATTCTAAGTCTCAAGAGGAGCATGAAGAGCATTTGAGGATTGTGTTACAAATTTTGAAAGAGAAACAATTGTATGCTAAGTTGTCGAAATATGAATTTTGGTTGTCGGAAGTAAGTTTTCTTGGACATGTTATTTCCGGTAGTGGTATTAGTGTTAATCCATCCAAAATTGATGCGGTAATGCAATGGGAGGCTCCTAGATCGGTTACGGAGATTCGAAGCTTTTTAGGCTTGGCGGGTTATTATCGGAGGTTTATTGAGGGATTTTCGAAGTTGGCACTTCCGTTAATGCAATTGACTTGTAAAGGACTGTCTTTCATTTGGGATATTCATTGTGAAGAGAGTTTCAATGAATTAAAAAGAAGGTTGACAACGGCTCCGATCTTGATTTTGCCAAATCCGACAGAACCATTTGTTGTGTATTGTGATGCTTCATTGGTTGGTTTAGGTGGTGTTTTGATGCAAGATGGAAAAGTTGTGGCTTATGCTTCAAGACAATTGAGAGTGCATGAAAAAAATTATCCTACACATGACTTGGAGTTAGAGGCCGTGGTGTTTGTTTTGAAATTTTGGAGGCACTATCTTTATGGTGCAAGATTTGAAGTTTTTAGTGATCATAAGAGCTTGAAATATTTATTTGATCAAAAAGAATTGAACATGAGACAAAGAAGGTGGTTAGAGCTTTTGAAGGATTATGATTTTGGTTTGAATTACCATCCGGGTAAGGCAAACGTGGTGGCCGATGCTTTGAGTCGGAAATCGTTACATATGTCCGCATTGATGATGAGAGAATGGGAACTTTTGGAGAATTTTAGAGACTTGAGTTTGGTTTGTGAAATGACGCCGAGAAGTGTGAGACTTGGTATGCTACATGTTACGAATGATTTTCTTGCAACCGTATGTGAAAAGCAAAAGTTGGATTTGAAGTTCGTTAATTTGATGATGAATGAGAATGAGGATTTCAAGGTTGATAATTTTGGAGTTTTGAGATTCCGTGGTCGTATTTGTATTCCCGATGACGCGGAGTTGAAAAAGATGATATTGAAGGAAGGACAACGAAGTAACTTAAGTATTCATCCGGGAGCGAATAAGATGTATCAAGATTTGAAGAAAATCTTTTGGTGGTCCGGATTAAAGAGGGATGTGGCTCAATTTGTGTATGCGTGCTTAACTTGTCAAAAGTCTAAGGTGGAACATCAAAAGCCTAGTGGATTGATGCAACCGTTGGACATTCCGGAGTGGAAATGGGATAATGTATCAATGGATTTTGTTACGGGATTGCCGAATACACAAAGAGGTCATAATGCTATTTGGGTAATCGTTGATAGGCTTACTAAATCTGCTCACTTCATTCCAATTGATATTAGTTATCCTTTGGAGAAGTTAGCCGAGATTTATGTTCTTGTGGTTGTGAAGCTACATGGAGTTCCTAAGAGTATTGTATCGAATAGAGATCCTAGATTTACATCGAGGTTTTGGGAGACTTTACAAAAGGCTTTGGGTTCTAAGCTAAGATTGAGTTCGGCTTATCATCCGCAAATGGATGGTCAAACCGAGAGGACAATTCAATCGTTGGAGGATTTATTGCATGCTTGTGTGCTCGAGCAAGGTGGTGCTTGGGATAGTTATTTGGCGTTGATTGAGTTCACCTACAATAATAGTTTTCATTCAAGTATAAGTATGGCACCATTTGAGGCTTTGTATGGTCGGAGATGTCGAACACCTTTGTGTTGGGATGAAACCGGTGAGAGGACGATAGTTGGACCGGAGATGGTACAACAAACGACGGAGAAAGTGAAGTTTATTCGCGAGAAGATGAAAGCTTCTCAAAGTAGACAAAAGAGCTATCATGACAAGAGAAGGAAAGATCTTGAGTTTCAAGAAGGCGACCATGTGTTTTTGAGAGTTACGCCAGTTACGGGTGTGGGTCGTGCTTTGAAGTCGAAGAAGTTGACTTCTCGTTTTATTGGTCCGTATCAGATTTTTGCACGAGTTGGTGATGTGGCTTACCGTGTGGCGTTGCCTCCGAATCTTTCGAATTTGCATGATGTATTCCACGTTTCGTAACTTCGGAAGTATGTTTCGGATCCGTCACATGTTATCCCTATGGACGAGGTTGAAGTGAGAGATAACCTTACGGTTGAAGCTTTACCGATTAGGATTTTGGACCGTGAAGTTAAGAGGCTAAGAGGCAAGCATTTAGCACTTGTCAAAGTAGCGTGGGGAGGCGCTGCGGAAGGCAATATGACTTGGGAGCTAGAGAGTAGGATGCGAGAGTCGTATCCAGAGTTGTTTGAATCAGGTAATATTTTCGAGGACGAAAATTTCTAAAGTAGGGGGGGAAAGTTGTAACGCCCCGATTCTGATTATTTCCATTTTGTTGAGTCTTTTACTTAAATTGAGTGATAAATTATTTTATTTGTGAAATTGGTGTGTTAATATGCTATGTTGACATGTTATGATATTTTAACGTTTTTGAGAGTTTTCGGGAAAATTAGAATGGAGGGTATTTTAGACATTTCTCAATTAATGATAAGTTAGAAATTTAGTGGAAATAGAACTGTGTGAGAAAATGAATTAATTTAATTTGAGTAGAAAATAAGTAATAGAAAAGAAAAAGAGATAAGAAGAGGAAATAGGAGAGAAAGAGAAAGAAAAGAAAAATAGAGAGAAAAAGGAAAGAAAGAAAGAGGAAGAGGAGAAAAGAGAAGAAAAGAGGGAAAAGCTTGGAAATCTTCAAAAAAACTTCTAGGAATCGATTTATCCGGGTAAGGGTGTGAAATCTTATTATCTTATCAATGTATATCATTATGTATGATTGTGTTGTTGTTGTTGTTGATTTTTATGAGTTTTTGTATAAACCCATATTTTGTAAAATTGCTAGGAAATCGATTAAATGTGGTTGAAATCATGTTTTTAGTGTCCATAATTGTTGGTATATGATAGATACTTGTCATTGGACATTGTATTGGTAATTTTCTAGTGTGTAGGTGGAATTTGGGGATGATTTTGGGTGTAACCCGTAGAACAAAATTATGCAGAAGAATTTTTCTGGTTTTTCCAGGTCATACGCGTATGGGGCATGTTCATACGCGTATGAATCTTGGCAATACGCGTATGGTGGGCGAGGCATGGGCCAATACGCGTATGGGATGTTATTTTGCTCGGCCATCTGCCCATTTGCGTATGATACGCGTAGCATTTCAGGGCAATACTCGTACGAGCTTGGGCATTACGCGTACGGACTTTTACACGTGATCTTTGGGAAAAATGAGTCTCTGCTCATACGCGTATGGCTCAGGGCAATACGCGTATGGACAGGACAAATGGTAAAATGAGATTTTTCAAAAATGTGTTTTCGTTTTCGTTCGTAACTTTTGATCCGCTTATCCGATTTTTACATTTTTGGTATCGATGTGAAGCTATTGAGCTGTACTTCATTATTATAATGATTTGGAAATTGTTAGCCGATTTAATTATGTTAGAAAGTCGGGAATAGTGTTATTTAGCGACTTTTACCGTTTTGAATATGTGTTTGGATGTGAATCATACAATAGTGCATTGATGTGAATGTATATAGATTGTATGTGATTGTATAAGATGAATGCATGAATATATTGTGAATATGTGTGCATTTCAAGAATGTCTTGATTCATTTTGCATGTGAAGCATAATGATGTGCATTCTTGTGTTGTGTGATTCTAATGAGAATCCGTTGTAACATCGTGTGCCTATGTGAGGCGTGATCGATGATTACAAACGATTATGTGCCCATGTGGGGTGTAAGCAATCGGATTGTGTGCCTATGTGAGGTGTCAGAAATCCATAAACATTGTGTGCCTATGTGAGGTGTGAGCAATGGGTGAACATCGTAGGCCCAACGGGGAGTTACATTGGTAACGAGCGATGGTTCCAATAAGTTCCTGAGTGAACTTGAGATGATTGAGTCGGTACCGCATTGCATTTGTATAGAGTCGTGAGTCGGTCTCTATGATTTGCATTTATCATCTTTATAATTGTGAATTGATGAATAAACATGAATATGTATGTTTATGTGGAATGATGAGAATTGTGATGGTATGCATGATGAATATGCTTGGTTTTGCATATATATACATTGTGATGTATATGAGTGAGTTGTGATGAATTGTGGTGAGAATATGGAATATGTGTATTTTTATGCTAAGATATATAATTATATGCATTGTTATTATGATAATATTTCTCACCCTTCTGCTGTTTTATAATGCTCTATGAGGCATTGCATAGTAGGTATGCTGGTGGCCTTTTTGTGAAGCGTGTCTTCATTCTTTTGGTCGGTCGGCTCTGATATGTAGCACCGGGTAGCTAGGATGTATATGATTCTTTTGTGATACATTTGTACATGTATCTTGTGGATGAATGTTTATGTAAACATGAATTACGATTGGTGGATAATACTTGATGATATATATATATATATATATATATATTGGGTAGATGTTATTCAATGTTTAGATTTTCCGCTTTTATTCTAAATATTGAGATGTGGGTGTAAGGACTAAGTTCCTCTGTTGCAAAGTTACCCCACTGTTGCATATCAATTGTTGAGCAGGTGTTGAATGTTTTAATTTCATGTATAATGTGACAAACCTATTTTATACTATGTTTATAATTATACTCTGATGAAATTTTTAATATGTGCCTAAATGATTATGTGATTATTTGGGGGTATAGAAAGGGGGTGTTACATTAAGTGGTATCAGAGCCAGTGTTGATTCAGTTGTGTCTGTCTTGTTGTTGTGATGGTTGAACTGTTGTTTAAACTTGTTGTCATTTTTGGGAATGATCAGAATATGGCTGGTAGAAATGACAATGCGATGGCTGCTGCTTTGGAAGCAATGGCTAGGGCGGTGCAAGGTGCGCCGAACGTGAATGCTAATGACGAGTTCAAGAAGAATCAACCCCCGGTCTTCAAAGAAAGATTTGATCCCGATGGTGCTCAAATTTGGTTGAAGGAGATTGAAAGGATCTTCAGAGTCATGGTCTGTGCGGAGGAGAATAAGGTGAGGCTTGGGTCTCACATGCTGAAGGAAGAAGCCGACGATTGGTGGGTCGGTATGCGTCAAATTCTTGAGGTGGATGATGAAGAGATAACTTGGAATTTATTTCGTACCGAGTTCTTGAGGAAGTATTACCCTGAAAGTGTGAAAGGGAAGAAGGAGATGGAGTTCCTTGAACTGAAACAAGGTAGTATGTCCGTGGTGGACTATACTGCTAAGTTTGTGGAGTTGGTTCAATTCCATCCTCACTATGCTGCAATTACTGCTGAGTTCTCAAAGTGTATTAAGTATGAGAATGGTTTGCGTCCCGAGATTAAGCAAGCTGTGGGATATCAAAGGATAAGGAGGTTTACAGATTTGACGGAATGTTGTAGAATCTTCGAGGAAGATAACAAGGCTCGTTCTACACATTACAAAAGTTTGAATGAGAGGAAGGGGAAGCAACAAGCTAGAAGTGGACCTTATGTGACACCTGTTGATAAGGGCAAGCATAGGGGAAACTTTGATAAGAGATCTGGAGGAGGAGGTTCCGGTTCCGTTAAGTGTTACAAGTGTGGTGAAATGGGTCATAAATCATTTGAGTGTGGGAAGAGCGTGGTGAAATGTTCTAACTGTGGAGGCCTTGGGCATGCTACTACCGATTGTAGAAGGAATGTAGTGAAGTGCTATAATTATGGAGAAGTGGGTCACATTAGTACTAAGTGTACTAAGCCGAAACAAGCTCAAGCGGGCGGAAAGGTGTTTGCATTAGCGGGGACGGACACTACTAGTGCAGACCATTTGATTAAAGGTACATGCTTTATTAATAGTATGCCTTTAGTTGCTATTATTGATACGGGAGTGACTCATTCATTCATTTCTCATGAGTACGCTAAGCGTTTGAATTTGTTTATGACTTCTTGGGGGTGGTGAGATGGTTATTGAGACTCCTGCTTCAGGGTCGGTAACTACGTCTTTGGTGTGTGTAAGTTGTCCTTTGACCATGTATGGTAAAGACTTCCTTATGGATTTAGTGTGTTTGCCGTTGGAGGGATTGGACGTAATCTTGGGTATGAACTGGTTGCAATTTAATCTAGTTCATATAGATTGCTATCACAAGTTAGTAAGGTTTCCTTCTTTGGAAGATGATGAAGATGAGAGTTTCCTATCCACTAAAGAGTTGATGAAACTTTTAACGGACGAAGCTCAATTGTTCGGTTTGTTTGCATCATTGTCGGTGGATAGCAAAGTGGAGCTCGATGTGTTCCCAGTGGTGTGTGATTTTCCAGAAGTGTTTCCGGAGGATATTACGGATGTACCGCCGGAAAGAGAAGTTGAGTTTTCTATTGATCTAGTTCCGGGTACTAGACCGGTTTCGATGGCACCGTATCGTATGTCGGCATCGGAGTTGGTAGAATTGAAGAAGCAATTGAATGACTTGTTAGACAAGAGATTTGTACGGCCAAGTGTTTCTCCTTGGGGTGCTCCGGTATTGTTGGTAAAGAAGAAGGATGGGAGTATGCGGTTATGCATTGATTATCGACAATTGAACAAGGTGACAATTAGGAACAAGTATCCGCTTCCAAGGATCGATGATTTGATGGACCAATTGGTTGGTGCGCGTGTTTTTAGCAAGATTGATTTGAGATCGGGATACCACCAGATTCGTGTGAAAGAAGAGGATATTCAAAAGACGGCCTTTAGGACACGGTATGGCCATTACGAATATTCCGTGATGCCATTCAGGGTTTCTAATATGCCGTGTGTGTTTATGGAATACATGAATCGTATTTTTCATGAACAGTTAGATCGTTTTGTGGTTGTGTTCATCGTCGATATTTTGATTTATTCTAAGTCTCAAGAGGAGCATGAAGAGCATTTGAGGATTGTGTTACAAATTTTGAAAGAGAAACAATTGTATGCTAAGTTGTCGAAATATTAATTTTGGTTGTCGGAAGTAAGTTTTCTTGGACATGTTATTTCCGGTAGTGATATTAGTGTTGATCCATCCAAAATTGATGCGGTAATGCAATGGGAGGCTCCTAGATCGGTTACGGAGATTCGAAGCTTTTTAGGCTTGGCGGGTAATTATCGGAGGTTTATTGAGGGATTTTCAAAGTTGGCACTTCCGTTAACGCAATTGACTTGTAAAGGAAAGTCTTTCATTTGGGATATTCATTGTGAAGAGAGTTTCAATGAGCTAAAAAGAAGGTTGACAACGGCTCCGATCTTGATTTTGCCAAATCCGACAGAACCATTTGTTGTGTATTGTGATGCTTCATTGGTTGGTTTAGGTGGTGTTTTGATGCAAGATGGAAAAGTTGTGGCTTATGCTTCAAGACAATTGAGAGTGCATGAAAAAAATTATCCTACACATGACTCGGAGTTAGCGGCCGTGGTGTTTTGTTTTGAAATTTTGGAGGCACTATCTTTATGGTGCAAGATTTGAAGTTTTTAGTGATCATAAGAGCTTGAAATATTTATTTGATCAAAAAGAATTGAACATGAGACAAAGAAGGTGGTTAGAGCTTTTGAAGGATTATGATTTTGGTTTGAATTACCATCCGGGTAAGGCAAACGTGGTGGCCGATGCTTTGAGTCGGAAATCCTTACATATGTCCGCATTGATGATGAGAGAATGGGAACTTTTGGAGAATTTTAGAGACTTGAGTTTGGTTTGTGAAATGACGCCGAGAAGTGTGAGACTTGGTATGCTACATGTTACGAATGATTTTCTTGTAACCGTATGTGAAAAGCAAAAGTTGGATTTGAAGTTCGTTAATTTGATGATGAATGAGAATGAGGATTTCAAGGTTGATAATTTTGGAGTTTTGAGATTCTGTGGTCGTATTTGTATTCCCGATGACGCGGAGTTGAAAAAGATGATATTGAAGGAAGGACAACGAAGTAACTTAAGTATTCATCCGGGAGCGAATAAGATGTATCAAGATTTGAAGAAAATCTTTTGGTGGTCCGGATTAAAGAGGGATGTGGCTCAATTTGTGTATGCGTGCTTAACTTGTCAAAAGTCTAAGGTGGAACATCAAAAGCCTAGTGGATTGATGCAACCGTTGGACATTCCGGAGTGGAAATGGGATAGTATATCAATGGATTTTGTTACGGGATTGCCGAATACACAAAGAGGTCATAATGCTATTTGGGTAATCGTTGATAGGCTTACTAAATCTGCTCACTTCATTCCAATTGATATTAGTTATCCTTTGGAAAAGTTAGCCGAGATTTATGTTCTTGTGGTTGTGAAGCTACATGGAGTTCCTAAGAGTATTGTATCGAATAGAGATCCTAGATTTACATCGAGGTTTTGGGAGAGTTTACAAAAGGCTTTGGGTTCTAAGCTAAGATTGAGTTCGGCTTATCATCCGCAAATGGATGGTCAAACCGAGAGGACAATTCAATCGTTGGAGGATTTATTGCATGCTTGTGTGCTCGAGCAAGGTGGTGCTTGGGATAGTTATTTGGCATTGATTGAGTTCACCTACAATAATAGTTTTCATTCAAGTATAAGTATGGCACCATTTGAGGCTTTGTATGGTCGGAGATGTCGAACACCTTTGTGTTGGCATGAAACCGGTGAGAGGACAATAGTTGGACCAGAGATGGTACAACAAACGACGGAGAAAGTGAAGTTTATTTGCGAGAAGATGAAAGCTTCTCAAAGTAGACAAAAGAGTTATCATGACAAGAGAAGGAAAGATCTTGAGTTTCAAGAAGGCGACCATGTGTTTTTGAGAGTTACGCCAGTTACGGGTGTGGGTCGTGCTTTGAAGTCGAAGAAGTTGACTTCTCATTTTATTGGTCCGTATCAGATTTTTGCACGAGTTGGTGATGTGGCTTACCGTGTGGCGTTGCCTCCGAATCTTTCGAATTTGTATGATGTATTCCACGTTTCGTAACTTCGGAAGTATGTTTCAGATCCGTCACATGTTATCCCTATGGACGAGGTTGAAGTGAGAGATAACCTTACGGTTGAAGCTTTACCGATTAGGATTTTGGACCGTGAAGTTAAGAGGCTAAGAGGCAAGCATTTAGCACTTGTCAAAGTAGCGTGGGGAGGCGCTGCGGAAGGCAATATGACTTGGGAGCTAGAGAGTAGGATGCGAGAGTCGTATCCAGAGTTGTTTGAATCAGGTAATATTTTCGAGGACGAAAATTTCTAAAGTGGGGGAGAGTTGTAATGCCCCGATTCTGATTATTTCCATTTTGTTGAGTCTTTTACTTAAATTGAGTGATAAATTATTTTATTTGTGAAATTGGTGTGTTAATATGCTATGTTGACATGTTATGATATTTTATCGTTTTTGAGAGTTTTCGGGAAAATTAGAATGGAGGGTATTTTAGACATTTCTCAATTAATGATAAGTTAGAAATTTAGTGGAAATAGAACTGTGTGAGAAAATGAATTAATTTAATTTGAGTATAAAATAAGTAATAGAAAAGAAAAAGAGATAAGAAGAGGAAATAGGAGAGAAAGAGAAAGAAAATAAATATAGAGAGAAAAAGGAAAGAAAGAAAGAGGAAGAGGAGAAAAGAGAAGAAAAGAGGGAAAAGCTTGGAAATCTTCAAAACAACTTCTAGGAATCGATTTATCTGGGTAAGGGTGTGAAATCTTATTATCTTATCAATGTATATCATTATGTATGATTGTGTTGTTGTTGTTGTTGTTGATTTTTATGAGTTTTTGTATAAACCCATATTTTGTAAAATTGCTAGGAAATCGATTAAATGTGGTTGAAATCATGTTTTTAGTGTCCATAATTGTTGGTATATGATAGATACTTGTCATTGGACATTGTATTAGTAATTTTCTGGTGTGTAGGTGGAATTTGGGGATGATTTTGGGTGTAACCCGTAGAACAAAATTATGCAGAAGAATTTTTCTGGTTTTTCCAGGTCATACGCGTATGGGGCATGTTCATACGCGTATGAATCTTGGCAATACGCGTATGGTGGGCGAGGCATGGGCCAATACGCGTATGGGATGTTATTTTGCTCGGCCATCTGCCCATTTGCGTATGATACGCGTAGCATTTCAGGGCAATACGCGTACGAGCTTGGGCATTACGCGTACGGACTTTTACACGTGATCTTTGGGAAAAATGAGTCTCTGCTCATACGCGTATGGCTCAGGGCAATACGCGTATGGACAGGACAAATGGTAAAATGAGATTTTTCAAAAATGTGTTTTCGTTTTCGTTCGTAACTTTTGATCCGCTTATCCGATTTTTACATTTTTGGTATCGATGTGAAGCTATTGAGCTGTACTTCATTATTATAATGATTAGGAAATTGTTAGCCGATTTAATTATGTTAGAAAGTCGAGAATAGTGTTATTTAGCGACTTTTACCGTTTTGAATATGTGTTTGGATGTGAATCATACAATAGTGCATTGATGTGAATGTATATAGATTGTATGTGATTGTATGAGATGAATGCATGAATATATTGTGAATATGTGTGCATTTCAAGAATGTCTTGATTCATTTTGCATGTGAAGCATAATGATGTGCATTCTTGTGTTGCGTGATTCTAATGAGAATCCGTTGTAACGTCGTGTGCCTATGTGAGGCGTGAGCGATGATTACAAACGATTGTGTGCCCATGTGGGGTGTGAGCAATCGGATTGTGTGCCTATGTGAGGTGTGAGAAATCCATAAACATTGTGTGCCTATGTGAGGTGTGAGCAATGGGTGAACATCGTAGGCCCGACGGGGAGTTACATTGGTAACGAGCGATGGTTCCAATAAGTTCCTGAGTGAACTTGAGATGATTGAGTCGGTACCGCATTGCATTTGTATAGAGTCGTGAGTCGGTCTCTATGATTTGCATTTATCATCTTTATAATTGTGAATTGATGAATAAACATGAATATGTATGTTTATGTGGAATGATGAGAATTGTGATGGTATGCATGATGAATATGCTTGGTTTTGCATATATATACATTGTGATGTATATTAGTGAGTTGTGATGAATTGTGGTGAGAATATGGAATATGTGTATTTTTATGCTAAGATATATAATTATATGCATTGTTATTATGATAATATTTCTCACCCTTCTGCTGTTTTATAATGCTCTATGAGGCATTGCATAGTAGGTATGCTGGTGGTCTTTTTGTGAAGTGTGTCTTCATTCTTTTGGTCGGTCGGCTCTGATATGTAGCACCGGGTAGCTAGGATGTATATGATTCTTTTGTGATACATTTGTACATGTATCTTGTGGATGAATGTTTATGTAAACATGAATTACGATTGGTGGATAATACTTGATGATATATATATATATATATATATATATATATATATATGTGTGTATATTGGGTTGATGTTATTCAATGATTAGATTTTCCGCTTTTATTCTAAATATTGAGATGTGGGTGTAAGGACTAAGTTCCTCTGTTGCAAAGTTACCCCACTGTTGCATATCAATTGTTGAGCAGGTGTTGAATGTTTTAATTTCATGTATAATGTGACAAACCTATTTTATACTATGTTTATAATTATACTCTGACGAAATTTTTAATATGTGCCTAAATGATTATTTGATTATTTGGGGGTATAGAAAGGGGGTGTTACACAAGACGCTGATCATGACCCTCATGAAGCCCAAGGGATCAAGGAAAAGAGCAGCTACAACAAGTCAAACCTCATATGGAACAGATGAGCAGCCAGACCCAGCCATACAAATCTTAAGGCAGATGCAGAAAGATCAACAAGCATATTTTGCTTACTAAAAGGCCAGGCCGGCATGGCTGGAAAAAATGTGGGCCATGAAAGCCCCATCTACCATGCTGGAGGCTCTAAAGTTCCTAGATCGTATTCTAGGGAATGTTGAACCAGTTGTTGCTGCTGATGAAGGGGAGGAAAAGAAACTCACGAAAAAGGAGAAGGCTAAAAAGAAGAAGAAAGAAAAGGAATCAAAGAAGAAGGATGTTGAAGAGACCAGCAAAAGTGTGTCTGTGGAAACCAGCCAAAGCCAGGTTAAAATGAAGAAGAAGCTGAGGAAGGCATATTCTTCTCCAGCTCCAGAAATGGAGGAAAGCCCAAAGAAAAAGAAGCTCAAAGATGAATGGAGAAAGAAGATGACGACTCCTGTCACGACACCACCTGCCAATCCTGTTACCATTGCAAACAAATTTGACTTGAACAAATCTGATCAAGAGGATGAAAGATCAGAAAAAGATGAGGTTTTGGAAACCATGTTGACAGAGGTAGACAAGGATACTGAGGATTTGAAAATGAACAAGGAGAATGCTACTGAAAATGACCAAAGGAGTGAAGAGAATGAGGATATTATGGAAGATATGATGCAATCTGAAGGGACTGAAGACAAAGAAGCAGAAAAAGTGAGGAAATATTACTCCTCCACAGAGACAGAAAAAGAAGAAGTTGCCAAAGAAGATGAGGAGGCAGATAGCGAGGAGACAGAAAAGAACATAGCTGAACCAGAACCCCTACCTATCAAAGAACCTACCGTGAATAAAGAAAACATTCTTGCGGAGGAGCAGCATCCTCAACAGAAGGCGTAAAGTCCAACTAAAGCTGCTAGGAAGGAGGTTACTGCTGGCACAGCTGGAGAGGGCATTGAAAAGAAAGACCTGGGAGCGCAGGAGGCCAAGAAAAAGAATAAGAAACAAACCCTGCAAGCACCAAGAAAGAGCTCCAGGCTTAGGGCCTAAGTGGTAAGGTGAAATAGGCGAGCACTGACTTGCCACCTCTCATCACTAAACAGTGAGAACATTGTCCTTACTTTAAGTTTGGGGGAGGGTATCAGTGCTCAGTCTATTTTCACCAATTCTAACCCTCTGCAATTAATTGTTTCTGTCTATTACTGTCGTGTCTGTCTATTATTGTTATCGTATTTCTACTCATGGATATTGTGCTTGGATGGCCGTGTTTGAGCCAAATGTTTTCTAATCTTTTTATGGGGAAGCTGTAACGCTCCCAGAACATGATGACCTGCTGTTTTATGTTTGTTTTAATGACATGTGTGTGGCATTTGTGTGATAATTATTTTGTTAAATTTGTGTTTATCATAACTTAGAATAAGGAAGAACTAGGGAATGTTGGGATTCAACTAAGTCAGGAGCATAAATTTTTAATTCCTGGGCTCAAGAATAAGAAAGGGGAATGAAGCTGTTAGGTGTTAGCAAAGCAAGGTGTAGGAATTTCACCAAATGAGTTTGACAGAGGAGACTGTTATTTCTGGTTCTTTTTTAGGATCCCGCTTGAACTCTTCAGTATAAGAAATCCCCAGAAAATCTTTCAGCGAGTGTCTATCCTTTTGTTTTAAACTGATCCCCAGTGGAGATCATGTATTCTTTCTGGTTTCATGCCCAGTAAGAATGTGTCTATATTTCCCCTGTGTCGTCCGTCCCCTTGTATTTTCCCCAGTGGAGAACACCTCTCTGGCTCCTATCTCCAGTGAGGATCTGTAAGGTATCCCCTTTATTTCTCTGTCCCCAGTGTTTCTTTAGGGTCTCCCCAGCGAGTCTCTTTTGCTGGTTAGTTTGTATCCCCAGGGAGTCTTTCTTGTGGATACTTCCTTCATCCTCCCCCAGTAAAGCTCACCTGTGTTTGGTAGCTCTTTGGTGTCTTGTTTGTCTGCATTTTTGCACTATCATGACATCATATCATCATATTAGAGTTCATGGCATGTCAGCATGTGCATGTTTGTTGCATGTCTTTAGCATCTGCATTCCATCTAAGGGCAAAATTTTTGGTTTGCTATATTTAAATATCTTCCACCTTGACGTCCCGAGGATTTCCATTCCTCGTGCCATCTGGTGAAGCTATTTAAATAGGGGCAACTGTTGTACCCCAAATTTTACCCTTTAGATGTCATATTTTTCTTGCACCCGCATTTAGACCTCAATCATGTATGCATTGTTAACTAACCATTTCTTTTGCAAGTTGTTTCTTTTTATTGTGGAAGATAGGGTTTAAAGAGGACAAGGTCTCCCTAAGACATCTTTTGGGCAAATGCAACCATTTGAATCTACATGCATCCAAGAAGACTTTTCAATAAGAAATCAAATGTTTCACCAAGACAAGTCAACCATTGCCTTCATGTCAAGCAAAGTGTGATCCCAAGTCTTGAGAAATTATGTCGTGTGGTAACAAACATCCTTGGAATCCATTTTTTGAGCCTTAAAGATTTCTTCTCAAGTACAATAATTTTTCATGGAGATAAATATTCATCAAGGTGTAACATATCAAAGTGGTGCCATGGGAGGATTTAATGTTGCCATGCCTTAAATTTGTTTCCGTGACATTTCTTTTTGATCATGGACATATGGTTGTCTCAAATTTCTAATGGGCCCAAAAGATGTCATTTGATCAAAGGCCATTCAAAGTGGTGCTCCTGTAGTGGTTAAGCAATAAGGCCCCATGCATCTAGACAATTCTTGTGCCACTTAAAAAAAATCTGAAGATGCTTTGCTTCAAAAAACAAGTTTCGTGGATTCAATAAATGTTACCTATTTGAGCTCACCCATTCCTGATGAAGGTAAAAGGTTACTGAGATACCATAGTGGATTGGTGAAACAAGGTGGCTCAGCACAAGGAGCCTGTATTCATAAGCAGAGAATCTGTATTTCCAATTCAAATTATTTCTCCTTTCTGCTTTCTCTCTCATGGCACATTAAAAAGTGGTTTTGGAATAACCATTGAAAAATGAAAGTAACAGACTGCACCACCACCTCCTCCGCTGCACTTGTCCAGTGTGATGACCTCCAAGGATTGACCAAGATCAACGGCTAAGGGGTGTGATACACAAACCCTAATTTTTTCTCCCGTGGACAAACCAATTATCCACCGTATCACCAATACCCGGATCAACTTGCTTTGCCTATAAAAGGAGATCATTTTTCCTTTGTTCCACACACCAGAAATTGCCAAGAAATTTCTCTCTACTTCTCCCTCCCATAATCCTGCAAGCAATCCTCAAACTTGCAAGGAATTCAACATTTTCCATTCCCTCTATAAACACACAGAAACACCACAACAAAAGGCTCCGAGAAAAATACCAAGAAACTCATCAAAACCTCTTCACTTTTCCATTTTTTAAGTTCTGCAAGTAACCTTCAAGGGTTGCAGTAACTTATCCTTTTTATTCCCTCCCGTAAACACTTCAAATCTCCAACACCTTAACCCCCAAAAGCTCGTGTTTCTTGCTGAGGGTGTTGACGTTGTAGCAGTTGAGGAAGGAAAGCACTTCCACCACTTCCAGAAACTCTCACCAGTGAAGAAGCAGTGGACTTTCTCCACTAGGTATCATTCTATTTCACTCTGTTATTATACACGATGATCATATTTGCACCATGCTGTTATCATATGTGTTGTCTTGTGATTATCTGATTCTATGATCGTTCTGCTCCTTATTGTTATCATGTTGTTATGTTCGTATTTTGTTATCGTCTGGTTATTGCTCATTTCTGTGATAAACGTCGCAAATCTTAAAATGTAATTTTGTTTTGATAATCGTTAACTAGGTTCATATCTTGTTAATCGCTTGAAAGAAAACTAAAAAAATAAAAGAAGTTGTGGTGGCACTCGCCACGTTAGAAATATGGCGCTCGCCACACCATTAAATAAATAAAAAAAAGCATGATGCACCACTAAAAACAAAAGAAAAAAGAAAAAAAAAAAGAAAAGAGGACACATGGCGCCAGCCATGATAAAAGGTGGCGCAAGCCACCATGGGAGGTACCATGGCACCAGCCATGCTAGAAAGTGGCGCAAGCCACCTTGGGATACCATGGCGCCAGCCATGCATGAATGTGGCTAGAGCCACATTGTTTTTTTTTTTTGGTTTGTTTTATCATTTTATGTGTTTAGTTTTCATTTCATTTTTTTTATTCTATTTTCTTCTCCTAATATTTTCAAAAGGTATTAAAAATATTCATTATTTCATTTTATTTTCTTAGACTTCTTTTGTAATTAAAATCAACTCTTTCTCGGGAAGATGTTAATGAATGTGTCTTTGAAGTATTGCTGTAAAATTTGTTAGAACTTTGTTTCCAGATTTCAACAATTCCACCATTAGGGTGTTGTCTATTTTTTACCTTTGTTGCTAAACTTCAAATGTATTTGCTTTCAAAAAAAGGAGAATGTTTTCGCTGCCATATTTATGGGACTACTGACTTTGAAGAGTTTTTCTTGAGAGCATGCTGTAACTTGTGGATTTCTATTTGAACTTTGTTTCCTGGCTATGAACAAAACTTTCTCATGAGTATTCTTTGCATTTTTACCTCTGTTGTTATATCTTAAATGTCTATTTTTTTTCAAAATATGAGAAATGCCTTTCCTACCACACTTGGTATGTGTATCCACTGACTTTAAAATAAGTTATTTTGGAAGTGTTGCCCTGTGTCCTAACTTAAATAAATCTTACCATGCAATGTTGTTTGTTTTACTAAGTTACATGATTTCAAATGCATCTGGTTCAAATTGCGAATACCACTTCTGCCATAATTGTCACAGTTACATGATCACTTGCACTTACTGCTTGCTATGTTCACATTTAAGAATTCACTTCATGTGTTGATTAAAATACTTACTGTTTGGAATTATTAAACTCAATACCCCACTATAACTCTTGTTTACAAGATGTTATTCTCCCCCTTCCTTCCAAAGGAAAAGTTTTTCTATTGATTTCAAGATCATAGAAAGCTCCTTGCTACCTTGGACCTCATAGTCTTAGGCAACTATCCCTCATTAGGATCTTCTCTTGGCCTCATAGTCATAGAGTTACTTCTTCAACCTTTGACCTCATAGTCATAGGAAACCTTTGACCTCATAGTCATAGGAACCTCTCTTGGCCTCATAGTCATAGAGTTACATCCCACCTTTGACCTCATAGTCATAGGCAAGCTTTGACCTCATAGTCATAGCCATCCTCCATTGACCTCATAGTCATGGAAAAGTCTCTCTATTGACCTCATAGTCATAGATAGCTCATTACCTTCTTTTGACCTCATAGTCATAGGATTCCCTCTTGACCTCATAGTCATAGGGCCATATTTAACCTTTGACCTCATAGTCATAGGCAGCCCTTGGCCTCATAGTCATTGGCAATATCTTAAACCTTGACCTCATAGTCATAGGTAACCTTTGACCTCATAGTCATAGGTAGCCCTTGACCTCGTAGTCATTGGCAATATCTTTAACCTAGACCTCATAGTCATAGGTAACCTTTAACCTCATAGTCATAGGCAAGCTTTGACCTCATAGTCATAGCCACCCTCCATTGACCTCATAGTCATGGAAAAGTCTCTCTATTGACCTCATAGTCATAGATAGCTCATCACCATCTTGACCTCATAGTCATCTTACCATCTTGACCTCATAGTCATCTTACCACCTTGACCTCATAGTCATAGGAAGCATCTTCTCTAGACCTCATAGTCATAGGCCTCATAGCCACTCAATCTCTCAACTTAGACTTAGAGAGTTTCCTAAACTCTATAATGAGCTCATACTCATTTCCCCCCTCGGAACTTTGGCCATGGCCAATGGTTCCTCAATCCACCCTTAGTGAGATGAACTATGGTTGCTCTGATTCATTAGTTAGATACGTAGGCACAAGATGTGACGTCTTGGTGAGCAAACTTAGTGTACATATCCCTAGGTCTTTAGTTTTAGCAGATGTCTTAGCAAGCAAACATGACATAACAAGCTAAACAAGAGGTTCTTGTATAGTACTACAGATATTAAGGGTGCTAATACCTTCCCTTAGTATAACCAACCCCCGAACCTTAGATCTCCCCCTTTTTTTAGGTTTTCGTCGATCTTGAACCTTTCCTTTGGATAAATCAAAGTCGGTTGTAAATGAATTGTGATGCAAGTTAATTAATAGCTTGTTATCCGATTTTCACCGCAACAGGTGTCATCGTTGGTGTCGTCATACATATCTTCATCAAAATCCTCTTTTGGTGAAGGGTTATATTCATCGTCCGACTAAGGAGAGTAGTTTGGCTCCTCTTCATCCGACTGAGGGGTATATTCTGGCTCCCTCTTTCTCTCAACCAGAGAAGTAAATTTAGAACTTTCGGTCGAAACTACCCATTTCTCTCCTGAGGCATCCACGGTTACTGCCATGGTCTAGTTTGTTACCACTCTATTCTTTTTCACCCCTTTTCCTATTGGAAGTTAACGCTTGTATCCAGACATTCTAACAGGCTTCAACTGTGAAGTAGCAGCCTCTTTTTCAGCCTTCTTATTCCGCTAATACCGTCTCCACTGGGTCCTAGTCATGGGTTCTTTCCCTTGTAGTTGGGGGACACCACATAGCCCCTTGGCTCGATTCTGTTGTCGGAGACATTAGCTTCCTTCTCTAAGTCCAAATCACCGGCTGCCATTTCGACTAACTCGTGTTCAGGGACTTGAGTAAAGCACCTTGCTTTCAGAAGTCTAAACCTGTTCAAATACTGGTCAACCGACTCTGTGGCCTTGCGTTTGACGCTTACCAACTCTTTCAGACTTATTTTCGAATGTCCCATGTAAAATTATTCATGAAACAAATTTTCCAATTGTGCCCACGTGTGGATAGACTGAGGGGGCAATGTAGTGAACCACGTAAATGCATTCTTCGTGAGGGAACTTGGGAAATACTTCATTTTCAAGTCCTTATTGTTTGCTATGCCGCCAGCTTCGGTTTGATACCTGGCGACATGCTCAACAGTGGATTCCTCAGTTTCCCCAGCAAACTTGGTGAATTTTGGCATTTTCCAACCCATAGGTAATTCTGTCTGTAGCACAAAATCTGGTAAAGGGGATGTGTATGTCGTCCGTCGAAGGCCTGGATTCGCCCATTTACGGACCATGATACGTACGACCATAACCTCTAAATTGTGCTCCCCAGCCAAGGCATCATGTCGGACTAGCCTAACCACATAGTCCGGATCTTGGTTCCTATGGACTATTCAAGGAGGCCTTTGAGCCATCCTTGGGACTTCTTCAAATTCACGGGGTTGTTCAATTGTTTCGTCGAAGACTTCGTCTTGACGAACGGGCGTCTCTGGTGAGGGCGGTGGGGTCTGTCGACTCTGAGCCCTAGGAGCGCCTAGAAAGTCAGCTATAGGTGTCATTTGAGTTGCCAATTGTTGGTAACTCTGTGTTGACTCTTCTATTAATGGCCTCAATATTGTACCCATCTGTTGGGTCAACATATGCACCATCTCATGGTTACTCTCATCCATCTGTTGCCTCATGAAAGCTCTTGTGGTTTGACGAAATTTTGGTAAAACCTGAATTTGATAAAGATGAAGAAATCTTCTCAAGATTAAAGATGTCCTAACATCTTACAAATACAGCAGGTTTAATTACTTAACAAATCTGTCAAAAGATTTGGTGCAAATTTGCAGAGTGGATAAAGGAGAAACAATTGAAGGCCCAAAGACAACAGAAGACTATATAAGGATACTTAGACCTAGGGTTTAATGTAACTGTACGTTTGTATCACTTGTAACTTTGTAACCTAGTTCCTTTGTGTTGAATAAGGGTTTAGGGTTTGAGAGTCGTTGGCTCTCTTAGGAGTTGTAAGTCTCCACTCTGTATTATGGGATGTAGGGTGGAAGGCATATGTACAGGGATACAACCAAAAACTTGTAGGTAATGGTTTTTGTATGGTTCTTGGACGAGGCTTTGAAGCAAGTCCAAGATAACTTGAAGGTCAAGAAACCGCGACAGTTCTGAATTGGCAGAAGACAGAGATATCACAGGTTGTGATTAGGATATGAGTGGGGTATCTCATTTCAAGGTTGTAAACGGTTGAGTTTAGCCTTGATAAAGATGTTCATTGGGTAGATGTTAGGTATAAAGTTGTAAACGATGGAGTTTAGCTTTGTAACAGTTCTACAGATAGTGAAGTCTTCATCCTGGATTGGTATCCTCCAGATGTAGGTGAATTGCACCAAACCGGGTTAACAATTACTGTCTTATTTAACATTCTGCAATTTACGGTTTTGTTAATGTTCTTGACTGACATGTTGGATCAGATGTCGTGACATCTGTAAGGGTGCAGTTCTGATATTCAAGATATCAGTCTGCAGTTGCGCCTCCAAGTTTAAAAGATTATGTAGCACAATGTCTTGATATGTGTTAGGACATCTGTTATCTGCATAGGCCAGAATTTCAATTGGTATTAGAGCTGGTATCCTGTCTAGTTCTGGATGAGATCCATGGGAGATAATTTCTGGCGTTTAAACGAGAAGGAGTTTTGGAGATCAGATCAATCAACTTAGACATACTCAAGGGTATTAATGGATGAGATGGATGTTCTGGATCGATGGGAACAACCCGGAGGTTGTTCATGTTGCTGAGGAGGTTCTACAACAACTACAGGAGAAGTGGCTAGTTCTCTTGTTGGTGTGTCTTATAAGATGTTCTAACATCTTATTAGGGCAAGCAGGATTTGTTCCTTGGTGGTTTTGCTACATGAGTTTCTGATGGAAGAGCTCTAGAATTATGGGATTCTAGAGTTATTACTGAAGACAGTTGGTGGAAGGTCTCAATCATCAGCCTCTATAATTGAAGGTATCTGCATTCTTTTATTCCAAAGTCGGGAGCGATGGAGTGAAGGAAGTTGTGGTTAGATATCTGGTATGATGACTTGGTACTTGGAAGCTTGGTTTCCTGGTGCAGTTTGGATTCAGTTGAAGAGGAGAGGAGTTGAGTTAAAGTTTATTAGGTTCTTGCTCTAGGAGTTTGATAAATGTCTGGTCGGCTAGGTTGTCAAAGATACTTAAGAGTTCTCTCAAGTCCACTCATAAAGATAGCTATGTCGTGTATCTGGAGTCTTCTAGTTACTCTTCTGACTAGAAGGTGTCTCCTTGAGACACAATCTGAAGAACATGGAGGTGATTTATTTTTACCATCTTAAAACAGCAAGGAAGGATTCATCTTTCTTGACCCTAAGAGTGGATCCAATATGATTGAAGATTTGTTGAGGTAAATAAGATTTGTTCAGAGAAAGTCTTAGTTACTTGAGTCAAGGGTGGCAGCCTTGGTATCTTAACATTGTCATTGAAGAAGATACTTGCAAAAAGATTGAATACTTTATAAGTGTTCATGACATGATCCGGTGGAGCTCAGCTATAGCAGTGAAGAAGGGTTATTGTCACTACAACAAAAGTAAGTTATAACACCGCACCTTAGACAGCGCTTTAATACAAAAGCGCTGCTATAAGTTAAAAACAAGGAAACTAATCATTTAAAAAAATAAAAGCGCAAAAAAATATAAGACCTTAGACAGCGCTTTGGTCAAAAGCGCTTTATAAGGTCTTATAAATTTTAAAAAAAAAATTAATGGAAAATATTAGACAGCGCTTTAGTTAAAAGCGCTTTCTAAGGTCTTATAAATTTAAAAAAAATATAAGACCTTAGACAGTGCTTCGGTAAAAAGCGCTTTCTAAAGTTTTATTAATTTTAAAAAAAAAATTAAAGGAAAATATTAGACAGCGCTTTCCTTAAAAGCGCTTTCTAAGGTCTTAAAAATTTAAAAAAAATAAAATCAAAAGCGCTGTCTAAGGCCAACCTTAGAAAGCGCTTTTAAAAGTGCTGTCTAAGGTCAACCTTAGAAAGCGCTTTTATGAAAAGCACTGTCTAAGGTCGAATTAAATTAAAATATATGAATAGTCAGTATTCATTTTCATATTTCCGCTCTTTCATCTCCCCTTGCGAGCTGAGCTCAAAACCCTTGCGAACTGAGCTCAAAACCCTTGCGAACTCAAACCTTCACCGTCAACCGTCCTCCACCGTGCCGTCTTTCGTTGTTGCCGTCGTTGCATTGCCGTCCGTCCGTTGCCATCGTTGTATTGTCGTCCGTTGCGAACTCATTGCCGTCGTTCGTTTCTGCTCTTTGTAACTGATACATTTCGTTCTTGCATTGTCATTGTTACCGTCGTTAAAGGTACGTCGTTGTTGTGAAGAATAGGGTTTTGTTGCTTTACATTGTTGTTGTAGGGTTTTGTTGCTTTACAATGTTGTAGTGAATGAGTATGTTTGATGAGTTTTGTTAATGAAGTTATGTTGGACTGTTTTATTAATGAAGTTTTGTAGTGAATGAGTATGTTTGAAGTTTTGTTAATGAAGTTTTGTAGTGAATGAGTATGTTTGATGAGTTTGTTAATGAGTTTTGTTAATGAAGTTTTGTTAATGAAGTTTTGTAGTGGATGTGTATGTTTGATGAGTTTGTTAATGAGTTCTATTTTAAAACATATTTTATATTAAGACTTATAAATAGTTTAGTTTAGTTTTATTTTTTCCACCTCTTAAATCTTCTAAAAAACTCTTAAAATTGATGGAAATGTCCTCTGAATTTTAGAATTCAAAGCTTGTTTTTGAAGCCTCAAAATTCTAGAATTTGAGATGGTTGAGTTAATAAACAAATATAATGAACATAAACATTTCACTAAAACATAAGAAATTCAACCAGTTACATATCAAACACTATCAAACTTGTTCATTTCTTGATTAATATGGTTGAATTAATGTTATTTTGTTGACCTTAATAAGTAGGAAAACCATGGATAAAAAATGGATGGATGCCGATCGATTGTCCAAAGAGTACGAGAATGGGGTATTGGATTTCGTTAAGTTTGCTGTTCAACACGCTGACGCTGAAGAGCTCAATTGAATAAAATGTCCTTGCTTGGGTTGTTGTTATGTGGGTAGGGTTGACGCAGATGGATTGAAATCGCATTTACTGATGAATGGAATTGATCGAAGTTATAAGTGTTGGATACATCATGGAGAGAAAATTAACGAGAATGTTGAACCGACGGGGAAAAGTAATACGACCTATGCTTCAGATGACAAAGACACGGAAACATACGATTGTGATCGAGTCGAAGAGATTGCAGAAGCAGTTGTAGAAGATCTTCATGATTGTCCCGAAATGTTTGAGAGGTTGGTAAGCGATGCAGAGAAACCGCTCTATCAAGGTTGCACTAAATTCACAAGACTGTCTGTGGTATTGAAGTTGTACAACTTAAAGGCGGGCAATGGATGGTCGGATAAAAGTTTCACAGAGTTGTTGGCCCTTTTGAGAGAAATGCTACCGAAGGATAATGTTCTTCCCAATCGAACCTATGAGGCCAAAAAAATGTTGTGCTCTATTGGCATGAGCTATGATAAGATACATGCTTGTCCAAACGATTGCGTTTTGTTTCGAAACGAATATACATCGTTAACTGAGTGCCCTAAATGCGGTTTGTCTCGATATAAGAAAAAATTGTCTCCATCCAAGGTCTTATGGTATTTTCCTATAATACCGAGATTTAGGCGCATGTTTCGTAGTGAAACCGATGCAAGACACCTGACTTGGCATGCAGATGAAAGAATTATTGATGGAAAGTTGCGACATCCGGCTGATTCACCACAGTGGTCAAAAATTGATAATGATTATCCTGACTTTGGAGAAGAAGCAAGAAACCTTCGCTTGGCATTATCTACTGATGGAATGAACCCGCATGGTCTTCAAAGTATCTCACATACCACATGGCCTGTGATTCTTATGATTTATAACCTACCTCCGTCGCTATGCATGAAGCGTAAGTACATGATGTTATCTATGTTAATCTCTGGGCCTAAACAACCAGGGAATGACATAGACGTATACTTGACACCTTTGATCGAAGATTTAAAGATATTGTGGGAGAACGGTGTGGAGGTTTATGATGGATATAGGAAAGAAAGTTTCAATTTGAGGGCGATGTTGTTTGGCACAATTAATGATTTTCCAGCTTACGGGAATCTATCAGGGTACAGCATAAAAGGTGAAAAAGCGTGTCCTATTTGTGAAGATAAAACAGTTTCGAAGCGATTGGAGTTTGGTCATAAGAATGTCTTTCTCGGTCATCGTAGATTCTTAAATGCCAAACATCACTACCGTGGGTGGAGACAAAAATTCAATGGAGACACCGAACAAGGTAGAGCTCTACCTATGTTGTCAGGTGACCAAGTTTTTAAAAAGGTGAAAGATATGCGAACTGAGTTTGGCAAACCTTTTGCACATAAGGTTGTCAAAGGTGGGTGGAAAAAGAGGTCGATATTTTTTGAATTGCCATATTGGAAGTCTTTGTATGTGAGACATTTTCTCGATGTTATGCATATTGAGAAAAATGTATTTGAAAGTGTTATTGGTACGTTACTCAATATAAAAGGAAAGACTAAGGATGGCCTTAAAGTAAGAAAAGACTTGGTAGCGATGGGGATTAGAACTGAATTAGCACCCGTGAAGAAAGGAAGACGAACATATCTACCACCTGCTGCTTTTACTCTGTCTAGAAAGGAGAAGAAAATATTGTGTGAGTTTCTGAGTGGAGTTAAAGTTCCAGAAGGATACTCTTCAGATGTCAGAAGACTTGTGTCTATGAAAGACCTCACGTTGAAGAGTTTAAAGACACACGACTGCCATGTTATAATGGAACACTTTCTACCAATAGGTATACGTTCTATTTTGCCAGTGAAAGTAAGAAGCGCCATAACTAATTTGTGTTTTTTCTTTAGGTCAATTTGTAGTAAGGTAATCGATCCCGATATCTTACCAACACTACAAAAAGAGATAGTTATTACCTTGTGTGAGCTTGAAATGTATTTTCCTCCCTCTTTTTTTGACATAATGGTACATCTAGTTGTTCATCTTGTGAAAGAGACACAGTTGTGTGGACCAGCTTATATGAGATGGATGTACCCTGCTGAACGTTATATGAAAATATTAAAAGGGTACGTGAAAAGCTGAAGTCGACCAGAGGGGTGTATTGTTGAACGATACATTGTTGAAGAAGCGGTTGAGTTTTGTACTGAATATTTGTCCAATGTTCAGTCGATTGGACTCCCCAAAGCTCATATTTTTGAAAAAAAGGATGGTAAAAAATTAATTGGAAATAAAATTGTGACAGTATCAAGGGATGAACGAGATCAAGTGCATTTGTATGTTCTGCACAATGATAATAAGGTTGAGCCATATGTTGAGATGCACAAGGATGTACTCCGAAGGTTAAATCAGAACAGAAATGAAAATTGGATAGTACGAGAGCACAATCAAAGTTTCATACAATGGTTAAAGGATCATATTTATTCGAAGCGCTCTTCAGATCCTTCTTCAGTAACAGAAAGGTTGAGATGTTTGGCATATGGTCCAAGTTTGCATGTGTATTCTCATAGCGCATGCGCAATTAATGGATACACATTTTATACCAAAGAACAAGACGATAAAAGTACTATGCAAAATAGTGGTGTCACCGCCCTAGCTGAAGCAATGCACATATCAAGTATGAAGGACTTAAACCCCAAATATGCAAATCTGTCATATTTTGGAGTTATTGAGCACATTTGGGTGCTTGATTACGAGAAGTTTCAGATTCCAATCTTTGGTTGCAAGTGGGTAAATAGTAGTGGCATACGAATGGATAAGTCTGGATTTTTGCAAGTGGATCTTAATAGGGTGGGGTACAAAGATGAGCCTTTTATTCTAGCATCTCAAGCTAGACAAGTGTTCTATGTCATTGACCCGACGAGTGCGAAATGGTCTATAGTGCTTCTATCTAACAAAGTGGTTGATGATAGCGGTGTAGATCAATGTGATATTGATGTTGAGAATGAGTCATGCATTAGACGGAATGAGTTGAATAGAAATGATCAAGATGAGGATCTTATAGCGGATGAGTCATATATCAGAAATGACCATAACGAGGGAATTTGGATCCATTCATCCGTCCGCATTGCTAAGAAACAAATAATTCATATTCCAACCAAGAAAAGAAAGAGATGTTAGTGAAAGAGGTAAAATTTGTTATATACTTGATTTCTTTATTATATTTCTATTCAACTTATGAGTTATTTTAATATTAACACATATCTCTCATGTCTAATGAAATAGTTAAAACTAAATCAAACTATGTTATATTATTATGTAGTACTTTGAAGAATGCAAGTGTGCTCATTACTCAATTTCTCAATTGGATGAAATTAAAGAGGATTGGTGTCAATACATTATGGAGCTCGGAATTTTACAAGGTATAATATTGTACTCTTACTTTAATTGATGAGAATTTAAATATGTGTAACTTTGTTTATGTATTCTTTTAATTGAATTACAATCTTTGTGTTTTCAGGACCTATAATGTAGATTTGAAGCAATGCTTTGGTTGGATTCAAAAGTACTAGTATAAGTAATATGTGCATTTGTAGAAAAAATGTAATGATTTGTAATTATAAATAGGTGTATATATAATTTTGGTTTGTAATTTTAAATATATATATTGGTTTGAATTGCCAATTGTTTTGGATATATAATTTTGGTGTAAATTGGTACATTTAAATAGGATAAATTGGATTGATTTGAATCTCCAAATTGTGGCATTTTTCTGAAAAAAATTGCTGGTTGAAAAACAGGTCAAATTCTGGTTGAAAAAACCTGGTAAAAATTGTGGTTTAAAAAAATTTATATAAAATTTTTCGTATACCTTAGACAGCGCTTTTGGTGAAAGCGCTGTCTAAGGTGGGGATTAGAAAGCGCTTTTGACAAAAGCGCTGTCTAAGGTGGACCTTAGAAAGCGCTTCTACCAAAAGCGCTGTCTAAGGTATACCTAAAAAAGTTCAAAAAGGTTGACCTTAGACAGCGCTTTTGGAGAAAGCGCTGTCTAAGGTATACCAAAAAAATGTCAAAAAAGGTAGGGATTAGACAGCGCTTTTGCTGAAAGCGCTGTCTAAGGTATAATAAAAAAATGTCAAAAAAGGTAAGGCTTAGAAAGCGCTTTTCCCAAAAGCGCTGTCTAAGGTATACCTTATAATGTCAAAAAGCGCTGTCTAAAGGTACCATAGACAGCGGTTTTCATTAAATATACCCCCCTTTAGACAGCGCTTTTGGTATTACCCAAAGCGCTGTCTAAACCTATAGCAGCGCAGGTTTAGACAGCGCTTAAAAGCGCTATCTAAGGGCAAAAAAAGCGCTGTCTAAGGTCTTATCTGTTGTAGTGTGTACAAGGATTTAAGATCAATTTCTATTTTTGGAATCCACAAGTATTTAATTGATTATCCTTGAAAGTCAAGATTGAGGAAGTTTTGTCAGATGTTCTAACATCTTTTCATCAGAGGCTTGGAGAATCATGGGAGGGGTTCTACATTCGCTCAAAAGTCTCCTAGGATTTGACCTGGGATTATTGGCTTAGCATCTTCCTGGAAAGTATTGTGAATGACTTGTCTAGATGGTGATGCTGTTGAAGATGGAGATGGAAGACTATGAAGACATCATAATCTTGATGATTACAGCTTGGATCAGTTTATTTCTGATCTAGGTGCGTTGGAGCATGGTGTTTGCTCTAGTTGTGAAGGTCGAGGATAAGTGGCAGTTATCTCTGGCTTTCTACTAATGGCTCTACTAAGGGAAGTAGCATTCTTTGGTATGGCTATGTGGTAGTCTTGGACTACTTATTTTCTGAAGATTCAGATGTGGCAGATTTGAAGTCTTTGGAGTTTCAAAGCAGGATGGAGATTGTCTACTCAAACTTGGTTGTTAAATCAATGAGAGCATGTAAATCTATTTCTGCAAAGGGAGGAGGTTCTTCTAAGTGGCAGAAGGAAGAGCTTAATTCAACAGTTGGATGTCATAATGCTTTGACATCTAGCCTAACATCAGAAGTCTCAGCTGGTGATGTGGCACATCATCTTAAGATAAAGTGATCTACAGGAGAATGAGAGTGATGGATTCTTCAAAAAGGTTTATCTTATGCAGTTTGCAGGAGCTGTGGATGAGAAGATGTTACATGACTAAGAGGCTTGGTGGATCCAAGATGTCTTGCTATAGGGAAAGTAGTTCGTGTGACTTGAAGATATGGTTTCATTAGTAGATCAGGGTATCTTGTGGGAATTCTGAAGATGAGTGAGATCAATCAAAAGGTGGCATTTGATTGGTATCACAATGTGCGTTCAAGCAGGATGCTTGAAACTGATTGCTCTTATGCATAAGAGTAGTTAGTTGAATTTGTTTGAAGGTTCTGGTTCTCTGGGAGCTTGTGGCAGAAGTTCTGGGTTGAGAATGGAAGCATATCTTCTTGGTGGTTAAGAGTCTATTTCTCTCTGGGTTTCTGAAGTCTTCTTTGTTCAAGCTGGTGGCTCAGTGTTGTGTGAAGATCTTCAGTGTGGATTACTATGCTAATAGTAAGTCTAGTAGTAGAGCATATCAAGAACTATAATGTGTGGTGTTTGTGATGTGTGCAAGATGTCCTAATTGATGTTAGAACATCTTTGGGTTGGATATCCTTGGTTAAGGATTTCAGGTTCTGTGATGAACTATTTACTTGCATCGTGTTCAAGAAGTATCTACATAATCATCCAGGAGAATGATGGAGTAGAAGGGTTCCTTGGAAGGAGGATGTAAGTGTTTGTGAAGACTGAAGTGGATCACGTGTTGATTGCATGGAAGTCTGTTTCCTGAATGTGTTCAGAAGTGGAGATTCACCATAAATCAGAAGTATTCCAGGTTATCATACAGGATAATGATAAGGAATTACTGTCTTGGATTACAGGGTGTTTATCTCTAATGCTGGCCTGGTGAGGTCAGTGGAAAATCTTGCATACGGAATTGGAGCCCTGGGAGCAAGTAATGCTAGTAGTGGATGAGTTTAGCAGCTGTGAAGTTCTGGATCATGCATACGATAGGTGACATCGTGATAACAAACTAAGGGACCCTGCGCGTCTCTTTGAGGAATGGGAAACATTCTAATTCAATTGGTTTGTGCCTCAAGCAACGGGATATCTATACATGAGAATTCAAGAGGAGTTCGGGTGGTGTATAAGATGGTTGTGGAATGAGGGGGATCAATGGGTGTTTGATCTCAAGCCAAGAGTTTGTTATGGTTTGTATACACATCCTCACGGGATGCATGACATTGATCATGTGTGAGTGATTATTGTTTCTTGTCAGAGGGAACAATAAAGAGTTAATGGTTGCGTTCAGCAGGTGTGTTGAACATAGGGTGCGCTCTTGAAGACATGAAGATGCGTCTTATGTTTTCCAGTCATTAGCTTGGGTGTTTAGTGGAGGAGCACCAGTTACCTTAGTAAGGGGGAGAGGCCCCTTGGTCTAAGATGAATTGCTGCGAGAATGCAGTGGAAATTCCAGTTTGCATTAGCGTGTCAAGCAAACTGAGATGTCAAGGAGGATGTCTTGACATTAGAGTATTGTTGCAAGTTGTGGGAAACTTGGCAATGCATACTTTAATGGTTCTTATTGGATGCTTAAGAATCATTGATTGAGTCTGGGAGAATTTATTTTTCTCTTGCAGACTGGGATCATATATTTGTGAAGAAATCTCTATAAGACCATATCAGAAGAAGAACCTATGAAGAACAGACAATGTCTGACACAATGTCAGGACATTGTTGTTTAACATGTTGCATGTAATGGGTTTGTTGGTCGGTGTTCTTAAAAGAAGAAACAATCAATAGTCTTGGCCGGTGAGCATTTAGTGGAGTGATTTTCCTTGATTAATGGATCTTTGAATTGACCAGAGTTATTTTCCGCGGTTCGTTACTTCCTAAGGAAATTGCTTGTCTATAAATAAGACTGTATCGATTTCTCCTTGTATCATCATTCGTGTTTAGTGATCGATGGCATTTTTCAAATTCTGGGTAAGTTGTGTCTGGGTTTGGAATTGTCTTGGTCACTTTTGCTAAGTTTTGGCTAAAAAGGGGGAGAAGAATTAAGTCATTTTTCTGTTGTTCTATGGGTACAGTCCTGTAGGTGTTCTGCAAGAATGCTGGATAAGATGCTTTAACATCTTAACTTGTTTCTCTTTGTGTTTCTTTTGTGTCTTGTGATCTGAGTTGAAAAACAGGTTGTGACTTGTGATCTGAGTTACATATTTTATGAACTCCATGTCACGACTGTTTAAGCTTCTTCTGAAATTCAGGAAGAAGATGTCAGAAGGGAAACTCTCAAGATGAAGATACTCAAGGTCCTTTATCAACTTCACTCATCCAACACAGAAGAGAATGTTTTAGCCAAAATTTGTCAAAAGGAGGAGATTGAAAGCTCCCGTGGTTTGACGAAATTTTGGTAAAACATGAATATGATAAAGATGAACAAATCTGCTCAAGATTAAAGATGTCGACAAAGATGTCCTAATATCTTACAAATACAGCAGGTTTAATTACTTAACAAATCTATCAAAAGATTTGGTGCAAATTTGCAAAGTGGATAAAGGAGAAACAATTGAAGGCCCAAAGACAACAGAATACTATATAAGGAGACTTAGACCTAGGGTTTAATGTAACTGTACATTTGTATCACTTGTAACTTTGTAACCTAGCTCCTTTGTGTTAAATAAAGGTTTAGGATTTGAGAGTCGTCGGCTCTCTTAGGAGTTGTAAGTCTCCACTCTCTATTATGGGATGCAGGGTGGAAGGCATATGTACAGGGACACAACTAGAAACCTGTAGGAAATGGTTGTTGTATGGTTCTTGGACGAAGCTTTGAAGCAAGTCCAAGATAACTTGAAGGTCAAGAAACCACGACAGTTCTGAATCGGAAGAAACAGAGATATCACAGGTTATGATTATGATGTGAATGGGGTATCTCATATCAAGGTTGTAAATGGTTGAGTTTAGTCTTGATAAAGATGTTCATTGGGTAGATGTTAGGTATAAAGTCGTAAACGTGGGAGTTTAGCTTTGTAACAGTTCTACAGATAGTGAAGTCTTTATCCTAGATTGGTATCCTCTAGATGTAGGTGAATTGCACCGAACTGGGTTAACAATTACTGTCTTATTTAACATTCTGCAATTTACGGTTTTGTTAATGTTCTTGACTGATATGTTGGATCAGATGTCGTGACATCTTAAGGGTGCAATTCTGATATTCAAGGTATCAGTCTGCTGTTGCGCCTCCAAGTTTAAAAGATTATGTAGCACAATGTCTTGACATGTGTTAGGACATTTGCTGTCTGCATAGGCCAAAATTTCACCTCATGACAGCGACAGAACTCGGGGCAAACGTCGGTATGGATTGAGAAAAAAGATTAAAACCTGGAGGACGAGTCATTTGGTTCGCCAAAGGCCCTGCCCCCTGATACGGTGAAAACACTAGGAACGAACCTTCCCCAAACAAGGAACCGCTAGTGGGCAAACTCGACATGAACTCTGTTGGCATCCCATAAGATTGAGGAATGGGCATTGTGACACTAGGCATATACTGCCCTGTAGTCCCCGCCATTGTTGTCCTTGGGTCTTATCGGCGTGACGTCGTGGTTGGCCCACTAGGGGAAGTCGAAACTGTTGACACGGTACCAGAGCCGACATCAGTTGTTTGTGTCACAACCGTACTTTCCGTCGAAGACGGTTCGTCATGCGGTCGTGGTGTTACCATCTTACCACTACGCAAAAACATACACTCAACTCACACGGGTCCCACTGGGTCGCTTGCGGGACCGGCCACACAAATCCCAGAACTGTGGTTGGAAGCGTATGTTGGTTTTTTCTGTGATAGTTTCTAGGTTTTTTAAGAACAAGTTGAGAACAGTTGAATTCTCAACAAAATTTGTGTTGATGAAGCAAAAATAAAGCGAAGGCAAAAAGAAAAAGAAAGAAAGAAATAAACAAAAAATGACTTAAAATGTGAAAGTAAATTGCATTAAGAAAATATGGACGCAGTCATACATTTGTGGGATTGAACTCGTTTCTCTCTAAGTTTGGTACTTTGGGTGTTTTTCCCTCTGAATGTTAAAAAATGCGCCCCCTAAATGAAAAAAACAAAGCTTTATATAGGCCTAACGAATAACTGTCCATCTGCCCAAACCACCTTTGGTGGTGACACGTGTCCCCACTATCTTTTCAAATCCCCATATTCTTGGAACTTTCAAACTTTTCCCGCCTAATCATTTGTCCTTGAACTTGGGTTGACCCTTCGCCTGGCATCCTCCGACACCACTACTTAACGCTTATCCGACGTGCCTCTTTGATCTATGTCGGACCAAAGTCTTTGATCTTCTCTTGTCGACAGCCTTTGCGCTCTTTTTCCCTACTTTGCCTTGGTCGAAATCTCCTTGCCAACAAATTTATCTCGTTATTTTAATAATTACATAAATTACAACAAAAGTTTGAATGAGTTAAATAATATGCAGAAATTATTAACATAACAACTTGTTACTAATGTTTATGACACAAAACTACTTTTTTACGGCATTGATATTCAATATTAACATTTGAGTTAGTTCTTTCAACTATAATATTAATCCGTATCAATAGAATTAAGTAAAGAACTTAATGAATTATTTAAAAATTCCTAAGAGTGTGTTTCGATGAGGTAATTGAGAATTTTTAGGGAATTTAAAATTTTAAGTAATTCAAATGATTCAATTGAAATTCATTTATTTTTAAATTCTTTTGTTTGGATGGATTATTAAAATGATTCATTGTTAAATTTTAGGGTCATTTTCATAAATTTTAAAACTTTTGGGTCAGATTTTAAATATTTAAAATAGGGACCAATTTGCAATTTTTGAAAATTTGAAGGGACAATTTGTAAAATTTGTAAATTATTAGGGACTTATTTGCATTATATAGAGTGAAGAAGCAATTTGAAATTCCTTACTTTTGATGTCATTTTAAATTTCTTAAATTTAACATGAATAAAATACTTCATAAATTGACATCATTTTAACAATTCTCCATATTTTTTATTCAAACAATGGATTTTGAGTAAGTCATTTTAAATTCCCACAAAAAATTACTTTTCCTCATTAAAATGCTTCATCCAAACACACTCTAAGAGTGTGTTTGGATGATGAATTTGAGAATTTTTAGGGAATTTAAAATTTTAAGTAATTCAAATGATTCAATTGAAATTCATTCATTTTTAAATTCTTTTGTTTGGATGAAGTATTAAAATGATTCAATATAAAAAATTTGGGGTCATTTTCATAATTTTTAAAGCTTTTGGGTCAAATTTAAAATATGAAAAATAGGGACCAATTTGTAATTTTTGAAAATTTTAAGGGACCAATTTGTAAAATTTGAAAATTATTATGACTAATTTGCAATTTTTTGAAAATTTTAGGGGTGAATTTGAAATTTTTATAAAATATGAGGACCATCTTGCAAAATTTAAAAAATTAATAATAAACAATTTAACATTCATATTATATATAGTTAAGAAGCAATTTGAAATTATTTACTTTCTTGTGTCATTTTAAATTCCTTAAATTTAATATGAATAAAATATTCCATAAATTTACATCTTTTAACAATTCTTCATATTTTTTATCCAGACAATAGATTTTTATAAGTCATTTCGAATTCCCTCAAAAAATTAGTTTTTCTCATTAAAATCTTTCATCCAAACACACTCTAAGAGTTAGTGATAAATTTATCAGCAATTTTTTAATGGAAAAATATTGTATTAATAAGACACAGAAAATCACCAAAGTATAAAATAGAAGAAACTGATAGAATAAAGAGTGTTAAACATGCTGGATAATATAGAATTTAAACATACACCGATAAACAAACTACTTAGAAAATCATGAGAATTAGTGATAAACTGATCATCGATTATAGACAAAATCTTAAGAATTAGACATGACGGATAATCTAGAAGGAATAGTTTGAAAAGTTCGACGACGATGATGCCATTGTGCTGACAAGCGTTTAGGTCTTATAACCAATGTTTTTGCAAACACAGCCTTCTCCATTCCTTTATTCTTCATTGAGTTCCTCATTGCCATTTTCAAGAGAATCACATTGTTGCTTGAGTATTTCATCTCTTTACCTTCACTTTTTTGGGTATTCGTTTTCTTTGATGTTGGTGGCAACGTTGCTTTGCATGGATTCATGTCTCAATATATGAGTAGCAGCTTGATGGTTTATGGCTTTTTCTTGTGATGTTTATACGAACTATATGCAAAATACTTAAATGTGTAATGAATGAATTATAAATTTGAGGTTCTCCATTAAATATATAGAATAGGTTGAACATAGTGGCTACTTTTGGTCAGTAAAAATTTGGTAAGTAAATTAAAATTAAGATTTTAATTTGATTTGCAAATATATTCATTTGACTTTTAGATTTTATAATTATATATCTTTTCCGCTTCATGTTTGTTGTTGCTATCACACCGTTTCGTTTTGTTTTGAAAATAGATATTTATAGATATATGATTAATTTGACATAAATATGTGATTAAATTTGATGGAATATTAAAACTTGAAACGAGGTAATTTTTTATTCATATATGTTAAAATAATAAACAAAATTGATTGTTTATCTACAGTATTTGTTATGAATTTTGGCCATAAGTGGATTCGATGCATTAAAGTTTGCATTTGCTTGAATTCTCTTTCAGTTAATAACTTATTAATGGCAATTCAACTGTCGACTTCCAAAGGCAGCGAGGGCTTTGTTAAGGAGATCTCCTCTCTCCTTTTCTTTTTATTTTGACAGTCGAAGGAATTGCGGGGATTATGAAGAATGTGTGATCAAACAATTCATTTTAACCATTCTCCTTGTCTAATATTCTTCATTTTGATCTGTTGGAATTCGCCGATGACATGATGATTATTGGAGAACCTTCTTGGGAGAATATTTTGACCATCAAAGCCATGTTGCACAGGTTTGAGCAGGTTTCGGGTTTGTCGGTCAATTTCCATAAAAGTAGGATTTTTGGTTTCAACGTGGATGAAAACTTTCTTGTTGCAACCTCTGATTTTCTGGTTTTCTCCGATTTTCTGGTTTGCTCCATTGGTATGGCTATGTTTACTTTTCTTGGAATTTCGATTGGCTGTAACCCGAGAAGGATATCTTCTTGGGAACCGGTCCTAGACATTCTCATATTGTTCATGTGAGCTTCCACATCCAAATCATTTTCCTACACTCACTAACCACCTCTACAATCGTAAAACAACCATCAAGTTTTTCTTCTACTCTCTTCGCCCATACACTCACCTCCATCTTGCTTCAACAAACACACCCCCTCCATGTAAACACCATTAACTCACAGCTCCCCCAAAAATCAAAGAACTCACACCCATAACCATCAATAAACCATCTCACATTCATACTCCATACTGCACACGAAAGAACCTTCAAACTCTCTTCATCTCACCATTATTCATGTACATATTACAATAACACCTCATATCACCTTATTCAACACCAATCTAACAAACCCATACTCTTCCGTATTCGCATCGTTAACAAACAAACCGCACCACCCTTAGTAAAAACCGTCACCGCCAGAGCTTTCTCTTCCTTTGGAACAAAACCACCGCATCGGTAACATCTTAACAACTCTATTTTCTCAACAACGTAACATCGTCACTTCACATACAACAACATGAGCTTCGCCACCTTAAGCCGTTCGCACACCCTTGCTGTAACCACATACCATTGTGTGCCGCTGTGAGAAGAAGAGAAAGGCTCCGCCGAAAATAAGGTACAAAACAAGAAGGTTTCGAATCACTATTTTTTCTATTTTTATTATTTGTTATATTCTTATTATTTTTATTTTTATTTGGTTGACTAGTGAAGATAAGTTTAAGAGATCTTATGTGGGCTCCTAAGCCATATTTTCAATATTCCAAAAATACCTCTGTTACTATTTATAATATAAGAAAATTAAGTGTTGTGGAAAATTTAAAGTTGCCTTTACTTTAGAAATTGTCACTCAATCAATTTAGGGGTATTTTGTGTCTAAATAATACTTTTTACAAGTCACCTTCTCAAACTATAGACTTGGCTTATGGTTTGGAATTTTTTATAGTTTTTATGATGTTCACATTATATTTTGTTACACACAAACTATTTGATTTGAAAAAAGTAACAAATTGTTTGTCCCAATGTAAAGTATGGTTTACTCTACCAACTCTCTTTTTCCTCTATTCAGAAAGTCATTTTCTTCTTCTCAATCTTCCATTCTCGTCTCTCTCTTTGAGTCACATTTCTTTTGTGTGTCTAAAAAAAAAATTCAGCTCCCAAAGGGTTTTTTTCGCCAGCGATTTCTCATCTTTAAAAGGTGAGGTTTGATGAAATGAGATGCACATGCAAGTTCTTCACTGGTTGTTTAACAGTGACATTAATCTTTGTTCATCTTCTTCAACATTAGCCATTTTTAAATGGATGTTATTTTGTTGACACTTTCGAAACTAGATCCGTACGATTTTGTTAACTTATTTGAATGGTTTTAAGCTTTTTTTGTTAAATCGTTTATTCACGCTTCTTAGATTTTTGTGCATCTGGGTTTTAAAATATGTAGTTGATATGAAGCTTTGATTGCGGGAGCATTTTGTTGCAGAAACTTTGATTTTTGTTGCAGAAGCATTTTCTTGACTTGTAGTTTTAGGCAATATTGTTTTTCTAAGAGACAACTAATTGTTTAACGTCAATGCATAAATGTTACAGAGTAAAATATAATTTTGTATTTTTGAATGCACTTTATGAAAAGTTGTTGGATTTATAGATGAAGCAATTCGGGTATGTATAGTTAATCATGTTCGATATTAAAATTAATGGTAACTAGATTATGGCTTACCTTTTTAATTACTTTTTCAACATGATTTATTCTAGGGAGTGGAGGAACTGTTGAACTGGTATATGGGTATTTAAAACATGTTTATGAAATTGTACGCAAGTCAAACGTCCCTAAATCCTTTTACCATATGAGTTGTACTTACAAAACAACTCGTATTCTCTCTTTCTTTATTAACTAATTATCTTTTTTTATTAACGAATTATCAATTTGATTGTTGGGTACACATTATATACAATCCTAATTTAAATGGAACTTCAAGTGTAATGAAACATTCTTTTACTGTTTAAAATTTTAGTTTCAGTTTCTTGCAAATTAATCTTTTTTTTATAGCTTTGGTTATTAAGGGATTGGAGTATCATACATAAATTGACATCAATAGATATTTGTACTTGTGTAGGATCTATACAGAGTTTGAAAGCAAAGAAAGCCATGCACAAAAAAGACCGAGGGGATTCTTCACATATATTTTATCAGGGATGCAGTGTTTGATTAATATTTAGAGGGAAACATTTAGTAATTTAGTTTGTATTTTTTGTTGTATTAGCCACAGCTGTAAGGCACTTCCCCAGTATGAATGTGTCTGCAGTTGTTTGTAGTTTATGCATCTACTATAGTAATCTGTCCCTTGTATCTATGGCTCATTCTATATTATTCTTGTGATGGTAATAATAATTTTGTTTATTTGTTTGTACTAATTATTTTTTGTTAACCTTTTTTGGTACATGATCGTACCTGGATCAGACAGTATTTGGTGGTCAGCAACGTCTTGTGGACTTCAGCTCCGGTGAGGTTGAAAGACGGCCGGGGGGGGGGGGGGGGGGGGGGGGGGAGGTGTACCTACAAGGTACTCTGACGCTCAAGTAAGGCAAGGGTCACAAGTAAAAGCAAGTACAAGGTTAGAGTGTAAGAGAGTGTGTAACCTGACCCTCTCAAGTGAGAGGGTATTTATAGAGAGCCCCTAGCGCGGGGCCAACAGTTACTTGCACTGGGCTGGATTGCAAGGCCCAATCCAAGTAATTGTCAGGGCTTACGTGGCGTAGTGAAGACCAGCACGTGGTCTTCGCCCTGGTGTAACGGTCCCTAAATCTTTGGAAGTAGGGCAGACTGATTCCTTCGGGAGTGGGAAGTTACAAGAGAACGTGTCCCCGCGGGGAGGAGTCTTGCGTGTCGGTGAGAGACGTGTCCTCGCAGGGAGGACTCTTATGTGCAGAAGAAGATGGCTCCTCGCGGAGATGAGCCCCTGAGTGTCGAGGAGTAGCGAGCCCAGAGAGGCTTAGCGCCCCTGCCCGATGCTCTATGCCGTGTGAGCTCGAACACCGTTGAGGTGGGGCATGTGCCCAACATTGGTCGCACTAAGAACCCTTTGTTGGACCATCCCAGGACGTGTGGGTTGGGCCTGCTCGACTGAGGAGCAGACCCCGGCCCAGTCCAGAACAGGAGCCCCTAAAGTCGTTGCTTTGAGCGTCAGAGTAATGACTTAAGGGCCAGCTATGTCGAGGACTTGTCTAGTCGGGGAAGTGATACTAAGCGAGAAGCGGTAGGTCAAACGGGGAGAAATAAATCGATCCCTCGGGATGGACTGGCAGCGGATGTGCGACGTCGCGGGGATATGAGAAGCCTAAAGCGAGGCGAATGGAAAGACGTGTGTTGGGAAATGAAAAGACGCGCGTGGGATAGCGTGTGCCATGTGTCACAACTCATCATTCCCTAGGGCGGCTATGCTAGGGTTGCGTAATCGATTGCCTAGCAAATCCTCGAGTCCTGTGAGCCCCTTATAAATAGGGATCATCTCGTCTCATTTGCACTTTTGCTCCCCCTTCGCTCAGACTCCCTCTCCCTCTTCCTTCTCTACTTCGCCACCGTACGCCGCCCCCAACTGCCGTGCTGGAACCCTATCGGAAGCGTTTTTCAAGTAAGTTTCTCCTTTTTTACTCCTTTCGTTTGCATTTGTAGGGTGAATCTTTGGTAAAATGATGAAGTTCCCATGGAAATCACGAAATATTCGGCAAAAACGGCGGAATTTCATAGTTTAGACATTGAATCTCGCGGGGAGAGACGGTGAAATCCCTGAGGACATGAGGAATATCCCGGGGTCGTGAGATGAACGTTTCTCAGTTCTTTTGTTGAATATCCCGGGGATAAAGGACGGAATCCTCGGGGAACCAAAGTTTATCTCGGGGACATGGGTCGAATATCTCGGGGTCCCGCCCAATTTTGCTCCCTGCGGACCTAAGGATGGTCGCGGGTTCGCGTTCCCCGACGTTCCCTCCTCGCCCTTTCACTTGATCAATGGTGGAGGGGTGGATTTGATATGGGTCATCGAATTCACCATTTCCTTCTGTTTTTCAGGTAAATGGACGTATTGCCAGTGGCCGAGGGATCTTTGGATATTTACGACGGACCCGATTCACCTATGGCGGAGACAACCAGCGCCGGGGAGAGATCGCCTGACGACTGGGCCTGCGAGGAGGCCGTAAACATGATGTCTATGTTCGTCGACGGGGACGAGGACGACATCTTTTGCACCGTCGAGCACCGTCTAGTGGGTTCATCGAAGACATGGAACGTGTTCAGGCTGAGGCCACATCATCGGATATGCTCGACGTACAGCGGGATGCGGTTTCCCGTATACGAGTTCATGTTCGACGAGGCGGGGTGTCGTTTGCCCTTCACGAATTTCCAATAGTCAATGTTTTTCTGGCTGCGTTTGGCCCCTTCTCAGCTCCACCCCAACTCTCTTGCTTTCATCATGGCTTTCGAGCTAGTGTACAAATACCTAAAGGTCGGGGCGACCGTTCCCTTATTTTTCTGCATTTTTCATCTTCAACGGCAGGCCGTCGACGGTAAGCATGGCTGGGTGTCCTTCAAGTAGGTGAGCAGCCTGTTTCACACTTATATGGACTCCGTACGAGATTTCAAGTACCGGTATTACCTTGTGAGGCCGGTCACACTCGAGGCCATAAATTCAGTGTACCATCGAGTCTTCGAAGAAGTAGATGGGCCGCGAGAGGAGGCCCTTGTGCCCAGGTTCCCGTTGTTCTGGACTGAAGAACACTTCAAGAGGGGAACAGAGAGTTACAAAGTCAGTCCTGGCCGTCTCGACTAGGGGGATCGCCTGGCCTACGAGCGGATAGTCACTTTCGTCAACGGTTTCAATAAGGCCAAGCTCGTGACGATGGACGAGGAATTCGTCCGGGGAGACGACGGGCAGGTGTTGACGAAACGTCGTTTGATCAATACGAGGGCCCTCCTCGAGACGTTCTCCGATGAGGATGCTCTCGAGCTTCTAGGTGGTAACATCCTCTTCGACTTACTTTTTTCTTCGCGTCCTGATCTCTGGTTTACTGACATATTTATTTTCTTTTTGCAGGCAAGATGTCGATTGCTGAGGAGCGCTTTAAAAAGTTGAAGGCTAACCGCGCTGCGAAGAAGGGAGGAAAAGGCCGCATCGAGCAGATCCGAGCGCAGGAATCCGTTCCCACTCAGACAACTGGGGGTTCCTCTAGCTCTCACCAGGATAGTGATTCTCCCAGCTCTCAGGGCTCCTCGAAGAGGCAGCGGGTTGCAGACACAATGGACATCGACCTTACTGAGAACGAGTCCCCCTGCTATAATATTTGTGCTCCCGCCTTGTCACTCGAGGCCGAACTTCTTCATGGGGAATAATTCCCTATGCGTGGGTGCCCCCGAAGCTCAGGCCATCTTAGGCGTCGACAAGGTTTCTCGGAGAAAGGCGCTGGTGAAGGAAGTGTCCGCGGTGATGCGGGTTTGCGTGGCTACCTTGGTTCTGAACGACGAGGCGTGCTCCGAAGACGAGCTGAATAAGTTACAAGAGAGTTTCAGGTCCATCTCAGCCGAAATGGAGAAGGTGGGCAAGGAGCTGGCTGACTGCAAAAGCCAGAACCAGACCCAGGTCGAGCTTCAAGGGAAATTGGAGGAAAGGTTGAAGAATGCTGAGGAGGAGTGGAAATGTCTCTTGACGAGGGACGTCGAGCTTGAAGAGGAGAGGGATCGTCTCTTGGCGAGGAACGCCGAGTTGGAGGAGGTTGTCTGCCTAGCTGATTAGGAAACCGAGGAAGACATGTTGCTGACTTCGTGGGCAGCGCTGATAGCGAAGCTCCGGGAATCCGAGGAAGACAACCTCGTGGCGGCTGACATAGGTTTCAGGAACGCCGTGCAGCAACTTCAGGTTCTCAACCCCGACCTCAGAACCGAAGGAATTGACCCCGACTACGAGGTGGTCGACGGTCAGATCGTGCAGCCGATGCGAGTAGGCGAGGTCCATGAACGCGAGCAGCCCGAAGGGACCGTCGCCGAGTAGGTTTTTCTTCCTTGTTCTATTTTTTTATACTTATGCCCGGCTTGCGTGCCCGGGGCTTTTTGACACTTATTTGTAATATCTGTACAATGGGCTTCTGCCCGCTTCAATGCATTTTTGTTTATCTGCTCGTGCGCTGTTTGTATGGTTTCAATTGTGTGTGATGTTATTGTATTTGCTATACTTTGTTTGTTTTTGTCTAGGTAATAGAGATTTCTATACTTTGTTTGTTTTTGTCTGAGTAATAAAGATTTTGGGAATTTGCTCGACTTCGATAGTCCCTGATCGCGTGGAGAGTTGGCCGGGTGGTCGGAATCGTATTCCGACCTTCAACGAGGCTAAGAGCTCGGTCGAGGTCTTAGCTTCGTGGCGTGAACTTCCCATCGCGAGCTGGGTGTTCTGCCTAATTGGTACAATGACGGCGGAGCTTGATCGAGGTATCCTCGTCGGATCAAAAGTCCTCGCGCACACACAACGCGGCCTTTGATCATCGTGTTCTATATAGGGGTGTCGCACTCGTACCTTAGTGCGTCCCCGTAATCGCGGTGCTAGTGAGTCGCGGGTAGTGCTTAACTGTAGTACTGTTTGAGCTTCTCAACGTTCCATGGTCGAGCAAGTTCTTTCCCGTGCAGATTTTCGAGGAAGTTGGCTCCTATCCCCGTTTTCGCGCGGACGCGGTATGGGCCCTCCCAATTCGCGGCGAGTTTGCCTTCTCGCGAGTCTTTCTGGTTCCTTCGTAGGACGAGGGTGCCCACCTGAAAATCACGTCTGATAACTTTGTCATTATAACATAGTGTTATTTTCTGTTTAAGTGAAGCTTCTCGGAGAGAAGCGCCCGAACGTGTCTCCTCGACGAAATCGAGTTCTTCCCTCAGGGCTTCGTTGTTCGCGTCCCCGTCGAGGGGGGCTTCTATCCTCCTCAAGGGTTCCCTAATTTCCACGGGGATCACAGCTTCCGTTCCGTAGGTCAGACGAAAAGGGGTCTCCCCGGTCGTGGAATGTGGGGTCGTTCGGTAGGCCCAGAGGACGTTGTGCATCTCCTCGACCCACCGTTGTTTGGTGTCGCCTAATCGACGTTTCAATCCTCAGAGGATTACTCTGTTCGCCGCCTCAGCCTGTCTGTTCGTTTGAGGGTGCTCGACCGACGTGAAGTGTTGCTTTGTGCCTAGTTTGGTGACGAAGTCTTGGAAGTTCCTGTCGGTGAACTGTGTTCTGTTGTCGGTGACGATAGCTTGAGGCACGTGTATTTCCGAGGATGTTTCTTTTGTAAAAATGCAGTATGTTGAAGGTCGTGATTTTGGCCAATGCTTCCGCCTCGATCCACTTCGTGAAGTAGTCCACCCCGACAATGAGGTATTTGTTTTGATATGATCATATGACGAAGGGTCCAAGGATGTCCATTCCCCACCATGCAAACGGCCACGGGGAGGACAGCGTTTTGAGCTCGCTAGGAGGAGCGAGGTGCATGTCTGTTAGCTCCTAATTTCGACGCTACATGATTTCAAATAGATTTGGCTTTTAAAGAAGTTATTCTTTAAATTAATAAGCTAAATAAGAAGAAGGCTTCGACCATATTTGTTGAAAGCCTGAGTCGAATAGAATGATTTTAAGACTTCAAATATTTCTAAGTCTAAAGAGTCAATTCGACAGAGTAAAATGGCTATGGATAATGCGCGGCAATTATAACTGAATAGTGGAGGGAAGTTCTACTATTTGAATTTGAAAAGAGGACAAGTGGCAAATATCCAGAAGTTGAAGACATGCAAAGTGCCAAGTGGTATGATCTAGGAGTAAACCGTCAAATGGTGGTTACTTTAGAGTATTATAAATAGGTTAGTTCTAGAGTTAGAATAGGTGTGAAAAAATCGTGTTGTACAAGTAATTCTGAAATCACTCAAAGTATCCAGCGTGTAGAGAAAAGAGTGAGGCGAGAATGTACGTGATTGTAATCACCATTGTCTTTTATTGCAATGCAATTTACTTTGAAGTTTCTATTTTTGATTCTTTACTTTGAAGTCTTTCCACAAACTTTTACTTTTCAAGTCATTTCCATTACCAAGTCTTTACTTTGCAGTTTTACATTAAAAAGCTTTTACCTTCAAGCATTTACATTTCTGCATTTTAAGATCTTTATGCACTTTTTTCCAACATTTAACTCCAGTTTTTATCAAACCTTTACATTCAGTTTCTTTTCTTTGATGTGTTGTTCGACTTAAACACTTCTTGCCTTTTATCACTTTCATTTACATTTCAAAACACGTTCTTTTATTTATATGCACTGTCAAAATGTATACTTTTCCTAATTGTGAGATATTCTAAATACACTAATAGCACATGTCCTAGGATCAATCTGATCGATCCTGTAAGTTACTAGAACTTTATTGTTTTAGAAGATCAGCGGTTGTTTACCAATTTCCAAGGTAAACAAATTGGCACGCCCAGTGGGACAGTGCTAAACATGTATTTCGAAGTTTATAACTTTTAAATAACTGTCAAAAGGAAGTTTTATAAGTGCCTTTTTGAATTTTTGTTTCATTGATCGAAATTGTGGCAAACTTTATTGTATGCACTTGAGAAGTGGAAAGGTAGCCAATTCAAACGAATATAGACCAAAGAGAAGAAACACGAGGAGAATGGCATCTGGCCAAGGGAATTCAAATCCCAGTTCCGCTGGGACTAATCCTCGACCAAGCAGTTCAAGCATTCAGAACAGCACCATCAATCCTCAAGAATTACCAAGAAGTATGGTGGCGCCAACTCCAGTTCCTTCTACAGGGGGGCCAACAGTATCAACCATGGTGACAGAGCCAATCCCTTCGACAGCGGTAACAGGAGCGACATATGTGAGGCCTTACACACAGCCAGTCCTGGAGTACATTGGCCCATCAATGACACATCCTCATACCCCACCAGGAGGAATTTCGACGTTTAGACAACTCCCTCTCCCAGGATTTTCACAGCCTTTGCCTAGGAACCCAATCTATGGCATGCCAACGGCAATGATGCAGAATTTGCGTACTGCACCCCCAATATTTTTAGAGAATGTGATATCTTCCCCTTTGCAGGAGTCAGGTTCTGGAATTAGCATGGGTCGAAACAGTCAGTCCATAGGTTTGGGATATTCTGCTCAAGGACCCAACTTGACAAATGAATCTGCAGCATATTTAAGGCAATAGATGGATGAGAGCAACATGCAAATGGTACATACTTTGTCTCAGACAATGGGAGATATTTTCCAGCCATTGATCCAGAATACTACTCAAACCAATCAAATGATGACAGCCCAGATGGCGCATATAACAGAATTTATGGGAATGCCCGCTCCTGTTCAACACCAAAATCAAGGAGTCGAGATGAGGGAAAATGCTCAACAAGTGAATCTGGTGAATCCAGAGTTGGTCGAACCACTTAGGGAAGAGCCTCCTAGGAATCAAATACCTATACTTGAAGAAGAGGAACCATGGAGGTGCTAGTAAACAGAAATCAAAACGCTGATCATGTGGTGAATCAGGTTCGACGCAATAATGTAGCAGCAGAGAACAATTTGGCAGCCATGACCGAGAGAATAATGGCTCGAAATGGCCTAAATATGGGTTTTTCTAGGCCAAACTTCACCTCGCCTATAATGGACTATATACTCCAAGCTGAAATGCACCCCAGGAAAAAAGTACCAAAGTTTACTAAGTTTTCAGGAGATACTACAGAATCTACCGTCGAACATGTGGCGCGCTACCGGATCGAAGCTGGTGAGATTACAAATGATGAGAGTCTGAGGGTGAAGTATTTCCATAGTTCCCTCACTAAAAATGCATTCACATGGTTCACTACGTTACCATCTGGTTCGATTTGTAATTGGGCCCAATTAGAACGTTTGTTCCATGAGCAATTTTACATGGGGCAGACTAAAATTAGTTTGAAGGAATTGGCTAGTGTGAAATGAAAGTTCAATGAGCCAATAGACGATTACTTGAATAGATTATGACTACTCAAGGCTAGGTGATTTACACAGGTTCCTGAGCATGAACTTGTCGAAATGGCCGCTGGTGGCCTTGATTATTCTATCAGGAAAAAATTGGATACCCAGTATCTGAGTTATATGGCCCAGTTAGCTGACAGAGTTCGACAGTTAGAGTGTCTCAAAGATGAGAAAGCTATAGTGAACAAAAACAAGAAGGTAGCTTATGTCGAATACCAGGAGGGCATCGAAGAGTTGTATAACGAGCCTGTTATGTTTGACGAAAGTGAAATAGATCTTGCTGAACTTAAGCAAGGTCCTCCTTATTCTTATAAATTATTAGTCCCTTCAAATGGAAAAAATCCTGTCGAATCTGAAAAGAACGATAGGTTCCCAAAGAAAACATACACTTTCGACATCACTAAGAGTGATGAAATTTTTTATTTGTTAGTTAAGGATGGTCAAATACTAGTGCCTCCTGGTGCTAAAATACCACCTTTAGAGCAAAGGAAGAAGGGAGGTTTTTGTAAATACCATAACTATTTGGATTATAAAACTTCTCAATGTTTTATTTTCAGGGATCTAGTGCAGAATGCTATTTAGGAAGGCAGACTCAAATTTGGGGAGAAGACTAAGACCCAGATGAAAATTGATACCAACCTTCTTGAAGTTGCTGAAGCAAATTACGCAGAGCCTGATGAGGTTAACATGGTCGAACTAGTTGAGGAATCTGACAGTAGCTCAAATAGTGTTAACACCAACGAAGCTCTTGGCAGAAATGCCACAGTGGTGGAGGTTACTGAGGACCTTACCAATGATGTTGTGTCCATTAGAGAAGTCGAGGAAATGGATGGATACCAGCTTGATCATTTAATATGTATGGCTGCTGAACACTTCTTTAGCACATCTTCTGAAGTTCAAAGGTTCGACGCTGAGACTACAGTCGAGACCCATGCTAAAGCTGAAGCATCAAAATTACAGATGGTGACAAAAGAGACTGTTGACCGTTTCAGACAGATGGACGAGGCTGCTTAAGGCCTTGATGTCAACTTCTCCAAAATGCGTTTAAAAGATGAAATTGACATAAACATGGTCTAAGTGACTAACAGACAGACCATGGATATTGATGAACAGGTTCATCAAGAAGACTGCAACAAGCTGACTTATCCCAGAGAAGATGAAACCATTGTTGATTTTCTCCACAGGTGCCAGGGGAAGAACTCTGAAGTCATGTTGTGCCCTCGATGCAGTGCTATCTTCGACAAAGAAGCTGCTCATAGCCTCCAAGCGGGGAAAGAAGCCAAATCTGGACGTGAGAAAAGAGCTGCTCAAAGGCCAGGGCGTTTTGACCTAAGGAAAACTACTCAAAAACAATATGGCCAAAGGTCACAAATGCCAATGGCTAAGCAGGTTACTTTCAAGCCAAGCAGTGATGTACCAATTGGAAAGTGGGTCAAACTAGTGGAAGCAGCAGGGAAAGGGAAACAGAGATGGAAGAATTTTGACGTGGCTAGAGGTTCTTCAATTGAGTACCGGAAAGAATTCAAGTCCTCCAACAAAGCTGCCTATATTTCTGAGAGTTACAAGGGTAAACATCCTATGTCCAGGTCCCAGTGGAGAAGAGAACAGAGACGAAGAAAGGCTTTGAGAGAGGCTCGGGCCAAAGACTTGACTAAGACTAGTAGCAATGTTCTGCCTGCCAGCAATAAAGGTGTTGGGATGAAAATAACAAACCAGGTGCCTGTGGGGCGAAGGTTGTTTTCTGACAAGAAAGAAGAAGCTGAGAGGTTTGTAGTCGAAGCATCTGAGGACGGAGATTCGACCCACAACTTTGATTCTGACTCTGATGCCTCATTAAACATCATTGTCAATGTAGTCTCAGTAATTCCAAGAGAATATGATAGGATAACTGAGGTGGAAAACTTGGATGCCAACGCTGAGGCTGAAATGGCAGCACACCAACCTGTGTGCTACTATGTGATGAACAACGGCTGTGTCGAAGAACAAAATGCTTTCTTTGAATTACCAAATGACGCCATGAAAGGGCACTTGAAACCTCTGTACATTATAGGGAAAGTAGAGAACGTGGCTGTGAATAAGATCTTGGTGGATTGTGGGGCTACTGTCAATTTAATGCCACATTTTCTGCTAAGTAAGATTGGTAAATTCGACACTGATCTTAAACCCCACAACATGGTCCTTTCTAACTATGAAGGGAAGATTGGGACCACTCTAGGTGTCTTACAGGTTGATTTGACTGTGGGTATAGTGACAAGACCTACCTTGTTTATGGCAGTCGAAAGCAAATCTAACTATAACCTTCTGCTGGGGAGAGAATGGATCCATGGTGTTGGAGTAGTACCTTCGTCAATGCACCAGCGGATCACAATCTGGAGGCCTGATGGCATAGTTGAAAACATTGAAGCTGATCAAGGGTACTTTAAGGTGCCTATTAATCATCTTGATGGTGTTGAGTTCGACAAAAACTTGGCGCATATTGCGCCTTGTACTCCAGCAGAATTTGATTTCACCACAGATGACCATGCATTCTGCTCATTATACTTGCACCCAGTGGAGGGATTTCGATGGGACAGAGTGGTCATAAGGGAATAAGGAAATGTCCCATACTATGGGCTGCCTGAAGTAGACCCCACAGGCTGGGGAAGTGAATTCACTAACAATGACTGAATTCAATGCACTACAGAGAATTTCGGCCTATGCGGCTGAATCTAAATTACAAACAGCCTTGGAGGTTGTACAAGATCACATGGCTGTCGAAGCCAAAACTCAAATTTTTGAAGCAGGCCCTGGTAAGGACTTTGAACCTGAACCACCTGATGGGTCTCAAATCGAAGACCAAAACCAAAGGCTTGATGCTATTTATGATAATGAGCCTTTAGGTTTTGAAAAGGATCCACTGTCAGACAATATTAAAATGCTGGCGCAAGATCCTTTGGAAGAAATTGACTTGGGTGAAGGGGCAGTAAAAAGGCCTACTTATATTAGTGCTAGTCTCGACCCACAACTCAAAGTCGAAATGGTCCAACTATTGAAGGAATTTAAGGATTGCTTCGCTTAGGACTATGACGAAATGCCTGGTTTGAGGAGAGAGCTTGTTGAACATAAGTTGTCAATCATACTTGGGAAAAAGCCAGTCAAGCAAAATCCAAGACGGTTTGCCCCAACAATCCTTTCCAAAATCAAAGAGGAAATTGAAAGGCTACTTAGATGCAAGTTCACCCGTATAGCTAGGTATGTCGAATGGTTAGCTAATATTGTACCATTTATTAAAAAGAATGGTTCTTTAAGGGTTTGTATAGATTTTAGAGATCTAAATTCTGCAACCCCTAAAGACGAATATGCTATGCCTGTGGCAGAAATGCTGATTGATTCTGCTGCAGGACATGACTACTTGAGTATGTTGGATGGTTATTCTGGTTATAACCAAATATTCATTGCTGAGGAAGATGTCCTAAAAACTGCTTTTCGATGTCCAGGGGCATTAGGCACCTATGAATGGGTAATAATGCCTTTTGGTTTAAAAAATGCTGGGGCAACTTACCAGCGAGCAATGAATTCGTTCTTTCATGATTTCATTGAGACTTTTATGCAAATCTATATTGATGATATTGTTGTTAAGTCTTGTTCAGGAATAGATCACTTAAGCCATCTTTGACATTCCTCTGAAAGGATGAGAAAGCATGGTCTTAAAATGAATCCTCTCAAATGTGCTTTTTGTGTGCAGGCAGGGGATTTCTTAGGCTTTGCGGTCCACAAGAAGGGGATCGAAATTAACTAGAATAAAACCAAAGCCATTATGGAAGCAAAAGCGCCATCAACAAAGAAGGAATTGCAGTCTCGGGCAAAATAAATTTCTTGAGGAGATTTATATCTAACTTAAGTAGGAAAACGCAAGCCTTTTCACCATTGCTTCGAGCTAGCAAGGATGGGTTCGACTGGGGGCAAGCGTAACAGGAAGCCTACGACAAGATCAAAGAGTACCTGAGTCACCCCCCGATTCTCTCACGACCTTATGGCAATAAGTGTATGAGATTGTACATAGCTGCGTCAGATAGAACTTTAGGGAGCATGTTAGCTCAAGAGGATGATGATGGTGTCGAAAGGGCCGTTTATTACCTTACTAGAGTTTTAAATGATGCAGAAACTAGATATAGCATGATTGAAAAATTGTGTTTATGTTTGTATTACTCTTGTACAAAATTAAAGCATTATATAAAACCAGTTGATGTTTATGTTTCTTCTCGTTATGACGTTATTAAACATATGTTGTCCAAACCTATTTTGCATAGTCGAATTGGAAAATGGGCATTAGCATTAACTGGATATTCTTTAACTTATAAGCCTTTAAAACTTGTTAAAGGGCAAGTAGTGGCAGACTTTATAGTTGACCATTCTACACATGAGACCCCTCTGAACTATCTTGAAGTGGAACCTTGGAAGTTGTACTTCGACGGGTCAAGCCACAAAGATGGGACAGGCATAGGAGTACTTGTTATTTCTCCTAATAAAATTCCAACATCACTTAAGTATAAAATTGAAGGCCGTTGTTCTAACAACGAAGCTGAATATGAAGCTTTAATTGCTGGACTTGAAGTATTGTTGGAATTGGGGGCAACTCATGTCGAAATAATGGGAGACTCGGAGTTGGTCATAAAACAAGTTACCAAAGAATACAAATGCATAAAAGAAAACTTGATTATGTACTTTGTAGTGGTGAATCAACTGCTAAAAAAGTTTGACGCAGTTAGTTTTTGACACATCCCTAGATTGGAAAACCAAGTCGCAAATTACTTGGCCCAGATTGCATCAGGGTATAAAATTTTAAAAGACAAACTTCAAGATGCAATCGAAGTCAGAGGGAAGGTGGTGTCAGTAGGATTAGCTCCATCAGACTTGGAAGAAACTAAGCTTGGATACGCTGATGAAGACAATTTTGCAATTCTGGCAGTTGATAGTATACCTGACAAGGATTGGAGAAAACCTATAATAGATTACTTAAAGAATGCAATATCTTCGACAGAAAGGAAAATCAAGTATCAAGCTTTAAGTTATGTCTTGTTAGGTAATGAATTATTCAAAAATACTCCTGAGGGAGTATTGCTTAAGTGCCTTAGTGAGGCAGAAGCATACTTGGCCCTTTCAACTGTCCATGGTGGGGCATGTGGGGCACATCAGGTAGGCCATAAAATGAAATGGTTGTTGTTTCGACAAGGCATGTATTGGCCTACCATGTTAAAAGATTGTATTGAATTTACTAAGGGTTGTCAGGAATGTCAAGTTCACGCTGGCATTCAACACATCCCTGCAAGTGAATTACACTCTATAGTAAAACCTTGGCCTTTTAGAGGATGGGCTTTGGATTTGGTTGGAGAAATTTGACCAGCATCATCTAAAAATCATAAGTACATTTTGGTGGGTATTGATTATTTCACCAAATGGGTCGAAGCTATCCCATTACCAAATGTTGATCAAGAAGATGTGATTGAATTTATCCAGAAATACATCATCTATAGGTTTGGAATCCCATAGACAGTTACAACAGACCAAGGATCAGTCTTCACTGGTCAAAAAACGCAAGAGTTTTCTAAAGAAATGGGATTCAAGCTTTTAACATCCACACCTTATTATGCTCAAGCTAATGGCCAAGTCGAAGCGGCAAATAAAGTAGTTATTGGGTTGATAAAAAAGCATGTGGGAAAAAGGCCAAGAAATTGGCATAAGACATTGGACCAAATACTTTGGGCTTGTCGAACGTCCCCCAAAGAGGCAACTAATACTACCCCATTTCGACTGACATTCGGTCATGATGCAGTTTTGCCTGTAGAAATTCATCTTCAGTCCATGAAGATTCAAAGGCATCATGAGATTCCATCTGAATCTTATTGGAATATGATGCTTGATGAGTTAGTAGATTTAGATGAAGAAAGACTCCATGCATTAGAGTTGCTGAAAAGGCAAAAGGAAAAGGTGGAGAAGTCTTATAACAAAAAGGTCAAGAGTAAAACCTTTTCAGCTGGGGAACTGGTGTAGAAAGTGATCTTGCCTATGGATCGAAAGACCAGATCTTTAGGGAAGTGGTTTCCTAAGTGGGAAGGTCCTTTTCAAATTATTGAGGAATTCAGTAATAATGCTTACGAGGTTCAGGAGATTGAGGGTGATCTAAGAGTCTTAATGTTAAATGGGAAATATTTGAAAAAATATAAGCCTATTTTGCAAGAGATTCATATTAAGACATAAGTTTTATTCAGATTATAAAAGCCAAAATAGGCCATGTGAGGCCAAAATGGCATACAAAGGAAAGGAAACAAGTACAACATCATGAAACCTATGAGAAAGATCATTCATAGTCTCTCCAATTAATAGAGTTGAGGAAGGCGACATAATCTTCTTCAGCTTCATCATTAGAGTTTTGTGCTTTGGAATGTCCTTTCTTGGGGACCTTCATCTTAGTTTCTCGCTTCTTGGCACGAAAGGTTGCTCCAGTTGAAGTATCATTGTAGGCGGTAGTTGTTGCCTCAGCTTTCTTTGTCTCCTCAACCACCTTCTTGGTCACTGCCTTCTTTGAGGAAGTACTCATGCTTGCTTCAGTGGGTTCAAAATATGGCTCATGTGAAGAGGATTTTATAGAGGTAAAGCCTTGTAAGGATTGGTCAGTCAACAATGGAAACATGTGAAATCGCTCTTGGGAATGTACCCTAGGTTTACGTGGTGCGGTGAGAATCGAATATCAAGCTATTAATTAACTTGAATCACACATCTTTGAAATTCACCACCGAGCTTTGATTTATCCAAAGGAAAGGGTAAAGAACGAAAACCCTAAAAAGAGAATCTAGGTTCCGGGGTTAGTTATACAAAGGGAAGGTATTAGCACCCTAAGTATATGTAGTACTCTACAGGAACCTCTTGTTAGTATTTGTGTTATGCTAAAGTTGCTTGCTAAAGGGAAATGTGCTAAGGTAAAGACCTAAGGGTATATACACTAAGTGTGCTCGCCAAGACATCGCATCTCGTGCCTACGTATCCTGACGGGAATGAAATCAGAGCATTCGTAGTTCCCCTCAACGGGGGTAAAGAACTCTTGACTGTGGTCAAGATTCCAAGGGAAAGTAGGGTCTGACAGCAAGACACCTACGTGGAGTGTGGCGACTCCAAACCTAAGGCTAGGTAAAACGGAAGGCACGTCTCGATCGCGCGGCGGCGTGAGATAAGGGAATGAGGGATAAGGATATCCTAAATGACATGACAGTCAACGGGAACTCCTTTCCTTTGGAATGTGAGGTAAACAGATAAGTCATGAAAATAAGATCGGGTGACAAGAGAATTATTAATTAATTTAAATATAAATATTTAATAAGATTAACTAATAATTTAATTAATCAAATTAAATAAAAATATTTAAATTAATTAATGACCACAACATATTTTTTAGATTTTTAATATTATAAAAATAATTTAAACAAAAATTTACACTTTTAAATTTAACCAAATGAAAATAAAAGTAATTAAAACAAATTTCACAATTTTTTCAATATGATTCAAAATAACTATAAAAACTAAAAAGTTAAAATAATAATAAAAATGATTAAAAGAATTTTTTGTCTTTTTCTAATATATACAAATAAATAATTAAAAAAATGTTAAGGATTAAAACTAATATGTTACAAATATGTATGTACATATAATTAATTAAAAAAAGAGTATATGTATTTGAATAAATACATTATATAACTAACTAAACAAAACTTAAACTGGTACTTTCTAAGAAACGAATTTTTATATACATATATATGTTAAAATCCAAACTGACACATATATTAAAAGCAACAAATGCTTATACATTAAAAGCAGCGATTCTAACAGTAGAAACTAATAGCGAACCATTAAATCCAAACTGTTGCAAATTTTTATATACATATATTTTATGAAACTAACAGTAGAGAAAAAACTTGATGTATATACATTAAAAGCAGCGAACCATTTATATATATATACTAAAAATAAAACGTTTAGATATATGTACATAAACTAAAAACTAACAACCACTTAACACATAATGCACAATGTTTACATACAAAAAAAAATCAACAAAAATGCATATATCAAAACAGCACTAACTGTACTATAACCAAAGCATGTAAACTATGCACAATAGACAACACAAGGCAAAGGTAAATATAAGGACGAACGTTACCGCAATCTCACCGGTGTGGCTGCCTTGATGCTTTCAGGTTGTTGTTTGCTGTCGGCGTTGTGTTGCTGAGTTGTGGACGTCGGCGAGGGACTAGGTGAAAGAAAGTGGTGAGGTGCTGTTGTTGATGAAAGTAGTGTTACGAGGTGGAGGATCCACCGTGGTTCACGTGTCGGAGTGGATTGAGATGGAAAATATGGTATGTGTGTTTGGAGTGTCTTCACTGCGTGAGTTTTGAGAGGTTACAGTAGTGTAGAGTTGGAAATGGTTGAAAGTGGTTCAGTTGAGAAGATTGGGAAGGGCGTTTGTGGCGCGGGGGAGAAGGCTGTGAGGAGAGTTCGAAAAAGTCAGTTGAAGCTACTGAAGTGTGTTTTCTTTGCTGGTGTAAATGGAGGTGAGAAGTGGAGTATAGAGTGGTTTGTGAAGGTGTTGGAGGAGGGTCGTTCTTTGTTGTATGCTGAAGGTGATTTGAAGGATGGTTTTAAAGTGTTTGTGATGGCCAGCTCCCCTCTTCTTTGTTCTGAGATTCTCTTTTTATTGAAAGCTTCTTTTCAAATTTCTTGCCGTTGATGTCTTGTTGCTGTCATAGCAGGTTGGGCAGATTGAATGCTTGTTGGTAGGCTGGTGTGATATCATGGTCAAGGTTCTTCTTTGCTTGTTCAGTTTGGTTTTGATGCAGGCTAATGGTGCAGTATGCAAGGTGATGTAGCCTGGTTAATGCGCAGAATTCTGCAGGTATGGAGGCAGGGGTTTTGGCATGGAGTGGTCCTTGTTGTGCCAGATATTTGACCAAGGGCTCTTTTTATTTTTTGGGATTTATAATAAAAGTAAGCATAAATAATACTAATACAACTAACAACAATAATAATACAAATAATAAATGACTAAAGTAAAAATAAAATTGGCTCTATATTTTTAAATGATTTTTTTTAACAGAAAAGAAAATAATTAAGTGAAAACAAAATAGATTAGTTTAATTAGCTTAGACTTAAAAATAAGAAATTATAATTAATGAAAATAAAACTAAATTAATAAAACTAAGCTAATTAAGTTTAAACTAAAATTAATTGTAAACTAAACTAAAAATTAATCTAAATAAAACTATACTAAAAAAATAAAAGCTATACCACAGCTAAAATTAAATCGAATTTAAAATTAAAGCTAATGTAAACTAAATTAACAATATGCACTGAATTAACTTTAAATAATCTAAGACCAATATCTAAATAACAACAAAATAAAACATAAAAAGAAAAAAGGCATGGAATGATAAGATTGACTGAAAAAAAATGCATGATTAGAGATGTTAACTGAAAATGCAAAGAGGCCGACCTAAAATGATATGACAAAGGCCAATGAATCTGAGGGTAAAATTTGGTGTATGACAGTTGCCCCTATTTAAATATCTTCACCGAATGACATGAGTTATGAAAGTTCTCGTGAAATCATGGTGAAAGGTATTTAAATATAGATAACCGAAAATTTTGCCCTTAGATGCACTGGCATGATATGCTATGGACAAAAGATAACTAAACTATAATACTGACATGCCATGAACTTTAATATAATGAAAATGATGGAATGATAAATGCAAAATGCAGACAAAAACGAAAGCAGACAGGGACAAAGTCCACACAATGAGCAATCACTCGCTGGGGTGACAACAACACTGGGGAAGCTGAAACAAAACTGGGGAAAACCTGAAGTGATGAGACAACTAAACATCAGAGGTATTCAGAAAAGCATTGAATAAACTCTGGGAAACAAACTGACAACAGAGACATTAAGAAGAACTTTGAATGAACTCCAGGAAACAAATCAGAGATATTCGAAAAAGTATCGAATGTAGAATGGAAACAGACTTGAAAATATTCAGCAGCCATTAACCAAAGTCAGAAACAAATTGAAGACATCTAGAAGAGCATTAGATGAAGACAAGAATTCTGAAGATACATCCAAAACATTTAGAAGAGCATTAAATGTACGGGAAAAGGGTTTTGAAGACATATCCGGAAAAGCATCAAATAAGCAACATTATATCTGGAAGAACATCAGATAAACAAGGTCATATCCGGAAGAGCATCAGATAGACACAAAAAATGCTCTGGAAAAACATCAGGAGCAAAAGACTCAATCTGGAAGAACATTAGAAAGAGAAAGGCACATCCGGAAAAGCATCAGATGAAGAAAAGCAATGTCATTCCGGAAAAGTGTCAGAATAACAAAGCAAATATCTGGAAAAACATCACATAACAAATACTCAATCTGAAAAAACATCAGAAAGAGGGACACATCCGGAAAAGCATCAGATGGCAAAAGACAATGTCATTCCGGAAAAGCATCAGAATAAACAAAGTGAATATCTGGAAGAACATCAGATAACAAAGACTCAATCTGGAAAAACATCATAAAGAAAAGGACACATCCGGGATAGCATCAGATGGTAAAAAGCAATGTCATTCCGAAAAAGCATCAGAATAAAAAAGTGAAATATCTGGAAAAACATTAGATAAGTTCTGGAAGAACATCAGAACAAAAGACTCGATCTGGAAAATCATCAGAAAGAGAAGGACACATCTGAGATAACATCAGATGGTAAAAAGCAATGTCATTTCGAAAAAGCATCAGAATAACAAAGCGAAATATCTGGAAAAACATCATAACAAAAGACTCGATCTGGAAAATCATCAGAAAGAGAAGGACACATCCGGGATAGCATCAGATGGTAAAAAGCAATGTCATTCCGGAAAAGCATCAGAATAACAAAGCGAAATATCTGGAAAAACATCAGATAAGTTCTGGAAGAACATCAGAACAAAAGACTCAATCTGGAAAATCATCAGAAAGAGACAAATAAACGACATCCAAGAACGACATTGGATACAAAAAACAACGAACATATCCGGAAAAACATCGGATAAGAAAGGTCATATCTGGAAGAATGTCAGATAGACACGACAATATCTGTTTGGTAGGTGCCAAGTAAGTTGGACTTTGACCACAAGGTGAGACGCGGATAACGACACGACCTCGGGAGAAATGCAAATGAGGATGACACACTCATGATATGCATATGTATATGAATTATGCAGATGATATATGATCAAATGCGAATGCAGATGCTGACAACACAGCTCGACTCTTTTGTGGAGATGATACTACTAGAAGGTTGATTCCTCAACACGGATATCACTGCCATTCTGCTTGGGACTAGAGATGCTACTGCTGAACACATCATTGCCACATTGGTAAACTATATCCAAATTAATGATCCTTGTAGGAAGGATAAAGAGTTGCTTGGGGATTCTTCAGGTAAACTGCCCCAGATTAGCTGAGTGTTGTAGATGAGCTGATCATTGCTTCAGCTTGATTGATTCTGGAAATGACCGTTTCATGGTGCTCTTAGAAAGCTTGCCCCAGTCTGAGTCTTGAAAATGATTGTTTTACTGTACACTGGGAAAGCTTGCCCCAGTATGAGTCTTGAAAAATCTTTTGTATAAACCAATTCTGAGAAGTCGTCTTTAAACCACAAATCTTGAACTGATTCTCAACAGGATATGGAAGGAACTTGCCCCTGATTGGATCACCGACCAAGTTTCTTAAATGTTTGAAAATTCCTTGAGAGGAAAGCTAGTTTGCAAACAAAAGTGTTTGTACAAACATGGTAAATGCAAAGTTCATGCAACTTTTGAAATCAAAATCATTTTGAAAGAGGTGCAAAGTATATGGGATACTGGTCAGAACACGGCGGTTCAAGACATTTAAAAGTGAAAGTTAAAGCACAAGTGTGATGTAAAAATAAATGATCTGCAAAGATCATTTGGAGTCAGTTTACGCAACCTTGCTGTAATATGCTTTCAAAATAACCTTGCTTCAGTTGGGTCTTTTGAGGGTTATAACGTGGCCTGGTTCACGGTTTAAGAAACAAAGGATAAAAGCTCAAAGTTTATTTGTGCCCACCTAATCTACGTGATGAACTTCCGATCCTACGCTCAGTTAACTCAAACTATGCACTCAAATTCCCATAGGTTAGGAATTGCACTGATGATAGTAATGATGATGATGGTTCAAAATTCAATGGACTTGAGATGGCGGTCACTACTTCCTTACAAAATTGTTTTCCATTGAGGACTTTCAGGATAAAGGATTTAAAGATTTCCTCCTTTGGTTGTCATACAAACATTTTTTTTTGTGACTGCCTGGCTTAAGGACTACAGTGAATCATCAATGGCGTTTGACTTGAAAGACATCTTCGACACTTGCTTGCTGTGTGCAAAGGAAAATTGTGAATGTAACCTTTTGTTGAAAGGCGTCTTGCATGAAACTCTTGTATTTGAATCCATAATCAAGCTAACTGAGAACTACCCTACCCCAGGTTAAGACTGCGGGTTTTTTATTTGTAAAGAAAAGAAAAATCCTACTTCAAGGCTCAAAGGGGTTGACGAGGGATTATCTTCCTTATTTCTCCAGTGTTTAGGGATTGAAACAATGCCTTACATCGTCAGCAAAGTTTTTTATTTGAAAGCATACCAACAGCAATTATGAGTATAACGTTTTCATCATCCTCCCTCCAATCTTTGTATCGTCAAAAAGAAAGTGGAAAAGAGATAAAACATTTTGCAAAAGAAAGCATAAAGACGTAACTGGTAAACACAAATGAATTGAATCAAAAGTTGCAATGCTCATTTCATTAATTGTGAAAGTACAAACATATTTGAAAGCAAACAGCTAATACAAAATAAAGAAAATGCAAACAACAAGAAACAAAGGCCTAGTGACTAATCAACACAAGGATGAGTTGTCCTGTCTGAAACAATGGGTTTTAGGAGGATAATCTGCTGAAGTCGACTGAAGCTTCACTCGGCGTGCCCTGGCAGAGGGTTGTTCTGAACATTGGGGTTGTCACGAAAGTTAAGAATTCCAGTCTTAATCAAATCACGCACTCTAGCCTTCAGTGCATAGCAATTTTCCAAGTCGTGGCCTGCGACACCTTCATGGAATGTATAGTGGAGATCAGACCTAAATCCAGCTAGAAGAGGATTTGGAAGAGGCAAAGCCCTTGTGGTAATCAAACCTTGCTCAACCAGACCAGGATACAGTTCAGTGTACTTCATTGGAATAGGATCAAATTGATTCGTATTACGATACTGGCTCTGTCTTGCAGCCGGACGTTGGGGAGCTTGAGCTGGTCATGGGGCAGTAACTGCAGGAGTGATAGCAGCAATAGTAAGGTGAACAACATACTGAGGTTGAGGACGAGGCCTTCTCACTTCAAACATTACAACGTTGGTCTGATCTTCCTTCTTTTTCTGAAAGTTCCCGTAGGATTTCTTCACAGCATTGGAAGATTCGACAGCCTTAGATACTTTTCCTTTCTTAAGACCTTCCTCGAGTCTTTGGCCGATAGTAACCAAATCAGTGAAGTTGGAGGAAACACTTCCAATCATCTTCTCCCAATAGAATGGGGACAAGAGTATCCATGAACATTCCATTCAATTCCTTCTCAGCCAAAGGAGGTTCAACTTGGGAAGCCAATTCTCCCCAGCGCTGAGCATACTCCTTAAACGATTCCTTATCATTCTGAGACATGTTCTGCAGTTGACGGCGATCAGGAGCCATGTCGAGGTTATACTTGTACTGCTTCATGAAGGCATTTGTGAGGTCTTGGAAGCAATGGATAGAGTTTTGCTCGAGACCCATATATCATTTAAGTGAGGCTCCACTCAAGCTGTCTTGAAAACAGTGGATAAGCAACTTCTGATTCTTGGCATAAGCAGTCATCCTGCGAAGATACATGACCAAATGAGCTCTTGGGCAAGAATGGCCCTTGTACTTCACAAAATCAGGAGTTTTAAATTTAGCTGGCATAACAAGGTCAGACACTAAGCACATGTTTTATGCATCCACATTGAAAGTGTCATTACCCTCAACAGCTTTGAGTCTCTTATCTATGATCTGAAACTGCTCTCGGACAACTTCAGGCTCAACAAAGTCTTCAGGCTCTTCACCCTGAGCACTGGCAGTATTGTACTCATAGAGGGGATTCTAGAAAGAAGCTCGAACAGTCTGTGGAATAGCATGGACCATAGGTCTAGGTTCGGTGAAAACAGGAGCTTGAAATACTGGTCCAGTATTCTGACCAACCATAGCAGTAGATGCAATCAGTGGAGAGTAGTTGCGTGGCAAACCGAACTCAGGCCAAGTTGAAGGCGGCATCTGAACAGGTGGAGGATCAACACTTGAAACTTCCTGGATGACGGTCCTTTGGGGTTGCTCTCCCCTAGCAATCAAAACTTGAATCATCTCAGTGAGTTTGGCTACACTTGACTTAAGATCATCGATCTCCATTCGGACCTCAGCATTGTGTACCTCTTGCTCTAACATTTTGTGTCTGTAGTTAGCTCTAGTCTGGTATCGGTGTCGAGGAATCAACTTGACGACTCACAGACAGACTCTGGAATATAGAGACAACTGGAGATGAGTAACTGGACAGACAGACGCATGCAATGAATCATGCAAAGATGCAAATGATATGCAATGCGATGCAAACAGGATGCAAAAACACATGCAACAGGATCAATGGTTCAAGATCACAGCATGAAGTCTGGGTAAAGAACCAAACCAAGGGTGTGTACTAGGGTTCTTGTATCAGTAGAATAGGGTTCTAAAAGTTCCCAGAGTCTACTTAAATCCTTCGGATATTATCGGCCTACGTGACTACTCACGCGGGTTAATAATATTCTCAAGATAAACTCGTCTGAGTGTAGTATCACGTAACAACTACTTGGGACTACTCCCTCATAGCCACCGCACTACATCCTAAAAAGGCCAAGTGGGATGAAGGTAACTGCGGTCCTCAGAATCCCTGGCTCCCAATTGGGAAGAGTAATATCAATGCGACTGCTCACATCAGACATCAACAATCCCAAAGGGCCTCATCTGAGTGTGGTCATCATATGCCATAAATTGTTAGGACTACTCCCAACAACCGACTATTGATTACACCACAATCCTATCATAAGTGCTCTAAAGTCTGGGTTAGGACTTATCTCACCACTCAAAGTAGCAACCCTGCACACAGAAAAACCCAAGCACAACAAGTATATATATACAGATATACAAAATATACAACTATACAAGCAAGCAAACATATAAATAACATAAATACAAACAAGATAGGCTTAACCCTCTTAGGGGATTTGTCCCCAGTGAAGTCGCCATTTTCTGTTGCGGTGAGAATCAGATATTAAGCTATTAATTAACTTGAATCACACATCTTTGAAATTCACCACCGAGCTTTGATTTATCCAAAGGAAAGGGTAAAGAACGAAAACCCTAAAAAGAGAATCTAGGTTCGGGGGTTGGTTATACAAAGGGAAGGTATTAGCACCCTAAGTATCTGTAGTACTCTACAGGAACCTCTTGTTAGTATTTGTGTTATGCTAAAGTTGCTTGCTAAAGGGAAATGTGCTAAGGTAAAGACCTAAGGGTATATACACTAAGTATGCTCGCCAAGACATCGCATCTCGTGCATACGTATCTTGACGGGAATAGAATCAGAGCATTCGTAGTTCCCCTCAACGGGGGTAAAGAACTCTTGAATGTGGTCAAGGTCCCAAGGGAAAGTAGGGTCTGACAGCAAGACACCTACGTGGAGTGCGGCGACTACAAACCAAGGCTAGGTAAAACGGAAGGCAAGTCTCGATCACGCGCGGCGTGAGATAAGGGAATGAGGGATAAGGTTATCCTAAATGACATGGCAGTCAACGGGAACTCCTTTCCTTTGGAATGTGAGGTAAACAGATAAGTCATGAAAATAGGATAAGGTGATAAGAGAATTATTAATTAATTTAAATATAAATAGTTAATAAGATTAACTAATAATTTAATTAATCAAATTAAATAAAAATATTTAAATTAATTAATTAATGACCACAACATATTTTTTAGATTTTTAATATTATAAAAATAATTTAAACAAAAATTTACACTTTTAAATTTAACCAAATGAAAATAAAAGTAATTAAAACAATTTTCACATTTTTTTCAATATGATTCAAAATACCTATAAAAACTAAAAAGTTAAAATAATAATAAAAATGATTAAAAGAATTTTTTGTCTTTTTCTAATATATACAAATAAATAATTAAAAAAATGTTAAGGATTAAAACTAATATGTTACAAATATGTATGTACATATAATTAATTAAAAAAAAGAGTATATGTATTTGAATAAATATATTATATAACTAACTAAACAAAACTTAAACCGGTATTTTTTAAGAAACGAATATATATATATATATATATATATATATATATATATATATATATATATATATATATATATATATATATATATATGTTAAAATCCAAACTGACACATATATTAAAAGCAACAAATGTTTATACATTAAAAGCAGCTATTCTAACAGTAGAAACTAGAGGTGTCAATTTAGGGGGTTGGGGCCTAAATTTCAAGGCCCCCAAAAATAGAAGGGCCTAAAATTTTAAAAATAAATGAGCCCCAAAATATGTAGGCCCCCTAAATTAAGGGCCCATAAAATTTAAGTAGGGTCTCAAAGCCCCAACATTTTCAAAACTTGACATTTTTTTTAAAATAGATTTTTTCAATCAATTTTTTTAAAATCGTTTTTTCTTTTAGTTTTTGAAAAAATCGTTTTTTTTTTATTTTTGGTAAAAAATCAATTTTTTTTTATTTTCCAAAAATATCAATTTTTTTTTATTTTCGAAAAAAATCGGTTTTTTTCATTTTCAAAAAAAAATCGTTTTTTTTTTATATTCGGAAAAAATCAGTTATTTTTATTTTCTGAAAAAGTCGGTTTTTTTTTAATTTTTGAAAAAAATCGATTTTAAGAAATAAACAGTTTTAAGAAAAAATCGGTTTTAGAAAAAAATCAGTTTTATAATATAAAATATTTTATTTCAAATAAATTAGATTTTGAGCCACTCACTTAAGCCCCATTAAAGACAAAAATATGAAGGGACTTAAAAATAAGGGGCCAAGAAAATATTTACTTAGTAAGGGGCCTAAAAAAATGGGGCCAACAAGAGGCTTAATTATTGGAACTTTGTCATTTAGGGCTTTTTTGACACCTCTACTAGAAACTAATAGCGAACCATTAAATCCAAACTGTTACAAATTTTTATATACATATATTTTATGAAACTAACAGTAGAGAAAAAACTTGATGTATATACATTAAAAGCAGCGAACCATTTATATATATATATACTAAAAATAAAACATTTGGATATATGTACATAAACTAAAAACTAACAACCACTTAACACATAATGCACAATGTTTACATACAAAACAAAATCAACAAAAATGCATATATCAAAACAGCACTAATTGTACCATAACCAAAGCATGTAAACTATGCACAATAGACAACACAAGGCAAAGGTAAATATAATGACGAACGTTACCGCAATCTCACCGGTGTGGCTGCCTTGATGCTTTCAGTTTGTGGTTTGCTGTCGGCGTTGTGTTGCTGAGTTGTGGACGTCGGCGAGGGACTAGGTGAAAGAAAGTGGTGAGGTGTTGTTGTTGATGAAAGTAGTGTTACGAGGTGGAGGATCCACCGTGGTTCACGTGTCGGAGTGGATTGAGATGGAAAATATGGTATGTGTGTTTGGAGTGTCTTCACTGCGTGATTTTTGAGAGGTTACAGTAGTGTAGAGTTGGAAATGGTTGAAAGTGGTTCAGTTGAGAAGATTGGGAAGGGCGTTTGTGGCGCGGGGGAAAAGGCTGTGAGGAGAGTTCGAAAAAGTCAGTTGAAGCTACTGAAGTGTGTTTTCTTTGCTGGTGTAAATAGAGGTGAGAAGTGGAGTATAGAGTGGTTTGTGAAGGTGTTGGAGGAGGGTCGTTCTTTGTTGTATGCTGAAGGTGATTTGAAGGATGGTTTTAAAGTGTTTGTGATGGCCAACCCCCCTCTTCTTTGTTCTGAGATTCTCTTTTTATTGAAAGCCTTTTTTCAAATTTTTTGTCGTTGATGTCCTGTTGCTGTCATAGCAGGTTGGGCAGATTGGATGCTTGTTGGCAGGCTGGTGTGATATCATGGTCAAGGCTCTTCTTTGCTTGTTCAGTTTGGTTTTGATGCAGGCTAATGGTGAAGTATGCAAGGTGATGTAGCCTGTTTAATGCACATAATTCTGCAGGTATGGAGGCAGGGGTTTTGGCATGGAGTGGTCCTTGTTGTGCCAGATATTTGACCAAGGGATCTTTTTTTTGGGGATTTATAATAAAAGTAAGCATAAATAATACTAATACAACTAACATCAATAATAATACAAATAATAAATGACTAAAGTAAATATAAAATTGGCTCTGTATTTTTAAATGATTTTTTTACCAGAAAAGAAACTAATTAAGTGAAAACAAAATAGATTAGTTAAATTAGCTTAGACTTAAAAATAAGAAATTATAATTAATGAAAATAAAACTAAATTAATAAAACTAAGCTAATTAAGTTTAAACTAAAATTAATTGTAAACTAAACTAAAAATTAATCTAAATAAAACTATACTAAAAAAATAAAAGCTATACCACAACTAAAATTAAATCGAATTTAAAATTAAAGCTAATGTAAACTAAATTAACAATATGCACTGAATTAACTTTAAATATTCTAAGACCAATATCTAAATAACAACAAAATAAAACATAAAAAGAAAAAAAAGGCATGGAATGATAAGATTGACTGAAAAAAAAAATGCATGATTAGAGATGTTAACTGAAAATGCAAAGAGGCTGACCTAAAATGATATGACAAAGGCCAATGAATCTGAGGGTAAAATTTGGGGTATGACATTACGCTATTATTATTCCTTTATGGAATAGAAACTTGTGCCGCTGGAACACTAAGCTGTTAAAAGCTGCGTTATTTTCATGATTTCCAAGAAAAGAGGCAGAGTACTTTAATTACAAAGATTAGCAAAGTTTAAGAGAAAATGCGCCATGATTTTATCAAAGATTTTGCAAGTCGAAGAGTTAATAGTAAACATATGTATTTAGATAGATGCCAGGGGGCATTGAGATTGTCTTTACATAGGGCCTAAAAAGGGCCAGAAAACGTGATGATCAAAAAGAACTACAAATAAGAAATCATAGGACAATAAAAAAGGGAGCTTCGACTTTAACTCAAGAAAGATGACCTTGTGAGTCTCAAGGCGTTTCTCACACAGAGCTTTGTTGAGCTTAGCTGCTGAAAGTTCCTTTTCAAGCGTTTGAGCTTTATCAAGGAAGTCTATAGTGCGCTTTAGCTCTCTGGCCATTTCAGTATTGTCGAAGTCTTTCAGCCCAAGGTTGCGTGTTTCAGTGTTAGAAATCTTATTTTGCAGTTCTTCAATTTGCTGCTTCCAGGTATCAATATTCTTTTGGTTCGACTCTATCTCTGCCTGCCTTTTGTTTTGGTCAATCTCCAGACTTTCGACCTTAGTTTCTGATGTGTGTGCTTCATCCCAAGCTGAATGTTCCAATCCAGTTGTAATTTCAATGGTGTTTTGGATCTTGGGGAGAAGTTTGAAGTCCTCAAACATCTGATTTACTAAAGCAGTTAACTCCACAAGGAATTCAGACACATCTTTACTAAGAGTCGAGAGGTCCAGTTTTTGGAGGGTATCTTTCAGGAAGAGAGGAGCAGTTCGATCTAAAAGTAAGACTTTGTGGATGTCTCCCTTGAAGAATCTGTCTTTGATCTTTTGAAGGATAGGGCTGGCAAAGTCATCTGGAGCTGGACCCCCAGAACTGGTCGAAGTACTAAGGCTTGTACCTGAAGAGCTGTACTTCCTCCCAAGTATCATTCTGGCATACTCTCGAGGATTCGACCATTTAAGGGCAGCCAGTGGGTCTCTAGTGGGGGATCCTTTAGTAGTCGAAGTGACTGTAGGCCCAGGGGTTGGATTGTTGACATGACCTGTTTCAGCCACAGGTAAATGGGTCTGATCCAGCTCAGTCCTTTCCCTCTCTTCTTCTTGTTCTTATTCATTTTCGACCTCCTCTTCTTCCTCTTCAATTGGCTTTTCGTCTACGTTCATGGCAATGGTCTCTGTATGGTCGAGAGGTTATTGGTTAGAAACATCATCCTCATCATGTTCAGAGCCATCTATTTGGGATTGTTGAGTGTTGGTCCTGGCGGGCGAGTCTTTGTTTGTCTCATCTGCTTCAGGAGGAGGAACTGTAAGAGGGATAGGTTGGTTAATTTCGCTCAGTGAACTATATCCAGAACCAAGGTCAGAGGTAGGGTGATAAGTTGGCTCACCTTGGCTATTCAAGATAGTTGTTCCAAAGCTGAATGAAGTTTGTGGTGGGTTAGAACCACCTACATCAGCCTGAAAACCACAAGTAAAGAGAATAAGATTGAAAGAAATCTGAGTAAGGAATGCAAATGCTCAGTAAAGATAGTGTGCATACCTGTACATTTGCGGCATCAGGACTTGAGTTTACACTCTCATGATCACCAGCAGTCATTTTCGACGCAATCTTAGAGAGTTGTTTCTTGACACCACTATCAGCAGGTGTCTTCTCAAGAATTCTGGCTGCCTTTGAGGAGGATTGGGTGGTAGCTCCAGAAGCTTTGGTAAGCTTCCTTTTCTTTTTAGCCACTGCCTCCTTAGGGGATTCATCATCAGCATCTGAAGGGACAACTGTTTGAGCACCCTTCTTGCCCTTTTTTGAAGGCGTTTGAGGTTTTCGAGCAGTCTAAAAGGTGATGCAAATATTAGAAGTTAGTTACACAAAAAGATTTAGGCAAGGGATATAAAATACCTTTGTGCCTTCAGTTTCCTTTTCGACTCTTGCAGCACCCTTCGATGAGCTGGTCTTCCTGGCCATAGCTGAAAGACAGATGATTATTACAAGATTAATAATTGAGTGGTTAGTTAAAAATCACAAATCGAGGGCCTCAAACCTTCATATATTTCGGACTCGACACGAACATCCTCGACCCCTATATGAAGGTGTCCTTTGAAACTGTCCAGCATATGTTTAGTCGCAACCACCTGTTGGGCTTTCGGTTGAGACTCCTGTCGAAGGAGTTTTAGGTGCTCACCACAGACAAACCAGACTGGAAATTGGGGGGGGGGGGGGGGCAAGTGCCACTCCAAAATCAGCGTTAGGCAGTCAAGGGAACTTTGAAGGAAAGAGTTCAAAAGCCACCTTATAACGTTTCTTAAGAGGAACGTTCGAAGGGATTTTCAACTGATCCATTTTTTTGTAGAAACTTCTCCTTCAAAGTGACAGCAGCCTCACGAACGGTTCGACTAATATCATCTGGTCGATAGACAGTTTCAAAGTACTTTTGGAGGCCTGAATTTCTTTGACATGAATGAACTTACTCTTCTTGGTCTTCTCCTGCACATCAAGAAAAGCTTGGTCAATTAATGAAGAGAAGGCAGCAGCATCAAGAAATTGTTCACTGTAGTACTTCGACCACCAGTTGTGAAATGGTTTAGTGCACAAAAATGTGGGTTGAAAGTGCACAGGGGAAAGAGTTGCTTTTCTAGCGTTCCACCGGTCGAAAGGGATTGCAGCACCTCCTTCATCAAAACTGGCAGTATGAAGGACTACATGGCCTTTCTTATCATACATACACTTTGGAAAGATTTGAGCCAACCCAAACTGTCGAGATACAAGGTTTGGTTGGTAAGAAATCAAGGCTTCCATATCTCTTCCAAGATTCAGCCTCTGAATGATAAATCTAGGAATAAAAAAGGCTTCCCAGATTGAAATAGATTCAGGATGGAGTTTTTTGGATGAATCAGGGAATGACCTTGTAAACCACTCAGGTCCACATTTTCTTTCAGCGAAAGGGGCCATACTGGGCGTGAAATTATACCGCTTGGCGAACATCATAATGTAACTGGAGAAGGCTCCTTTGAGAGTTTCCCCATCATCATTGGGCGTGAGTTTCACCAGGCGAGTACCTTCGACCCTCCTTTCTTTGATTTCAGCAGAGTCCTCATCGACTTGCCCTTTCTTGGGAAGGCTAGCTTCAAAATTTGCATTAAGCCATAATTGAAGCAGCCAGAGGGGGCCATTCAAGTGAACAGTACCTTGGGCCTCCAAGTCTTTGAGTCGAGTCACCCCTTCACTGTGAAACTCATAGAGGTTTGCCAAAATCAAGCCACTAAGGTAAACTCCTCTATTGTTGTGAAGTTGGTTAGCCAGAGTGAGATATTTCTTGGCCACCTGTAGGGATTTTGAGCAAAATACATACTTCGACAACCATACGGCGAGGAATGCAATGTGTTCCTTGTCAGTTATTTCGTCAGTGTCACGTTTGTGGTGGTTTATGAAGTGGGTGTATGTAAGCTTGGAGTCAGAGATCCCTATGGTATCCTCTACATCAGTTTCAGGATCATACGAAATGATACCTGGTCGAAGCCCTGCAATGGCAGCCAGGTCGAAGAGTGTGGGGGTAACCATCCCACAAGAAAGATGAAAAGTGTAGTGGGTACTGTCCCAAAAGTAAAGTGATGCTTCCAGCAGGTTCAAACAATGAGGAATATTGGTCTTCGACAGCATAAGCAGATCATAAATTCCAATGGTTTTCCAATGATCAGCTTTGACCTTTTCCATTATGGTCATCCAAAGGTCAAAATCCTTTAACTGGTTAACAGCTCTTACCAATCTAGTACCATCATGAAGATACCTAAGATCCATCTTAGCCAAAGTGTGTATCAAGGGAAGCTTCATCTTCCTTAGGGTTGCTCTTTTGCCCTAAAGGTCTTGATTTACAGTAAGAAGGGAAAAACTCACTAAGTTTCTCATCGGTGGGTTTAACATCAGCTAAGGGGCCACCTAAAGCATAAGGTTTATCAGCAACAATGAGAGGGATCATTGCCTGAGACTCGTAAATGCTCCTCGTTCCTCAAGAAGGGGTTCTGGCATGAACTGTTGATTCTTCACCACCTTAGGTCCTGGAATGTTTGAAAATGGCATAAGGGTTTGCTTGAACTGTGTGGCACTACCTTTTTGACCTTTTGTTTCTTGGGGAATGGTGTGTGAAGACGCCATTGTTGGAAGTTAAAGAAAAGTGAGAATGCGTTCTGGGTTTTCTTAAGAGAGTTTGAAGAACGAAGAAATAGGTTGCAAGAAAGTCTGAGAATGTAAAAGTTTAAAAGTTGGAAAAAAAGGGTATTTATAGGCGTGTGGAAGATAAAGGGATTTTGAATCCACTGTTAAAATAAATACGGTAGTGGGACACGTGTCTTCTCTTGAAATTGTTGGATGGTGGTGGTTATGATCAGACTGCAAATGTCTAGTTCCAAGAAAGGTGATGATGAAAACTGATCACAAATACGACTGAAAAGACGTTTGAAGATTCACCATCATGACATGACGTCATAAGCGTGGCTAAAAGAAACTGAATAGTTTCTAGATCGTGGGTTGGTCAGTTATGACCATGTCTTTCATAGTAGAATGATCAGGCGTCGAATATTGTTTTATCAAAAAATGACCTTCCTACCAACACTGGCGAAAGGACATTTTTGGGGGGCAATTTGTTAGCTCCTAATTTCGACGCTACATGATTTCAAATAGATTTGGCTTTTAAATAAGTTATTCTTTAAAATAATAAGCTAAAGAAGAAGAAGGCTTCGACCATATTTGTTGAAAGCCTGAGTCGAATAGAATGATTTTAAGACTTCAAATATTTCTAAGTCCAAAGAGTCAATTCGGCAGGGTAAAATGGCTATGGATAATGCGCTGAAATTATAAATGAATAGTGGAGGGAAGTTCTACTATTTGAATTTGAAAAGAGGACAAGTGGCGAATATCCAGAAGTTGAAGACATGCAAAGTGCCAAGTGGCGTGATCTAGGAGTAAACCGTCAAATGGTGGTTACTTTAGAGTATTATAAATAGGTTAGTTCTAGAGTTAGAATAGGTGTGAAAAAATCGTGTTATACAAGTAACTCTGAAATCACTCAAAGTATCCAGCGTGTAGAGAAAAGAGTGAGGCGAGAATGTACGTGATTGTAATCACCATTGTCTTTTATTGCAATGCAATTTACTTTGAAGTTTCTGTTTTAGATTCTTTACTTTGAAGTCTTTCCACAAACTTTTACTTTTCAAGTCATTTCCATTACCAAGTCTTTACTTTGCAGTTTTACATTAAAAAGCCTTTACCTTCAAGCATTTACATTTCTGCATTTTAAGATTTTTATGCACTTTTTTCCAACATTTAACTCCAGTTTTTATCAAACCTTTACATTCAGATTTTTTTCTTTGATGTGTTGTTTGACTTAAACACTTCTTGCCTTTTATCACTTTCATTTACATTTCAAAACACGTTCTTTTATTTATATGCACTGTCGAAATGTATACTTTTCCTAATTGTGAGATATTCTAAATACACTAATAGCACATGTCCTAGGATCAATCTGATCGATCCTGTAAGTTACTAGAACTTTATTGTTTTAGAAGATCAGCGGTTGTTTACCAATTTCCAAGGTAAACAATGTCCCCGTGTCGCTGGCATCTATCGCACTTCTTGACGTGTTCCTTGGCGTCCTGTTGCATGGTGGGCCAGTAATACCCCGCTCGAAGCGCCTTACGGGCTAATGATCGCCCGCCGAGGTGCTGCGCATTGATTCCCTCGTGGATTTCCTGGAGGATGCCGGGGACCTTGGTCTCCTCGACACACCTGAGGAGGGGGACAGAAAACCCTCGCCGGTATAGCTTGTCCTCGACTATCCTGTATGAGCATGCCCGCCGCTTGACTATTCCTACTTCTTTGCGATCTTCAGGCAGTTTGCCCGTCGTGAGGTACTCGTATACAGGGGTCATCCAACAATTGTTGTCACCAATGGCGTTTATGTCCGCCACCGGAGCGGATTTGTCGATGCTCGGGCATGAGAGCACTTCTTGTATGACGGATTTGTTCCCGCCTTTCTTCTTTGTGCTTGCCAATTTGGACAAGACATCTGCTCGGGTATTGTACTCGCGAGGGATGTGAGTTACTTCCGCGGAGGTGAACTTTTTCATCTTTTCTTTCACCAAGGTCAAGTATTCGATGAGGTTGTCGTTCTTGGCCTGGTACTCTCTTCGGACTTGCGAGGCCACGAGCTAGGAGTCGGTGAAGATTTTAACCTCCTTGGTGCCGATGTCCTCGGCCAGCCAAAGCCCGGCGAGGAAAGCCTCGTACTCTGCTTGGTTGTTCGACGTCGGGAAGGATAGTTCGAGGGATACCTCGATCAGGATGCCTTCCTCGTTTTCGAGGATGATGCCCGCCCCGCTTCCCTTAGGGCTGGATGCTCCGTCGACATAGATCGTCCATTTTTGGGATCCGTTGGTCGAAGGTTCCGGGACGGTCATCTCCGCCACAAAGTCGGCTAATACCTGAGCCTTCAAGGCTTTCCTTCCTTCGTATTGGATGTCAAACTCGGCGAGTTTGAGCGACCACCTGAGCATCCTCCCCACCATATTCGGTCATCCAAGGAGTTGCCTTATAGGTTGTTCGGTCCTTACGACGACAATGTGGGCTAGGAAGTAGTGGCGTAGCCTCCTGGCCGTGGTGACGAGGGCCAGGGGACCTTCTCTATCTGCTGATACCTGATCTCGGGGCCTTGGAGGGCTTTGCTCGTGAAGTAAATTGGTTTCTGCCCGTTCGAGGTTTCCCGAATGAGGACGACGCTGACCGCTTCACTCGTGATTGCGAGATACAAGAAAAGTGTCTACCCGCTCTCAGGCCATGAGAGGACCGGGGGTTGCGATATGACTTGTTTTAGGTGGAGGAGCGCCTACTCGCATTCTTCACTCCATTCAAACGTCGGTTTTTGTCGAAGAAGTTTGAAAAATGGGAGTGCCTACTGCGCAGACTTGGCGACGAAGCGGGAGAGGGCGGTGAGCATCCCGTTCAATGATTGTATTGACTTCTTTGAGTCCGAAGTAGGGATCTCGGAGAAAGCCCTACACTTGTCGGGGTTGGCTTCGATTCCTCGCTCTGTGAGGTAGAAGCCTAGGAACTTACCTGCCCGAACGCCAAAGGTGCATTTGTCAGGGTTGAACCTCATGCGACATCTCCTTGCTGTGTCGAACACCTTCTTGAGGTGCGCGGCGTGGTCGACTTCTTCCGCGGATTTGACGATCATGTCGTCTATATATACCTCGAGCATGTCGTCGATTTCAGCCCGGAAAACCTTATTCATCATCCGTTGGTAGGTCGCACTGGCATTCTTCAGGCCGAAGGGCATTACGTTGTAGTAGTAATTGCCCGACTCGGTCATGAAAGTCGTGTGTTATTTGTCGACCTTATCCATAGGAATTTGATTGTATCCCGAGTAGGCGTCCATGAAGGATAATAGTTTGTAACCTGCAGAATTGTCGACCAACTGGTCGATGTTAGGCAAAGGATATCAGTCTTTCGGGCAAGCCCGATTAAGATCAGTATAATCAACACACATCTTCCATTTTCCATTATTCTTTTTGACGAGTACAACGTTGGATAGCCAGGTTGTGTACCTGGCCTCCGAAATAAAATTCGCCTCTAGGAGGTCTTTTACAGCTTTTTCGGCAGCCTCTGCTTTTTCTGGAGACTGCTTACGCCTACGTTGAGTATGGCCCTAGCGGCCGGATCTACTGCGAGCTGATGGCAAGCCACCTCGGGGTCAAGGCCAGGCATCTCGGAGGCGCTCCATGCGAACAGATCAGTGTTCTCCCTTAGACATGCCTTCAGTTGCTCCTTCGCCAGGTCGGGGATCCCGATGCCAATCTTCACGTTACGGTCTGGATCGTCCCCGAGGACCACGAGCTCAAAGTCTACGTCTGGGATGGGGCGCGTTAGATGGAGAGGCTTCCCGTTATTTTCCGCCTGGAGGTTGAGGTCTTCTGCTCCGTCTTCATCGGGTTCGCCCGGGAACCTACTATCGAGTTTGACCGCGTTGACGTGCGGGAGAGGTATCTGTTTGGTGTCCGGGAATGGCTTTGCCACGGTCTTGGGTTTGGTGCCGATGGAACTCATGCCTTTGATGGCAGCGTCGAAGCACCTCCTGGCCGCGTATATGTCCCCGTGCATCGTAACTACCCGTGGGGGAAGGTGTTACGGGCAGCGACGGGGTCCTCGTGGGGGAAGGTCGCCCACATGTGTCGAATTTCTTCTTGGCCCTCAATGATTACGAGGAAAAAGAAGTCTTCGGTTCGAGTGACGCTGAGGGCGACCTGAAGCCGACTCTTGTCGGGAGGAGGTGTTGTCCCCTCGACGTTCTGGGCTTCCCGGGAGCTGAGACGAGGAGTATCATTCTTCTGGGTGTATTTCTTTAAGTGTCATTCCTTGATCAGGATCTCAATTGCATCTTTGAGATGGATGCAGTCTTTTGTGACGTGTCCGTGGCTCCGGTGGAACCTGCAGTACTTCGACTTGTCCGTGTTTGACTTGGGGGTAGGCGGCTTCGGAAAGTGGACACCTCCTTTCAAAAATTCTGAGTTCTGGCACTCGGAGAGGGTTCGCGCGTAGGGAGCATTGAGCGGGGTGTATTCCGTGAACCGACCAGCTGATCCACGCGGTTCACGGGGATCTCGGGGGCGATTTTCTTTCTTTCTTTCTCCTCCTCGTCGGGGAGGAGAGTCTTCTTCTTTGTGGCCGCAGGGGCCTTCCTTGCGTCTCGACTCAAGGGCGATCTGCGCTGCCTTTGACTCCTCGAGCTTGATGTACGACTGAGCTCGTTGGAGGAGGTCCTCCAGATGGTGGGGTCTGCGGAGGCCTACGAGCTTGGCAAAATCAGATCCAAAACGTAGTCCATGGATGATTAAATACTTCTTTATGTCGTCGGTCGTATAAACCTCAACAGCTTCTCTGTTGAATATCTCAATGTAGTTCCAGAGAGATTCGTTCTTCCCCTGGAAGATGCTTTCTAGGGCAGCCTCCGTCTTCGGGTGTCGACGAGACGCAGTAAAGTGTTTGGTGAAGCGTTGTCTAAGTTGCTTCCAGGATGTGATCGACCCGGGTGCCAGACCCTTGTACCAAGTCATGGTGCCCTTCCGCAAGGTGGTGGGGAAAAGCCTGCACTTAATGGCCCCTTGTCGTTTCTGAAGTCGAGCATGGCTTCAAAACTTTCGACGTGATCGTCGGGGTCGACCAGGCCGTCGTAGGTCCCCAGTGGTAGGGGTTTCTCCATGCCCGCAGGAATTGGGGCGTTCATGATCTCCCACGACAAAGGGGTCCTCTGGTCGTCGTCGTCGCTTCCGGCTGGGGACCTCGAAGGGGATTGATGATGCCGTGGAGGGGAATTCCTCGAACGGTTCCTCGGTCTCTCCTCGATGGTTTTGGACTTATTGGTAGTGGAGGGCCTGGGTTCCTTCCGAGGCGGGGAACGATGGCGCTTCTGGGAGATCCTGAGGCGCTCGAGGCGTGGATGAAGGCCCTCGCGCACCAGCGAGGGGGTTCGAGATTCTTTGGAAGGGGTCCTTCGCGGGGAAGGAGAACGACGAGGTGAAGGTGGACGACGGTGTCTTCGTGGGAAAGATCGACGTGACCTTCCCCGCTCTAGTGCTTCAATTCTGGTATTCTGGTGTGCGATCAGCTGATTGGTCTGATTAATCAAGGCAAATAGGGCCACGGTGCTCGAATCTGCATTAGGCAGAGGAGCAATTGGCTGAAAGATGGCTTGCTCGTCGTCTTGGCGGGCGGCGTCGTAAGCCATGTCTTGGGAGTCCGGGGAGGCGGTCTGCCCATCTATTACGTCGGCTTCATCGACGTTGAGGGTAGCAGCGTCCTCATGGTGGTTTCCGTTCTCGAGTTGCACGAGGACGGTGTCTAGAGCTTTGTTAGCAGACGGGTTGTTGGCCATGCTGGTGATGAACGAGAGGATTGCTTTGATTTATCGGAGGAAAAACGTGGAAGCAAGGGTTCCCGCAGACGGCGCCACTGATCGTACCTGGATCAGACAGTATTTGGTGGCCAGCAATGTCTTGTGGACTTCAGCTCCGGTGAGGTTGAAAGACGGCGGGGGGGGGGGGGGGGGGTGGTACCTGTAAGGTACTCCGACGCTCAAGTAAGGCAAGGGTCACAAGTAAAAGCAAGTACAAGGTTAGAGTGTAAGAGAGTGTGTAACCTGACCCTCTCAAGTGAGAGGGTATTTATAGAGAGCCCCCAGCGCGAGGCCAACGGTTACTTGCACTGGGCTGGATTGCAAGGCCTAATCCAAGTAACTGCCAGGGCTTACGTGGCGTAGTGAAGACCAACACGTGGTCTTCGCCCTGGTGTAACGGTCCCTAAATCTCCAGAAGTAGGGCAAACCGATTCCTTCGGGAGTGGGAAGTTAGAAGAGAACGTGTCCTCGCGGGGAGGAGTCTTGCGTGTCGGGGAGAGACGTGTCCTCGCAGGAAGGACTCTTATGTGCAGAAGTAGATGGCTCCTCGCGGGGAAGAGCCCCTGAGTGTCGAGGAGTAGCGAGCCCAGAGAGGCTTAACGCCCTTGCCCGATGCTCTATGTCGTGTGCGCCCGAACACCGTTGAGGTGGGGCATGTGCCTGACATTGGTCGTGCTAAGAACCCTTTGTTGGGCCATCTCAGGACGTGTGGGTTGGGCCTGCTCGACTGAGGAGCAGACCCCCGCCCAGTCCAAAACAGTACAAATCAATTTTTAGTTTAAAAGTGAATATGGTAGATAAAAAAAATAAAAGAATATTGCTTCTAAATATAATAGAAAAAAGGCCATTTTATATGTGAATTAACGCTCATGTCTCAATGTGTATTTTTTTATTTAACGACAAAGATTTAAAATAGAAACAAGTGTACAATAATGAGTACTCCAATTAACTACGAAGAGAAGGGCAACACCTCAAAAGAAAAAATAGAATGTTCCATAAGCAATGCAGAAGCCCTGCTACAACTACAAGGACAATAGTAAGAGCAAAAAGAGAAATGGAGAAAAATAAACCCAACCCCACCCTTAATAAGGACAAGTCTCAATGTGTACTTTTGATACTTTAGAATTTGTATTACTAACCTTTGATACATTTTGTGTTTAGTTTAGCTCCACAAGGAATTGATTTAATCATTCAAAAAAATTTACCCCATTCCCCCTAAGTGGCCAAAATAAATAAATAAAACTCTTGAACTTGCATTCTAACTTTGATATTTATTAACGCGTGAATTGCAGGATTGTACAAATGTTGAGTTGAATTCGTTCGTCAGTGTTCTTGAATTTGCATGCTATCAATGGATTGATGAAGATGCAGATTATGGTTGAAGCTGTGTTGTGGAAGATTCAAGGTTGAGAAGAAATTGGTAGCAGTGAGGTTCAAGAGAGAGAGAGAGAGAGAGAGAGAGAGAGAGAGAGAGAATTGAAAATTCAGAGAGAGGAAAAAAATGAGCAGAAGAAGAATATGGAATGAGAAGAACGAAAAACTGAAGAAGAGAAGAACAAGTCAGTTGCATCACAGTTCTTATAGAGTTTTAGGGAAGGTAGAATAAATTTTTTGATTAAATTCTATTAGAAATTTGTTATGATTCAGTTATAGTTTCATTGAGGATTGGAAAATGAGTTGTGAATTCTTCTACATTTTCAATTTGCTGTTATGTATTTCTTCCTGTTGTGAAGTTTCCTGCTCTGCAGTAAACTCTGCTATCTATTTTGTACTTTCCTGCAGAACTTTTCCTCTGATGGTTTTATGTAGTGGATTCAAAATGGATATTAATATTGGATTTGGGTTTGAAAAATGGATAATGAACTTTCCATTTGGTAATTGGTTTGGACTTGAAATGAATGTGCACTTGGTTTTAAATTTGGACATGAAATGGATATGACTAAAAACTAGAAATTGGATTTGGAATTTTAAATGAATATGAATTGGACAATGGTTTGTAAATATGGATTTGTGGATATTTGGATGATGGATATGAAAATGATTATTTGGTTATTGGAAAAATGGTTAATTGGACTTAAATTGTGGTTTTGAAAATGGATTTATGAATTGAATTTGGATTGGACATGAAAATGGAATGTAAATGGATATGCTTTGGATAATTGAAATTTGAATTTGAATTTGAAGGGTCAATGATGATGAACTTGAATGGTGCCATGAACATGTAATTTGGATTCCAAATGATCGTCTTGGATGAACTTGAGATTGAATTGTATCTTGAACTTATCACTTGTAACTTGTATTCCAAGTAAACCATAAGCACGAACCTTCCATCTTTGTACACTTAATACCTTGATTCTTTTGACAACCTTGAACGTTTGAACTTAATTTGAACTTAATGACATTATTTGGATGCATCTTCAAATCATCTTCAACTCAATGAAACTCCTAATTTTTAATACTCCAAACACAAGTAACTTGCTTTACAAGTAACAAATATTTGAAAGAATGATGGTGTTTTGAACCTTAGGGATCCACATCCTCATATCACTTACATCTTGGCTCCAAACTTCTGAAAATTCAATCCTCAAATTCTTGGTAACTTGTATTGAAAGCAAACAAACAAACTTTGATCACAACTTCGTCTTCTGTGCCATGATTTGTTCTGTGTAAATCACACCTCAAACCCTTGAATTGATGATAAATGATCTCATAATAATGTCTTGATCACAATGAATCCACCACTTCATGCCTTGATTTGATAATCGACACCATAATATTGCCTTGAAGAATCCTTGAAGATGAATATAAAGCTTGAAGTATAGAAAGGAATATGATAATGAAAACCCTAAAATGATCTTCAGTTGATGAGTGTTAACAAGCTCAATCATGATGAGTAATATGCCTTAATCCTCTTTCCATGGATGCATATTGATGAAGAGATGACTTGAGATGTTGAGAAGGAACCAAACCCTAACTCAAAGCCTTCTTAGTTGAGTACCATGAGAAATCTTGAAGAAGATGTCAATGTATCTTGATGATGCTTGACAAAAGATAGACTCAATGATGATGTGAATTCAACCTCTTGCTTTAGCTTGAGTGCGATAACCAAATGAATCACCTTTGAATAAGGAAAATTCAAATCACAAGAAAACTCTTTGATCCCATGTCTTTAGAAGCTCAATGAAATGAATGATTGTGAGTGTATGACCTAGTGGACAAATGCATATGTATGTGAAGCAAAAGTCAATTAGGGTTAGGCACAAGAGGGCAAATTTTGAGGTGCAACAATATGAAAGACCACTTTACCCAAGACATTGATGCCTCCTCCGCTGCTCCCGACCACAAAAAGCGAAAAGTCAATTGTTTGATCACTTTTAACGGTACTTTGTAAAACGAAAAGTGATGGACCGATATGTTAGCAAGTACTGAATTTATTAAAATTACCCTACCACTCATGGATAGCATCTTCCCTTTCCATGTGGATAATCTGACCTTGAAACTTTCCACCACCGGTTTTCAAAATTTAACCCTTCTATGGTTTCCGCCCACCATGAGTCCTAAAAACTTGAACAGTATATGCCCTTGTTTACAACATAAAAAATGTGTTGTAGCCAATAGAAACAAATCTGCTACACCAATTCTGTATAGGCAACTCTTTCAAAAATTGATCCTTAAAGCCGATACTAATTCGAATCCTCTTAGAATAGATTTGATGCCCTACAAGTTTTTCTAATTTTCATCACAAACAAGTACTAAGTATGAATGTTTCTACGTAAAAATTTTATTTATAAAACCACTTGGGTGGACTACAAACTAAAAAAATCTACTTAAACATGCGATGGAAAGCTCCTAGTTCATTTTAAAATCCATAAGATTCTATATGTAACCTATTGTTACTCGAACCATAAGATTCTTACTCGTAAAACTCCTCGTCCATTTTAAAATCCATAAGATTCTATATATAACATATTCTTACTCGACTTTAAAACAAACAAACCGCCAGAACTATATGTATTTTCCATGCCCACCATTGAGAAAAACTGTACACAATCTCTCAATCAAAACTTTAATTATTAAAGAAGTTAAAAAAACTGTATGTTAGTTTTATTTATATTTTTAAGAACTAACTTTTAATATTCCTCCAAGTCAAATCGGGTTTTATGTTTCAAAATCTTTTCTTATTTTGTTGCGACATATCAGGTAATTTTTTTTAAAGCACCTTAAATATATATCTTTACTGGAATTTAAATTTCAATTCACAAAATTTAATTAATTTCCAAAATTATATTTTCAGTAAAAAATTAAAGAAACAAAATTATGTTTCTAAACAACAAGTACCTTTGGAATTTGGATACATCATCAGCACACACGTGGCACATTCGACTCTTCTGTAAAGAGTACAAAACCTGACAAGTGGTTTATAAATAGCAGGATTTCTTTCATTTCATTTACCGTAAAATCCTAAATACCGATTTCACTTCCAAACCGCTTCAAAACTCTTCACTTCCGTTTCAACTTTCTGAATTTTCTTAAGCGTTGTTGCAATTCGAAGGATCATAAAATTAAACCAAAAAATTTAAAGAAAAATGGGAAAATGGAATCATCGTCCTCGGTTCTTCTCCCGTCGGAGATCTCCCGATCGTCCTTCTGTTTTCTACGACATCAAAGCGCCTCTTCCTGGTAATTTGTTGTTGCTTTTACAAAATTTTATGATGATTTTGTTTGTTTGGATAAGAAAAGTTTTTTTTTTTTTGTGAAATTTGTGTTAGTTAGGTAGAAAACCTAGCTAAAGAGAATGGGTTGTTGTGGAATTGTGGTGGGAATCGAACCAGATTAGCGGTTTTATTCAATCAATTGCATGAACTGTGCAACACATTGTTTATAGTTTGATCGTGATTTTGTTTGGTTTGGAACTGTTTAATGTGGCTGAATCATGATATAGATGTTTTGTTGGTTTGGTGTCTGGTTTGGGTTTTGAATGTTGTAATAGTATAGGTGTTTTGGTGCAGTGTAGTTAGAGGAGGTGAAAGGTTGGATCTTTTTCTTTATATGCTTCTTGCCTGTTGAGATTCTCGTTCGATGGTTTGATTTAGCTCTCTGTTGATTGTAGATGTACATTCCGAGTGTTAGAGATGTTTTTTAGGTTTTAGGTTTGAATTGGAACTCCAATCTTGTATTCATTGGGTTTGTGAAACTTGGGTAGCCTTGTGTTCTTGCTTTAAAGAGAGGTTTTGCGAGCGATTGTAGTTGTTGCGAAGGCCATTCTGTATGTAATATTGATGTATTAGTATTTGCTTAAGAAGCAATTTAGAGGTTTTGATAGCTTTGGAAATTAGGTTGTTACCATTAAATAGTTGGTAGATTGAAGTGGTTAGAGAGAGGGTTTTGTTTCTGACTTATATAAATAATAGAAGAGAATTGGGGAGATTTAGAATTTAGGAGACGCGGACTATCAATGTTTTGTGATGTGTAATGTAAAATAGGGAAACTCTTCGTGATGTCTTTGAAATAAAGTTGTAGTTCCTATCAATATGTATTGATTGGAGTTGTTGAGGTTGTTCTCGAAAAGGATTCAGACCTTAGATGGAAAGGAGGTGTATTAGTGGCTAATCAAAAGAGATCGGTATTTTCGGGTTGTTGGATTACTTGATTAGTCACACCTATCATAAGCCATGGAATTGAGAGAGTTTTGAAATGGTGATTTTGTTTGAAAGAGGTCAATCAGAATGCAAAATGGGCCACCTTTTATTAGGTGGTGCTCAAGCGATACTTCGAAGCTTGGATTGAGCAGAAAGTAACTTGGATGAAAGCAAGGTAGTGGACATAGAAATGAAACAAGAAAACAGAAGGAAGGGCGGTGTCTTGAAGGGTTAGTGGAGATCATGTTCTCAGTCGCTGAGGAGGAACAAGTATAGAACAGAGAAATAACATTGACCCAACAATGAAAGAGACTGGAATCACAGTAACGAAGGAACAAAGGGAAAGTATAAATGTTGACTGAAACATCACCTTGTGGTGGCATGAGGATGGAACAAATACTGAAAGGGTGTTTAAGTGCCCTCGCAGAAGGGGATGGATCGCGATTCGCGACCACTGACACATTGCATGACCTATCTTCCACAACCATTAATGCCGGATGCAGTTGGCTGTGCAGTAGCTTTAAAGATCACTGGCAAAAATGCTAATTTAGCAATGGGTGGAGTATTGTTAGATAACCCATTTAATTAGTTAGAGAAAATTAGATAGTTATTAGGTTCAAATAGTTAGAGCTATAGAGTATATTATTGCAATGTATATAGAATAATACAAGTGAGGACATGAAAAGAATCTTGAGTCACTTTGTTAAAACTGGGGCCTTTCAACATTGGTAGGTGCAGACAAACAGGGGAATTCTTCCCTTCTTCCCTATTTCATTCGAATAAAATTCCAATACATATCAGATGACTACCCTACTTCATTGGTGTGGTTCGATAGGTTCTGGCTGTCAAAGTTTAAGAAAAATTTAAGAATTTGCGTGAACTTTCATATAATTTCTTGACATAGCTTTTGTGGTTACATGTGGTTAGTTTTATATCTGAAAACTAGTGATAATACCGTTCTTCTACTGTAATACCATAACTAATGTACTGAATTTATTGTTTTTAAACTTTGTTAGATTTCCGGCACGATGGAATACCTCTATGGGAGAAGAAATATTGCACTTCGATTGGGTGTGTAGCATGGCAGAAGATTGTTGATTCCAAAGAGCTGATCTATTGCCACCAAAACGTGCTCGATTGGAAGGATTCAGGTGCCGAAGAAGCATTTCAAAATGCCAAAAAACGTTACTGGGCTAAATTCAAAAACCTTACCTATGACATTTCCCTGCCTGATCCAGATGCATATATCGAGCATGTAGATTGGAATCCTTGTATTGACCCTGAACTGATCAAGGAAGTAGATAACGCACACTTTAGTATCCCCGATGAAGAAGAACAAGATGAAGAAGAACAAGAGAATGCCATAAAAAATAAAAGAACAAAGATTTCAGTTGATGGTGAAGATCCTTGGGAATCTGCTGCAAAATCTCTTGGCAGAACTGTAGAAAATAGTAAAGTCCAAGGACAAAACCAGGGGGATTATCATGATAATTCTGAAAATGTGATTACTACTAACGATCCTTGGGAATCTGCTGCAAAATCTCTTGGCAGAACTGTAGAAAATAATAAAGTCCAAGGACAAAACCAGGGGGATTATCATGATAATTCTGAAAATGGGATTACTACAAACAATCCCTGGCAGAGTAACTTCTTTCATGGGAATCAAAGACTAACTGACAATGCTTGGGAAGGTGGTCATGATAAGTCGAGGGGTTGGAACGAAGGAAGAGACCATAATAATCAGTGCAGAGGATGGAGCAACGCCAGGGATAGTTCTTGGTGCCAGCAACAACAAAATAATTTGTCTAATATTGGAAACTCTTGGGAATACAATTCTAGTAAACAAAATGCAATTCCAATGAACACAGGATGGGGAAACAGTGGCACAAATGTATCAAGATGGAAGCAACAAGAAAAAGCTTATGTTTCAAGCGGCTCGCAATTTAGAAGGAACAATGGAGGAGGTTGGACTGGTGGTAATACGAGTTACCAAATGAGGGAAGGCTCTAATAGACACAATTCAGGATATAATGGATCTCAACATCAAAGGGGTGATAGTCAAACAGGCCATTACTGGAAGAGAGATCAAAGTGGAAAAAGGGATTTTCGTGCTCGATAGTAACATTACTGTGCCTCGTTTTTTGATGGACCAATAGTATTTGTTTTTTGGTTATACTTGAGGGTAACTATTCCTCAGGTGTTTTGGAAGATGGTTACTGGTTGCAAGAGTATAGGCTATATGTGCTAAGAATTCTCAAAAACAAGTAGAAATTTGGGATATCTGCTTTATCCTTCAGGTGAAAACTTTATTTCACAGTTTGGTGCTATATAGGGAGAATCTTTTTGGGCCTGTCTCTTGCATTTTTGGTTTTTGTAGAGAACGCTTACCAGTATCTGTGGAGAATGAATCAGTAAGGCTTTCTTGGATTGTATTGTATCTTGATCTTGAAAACTTTATGTATATCATTAACCTAAAGTTGAATATCTAAATGAACTCAATATGAACTGTAGTTTAATATTAGTTTGGTGTTATAAGTGGTCCATGATAGATGTCTTCTTTCACACTTCCTTGCTCATCTGTTTCTAAATCTTTTTCTTTGGTGTGTTTCCATTCTAAGATCCAGGGTCTTCGATCCTTTTTGTTTAATTGAAATCAACCTAATGGAGTGATATCTTATTTGTAAATGTGTAAAAGAATCTATTCAATCTTATATTTCTCGTACTTGTGTTAGTGGTGGCGATATCATCACAATTGACTGGCTGATTTGTGTTAGTGAGATCATCACTAACAAGTATTGAATTCTCCATTATGTGTTAAGTCAATGAACAACATTCAAATGTACCAAGGATAGGATATCCTAGAGGCTTTCCCTTCTCTCTAACTTGTCCTATTGAGTTCTGCCATGGAGTGGAAAAGAGTTCAGAGAAACGCTTTCAGAAAATAGGTGGAAAAGAGTTCAGAGAAACGCTTTCAGAAAATAGGTGGCAATAAGGTGGGACTTCAGAAAATAGGTGGCATTAAGGTTTGTCAGATTTGTTGAAGTGGAGGACGCGAGGCTTTTAGCTGTCAAATTGGATAATATTTTTATTCATAATATTAAGATCCATGCATGTTAAGAAATGTGGTTAGGTCTAACTCAACCCTACAAAACTGATTGGTAAGGTGAGGATTGTTCCCACTTATAAAGACATGTTCATGCCATATATTATCTGATGTGGAACTCTTAACACACTCCCTCATGCTCAGGACTAGACAACTAGAGCATGAAAATAAATTGTGGGTGGCCTGATAGTAAAAATCATAGAAGGTGGTTCACCGGATCTTAAACGAGACTCTTGATACCATGTTAAGAAATGTGGTTAGACCTAACTTAACCCTACCAACCAGTTTTGTAGGGTTAAGTTAGGCCTAACCACATTTCTTAACATGTACCTAGATTCGGGAGAGCTGGTTTTGAAAACAAAGGGGGTAGTGTAGGGTGTAATTTTAGGGGTCGTGTTCAGAGCTTGAGAGGGGTGGCAACTAAGAGGGATGACAAGTTCGATGTGAAAGTAGGGGATTGTTCTTTCGTTGATGTGGTGAATAATACCAAACCTGCGTTTATTCCTTTCCCTCGTAAGGTTCCTATTCATTTGAAAATTCATTATGCTGATAGTGAGCTTGCGAGTTATGGTAGTAATTATCAACTTTGGGATATCATACAATATCCAAACTAGTTTTGAGATGGAAGGATATTTTTCTATTAAAGTTATCTTGCTGGGTGTAAATCTGTGTTTATTGGAGGAAAGCAAACCTGGAGAAATTAACGATATTATCAAAGAGGCGGAATCTTTGTGGAAGTAGTTGTTTACGGAGATTAGAGAATGGAGGGAAAGTGATGTTGATAAGGAGAGGGGCATACCTTGCCATGCATGGAAATTTTCTTTCTTCGAGCTTATAGTGAAAACGGTGGGCAAATACATTTGTGTGGACGACAATACCCTTAAAGGTGACTACGTGGATGTTGCAAGGATTATGGTTCGTACGAATTGTGTTGTGGTTCTTAATGAAACATTTAGTGTTATGATTAATGATGAAATGTTTAGTATTAAGATGTCTGAAGACTATCATGGCCCGCTTCAGATTTATGCTAATGTTACCGGTAAGAAGAAGGGTGATATAGGTTCCTCGTCCGATTTAGAGAGCATATGGAGAAAGTATTATCAAGATGAAGAATTTGAATGGAACTTGAACCAGGTTAAAACGTATATCAGAAACAAGGTGGCATCTTCGTTTTTGTCGGTTAGAGAAGTGATTTAGGATTCCGTGGAGATGGAGAAAAGGAAACTTTCAAATTCGAGGAAGGAGGGTGTTCATGAGTGTAGCGTGCGATTTTTGTCGGTGACACGACCACCTTACCGCAATGGTTGGAATTGAGTGCTACTTTCTGATTTCTTATTTTTCCTATGAAGCTGGAAAGGAAAGGGAAGCTATCTTAAACTAACCTTGCATGCACATGTTTTCTTTAACAAATGCTAAGAGATTGGAGGGTCCGGGGTCAGGTTATACAAAGGAAAGTTGTCAATTACCCAGTGTATATATGGTTATCCATAGATCTTCTATTACTTATTAAATACTGTCCTGTGTTTATCTGTCATGGATTGGGAAAGTTTCTCTTTTGAAAGATTTGAGAGGATGTTTTTGTTGTTTTCGGGTTTTCTGTTGTTTTTGGTAAGGTATTGGACCTAAAGTTTTGATTTTGTGTGCTCGCTAAGATTTCACAATTTTATGCCTACGTATTCCCATAAAGAGGTATAGGGAAATCAGAGCAATCGTAGTTCTTCCTATTCTATGGGAGGAAAAAGATTTGATGTCTTGTTCAAAGCTCAAGATTGAAGTTAAAGTTTGTTTGTGTCTTGTTCAAAGCCCAAGATTGAAGCTAAAGGTTTGACTGAGAGATAATTTGTCATCTCTAAAGGGAAAAATCTCACTTGTTCATCACATATGGTGGGTAATTGTTTATAAAGGAAAATTACTTTAACTGGGATGCGGGATCGAGCAATGCCATAATTTCCTTTATAAGGAAGAGGTCATGAAGGAAGAAACTTTAACTAAGTGTAGAGCAATTTCATTTTTCCTTATGAGACTTTCATGCTAAGAGAGGGACATTGGCTTGGATGTAAATAATCCAGAGGCATGCCACTTACAACAATTAGATGAAAAAGCAATTTTGTCAGGATAAAAGAGGGACCACAACTTGGATATTTGAATCAACAAGTGTGCCACTTACAACAATTATCGGGAAGTAAGGTTTTTGACTATTTGTTTTGATGTGTGATGTATAGAGAAATTGTTTTCCTTCAGAGAGAATTATTAATCTCATCTGAGGTGATGTTTGTGTGCCTTGATTAAAGCCCAAGGTTGAAGCTAAAAGATTGACTCTTGTTTAAGGAGATCATTATACAAAGCCTAAGAGGAGGCTGAAAAGATTGACTCTTCCAGGGAGTTTTTATCTGTCTTGTACAAAGCCCAAGATTGAGGCTAAAAGAAATTGACTTTACTGGGAAGAGGTTTTATCTGTCTTGTACAAAGCCCAAGATTGAGGCTAAAAGAAACTGATTGACTCAGCTGGAGAATATGATCTTTGTCTTGTACAAAGCCCAAGATTGAGGCTAAAAATTGACTATACTGAGGAAAAATCATTATACAAAGCCTAAGAGGAGGCTGGTTGGGGAAATTCTTATATGAAGCCTAAGAGAAGGCTAGCTTCTGCTGAGGATTATTGAAATTCAGAGACAGGTCCAATGGGTATCGGGGAATCCAAAGGGAAATCAACTCTTGCTGGGGATTGATAAAGAGTTAAAGTATCAGAAGCTATGAGGTTCTGATTATGTTGGGGATTTGTTAATGGTAAATTGACCCTAGTTTGGGATTTCTTGAACCTTGTTGGGGATCAAAGAAATTTCAAGATGAGTTTGGGAACTCAGAGACAGGTAAAAGAAATTGACTTTACTGGGAAGAGGTTTTATCTGTCTTGTACAAAGCCCAAGATTGAGGCTAAAAGAAACTGATTGACTCAGCTGGAGAATATGATCTTTGTCTTGTACAAAGCCCAAGATTGAGGCTAAAAAATCATTATACAAAGCCTAAGAGGAGGCTGGTTGGGGAAATTCTTATATGAAGCCTAAGAGGAGGCTAGCTTCTGCTGAGGATTATTGAAATTCAGAGACAGGTCCAATGGGTATCGGGGAATCCAAAGGGAAATCAACTCTTGCTGGGGATTGATAAAGAGTTAAAGTATCAGAAGCTATGAGGTTCTGATTATGTTGGGGATTTGTTAATGGTAAATTGACCCTAGTTTGGGATTTCTTGAACCTTGTTGGGGATCAAAGAAATTTCAAGATGAGTTTGGGAACTCAGAGAATTTCAATTCTCTTAGGGATTAGACATGTATGAATGACTAAACTCCTTATTATGCCTTTAGGAAACTTGAGGGTTATGTGTGAGATCCATGAGGAAATAAGACTTTCCAAGTCTACTTGTATGAAGAGGTTTACTCTTACTTGGAGAATGATCTTTGTACGATACCGAAGAGGAGGCTTAGGGTTTAAGGTATGAGAAACAACCCTAGAATGGTTTTGGAATTCTGACTCTCCAGAGGATTGAATTAGCAAAAGATGACTAGGTTCTGTCCTATACCTGTGGGAGGTCTTTGGGTCCTTGTACTAAGCCCAAGAGGAGACTGAGAACTTCTAAGAAGCCTGTGGGTCCTTGTACTAAGCCCAAGAGGAGGTTGGGGATGCTTTTAGGAAGCCTGTGGGTCCAAGCCTAAGAAAAGTTCAAGAAAGGTTTCACCGGGAATAATCCTTTCTTTGCAGAACAATTCTAGGGTTTGAAGAAATTCAAGAGAGGTTTCACCGGAAATTAATCCTCTCTGGGGAAATGAATTTCTTGTACAAGTATTTCTAAGTTGTGACAGTCTTGAGAAAAGTTTCATCGGGAATAATGCCTTTCTCTTTTCCATATTGTATAAGCCCAAGAGGAGGCAAGACTGTATCTGAAATTTCCTATGGGGAACTAGTTTTGACTGTGTTAAAAGAGTAACCACTGACTTGATCTAAACTTAGACCTAATTGATGGGGAAAACTCTAAGCAAGATATATACAAGCATATATATATATATATATATATATAAACAAGTATATAGAAGAGATAGGGGAACTTACAGGTGTGCAAGCTCCAGCATTGTAATTACAATTGTATGGTTAGTTATTCAAGAAATTGAAGAAAATTTTGATGAAACTTAGAATTTGAATCTAAATAAAAAGAAAGTTTGTTGTAAAAGGAAGTTTGGGGCTTATACTCAAAAGGGAGGCCCAGATGAATTCTTTTGAAAATGCGATGATCGCGTCGTAGTTTTGAAAATTACAGAGGGACTTATACAATGTCTGAGGACCAAATTAGTTTATTTACAAAGGGATGGAACTTACACTCTATTAGAGGCCCAAAAAGAAGAAAAATGGGGCTTACAACTCAAGGAAAGATCCAAATGAAAAACAGCGATCACACCGTCGTTTTGAAAATCGCATCGGGTATTAAACAATGACTGAGGCCCAAAAAGTTTGTAAGTGACAAGGGATGGGTCTTACACTCTATTAGAGGCCCAAAATATTTTGACAAAGAAGTTTGATCAAAGGGAAAACCCTAATTTCTTAAAAGATATAATTTTTAAAGAAAAATAAGTAATAAATGATATAAAATACCAAATATATTGAAAAACAATTTGTAAATTTTGAACAATGTTTTGAAAAATCATGTTTAATCACATGAAAGCTTGGAATCCAATTAAATTTGAAAATTCAAGGTGGAAACCTCATTTTAAAAATGTTTGAAAACAAATAAAATGAAATTAATTAAAAAAATTCACACTATATTAAGTAAATAATATAAATTCAATTTTTTTTTGAATAAAATATTTCAACATTTTTGTGAATTTTCAGAAAAAGAACCAATAAAAAATAATTAAAATTGAGAGAGAAATTAATTTTGAGATTAATTAAGAAAAACCATAAAAAAACATGAAAAATATCAAAAAAGAGAGGGATAGCAAAAATGGTCTGGGTGGGTGTTGAACCCATGACCTCCCAGCCAAACACACATGCACGCTATCACTGGGGTGGTGATACATCCGTGTATCAAAACCACCCCATATGTACATAAGAGTGACCTGAATTTCAGGGCAGGCCAAGGCAAAAAACCAAGTTTTCGTGAATTTGCATGAATGTCATAACTTCCTCAAATCTCCATGGAATTGGATGAAATTTAGATGGATCCTGCCTAGAATTTCATGAGGAATCCAATGGTGGTTCTAGATTTTTCTAAAGATGCTTCTATTTTAAAACCCGATAGTGGTTTCAAAATAGGCAAAAGTTTGCAAGTTATATGCTATCTCATCATACAAGCAACAACAACATGGTAAATTGGTTCAAACACAACACATATGATATATATGAGATGTCTATGATCAATGGACTTCAAAGCAATGCATAATTTAAAGAGTTCAAGTTGTCATGCACTTACCTCTTGAAGCTCCTTGTGCTATCTTTCAAATTGCTTGTGCCAGAAGTAATCCAATGCTTTAGACAATCTTGATTAATCCCTTAGAAGCTTTTAGGATGATGAAAACCAGCTGGAATCCTCAGGAACAAGAATTGGCTCTTTCTTGCGAAAGTGGCAAAAGTGACCAAAATTGTATCTCACTCAAATGATGTTACAATTAAGGGAAACTTATTGGAACAGTTTATGGATGATATTTAAAGAGTGTTTGAGGTGTTGTTTGGTTTTGAAAGTGCTTGGATCAAGGCATGGCTTGGAAAATGCAAAAAAGTCAAAATTTGAGGTTTTGGAGGTTGACTCTTTGATTTTGGTGTTTGAGATCAAGGATGAGTGTTTGAACAGCTTATATATGATACATTGGATGTGTTTAGGTCATGAGTTATGGTGAAATTGCTCTCTAACTCAAAAACTCAGTGGTGACTTGCAAAAGAAGACATTTCTGCATAATGAGAGAGATTTTGAGGAAAGCAAGTGTTGCTGTGCTTTGGTGTACTCAAATTGATCAGAAAAAGCTCTATTTATAGTAGAGTAAGTTTGTTTTGCAAGGAATAGTGAATGGCAACTGGTATAACTCATTGTCCAATGGTTGCATAAAGGAATCCAAGTCTTCTCTAGCCATTGACTTGGGTCAGTGCAGCAGGCCTATGGTCTTCTGATGCTTGAGTTCATCTTGACTCATTTCCAATGTTATGGACTGATACATGCCAGCTCTATGCACTCCTTGAATGCTTCATGAAAAATTTGAACGTTTTGGATTTACAACATTGAATTTCACATGCCTACATGATGATCTTTTGTCTTGGGAGGCTTGTGACTTAGAGATATTTTGCCTTGATCTGATCTTCAATATTTCTAGAAGGATTACAAGATTTGAATTTATACAAATTAACCAATTCGAGCAAAAGACCTATAATCTTCCTTGCGAAGAAACCAGTCTTTGATGCCATGTTCCAAGGATTGTAACTCCCTACTCAAATTGAATTTGGAGATGATTTGGTACTTGTTGGAAATCTCTCATGACATAATTTAACTTTGGTGTCCACCAATGGACTTGGTTCAGCTTGGATCAAGGTGAAAAATGGCCTCAAAGTTGGTGAAAAACTAGACATATTCTGACTTGAAAATTTCACGAAGTGTTGGAAAAAATGGTCATTTTCATGTTTTTGTGATTTTGATCCATCAATAACTCAAAATCCATGAGGATTTGGAATCTCTTGTAGTTGACATATTTGAAGTATGTAAGATGAACTTTCATATGAGTTTCGGATGGAAGAAAAAGGCCTTAGGGTTTGGGAGTTATGACCTTGCAAAGTTGGTACCAAATCCATTTTGTTCCATAACTTAGAAAATTTTAAGTTTTCTATAGTTGCCCCTTTTGCCAAAAACCTTACTTTTCTTGATTTTTCTTGATGGATGATGATCAAAACCATACATTAACATTGTTTTTTTGACTTAGGGGAGCCATATTTGTGAAAAATTCCAAAAAGTCAAACTTGATTTTGGGCACAGTTGACTTTTTGTCAGATGAATTCCAAACTGTGTGATCCTTTATGAAATCAAGTTCTTGACCTAATTCAAACCTAATGGATGGATTCCTTAGGTGTTTTAGGGTATCTTGAAAAATGTCCCAAGGTTTGGGAACATGTCTTGGTCCAAAGTCAAAGGTACAGTTGACTTTTTCTTCAAAACCCTAATTGTGGTCCAAATAAAATTGAAACTTGTGAATCAAGCTTCTTGGATTAATCCATGGTTGTAAATGGGTAAATTTGGTGTATTTGAGGCCCTCAAATCATATCTTGAGGTTTTGGTTCATGTCTTGCCTCAAAAGTCGACTTAGGGGTGAATTAGGTCAAGAAACCCTAATTCATGAGTTTTGATGAATGCCTCTGTTGAGGTTGTTTTGACTTATTGATTGGATCCATGAGGTCCTTTTGAGCTTCTTGGATCATGTTTTGAGGTATTGGCTCATGCCTAGATGAAAATTTTCATCTAGAGGCCTTGGTCGACCAAAACCCTAATTTGGTGACACTGTCGATCTTGAGGCTTGATCAGCTTGAGATGTTGCACTCTTGTGCTTGATTTTTGATAATAGGAGACCTCTTGATCCTTCAAGGATGTTTGAGAGGTTTATACAAGTTGAAGATCATGTCATTTCTTGATTGATCTATTGTCTAAGTGTTCTGAGAGGGTTCAAAACCCTAATTCTTGGTTGTAGTGAAAGCTCAACAATCCTTGAGGAGATTGATGAGGTATGATGGTACATCCATATTGTGGTAATGATCTTCACAATGATGGAAAATCTTGTGGTCGAAATTTGGGGTATGACAATGATAGAAATAGAGATACAACTTTACATGATTGATTTTATGAGTTTAAGGCGATTGCGACAGAAAAAAGTTTGATTGAAGGAGACCTTGAGGGCGACGTGGCAGGGCATTTACGTGTAAATTGTGATTGGTCTCAGCCTTCAAAGTTTAAGGATGTAGGTGTCAGTATTATTGGAGCGGGAAAAATTTAAAAACTAAAAAGCAAAAGTTAAGGAGCATTGTGGAGGTAATTCGGTCGGTGAGAAAGAAATTGTCCAAGCCCAAAAAAATACAATTGGGCCTAGTTGAGCCTTCACATACCAATTTCTCTGAGGACCCGACCGAATCCTACTCTCAACCTTCTTTCTTTGACGCACTGAAATACAAAAAACCAAGTGGCTCTTCGACTTCAGTTCCCAAAAACACGACGGTTGAGTTATCGAAGGGGACATGGAGTTACTCAGGGGGTGCAATTTTGTGTTGTGAACCTACCTCATATTCTGACGTGCGATTGTGTAATTTTCAAATTTTGGGATAATTTGGAGTCAAAAGTAAAGAAAAATTTGTGGAAAGCAATCTCCAACATTGGTGTAGTTGATGTTGACAATTCGAAAAATCATCCCAAAAAATTGCGGAAATGGAAGCCTTAGATAAGGGCAGGCTTTATGGAAAGAAGGCGGTTTCAAATGGCGAACCATGATTTTTGGATCTTTAAATATTCGTGGGAGAGGAAATATCTCGAAGAGAAGGCAGATCAACACCATAATTGCTTCAGGAAAAGAAGAGCTATTTTTTGTTCAAGAATCAAAACTGAGGAAGGTTGTGTTAGAACAAGATTTGTTCTTCATATTTTCTCTTTTAGTTTTGATGATAACAAAAGTATTAAAAGAACAATGGTTTATTTTATGTGTGTTTTATTTATGGAGGTTCTTGTTCTTGTACATAAATATTCAGAATTTGTTTATCTAAGATACACTTGGAGTTGCTTCATTGCTAGCTTCTGGTAACAGAGTCTGAAGAAAAATTTCTAAGTGTGGCTTAACGCAGACTCTAAACTAAAGGCCTCAACATTCAGATGAGTTTCTACACTTAATCTTAGTATATCAGCTTCTGGTACCATTCCGAGTTAGTGATAAAGCTATGGACTATCCGTACTACTAAAAGCATGCTGTATTGTCTTATCAGCCTGTCAGCCTGAGTCTTCAGTATTGCAAGGCTCAAGAAAAGCTGGTACGGTCTATTAGTACAAAACCTCTTGAAGACTCAAAGGTTAAACATGTTACACAATGGATTCAAAAATCAGTTGTGAATCCATCTTCAACGTCTCTTGTACTTTGGAGCAAAAGTAGAGACACTTGATCAAGCAACATTCTCAACAGCTAGTTTCTGGAAAGGCTATATATATAGCTAAAGATTCATGCCTGAATTCTTAACAAGGATTCTTGTATTGAAGGAGTAGCAAGATCAAGCAATAATCAACTCTATGTAATAGGCATATTTTCTGTTGTAAGTTGTAATTGTAAAAGCCTTAAGATTTCTTACCCCTGTATATATTTAGAAATCTCAAGTGCTTTAGGTCTTTGTTATGGTGATCTCCCGTACCTCTGATGCTTGTATCATATACACCTTGTTCTCTATTCTTCTGAGCCTTCAGTAGTTTAGATTAAGTCTCCTGCTATTTGCTAGAGCAAAAAGTCTTGTCTCATTGGGATTCAAGCAACAAGTCTTGAGCCAAGATGCTTAAGCCACGTAAGTCTTATTGCTTAAGTGCTTGATCCGTGAAAGTCTTTTTCAGCCAGTCTGATTGAGCAAAAGTAAAGTCTTAGACATTTGGTCTAAGCAAAGGTAAGTCTCAGCCAAAAGACAGATGAGTGGGTGGCTCAGTTTGAAGGTGTGGGCAATGAAAAGTCTTAGACATGCGCTCTAAGTAAAGGAAAGCCTCAGCCAAAAGACAGATGAGAAGATGGCTTAGTCTGATGGTGTGAGCAAAGGAAAGTCTTAGAAATGTGCTCTAAGCAAGGGGACGTCTCAACCAGAGAGCAGATGAGCAAGCAAATCAGTCTGACGATGTGAGCAAAGGGTAAGTCTTAGACATGCACTCTTAGCAAGGGAAGTCTCAGACAGTTGGTCTGAGTAGTTGTAGAAGACTTATGCAGAAGCATAAGCGATTGTAACCATGAAGTGGATATAATGAAAATCTCTTGTGAGGCAAGGGGACTGGACTACTCTCAGTTAGGGGAGGAACCAGTATAAATCTTTTGTGTTTTCTGCTGTTATTTTATTTACTTCTGCTATATCCGTTGCCAACTTAATTAACTCAAAATCTGAACATTAGTTCTGATTCTGAAACTCTAATCAGAAGCTAAATAATAAGAAAACGTGAAACATAATTCAACTTCTTCTTATGTCCTTTTCACACCTTCAATTGGTATCAGAGCATGGTTTGTGCTTAACACTTAACAGTGGTGCAAATCTTGATCCAATAAGAAAAGTATATCTCTTCTTCAAGAAGGAATCAAGTGCCACATGAAAAATATCATACTGCTTTTCCTACCATATTCAAATGGGTGATTCCATTGAATTTAAATGATGGAAAAGCTAAACATATTTTTAACTCATTGGACTTGATAAAGGTTGCTGAAGGTCTATAGAATATCCTTGAAAAAAGTATTACTATAGAAGTTGATGGTGTTATTAGATTATCTTTTTGAAAATCTCTTTCACCAACTCAGAAGATGCATATTAAATATCTTCAAAGATAGCTGCATTCTGGTAGATGCACTATCTCACTTATGAGTATATCAACATCATTGAAGTCTTGTGCTTGGACTTGTGGGAATCTTTTTGTGGAGCTTGAAGTAGTTACACTTCATCTAATCTTTTCAAGCAAATTCTTAGAGGATTGTTTTTTGACTTAAATCTAAAGTCACAGTTTTTTTTATGTTTACATCCAAAATCTGTTATGTTCTGAAGATTTGTCTGGCAGTCCTTCAAGAAAATAAATGAAGTTGGATGATGAAAAACTATTCAACAGATCATCCTTTCTTCTTTAGCTTAAGTTGTTTGGAATGACTAATGATGAGAAACTTAAGTTTCTTGTCAGAAGGACTTTCATACTGGCTAACTGAATTGTGATATCTGTTGATAGAAGAGTAACTTCAAGAGCTTCTGAAATATGTATATATCAACTGATTTCCCAAATCTGAAAGCAAGAAGAAAATTATACCAAAACCTAATATCAGATGTTGTTCAATGCTTAATTGTTTGAAACTGATATTAGTGCAGGATGCAGCTGAAAAGAAGCATCTGTGTTCTGAAATAAAAATTAAGTATTGAGAGGCAAGAGATGTTGTTAAAGCTATCTTGTTTCAAAATATTTGATTATATGGAGTTTGTTCTTTAAGGTGATATCTTAAGAAACTCCATTGCTTGTTGGTTGAGGACAATCATGAAAGTTATTTTAAAAGACACTTCTATGAGAAATCTTCAAGTCCTCTTTGAGCTCTGTTAGTTGTACTAAGACAGTACTCTGATCTGCTTTATGTCAATCTCTGGTAGCTATTGCCATTTGGTTTTGAGCTTGTCAATGATTTCAAAGTCAAAAGATTTATTCCAAGATAATGAGATTATTGCCATTGCTTAGAACAAGATTATGTTCATATCTCATTCTAGACTTACACTCTGGAGTGACTTATGATCTACTGTTAGATTGAGATGTAAGGATCAGAAGAGACTGGTTGTACTTACATGTATGGTCTTATAGAAATATTAGTATCATAATGTATCTGCTACAGATATCAAGGAAAGAAGCAGAGGCATCTTCCATAAGGTTGTTTACAACATTGATTGGGAGACGAGCCAACATCCCATATTCAAGTACTGGTGGTACTGAATTTGGTGAGAGTAGTGGTATCAGTTGTCAGGAAGCCATTGAATCAGAATCCACTCAAAGCAGTGTTCAGACTCTATTGGTCAAGACTGAATATTGAATTGAGTCTGACCGAAAAAAAAAAAGCGTGGTATGTTTGTTCTTGTCTGACTTATCTTTTGATTCAATAAAATATTTGTTTAGATTTAAATGCAAAGTTTCTATTAGATCTCTAGAGAAGTTTTTCTTTTGAAAATGGAGAACTTCAGAAATCTTTAAGAGGAAACTCTGTTGTGTTTATCTATACTGATGTCTTATCAAGCCAGATGATGATTACATTTATGAAAATAGTTTTCTCACGTTTGTGTTGATATTGTTGCTTGTTAGTTGTCTAAAGAAGACAATTCAATATTCTCCTATCACTCATGACTCTTGTTTCAAGATAAAGTGCTAGTTCTGAATAGAATCTTAGAGACTTGTGAATGACAAATGATATCTCTATCTCAGTCTGGACTTACTAGACTCTGATCCTTGATAGCTTCTGAAAGTTGTCAGCTTCTGAGATTTAGAAGAAGATTCTTTCTGTCTGACATAGCAGTTTAAGTAAACAGTTTTCTAAAAGCTTTTATAATACTTAATCTTTCATAAAGGTGAAACTTATCTGGTGGAATTGAATTATCTGCTAGATAAAGAACCTTTGAGTAATGATGTTTTCTCTTTTAGTACTTGCTGTTATTATTCCCTGTCTTGTGAAACATCATTGTGTCCTTTTTTGACAAGATTCTTTTTTTTTTTGGAGATTCTTGTTCAGTTTCTTTTTCGTCTTCTTCTTCTTCTCTTTTTCATTCTTCTTGTGTGCGCGCTGATCAAACCAAACCTGAGATGAGTTCTTCAGTTTATTCTACTTTGAATCAGCTGGTTGTCAACAATGAAAAATTAGTGTATTTTGATGAGTTTCTTAATTCTAGTTTCAACTTCTGGGAGACTGTGTCTAAACAAAGGTGTAGTGGCTACTTTGAGATGCTCCGTGGTTTCACTTATCCAAGTCTTGTCAAAGAGTTTTGGATTAATGCATCCATTGTTGAGCTGAATTATGAGTATGCTATTCTGTCTAGAGTAACTGGTGTTTCTATTATAGTAATCTCTAAAGTGATTGCAAATGTGATCAATTGTGAGGAGATTGGAGAAATTCCAGGAATTCTTGTTTGGGAACACTATCTTCCTACTTGGCGTATCTTTGTAGATCCATCTAATACATCAGTGGTTTTTTTAATATTCTTCTTGATGCTGTTGTTTGGAGTCAGATTATGAATTCAAACTTACTGCCAAAGGATCAAGATTTATACCAAGTGGACACTATTGAAACATATCTGCTTTTACTTCTTAATTCAGATTTGAAGATTGATCTTCCTTAAGTTATGTTTGACCATATGAAGTGGTCTCTTTCTTCTTTTAAAAAGGGAAAGACCTTCTTCATACCTTTTGGACGAGTTATTTATAAATTACTTGTTCAACAAGGGGTTAACATAAGTTCTAAGGCTAGTTCTTCCATGATTTGGAGAGACAAGTTTGAAGCTATCTACGGAAGATTCTGATGTTATATTTTTTGCTTAGTTATGCTTTGTATTATTGAAATTTTTGTATTAAGTATCTTATTAATATATTCATAACTTTGTTCATGCTTGTGTTCAGTTTTAACTGATTATTATTTACTTGTACTGTTCACTAAGTGCCTGAAATACATGAAAGAACTCAAATGTTTGCAACTTATTTTTTTAATAAAAGAGTAAGATATTTCAAGACAATTAGATTCTTTTAGTCTAATGGATGTGTCCTAAGGAACTCCCTAGGATCATCTGACATGTCTAGATTTTCTAAGAAATCTTGCCATTCTTCATTAGAAAACTCCAAAACCTCTTTTCTTAATTTGTTTCTGTGTCTGGATCCAGAAGACTTCTTTCTTTGTGTGTTTTCACAAAGGATACTGAAGAGGATAACACTTCTGAAGTTGTTTGCTTGCTTGCAGGTTCTTCAGCTGGTGTCTTGGTTTGATTTGCTTGAGTTGCTGCATTCAATATGCTGCCTTCCTGAAGTCTCTCTTTGGAAGCCAGAAGTGCTTCTGCTTATACATCTTGGTGTTTTAGAGATTAAGTGATGATGGAATAAAGGTTACTTGAGTCCTTTAATAGACAGATTACATTTATTATCTTGAGTTTAATATTATTTAAGTCCTGATTAAATCATCATTTTAATAATGACTCTTGGTAATGTAATCTAATCTATTAAGATTCTCTGAATTAGTGTGAGTTTATGACTGATCTGTTCCAACTGTCATTTCTGTGTCAGTTTCACTTTTTTTAAGTGTACCTTCAAATTATCTAAAGTAAAATTCAGGAATTTAAATGCGTGATAAATAATATTGGTCTAAAATAAACTTTTTCATTAATTAAATGAGGATTATAACTTTTTGATAAAAAAGGGGTACAAGATGATGTCTAGAATTCATCCCTAGCTATTGCATCACGTGCCCAGCGGCGTTCACTGTTGCTGTAGTCTACCTCCTCATCTTCTGAATCAATCACTTCATCGTCCTCTATGTTTGGAAGTGAGCAGTAAAACCTCTTATTTGCCCTACTTTTCTTCTTCCTTGATCTCTTCATTCTTCTTTTCTAAGGCTTCAAGGCAGTCATTGTTGAACCTCCTTCTGAAGGTTGTTCAGGTGTTGCTGAAGTGGCTTCTTCAGAAGCAAGTTGTGTTGAGAGCACATGAACAATTTTGGAGGACTCTAAAGCATCTCGCTTTTGAGGGGATTGGACTAGTATGCTTGTAGAGCTCTCAGTTGTGTCTGTTACGACAGGCGCCTTATGACTCTCAGATGCTGACTCCATATTCTTAAGATGAGTGATTGATGAAATTGATTTAGGATTGAGATGTTTTTATAGCAACTTCTGTGGATACCGAGCGTCTAAATTTAATCCTTGTTTAATTTTTGGAACAAGTAACGACCACTAAGACTTCAATGCGTGCACTTTACAAACCTTAATGACTCTTATTACTTGATTACTCTTCCTTCTTAGAAACTGATCTTGTAATGATGATCTGAGTTACATTTATTACTTGATTACCAAATTTCCATGTAAACAATACATTTCGTTGTATAGGGCTGTTTTGTTAATGGCTCTTCATTAGGGTTTTGTTTGTATTGTTTAGACAAGTGAAACTGAATGCTACAAGCTAAAGCTATATATATTAGAGAAACATATTCACCTCGGTTGAAAAGAAAACCGAGGTGAAAAGTGACATATTTTTAAATTAAAAATAAAATATTCAAAAAGACGCCACTTTTAATGAGATAAAAATATAAATTGAGACTGTTGGGATTCAAAGCATGTACACTGAATAAATTTACCCATTAGTTTTCAAAATAACGAAGAAATATATTGTATATAGTTTTAAAAATAACAAGGCGTGTCCAAGAATTTTACCTCGACTTTTTGATACTTGAGTTAAAATCGCAATCATGAAATGTATTATATCTAATAGTGATAACCACATACTAAATTAGTAGTAACCACATGCTCAAAAGTGAATTACACATGTAATACCATTCTTAACTTATATTTTTGAAGTTCATCATTCTGATTGGCTTCAACTTCCGTTTTACCTAGAGGTGTCAAAAAAGCCCTAAATGATAAAGCCCCAATAATTAGGTTTCTTGCTGACCCCATTTTTTTAGGCCCCTTACTAAATGAATATTTTCATGGCCCCTTATTTTTAAGCCCCTTCATATTTTTGTCTTTAATGGGGCTTAAGTGAAGGGCCCAAAATCTAATTTATTTGAAAGAAAATATTTTATATTATAAAACCGATTTTTTTTCTAAAACATATATTTTTTTAAAACTGTTTTTTTTCTAAAACCGATTTTTTCCAAAAATTAAAATAAAACCGATTTTTTCAGAAAATAAAAAAAAACTGATTTTTTCCGAAAATAAAAAAACTAATTTTTTTCGAAAATAAAAAAAAAACAATTTTTCTGAAAATAAAAAAACCGGTTTTTTCCGAAAATGAAAAAAAAAAACCGATTATTTCCGAAAATAAAAAAAACATGATTTTTTTTCTGAAAAAATAAAATACCGATTTTTTCCGAAAATTAAGAAAAACGATTTTTTTCAAAAAAAAAAAAACCGACTTTTTCCGAAACTAAAAAAAATCCGCTTTTTTCCGAAAATAAAAAAAAAAAACCGGATTTTTCCAAAAATGAGAAAAACCGATTTTTTCGAAAATGAAAAAAAAACCGATTTTTTTCTTAAATAAAAAAAATCGATCCGAAAATAAAAAACCCGATTATTTTTAGGGTTAAATAAGTTTTAAGTCCCTATAAATAACACGATTTTGAATTTTGGTCCCTCTAAAATTTTTCGTTAATAATTAGTCCCCATAAAATTTTCCGTCTCAATTAAGAGTCCCTGACGTTAAATTTGGGTAACGGAGGCACACGTGGCTGCCATGGTGGATTTAAAAATTAATTTTTTCTGATTCCATGTGCTTCCATAAATACCTTCAAAATGGTTTTGACCTAATTGCATTTAACTATTCACCCTTCTTCTTCTTGTTGCTTGTTATCTTCAAGTGTCATCCCTCTTTCATCGCCTTGGTAAAAAAAATCATCTTTCTTGCTCGTTCGTGTTGGTCCTTCACTTTGGTATAAAATGTCGTCTTCCTTGAGCCCAATGTCGTGTGCATCTGTGAAATCACGAATTGGGGAATATTGTGGGTGTAAGGTTCGTATGGTCTCCTATCATTGCAAAAGTGGACCAAACAAGGGAAGGTTATTCTGGAGATGTCCTTATTGGAGGAATGTTGATACTTGTAATCTTTTTATTTGGGATGATGATGTTGCTAAAAAATCTGGATATGTTGATGAAGTTGGAACGAACTCGGATTTGGAAATTGTTAGCTATATGAAGTCACTTCATGAAGAAATTAAGAAGAAGAACAAGATCTTGAAGAGCAAGTTGAAAACAGAGACATTTTATGGAAGATTGAAGATGTGGTGTCTTGTTTTTTCATTTGTGTGCAATGTTTATTTTCTCATGAAATGTAGATGTTGATGTCCTTTGTTGTTGTTTATGTTCTTTGGTTAATGGAATGTAAGAAATTAGTGATGTAATGTAGTCTGTGCTCAGAAATGAAAATGGTAATCTTGATATTGTTGATGTAATCCGTTTGGTTTAATGAAATGTTATTGATGTAATCTACTTTGATCCAATGTTGTTGTTGTTGTTTAACCATTTTTAGTGTAATTTTGTCGTTGTTGATGTACTGTGATCATTATGAACAAGAGTTGATGTAATGTGATAAAAAATGTAACGAATTATTGTTTTGGTACATTGTTTGGTGTAATGTAATTTGAATGACACAAAATGGATGGCCAGAATACAAACTGCATACAAACGTCATTCCAAGTTTCACACTTAATACAAACTTCATTCCAAGTTTCACACTTAATACAAACACAGTGTATTTGAACATGTCATACTTAATACAACAAAAGGGATGACTCAAAAAGGTCATACGCAAGCCATATGACAAAAGACAACAGTTTACAACCATTCTTACTACATTAGTGCATTACAAAAAAAGTTTCACAACAGACCAGTTTCACACAACATAATCTCCAAATAAAACAACAAAAGTTTCACAGCACACAAGTTTTCACTGAGTCAAGCTCCTTTCTATGTCTTCCCAGCTCTTCTTCCCAGGAAGACTGACATCACTTGTGGCATCTCCAACAATAAGTACTGGATCTTTTGGATCTCTTCCTGGACCCACAATGTTACGAGTCTTAAGAGTCATTAGCCGGTCACTTTGTCTTTTTTCTGTTGCAATAGCTTTCTTGGACTTCTTTTTTGGACTTAACATAGCTTTCACCTGGACAACATTAGTATATCATTAGTATAGCAAGATACATGGTTTTGTGCCACCAAAGCAAATCAACTAATGTTTTACATGTAATAAACTTACAGGGTCTTGGACAAAAGGTTTTGGGGCACTTGAAGATGGTGCACTTGGTTTTGGTACCTTTGGTCTTGGACCAAAGAAAGTCCTTACTGAATGTTTTGCTGGAGTTACTGCATCAGTGTGTGGTGTACTAACACCACTAGTTGGTTAATTTACTAACAGAATCAGTGTTTGGTGTACTAACACTAAGTGGTTTTATTTCTAGGATTTCATCATTTTCCAACAGGGAAGCCAATTCATCCGGATCAATACCACAGTACATCCTCGTTGCCTCAGAAGAACTCACAAAATTTTGAGCAGGATTCATATCATTCTGCACATCATTATGCACATTATCAGTAGGTGGTTGTAAAGGAACCTCTTGCTGCACACTATCAGCAGGTTGTGGTTGAACCTCTGGCTGCACACTATCAGTAGGTTGTGGCACATTATCACTTGTGTTTGCCTTTTTCTTTGCCTTTGTTGTTCCTTTTGGCCTACCCTGTAAAAAATGAAATGGTACATTATCACAAGTTTAGGATATTGCAAGTAACATACATTTCTTTGCCTACAAGTTTAACATACCAGTTTATGAAAGACAAGTAAGAACTTACCCTCTTTTTTGGTCCTGTGACAACACTTGGAGTTTGGCTTGCTTGTGTTGGTGCTTCAACATCTCTTGGCAATTCACCATCAACAACCACTAGTTGTTTGTTTTTCTTGCATGTCCTCTTATTGTGTCCATATTCAAAACAAACCTTGCATCTATGGCTTGTGTTTGACCTTTGCCATCGTGTTTGGGATGCCTCATCAGGGTCTCTCCTACGGAGTTTCTTTGGTCTTCCAGGACCCCTCTTGAAACTTGGTGGCAGTATTTCTGGATCTGTTGTCCTTGGCCATTTATTTTTCCCATTAATAGGAATGATGATTTGATTGTAACATGCCAAATAGGTATCCTTATGATAACATTTGTTCACATACTTGATTGGATCATCTACCTTCCTATGTATGGCTGCAACTGCATGTCTACAAGGGATCCCTACCAAATCCCAAAAATTACAAGAACAAGAGTGTTTTGCCAAGTCCACAACAAAAGAATCTGTGAACATGACATGAGTGACTTGAAATTTCAACAATCCAGCATATGTAGGCAACCAATTTTCACTCTTTTCTATCTCCCTATCTAACCTTCTTATTGGTTTGGACATAACTTCTCCTTTGTAGTTTTCTACCTTCTCCCTAAGAGTGGCAAACCTACCCATTAGGTAGTTTCTAATCCACTCTAACATGGTAATAATAGGCTTATCCCTTTGCATCAAAATGGTGGCATTGAAGGACTCACTAAGGTTATTCATAAGAACATCACACTTAGAGTAAAATGGGAAAGCATGCTTACACCACTTATTTCTAGGTATTGCACTTAACCATTCAAAAGCATCTAAACTCACCTCCTTGATCTGATTCATCTTCTCCTTATGGGCTTCAAAATAAGTTGCCTTAGCAGCAGCCATTATGAGATCTCTGAATAATGTACCTCCTCCATACTTCTTCTTGAAATTTGCATATAAATGCCTTAAACAAAACATGTGTTCAAATTCAGGATATTCTTCCTCAAAAACCTGGACCAGTCCCTGTTAACAGCATATGCAGAACCACTTATTAATAAACAAGCAAACAAAAGAAAAGTAACAAAGAGTAGAGATATTGTTCATACCTTCTATTGATCTGATATAAAACACCACTTATTGTCACTACCAATGTCATCAAGAAGCAATCTAATAAACCAACTCCAAGACTCTCTTGTCTCAGTTTCTACAACCCCAAAAGCTAGTGGGAGATATTGGTCATTAGCATCTCTACTGACAGCTATCAACAAGATTCCACCATATTTGTTTTTTAGGTGACAACCATCTAAACCAATAAATGGCCTACAACCTACCTTGAATGCTTTCTTAGTACCATCATAGCAAGTATAACATCTTTCAAACTTTGGTGGTATACCAGAAATGTTAAGCTTGAATGTGTTTCCAATAGATGCCTTCCTCAATTCAGCTGCATATGACCACAACATGTTGTATTGCTTGGCTGAGTCCCCTTCAACCACCCTTCTAGCTAGTTGTCTTGCTTTAAAAGCCCTGCAACCAGTTATCTCTGTAGAAAACCTCAACCTTACATCAGCTACCACTTCATTCAATTTCATGCCTGAGTTGTTCTTCAGCTTGTCAACTATCACTCTAGAAACCCATTCTGCATTTGCATTTTTGTTGAAGAATTTTCTGCCACACTTATGCTTATGAAAGAGTGTCTTGATCCTAAAAGTAGTTGTTCTCAAAACCCTAATACATAAGACAGTGTAGTCACATTGCTTTTTATCCTTGCAAACAATCCTACACATATTTAGGTCATTTTTAGCAAACATTACCTCTCTACCATTCAACACATTATGTTCCAACACAGCTTTCTTAAACTGTTTCAAGGATGAGAATTCCATTCCAACCTTAAACTTGAATTCCTTTCTGAGCTTCTCATCTTCATTAAACCTTACCAATGGAGGCCTTTCATCAGCACTGTCTCATCCACTATCAAGCTCATCAGTCATGTAATCATCTTCAATTACATGCTCCCTATCCATCTCATTTGTGGTATGAACATTGTTGTTCACTTGACTTGTACCCTCAACAACATCAGGTTGTGTCCTAGGCACGACAACATCAACTCCACTATTTAAACCCACACCTACTTCCTCATCACCATCATACATCCTCTCTTCTTCACTGTCTTCAAATTGAATCCCATCCAACGCACCTTCACTTGACTCACTCTCATCATCACCTTCAACATTTTCTTGACCTTTTTCTCTCTCTAATATCTTCTCCATATTGGTCTTCTCACCACTTTCCAACTTTGCCTCAGTGTAAATCTCAACTTCACATTGACTATTCTCAGCACACACAACTAACATATTAGCATCCTCATCATTAACAAATGGTTTTAGATCATTTTCCATACTACCATTTTCTGACTTCCACCACATTCTAACATCCTCATGGTTAAAGGAAGGGTCCATAGATTTGATTAGGTCACGAGCTTCAAAATAAGACCAATAATCTGTGTCCAGTCCACTAAAAGCATAAACATCCCCCCTTCATATCTCAAACCCACATCCTTTACAAAAGACCCTTTTGTATAAAAAACAACCGTAAACCGCCCCATACCCTACACATTACAATAACAACACAAGGGTATATCAGACTTTGCAAAATTAAAACAAAACCCTAACATACGACAGTCACGAGCAAGTGGGAATACAATAATGGAACTTACCTGAGGCTTGGGACCACCACTGTCTAGGGGGAAACGCGATTGGAAATGGATACAGGGACCACCACCACGTACGAACGGTCGCCTTCAAAGAGGAGAGAGTGAAATTAGGGATTTTGTGTTTAAGTGTTTTTGATATTCTGATAATTGTGGTAACATGTTTTGTTATATGAGAAGCCCACTACCCATGCCACATCACTTAAATGAAATCAGAAAAAATTAATTTTTAAATCCTCCAAGGCAGCCACGTGTGCCTCCGTTACCCAAATTTAACGTCAGGGACTCTTAATTGAGACGGAAAATTTTATGGGGACTAATTATTAACGAAAAATTTTAGAGGAACCAAAATTCAAAATCGCGTTATTTATAGGGACTTAAAACTTATTTAACCCTTTTTTTTAAAACTAAAAAACCCGGTGTTTTTTTCGAAAAAAATAACAAACTGATTTTTTCCGAAAATTAAAAAAAAATGCGAATTTTTTCGAATATAAAAAAAATGATTTTTTTTCAAAATAATAAAAAACTGATTTTTTCCAAAAATAAAAAAAAATCAAATTTTTTCCAAAAATAAAAAAAAAAATTTCCGAAAATAAAAACTCAATTTTTTTCGAAAAAAAAAACTGGTGTTTTTCGAAAATAAAAAAAGTCGATTTTTTCCAAAAAAATAAAAAAACCGATTTTTTCCGAAAATGAAAAAAAACCGATTTTTTTCGAATATAAAAAAATCGATTTTTTTCGAAACTAAAAAAAAACCCGATTTTTTCCGAAAATGAAAAAAACCGATTTTTTTAATATAAAAAAACCGACTTTTTCCGAAAATAAGAAAACTGATTTTTTCGGAATATAAAAAAACCGATTTTTTCCGAAAATGAAAAAAACCGATTTTTTCCAAATATAAAAGAACCGAATTTTTCTGAAAATGAAAATACCCGATTTTTTTCGAATATAAAAAAATTCGATTTTTTTCGAAAATGAAAAAAACCGATTTTTTTCAAAAATAAAAAAAATTGATTTTTTTCGAAAAAAAAAAAATTGATTTTTTTCACAAAAAAAAAAAAAGATTTTTTCCAAAAATAAAAAAAAATGATTTTAAAAAAAATTGATTGAAAAAATCTAGGCTTAAATGCACTTTTGGTCCCCGTAGTTTAATTTTTCTAAACAATTGATCCCCCTTTAAAAAAATCCAGCTTTTAGGTCCTTTGTTTTGATTTTTTTTGGGAAAATTTTAGTCCCCTCCCAGTTTAGCATATGTGGCGCTCCAAAAAATGACATGACAATGATTATTTTTTATTTTCAATGACATGGAAATGATGACTAGATAATTTATTAATTAATAAATTTTTTAGAGTACATTAATAATTATTAATTAATAATTTGTAATTAATAATTATTAATTATTAATTTTAATTATGTTTTTTTTAAATTAATTGGGTTAATATATTAATTAATATTTTTTAATTAATAATTATTAATTAATAATTTTAATTATGTTTTTAATAAATTAATTAGTCACTATACTTAAAATGAAGATTTTGGGTCTATCCTTTTTTATCCATGCAGTCAGTTTTCAATTCAAAATATAATGCTTGAATTAGTATTATAAACACTAAATTTTTTTCTAAAGAAAACGATGTGGGACTAATACATTTGCAAGACAAACCAGTCCACAACCCTTCAGCACAAACCAGTCCAAACCCTCACCAAAAGCAAGTTGGTTCTCTCAATTCTCAAGGCCTCAAGCTTGTTTCTTAGCCCAGATCTCAAGTAGGAAGATCAAGGAAGAGAACGCGACGAAGATCAAAGCAAACGGAGCATTGTGGAGTGAGAACGAAGCTCATTTTCAGAGCACTTTGATCACTACGGGACCGTTAATTTCGTGAGCTTTTCTCAAGTTTCTTGATGCTAACATGATTAGGACCACAAAATCATAAAAAGTCATGCTGATTTGAACATGTTTGCAACAATTCTAATATGGGTGATGCAGCCAGAAGTGTGGAGATTTGTAGGCTTTGCTTCAGCTGTTGTTGGACTACTCTATTATGCACTCAGCTCTTCCTTCAACTATCTCTTTGGAGATTGGAATATCCTCAAGATTTTTCTTTACAGCGTATTCAACTTCATCATCAGCCTCATGATTTTACTTGCAAAGGCATGGCAACACTCAAGAACTCTTCGGTTCAAAGCTCACACAACATTTTTGGTATTAACAATCACCTCACTATATTCATTTTTCTTTGACAAAGTCTTCAAGATGAAAATAGTCTTGAATAATGAACATCCTAATAGTCTTCAAGATGAAAATAGTCTTGTAGTTATTGAAGTCCATTCAGATTCACCACAACTGGTCGGTACTAATACCACGGTAAAAGAATTCAGTAATCATATGCAGTTGCTACAGCAGGAAAATCCAAATCATGTTGACATGCTTTTGAAGCAGTTGAAAGAATACATTGGTGATGATTATGAATATAGGATTTCAGACCCTAATTTTGAAGGAGTGCTTCGACAGAGGGAAAATTTGAATCTAATGATTGACTTGCTGTGGTATGCAGTGTTCATGGAGGATTGACTTGCTGTGGTATGCAGTACTCATGAGGTGAAGGTGAAGAAACCTGTGGCATGAAGAGATCAACTTAATGAGTCCCATATCTATTTCTCAAACAATGGAAATAGTGTTTATATTGTATGGTAAATGTATCAATTCCAAATAGAACCACACGTGAGAGAGAGAGGGAGAGTGGTTGAATGAGTGGGTGATGTGTCAGGTTCACATGTTACATAAATTAATTTTGAAAAAAACTAAAAGTATTAATTTATTAAAAATAAATTAATAAAGTTTCATGTTTTGAAAAAAACTAAAAGTATTAATTTATTAAAAATAAATTAATAAAGTTTCATGTTGTTAATTGCTGACGTGGAACTTTATTTCCAACTAGGACAACAATTAATAGTCCACATCAGCGAGAAAAATGCCACATACCCTAATTTGGAGAGGGGACCAAAAAAATCCCAAAAAAACTCAAAACAAGGGACCAAAAACCTGAGTTTTTTTTTAAGGGGATCAAAAGTTTAAAAAAATGATACTATAGGGACCAAAACTGCATTTAAGCCAAAAATCTATTTAAAAAAAAAAGTCAAGTTTTGAAAATGTTGGGGCTTTGAGGCCCTACTTGAATTTTAGGAGCCCTTAATTTAGGGAGCTTATATATTTTGGGGCTCATTTATTTTTAAAATTTTGGGCCTTCTATTTTTGGGGGCTTTGAAATTTAGGCCCCAGCCCCCTAAATTGACACCTCTAGTTTTACCTTACATCTATTTCCTTCTTGCTTGACTACTTGACCAATTCACATATTTGATTCTTTTCGATGACTTTGAGATCTTTAATCATTGCATTGCACCTAGCCAAATCTCATCTTGCAACGTTTTTATTCATGTTTTGTTGACTGAAAGATTCGTTGTACCTTCAGTCATTTGTTCAGTACTTATAGTCTTTTTGATGTCTTTATTAGAACAGCAATATGCATGCAAAATTATATGAAAGTGGACACATGCAAAATCGACAATTGAAATGGTTTAACAATTTACCGTGTTTTTCTTGAAACCTCTGTTGTTACTTTATACAAGACCCATGAACTATTCTTTCTACCCTCTAATCACACACAAGATGGATCAAAACATAATAATGCAAATTGCTGAACACTCATTCTAACACAGAATGATTAAACACAAGTGAAAAGACTTCTATAAACAAAAATGGTTATAGTTGATCTATGCTATGATGAAACTTCTCTTGATTCTAATTATTTGGCAAAATGTATGTGTTAGCTCCTAATTTCGACGCATGATGTTGGATTAAGAATTTTTTTCTAAGAGATGGAATTTCTGATGTTCTACGAGAGTTCGACAGAAATGTTGCTATCAGAAAGTCTAGTCGAAAGTTATCCTTCTATAGAGAAGAGGAGGTTTAAAGACTTTTAGAAATATTTCTAAGAGTTTGGAAGGATTCTTCGACAGGAGGCTAAGGAGCATCGCTCGATTTGGAGATTCAAATTCAAAAATAGGAGGGAACAATTATTTTTATTTGTTTCTAAAGGGAGACATGTGGCGTTCATCCAAGACGTGAAGACATGCATGACGCCATGTGTTTCGTCCTGATTAGTAGCCCGTTAGTGAGTAGCTATTTCTAACCATTATAAATAGCAAGTTTTAGCACTAGATTTGGGTGTGTTCAATTGTATACAAAAACTCAATGTGCTCAAAGTACCAGTGTAGAGAAAAGAGCGTGTGAGAATGTATGTTGTAACACCACTTTTACATTTCAACGCAATTTAACAAGTTTCCTTCATTAAAGTCTCTTTTTATTCATGCAAGTTAAATTCTGCATTTTACTAGCCTTTTCGATTTAAACCTTTTATACATTGAACTTTTATTTTGCATTCCTTAAACTAGACCCTTTTTATTTATGAACACCGTCGGAGTGTTCTTAATATTTTCCAGAAACTCATACAAGAAATACAATTAACACATGTCCTAGGATTTAGTTTGGGCGATCCTGCAAGTTACTCATTTTTATATAAAATTGATAGACCAGAGGTTGTTTACTATTTTTCCTAGTAAACAAATTAGCACGCCCAATGGGACAGTGCTAAAAACAAATTTCTTGTATTTTCAAAAAGAGATTTATAATTCTGTATTGTGATTATCATTTTTTTTTGTCGAGTACTTCGTTGAATGTTATTAAGAAGTGGAAAAGTAGCCACCGCAAACGAAGAAAGACCAAAAAGAAAGTATACGAGGAAGAAGGCAAGTACTAATCAACCAAATAGTTAGAATCCTCAAACTATGTCTGGTGTTAATGTAGAACCAATTCCAGAGTCTTCGATTGGAGGATCTACGGTTCCTGCGTCTGTATCTGAAACCAAACCATCTATGGCAAGTTCGACACCAACACATTCGATTTCCCATACTGAGCAAATTTTAACTTATATTGGGCCAAGGGGACCCCCAGTGACTCCCCCACCAATAGGAATGTCTATATATCGACATTTTCCCCCACCAGGTTTTTCGATGCCTTTAAATGGTCGATAACAACCTTACGGGATGCCAACTTCAATGATGGTAAATTTGCAAAACGCCCCCCAGTATATTCAGAACCCGTGATAACATCACCCTTACAAGGCTTGGGGTCTGGAATTAATATGGGTCGAAATAACCAATCTTTAGGAATATGATATTTAGCTCAAATGCCAAGTTTGACGAATACCACTACAGCCTATTTAAGGCAGCAAATGGATGAAAGTAACCACCAAATGGTCCAAATGATGACCCAAACTATGGGGGAAATCTTTCAGCCACTAATTCAAAATACAACTCAGACTAATCAACAAATGGCTGCGTAGATGACGCACCTTGCAGATTTCTTTGGTGTGCCTAATCCTTCTCGACACGCTCAAAGAGAATATATCGTAGGAAACCAAGGAGTGATACTCGAAGAAGACCCTACTATTAACCAGAACCAACAAAATCCAGGAAACATACCTCAGGGGAATGTAGTAAACCCGGGAGTAGTCGAACCCCCTAGGATACAACCACAAATTCCTGTAGGAGAACAACCAAGGGTGGTTTTGGTAAATAGAAACCAGGATGCTGACAACATTGTGCAACAATTTCGACGCCATGATGTGGCAGCGGATAATAATTTGGCAGCCATGGTCGAAAGGATCATGGTCTTGTTAGACGATGGCTATGGATCTAGAAGGGGGGTTGAATAGATCCCTTGCGTTTTACACGCAAATGATTACCAAAAATTTAGTTTTAAAAATTATTTAACGAAATCTACCACTGGATAGAACGTCTACAACGAACCTTCTACTAAAAGGATCGGATATGCACGTATATATCGAGAATGAGTATGGAAGAGAAAAATTCAGTTTGATTACTACACTTAAAAACGCAGTCAACAAAATATCGCTTGCTTGATGTTTAATCCAAACCAATGAGGTAAAATGATAAGCAGCTAAAAAGAAATGTGTTTGATTTTTGCTTTGAAGCAAATTATCAAACACCTAGTGTGCGTAAAACACACTAAGTGCAGAATTTCTATGGAATGTAATATAGAGTTGCTCCAAGATACAATTCAAGGAATTGTATCGATTTAACAAATAGATTCTCAGCTCGAAATTACACTACGACAGAAATTTCGATAAATTGCGACTTCACAAATTCGAACAAACAGAAATGTAAAAGAGTTAAGGGAAAGAGAGAACAAACGAGATTTGATTAGGCAGTTCCCCAATCGTCCTCGCTTTGGGTACCTTTTCCCCCAATTCCACAATTGGAATTGATATATATATATATATATATATATATATATATATATATATATATATATATATATATATATATATATATATATATATACATATATGTAGCTGTTGCAAATTGTTTATTACAAGAGAAGACTATGAACATCCAAACCCTCGAACATCTTCGATCGTTGATGCAGAATTTTCTCTCCCCTATTCAAGATCAATCAAGTCCTTCGAATATGGTTGATCCAATTACCGTCCCACCCTACTAAACCGAAAGAAGCCTTAATTCTTCGGTTACCTTCACTCGATCAATTGCGATCTACCAAAGATTCGAACCCAAACCTCTCTTCTACGATCCTCTGATTATAGCTACTAAACCGAACAATTGCGCCGATTTCTGGTTACCTTCGCCCAGTCAAATCCCTGTAAAACGAGACGGTTTGTACAAAAAACCCCCAAAATCTATCCGATTCTTGGAGGACAAAACCAACTGGTTTGATTCAAGAAACACCTGCCAAACTCTCAACCTAGAAGATGAAGATCACACTTCCTAAATTCTGAATGTTATCACTTCGATCAATGGGCGACACAAACAAAGATGATTATATGTGATTGTTTGTTTACTCAATGAAGGAGATGAAGATGAAGAGAGAAATGGCATATATTTTTCACGTTTCTTGTTATTGGAATAATGAGATGACCAAAACTATTTATATGAAAAAAATGACCCACACAAAATAATAACAGAAATAACAGAAGAAAAAATTAAGTGAAAAACACTGATTCAGGAAATCATGCGTCGACCTCCAGCCCCCATGCGTCGACGCACAGATGCAAGTTTTTCTGTCATTTAAGTTATGCGCTTTCCCGCAGGTTTTTCTAGGTTAGCGCATGAACTGGGAGGTTAGTGCATGACTTGGGAGCATGAACTGCATTTTTTCAGGAAATTCAATTTTCTGCGCATTTTCACCTGACCAAGTTCAGAAACACATACTAGACACTACTAAAATGATACTGGACATTTATTTATGGGAAAGACAAGGTCCTATGCATCTAGACACATGAACGATAATGATTAGACGCAATATGCCCGACACGTGAAGTGATATCGCTCAAATTACAATCTAATTTCTTACATATTTGTTGACATCATTAAAACAAAGTTGATAGAAGAATATCCCTCACATACTCCCCTTTTTTGATGATGGCAACACTTTCTTAGCTGTCATGAGATTTGTAATTTGAGAGTGAGCAAAGTGAACAAAGCTCCCCCTGTCTTTAACACTTGGTTAATCCCTGTTAAAATTTCTGCTTGTTGTTATTCTTCTCCCCCTTTGACAACATTAAAAAGAAGAAAAGAAGGTGGTCAAAATAAAACACTATAATACGTAAGGAATCATCACATATTTGCAACATACAAACATTAACACTCATCCACATATGATACAGCTAATGTAAAATTAGGAATGGATAAATAAGGAACAAAAACATAAAAGCAATACATTCAATCCGGAAGAGTTCAAACAAACGGAAACAAAAGTCAAAGTTAAGCAACAGTAGAAAAACATGAAAAAAAAACAAACCACAAAACATAAATGCAAGCACAAATGAAATATGATGCCCTAAACTCTATGGCCTTCTCCCCCTAAATGGATGACCTCTTCCCCTATAGTGTTGGCTTGGTGGTGGGAAGTCCTCTAGATGTAGGTTGAGTTCAAGCAACGTGATGTTTAGGGTTCCAAGACTATTTGCCAAATTCTGGTTCTGTTGAGTCAAGTTGGCGTCCATCCGTTGTGAAGATGATGTGATGGTTGTTGCTGGTTGTGAAGATAAACCTCTTGTTCCCCTTCTACTAGGATTTCTTCTTAAAGCCATGGTTGATGAAGAGTTGAAAGAAGATGATGACACTTGATTTTCGCAGAAAGTGAAGAGGAGATATGTGCAGCCCTTAGAAACCCTTGTATTAGTAATATAGAGAATTCACTCTTGGTGGGTTTTTGATTTTTAGGGTTTTTGATGAGGATTTAGTGGAGAATAATGGGTATTGATGAGGTTTAATGGAGAAAGATAAGGAGAGATTTACCACAAAATCTGATGAGATGACATGCAATGAACATACATCAATGTGCAATGAAAATATGTAGTGAAAATAGGCAGTACTAGGTCAGCGCACGCTTTCCAAGAGAGCAGAGATTCTGAATTCTGCGTTTATGCGTCGACCTATGGACCGCGTGCGTCGGCGCATGATTCACGAATTTTGTTTAAAAATTGAACATTTGGTTATGCGCTATCCCGAAAGTTTTTACTAGGTCATCACATAAATCATGCGTCGACACATGCACATGCAAACTTGAGCCAGAAATGAATTTTTTTTTTTGCAATTTAAGTTCCAAACAAATAAATAGACATGTACACATATAGAACAAAACATCCACATGAACGATATGTGCTCAAAATACAATAAACATCAGGATTAGGGTACTTAATATGACACAAAATATGATAAACATCTATAAATCGGAACGACATTACCTTGATCACCATGACGATAAGAGCCCTCACATATAGCTAAATATATCTTTGCATTGTTAGTTAAAAGAATAAACAAGCATATATATATATATATATATATATATATATATATATATATATGTGTGTGTGTGTGTGTGAAGATCACTATCTTAAAAGATTATTAAGCACAATTCGAGATATCGAGAATGCCAAGTTCCCTACGGATGTGAAAGAAAGGCTCCGTAGCTAACGGTTTTGTGAAAATATCAGCAAGTTGATTCTTAGTGTCAACATGCTCAAAAATAACATCACCTTTCTCTACATGATCCTTAAGAAAATGATGGCGTATTTCGATATGCTTGGTGCGTGAATGCAATACGGGGTTCTTAGTTAGATTAATCGTACTAGTGTTATCGCACAAAATTGGAATACGTTCAAGTTTTAAGTTGAAATCAAGTAATTATTGTTTAAGCCATAAGACTTGAGCACAACAACGACCGACGGCAACGTATTCCGCCTCGGATGTTGACAAAGCAACGAAAACCTGTTTCTTGCTATGCCAACTCACCAAGGAATTTGCAAAAAAGTGACACGTGCCACTAGTACTTTTCCTATCCAACTTGCACCCGGCAAAGTCAGAATCAGAATAACCAACTAAGGAACAAACACTACCTTTGGAATACCACAACCCATACTTTGGAGTACCAGACAGGTATCGAAGTATGCGCTTAACAACTTTTAAGTGGGATTCCTTGGGATGTGCCTGATACCTCGCACACATGCATACACTAAACATTATATCGGGACGTGATGCGGTAAGATAAAGAAGAGATCCAATCATACCTCGATACTTCTTTACCTCAACATCCTTACCCTTTTCGTCACGATCAAGATTAGCACTTGTAGGCATAGGAGTGTCTATTGCTTTGCAGTTTAGCATATCAAAACATTTTAGTAACTCAAGACAATATTTCGTTTGACTCACGAATGTGCCCTCTTCAAGTTATTTGATTTGCAATCCGAGGAAATAGTTGAGCTCCCCCATCATGCTCATTTCAAACTCCCCCTGCATCAAACTAGAAAACTCCTTGACCAAGGTCAGGTTAGTAGACCCAAATATAATATCGTCAACATAAATTTGTACCAAAATTAAGTGTTTTCCTTGACGTTTAATAAAGAGGGTTTTGTCAACCTTTCCTCTTGAATACCCTTGATCAAGTAAAAATTTGCTTAGACGTTCATACCAAGCCCTAGGGGCTTGTTTAAGTACGTACAAAGCTCGTTTAAGTTTATAGACAAGATCAGGATATTCGGGGGATTCAAAACCCGGAGGTTGGGCTACATAAACCTCTTCATTTATGTATCCGTTAAGGAACACACTTTTAACTTCCATTTGGAATAATTTAAAGTTCTTTATGCAAGCATAGGCAAGTAGAAGGCGTATGGCCTCGAGTCTGGAAACCGACGCATAAGTTTCCTCACAGTCGATTCCTTCCTCTTGGTTATAGCCTTGCGCTACAAGCCTAGCTTTGTTACGCGTTATTACTCCATTTTCATCAAGTTTATTCCAAAACACCCATCGGGTGCCGATTACTCGATGATCTCGCGGAGGGGGGACAAGGTCCCAAACCTCATTTCTCCTGAATTGATTTAGTTCATCTTGCATTTATAGAAACCAATGCTCATCGAGTAACACCTCCTTAGCGTTTTTAGGTTCAACTTGGGAGACAAAAGCAGAGTAATAAAAAAAGTTACTAAGTTTAGAGCGAGTAGTTACTCCCTTAGAGATATCACCGAGAATGTTGTCAATTGGATGGTCTTTTGAAGACTTCCAAGCTGGATGAATTTCATCTTTATCAGCATGATGATCATCCTCACTTTTCACTGGTTGGTGATCCTTTTCCTCCTCAATACGCACTGCTTCAGGCTGATCAATTCCCTTATCAGTGTCCTTGAGTATGTCTTTAGTAGGTACACGTGCACCATGAAAAGAACTACCTTCTCCGACATTTCTCGGATAAGACTCGTCAAAGGTAACATGACCTGACTCTTCAACTACATGTAACCTTTTATTATAAATTCTATACGCTTTACTCGACTGAGAGTATCTAAGAAAAATACCCTCGCTGGCCTTGGCATCAAATTTACCAAGAGTCTTTTTCCCATTGTTTAACACAAAGCATTTGCAACCAAATACATGAAGGTGAGATATATTTGGCTTACACCCTTTTAAAAGCTCATACGGTGTCTTGTTTAGAATAGGCCGGATGAGCACCCTATTCAAAACATAACAAGCCGTACTTATGGCGTCGACCCAAAAGTATTTTGGTAATCCACCATCATTGATCATACTCCTTCCAAGTTCCTCCAAAACTCTATTTTTACGTTCCACTACCCCATTTTGTTGAGGGGTACGTGGTGCGGAAAAATTATGATCAATTCCGTTGGAATCACAAAATGCTTCAAATAAATGATTTTCAAACTCACCCCCATGGTCACTTCTAATTGACCCAATGTTTGTGTTTAACTTGTTCTGAGATAACTTAGCAAATCGTTCAAAGGCCGAAAAGGTATCACTCTTATTTGCTAAGAAAATGGTCTAGCAAAACCTAGAAAAATCATCGACTATAACAAACCCATAATATTTACCACCTAGACTTTTAACCCTAGATGGTCCAAAGAGGTCCATATGGAGGAGCTCAAGGGGTCTTATAGTTGAAACAATGTTTTTAGATTTGAATGAGATCCTTATTTGCTTCCCCATTTGACACGCATCACAAAGGTGATCCTTTGTGAATTTAATTTTGGGCAAACCGGTGACTAGGTCTTTAGAGCAAATTTTTTTAAGCAAATCAAAGTTTATGTGAGCCAACCGTCTATGCCACAACCATGAATCTTCATTCATAGCGACTAGACACTTGTCTCCATTCAACAATACCTCATTTAAGTCTAGTATATAGATGTTGTTCACCCTCAAGCCCTTAAACACATTCTTTTTGTCGCTATCTTCAACTATGCAACAATCCTTTGAAAAAGATACTTTATAATTCTTGTCACATAGTTGACTAATGCTTAAAAGGTTGTGTATAAGGCCTTCCAAAAGAAGTACATCAAAGATAGTAGTAGATGAGAGGTTACCTATACTACCTTTACCAAGTATCTGTCCCTTGTTGTTATCTCCGTAGGTGACAAACCCCTTTTTCTTCGCCACAAAGTCGATAAAAAGAGATATGTCTCTGATCATATGTCTCGAGCAGCCACTATCCATAACCCATCTTCTTTCGGTGGTCTCAAGACTTTGTACCTACAAAAAACAATCAAGGGAGAGTAGGTACCCAATTCTCATTTGGTCCTTTAAGGTGAGTGAAACCAAGACTGCACTTGGGCAACCATTGGTAGATGCCTTTCGGAACAAGAAACCTTCTGAAGCGGTATTTTGCAATAGTATGACCAGGCTTACAACAGTAAAGACAATTATGGTTAATTTGGAATTTACTTTTGCTATCACTATCTCGAATCACATAGGTATACTTTTGATATGGATTATTCATGCTTTCACGAAAATGTGATCTATCAATAGCAAACATAACTTTTGGCTTAAGAGCCTTGTCCAATTTGGCCTTGAGGATTCTCACCTCTCGTTGCCAAATATGACAAGTGTCACAACCCCAATTGAACCAAGAGGCAGGGTCCTCTTTAACATTGGCTTTTGATGTGTCCACTATAGAGTTTTTGAGGGCTTCCAATTCCTTTTCGGAATCGGAAACCTTCTTCTCCAAATACGTGAAAATCCTTTTATTTGAGGCTAAACGTTGAAATGCTTCCTTAGCCTCATAGTGTAACATGTCAAAAGCATTTTGTAACTCTAAATGCGACATAGTATTGACATGATCATATTTAGAATGCTTTACCTCTTTTGCTTTGTTGTGGCGTGCCATAAGATAAAAGTTAACGGAATCACTTTCGTCGCTTGAGGAATCATCTTTCTCCGATTGACTATCACTTTCCCAAGCGATGTATGCTCGTCGAGACTTGTTGGACTTTTTGTTTGAGTGACTCTTGTCATTATCCTTATCTTTGTCTTTCTTTAGAGATGGACAATCCGTCTTGTAGTGCCCGGATTTTCCACAGTTGTAGCACGTCCCTTTTACCTTGCCATTTTTATTTCCTTCGCTTCTAGATTGCTTCCTAAACTTGACTAGATTTCTATCAGAGTGTTGAATATCATTCTTATGAACATATATATTATACCTCTTCACAAATAAGCCCATATCATCACTAGATTCTTCATCTTTGTCATTATTGGTTTCATCATCACTTAGCTCTTGATGTGTGGACTTTGAACAAGAGGCCTTAAGAGCTATCAACTTCTTCTCCGTATCTTTTGCCTTCTATTTCTTGATACTCTTTTGATGTTTATCCAAGCTAATGAGCGCTTGCTCATGCTCATCGAGTTTACCAAAGAGTGTTGTGAGGTCTAGTGTAGCGAGATCGTTGGCCTCCTTGATAGCGGTGACCTTCGGTTGCCATTCCCTGTTAAGACACCTCAGAATTTTGTTAGTAGCAACCTCATTTGGAATTGGTTTACCAAGAACATGCAATTTGTTGATAATGTGAGTAAATCGTTTTTGCATATCCGCAATGGTTTCCCCTTGCTTCATGTAAAATAAATCAAACTCTTGCGTTAGTGTATTAATACGAGCCATCTTAACATCATTAGTGCCTTCGCGGGCTACTTGTAAAGCATCCCACATGGCTTTGACCATTTCACAATGGGAGACTCGATAATACTCATCAACCCCCAAGGAGGAGATGATCATATTACGAGCCTTCCAATCATAGATGTACTTTTTCTCATCCTCCTCAGTCCATTGAGCTTTGGGTTTAGGAACGACAATGCCTTTTGTGTTAGTCATAGTAATTTCCATGGGACCGTTTAAAATAACGTTCCAAATCTTCCGATCTATGGAATTAATATGGACACGCATACAATTCTTCCAGTAACTGTAATTTTCGCCTGTAAAAACTGGAGCTCTATTATAAGCCCCTTTAGGTTCGTTCGCCATGATCCAAGAAGTTTTACCGAAGCACCAAAATTAACCGAAGCTCGTGATACCACTTGTTAGACGATGGCTATGGATCTAGAAGGAGGGGGGGGGGGGGGGGTTGAATAGATCCCTTGAGTTTTACACGCAAATGATTACCAAAAATTTAGTTTTAAAAATTGTTTAACGGAAGCTACCACTGGATAGAACGTCTACAACGAATCTTCTACTAAAAGGATCGGATATGCACGTATATATCGAAAATGAGTATGGAAGAGAAAAATTCAGTTTGATTACTACACTTAAAAATGCAGTCAACAAAATATCGCTTGCTTGATGTTTAATCCAAACCAATGAGGTAAAATGATAAGCAGCTAAAAAGCAATGTGTTCGATTTTTGCTTTGAAGCAAATTATCAAACACCTAGTGTGCGTAAAACACACTAAGTGCAGAATTTCTATTGAATGTAATATAGAGCTGCTCCAAGATACAATTCAAGGAATTGTATCGATTTAAAAAATAGATTCTCAGCTCGAAATTACACTACGACAGAAATTTCGATAAATTGCGACTTCACAAATTCGAACAAACTGAAATGTAAAAGAGTTAAGGGAAAGAGAGAACAAATGAGATTTGATTAGGCAGTTCCCCAATCGTCCTCGCTTTGGGTACCTCTGCTGAAGAAGAGTGAATCATGTTATTGAGCGTAGTAAGGTGACTAAAACCCTAACCCTAAGAATGTGAAACAAATTAGTAGAAAAAATGGCAACTGTTATTGGAATATGAAACAAATTAGTAGAAAAAATCGCAACTATTATGAGACAAATTCTATAATATGAAACAAAATAGGGTTTAAGATTTTAAAATAAAACATTAGAAAGTTAAGTAAGAAGATATTTAATTATAAGAATATGTAATGTTTGACAAAAAAAAAAAGAAAAAAAATATTAACTGTGTAATATAAAGAGATTAATTACTATGCACTGACAGTGTAAAAAGTTTTACACTGTCAATACATCATCATCATCCGTTTGGGTTACTTTACAGATTATTAAATTAAAAGTCAAACTTCTCTTTACATCCAACGGTTATAATTAACTGACAGTGTAAAATCCTTTTACACTGTCAGTGCATTTCAATTGAATCCTAATATAAATTCAATTAAAAAATATATTTTTAATTATTAAATGAATTTTAATTATTTTATTCTTTTATAATTAAATTACTTCTTTCTTAATTTAGTCCTCATCTTCTTTTTTATAAAATTTTTTTTGTAGCAATAAAGTCTTATTTTTGTTCACAAAAAAAAAAGTCTTGTTTTACTATTTTATTGAAATTTTTTCACTATCGCTCACTAATAATTTTATAGTTAATTATACACACACTTTTGTATTAATATTATTTATACTATCGTTCAAACGGGCACTCTCGTGCCCGTTTGTCCGCTTTTATAATATACATATACATTGAAGTATAAACATATTTTTTTACTTTAATTTAGTCTTAATTTAAATTATTTATGTAATAAATTTTGTGATATGATTTTGTGCATAATACTTTAATTTTTCAATTAAATAAGTGGTAAACCAGATACAATTAATAAATCTATAACCATCTATAAAGAGAATTCTATAACTATCTATAAAGAGAATACCACTCTTTGGACTGGCCTATTTGGTATCATCATAAAAAGCACATTGAGGAACTGTGGAAGGAAAATGGTATCATCATAAACAAGACCAGAACCACTTAACACAGTGATTCCCGTTTATAATGGTGAATCAAACAGAAGAGTATTTAGAACCAAGGCAGAGTACTCGGTTTTCGAAGGATGGCAGTGAATTAAACAATATTTCATCACATCTGAAAAAGCTAAGATTTGGAGAGTTTCTGGAGTAATCTTGTATTTGTTTTTGGCTTAAACTCCTTGCCTTAGGGCAAGGGGCCTTGGCAATATTGGTATTGTTCTAGATTCTGTTCTTCTTAGTTTGTAATCTTCGGGTGTGCTGAGTGTGTTTAATGGAGGATCAGGGTTGGTCAAAGGTTAGGCACAGGAGTTTTAAGGTTAGAAAGTGGGATGACAGTGGTAGGGGGAAAGGAAGCTATTCAAGAGATTCAACTTCTTTTTACATTACGGAGTTCCCGGAGAGGTTTAGGGTGAGAGATTTATACAATATTTTTCCTGAGTATGGAGAGGTGGATGAAGTCTTCATCCCACTAAAGCGTGACATAAGGGGGAGAAAGTACAACTTTGTTAGGTTCTTCAAGGTTGTAGACGCAAGGAAGTTAGGCATGATGTTAGACAGTATATTTATCGAAGGGAAGAAATTACATGTAAACCTACCAAAGTTCGCTAAAAGGAACAATGTGGAGAAAGATGAAGAGCATCAGAACAAACCTCAAAACAAAGAGAGGGATGGGACTAGGTTTGAGAAGTCAGGATTTGGAAGATTTCAATCATATCAGGATAATGTTAACCCTGCCAAGTCTTTCGCAGAGGCAGTCGGAAGTGATGCGGGTGTTAAGAATTGGGATCTACATTTCGAAGTGGAGGAAGAAGTTTTGAGTAGATTCAAAAAAGCGTATGTCAATAAAGTTATTGAAGCAGGGATGACTTACAACATACAAAGATTCTTTCAATCGGAAGGTTATTTTGGGTTAAAGGTGACCCCTTTAGGGGCTAATCCGTGTCTTCTTGAAGAGGATGATTCTGGAGAGATAGAGGAACTGTTCAACAACGCTAAATCATGGATAGATCAGTGGTTTGAAGATGTTAGGAAATGGGAACAGGGAGTAGTAGATCATGAGAGGATGACGTGGGTTAGGATTTACGGTGTTCCATGCCATGCTTGGACTGTTGGTTTTTTCGAGTTCTTAACATCTAGTATTGATAAATAGGTTAACTGCGACGAAGATTCCTTGAATTTCTCCAGGATGGATGTGGCTAGTGTGATGTTGAGAACTTCTTGTGGGATGTCTATTGATGAGGTGATAAAAGTTTCTATAAACGGTGTAGTTTACAGAATAAGGATTGTCGAAGAGACTAAAGGGTTTAGAAACTTCCCTGTCGGTAAACATGGTCCTAATTCATTAGATTCTGATTCGGATGAGTCCTTGGATTCGACGAATAAGAACGAGTGCAAATGGTGGAGCTCTGAGGAAGAAGACGGAGGTGGCATAATTGGTAACGGCGAGGGAGGCGACAGAGAAATTAATGCTTCAGATGGGAGAAGAGAGGTGTCAGAAAATAGGAGTGGTAGGGACTCAGCTTTTTCTGAAGGGACCTATAAAAGTGTGTCAGGAGATAAAATCAGCAATAGCAGTGTTGGGCTCGAGGTGTCTGATACGAGGAATAGGATAGAGGTAGGTGAAACAGACCTATCGAGGAACGAGAAGTCAACATCCGGTTATTCAAAGGACGTCTCAAAAAGTGAAAGAAGGGAAAAGTCAGCTTTGAAAAAGCACAGTGTTAACTTCTCTAATAAATATTTTGAAAATTATTTTTCATTTGATGGGTGTATCTGAAAACACTCTTGTAGGGAGTGGGCTGTCGGTGGCCCATATTGATGAGTTATAGTCTTTCTCTTATGCTGCTGGGTCTGGTCCGAAGGGAAAATTTGAAACCTTAGGGATAGCAAATGATTTTCCTCAGGTTTTACGTGTTCAGAAGAGAAGTGATACAATCTTATTGGTTCATCCTGTTTCTTCCGAAGATCCTATTGAAGTGTCTGAGGGCTTGTCAATTCCTTCTAGTAAAGTGCAGAGAAGGGGCTTTGATGAAAATTCTAGAGATGGAGAGTATATTTCAAGATGTCATTCCGTGTCAGATTCAGACATCTTGAAGGGATATAAAATGTTTTGGGAGGAATTAGAGTCTAAGGTTACAGCAAAAGTTAGGGAGTTGGTGCTATCATTAGGAGTTAAGGACAAAGAAGATGAGGCTGCCGTAGGGAAAGCGATTAAGTATCTGGAGAATAGGGATGAGGAAGGTAAAGGCAAGAAGGTGGTTATCAAGAAAGGTCAATTATGAATATCTTAACCCTTAACATTAGAGGGAGTGGTAGCTTGGTGAAAAGGAAGAGAGTGGCAAAACTTATTCAGTCCAAGAGAGTAGATATGTGTTAAATCCATGAATCTAAAAAGGAGTTGGTTGATGCTTCTTTAGTGTATTCTTTGTGGGGAGGTGAAGATATGGAATGGTCTTTTACTGGGTCGGTAGGGAGCGCTGGTGGGATGATAATTTTGTGGAGAAAAGATCTCCTGAATTTGGTCTGCAGCTTTAGGGGAGAGGGTTTTATAGGGCTCAACGCGTACTGGAAAGGGAGAGAGTATTTCTTTGTCAATATTTATTCTTCCTTGCTTTTTAGCCAAGAAGAGAAGCATGTGGGAGGATCTGGTTAGTGTCAAAAGGAAGTTTGGAAGAGGTGACTGGGTGGTGGGGGGGGGGGGGGGGGATTTCAATTCGGTGGCTTATGAGAGTGAAAGGAAAGGAAGCGTTGGAGTCGATAACTCAAAAGAGATGGAAGAATTTAGGATGTTCATAGAAGATTTGGATTGCGTGGACGTCCCGTGTGAACACTATGCCAATTAAGGGAAAAGACAGCGCTTTTCTTGGCCTTTAACAACGCTTAAAAGCGCTGCCTAAGGTGGCGCTGCCGTAGGTAAAGACAGTGCTTTTTTTTATGAGAAAGCACTGCTAAAGGCCTACTTTAGGCAACACTTTACCTTTAAATACGCTCTCTAAAGTAGGCCTTTAGCAGCGCTTTTAACTGAAAAAGCGCTTTCTAAAGTGGTCATTTAGCAGCGCTTTTTCTGGCCTTTTATGCCTTTTGTTGGCATCTTTAGGCAGTGCTTTTTTTAGGAAAAAGCGCTTTCTATTGTCCCCCTTTAGACAGCGCTTTTTTAAGCGCAGTCTAATTTATTTTTTATTTTCACCTTTAGGCAGCGCTTTCTCAGGAAAAGCGCTTTCTATTTCCCCCCTTTAGACAGCGCTTTTGAAAGGGCTGTCTAATTTTTTTTTATTTTCACTATAGGCAGCGCTTTTTCTTAAAAGCGTTGTGTTTTCTTCACATTTTTTTTAATGATTTTTTAAAAAAAATCAAATTTTCCCAATTTTTTATGCAGAAACCTGTATATAGTTTCCTTCACATTTTAGGTCATTTTCAATCCTTCACATTTTAGGCCATTTCTAATCCTTATAAATCACATAAACCATTCTAATCCATGATTCACATTTTAGGCCATTTCCATAATTAAACCATTCACATAATAATTAAACCATTCTAATCCGTAAACCATTCACATAAACCATTCTCATAAACCATTTCCATAATTAAACCATTCTAATACATAAACCATTAACATAAACCATTCACATAATTAAACTATTCTAATCCATAAACCATTCACATAAACCATTCACATAATTAAACCATTCTAATCCTTTAACTTCTAAAGATCTCCTAATTTACAACAACTTCCAAAACTATACAATTACACTCCATAACTACACACCAACTTCCATACCTTATATGATTCTTTTCTCAATAAGGTATTCACACAATTCCTCCTTGATTTGTTCCAAATTATCAGCAAGCTTATGACTGTGTCGATTGGTCGTTTCTTATTGAGATTTTGAGAGCAATGAACTTTTCATCTAAATGGATAAGCTGGATTAAGGGTGGTCCTCGTAATTGTTACCTATCTGTCTTGGTGAATAGGGGAACAGCGTCGGATTTTAAGGCTTCACGTGGGCTCAGGAAAGGGGATCCATTATACCCATTTTTATTCTCATTGGTGGCAGAAGCTCTTGTACATATGTTGAGGCATACAAATTCTAAGAATATGCTGCGTGGATTCTCAGTGGAAGAAAACCTCTGTGTCAATCTAGTACAATTTACTGATGACACGATATTACTTTGTGATGGAACGGTCGAAGACATTTGGGCATTAAAGGCACTGTTGCGCGGGTTTGAACTACCCTCAGACCTTAAAATCTACTTTATGAAAAGTTCTATGTTCGGTATTGGCTTTGAACCTGCCTTTTTGTGAGCTGCGGTGAATTTCCTGGCTTGTAAAACAGGTGATCTGCCATTTCTCTATCTTGGTTTACAAGTTGGTGGTAATCATAGATGCCTAGCTTTTTGTAAACCGGTTCTGCAGTGTGTTCGTAGGAGGCTTTCCTTGTGGCGAGGGAAATGCTTGTCAATGGGTGGGAGGATCATTCTTATAAATTCGGTACTGTCGAATATGCCTATCCATCATTTAGCTTTCTTTAAGTTACCGGTAGCTGCGTTGAATGAACTGATTTCTATTCAACGGAGGTTTCTATGGTCGGGTTCGAAAGAGAAGAATGGCATTGTTTGGATAGGTTGGGACAAGGTGTGTCTTCCTAGGAACAAAGGAGGGCTAGGCATAAGGGATATTGAGTTATTCAATAATTCTTTACTCACAAAATGGTTGTGGTGGATTGTTACTAAATCGAAGGCGATTTGGCAGCCCCTGCTTCAACATAGATATGGCTGTCTGTTTGCAAGAATTGTGTGAAGATGTAAGACTATGAGATGTATGGAAAAGTCGCTCTGGTGGAAAGACTTGATGATTATTGGAGATTCAAATGTTAGTGGAGGTTTTATGGATCAGTTGTCTTGCAGTCCTGGGAATGGGGAGCGCATTTCATTCTGGCTCAATTGTTGGTATGGCCATGCTCCATTTCAATCTCTGTTCCTAAACATTTTTTCCTGTTCTGTCATAAAAGGCACATCAGTAGCAGACATGAGGTGGTGGATCAACGATGTTTGGTTTTGGGTGTTCGAAACTTTCTGCCTGGGACTGCCATCAGATTTTATGCAGGAATATCATGACCTAAAACAATTATTGCAAAAGACAGTGCTTTTTTTATGAGAAAGCGCTGCTAAAGGCCTACTTTAGGCAGTGCTTTACCTTTAAAAGCGCTCTCTAAAGTAGGCCTTTAGCAGCGTTTTTCACTGAAAAAGCGCTATCTAAAGTGGCCATTTAGCAGCGCTTTTTCTGGCCTTTTATGCCTTTTGTTGGCATCTTTAGGCAGCACTTTTTTAGGAAAAAGCGCTTTCTATTGTCCCCTTTAGACAGCGCTTTTTTAAGCCCTGTCTAATTTATTTTTTATTTTCACCTTTAGGCAGCGCTTTCTCAGGAAAAGCGCTTTCTATTTCCCCCCTTTAGACAGCGCTTTTGAAAGCGCTGTCTAATTTGTTTTTTATTTTCACTATAGGCAGCACTTTTTCTTAAAAGCGCTGTCTTTTCTTCACGTTTTTTTTAATGATTTTTTTTTAAAAAATCAAATTTTCCCAATTTTTTATGCAGAAACCTGTATATAGTTTCCATCATATTTTAGGTCATTTCCAATCCTTCACATTTTAGGCCATTTCTAATCCTTATAAATCACATAAACCATTCTAATCCATGATTCACATTTCAGGCCATTTCCATAATTAAACCATTCACATAATAATTAAACCATTCTAATCCGTAAACCATTCACATAAACCATTCACATAAACCATTTCCATAATTAAACCATTCTAATACATAAACCATTAACATAAACCATTAACATAAACCATTCACATAATTAAACTATTCTAATCCATAACCCATTCACATAAACCATTCACATAATTAAACCATTCTAATCCTTTAACTTCTAAAGATCTCCTAATTTACAACAACTTCCAAAACTATACAATTACACTCCATAACTACACACCAACTTCCATACCTTATATGATTCTTTTCTCAATAAGGTATTCACACAATTCCTCCTTGATTTGTTCCAAATTATCTTTTGTGTAATGAGGACACGCGTATTCATCAAAGTACTACATAACAAAACACAATATGCATGATTTAGTTTAAAATAATAAATTATATGAAATATCCGATAAGTATTAAAATAAATCCTAAGTTATAAATCCATACCGTGATGGGAATCTCTAATCGATCTAAATGAAGGATTTCTCTCATAAACCTCAAAACCAAATAACCGCAGTCTATACCATTACGCTGACGAGGACACTACACATAGAAAAACAAATAAGAATTAATATATAGTTGTCTTGTGTTATCAAGTAGCATCACTATTATAAGCAACATTGTGAAAATTAATATACCTCCACTTTGATCCATGTAATGGTGGAAGCTTTAGACCGTGATACTTGAGCTTCTCTTTGTGCTCGGTATACTAGTATTGTTCTATAAAAGAAAAACGTAAATTTAGAACAATCTCACATAAATAATTAAATATACAAATACACACGAATATTTAGAACAATCTCACTTACGTATCAACCAAATCCTTCATATTCTGATATGTTGTCCAATCATGATCTAATGAATTCAGATAATACACCACTTCTCTTGTAGGATTAATAGCAACCAACAACCAGTGTCCACTGTAAAATATAACAAAAGTTTAAATGGATAATTTATACGCAAAAGATACAAAGATTAGAATGAAATTAGAATGAAAATCTTACCCGTTTCCAGTATTATACGGTAAAAGATACAAACTTTCTGTGCTGCTGGCCATAAATCTCTGGAGTAAGTGATCTCTTACTGAATTTGGATCAGTAGCAATTGTCGGTGCATTGACACGGGCGCAAGACAAGAAACAGAATATGTTTGACAATTGATTCCCGCGCATCAATTTGTCATACAAGCACCTTAAATAAAAACATAATAAACATTAGACTATTTTCATTGAAATGTGTAAATAAATTATTCAATTAATTAAATAATAGATTGATCGGAGTACCAGATGTATGAATGCATAACACCGATGCCTAATTCAAGATGCCGAAAAATATGTTCCATGTCCTCTTTTGCAATTATTTTGGAATGAGGAAAGCCAAAAAAACCTTCGTCCATGTCTATTTGACGAATAGCACCATCCATCAAATTTGATGTTGCCACAAGTGTTTCAAGACACATCCAAAAGCGAGGTGTAAGAGCTCTTTTTGCCTGCTGCCCGGTCTTTGTAGGAGCTCTTTTCTTGCTGGCTTGTTGTGAAACTTGAGCAGGAACCTAAAAATCATATAAGTTAGGTAAAGTAGAAAATCATGAAGCTTTTGAATTCGGATCATAGAATAACACTTTCAATGTACCTCTTTTTATGATGCAACAGATTCGTTGTGCGGCAAAATCCCTTTATCCTTAGATGCGGGTTTCGTAGGAGTCTAACATTACCATGTAAAAACATTCAGAATGCTTTTCATAATGGTTCAGAATTGACTTTTGATTACTAAAACATTCATAATGGTTTTCAACATACCTCCTCATCTATGAAAATGAGGTCTATCGACCATGCAACAAACGATCCTATTGCATCTCGCAACAATGTTGTCTCTGAAACAACGTCAGGTATCAGTAGCAACGCATCAAGCTCTAAAGCAATATCAACCGACACTTTCAGACATCCATCAGGGAGCGGTTTATGGTGAAGTAACTCTCCCAATTTGTTATGCCCTTTTCCCTTGCCAACTATGCGATAAGTCGGCAACGATAAAAATAGCTGACAAGATGAAATACCCTAAAGAAATAATAAATATGTAACTGTTAATGTGTATATATGTCAATTAAAATAAACGTGCTAATTTAATTAAAATAAATATATGTCAATTAAAATAAACGTGCTAATTACCTCGGGAATTTTCTGTTGACAATTTATACTAGCTTTGTCACTAGTAGCTTTCAACTCTGATCTGCGATTTTCCGCCTCATATCTCTCTTTATCCTTTTGCAATTCGCGGACTTGCGCTTTTAATTCCTCCAACGACTGCATCACTTCTTGATTGCTAGGATTTTTTCTCTTTGGATGCTTATACAAGGAAGATGGAGTCACACCAAATCCTTTACCCCTCACTCGACCGGAATACTCAGAAACATTTAGTACTCGACTAAGTATGCTCCTACAATCCTCCTCACCTGTGGTTAAGGATTTAGATAGAGTCTTCTGAAATTCATTGACATATCAAAAATTATTAGTGGGGATTAAAAATTAATTATATTTTAATAAAATTTCGATTAACTTAAAGACGTAATGTTATACTTACACATTCGTCATAAACATGCTGAACATCTTCCCTACCAACTCCATCCTTGCCCACACGAGCTTCCTTCCACAAAACATGGTCCGGAAGTGATGTTTCTTCACTTTTCGTCTCTTCTAACTACGCATTGAGATAAATAATAAGATCATCAATTATAACACAATAAGACAATTAATAAGATCATAGCATTTATATATACTTACCAATTTTTGCTGTAAGCGTGCATATCCCAAACGCCCTTTTCTGTATGGATACACGGGTTTTGATGCTCTTTGGCGAATAATGGAACTCAATTCCTAGATAAACAAGTTTAAGTCATATCAGAATAAACTAATGCAACAAGCATATAATACAATTAATAGACATGACAAATTAACATTACATTGGATTTTTCGGTTTTTTGTTTGGCTACAAAAGTGCTCCATTCTTCAGGTGCAATCAAGTCCGCATACAACTGTGGAAGTTCTGCTTCAACAAAATTTTTTTTCGCATCCCTAAGATATTTGTTTGATAACATAGCTCGAAACCCTCTGTGTCTTTTTCCGGCCAATTGAAGACAATACTTTTTTCGGCTTTCATCAATATTAAAAGACCTCTGCGAAAAAACATACACATAGAGTGTGTTAGTATAAGTAAAATAAAGACGTAATCGTCAACAAAAATCTAATAACATCAATAATATTTGGTAAGTACCTGTATCTCAGTCCATATTTTATCTTTACCGGCTTGCAACAATGGATTCCTCCAATTATCACTGGTGATTGGAATGTGCTGACGGACAAGGGAACCTATGTAACTAGTCAACATTGAACCTTTTGGCTCAATTAGTTGGTTTTCATTACTCTAATGTACATCAAATTTGATCCCTTTATCTCTTGCACGGATGATTGACTTCATAATTGTTATTCCTCGTTTAATTTCACTTTCTACATTCTCAGGTCTTTCATTTGTATCATGTGTCTCGTGTGAGTCTTCCTGGTTACTAGCCATCTGACCTGTAAGAAAGAAAAAAACAAAAATTAAATGACAAATATAAAAATCCATAATCCATAATCCATTCAATATATATAACATGACAAGTATTTAATATTATTGAATGATATAAGCTATAATTTTATAACTAGTACCTTTTTCACTAACGTCTAGTGTGTTACTAAATTGACTGTTGTAATATTACTATGCTTTTATAGTCCGTTGTTAGTATGTTATTTTGGAGGCATTATTGTCTCATTCATCAGTTGTGATGTAGGTGACATTGTCAGAAGATATATATAATGAGAGCAATCTACTAAAATGCAGAAGATATATATACTGTTATTTTGGTAGCTAAAGTTTGAACCTTGTATTTTGGCATCAAAACAAATAATTATCTTAGCAATCTCAAGCTCAAAACAAAGTTAATAAAACTATTAAATATATCTTGCTTCAACTTACTAGTAATAGAGTAATGGTTTTGAAGCAACCACTAGTTAATAAAACTATTAACATGTCTAAAACATGGTGGGAACCCGCTCGAGAGGGATGGATAACTATTAATTTTCTGTATAGATTAGTGAGTAGTGAAGAGATTGGTGCTCAAGGTCCCCATGTAGGCTAAGTTTCTAAAACAGAATCGATAAAACCAATACAATCCAATCACATGATCAGAACTACCAATAAAAGGTAAAACACATTCAATATCTATAAACTCAACTACTAAATTATAATGTTCTTATTACCACAAACAATAATCAACATATCTTATATAGTTATACTAATCATATCAAGGATTTCTTAACACTTTGAAAACAGAAACATGTCACCCTATAGAATGGAAGATAATAACATTGTTTTCATTCAACCTATATAATGGAAGATATATCATGTTTGGTTTTAATAACACATAAGAATCGAAGAAAACGATGGATTCTATATGATAGAATGATTATAGTTTTAGCTAAAACCTTAACAGAGAAACCTTTGTTGTGGAAGAATCAACATTTTTATGGTTCATATTCATATCATTTTTATGGTTCTGTTTCAGCCTCTTAACGTTAAACTCTAACATTCTATAAATACAACATGAGCAAAACTTAAACTCTAACATGATAGCTTCACAATGCCATTCAAGAACCAACATTCAACATTCAAGAACTCTAACATTCAAGAAAAACCTAAAACGGTCGGAGAAGAATGCGTACCTGCACGATAACGGTCGGAGAAGAATACAAAATGCCTCTTCCGCTTCTTCTTCTTCTTCGAACGAAAAATGCAGTGTTTGAAGAAAACCTAAAACGGTCCGAGAAGAACGGAAAAAAATGGGAGAAAGGAGGACGAACAGAAGGCTGGTGGTCGGAGAAATCGCGAGAGAGAAAGGCTGGTGGTCTTGAGTGAAAATGATTAGAAACAATGAATAGGGTTCTGAAAATTTAGTGTTATTTTATTTTTAATAATAATTGACCTAAGGCAACACTTTTTCCTAATAAAGCGCTTTCTTTTAATATACCTTTAGCAGCACTTTTTAAAAGCGCTTTCTAAGGTTATCTTTTAATCGCCCTATAGAAGCGCTTTTTAAAAGCGCTTTCTAAGGTTATCATTTAGCAACACTTTTTAAAAGCACTTTCTAAGGTTATACCTTTAGCAACTCTTTTTAAAAAGCGCTTTCTAAGGTGGGGACTATTTACGACCTTTAGCAGCGCTTTCTAAAGGTATCCTTTACGAGCGCTTTTTTTTAGCGATTTTTTTTATTCCTTATAGCAGCGCCTTGTGATAAAAATGTTGTCTTTTTAGTGCTGCCTAAGGCTATTTTTGGCGTAGTGGAAGGAGGCTTATTTTCTTGGTTAAATAGATCTGGTAGTTCTATGAGTCGGCTTGATAGATTCCTTCTGTCATACAGGCTTGTTGAGAACTGGAAAATCAGAGGTCAGTGTATAGGTAAGAGAGAAGTTTCAGATCATTGCCCTGTCTGGTTATTGGCTAATGATCTGGATTGGGGGCCAAAACCATTCCGGTTTAATTCAAGTTGGTTGAAACATCCGGATTTCTTTAAATTCGTCAAGGAGAGTTGGGAGTTTGAGAAAGTTTGTGGTAGGGGAGATTTTGTTCTTAAGACAAAGTTAGTGAAACTAAGGAATGGACTTAGGAAATGGAGCAAAGATGTTTTTGGGTGGGTGGATGTCAATATTGAGGATGTTGTTTGTAATCTCAATGACTTGGACGAGGAGATTAGTAGAAGCGGGTATTATAGCTTTGAAGAGATGGCTAACAAAAGATCGAAAACACACGATTCAGTTTGGCTAAATTTAAATCTGGAAGAGGATTTACTGAGACAAAAGGCCAGGGAACTCTGGCTTAAGGACGACGACAACAGTACCAAGTACTTCCATTCCGTTGTTAAAAGAAGAAAGAGGAGAAATAATGTTTGGTCTGTTAGAACCGAGAACGGGGTGTGTGAAGATGTTCATGGAGTTAAGATGGAAGTTAAAAGGTTCTTTGAAAATAATTTCAAGGAAGATAGCTTTTTTCGCCCGAATTTTGAAGACTTGGACTTTAAGAAACTTTCAGATCAGGATAATGGAATTTTAGAGGTTGAGTTCACTTTGGAAGAAATAAGAGAAGCAGTTTGGGGATGCAATAGTGGAAAGAGTCCGGGTCCTGATGGATTCTCGTTTGCTTTCTTTCAAGGTTGTTGGGATATTATTAAAGAAGATGTGTTTAGGTTCGTGCAAGATTTCTATAGTAATCCGAGGTTGACCAAGGCAGTCTTCTCTCCTTTTATAGCATTAATCGCTAAAAGGAAGAATCCTCAATCTCTTAGGTGCTACATGCCTATTTGTCTTGTTAATTGCTACCAAAAAAACCCTTTCAAAGTTGCTGGCTGGTAGGCTGTGAAAGGTAGTTGGTTCTTTGGTTTCCCTGGAGCAAACTGCTTTTGTCCCTGGGAGATGCATTTTCGATGGTATTCTTGTAGCTAACGAGGTTATTGACCTTGCTAAAAGGGAGAAGAGAATCTGCATGATGATGAAACTAGATTTCGAAAGGGCATACGATTGCGTCTCTTGGAAGTTTCTTATTGAGATGTTGAGATGTATGAATTTTGGGCAAAAGTGGATATCTTGGATCAATACTTTAGCTTGTAGAAGTTATATGTCGGTTCTCATAAACGGAAGTGCTACTACAGATTTTGCTGTGGGAAAAGGCTTGCGTCAAGGGGACCCATTGTCCCCTTTCCTGTTCATTTTGGTCATGGAAGTGCTAAACATTTTGACTATGAAGGCTATTTCTATTTTTATTTTTGATGGTTTTGCTGTCAAGGAAGATCTCACTCTGTCTATATCCCAGTTTGCAAACGATTCGCTTTTAATAGGAGAGGCGAATTGGAAGAATTTGTGGAGCATTAAGGCTCTGTTGAGGGGTTTCGAGTTAATTACAGGGCTTAAAATTAATTTCACCAAGAGCAAGATAGGAGGCATTAACTTGAACAAAGATTTCCTAGAAGCGGCTTCAAACTTCTTGCACTGCGATGTTTTGGAGTTTCTGTGCTCGTTTCTTGGTGTGTTCATAGGAGAGAGTCATAGGAAAATTTATATGTGGAATAACATTATAAACAAGGTCAGGAGCACACTGGCAGAGTGGAAAGCCAGACATCTGTCCATTGGAGGTCGAATCGTGTTGATTAACACTCTCCTTAATGCCATGCCGTTGTACGCTTTCTCTATTTACAAAGTGTCTGCTGCTGTTCTTAATATATTACAGAGTATAGTAAATAATGACTTAAAGAGAAAGATACACTAGTTAGATTGGAAGACTAAATGTTTACAAAAAGAGAAGGGAGGTTTGGGTGTAAAGGATATGGAGTGTTTTAATAAAGCGCTGTTATTAAAATGGAAATGGAGAGTAATGAGCGACGAAAAGAGTATTTGGAAGTCATTGTTAGAAAGTAGATATGGTGACAATCTCCCTCTTCTTTTGAATAGTTACGAAGGGGAGAAGAACAATTCTGAAGAGTCTATTTGGTGGAGAGATATGTTGAGACTTGGTTACGATGAAGTTGGGAAGAGTAATGTTTTCATCGAGAACCTGTCTTGTCGTTTGGGAGACAGGAAGAAGATCTCCATTTGGCACAGCTGCTGAACTTCTGAGTCTCCTCTCAAGGAGGTCTTCCCTAATATTTTCCAATTTGCTAAACACACACAAGGAGCTGTTGTTGACCATGGTATTTGGACCGACTCAGGGTGGGTTTGGAAGTTGGCTTTTAGTTCATTCCCTGCTGATTCTGTTATGGAGCATGAACAAACTGAATTAATGGATATCCTGAATTCTGCCATCCCTATTTTTTCTGCTGTTGATTCATTTTCTTGGAACAATGGTGAGTGTAAATATGAAAATGGCTGTTCTGGCTTTCCTGTTAGATCCTGCTATTCCCTCTTAAGGAATGGCATTATTATTTCTAATGTAGATGCAGCAGATGTAGCGGGTATGAGGATAGTGTGGAACTTGAAAATTCCATCGAAGGTCGCGCATTTTCTATGGAGAACTCTGTGGAATAGGATAGCTGTGAAATCTCTGCTTAGGAGGCGGAACCTTTTGACAGATGATGGTGACGATTGTTCCAGGTGCGGTTTCTCTGTTGAAGACGTCACTCATGTTCTTCTTGAGTGTTCTTTTGCGAAAGCAGTGTGGGAAGGGGTCGAAAGGTGGTTGGGACACGAACTCGTTCGGAACTCTAACTGTTTAGAATCTCTTGTGAATTTTGAATTACTGGTGCAGAAAGTTGCTGGAAATAATAACGGTATGGTCGTGTGGGCTGCAACTTTATGGTTTTTGTGGTATGCTAGGAACTGTTTCATTTTTGAGAAGAAAGTGATTTCGGTTAACGACATATTAAACTCCATCAAATTCTTCAGTTGAAGGTGGATTTCAAATTTCTGTTTAAAGTTTTCTTGTCCTTTCTATGATTGGTATACAACCCCTTGGTGTTGCATAATGTAAGGGATTGTTTTGTTTCGTTGTCGGGTTTCAGCACCCCTTGTGCTGCTTTTAATGAAATATTGCTTTTAGAAAAAAAAAGACTAACTTGTCCTTTAACTTTTTCTTTTATTTTATTTATTTATTTATTATAAAAAAACAGTTTTCTAACTTCTCAACCAGTTACTACACGATACAAAAACAATTTGCATCCAAATTTTTTTTTATGTTAGTGTCTGTTTTTTAAACTAAAATATATTTGCAGAAAGTGATGATTCTAATTAAGTTGTTAACAACTTGATCCTGCTAACAACCTTCTATTGGAGTGTTTGATTCCAAAAGTATTCAAATGCTCTAAGACGGATGAATCTATGTTAGTATGTCCAGTTGACACGTAAGTACTTCAAATTTATCTCTTGCTTAGATGATATTTCAAAAAAGTCTATCAAATTGATGGTAACAGCCCTACAAAGAAAGTTACAGAACAATTAGGTGGTTTACTCAGTACAAAAACTATTGGTTTGTGTCTCTGTCCTTTCATTTATGTTATCTTTTAACTATGGATATGAATTTTTTTTTACCGTAGGCCTGTGTATATATTAGAGAGCACTGTTGATGGATTGTTTTCTGCCCTTAATTCTAAGCTTCCTTTAGTATGAATATTCATTTAATCTTCCTAATTGTAGGCGTGTGTATATATTACAAAGAAAGCTTTTACAATTAACACGAATATGCAGATGCAAATATTTACATGAGAATGTTTGAATAATATAGCAAGTGTGAGTAAGTGGAGAAATAGTCCCACATTGGATATGAATGTGGTGACTAGAGCATTTATAAGTGGGAGAACCCACTCACCTATCACCTTAAGGTTTTAGGCGGACAAGTGGCGTGTCTCTCACAAATGTGCTTAGTCCTACACTATGTATCAATGTTCCCTAAAGGGACCCTAGGAAGAGGTGTATTGTCCTTAAAAAAAGGTGTCAACGGCGGTCCAAGTATATATAAAAAAGGGGAACATTGTGGACTCACATAATTTTACATTTTTGATTTATTACGAAATAAAATTGCAAAAAAAAAAATTATTCGAATAAAGATTTCATGTTCGGCTTTCCTTATAAAGAACGTCATGATTAAACAATATAGTATTTTGTATTCTTTTGTTTTTAAATATAATTTCAAATATCTTTGTTTATCATTTTTAAAATGTAATAATATTAATAACGTGTTTAGACAATATACGTTTATTTTTATCTTAATTTTATTTAATTATTTTTTTTTTGATAAAAGGTGGCATAAAACCACCACAAAATATATTAGATAGAAAGATGTTGTTACAGAGGACAAAAATAAGGGGACCAAACCAAAGCCCCTTACTGACAAACTTTATAGCAAAGGAGCCCTATGGAGTTCCTAGAAAAATCCATAAGAAGATCCCTATAAACTACATACCACTATGTAAAACATTTCCATTATATAAATGTTGATTTTATACAAGTACTGAATCAATATAAATAACTTGATAATAAATTTTAAAATTTGTTTTGCATATTTTCTGTTCGGTTACAAGATTATCCTTTCATTGTTAGAGTTATAATAAATTGCAAGTTGAGGTTTCAAATGATTTGGTTTAACCTTCTTTATAACGAGGAGATTAAGTTTCGTTGACTTTGTTCAAGGATGACGGAGACTTTTGTGTTTCTAGATCTTATTTATTGTACCTATACTATATAAACAAATAATTTTTACCATGTATTAAATTTTGTCATTATCAATAACCAAGAAGAGGGGAGAGATGTTTATTTCACAGGATTATTTGTTAATTGTAATGTTTATTTCAACCCTACTTTGTTTCATTGATATTAGTTGAATAAAAAAGAGAGAACACATAATATATAAGGATGACAGAAACTTATGTGTTTCTAGATTTTATTTATTGTACCTATACTATATAAACAAATAATTTTTACTATGTATTAAATTTGTTCATTATCAATAACTAAGAAGAGGGGAGAGATGTTTATTTCATATGATTATTTGTTAATTGTAATGTTTATTTCAATCCTACTTTGTTTCATTGATAATAGAGATAGAGATAGAGAACCTAAGAGTGTGTTTGTGAAATAAGGTATATATTCAAAGGTTTTGATTTTGCATACAATTATTGAAGGAGGGATATATGCAAAAACATAACAGTCATTATATTCTACTTTTAGTGTTGAAATAACATATTAGGAATTTATTCTTTAATTTTATCTTACCATTGTTTGTTTATAAATATACTTTTTTTTTCTTTACTTGATCACACAACAACCATTCCAAATAATTCCCTCGCGATTGCTGAATAAGTTTTCTATATCAAAGATGACAAAATCTGGTTACATTGATGCTATATTTCGTTCTTCAAGAATCAATGAAGCATACTTTTTCATCAATGATAAGTATGTGCTATTAGATTATGCTCCGGGAACCGGTAATGACAAGGTTGTGTTTGGGCCTACTCCTGTTCGTAACGGGTTCAAATCACTTGCAAACACAGTATTTGGAACCTATGGAATTGATTGTGCCTTTGACACTGATAACAACCAGGCATTCATCTTTTATGAAAACTTTTGTGCTCTCATAGACTATGCTCCACACTCTGACAAAGACAAAATCATCTCAGGTCCTAAAAAAATTGCTGATATGTTTCCCTATTTCAAAGGAACCGTGTTTGAAAACGGGATTGACGCTGCGTTTAGGTCATCAAAGGGAAAAGAAGTTTACTTATTCAAAGGAGACAAATATGCTCGTATTGATTACGAAACCAACCGTCTCATTCAAAATATCAAACGCACTGCTGATGGCTTTCCTTGTTTCCGCGGAACAATCTTTGAATATGGAATGGATGCGGCTTTTGCTTCTCACAAGACGAATGAAGCTTACTTTTTCAAAGGAGAGAATTATGCACGTATCACTTTTACTCCGGGCACAACAAATGACTACATTATGGGTGGTGTGAAAAAAACTCTCGACTATTGGCCATCTCTTCGTGGTATAATACCTCAAGCAAATTAAACAATGGCTGTGATAGTGTGGTCATCATGGTAGTATGATAATTAAGAATAAAGATGATGTGTCATAGTTTGCTTGATGTAATGTAATAAAAGTGTGGCTTCCCACACATCTAATACCTGTTTGCTTAAGTTTTTAATGTATATTAATCCGCACTACCCCGAATGAAAATATATTATTATTATTATTATTATTATTATTATTATTAGCATCCAAACGGGCTCGTTTGTCCTCTTTTTTAAATATGTACACGCATTAAAATATAAATATATTTTTTATTTAATTTTGTTTTTAATTTAAATTATTTATATAATAAATTTTGTGATATTAATTTATGTATAATAATAATAATAAAAACTTAATTTTGAAATATTTCTCTAATGCAGAATAAAATAGAAATAGCAGAGTAATAAAAAAAAGGATATTTCTCCCTTGCCCGTTCTCTTTATTCGACGTTTCGTTCTTTTTGTTCTTTTTTTTTTTTATAAGCATAGTTGTATAAAAGGGAGAAAAAAGGATTCTCCAACCCAATACAAACACCAATCAAAAGGAAGAGGGGGATAACAACACCCTAAAAACTAGAGCAAAAAACATTACAAAAAATCAAGGGGTTGCTTGAACCAATCATAAAGGGAACAACTCCTTCAACCTAAATCCAACCATCTCCACGAAACAATCACAATACGATAAAATAGGTCATCAATATTACAAATATCATTTTTAAAAATGATATTGTTCCTCATACTCCAAATAGCCCAAGTCGCAACAAACCACACGAAACAAGCCATGTCTTCCTTACAAGTATCTATCGTCGCCACGAACCAAAGCAAAGCATGGTTACGAATAGAGGTTGCTCTAATCGAAGAGATTTCCAACCAAGTGTAGAGTTTCCCCCCAAAGAGAATGAATTTTCGGGCAATCCAAAAGGAGGTGAATTGCATCCTCATCAACACGAAAGCACAAAACACACACTTTGTCGTGAGGAGAATGGACAATACCTCTGATTGCAAGATTGTTCCGAGTCGGCAACCTGTCCAACACTAACCTCCAAGCGAAAGTCTTGATTTTTAAAGGTATGCAAGTGTTCCACACAACATTGAGAAATAGACTGTCCCCTTCTGATAATTCAGCTACAACAACCTCTGAAAAATGACGGGCATAGGCTGAACTAACCGTAAAAATGTTATTAGACTCCAACGTCCAACACCAAGAATCAACGACATTACGGCTGACCTGAAAACCTGCTAGGAAATTCCGAAAATTGATAACAGAGCCTTCCTTCAGTAACGACTCATCCAGAACAAGGGAGTCCAAATTCCAACTCCATAAATCCTGCTCCCAGAACCCGGCCTCTGATACACTACAACATTTATTGGCAGCAGCTTCAAAAACGCGTGGGGAAACAAACTTGAGCACGACTTCACCACACCACAGAGAATTCCAAAAAGGGACATTAGAACCGCAACCAAGGGCTGGTTTGACAAGATTCTGAAAGTTACCAGCAGCCCCAAAATTTTTGACAGAAAACAGGCCTCTAAACCATAAAGAGACAGAACTTGGGTTAGAGAGAGATTCAAGATCCATCACCCATTTATTCAACCTGCCATACCTACAAACTAAAAAACTCCTCCATAATTCATTATCATCATTAAGAAATTTCCACAACCATTTAGAGAGAAGGGCTTTATTAAACATACCAACATGCTTAATTCCCAAACCACCTTTAGCTTTAGGCTTGCATATATCCCTCAACTTAATCCAAGCTAAAGAACTTTTAGACTTGGAGTCGGACCAAAGGAACCTACGTTGGATAGATATTAAATCTTTTACAATTTCCGAAGGGGCCTTGTAGAAAGACAAATAATGAATAGGCAAATTCGAAAGCACCGAGTTAATAAGAGTAACACTGCCTCCCATTGAAAGATTCCTTCCAATCCACGAGTTGAGCCTAGCTTTTAAGCAAGCAAGAACTGGGTTCCAAAATGCAATACTTCTGTGATTACCTCCAATCACAATTCCAAGAAATTTAAATGGACAATCTCCTGACTTACAGTAGAGAAAAGTCTCTGCACCTTTTATAAACCCATGATCCAGGCCAACTCCGAAAATACAACTCTTGGAGAAATTAATTTTTAGACCTGAGACCATTTTGAGACCGCGAAGAATAGACTTGAATGCCGATAAGCTATCATAACCAGCATCGCTAAATAAAAGCGTATCATCGGCGAACTGGAGCAACTTGACAGAGGCACCTACATGATAACCAAAACTCCTAAAAAGATTGAGTTGAGACGCTTTTTCACCAAGACAACCAACGTTTCAGCCACCAGAACAAAAAGGAACGGAGCTAGCAGGTATCCTTGTTTCAAACCTCTCGAAGCCTCAAAGTCCCTTGTCGGGCTGCCATTAATCAGAACAGAAACAAAGCTAAAGCAAACAAGACCTTTGATCCATTTAATCCAGTTAGGCCCAAAGTTCATAACCATAAGGACATGAATTAAGAATGTCTAATCTACACAATCGTAGGCCTGGGCGAAGTCGACTTTAAGAAAGAGACACTTACTCTTGCTCCTTCTAGCCAAGTCCACAACTTCATTAGCTAGTAAGACTCCATCCAAAATGTTTCTACCCAGAACGAAGGCCGTTTGGGTCGAAGAAACCAAACTAGATAAGACCACAGATAACCGTTTAGAAAGAAGCTTAGAAATCACTTTGGAAACGCACCCAACTAGGCTGATAGGCCTATAGTCCCCAAACCCTTGGGGGCTATCCACCTTGGGGACTAAGGCAAGAAGGGAGGTGGAAAAAACCTTGGGCAACTTTCCAGTCAGGGAAAAAAACTTGACACAATTAACAAAATCAGTTCCTACAATGTCCCAACAAGCCTTGAAAAAGCCAAAAGAGAAACCATCCGGGCCAGGCGACTTCGAGCTTTCACAATCAAAGATAGCAGCCCAGATCTCAAGAGGAGAGAAATCCGCATCCAAACTGGTTCTGTCAACAGAACTCAGTCTCTGCACAGAGGAGAGGTCCATAAAAGGCCTAACAGACCCTTCCCTTAGGAATTTAGCCTTATAGAAATCGTAAGCAACATCTTTAATATGCCTAAGGTCATCAATTAAAGAACCAGAGTAAATAATAGCAGAGATATTATTGACTATGTTCCTTGCTTTAAGGGAAGAATGGAATAAGTGAGAGTTAACGTCGCCATTTTTCAACCAATTCAGTCTCGCTTTTTGACAAATCATACTATCTTTAAGGCGGAGTTCACTCCAGAACTTTTCTTGCATGTTTGCTTTCTCTTTAACCAACTCATCTGATATCCCGTCAAAACTATTAACCAAATCCGTATCCATCTCATTAAGAGCGTCAACATTACTCTCAATCTTGAGGTCAACCCAACCAAAAACGTTAACGTTCCACCACTTCAAACGAGCTTTAAGAACTTTAAGCTTTTCCTTGAAGACGATCAAGGGGGAGCCTTGAACATAAACCGAATTCCACGATTCCTCAATAAATTTGTAGAAGTCCTAATGCTCAATCCAAGCATTAAAGAACCTAAAAGGTTTAGGTCCAGAATTAGCAGAGTTAGATCGGATCCAAATTGGACAGTGATCCAAAATGTCCCGCTTCCCGACAAGTTGAGCCTTAAGATCCCAAGTATCAATAAGAGATTCATCAATAAGAAAACGGTCCAGCTTACTACAACTCAGACCATTCGAATTGTACCAGGAAAAAGGCTTTCCCACAAAAGGAAGGTCCGCCCGGTCCATTTCAGAAACAAAAGAGGAGAATTTCGCACACTCACGAGCTGAAGATAACCGCAAACCTTTTCTTTCTTCACTAGATTTTACCGAGTTAAAATCTCCTCCTACCACCCACCTACGAACTGCATTACCATTTTTGACTCAATAAGGTCAGCCCAAAGCCTCCTTTTATCACTTAAGGAACACGACGAGTACACGATAACAACATACAGATTAGTTCCTCTCCACAGGAACTGAGAGCAAAGGAAACCAATACCTCTAAAAGTGGATATAGGAGTGAACAAATCCTTTCTCCAAATAGTGAGGAGACCACCAGAAGCTCCAATGGAGTCACAAGCCGACCAGTCAAAGTCCCCATTCCCCCACATACTCCTGACCATTGGAAACTTCGAACAAGGCAATTCAGTTTCTTGAATAAGACCGAAATCAGCTTTACCTTCAACCAAGATTTGACGAATTCTCTTTCTTTTAAGAGGTAACCCACACCCACGAAGATTAAAAGAGACAAAAATCATTGAACACAGTTGTCAACAGCCTTCTTCAACTCAAATTGAATCTTATCTCTCACCTCGAGGTTTCTAACCACCCCCTCAAAGGCTTCTTCATCTTCATCAGCTTCAATGCCCTAAAGGTTAACAATATTCCAAATCTTTATGGGAACATCATCCAACCCCTCCAAGCATCTGGTGTTACTTCTGCAAATGTCCGAATCGTCTACAGAACAACCGTAGGAAGACTCAGGATCCCCAAGGAGACCACCAGGACCAGAATAAAGAGGTAGCGACTTTTTCATCGTCAACAAAGCTTTATTTTTCGTTCCAGAGTGGGGAACGGCAGACAAAGCCTTGATCAGGGTGGAGAAGAAAGAGGGAGCGAAAGGTATCTGAACATTACCGTAGAAATCCGCCAAAGACTTTTTCTTTTTCTTTTTCTCGATAAGAGGTGGGCCAGGTGGCAAAACTGGGGAAAAAGAGATTGAGTCCGACCCACCAGGCAAACCAAAATCAGCAAGGTCCGGCCCACCAGCCTAATCCAACAAAGGAAATTGGGCTGGCACAACATCAGAAACAATAGGCCCACCCAGACCAAAGGGTAAATCAGGAACAAACGGGACCTTTAAGGCTGACTCTACAACATGCCTTTTGCTCAGAGGACTGTTGACTTTCCCCAAAGGAGCCTCTCCACAGGGAACACTTTCAAATAAACTTTTCTTTCCAGAACCCAACGTATCACTAACGTGTGATAAGGGAATGCTAGAACTACTCCCAATGTCATCATGACATACCTCGTACCCCAAAAGGCTAGTATCCTCTCTACCTCCCCTATGAAATGACTCACCAAGGTCAGCCTCTTCATCTGAGTTCCAATCACTAACCATTTCATCATCAAAGTCCAAGTGAACAGTTTTACCTGGTTCAGAAGCATCCTCCACGAAATCTTTGATTGCAATGCCTGTATGAACTTTCCTTAATCTCAAAGGAAAATCCCTACCATTAATCTCTACAACCAACTCGAAGCAAAAAATATCTGAAATATCAGTTTTAATAAGGAATTTAGCCACGTCAAAACTAGTTTTCTTCTCTATACTAGGGCCGGCCTTAACAAAATACCCAAAGTTCTTCACCACGCTTTTGAAGACATAGTTGTTCCAAGCAAAACAAGGGAGACCCGAACAAAGCATCCAAGCAAATCTCACATCATCAACAGTTTCCACAGACCAAGGTTCGAACTCGATAAACCATTTGTCACACCAAACTTTGGCTTGCGTGACGAAGGAATGGACGTCTCCAAGACCCTTAGACTCCAAAAAGCATAAGCTAGCCCCTTGGGGATATCCACAATATAAAAGAATCCTTCTTGATACAAAGCACTTTGAATGGAAAAGGGGTTAACCTCCGGAAGCACTTTGCCAATGAGTCCTTTAGCAAACCTGGACGTGTCCTGAGCATCGATACAGACTTTGGCAGAACAAGGAAGATCAACCACCGCAACTTTGACAGGGGTGGATTTTCCCTTAACAACCACCTCAGCAAATGAATCTAGGGTTTCGATACCAAAACCACCCTTAGAAGATGACAGAAACGGCGTTTTCGTCTTCCTCGAGGAGTTGGCAACTTCCATAGTCTTAGAAGTCCTCTAGAATCTAGGTTCGTTAACATGGATTTTCCTACCATGCAGAAAAATGCTGTCCAGTTTAACCACCAGGATTCGAGGATCGTGGACTTTCGTGAATCGAGCAAAACCAAAACGACAACCCCTTTTATCTCTCCTAGCCAGGATGAAGACTTTCGAAATGAGACCATAGACCGAAAAGACGTCGAATAATTCTTTAGCCTGCATAAATTCCGGGAAGTCAGAGAAGAAGAAGGAAGTAGTAAGCTCGCTACCTCCCGCTCCTTTACCTTTCCTCTCCTTCCAAACAAAAAACCTAAGAGGAGCAGCAGGCTTTTTCCTACGAGACACCTTCACCCAGTCCATAAGAGCGCCAAAAGAAAATAACCAGACACCTCACAGCAAAAGCAAAAGATCAAGAACCAAACAGAACGACACGCCACCAGTACCAAGGCCCCTAGCCCTAAGGGTAGGAGTTTAAGCCGAAAATACTAGTAGAGTTCAACTGTTAGTTCGAGACCAGCTCACGCATGATAGAAGCAACTTCTAAGAGATTAAAGTACCTGGGATACCAATGGCAAACCACTAAGTATATAGAGAAGTTGACGCTTCTCTCTCTAAAAATCTGCTCTTTTTGTTCTTTGTCTTTTATGAAAATGGTTAATTACATTTAATCGTAATTTATTAACATTCTTCTTTGGTTATTATAGAACAAGGAAAATACTTGCATGAAAACGAACATATGTATTTACAAACAACTAATAATATTTTTTTTATTAATTAAGAAATAATAATATTTTTTCTCTCCTACATAATAACGACCACCCATGATTCAAATTAAAATCGAAATTAAATTTATAATAAACTAAAATTTTTCTCTCTTTTCATTGGTTATTTCCAACAATATAGAGTTAGGTGTGTTCCTTTGCAAGTATTTCTCATAGAACAAAACAAACTAATAAAAGATATCAAATTAATTGTTTTTACCTGAAAGATGAACTATTGAAAATATTGATAGATGATGGTTAAGGATGTCTCTTCCTATTTTTTAGTCTCTCCATGCATGTGTTGGTGTACTCTTTTTCCCTCTTAAATTTCTCTTATAAGATTTATTCCCACGTTGATATTGTGGACGTGTATATTTTAATTTTAGATAAATAAACTCATTATAAATTATTTCAAACAATTAATCTACTACAAAAAACAAATTCAATCATAAAAAATAGTCAAACAGAAAAACACATATGCTAAGGAAAAGTGCAAATGAAAAGGATTGATTACACTTAATAAGAAATTTCTACATAAACATATAAAAACAAACCACCCGAAAATTTACTCGTTTTGGCAAAAATAAAATGTCAATACGAATGATTCTCCTCCCAAAAAAATATAAAAGAATTGCAAATTCAAAAAGATTGAAGCAATATAATGAAAAAGATAATGTATGAAATTTTGAATTAGAATTTGTTGGAATTCAACCACAACCTATGGTAATTCCTCTACAATCTTGTTCTCAAGATTGATAACGAACCACAAACACGCAATGACAATGATGAAAATGAAGAACAAACAGCAAGAAAAGAAACGAGAGAGAGGAGAAATATTTGGAGAAAATTGTTACCCACGAACTATGGGATTTCAGATTTTATTTCACTTGCAATCTTGCAACTGTGAATATACAAAACACTAGCACTGTGATAATCTTCATTGCTTGTTCTGCTTCTACATTCTATTACAAAGTACAGGTATTTATAGATTTAGAAATTACAAAGGCCCAAAACTCTAAAGGCCCAAAATATATATTTGAACTAAATCAAATCTAATCTAAATCATATCAAATCTAATATAGAAACAAATCTGTGGTGAAACAACCTGTTTCGACACACTGCTTCAACACTTCGACTTTGACACTCTTGGCTTCGACTACGACACTTAGACACTAGGAATTTCAATTTAACACACCACCTAATTCATTGTGTCTAAGTTGTCTACATTCATCATAGCTCTTAGTCTTCTGAAAGTTTCGACCTGCACTCCCTTCGTCATGATATCTGCAATCTGATTCTCAGTTCTGCAGTGTTCCAGATTCATCTTCCCTTCTGCTACCTGCTTTTCGAAGATAATGGAACCTCATTTCGATGTGCTTGCTTCGACCGTCAGCTATTGGATTCTTCGCCAAGTTGATAGCTGACATGCTGTTTATCTTCATGGTAATTGCTCCATGATTCTTTCCTGTAATCTCTTCGACCAAGTTCAGCATCCCAGTTGCTTGACATGCACAAAGAGAAGCAGCTATAGATTCTACTTCGCATGATGACAATGCCACAATTGGCTCCTTTCTCGAACTCCAAGCAACTGGTGCACCAGCTAACATAAACACATATCCAGTTGTGGATTTTCTATCCTCAGCAACACTACACCAACTAGAGTCGGTGTATCCCAATAACTTGCATTCTTTCCCTTTATCAGCTGCAGGAAACAAAATGCCGTAGTCGAGAGTCCCTTTCAGATACCTCAGTATCCTCTTCGTCGCTGTTAGGTGTGATACCTTTGGCTCCTGCATGAATTTACTTACCATACCCACACTGTATGCTAAGTCAGGCCTTGTGTGACAAAGGTATCTAAGTGACCCAATAAGTCTTCTGTGTTGGATTGGGTCAACATCATCTTCCTCTGAATCCTTCGACAATTGCAGTCTGGTCTCAGCTGGAGTCGAAGTTGGGTTACAATCTTGCATCTTAAACCTCTTGAGTATTTCGCCTGCATATCTTCTTTGGTGCATCATCAAACCTCTACTAGTCTTGTAGAATTCGATGCCAAGGAAATATGAGAGATTTCCCAAGTCTGACATTTCAAACTCCTCACTCAGGTCATGTTTGAAATCTTCGATCTCCTTCTTGCAACTCCCTGTTATCAACAAATCATCGACATATAGGCATAGTATAAGCAATTCATTATTGCTTCTCCTTACAAACACTCCATGCTCTGTCGTACACTTCACAAATTCCTTCTCCCTTAAGAAGTTGTTGATTTTCTTATTCCAAGCTTTTGGAGCTTGCTTAAGTCCATACAGGGCTTTATACAGCATGTTCACCTTTCCTTCTTCGCCTCGTTTCACATACCCAGCTGGTTGTGCGACATAAACCTCTTCATCTAGGGGACCATTAAGGAACGTACACTTCACGCCCATCTGACATGTGTGCCAATTGTTCATATTTCCTAGACCAACAACCCACCTGATTATTTCGATTCTAGCAACAGTTGCGGACACTTCATCAAAGTCGATTCCTTTCTTCTGTAGAAATCCTTTCGCCATAAGCCTCGCCTTGTGTCGAGTTACTTCTCCTCTAGGATTCACCTTCACCTTGTAAATCCACTTCACATTAATTGCTTTCTTGCCTTGAGGCAATTCGACAAGTGACCAGGTGTTGTTGACTTCGATGGACTCTAACTCTTCATTCACTGCTTTCACCCACTTCGAATCTTTCAATGCCTCAGCTGCATTAACTGGTTCGACAGCTGCGTAGAAAGCATATTGTACCAGCTCACCCTCTTCATCGACCACATCATCTAATGTAACTACACATTCTTGCAACCTTGCAGGCATGTGTCTTGTTCTCCGAGGTCTGCTTAAATCTGCTTTATCTGCAACTGGTTCCTGTCGAACTTCTCTTTTGACTTCAGTGGCTGGTTCTTCACAAGATATTCTCACTGAATCCTTCTTGGCATTCTCAGTCCAATCCCATTCTTTAAGCTCATCTATGATCACGTCCCTGTTGATCACTACCTGCTTATTCACTGGGTCGAACAGCTTGTAACCTTCAGTCGAATGATATTCTATCAAGATCATCTGATTCGACTTGTCATTAAGCTTCCTTCTCAACTGATCTGGAACATGTCTATGTGCTATAGATCCAAACACTTTCAAGTGACTGAGGCTAGGCTTGACACAAGACCAACATTCTTCTGGTATGATTCCTTCAAGCTTCTTCGTCGGACATCTGTTCAAAATATATGTTGCTGTTGAAACCACTTCTCCCCATAATTCTTTGGGTAGATGCTTTCCATTCAACATAATTCTCACCATATTCATGATGGTTCTGTTCTTTTGTTCTGCAACACCATTTTGCTGTGGTGTATAGGGTGGCACCACCTCATGCACAATCCCTTCCTTTTCACATAATGCATCGAACTCTTTCGATACATACTCTCCACCACCATCTGTCCTCAGAATTTTCAACTTTCGACCACTCTGTCTTTCGACCATGGATTTGAATCTGTAAAATACCTCAAACACATTACTTTTCTTCTTGATGAGGTAAGTCCACAACTTTCGACTAAAATCATCTATAAACGTGACAAAATATCTGTTGCCACCAATCGAATCCACCTGGATTGGACCACATACATAAGAGTATATGACTTCCAGAATTGCCTTCGACTTCCTTCCTGCATCCTTGCTGAAGCTATTCTTGTGTTGTTTCGACTGAACATACTCCTCACAGAATTCACTTGGAATGTCGATTTCTGGTAATCCTGAAACCATATTTCTTCTCTTCAGCTCTCTGATGTTATTGAAGTTGAGATGGCCTAGTCGAAAATGCCATAACCACTCATCTATGCTGGCTGCTGTTGCTAGACACTTGTGCTCCATCACCTTGAGTTCAATCTTGAAGGTCCTATTCTGAGACATTGGAGCCTTCAAGGTCAACCTATAACCTGCGTCGAGAACTCTCATTATCTTGTCTTCGACAACTACCTTGTAGTTCTTTTCGACAAGCTGCCCTATACTGAGCAAATTACTCTTTATGCCTGGTATGTACAACACATTGGAAATTGTTGACCTTTTGCCATCTTTCCTCATAATCAGAACATCACCAACACCTTCAGCTGCTAGAGTGTTGTCATTTGAAAACTTCACAGTGCTCTTCGACGAGGGCTTCATCTTGACAAACCAATCTTTCCTTCCAGTCATGTGTGATGAGCATACTGAGTCCAAATACCACTGATCTGGGAATCTTTCTTCATCTTTTTTTGTGACCATCAACAACGTCTCTTCTTCTTCTTCATGTTTCGCCAGATTTGCATCATCTTGTTTTCTCTTCTTTTCTGGACAATCACTAACATAGTGACCATACTTCTGACAATTGAAACATTGAATGTGACTTTTATCTGGCTTTTGACCACCACCTTTTCCTCTACCTGCAGCACCACCTCTTTGGTTGCCTTGGTTCCAGGGTTTCTTCTGAGTCGAATTGTAGCCTCCTCTACCTTTGTTCCAATTCACGTTTCCTTTGCCTTTCCTTTCCTTTTCTGACTGCGCCTGCAAAGCCATATCACTTTTCGACTTTCCTGCAGCTCTTTCAGCCATTCTTTGCTCATGAGACTCAAGCGTCCCTTGAAGCTCTTCCTTTGTCAATACTGACAAATCTTTCGACTCTTCTATGGCTACTACCACGTGGTCGAATTTTGGAGCCAATGACCTCAAGATCTTTGCAACAACTGATCTTGATGTCAACACCTCTCCACATACCTTGATTTGATTCACCAACTTTGTAACTCTGGTGAAGAAATTTGTAATACTTTCGTTGTCTTCCATCTGAAGCAACTCACAGGTTCTCTTGTGAGTTTGTAACCTCACCTCTTTCACTTTTTCCGCGCCTACAAACGACTTTTCAAGAATCTCCCATGCTTCCTTTGCAGATTCTGCATCGCTAAATTTTTCAAAGTTATCTGGATCAACACATTGATGGATTATAAACAGCGCTTTATAATCTTTCTTCTTCAATTCTTTGTGTGCAGCCTTTTCTTGATTCGTCGCGTTCGCCCAAAGCGGTGTTTCTCCTTCCTTCACAAGATCCCAAAGATCTTGATAACAGAAAACCAACTTTATCTTCTTGCACCAATTCTCATAATTATCTTTCTTGAGAATTGGTAGGGTCGCTGGAAAGTGCCCATTTGAATGATTCATATCCATCACGATTTTCTTTCTTGAATCGCAACCGGAGCTCTAGATACCAGATGTTGGAATTCAACTACAACCTATGGTAATTCCTCTACAATCTTGTTCTCAAGATTGATAACGAACCACAAACACGCAATGACAATGATGAGGATGAAGAACAAACAGCAAGAAAAGAAACGAGAGAGAGGAGAAATATTTGGAGAAAATTGTTACCCACGAACTGTGGGATTTCAGATTTTATTTCACTTGCAATCTTGCAACTGTGAATATACAAAACACTAGCACTGTGATAATCTTCACTGTTTTTTCTGCTTCTACATTCTATTACAAAGTACAGGTATTTATAGATTTAGAAATTACAAAGGCCCAAAACTCTAAAGGCCCAAAATATCTACTTGAACTAAATCAAATCTAATCTAAATCATATCAAATTTAATATAGAAACAAATCTGTGGTGAAACAACCTGTTTCGACACACTGCTTCAGCACTTCGACTTCGACACTCTTGGCTTCGACTTCGACACTTAGACACTAGGAATTACAATTTAACAGAATTTACATAAAATCATCTAAATTATATAATGGATTTATAAACTTACAAAAAGAAATTACAGAAGGCAGCAGACCGAAAGAATCTGTCAGTGGCTGAAGCAGGATCATGGATTGGGTCGGATTGGTGCTGGCATAACTATTTGTTAGTAGCAAATATGGACGGTACTGACAAAGAATTAGGGGAAGAATTACTGGGGTGGTAGAAGGTAGTAAACCGCAGCAGGCGATGGCAGACGAAGTAGAATGGATCAAGGCGGAAGAAGAAACATTTCGGTCAGAGTTTGCATCGTAAATCATATTCGCGAAGTGTCTGTATCCAGGTATGACGAAAGCACCCCGCTGGCTTTAAACTGTTTGTGGAACAACCTTGTTCCGTCAAAAGTGTTAGTTTTAGGTGGAGATACATTATTAAGAGACTTCCAACGAAAGATAGTTTAGCAAGTAAAGGCATTCTCTCGAATCCTAGAGACCTCGTTTGCGTCTTTTGCTTTATTAGTGAAGAATCTCCGTTACATTTGTTCAAGGACTGTGATATTATTAAGAGAGTTTGGGAGAAAATGTGGAATTGGGTAGGAGATGATTTCGAAGGCAGCACTAATGAGCTTATAGACTTCCCTTGGAATTGTGATAAGGCGAAGAACGACGAGGATAGAAACACGTTAGGGGTGATTTGGTTGGCAACGTTATGGACTATTTGGACTTCGCGTAACGACATTCAATTCAACGGTGCAATCTTTAGTTTTAACGAGTGTATATCGTTGATAATTCATAGATCGTGGGTGTGGGCTGGCATATCCTGTAAATCATCTACTTACATTTCTTTTCATGAATGGCACACCTCTCCTATATCTTGTTGTAGGAGGTAAGGTGTTTGTTCTCTTTGTATTACTGGAGCACATCTTTTGCTCACATTAATATAATTTTGCTTATTAAAAAAAATCTAAATCTAAATTAGTAAAAACAAAAAAATAATCTAAATTTAAAGCATCATAAATATATTAACTTGAAAAGAAAAAAAATAGTTATCATACGATAATTTTAGACAAAAATATTTAGGCTAAGATGGTAATATGTAACAGATTTTTAATGATTAATTTCCTGAAATAAACTATGCAGTCAACTATCCAAGTGATTATCTTTTTTATTATCAAATTGTTTCTGTATCAAAGCTTTCAAAAACTAAAACTGTGCTAGACATTATTTTAGTTGCATTTCCTCTTTCAGTTTTTTTCATCAAACAATTGAAGATTACCTCTTTATTTAGACAAAAAAACATTCACATGGTAAAAACCTCCAAAGACTAAAGATTCGAAATTTTAAATAAGTGCATTATCTAGAGAGAGAAACTCTCTTCCATCTCTAGAAATTCCAAGGAATCAACGCTTTCTTTCATCTGGGTGCTTGTGGGTTTTCTTCCGTCTTTCAGCTATGATCCAGGTTCATTAAAGCACATGCATTATGGTTTCTACACAGGATATCATCGTGTTGTTCGGTTTAAATTCCTAGTTTTCAAACTAGGGACCTTCTCTCGGTGTTTTTTCTGGGTGGTTATTGTGGTGGTGTGTGTTTTTAGGGCGAGCGTTCTGGATTTTTTTCTGTGTAGTTGGGGGAGCTTCCGCGTGTTTCATATCGAGTCTCTGTGTTACTAGTCTTTCAGGGTCATTGATTATGGCATGGCAATCGGTTGCTAAGAAGGGTTTCCGCCATCTGATTCACTAGTGGGATGTTTATCCGAATGAGAAGGGTCAGGGGTTTAAAGACGTGTCTTTATCATCCATCTTCTTCTCTGAGTTTTCAGACAGAGTAAAATCTATAAATATTTTTGAGTTGTTTGGGTGCGAAAGGGAGATAAATTGAAGTGGTTATCCCTCTGAAAAGGAATAAATTCGGGAAACGTTTCGGGTTCACGAGGTTTAGAGAAGTTAGTGACGTGCGGTTGTTGGCTTTGAGGTTGGATAAGATTCACATAGATGGTAGAAAGATTCATGTCAACTATCCTAGGCTTAGTAGGGAGGGGAGGGCGGCGAATATCCAGGTTAGAGGAAGGAGTTATGGACACGTTGGTCGGTTCAACTTGCAGGAAAAGAACCCATTTAGGGGTCCTTATCGCCAAGCTGGTTTTGGTTCTAGGACTTTTGCGGAGGCGGTTAGGGTTGATCGGTTGGAAGACAAGGGGGATGAGAAGCCGTCAGTTTGCTATACCTCTGATGCTGAGTTATTAGACAGGTTGAACAGAGCTTACGTGGGAATTGTTTCTGAGCCGGGGATGACTTACAATGTTCAGTCGGAGTTCGAGTCGGAAGGTTTTTTCTCGGTTACAGTCACTCCGCTTGGTCCTAATGTCTGTTTGCTTGAGGAATCGGAGGAGGGAGAACTTAATGATTTAATGGTGGAAAGAGATTCCTGGTGGAAAAAGTGGTTTCGGGTTCTCAGGCCTTGGAGGGAAGCTGATGTCGATAATGATAGGGTGGTTTGGATTCGTGTGTATGGGGTCCCTTATCAAGCATGGCATATGGAGTTTTTTGCGAAGATTGCTAATTCGATGGGGGAATTCATTTGTGTGGACGAGAATACTAAGAATGGTAGGAATCAAGATGTGACAAGGATCAAGGTGAAAATTACGAGGGTTTCTAACATAAGGGACTCTTTGACTGTATTAGTAGATACGGTGAAGTTCTCTCTTGTGTTGCGCGAGGACATTCTTGTTCCTCAAAGAACGGCTACTGGTGATTCTGTGTCGTCCTCTACTTTTACGGGCTCAGAGGAAGATAACCTTAGTGTTTTCGATGGGAGTTCTGTTGATGTAGTGAGGAGTAGTTGGGTAGAGTCGGATAAAGAGGGCGTTTCCCCGGTTCAGAATATTGTTGAATCAGCTGAAAATGGCGAGGAGAATGGTGAGAACCGGGGTAACAACATTGGTCCAGTGGATATTTCAAAAGGCGATGGTCTACTAGGTTTTAGGGGGGGTGATGTGGACGTGGAAAAGGTAGTAGAAAGTGATCCGGACTTAGTTTCTTTTGATGGTGTAATAGCAGCTATAAAAGGTGACTTTTGTCTTTCTGAGGAACAAAGGGAGTGCCTAGGGGGGTGTGGGCACCCTGCTATGTCAGATAGCTCCATTGTGGCTTGCTCATTGGAAAGAGGAATGGTGGGGCCAGCGTGTGGTTTTGAGGATAATTGTTTTAATGTTGTGAATTATGACGGTGACATAAGAATGGGGAGTAGGAGGAAAAAGCTTTTGAAAAGTCTCAAACTTAAGCATATTTATGAGTCTGGTGGGCCCGCAATTGAAAAGAGAAAGAGAAAAAAAACAAAGGCTTCTAAACTTAAGGGGATTGGTAACTGCGCTAGTGTTGAGGGAAGTTTGGGGGAGTCTATTTCTTTGGTTCAAGTGACAGAACAGTAGCGGATGGTTATTTTCATGGAGAGGAGTCGGCCTTTTCGAGTATAGAGAGGTGCAATCAGAGGATCTTAGTTAATCTAGAATCTAACATTGGAGGTAAATTATGGAGAGCTATATCTGATTTAGGAGTTTCAAAGGGTGATCTTAGGAATGATTATCATAAAATTTTGGGTGATATGGAGTGTGGCGATAAAGAGAAATTGGTAGGAGGGAAGGTGAAATTGAATTTTTTTAATGATAGTGGGATCTATGAACATTGGAGGGGGTGGTAGTAGAATCAAAAGAAGAAGAGTTTCTCAAATTATTTCAAAAAGAAATGCAGATGTCTTTTTAATTCAAGAGACTAAAATGCAACTCATAACGGAAGGAGTGACGAAGAGTTTTTGGGGGAGGGAAGTTGTTGATTTTTCTTTTTCTAATTCGGAAGGGTTGTCCGCCGGTTTGATAATTATTTGGAAGGTCAGGGTATTGGAGGTTTTGTGTAGCTTTAGAGGGATGTGTTATTTGGGCATAAAGGCTTGTTGGAAAAATAAAGTGTATTATATTGTGAATATTTATTCTCCTTGCTCGATCGGCTTAAAAAGAATTCTTTGGAAGAAGTTGTTGGATCTCATGAGGAGTAATACGGATGGTGAATGGTTGTTAGGAGGTGATTTCAATGCGGAGAAAAATTCTCAGGAACGTAGAGGGAGAACCGCTTTTGGATCGTGTTCGGAAAGTAGAGAGTTTGAGGATTTCATTTTTGCGAGCAATTTGGTCGATCTCCCTTGTAAGGGGGAGAAATATTCTTTGTATGGAGGAGATGGTAAGGCTAAAAGCAGGATCGATTGATTCTTAGTGGCGGATAACATTATTGAGGAGTGGAATTTAGTTGGCCAGTTGATCAGATCGAGAGATATCTCGGATCACTGTCCGATTTGGTTGATGTTGGATAATGCAGATTGGGGTCCGAAACCTTTTATGGTCAATAATGAGTGGTTATATAATAAATATTTTGTTCTTTTTGTTGAGAAAGAATGGAGTAAGATAGTGGTGGAGGGAAGGATAGATTTCGTCCTTAAGGAAAAATTACGTATTCTTAAGGAGAGGCATAAATGGTGGAACCATAACATTTTCGGGAAAATTGATTTAGAAATGGAGAAGGGGGTTAGAGAGTTGAATGAAGGAGATGATGAGGATGGTGCGGTGGGTGCTCTTGGGAGGAGGAGATCTTGCGGAAAAAGAAGTCGGCTAGTAGTAAGTTTTGGTTATATCAAAAGATTAAGGAGAATATGCTTGTCCTAAAGTCGAGATTAAAGTCGTTGAATGATGGGGATTCCAATAGTAAATTTTTTCATAGGGTCTTGAAGAAGAGAAGAAGAAATAGTTTTATTGGGCCGTTAGAGGGTGAGGATGGTTTGGTTGAAAAAGTGGATGAGGTCAAGGAGTTTGTTCGGCGTTATTTTGCTTCTAAATTTGTTAAACCGAATAAGGGGAGGCCTAATTTGGAAGGTATTTCTTTTAAAAGTTTGAGTTAGGTGGATAGATCGTTTCTTGAAGCGCCGTTCTCGGAGGAGGAGATAAAGGAAGCGGTGTGGAGTTATGGCGGGGATAAAAGTCCGGGTCCGGATGGTTACTCCTTTGTCTTTATTAAGAATTGTTGGAATTTTATGAAAGAGGATTTCTTTAGTTGCTTTAATAGTTTCCATTCGGATGCCATCTTATCAAAAGATATTGTATCTTCCTTTTTGACTTTGGTCCCAAAATCTCCAAATCCGTTGAGTTTGGATGGTTATAGGCCTATTTGTTTGGTGGGTGTAGCGAGCGATTTTGGACGCGGTTCTTAAGCGCTGGTCGCGCTCTGCGGTTTGAGCTTACTACAGGTCGATTCATTTTTTATCCTATTGTGAGCTGAATAAGGAAGGGAAATAGATGTCTCCAATTAACCCTGCTTTGCATACTGAGTTTAAACACCGGTCTGTTAGGTTACGGATGCTATCAATGTGGGGGGACCTTTGTACTGGTTATTTGTATTTTCGCCAATACTGTTTTCTTTCTTTTTACCTTGACAGAAGGTTTTTGGCGGGGAACAAGGATTAGGATGTTAGGACTGATGTTTTTGAATTACTGCTTTTGATTGATGGAGATATGGGATTTGGGTTTTTGTTTAATGTGCTCGCTAAGATCTTTTCTTTCGATCTTATGCCTATGTATTCCCGTTTACCGAAACAGGGAAATTAGAGCGTTCGTAGTTCCTCCTATTCTATGGGAGGAAATTGGTTTTTGGTGTCTTGTTCAAAGCCCAAGACGTGAAGCGAAAGGTAGTTTGTATCTTGTTCAAAGCCCAAGATGTGAAGCTGAAGGGTCTGACTTTAGAGAGAATTTGTCATCTCTAAAGAGAGGGTTGTATGTCACAACTGTTTATAAAGGAGGATTACTTTGACCGGGATATGCGGATCCTAGCAATGCCATAATTTCCTTTATAGGAGATTTTTAACCTAAAGGAGAAGACTTTAACTCAGTGTAGAGCAATGCCATCTTTCCTTAAGAATTTCTCATGCTAAAAGAGGGACAGTGGCATGGATATAGATGATCTAGAGGCTTGTCGCTTACAGCGATTAGATGAAGGGGAAGGAGTTGTTGATGTTTGTGTACTGTGAACGAGGCATAACTTTGATGCTAAAAGGTTGATTGGATCAACCAGTGGTTTTCTTATACAAAGCCTAAGAGGAGGCTAATATGCGTCTCGTACAAAGCCCGAGAGAGGCTAAAAGTTTTTGACCCGACGATGGAGTCTTTTGGTA